>OY829913.1:138214206-143214206 GCA_963691935.1 Nephrotoma guestfalica | reverse complement strand
ATGCACGATTAGTTTGGCGAACAGAACCATTATTTTGATAAAAAAATTCAACAATTTGCGAGCGTTGCTCTGGCGTAAGTCTATTCTAAAGCAAATGCCAGCTGTCAAATCGGTTGTCAAACAACCTCTAAAAACACCCTTTATTTATATATTTATTATTATTTATGTATATTTCTATACATACATAAATAATAATAAATTATATTTAGTCTGGAGGTGAACATTTGAACTACATTTGAAGAATAGAATGAATCCTAAACCTACTTTTAGGTGAAATTTTTCATTCCGGATTGAAATTATATGGAATTGTTGTTGTACAATTAAGATAGTATAAGACGGCTTCAGTGTTTATCAATTTTTCCATTTTTCGCATAAAATTTAGTTCTGAGTAAAACTGCAGTCCAAAATTAATCAATTCTGTTTCGGAAAATAGTCCATTGGAATGTGCTTTTTTCAAGGCTTTTCCTTATTTAATTCTTTTATGAAATATATGTAAGAACAACATAAAATATTAACGGTCAATATTTAAGAATAACAATGAACAACATTTTATGTACTACATTATAGGAAAAGACGCCGATTGTCTTGCCCTTATATAAAATATAATTTTTTGCTTCGGATTATTGTCTTTAAGAATAATTCAAATAGCAAACGTAAACCATAAAACTATTATTATTCTAGTCTGTTTAATTTTATCCCATTTTGTTATTTTTCTATATAAGGAAATCATTCTTAAAATAAAAGGAAAAACCACAATTTTCTTGCTGCATTAAATTTTCTTCTTAAAAAATTAATTCCGACTCGAGTTGCATCAAAAAATCTATATAGAGATATATAATTATAATTACTTATATAGTTGTTTCAAGTAAAATAAATTTAATTACATTTTTACGTTATCATCGTCGTTGTCGCATCATCGACTGCATTACCAAACGGCGGTCACATATACAGTGCTGAATATTACGTGGATAAATTTGGATTTTCAATTTTGTTTTTCTCATGCAAAAATTGCATGTAAGCATTTTTCATATATGGATTTTTCTGTTTAGCAAAATTCCAAAAAAAACGTTGATGGTTACGAATATTACATGTTGTTTTGGTGTGTGATGAGATGATATACAACACCATAAAATGAAGAGCTGTTGTTTTAGAAGCAAATCTATATTCGTGAATATGATTTAGATAAGCATCGAATTTTAGGGCAAATCATTGCGTACTTTTAAACGATATAGTGGCAATTTGCGATTTGAAACAGCATAGTTGTCATTTGTTGAACAACATGCGAATCACAGGTACCTATTTTTCCAAGGGAGTTAATAACTTGCTGAACATGGAATTTGACAATTCCCGTCCCTCTTGTAAACTTAGAAACCTACGCTATCTACATTCGTTAGAAATCGCTATTAGAATACAATTGACTAAATCCGTGTCAACCAAACTCTGGTTGGTTTTAGGTTTATTTCTCTTCGTTCTTCTTGGAAGTCAAGTAAAAAAATTACATCACTTGTATTAGCACAGCAGGTTATTAATTTTTGCTTATTAGGGTATGCATATAAAAGATTTATTCGACATACCAAAGTTATTTAAGCTGATGATATACCAATATTATGTAAAACAGATCTACATCTGAAAACCTTATTGATTTTGCCAGTTGAAACAAATCGAAAATAATAAACAAATTGATGTGTGGTGTACTCCGATTTTAGTAACCCTTTGATATCTGATGAGTTAATTAAATACTGAAAACTTATATAAAACCGAATTTTCTCTTAATTGTTCAAATATTATTTAAACAAAATATTTAGAGATCTGGGTCGATCTTATTTACACAAGCTGTTAAAACAACAAGTTCTTCAGTCTATCTAACAAACAAAAACAATTATTTATTTTCAAAATTTCATTTTTGTGAATTTGGCTCTTATATAAAAGAATCGTGTGTTTCTGACTTTAAATATTAAAGATAATTCTGAAATCACTGAAATTTACGGAATTGCTTAATAATAATTTCAAATAATAATAATAATAATAATAATAATAATGTTTTATTACAAATGTATAAGCCTTAGCTTTTGTACATCAACATATTTACAACTTAATAATATAAATGAATGAAAAAAAACAATAATAATTATGTGACATATTAAAAACTATGGCAATAATATATACAGAAATATATACAACAATAAATGATACAAAATGTTTACAAATATGTACAATTTAAACATAGCAAAAATTATTTATCCGCTATTAAATTAAATATAACTTTTTTAAAATTATTTACAGAGGTTATTTTTTTACCGCAGATGGTAAACTGTTTCAAGTAACAATCGCATTTGTTAAACCCGAATTATTATAAACATTAGTTCTGTTAACGGGTAAATTAATATTTTTTGTTCGTAATGACTGAGAGAAATTTAATTTATCATTCAAGTACAATGGACATCCTGATTTAATTATTCGAAAACTAGATAGAGCAGTCCTATAACGATAAAACTCAAACAAGTCACAACCAGTGACTAATCTATAAAACCAGCTATTATTAGAAACTTTACCACTTGAAGTTTTAATTGTGTATTGGAACTTAACCCGCCACAATCGGAAGAGTAGAAAATTTCTGTAGTGTCGTGTATAACGTATATTTACAGTTGATTGCTATCGCACATAGAAATGTAAGTTTCTCAACTAAGTAAAGCATTTACTTGGTTGATACCACGGGGACTCTGCACCATCATTTACCACTGTGAAATTTTGGGCAGCTGAATTTAAACTTGGCCGTACCAGCTTGGGTCACGACGAACGTTCGTAACGTCCAAAAATTGCAACCACACGATAACATCGCCAAAGTTAAACCAAATGGTGTTAGACAACCATCGAATAAAAGTTAGATAAATAGAATAGGCTGTGAATATGTCCAATGAACATGTTTGTCACATATTGAATTGAAAGATTTAGGCATGAGAAAGGCGCATGCCGAGTTTGCTCGCTTTGGACCAGAAATGTATTCGAAAGAACATTTCCAACGCTCTGCTGGTACAGTTTAGGCGCAATAAATCAGAGTTTGGGTTTGTTTGTCTATTACTGTTGATGAAACTTGGATACACCATATTACACTCCAGAATCAAATTACAGGAGCATACTATGCATCATTGACAAGCTGAAGGCAGAATTTGCGAAAATCGGCCACATTTGCAGAACCAAATATTGTTGGACTGCTTGGAGACTATGTAGAGATATAAAATTAAATTTGAAGAGAACATTTCTTGTATATTTGTTAAGTGGGAAACTTTTCAAATGAGCCTCATATATTATCTGCATATTGCAAGCTCCACGACAACCTGTACACAACGAAGACGGATTGGCGCTGAATTGTGCACTTCAACAGAGGATCATACACGACAATGAAGATTTACTTTTGCCTCCTGTAAAATTTTGAGTTCCGGCAAAATACCCGATGAAATGTGAATGCGTTACAAACAACAAATATTTCCGTATTGTAAACTAGATTCAATAGCTAGGTTTTCTCTAACTATTTTGATGTTAACAAATGTACTTAACAAATTTAGAATGCAGATTAATCCTATTTTACACAAAAATTACGAATTTCTGGCGACCTTTTCGGTCGTAAATTGTCCTTATTAACAAAGTGTTAGTTATTTGACCTTAATTTTCCCTCTAAATTTTTAGCATATATTTGGCAATATATTTTACCGGAAATGCTTCTTATGATGAAAGGCAACCGAAATCGGTCACCTAAGGCAACCTTTTCATATTCGCTAACTCGTATGGCAACAAAACAATATATTATTGTATTATTCATTTTTCAATTAAAGTAACATTCATTTGATGTTTAGCCCTTCAACGGAAGGGCTGACGTACAATAATTAAAAGGACTGCATCAAAAATTGAAACCGTCTATGGAGGCACGGACAATTTTTATTTGTGATAATTTTACTAAGAATACTGTGTGTTTGTGTATTAGATGTTATTTTATTTCCCAAGCCTCTAAATCCAGTCTCGTTAATGGTCTAAACAGAGCACACCTTAAGCTCTTACGTGTTCACCGGTAGATAAATAAATGTTGTATTTTATATAATTTTGTTGCCTACTCCTTCGTTGAACAGTTCCTGCTCAATAAGGATTTATTCGGTATGTTGTGAATTTTTCAGGACACCAAATTCACCAATTTCAATGAAACGCAAATATTTTGTCTTTGACAAAATAATGCACCTTGGAATCAAACAATTTTATTTTCAATAATTAGTTATAATTTCCATTTATTGATTAGTAAGCTAATTCTGAAAAATTGAATATGAAATTATCTGAAATCGAAAGAAAATATTTTATAGGTTTAATCTGCCATACCGTCTGTTGGTTGAAACTAAACAAATGGGTTTTAGTGCTTCGTTGAAATTGATTGATTTTGGTGAATGTGAAAATTTTTTGCCAAACCGTGGCTATATTTAGATTGATGAAGGTCTGGTTATAATTACATATTATGTTTAACATTACATCGTTACAATAATTATGATTTAATAATCAATTTTTTTTTGTTTCTTTTCAGGTAAGTCAGACCCAGTCGGATCGTTAGAATTGACTAGTTTTGTCAATGTGGGATATATCGAAGTTGACATCTCAGTTGCCATGAACAGCGCATATTTCTAAAATATCGATTCCATGATGGGGCATTTTATTTGGTTCTTTTGTTCAACCAAATTTCATGTTTTATATTTTCATTCTAATATTATTCGTTACTTGTTAGGTTACCAAAATCTTAGATAATTTGTTTTCTTAAAAGGAATCACATGGGATTTTCGTAAATACTAAGATTACCTCACTGTTGTAAAAATGTTATAATTTTTTTATTTTGTTGTTATTTTTTGTACATCTTCGGTTTGACTATAGTGTATTCTATTCTGTAGTGTATAAAACTTGACTCTAATTCTAATTCATATACAGGAAATTGTAGGCTATATAAATACATAATGAGGTGTTCCTAAAATAGATGTTTGTTGTACACTGTTTAAAAAAACAACATTCAATTTCGGTTCGATCGTTGTTTTTGGGTTATAAACTTTTTGTTTCTTTTTTAATTTTTTTTCGGATAATTTTAATTCACGACGGGTTTCTTCAATTTAAAAGAGTTGGATAGAAGAAAATACCCAGCAGAACTAACAACAATAAAATCTATTAAATTTAAAACCTCGAATTAATTTTTCTCACTTATGAGTTTTGATTTGTTGTTTTTTTTGGTTCGTAGAGTTTTAGAATAATAATCATAATGAGTATAATTGCATTTAGTGGTGGGATTGATATTGTTATTAGACTAATTTGTGAATCATACTGGTTTTTCAACTAGTATTATTGGATCAATTTTACTTTGAAAGCGTGTATACTTAGTTAACTCGCTGCTGGTGGTCAATCTGTTTATCAACGATAACACAAAGAATTCAGAGATAATTTTTACAGTTTCCCCAGTACTGTGCCTATTTGAATTGCTATGTTTGTGGTATTTTCATATTTTGTTGAAATTTTGAATGTAAATCAAAACACAATTAAATTTTTGAACTTTGTAATAAATTTTCAATTGTTTCAAGTTTATATCTCGTTTTTTATTAAGTGAGGAACGACGGACTGCTTTAGTGCTATTTATGCATTTCTTAAAGAGTATGATAATAGTTTCAGTTAGGCTTTAAGAAAAGCCGTTTGTCCTCCAAATGAACTGATTGCAATGACGTTCCTTGACTACTTATTTGAAGATTTTGATAATTACCGTCTTGATTTAGCTAGGAAGAAATTCATAGATTTACTAAAATAGAAATAGATTAAGTAAATTGAAAAATTCAATTAATTTAGCGGGAGGTGACAATTTGATGAGACCGATGAGAAAACAACTTGCATTTAGTATCAGAAGCCAATATAATGCAGTAAACATTTATTAAATTGGTACGATTCTGTTGAAAATTGTACTCGAAACTATTTACTCGTTTTAACTTGTACATTTATTCGTATTTTTAATCTACTCGCAACTTTAGGGATATTGTCAACGTACAAAGTTTGACATCAATGGCCTGAATTTAAACTACATCGATCCTGCCTAAGCAGTTTTCAAAATCATAAATTTTTAATTCTTCTTTTGTTTACTATACTAGTACACTCGAAGTACTATAGCAGCAATATTTGTAGATTAATAAGAACTATCCAGGTAGTTATCAAAGTTACATTCGAAGAAAATATCAGTTAATGCAGTGTGAAACTAGACTGGCGAATCTTACTAAATGAAGCAAAACTACTACATAGGCTTCATGGACCAATATGTAAACGGGTTTCCCGCGGAAAGTACTTAAATCATAATCCACATGCTAGTATGGTCAAAGTGCTTGGCATGATTGAGTTAAAAGCTTTCCTAGGCTCATTAAAAAGCAACAATTATTTATCAATTTTATATCATTGTTGAGTTCACAAAAAATACAAATGGTAAACCATAAAATTTAAATTCATTCTTAGCTTGATGACAATCGAACGAATTTGTAATGATTTTTGAAACAATATGTAGAATACCAACAGCTTATGTGTTGTTGCATTTACATGTAAAATTAGAGTACCATATAAAATTTCCGTGTGCGGTTCATGATCCTGCTCCAGATCTTTTTATGCTAAACGAAAAATAAATTTAAAACAAATTAACACCCCTAGTTGAACCAGAAAGTTGCTCTATTCATTTGGACTCGTCCATATGAAAAACCAACTGTATAAACCGGTTTTATAATCCTTTACTTTTGGTTCACAGCGAGAGGATAGATTTTGACCTTTTTTGAACTTTATTTTTTAGCAATCGCTTAAGTAATTTCAGAGAATACAATTCAAAAAATTAACATTTTTATTTTTGCTATGCTATCTGTAATTTATTACACTTTTACAAAAAGCAAATGCAAGCTGATTACAGATACGAGTATCATACACTGCAAGGCGTTATTTTTTTCGTAGCGATCAACAGACAATAATGAACGATTTTTTTCCTTTTCTGTTTTGATGTTATGATTTCTGGCATTTAATTTTTCAAGAGCTCACATGTCAAAACTCAAAATTCAATACAACAATTTAACTAAATGTTGTTGCAAATTTAATTGCGTAACATTTTGTGGTAAATATACTTTTTAAAATATCGATAAGAACCGAGAAATATCCTGTATAAACTGTCAAATAATATTCCTAAATAAATAATTATATAAATGCCAAATTTTACTGGCACCACTCAATATGATCACCTCAATTGGTAAATTCAACTGAACAAACATTTTTTTTGTCAAAACGTTATTTCCACTTAAACGGTAAAAAAATTATATAAATCAATTTTGTTGCCAATTTAATTAGAACATTTTTGATATCAATAGTTTTTTCGTAAATCCAATACTTTTAAACATATTTGCAAAAATCGAAAAACTTCATATGGAAGCCAACATTTCCGTTTGTTTGATATCCGCCAAAATGTACTGAGATTTGCCGATTTTAAAAGAAATTTAGAAAATCTTAATGAAGTATGAGCAATGAAGAATTTTTTTTTGTGAAAAACAGTTTTTTTTATCAACAATCGTCATTTCCGCTAAAATTTTGTAAAATTAATTTCGAGCGATTTTTAGAATCCTTTCACACTTAATAAATTATTGTAAATAATATTTTTTTAAAATATTTGCAAAAATTGGGAAAGCTAGTTTCTTTGGTTTCATACGTAATGATATTTCGTACAAAACGTGACAACAGAATGTAATTACGGGCGGATACTATTAGATGCTAATAAAAATTTACAAACTATAAAATTTAAAAACGCAAATAATATAATTTAATTATAATTCACTAAATTTATAAAAAATTCCCTGCTGCAACGTGAATTACTCGTCGGTACACTAAGATCTTTTTGAAGAGCGGTGGGTCCGCAGCAGAAATTTCCCATTTTGATGGGGAATCTCGGGTATTGCTTACACAAATAAAATCTAATACTGAAAATGAAACATTAGTAATATGGTGTTTTAATATTTTGAATTCACTTTTTTCCAAAACTATTCGCTACAATTGCAGTCCGTTAGTACAATTTTTTTAGTAGGTATGTTTCATCTTGCTTGGATATGATTTTGTTGGGGACGGATCGGGCTCGTTAATACTTATTTGAAACTTGTCGAATTTGGGCCCAGTCGAGCTATTTGGAGCTCGGGTTCGGGTTAGATTTTTTCTAGAATTTTTTTATAAGGTATTCGGGTTTTTAATTATGCTAAACCGCTAAGCGGAGTCTAAAGTTAATGATTTAGAGTGAATCCAAGCGTACAAAAATAGAATATAGCGACGGTTCGTAGATTTTCATTATTTTTATATAGTTTTAGTAAAATTGCTGCATTCTTCATTCTTCTTGAAGACACGTCTTATCTTAGCCAACCAATCGCATAAAACAATAAAATAAATTTACTGGATGCGTCGTATCCTAAAAAGAGTATCGTTTATGACAATCTTTTCAATGCATACAGTCTTATAGCCATAGTAATTGTTAGAATCTGCTAACCTTTTTCACACTTTATAATGATCGTGTGACAAGAATCCATTAAAAATCCATATTATCTTGTTTGTGATTGTGAAATGAAAAAATAACGTCTGAATTCTGGGATGAACCAGAAACAAGGTTTATCTGATTTTTCAATTCTTTAAAGATAACATTAAATAGGCATAAAGAAGTGAAGGCGTCACGATATTGAAATGTAATTAATAGCGGAATCGTAGCAAAAATTTTAATGTGTTCTAATCACAATTGTTTGCTGCATGATTCAACTACCTTTGCGAAAGAAGGAATCCACATACATCTCAAAACCGCACAATTTTTTTGGAAATCCAAAAACAACAATCGTGTGGCATTTAGCCGCGCGAATAAAAACTGCGTGTTTTGAAAAATCAAAAAATTGCAATTACATGTTTTCATCTAAAATGTAAAACCTTTGTAAAATTCCTTTTCAACACCATATAATATGTATTCATATATTGTTTATTTCGACTTTTATTTTCTTACTTCAAGAAAAATAATAATAAACCAAACCAAAAAACAAAAAAATAAATCAGAGATCTTCAAGAAGAATACATAAGAAGATAAAGAATATCGCTGGTATACTCTCGACTCTCGGTATACACATTAATATAAAATATGATGTGCATGTGTTTATGTGGTTTCTTTAAAAAACAACAAAAAATCGTCTTGAAAAATATTAATTTTCGTATGTACGTTACGAAAAGCAAAGAGATGAGATGTTAAAGAAACACAAAATAATAATATCGTGAAGGCGTCAAACTGACGCCTTTAAAATATAATCGATCTTTAAAAATGATTATGGTACGGACATACGGATGAAAGTAAAAAAAAACAAAATTGAACGAACAAAATAAATTTAGTTCAAGACGACTGCGTACTACAATAAGAAACTCTGCGCACGCTGGACAATTGAGTTCGTTAACTAGATTTTGTTGATTTCATTAAAATTAAAATTTTGTTCTCGCGTTGATTTTTTAATTATGATCGACTTACCCGACTAAAATTTATATCAATTTGTTATGGATTTCAAAAGGTTTGTATACGAAAATAATTTACACCGAGGTAAATGAAGGTTTTGTCTTGGTTTGATTTATTTCTTAAATACAAGAAGAAAAGAAAAGAACTTAATTTAAAATTCGATATACTTTAATACGGTTTCTTTGTTGGCAGAAGATGTGTTATTCTGGTAAATCGGTGATGAACTTGCTGCGTTTTTATATCGCGCATATTACATAAAATACGTATTACTTTCGTAAACACGCATACAAAAAATATTTCAAGTAATTTGAGAGGTACATACTAACCTTTGATTAAATCTATTGATATAAAAAAATAATTAATGATCTTAAATCAAATTTTAATCAAGAAGTTATTTGGAAAAATAATATTAATTTATCGAATGCGGCATCGAACATTTGTCAAGTTAACAGATATTTAAATTTCGATAATTTGTCAAACTTAAGTTCTGAATTTAATTAACATTTGGTCAGGCGAAGGTTATCATATCAATTTGCAAACAATTTCAGAACATTAATCAAACTTCGTTGGAATGTGAGGAAAGCTTTTTACTCAACGGGTTCTCGTAGTTTATGTTAATTATTAAAACTTTTATAATACGATTATTATTTTTAATCAACTTCAGTTTTTATACAAAATTTGGAAGTTTCACCGGATTTTTGTTCCGGAGATAAGTAAAACATGTACTTATGTGCTTTTATATCTGTTTGCAATGACTAACAATTTTGTTGTAAACGAGGAGAAGATGTAGAAGTTGGGCCCTGAATGATGCTGAAATATTATTCGCATTCAGATGTAATCGGTCATTTGATTGTTGATATTTCAGGATTATGGTAACATACCTAGGATCGCCGTTATGGCTGGCCTGTACGCCTCTGTCATATCATATCATATCATATCATAAACGAGGAGAAGATGTAGAAGTCTTGGTATTTTAAATAAAATACGTAAAATATCCAATTTTTTTAAAACAAAATTCCAATAAGAAAGTGGCGGATTACAGTGGGTGACAAAAGATCACCACAATAAAGAATCACTCCATTGTAGAGATGTTTACCAAAATCTGAGTATGCTATATTTAGTATGTCATTGTCAGATTGTTAGGCATGGTCATCACAATAATGCTACCCTCAATATGGCGAATAAAGGGCCGTAGCAAAGATGTCTGCCAGAATCTTGGTGGGCGATCTCATGATTGTGCCTTGAAAGATTGTTTTTTCGAAAAGCTATAATATAAAGTTAAAGTATCTCGCATGTTTTTATCATTTGTCACATCGTGTAGATATAGAACATTTCTCTATGTCGAAGAAATTATCGTATATTACCTTCGTTGGCTCACATCGCCAAATAGATGGAGACCCAATGTACGGCAACATTTATATTTACAAATAACCGCCCGGTGGCTTTAGATGTTCAAAATTTAAAATCAGATTTGTTGAAAATTCTATGTTTATATTCAATTTTTTAAAAATCGATGCGTGACAACCCATTTATGTATATGGAATCATATAAAACAGCTGAAATCATATAGTCATGTTCGTCATCGTTATCTTGATTTTGTGCAGTATCCTTATGGAAGTGATTTATTGTTACTTATGTAGTTCTTTTACGTTGTGTCAAGCATGTGTGTATTTTGTGCTTTATTTTGAAATTGTCACCGTCAAATGACACAACGAGAATTTTAATCACAAATAAAAAATTAAATTAAAACCCCTTGTCCCCTTGCAAAATCTCATAGTTCTTAACCTCTTAGTCGAAATTCCCTTTAAATTGTAGGATTTAATAGCGACGGTTCCAAAGGCAGAAGTGAGCAAATAAAATATATGGAAATATATTTTTTCCTAAAACTTTAAAGGATTGTAAATGTGACGCAGCGTAAAATGTTTACTTTGCTTTTTATTGTTTCAAACATTCTAATTATCTGTATTTTGATTTAATTTATTTTAAGGGAACCAAATTAATCTAGTTAATACTAATCATAACATTACATTTATTTTATTCAAGTATATTTTAACTCATAATAATGACGTTTTATTTCAGGAAATTTACTGCAACTTAATTAATTATACAATATAATTATAATTTATATTATAATTATAATTTTTTTTAGCAAAAAATCAAAAAAAAATTGTGCTGTCTTGTGCTAACCTAACCGCCTCACATTATATTTTCAACTAACAATGTATTATTACTTATTAACTACTTAGTGTCTATAACCGGGTCAATTCGGTCATATTTAACATGCCCATTCTATCCTTCCATTTTGTTAAATGTAAAAAGGGTGTAGGGCGGGCGCGGCATCATCCGGGAGTCTCGCTAAATTGTCTGGTCATGCATTGCAATCAAACATTCTAATTATCTGTATGTTAACAAATTTTGCCAAATGAACATTATATAAACATTTCTGTCACATCCCTGGCAGAATGACCAATGCGTGCTATATTTAAGTCTAAATTAATTTTTAATTGCTAGTTTCTTTATCTAGACCAAACTTTATTGAACTCGCAAGTCATTGCTGAGTTCCCAGCAGCGTCGCCGGAGAAAGGGTGCGTAAGCGGCTATTACGACCTAACCAAATCTACTTCAATATTGTTAATGTTTGTTCATTTGTCGCAATCTTAAGTAAGACTGATGAGATTCGACTTAAAACTAATTTTGAAAAATTTTCTATAAAAACGAAATTATAAATGTGGACAAGTAAAACAACAACAAAAATACGCAATTACGACACAACAAAATGCCTTGAATAAAAAGGCTTGATATCATTTGTCGCAACTCGTACATAATTACATAATCAGCCCCCTTAGTAATCCGTCGGTCAATAAGTCCCGAGGCTGACACATAGATAGCGCATCTAATGAAAACTCATGATTGTTAGGAAGTACACCAACCTTCAAACGATTTATGTCAAAATTTTATGACAATCTGATTATTAGTTTACAACTTACAGTTGTTTGTGAAATTCTACTTTTGTTATTTTCCAAGCAACGGGAAAAAATAAATTTCGTATGTAATCAACCCAGCCCGTTTTTTATGGGTAAAAATACCGTTCAAGCTTAAGCTATGGCTTGATAAGTGTTCTAGGGACTCTGTTCCTTCGAATGCTACCGTCGGACGTTGATTTACTGAGTTTAAACGTGGCCGTACAAACGCCGATGCTGGTGAACGATGCTGCTGGTCGCCCGAAATCAGCAGTTACTCCAAAAAAGATGAAAAAATATACACAATCGTTTTAAAACACCGTAAAATGAAGTTGCGTGAGATAGCTGACAACTTAAAGGTATCAGTAGATAGTGTATGTTACAGTTAAAATCCGAATTCGGGAAATGTTCGAAGTTTTAATTTGTTAGATTTTTTTACACGATTAAAACCCGGTGGTAGAGGTCCGATGGTAACGAAATGTTTTTGACCTTGTCTTCTACATCCCCCGCAGGCTCATTTATTCACCATCAGAGGGCTAAGTGTCATGAGGAGCGCAATTAGCTCCCGATAGTCCTTGAGAGTTAATAAAACCGATAGTCTCTACGATTCCCAATTTCAATTTGCACTAATACCATAAAAATACTCCGTGTATTGAAGGTTGAATTTCGATAATATAGGACTTCTATTTCATATATTTCGAAGCAATAAAACAGTTTTGCCAATTTTTATTCGGATTTTTACTGATTTCGGTCTGTTACATATACATTATTATGCCTGAACATTTGTCCATGAGAAAGCTCTGTTCCAAGTAGGTGGTGTGCTTGCTTACATTCGATCAAAAACAGCAACACCTCCACTACTACACTCCGTAATTTATTCTCACTATCTTGAGAAAGGTAAGACCGTCAACAGCAAATATTAGATGGCGTTATTGGTGCGTTTGAAGGAAGAAATTGCGAAACACGGTCCCAAATGCAAAATAAAAAAGTGCTCTTTCTGGGATCTGGCTCCCAGCGACTACTACCTTTTCGCAGCCCCATTTTGAGCCCAAAGATCTATCTAAATAAAGGAATCTAAATGTTAGGAAAGTTTTGGAATGAATATATCACACTTGAAGGAAACAACGTCTTGTTGATAAATAAAGTCGAATTTTGCATAAAAATGTTTGTTTAGTAGTTAGCCTCGAGTCTTATTGACTGACGAGCTATTTGTTTATTTCTGTTATTCAATGGTTAATACATTTAAATTGTTTTTTAGAAAATTCAAATTTAAGTACATGTCATACCTGCATCTTATTTCTTTTCGGCATTGGTCAGTTTTACCTGAATATTTCCATAATCAGCAAAAACTGATGTGAAATTTAGTGTTTGAGTATCGACTGTTTAGGTAAAATCCATATGCGTTTTTAAGAGAAGAAAAATCTGTAAGGAAGAGAAGTCTGTAAAAATATGTTTTTTTTTGCGAAACATTCCGAAATTTCGAAAAATGTTAAAATGTTTTCAGTGAATTGTTATTTTTTTGAGAGAAAAAATTTTATTATAATAAATTTAATAATTTATATTGTAATTAAAATCATTAAACTTATGTAATTATAATTATTTAGTCCAATAATAAATCTGCACAAATGTCGAAAAACGCTATCGAAAATTTCGTAATAGGCTCCTTCGCTCATTGTAGATAGACGAAGACTTTACAAATTAATTAGTCTCTTTAGCATAAGGCGTCTAAATTCAGAATAGTCGTGTTCGGTGAATCGTCACAGCAACCTAGCCAACAAGCAGTTTAAAATTTTAACTGTAAATAAGATACAGTTATTATGGTTCCTATGATGTATTGTGAACAAGACAAAAACAGAAATCCATTTTTAATAAAATGCTAAACAAATCATTTAGACCTACAACATACCTCGATGGAGCCAATTGATAATATAATATTTATAAGATGTAAAAGACCTTCATAAGAAAGTTGAAGACTTTCAATTTTTGCCTAATAGCAACAAATAAAAAAAATAAAATATAAATTAACGCCTACAAATTTGGGTGTTATTAGATAAATTATGAACCTTTCTTAAAATTAAAAGATTAACTGTTAGTTAATTTAAACAACCATAATTAAATAAGAAAAGGTAATTAATTTATAATGTGACAGTTTTTTTTGTTTTAATGAAATATTTCGTTCAACTGTTAAATGGACAAGTTTTAGTGTGTTGGTGGGTCCTATGGCGTGTCCCACAAAACTTTTAATTTAGAGGCGAAATCGTGGTGTTGGCTGCTCAATTTAACACATTCTTAATTGTATTAGTTTTGTAATGGTTTAATGTTTTATTGCGCACTTATACGTCTTCGTTCTGTTTTAATTTAGTTTTTATAGTTTTTATGAGAATCAATTCTAGAAATTAATTATAATAAGTAAAAACAAATTCGCTAAGTTGTGTGGCGCGTTAAAGAATTTTTTGTTTTGTAATTTTGAAGATTGGTGTACGCGATAGAATAATTAACTTAAAAAACACGTTAAGAAAGTGTATAATGGTTTTTAATGCGATTGATTCGGTTTAATAAATGGCGCGAACATTAAAAGACATGCAATGCGAATTATCATGTTTTATTTACGTAGAATATTAATCAAATCCGCATAACGAACAACTCGTCGACGTCTTGGAAAAAGATTTATTGATAAATTTTCATCACACATATGTCTCTGTCTGTTATATGATGATTTTCAAGAAGAATTTTACGATGTCCATTATACTCACTGTAATCTGTTATGAAATTCTAATTTGAATCTATTTTTAATAAGCATAACTTAATTTTTATAGCATCGGGGAGATGTTTCTTATTTGATTTTATTATAAAACAAAAAAATTATTATTATTATTGACTTTAAGTTGTTTACAAATCCATTGATTTATATACATGAAAAGCTAAAAATATCTGTATAGTGCCGAGTTTATATGTCGAATCTTTATTATGATGATGATCTAGAAAGGTTATGATGGGTTTTTCATAAAACATAATGTTTTTAATGTAAATTTCACTCATCGCCGATAAGTGATAGGATTTGTGAAATAAGAGCTATTTTAAAAATTATGTTACAATATGAAGTGACAAATGATTTATTACGATTCCGTTTGTAACAGTGTATTGCAAAATTTTTATCTACCACGTCGAGAGCAATCGGTAGATATACTTAATGACATAAATAGGAATAGTGGTTTGACTATAGGCTCGGCTGGGAAGGAAGATCAGTTTAAAATGGGGCACGTTTCCACGTTTTGAAACTTTTCCAATCGGTATTTTGAGTAATGTATTCGCTTATCGTTAGAATTTTTGGACGAATGATCTCAAATTCCTCTCTGCTCTTCTCTACTTTCATAATAACGCTAAGAAGTTTATTAATAACAAAGAATTGACTTCTTTGTTATCAATAATATTTTTAGCGTTATTATGATCAGGATATTTTCCTCAGTCAGTAGGGCAATTGGTTCTTTGTCGTTTTTTATTATAGCAGTTAATAATTCTTTCGTTTTGTTGTGATTAATGCCATTTTTTGCATTGAAATCGCCATTTATTAGGAACATTTTCCCTAGATTCTCTCAGTTATTCGTGTTCTAGACAGAATGTGTTGGTGGTCTGTGTAAACCGGCCATTTAAATAGAATATTTTTTATATTTACAATTGTAGCTTGAATTTTTTGTTATTCCTATTTTTCCTCTTCACAATGTTGTATATGTTCTTTTAAGGCATTTGTACTAGTATATCACATAAGATACCCTTTCAATTTAATGCGGAACTACTTAGTAGAGTGTGTTTCTTAGATAAGGCATAGGCCTGTTGGTGCCTTAGCGATTTCATTATTAGCATTCCATAATAATATTTTTAGCCTACTGGCCATTTCTAATTTTAATAGGTTAGGGTTTATCTCCCAAAATTACAATTTTTGCGATCCAATTTTGCAATTTCTTTCTCTCAATCAAACCTTGCAGGAGATACTCGCGAAATTAAGCTTGTTTGACGAGCTTAATTTCGCGAGTATCTCCTGCTAGGTTTAATTGACGTAAGCATCATTCTTTTCTTCTTCTGAGATTTCGTTTGTACCACCTACTTTGCTATAATAAATGAATATATTAGTTATTCAATGAATTGTCCTTTTAAGGTCAATTGATACTGTTTTTTTCGTACTTTAAGGACATATGTTATCCCTCAATTTAATACTTCAACTTTGCTGTTTATTTCAGGTAGCATTTTATTAATTTTTATTGTTTCTCGTTTTTTGAATTTCAACCAAGAATCGTTTATAACTATCGCGATGAGCTTTGTCGCAATGTATGCACTACATACTCGTACGAACGTCTTTTGAGTCGACGCATTCTGCAGTTAAGTGAATCCTGAACGTTTAACACATATTGGTTCTTTACCGCAATGTCACTACATCGTGGCCATTTGCTTGGCATGTTTAGCATTGCGGAATTAATTTAGATTAGTAGTTCTATTTCCACTCTGGGGCCTAATAAATTTATTATTTCATGAATCTTTCGTCTCTTGTATCTCCAGCCAATTTTGTTTATAATTTGGTTTATTTCGAAGTTTTTTGATAATGACTCATTCTTAATTTTTTCAGTGCTATATGTTTTGTGCAGGTTTCACGCTATCATCGATAAGTCTTTTTTTGTTTATTCCCATAATTGTGAAAGACAAATGAACCCCTACTCAAAGGTTTGACCAGGATTCTATTAGCGTCGTCGCTTTCCACGTTTATTGTCGTCATTATTTATGAATGTGATATTATGGTTGTAGTAAATGATTATTACGAAATGCCCTCTTTGACTAAATCATACAAATCATGATAGTATTTGATACCATCGATAACAGTGCGTGGTGTAACGGTATCATTTTCATCCTGTTTTGGTATGGGTTCATGCATTTGTTGTTTTATTGCTTCTCTTGTGTTAGAGCGCTTTCCGTTGTTTACTTACTGTTTCCTCGCACTGTGCTTTGGCATTACTTTTCTGTCTAGGAATATTGGCCTGCTTCGTAAGCGTTAATGTTTTTTTTAATTCATCAATTTGTCATTCTGTAACTTGAGGATAACATTTGCTGATTGGTTTCATTGATGACTTTCTGGCAGGCGTTGTACAGTTTCCGTTCTATTCGATGAGCAAGTGTGTTGTTACTAGTTGATGCTTATGTACGATTTTGTTACATCTTGTGTGGTAACTTGTTGAGGTTTAATAATGAGTGCTTCTGTTTATCCCTTGACACCTGTTGGCCCGGGTGTATTTTGTTTTAGTTAAGTTCATTGCACATAGGCCGGCGGGAGGTATTTTGTTCCCTTTCTCATCTTCGGTTGCATTCGGCGAGCATTCAAACTATTGCAAGCTAGATGCTAATTTTTATTGAATAAACCATGCATTTAAACGATTAATCGTAGTTTGTCTGGCACGATTTTTGTTGTTGAAATAATTTCGATACAATCTGTTCGTTAGCAATAGGTCGACCATATTGAAATCTTGTTATTGACATTTTGCATTTTGGTGTAACAAGGTTCATTTTACAAAATCTAAAATTAATGGATAACCGAAAAGTTATTTAATTTTTACATACATGCGCAACTTTTGCCCACTCTGTATTATTTATCGATCGATGTGTATTAATATTCGCTCAAAATTGAACCGATTGTGAGAAGAATTTTTTTATGTCTTAAAGATAATTGAAATGTTCGTAGCTTTGAAGAAGAATAAAGTTGCTATATCTAGCATTATCCAGCATTCCATTAGTTAACTGGTCGAACATTATCTACGGGTATGCCAACGAAATTGTTCAATTACTTGCTTTTGTTTGTGTAGTAATGCAGCAGGGTCTTAACTTATTGTCAAATACAATTACTGTAATACAAATTGGTATCAAATCGCACCAACATGATGCACATGGTATTTTTTCCTAACTAACTCTCGATGTCATGTACGTCAGTCTGAGAAAAGCAAAAATATAAAATATTTAGAAATCATGTTTACTTAAAATCTGATTAGCGATTAGATCGATATCCTCACAGTTTCTATTGAAATTTTTTCTGGCTTATTAGCGTAGGCGAGTTACTTGACGTACTCCCATGGAAAAACACAAACGCGGTGGCCAGTTAATATAATAATATAATATTGTTGGGTGTACAAATGTATTTCCGACCTTTTTTAGTGAAATAAAAGACATTAGTTTGTGTAAAAAATGAAAGAACGTTTTATTCAAAGTATGCTCCTTCGGAAGCTATAACCTTCGCCCATCGTTCAGGAAATAAACGGATTCCCCGAAGGATGAAGTCTGGTTGTTTCGAGGCGATCCAGTCATCGACCCATGTTTTGACGTTTTCCTATGAAGTGAAGTGCTGCTGTGCCAGGGCTGATTACATCGACCGGAACAAATGGTAATCAGAGGGAGCAAAGTCATGAAGGTGAATACGGCGAGTGGGGTAGAATTTCCCAGGCTGTTCAAGTAGTTTTTGACAGATATAGCAACGTGTGGCGTATCGTTGTCATGTTGCAAAATAATCTTATCGTGCCCTGGTTCGACGGCCCTGGTTCACCTGGCTTGACCCACAGTGCTTTGCGATTTTGATTGTCATAATGGATCCTTCCTTTGTTGTCGTTGAAGCAACAATTCGCACATTGTTTTCCGACGTTCCATGACCCGTTCTTTCAATTTGTGTGGCACCCAATTTCCCAGCATCTGAAGCAATTTCATTGCATGTATACGTTGCGAAACACATTTTTGAGTAATATTCAACTCTTCTGCCAATTGTTTTTTGGTCTGACAAGGGTCCACATCAAGCAACTCTGCCAATTCTGTATCTTCAAATTTTCTTGGTCCGCTTTCACGTTCTTTGTCTCTTACATCGAAATCACCAGCTTTGAATCGTTGAAACCACTCTTTGCATGTTGTATTCGATGGGCCATGTTCACCGTAAACTTCCACAAGCAAGCGAAGCAAGTAAAACTTCCCACAAATGCTGTTTTTTACACAAAATTTGACATTTTCAATTACACAAAAATAATTGTTGTTTACGCTTTGAACAAATGTCACTAGTAATTATTCAAGCTTGGCATCTAACCTCCAAAATACATGTATTGCCCGATTAAATAATATACAAGCAGTGATACTAACGACACCCCTATAAAAAGGTCGGAAATACATTTGTACACCAAATATAATATTTATTTCAGGCTCCGTCTTGCTGGAACCATGTGCCTCTGATGTCAATACGATCCAATTGAGGCGCAAAAAATTAGTAATCATGTCTCTATACCGGTCTCCGTTGACTGTTACGTTTTCATCAGCATCATTTTTGAACACGATGATTCCTTCTGAACAAAGCACACCAAACGGTAACCTTACTGTGGATGTAATGGTTTTCAATTCTGCTTGTTGACATAGTCATTCAACCAAAAATGAGCTTCATCACTGAAGAAAATCTTGTATGGAAAGTTTGTATCTATGTCAATATTGGCCTCGGTCCGTTCAACGAATTGGCGGCGCGAATGATCTTCGTATGGTTTTAATTACCGCACAAGTTGAATCTTTAAGCATGTAAACGAAAATACTTACGCAAAATCCTTCATAAAGACGTTGGATTAAGTCCTATTGCACGATGACGAATCCATTCATTTGGATTCTCTTCAATACTACCCACTACAGCTGCCACCGTCGGTCCGGTACGCGCCATATGGGGTCGAAATCGATCCTAAGTTAATCGAATTAACTGTTCTGGTGGATGATTATTTCGACCATAAAATTGACGTAGAGCGCGATGAGTTTCACGAATTGAACCATTCTTTTCACAGCAAATTTGAACAATTTGCAAACTTTGCTTTGGCGTGTGTCTATTTATTATGGAGTGGATAACCAACGTAACCAAAAATCAACCCCTGAAAAGAGTGTTTCCCACTTAAAGTTTTATACCTCGAAATGAAACACCCTTTAATATTTATAGTAATTAGCTTATTGCAGTGATTTTATCTGTACTTGTAGTGGGCTCAAATTGCTGTCACAAAACCTGAATTTTGACAGGATTTTAATTTATCATGATTCCATGTGTGTTGTTAATCGCTTTTCTAAATAATTATTATTGACTCAAAGTTTTATGTTCTTCGAGCATAATGTTAAAACATTAAAATAAATTAGTTAAAACATGTATTTATTATTTATTTATTTTTATTTTTTTACTTTTCAGGATTTGCTGGTAAGTGACATTTAGCCAGACTTTGGTTTTAACCTAATCATGACTAGTGGTTCATCATGACTAAATAATTTCAGTGAAATATTCAAATATTATAAAATAAATATCACAACCTTTCTAATAAAATAAATGTCGTAACAACATTTTTGGTTTATAAATTTGATAACGCAGATTAGTTAATTTTCGACGAAATATTTACTCACAAACTACCACACATTCACATTACATTTTAATGAATTCATAATAAAGCACCATATGAGTAGCAATATACAGTCACCTTTTTGAAAAATGTATACACAGACATAATAACGAACGAAGCTGTTTGAGAAAAAATCTTAAATGTACAGAATCGAAGTAAAAGAAATAAAATCTATAACAATAAAACTTGAAATTTTTTGAAAGATTGATTACAATTCAATAAAATTTCTTAGAAATCTATTTCTGTAAATCTCGTATTATTGTTGTTTTAAACAACAACATATAACATATAAATATTATATTCAAAAGCTGTACGTATCACAGAAAACTCGTGCATATCTAAGTACATATCGTATTACAAATAATTTTATTATTAATCTCGCCTTTTGAATAAGCAATGCATATTATTGAAAATGCAAGTTGTTCTAAGCTTATTTTTAAATTCATTATTTGTTTTTCAAAATTCCACCCACATTCAAATTTACCGTCGTATATTGTGATAATCGAATCGATATCCATTACCGCATCGAGTGCCAACGGAGTTCAATCAATCATCAACGACTATTAAGAAAAGTTTGTTCTTTTCACGTAGACTTTTATACGGTTTACATTTCCCGTCGCATTCTCAAGCATCTTGGTATACAACGGAGTTGAATTTTTTGAATGGTGAAGATGGGTTATTTATACGTGTACTTGAGTTTTGTTTATTTTGTGTGCGTTGTTGACAATTTATTTTTGGAATTGATTTTTCAATAACTCTGCAAATATGTACGTTCAAGATTACAAATATTTTTTTGTTTTCTTAGAGCTGATGTGATTTGTCACCCGTGTGCCATTTTAAAGTGGAATTCATTTAATGAAGCGATAAATTATAATGTTTTTATATTATGGACGGACACAAATGTTATGCGGGTATATCATTCAAATTGGTTGAATAATGTCTTTAAAGCGAGTATTAAGCGTTTTAAGCACAGTGAAAACGTAGTGGCGAGCACGTGCGGAATTAGATAATGATAAAATTTAATTTTTTTTTATCACAACTGTATTTAAAACTATTGCACACAACTAGTTCAAATAGTTTCGGAATTGATGATGTTGTTGATATTCGTCTTTAACTTGTGACGTCCTTTGCTCGATTTAAAAATTGGTGTTATTAGTTTGTCGGTGTTCGACCTTTTCGACGTAGAGTGGGAGATGTTAAACACAATATCACAATAAATATTTGTGGTCGTTGTCATTCAGGACAAATGGATTTAGTGATTCAATCACATTAAACGCATCTACTTCATTAGCGAAGACAAGATCTAAAAATCTCCAGATTATTTACAACGCTGTTAATCTGGTTTAAATTATAACTCAACATGGTATCAACGTATAATGATTCTGTATCGTACTTTATATTGCATGGGAGTATGCAATTTAATTCCGGTTCAATATTCCACAACATGGAAGTTCCGAGAACTATTAATCGAATTAAGGTATGTCGCATTAAGGTATGTCGCATAAACAAAACCGTTTGAATTCTGCGATATGTACGCTAAGTAGATGAATAAATACGAGGGTTACATTTTATATTTCGGGATTAAAGAACAAAAACGTTTATTTATGTATCAAAAATGGCTTTTTATTATTTTCAAAATGTTGTCTATAAAGATCAATACACTTTTGCATTTGGCCCAATTTTCGAAGCACTTTTCCACTCCAATTGAGGTACCGTCAAAATATGCATTATGAACACATTAGCCACTTCTTCTTTATATTTGATATGCGGTAATAAAAAGAAGTCATTTAGTGCCAAATCAGAACTATACGGCAGATGGCTCCTTAATTCGATGTTTTACCGCTCAAATATTCAGTTGTTTGTGATTCAGTTGTTTGTCGAAATGGAGAATGATCCGTAGTCGGCGGTTGTCTTTCCTTATTTCATCGAAGACTTCTGGCAAACAAATGGTTGTGTATACCATGCAGAATTTACCGTTCTGCGTTGCATCAATGGGACGATTGCGACATGTCCTGAATTTCTGAGAAAACAGGCATTTGCTTCGCAGTGCTTGAATAATTTTTGTTCGATTTGGACCATATTGGAACATCCATACCGTCAACTGCTGTTTCGTTTCGGGCTCAAACGCATAGATCCAAAATTCTTCACCTGCCACGATGTCATAGACATGTTTTGATGAACCATCACGATCATATTTTTTGAGCATTTCTTTTGATCAATTGACTGACACGAGTCGTTTTTTGAGCGTTTATCCAAGTATGTAGGATCTCACGCGAACAAATCTTTTTGACATTCAAATGTCTATGCAATATCGAATGTATGCTGGTCCCTCTAATGCCTAAGGAAGCCTCAATCTCTCGATAAGTCATATGACGATTTTGCAGTATCAGTTCATGCACAGCAATAATGTTTTTCGGAACAACAAACGATTTTGGACGACCTTCACGAATTTCGTCGTTGAGCGAACTGGGGCCACGATTGTATTCCTTAAGCCATCGACAAACACTGGTCTTTTCGCCAAAGGTTGAATTAAGTTCATCAATGCACTGTTGTTAAGTGAATCCACGTCGAAAGTTATGAAAAATAATCGCACGAAAATGTTCACGATTTGGGTCCATTTTTGCACTAAAATGAAAGTTATAAATCACTATAACAAACAAAACAAAACATTTCACCGGTACAAAAAAAACTTTCTGAGTAAATATACCGTCTAAAATGTCGAACTTTTCAATAGGGACATCAGTTACCAGATGGCGGCACTAGAGTTGCCCAATCCCGATTTATAAAAGGCAACCCTCGTAACGTTGGTTGATTTCAATTTTCACTCCTGGAAATGTACTCCATTGTTGATAGGAATAATTTGGCTGCAATACTCTAGTGTAGAATGCAAGGCTATTAAAACGCCTCCGCCCGATTTGTTAGAGCTTGTTTCAGATGAGCGGTCACATCTATAGACAACATAGTCATGCCCAAAATATTCCGAACTATGATTCCCGGATAGGAATTGCTTTCACTAATTACATGAATCAAGTAGTTTGCCTGCATCAAGAAACGGTAAAATTGTAAGTGTTGCTTTAGATACCATTTTGTTAATATTCTGGAATACAAATTAATTCGGTCCGTTTTCGAAAAGTGGCTCGGACTATAATAAATTTTTTATAGTGACGCCTCGCTTGGGACAGCCAAAAAGTTCGTAGACGACGCATTAAAGGCATTGCTCGATGAAGATCCGATTCAAATGCAAGAGGAGCTTACCGGTGCATTGGGTGTGACCCAACAAACAGTTTCCGTACGATTGAAATCTGTGGGCATGATTCAAAAGCAAGGCAATTGGGTCCCTTATCAATTGAAGCCAAGAGACATGGAAAGGCGATTTCTTTCTTGCGAGCAGCTGCTTCAAAGGCAGGGTGGCGAGAAGTGGATCTTCTACGATAATCCCAAGAGGAAAAAATACTACTCTTCGTCCGTCCAATCGTTGCCATCGACCTCAACACCAACACCAAAGACTAACATTCATGGTTCAAATGTTATGCTGTATATCTAGTGAGACCAAAGAGGCGTTGTGTACTACGAGCTACAATCTGGCGATTCCATTACGGGCGAGCGGTACAGACTACAATTAATTCGTTTGAGCCGTGCATTACGAGAAAAACGACCGGGATATGAGAAAAGGCATGATAAAGTTATTCTTCTGCTTGACAACGCTCGGCCTCACGTTGCAAAAGTCGTAAACATTTTTTTGGAAACGCTCAAGTAGGATATTTTACCGTACTCGCCGTATTCTCCGGACATTGCTCCTTCTATTTATTGGTTGTTCCGACGGATGCAACACGATTTGGCAGGTCACCGGTTCACTTCTTTCGAAAAAATTCAAAATTGGTTTCAAACTTGGATCGCCTCATTGTCGCCCAGTCTTTACTTTATCTCCCAGTGTATACAAATTGTTAAATTATTCATTAGATGCTGAATTGAATGATTGACATGCTCGGTACATGATTAACACAAAAAGAGTCGCGTTATTTTCTCCGTATATTCACAATTGGACAGTTATTTAAATAAGATGTTTTAATCATTTCAACAAGTTGTTGCGGCGTTAGATGCACCATAATAAATTTTTATTGACCACTCTCTACAACTGTCAAATTAGAATTGACAACTGTCTTCCAAAACAAAATGGCGACCAAACAAAATCGACGTGCAACATTAAGAGTACCCTGTATATGAGTTACTGTGATTATAATATTTTTCTTTGAAAATTTTTTGTTCTGCCATCTATCAATATCTTCCGATACTTAGACTTAGTTACGAATTTTGAACACGAACTCGTAATTTTATATAAAAGGGAAAAGTAAAACTTAGCCGAATTTGGCCAATTGGTGGTTATTTAATTATATTCTGTTTATTCTTATATGAATTTTAAATAAATGCTATATTTTTAAAATTTTCACTTCCAGTGTACTAATTCCTGCCCAATCTAAATCCTCCCTATTTATGGAAAACTTAATGTTACAAAACGCTGTTTTTGTTGTAGCAAAAGTACATTGAAATATGACTTTTATCTTACAATTTTAATTTTAAAATTTTATTTTTTTTTTAAAAGATTAATTTGAATACATATTTGCCTCGTAAAGGCAACAATTTTTCTATTGTTGAACTTAAATGTTGTATTTTTATTTCAATTAAATTTATAGCAGGAACGACTTACGGTAACCTTTCGATAATCTTTAATGAAATTTAGATTTTCTACGAGATTAACGATTTCAGATATATTTGTCATTTTGTTTAAGACCGAGTCCAGGATATTATATAACGTTCGGGATGAACACTGTTGCGCTTCGTTTCAGTTATAGTATTCGATTTCTAAACTAAAATTGTTTTTTTTTGTGTAAATCAAATTGTTGTTGTTAATAATCGCTGGCCAATAGGCGGATTTGCTATTAGACAGACTTCTAAAAATTAATTACCTGATAATTTGGCTATTAAATTGAATGTCATTTCACTCTTTACAGTTATCTATTGATTGTTTTATCATTTATCCAAGTTTTTTCTCTCTTGACAAGTTTTTTTATTCGATTTTAAGATTTTTTTTGCACATTTCATCATTAAAATAAAAAAAATATTTTTAATTTTGATTTGAGGTTTCGCCAAATATCTTATTGCAACCATATAAGATCGCGGACAAACTTTTGTATTCTTTTGAATACTCAGAATTTCACATTCGCCATCAAATTAATACGTATTTTATATATTTTTATAAAATAATAAATTCCCGGCCGCTCGAGAAACCGCAAATTCTAAAAAGGTGTAAAAAAACAAGAATGACAATAAGACAGCTCTTATAAAGCTTGTGATTTTTGTTTCGTTTTAAAATTTACTTCTTTAAAACGATATATAACCTTAAACACAAAAATATCCATATAACAATCATATCGAAATCGCGAAAAACAATGAACTTGGTCTTAAGTTAAGATGCCAACAACAACAACAATGCGAAATTGTTATTTTTCTTATATATTTCTTTTAAATCAGATATTACATTGTTAATTCATGTTAAGTTTATTTCCACAAGCCAAAGCATAATAATCTCTTAACGAAATACATACATACACAGAAAAATAATGTTCAAAATAAATAAATCATTTGAATTAAATTATATTCACAAACTCTCCTCTTATGTTTAAGACGCGCAAAGCTGGTTGATATTCCTATATAGAGGAATTGAAATAGACTCGCAGTAATGAATAACAAACATACAAAAGCAACTAAACATGAATTTATGGGAAATTGGAATTATCTTTGTGTCGAATAAAATAAAATTAAATTAACAGAAATTACAAGAACAAAAATACTGCACACAATGGGAAAACTAGAAGGAAAAACAAACTTTTATTTGTATTCCATTTTCATTTTTAATCCAATAAAAATACTTATATGTGGAGAAATGGAAATTGCCTACAGTTGTTTTACTTGCTATTGCTATTTTAGGTTTTTTGTAGTTGTCTAATGTTGTTTCTGTTGCTGCTTCAGTTTTGCAAACGCGGATTAGAAATACCATTAATTAAACATTATGGGCTAATTGGTATTAATAGATTACGAGTATATTGGATTATGGATGAGGCTGAATAAATATTTTTGTTTGTTTAATTTATCTTAATTGTAATTTGTTTAAGTGTAAATTTGGGGAGGGATGAGTTTTGCAATTTAGTGGTGAACGTATATTGTTACGAATTGCGGGTGTTCGTCTGTATTCGTAGATGGGTTTTGCCACGAGTAAATTTGCAACATTTTTTTTACTTAACTTGTTTACCATAAATCAATTAGCAAATTGCCAGTTTTTTGCTTTATGTTATTTACAATTGAGAATAGTGACCCAAATGACGCTGGTGAGTTGGAAGTGCCAATTCAGTATTCCATTTGATCTTTGATGATTAACATCCCCGGTTACCATTGCTTTCGTTATTCAATTATTCCCTCCCTTATAAAAAAATAGTTCCGACATGAGTCAATATCATAGTTAGAATAATAATATTGCCAAATAAAATTACAATCTTCAAATTTTATATCACTGCGCTCTTATATCTTTTGTGGTGGTATTCGTCACAATATGTTTTTTATATTTATAGCAATTTCTGGACACGACTCTCCAAATCGGGTTCATGTCATTCGGATCATGTTTTACACTACCAATTAAATACTCGAGTGGTGATTGATTGACTGATTAGAAAATATGGGGAAGATTATGCAAGGATCCTGAATGCGCCAGGCCTACGAACTGCGTTTTGGTAAATGATTTGAGGCGGTTGCAGACATTTAATTAGTTAATAGTTAGTATAATAAACATTTGATTCAACACCATCGCCGCCAATCTGGATCCAAAACTCCATCGGCAATGGAAGATGTCCCAAAACCACACGAAATATCCAACGTACCAAGATCTCATCGATTTCCAACAACCGATGTCAATCAGTAGAGTCGATTTTCATGATTCAAACCAGCACTAACTCGAAACAATCACACAAAGAGATTCCGATGTCATCATATTTGTCGCGGGCTCAATAACATGGTAAACCTAACACATAATTACCTTATTTACTTGTCTTCACTTCGGACTCTTACACAACCACTTACATAACAAGTGTGGACATAACTGCTGGAACTCATAACTGTGCTATGTGATCAATTCAAGCGTCTTATAGCCTGGACAGACTGCGGATTAGTTAAACTAGGAAATAAAACGCAATTCAGTTCGACACACTACGAAAAATTCAAAAATCTACTAGCAAATTCATGTTTTTCCATAGAGTGCTTGATTGAATTTTACTAAAACAGTTTAACCTAATCCGCAGTCTGTCCAGGCTATTACACTCGAAAGTAAAATTTCGTACTTGGAATTTCGTTCTCATTTATTGCGTGGCACATACTCGTAGATCATACATTTAAAAAAAAAAATTATATCCAAACTATTTGTATTATTGTAAACAATTATTAGAGTACAATAAAAATATTAGACTAGTTGTTATTATTTTCTAAATAATGACTTCGATTTGTACAAGAGAATGGAAGCTTCTCCTCTTAGCAGTAACGGAGCATATAAATTGAACTAGCTTCAATACTTAAATTAATTCAATATTAAAATTATGGGCGAAAACTGAATGCCCAATAAGCATTGGACCAGGAGGTCTTTTTGCACCGTCCAGCAACAAGCATGATTGACGACAAGATTTGGTCGACTGCACGCCACGGACAGATAAACAAACTCAATAAAGTATATTATCTAAATCGCGTTTCGTTTTTTTTTGCAATCATTCCAACACCGTTAAATCCTCTTCAACACCCGACTAGCTTTCACCATCACTACAATAAAAATTTCTTATCGCAAAATGGAATAAAATTCTGTTTAACGTTAACTTAATAATTATCATTTGTTTACAAACTAGGAACATAGTTGAAACTCGATGACAAACACATAAAAGACTTTGAAGTGCCGTGTATGGGAAATTTTATTATTAATTTGTAAATAATTAATCAGATTTCCTTACTTTCCATCGGTTTTCAGGCCGTTTAATTAGTTACCATTGAACCGATTTAAACTTGTGTATTAACATAAATTTTGTTTCCCGATAATATAAGCTCACAATTTGTAAGCACATACCAATCCAATGTCGCTTTCCGTTGCTCTTATGTTCAAAACATCAATAAACTTTTCATTTTATTTCATGAATATTTCAGTATCATCAGTCTACTCATGGAAAATATCACTTTCAATGAACAGGTGGCCGCAAATTTCAGAGAAATTATAAATTTTCCTCGCCGCCGTCTATTAAACGAAATTTGTATTAGTACTTCTTCAGATGCATTCAAAATTCGAATTTTTTCAAAATTTAAAACACCTACTATAGAATTTGTGACTTCCCGTTGGTTGATTTCTCTAAACTGTTTCATAACTTTACAAAAATAGAACTCGATATCTACAAATTTTACAAATAAATCATAACTCTCGCTAAAAATGTTGGAGAAATCCTCAGCATCAATTTTATAGCAAAGTTAATTTTTAATCGCTTTCCTTATAGGTAAATACTCTACTTTAAAAATAAAATTTAAAAAAAAATGGTAAGAAGAAAAGCTTTTATAAGCTGTTTTATACCTATTAGGTCTCTGGTACATCCAGTTTCATCCAATTACATAAATTTAAATTACATATATCTAATTTTCAAGACGTACATATGTATATGTAAGATTTACTTGATGCAGTTTTGCAGAATCCTCATTAATAGATTTACAAGGATATGTGATTGTCGAATAACAGTCCCAAATGTTTAAGAGAATATCGAAGAGTAACTATTCAGCAACAAAATGTATATTATCCCAATAGTGTTAGATAATCACGTATGGTAGGATATTCCGAAAATGTTATTTGTATCCGGGAGTTTTGTTCGTTTGGTTGTTTAAATAGATTATTGAGGAAAATATCTATGGAATGGTAAAGACTAGAGACTATACATACATACATGTTTGATTTTGATTATACATCCATATATGTTTTGTAATTTTTGAGATATCTGATGCGATAGCTGGATATCAATGCAGGTTTCTTTACGTAACATATTCATAAAAATATTGGATTATTTTCTGTTAGGAACCTTATTCTTGTCAAATCTATAATCTATCATCTATAATCAATGTGTATTTTAGTTGAATCGGTACCTTATGCCATACATATGTAAAACACCAAATAATTTATTTCAAAATTTCATGCAGACTCAATTTTATTTATAGGAACAAAAGCTACATAAATGGAAATTTTTGACTGCCGAAGTACATATTTACTATCGGCATGCTATCGACGTTTTATTAGCCACAAAATACTGAACTAGATTAAGAAAATAAACTAGATTCAGGTACCCACAATAAATTGAAATTCAACATCAATCTACCTTATTGTTCCTACTTTTTAATAGAAATAAATTCCGTGAGGGTAGGGGGAGGGGGGGTTTATTTTTTTGACAACCATGTAGCAGGTTATAGATGTTAAGAAAATATATTGGGTGGTATTTGATACGTGGTCGGTTGTTAAGGCTCTGTCGCAGTAGTGTAGAAGAAGTTAAACCGGTTTTGTGGTACATGTGGTTCATTAATTAACTAACCTTTTGTGGACGCGTCATAGTGGTCATAATTGGTAACGTCGACCAGGTGGATCTTCCTTTTAATATAAATTTTTCCGTTATTTCACGGGCGGTACAGTATCAAAATGACTAAACACACACTTTTTTGCGCAGCATAAAAACAATATAAAGGAGCGTTGGTTCAAGAGCTATTCGTCTTGTAATACAAAGTATCCGATAAAATCCGCTTGTCCTAGTAATCAAATATTACCGTTCTACAAAATTTATGATGACCTCAGCACACGTTTCCTTCCTATACAAAAAAGTTGTTTACGCCTCCATTTAACTTTTACAATATTTCCGTAGCAAAAACAACATCCCAAACAAAGATCAAACCGTTATCTAAATTAAAACACAAGAATTACAAAATCATTTTAGATAATAGCTATGATGTACCCATCCGTATTTAACAATTTATTTATCCACTATATATACGGCACGTCTTTACTTATTATATTCTTAATTCTCCTCAAAAGAACTCCTCTTGAAAAATGAAGGTATCGATAAGAATCGTTCTGTTTTTTCGGATTGTTTTTGCCTTAAACTTCGTCTTCTTACAATATATTCAATTTTGTTTTGTTCTGAGAAAAAAATGTTTTTATGAAATAAAAAATTGTAATATGAACGAACCATAGATGAAGAAGAATCGAAGAAGTGTGAAAATAAAGAATATCAATATACAATAGGAAGATTGATGATCATTTTTGGTCTTTATATATTAAAACAGCGCATTTTGTGTGTTATACACGAGAAACGGTTCGCGAATCGGCGGTCGCAATAGCGTTTTGTGTTTTGTGGAATATTTTATTGGGATTTTTCGTCTGGGTGTCTTCTTCTTTCTTTGGGCTATGCCTCTTCTTACACATTTACCTCATGTTTAGTGCGAATTTAATTTGTTCTTATTTTTATTATACTTTTTATTGTTGTTACCAGGTTTTTGTTGTTTTCCTTGTTTTTGTCTGAAAGTTGTTTCTTCAATTAATACTTTTTTGTTCGCAAATCAATTTTTTCCGCGGTTTTGAGTGTAATTTAATTTATTTCGTTGTTTTGGATTTTTTGTTTCGCTATGTTTTCAAATTTAGCACTTTGCGCAAAATTACAGAGAAATTTGTGTTTGTATCAATTGTAAAAATTTTAGGTTTTATTAAAAATACCTTTCCAAAGTGAAATATTTTAAAATTGTTTGTTATTTTGGGATGAACTCCTAATACAGGCAACTACTACCATATTTGGATGTGTTAAACGTTAAAAAATTATTCCTTGTCTGGAAAACTTATGTTGGGATTATAATATCTGATTACGTTTAACCATCGTTTCGTTTTGAATCGATTGTCATACAATTGTTATTATCTAGTCTTAAGATCGATCGAAGCGACCGAAACAAAATCTTTTATTCAAAACCTTTTTTCACAGATATGGTGTGACATATCACAGCCTGATTTTTTTATTATTCAATAGAATTTAATTTTTTTTTTGTTGTAATAAAATACTTATTTCTGTTTCTTTGATTCAACCAAAGAGAATCAAAAATTAAAACTCGTTTTTTAGTTTTTATTTTGTCGGCGCGGCTTTTCAAACGAACTTTTTTTTTCTACGTCTTTTATTCTTTCCTATATTGGTGTGTTGTACTACATACTATTCTCTCTTTGAAAGGGAAGAAAATTTTTAAAAAGATTTTTGTGTTAAAAAATCAAATAAAACGTGAGACGAGAGTTATTTGTGTGTGGAACAAATTTTAAATTATAATAAATTTTTTTAAGAAAAATAGTCTCATTTCCATTAAATTCATTATGCTGTATTATACATTCTTATGTGTCATGATCATGATCGTGTGATGGCAGAGGTTGGGATGAATATTATAAGCACTCATTTGGAATAAATAATTAAAATAGACAGTTTTTGTTGTTGTGCTACTCGGTCTTATAGAATATTGTGTTTCTTCTTCTTCGTGGTGCGATGTTAATGAAAAATTGGACTGAAATTAATCCCATTTTAGAGATTCAGAAAAAATGTTTGGGTCTTTTGACAAATGAATGAGGTTCATTTTTATAATTCATCTATAATAATAAAATGTTTCATAAAAGGAATATTTCTTTTTTACAAAGCAATTGTTAAATTAGAGTCTATTGTCCATAATATATAAACGAAGAAATATAATTATACCGCGGGTATTTAAATAATTTAAAATATCGTTGTTAACGAACGAATATTAACTGACAACTTATAAAACTATTTTTGTTACCTATATAAGCTGATCTCGATCAAAAGCTGACATTTGAAATGATCAAGTTCATTTTTTAAATAACAGTTTACCATGTTGTGGTTTGTTTCGGAATATGTTGAGTTGATACATTTCTAGGAAATTATGAGATTTATATTCCGAAAAATGAACGAAATTTTAATCCAATTACGTACATAAATTTGATTATTTAAATAATCAATATGATTGTCAATTTGAGTATTGCATTTGCCGATTTTTTTAAGCATCTCTATAACATATTATTACGGATTTCATATTTAAAGTTGAGCTTAAACGTCTGTTTCTTGGTCATTTATTATTCGGTTAACTGCTATTTCAGTTGGTTATATCACTACAATGCTGCTGTTATAAAAATTAATTACATATGCTTAGGCGATGAAACAGCATACAATTTTGTTTACTATCCTCGCGCTTCACAATAGGTCCATTAGCTGCAACACTTACAATAAAGAATCATTAAGCAGTCAAAAATTACGCTCGCACTTTTTTGTTTTTACTTACTGTGGTAAATTGGGAAATTGATTTGCATTCATTCCATCCAGCCAGCTGCCACCGTATCCGAGAATGCCGCCTACCTCACTAATTTGACATATAACATAAGATGCACTCTACATAGAAATATGTGTATTATGAGACACTCATTATGAGATACTTAGAATAAACTTAACTATAAAAACTAAATCCCTATTATTTGTTCATGAATAACTGATAAGGATGTCAGCACTGTCAGGTTATAATATTTACACTGAATAAGATTGCTTTCGAATTTTAAAAAGGATAGAATTGACGGCATTTATCGACCTAACATAATAAAAAATCATCTGAGGCCTGTAATAGGACTCAGCGTAGTACGAACATACAAAGCGTCAAGTTCATTGAAATGGGCATTCTCTGTTCTCAATTAAAACTACCCGGTATTGAATGTTATAATCACCAACACGCGGTCATAACAATTTTTGAAAATGTTTTGTAATATATATGTACCTTAACATTACTATACGTTTCTAAACTTATTGTATACTAAACTTAGTTATCACGAATTAAATTCTTACTCCGTTTGACTTTGTAGTCAAATTTAATAAAATTAATGTATTTTATTTTTAAAATTAAATTTATTGCTTCAATTTTATTTTTTTACATTATAAATATTAAAAAAATAAAAATTTTAAATTATGAGATACCATTATAGGTTAGATTACACTTTATATTTTTCAAGCTAAAGACTTAAAATCATATTATTTGATAGGCCACAGATCAATTCTATGGTAAATCTAGGATAGATGCCGTTTTTAACAGTGTATGCGGTACATTCAAATGTCATACTAAAAGTAGGATCGAAGACACGCATAAAGTCAATGATAATGGTTTGTGGTTTAAGAATACATCATGAAAATATGGCGGTCGTGCTTCTAGGCGTATTTTTTTTATTCACATACATCGCTTCCCAAGCTGCTGTTGACTAATAATTTTGCAATAATTTTATTGAGCCTATTATTTACTAAATCTGAAAAAATCCTATAATAAAAATATACTACCCTAAATTATATTTTTTTATCATAAACAAATAATTTTTTGACTTTATTCATTGCCAACGTACCAGAGCTTTGATGTTGTACCATCACTATTTTCGACTTTCGACTTAGTTTGTGTCTCACTTTTTACGAGTAACTTGGCAGCATATTTCATTTTCGAAATTACGCATTTTCTAATCATTCTATTTCTTTTTTACGATATCTAAGACTACTAGATTAATCGACTCTAATTATAACCAAATAATTTTTTCGTAATACGTTTATCGAGATGTAGAAAAGAGAGAAAGCTCACAAGTATATCAAGAGGTTGAAATCGCGATATAAAACATATAATTGGTTACGCGAAATAGAATGTTAATTGATTCCTGAAAATTGAGACGTAAACTAAGTCGAAAGCCGAAAAAGTGATGGTACAACATCAAAGCTCTGGTACGTTGGCAATGAATAAAGTCAAAAAATTATTTGTTTATTAATTACTGCTTATAGTATTTTTTCTGATCACACTTATTTGTCATGCCTGTAATTTTGAGGTCCCAGTTTTTATATTAGGTCGGTCAATCTATATTACTGGTCGTGTGCGTTTATACTTGCGGTAATTTATAATTATATTTCCTTTTATCGAATCAATAATTAATTCGATTTAGTTTACCTATAAATTACCGTGCGTTTACCATAATATTAGAGTGCTTTTACCTAAACTATTTGGTTTGTTTATCGTTAATTTTGTTGTACTAGTTTACAATAAAACTACGGTAATTAATTCGTTGCTTGTTAACGTTAAAAGTCGACCTAGCTAACCGTATATGTAACGATAATATTGACTTTACAAATTGATAATTTTGCTGCACTAGATTACTAATAAAACGCTCGTCAAATTACCGCAAAATTGACTGTAAGCTATCCGATGATATTTCTGAATAGATACGTTAATAATTTAAAAAATATGTTACTTGAAATTACCCCATCCAATTGGTAATTTTATACTCTAGAATTTCTTTAGATGACTTGGGATGTGCATCCACAAACAATGATTAATAATTGGGAAAAGTTGTTTTTTGGATGAAAAAAAAATTAACTTATGTAGATGGACCACTCCTGGATAAATTCAGGAGTTATTTGGGCCTCTTCAGTGGATTTTTCATCAGGGTAATGCACCCATATACAATGACCGTGCTACAGTGGTGGATTGCGAGTCAAAACGAGGTATTACCTTTGATTTAAATATCAACGAACACGTTTGGGGCTGGCTCACTCGCTAAGTTTATAAAGAGGGCAAACAATACGAATCCAACAAAGAGCTGATTGCAGGAGTTCAAGCTGCTTGGGTAGAGATTTCGTTGGTTTACTTAAAATCTTTATATGATTATCTCGAGAACAGGATCTTTGAAGTACTTTTAAAGATTAGGGGTAATACACATTACTATAAATAGCTAACAAGATTAAAGAATTTCTTATAAAATAAAAATATAAATGACTATGCTTTCATTATAAGGTTGGAGAAAAAGGAATCCATTATTTTTACATTTGTTTCGAACCTTTATTTAACATGACTACAATCATTCGTTTTGGCTCAATCATGCGCCGTTTTGTTCGTTAACTTGTTGCCATTAAGAAAGCAATTTCATTAAGCCGCTTTCCCAAAACGCCTTGTCCATATTAGCAACTTTTACTAGAAGAGAAACAAAAGTGGTCTTAAAACACTACCCTGAGGGACACCACATTTGATATCTAACATTTCATTTCCAACTCCATTTATCATCACATACTGTTTTCGATTTGATAAATAACTTTTCAATAAGTTTTAAGGAATTCCACGTACGCCGTAACAGTATAATTTATTTAGAAGTAACTGATGATCAATACAATCAAATGCTTTCTGTAAATCCACGAAAAGCACCCCAACATATCTTTTTGAATCAAAAGCAGTATATATCATACTCTCAATTTCTGCCAATGCCAATTCAGTTCCTAAACCTTTTCTAAAACCATATTGGTAGGAATACAAAAAATTATTATAATTTAAAAACGTTATTAAACGCGAAAATATTAATTTTTCAAGAATTTTATCGAATATAGAGAGAGTATAAATAGGCCTATAACTATTAAGTAAAGAAGAATCCCCATTCTTTAGAATAGGAATTACTTTAGCGACTTTTAAACATTTGGGATATACACCAGTTATTAAACTTTCATTAAAAGCATCAGACAACATGTTCGAAAAAAACTCAATTCTACATTTAAGCACGCAGCTATTAATTTTTTGCGGGCCTCCACCTTTACCACTACTAAGCGAACAGATTACATTACAAACTTTTGCAGGTGTAATTGGTGATAGATACATGCCATCTGAAATCCATTTAATAGTTCCAAACCTGTGCATGCCTTTGTCGGAGGTAATAGATTCACAGATTAAGTAACCTGCATTTACAAGGAAGCAATTGAAAAGATTAGCCATCTCAAAAGAATCACCATTAAAGAAAATTTTATCAAATTTAAAAGATTCGAGATTTTTATTAAAAAATAAGTTCACGTTCTTCCATAAATCTCTCTGATTTAAATCTGTAAACATATTACTAAAGTAACATTTTTTAGCATAATATTTTCTAGAAGCTAACAATTTAGATACACGTACTAATTCCGATTTAAGAGTAACGTTATTAGGATTACGTTTAATTTTTTTTAAAACTTTATTTTTTTTACGAATGTCACACCAAATGTCAAGTGTGATCCACGGACATAACGTATTTCGCAGCTTAACATCGACACTTACTGTCTTTGAGTATCTATCTATTAATTCATTATATTTTTCAACAATAATTTCTATAGTATTATTCGAATCTTTCACAATAAATGGCATTGTAAGTAGAAAATTATTGAATAATTCATTAACTTTTGCCATGTCTACTATTTTCTTTACAAGAGTTTTCTTAATATACTTAGAAGTAAAGTAAAAATTTGACAAAAGGAAATTGTGATCGCTAATAGTAGAGTATATCGTAGAATTGACAATTTTAGTTATATTTATGAAGCTAGATACGGAATGATCTAAAATATTGTCACTTGCATAACGAGTTGCATACGTATTTGTAGAGATCAAACCATGGGCCATCAACAGATTATTATAATCAATAACATTACTATCTGTTTTATTAACTGCAATATTTATATCCCCAAGTAATATGTTGTCAGTACAGCGGTTTCCAGATAGGAGATTATCCAACCAATTTAAAAAACAATCAACATCAGAACGTGGCGTACGATAGATACCACAGATTTTTGTATTATTAAGACGAGGAAGCAGAATTTGAATAAAATTAAATGGGTACTAGCCGTTATCCATGTTCAAGATGTTCAAGATGCAATATACATAAAGGGGGACTCCTTTCTAACGAGTATAAGTATGCCCTACCGGTTCTACTGGAAAGGCAAGTTACTTTGCTTTCTCAGAATAATTATCAATTATGGATTTATTGAGTAGGGATTTCTCTCTCTTCTTAATACAAATATTTCCTTGGTACTACGAGAAATTGTAGTAAAATTTACACTTAAAAGTAAAATTGCAAGTGTGTTTAATCAAGTGAACCACAATGTATATGTAAAACATAAAATATGCATTTGACCTTATATTGCCAATATAATGGAGTCTAGTACGCTAAAACATACTAAGAGCAATTACAAAATGTTAGATTTTACGTAAACATGATGTACTAATGATGACATTTTTTGATACATTTCTTAGATGTCTCACGGTCAAGTGCTAAAGTAAGTATCCAGTATAACCCGATAAAATAAAATCTTTATCTTACTTACGTTTATTTTCAAAAACCCAAAGCTTTTAAACACAGTTGTTTTTCAAATTCATGAGGTGAACTTTAATGGTGTATGCATGACATTGGGAGTTAGTTCGGAAAAAATACCATAGTATCGTACTGAAGTTAGTCAAGTATGCAACTAAAGGGTGTTTTTAGAGGTTCATCTTTAAGTTGGCAACACTGTTTTGTTTGACAACCGATTTGACAGCTGACATTTGCTTTGTCATTAGTTTGATTTGCCATTTAATAATGAATAGAGCCACGCAAGAGTAACACTTGCAAATTGTTGAATTTTTTTTATCAAAATAATGGTTCTGTTCGCCAAACTCATCGTGCATTACGTCCATTTTACGGTCGGCATAATCGTCCATCAGAGCTGGTAATTCGGTTAATCATGGATCGTTTTCGCACCACGTATATACTCTAAATGATAATACGCATCCAGTAAGAAGACAAACAGTGCATACCGAACAAACGATAGACACTTGTACAGTGTAGCATTGAGGAAGAGCCAAATCAATCAATTCGACGTCGTTCTCAGCAAATGGAGATTTGTCCATCCACTTTATGGAAGATTTTATCTAAGTATCTTGGTTTACATGCTTGCAAAACTTAACCTTTTCAGAAATTAAATCCCCTCCGACCATCGCACACGCCGCCCTAAATTGATCTTAATGTTGATTTTCCCAACAAAATTTTGTACAGCGATGAAGCTTACTTTTGGTTGAATGGGTACGTTAATGAACAGAATTGGCGGATTTGGAGTGAAGATAATCCACAAGCCTTTGTCGAAACACCATTACATCCAGAAATCAATGTTTGGTGCTCTTTATGAGCCGGCGGAATCATTGGTTCATATGTCTTCAAAAACGGTGATGGGCGGAAACTTACAGTCAACGGTGAATGTTATAGAGGCATGATTTCTAACTCTTTTGTACCCCAATTGGCTGGCATAAATCCTCCTAATATGTGGTTATCAGGACGGTACACAATATTCGGCGGAACATAACATTCGACGAGTTATTAGCGAGTTGCTATATACAAGTAATATACCGTATATAGCAATTGCTGCGAAGATTGATCTAAAATTGGACCTCCAGATTACGCCATGTACACGCCAGCTGTGGTGGCCACATGGCCGAAATCCCTTTAGTAGGAGGGACATAAATAATTTCACGAAATTTATTGGTTTTAAGTTCGGGGGCGAGTATGATGATATTTATTTCCAATGTCATGTACGCAGCATAAATGAGCTCGATACGGTACCAGGCCTTTCTGGATATTTAAATTGTCGGTGCTCAGTTTTAGAAAACCAGAATTTTAAAACTGATAGCAGGTAAAAAAAAAACAGGAGGTCATGATAATTTTTGATGATGAGGGATTTTTGAGTAGATGGAATGCAGCAATTGTACATGTAACGCAATTTTATTTGTTTTCATTTAATCTTCAAGAAATGTGTGTTCCAAATTCTTCTACAACCCTTCTACAAACATCTATTATTACGGTCCCTTTCATGACAAATAATCGCAGGAACATAGCTTAAATGGGTAGTTAAAAGCTTAAAAGTGGGTCCAACACTAATAACTTTCGAACCATTGCAACATAATCATATTAGAATTATTTGAATTTTTAATATATTCATCTTGTTTATTTCTATGAGTTACTTACGTCTTTGCCAATTTAGCAAAAATTGAATGTGAATTATGCGTAAATAAAATCGGCCGGCGACATGGTGCAGTCTATCAGAGAGGAATAGTTAAGTTTATTACATCAAAGATCATATTCCACTGAAACTCAGGTCAGTTTCAATCTGATGAGATTATTGTTTAAAAGTCATCTCATCAGACCATGGCGACTAACACACCAGAACAGCAAAATTAGCGAAATTCTCCCACGCCCATGTTAATAATTTCACTATTCCTGCTTTATTACACAGCTAAATTGGCACTGCTACAAGTGTCATTTATAAATAAAATCGAAATTTTAGTTGGCGGAATTCTGAAAATGTCACGCGACTGACTATATTGTACCGCGGAGTGGAAAAATTTCTTACTACCTCGCTTTTCAATTGTGATCACATTCGTTTACGATCGCAGTCTTACTAGAATAAATTAGTTCGACATCTTTTTTTTCTTTTTTATTTAAGTTTTATCTAAATATAAATGAAATGAATGAAAAATTCACAAAAAAATTGCAATCGAAACTGTTTTCTTATAATCTCTCATTTATTGCACATTTATAAAATCGGGTAAACATTTTGGCGAAATTTCATGAGAATTTGACACACACACACACACACACACACACACACACACACACACACACACACACACACACACACACACACACACACACACACACACACACACACACAAAGACAGAAAATGACAGCACACATATTAAAAATGTATATTGTACGCGTATACGTATACAAATTCCCACTTGAATTGCTTGAGGAAAACGAACAGAATTCATACCCAGGTTTGAAAGACATAATGTTTTATTTGAGGCTGATTTAGCAGTAGAAACAACGTCTCGATGAAAGAGGCATACATATCGATTTTATTGAAGAAAGTGATGTTCTTGACTCGACATTTTTAGTTCGAGTTCCTGCAGAGAACAGAAAATTGGACTACACAATACACAAGGTTAGACACTCCATCTTGTGAATACGAATTGTCACTATGTATTCCTCTGTCCTAACTTAGTGTAATCCCAGATAATTAGAAGCAATTCAATAAAGTACATTATACCAAGCATCAATATTAAATTAACTTGTTAATTTATTTGTGTCGATTTAACAAAACTTAAACAGTTCAAGAAACTAATTTCATTGTCGCCACTAAATAAAGCATAGCACGGGCGGCTAAACCTCGAAACCCGTCAAAATATCCATACACCACGATATTATTTTACGTTTTATTATTTTGTATACAAAGCAACGCGAACCCTCATAATTAACTTCAATGAAATCTAATACAAGACGTCTTGGTTTGGTATGGTTTGTGTTATATACAATTTACAAATAACAAAATTTTAATTTAAATTCCAAAATATGTCGCCATTAAAACTGGTAATATGACACGATTTTTATCAGTTGTATTATAATCAGTTTTTATTCCTTCGTCGTTCGTTACGTTTCGATACTGTATGTAAGTGTACACAATCAATAAGGATTTGGGTTAAGAACTTCTGTTTAATTTTCCAATCTCGTCTTATAATACAACTCTTCTCATGAAACCTGTATTTTTTCTATTTTCAATTTGTTATTGTTGTTGTTTTGTAGTATTTTTTAGTTTCTAAATTAGATAAATGTCTTGTGCGTTTTATATAGAGTTGAAAAGACACACCTGCTTGCTTTTCTTAAACAAATCCGTATAAAATTAAGATTTATTCCTTTTCTTCTATTTTTGGTGTTAATTGAAATTAAATAAACTGTGAGTGGTTTGTTAGACATTGATGCATAAAGTGCATAAATGGAGTTTCGTATTTTTAATAAAATGTTTTTATGTCATTGAAATTATATCTTAAATTATGTTTATGATTTCATTTCAGATGCGGCTGCTACAGGTGAGAAAATTACTGGTATGTACGCCCACGTTATCTATATGGATTTCAAATTAATTCTACTCGAGTATTTGAACCACACAAAATCGAAAAAATCTTCTAAATACAAAAACAAAACGAATTTATTCATGATTTAGTTTTTAATCCGCAATACGCACTATAAAACTATATGATACATTTTAATAGATTAGTTTGGCATGCAAATCAGCTTAATAAAATGTTAATTTTTTTTTGATAAATACCAATTTTAAAAAGTAGTTTAAATTTTAAGCTGTCGGCACTATTATTTTGATTACAAGTCATTTAGATTTTCTTTCTTCGTTGAACTGATCAAATAAGATAAAAGTTACACATGCCGATTATCTATACATAGATGGCTTTTATAACGTTGTTTCTAAAAGGATTTTAAATATTTGGTCTTTGAATTGTGATAATCTACAATGTGTGGTATATCCAAAGCATTCAATTTTTTAAATGATTTAAATTATCTAGCGAAAGTTTAATATTTCGACGTATGGAATTTTAAATACAACATTTTGTAAAATTCTTTATGATTTGACGTTTAACCTCTTAATACACACGCTCGAATCGGATTGGTGAAACAAGAGCAAATATTTTATACAGATACGTATTAAAAATTGTCCAAAATAACAGTAGAATTATATATTTGAAAAACAAAAAAAATTATTATTTAATCATTTTTAAAAATTTTAGAAAAATTTCCAAATTTACTAATGAATTAATAAAGTCAAAGTAATTATTTCGAACATATCGACTCTCACTGCCTTTCAGTTGTTTTCAGATAACGAATGATCTTATCAATATATGCTTCACGATCAATTCTAAACGACCCTAGTAAATTTCGGGACCGATGACCAAATTAGCATAGTTTCAGAGTTTGTGTGGTTTCAAAATTTATTTATTTAAAGAAATCTACTCTGTGATTTACATGTATGATTTCAGATTATTTATTTTAAAACACAAATTATATTAAAACAAAAATTAAAAAAAAATTTAAACAAAAAACTGTAAAATAAAAAAAATATAGGTAAATCAAATTTTGATTTGAGATTTAAAATTCTAAAAAATATTTCTTCAGGATATTTTTGAAGTTGCCCTTTGATAAATTAAAATCAAATGGATCGTCGATGATGTTGAATGATTTAAGCCTCAACCAGCGAAAAATTAGGAGCTTAAGTTGTGCTCCGTTTGGACCACTTAGAAGAGCGGTACGACCACCAAAATTTTAGAAGTCAGCTGTTTATTTGTGATGTGAACCCTATAATGTTCGCTGGTTCGGACATTAGACAAACTATTAATGGGGTTGTTTAACTCACTATTAGCTTCTATTAGATTTTGAAATGTAATTTCATTATAAATAAATGATTGTGAAGGATTCTCGTACCATAAATATCTAACAATACCAAAAATTTTTCTTAAATTTAGATTTCTAAAAATTTCAATTGGAACACTTTAAAATAATTTCTATAATTTTCTATAACTGCAGAGTGATATTTAGATCATTTGTAAAGTCAGAAGATTCTCAATCATTTTCATTGAACAGGATTCTTCTGATGCTAAGATGCACGGGGGAGTACGGGGTCTCAACTATATATGATCGGATAACTGGTCCAAAGTGCTACAAGGGGTTCAATAAGTTCGGTAAATTTATATGAAATAACGGTGTTCAATATTTCCTGTTTTTTAAATTTTCAGATCACGTGTTCATCAAATCACTCCCAGAAATTAAATGAAACAATTGATTTGCATGAAATTTTGTCGGTAGAATAAATAGAGGAATACAATAAAAAACATTAAAAATGTCTAAAACCGTTTCAAATAGATTTTCCAAATACTTTTCCTCTCGTAGTTTCACTGTGAGTGACATCCAATTTACATGAATTTTAACTTGTCCAAAGGATTTAAAAATACTTATAATCAGAAGATTCTAAATGACTTTAAATTGTAATTCTCGAGGATCGAGACGTTATATATTTTAAGGTAACGTAGATAGAGTTCTAACGGTGAAATGATCAGGGTTCAGTTTAGATGATAATTTTTTTACCATACAGAAGTTCTATGGATTTGAATAAAATTTTATTTTTATCTATCTTAGAAACGTTCACGGGGTTCTAAATGGTCAGATAGCTTAGTCAAAGTCACATGTGTGTCGTGATCGAGATCTAATTATGATTATTTTCACCTTGTCTATAATGAATTTTTAATGGTATTTTTGTAGGCGGTATCTATTCCAGAAATGAGCACGGGTTGTTTTGTTTAAATAGAGAGGATCTTTGCTATCATTGCAGCCTAATATTTTTGGATTTTTCCTTCGAAAAGGAGACTTCGACTATCGGTATCATTGAAGAGAAATAGTGTGATATACAACACCTGCACATTGGCCACCTCGCGGCTCGGGCTAGTAAATGTCATAATTTATTAATTATAACCTGTAAAAATGTACAAGACACTGATATCAGTTCTTAAAGCAATTTAACTATCCTAAATTGATATAAATTTAAAGTAATTCTTAGTTAAAGTATACCTAGTAATGTGATCGGCCTTAGCGACTAAGGCCCCATATTGTGATGATGGTTCTTACAATTTTTATGAGAATGTAAAAATGTTCACGATTTAGAGTTGGTCACAGATTCTGGGGTGTGTATTTTGGGGTCGCTTGGATAAAATGCTGATTGTGAAATGAATGAGGTTCAGTTACGATGATATTTACTTGCCACAGAGGACTTCGAAGTTTCGTAGATTTGATTAAATTTCAAATTTTATTCTGCCGATAGATAATAGAGATGTTGGCGGCGTTTCACGGGATGTGTGGTGACTCAGCATAGCGATATTTTACTTGTCTATAACGAAATCTTTACGTTTATTATTTCTCGCCTATCTCAGAAATCTTCACAAGTTCTCGTCCCATTTTCGGTATTATCTATCATGGTAGTGAAAACAGGTCGCATTTGTGAATTTTACCGTGCTTTTCAAAATTTAGAAATTATTAGTTACAGTTTCGTTTTCGCCAATTTGAATTTACTGAATGACACTTGACATACCTAAATAGGAGACGAACTCTGTTCGCCTTTGTTTTGTTATTTTGTCTAAAGGGGCTTTAGCCAAATACGTTTAATACTTTAAACATAGTACGTCAGACAAAGGGTCGAACATTTTGACAATTAAGACTCCCATTTATACAATTTTGGTTAATTTAAAATTTTTTTTATAATTTTTATAGACATATTTATCGACTTTGTATTTTAACCGTAATGTATACATATACATTACATGTATGAACTTACGCAACTCTCTAAAAGTTTAGTATTCAATTCAGTACCAGTAATTATTTTACCGGTACATGCTTCTTGGCAATTTTAATTGCCAAGAAGCATGTACCGGTAAAATAATTACCGGTACTGAGTTAGAAGACTAAGCGGGCGACGATTTCTATTATACTTGGGTACCAGATGTGAAATACTTTATAGTGAAAACACAAATTTTATTAAAATTTCATTTATCTATAACAGATTGTCACCACATTAGCATCCTATCTGTTAAAAAAATGACTACGTTATCCTCTTTTGGCACATTGGTCATATATAAGAGTCTCCCCGTTGGCTTCTAGATTATTTTTATTCTTTGCTACACAGTAAACGGGGCTCGAAGGACAAGGTTACAATCTATAATTACAAAATAACAATAAGTAAGGTGATGATTTCGTTTTTTATTTTTAAGTCAAATTTATTTTATAAACGTAGTCATTAATACATAAAAATCGTTCTTCTATTATTTGTCTTTTTATTTAAAACTTCAAAAAAAAATCGTTATCTTTTATTTCGTAAATAAATCTTTTCCTAAATTTTTTCTAGTTACAAGAATCGCTGTACGACGAACATTAGTTAGAAACATTTTGAAATTTCAGGCGATGAAGCCGCCATTAATGTTGGAGGAAGCTGAAGCGTTTACCAAAAAAAAAAAACCGGATCAGTTCAAGACACTGAATAAAATTCGAACTGTAATATGTCTAAGTAAAGCAAACTTCTAATCTATTGAATCACATAAAACCCAACAAAACAAGTTGTCAAATTAGAACATTGTATCTGTTCTTCCTCGTCATGCATCTATACGGTGCACTGATGGATCAAGAAAAACTGTGGGGACTGAAGATGAAATAATCCCAGGTTCACATTCCGCGTACCTTAATAAAAATCCCCACCCGTATTTTAAGTGAAGATCTAGAAGAATATACAAAAAACTGAAAACTTCATAAATTGCAGTGAACAGCATTGCTAGGTCTAGCCGGTCCTGTCTTCTGTTCTAAGCTGGCATGAAGCTAGCAATAGTAGCAGAAAGAATGAAAGAATTAGAAGTGACATTCTAGGTAACGAGGCTGTCGATCCTTGCGCAAGGGAAGATATATATAGCACTTTCACTGCCCGAAACTAGCATGGCCTATATTACAAGAGTCATTTTAATACAATAATTGGGGATTGAGTAAAAAACACTATTTAGGCGAAGTATTCAACTGGACCGCTAATCAATGAGATCCCTTGTATGGCACATGGCAAGACATGGCCAATTTAATGGCCACCTGGGAGAATAAAGAAATCCCCAAGGAACCGCTGCAGACTCTGCAATACAGCAAGAGAACCATTCGAACATAAATTGTTCACATGTGAAGTTCTAGTTCTTAAAATATTCAGATTTCTCAAAGTATCTAAATTATGCAATGCCTCATCACCAAACCTATCTTGTAAAATATCTAAAACCTCACTTTACTAACTGAGAAGCATAATAGATCTAAAGGTTGCAGTTCACAAGGCTCTCACGCCCATCCTGACATGGACAATAATAAAAATTCCTTCAAATTGTCAACTACACAAAATAGGCATAGTATACTATAATTTTTAGTCTCAACACAGGAGTTTTCATACAGGTAAGTCGACGCTTTGAGCTTCAAAAATGAAAATTTCTTATTGAACTTTTTGGTTAACTAAAATCATTTTATTTCGATCAAAAGAAAAAATTTAAATTTGTTAAAGAATTATACACTTCTTATTTATTTTTATTAATTTTACTAGAATTTTTAGCGTTTAGCTTATTAATAATTATTTTATTTCCCGGTAAATATCTCAGACTCAAATTTGACATTTGTCAATAGATTATGTTTTACTGTGAAGTTTGATTATTATCTCTAGTGCTACCGTCTTATAGACAATGTCTCAGTTGTTCTTCGTGGTTATTTTTTCTAGCTCTATCATCTTATAGAAAGTTTGGGATTTTTATTTAAAATAACCCTCTTGTTCAGTGTCATTTCTATGACGAGCATTATTATGTGAGCTTCGAGTGTAAAGCTACAAATATTTTGCAATTATTCGAATTCCTAAACCTCTGAATTTTAATATATAGAAATGAAACAAAACCTAAACTATTGTAAGGGCTTGCTTATTTTAAAAATATTACAATTAAAAATATTAAGTTTTAACATAAGCAAAAGTAAACAAATCACTTTTAGGTAAAAAAACTGTTAATAATCAGATTTTTTGTTTGTGGAAACCAATTAAACTTGGTGGTCGCAATCGATGCGATGTGAACGAAGCAGTGCAACTTATTATTGTTAATGCAAAGCTTGCGGAAAAAGAAGCCCTTAAAACTAGTAGACCAATGAATTTCCTTCTGATAAAGACACACAGGACTAACAAGCTTTTATCGAATTTAGCTAACATTATTTTTTTAAATCAAATAACTTAGAACAAATAGTCTATGTTATCTATGTTATAAAAAAAAAATATCCATTATAAAAGTTCGATAGTTTTCTTATATTTGCTTAGTTGTGTTTTTTTATTCGCTATCTGGAGTGGGCTATTGAGCGCTAAAAGGGAAAGTATCTTTCCGAAATTCCGCTACTACCCACCCGTATTGTCGCTGTACCATTCAAATTAAAAATAAATTCTCCCATAAAACAAATTTTTAACGCCCTGAAATATACCAATTGACATTTATTTTGACATGACGTTATAAACAAGAATTCATTTTGCTGCGTTTTCAATTTTTATTGTAAGAATAAATTTGTTATGGCGGGTTTTACAAAACAAAGGCCTTTTCAAATTTCCCATTGCAATGGATTGCGGCGCCCGATAAATAGATAGAGCAAAATATTTTTATTTCGATTTTTTACTAAAAAGTTCAATGAAAAATTCTAGTTTGGAGTTAGCAAAAATAGCGCATTAAATATAAGTTTTGACATAGAGAATTGGGTGCATCGGATACATCTATCGGGCTACACTAATAAACTAATAAAAAAAACACGGCACGTGCTAACTTCAGTTCTGCAAGCACATAAAGCTTTTTAATCTGAGTTATTTCATTAAAAAAATATTTAAATTTTAAATTGGCTACATTTGATTAAAACTACCGCAAACTCGAGCAGATTTGTTTTGTTTTTGTAAAACCCAGCTAATAAAGACAACAAAACCACCAGTTGCATTGGTTTTATACGATTCGTCATCTTCATTAAAATTTAGCTTTATGTTTCTTTTTAATACTAAATATTTTCATATTTTTTCGGCTTACGTCACAGTTTGTTAAAGCAATTATTCAGATAAACAATAATTAACGTGTTTTAATTCAGATTTTAAAGAACAGATACTGAATAGGTTTATCTAATTTTCATATTTCAAATATAAATCGAACTTAATTGGACTCATCACAGTAAACTTTTACATTAATGTATTATTAAAACTCACCAAATTGATAATTAAGTATGCAAAAGTTGACGCCGACGAAATCATATTAAAAAATGATAATGCTTGGGAAATTTGCATAACAAGCCTAAACTATCTAATTTCAAAAAATTCCTCAAAACAAAACAAAAGTTATCAGTTTAAAATGCAAATATAATTTTAGGCGCCAATACTCCATTTTACACTACTTATCGCTATAATACAGTTTTGTAATATTTATCTCATAAATTTAAACCTACGGAATGAAAGCTTTGTGCTAAAAAAATCATTCAGTAAAAATACAAAATTGATTTGGTAGCGCATTTTGGATTGATAAAATGTTTTTGCTGTTTGGTATACAGAAAATTAATTAAAAATTCTTTGGGTGTTCAGTGCGATTTAATGATATTGTTATTTAATTATTGTAATTTATAAATAATATGATTTTCATAATAGTTTATACTTTGCGAAGTTTAAACAATAAATTATAAATTCTATCTATGAATTGTTCATATTGTTTTATTATCAAATTTTATAGTTTTTCAAGCACGGGATGCGCACTTGTGAGGCACCCGGTAAATATTGTATTTTGGTGGTCATATCGTTTGTGGTACATTCGGTATAAATTCGTAGGTAATACGATTTTAAGCTTAAGTTTTTATCAAATTTGACCTCGTTTTGGTTGTAAAATCGATAATCCACAATTAATGGATTAGAAACCCCAAAAAATAATAAATCATCTCAATCCTCGCCCACAGTGATACTGCTACGCAAAACACAAACTTTAATAGTTTTATATTTTTAATTTTATTAGCTTCTTGTTTGTACAATTTAACTGTTTTTTTGGCTTATTTATTTATTTCAATTATTTTGTGAATTCATAAAACATTTAAATTTTTATTTATTTTTGGTGGTTTTTAACCAAAAATGTACACCAAACTATAAAATCTAATACATTGTTTTATAGCAGATATAAAATTTACTGAATACAATATTTAAAAATTTGCATATAAATCTATATTCGCAAAATTTACGTACTATATCTATTTTTGAAATATCGGGAAAATTGAACTGGAAATTTTAGTAAGCAGGAGCATTATTACTAAAGTTCAATTGTCATTATATGTACTAATGTAGTTCTTGCGCCCAGCTTAATTTCTTATTCGTTCATATTTGAGTGCGTATTCCCAAGAAATTTAGAACGGAATTGCGTTTGTATTGTTTAAAGCTATAAAACGATATTAAAGCTAAGAAACTGAATTTATATTTTCGGTGATAAATTAAAATTAACCTTCCCTTAAATCGTTGTTTAGGGTTTTAATCCTCCAAAAGCAAGGGGTTTAAGTCGATCAAGGGACAGCAAGAGATGTTGTAATTGTTTTTGATCTCTGAAATGAAGAACTTATCATTGCATTTAATAACTTTATATGGTCCAGAATAACGAGCTTGAAGAGACTTGGTTATAGCATCAGTTCTTAAGAAAACATCAGAATAAATTATGAGATCCTTGCTGATAGCAATTTACTTAGATAGACACTGGAGTGTCTGAATACCGGAGTTGGGGTCGATTGAAATGTTTTTGAAATTAAGTCAACCAACGAAAAATTTAAAAATTGACCAGGCACAAAGCGTGATAAAGTATATACAACTTCATGATATGTTGGATGTCGATAGTAACTTGATCAACAAAATCCAAATGACGAAATTGACGTAGCGATACTTTGTTTGGATTCTGATAAAAAGCGTAAATCAGTGGCTTGTGAACAAAGTAAGACGTGCTTAATGCAGCAATAGGGGGCAAATAACTCCTTGTTATAAGCACTATATCTTTGCTCCATATCATTGAGACGAACAGAGAAAAAACTAAGTGGTTGCCATGCACTAACAATATACTGCTGTAAAACTGTTTCAATTGCCGCGACTGTTGCGTAGATCATAATTGGTTATCTGGCTGTAGAAGAGGACTGTGCGGGAAGGGTTGTTCGGCATAACTTCTCCTTGCAATTGTTGAAGGCTTCAATGGGCTTCGCTGACCAAGTCAGGTGGGTAAGTTTTTGTCAGATGTTACGTTTCAGACGAAGCGTCCTTAAAAGTTAATCATACCCAAAAATGGTTTCAGATGATTAACTGTTAAAGGTGAAGACTGGTAAAATGCCTACTGCATTTAAGATTTAAACGAAATATAAACGAATTTGGAACAGAATTTTGTGGTACACTTGAATAAGATTTCGGCGAAAACTGAATATGACGCGATTTAAACTACTACTATTTTGTCTCCAGAACATAACCATGCACTGTTTGTTGCTTGGTCGACAAATAACAAGTACTATTAAATTCTGAAATTCTTTCCTTGCAATTTTAAATTTGTCCCGTGCCAATGCCTAGTTTTAAAGGAAAAGGAAGTCCAGATTTAATGTAGATGATAATTTCGAAATTGGGAATTCATCGGCTACTTATCCAATTCAGTTAGTGCTTATTCCTTGAACTGAGTGATGGCTTCGATTGAATAAATTGGGGCAGTACATAAATGAAACAGTTGCCCATTTCAGTTTGGGAAAACGAGAAATAAACTTCGATAAAGTATCAAAAATGTGATGTTACAACATGTCACCCTAGACTGAACTGTAACGAAATTGAAAAGTTTGAGCATGTAAGATTCGTCTCGTTGTGGTATTTAAATTTTTTGTATGAAAAATATAAACTCACCGAAACGAATCTTACGTGCCCCGGGTTTGAGCCTTGGTTTCGGAAACAGCCATTATCAAATATAACCATTTAATGTTTTTTTTAATATTTTAGATGTCACTTACAATTTAAATTATAAATTAAATTCTAAATGAAAGTTTTTTCTGAATGGATTTTTTTAAATAAACTGTATTGTATTTCAAAGGGCACCAACAATTGTTTTTAGAATTAACCAAAGATGCACTCCTTAATGGATTAGCATACTGGACACATTCTTTATTATTATAAACTTTGGTTGTACTAGTATGTATTATCGCTAAAATAGTTTAAATTAGACATGAGACCACCGAATATGAAAGTCAACGGACAAATTGTTAAAATTCGATGTTTTGACACAGTTGTGCAATTTATTTGATCATCCCGATTTGGATACTAGGTAGGTATTTTCTTAATTGATTATGATTAACGGTTTGGAGCTGCTGGATACAATTCGATCATTTCTTAACCGATGATGATCAAGTTGAATTTGTAGAATGAGATGCGAATTCAAACTTTTATGTTGGAGATAATTTAGGCTTTTGGTCATGAATCGAACTTTCCATTATAAGGTTGTGGGTATGTTATCATTTATTCTTATCAAGAGCGGCGTACTCTTCCAAAATCATTCACGAAAACGTAAGCATTTGCTATCGGCATTGTATGCATACAATTTACTCAGTAGTGAACAATATCTGAAGTGATACTTCTATGATTTCCGTAAACAAACCAAGTTAATTTGAAAAATATAAAATATACAAATATATTTTTGCTATTGTGTTCGCGTCTAGTGTAAACTATTAATGCCCGATAGTGTTTCTTAATTAACATAATATCGCAATTGCAAAGTTATTTAAATATAGAAGAGCAATTTAGATATTCGATATGCAGCTTATACGAAACTACCCTAAAACCTAATTTTCTACACGCAGACATAAGCATGAAACGAATCGATTTTGGAATTAAAATCAGCATAATATTAAATTACCCAACAACATGGAGTATCTATCCAATTTAAAAATAAAAGGAATTGACAACATAAACATTTTATTATACCGGGTGATTTTTTTAAGCTGAAACTTTCAAATTCGGAAAATAAGTATTCTACGAAAAAAATGTCTATTATCAAAATTTAATCATTCCGAGGAGAGGGGGGGGGGGGCATACATTAGTGCTAAAATTAGGATACTTTAAGCCGCAGAATCCGAATCTGCAATAAAAATTAGGGATTATTATTTTAATTGCAAAGTTACTCCCGCACCACCTACAAGAAGAGGAGGAGGAGTACCAATTTTAGCACTAATGTATGTCCCCGCCGGAATGATCAAATTTTGATAATGGACATTTTTTCCGTAGAATGATTATTTTCCGAGATATTTAAAAGTTTCAGCTTAAAAAAATCACCCGGTATGTACGTTATGTATATTCTGAAAGTACAACAACAAGAATACGTAATACATATACATGTTAAGCCTCAAGATAAATTTCTCATTCATTATCTGCTTCATAATATTATAATAAGAGTGTGTAAGCCATATGTATAAGAATTGCATTGATTTCTAGTCGTGGCATGCGTTACACATCATTAAAATTCTACAGAATAACGTTTGATTGAAAAATACGATTCATGTTAATGAAATTTTGTAAGATAGTCATGAGAATTGCTCGGAAATATCACATGTTGCTATCATATGGTGTGTTATGTATATTTTTGTTTTTATTTTATAAAAATGAATGATGACATATACACATATATGAACACAAATATATTTAGCTACCTTTCCGCGATTTATCGAAATTTGTCTTAATTGTTCCAATTAAATTTGTTATTTATATATACCAGACCTATATCCATCTAATTATTAATTAATTTATTTTTCTGCGCGATCTGTTCAATATCTAATTAATTGATTTGTGTTACGTGATACACTGTATCCGGTCATGCATCTTTATGTATTTTGAAACTATAAACCAACCACGCAATTTTTCTCTTTATCTTTTTTTTCATTCATATTTATTTTAGAATATCAAAGCCAATCAAAATCAATAAATTTAGCAATGCAAATTTGGTATTTTGTTGATTATATACAATTTTGAAAAATCGATGCGCGAGATTATAGATATTTTGGCAAAATAGCAAAGCTCATAAATAAAACGTGTAAAAAGAATATTTCGTATAAAATTATTTAAGATGTCTTAAGATTTCATTCACAAAAATGTATAACTTCGCTAAACCGGCAACCAACCAATACACAAACACATATCCATATACATAATTTCAATATTATGTAATTTAAAAGTTTATTCGCTCCATTGTTGGTTTAATATTTGTAAAAAGAAATATTTTAACGATATGGCGACCATTTATATTGTTTATATGATGTTTCGTTTGTATTCCGCGATAGTTTCGCGTGTGCCGGAATTAATGAACTTGATTGATTATAAAAACACGTTCACTCAATAGTTTGTGTCTTATCGCTAATTGAAATCAAAATGAGTCTTACTACTATTAAGTTAGTTAATTTTATTGTTTGCATAAGCAAAACCGCATACATTTGTTTATCCATAACGTGTTCAATAAAATATTTAGTATAATTACTTTTACAACAACTAAGTTTGCGCTTTAAAATTAAAACATGCTTATACATATATGTAATACATCACATATATAGAACAATATTATTATACGTACATGCTGTTAAATCAAATGAATTATTTTTACTTTTTATAAAATACATTTATTTTATTTATCTTTTTAATTCAAAATAAAATACAAATTAATTTATTAACATTTTTACCAGCAATAATACGCTATCATTTACTGCCGTTTCGATAATGAGATTGTAAACTGTATTGCATTTTAGAAAGGCGCAAAACACTAGGCTCATTTATACAATTACTTTGTACCATTAAAATCAAATCGATGAAAATGATCGATTATTCAATGGATTCCCAACCATATTCATCTAATGAATAATGCTCTTTGATGGCACTTCATTTTCATTCACTTACACGTCATCTAGTCTCCCACATACATAGTTAAAGTTTATCTTTGCACTTTTCATAATTCCATGTCAACCTGTATATATATACTATGGTCTAAAAAATGGGCCGGACCAGAAGTGATCTATAAAACTTTCGGTTTACATCCTGCAAACTGTGATTCGAACATAGCACCATCCGATACCAATACCGTAGCTCTGTATTGAAAATTGTATTTGGACCTTATTGTAATAAACGAAATAAAAGCACAACTGTCAATGTCCAATAGTTTCTTAATATCCTCTCCCGCCCCGTTATCGTGAGTGACTAAAAACTTAATTTTCATTAAGTTCTCACATTGAAGGATACCAATCGTTAACTCTAGTCTTGAAACTCCATGGAAGGTTTCACTCCACAGTTCTCGCGTTTCCTCGACCTATTATGCGGAGGTCTTGCTCGACGTTGTCGTGACGGTGTAGTCAATGTCATTCTCTTCCAAGTTTCACCGATAATTGTTAGGGAAATAATTTATTAGTTATTCTAATATAATTTCATATAAATGTTTTCTTTTACTGTATATAAAGTAATATGTCGTACTTATTAAGTTCACAACACACAACCCAAACCACTGAACCTTTATATATGAAATTTTGGATGGACATTGGTTCTATGGCGTAGGCACACTAACTAAGAAGGCAGTTTTCAAAATTCGAACTCTAAGCATGTGAAAAAATGTAAAAACCTGATTTCAATGAACAGGTAATATATCTAAAAATCAAAAATGTATGTACTGCATTTTTTAAAATTCGACTTTAAGTTTTTTGGTTCCTTTTTTATTACAGTTTCAGTTTTATTTATAAACTACTGATTGGATTAAAATGATACAATTTGCGAAAAGTTGACTTAGTCCTTGGATAGTCGCACTATTTATTGAGTGGTTTAGATAATGGTAGACTTTTGATTTTTTGGGGTAAAGTTAAATTAATAATTTGTTGTCATTTAAAAACATAATTCAGTTTTTGAAATTTTGTTGCAAATATTTTCAAAAGAGGGTTTTGTTGGTTTTACCACAGAATCACTATAGAAAGGTTATAATGTTAATTTGTATATAAAAATAAAAAGGCTTAGGGTAAATACGTTTTTTTGTAAATTTTCATTTTATATAAGCACGGGCTTCTTCGTTCTGCTGCAGGCGCTTCGCGTCTCGTAAACAACCAGATTCCATCAAAATCTTTTAATACAGATGTTATAATCTATAAAAAATGGATTAGTTTCGCTCCAGTTGACGAAATATCAGAACTTCTTCTAAAAATAATTTTAGAATCCTATTTTCATCCTTCATTAAAAACTTCAGCATAATCTGTTCAGAAATAACCTAGTTTCGTCCCAAATGAGCACACTCCAGAATTTCTTTCAAAAGTTATGTTAAAACATAACATTTCCATCCACCATACTCAATTTCATCATGGTCAGTTACAAAAGCTAGTTCTGTCCAAGTTGGCCATATATCAGAACTTCTTCCAAAAATCATTATAGAATCCCTTTTCTATCCATCATAAAAAACCTCTTCATAACCTGTTCAGACATAATCTAGTTCCGTCCCCATGACCATATTTCAGAATTACTTCGAAAAATAATTTTAGACTCCCTTCCCATCCGGTTAACAAATGTCTTAATTCCATCCCAGATGGCGTTATTCCAGAACTTTACCCAAATATGATTTAGAATTCAATTTCCATTCATGATATTCAATTTCATCATAATGGATTAAAAAATGGCTTAGTTGCGTTCCAGTTGGCCATATAACAAAACTTCTTCTAAAAATCCTTCTAGAATTCCATTTTCGTTCAGCATAAAAAATTTCATCATAATATGTTCAGAAATAACCTAGTTAGTAGTAGCAGTAGTCCCAGATGGCATTATTCCAGAAGTTTTCCAAAAATGGTTCAAGAATCCCATTTCCATTCACGATATTCAATTTCATCCCGATCAGTTAAGAAATGGCTTAGTTCCGTTCCAGTTAGGCATATACCAGAATTTCTTCTAAAAATCATTTTAGAATCCCATGTCCTCCAGCATAGAACATTTCATCATATATCGTAGAGAAATAACGTAGTCCCGTCCCAGTTTGCCATTCCAGATCTACTTCCAAATTCATTTCGATTCTGCATTCCTAATTTCATTATGATCGTTTAAGAAATATCTTAGTTCCATTGGCTATATTCCAGATCTATTTCAAAAATCATTTTAGAATCCCTCTGCCATCCATCATACCAGATTTCATCATAATTTGTTAAGAAAAAACATAGTTCCGTCTCAATGGCACTTTTCCAGAACCTTTTCTAAAAATGATTTAAGTATCCAGTCATGATACCCAATTTCATGATGACCAGTAAAAAAAATAGTTCCGCCCTGGTTGACCATGCATCAGTATACAAAACTTTATAATAATTTGTTTAGAAATAACCTGGTTTCGTCCCAGATCGCCATTTCCCAGAATTTATTCCAAAAATTATGTTTAATCCCATTCCCTTCCCCATATCCATTTCAACAGTTGGACATATTTCAGAACTTCTAAAAAGTATTTTAGAACTCCATTTCCATCAGCTATACCCAATTTAATTATGAACGGTTAGTAAATGACAGAGATCTATCCCAGTTGGCATAACATTCCAGAATTTCTTATAAATACCATTTTAGTATCCCATCTCCATCCGTCATACCAAAATTAATCATAAAACAATTGTTATTATACCAAATGCATGTAGAGGGTCTTTAAATAAGGACACTCCATTTTTAAATTAAATAAAACAAGTTGTATGTGAGATATCTACTCAATTATTTTTTTTAAAACTAACGAACAATTTAGTTTAGTCTATAATTTAGTCAAAAAAAATCGTGTTAGGCACACAGTATACGTATGGAATATAACGTCGTTCAAATGTTCACCGCGGGTTTACCTGATGGTACGTATTCAGGAGGACAATTTTTCGATAACTTTGTCGCAAAAATCTGGCTGAATTTGCTGGATCGCGTTTATTATGTTGACTTCGAGTTATGTTGACGTTATGTTGATCTATTAAGATTGCAAAGGAAGAAGGAAGTCTAGAGGCTTTAAATCGTACGATCTCGGTGGCCAGTTAATGTCGCCACTGCGCGAGATAACCATGCCCTCAATCGGTCGAGCAGAATGTCCAACGTGGCATGCACTGTGTGACAAGCAGCGCCATTCTGTATCAACCATCTGTCATCGGTATCCATATCATCCAGTTTAGACCCCAAGAAGTTGTTTATCATCAATTCAGCGATATCATCGAACCGCCGATGGTTCCGCCAAACCCCAATCCACACCAAACAATGGCTTTCTCCGGATGCGTTTGGTGCTGTTGTATCTCGTGTGGATCACATATCCATTCATCCAAAAATCGACCTCGTCGCTAAAGATGATTTGTTTCGCCAAATTTGGGTCAACTTCCAACTGCTCCAGAGTCCGCTGATTGGATTCTCTCACCATTTTTGTAATGTGTTTTCACAATAATTAAACGTTGTTGGTTTGAATACTTCTCCATATTCTTAAATCGCGTGGTCTGTACGTGACAAGTGTAAAAAAGGCACCGTACAACTCGTATTAACAAAGTGGCTGCAAATTTAAATCCGGCGCTCTTGCTGAGAAACACTATATAACTCGAGGAAGCTTCATTTATTTATTTTTTTAATTTTTTTTTATAAAAAGAAAGTCCAGTGGATTTAATGTCCTCTGAAGCTCAATTAATACTCCCCTTATCATCTTTCGCACACTCCATGTCAACCTGTAAAATGACATGGACAGTGGGTTGCTGAATTCTGCACTCCAACAGAGAGTCTTAGTTGTGTTTATTAACACCACCAATCGTAATCGATGACAATAATTCGCTTTGCATGCAGCAGGTGACATTCGAACCAACCTACCGGTCCAAGTGCCGAAGCTTTGCACCACTTGTCCGAGCAAGCGCTCATGTAGAATCAATTAATGATAAACCTATGGTTATTCGTCTGTCTGAGACCTGGATTTTTGAGAATGAAATCGGAGACTATATCTTGAATAATTACAATTTATTTTCTCGGTGTAACGAAAATTATAGTTCGGGTGGTGTAGCAATTTATGCTAAAGAAACGACTAAAATTATAAAAGTATCAAAGTTGATTTTCAAAGTTTTGATGGTGTGAATATTGAGTTTAAACTAAGTTATAATTTGATATATGCATTCTGTATCTACAGACATAATTCATCTATTATTTCTGATTTCAAGAGGGGATTTACTGTGTTTCTGTTTCAGTTGTTGCATCCGAACCTATTAATTTATGCGTGACTTGTAGTACAAAATACGGTTGATCAGGGTACTTTTGCAATATTTCTTCTATAGCTTTGGATTTAGACATCTGACAATTTTGAAGGCCGTGTATAATCAATCTAAAGCGACCCTAGCTTCCGAACGGTTCCTAAGTATTCATAATAGCTATCTTAAGATCTACTCTAAAATTTCTTTAAAAGCTGGTAGCAGAATTTGTCAGCTGGCAAAAAATTCCCGTCGAACAATAGACTAGCAACTTACCGAAAACTATGTGACAATGTTAATTCCAAAATACGCCCGAGCAAAAAACGATACTACAATAACCAATTGTATGTTGTTTTATGCCATAGTGTTCAAAAGAACAGGCAGATGATCAATGACTTGTTAAATGGACAACCAGTGTCAGCCTGAACAATTAATAAGTAGGTCGGGTTGTGTCATTCAAAATTCGTGTGACATTGCACATGAACTTAATAATTTTTTGTTGGAGAAAGTGATACAAATTGTGCAGCTGTTTATATCGATGTTATGAAGAAACATCGCATATAGTGACCAAAACTACGATGAAACAAGACGCCTCAATTCTTTCTTAATTTCGCAGGGTAACTATATAAAATTATCCATTCAAAGTGTGTTTCAAATGTATTAGTTAAACAGATGGCTTGTGTAATGTAATGTAATGTAATGTAATGTAATGTAATCGTTCCAAGGTTTATTGCGTACTGAATGTCTAGATGTATAGTATCTATTTAAAGGCTTTATTAATATTAATCACTTTACATCACATTTAAGGGTTTGCAAACAGACACTCATTCATTATTTTAACTTTTATTTAGTATAATTTATTTAATTTTTAAGGGTTTAGGTTATTTATATTTTAATGAACACTTAAATTTAAATTCAAACTCTCGATTAGGTATTATAATATTTTTAGTGTTTTATTAATATAATATTTGTAGTTTATTGAATATTTAGTTTTATGGATAATATTATTAGCTCACTTCTAAATACAGACTCTCTGATTTTTACAAAATGTTTGGCTTATATAGCCAGATAGCTGTTTCCCATAAGGTCGTGAGCTTGTGTGCAAGAGTATTATACATTTATTTGTGTACTAAATTGTACATTTATTTCTGTACTAAATTAGTGTATTGCTACATACATATATCACACCTCACCCCTTATGAGAAAAAAAAAAAAAAAATATAATAATAATTTTTTTTTTTTTTTTTTTTTTTTTTTTTTTTTTTTTTTTTTTTTTTTTTTGAATGTTTTATAATGAGAAATACATAATTATTTCATATTGATTAAGATTAATAGTAATAAATATAATGTAGTTTAATTATAAATGTAGGAACCTAAAGCTAAAATAATTTATTTCACCTAAACCAATTTCATTTAATAGAAATAATGTTAAGAATTAAAATAAGCAGTTATTTAATTTTCTGAAGTTAATCATCAATTTTATCTCTTTTAATTATTAACGATAAAATAGTTTTAATCTATTATTATGAATAATTTTGTTTTTATTTCCTATTCGAATTTCAGTATTTTCATCCGTCAAAATATCTGTTACGTGATAAGGTCCTTCCCATAATTCATCAATTTTTCCACTTGTAATTTCATTTCTCAAAAGAACTTCATCTCCTATTGTAAAAGTATCGTAGTGTAAATTTCTATCATAAAGTTCTTTCGATTTTTCTTTCGTTTTAATTAAGTGGTTTTTAGCCATTTCCCAAGAATTTTGAAGTCGAAATTTAAGTTCTTGTGTGTAATCTTCATAATTATAAATGGGTTCCGGTTTCTTAGTTATTGAATTTGGAATTATTGGTTTATTACCGAATAAAAGTTCGTAAGGCATAAATTGTGTTGATGTGTGTGGGGTGGAATTGTAAGCAAAAATTGCGAAAGGGATCCATTGGTCCCAATTTAAAGGGTCGCCTTGCGAGTAGTTCCGTAGGTATTCGCCTAGAGTTCTGTGTGACCTTTCCAAAGCTCCATTGCTTTGGGGGTGATAGGCAGTGCAATTAATTTTATTTATTTTTAGGATCTTGCATAACTGTTTGAACATATTGCTCATAAAATTTTGTCCTTGATCAGTTAATATAGTAATTGGACATCCGAACATACATATAAAATTTTCCACAAATGCTTTGGCAATTGTTGTAGTTTCTTGATTATTAACAGGAATTGCGCAAGAGAATTTTGTCAAGTCATCTTGAATTGTAAGTATGAATTTATTTCCTAAATAAGATGTAACTAGTGGACCCACGATATCCATGGCAATTTTTTCGAAAGGATTTGAAGATGTTGATGTAATTTTCATAGGCATTTTTTGACTTCGACCATGTTTATTATGTTGACATTTACTACAGGTTTTAATGAAATGTTTGATACGACTTAACATTTTCGGAAATTCGTAATAACTTTTAATCCGATTAAATGTTCTTATTATTCCTTGATGACCTCCTAACGGAGCTACGTGAAAATCTTGTATAACTTGATAAATTTCTTCTTCATTGCTCAGATGAACTCTATTATCAGAATTTGATTGAAATTGGAAGTTTGTATTAGAATTATTGCTGGGATTTAAAACGGGATGTTTAGTTAGTCTAGGATATAGATTTTTATTCGTTGAATTATTCGAACAAGAATCAGGTAAATTATTTGAAATCGATGCATCAGCATTAGTAGTGTTATTTTCCATATGGTAAGTTTCAGAATTGTCAGGGATTTGTGAATGTCTTGCTTCAGCTATTTTTGTTTGTGCACGAGTAACGACATTTATTAAATTTTCTTCGATCGGGAGTTCTATTCGTGAAAGCGCATCAGCATGTGAGATTTCTTTTCCAGGTCTATATTTAATCTTAAAATCGAATTCTTCCAACTGAATTCGCCATCTAATTAATATTGAATTGGGATTCGCGGTGGAAAATAAGTAAGTCAGAGGTTTATGATCTGTTACTATACAAAATTGTCGGCCGTAAATGTAGGGACGAAACCGATTTACGACTGCCCATTTAATAGCTAGAAGTTCTCGTTTAATCGTAGGATAATTACGTTCAGATTGATTTAACACACGACTCGCATAAGCGATAGGATGGTCCTCTGAATTAATAACCTGTGATAATACAGCTCCGATAGCTACGTTGGATGCGTCGGTCGTAATAAAAAAAGTTTTGGAAAAATCTGGAAATTGCAATATCGGGGATTTTGTCAAAAATGATTTTAACGTACGGAATGCTTCGTCTGCGAATGCGTTCCATTGAAAATTTTTTGGCTTACCTCTTTTAATCGCTATGAGAGGCTCGACTATATCAGCGTAGTTTTTAATAAATGATCGGTAATACCCTGTTAATCCAATAAAAGACTCTAACTCCGATTTATTTTTAGGAGTGGGATACATAAAAATTGCTTCCAAAAGCTTTGGATCGGGTTTTATACCTTCGTTTGTTATTAAGTGACCTAAATATTTAATTTCGCGGCGAAGGAAATTGCATTTTTTGGGTTGAAGTTTTAAATTAAATTTACGAAAACATTTAAATATTTCTACTAGTTTCTCATTATGATTTGTTAAATCATATCCATAGACAACGACATCATCAAGGTAAACAAAACATTTAAAGCTGTTTAACCCAGATAAAACATGATTCATCATTCTTTGAAAAGTGCTTGGTGCACCTTTTAAGCCAAAAGGCATTCTCGTAAAATGAAAATGACCCATATCAGTGCTAAAGGCTGTCTTCTCTTTGTCTTTCGGATTCAACATTATTTGATGATACCCACTTGCTAGGTCTAGGGTTGTATAATAATTGGAATTGCCCAGTTGCTCTAAAATTTCATTTATATTTGGTAAGGGAAAAACATTATTGATTGTTATTTCATTAAGTTTACGAAAATCAACAACTAGACGCCATTTTTTATCGTTTGACTTTGATTTTTTAGGGACTAATAAAAGTGGAGAATTCCAAGGACTAACACTGTGTTCTATTATTGAACTATTTAGCAATTCTTGAATTTGCGAATTAATTTCCGATTTCATTGATTGTGGCAATCTGTATTGTTTTTTATTGATAGGTTGAGAGTTTGGCAAAAGTGGAATGTTATGGTAAATTTTATTATTCGCTGATAGTTTATCACCTTCTAAGTAAAAAATGTCATTGAATTCACGATAAATATTTTGAATTGATTTTTTTTCTTCTATATTTAAATGGCTTGTATCAATTTCGTCATCTAATCTTCTTAGTCGTTCCTCGAATGAATCCGACCATTGTGATGCATGATACACGTCATAATTTGATAATTTTTCCTTTTTTATATCTAAATCTTCTAATTCAGTTTCATATTCATTGTTATTTAAAATACTAAAAACAGCACAATTATTTTTTGGTTGTACAACACAATTGGCTAGAAAAACACCAGGCAATAATTCTTGGGATGGACAGAGGTACTCTTCGTTTTCATCCGATGTAATAGGTAATAAGATATACTTTTCGGATCTTGCCGGAATTGTGTATTTTTGGTTTGGATTGTTAAGAAGAGGAATATTAAATTTTATTTTATTTTGAATTATTTCGAGCGACTTGATATCATAATCAATTTTACACTTATAATACTCTAAAAAATCTTTTCCTAAAATGCCAGCACAAGGTATTGGAAATGTATCGGGTACAATATGAAATTTATGAGCTAATTTTATCTGCTTTAGTAATACAATATTGGCCTGTACCATTGCCAAAGTGTCAACGCTATTTAAACTTATACCCTGGATTGATATTTTTTTATCCGGATAACAAATAGTTTCGGGTTTTAAGAACCCTTTCTTAACCAAGCTTACATCTGCTCCAGTATCAATTAGGAAGTAGGAATCAATACCAGTACAGACATCTAAATTTAAATTTACATATTTAGAATTATTTTGACAATAAAGTATAGAGAATAAAGTAGTGGAACATTCAGTAACTGTATTTAATTTTTTATCTGAAAAATTTAAAATTGTAGATTTATGTTGTAAAATATTATCTTTATTTAAAATTTGATCATTTGAACACAAATTTATGGAAGTTCTTGGACCCGAACGGCTGTGTTCACTTCTTCGGGTCCTATTTGGTTTCCCGGTAACGGAGAATTAATTACTTTAACATTAGAAGATGTAGGAGTTTGTTTAAGTGATTCGTTATATTTTCTTGTGTAACATTCAGAAATTGAATGACCTTCTCGTTTACAATAGTTGCATGAAATAATGTTACTGCTTATTCGATGGGAGTTCGAGTTATTCTGAAATATCTTTGATTGGAATTGTTTGTCATTTTTTCCCATAGCAGAAACGTCGAAATTCCGATTTTGAGGATTTTGTAGCATAGTACTGTTACTGTTGTAAGTTGGATTAAAATTCGAATAACTTAAATTATGATTTTTTCTTTTATAACATTTATCGATATTGTGACCAGATTTTTTACAATAGGAACATATTATTTGATTGTAACTTTGAGCAATAGAGAATTTAGCATACGAACTTGTAGATGGTTTGTGACTTATCTCTTCTTCTACGGCTTGGGCAATAGCGTCATTTAATTTTTCGAAATGGTGAGATTTAATAATTATTTTCAGATTATCTTTTAAGCCGTCTTGGAATGAATTAAGTGCCGTACATTCATTAATGTTCTTGATGATTTCTGCATGAGCTAGTCCCTGTTTTGAAATGCAAATATCATTTAATTCGTTCAGCAAGTTTTCTATTTTAGACGCAAAACTTTTCACACTTTCATTTTTTTCTTGAACAACACATACTAATTCGGCGGACACTGCACCTTGAGACCTACGTTTAAGAAATTTATTTTCTAAGGCAAGCTTCAAATCTTCCCATTTATCATAATCTTTGTAATGAACTAATTCATAAGCTTGACCACACAATTTAGTATTTAGAATTTTCATGAAAAGTATTTTTTCTTCCGGTTTAGTTATTTGAGACCAAATGACTTCAACACAAGAACAAAATTTGTGTAATTCATTAATTTTGCCGTCAAACAGCGGAATAATTTTCAGCGCATGACTTATGTTTAACGCCATATTATTTATTTCAATACCGTTTGTTTGATTCGAGTTATTTGTGATATTGTTGTTTTCAAATGAATTTTCGCTTAGCACTTCATCTTCAGAAGAAGACACTTCAATTTTGACACGAGGATTAATAATCTCTGTTACAGAATCGTTATTTTGAAATTCACTCATAAGAAATAGAAACAAATATTATCTTGTATTTTCATGAAGATTGTATACTACTAGGACAAGCAAAAACCCAATTTTCTCACTAACGATGAATTTGATGAATAATTAACAGAAAACAAATAACCGATAAATTTGTATAATAAATTTAAAAATAATGATTTAAATGAACTATGGTTTTTAAATGTAATAAATTATTACTTACAATTTAATCCTCTTTAAAATTGATTTTATTGAAATGCGTTGTTTAAACAATTGTAACACATTTAAACCGTTTTCCAAATTGGATGTGTGACAAATTGATGTTGAATTGTTACCGTTGATGTCAAATGTACTGATGTAGTTGATATATATAATCCGAGTCCTATGTTGAGTTTATCACCGTTGATTTATATAATAAGCGAGAGGCTTATAGCATAGGTAATTTCTTCTTCCAGCTGGTTTTGAGGTGACTGCAAATTATAATGACCGTTTTATCATATTTACGAAGATGTTTTTATGTATACTACAGATGACTTCTTTACAGATGCTTTTGTGATGCATACATTTAATAGATGTTGATTGTAATAAATTTTTTTTTTATATGAATTTTATGATATGATTTGATAGTATAAAAACAAATTTTTTTTTTTTTGTAATTGCGGTTATAATTTTAAAACAATATTTTTAAATATTTATTTTACTTTTATTAATGATGACACAATTTTTATGATGATATTATCTACACTCAGTTTTCAATGTCTTTTACGAATGATTTTTACTATCAAACATGTACCACCGTTTTACCTTTAACAATTTACAAACATTTCTTCTGAATATTATTAATTGATTTCAGTTAAGACTTGGTATTATAAAATATGTATATTATGAGCACTGTTATATGAACTTTTCTCAGTTAAATTTATTTATAACCGGTGGTAATATATAAAAGTATATAATATATTCGTCATGAAACACTTTATATTAAAATCACTGTAACCAAAATTTTTTTTATATCTAAGATCGTTTTTTGGTATGTTTACCGCTGCCACCAATGTAATGTAATGTAATGTAATGTAATGTAATGTAATCGTTCCAAGGTTTATTGCGTACTGAATGTCTAGATGTATAGTATCTATTTAAAGGCTTTATTAATATTAATCACTTTACATCACATTTAAGGGTTTGCAAACAGACACTCATTCATTATTTTAACTTTTATTTAGTATAATTTATTTAATTTTTAAGGGTTTAGGTTATTTATATTTTAATGAACACTTAAATTTAAATTCAAACTCTCGATTAGGTATTATAATATTTTTAGTGTTTTATTAATATAATATTTGTAGTTTATTGAATATTTAGTTTTATGGATAATATTATTAGCTCACTTCTAAATACAGACTCTCTGATTTTTACAAAATGTTTGGCTTATATAGCCAGATAGCTGTTTCCCATAAGGTCGTGAGCTTGTGTGCAAGAGTATTATACATTTATTTGTGTACTAAATTGTACATTTATTTCTGTACTAAATTAGTGTATTGCTACATACATATATCACAGCTTGCATCCTGGTTGATATCATCATCTTTACCTTGAATTTAAGTAATACGGCTATTTTGCCCTCAGCGGTAGAACGAGGTGTAGTTATCCCAAAAAATCATAAATCTTCCGTTTCTAGGAATGGTTACTTTTTGAATAAGAACATCTCACGCTCACCCCAATGCTATTCGGATTTAAATAAAATAAAAATACGGAACAGGCCATCCAAACAATACTAGTAGATATAAGTGCTCTGTTTATCAGTATGACAAAAATGTACTGTTGCGGCTTTCGAGGATGAATGCACAGTTGACTATCCTCATATCTAACCAACCGAATGCAAACATTGTTAGGTTAATCACCATCTGAGCGATGCGTGCCATCGTGGCTGGAATTTCCTAAGGTTTAGCGTTGGGACTCCTTTTCGGTTCCCTTACAGGGTTTGCAGATGATCTTCTTTTTTGTATTCCAGTTCAAGCAAACAAGCTAACATATCTTGTATGGAAAATAATTTAAATATGCTGGCGACTTGACTTTAGGTTCAAAACTTACTTTTGAGTGCTAAGACTAAAATAGTACACTTCAGGGATATCCAGGTATTGGCTAATGATAATTTGTACTATGTCTTTGACAACACTAAGCTGCGTCACAACCAAAGGCATGTTGCAGATAAGTAAATGAATTAAATACTTAGACGTTTTGATTGACTCTGGAAAGTCCACTTAGAAGTCTAAATTGAATGACAAGCTTCGATAAATATGTACTATTATCTCTTTTTGTTCGAGATTCCTTTTAAAGTTAGTTTACTTCGCCTTAGTGGATTCTTTCATTCTCTATATGGCCTTTCTTTCTGAGGTATGGCAAAACTTTTATGAAGTCTTTTCTCGTACTTAAAAGCATTTCCTCCACCTTATAACTATTCAAACCGCTCTATCACTATCAGGCCGATTTTGCATTTTTGGAGATTGATATTGTAGTATGTGCGAAAGGAGTTTTGTCAATTATCCTGACCATATAGTCTTCGATCGAACTCTTAATTTAAAAAACATCTCTCTGTCTGGGACTTAGAGTTTTGCGGGTGGTTCTTCAATAGCAAAAAGTTTTGGGTTGGTTAGATGGAGGACGTTAGATTTCAAAGACGTTTGGAACACATATATGCGTCAAATACAATAAATTTCGAGATTACGGGGTTAACAAAAATTTAGTGAAATAAAGGGTGTTTTTTAGACCGTTTGTTAGAACAAAGATAAATATTTTGAATATCAGTGAAACTAGCTTTATTGTATGCCATTAATGCTCTAATATGTTTTCGGCCATGTGGCCGCCGCGGCTGGCACGTACATGGCGTAATCTGGAGGTCTAATTTTAGATCACTCTTCGTAGCAATTGCGGCCGTATTTCGCTAATAACTTGCCGAATGTTGGGTTCCAAGTGTTCAATTGTCTCTTGTTTATCGACGTAGACAAGTAACTTAACATATCCCCAACGAAAATATTCTAATGAAGTTAAATCAAATGTTTCTTTGAGTAAATTAATTGTATCGTCCTGTTGGAACCACATATCAGCAACATTTATGCTAGCCGATAAGGGTACAAAAAAGTTAGAAATCATGTCTCTATACCGTTGACTGTAACATTCCGCCCATCATCGTGATGATGATCAGTGATTTTCAGTGATGATCAGCGATACAGTAATTTTCTCTGGAAGTAATGGTGTTTCTGCAAAGGCTTGTAGATTATCTTCACTCCAAATCCGACAATTCTGTTTATTAACGTATCCATTCAACCAAAAGTGAGCTTCATCGATGAACAAAATTTTGTTTGGAAAATCAATCAGCCCATTGGCCGGATTGGCAGCTTGTGCAATTGTACGTTGGCTTTAATTCCTGCACAAATTGAGTTTTGGAAGCACATAAACCAAGATCCAAAATGAAATCTTCCATAAAGTGGATGGACATACGTCCATTTGCTGAGAACAACGTCGAATTGATTGATTTGGGTCTTCCTCAATGCTATGCTGTACAGCGTCTATCGCTTGTTCGGTACGCAATATTTGACGTCTTATACTGGATGCGTATTATCATTTAGAGTATACGTGGTGCAGAAACGATCCATAGTTAACCGAATTACCCGCTCTAATAGCGTTTATGCCGACCATAAAATGAATGTAATGCACGATGAATTTGGTGAACAGGATCATTTTTTTTTTTTTTTTTTTTTTTTATTTTTTTTTTTTATTGGTAACTATGCGATCTGTTTTGGGGCTCAAGGCTCACCCTGCTCTTCCGCGGTTATGCTTTTAACGTCCTTACTTTACGCCTTGCGGCCAACTCGAGGACGTACGGCTATAGGACCGATTTTAAGACCATCTGCACATTGCAAGCTCCATGCCAGCCTATACCAGCATGGAAGATGGGTCGGCCCATGAGTTTTGCACACCGACAGGGGGTCATAGATGTGTTACATTTCACCACAGATCGAAATCTGTTGATGAAATTTCACTTTGCATCCTGCCCCTATCGGGATTCGAACCCGGTACCTCCCGATCCAAACGCCAAAGCTTTAACCACTGTGCCATTTGGTCGGTGTAATGAGTCTATTCATTATGAAATGGCAAATCAAACTAATGACAAAGCAAATGTCAGCTGTCAAATCGGTTGTCAAACAAAACAGTCTGGCAACACTGTTTTGTTTGAAGAAGAAGATAAACATGTGAACCTCTAAAAAAACATCCTTTGTAATAATTCGCTTTGAATATAAACTCAAAGTATTTTCCATATTTTTGTAGTTTGATCACTACAGTCTGAGAAGATCCAATTTTTTAGTTTGAAGAATTCAAAGTTTCATTAGTTCGAAATCAAACTTCTAAACGTCAAAACTACACCGCGATGTGAAATTAGAATGTGAGATAGCGTTCATGCCATCTCAAGAGCCCTTAATCAATATTTTAAAACAACAAACAATATAGGCTTTCTCTTCTCGCACTGTACTTTTTTTGTATTTGATGGCTAAATTGATTTGTTTGTGTCTTAAGCAATATCGCCGACTACACGTATTAAAAAGGCTGAATTAAAAATGGTGTTTTTCTGAATTAAAAATTGTTTAAAATTATTTAAAAAAACTAATTAATTGTTTTAATTTGTTGAAAAATTAAATAAAAAATAGAATTTAAAAAGGTTTTAAATTCTATTTTTTATTTAATTTTAAAATGGCTTAAAACTGAAATAAACTGTGCCGTTTTTAATTCTGTTTGAAAATGAATCCAAAATATACTCAAGCGGAATTAAAATAAGTCTTTTTTAATTCATTTTAAAAATGAATTGCAAATTTAATAATAATTGAATTTAAATATTTCATTACATAATAATTAAGTGAGTAATGAAAAAATTATGGGGATGCCCACTTCAAATGCTTTGAATCAGAATTTCCTCTGCAGAACCCCCATTTCTTATTATCCAGAGGACATCACAAGAAGGTTTGAATCTAGAGGTTTATCTATCACAGCAGGAATTCTCTGTGAAGGTCACCAGCGATGCCGTTTATTATTAGAGGAGTGCCAGTCGATATATTTAAATCTACTATCTGTTGAAATTTATTAATTTCATTCATTTTTACACAAATTTTCTCTTTATCAGCCCAATTGGTGAGATTTAATTTTTATGATCAACATTGTTTTTTAAGGTTTTCTTAAAAATGCGTAACGCCGTCGTGCTCGTGACGCACAAAACGAGTAAGAAACTTTTTAGATTGAAATTACAGAAACATAGTCTACTAAGTAACGAACATGTTTTTAAATCTTACCAAATATACATATTATTTCATTTAGAAGGTAAACGAGTTATATGCGCTAAGTCCAGTTTTGTTCTTTGGTGTGCTTAACTTCAAAATAATTGATAATCAAATGGCTCCAGGTCATGGCTGTAAGGGGGATGCGACATCACTTCCCAACCAACCTCCAATATTTTCCCATTTCCCAGTTGCTTAACATGAATGAGGTTGGATCATGGTGAAGCATAATTTCTTTTTGATTTGCCAATTCGTTCGTTTTTCTTTGATTGAGTTATCCATTTTAATTAGTTGTTGACATAAACTTCTGAATTGGTCGTCCAGTTTCTTGGAAGCAGATCAAAATGTTCAACACCTTTGGAGTCCCACCCCTAACAGCATGACCTTTTTTGACGCAAATTACCTTTCGGTGTGCTTTTGCTGGTTCAAACAATCGATTTTTCATCACCAGTAAAGGTTCATTTTCCAACGGTTGCGTACGATACATTTAACTTCTCGGCAATCTCCAAGGGAATCTCTCAAACAGATACACGGTGATGCTCTTCAGTTGTGACTCGCTTGCGCTTCATTAACTTCATTTGGTTGAACGGAATGTTATACATGTTTGAAGGAAAATCTCCAGGAATTTTATAAACCAATTCTGACAAGCGCGTTATGCAATCAGCGCCATAAACTTTAAATATCTTTGTGTAAGCTGCGGTAGGTTTTTACGAAAATACAAGAGATAAATATACTGAAATTGTTCCTTTTTCACTTCGTTTTAAAACTTATACTAAAACTAACAGGGATAAAAAAAAATTACGCATAACTTGACGGTTGGTTGTAGGTTAGCATTTTCGAATCTTCGCTCCCTACTGGTGAGAAGGTTCGAAAATGTTAACCAACAAATTTATGTTGTTTAAATTGGCCTATGTTTAAGCTATATTCAATTTCTAGAAATTTACCTAATTTAATGACCTAAAACTTCATAACCTAAAAATGGTCCGATAATCGACCCAATAAATAAATTATATTATAAAATGATCCATTGATTGTTTTTAGTGATCTCTACTAGGTATGAAAATTTTATTTGCTATTAAGAAAACAAAATCAAAAATTCCCCATTTTATTACGTATGTGCAACTTTGGCTAATTCAAAAACAGTTATACCAATCCCATTCTTAAAATATTGTAACCAGCTACGCGGAACTTGTGACTTATGTATCGTATTCATGATGGTACAGAAAATAACATATAATTATAAAATAATACAAAAGAAAAACAAGAAAACAGACAATAAACTAAACCAACAAATCGATTAAGAAAAAGAAGCATTTAAGCAAAAAATAAAAAATCACGAATTCATTAAGAAATTTGAAAGAAAACAATAAGAAACGCAAAGGTGGACGCGTGAGTGTTGTGTATTTATTGTAATTTAATTTTTTTCGCTTATAATTTTATTCATTCAATAAAATAAACAAATAAAAATATAATTTTTTAAGACAAGCTTCTTGTGTAGGACGAACCAGTTTCTTACGTTCGATTATTGTTATATGATTGCCGTTAACAAAAAGTAAATAGAAAGAATATTTAATTAAGATGATTTCCATATGAATATATATGTATTTCCACATGGCTTATATCGTTAATTTATGTTGACAAAATCAATTTGTCGCTTTTACGTTTCGTGTATATCAGTTACTAGCACAACCGTAGTGAAAGTTCACTATTTTAAACTTAATTGCGTTTATCTCGATTAAAACAAATTCACAATACTCCTGTAACCCCGAGACTAATTGTTTTAAAGATTAATTAAATTCAATATACCGCACAAATTTTTAAAAGGCATGATTTTATCTTTGCGCTAGGTAGGTGAATGCTTGGTATATGCACATGCAGCTGCACTCAAAATATAATGCAATTTATAAATGAATCACAAAAATCGTAAGAAATAGAGAAACTTTTGTTTGCCTAAGTATAACGAAATCTATATCTTAAATAAATCGCCATACATACTTAGATAATACCCTGTGTTAGATTACTAAAATATATGATTTATATTATTATATTACATATGTACATTTCTCAATTCCTTATTTACAAATATAGCAGGTACATAAGCAAAAATCACGTACATAATAAATGCATAAGACGAAAAAATATTAAAAACATATGTATAAGAAGTCGTCTTGACACATTTACTGTGAAAGGTTACATAGATTTTTGTTCTGTTTGTCTTTTTGGTACACAACTGGAAAAAGTTTAAGAAAATACCAACAAGCAATCGAATATCTGGAGGATCCTCTTCATATTCTTATTCTTTTTATTCTATCATTTTTCTTTCTTGGAAGATACAACCAAAAAACGTCTTTAATCGTCATTCTTAAAATTAAAATAAATAAAATATGTATTATATGTATTAATGGATAGCTTTACAATAATACAGTAAAATTTTTGTAAAAGAAATACAATATGAAATTGTATAAAAACGACACTACACACGCGAATTGTCGGTATACAAAATAAAAATAAACTAGCAACAACAACAATATGAAAATAAATGTCTTTTGTGTCACATTAGACTATTTGTCTCTATAGACACTACCTATATATGCTTATAGTGATGATTATTTAACACGTTGGAAATAAAATCACGGGGAGTTGGATTTATTTGATATATGTGTGAATTTATTGAGGGTCATTTATTTATATAAAACTATTTTGCCATGATTTATTAATTTAATTAGCACAATGATCGATTTAATATTGTGTAGATTAGTTTTGAGTTGCATATTGTCTCACTATGTGTGATTAAATCAATTCTGGTACAGTTCATCTAAATTGCTTGAAAAATTTGCGTTTTTCTCTGTAAATATGTAATTCTGTTTTTTTGTTTTTTATTCTAAGAATTTGTATAATTATATTAATTAAGCAAAGAATAAATATATTCCAAAGCACTTCTGCTGTGATGACTAACACCTTTGTAGAAATATATATGGGTTTCGAAATTTTCATAGAAAATTGTTTTACATTAAATTTAATTGGGTACATTTCGGATAGTCATATCCCCCAGACTGTTTTTCAATACCGTTCGAGAGACTAAGTGGAAGTTAGGAGAAGCTTGTGAACGATATAATCTTACTAGCTCACTTGCAACACACCAAGTAGAGTGAATGTAAAACATGGTTTCTAATTGAAATGTGAGAAAGCTGTAATTACAAATCGCACTTATATGTTGGCCCTTTTTAGCTTTGTTTAAAATCAGGTTTAACTTGAGTTCTCGCAGTGGCGAGCTTAGGCCTACAAGCTCATGTATAACGGTTTCATTTTTCAGAATTTTTATTTTCTAGCCATTTCCACGCGACACTATAATTTGCTTGCTATATAAAATCGCGTACTTTTTCTCATAAATCCCAGACTAATGTGAAGATTGCGATATAACTGAAAAATTGTAGCTACACATTTTTGTATTTTTAGTTTAAATTGAATTTATAACAAATATATATATAAAAGTATAATAAGTCCAGATTTGATGTAAAGTAGATTGCAAAGCAGAATCCAAAACGATTGAATCCATTGTATTATTAAAAGTTTGAAAACAAATCTGATACAATTTTGCTCATAGGGATGGGAGGGACAATTCGAAAGTTTTCAAGAAACTTAGAAATAAATTAGTATATATTGAATAACTTTTGAATTGTACCAGAGAGGCCCAATTTTTTTTATGACAATGACATGTGCCAATTCAGATAGGCATAGAGATCTCCTCTTTTCATATATTCTAGCGTGTATGTGTAAACAACTCTATTTTTGTGACACGAACGAAAGTGAGATAAGGTAAATCATTAGGTTTGATTGAGTTTTGAACTCTATTAAAGATGTTCAACGCTTTTATTTTAACGTGATATGCCAATTTAGATAGGCCTAGGTTTATTCATTCGATTTATACTAATAACTATATGTATCGAAAACTCTGAGATTTTTGTGAATTTGGAAATATTTCTAATGTGGTTTATTTCTAAGTTTCTTAATAACTTTCGAATTGTGTCGGAAGATGTAATACCCATCCCCATTTATTTGAACAAGACATGTCCATTTAGATAGGCGTACGTCTTCTAATTCCATTTATACTAGCGCCGTCTTCTAATTCCATCTATACTACCATTTTACCGAAAAAGTGGTGCGGTGATTGAAGCTTCGATACTTGGGCCGAGAGGGACAGAGGATATAAAAGCGAAGTTTTGTTCATCGATTACGATCGGTGATGTTAATAAACACTGCAATAACCCTTTGTCGTATTACACAACTCAGCGCCGGCCCAACTTCCATGTCAGTGTACAGGTTGACATGGAACTTGCGACGTGCAGCTTAAGATGAAAATATGAACTTGAAAATTATATTTTTATGTCTAATTGCAGACAGATAAAAATATTTAGTTAACTTTGATTCAAGTTCATATTTTCGCCTTTTTTACCACCCAGAATTCGCATGCAGAATTTCTTTCGAAACTCATTTCAGAATCCAATTTTCATCCATCATACCCAAACTGAGAGATCAGTTAAGAAATGGATCGGTTAAGAAATGGTGTTGTGTTCACCGCAGTTCGCCATAATCTCACAAAAACATCCAACTAAATTAACGATTTTCAACTTGAATATATCTTTTGATATTGCCTAACTGGAAAATGAAACCCTATAACAATCCGAAGTAAATTCATTTCGGATTATAAAAGCAAAACTTATTTCGTCTAATCAAATAATTGAATTTTTCGACTTTTTCAAAACCTTGCGAGGGAAACTTAAAAAACTTAAAGTAAATATCAAGAGGACTAGTTGGAGGATGACCTCGAAGGAAAGTTCAAATATGCCTATATATTATTGAAGAATACAGAATCATTATGTATCAAACAGACAAAGGCACAGTGCAACACGTTATCACGGGATGTATTCTTGAAGAACATTATTAGACCAGCTGCGATGAATTCAATGCTTCGTTGCAATCAGTCGGTGTACAATAGACTGAGCAAAGGGTTTTTGCTAATAAAATTAATATTAAATACTAAGTAAAGGAAACTATAATACAGGAGACAGGTGTTATTACCTCGCAACCAATAATTAAGTACCTGAGTATCACCATTAGTAGCAGACTAAACGTCAAGGAACATATGTGTGAGATTCTAAGGTAACAAGACAAATACAACAAGTGGTGTGGACTAATCTTCTCATCAGTTCTAACTCATGGAGTTCTAACGTAGATCGGCAATTACGATGAATGATAAATTTGGAAACCAATTATCTAAAATAGAATAAAATATCGAGTTACTGATAAATCTAGGCGAACGAGGGTTTGCTAGCCTTACACATGTAATTCTGAAAATGATGATTTTTATTAATTTTGCCGAAGAGACAAATTTAACGTTCTTTACACTCTTAAAATTATTAATTTAGTTATCTGATATTAAACAGTGCTGTTGTATAGGTTTAGGATCGTCTAGACAAATTTCACGTAACTATAGAAACAGCCTAATTCTACGAAACCATTGTTTTAAAGTGTTAAGTATTTGAATGCTTTGAAGTAATTGTGAAAATTTATTAAGCAACAATTACCAAATTTGTTGCAAAAACTTGGCGCTGGTTCACACTTGCGTATAATTTATTAAAATTCTATTAATAAGCATTAGTTAGTTCAGAAACCTGTGGCGAACGTCTTAGTAATAGAGAGAGATTACTTACATTTCTTATTTCTTACTTTTTCGGTGCTAAGTCGATTCTAAACCGATTATTGATGGGCTGAGTGTCTTATTTTAACATATGACTGTCTTTTAAACTCATTAGGAATATATGGTTATCTTTTAAACAAAATATCCTTCCTATAAGTGTTATTTTTATTACTTTATTTTACATTAAACATTATATTTTATTACATAATAATCAATGAATCGTATGGATGAGTTATTTGTGTTGTTGTGGTATGAAACAGTTTGTGATGACAGTTGCTAGCATTCATTCTATGTAATCTGTTTCTATGAAAAACACTGTCGTGGTCTCTAATTTTTATAATTTTGTTTTTTCTCTAGCATACGTATTGTTTATAGTTTTTTATGTACACAGTGATTTTGTTGAAATTCGTTATATGAGTAGATGGTATTTTCTTGGAAAAGTTGAACAAATCACGACCAAAAAGCTAATTTAAAATTTGGATATCAAGTCTTTATTGCATGTTGTACTGAAATCCTTATTTCTTTTAATTTTTTATTTAAGGATATACATATAAGTGAAAATATGGTATATGGGATGCGCAAAATATAAACAAAATGATCGTATAATATTCTCTGCTCTCTCACGGTTGTATTTATATTTTTGTAGTGGATTACACTAAGACTTCGTATTACGTTGTCTAAATGGGCGAATTTCTTTGGATTTGCACTAAATGTTCTTGAATGTGGATGATTCAATTTGTGAATTGGGAAAGTCGATTAGACTTTAATTGTTCATAATTTGTTGATTTGTTATATGTATAATAATTTAGACTTTTGTTAACTTCGTGAGATTTTTTGCCGTCGTTGTGGAGAGGCGGCTGACGTTGACCTCTCCTTGTCGACCTGGGTTGGCGTCATCGGCAAGGGGTGGATGTTGTCGCAGGTCGAGATCGCGCAAAATGAATATTGTACATATAACGGAATGTATATTTTTGGCGATTGGGAGGGGGTTATACTTTTTCTCTGTGGTGCGAAAACTGGATTAGATTTTGACGAGTGGTGTATGTGTGTGATTGGTTTACACAGGATGTGCGGCGAGGATGTGCTGCAGCTGTATTGCAGTGAATCTTTTTTGATATTTGGAGTGATTTGAATGGGTTTCGTTCATGGTGAGTAATGGCTCAGTGTCTGCGGTTTGTGGTGGTTGTTCGTTGAACGTTGTGTTTCTCAACTTGCGGAGAGTTGTGTTCATGTGTGTTCCGTCGTTACCTGTATTTATAAGGTATTTTTGACTGTTTTGAGTTGTTTTGTTTAGGACTTGAGGTAGTTCTCATTTGTTAGTGTATGAGAGCGGATTTGCAGTTTTGTATTGAATCATTGCCTGAATGTTGGATTTGTATGTCCAAATTGGTTTCTTTGCTGAATGCTTCGGGTGTTTTTGTTGGAGTTTGCCGTCGATTTGGCGGGGGCTGAATCATTTTGGGAGTTTTGGTATGATCGGTCGTACGCTGAGGTTTTTGGGCTGTAGGGTTGCCATGGTTCGTTTGTGATCTGTGATCTGTCATTCGTCACGGCTTTGTGAAGCGTGGTTTTTGTTGAATGGTGGTGTTGGCAGGAGGTCGCTTGGTGGATGGTAGTGGTTTCATGGTGGGAAGATTCATGCCGTCTGTTGGGATCGTTTCGAGGTAATTTTAGCTCCTGGATGGACATTGCATAATTCTCTTGGTACATTTTACTACGATTGTTTGTAGAGGTGGTTTCTTCCACGCTTTGATTTCGGAGATTTTCGGAGAGAGCTATTTTGGTGATGTTCCTTCATCCTATTATTCAGCGTTTGTGTAATAAATTGTTATATTTTTATTTTGGTTTGATTAGCGATAGAATTTTCCGTTTCCGTATTTCTTCTGTGCATTGAGAATATAGTGTAGGTAATTTATGATTAGCTGTTTTCTATATTGTATTTCCTTCATAATCCATCATTTTTGCAAGATTAATTGCAACTATGTTGGAGTTGGTAACGAATCCTATTATTTACCGCAAAATGGCCTTTTTGTGACACTCCATGGGTTACTACTATTTTCTCACAGCTTATTAGCGATATTTTTGCTTTATAAAAAGAAATATTATTTGCATTGGATTTGGGATTTTAACAATCTTAACATAGAGAATTGTTTATCGGCAACTTCGTTATATCTATGTAACTGAAAAGCTAGAAATATTTGATATAATTAATATAATTATTCAAAAGAAAGAGAAGGTTTGTATACTTCAATACACCAACGACTGGATGTTTGTCATAAAATGTAACGTTGCCAATCTTGACTGTTTTAGTACAAGAATTATAATTATTAATTCCCAATTTCAAATAAACCCTAAATATTAATCTACATGTACAGTGCCGAGCTATTATATTAAAATTATTCGGTTCTCAGGAAATCTCATTCAAATATATTTAATATACGAGTACATATTATCCCTCTTTTAAGATACTGGTACGATTTATATTTAATTATAAAAATTATAAAATAAACTTATTTATCATTCATTTTAGAATAATTTTTTCAAATTTTATCTAGTTGCCTTTACTTAAATATTACCTTCCAGCAGGAAAGCCATTGACGACACACTAATTACTAATTACTAATAACTACTACTAAACTAACGTTTGTTACCAGTCTGAGATGAGTCGTTTATGACAAGTCTAATACGAGGTAACAAGTCATAGACGAGTCGCATGTGTCATGTCTGAGATTAATTGTATGTGATATATCCCCAACAAACGTAGAAGAAGTTCCAGAACTAGTGCAAAAGTAGTGATAAAAGTATTTGTTTCCTTGTGAAAAAGGATGGGCGTCGGGAAAAATTCATCAGTTTTATAAAAAATTTTTAGTAAACATACGAAATTTTTGCGAATTCTAAATTATTTAGGATATTTTAAGGGATATTTGAATGCAATCCGGTAGTTAATCTAGTTAATCTGGTTTTTTTTGTTTTTTTTTTTTTTCTATTTCGTGTTCGCCCAATTCAACGGTTAAAGACTACTGAATTCTAGAGTTATTTTGAATATAGTTCAAATAACTTTGGTTTCAGGAAATTCTACTGTAAGTTGCGGAGTTGCAGAATGATTAAATTAATAAATGTTTCAATTATTTAGGAAGCCGGAAAATATGAATTTAGAATTAAATTTCAGGAAATTTGCAGATTCTTGTGAATTAATACTTCATTGTAATTGCTAACTGTGTAGTTTAGGATTGTGTTGTCATTTTATTACTAACGACTTTACATAGGTGTCTGTAACGGGTCGAGTCAACCAATTTTGGTTAGGAAGCCGAAAAGTATTAATAGAATTAAATTTCAGGAAAATTCCAGATGCATGTGAAATAATAATATTTTTTCTTAGGTTGCCGTTTTAAAGAAGCAATTGTTGAAGACCAATACCATCGTTATCCATTAACCTATTAAGCCTTTATCCTTCATCTAGTAGATTAGAATTGTGTTGTCTTTGTGTTACTAACTATCGGCTATACCTAGGTGTCTGTAACCGGGCCGATTCTGTCCCACTTAACTAACCTATCCAATCCTTCGGTTTTGTTATGTGTAAAAAAGGGTGTACGGTGGACCCGGCGTCATCCGGGAACTCAAGCCTAAGAACTTGGTCGTACATTCAAAATCAATCAATCAATCTTTTAAACAAAATATCCTTCCTGGAGAATATTTTAGGAGATTCTCCCACCATGTAAACCTAATAAAGTTTAATAGACAAGCAAAAAACGTGCACTAAAACATCGATATTCTCTACGCAAGACCAAGAAGTGTAGCTATTAACGGTCGACTCAAAATTTAAACAAGCATACCAGCATTCGTGGCCATTGCCATCAACAATTAAACATTCGGTTTGGACCCGTTGATAGTTATTTTTGGAACATGTGTATAATCCACAGTTTAATTGTAAGTATCAGCTTTCAAGCGGGATAGCTGAGAACTCACGTGATTAAAGTTCTCTCCATATAGCAGTCCTAATTTTAATATCTGTACAAATAAACAGATGAAATTTACGAATTATTATTCTACTAGGCGAAAACTCTTTTGTTCCAGGCCCAAAGCAAGTAAGACGGCAATATTAGTATAAGTTAAAGAATTTTGAGACACCATGTTCGAATGGAACCACTCGTACAACTTTTAAAACAGCGAGAACCATTACCCAGATAACATGATTACTTCTTTGCAGTTAGAGGAATTATAAAAAATTTCATTTGAATAATTCAAAAAGGTGACCTTCTAAATTTAACGTAGCTCTGTTAACCACCAATCAACGTTGGTCCATGCGGGTGATCTTAGAAAGTTATTTGGAATGCAAGATTAATATTTACATACATTGATTTCCAAAAAGCATTGGAGGCCAGTGTTTATCAGGAGAGCCTTGGAGGCCTTTGTTTATGTGTCTCGGAAATCCAGAGAGAAAGCGTCGTAGTTAAAAATGTAATGAAGTAGGAAAAAACATAAGTTAGATTTGTATTAAATTTATCAGATTTGGTCGAGAAAAACGAGGTTTTGAGGAATAGATCATACTTTAAAAGTTTTTTCTTCTTTACTGTATTTTTAGAATGTGATTGTTAGATAATTTGAAATTAGTGGGATTTTCAATTGAATATCGGAACACCGGGAAAACAGTTTAAAATTAATCAAGTTAATGTTAAAAATTCTATACATAGGTATGAGGCATCCAAAAACTGTTTGTACCAAACTTACTTTTTGTCAGACATCTTGACTGAATACTGTTTTTGTTTACCATTCGTTACCATCCTACATATGCGTTTTTATGATCGAAGATTAATTACGCTTTACATAAAATCTATATAGAGAAATAACAAAACCCATATGCAAGTGTTAAAGATCTGTTCTCCATTTTTATATTTTACAGCACATCAATATCACCATGTGATACTGATTGTATGACTGAATAGTGAATACTATACCTCATTTCTTTATAAAGATCGTTTTATTTTCTTAACAGAATTTCTTAAACATTTCAGAACGGTTGGGTTGGGTACACAAACACTACACAGTACACACTCAAAAGAAATGATGAAGGATGATATTTTTCAAGATTTTCTTTTGTGTGTTATTTTAGGATTTAGAATTTATGTATTTTAGTGTTTTGAATCTATTCAACCTCACTCTTCTCAAACCTTGTTTTATATAGTTTTCTATTAGTTTGAAGTTTTCTTTCAAACGTTATTTTATATTGAATTTCAGTTTCTTTTATACACGTTTTTTTGTATGGGTGTTTTTGTTTCCAAATAGGACACGTTGAAATGGTATAGATCTTCTGAGGGACTATTATTTTAAAATTTTATACGAACAGACATTTTTTCGTTGTCACATACGCACGTATAATAAAAACCATTTTAATATTAAATATCGTTTAAATAATAAAAATGACGCCCTGCATATATTAAAATTTGTCTCCAGTGCCTACACCAGTACACTGCATCAGGTGATTTAAGGTTTCTTTTTCGGGCAACACCCACCTGTTTTTAGACTTAAGAATACCCTAAAACTATGTATGCGGATTAAATATTTTTTTTTGGGTTTTACAACAAAGTTTATTGCTGGTTTCTAATTAGGATATTGTAAAACTATTTATGTGTATAGGAAGTAGGCAGACAGGGTCGTATGTAGTTTAAACCAGACAACATTTTGGTCTCCTTTTATGTAATTATTTTATTAGAAATTTGATATTTTTATTACAAAATTTTGGTTCCGGACAAAGTGTGACATACAAGTCGAGTATTCTAGTCTAAACATCAAGAAGAGGCCATAAAAAATAAAATACCCTTCCAAACAAACATGAACCGAATCTGATTACCTCGATCCAAAAGGATTATACAATACATTGTTTTTGAAATTTTCAAAAATACAAAGTGATAAAGTTTTTATTTGGGGCCGTAATCATGTATATGGCCGTAATCATCAATATATAAAATCATAGGCAAATCGAGATGATATCATAGTTGTACATGCACGATAAAATCGATGTGATATTTTACGATAAATTAATTTGAATTGAACATACGAGGTTTTGAATATAAAGAAATGGATTTTTCATTAACTGCGGGCACATTGTTTAAGCTCGCGTTAATTGAAATCTATTGCCTTTTTATTGATGGTTATTCTTAGTATTGTTAAGAGTTGTTTTGTCGAAAATTTGAAATTAAGAGCTGTACATTATTGTTTACGAGTGATAGTAGTGGAAATAACGGGTGTTTTTTTAGGAGGTTTGTTTTTCCGATAGATGTCGTTTTATTTTATGACAGTTGTTTTGACAGCTCAAAGTGACATTTCTACTCAGTATTGTTTGGCAAATCATTATGAATAGGTTAACTCCAGAACAACGTTTTCAAATCGTGGAAATTTATTTTCAAAATCAGTGTTCAATTAAAAATGTTTATAGAGCACTTCGTGAATTTTATGGTGCACATAATCGTCCGTCAGAGACCACCATAAAGAACGTAATTACCAAATTTCGGTCTACATTCACTCTTTTGGATGCCAAGCCACCGACAAGAATGAGAAGAGTTCGTACAGAAGAAAATATTGCTGTCGTTGAGGCCAGTGTCGAAGAAAACGACAATTTATCGATTCGTCGTCGTGCTCAGCAAATTGGACTTTGTCCATCGACTTTATGGAAAATTTTACGTAAAGATTTGGGTTTGGTGCCATACAAAATTCAATTGGTGCAAGAATTAAAGCCACACGACCATCGTTTGCGCCGTGAATTCAGTGATTGGTCGTTAAATCAATTGAACGAAGATCCATTTTTTTACCGTAAAATTCTCTTCAGTGATGAGGCGCATTTTTGGTTAAATGGATACGTCAACAAACAAAATTGTCGCATTTGGAGCAAAGATAATCCACACGCCGTTCTAGAATTACCAATGCATCCTGATAAATGTACTGTTTGGTGCGGTCTATGGGCTGGTGGGATCATCGGTCCATATTTCTTTAAAAATGAGGAAGGACGACGCGTTACCGTGAATGGAAATCGATACAGAACCATGTTAAATGAGTTTTTGTTGTCAAATCTTGAAGATATGGATATGAATGAAATGTGGTTTCAACAAGATGGTGCCACTTGCCATACAGCACGTGAAACAATCGACTTATTGAAAGAAACTTTCAACGACAACATTATTTCGAGAAATGGTCCGGTGAATTGGCCTCCGCGTTCGTGCGATTTGACGCCACTCGATTACTTTTTGTGGGGATACGTGAAGTCATTGGTTTATGTGGATAAACCTCAATCGATTGACGCTTTGGAAACCAATATTCAACGTGTCATTGCTGACATACGCCCTCAAATGCTTGAAAAAGTGCTGGAAAATTGGACCTCCAGAATGACATTTGTGAAAAATAGTCGTGGTAGCCATATGCCAGAAATTGTGTTTAAATGTTAAATGCCAAAAAATTATCTACCAAATAAAAAAAAATTTTGGTCATTTCATAATTTTATATGTGTTTTATTCAAAAAAAAAATCGGCAACCTCTTAAAAAAACACCCTTTATATCAAAATTTCTAATGGCGATATATTTTTCTTTTCGTTTTAGGTAAGCTAAAGACCTTCAGTTTGTGGCAATTGATTTACGCGTCGACTTTACGTCAATAAGTTATTAATTTTGGAGCCTGGAATTGCCTATCACAGACGACTGAAGAAACACGCAAATTCTAAACATTTTGTCCTGTATATGAGCACTTTCGAGTGCGTTGCAGTTGAGTTGCGGTTTCCGCCTATCTACCTGTGTTTATTTCGTACATGCTTAGTTTTGTAGGAGCATCCCTTATCTATTTCGAAACGTAACTTAAATAACATATTTTTAGGAAAACTCCTAAGAAGAGTAGAATCTGGCGACAGACTCGTACTGCGCGCAACACAAAAAATATCCTCAATTTTCTGTGTAACAAATTAAAACAAATAATAAAGGAAATAAAGAACGAAACCATAAGTAAGCGACTTTGGCGTCCTTCTGAACTAAAGGGTGACGATTATTCGCTTTGGAAAGTAACGAAGGGGCTAAAAAGAACCAAAATGCATGTGCCACCTATCAACAATGATGACGGATAAAAGAGACAAACAGAAAGTCTCCCTATTTGCTGTTTATTTGGAAAATACTTTTCAACCGTTGCCTAGACAAACAGCAAATGATAATACAACGGTCGTAAGTACCGTATTAGGAAAAGTAAGTATTAGGAAAGCTCCAGGTTATGACTTAATTACTGGGCAAATTGTGAAACCAATTCTCGAGAAAAGTTTGCGAAAATTAGTTCAAATAATAAATGCAGCCGTCAGATTGAATTACATTTCACACCAATGGAAGATGGCTAAAGTAATTATAATTCCTAAACTAGGTAAACCTGCAAACGATAACAAATAATATAGACCGATATCACTACTTTCGGTCATATCAAAAATATTTGAAAAACTGTTGCTGAAGAGAGCAAACCTATAATGGAAGAGAGGTGTTTAATTTCACCACACCAATTTGTATATAGAGAAAATCACTCTACAGTTCAGCAAGTTCACAAAATATGCTTCAGTATTTTCTTAGATGTTGCGCAAGCGCCAAAGTTTGGCACCAATGGCTTGAATTTAAGCTGCATCGAGACCTGCCTAAGCAATTTTATCAAATGCTTAAATCCTACATAACAGACGGACACTTTAGAGTCAAATTTGAAAACGAGTACTCTGAACTAAACCGAATATCAGCAGGTATACCACATGGTAGTGTACTTGGACCTATTATGATAATTCTTTATACGGGAGACTTACCGAATATTCAAGTTATTACAGTAGCAACATTTGCAGACGATACAGCTATCCTAGCAGTTGGAAAATATTATTTAGGTTTCAGTGGTTGCTTACTGCACACTTAGGCCAATTTTTAGGCCCATTGTGATACCACTCATTCACTCCACATCATTAACCCACCTACTTCACCTACTCACACAACTGCAGTATACCACCTGCACATTGCAAACTCCATGTCAACCTGTACATTGACATGGAAGGTGGGTCGGCGCGTGACACGGAATTCTGCACTCCATCAGAGGGTCTTAGTTGTATTTATTAGCATCACCGATCGTAATCGATGATGAAAATTCGATTTGCATCTAGCCTCTGATGGGATTCGAACCCAGCACCTCCCGGTCCAAGTGCCGAAGCTTTAACCACTGCACCACTTGTCCGGTTGGAAAAGATATTTCGGAAGTAACAAGCTAACTTCGAAATGCAGTCAATATTGTGAGCAACTGGATTAAAAAAGAGCGCATCTTATTAAATGAAGCCAAATCTACACACGTCAACTTTACAAACCAAAATGTAAACTGTATTCCCGTGGTTATCAGTTCAAACCACATTCCATATGCAAATACAGCTAAATACCTTAGCATGATCCGCGATGCTATGCTAAGATAGAAAGAACACATCAAGAAGAAAAAAGAAGAGTTAAACATCAAATATAGGAAAATACAGGCAATTGCTAAAACTTGTATGAACTTATGGTATCCAACTTTGGGGTTGTGCCAAGAAAACCTATGTACAAATGATACAATGCTTTCAAAATAAAGTGCTGCGGGGGATTGTGAATGCCACGGGGTACATTAGGAACGACAACCTTCGTATGTTGGACACCATCAATGGAGCGAGGAGACTCCAACCTTCGTATGTTGGACACCACCAGTGGAGCGAGTAGACTCCAAAAGCAGAAACTCGAGTTATAATACGTAATTATTGTAAAATGAGTAACCAATATATTACTCATCTTAACCGAGAAAATAATTTAAGATAGATAAATTACTAGATGATCCTCAAGATAAATTGGTTCAATTCGTGTCAAGACTATAAATTTGACTACCCAGTTTTGATTCTTTAAATGTTTTGAATACTGAGCTTTGGGATTTGGTAAATCGCTAATTTGGAACATCAATCATTTTTAAGAAGCATATTGTCTTCTGACACTATGGTTATATAGTGCTATTCGAGTCTCCCCCAAAAGAGAATGATTCGATGAACATGAATTTGCAACGAAAATGTTTGGTTTAGCCTTTTCTGTCATTATATAAACGTTACAATATCTGCAGAAGTCGTTAGGTTAAATATTTTAGCTACGTCTTTCAAATGCCAAGTAAACTAGCCAAAATGTCTATTTGTGTTGTATACAAATATTTAACAGATATCAGATACATAGTTGTTTATAGCTCCTGGTATTGCACTTTAGAACGATTTTTTTAATCGCAATATCAATTGCCCAGTACTGTGCCTTCTAGACTGAAATATTAGTTCAGATTTATGAAACATTAAGCATCAATCTAGGTTTGTTTTGTGCCGTCTATGAACGACTGATATGAACTAATCATCAATTTAGTTACTTGGAAAAATCGTAGCCTTACACTTGTGTATCGGCGACGAATTTTTATTTAAATTTTCGAATAATTAAATTGAAGGTTAGTGTTCATAAACTATAATGTGCCTGATATGCAGTTCTTAGCTGAAGCTTAGTTCAGATTTATCAACTACCAATTAGAAATATTTTGAAAATTCATGAATTTAAATTTATTTAGCGCGTTTTAGTTAAACATCAGATGCGGTTTGTTTTGTGTCATCTTTGCTAACTGGTATGAAGTAGCCTTCATTTAGTTAGCAAACAATTTATACAAAAGAATCAGTCAGTACACACAATATTATAATATTCTTATAAGAATCAAGTTTTGTGTATCTCTAAGTGCCGTACATAGACATCTGTAGATAGCTTCTCTCCGATGTAAGTACTTTGTATAAGGCTTATATATTGTGACAAATTTAGTATCGGTTACATTTTATTGCTAAGGCATAATAAGCTCTGTCTTCTCCTTTACTTCTTGAGAGTCTAATGCATACAAATTAAACCGATTCGTCAGGAAAAGATCTGATTTGTTATCTTCTGTTTTGATAGTTGGCACGTTAATTCGAAATACGCTTTCTACTTTTTATGTGCATGTATTATTATTATTTGAAAAACCGCTAAAATCATGTCATGTCGCTAAAGTAGCCTATGACTTATTAGCTTACCATCATCAATCAACAAAATAATTGAAAATTCCATTATCAATAGATTGAAAGTAGAATGGATGATCCTCAACCATTTTAAAATGAACGATTTATCCTCTATTTCCAGAAATTACATTGAGTATTATTAAGGTGGGGTATCCTCCAAATAAAACGAATCGTAAAAACAAATGAGAAATCACTAATTTGATTATAATCTGAGACGATTTGAAACGATTTAATTAAGACGATTCAGACTGATTTGATTACAATTTGAGACGATTTGGTTCGTTTTTGTGTAGATTTAAGACGATTTGGAATGATGTGACTAGAACTTGGGCCGATTTGGAACTATTTTATGAAGATTTGGATCAATTTAATTGTAATTTGAGGCGGTTCGGAACCATTTAAGTCGATTTGGAACGATTTCATGTAAAGTTGACGCGATATGTGATTTGGAACGATTTTATGGGATTTGAGATAATTTTAGATGATTTGAATCGATTTAATTACAAATGAGATGTGAGATAAGAGATATTTCATCATTCGTAAACGTACAAATTTAAACTGCATGTTCATTTTCAGTATAATGAAAAATATTTTTTTTGCGTATAATAACATCGCCTGAAAAGTTCCCGGGCTAATAAAGAAACACAATTTTTTCGGAAAAATACATTTTATTCATCAACATAATTTCCTTCTAGAGCGGTACAATCAGTCTCTCTAACGCCTCTCTAACATTTCGATGCCTTTTTTGTAGAACGATTTATCTTTGTTTTCAAAATAAGCTTCAGTTTCGCCAATCACTTCTTCATTGGAGCCAAATCTCTTTCCCTGGAGCTTTTTTTTGAGGTCTGCAAACAATTAATAATCGCTGGGGGCCAAATCTGGCGAATACGCTGGAAGTGGAAGCAATTCAATGTCCAATTCGTGAAATTTTGTCATTGTTGCGATAATCGACTTGTGACATGGTCCATTGTCTTGGTGAACGAGCAATTTATTTCATGGACAAATGTTCGTGCAAAATATGACCAAAACGTTCCATCCGGATTTTTTTATGTTTCCTGGAGTCACAGCCTTATTTGGGCGTCCAGAGCGTGGTGCATAATCGATGCTCGTACGACCACGTTTAAATTCAGCATACCAGGCAATGATAGTTGATTTTCCTGGTGCTAAGTTCGGATAACAAGCTCTGAAACAGCTGTAGCTTGTAAACTAATGGTCGGAATTTAATGCAATTTTGACACATATCGTTTGAAAGTTAGTAGAATTTAAAAATCATGTTTAACGGAAAATAACAGATACAACGAAGACATTAGAATTGTCAGAAATAATTTTGTTTTCTGTTTTTAGTTCAAATGTAACATATCCTTTGATTGTCTGTGGTTACAATTTGAGGCGATAAGGACCATTTAAGGCAATTTGAAGTGATTTGGAATGGTTTGATTATAATTGAGTTTGGAACGATTTTATGTAGATTTGAGATGATTTGTAACGATTTGATTACAATTTGAAACTGTTTATGACGAATTCATGTGATTTGGAACGATTTGATTTGAGACGATTTTTTGTAGAGTAAGATAATTTGAAACGATTTGATTACAATTTAAAACGATTTGGAATGGTTTTATTCGAATTTGAGGTGATTTGGATCGATTTAATTTTAATTTGAGACGAGTCCGACCCATTTAAGCGTTTGGACCGATTTACAATTTCGAATTACTTAGAAAGATTTTTGTGAGAATTAGAGATAATTTTTAATGATTTGGATCGATCTAATTACAATTCGAGACGACTTTAAACGATTTTATGTAAATTTGAGACGATTTAAAGTGATTTGAAACGATTTGATTACAATTTAAAACGATTTGAAACGGATTTATTACAATTTGAGATGAATTGGAATGATTTAATTTTAGTTTGAGACGAGTTCGGCCCATTTAAACATCTGGATCGGTTTTGTGTAAATTTGGGCTGATTTAAAATGGATTGATTACAATTTGGAATTACTTAGAAAGATTTTATGAGAATTAGAGATAATTTTTAATGATTTGGATTGATCTAATTACAATTTGAGACGATTTTTAACGATTTTATGTAGATTTGAGACGATTTAAAGTACATAGTTTGAAACGATTTGATTATAATTTGAGACGATTTGAAAAGATTTTATGTAGCTTTAAGAATATTTGAGATGAATTAGAACGATTTGTTTACAATCTGAGCCGAATTAGAACGATTTCTGGGAATTTGAGACAATTTTTGATAGGATTTGGATGGTGTCAAGGATTGACTTATTATCATTAAATTTGAATAGAATTATACATATACATATGTATATATATAGAACCATCCATATATATATATATATATATATATATATATATATATATATATATATATATATATATATATATATATATATATATATATATATATACATTTATATATATATATATATATATATATATATATATATACATATACATATATATATATATATACATTTATATATATATATACATATATATATATATATATATATATATATATATATATATATATATATATATATATACATTTACATATTACATATACATTTATATATATATATATATATATATATATATATATATATATATATATATATATATATATATATATATATATATATATATATATATATATATATATATATATATTTCTACACTTCACTCTACTGAAAATGTTTTACTCGCATCTACTTAAATTTCAATGCTCCCTAATTCAGTAAATTGCGAATCACAAAGAAAATTCCACCAAATCATAAATTCTTAATAAAAAAAAATACTGCAGAAACACAAACATAAATTTCCATGGCTGTGTGTGTTGCTCGTAATCGTATCGTGTAGAGTTGTTATTTTTGTAAATCGTACGTAGTTACATTTTCGCTGTTGTGACGTAGCATTTTGTACTTGTGTAGTAGTAGATTGTAGTGTTTTTATTTTCGTTCGTCTCTTTTGTTTTGTTATTTATATTTTCTTTTATTTTCGACGAAATAAATTAAAATACCCGATATGGTACGATTGACGGAGATTTTTTCGTTTTAGTGTATTATTAACGCGCAACGAGGTTGGATGGTTGTCGCTTTAAATTTTAATTTTATATTTTTTTTTGTGGTTAAATTGTTATGTTTTCGTACAGCTCAAGTGTGTTATTTTTGTTGTATAATTAGATAAATTAATGCGGATAAATTTGCTAATTAATGTGTGTGATTTTGTAAAAAAATATTTTTTTATCGTGTACGAGTAAATTAATATAAATTAAACTTTCAATTGAATTCCTTCGTCATATAAAAATACTTTAAATAAATCAATAAAAAATGTCAGAAATCACTTAGCGCAAAATTTCAATTGTTGGAGTTGTTGTTGTTTAATGATATAAAAACGGAAAAATAATTTTTTTATTAGAAAACAGTGGAAATTGTTGTATGTTTTATATTCGTAAAAAGGAAAATATTATTTATATTACGAAAATATATAAAAAGTTAACATATGTTTTTAAATAAATAAGTTTTAAAAAGTGATAAAAATTCGAATTTCCTTTGAAGTGTGGAAACTAGTGATTTTCTTTAGTAGTGATAAATTTTTTGACATTTATTTTCTTCATCATCTGTGATTACATTAATTATTTTATTTTCTTACGTTTATTTGTTTTTCTCCTTCTGATTTTTTAATTATCACGCAAGTGACTCGAAAAGATAAAATAAAATCTATAAATTAAAAGAAAAACTCAAAATCAAAACATCAATCAAATTAATAAATTCAAAAAGTTTTTTTTGTTTTTTTTAATAAAAATCTATTCTTCATAAAAACAGAAAAAAATTCAAATTAAAAAATAAATAAGAAAATTATTATAAGAAGAATAAAAACGAAAAACTACAAATAAAAAAGTTTACTCCAGACATGGCGCCGAAATCAAGAAAAAAGAAGGCACATGGTAAATAATAAATTAAAAATAACAAAAACTAAATGAATATAAGTTATATAGATATTTATGTATAAATGATTTTTTCTTAAATTAAATTTGTTATATTTTGTATTATTGTTGTGGTCGGGATTTTCGGGATATATAAGAATTTTTCTGTTTTTTCTTTTCTTCATTTGTATGTTACGAGTATAAGGTTTGTTTTGGATCTTAGGTTTTACGTGTACAGTCAAGTAAATTTGATATTCTCGAGAGGCCAATTTTAATATTTTCTTTGGAATTTCTTTGTATTTGTTGTGTTAATAACAAGTGTATCTGTCCATGTTTTTTTCTCATTTAAGGCCCGGTAGTATAATGATCCCGGAAAATTGGTCACTTGATTCTTTTAATTATTCTTACTTCCCTTACTACTATTTATTTATGTACATACAAGTCTCCAGTTTGCATGTTACTGAATCTGTATACCATAGAGAACTATATTACTATGAGAAATATTGTGCTCCAACAATCTCTACATCAATTAATTTGAATAGAAAATGAAATAGAAATTTCCTTGGAAAATAACATTATTTTGTATTATTGTTGTTTGTTTAATAAAACATTGACGTTTGACAAAAAATCAATTTTATTTAGTTTGTTTTGATAAAAATAAAACTGTTTTCTTAGATTGAATACCACAACCATTAAATTTTTTTCTATGTTAATTTTAATCACTAAGATTTGCATTTTGTTATTTATCCAATTTAAAATTAGAAAAATAATTTTAGTTTTCTAAAAGTAAATACAAATACAAATTATGTCCCCTTTTCTCATCCTAATCAAACCAACATCCTAATCATTAAATGTTATCATTGATTTAACTTGATAAATTCATTAATTATATATATTATCCACTTTTTCCACTCACGTCTCTTGGTGTTTTGCATGTTTAATCTAAAATGTATTCCTTTGAATACAAAAAAACAAATCAGAGGAAACGTCGGCAGTTATCACTTACTATGAATGTATATAGCTGTATATTATTAAACGCTGAGCTGAAAATGAGGATGGAATATGCTAATACGATTGGATGTATTTTGATTAAAGTTTAATTGATTTGTTCTAAATAATATAAAAAAGCAATCAAGTGCTATATATATTTATAAGATAAGAGGAAATGTGTCCCGATTAAAAAAAATCCTAAATAAAATACCGAGTAGTAATAGTTAAAACCACTTTAATATGAAATCTATTAATCAAGAAAAATTCAAAAATGAATAATGGAAACATATAAATTCGCGACCTATTTTCTGTTTTTTCTTGCAAAAGTTGGAATATATGTACAGCAAACAAATGAATATTTATTTTACATCCATCAATGAAGGAAGATTGTAATAATACTATTTCCAATCCTAAACATCCTTAAAAATACAAAAAAATCGCCTTATTTTAAAATAGGAAACTTCTAACGATAAATACTAAATCAAAAATTTGAATTTAAAAATATGCTCGAAAAATAAATTCGACATCATTATCAAAGCTTAGTAAATAATTGTTTTAATATTAAAAAACGCGCCAGAATTCAATAAAAACAGGAGCAGTAAAACTAAAAAAAATGCAGTAAGAAATTTCAAAATTATTTCATTATACAGTTTTAAAAATCCAGGAGTAGATTTGGGGTAATTTATAAATGCAATTACAATTTATTTTTGAATACAATAATTTAATCGGTTACAAGATTGTTCAATTTGCTCAAAATTTCTGCTTGCTCAGAATTCTATTTGTCGAATGCAATTTTGTCGAAATTTTTTTTTCTACTTTTGTGCTTGACACTGGAAATATTAATTTGAATCTGCGGTGATAGGGGACAAAATTCTAAACAAAAATATTCCATTGTTTCGAAAATGATTAAATAAGTTTTTTACTCTTTTATCAATTTGGTATCAAATGGTTTCTGGGTCATTCGCTTAAGAAATAATTGTAGTAAGTGTTGTTTAATTTTATGAAAAATCAGAAATATTTCCAAGAAAAATGAAAATAATCAATGGTGTACGTGCAAGATACACCGATCTTGCAAGATAGAATTTCAGAGGTCTCTGAAAGAAAAAACATACGTAAAAATCGTTGTTCTATACCTCTATAAACCAGAAATTATTGATTGCGCAGTTTGTCACATTTAAAACGAATATCTATCTACAGATACAAGAGCGGGGACTCAATAGATTCACTGTGTTATTTGGACCATAGTGTTAGCTGAATTATTCTGATCAAATTTCCCAGTTGATAGACATGCCCGCTTTCATATTCTTTGTTGGCGCAATGAGAGCATCCCTTTCTGTGATAGTTTTACTCATTAGGCATTTTGGATTAAAACCTAATTTTTATTTATTTTTTTATTCCACATCAAAATATAATAATGGAATTTTTGCTCTTATTAAAGCTTATATTGTGAATAGCCTTGTTATGATAATTAAGATTTAGAAGATCCTGCAAAAATGTTTCTATGCAATTAATTAAAAGTGAAGCGATTTTCATTTAAAACGAGTTTTCTAAAGGGGTTTATTGAGTAAACAATTACCTAAAATTGTATGATGCGTAAGTAATGATACATTTTTAAAAAAATATAACATTCTTGAAATTTATAAAAATTCGAAAAAAATGTTTTGCAAAACTTTTTCTTCTCAAAAATTTCTAGAATATGATGGGCAGGTATCTTACCCACATCTTCTAGAATTTCGTTTTACTCCTTAAAGCTACTTCCATATATAATATATTTGAAGTGAACAAATTTTTTAAATGTGAAAAAAATGTAATAACTAAATTTTATACAATCCCATTATAAATAAAAATTGATAAGTCGTAGTTTTAGGTGGGTAAATAGCACTATATCCAGCCCAAATTTTGCAGATTCGTATGATAAAATAGTCTCCCGAAATAATAAGTTACTTTTAACTTCTTTTTTTTTTTTTTTTTTTTTTTTTTTCCCTGTACTGTTCTGGGGCCGAGGCTCTCCCAACTCTTTCGCGGTTCGCTTATTTACGTCCTTAGCTTTACGCCTGTATTGGCCAATTCGAGGACGTACGGATATAGGTCCGATTTTTATTACCATCTGCACATTGCATAGCTCCATGCCAGCCTATACTGGCATGGAAGATGGGTCGGCCCATGAGCCCCGCACTCTGACAGGGGGTCATAGATGTGTTCCTTCTCATCACAAATCGTAATTTGTTGATGAAAATTCCCTTTGCATCCTGCCCCTATCGGGATTCGAACCCGGTACCTCCCGATTCAAACGCCATAGCTTTAACCACTAAGCCATTTGGTCGGTTACTTTTAACTTTAGTTTGTATTATTCTTTTAAAAATTATTCATTCGTAATGGTGGTTCAAAAGTCGCATGAGTCCTCAAAGTTATTTATTTGTGTTTAAAATTGGAGTGTGGTTTAAGTGGTTTTGAAGATGTAAAATTTTTTTAAAATAAATAATTATTTGGTTTTCTGCAGATTATGCAGACACACTAATTTGTTGGCATTTTCGCAGCAGATACTCGTATAATACCCTGATTCCTATAGTCAAATCTTTGTCGTTGCAAGTGACTAAAAGTTTGCTAATTGTGTACAAAATTAGCCAGTTGTTACGCCAACAAGTGCCTTGAGTAGAAAGAAACAATTAAAACTGTCATTTTGAGACCTGTTAAATTTTCAAATGACTATAAATGTGAAATAGTCTAGTGGAATTGGGGTGTACTTGCTATTTTTAAGGTGTAATTTAACAGCTTGCGTTAGTAAATAAACAAAGTAAAACCCATAAGCGCTAAAGAAGTTTGAATTCCATTTTTCTTTGAAATTTTTTCTATATCACACAAAATAGAATCATTTAAAATTGTCCACTGTCTTTAAAGCTTTTATTAGTTTTTTAAATTTGAATAAATTTCATACGTATCTGAAAAGATTAGAATAGTATGACTTGTTATTATGTTGATCATAAGATTAAACGAATAGTTTAGGCTAGATAGACATATCAAATTTTGACCAGATACAATATCAAATTTTGAAACGAACACATACATCGCCTTAATTAAAACCAAGCTAAACATAAATAGAATTTCTTTTAAATTAGTTTATTTTTATTAACATGTTCCGGTGTCTATACTTCCCTGAGCGATGTTGGTGTTTCGTTTTGCTTTATTATAGGACAACAATATCTTTCACCTTCTAAGGTCGGAGAAATCATTAATGAAGTCTACGCTGTTTCTTAGTTCCCACATTCTTGATGTTTTCCAGATTTCATTAAAAAAAATCCTAATTAAACCTATACATCCAAAAGCACGCGCAATCGTTGGATTTTGAAAAATAGTGTACGTTCAATCCGTTTAAGATTTATTATTTTAAAACACCCGTTCCTAATTGTAAAATTTGCCGATATTCGCCCATTTTACCTGTGATTGGATGATTAGAATGCTCTTTACAAACGGCATTTCTAATGGTGCTAGCCAACTTATTCTATACCAACCAATTCTTAATCAATTTATCTACTAAATAACTACCTCACCTTGATTATAGGTATTTTCCTCTGAAACCCGTAATTCAGGTGGCTTTTCCAATGTCGAAATTTTGCATTACTATGGTTTTAAATCCTGCGCAGACTATGGATTATGATCTAGATTAAACTAATCGTTCTTAGTCATTGATCTAAATCAGTAATTTCATCGCGCAGACTAGGTAGGAAATTAGTTTTATTTTGTGGATTAGTGCAGTGATTGCATATAAGAAGAACAAAAGAAAATACGACAAATTATTACGTATTTCGACAATTTTTATTATGAGCGTAAAATTTGTTTGTGTTTACGGGTGTATGCTCGTGCAAATTTATTTTTATGGCGCATAAACGAAAACAGTAATACCGATGTTATGAAAAATGAACAAATATAAATTTCTTCAATTATATTATTTAGTAAAAATTATTTTCCAGAAAAAACCTGGAATGAAACCATGAAACCTAAAAGTTTACTACAAGTAATACATATTTTGAGCAAATCCAACATTTTGAGCTAATCTTGTATAAATTTAGGGATTTGCATGATGAAGATTACCAAAGAAAAGAAACTTGATCAATAAAGTCGTGTGCGTATACCACAAAATAAAATAGGATTAGTTCACTAATCTAGATCATCTGCGCACGGTATTAGACATAGTCTTAATTAATCCAGTAAACAAATAGTTTGCCTATAGAACAGTTACAAATATTTCTATATACTTATGATATTTTTAGTCTTTTCAAACGACTGGAATAGCAAAAGACTTTTCTTTTCGAGACCAAACTTTTGTAAAGCACACGAGGACGTATTATTCTATTTTTAAATCAAAGTAAAGTTCAATATTCTGATCCTACTTGAATTAAATTATATTGTTTCCAATTTTAAAGTTGTTAGAATATTTTTGTGCTTTTGAAATGTAAAAGGGCGCAATAAAATCTCAGTATACAAATTGCTAGTAATGTGTTTATCAGTGGATCGTTACTACTAGATAAACTCATTCAAGTGTATGTACTTATCCGGTGTAACGATAGTTATTTCAAAAGTCATGCTGTTTCCGTTGTTTTAAACCCTATTTCATTCAGATAGTAGGATAAATTATTTATTTTGTCTTTCTAGCCGGATATAATCTCCAAATGCCACAACACCACTAGAGCAATCGTATACTACCTCGTTTATTAATATCGGTATCAGAAACATAATAAATTATTAATCTCAGTCTATAGGTGGCATATCGAAATTACCAAGCTTTCAAATTTCCAGAGTATTGTGCATAAAAATTAGACCGAGATTTATGCGTATCCATTAAAGTATTAAATGATTTTGATAAACTTTAGCATTATAAAGAAATATAATGAATTTATCTAATTTGTCTCTGTTTACTTAGTTACGGAAAAGTGAATAAGATGAATACAAAATAAAATTTTCTTTGAAATTTCATAATATATTTTTACCTCAAATTGGATTAATGTTATAATCTTTTATTCGGTCCTAATCAAAAATTCAAATATGTTTTGTTTGCAGCATGTTTTTGTTGTTGTTATCTTGATCCTAATGAGTATGGAGGTTGAGCGCGTGACCATAAATCAATTTAGGCGGTGAGTTGGAATATATAGCTTATATAAAATAATTCTACGTCTTACAAATTATTATTTATATTTAGTTTTTTATGCGATGCAATATAACATCTTATATCTTATCGATTACGGTTTATTTATTCTACGAATTAAAATCAATAATTCAAAGTGTAAACATTTCGATATCCGCACACGTTTAATTCTTATGATATCGGGGCTGTAAAATTTAATGTTTGATAGCGGGTATAAGAAGTATTTGACCGATTGTTTATATTTACTCGCACAGACTTATATGCACGAGTATAATCAAAGCTTCAAAACCAGAAAAAAATTTAAAAACTCTGACCAAACGATCCAGCATATAGAAAAATTGATTTTAATTCGCGATTGCGGGAATAAAAATATCAATACATAAGGTCTGCAAGCGCGGCGCGGTTATGTTTTTTGATTTATGATTATTTTTGGCGTTTTTCCTTTATTTATATCGTATATACATACGTTTGGATGCTGGAGAAGAACAATAACAGAAAACAGTATACAATTCGTTTGTATACTGTACAGTGTCTAAAATAATTGGATGGAGATATGGGAAAAACACACGAGCTCTTCTTATTCCATATATACTCTGGATCGGAATAAACACAAAAATATGTAATAAATTCTAAATTTTTAGGTGTCTCGGAAATTTTCTTGTTTTTCGTTTTGTTACTAACTTTCTGTCGCCTGATTTAATCGTTTCTTATTCTCCGCGAATTCTTTTTAAAATTAACTTTTGCATTATTTCATTTCGTTTCCATCCTCCAAGAAGACTCCAAAACGATTTTTGTTTTCCATTTTATTTTTATTGTGTTGTGTTGTGTGTGCCTGAAGGTTGTGCATATGAAAAATATCTTATTGTATAGTATGCTTTTATATATTGCAAACATATGTTCTAGAAGTAACAAAACAAAAAACATTTTTTTTGTTAAACCATAAAATGAAGAGAATTAATTGTTACGCCTTTAAACGATCCAGCATTAACACTCTTCTTAAATGATTTTAACATTTTTTTTGTTAGCTTTTAATGATTTAGCATTTTTCGTTATTGTTGCGTTGGATTCCTTATTCCACCTTTTAAGTAATTGTGGTTTATATTTTTTCTCTTCTATATAAGACGTTTGAAGTAAGCTAAAGAACTTGATTGACACTGTTTTAATAGCTTTCATTTCTCTCATCTATCATCGGTTATATACTTATAAAATAATTTGAATATATAAAATTAAAACAAGTTTCTGATGTCTTTCGACTCGGTGGATGTGGTATAATGGTTAATTTATTATGATACGGCCAAAATGATAGAAGCGTCAGATTGGCGGCTCGTCACAGTTTCAGATGGTATTTTTCAGAAAAAATTTTCATTTGAGGTGTATAGAAAATTAATGTTTTAACCGTGATATGTTTACGTAATTCGGGAGCTATTCCCTCAGATATGATATTAAACCCAGAGCGACTAAACTCATGTTAGAACTTCAGCATTTGACTTATATATATTTATCTAATAGAAATATAATTATGTATCTTCAATTTCGTTAAACTTACTTGTTTCATTCCAATAATATAATAACAGTAACAAACCACTCAAGGAGGCCTTAAAGGTCGGGACTTTTGCATAGTAAGTACTGTTTTATAAGCAAGTTCTACTTTTTAATGTTTAGTTTCTAAATGTTAATGAATAACAACAATGTAACTAACTAATCAAGACCGCGTTACGTAGTTTATATCTCTCTAGCTATCACATATCATGAAGCGATTTTGCCGCCTACATAGTGGTCGTCTATCTATCTCGTTCCGTTGCCGCGCCCTTTAATTAAGACATCCTATTATAAGTAGGTCCTGTCCGACGTGGTCCCTCCAACGCAGTCGGTGTCTTTTTCTACAACGTAAGCGATCCAGGTGGCTAATTCGAGAAGTTGCGTTGTCTCATGGTTCATACGAATCCGTTATTTCTTTTCCACAACTGTAATTGATCAGTACCGGTCTTATGAGTGCTTTATAAAGTACGAACTTGCACCACTGTGAAAGATGTTTAGATCGCAATAACCTTGGCCGGGTGTAGAAAATCCGATGTTGAAGATGTTATACTTACCCGAAGTATTTGAAGTTTTCTACGCTATCAAAATTATGGTAGTTGTTGTTTTACTGCTGTTCACTTTCAAACCAAGTCTTCTTGTGAAGCGTTCGAGCGGTATGAAGCAGCCCTTGAAATCGTCAAGTCTTCGGCCAAGAAGCATTATGTCATCTGCATATCCATGAATATGGCATGACTTATTAAATATGCAGCGTGAAGTTTCGATATTGTTTTTCTTACTATGCACTGAGTGCATCACCATGTTGAATACTAGATATTATTTGAAAGCGGTTTGAAACAGGTCCTTCCGCTACAATTCTATATAAAGACCCAGACATTGTTAATTTACACAAAAAAAAAACTGGAATTCCTAACCATATGTGCGGGTCTCAGAGGTTCTCGCGGTTGATATTGTACAGTCACATTCCTGGTGAAAGTCTTTATATAGTTGATGTATGCTTATATTGTACTCTCAACATTTTTCTAGATTTACTCTCATGGTGGATCACTGCTCAGTGGTTGATTGGTTGGGATGAAAAGGTGGGTCGATTTGCATTCCTCAAAACAATTTTTAGTATTTTTACTATGTCGGCTAGAGATTTCTTACTTAAAATTTAAAAACTAAATGTTGATGTTAAAAACATCATTTTTCTTAATTTTTAGTCAAATTCAGCAGTTTGGAGTGATTTCAATCTTAGGAAGGTTTGAATTTATAAATTTTTAATAACTTCAAATTCTCATTCTAGCTAACTCAAATTCTCATTAGACGGAATCTTTTAAACTAACAGTGTTTAAATTCTCATAGTTGAAACTTCGAAATCAAATGAAATTTGGTACCAACTACTGTCTATTACGTAATGGTAAGATCCTCCATGTATCTAAGTAGTGGTTAACATTTGTGTTAATTCTTTAAACCGGAATTGAATATGTACCATTTCCGGGAGTTATTGTAGTTCTACAATGATTTGAGTAAGAAATATTTTTTTATTTTTTTATTTTCATTTCAAATATGATTTTTATTAATCTACTCATTGTATTAGAAAGATATACCAAGTGGACCACTATGGTGCTTGCAAATCACTGAATATCAAATGGTTTCAGCCTACTATTTCAGCACATAAAATAAAAGTTTCTGCTTTTTATCGGCACAAAATGTTGCTGGTTATTAGACTAGGTGGCCTACATTATCCCGAATATCAAACTATTTACTAATTCTAGAGATTATTTGTAACTAAGGAACGAAGTGCAATGAACGAGCACAGTTTTAAATGTCAAAATGAAAAAGATACTGCATAAACAATAAAAAGTTAATACTTTTAACACTTCACTCACCTCAAAAAATTTAACTGCCGACCACTTAAAATGTTTTGGTTTAGTTATGAAAATGATGTAGTAATTTTCATATACTTTATTTAAAATTTTTAATGACATTCATTTTTAAAGTAGTAAATAAAACATATTCTATAACAAATAAATCAAACTGATAATTTAATATAATTGCACATACAAGCGCTATTCTTGTTTTCAAATATCTCTTCTTAAAAGCATTAATAGCCCAAAACCATTGGCCTAAATTGTAGATCAATCCTAACTACGCAATTTTACGATTTAATAAATTTTTTGGTACCTAAGAAAATGATTTATTATTATTGTTAATGTCCATCAAATTCCGATGTTTAAATGATTTCAATTGGCACAGCAAAACGGTTAAAGATTTAGGGGATTATACAATTTTGACAACAATTAAAGTTGTTTATCCATTTGGTAAATACAATAAGATAACAAAAATACGTAATTCTGATCTTCTTCGGCCATTGTAGACGTGTTTAGGTAAATATCTAGTGAGCATAATTATGTAATCTTTGTTAGCTATTGTTTTCTTATTTTTAGACTGAAGGAAACATTATTACTATTGAAGGAATGTTGGTTGTTAAAAAGGAAAAGTTGTAATTTCTTTTTGAAATAAGTATGAGAATTCAAAAGCTTCGATTTGCAAATTAGCTAATTGACGACCTGTAGTAAAATTAATATTATTAATTAAAATAATTTAAAATCGAACTAGAATTAATGGAGTTAATGTTACGTTTCTTTAAGAGTTGAATATTATACTCGTTTCAAATTTACAATGACACAGTTTTCACGAGCCAGTTTTTTCATAATATATAAATATAAAATATTAAGTTTATTTAAAATTCGGCATATTTAGCACCTTGGATGGACAGTATCAAACTACCTTGTCCCGGATGCTTCTGTTCGCAAAGCAACGAATTAAAATAAATTATATCGATTAAAATTTTCAACCTACATATAATTGCGTATGATAATAGAGATATTTACATTCTAAATTAAATAAGTGATCGAAGATTAATTATGTTATGCGCGAATTTAATCCAAATAGACATGATTTGACTATGTAGCGATCATCCGGACGTTCTAACAAATTATAATAGTATGCTAATCGTAATTTTAGAATTTCAAATTGTGCCTCTTTATTTTTAATCACGTACGATCAGCAAATCAATAACTTGGCTGTCAAGATGGTAACCACGTGTTAACCGAATGTAGTAGTATATATCATATAAACCTAGCCCACTCGATTTGATTCGAGTCGCGCAGAAATCTAAAATTTCTACTTTTGCAATTCTTCTTTTTATACGGCCATCTATTATCTGTTATCTGATTGCGTTTGACAGTTTTGTTTATTTTTTTGTTTGTTTGTCCATAACACATTTTGATTACATTATATCATAATTGATCATTTTTGTATTATTTATTTTCGTTTTTTTCGATGTCAATGAATTACTTACATTTAATTCTATTAAGTGCTAATTGAAGTATTAGTTTTTCGAAAAAAATATCTATATTTATTTTTGTTTTGATAAAACTATCTCTCTGTAGTATTTTATATAAGAGCATATAGCGGGATTGATAACAAATAGTACATGTACATAACAAAAATGTTTGTCCGCGATAAGAAATGATAATGTGTGCTGAGCGACGTGCGAGGGAAACATTTTTCGAGGTGTGATTTCTTTCGATGTTGCTGCGTACATATACACACACACAAACATAAGCGTATACTTATACACAAATTCTAAGAAATTTCATCTCTTTATTAAAATAAGCGAGAGATGCGTGTGGGTTGAAGCTTTGTTATTAAAGCATTTTACAAATTTTATGTTTTTATATTACCGGTTTTATATTATGGTGATTTTATATTGATCGAGGCCTATTCACGTCAATGTATCACTTTACAATTTAGTTGCGTGTGAAGTATTCAATTGGAAAAGGTATATTCTCATATATTGGCTTAGACATTTATGTTAAATGAAGTATTCAAGTAGATACATTCTATATGGAGAAACCTTAGATAATTCCGAGATTTGATTTTTAAGTATCCAATATATTTATGATTCATACGAATTACGTGAAGTCTTATAAGTCGCCGATCGAACGCACACGTAATTATTTCATAACAGAATAATTACACGACAACGAAAATGAGTAAAACCACAGAATATATTTTTCCACATAAAATCACATAATTATTAATGACATATCAATATCAATCATCAACAATTATAAGTTAAATAAAAATAAATAAATAAGATAAAAAGTATCACATATATAAATCGTCGTCAAATGTAGGTTACAAATAATAATTTTTTGTAATAATTACCGCCAACGAACCAACTACACAAATAATTTTTTTATTGTTTTTTTTGGTTTGACTTAATGGTTTGTGACAGTTTTTCAATGTAGAGCAGTGCGTAAATATCGTAAAAATAGGTTTTGTGTGCGGTCTGCGGTTGTTTTTAACGTGATGAGAGGTGATAACCGATCGTAAATTTTTCGGGTTTTTACTCATCTAGATTTGTGATCTCTTACTTATCTTCTTTTTATACTACCTCGATCGATGATTCGATGTTTATAACTCGGCGAAGTCTTAGGCTATAGTACTAGGAGAAGACAGTTAAACTTCCTGGTTGAGTATGATTTATCAGTATTCGTTTAGCTTTTTTTGTCAAATTCAACTTTATTAAAAATATAATTGTTACAAAGATTGATTATCGAAATTTCTCCATTACTATCTATGGTCTTTTACCATTTATCAAGTAGGTGATGAATGCCTTCGTGATAGAAGCTTGGTGGTTTCGCAGCAAAATAGTCATCGAGTCATTTTTGTACATCTTCATCTTTCGTGAACCGCTGATATTTCAAATATGATGACATCGATCTGAATAAGTGGTAATCAGAGGGAGCCAAGTCTGGAGAATACGCCGCATGCTATTAAACTTTCCAGCCTAAGGAGAGGATGAGTTCCTGGGTTTATTTTGTTGTATGTGGTTGTAAGCGTTGTGATGCAGCAATATCACCTGTCAGTCACAAGGCCCGTAAATGGTCTTTTTCCTTCAGACCATTACTTACTAATTTGATCAATTGGGCCTGGTAACGTTGAGCTGTGACAGTTTGATCAGGTTCCAGAAGCTCGTAGTAAATGACTCCTTTCAATCATCTCAACATAAATATTCATTTTTGCAACTGATGTTGATGGCTGGCTGGATCTTATTTTAGAAAGCAAATTCATGCAAATATCAACTCTTAGATTTTATTTGCTTCGGTCAGTTTATGAGGAACCCATTTTTCGTCCTTCTGTAGTTTTCCCATTGTATGCAGTCGAAAAATTATTGCTTGGTGAGTAACTCCTAACTATTCTGCAAGCTCTTTTTAAGTTTGATACGGATTCTTCGTTTTCAAATTACTATACTGCGGTTTTTCTGCACCTGGACGCGGACCGTCCTCATGACTAAAATTCCCATTACTAAATCTTGCAAACCACTTTTTTACTATTGAATGACTCACTCAAGCTCAAATTAATCAATTCTATAGCTTTGAGCAGCATTTTTTTCATTTGAAAACAACAGAATACAATGACGTAAATGTTGCTTATGTCGATAATTCGAAGACGAAGAACTTAAAATTTTACTCGTTGAAAATCCGTGTTAAACTCAAAAAGAGTTTGCAGAACACTTAGAAGTTACTCACCAAGCAATATCACTTCGGTTGCATGCATTGGCAAAAATACAGAAGGAAGGAAAATGAGTTCCTCATAAACTGACCAAAGAAAACAAAAACCGACGGTGCGAGTTGACATTTGCATGATTTTGCTTTCTCGGTACAAAAGAAAATATGTTTTGCACAAAATCATTACGGGTGATGAAAAGTGGATTTTATACGATAATCCTAAACGCAGAAAACCATGGGTCGATCCAGGACAGAAATCAATATACCGGGTAACAGACACGAAGTGTTACCAAATTCAGACTGTCATTGCTGTCAAACCAGTGATGACAGAGCGCTCAAATTTACCCTAATGACAGTTCATTCCATTGTTTACAAGCGAACAAAATCATTTTAGTGGGAAATATTCAGAAAAAAAGTTATCCGCAATGGAATTCAAGCGTAATAGTGTGATTGTTCTATATTTGGCTGGAAAACCACAGCCGCAGATTGTTAACCAGTTAAAACATCTGCATGTGAATAAAATGTTTATGTATCGCACCATAAATCGTTATAACGATACTGGTAGCATTGCAAAACGCCATGGTGGTGGACCGAAACGCACTACAACATCGCCGGATATCATTCGGAAGGTGAATGCCAACTTGGCTCGGAATCCGCGCAGGCGAACATTTCGCTCGAACGGATGCAGCACATATTGAAAGATCATCTTGGACTAAAGGCCTTGAAATTCCATAAAACGCATGATCTCACCGATGCTAAAAAAAAGTTAGAATGGAAAGAGCAAAGGAGTTGTTACGCTTGCATGAAAGTGGCGATTTGCCGAATTTGGTTTTCTCTGATGAGTCACCGTCCGTTATTGAGCAATATGTGAACAAGCAAAAGGACCGGATTTACTTGCCCGGCCGTTCTACTGAAAATTTGGACTAACGGATTGCCACTCGAATCCAAGCGCCGCCGATGGTGATGGTTTGGGCCGCCGTAACGGCCGAAAGCGCGTTCACCGCTCGTTTTTTTGAACCGTGGCATCAAGATAAATGCTCAAATTTATATCATGTGTTGGAGGGAGCGTTGAAACCTTGGGCACAAAAACATTTCGGCAGCAGAGTCTGGACATTTCAACAGGACTCGGCGCGGAGATCATAAAGCGCACGTCATTCAAGATTGGCTGAGAAACAAAGTTCCGCGGTTCATTTCCACTGCCCAATGGCCACCAATTCACCGGATGCAAATCCGCTAGATTTCTCTGTTTGGAGTATTTTGAAGAACAAGGTTGGGACAAAAAAATACCAAAATGTTGATCATCTCAAGCAAGCGCTTCGCCGGGAATGGGCCAAAATACCGCAGGGCCACTTTCGTGCTGCATGCAATAGCTTTATCGGCCGTTTGAAGGCCATAATCGCGGCTAAGAGTGGCCAAATCGAAAACTGCTAATGCAATTCGAAAATTTAAATATTTGTGAACATTTTTTACTTTGATTCAATAAAATTCATCAAAAAATTAAAATTCTGTGGCGTTTTGTTTTGGTAACACTTCGTGTCAGCCACCCTGTAAGTTGCAAAAATGAATGTTCATGCGAAGCAAATGTTGCTCTGTGATTGGAAATATGTCATTTACTACGAGCTTCTGGAACCTGGTCAAACTGTTACAACTGAACGATACCAGGCCCAATTGATCAAATTAAATGATGCTCTGAAGGAAAAAAAACAATTTACGGGCAAAGGAAGGCGGAAGGTGATATTGCTGCATGACAATTGGACGAGCGTTGCTATATACTGCAAAATCAACCCATGAACTCATTTTCTCCTTAGGCTGGGAAGTTTTATAGCATGCGGCGTATTCTCCAGACTTGACTCCCTCTGATTACCATTTATTCAGATCGATGTCATCATATTTGAAAGACCAGTGTTTAACGAAAGGTGAAGATGTGCAAAAATGACTCGATGACTATTTTCCTTCGAAACCACGCACTTTCTATCGCGAGGGCATTCATCATCTACCTGATAAATGGCAAAAAACCATATATAGTAATGGCGAATATTTCGATAATTAATCTTTGTAACAATTATATTTTCAATAACGTTGAATTTGACCATAAAATCAGAGTTTCTACTTGCACACCTAATACTTATAACATAAGAGGGAAAAATAGGAAAAGTTTATTTTTTTTGTGATGCGAACGGCCGACGCGGGCTTTGGGACCTAGTGTTTGTACATCACAAAGTAATACAATTTTAAACTACTTTAGGTGTTAAGATAAATTAATTATTCAATATATGTATCTGAATACTTTATGATCTGATCATATTCCTGAACAAACAAAATATGCTTTCTACAACACAAAATATCTCAGTAAAAGGTCAAAATTCAATTCAATCAACCATTATTTAGGAGTATACAGTTTCAGCACGAGCGTTAAGTTTCGCCTAATGGTACGTGTCGTAAACTCTATCCTCGTGAATAACAGCCATCATTATATGCTCGTTGAATAATATACTATTTTCCACTACTAGAAGTACTACTAGTGGGTTTTTGTTGATAAGAAAGGCAATTTGGTAAGCAAAATACTTGTTCTTTGGCACTGATTATGTAAGGCATTACTAGTACGACTTATGATTCTCGATTCACCCCCTAATTTTGTCAAATTTTCAATGAAAAATAAACAAAAAAAAAGTCATTACGACTTGTGTCTCGAATTTATAATTGTGTACGTACACGATTAACTCGATTTCAAACAACAAAAAGTCACCATTACCACAACCCAGAATTCTTGTAAATAAAAAAGTTTTTTGACGTTATTTGTCGTACCCGCACGTCGAAAGTCGTAATGCTTACATAATCCATCCCAAGCATTGTGTATTGTTTTGGTGACGTATTGTGACGAAAATTTGTTCACTAAATCTGTGTGCTGTGGGGAAAAATTTAATGTTTCAATTACATTATTAAACTGTGGTCAATAATAAAATATTATTAACCTGTAGTCGAGAAACAAAACTTCTCAGCGTATTAAGGCGTACAAGAATCTTTTACTGTAGAAGCACGCGCGGTATTAAATATCTATTTTAAGTTGTAAAGGGTGTTTTTTAGAGGTTCACATCTTTAAGTTAACAACACTGCTTTGTTTGACAACCGGTTTGACAGCTGACATTTGCTTTGTCATTAGTTTGATTTGCCATTTCATAATGAATAGAATCATGCCAGAGCAACGCTTGCAAAATGTTGAAATTTTTTATCAAAATAATGGTTCTGTTCTCCAAACTCATCGTGCATTACGTCCATTTTATGCTCGTCATAATCGTTCATCAGAACGGGTAATTCGGTTAACTGTGGATCGTTTTCGTACCACGTATATTCTAAATGATAATACACATCCAGTAAGACGTCAAACAGCGCGTACCGAACAAGCGATAGACGCTGTACAGCGTAGCATTGAGGAAGAGCCAAATCAATCAATTCGACGTCGTTCGTCGCTATGGAAGAGTTTATCTAAGGATCTTGGTTTACGTGCTTCCAAAACTCAACATGTGCAGGAATTAAAGCCATCCGACCATCGCGCACGCGCCAATTCGACCAATGGGCTGAAGCACACATTGATATTGATGTAGATTTTCCAAACAAAATGTTGTTCAGCGATGAAACTCATTTTTGGTTAATAAACAGAATTGTCGGATTTGGAGTGAAGATAATCCACAAGCCTTTGCCGAAACACCATTACATCTAGAGAAACTCAATGTTTGATGCGCTTTATGAGCCGATAGTATATTGGTACATATATCTTCTAAAACGATAATGGGCGGAATGTGACAGTCAACGGTGAACCCCAATTGGCTGGCATAAATCTTGCTGATATGTGGTTCCAATAGGACGGCATCGTATGCCACACAGCGCGGGTTACAATCAATTTACTCAAACATTTGATGAAAGACTAATTTTACGTAATGGTCCTGTTTATTGGCCACCGAGATCGTGTGATCTAACACTATTAGGTTATTTTCTTTGGAGATATGTTAAGTTACTTGTCTACGTCGATAAACCAGAGACGATTGAACACTCGGAACACAACATTCGGCGAGTTATTAGCGAGATACGGCCGCAATTGCTACGAAGAGTGATCGAAAATTGGACCTCCAGATTACGCCATGTACGTGCCAGCCGTGGCGGCCACATAGCCGAAATCCAAGCATTAATCCAAGCATTAATGGCATAAAATTATCTATCCAATAAAGCTAGTTGAAAACTGGGGAAAAGTGTTTTCTCTTAAATTTGGTGTATTCTGTTTTTTACCAAACGTCTGTTTTCTGCTCAGTTTTTCTAAAAATAAATATGGCAACGCTGCTTATCTCTTATTCTCTTGATACTTATTCCACATTTTTTGAGCTTTTCTTAACGATTTGTTAATAAATGTGCTTAGATCGTATCATAACGAACTTAATAAATTTAATATATGTAATTGTAATTTAGAATTTTAGAAGAGGGTTTTTCTCTTAGAAAGTGAAATATCAGGTAGCTTGACATGATGTGAAATATTGAACCAATCACGGTAAAATATTTATTCTGCTCCTGCGACCAAACAGAATATTTTAATTGTTTGAAAATGGAACCATAAATAATTAATGTTATATTTTACTCACTAAAGTGTTAAGAAAGGGACTAAAGTGTTAAGAAATATCTGATTATAAAAATTGAACAATTTTCATACAAAATTGTTTTTTTAATATTTTTAATCAAAATGAAGCCGTAAAAAATTTTTGTAGGTAACTCAGGTGTACACTTGCTCTGGTAACTGAGCCTTGGCCTTCGGTCTCGGTAATTTCTGCACTCGAGTAATAAACTTGATATGTAATCTACTATTAAACTAATTCTTTAACAGTTTCTCATTTGCAATGTCGTGATGCTGTAAATTTTATTCAAAGCAGCTACAAAATTGCAATATTTTTTGAGTTTTAAACGCTTTTGTATGAACTTCGCAATAAGTTAAATACAGTAATTTAGAAAAAACATATTTTTTTTAAACCAGTTTTTTCTAAATTGATTTAAATCTCAGATTCCAAAAGTAGTAATTAATTTATTCTAATCACGATATATGCAATAGTAGGTACGTATAAATGTCAAGACATTATTAAGACGCCGCCGGTTCATTAAATCAAGATTATTGCTGCTTGCAATTTTCTTAGTGTGTTTAAATATATGTTTGACAGAAGGTTATGGAAGCTCCTAATCGTTTGAGGTGAGTTTAGTATAAAAGAAATAAAGTTAGATTGGGTTAATTATGATACAAAGAAATCGTACTTCCACGTTTGTCGAACCTACAAAACCTGGTAAATTTTAAAGTACCGATTTCCTTATATGACCCATGTTTTTATGTCATTGTTTAACTTTTTATGTAACGTTTATTACATTTGCAAATTTTAATAATTTTCTCTATTTACATATAAAACACCAATTGCTTGTTTGATATCAAAGTCTTGGAGAGTAGTAGATGCATATTAGTAACGTTTAAATAAACGATTATTGCTATTTATGTCATAAATCTACCTTATTCACCCATAAATCACATAATAGTTTTGACATTTTTCATACTAAAAAAGGTCTGTAAATGGAAATTCTATATTTTTTGTAATGTAATTTATTAATAATGCGCATTTTCATTTGAAAATAAAATGCGATTTTGATCTAATTACAATTGCGGATTCATAAAAAAATCTCGTTTGCCTTCACACAACTATATAGTATACATTTCATTCTATCATATCATAATACATAGTAATTAAGATATTCGTTAATATAACAATCGTGTCAGAAAGACAAATTTTCATCTCACAAACAAAATTATTTTTCAAATGCCAACAGTAATTTTTTATTATTATTATTTTTTTTTTTCATTTTTATAAAATTTAATTATAATTATGCAGAACGGAAGTGTACTTAGTATGGTGTACCCACTTGGAAATTAGTTTACATAAAATAAAAATGCTAGATAAAATATTTAACGTAAATATTAACAGAAATCAACAAAAAAAGAAACTAAAAGAAAAATGTTTTTGTTGAATTGATGTGAATAGAGTTAATTGAAAAATTCAATAATAAAAAGAAAAATAAACATTTTTTTTGTTTAAACATTGAGATTCTTGAGTGAATCTATCGATCCTATAATACACAATGACAAAGATATGTAAATATAAGACATGAGTCGGAAATTATTTATGTATAATATTTTTGTGTGTCGGTGTGTTACAATCTTATAGTGTTTAACCCTTTTTGGGAAGCGCACAAGGTGTGTGCGACACCAGATTTCATAATAATAATATTGGTATGTACATTACATACGTTATATATATATAAATATATATAGCTATAAATATATAAGAAAGAAAAACCCCATTAAGCATAAAAATAATATCGGAAAAGATCACCACAGGTTGCCACCGTGTGTGCTCAGCTCCACATAAACATTATTGAAATTATCCAGAATTGTGTTTTAAAATCTATAAATTTTGAATGAAAATTATTTATGTCAATAATATCTGTTCGTCGATCTATATCTACAAGTATACGATACGGTACATGCAAAATGTAAATTAATAAGATTGACGTCAACGACAAAAATACATACAGAGCAACACGGCTGCTGCAATAGCATACGGTGTAACAGTTTTTCCGTTGAATACAATCGATCTACCTACAAACGATCTTGGGGCACCGGGGAAACAGTTTTGTCTTTTTAACTAAATAAAAAAATTAAATTATCTTTACTAGAATTGAATTTAAATTAAATTACAGAATTATAATATTCTTTTTTGTTTTTCCTCTCTATATAGATTTGATATTTTTGGATATGAAAATAAAAAAAAAAAAGAAAAATTTTGTCTAGACTAGAAAAATTTCTTTATTTTTTTTAAGACGGTTAGTTTTTTAGGTTATTTTTGTAAGTAGAATTCAGAAAACATAAATAATATTATTTTCTTATTACAAACCCTTTGATGAGATTACACGTACATAGTTATGAGGAAATGTCTGGTTATATTATTAGATTTAATTACTTTTACTCTTCGAATTTTCTGAAATGCTGCCAGAAGTTACCTACTTAGTTATTAGTTAATTTATGTAGGCACATGAATGGCTAATGTAGTTTTTTACCTAGGCAACACCGGTGTCAATACTTTAATATCCTACCACTTATTCTCATTTTTGATTGGCATTATGATATGATAAATTTATAACGCGGATGGTTACAATAGGAGGAGCATATGAGGAACCAATGTACTTCTCTACGCGGAATTATGGTTATGGAAGTAATTTAATGGTATGGAGTGCTTTCTCTTCGACGGGTACACTTATTTTAGCCTTTTTAACCATTTATATGAACAGCGACGAGTATATTAACATATTAGAATAACATTTTTCAATACACGCTTCAATACATAAGAGCCATAAGGTAAAATATTGTTTGAGGAAGTTCTCCAGATCAAAACCGAATAATAAACTGGGATTATTACTGAGAAAGGTTTTTTTAACTGAGTGAGTAGTTACACCCGTATATTTGGTATATCCGATCAGATAGTTTTGTTTATTAACATCACCGATTGTCGGTTCAAAAGCCGAATCTTGCATTACTGCACATCTTGGCCGGTAGTGAGAAACGTTTACGAGATTAACTCGCAATTCCCGTTGATCAATGAGCTGAAATTTCGAATTCAACAGCCATGGGACAAATTATCGCCTAAGCATAGTAAAATAATGTTTTACGTAAAAGAGGCCAACGGCTTATTAATGTCTTCCATTTGTGTTTATTTTCGTGATTTTTCAAGAATGGTACTATTTCGCATTGTGTACATTCCTTTTCAATTTGCGATTATATGTAAAATGTAATCTGCATATCAATATGCCTAAAAGAAGGTTTAAACTCTAGATTGCAGACTAAATGACAACTTTTTTTTTTTTATTATTATTATCTCTGCAATCTGTTCTGGGGCCAAGGTTCTCCTAACTCTTTCACGGTTAGCTTTTTCCGTCCTTACTTTTACGCCAGTGTGTAGGCCAATTCGAGGACGTACGGTCATAGGTCCGATTTTGTTACCATCTGCACATTGCATAGCTCCATGCCAGCCTATACTGGCATGGAAGATGGGTCGGCCCATGACTTTTGCACTCCGACAGGGGTCATAGAAGATGTGTTCCATTTCATCACAGATCGTAATCTGTTGATGAAGATTCCCTTTTGCATCCTGCCCCTACCGGGATTCGAACCCGGTACCTCCCGATCCAAACGCCAAAACTTTAACCACATGTGCCAGACTAAATGGCATCTACTAAATTTGACTTAATAAATGAATATGTTAAGGCGAATAGGACAAGTTGGCAAATTTGCAATCATTCTATTCAAAGGGTCCAGTGCAGAAACCAATTACAGTGGTGACATCTAGATGAATAAAGTAGATATATCATGGCTATAGAATTACATTTGTCTAAGTGCCATTTTTGGCCAAATTGAGTTACATATGCCAAACCACTAAATTGACGACGAGGAATTTGAATATGCAGTTAACAGGTTTGGAGTTATTCAGTAATGATTTCAGTCTAAATCCGTGTATTTTATGATCGTTTTACTAAACTTCGTCTAAGCCTGCGACGATATACTAGGATTGCATTAATTATATTACATTTTTTTTAGAGTTGAACCTTGAATCGAATTGATGTAAATGTTTGCTTTCGTTATAATTAATTAATTCAGTAGTAAATTTGGGGTAAAATATTAAAAAAAATTATTTGGATACATTTTATGCGCTCACGCATATTTTCAAAGAAAACTGGCCCAATGATGCCACCGGACCAAAATCCGCACCAAACAGTCACTCGTTGAGGATGCATCGGCTTCTTTACGTTCACGTGCGGGTTCTCCGTGCCCCAAATGCGATAATTCTGCTTGTTTACATAGCCGCCAAGATGGAAATGCGCCTCATCCAAAAAGATGATTATTTTGCCAAAATTTTCGAATTAATGTTTCAATATTTCCCAGCGTTGTTCAAGCGAATATACAACCATTTTCGTTCAGCGGAAGGATAAAACTAACTTTCTGTCCAATCAGAAGTGACATAACCCTTACCATACTCAAAAAAACGGCTAGTTCAAAAAAAAAATTACCCCGCCCTGTCCATATATAATTCATTTCACATTTACAAATTAAAATTTTAAAAGTTTTAAATAAGACTTACATGTATAGCTAAAACTACGACCCACGTCTCAAAAGACCTATTATGAACTTATCTAGTTTGGTACAGTAAACTAACATTTTTTATACTTAGATCGTTTTCTTTGAAACAATTAACAAATTTTTTTAAGAAATTTTAATCCCGATTTGGCTGAACATTTTTTCTAACAACTAAATGAAGTTAGTCGTCATCCTAAAGGAAATTAATTTCCAAATATCACTATAAGAACGAATAGTTTTATTAAGCTTGCGATGCTGTACTTTTAACGGATGAAAACGAAAGAAAAATTTCAGTGGAATAAATATTTGATCCCAGTTTATATCGCAACAGTGTTGATCTACCAGTGAACTCGACTTCTTCTTCGAAGAATATCGTGTTCGTTTTCTGAATATTTACAAGTGGATTCTTGTAATAAAATAATCTGAATGATATGGCGTTTCATAAAGTCTCCCTTCCAAATTATACCTAGATCTTCGAAATAATGCTGTTCATACCGGTTAAACGATTTATTTTTACTTGCTAATTGTTAAGTACTGTATCTCACTATATCGTCGAGTTCTTTATGTAAGGACAAACAGCTAGTACAGATCAGTAGTAAATTATTATCAATTCACCCCGAAGTCGGCTTATCAATCATTTTTCGTGCATTTTACCTATCCAATTAAGGTATTTTCTACGGGACGCGATATTCCTGTTCCAGTAAAGTACAACAAAATACATAAACGACAGAACATAGAACGACAGGAAATTGAATATTGTATAGTCGTATATTCAAATTAATTTTCTTATTGCCAATTAAACTTTAACAGTTGTTGTTGTTGTTATTGTACTTGTAGGTATTTAAGAAAACTTACAAAACGACACAAGACATAAAATTAATATTTTTTTATGTTTTACCTTATTTCATATCACTGTGTATACACGCTTTCTTGAGTCATACAATTAAAATATGTGTAGTAAAATTAGATAAAACGGCCATAAACACGTGTCTTTATAGTGTTAATTGTATTTCCTTAAATAAAGTCAGACATAAGATAACAATGCAATTTTATGCGTGTTGTGTCGTGTTAAGCCACCCAAAATTAAAATTGCGCGCGCTAATTTGTAAACAAGTTTGTTTATTAACGAGTTAGAAAGCACACACAAATAATTTAAATGGGATGAATGCACGATGATTAGAATACGGTTTTCTTGATTTATAGACTTTAAGTTATAAGTGTGTACTTCATCTTAAGATTTTGTTTTAAGGTCAAAATAGGGTTAAGATTAGATTATATATAAATAATATCTGTCTGTCTGTTTTTATGTGTATACGTATGTAATGTAAAGATACAATTATGCTCTCTCGCTCGCCTTTTTTTGTTATCTTGATAATTTATGGATTTTTTATGATGTAGCTCGTTTTTATGTGTGTCGAGACTTATTACAAATAAATAATTTTCTATAACGATTCTAACACATTTTTTATGTTTTGAAGAAGAAATTGTTTTTTCTCGTGTCTCTAATGAGTTTTTTATTTCTTGTTTATTTACAGCCAAGGGAATTAAATGCTATTGTGAAGGACACTGTCCTGGGGATCAGTTAAATGGTACGTGTGAGACGAGGCCGGGTGGAGTTTGTTTTACTGTGATTGAAGAAGTGAGGGATGAAGAGACGGGATCATCGGAACCAGAAATTTCGTTTGGATGCTTGGGGCCAGAACAAAATGGTGGATTTTTACAGGTAGACATTGAAGTTTTTTCTTTCTAATAACTAAAATCATAACCTATTGACCTCTTATTCTTTATATACGCGATCTTACGATATTTTATTTTGAGTTAATTGGAAGTGGGCGGGACAATAATTTTTGTAACGATTTATACTTGTGTAGCCCACACAAAAATGATACAACCCCATATATATCATTGGTACAGTAACCAATATACCACACCTTTTCTATAAAACTTTCTAATTATGGTAATTTTTGTATATTATTATTTTGAACTCTGTTTTAGTAGAAAACTAATCAAGCGTTTCTCAAGCCACGTTTCATACGACCACGCTTCTTAGTATAGCTTTATTCAAAAACAGCATATCAGAAGATTTTTGAAATATGCAAATGAAAACAAATTGGTCATATCGATACGTGTTATCATATTCCTTCTATAGCTTCTTATTTATTTATTATTTTAAGATTATCAATCTTGATAAAATTATTATTTATGTTACAAAGACGCAAAGAACGGCTTGCCTTGGACGCGTTTTTTCATATAATAGGAAAATTTCTAGGGCTGAGAACAGAAACGTATAGTTCTTGGTGACATCGATTATTAATATTTTTATATATAGCTATTTGCGGCCGTCGGGATGAGCTAAGACGGATCCCATACGGAATAGCATATTTCACAATAGGATGTGCTTTATAACAAATGCAGGATCGATTAAAACAGTACATCATAAAACTCTATATAGTACACTACAGGACGAGACTTATATTGAAATATTAGCTGTATTTCTTGACACTTAATCTAATCCACTTCAGTTTAAAGTTCATGGAACAACGCAAATCCGCTTACTAGATTACATTTCAAAATTTGTGATCTAAAACAAAATGTAGATCAAGTTTTCCATATAAAATTTGGACTGATTCGGATCAATGGATGCCATGAAAAGTAGCAATTATCTGCAACAATGTGAAGGCAAATTTTGGTGATGTCCTTTAGTGTACTACGTGTTACGTGGCATCATATAGCGAATATATTTTAAATTTTGTCGGGACTCTGTCCAGTTTTTTTAATCAATTTGTTATGATGAAACTTTGCCTCAAATGCGGTCCTTGGAACTATTCCACTCAGCACTCAAAAATTATTGAAATCCTTTATACTCAAATACCGATATCATGAACATTAAACTTCAATTACTTTGATTCAGAAGGCACGGCAATTTTATTTTTCATTTTAAGTTTGAAATATCAAATGATATTTCAAATAGTGCACGAATATGATTAAGTGCACAGAGAGACTTCATTTTAAGATTTAAGAGCGTTCTTTACTAAATTAAATTTGTTGTTGAATCTTACCTAAAACGTAAATTTCAATGGTACTATTTAGACATTTTTTTCTTTACCATTCGAACCTACTTAATAGAAAAACTTCGTATTTGCATACCAAACAATCCCTGACCCTTTACCGTCAATTTTCTGAGCTAGGTTTTATATTTTTTTTTGTGGAATCTATGGGTTATCTGTTTTTATTTAAACTGTTTCGATAATATACAATTAAAATATTTAAAAAACATTTTATTATTGCGAAACAATTATTAGTCTATTGTGGTTGTATATTCCGATCAAGCTTGCACAACTTTTCCAAGTTTGAGAGCTAATAACAAAATATTAAACGAAAATTTCGACAAAAGGAAAAAACTAAGCAAGAGTTTTCCATAATTGCTATTGAATATCAAAAAACTTTAAATTTATTGTGGAAATTGCTGTCGTATGTTTACAGAAGATTTTCAATGTCCTCTGCAGATGTCTTGTTTTCCAACTTCAAAATTTTTGTTTCGCTTCTAGACTTTAATGCATTTTCGGAGCATCCCATGGCTCACATGAAGGGTTTACTTAGTTATTTGAGAATGTTTTGATTTCGGGCCAACCCTTTTTCTAGATCTAATTTCCATTCACAAATAAGTTCCTGATTAGCAAACAGCATGGGGAAGAATATATGGTTTTCGAGTTTCGCCGCGAGTGATTGATGAGAGTATCATAATTACGAACAAATATGTTCATCTGTTCCGGAAAATGAAACGATATTGCTGTTTCTGCTGTCGCCCACATCTTATGCATTATACGCGCTCATTTGTTTTTTGCGAGTAAGTTAGTGTCTATCTGGTAGTATCAATCATGGTGCGGGCTTATTCGAGACAGCGAAATTGAAAAACGTTGCGAGTTTGTAATGCGATGACTGGCTATAATGAAGGCTACTATTAATTGAGCTAGTTAAACCTAACGACCTAGCGCGTGGCTACATCTAAATTAGTTGTTGTATTTCATTTATAATTTCTGTATACATTTTATTTATTGCGCGTGATCAATAAATCAACTTTAACAACTAACACAACTATGACAACAACTTCATCAAACGGCAAGCAACCGTTGCTTGGATTAGTATAAATTTGAGTGATCGCATGCTAACAGCATAAAAAGTAATTGTAAAATAGAAGGAAAATGAGATCACCCCCTCCCCCTCCGGCACGCCAGTACATCGTCTTTCAACAGCAGTATACGCATTTTAGCAGCCCTGGGCAAGGATTCAAAACACCAATCACACATTAAGCGCTAGCAAAATAAAATTGAAAGTTTATCCCAACTTAACTACGTTTTCAGTTGATTCGGTTTTTTTATATAGGAGACGATAATCATTTTTCGGATTTACACTAGTTGATATGAAAATAAAATTACAAAACTCTAGATTTGACCACTTTAAACCTGTCTGTTGTAGAACTGAAACTAGGAAACAAGTCGAACAGTGGCGATCTTAACGATTATGCTATAAAACGGATTTTATGAATATTGTAGATACTATTTAACGACGATGAAAAGTCTTTCAAGTTGAGTGTGAATCACAGTAACTGTGCAGAGTAAATTTATACTAGGCCAAATTTAAGTTACGGGTAATATAAAATAACTTGTAGAAAAACGTTTCAACGGGTTTCTAAGACCAACAAAATTTAAGAAACGGACGCGCTTGAAACCAACTATACAATATAAACCAAGTACTTAGCAAGCGGCTTTTCTTTAATGTGCTTCAGCTAGGAAAAAACATCCTATTGTTAATTGAATTAAAATTTTAGTTTCCATGAACGATGAATTTGAATGTGTTTTCTATTTTAACCAAAATATAAATAAAATTTGTATGAGAACTACTCGATCCGATTTGTTTGAATAACCAACAAGGCCTGTATATAGTTCGTTTAAAGTTGGTTAACAAAATTAGGAAATGATCCTTATTAGGCAGGTTCGCAAGAACACCATAGTAATTTCTAGTAAAATTCTAAGTTAGTAATTTGTCAGTCTGTTTCTGAACGAGTATAGTAACTTTGAAAGGAAACTTAGTTTTGTTATTTATAAATAGTGAGTGACATTTTGATGTCATCTGTATATGCAATAAATTCATTTCTACGTCATTGCCAAAAGAAGAATTTCCATAATGTGTTCCTAACATTTCTGAATCCATTCGATAATTAGGTATATTTAATATTTCGGTTTGCAATTTTTTTTTTATAATATATATAATCGTTATAAAATTACAATATATGATTAAAAACAAATTCTTTTGTTCCCAAAAATTTAACTTTGTTTCGAAAATATTTACACCAAACTTATTGCATCAGTAGGCCAGAAAAATACAATTCAGACGAAGGGAGAACGTAAATTTGAATTTGATATTTCGATAGCGGCTAAAAACGTATACAATGAATTAAATTGGTTTAATGAAAACACTTGTTAATTTCTTTAGAGTGACAATATTTATTTATTATTGGAGTATCGATTTCAAAATTAATTTCTTCTTCGGTTCCTTTTTGCAACGAGTTAAATATTCAATAACCTGGAGATTGAGTTAGATTCATTGAATTGGTTTAATATGCCATTTACAGAAGATATTATGTAGGTTTATATTGAAAATTTTATACTCGTTTTTCTAATCAAGTGATCACTATTGAAATTATATATTTCCCAGATACGCAGTGAATTTGAAATATGGTGTTCGAGACCGCGATAAAATATAGGAAAATACAGGGAAATTTAGACAAAAAAAATTTAGAACAACAACTTTAACTAACTTCAAGTCAATCATTTTGACATTTAACTTTTGGTTTATAATTAAACACAATAAGCACAGCAAACATAAAGATATCCATTGTTTCTTATTAAAAATACAATTCAGTCATTTCATTTTCATTCTTTCAAATTTCCAGTTGTAAATGAAGTAAGGAACAATCAAAAAATTGTGTACTAAAAAATGTCCCTGTTTCATCAGTTCAGCAATTATTAAGTTTTTTGAGGAACTCTGTTGTACTCTACATAATATCCAGAGTTGTTCAGAGTTGTTGAGAACAAGCATAAATAAACTTTATTCGATAATATAATGCAAGATATTGACTTAGTATAACCTCTTTAGGATTCGATTGAGTAAATCCGAAGCACAAATATTTTAATAATATGTGAATTGTTTAAAAAATCAAAATATAATTTATCGCGGTCTAGAGCAGCTGTTTCAAAAAAACGCAGCAGATGAAACACTTGCCGTGTTTTTTTATTAGCTCCCGATAGATTGTATCCGGAGCACCCAATTTTCTATGTCAAAACATATTTAGCGCGCTTGTTTTGCATATAATTAATTTATTTAACTCTGTTTTTGCCTTTATTTTGTACAACCCTTAAACCATAACAAACTTAATCTTCCAATGAAAATTGAAAACGCACCAAGCTGAATTCTTGTTTATAACGTCATATCAAAATACATGTAAATTGGTATGGCACTATCCTGGTTTTCCCTGTGAACAGGAAATTGGGAAAAATATTTTCTTAGTATTTTTGTGTGAATTGTATACTATTTATTCTGTTATGTCTAGCCTACTGATGGAATCTGGTGTAAATATTTTAGAAAACAAAATTGGAATGGGAAACTTTTGTTCCATAAAAATTTTATTGGGCCAAAAAAATACAATCCAAACAAAAATACTACGAAAATATTTTCCCCAATTCCCCATTCCCAGGGAGAGCCAGAATAGGGTCACAGGTCGTTAAAAGTTTGTTTTATGAATGAATTTATTTTTAATTTGAATGGTACAGCGACAATACAGGTAGTATCGGAATTTCCGATAGATAATTTCTCATTCAGCTCTCAATAGCCCGCTCCGGATAGCGAATAAAGAAACACAGCAACTAATAACCAATACTTCGATGGCTTTAGTTTATTCCATTTCGGTTGCTTTCCAAATAAATGGAATAATATTATTAAAACACAGATAACTCAACGTGGTACCGTTCTTGTCGAAGAATGGCGATATACATTTTTATAGTTGTCGTGATGATCCATGCTGCACGAGTTTCCTCTCATTCGGGATCACCAACTGTAACTCTTGAATTCATTGTTTTTGGGACAGTCACAGAGAAAAGGAATTAGAGGGGTATGTTCTGGCGAATTTCCTAGATTTTTCTGGCGTCTGATAGGACCGTTATCTACCATTGCCGATGCTTGCACAAATTTTGACATTGCCTAAACCATCGTTGCTTGGATTGAATTCGTGCTCGTCACAAATTACTGAAACTGAGCAGAAAAGTCTTTCTTTTTCCATCAAAGTTTTGCAAAGATTACCATCCCAGGTGGCCATGTTCCAGAACTTCCATGTTTCAGAAGTTCTTCCAAAAATCATTTAAGAATCCTTTTTCCATCCAACATATCAAATCCCATCATAATCGGTTAAAAATTGGTTGAGTTCAGTTCCAGGTGGCCATATTCCAGACCTTCTTCCAAAAATCATTTAAGAATCCCGCTTCCATCCAACATACCCAATTCCATCATATTTAGTTAAGAAATGACCGAGTTCTGTCCCAGGTGGCCATATTCCAGAACTTTTTAAGAAATCATTTAAGAATCCCATTTTCATCCAACATACCCAATCCCAACATAATCGGATAAGAAATGGCCTCCATTCCAGGTGGCCATGTTCCAGCACTTCTTCCAAAAATCATTTAAGAATCCTATTTCCATCCAACATACCAAAACCCATCATAATCGGATAAAAATTGGTCGAGTTCCGTTCCAGGTGGCCTAATTCCAGAACTTCTTCCAAAAATTATTTGAGAATCCTATTTTCATCCAGCATACTCAATACCATCATAATCGGTTAAGAATTCGAAGCATTAAATTTGTTTTGCAAAAATTTAATTTTGAAATGCAAAAATTTACGAATTTGAAATATTAAAATTTGAATTTGTTTTAAAAATATTTGAATTTACTCTACATTTAATTTAAGTTACTTTGAAAAAACACGAATTTGTTTTGCAAATAATTGAGGTTGTTTAATTGACACTGAAGTATAAAAAATTGTGGTTGACTTGTAAAAACTTGTGAATGAACTAAAAACAATTGAATATCATTTGCAAAATCGTGAATTTGAAGTGCAAAACCTATATAATTTAATATTGTTAGACGAGCATATTTTAATTAATTAATTTTTATTTTTTATTTTAGTGTCAAGTGGCTACAGCACCAGAACTCCATGGAAAAAATATAAAATGTTGTGATTCTGGCGACTATTGCAATCAACATTTAATTCCTGAGTATACACCAAAAACCACAGTACCACCATCTACAATGAATATAAACGACTCATCCGTTCATTTAGCCCTAGTTATTTCACTTGTCGTATGTTTAGTTGCTTTTGTAGCGGTTATATTTGCCGTGTACTACACATACCGAAAACGAGAAAAAATGAGAAAGCGTCCTTACTCCATGGAATCATTCTGCCCCAGCCATATGAGCCAAATAGCGGAGTTGGTGGATCAAAGCAGTGGCTCAGGATCCGGATTACCCTTACTCGTACAACGTACTATTGCAAAGCAAATACAAATGATGCATTCGATTGGTAAAGGGCGTTACGGTGAGGTGTGGTTGGCTAAGTGGCGTGACGAGAAAGTTGCGGTCAAAGTATTTTTCACAACGGAAGAAGCTTCATGGTTCCGCGAAACGGAAATTTATCAAACAGTTTTGATGCGACACGAAAATATACTGGGATTCATTGCGGCCGATATTAAAGGAACCGGGTCTTGGACGCAAATGTTGCTGATCACAGATTATCATGAGCTTGGAAGTCTTCATGACTACTTACAAAGACGAGTATTAAATCCACATATGTTAAAAGTGTTGGCTGTTTCTTTAGCATCTGGATTGGCACATCTTCACACGGAAATATTTGGATCTCCGGGAAAACCGGCAATCGCACATCGAGACATTAAAAGTAAAAATATCCTAGTGAAGCGAAATGGGCAATGTGCTATCGCCGATTTTGGACTTGCCGTTAAGTATATGAGTGATGTTGATAAATTACATATTGCACCGAACACAAGAGTTGGTACACGTCGGTATATGAGCCCCGAGGTGCTAGACGAGACAATTGATCGTACTAAATTTGAGCCATTTAAAATGTCCGATATGTATTCCGTTGGTCTAGTTTACTGGGAAATGGCACGGCGGTGTATAACCACGATACGGGGTACAAAAAATACAACGTGCGAAGATTATGCACTCCCCTATCATGATGTTGTGCCATCCGATCCAAGTTTTGAGGATATGCACGAAGTAGTGTGTATAAAGGGAATTCGACCGCCCGTCCCAGTGCGGTGGCAGGACGAAGAAGTTTTATTAGTTTTAGGTAAAATAATGCAAGAATGTTGGCATCCTAATCCAGCGGTTCGACTAACAGCGTTACGTGTTAAGAAAACCCTATATAAATTGGAAACAGACTTTGCGATAAAAATAGTTTAAGAATTATGCTGTTAAAAATACAATTTTGTAAATAATTAAAATATTTTATGTATATGATTTTTTATATTTTGTGCAAAATTAAAAGCTTTAGTTAATTATTTTTTGTTTTTAATTATGAGCTAATTTAAAAACTCGATTTTTAATTCTATTTTATATATTAAAAACTAGTTACGATTAAATTTAAGACGGTTGTGTACATTTGCGTGCCATTTACAAAGTAAAAAAACTAAAATATAATAAATATTTGGAAAAAATTATAAAATAAAAGTGCCTCCTTTTATATATCCTTCTGTTTTATCGAAGGATTAATACGAAAAATTAAAACAAAATTAATGAAGTGCTATTTTATTAATTTATTGCAAAAACTATAAAAACGTTATAAAATTGCCTTAAAACATAAAAAATAACAATTATTGAGAAATGAAATATATAATTTGCCTTTTTTGTAAGGACAAAACAATCCAGAGTTTTTTTTCATAACCCCGTTTATTTATAATAATAAATTAAATAAAAAGACTCAAAAATTATATTTACATGTAAATAAACACATAAATTAGGTACCATTACTATTTTTCAAAATTGTTATTAATTTAGTTTTTTAGTCGTTATATATTTAAATAAAAACTTTATTGAATTTATTTTATTTAAACAACAAAAAAATGTTTATATTTAGTTATAGAAAGTCTATTTTATTTTGTATGTAAATAAACAATATAAAATTAATTACATACCTAATTAAGATTAGTTAAAAAATTATATAATTAAAAATGTATGATAAATATAATTATAAATAATAATTAAACTGATGAAATTTTTTATTAAAATTAAAAAAATGTGTTTGTTTTACTATATTGGTCGCAAGTTTAGTTAAGAATGGTCTTTTTAGTTATCTAGTTTTGAAAACAACTAGAAGAAAATCTTCCTAGGATTGTTTTCGAGTCCTCGGATTTTTGAATATTTTATTTTAAATTAATTTAACATTGGTATATCGGTCCATTGGTTATTTTATAATGAATTTAAGTTTAAGAGCCACTATAAAACCAGGCATCATAACTCGTACATTTGGATAAGCAGTCGAACGGGAGGAATATCGAGTTTCTTTAAAATACCCAGAAGATGTGCTGTTCATTATTATACCAAGTAAGAAGACCCAATCAAAGACCCATCAAAAGAATATCGAATTTATAACGTTAAAGAAAACGTCATTTTATAATAATATTATAAAATAGGTTTCTTACACACCTCTATATGAATAAGCTTAAAGCTCAAATAGGGGTGTATGGTTCCTATAAATTTTTTATTGTAAATAAATAAATAGTTTTTTGATATTCAATAGAAATAGCAATATTCAATACCAATTATGCAAAACTCGTGCTTAGTTTTTCCCATTTCTCAAAATTTTCTTTTAATACTTTGTTATTAGCTTTCATACTTGGAAAAGATGTGCAAGCTCGTTCGAAATATATATCCACAGAATACAAACAGAAGCGACAGTACATGCGACATTACTTTATAATATATGATATAACAACAATAGACTCAATTTTTTCGCAATATTAAAGTTAAACCTCGTGCCTAGTGTTGTATGTTTTTACATATTTAAATTTTCTATTGTAGAAAAAATTTAAATAAACACAGATTATCAATAATTTCGAAAAAAACAAGTTTGAAAACTATCCTAGAAAATTGCCGTTAGAGGAAATACGATCGGATGACAAAGAAAAAGTGTATAAATAGAAACATTGAAATTTAATTTTTAGATTAGGTTCAACAACAAATTTAATTTAGCAAGGAATGCTCTTAACGATTATTTATTTATTCAAATTTTGGATGCCTTTTTAAACTAAATAATATTCGAAATTGACGTACAGTACTTTAGCCCAATAAACCAAAATGATTACACTCTACGCAGCCAAATTTCGCTGTATTTGTATAAGAATTCAGCTACTCAGTGCAATTGTAATAATAATTTTGACAGCTCGTATGAAAATAAACGAGGCCGAAACGTGGTGCGTGTTGATAGATTTTTTTTTTTAATAATTATCAAAATTAATGTGAATATCGTTAAAACATCACAGCATGGGTAAAACACGTAAACAAAAAATCCGTTCCAAAGTGCAAAATCCTCTTGGTGTACCAAATGGTGATGAATTGTCGGCCTCGCTCATCTCTGAGGGTAACGATGCTGGTGGTCCCATAAATAATATTATTGATCAATTGGAATCTGCAAATATCGAGGAGAAATTGTGTGGCCTGCAAACATTATCGACCCTTTGTCAGAATAACATAAATATTGGCTTAATTATAAAAAGCGATATTGTGCGAATTGCAGCCCCATTTTTAGTTGACCGGAATGCTAATTTACGCCATGCAACAGCCGGAGCATTACGAAATTTATCAGTTAATGGAACTGAAATTTGTGAACTGCTAGTCGAACAAGATGTGTTAACACCACTTTTATCGCTTCTACAAGAGTATGCGGGTGATAAAGATTGGGTGCCCATATTTGATAAAACCATGAACTCGCAACTGGATCAAAAGTCTGATGTCTTTTTACAGGCAATTAATATTGTGTGGAACTTGTGTGAAAGTACTTCGGTCGCTCTAGGATTTTTGAATCAGTCGCTATTATTAGAAAGCTTCATTAGATATTTAAATTATACAGTGTACGGCAGTGAAATTTGTACGTTCACCACTATCATTAGGTTTTAATTGTTAATATTAAAATAAACTTTTATAATTTTAGCAATAGCGGTGGCTCAATGTCTTCTAGTCGTCACCGAGGATAATCCGACTTCTTGGAAAGTATTAACAAACTATGGCAACGAATTTATACATCTTCTCAACTTGGACAATGATCCAAGTAATCAATTCGCAAATACTTTTATACGCACACTGGCCTCTGGAATAATCACAAATGTACCGGCCCTCTCTGCAACCTTTTTAAACCAAATCCTACAGTCTGTATCCAAAACCCTAAATTTAAACCATAGAATTGTCCTGGGAAAATTAACCAGCGCGCTTCCAATCGATGGGGTCGATCAAGAGGGATACGAAATCGAGGTCACCGATGATCATATGATTGAGATGGAAGAGGAAACAGAAGAACAAGCAGTAAGACGTCGACGGAAAGCTGATATGCCAACAGAGTTAGATTGTGAGGTGATAAATGTTGAGTATCTTTTGGAGGCACAACGAATTGGGGCCGAAACCCTGACAAATCTATGTTCTTTCAACGATGATGACACCGTTAATGGTGACGATGAGGAGGAAATGTCTGATGCTGAAAGTGTTAATGATTATGACGTTTCGAACTATTCGAGTACAACCAATTTAGACAATACAGACAAGATTCCCATTGAAATCCAGGAGGCAGTTAAAGCGTTGGGTTTAATAGAAAAGCTTTGGGAACGAGCGCATCCTATACCGGATAATGTAAACGATATTCTTCAAGAATCAAGGCCTATTGTCTTGAAAAAATTACGACGTATGAGAATTTCTTCGGTGTTATGCCTTCAAAATTTATGCAATTCGTTTTCGACCGAAGATTTGGGTGGACCAGAAGCTCTATATGCAGTTTGGCTTGAATTAGGGCAACAAGCGTTCCAAGGGCCGCAAGATAACGAAATACTAGAAGCAATCACTACACTTATGAGATCAGCTCTGGAACATCTAAAGACGAGTCCGAAACTGTTTATTAATATGACCAGTGAAGATTTGGAACTAATGTTAAATGGCGTAAAGTCATGTACTGAATCCGAAATTCGAGCCAACTGGTTACGAATGCTTGGTATACTCGGATGTGTTTTACCTGAATCATTAGTTAAAATTATTATACATTTCGTGCTGGAGGTATGCTCCACTAAGGAAATAGATGCATGGTCGATGTCAGAAGGTTTAGATGCACTTATGGACATGTTTAGTGACAAGGATTGGTTACAAATCTCGTACGAAGTCAACTTAGCGAGAAAGGCAAAAGAATTTGAGAAAATTCTTAAAACAAAATCGCGACAAGAGAAACGTGAGCTAGCTGACCGATATCAAGCTATACAAACGGTTAAAGTGAATTTGGGTAGATTTTCGAAATACATCTCGGGGCAACTAAAGTCTTATAAACCGCAGCAATTATAGTAATTATTTAAGTTTTTTTAAATGTTTATTATGCATACGGGTATTTTTGTATGCAGATTTATATTTTGTGTTAAAATAGTTTTCTATAATAGAGCAAAAATGCAAAAATTGTATAAAACAGTTAAATTTTGGTTTTGATTTAAATCATCGTATAAAATTTAGGATATTGGTTATTAAAAAATTTGGAATTAACATTTTTATGCGCGTTCATTGGTCTGTTTGGTTAAGCTACTTTTCAAAAGATGTCGCAACTCCTGGGTTTTCGTTACTACCCTATAAACTAAAAATGATAAAATACCGTAACAACGGAAAAATGTTTATTTACTATTCAACACATTGGGCCTATTTAGACGTGTATGCACTACATGATGTATTTTCCTCGCCTCTTACCTCTTCGCCAATAAACTTATTTTGGTGTGTTGATATTTGTGTTGCGGAGAGGTAAGAGGCGAGGAAAATACATCATGTAGTGCATACACGTCTAAATAGGCCCATTCTCACATCAAATGAAACAGTAAATATTTCATATTTTATCCATAGAAATAGATTATATAGAATGAATGTAAGCAAATGAGCGTCACAAACATAGGATTATATACTAAAGTATCAATGTAAATGTTTTTCCCATATAAAAATTGCTATTCAGTGCCACAAGCCAGAGCAGGATGGTTATATGAAAAATGCATATGGCGATCTCACATCTAATGTGGGAACTATAGATAGAATAAAAAGAATAACGTAAGAAACGAAGACAAAAAATTATTATTCCAATTTGACATTGCGGCTATAGATGACTTGAAATATTAAGTTCATTCATATATTTTTGTGATATATTTCCTACAATTATGAATGAAACTACAATATTTTTGAGTATAAACGTATTTATATCAACAAATATATGTTTTTAAAATTATAAAAATTGTTTATATGCGATTTAAATCACCACAATTCGATAAAGTATTTTTTTAGGTTAGGTTTAGAAAAATACAATTCTACAGTGTATTGCAAATTATTTCTGATATTATATTCATATTAGCATATGCATACATGAATATTTTATAAATAGAAAAGATAAAACACACGAATAATTTAAAATTCCCTTATATAAAAAAGTAAATATGCATATTATATTCAACGCACTAAAATTTATTTGAGTTTTGTTGTTGTAGTTATTAAGTTTTTTATTCTTGGGAGAAAATTATCGCTCGGTTATTCTTTTTAAGTGACAGCAAAAATGAAAAAAAATTGAACGCAATTTCTGTTATTCTTTTTATATTTATTATTCTCAGTATAGTCGATTGCATGTAAATCCTCTCTTTCGCTCTCTTACGTTATTTTTTTTATTCTTTTTATTCCATCTATAGTCCAGCCATAAGAAAAACCCAACCAAACAAGTTTTTTTTGTTACAAAGTGACAGCAAAATTTTGTGCTCTTAAAAGATATTGAAATTATTAATTAAAGTGATTAAAATATTATAAAATAGTTGGTGGATAGTGTAGTAGTGCATGATTTGGTGATAAAAACGAGAAAGTTTTCACTAAAATAAAGTGTCTTGCGAAAAGCTGCCAAAACACGCCTAAAAAATTATTGAATGGAATTTCTTACGACCGGTAACTTTACAAAGTGTTTATATAAAATAGAATGTTATGAAGAAAGTGATTTGTGGTAAAAGTATCCTTATTTTAAGTTATAAATCAAATAAAACTAAGAATCGAATTTTGGTTGTTGTTGTTGGGTTTTTCTTTTTGGAAACATGTTTTATTACCATAGAATCATATACTTATGTCAAATTCTTTGAAAGAAAAAAGATCAAAAAAATTTGATTATAATCAAAAAAATTTGATCACAAATCCCTTCTCATATTCTTTCGAAGAAAATAATTGATTTTTTTTTTGATTTGTGATCAAATTTCAAAATCCCAAATTTTTAGAGGATTTGTTTTGAGATCAAAACAATATGACTCACGTCAATGTCAAAACGAACAAAAAGAGACGCGCCATTTTCATTAACGGCATTATAATTTGGTGTTTATATTTTGACGGGCGTTACTACATAAGATAGTGTTTATTTAAATTAAATATTATAAATAATATTAATTTTTGTAGTATTTAAAGTGAACATGGTGTAATTAAAACCAAACCTAACCTCCCAACAAACATTTTTTTGTTGTTGTTTGTTTTGATTTCGTGTTCTTTGGACCACAAAATAATTGATCGCATTTCATTTCTTCTAAAGAATTTGGTATTAGATGAAGCCCGGTCCATACGTCGGATGGAAATCCGGGATTTTTTCATCTCGCCGTTTTATCCAATCAAATGAGAGAAATAGTTCCAAATACACGCCTCTTTTCATCCCAAGAAGTTGAAAAATTTCAACTTTTGAGCAAAAAATCCTGCAGGCAACCAACCTAAAAAAACCAAAACTGTAATTTTGAGCAATATTTTGTAGATCATTTTACATTTTTGCTCAGTTGTGTGTGTTGTAAAAGGACATTTGTATTTTGTTTGTGTTGTAAAATGTACCTGCCGTATTAAATTTATTTATTATTTATTATAAAATATTAATAAAGTAAATTATTTGGAATTATTTGAAACGGTATGTGCATATCATATTAAATAATACAAATGTATTACATTAATTAATACCAACATTTAATTTTTTTAGAAATGGGGTCACGAGAGAGCCAAGTAAAATAAAACTAAAAAAATTTGACAGCTACGTCACAAAAAAATAGAACAAATTAAAGTGTTCTTGAGAATGACTATATTGATCTTCATCATTGAAAATATTTACACTTATTAGGTTGTGAAGAACGTTATAACAAATTTGTTTAAACAATTTAGAAGTCGATTGTAGTTGCGTTGTGTTTGTAAATATTCCGAAACAGTATTAAAACGGGAATTGACTATTGCGGACTACAAAAATATAACGCAACTATTTACAATCTAGTTCAAAATTGTTTAAAAAAATTGTTATAACGTTCTTCACAATCTAATAAGTGTAAATATTTTCAATAATGAAGATCAATATAGTCATTCTCAAGAATACGTTCATTTGTTAGCTCACTCTTATAAATAAAGGTCATATAAATTAACAAAAAGAAACCAGTTTGTTTCTTTTTTACATTTTAAAGGAATGTGAAATAAATAAGCGTAGTGGTTTTATAATTACTATTTATTATATACATAATATTATATTTAAATAAAAATAATTAGTGTACTCTTATTAAAGAAATAAAAATGTAATTAAATTTTAATAATTTTTTAATTTTAACTTCCTAACTTCATTGCATTCGTTCGAAAAAATGCTAAATACGGCCCTGTTAATTTATATGCTTTCTCTTTTACCCTTCGAATTTGACTCACTTGACAGCTCATTACATTCATTCTATATACTCTATTTCTATGTTTATTACAAGTATAGTGATTTTGTCCCGTGAGTTAAGTCATTTAAAATGAGTGAAGCAAAAAAAATCGAATACTTATACAATGTATAAATACACAATTATGTCTTTGGATTTGTATTTTTCTTTTGTTCGTATTTGTGTCATTTTTATGATGGACAGTACTAAAATAACGCGATCCGGGTAAATCGGTTTAATTGTTATGGTGCTTATTTCCTTTTCTAAACACGTTACGTCTGCTCTCGAACTGTGGAGTGTCATTATTTAATATGGTAATATATTTTATATTTACTATATTTTTTATCATAAATTAATTTTATATGTATTTATAAAGTTTTATTAATAAATTTATTTTAAATTTGTAAAAATTAATTGTTAATTTACTAAATATAAAATAATTCAAAAATACATAAACACATAAATAATTTAAAAAGTAACAGTCTTGTAAACATCACAAAAATATGGCGTTTACAATGGTTAATATTCATAAACAAAAACAATGACATGTGACATGCATGTGCCGTAAAGGAAAAAACGCGCATGTCTCTAACACAAACACAAATACTACAACTATATCTTTCCGGTTACACTCATTTCGTTTCACACATTTTGGGACAAAATCGATATTCAGGGCTGTATTTTTTATTACTATGGTTCGAAAAGATGGTGTTTATTGTTTCATGTACTACGGTTGAATAGCATAATTATTAGTTTTTACAGAAATTATATGAAGAACATATTTTGTTTTTCTAGGATAAGCTTAATGTGAGGAATTGAAATAACAATTGTTGAACTCAATTGGCTGGCTTCGATGCAAGATGTAAAATGTAAAAATTCGATTATTTGCTCGTTATATTTTGAAAATAATTATATTATGCCGCAGACAAAAGAGAATCGGTAAATATTTTTAAGAAACGATGCATTACAACCCACACCAACAAGGTAAAAGAGCCAACGACTAAATTTGACGTCAATGAAAATAATATTAAGTTAAATAGGACCAACAACTATTTGGATATACACAGGTTTAAATCTACAATATATTATATTTAAGGAAAAAAGCAATTAATTTGTCGTACTAATGAATACAAATATAATTCAATTTACATAGATTTTTTAATTTTAACTTCCTAACTTCATTGCATTCGGTCGAATAAAATTCTAACTATGGCTCTGTTGATTTATTCGCTACCACTTTTTCTCTCCGAATTTGTGACGCTTGACAGTTGGTTACATTCATTCTATATAATCTATTTCTATGGTCACAAATTCGAAGAGAAAAAGAGAAAACGTATAAATCAACAGGGTAGTATTTAGTATTTTTTAGCCTTAATGGTAACCTTAAGGTTAAAAAAACAAAATATGTTTTCCATATAATTTCTGTAAAAACTAATAATTTTGCTTTACAAAAAATAAAAAGTAATTATGAAAAGAAAAGCATGTAGTATATGAAACAATCAACACCATCTTTTCGAACTTCGATCACTTTCTTCATAATATAATTTACATTTTATTTTATATAAACACTTGGTAAACTATCGGTATCGTAAGCAATTCCATTTTATAATTTTTAGGCTGCCACACACAGCTTTTCACAAAACATTTCATTTTAGTTAAAATTTTCCAATTTTGATTAATAAATGATGCATTACTACACTATCCAGTTTATAATATTTTAATCACTTTAATTAATAACTTCAAAATCTTTTAAGAGCGCACAATTTTGCTGCTTGCCTGCTCTGGCTTGTGACACATGAAATAGCAAATTTTACAGGGGCAAAATCTTTACATTCAGTCTATAGTATATAATTCTATGATTTCGTCAAGAGTGATTCCTTCTAATATCAAAAAATTTGTTAATGGTACGCGGGTGAATAAATTAAGTAACAATACAAATTATAGGCCTAGATTTACAGCGGTATTCCATACAAAAAGATAAACTTTTGATCAAAATTAGAAAGAGAAGAAAGAAAACTAACCATTTGTGAGAATGCTACCTCTGTTTTTCTTGTATAGCTATAATTTTTCGTTAAAAATACCAAAGGTCTGATATAGCAGGGGCTGATTATGTAAGCATCACGACTTACGACAAATTTTTCGACATTATGACAAAACGGGATATTGAGTCGTTCGACTAGTAATAATTTCGACTCAATTGTTGTTGTTTCAGTCGAACATCTATTTGAGTTTGACTGGGAAATAAACGTAAATGATTATTCTATGAAATTAAACATATATTTATCTTTTAAGTAATAATTTAAATTTTTTTTAACGTTATTTGCTAGATTATTACTGAAATAAAATAAAAAATATTTAGGACTTAATATACCTGGCGTTTCTTTTAAACTGAGACGATCAAATATCTCGAAAAATAGCCACTCTACGGAAAAAATGTCCATAATCAAAATTTAATCATACCGCGAGGGAAATACATTAGTGCAAAAAATAGTCCCCCACCCCCCGCTTTGTAGGTGGGGCGGGGGGCGGGGGTAACTTTTAAACTAAGCTAGGAAGCCATATTTTTTATTGCAGATACGGATTCTACGACTAAAAGTACGTATGATTTGAATGAAATATTTTGTTCGGTTCATGATAGATGGCGTTGTAATCGACGAAATTCAATTTTTTCAATTTCTCCTTCTTAGAACACAGGCATTCGATTCTGCAATACGTTTGAAATAAAAAACATCACGGTTTCATTAGAAATACTCGAAATTCGTCATCAAAACAATTTATTCAGTTTTGTAAATCACATTTAACGTTGGTGTTATTTCTTATCTTCATGTTTTTCGTAATTGCAAAATAAACGATAAAATACTTTAGAATGGAGCGTTTAACTGTGCCAGAGAAAATTGAAATGGTTCTGGCTTATGGAGAAGCTGACAGAAATCTTGAAAATGCTGTTGCTATTTACACTCAACGTTTTCCGGATAGGATTCGTTCACGTGCTTCATTTGGCCGTACTATCAAACAATTTATTACTGATGGAAATGTTCAACCGAAAAAAAAGACCCGTATAGCAACAGTAACTGGAGAAAATAATGAAATTGCTGTATTGGTAGCAGTGGCTCATAATCCTCATGTTAGTACACGAGAAATAGTTCGCGATTCCGGATTGTCCCTCACCAGTGTTTGGAGAAGTTAAAACGGCACAAGTATCATCCATATCATGTGTCTTTACATCAAGATCTTCATGGCGCTGATTTCCAAAATCGGGTAACTTTTTGTCAATGGGCACGTGAACAAATGCAACAAAACCGCAATTTTTTTCGTTGCGTAATGTTCTCTGACGAATCGTTTTTTACAAACCATGGAACGGTTAATCGACACAACATGCATTATTGGAGTGTTACAAATCCGCACGGACTTCGTCAAGTTGAACATCAGCGTCCTTGGACTGTCAACGTGTGGTGCGGAATAATTGGCAACAAACTCATAGGCCCCCACATTATTGAAGGCAACTAATGGTCAAATGTACCGAAACATTTTGGAAAATGAACTGCCAATATTACTTGAAAATTTGAGCTTAGAAGTGAGACGGAACATGTGGTTTCAACATGATGGTTGTCCTGCACACTATTCGGTGGTGGCACGTGAAATACTTGATCGTGATTTCAATGGTCGCTGGATTGGTAGAGCTGGTCCGGTAAATTGGTCTGCCAGATCACCAGATCTTACTTCGCCAGATTTGTTTTTGTGAGGCTATCTCAAAGACAAAGTTTACAAACAAGAACCAACAACACGTGAGAACATGATTGAGCGAATCAGAAATGCGTGTGCTGAAATTCAACCAGACACACTTCTCAGTTGTGTACAATCATTTGAAATGCGTATTAATAAGGGCATTGAAGTCGAAGGCCATCATTTTGAACACTTATTTTAAGCTAAAATTATTTTATTCACCTCCATTTAGATTAATAAATTGTTTTGATGCCGAATTTCGAGTATTTCCAATGAAAACGTGATGTTTTTTATTCCAAACGTATTGCAGAATCGAATGCCTGTGTTCTAAGAAGGAGAAATTGAAAAAATTGAATTTCGTCGATTACAACGCCATCTATCATGAACCGAACAAAATATTTCATTCAAATCATACGTACTTTTAGTCGTAGAATCCGTATCTGCAATAAAAAATATGGCTTCCTAGCTTAGTTTAAAAGTCACCCCCGCCCCACCTACAAAGCGGGGAGTGGGGGACTATTTTTTGCACTAATGTATTTACCCCGCGGTATGATTAAATTTTGATTATGGACATTTTTTCAGTTTAAAAGAAACACCCGGTATAATAGGACTTTTACGACCATTACATCTATTCCTGTTTGTGATCCGGTTTTGCATTTGATGGCAGCTTCTCTCGATGATCATGATGATACATTCCATAAGTTGTTCATCCAACACGAAGCCATTCGTTCTCATAAGCTCCTTATCTAGAATGGCTCCATCCACAATATTAACGACAAGCACTTCATGTTGAAAAAAAATATTTTGTGTTGTTATTTTTCATCAACCGGCAGTTGTTGTTGCACTTCAACCCGTTTGCTATGATTCCCCCTTTGCATTTCTGTCTTCTGAATTTTTTTTAAACAGGTAATACGAGGTAAATATGAAGAGTATTAAATATATTGTTGTGGCTCGGCTATTGGCACCGATCGTGAACAATGGACTCACGATGACATTCATAAACAGAAAATTTTTAAAATTTACATTTTAATAATTTAATAATTTTTATTTGAATTTATTTTATCTACAAATTACAATTACAAATAATAAATACATATAGGACATAATAATAAGGAGCACCGTCGTAAAATTTCACGTGTCCTTTTGTAACACTTTAGTCACATCTACTTTATGCTCTTCAGAAAAATGACGGCTACGACGTGGCTTCGGCACCGGATTCCAATCCAACTTACTCTTGTCGCGCAGCTTAAAATCGTCCACATCCAAATTGTTATTTAGTTCAGTCCTATTAAGTTGCACCACTGTCTCCGGGATATTGTCGTAGTATGAGCCGCGAACATTCATATTCTCTTTGTCGCCACTGTTTATGCTGGAAGTGGTGGTGGTGGTTGTCTTGGTTATGGTGGTAGTACCAGCTCTATGTTTTTGGTGGCTGTCTAGTTCGGTTAGTATATTTGTAATTTTTTTCTCTTCCTCTAGTAAATGGGATAGGTTACGGGTTAAGGAATCTGTCGATTCGGTTATAGCTAAAATTTCTTCTTTGGTCCTTGATTCATCGGTCGTATCCGCCGTTTGGTTAACTTTTAGAAGTCGTTGGTTTTTATTAATCGATTCGATTATATCTTTGACGGAACGACGTCGTGGACTAGGCGATGGTGTATGTAACGAATCATCACTATTGTTGCGGCGAAGTTCTCGAGTCCATTGGTCGTAGCGAGATTCTTTGAGTGAATTGTCATCGCTTAACGGCTTGTACCGTACTTTAAATTCATAGTTTTCCGTTTTAATTGTTTTTGGTTGAATATCGGGGGATGGAGCATCCGTTTTATTATTCTTATTATTTTTCTCGTCTAAACTGTTGATCGACTCGGATATCCGTAAGTCAAACTTTTGTTTTTTCATATTTGGTGTGGTTGATTCAAGAATATTTTCACAATTACTGCTGAGCGGTGTTTGAAGCGGTTTACTCATTTGATTCGACTCATTTACTATTTTTAAGTCGTTTGGTTGCTTTGATTTCTTTTTTCTGGGTGTCACTTCTGGTTCAATATGCGAATCTACTTCGGTTTCAGTGGTTACAGTCTCAACTTTTTTTACGTTTTGTTTAACATTAATCTCTTTTAATTCGGTTACCTGACTTTCGCGAACATAAACCATCTCGGGCGTGCTCGGCATAATGAATTTCTTTTCAACTTCGATTTTTTGATTCAGGCTTGAATCATCAAGATTCTCGTCTATGGATTGATTATCTGGCTGCTGTCTCATTTCAATATTCTTATCGGGTGAAATCTTCTCTTTATCGTTGGATTTTAAATTAATATTTTCATTGATCTCACTACTGGCCGCATTTTCATCAATTGGTTTAATTACAGAAATTTTAATTTCTTGCTTTCCATCTGTTGGTTTGTCGTTGACGTCTTTTTTAATTGATTGATTTATTGTTATTCGTTCTTCTACTGCTTGTTGTGACGGTTTATGGTTTTGTTCCTTCACCTCGTCTTGACGTTTTGTGTAATAATCATCGTCATTTGTACTTCGGACGAACGACTCAATTTCTGACGTTAGATTATGAATTTCTAAAGATTTTTCTGTATCTTCGTCTGACGGGGCTGTTGTTTTAATCGTAGGTACCTGCAAAAGAGCACACAAATTTCAAAATTAGTTGCGATCTTATCGTGCATAGCTGTGATCATTTTATGATACTTGAGAATTTGAGCAAAGCATCCTTGATCCTTAAACTAGCGGCACAATTTAAATGTATATGTTCTTAATGTAACTGTTGCAGTTTAGTAGATCATTTCGAAATAGTACTTACCGCAACTGGTGGAGGCGGAGCTCGCCGTTTTTTGCGCGACGGTTTATTTAAAGTGTTTACCGATGACAAAGATAACGTGTCATCTTCATCGAATGGATTTGTGCTGTTCAAACTGGTTTGCGATGATCTGGAAATAATATAAACGAAATCAGTAACTTGTTAATTTAATTTGCAGCAAAGTGAAAGTGGTGTGCAATCCAACACCTACCCTAATCCATTTCGATGTTGCATTATCGGTGTCGATGTATTCGACGGTTGTACGGTTCGTCGGTAACGATTGTTTCGCAATAAAAAATCGTTATTTGGATTGGTCCGATTCATATCTTGGAGAGATGATCGATATGGTGCGCCTCGTTCAAATGCATTTGGGTAAGTACTGTTAAGTCCAACTGCTACGGTGTTTCGTGTTCTTGAATCATATGTGTTATAATTTGAGCTGGTGTTATAAGGATCAACCTGTCGCCTCAATTGGGGCGGACTTTCTGACGTTTTATTAATGCCCAATGTTGATGATCGTTTTTTCGAACGAAACGATTTAAGAGTCCTATAATATAAAAGAACGCAGGTTACGTAATTTAATTTTGGAAACAATTTCGATTCAAATTCAATTTAAATATTACGTGAAAAGCCAACGCAAATTACTTGAAACAACAAAATTATACTTCCTGTTAGGTTCATATATTTTTTTTTTATTAAAATCTGATTTAATCATTGCCTAATTTGAGTTCATCACCGTAATTAGGTTTGCATCGATATTAGGCGCGGTTATATTTTTGTAAGGCGGCGACATTACTCACCAATCTTTAATACTGTCCAAACTAAAACTGTTACTTCGCCCCTTCTTTTTATCTTTGCCTAGCGTCCAAAATCGTAGTCGCTTGTGTTGTTCATCTTCATAGAATGGATTTAAATGTTCTGGATAATCATAAATTGATATAACACTGGATGTTCTTCCTGTCGTCGATGTTCCATTTGGTTGACTTAGCACTTTACTCATTCTTAATAAGTTAGTTAGGCGGTACGATAAAAAGTAGGCAAATAATGAATTGTTAATTTAATGTTGCGCACTGTAAGAATAAGAAAAAAAAATTATAATCTCTATAAAGAATTGTCTCGAATATATGAACGATTTGTTCGCTCAAATTAGTATTATTGTGCTTATTAAAAAAATTTCGTGGTCGCGTTATTTGTCGATTCAATAATTATATTTGAGAAAATATGACGACCACAATTTACTTTATACTTCTTTAAGACATTTTGTGATAAAAGCTAATCTGTATATAAGTAGTATTAAGACAACGACGAATATAAAAAAACTTGAGTTAATTTATTTTATATATAGGTTTGCTTTTATACATGATCGAGTAAGTATATTGCACTTATCACTTGAGAAGAGATAATAGTGCGCGCACACACTAAACTAAGAAATACAAAACAATCAAAAGATGCGCCTAATATGAATTTCCTGCAATGATAATAAAAGTCGCGGAGATGTACTCGTATTACTGGTTTGAATTGAAAAATATGAATTGTGTCACCTCATGTTGGGCTTAACGTTATTTACGACCTTCATAAATAATTTTATTTATTTATTTATCTACAAATGACATTTGTTTTAATCTTATTATTATCTTGAATTAATTGATTAAAACATAATTATTATACTTAATAATAGCTAAATACTAATGCTTTCTTTTATAAATACGCTCAATACTCCCAAAAACTGATTGTATTGTAACTCTCGTAGTCCGGCCAGCGATTAATTTCTGAGTTCAATGGACTATATCTCGAATACAAAACATACAGAAATTCTCAAAAAGTTATTAATTAAAAGATTTAAATTAATTAAAGGTTTAGTATGTTTGTATGTTTAGTATTCGAGATATAGTCCATTGAATTCAGTATCTAATGGCCATAGAAGGTTCGATGGGAAAGTGAGAAAACCCAGAAAATACAGAACGTCTTATTAATTTTGTTTTGGAAATTTCTAAATTTATTGTAATTTACATTTCATATGATTTGGACCAAATTGGTAAAATTATTTATTTCCAGACAGATTTTTGCTGTATTCTGGTTATTTGGAGGTGATAGTAGAACTACTTATCAAGTAAAATATCGTTCGGCTATAAAATATTTTTTCGGCCTAGGATAGCAAAGGCAATATCTGCATTACCTTTCGGCTGAAAACTTTCGGCTAACTTTAACAGTATTGAACATGTGATTAAATCTGCTTTCAAATAAATGATTTTTTTTGTATTTCGTTTTGAAAATATCGATTCAGTTCGAAGAATATTTCGAAAACAAAAAGACATGTTTGCGTTAGGCTATTAATACAATACAAAATGGAGTATTTAACTGTACAAGAAAAAATTGGTCCTGGTTTATGGAGAAGCTGGCCTTAGTCTTGATAATGCTATTACTCTCTACGCATCGCGTTTTCCGGATAGAATTCGATCACGACTCGTCGAGTAACAGTCACTGAGGAAAGTAATGAAATTGCTCTATTGGCTGGGGTATTCATAAACCTCATCCCGGTACACGAAAAATAGCTAGCGATTCCGGATTGCCCCAAACCAGTATTTGGAAATTTTTTAAACGTCATAAGTATCATCCGTATCTACACCAAGATCTTCATGGCGTTATTTCCAAAATCGGGTAACTTTTTGTCAGTGGGCACGCGAACAAATACAGAAAAATCCCAATTTTTTCGCTACGTATTGTTCTCTGTCTTTTACAAACCATGGAACGATTAATCGACACAACATGCATTACTGGATTGTTGAAAATCCGCACTGGCTTCGCCAAGTTGAACATCAGCGCCCTTGGACTGTCAACGTGTGATATGGAATAATTGGCCACAAACTGGTCAAATGTACCGAGAGATTATGGAAAATTAACTGCCAACATTATTTGACTTGAGCTTAGAATTGCGACAGAAAATGTGGTTTCAACATGATGGTTGTCCAGTACACTATTCGTCGGTAGCACATGAAGTACTTGATCGTGATTTCAATGGCCGCTGGATCGGTAGAGCTGGTCCGGTAAATTGACATGCCAGATCACCAGATCTTACTCCGTCAGATTTCTTTTGGTGGGGCTATCTCAAAACCGAAGTTTACCAACAAACACCAACAACACGTGAGAATATGATTGAGCGAATCAGAAATGCTTGTGACGAAATTCAAGCAGACATGCTTCTCAGTTGTGTACTTCCATTTGAAATGCGAATTAATAAGTGCATTGAAGTCGAAGGCCATCGTTTTGAGCACTTAATTTAATTAAAAGATGATGAGGCGAGAGGACCCATGTAAATCAAGCACCATGGTACGTAAGAGGCGAGGGGACCCACGTTTATCAAGCACTCCGAAGGGAACAGAAACCTACTACGTCCACATCGTTGTTCCTGGGTTGCGCTGAAAGTAGTTTATTCACCAGCCCATTACATTTCTACAGATATTTTTAAAACAAAATAGGTTCTCAGTCGAGAAAAGAAATCGAAAAAAATTGATATCGTTATTACATCGCCAGCTATCATGAATCGAAAAAAATATTTAAACAAAATCCTAAATACTTTAAACCGTAGAATCCGAATCTGTAATAAAAAATAGGGGTTCCTATTTTAATTTCAAAGTTACCTCCCGCCCCACTTACAAGAAGGGGAGGAGGAGTACTAATTTTAGCACTAATGTATGTCTCCTTTGGAATGATTAAATTTTGATAATGGACATTTTTTTCGTAGAGTGCTTATTTTCCGAAATATTTGAGTTTCAGCTTAAAAAAATCACACGGTATTTGTCCTAATTTCTGCTCTTAAAATACCTCGCATAAATCTGTTCTGAATTTTTTGGAGAAGATATATTTGTGATTGATTCATTATGAATAACAGTGATGACAAATAAGGCCCGTTGCACACTTGAGCTATGTTTTTGACTGATCTGAGCTATGTTTTCATTTCACAACTCAAACTTCCAAAACTCCAATAAGAGAAACATTGTAGATAAATCTCAGGATCAACCCAATCTGCAAAGCAATATATTTAAATTTTTATTTTCACCTTTGAGGTAATTAATTAGCTCAAATCGCCCAGAAAATGAACGATATGAGCTATGATTCTATCCTACAGGTTTAAATAAAGAAATTAAATAAATCGGAGCGTACGTGGCGCTCGGCGTTGAGCCAAGCTTCACGAATTCGGTTTCACTTACTTAGGTTTTGCAAAGTAAACCGAGAAGCTGTGATTTCAAAGCATAGCTCACTTTGCTAAAAAAAAACATAGCTCAAGTATGCAACGGGTCTAACAATATGTGGTGCAACAATTGATTCGTAAAATATAATTTTTGTCTCAATACATATTTGGGAACATAATAAGAAAGTTTTCTAACAAGACCTACCAAAGTAGCCATTTTACTACTTATTGTTTTTATGTGTTCAGCCCAAAACATACGAGAATCAAATGTTACCCCTAAGTATTTAAAATATTCCACCCTCTCAACAACAATATTATTTATATTAAAAGATAATGCATTAACTGGGCTTTTGCGAGGTGAGTGCAAAATTATAAATTTTGTTTTTGTTAAATTTAACGAAATAACATTTGACTTCAAGTATATTCAAGTAGAATATTCATGTCATGTTCCATACTACTAATTATTGAGAGTAGGTCACTAGTCTCAGAGAAGACGGCAGTATCATCAGCAAAGATACGGACATGGCCAATCAAGACCAAATTTGAGATATCATTAATAAAAATGAGAAACAACAGAGTGTTACTATAGTCGTGCTATTAATTTTGGCATATTGCTGATGGTCATTTAAGTAACTTTCAATTAATTTGTAGGACTCCGCCCGAAATCCGTAGCGGTATAAACTATCAAGAAGCAACTTGTGGTCAACAGTATCAAATGATTTTTTAAGATCAAGAAATAATGCTCCTACATATTTTTGACTATCAAATGCGTTATAGATCATGTTTGAAATCTCCACAAGAGCTTGTTCAGCACCAGAGCCTTCCCCAAAACCATATTGATACGCATAGAAACATATTGAATCATTTAAGAAACTCCTGAAGCGAGTGTTAATAACTTTTACAAAAATTTTATGAAATACAGATCCTTATCACCGCTTTCAAAAACTGGAACGACGTTGGCAATTTTTAAAATATCCGGATATACACCAGTCTCAAATACTTTATTAATCATTCCAGCAAGAAGGCTCGAAAAGAGAGAAATATTACGTTTTAAAACCGTATTTCGAATATTATCCGGTGGTTCGGATTACTACTGCTCAAACCGCAGATAATATTGAAAAGTTCTACAGGAGTAGTGGATGATAGGAATATTGAATTCGGATTAGAATGTATTCTATTAAATTTGTTAATGTCCCTATCACTTCCAATTGCATTTCCCAGAGAAGTTCCTATTTTAACAAAATAATCGTTCAATACATTAACTATATCAGTGGCATTAGTAAATTTACAATCATTAGATACTATGGGTTTAATATCGGATTTTGAATTATTTCTGTTTAATATTTTTCCACAAGATTTTCTGGCTTACATTGCTATACATATTGTCAAAGTAACGTTTCTTGGCGAAATACTTCTCAAATGATCATTAAAATCTAACTTTTCATTTATGATAACACCAAGGTATTTATATTGTTTCACACGTTCAATGACTTCAGTATCTGCTAATATATTTTGATTACATTCTAGTTTGTTTTTATTGACATCACCAAGTACTTTGCTTTAGAAATATTAAGTGTCAACTTATGGAACATCAGCCGCCATTTTCTCAGATTCTCCAAATCTTCGTTTATTTTCTGAACAACTTCGCTAAGGCTTTAAGGAGTCATCAGCAAACATATTCACTTTACAATTTTTTATAACTTCCACTATATTATTGATGTACAGGATGAAAAGAAATGATCCGAGATGCGGTCTTCCGAGATTATTTCTTATTGACTTAGGATACAGTTATCGGCTTTTGTATAACGTTGCATTTCTTGAAGATAATTATTGAACCTTTCTTGTGTTCCATATTTGCTTAATTTTTTTTAGTGTAAGTTGTCTATCGATTGTTTGAAAAGCTTTACTACTTTATTGTCATCTATTTCAGATTTTCAATTATCCAACATTAAGTTTAATGCAGTTTCACATGAATGGTATTCTCGGAATTCAGATTGTTGGTCGACAATAATATACTATTGTTGTTAATGTGGTTTATTAATTGGTTTTTAACTGATCGTTCTAATACAGCTTCGTAGGTTGGTATAGCATATTTGCATCTGGTGTTGTTGGTTTAGGCATTTTCGAAATTTATTCCGTTGATATTTTCCATGATCTCGATACTTTAGCATATAAGCTTTTATTGATCAAATTCGTAAATTTTGATGATACTATTTAATTCTTCATAGCGCTTAACATGATAGTACGGTTTATATCATCAATGATCAGCGTTCGACTTCAGACTACTAACAGTTTTAGTTATCTCTTGACATACAATATTTTGGAAACAGAATGCAACTGTGCAAGAATACGCATTCGATTCATTGAAAATTCTTTACATCTGGAATATTGTTATCGATGTCAATCACACTGGATACAAATGTATTATTAAGAGATTCGGCCAATTCTAGTTTATCAGTTACTACTTTATTGTTTAATTGAATATTCCATTGTGTTGTTGTTTTAGTTTTATACATGTATCCCATAGTTCCTTTGGATTACTTTGGTTTTCTATCAATTTGTTTTTGAAATAAGTCTGCTGCTCCTTCCTTAAGGTCCCGATTCACGTATATTGCAAAAACACGTCATTTTGTGATACCATCGCATAAAAACTAACCAACTGATCACCAACATTTATTTTTAAAATTTCGCTATGGCATTACAAAATAAACAATGTTCGCAAAAATCGCAAAAGTTTTGGTACAAGAAAAATAATCTGAGATGATTGACGATGTCGTTTTGCTAAATCTTAAGTATTAACCGAAGAAGTAGCAGAAAACCAAACTCCCTTCGTAATTTTTCCAAAGTCGCAATCGCAAAATTTCATGATTTTATTCCTAATTAGTTTTACTAGAATCTAACAGATGTAGCTAGTTTCCAGTCTTACAGTAGTTAAACTCAGTATTCGAACGCAGAGCAAATAATTAATATTTTTGTAATCAATTAATGTGGTTTTCCAGCTAGAAACGACAAATTAATATTTTAACTAAAATTAAAATTATCTATAAAGTAAATACAAAATATTATAAGTTAAATTTAAAATAATCCAGTTGTTTCTTTTCGTTTTCCATGTGTAAAAATATTTTTTTTCACACTCGATACATTTTGATGGCAGAGGGCGTTCGATGTACAGCTGATATTTTGTAGTGGTGTGTATGAAATTATGATTTTCTTTCAATCTTTAATAAATACAATAATAAATTGTATTTGTGTTTTATTTACTAGAGAACTGACCTGGCGAAGTTCGTTTTGCCAAAAAAAGGTTTTTTGACTGAATTAATTTCGAGCATTCACGATTCCACCCGAATTTATTTTTTTGATCGAAAATTATCGATCGTTAACATAAGCAATAATATAAGTTCATTTATAGATTGACTGAAACACTTTTCGAATTCAATATCCTATATTTATACGGAAAGCTGACCCGACGGACTTCGTTCCGTCCAATATTTGGCGAAAATAGAATAAAATCAAGTATTAATTTCATTGAATTCTATTCGTTTTATTGAAATCTAAAAAAAAGAATAGAACAATGATTGTGTTCAATTTAAGGCTGCATGATACACAACATTTTTGTTTTCTGCTTCGGAGCGTAAATGAAGAGTGAGGATGGTTTCCCAACTCGGGAACATGACATTTCCAGATTTACGCCACACACTTCTAGCGACTGCCCTTGTGACTTGTTTATGGTCATCGCGAATGCAAGTTTGACTGGAAAATGAATGCGTTTGAACTGGAACGGCAAATCGGTTGAAGCCAAAGGAACTCGCGGAGTTAGGCATTCTTTCCCCTTGAACGGTCCTTTCAAAATCCATGCCACTATCACATTGTTTATTAGCTTCGTCACAATCAGTCGGGTTAGATTGCACATTTTCGGGGCATGAAGATTTTGTAGCATAACGATGAAAGATTCAACTTTAATACGCAAATGATGAGGTGGCATGCCAGGCAAATCCAAAGAATAATGTTCGGATATACGTTAGTAATGAGTTCATCTTTCGTAGAAGTGAATTGGCAAATTTCAGGTGGAATCGATATTAATCCACTGCAAGTATCTCCCGGAACCCGATTCTCAGAAGTTCTTTGGATAAAACTTCTGCAGTTCTATCCTGTTGCAGAAACACTAGCATATTCATACTTGGAATCACGGAATCACAGAAAGTGTTTGTCGGAAGTCGACCGCAAACAGTATCACACGCCACCAACGCGACAATTATTGTTGCGCAAATCTTTCAATGTTCGACCGTGTACTCATCACATACGATCAATTTACAATTTTTTACAACACTTTTGCCATGGCTGATTGCTTTGAAATGTTGCAATCAGGATTTTCGTTGATTTGCATGTTTAACGCAAGCTTCAGTGCTGAATGTCCCATTCTTTCACCTTCCAACGGTGTCGCAGCAATTCCGGTAGTTGCGAGAGCCACTTTGAGCACGCATTGCTGCAAAAATCGATGATATCAGGAACGTTTTCCCAGTTCCGTCGGGAGCATCAAGGAAACATAGTCCACCGTTTCCATCATCGACTGCCTTCATCAGTTGCATACGGACTCTTTTGCTGTTCCTTCAACAGTGGAACATTTGTTTGTACAATTCACGATTCAACACATCTTTCGTTTGACGATTTGGTGCTGGCATATGAATTTCAGTCAATAGTTTGCCACTCATAAGCAAACACAAATCTTCAATCAGCACTAACGCTTCACTGTAGATGTCGTCTTCATTTGCAATTCGAATTCCCTGTCGCGACTCAAAAGCGATGCAAAATGTCTTCTGTAATGTCATCTTTGTACGTATCTTTGTACGTGGGTTTGAAGGCTGACATGTCGAAATGATTATAGCGAAAAGTGTACGAACTTGCTTGGCAGGCGAAGAAGCTTTGGCATCGTCTAGCGTTTGATTCCAATGATTTTCGTGTTCAAGCAATTGTAACTGTTGACATGCTTCTCGAAATGTTGCACACACCGTACCATTCACAGTCCGCAATGACACAAATGAAGTTGACCCGCGCACGTTAACCAAAAGCAACCGAAGGTAGAAGCAATCGTCGTTCTTTGGATGGATTGTGTAAATTTGTCCCACTACATCAGTTGATACACACCTGGATATCCGCATCTACTGGTTGGATTTCTGCATAACCATTTTTTCGACGATGCATTCCATGTGTAGTATCGAGACACATCCGAGTAAAGCAACGTTCTTGCAAACGGATCACTGGCGCAAGTTGAAAAGAAACTCGTGAATGTTGTTGCTTGTGGTCTTTCCACCCGTTGTGTTGCGTTCTCTGCGTTGAAATACACGCTTTGGCAACTCTCCAAATGAACTTGCATATGCACAACAGACGGATGACGTTCATGAATTGCAAATTAAAATATTGTCCAGAGTACTTCGTTGCAGTTCACATATCGGTCCATTTGAAACTTGCTGATTTCATCTCGTTCAACGCCAATAACCGCCATATCACTTCCTTTGGTGACGTATTTGCAAACATACTTAATCGATTTCACCGAACTGAAGTACTCAATATTGATATGTGTTTTAAATACCTTAGACAATATTGGCGAATATGATCTATCCATGTGTTGTCAAAACCACGAGATTCGCTCCTTTCAATTGAGTGATGAATGTTCTGCCGTTGTCATCTGGTGAGTGACGCCGATACAGTGGATATCCATCGTTTCCGGTTTGAGTTTCCGAAATAAAAGTAGATGGATAGCGTTTTGAGCATTTATTATCGGACACACAAACCGAAGTAGAACTGTTCTGTCCGCATGGTCCGTGGAGCATATTGATCTTCATCACTTCGTGCAACTCTGGATCTATCTCAGGATCAGAAATTTCGGCGGAAATGAAGTCGGGTGAAATGAATTTGGTCGTGCGGCAAACCTCTTTTCTGCCACTCAACTGAATACATCCATCATCGAACAGTACCGTATACACGTTGTTTCGTAATGAAGTCCATTAAACATCTGAGTTTTTGTTTGAACACTCGTGCTGCAACGTCGTGACGATCGCTTGGTGATTGACCGGGATACAATAACTGCGTTGTCTCTGGCCATTTTGGATTGCAGGTAAACGTCACAAACAAATCCGGCCGTGCATAATTGCGCACGGAAGTCATCGCGTCCTTGGAGTACTCGTGCATGTGTCTCGGACTGCCAATGCATGTTGATGGTAAAATTGTGAGTCGACCAACATCTTTATTATCTGCGTCACTATTGACAGCATCTCGCACGTGAATATATTCTTCAGATCGCAAATTAGCCTGATTGAATCGAATGTAATTGAGTCGTTCTATCTCAACCTTAACGTACATATCAACCGCATATTGTTGTAATAATCGGCGATGTCTCAGTAACTGGTTGTCAATGTTTTGGCGAATCATCATTCGATATACGTAAGAGTTCATTGAACTGGTCTTTTTATTTGTTTCGACGCCTAAAAATTTACAATTTATGAAGTTGATAATCAAAAGTGTTTTTTTATACTAACCATTGGCCGGATTTATCATGTTGTATCTCAAGTGATATCCGTCTTCACCACGGCAGAACATAAGCGGATATTGCAGTGCGTCATACGATCGATGTGTCTCACTTTTTCGCTGATTGCTGATATTTCACTAACTGTAGGTGCATTGTATTGTCGTTCATGAGTGATCATCGGATGGCATCTGTTCCAACGTAGTCGTAAACAGTTTGATGAGCTCATTGTGTTCGTGTAACATTTGCTGCAATTGTTGGACTATTTCTCTTTTCGTTGTAATAAAGATAGCACAACGCCGATTTACTTCATATACAGGAAAGTATATTTGCAGATATTTGTGTTCTTGATCTGGATGCGGCAACACGGATCCAACAAGATGAAAAATTTGCCCATGAATCTGTATAGTTGGAGGCAAATTATGTAATTTTGCAATAGCATTCATTGCTGATGTTTGTGAAATTACTTTGACTGTTTGATTGTAATTTCGGTCATTTACAATTTAACCACCAAACGATGTCATTTAAAAAACAACGTTGTACATCTCGATGTGTTGCAAGAAATGGTTCGAATTAGGAGATTCACCGTAAAGCAGCGTGCGCAATGGCTCTGGTGGTTAACTCCTGCAATTTCAACCTTGCCGCTCGCGCAACACAATCGAGGCGGTTCTTTCTCAAATTTAACTGCATTGCAATGCTGAAAAACGACAGACATCTGACCGAATTGAACTGATGCGTGCGCACTGTATTAAATGTTTGGCTCATATCGAAAGGCTGCACGTTCAATGTTCACCGGCATTTGTTGTTGTCGACGTTGTCGTTCAATAGTCGCACGTCGTGATGTTTCTTCATCACTTTGCCGAGCACGAACATCTCTTCTTCTCAATCGTTGTTGATCATTAAAAGCTTCGTTGATCTTTTCTTTCGTCGACTGTCGCACAAACAAAAACAAAATGATAAAAATATCTGAAAGTCATTTAACTGACCGCACAGCACAAATTATCAAATCAGAAAGAACAAACAATATGCTGAGCTGTCAAACGGAATGACCGTCTACAGCGTTAAACCACCTGTTGAACTGTAATTGAATTGTACTGAAAAATGAAATGCGCCTACAGCGCCACCTATTGAGAATTTTTTGACTTTTCTTTGTTCCTAAACCTTCGCGTAGCAATTACGAACAAACACGCAGAAGGAAGTATTCAATTTGGTCCAGTAGTTTTCAAGTTTTAGGCACCCGAACACACCACGATCCATTTTTATATATAATGATGAAAAGATAAGTATTTTTCTGAAATATATACTGAAATGTATTTAGATATTTACGACATGTCCGCGAAGCATAATTTTATACGAGCAGGTCTGATCGTTTGTTATTTAAAATTACAACACAAGCTCATATTTTTTTCTATAGATTCAAGATGTATACTGGAGGGCTAATCAAGTAAGCAGAATTAGTACGACTGACGACTTTCGACTCAAACTAATTTTGACAACTTTTCAATGAAAACATAAATATCGTTACGACTTGTGTCTCGCATTTATAACCGACAAACCCACAATGCTTTAAATAAAATAGACTTCTGACGATATTTGTCGTAAGTCGAAGTCGTAATCCGCCCCCATATTCCAGGTTCATCCTGGAATCCAGGCGAGTGTGCAATATCAAAAATCTATTGAGTTTGGCGGCGGGGATAATAAATAAAACCATCAAATAAATTTTAATTTGTAATTTTTGATTAAGTTTTTTAGGATGCCGGCTATTTTTCACTGCACAAGAGGTTCCCTATAACAAATTCTCTAACTACTTCTGACTACTAGGCATCTGAAACCGGGTCAATTCTACAATTATTACAAACATGTCCTGTCCCTATATCTGGTTATTTGTAAAACCGTTAGTCTTGGTCGCACACTCTAAACTCTAACACCTTATGGTGAATTAATAATAATGATCTTGGCTTCTTAATTTGCAACTTTAGTTCTCCGGAACTTGCCAATAAACCTTGAATCATGGTGTGACGTCGATGCAAGTCCCGTTTATAGAGAAAATCAAATAATCATCTATCAAATGCATATTGGAACAATTTGGAACGCAGAAAATTGGAAATGACGCAGTTGAAACAAGTTCTGAAATATTACGGCCACATTATCGACGTTTCAATTGTACAATCAAGATCCTTTGCTTCTCATTGTTTTTGGCGACGTTGGCGTGTATATGATTGAACCGATAAAGGTGCAATTCGCCGCTAAATTTTCATATGGCACAGCAGAACTCTCATGCTGGTCCCACACCGTCCATAAAATGAAGAGACATACCATCAAAAAGCGGTAACCAACTAAGTGAAGCCATTATTGAGAATCTTGTCTACGGCAAGTCAACATCAAGCAACCTTATGTAATTAAAAATCATTTATGGAAATGCACCAATTACAGCATTTACCAGATTATCAGTGAATAAAAGAGGATCCCAAAAAACGTATTTATATTTTAACTTGTTGTACCGCAAAAAACATAAAATTTGTAAAAGAATTAACATTTTTTGACAAAGATAGAAACAAATTTTTTTTTAAATACAAATACAATATGTAACCTACAAATACAATATGTATGTATGTTGACAGCTCCTAGTATTCCAGAACAGTTTGGACCAAATTCTTAAATTACAGTAATTTACAGAATTCTGAAAGAACATACTCTGTTACCCGGTTCTTCATTGAGGTCTCCCTGGGAAAAATATAAATTTTAATGGTTTTAGATTTAAAATGTTGACAAAGAGCGTAGCTCAAACCCGGTTCTATTGACAAAATTAAAATTTGTAGTTTAGTTTTTGGCGATACATTAAAAGTTTTAATGATAGTGTGTAATTCGGTTATGCACAATAATTTTACCATGGGATGATTCTTGGTAGGCAGATAGGGGGGTCATTTAGAAGATGTCATCCCATAGAACTAATGTTCTAAGAGTCACGGTAATCATCGACCCTAAGTAATTGAACTTTCCCATTCTTCTCATTTATCGTATGGTTGCCCTCTAGTAACGAACATTTTCTTGTTCACAACGCTGATGTGAAGCACATTTTTTGGACGGTTGCCGTCATAAAGAATGCCGTTTAAATTGCATGAATAATTAGAATCACGCACCCGTTAAAAAGGAAACAGTTTGGATATTCTGGAATTTCGCTCCTTATATGAATGTGCGTTTGTACTTAGGCGGTTGGAAAATTACGATTCATTCGTAATTCGGAATTATGAGTGAATTACTAGACACGAAACCATCTCGAAAAAGTAATATATATGTTTAATTGGAGTCATTAAAAATTCACTAAATTCTGGTCAGCAAGTTAAAACTCACTTTCGTTAGGGAGTAGGAGTGACGGAAGAACTGATATACGATGGATGTATCACGTTGTGCGGGTAGTAGTTTACTAGTTTTATGAATCAGTTTTGTACAAGTCATCTCATTCACACACGCTTTTAACTTTAACACTAAATCTTCAGCTTCTTCGTTTAATTCTTGGTCTATTTCGTTTAAGTTAGCATCTTGGCATCCTAAAAATTGTTGATTTAAATCATATAGTCGAGTAAAATTCATGAGAATAATTTTTTCGCGAACGTATTTCTATCGGGTCACAATCTCTTGTTGCTTTTATCTTCCGATAATTTAAACTAACGCTTAACAAACAATGGTCACTAATTTGCTGCTCTTTAACTACTTCGCATTGCACATTTTTTGAATTAGTTATCACTAAATCTGTTAAACTCTCGCTATATAAACAAAATGATCGTATAATATTCTCTGCTCTCTCACGGTTGTATTTATATTTTTGTAGTGGATTACACTAAGACTTCGTATTACGTTATCTAAATGGGCGAATTTCTTTGGATTTGCACTAAATGTTCTTGAATGTGGATGATTCAATTTGTGAATTGGGAAAGTCGATTAGACTTTAATTGTTCATAATTTGTTGATTTGTTGTATGTATAATAATTTAGACTTTTGTTAACTTTGTGAGATTTTTTGCCGTCGTTGTGGAGAGGCGGCTGACGTTGACCTCTCCTTGTCGACCTGGGTTGGCGTCATCGGCAAGGGGTGGATGTTGTCGCAGGTCGAGATCGCGCAAAATGAATATTGTACATATAAAGGAATGTATATTTTTGGCGATTGGGAGGGGGTTATACTTTTTCTCTGTGGTGCGAAAACTGGATTAGATTTTGACGAGTGGTGTATGTGTGTGATTGGTTTGCACAGGATGTGCGGCGAGGATGTGCTACAGCTGTATTGCAGTGAATCTTTTTTGATATTTGGAGTGATTTGAATGGGTTTCGTTCATGGTGAGTAATGGCTCGGTGTCTGCGGTTTGTGGTGGTTGTTCGTTGAACGTTGTGTTTCTCAACTTGCGGAGAGTTGTGTTCATGTGTGTTCTGTCGTTACCTGTATTTATAAGGTATTTTTGACTGTTTTGAGTTGTTTTGTTTAGGACTTGAGGTAGTTCTCATTTGTTAGTGTATGAGGGCGGATTTGCAGTTTTGTATTGAATCATTGCCTGAATGTTGGATTTGTATGTCCAAATTGGTTTCTTTGCTGAATGCTTCGGGTGTTTTTGTTGGAGTTTGCCGTCGATTTGGCGGGGGCTGAATCATTTTGGGAGTTTTGGTATGATCGGTCGTACGCTGAAGTTTTTGGGCTGTGGGTTGCCATGGTTCGTTTGTGATCTGTCATGGATTCGTCACGGCTTTGTGAAGCATGGTTTTTGTTGAATGGTGGTGTTGGCAGGAGGTCGCTTGGTGGATGGTAGTGGTTTCATGGTGGGAAGATTCATGCCGTCTGTTGGGATCGTTTCGAGGTAATTTTAGCTCCTGGATGGACATTGCATAATTCTCTTGGTACATTTTACTACGATTGTTTGTGGAGGTGGTTTCTTCCACGCTTTGATTTCGGAGATTTTCGGAGAGAGCTATTTTGGTGATGTTCCTTCTTCCTATTATTCAGCGTTTGTGTAATAAATTGTTATATTTTTATTTTGGTTTGATTAGCGATAGAATTTTCCGTTTCCGTATTTCTTCTGTGCATTGAGAATATAGTGTAGGTAATTTATGATTAGCTGTTTTCTATATTGTATTTCCTTCATAATCCATCATTTTTGCAAGATTAATTGCAACTATGTTGGGGTTGGTAACGAATCCTATTATTTACCGCAAAATTGCCTTTTTGTGACACTCAATGGGTTACTAGTATCTTCTCACAGCTTATTAGCGATATTTTTGCTTTATAAAAAGAAATATTATTTGCATTGGATTTGGGATTTTAACAATCTTAACATAGAGAATTGTTTATCGGCAACTTCGTTATATCTATGTAACTGAAAAGCTAGAAATATTTGATATAATTAATATAATTATTCAAAAGAAAGAGAAGGTTTGTATACTTCAATACACCAACGACTGGATGTTTGTCATAAAATGTAACGTTGCCAATCTTGACTGTTTTAGTACAAGAATTATAATTATTAATTCCCAATTTCAAATCAACCCTAAATATTAATCTACATGTACAGTGCCGAGCTATTATATTAAAATTATTCGGTTTTCAGGAAATCTCATTCAAATATATTTAATATACGAGTACATATTATCCCTCTTTTAAGATACTGGTACGATTTATATTTAATTATAAAAATTATAAAATAAACTTATTTATCATTCATTTTAGAATAATTTTTTCAAATTTTATCTAGTTGCCTTTACTTAAATATTACCTTCCAGCAGGAAAGCCATTGACGACACACTAATTACTAATTTACGTTTGTTACCAGTCTGAGATGAATCGTTTATGACAAGTCTAATACGAGGTGACAAGTCATAGACGAGTCGCATGTGTCATGTCTGAGATTAATTGTATGTGATATATCCCCAGCAAACGTAGAAGAAGTTCCAGAACTAGTGCAAAAGTAGTGATAAAAGTATTTGTTTCCTTGTGAAAAAGGATGGGCGTCGGGAAAAATTCATCAGTTTTATAAAAAATTTTTAGTAAACATACGAAATTTTTGCGAATTCTAAATTATTTAGGATATTTTAATGGATGGATATTTTAAGGGATATTTGAATGCAATCCGGTAGTTAATCTAGTTAATCTGGTTTTTTTTTTTGCTATTTCGTGTTCGCCCAATTCAACGGTTAAATACTAATGAATTTTAGAGTTATTTTGAATATAGTTCAAATAACTTTGGTTTCAGGAAATTCTACTGTAGTTGCGGAGTTGCAGAATGATTAAATTAATAAATGTTTCAATTATTTAGGAAGCCGGAAAATATGAATTTAGAATTAAATTTCAGGAAATTTACAGATGCTTGTGAATTAATGCTTCATTGTAATTGCTGATTGTGTAGTTTAGAATTGTGTTGTCATTTTATTACTAACGACTTTACATAGGTGTCTGTAACGGGTCGAGTCAACCAATTTTGGTTAGGAAGCCGAAAAGTATTAATAGAATTAAATTTCAGGAAAATTCCAGATGCATGTGAAATAATAATATTTTTTCTTAGGTTGCCGTTTTAAAGAAGCAATTGTTGAAGACCAATACCATCGTTATCCATTAACCTATTAAGCCTTTATCCTTCATCTAGTAGATTAGAATTGTGTTGTCTTTGTGTTACTAACTATCGGCTATACCTAGGTGTCTGTAACCGGGCCGATTCTGTCCCACTTAACTAACCTATCCAATCCTTCGGTTTTGTTATGTGTAAAAAAGGGTGTACGGTGGACCCGGCGTCATCCGGGAACTCAAGCCTAAGAACTTGGTCGTACATTCAAAATCAATCAATCAATCAATCAATCAACTAAATCTGTTAAACTCTCGCTGGTTTCTGTAACTTTACTATATTTTTTAACCACCTGCATTAGTCTATGATATATTATCAATTGATTAGATTTTACACTGTAATTTTCATTGGATTTGACATGATATTTTCCATCCATTCGTCAAATTTATCTACGAAAACTGCTCTACAAACCTTTAAATATTTCGATTTAAAAAAAGTGACTTATGTCACTTTCAAAATAAACGACTCATATCGGAACTTCCTTCATATTACGTCTCCATAACTTACACAACTACATAATAATTTGTTGTTGTTCTTTATAGGACAAATTTAGGACAAATCTCATCTTCGTAAACATATTGAATATTAAAAATTGACACGGAAGTGATTGTTCAACACCATCATTCGAAATATGTACACATTTCTATTGATAGAAAGAAATATACGTTCTGTAATGAAAACATATCATATAAAAAACCAATCCAGCAGAACTGATCTATGCATTCAACATCAACACACAAATCTAAACAACCGGAAAGCTAAATCAAATTCATTTTTAAATACAAACGATAGCGAAAATATTGTTGACCAATTTCAATTTGAAAAATGTAAAACCAAAATTAGTAAACCGCAACTAAAAAAATTTTGTGTTTTTTATAGTGTACAAACCAAATTAAGACAAAACCAAATTCGATTATTTATTTATTTATGACATTCTATGGCGTTAATGGTTTAAACCTAAAACTTAACCTACTGATTATAATTTAAATATCTTTGTAATTTTATCTTGTCGTAAGATCAATAACGATTGATGTTATAAACACGAAAGCGGCGAATGGATTTGAACTCCATATCTGTCACATTTTAAACTGTACGAGTATTCAGATGTTGTATTCCATTAATTAATATGCGACATATTATTCAGCCAATTAAGATTTTAAGAAATGACAAAATTATTTTTCTTGAAAACGAATTCTTTTGAGCAGACCTCCATACGGTCCATCAGATCAGTATTGATAATGATAAACAGAGGAGATAGAAAAATTAATTGGAATCTGGTGAGCATCGCGTGTCTGATTAATATTGAATATATTATGTATCTGTTTAGTGTTTATATCACAATGTAAGATAAAAAGTTGCATGATTGTGCTATCAGAACGTCTAATATATTTCATAAATTGCTGTTTGTTAAAACTTGAGTTATCAAGACATGTTGATTTATACAGGGTGAGTTGTTTAATAAATCTTAAACTTTCTCCTCGAAAACTACTGTTGATAATTAAAGAGAAGAATGTTTGGTTCTCTCCTACCTAATCGGACCATTTTTCTTTGATCGAAATTTTTTCGACTGAAAAATTTGTGAAATTTCTAACGAAGATTTCCCAAATTTATTGAAAGGTATTCCGTTACGAAAAGACAAGTAATGTGGCTTCAGATGGATGGCTTATTTCCTTATCTTAGACGAGCTTCTCGGAAAGCTAATCGGAAGACGTGGTCTTGTTTCATTTCCCGTACGATCACTAGATCTAACTTGTATATGAGTTTTTATTTATAGAGAAAAGTGAAAGTTTTGGATATTTTGATCGCGCTACCACAGCAGAAAATATGAAACAAAAAATTAAAGAAATTTTCAGAAATAATAGTCGCTAATCTGGATACCATTCAACGTATAACCTAATTGCTCCCCGTTCACTTTGCGAACGGTCGCCGTATACTGTCATCAAATCGAACGCTACTGTAAAATCCAGACTAGTGAAATTATTTAAATTGGAAAATTCATTTTTTGTTTCAATTTGCTTGATAAGTCGAAGAAGAATTGACTTTATTTGTCGTTACAACGAAACAGTGTTAAAGCGATACCACATACACATGTCTAACGGACAACTTCTAAAAACAGGATAGTAACCTAGCACACAATTTATCGATAAAAAAATATCAACATAAAAAAATTATTTTTTAGGGGAAACTGGAGAAAGCCAGGACCGCTAGATTTATTTTGGTTTACAATTGAACCATATCTATCAAGAAATATTATTTATATAGTAATATTTTTTGATCACCCAGTAAAATCAAAGGCCTACTACAATCATATTTGAAATTTTATGGATATTTTATTGATTTTCATCGATTAAATTTACGCTTAGTTCCTACCCAGATTTGGCATTTATGAATTAATTACAGCATATTTTTGACTTAAATTAACGAAAAAATGGGGTAGATGCTCGATTGGATAGCAAGCAAGCAATTTGCTACCCAAAACTGTGACTACCCAATTAATTTTACCAAAGAAATTTGAATTTCTAATTATATTTTTCATAATATTTTTGTTTATTTTTGCGACTGCAAAGTAAAATTGCTGCTTTAAAAATTATACAGCAAATTTTTGTGTTGTTTTACTGTGCAATCATGAACAAAAATTTTATAAGAAAATAATTTCAAATTCACATTTCCTTGGTAAAATTAATTGAGTAGTCAGAATTTCGGCTAGCATATTACTTGCTTGCTAGCCGATCGAGTATTTACCCTAATATGTAAACAATCTGAAATTAGTAGCCAAAATAATAAATTTGCGATTGTTTAATAATTTTAATTGAAACATAATCATTTTTCATTTAGCCGTTTCTAGAACGAATTTTTGCTCTGAATGCCAAAAATCTAAAAACGAATTCCGAACTCATCCAAAAATTTTAAACGATTTTTTCTTTGTTGTGTTTTAGCCTCTCTTCATTGATATTTGGTACTTCAAAACAAAAATCGTCAGTATTTTTTCTTGTATGTGGCTAGGCAAACCAAATTTACGCACGAATCGTCTTCAGTCAGATGTGTATCATCGCTTGTACAGGGTTTTTCAATAAGAGCACTTCAACTTTTTTTTTGAATAAAACACAAACTGTTCGACTTTTGAACTAACTTTTTTTTTATTAACGAATTTGAACATATACATTTAAGTATGAAACTCGATTTCTTTTGTATGACCACCGCGTGCACGTTTTACGATTTTTTACGTTACAATTTTCGACCACTCTTTCGCATAAATCGGCCGAAATTCCAGCAATTTCACGATCTATATTGGCTCTGAGCTCTTGCAACGTCGCCGTCTTATTGGCATAGACCAATGACTTCACATAACCCCAAAGAAAATAATCTAGAGGTGTCAAATCACACGAGCGCGGCGGCCCTTAGTCTTCAATAACGCGATTGTATCGTGTGCTGTGTGGCATGTGGCCCCGTCCTGTTGAAACCACATGTCGTCCAAGTCCATTCCATTCAATTGCGGCCAAAAAAAATCGTTTATCATATCGCGGTATCGATTTCCATTAACAGTAACGTGGCGATCGTTATCGTCGATGAAAAAATATGGCCCAATGACGCCGCCGGCATGTAATCCGCACCAAACAGTGACTTTTTCGGGATGCAGCGGTGCCTCATGAATCACGTGTGGGTTGCTTCCTGCCCAGTAACGCATATTTTGCTTGTTGACAAATCTATTTAGCCAAAAGTGAGCCTCATCGTTGAAGATGATTTTTCGGTGAAAATCTGCATCATTTTCGATTTGCTCTTGATCCCAATTCACGAATCGGCGTCGCTTCAAATGGTCAAACGGCTTTAGTTGTTGTGTCAGCTTGATCTTATACGGATGCAGGCCAAAATCTTTACGTAAAATTCGCCACAATGATGTCACAGAAAGGCCCAATTGTTGCGAACGTCGTGTGAGCGACGGATTCGCGTCTTCTTGAACTGAAGCCCTGGCGGCTGCGATGTTTTCAACACTTCGAGCACTTCTTACTCTCGAGGGCACCAGAACATTATGTAGCGAAAACGTAGACTCAAATTTTGCCACTATACGGTCGATTGTCGAACGGGCTGGCTTGTTAAATGGACCGTAAAATGTCCGTAATGCTCTTAAAGTAGCAGCAACAGAACGATTATTTTGATAAAAAATTTGCACGATTTGCAATCGCTGTTCACGTGTGTAGCGTTCCATGATGAAATGTATACTAATGAAGTTTCCAAATGACAAAAGATTAATAAAAAATTTGGCGTCGTTCGCCGTCCCTATAGGAAAAAAGTTGAAGCGCACCTGTTGAAACATCCTATAGAACTTGGAGAAAATTGTTTTACTGTAATGCAGATCAATTTTTGCTCGTAACTATGAAATCATACACTTTACGAATAACTTTGTATGAATACAACGTATTTATTTATTTTTAACTGTCTAATCCAAAATCGCACAAATCTCCTAAAGTAACGAGTTTCATGATCAGTCAAGATCAAATTTTTCATTATAAGTAAGTATCTTGCACCGTTTCCGAGATAAAAGTCTATAGCATTTATTAATAAAACTCACAGTATGCAATTTTTCCAATGTGTGGAAAAAATAGTTCTAATTCCATACTAAATTCCGTACTACAAAATATCAAAGCACACATATGTATATTTGTATATTAGTTTGGTCACTGCAGTCTGATGAGAAGACCAAATTTTTAATATAAAGAATTCAATGTTTCATTAGTTCGAAACCGAACTTCCTCCGTCTTGGTAACCTCACCGAAATAATATTTTTTGTATTTATTTAAATAAAACTTTTTTGTTTTGGAAGAAAAACAACAAAAAGTCTTTAATTTCGAAAGAAAATTATTACTAGTTCCATGTGAACAGAACTAAGGAAATCCGCTTTGCAAATAAACAGAGTAAATTTGTGAACACTGCTTTGCTTCTGGTCATGACCAGAAGGTGTGTTCAAAGAAATATAACGATGTATTTTATACTAAATATTATTATTATTATTATGTTATTGTTACAAGTACACTGGCGGGCGGTGGTGATCAAGCCACTACGTGTGGGCAAGACACATTAACTCTGACGTAATGTTCCACGTCAGTGGAACAGGGCAGTGAAGAAACCACGACTGATATCATGTATATAAAACGCCAGAAGTAGATAATATACCGTGTTCAAGGTTATATAAAGTTCTTGGCCGATCATTGGACCAGGTATTACTAGTTTCCTGAATGCATGTCTGGATAAAGAAATTTTTCCAAAATCTTGAAAAAACGGAAAAGCAATAACCATCCAAAAAGGCGGTTATCGAGACCACACACTTGGAAGATCGATGAACATATTTCAGAATAGCGGGAGATATATCGACAAGAGCATTAAGGGAATAAAGTTTCTCTAAGTGTTCCGTTTTCGCAAATGCTATCGGGGCACTACAATTTGTAGTTGACATGCATAGATTGTGGTAACAGCTTGGAAATGGCTAAGTATATATTATTCGATTGTAATCCCGTAGACAGTGCTAGGGATCATTTATGTAGTGAAATTAATTTAGCCTGGCCAGGTAGCAAACTGGCCGGGCAAAGGGCGCACAAATATTATAAAATGCTTTAAATGAGAACCAACTACTTCTTACCACGTAATGGCCAACAATATTTTTGACGAACCAGAGATAAAAGTAATTGAGGTCCATAATGGTGTTTTTTAATATTTTGGTGCCGAACGATAAGAGTGGTTAAATTACTTTTCAGTGCGGTTTGAAGTTTTTAGAAATCTCTTTTGTACGCGGGTTATTTATTTGTTTAAGGATTGAACAATTCGCGAGACGAGTTGAATAATGACAGTTATACAACGATCTATTTCAGTTACCAACAAAGATTGTTTTGCAACTATTCTAATAAGTTTTTTGAAAGAGCTATAGAGTATTTAGTTTAAGTATCACCAAACTTCGTTGTGATTGATTTCGTTGGACATTACGCCACGAGAGATAAAGTCAGCTGGATTATCCGATGGCTCAACATATTTCCATGTAGCTTCCACAGTTAACTGTGTATTTCACTGCCGCGGTTGGCTATACATGTCTTAAGCTTGGTATCCGACCATATCATCGTAAACATTCCGTATAGCCACATAATCGTATAAGCACTTAATCGTAAGACCAGTTAATCGTTACACCAGTTAATCCTATGGACAGGTAATTGTAAACCACTTTATCCTATCGATGAGTTGAACTGTTTGCATTATAATTTTACTTGTAATTATGATGGGAGAAGGAAAACTCAAGTGCTCATATAACTTTGCTATTCATCTGAAATTTTTACACGTTTTGTTGCAGTTGCCCTTTAAATTCAGGAGGCTTAAAGACCAAACTGTCTTCTTGAGGCTCTCACAGCAAACCAAGAGCTATAATGCAGTCCCCTAAGCTAAATTCATCGCATTTTAGTTCTTCGCGATCTTCGAAATGCATATTCACTAAAATACGTGGGTTATTGAAACACCTTTTATGTAAACGGAAACCATCACATTTCAGCATTTGAATCTTTTCGAATTGTATAACCTTAGCGGTTTAAAAGTCATTAGAAGAGTTCCGTAAGTTACAGTTTGTAATTCATACGTCCGAATTGGTTGGTTTAAATTTTCATCAAAGGCAGGATTCTGTGTAAAGGGGTTCCGTTTTTTTTAAATTTTTATGTTGTCGAACAAATTATCTTGTATCTTAGGGCTTACTAGCATCTTCTCATTTAATGACGCGTTACTTTTGGCAGACGCGACGAATACGTCGCGGAGCTTTGTAGAAGAGTTATACGGACGTATAACATATAACATATACGTACAGAATATTAAATTTAAAAGTTTGAAACTTGTCATTGTGGAGCAAGATAGGCGTTAGAATAATCATTAAATTTAAGTCATTTAAAGATTATTCAGGCGACTATAGTGCTATAGTTGATACATATATTCGAGAAACTTGTTAATCATATCAATCACATCAATCTGGGCTTGGGACGTTCGAGCACCAATTTTTCGAGGTTTACATGCAATGATCCCAGAATCAAATTTGACATATTTCACTTTGTACATCATTTTAATCATTTACATATTTTTCTTTCCTATTCTGGAACGAAGCACACATTTTATATAAAAAATATCAACATAAGAAAATATTTTTTAGGAGAAATTGGAGTTTGTTGGAATTGTTTCAAAGTTAATAATACCATCTGATAAATATTATTTATTTATTTTGTGATCACCCAGTAAAATTAAATGCCTACTTTATTTAGGATTTTATCGATATTTTATTGAGTTTTTATCGGATAGCACTGTGATTTTTCTACCCCATTTCATCAAATGGCCTTATGAAAAAGTCCTTGAGATGCGGGAAGTGTTCTTAACTTTACAGGAAGCTTCACTTGTTATTTGCAGAATCTAAAATTTGTCGCATACCACTTCTTACTTGCTTCTCACTTTTCTTAAGATACACTGTAATGTAAAGAGCTAATTTTACTTTATAAACTGACAGCGTGGCCTAAGTTCACTGCAGTGCTGCTTTTTAAATATATGTATGCTTGTTTTGTTCTTTCATTATGCTAGTTTTGATTAAAGAAATTCCTTTTCCGTTTAGGGGTTTAAGCCTACTATAAAGGTTTAATAATTTCCTCCAGTAAATTGCTATTTTATTCTTAAAAATATGAAAAATTAACGTTTCAATTCTACACATAAATTGTGTACCGTTTGATTTGTGATTGATATGTTTTGCCCGCATTAGAGTTTGACAGGCTTTATGTAGAATATAGATTACACCGATAAATTGATAAAATATTTTATAAATTTGTTACTTAACCATCAACCCAGCCTTTTTGTTATCACAATACATATTTAAAATTAAATTGATTATTCCATTGTCAAGACCGTAGGTGTAATTTCTAAAAACCATATAACCGCAGATAACCACTTAACAGTAACGAAAACAAAAACCCATTTATTTCCGTTAACAATATTTTCTTTTGCTATTGTCTTATTGTCTACAAATTTAGCGGCTTACAAATAATATTATGTACTCTCTATATATACAGGGTGGGCCAAATCATTTTTTTTTGAACTAGCGGTTTTTTGAGTATGGGGGTAAAGGGTATGCCACTTCTGATTTGACAGAAAGTTAGTTTTATCCTTCCGCTGAACGAAAATGGTTGTGTATTCGCTTGAACAACACTGGAAAAAGTTGAAACATTAATTCGAAAATTTTGGCCAAAAATCATCTTTTCAGATGAGGCGCATTTCCATCTTGGCGGCTATGTAAACAAGCAGAATTGTCGCATTTGAGGCACGGAGAACCCGCACGTGATCGTAGAGAAGCCGATGCATCCTCAACGAGTGACTGTTTGGTGCGGATTTTGGTCCGGTCGCATCATCGGGCCATTTTTCTTTGAAAATGTGCAATGAGCCGCCGTTGTCAGTGGTGAGCGCTACTGTGCCATGATAAACGATTTTTTGTTCCTGGCACTTGAAGAGGAGGACATAGGCAACATTTGGTTTCAACAAGACGGCGCTCCATGCCACACAGCACGCGTTTCAATTGATCTTTTGCACAATGTCTTCGAAGATCGAATTATCAGCCGAAACGCTGATGTGATTTGGCCGCCTCGGAGCTGTGATTTGATGCCATTGGACTATTATCTTTGGGGTGCCATCAAAGATAAGTGTTACGCCGATAAACCAGCAACGGTTGATGCTCTCAAGAACAATATTCGCATTGCCATTGAAGACAAAATACCGCATACCATCGAAAATGTGCTCAAAAATTGGACCGACCGTATGGGGTACATCAAGGCCAGCCGAGGCAGTCAAATGAATGAAATAGTATTCCATAATTAATCGGAAGGATTGTTCTTTACAATGAAAACATTAATTTGAAAAAATATTGAGAACTTTTTGTTTTATTGCATTTAAAAAAAAAAAATTTATTTAGCCCACCCTATACATACGAGTACGTATTAATAAACCATACAATAAAAATTGTGTGTGCAACAAAAATATATTGCTTGTCGTAAATTGTTTACGACAGTACACAACATAAGTATGTACATTGTACAAACATTTGACCTTAACCAAGTTTATGCTATTAACCGCGAAATTTTTTGTTTGTATCACACACAATCGGTAATATTAAAGTTTCCACATAAAATTCAATCAATCATTCACATTCGGTTGGGATATCTACAAAAAGTATTTATTTTCAATTGTAAATAAAATTAATTGAATTTTTGAAATTTGATTTTATTTTAGTGTTTGGTTACGACGAATTTCAAAATTTTGGTTTTTTTTATGGTGCGATTGTATTACGATACTGTATCGTATTGCGGAATAAGTACTTTTGGTACTCCCCTGGTTTACGTTTTCTGTGTTGATGTTGACAAATTTTTATTCGGTATAGGTAGACTAATTGAAATTGTTCGAAAATCGAAATTATTTGGCATTACAGAATAGAAAATGTTTAAAAATAGAATTGGCGTAAGTAATATCGCGAATTTATTCGAGCACGTAATAATGTGATTTAATTGTGTATCTAAGGTATTTCAGTTAATGAAATAGTTTTACAGGTATATTTCGTAAAGCGTCCGGTTATTCCTGTATCGTTATGTTCGTGTATATAAAATTATACAAGTAATTGTTTACTTTGTACCTTTATCTACTTTTGTAAATTTAGCATATTTTTTGGTTTTGTTGAGGTTTTAAAAGGTTCAACGTAAGCTTTACTCCAGAGAAGCCCAACGTTACCCATTAGATTGAAGACTGTAAGCTGTATTTTCTGGTAGTATTTAGAAATACGATTTGAAGGTCATTTGACCACGGTTAATATCGTAATCTAATGTTTGAAAATATTCCAATTTTATTCTCATTTTCCTTATAATTTCCGTTTACCGTTGTCTGAGTGGAATCAGGACTTTATCTGGATCTGTTGAATTATATGGATTCAAATCTAAGCGGATATATTTGATTCGACTTGCAATAAGTTATCGTGTACTTTTCAAACAAAACCCAATTGTTTATTATAAATTCTTCTATCCATACCAAAATTCATCAAGGTTTGTAGCACATGAAAATCAGCGAAACTAAAGCCATGAGTTCGAATCGTAGCTCTACTAACACGATTTTTTTTCATTTTGTTTTCGTTTTTCAAAATTAATTTAATTAGCACAAATCAAAATAAAATTATTTCTCCAAAATTTTATTTTTACTCGCTTCAAACTTATAGTGGTAGGATAACTGCAAAACGAATGATTTATTCCAAATTCACGAAAAATTTCAAATCCAAACCGTGACTAAAATCTAGTTAATACATCTAATAATATATTTTCATTATTCACGGGAAATTTAGTTCTCTAGTAGATCAATTCAATATTTGTAATGCTTATGAAACTACGTTGGTGGTAAAGAAAGGGGGTCTCATGTCGTCCCTCGATTAGTTAAATCCCATTTCGCTTAAATTAGGGGACGTCGTTTAGTGAGACGTTGCTTACAAACTTTGTCTAGAAATGTTTAATGTTTTATATCGGTCAATATGTAGGTTCAATAATTGTTCTTGTCAGGAAACACGGACACATTCTAAAAAATTTTGCGAAAATTTCATGTTTCAGAAGTTAATTAATTTGACCCGTCGAAAAGATCATGAAAGGCCCACTCTTTCTAGTAATTCTGAAACCAATACAATATATCATTTCGCATTATCAAAATTACACATAACATTGTGGTACCACCATCTTTGGAGATACTTTTTATTTAATAATTTCGCTAGTTGCCGCTAGATGTCTGTATTACCACTAAAGCAATGTTTGTGTTCATTTTTAGTTGTTAACCGATCAAAATCTTTATACAATTGTCATAGTTCCATTATTTTGAGATTTTATAACGTTAACTGATTTTGATATATTTTATTGTTTTAATTTTGTAGTTTTTATGTTTTGTGAATTTTTTTTAGAAAATAACAAGCATACCGACGATAGTGACAACCAGTATCAATATTTGCTACTATTATTCATGAAACGAGTAACCTGACGTCTATTGGATAGCGTGAATTATGTCCCTAATAAGCTTGGTTAAAAAGCGTTAAAAAATTATCGGGGCGAGATTTCTCGATCCCAATCGATCGAATTAAGGTAGCCGAGTAATATTTTTTGGTAAAATTAATAACCGATTAATCCAAGACCAAATATTTAATTATTTTTAATATCGGAGAATTAGATACGATTTTTGTTGCGATGATTTTTTACTGAAAGACGTGATTTTCGTTTTCTGCAGTGCAAGTATACCAATTAAAATTGCACGATTTGGTTCCCGCAAAATGATATTTTAGGTCTGAACACAACCAAACTAATATGCGTTTGCGATTAAATATTTTCTGTGGAGCCGGTAAACCTGCAAAACATGCATGCAAGATTCAGTACTATGTTCCACACAAGTTGAATATTTTAGATTTTTTACCAATAACCAAGAATGGGCAAGTGTTTGTCGAACTTTCTATGAAAAATAGTTTTCACAAAGATGACGTTTTTAGAATACCCAGTGGGGTGTACAAAATACCAATGTATTTATTTTTATTGTCTTTTAGATTCAATAGTTCCTAGAATGTGCTATAGTACTGAGTGTTTCTGTTACAGTGTGTTGTAACACGCATCGTTTTACGTTTTGTTAAACGGAGTTTTTTATTTATTTTATTTGCATTTTCTTGCTTGTGTGGTTTGTTTACATAGCCTGCTGTAGTTGTTAGGTGGGTTGTACATGCTGCAGGGTACCATTTGTTGCGAGCGTTAGAATTGTGGTATTAGGCTGTTTGGTACAAATATCTTGTGGCGTTGGCTTTTAATTGGTACTATGAGGAGAGAGGACTGGATATGCTACGCGGCGTTTACATAAATTAAATTTTTTGTTAGTTGGTTATCCAAAAATCATATTTTTAGAAATTTTTGATAAGAACAAAGATTATTTTTAAAATTTTGATTTTATGCGTTGCGATTTGTGAATTTATTCGAGAATTTAATATACTCAAAACACTCTCGGAGAACGAAGTCCGAAATTTATATATACCTCGTCGTGGTGCTCTCTGGGTTCATTTAGAGTTGAATCAAGAGGTGTAGTGGATGCAGAAATTCTGCTTGACACTATATGCCTCGGTGAATTATTGGCGTTGTAAAACTAATACCAAATCAGAGTACCTTCTCCAGGTTAAGGTCGACTGAAGCGTCACCCTTGTATCAATCGGCTCGCTATATAAATGTGTACAAAGTAGGAGCGGATACCTAAAGATTATTCATCAGTACGTGATACATACACGCAACAGTTTAACAACTTTCTCTCATAAAAACAACTAAGTTGTGCTCCCTAGACAGAGACGATTACCATTTCAGATTCACCACAAACGTGGCTTCGGAATTTGTACATGGACAACGCTTTAAAAATGGAAACATGAAACATGCTTAGCCTCTTTAGATCTGGAGATCTTCAAAAGCTTTCGAATCAAGCAAAGGGACACATTAGACATACTTGCACTACAAGAGTTTAGATGGTATAGGAGGGCGATCCATAACACCACCAATGGATACACTCCTCATTACAGTGGCCATCAGAATGAAGGATAATTTGGAGTTGGCTTTCTCATTTATCAACGCGGGAAGCAACATATCACCGACTTCCACCCTATCAATTTGCGGATATGCACGTTAAAAGTTTCCACTAAGCAATTTAATATCACGTTCTTTAATATACGTGCACCCATCGAAGATAATCCGATGACGCCAAAGGTCTATTGTTTGTTGAGTTGAAGGAAATCATGATTAACATATCCACCACGACATTAATTCAACGTGGGTGACTTTAATGCAAAAATCGGTAGGGGTGCAGAAAATACATCGCATATTGGTCCTAACAGCTTGGCCAACGCGTCACTCACTTGGCAAAAATGTACAATTTACTTGTATTAAGTAGGTGTTTTCCACAAACCAGTCCCGACAAACCAGTAAGCTGGAGATCGAACGATGGAAGAGCGGAAAACCAAATCGCGCACCTCATGGTCTTTAAGGGACACGACAACATATCTAATGTCAGATCGTATAGAGGTGCCAATATGGATAGCGATCATTTGACAATTCAAATACATGTACAAACTTTCATCTACATTAAATAGACAAGCACAAAAGGCCGTTCAATGGAATGTTGATGCTTTAAAAGATTAAACTTAACTGCAGATTGCAAGCAGCTGTCTGACTATCTAAACCGGTAAAATAATAACGAAGAACCTTCTCCTAACATCCAGGAGCAGTGACTACTATTATCGAGATTCCGCAATGATTGGTTCGACGATCAGTGCGGCCTGGTCGTCGAAAAAAAATAAAAACACTAGAAGTATTCTAGCAGGATATCTACGTGCCAGGTAAGCTACGAGTAAATATCTGAAATGCAGATGATATCGTGCTTCTTGGGCGAGTACCTAGCGGCATCAAGGATAATTTCATACAGCTCAAAAGCTACGCAAGAAGCCTTGGTTTTGTGCATCACCATAGCAAATATCGGAATCGGCGACCATAATTGTGATAATGCAGACACCTTTAAATAACCTCGGGTCAGTAATAACATCGTCAAATGTTAAGCAGGCAGAAATAAAAGCCCGAATTCCTGTCGGATTCGCGCTGTATACATAAATCACTCATAAGACTTGTGCTGGCTTTCGGAAGCGAGGGCTGGACCCTGGGCTCTAATGACTATATAATGCTATTTACTTTTGAAAGGAAGGTCATTGGTTTCGTCCTTGGTCCAATTAAAGTTAAGCAAGACGAATATCGGATTCGTAAAAACTACGAGATAAAGCAACTTTGCAGACGCAGCGATATATTGTAAGGTCCCCACAACAACGCAAAATACGAGTAAATAAAGTGTTCCAACAGCCAGCCGAAGAACGTCATAGAGGAAGACTTCGACTGTGCTGACGTGACGACAACGAACACGAGCTACTTATAATAGGATGTTGAAACTGGAGGACGAGAGCGATGGCGGCAAAATCCCTTCATACGACTTGAGAGAGATAAAGAAGTAGACAGCGAGAGCCAGAGAGATTCTAATCGATACGGAATCATCAATAAGTTGAACCCAATTTGCATGTTGTGAACAGAGCTATGATTGTTTGGGTCAGTGTGGTATCGAGATCCTATAATATGTAAAGCGGTTCGGCGTGGTATATCATCCGTTTGAAATTAAATCTAGAGCTAATTAGTGCGACCCCTTATCGAAAATAATACATGCGTTACTGGCCTCCGATGCATCTGGACATACCAGGCCCGGTCTCTTTCTTTGCTTACAAAACTAAAGTTAATCAAAACGACCCAGTGTACAATACAATACATTCCGGTAGAGTCCTTTTATAAACCTAGAGATTACACGAAGAGTAGCTTTTAGTTGTTATAAAAAATTGAAACCATTATGACTGAAACTTTCAAACAGTTCAAAGACCTGAAATTGTTTTGACATTTGTGCTACATCCAGTCGATGTTATGTCAAATAGAAAGTTTTTGGTTATTGACGAGAATTAAAGAGCTGCCCCCACTATTTCCGTTCTGTAACTGTTTTGAATTGCTTTACTGATTTCGCTTTCAATTTCAAATTCAGACAGGTTTACACTAATCACAATGCGTAATAGACGTCGCCAGAATCGTAAACAAAGTTTATTAAATTTGTTTAAGGCATATTAGTTTGATGTAAAAGTCGCGTCTCACAACACTGGGACAATTTTATTAGTTCAAATAATCAATCAGTTGCTGCATCGGTTGAAGGAAAGGGTGCGTTTGACATGAGCATGTTGCACTATATATGTAATATGTAACAGGAAACCAGTCTAATGGACGGTCTTTGTTGTAAATCAAATTACATGTACACTAAGTCTAGTGCAAAGATCTAGGTCTAGGTACAAAGATTTACCTCAATTAAAGGCAAATATTATTTTGAATAACCTATGTGACCGTGAATGGTGCGTTCGCACTATTTGTAGATGTTTCAGGATGGTTTGGATACTTTTCTGAATTACGCGTTTAATATGAAATACCAAACTATTATCTAGAGCGGGGAGTTTATACTCGTAGCATCTAAAAATTATTTAGATATCATATTATAGAAAGGGTTTCGATATTACTTTCGCCTATGGCGTATTTCTCATATTATTTTGTATAAGATAACAACCTTAGATTTCCAAACAATTTTCTTGGGGAAGTCGATCTTACTTTTGACCGAGCAGGAATTTTTATTAATTAAATTAAAGCTGTCACGAACGGGTATTTTGTACATATTTCCGCTTGAAATAAAACATTTTTTTAATTTTCTTGACTATGTCGTAAGATAAACCTAGCTTCGTAACTTAACAGATATAAATGGTTCTATTTTTAATTTTAGTAGTTTACATTTGATATTTTATGGTAATTTGTAATAAAAGTAAACTTAAAATCGAATGCTACATTTGTTTAGCAATTTGAATCATTCTACAATTTCCCAAAATTTCAATTAAATTTTTTTTGTGATCATAAACGGGGCAAATAATCAAAGCCCTAAGGAAACTACAGTACATAATCAATGCTATAGCATATATCTTTAATCTTTAATCTAGATATATCTTTAGTCTAACTTATGTTCTGAGACAGTGGAAAGTAGCGGAAATTATAATGTTCCACTACTAAACGACAACAACATCAAAGATTTTCGAAACTCTGTTTCTCAAGAAACTAATTACAGAGGGCAGAAATCTTATACCAGCACATTAATTTGGGTTCCGAGAAAGGCACTCAATGATTTAACAGATACATAGGATTAATGATACAATTGACGAGGCGCTGAAAAAAGAGTTTGTTCAACAATATTCTTAGACGTAGCCCAAGCATTTGATAAGGTTTGGCACCGTGGTCTGGAATTTAAGCTCCAACGAAATTTGCCAAAACAATATTTTGGATTGCAATATTTTTACACCAACGACCGTTACTTTCGGATGAGACAGGAAGGGGAATACTCAAAACTAAAGAAAATTATAGCAAGGGTTCCACAAGATAATGCTCTGATCCCTGTATTATACCTCCTGTATACAAATGATCTACAAAACTTAGTAGAAACTAGAATAGGAACGTTTACTGATGACACAGCTGTTATGACCATTGACGATATTATTGTTGAGTCGGAACGAATCGAAATCAATACATATCAACTTTACAAATAGGAAATCAGAACATATTCCGATTAGACTGAATTCGCACCAAATTCCATATTCTGATAACGCTAAGTTAAAAAGAAAAGGAAAGAACTGAATTTAAAATTTAGAAAAATGCACTATTAGAAGAAACTCCGAACTGACAACGTACAACAAGCTGCTGTCATATAAACTAACCCTAAAACCTATCTGGACGTATGGTATTCAGCTTTAGGGCTGCACAAAGAAAACTACAGTTAAGATCATACAAACATTGCAAAACAAAGTACTACGTAGCATTGTGAATGCTCCTTGGTACATTAGAAATGACAACCTACATCGAGACTTAAACATGGAATACGTCAGCGATGAAATATAAAAATTTGCAAGGATTCATGTACTGCGACTGCAGCAGCATGACAATGAAGAGCTGCGGAACATTGCGGTTTCCTGAGTCGCTGAAATCAACGGACTTGGCAGAGCTAGGGTGAACCGATAGGTTTCATCCCACAAGAATAGACTACTAAACTAATAAAACAATTACTAGATAATCAATGAGATTAGTTTTAATATTATACAGAAATAAAAATTTCTTTAAAAAAATGAACTCGTTGCACCTTACAGCAAGAATTACAATATAGACCATACATTGTGAACTTTCTGCCAAAGCTAAAACTATAATTTTCAGACACACGATTAATTAATTTTGCAGCTTACAATAACCTGGCTAGTACACTACACCAAAAACAAAAATTCCAAAATAGTTTTCTGGTTGCATGTAAATTTCATCATCTCGTGTGATCCACATATGGTGGATATTGGTAATGGTTGGTATTGTAATTAAAATTATTAATCTGGTAGCGTTGCAAATGTACGTAATTAAACATTATGCAAATTTTATTTAGTTAAATTTAGCAAATTTGCTAATGATGAGTCATAATCTATCTACGAGCATTTAGTTTTGCATTCAAACTAAAACGATTCGCAAGGTGTAAAGGTTAGATTAACACTAAGCTATGCTATCATATTATACTACTGTAAACTATTTTTGTTGTACGTACACTAATTTCATAAATATTATATAAAAGTCATGATAAGCAACTAATTATCAGTACATACAATAAACAAAAGATTTAGCGATAACATTCTAATTTTTGTTTTAGCGTTCAGAATTATCAAAGTGCAAATAGATCCTACATGTGGAAATGTTGATATAGCCTAGTCTAAACGATATCTAATTTTAAACTAACTGACATCATTCTGGACTCAATGGTTCCCCTCGTAATGTACCCAATAAAAAATTGTTTACGTGCACGTATGCGCTTCAGTATTCGATCGTAAAACTAAAATAAGAAAAAAATTAAAACGCGATCACTAAACATTGACATTTCAAACAAACATTCCACGTTTGGATTGTTTTTAAATTTAGATAATTTCTTGAACAGAGATCAGACATATAAACATTTATTATTTTCTACACTTGATCTGTTTGATCTTTTTTCAGTCTATTTGATCTCTTTTGTTTTTCTATGTACTATTATAGAGTATTGCACTGTTAGAACTATTATCTAACGCCGCGCTAACCATTACTTTGAATGAAAACGGCGGAAATCTTTTATTGGCGGAGAACCAACACCAAAACACCGAGTTTAGTTAGTAGTAATATGATTGTATACAGTAGTTTTCAAATAACCGCATGCATGATTGATCTTTTACAAATTTGGGAATTCAATTATCTCTATTTAAAAATATATTGTTCTGGAATTATTACGAAATTCGTCTCGACTATCGAGATCTATCGATCGTTGTGTAATAAGCTTACCTGTATTATTGTTTACTGTGTATTGCTGTGATTTATGATTTGTTCGGCTTATGGGAAATCGTTGTGGTTTTGTGATAATTGTTGTGGATTAAATAATTGTAGTTGCATAGTTCAACAGCATCTGGAATGAAAAATATTAATTATTATAGAATGAGAAATATGCATATGAATTCAATAATACTGGCGTTGGCAGTTTATTTTATTTTGTTTTTCGATATATGTAGTTTGACACTAGAAGGGGACGACGTGTTAATTAATTTATCAACTGTGTTGGATGGTTTAATTTTATGTAAAACAACTGAATTTAATTAAATTTGTTGATAAGATTGTGTGAGAGTGAATCTATATATTACTAGATTTAGTATCAGATCATACCAACAGTTCCATAATTAATTTTGAAACAACAATTTTGTACTTTATTGTGATAATAACCTAATTAGCTTGTAGGAAAATCGCCAGTAAATTAATGGGTTTTGTTAGGCTCTGGCACTTTATATAAAAAAACTGGGAGATATATACTTATGTGCAAAAGTTTACATACAGGAACCTTTTTATACTAATGATAAAATTTTCCAGAAACAAAAATTCAGATCACAAACTATTCGTTCTATTTTGAAATTAGTACACATTGTAACCACAATAAGATAAAAAAAAAACAAACAATCCTTTGTTTTAATTTCCAGAAAATTCCTTTAAAATTTTCCATTAAAGAAACTGAAACAAATATCATGTATAATTTTACATACAAGGTATATAATGGTGTATAATGTACCGTTATTTTTGTATATATTGCTTTATCACTGCAATATTTCAATTAGTCTTGTATTAATTAGTAGGACAAAAGTTATTCATTAGTGAGTGAGTTATTGTGAAAGTTACAGAAGTGACTGGTTTGTTGTAAACAATAAGAACAAAAAGTAAAGACACATCTGTAGAAACGAGAAAGCTAATAATGAAGCTAACAGCTGAGGGAAATTCACTGCAATAAATTGCTGGGACACTAGGTAAAAGTCGTTCTACCATTCAAACTATAATAAGAAGCCTCGCGCTGGGAGACCTAGGAAGTTTGATAATGTGAAAACTAGAAACATTGTGTGCAAAGTAAAGAGTGATCCTAAAATTTCGACAAATATAATTTTAAAAGAAGTAAATATTAGCACTGAGAAAACTTGTAATCGTACTACAATTACGAGAATGCTACACAGAGCTGGTTATAGAAGTCGTATTGCTAGAAGAAATCCATTCGTAAATTAAATAAATGCAAGGAAACGACTAATATTGGCCAAAAATCACGTAAAGTACAGTGAAGATTTTTGGAACTCAGTGATATTTAGTGACGAGAGTAAATTTAATATTCACGGCAATGATGGTCGAACACGAGAAATATGGTTGGGACCGTAAAACACGGACGAGGTAGCGTCATGGTGTGGGGCTGTATGTCGGCCAGTGGAACAGGGAATTTAGCGTTTATTGAGACGACGTTGAATAGATTTGGTTATCTCAACATTCTGAAAAACAATTTACGAAATAGTGCACAAAAGTTGGGACTGGTAGGGTCGTTTATCTTTCAACATGACAACGACCCTAAGCATACCTAAATGGCCGCAAAGGAATGGTTATTGTATAATGTTTCAAAACAGCTTAAATCACCTCCGCAATCTCCGGATGTGAATCCTATAGAACATCTATGGGATGAATTGAAGAAAACGATTCGCGGTCACAACATAAATAATAAAGAGGGGCTTAAGTTGGCACTTCAAACCGAGTGGGCTAAAATTGAGCTGACAACTACAAAGAGTACTTTTATACTGGACTTGTTGCCTGTCAAATATACACTAATTGAAAATAAAGAGGAAGACACTTTTGGAATTAAGTTCCCAGAACGGCTGAGGTATTCCGCTTTTTATACTAAGTTACTCGGTACTGACGAACAAATTTGTGTGTTGTGTGCGAGGAGAATTTTTAAGATGCAACAATGTGCGATGGTATTGAACAAAATTAAAGGTCGAGCAAGACCTGGTGTTTTAAGGTTGTAAATTGAACAATTGTATTTTTAGTAGGTCATAGAAAACGCAATGCTAATTTGCAAAGATGTTGCAGTTTTTCTCGACCTCATTCTAGTGACAGGACATGATGATGAGTGTCATTTAGAACAATTTATAGTTTGTTTTGAGAAATTTCGGTAACAGTTTTTACGGCTAAAAGGCTATAGGCTAAAATTATTCAGGCTTTATGGTTGATACTTCAGGAGTCAGGTTTTTCCGATTGTTTTCAAACCTTTCATCAATTCTCAAGCCTGTGTATGATTTTGAGGAAAATGGTTTTAGTGTTAACCAATCTTGTTCCCAGAGCGAGTGGCAGAAAGAAATAATGTAGTAACAACTTCAACACCAACGTTAAGCAAATATTGCTACATTTTTATCTTTGCAAGGATTGAGTTTTTATGAGTGTATCATAATTTGTATTTTTTGATCCTGAGTGATGGTTATTCATTGTGGTTAGACGAATATTGAAAGATATGATTACAGGAAGTTTAATTGATCAATTAAAAATCTTATTTTAATGTTTGTTTTCCGTTGTGGTCGTTAGTAACACTGAATCACGAGAAGGATTCTTGTGATGCAAATGATATTAAGCATTCGAACTGAAACGATTCAGTTACATAAGTAATCAATAGATCTCTTTAGTTTAATAAATAGAAATATTTTAGTTCTATTCTAGTTTAATTTAGAAATAGTTTAGTTGTTTCAGTTACAGATAAAATTTCGTATTAAGAAGGTAGAAAAGGAATTTGTATTTCCGTTAACCTCGGACAAATGACCTACACATAATTTAATTTTTTTTATATTTTAAGAGGTACACCCACGTGAAGCAACATCAGCTGGATTTTCTGAGGATGCTATATGGTTCCATATCGTTGTTGGCATCTTCTCCATAATTTTTGTGGGCAGGTTTGAGATATAAACTTTCCCTAAATCGTTTTGATAGTGCTACTCTTGTCTTCGTTACAATAGGACGAATGTGTACACATTTTCAAGTTCGTATACTGTTCTACAGTACAATACGGCGGCATAAACGTTAGTAATTGCATCAGCAATCCATGAAGTTACTTACAGCTGGTGAAGTGATCTGTATTAAGCAAGATTTGATTAGGCACACACTGTTGAATGTGGCAGTGGATCCTCCCAGCAAAGATGCAATACCACAATTATGGGAATAACAATTTAACTGAGTCGATTGCTGGGCCTAGCAAACCTAAAGGACCATTCAGACGGCATGCTTGTTAGTTTCGCCTAAGCCGCCTGCTTTTCTCAGTATAGTCTTAAAATTTTGTGTTCGCTTGGTCCGTCTAGATTTACTATTGATGTACTCCTGGCCAGATGACAAAATGTGCATTATGTTATTGGCTAATACCAGTGACGGCAAAATGACTCTCTCCCGCTTAGGAGGTAATCCACACAAAAATCTTGTGGGATTGCATTAGATGCCTCTGGATGTTCGATTTTTGATTCTACTCCCAGCTGCCGATGTTCCATAAGTGATCGTTTGCAGACAAAAGCGTCGTTCAGTAGCATTTTTACGCCACACCATGCGGTGGTAGTCACGTGGTCCAACATTAACCTGGTGGTACATGTGCTCGATGTCAGTAGTGAAAGCTGTTGGTTGTAACCGAAATCGTAGTAGATTTATAACAGATTAATTTTGGATTGGACTCACATCAAAATAGCTTGTTGCAGGACTGTAATCCCAATTTTATTTAATGCATTCTTACACAGCGAGATAGGCATACAGCGAGTTAAATCAATATTAATAATCTTTACCATGTGCATGTCAAGCAGGTCTTGCAAATCTATCGTAATGTTGGGTGATTTAGATTATACGGGGTTATTCCATTAATAACCAATGACCTCATTTTAAAAGAAGCATTTATCGTTTCAACATTTTGCGTTTGGCAAGCAGCGGGATTTTAACTGTTGAGTGTTTCTGGTGTTATTATTGAAAAAATTTCAGGAGGAATTATTCTGCATTTTTCAATCTTCTAGTCTTCACCTACCACTGAAATCATTTAAGTAAATGTGTTGCTTTGTAGAACATGCACATGCTCGTTTGGTAATTAAACCTTTTTATTGCTTCACGTGAAAGATCTTACCGGCATTTCAGCAATTATTATTGCTAATCCTGGAACTTGGGACTAGAAATAGCGACATTAAATAAGTCGAAAGTAATTATTGGATCTCATGGAGCACTCAATGCATAGTTCAAACTCTCGTTGGCTTTACTTCAGCTGTCGCAATGGAATATAACCTCTTCTAAGACATTGACGCACAAATTACCGTTGTTAAAAGCGCTGCATATACCATTAATTTTCAGTATTTATAAATAATCAGATATATGGGCCGGTAATTCGCTGTGTGCATGAATCGAGAAAAACTTTGGCTAGAGCAGATCTTTTAGAATGCAGACCTCCGTATCCCGTCAACAACAATTTTAAACGAAAATAACAAATATAGTGATAGTTCAGACGAATGTCAAGAGACCCAAATTTGAATGTGAACATATCCTAATAACGGAAGGTTAATATTGAAGATTTTCGCTAATTTGTGTTGACACTGCTCTATTTTCAGCGATACACATTTCATTTTTTATGAGCGAAATGAGATAAAGCTACTCGAGACCACTTAAGAACTTCTATAATTAGCTTTCATTAAACCTAAGGTGGTTTTATATACGCGTTACAAGTATTTAGTTAATCAATTATTCGAAAAGAAAATTTGAGGGATTTTAGACCTATCATTTAATTCAATACACGACTAACTAGTTATGTCAGAAAGTTCCATTTTGCCAAAGAAAGAGTTACTTTTTGCAAGAAAAGTTGCTAAATTTTACACTTTGCTCAAAATAAAAAACTACGTTAGTAGCGTTAAACATAAAACTGATTAAATTTCTTAGTCATAAGAGTTCGAGTTGTTGAACACCCTAATCTCTAGATGAAACCGAATGGATTGCGTTATTATTATTCTTTGCTTCTCCAAAAGTTGTCTCGAATCGAATTACAAATAACATTTCTAGAATTTTCTCAAAAGTACTAAAAGTCACTCGAAAGTATCGAAGTACTTTTCATAAAGTCAAAGTATCGAAACAAGTACTATAGTTGAAACTGTTGACCCATTGAAAACCAAAATGCTTTGAATGTTGGACATTCTGTGTCGATATTTTAATTACCCATTGCCTTTGTATTTTTTCACCCAGAGAAGAACATGAATGAGTCATGGATCCCCTCTTTAACCCTCTGAAGACCTCATAAAATATATCGCATAGAATATTAAGTAACGATTTGGTATAATCTGTGACACTGTTGGCTGACTCATGTACTGTTTTATTAAGGATGTAATCACCAAGTCTTGGTAGTCGTATCGCATATAGTGTTTCTCCCGCATGCTTCCAAGTAATTCGTGTTAGTATAGCAACATTGCCGGAAGCAACAATATAAAGTTGAATACTTCAGGTATCTATATGAAGAAAACACCAGTTAACTTAGCGAATTATATTAAACCACCAATTGTCAACTAATTGTTAAATATTTTGTAATCTCGGGTTATGTATTTAACGCATGTATGCAATTTTTTTTAATGTCACTGCAGTTAGTGGACTAATTTAGATAAATTAATTAAAACGTAATTTAATATAGAAATATATTATGCTATAAAACCACGAACAACAATTTTGATTTGGTTACAAAAATATTTCTATAATGTAAAATAGGAAGTAAAATAAATGAATTTGAATAAAGATAGTAAGTTAATGAAAATTCCTATTGTTCAATTCAGCAATATTTTTGTCTGAGTCATGCATACTTTACATAATATGCAGGTATAATTTGATTGACATGGCTTATGTTCTATTTTAATATCTAGGTATTTTTCTGTATAGGCGTGGGGGATCTATGAGCATGTCAGGAATATAAGTCTAGCGATATCAGTGTCGTATTTGATGAACTGTCGTTTTCTGTTGATTAATATTTCTGTTCAGTAAATTGTCGTACCGATTGCAATAGTCACCCAGCAATGCAAACGTTGATAGCAAAATGAAATAGATTGAAACTCTTGCACACGTCGAAGCAAATCAATTTACTTCGGTTTTTTTCATGCACTGCATCTCATTTATTTATCTAATCTAATTAATTATTTTTTACAAAAATTTTGTAAAATACCAACATTATCTTGTCCATCAGCTTTTAACTGTATTTGTTATTCCAAAAACGAACAAATTACAGCTGTGCTCTAAAAAATATTTTCGTAATTTTTGATAGGTAACACCTAGTGACTAATAAAACCTCGCCGAATGCTCTGCTCCATTGGTTCAAAAAAATATCATTACTACGATGGACAGGTAGGTAAACCTGATACTCCGACACAAATCGGGGTTGGAACTATTTTTCAATGACTTTGTCTTACACTTTTGGAATGAAAATTTATTTTACCTAATTTCTAACAAATGGTTGATCAGCATCAATTGACAATTAAAATCTAAAGGTAATAATTATATCTATCAGTTACCCGAATTGATATAGCAAAGATGACTTAAAAATATATCTGTTTATGTTACCCTATTCGTCGCTTGGAGCCAAAGCACATTCGCCATAACGTTTGCAGTTATAATACGGAACCCTTAAGTCGATCACGCCGAAGCGTTAATTCAGCTGAAGCTACAACCGAGATGCAGTGCAAGGGTAAAATCAACCTTTCGTTTCATTAAGTTTGAGCTAGCATATAATTTTACAGAAACATTTAGTAAATATTTAACTTTTTATTTCTCATTTATTTACACGAAACCGGGGCACCCAGATAATGATTATTTGAAGTTCTTATCTTATCTCTACCGAACACACATAAACATACACTAAGCAACATACGTAGTTCTAGATAAGCTTAAAGCATACTAACCAAATATTCAAAACATATCTTCCACTATTTCACTGCGACATGTGCACGCTCGCGTTTAGCAAACACATCACAAACATAACCACTTTATAAATTATTAATTTATATTTTTAATTTAAATTCGAAAATACACGATAAATTCTACAAATTATTCACATAAATTAGGAAAAAAAAAAATTGAAACAACCAGTGGTTTCTAAAAATACAATTTTTTTCTACAACACAACACTCAAAACTTATTTAATCACTGCTCCGAAATGTTATTGCACATTTTTATTAAAAAATAAAATCCCCAGAAATTGGTTTTTTGTCGGTTGATTAATGAATAAAATAACGAGTCCATCTGCATAACAGATGGAATGCCGAAAAAATTTCGCGACACCGCGTAGTTTCGCAAACTTGTTCGATTCTGAATAAATTTGTTATCATCATATACAACTCTACTCTAGCACAACACCGACTGATAATTTTTTTTGCTGAACATCGCACAAAATAGATAGCCTTGATTAGTGTTTATTTTATCATATAGCGACGTGATAAGAAAATTTTATACTTTTTGCCTACATTGATAATGGAATTAAATAGTATTTGTTAATTTTTTGTGCGAAATATAGCATTGTAGTGATGTTACTTAGTATTTCAAGTTTAACATTTTAATTGAAATGATTAGAAATGGAAGAGTTAGTAATTTGCATATTTTGGTATCGCGTACCAATGATCACTTGATTTTTATTTTTCCATTTCACATTGTACTTCCGGCGACGAACGTGTTCTTTATAGTGCTTATTATACCAAAATGTATCTGATTTATAGAAACGTTGCTCCGTAGTGTTTTAGATAAAATGATCATTATATCGTTGATTAGTATTTGAAATATTAATACATAAGTTTAGATAGCGTCAGGTCACATCGATTAAGTTACTGTATGAATGTTTTATATGAAACTATCAGATACTTTGCGTTAAATAGATCGTTGAAAAATTCTAGAAGAACGCCACAAATTTAGCTGGAGCGCTTTTTTTGATGTTTAGTGTTGAGTATTGTACGGACTTTTAGGTTATCCTAGCTTGCAACTGTGAGAGCACCTGCATTTAACGCGCGATCCTTCAAGTAAAGTTGATAGCTTTAAATGTGTGCATTCTATCGATGGCTTTGGAGACAGATTCATTTTTGACATTCCGATACAGACATGTGCAATATTGTTTGAAAGGATTTGATCTGCAATAATTTAATTTAATAATTTAATCTTAGCAATAATCTAATTACTGAAGTTCACAAACCCACCGTCTTGGCTTTGGTGGCAAATTAGTTTGTTACAGAATATTTACGTATCGCATAACATTGAAAAGCTTGAAGAATGCCACAAATTTTAATAAGTCATGTTGACACTAAAAACCTACCGCTATGCCTTTCGAGATAGATATATTTTTTCCATTCCAATCTAAACATGTGGTATATCGCTTGTAAGATCGGTAGTTCACAAATGCACCGTGTTGGTACTGCTGGAGAACAATTAGTTTGTTATAGAGAATAACGTGCCAAATGTCAGTTAAGAATGAGATTGAGTAACGGTTTAGAAGTTTTGTAACGAGCAAACCTCACCTCCGTTAACGGAATACCCAGGTGCCATCAACCACACCTATTTCGCCTACTAACGTGTAGTTCTGGGGAGTTGTAGCGGTGACGTTCTTCTCGCGCTTTAGTTTCATTGCACCGTTTGGCGCGATACTGTGAACAGGTTCTAGTGGTCGAGGACGAGAATTCACATTCCAGGATCTGAACCAGGATCTGAAATAATTAAGATAATAATATTCAGAGAAAACCTAATGTTACAAGATTTATTATGCCACTCAATTAGTGACGATGGCGCATCTAATGGAGAAAATTCATATGCTTTTTAGAAAATTCCAACCTTCAAGCGATATGCATCAAAATTTTATGATAATCCGACCATTAGTTACAAGTTACAGCTGCTTTAGTAATACTACGTTGACCGAACCTTGGTTTGCTGAGTTTGGACGTGGCCGTACAAACACCAAATTCGACACTTCCAGAAAATATTAAAAAATACAAGAAATGGTTTAGGTAGTCGTAACGTGAAGTTGCATGAGAAAGCTGAAACCTTAAAGATTTCAGAAGGCAGTGTATACACTATTTTGCAAGAACATTTCCCCATGGGAAAGCTGTGCTCAAAGTGGGTGCCGAGTTTACTTACATTGAAGCAAACCCAGAATAGCGTCGATGATTCAGAGCGCTGTTTAGAGTTGTTTAACAGGATTTTTGCGTCGGTATGTGATAATGGATGAAATATGAATCTACCACTATACTCCGGAATCAAACCGTCAGGCAGCTGAGTGGATAGTAGCCGGTGAAAGCCATGCGAAACGAACAAAAACATAAATGTGAGCCGGTAAGAATACTAGCCTCCGTATTTTGGGATGCTCTATCTTGGTGCGTTTGCAGAAGAAATTGCAAAAAAACGGGCTCTAATGCAAAAGAAAAAAGTACTCTTTCACCAAGACAATGAACCATGTCACAAGTCGGTGGCTACGATCGCAAAACACGAATTGAAGTGTGAATTGCTTCCCTTCTACCGTATTCTCTGGATCTAGCTCCCAGAAACTAAAGATTTGAGTATATTTTGAGATCAAAAAACGTTTTTTAGAAGCTAGCCTCAAATTTACATAGATAAGAAAAATGACAATAAGCAATTTATTCTGGTAATTCGATATAAATACCGTAACTAGTCCATACGGTAAAATTTCGGATGCTCAGTCCAAGGCTCGTCTTAATTCTCGTTTGGTTATTCTAATGAATAACTCTCTGCACGCCTATTCGAAATTCACACAACAGCAATAATGAGACGGTGAATTTTTTAGGAATTACGCCTAGACCACTTCCCTACTCCTAATCAACGATTGCACAACAACTTGGCAATGGACTGATCGTATAACCAACAGTAGTTTCCTCTATGCCACTGTTGGTCTTGCTCGGACTGTTAAGAACGTTCTTTGCTAAATTAAATTTATTATTGAAGCTAAACCTAACAATTTAATCCAATGTATCCAAAACTTCATTTTTGATTTACCATTCCAACCTGTCTACTATAAACTCAATATTTGCCAACCACACGACATTTCTGAGATCATTTTCAAACATTTGCTTGAGATTTATTTAGAACTATTAAGAAAATATTTAAAGAAAATTTCGAGAAACGAAGAATGTTAGGCACGAGGTTTGCATATTGTCTATTGAATGTCAAAACATTCTAGAAGAGAATGTTTACGTATGTGCTTTTGGGGCCTGGACAATCTACCCTTAGTTTAGTAAAGAGCACTCACTCTCAACGTTGGATTATCAAGAATGTGATAATCCACTGTGCTCCCTCTAGTATTAAAACAGTGGACTGGAAGTCTGATGGGAGTCGACGGCCCTCACACCAACTGGTAAATATTCCCCCTGGTGCTTCGAGGGTACTCTGCTGGTTGCAATTACTGGTAGTTACCTTTTTTACGTTTCTTTTAATCTCAAGGTGAGGTTACCAAGATGTTGGAAGTTTGGTTTCGAACTAATGAAACATTGAATTCTTTAAATTAAAAAATCGCCTCATTAGACTGTAGTTACCAAAAGCATCAAAACATCGAGTTTTGGCTGTATTCGATACTTTCGAGTATTTTTTGGATCTTTTCAGATAATTTAAGAAATTACTTCGTTTATAGACAACTCTTTTAGGAAAAAAAGTCTATCAAAAACGAAATCCAATGGATTTCATCTAGAAATTAAATGCGCAACATCTTTGATGCAACGCTAATTAATCTGAATGAGATCTAAAACATAAGATTTTTCTTGGTTTACATGTTGGGTCAAAAGTCTTGATAACAGATCTAAATTAGAATTTTAATTGTCCTAGGCAAATTTGTTTCTGGAGTGTTTCAATTAATTACTTGTAATGCTCATGAAATCACGTTGCGAGCAAGAAAAATAGGCCTTAAGCGGCCTTTCGATTAGTTTAATCCCATTTTTAGGAAGGGAGATCGGAAGGTCCGACATTTACTTACATGTTGCAAAAATATGTGTTAAGCTAATTAAAGAAATGTTGAATTTTCTAAAACGATCAGCATGTAAAGGATCGTGGAATTACTATAAACAACTATATTTACTTTATTTACAAATTTAGGTTATTTGGATTGGCTGCAGAAGTCCGGTCTCGTAGTTTGAAACGACAATAAGTTTAGTGAGTTTCTGAATTTGATGGTAACATAGGAGTTAGGACTTCACAAAATTTCAGTGGTGTGTAGTCTTCCTATATAAATACTTGCGCGTATAACGATATTATTATGCTACTTCCAACAAGCAGCATTAGCAATAAAAGATTATGCCAAGATTCTTCATCAACCAAAATTAACCAAAGCGGTTAATAGAATGTTAAACAAATTATTCACAATTACACAAAATTTGTCGAATGTCTTGAGATGATATATTGGATACAAATTTAATTGTTGCTCAATTTTTGCTCACCGAGCTGGAGTCTTGATTCACTAAAAATCAACATAAGCTGTAAACGAAAAATAAGCAAAATGACATAAAATTGTTGTTGTAAATTGTGTAAAGTCAGAAAGCTTACTATGGGTTTTACGTACATTGTAGCTAGGTAGGGATTAATTGAAACTGCAAAATTTGGTTGCTGCAAAATGCTATTTTAGATATCGAACTCGGTCAACCTAATTTACATTTTACTTGAAATTTAAAGCTTCAATCACTGCAATATTGGAGGTAACCGTGCAAAAAATATTTTAAAACTAGATGCAGTACTCGGTTGCTTAAAATTTCGGTAATTTAGATTTCTTGCCAATTTCATACCCTGTAATACCCCATAATACTTAAAACTGCCTGTTTGAAAGCTTTTGGATCAAAGTTTCGGAGTGGTGGTAAATTATCCATAAATTATAATATGAAATTACGTCATATCGATGTTAATCACTGTTAGTGTTTGTTTGACCGTCGCTGGGAATAAGGTTACCAAGACGTTGGAAGCTGGTTTGGATGATTTTTATCTATACATATAAATAAAATTGGTGTGTTTGCCTGTGTAATTTTGAAATAAATACCAATTTTTGGATTTTTTACGTCTATTATGAGAAAAATAATCAAAATGAAGTGTCTCTAAAATTTCTGTCTGTCTGTCTGTCCGTCCGTACCAGTTTCGTTGTCCGGCTTTCAAACCAAAACCACCGCACCTATTTTAGTGTAGCTTACATAGGTTTGCAGCTGTCAATCATGAGATCTGCATTTTTCTATATTTCGGTATCTTAATCTGTTTTAAAGTTTTAAGAACGGTAGGTTATGTTTTATTCAATGTATACATAGCTAGCCACTACTTTTTCCCATCTTTCTCCAAGTCTCCATGCAGGAGAATAATTTCGTCTTGTATGAAGTAGTCGTGGGCGCATTTTCCTTGAATGCTTGACTAAATCTCATCAATTGTTTTCGGTACAGAGACTCAGTAATTGTTTCGTTCAGATTTAGTAGCTCATAATACACGACACCAAGCTGATCCCACCAAATACACAACATGACATTTTTCCATGAATATTCGGTTTGGTTGTCGATGTTGAAGCATGGCCAGGTGGTCCCCAAGATTCTTTCTTTTTTGGGTTACGTAGTGGATCCATTTCTCATCACCAGTGACTATGCGAAGAAAACAACCCTTCCGTTTATACCTGGCAAGCAGCATTTCATATGAACAAAATCGGCGTTCAACATCTCTCGGCTTCAGTTCATAAGGAATCTAATTTCCTTGCTTTTGAATCATTCCCAATGATTTTAAACGCTGTGAAATTGCTTGTTGTCACTCCTATTATAAGTGCAGGTTTTTGTTGCGTTTGGCACGAATATTCATTCAATAATGCTTCCAATTCCGCGTCTTCGTACACATTCAGCCTTCCGCTACGTTCTTTGTCTTCGATAAACCGCTAATATTTTAAGGTTATGTTGTTGACAGCTGTCCAACCTTAGGATATGACGAGGTGGTGGCACCATGTTTTGTCGAACGGCGGACACATTTGTATACCCAATATTTTTTTTGTGTATATCGCAGACAAACATTTTGTTTCGGCAGTACGTATATGTACTTAATTATAAACATTCAGGCGTATATACGAAAAGGAAACAATCTCAAACGAGAAGGAAAAAATTTTATCAAAAATTTAAAAACTATAATGGGCATTAGCTGGTTGGTATAGAGATGCTTTTGGTAACAACATATATATGCGAAAACCGTTACAGATAATGAGAATTTTTGCAAGTTATTCCCTCTGGAAACCTTGATGTGTAATTTTAAGTCATCAAATTTTGTGCTGTAAAGTTTAAGAACAAAACTTACGTTTATAGAGTCGTGTTGCATTTTGTGAATACCATTTTACTTCTTACATACAGTTTCTGAATTAGATCGTGGAACCCGCACACAGAAAGCCTCGTTTAGCAGACAGAAGAACCAACCTTTCCCGACGAAATAGAACATCGGTTGGTGATTTTAATTTAAAAACAATTAAAACAGGTTGAAAATTTATAAAGTTGAGTGCTATTTCCGATACAAACTATTTCAATTTATTAACACACAAGTCCAAAAACTCCATTAAAAATTGCCGACACACGCGAGTGATTCTAAAGTGATTCTGGGTCTCTTCTTCTAGGTTCCTCAAAAATGGGGGAGGGGGCCTTGGTTGTTAGTGCAACAGATGTATATAGCATAAGATGAGATGATTCATGCGATTGATTAATTATTCCAGTCGGTTACTACTGACATTAGTCAGATAGATTTATATGATGAAGTTACGGATATCTATTATATCTAATCGCAATTAATATAGCCAATAAATTAACAAATCCAACAATAGAAATCGTGTGTAAATAATTAACAAATCGTAAATAATTGCCGATTTTAGTCCTAGTGAGCGGTGGTCGCTGCAACTATCATTTGAATTTCAACAAACGAAAATTAATACCGTTCCGCAGAAAAATGAGGAAGATACCTCCGACTCCTTGAGAGCTCCTGATTAACTTCAAAAATAATTACTCGAGAGAGCTATGGCTGGGAATTTTGGATACTACCCAAATAAAAATGTTCATCAATTTTAATATTTTCCAAAATAAATATAACAATAAGATGTAACGCTGCTCAATCTTCAGGTGATTTTTGAAAACGTAAGATACATCTAAAATTAGTGGAACAACTGGGTGCACAGAATAAAATAAAAATTATAGGAAACGTGTTATGGTAGAAGACTAACTACATGTCACTGAGAGCCGCTTAATTCTCTCAAATGAATTTTGACGATAGCTAACCTATCATTATCGATTAGCCAAATAATTTATTTTCGTGGTCTCGTATACTTCAGTTGGGGTTATTTGTTGGAGTATTATAGTTAGTGCGTGAAACTTGCAGTTGCTTAGTAGCCGCAATTATGCCGACGTTGTGTTTTTAATTTAAATTTCATACTTTTCTATAATACATTCAATAAAATTTGATGTCTTAACTCCACGATTCACAGAAACAGCAACTATATTAATTTCACCAAAACGAGTTTGTAATTGCCGGAGATTGCTAACCTTACAAAACTACAATAATAAGATAAAATTGAAACAACATTACAACAAAATATTAAGTTTAAAGATCACTGGCGAACGAGTGACTTGCAATTTTTCTTGTTATACTGCAACACAAAATCCATACTTATGACCGTTGCTCTTGTAATTAACTCGTCTAAATAAATAAATTACGATTTATAATTTAATTGCAGGTACATTTTAATGTAATATGTATGGATTGAATCGTGTAGTACTATGTTAAGCGTATTCGTCGATAATAAACCGTGCGATGCATTAGCCTACGCCATACACAAATTGTATATCTACAGGTAAACGAAAAAATATCCGTACACCATTGAACTGCAAAGTTTCAAAGCAAATCTGCAAATTTCATTTTTAGTTAATTTAGTAACTGACATAAATTCAAACGACGTCGATTCGTACATTCTAGGTACATTGGAATATGTATAATGTTTATTCGTGTATGAATACTTTTTCGTCTAAATGTATATATTTGTCGTAAAAAGATTGAATTGATCGATAGAAAATTAATTAATTTACCTGGTAAGTTAACGTTTTTGTTGTTGTCTTATACATATGTATTGTGTATGCTTATATTTTCTTAGTTGATTTACTGTTTAGCACATTTTAAGTAAGAAATTAGTAATGAATTGAATGAGTCGTGCGGGACAAGGTAAACAAGAAATAAAATTTTGTTCGTTTTAAGTATAGAAGGGGAGTTGGATTTTTGGTATATATTTGTGAAGGGTCATGATCACATGCTGGTATATAGGTAAATATAATGACGATGATTTATAATATCGCTCTTGTATACAACTTAACTGCAAAGTTTAACAATTATCGGTACACTAACTACATACGATTATTTTACTGTTGCGCATATATACAGTTTTTTTCCGTTGATGGGTGAATTCTTATCTGAAAATATCGTATTTTATTGTCATGATGAACAGATAAAAATAGCTAAGTGATTAATTTAAAACAAGCATCATATTTAGTTGCTTTGTTGAGTGTTGCAATTCAGTAGTGAACGAGAAGAATTTTGCTCATCCATAATTATATTATTGCGATTATTTACATAATGGTTCTACGTCAATAAGAAAAGAAAGAGGCTCAGATAGTTAAATTAGTAAAAAAAGCTAAAAAATAGTTTTGTTTTATCTATGTAGTGTAACCATTTCTACTCGGATTTACTCGTATTTGTATTGCAATCTATGGGCAGGCATAACGGCCGTGTGGCATATTTCGTTCCTTCTCGAATGGTCTGTAGTTTAGTAAATACGTTCTTGAGCTAAATTAATCAGTTCGTACGATCAAAAACTGCACTCCATTTCAACTGTTCCCTAAGTTTCAGGTTCCAACTAAACGATAAGGGTTTAAAGTTTTACTGGTGACTAACTCTAATTGTAAGTATGCGGGTGTCTACCTAGGCGTGATGATTACTTTAATTGCCCTATGATAACCTATTTAATTTATGTAAATTTACACCCGCGATATAAAAAATCATTGAGGTTTAATAATTTAATTTAATTATTCCGATTTGTATTTATTTACACTATAAAACCTTAATTAAATTAAGACATCGAATTCGAGCCGAAACTAGTCTAAAAAATAATAATGTCTCTATACTATGCAAACCTAAGTATAGAACTATCTTTTTCGTAGGGTTTTGATAATTTTGACTAAATGGAGGCATCGCACTTGAAACTGGAAGTAAGTCTTGGAAGTTAAAATTTCAGCAAAATCGTATTTTTCACACTAGCTCGAGAAGTAGTATGTTAGTTACTAAACTACTTTTACAAAGTAAAAGTAAGTATAGTATTCATAAATCGACCTTGAGATTTTTGCAGATTTACCGTGATTTCGAGATTTTTGCAGAGTTTTGAAATGGCGTCTGTGGGTTTGTTGTTCTTGTTCTACAACCCCAGACGGATTGACTGATGTGAATGAAACGTCATACTTGGCAACTTTTGAAGTGTTTTGCTAATATTTTAAAAACTGTAACACCGGTAGGAAAGTCGGTTAAGAACAAAAGGATTCTAAATTACATTTGCAACAAAACTGACCCAAAAATTTAAGCGAAAAACACGATTTTTGATAATAAACTGTTATTTATTTCTAATAAATTCAGCTACTCTACAGCCTGTTTGGAGGTTGACTACGGAAATCGGTGTACCGAAAGTGGCAGCTTCCATAGGTACTTTTCGATTTTGTTCGATATTTTAAAAAGTTTGATATTTACGAAAAAATCGGTTCTAAATTAAATTTGCAGCAAAACTGATCCAGCTCGTTTTCCAAAAATTAAGCTTAGAAGAAAATTAGTACCTGTTGATTTTCTGATAGTAAAGCGGAAATGTCAATTTTTGATAAATTTTTTTTTCGATTTTTGAAAATATTTTGTATACGATTGCGCAGTCAGAAGTCTTGTAAAAATGAAACAAGGAATAATATTTTCAGCCAAAAAAAAAATTTGTATTTCAACGTATTTGCCTTTTTCCAATTTTTCGATCCCTTCCGCAACGGTCCAATAAGTTGCAGTAATATTCGCCGTTGACTGCTACCCTTTTTGAAGGTAATCGATGTGGATTATGTCGCGTGCATCCCAAAAAACTGTGGCCATGACCTTGTTGGCCGATACAACCGCCTTAGTCTTCTTCGGCGCAGATTCGCCAGTAGAAATCCACTGTTTAGACTGTTCTTTGGCCTCCGGTGTCATTTTAATCGATGGTGAAGAGTTCCTATAATATTTATCAAGCTTTGTTTTGGTTAGCGTAATGGTTTTTCCACGCAAAAAATAATGTTTAATTAACAAACGAAATTCACTTTTTTCCATGTTTTCGGAAATATTCGGAAATTACGTTATTTACAAAAGTACCTGCGCCTAACATCATATAAATGGGCACAAATTATTCTCTTCAAATTGATGCACCTAATCAGTGATGCCATTGTTCTACTACCGGAGTACTCGTTTACTCTTCTTACATTAAAATCAAGCCCACAATTTTCAATTCCTGAACGAATGGTACCTATAGAATATTTTAATGGAACATTTAAAGCTATCATAAGGCTTGGTTTATTCGTTTTACGTTTATTATTTGAACTTATTTAGAGCTCCAAGTCCACCTAATGTTTTATTCAGAACTTATGAAGCCAAATATTTTTCGATAGAGTATTTAATTGGCTATGGCAAACATTCATTTATTGTTATCTGCTAACTTTCTATCTGAACCTAATATTTTGCTACCCATCATTTTAAGGAAAATGGATTAATTCTAGGCCATTTAATTAGCCGGTAACTTGCTGTTTAATTTTCAATTGGGTCTTGTAAGGTTCTGCTGCATTGGTTCTACTAACCCACTTATGACCCATTATCGAAGATGAGTGGCTAGATTTTCCAGAGCTTGGACTCCTCGGCCTCAACGAGTCTATTGAGAAACCTGAAGTTGAAAAGGATTTTTAGCGAGATATATTTCTCAACGTTAAGAAATATTGCTGTAATAGTGATGCAGAAAAAAAGAAAAATACGTTTCTGGTGCATGAAGCACCGCCTGGTTGTAATCACTAGATACAAATATACTCTGTTGATGAACTCTACGTGTTCTGTTTGAAGATGGGTATCGATCAAAATGGCGTAGCACACATTGTAGGAACTTGCAAGTTCTAACGGGGGACATTACAGGAGGCCAATAATATCCCATGAGAATCATCCTGGAAAGGGATTGGGAGCGGTGCAGTGCTACTACTAATTATCGTGCAGTACCGAAATAAAGAGTCATACTATACGATACTCTATATTAAAATAGGAGCTGCCGATATCTGGGTCCCTAATGGAGAAAAAGACTTGAAAACCATGAAGTCATCGGGGTTATTAGAGGATCCGGAGGATGAAATTAATAAAATAATACGTAGGACATTTAGTGGTTCCAGAGATTATGGTTTTACGTGTCCCAAATAGGTGAAATCTTTATAAGGCGACCAAATCACTACATGGTGTAGCGCCGGTGATAAAAAATTCTACCAAGTTATGCAGTAGAATTAAAAATTACAGTTTGGTCTTAAACCTCAAATTGCTTCAGTAAATAAAATGCTTTAAAATGTGATTAAAGAAAATTCACAGCTCCAGATTCCTCTATAAGGCTCCAATAAAAAACGCGACAAATAGATAATTTTTAATTGTCTTTCTCACTTTGACCTCTTGAAGTCCTTTTCACGGTTTTATTAAAATACTGTCAATCGCCACTGCATTATACATACGAGTTGTATACATACATACGTACGAGAAGCCTACTGCAGCCATATCTCTTTTGATGCTTTAGGCTACATATCTTGGTGTGGTTCTAAAGCAAATTATTATCGTGCTACTAGTATTGAGTATATTTCAATCAAATAATTGTTATTAGTTTTGTTCCAAATGCTAGCAATTTTAATCTTTTTTTTCACAGCATCCCAAACAATCCTTATCCGATTTTTGGACTGAAGTTTATTAGTTGTGCATTACGTTTTCCGGTTCGATATTCAGTACTTGAAAGTTACCGTTTCTTGTCGTCTAAATTTTCAACTTTGACGTTTATATTCTTATTGCTTACAACTATTGGGTTGCAACTAGTTGGTTGGCTCCACACATTCTCAATAGGTGTCGTTACTAGTACTGCTTACGTGTACTATAAATGAGTAATACTGGTATTCGATGATGTCAGTTGTCAACGCAGTATGTGACATTTGGTTGAAGTGTAAACAAGTAGTTTGCAAAGAAAAATTCAACGGAAACTTATCGTTTGCTTGTGAAAATTTACGTTGAGCATGCTTCATCGACTACAAAGTGCAAAGAATTGTTTCGACGATTTAAAAATGACGTTTTTGGCATTGAAGTAAAAAGAACATGGAAAACCACCCAAAAAATTTAAAGATGCTGGATTGGAAACGATTCTCAAACACAATCAGAATTGGCTATAGCATTAAATATTGATCGATCAACTGTTGCAAACCGTTTAAAAGAAAATTAAAAGAAAATGACTTTAAACGTCGAAAAACATTTTGTGAAATACTGCTTCATGGGTTTATTATGAGAATCTCAAATGCAAAAAATCTTGGGTGAAGCCTGGTGTAGCTGGTCCATCGCAACCGAAGCGAGATATTCATTGCAATAAGGTTATGTTCTTTATCTGGTAGGATCAGAAAGGTGTGGTATATTAAGAACTGGTGGAATCAGGTGAAACCATCAATGGTGATGTCTACCGACGACAACTAATACGTTTGAAGCAGCTATAGAGGAAAAACGATCAGAATGAGTGAATAGATACAACAAATTAATTTTTCAGCACGACAATGCAAAACCACATGTTGAAACATTACAGGACTGGGAAGTTCTACCCACCCGCCATATTCATCAAACATAGCTCCTTCAGATTATTACTTATTCTGGACGATGCAGTCGTCTTTTTCTGCACAGAGGTTCAGTTCTCGGGTGGAGATCGAAAATTGATTTATTGATTGGAACGCCTCCAAATACCAGGATTTCTTCAGAGAGGGAATCCGTAAATTGCCTGAAAGATGGAAGAAAGTTGTAGCTGCAGATGGAGCATACTTTCAATAAATAGTCAGCTTCCATTAGAGCTTTCTCGGTTTCCACTGAAAGTGGTTACTTTCATAGGAGCATCTACGAGAAAAACGGATATGAACATAAAGTTACATTACATTTGCAATAATAGCGGTCCAGATCAAATATGCAAAACTTAACCGGAAATGACGATTTTCGACATAAAACTGTTTTCAAACAAAAATTCGGCCCTGTATCGCCGAGGCAGATTGAATGAACCGTCATGCTTAAGTTTTATTCTCAAATTAGAAGGTCACAGTGAATTTTGGTAGAAATCGAGATACCGGAAGTATGGCATTTACGAGAAAAATTCTAAATTTATTTTAGAGGTATAACAATACCTGACCAGATCAGTTTTCCAAAATTTAAGCGGAAATGAGGATTTTTGCAAAAACCGATTTTCAACAAACAATTTGGCCCCTGTACAGCCCAGATGGACTGATCGATCGGGATGAAACTTCATAGCTAAGCTTTTTCCTCAAATAAGAAGATCTCAGTGAATTTGGTCGTAATCGGTCTACCGGAAGAAGGAGCTTTTTCGTTTTTTGTAAATATTTGGGAAAGTATAGCATTTAAGAGAAAATTGATTATGAACTTATAGGTTCTAAATGAAATTTACAACAATATCGAAACAGGTAAAATTTCCAAAATTTAACTAGAAATTATGATTTTCGACAATAAACTGTTTTTCAACAAAAACTCGGCCCTGTACAAACTTGATGGATTGATTGATCAGAGGAAACTTCATACTTGAGCTTTTTCCATAAATTGGGAGATCTCAGTGAATTTTGGTCTCGATAGGTTCACCGAAAGTGACAGCTTCCATAGGAGATTTTTAGTTTTTTGTAAATATTTTGAAAAGTTTATTATTTATACAGCTTATACGGATTGATTAAAGGCCATCAAACACCATACTTAAGCTTTTTCTCTTAAAAACAAAACATGGTAAATTAAATTTCAAATAAAATTTATTCAGATAATTTTTTTAAATTTACCTTTTCGGAATCATACTTCATACTTAAAGTTATAGAATAAATGCAAGAAATTGGGTGGAAATTTGTGTACCGGCGGTATCAGCTTCAATTAGGCTTTAACAATTTTTGCTATAATGTTGAAAAGTTTAGGATTTAACGCTGAAAATGAAATTTGCAATCAACAATGGTTGACCTTTTTGATTTTCTAAAATTTTAACAGGGAAAATGTTTTTCATTATACACGAGCACAGAATAAAAATATAACCAGAATAAACATTGCGTAGAACAAGAAATTATTTTCCTACCTGGAACTTTTTATAGGAAACATAACTTTTAAATACGAATATTTATAGTTACAGTGATGATTTTATGTTAACTAACTGTTTTTGTTGAATTATACTGGCAAAGCTTCATTATGAGTCCATAATTGTTCATTTGAAATAAAAATATTCCATAATAAAGAATTTGCTCCTACCTTAAATGAGTCAAGGTCACAAATAAATATTTTCCATACGAAGGGACAAGGGTTTTGCCAAAAGTAGGTTAATTAAATTTTTCCCTTTAGAAATCATGTATCGTGTATTGGAGATCTTTGTATACATTCATGGTAAAATAAATTCAGGTGTTGGCCACAACATATTAACCCCTTAATTTATTAATTTATAATAAATATTGGCAAAATGGATTAGTTGTTCTTTTACTTTCTTTGGCTTGGTAAAATAAAGTATTTTAATCATGAACAATTTTGAGCTCGAAATGTTTGCAAATTTACCATTCGCTGTATCTTCGAAGTCAAAAAAATAAGTTTTGTGTGTGATGTCGAACGACTAAATGACTATGCGTTACCCAGCCCAGACGGATTGACGGATCGGGGTAAAATTTCATACTTAAGCTTTGTAAATAAATTTAAAGGTACCTTCCCCCCATTTTGCAAGTATTTTGAAAAGTATGTAGCATTTACAAAAACTCGATTGAAAACGAAAGATTTTTAGATCATTTTTGTAAATTTTACCAGAAATTTCGAGTTTCGGCATCTCTACAATTCAGGATCGACCATTAAGAATGAAACTTCACACTTAACATTTTTTTATTAAGTGGGACAGCCTTGCAAAACTTGGTGGAAATATGTGTACCGGAAGTGGCATGCCCTTGGGAGTATTTTCCATTGTTGCAATGAGGTCGAAAAGTTTAGAATTAAAAGAATCAAATAAATTTAAATATACATTTTCAACAGGGGTTGACCTCGTTGGTTTTCTAAAATTTAATCAATTTAATTAAATTAAATTAAAGATTGTTCGTTATACAAAATATTACCAAAAATATATTTCGAGATCTATATGTATATGTATGTATATGTATATGTTCATAGGTAAGAGAAAGTCGGATATAGGCCACAAAATATTCACCCCTCCATTTTTTAATTGGGGATGATAATCGGAACGAAGTGTGTACATGTTTTGTTTCTTGTTTTAACACGAAGCACGTTTGTTTGATCTTTATTATGTAACGGCGCCACTATGAGTCTCCTAGCTGAATTCTACCCGAAATACATGTTTTTCGCCGGAGATCTGTGACAAATGCCAAGCTGAAAGAAATAATTCATTGGAACGGAATATTAAGAATATCGGGAAACAAATTCTGACGTTTTTTAGGAGTAGTGAGGTAAATAAATGACTATTGTTAGGTTAAACGTACTAAATATTTTAATTACTAATGGTTATAGGATTATGACTAGGCTGATTGTAAAGTAAACCGAAGTAGATACTTTTAATTATCAGAGTGCGTTTAGGACAGCTGAAATCGGCATTCATACGAGTATAAAATAGCACCTTTAGAAGATTAGTTCGGATTGCTCAGCTTGGTTCAGTTCGGAGCTCAATGTATCAACTTCGATTAAAATAAAAATATGTCGACTATACATTTTTAGATTTAATAGATTATTGTACCTACTATACTTAATCTATAATTCGAAAACTAAAAGTCATCTATTGATTGTAACTATAAAATATTATTTGCTCGTATTGTTGTTATTTACAATTATAACTTACCTATGTATATTGAGTTTTCTATTTTTACGTTTTATGCCTTTTAATTATGAAAGCTATCTTGATACGTCAAGCAAAATCAATATACCGATTTCTAGGCAGTGGAATTGCGCACGGCTTACCTGAAATAAAAATATAAATTAATATTAATTTTCAGCTTCGAAAATTCTAGTGAAATGAATTCTAGTTGTGAAATGGGAACTAAAATGCTTTGCATGGCGAGTGCATATCCACTCGTATAAGCGGATAATGCGAATATGTTCCCTACAGTTTGTTCTATTTTAAAATTTCAATAAAAACCTGAATAGAATTATAATGTATTAACCGAATCGAACTGTATCTTATCAGCACGCTCTTACATAACGTGTTGTGTTACAAGTACAAATTAAGTATTGTAATTCAAAATGTTATCAGTCGAAAGGGAAATATTTTTTTTTGTTTAGTCGACTGTCGGTCTATACACACGAGATAACGATAGGTAGTACATATGTTGATTAAACGTAAAGCCAGCCATACATAAAATATCGTCATACCTCACGGTGCACATAAACATTATGTTTGTATAAAATTAAATTTAATGCAGAATCAACTTAAATTCTTAACAATGTGATAATAAGAGCAGATTAATTAAATACTTTGGATCATATGATCTTGTGATCTACACTCGTATTTATCTCAATTAATTTAAATATCTATTCTTGGCATACGAACTGGGGACGCTTTGTTAGTTTAACACTCACAATGTATATACCAGTACTCGTAGTTAGAAGAAAAACATTTCTGTTTTAAATAAATATAAATTAACTCGTTAATTATTTTCAAATAAATCATTAATTTCGATTTTGTTTTTTAATTTAATTTTAACAACATACGTCTTTTTGGTTTGTATATTTTTATTTAAATGAAAACACATGATGACTTTGAAGTCGTGTATACGCCACGGAGTTGTAAAATGCACACACGAGTATTACGTATGTATAGCTTTGTAGTTTATGTTTACGTTTCTTTTAATGAAATTCGAGAATGAAATTTTTTTGTGTTTCACTATGTTGAGTTAATAATCCCAAAATAAACTATGAACAAAAAAAATAAATTCTGATTCAAATCTTAGATTTATTAGTTGCCGTGTACGAGTAAATGGTTTATTAAGATTTTACGTGATTGAAAATCAGGTGAGTTGATTTGGTTATACAGGTTATGTAACGTTTGTTAGTATATTTTTAAAAAAGCAAACTATCTAATACTTCGGAATTATCAGCGATCTACAGGATTATTAATAAAAATTCCGACCTATATAATCCCGAAAAATTTCTAAAATTTCCAATACCAATTCAATTGGTTAATCTCCTGGTACAGTTGCAATATCCCCATAAATCATTACACTTTCTTCCGTTACCATTCACTACTACACGGAGCGCATTATAGTATGGAAAAATCTTTCCATTCATTAAGAAAATTTTCTTTTTATTTTAATCGTCAGAAAGAATTAAGAAAAAAACGTTTTGTTGTTGCTGCTTGTAAAATATAAACGGTAAATGTAGTGTTATATAAAATTCAACAGCAAGTCTTAACTAAAATTTTATAAGATAAACAAGTACGATAGCGTAGTAAAAAAAAATATTTTTGTAAATAGATAATAGTGACTGTTTTTACTACTATTACTATTTTTATTATTATTATTTATATTATGCAAATGAATGGGAAGAATATAATAAAAATTTTAATAGAGAAATATTACTTGTTGTATTAAGTTAGACGTGTGGTGTAAAGATGAACTATATACATAACGTGTATTTACAAACGTTCTAATTAAGATAAAATAATTTTAAATTTAAAGAATGAAGAAGATATAGATCTAAATAGTGGGATTTCGTGATTGTTGATGTTGTTTACCGCCATTATACGGGAATTTGTCACCCAAGAGAACAAAACGGATTAAATTGCGACACTTACAGGTTATATAATTAATATTAAAGGTTCTGTGAGGTACTACTAGAACTTTTGACCCAGCTACTGCTTTCCGAGGATCCGGTACACAGTGGATTCAAGCGCATTTAAAATTGTTGTATCATGTATAGTTCGGTAAATAGTAAACTTTCTTCACATAAACCTCTTAAAGTACAGCATTAGCAGGATTAAACTGTAGGTAAAAGTTATTGTGTAAATTAAAATTAGATTGTTGTGTTCTAATACTGGTTAAATTGTATGAGCAAGCATAGACGAAAATAATATTAAGAGACGAAGAGATTAATAAATTAAAGAGACGTCTCAATACAAGAAAAGTTATGAGCCAAAGTAATTCCGGGATTCTGGTTATATCACTATTTCTGAACAGATAAACATTAAACGTTTTCAAATTGTGTGTGGCTTTTTATTTAAAGACTCTAATTCTATTAGCACCCAGAAAACAATTAGATAAACACTCCCGGGCTCACCGTACACCTGTTTTACATATTCATAGGGATGGAATATGTTAGTTGTGATAGACTCGATCCGATTACAGACACCAAAGCACTCAATCATCAGTAACACGATGACAACACAATTCTAGACTTCATAATTTTGATGAAAATTTAATTTGTTATTAATTGTAGAGATGTTATTTATAATTTAAAGAAAAATCTAATTCAAATTTAATGTTGGAATTTGTTAAAAATTTAAAATTAGTCCAAGGTTTTTCGGTCCCAACATAGATGAATCCTAATGAAACAAGCCCCATTGAATAAAATGTTTAGTATTTTTCACCCTTTAGCACCGTAAAATTTTAACCAAGCTTAAATATGTAAAACAAAATTTGAACAGTTTTTTAATAATAACATTATGAGTGCTGTAGTAACACAGAAGTCTGTAAAATAATTTTAATTATTAATTTCAATTCCCAGTTACTAATTACGCATTTTTGCTTCTAATCTAAAACGGTGATATCCTAAAAATAATTTATAATTATTAATTTATAATTCATTATAATAATTTAAATAAAATAGTGCTGGAATAAATAAATAAGCCAGCATTAAATTCCCAATTCCCATATGGGGTTGCGGTACCAGAAGTTCATCGTCATTATTACACTCTTCTTAAAAATATAATCTAAAAAACCCAATACCACCTATTTAAAAAATAAAACAAAATGTTTAAATGTATCTGTTATTTTATAAACAATTTTAACTCAAAAAATTAAATTACGAGCTCTCCTAAAACGTCAATTGCCCACCCCTCCGATAAACGCTCATTTCCACGTGTTGTGACTCTCCATTTGCTCTAAATGTATTACTCAAGAACATTAAAATTAAGATATTTTCAAACATAAAAATAGATTAGTAAATCTTAATTAAAGGTATTAAAGTTATATTTTGTTAAATTTAAAAATTAAGAAAAGTGATTAACGGTCCCGAAACACGCGGGTCTTACACTTTGAAAATTTGAAAAATTCAAATAGAAGTGAATTCAAGCCACTGATTACATCGAGTATTTTTCAACAATTTAAAATATTTTAAAATTTTTTGTTGTTACGAGTAGAACCCAACGCATAGGCGTTACTCAATTAATTTACTTGGTCAGGATCAAGTATTAAATAATATTTTAGGACACTACTATGTACAATCAACTACAAAATAAAATGGATTTTCAAATTAATATAATGAACCCGTGAATATGAAAATGCAATCGTACTTCATATTAACGAAAATTGCAAGAAAAATACGTTTCGGTATGCATTTTTTTATGTACGAATTTGCATACGATCAAGTTTTAGAACTGATGTCAAATTATAGATTCGCCTTTCCTGGCGCCCTATTCTTGAGGGATTTCTGACTAAGGGAATATATCCGAATCGATTTACCCACTCGGAATTTTCCTTTTAGTAGAAAAATAAATATTAAGAAACATGCAAAGAAATTTAAAAAAACGATTAAGGTAGCCGGCGAAATAATCGTATAATATAGAGAATTCTGAAGTTAATTAAAATCCGAATGCGAGATTTTTTGCCGATTTCAAGAATAAGACCCCTGCAGCTAAATTCAGGTTAGTTGATAAAATACTCATATGGGTTTTATTAGTCTAAAAAATGGTATTGGTATAAAAGCTCAGCCATCGCGATTCCCGCTTGATTACTGAGAACATTTAAAGTCAGAGAGGCTGTCAAAAAATGATAAATGATTTTATACAAGTAACAATGATTTTTATATGACATAAAACCAAGATCTAGCAACAATTATTATTTTATTAACGCCAGATTATATCGTACATGTCTGCTATTTCGTTTGTTCGAAAATTCCCTCTAAAAATCCTGAAATGATGGAGATTACTGCAGCGATCTGAAACATATGTACAACGTTTTTCTCATGATCCTGTAAAATAATATGACAACATAAACATGGAAACAAATAAAATATGACGTTACATTTGTGATTGTGCAACAAGATTGAAAATGTATTTTTTAATATATCCATGGAAACCAAGAAAACACTACTACTTTACAACTTTATATAACAATCAGTTCTCACTCTCACAACATTTTGGAATCTGGTTCTTCAAATGAGTTTCAACCTTTTATAAACTTTATAACACGAGAAATTTTTGGTGTCCATGGTTATTTGTTACAGAAAATTTTCAATGTCGTTTTAAAATTAAACTGTTCCTTTTGTTTTAATCGTTTCCATGGTTTATGGTTGGATACAATTTGCGTTCATCGACAATTATTAAACAAATTTAAATTTTATGAAAGGTGGTTATCATTGATATCAATACGAAACGAAGCGAAAAGATAATCGTACGAATTATTCAACCAAACTGAATCTTCGAAGAATAATCTGTAATTAGGAAGGTTACTAATACATATACAAACACGTTTTGCACTTGGCTTCGGCCGCTGCACCCGTAGCTCGCCCCATTTATGGAGTCGCCCAAGCAGCATGTACGAGTAGAGTATTAGCCCATAATAACAATATATCTTTAATATAAAAACAAATTTTGCTAAAAATGTTGTAGGTTTTACCTTAATTTTACAGACAATTTGATTTTTAGCTAATCTGCTTAACACTCCATGAGACAGTAAAATAGGAAAGGGTTTAAACTTAGTTAAAATTTAAAGGTATTTTGATAAAATTTGCAAGTAAGGAAACACAAACTATTAAAGTAAGAATCAGTTTCAATGTTCAGATTTCTGTAGATAAATTAGTTCTCTCATATAATTTTTGTGTGGTTTAATTTGACAACTTTTACGCGTTTCTATTTCTCAGTTACCAAGCGGGGATTGCGATGACTGAGTTTTATACCAATTACAATTATTATATTTATAACAGCCGTTTCTCAGCAATCGAAATTGATGACTAGAAAATTTTTGAGTTTGAGAACTGACTAGTCGAAAAAAATAATCAAGTCATTTCTCAGACTCGTTTATCATTAAACGATTGGTATGCTGATCTACACATAAATTAAATTACTACAATAAATTTATTCTGGTTGCCGAGAAGCTGATAGAGCGAGAAAATATTGGAAAAATTAAATATGAAAACGGAAACCGAATATTAACAAAGTAGTAAAGAGAGTTGAAGAGTTTTGTAAGCATAATGACAAAAATGAAATAATGTTGATCTTTCCTACACACACATTGGAAATTTCACTGAACTTTATTCGCAAATACGATGAGAAAAACAAAAAATATAGCAACAATTTGGATAAGCCGTATTTTCTTGACAACGTTACAACAACAATTTTAATGGATAAAGCATCCCCAGTCTGCTATTCTTCCACTGTGTGGAAAAATATGTTATAATTCCATACTAAATTCCGTACTACAAAATATCAGACACAACAATTTCAATTTTGTCCGAAAATAATTTTCTTTCTCTTTCTGTTTCACGTTCATGTTAAATTTTTATAAGATTTGATTTTGTATCTCCAGATTCATGTGACATGTTGGAGGATAGCTACGCACACAGCTCTGCCTGCAAATTTTTTGTCATTTTAATTTCTTATTGTAAAGTTCTTAATTATTAAAGTAATTTTTTTATATAATATACTGCAAAATAAGTGTTTGCTATCATCAACAGGAGGCTAGAAAGCAAATCAATTCTATTTTAATATGGCGTCGCCATATACATATAAAATGTAAATATATTTGCGACGACGTAAATTGTTGATACAATTTTCTTGATTTATTTTTTAAAGATATGTTGGAATTGAAGTTTTAAATTCGAGTGGCGCATGGCATATGAAAGTATTATAAACAAATATTTTCTGTATTTATTAAATAAAACACAGTTTTTTAAAAACAAATAACAAACAATCTTTTATTTCGAACGAAAATTACATATTACTAGTTCCATGTAAAAAGTACTTAGGAAACCGGCTTTATTTGTACATAGAAAAGTGTTAGAACTTAGTATGGAAAAGTGTATCCAACGGAATTTCGTTTACATTCGCGTGCATAAACCACACTCTTTATATGAAAAGAACCATGTAAAGTACCGCTATTTACCGCTTGTAAATAGATCAGTTTTCCACAGTACTGTTCACATGAACTAAAAATAATTTTCTTCTGAATTTATAAATATATTCTTTTGAATATATGTATAACCAGAAGAAAATTGTAAGAATCAAAAGTTTGCGTCGTCATAAATATGTTCATGACAAATTAAAATTTACGTGTCCTTTTATTACGATGGTGTTGGCCGGATCCGCTTTGGTCGGGATTATTACAATTATTATAGATTTAATATATTTAACTAAAATTTTACTTTACCACTTAAAAACAATCTAAATAAACACAAAACTTTTCAAACGAAGCGGGAAACATAAACCTGGGAAACAGAACGTGAAACAGAAAGTGTAAGAAAATTATTTTTTCACCAAAATTAATATTTTTGTTTCTTTGATTTTTTGTAGTTCCGAATTGAGTATGGAATTAAAACAATTTTTTCCATACAGTGAAAAAATTGCATACTGGGTATGAATTAGCACCATTCACACACCATAATTAATTAATTGATTAATTTTTATCCAATTGCTAGTACTTAATCTCCCAAAAAAGAAAAGAAATGTCTTTCTGCAGCCCGTAAAAATAATTGAATAAAACAGAATTGTAAATAAAATTATTTTATAAAAATAAATTTGCAAATAATTTTTTTTACATTTTTTTTTTTAATTTAATATAATAAATGTAATACTAATCATACAATACAAAATATAATAAAAATTTGTGATTGGTATTAATGTAGTGGACGTATACAATTATATAAAAGTGGTTAACAAATAAAATATTTGATGGGGATATGTGCTCTTCCAAACTTCCAAACTTCCAAACTAAAAAAGTAGATGCTCAACATTTCCCAAAACGCCATCCCGTGACACCAAACTTGACCCCACCCCTACACCCGGGGGTTGGGCGGGTAGCAACTTTAAAATTTAGAGCATCATTTTTTCTGCTGCTCGATCAGACGTCCACTTCTCCAGCTTTCAGAGCGTTTTATACTTTTTCCTCATCCGGTATAATTCATTAATTAAGTTCAGTTAAACGTAAATGTTACACTTGATAGAAAAGAACCCTTTTCCCAAGGATTCTTCTACCAATAACGATTTATGATATTAATCGATTTTTTAAAATTATTTTACTATGAACAGTACTAACAAATGCAATAAAAGTTTTATAGTAAATATCCAAGTAACAGTTTAGGGTATTAAAATTTTTCGGCATTTGCTAGATCATACCGTACCATTCTTAAATTTTTTATGCAAGTCGAATTACTATGGTGAGTAAAAATACAATAATTGGGCTGCAAAAAATACCAACAACAGTTTTCAGAAAAGCTAGTGTTTCGGTGATCTTTCTGGGGGTTAGACATTTATTTTTATTTAATATTTCTGTTCAAATAAATTTATTATCAGAGGATTTTAAGAGTGCCGAATGTCTGGTCACCTTCAACTTGACAGTTAAATCCTAGCTCTCAAAATTTTTTAGTTTTAAATTGTTTATAACTATTGTTGTCTAACTTTTATTAAACAAAAGTGAAAAATTGCTCTACTTTGTACTTGTTGATAGTTTTCTACGAATCGCACGGTGCTGCAAAACATAACCTAACTTTGTCACAATTCAATTTTTTGGACTCGAAAGAAAGTATCGTTGTCGATCTCTCTTAAAACTTATTTGTCAACATTAGTAGTTAATAGCAGTAGTAGTTAGTTAGTTATAATGGTTAATACTGCTACGAAATAATTCATTTGTAGACATTTTGAAATTGAAATTAAATCAAATCGATCGTTTCGAAGGTAAATGGAAATTTGAAAATTTTTTCTTCCCGGTTTGCCACAATTATTCAACGTTGATGAATAAGCATAGGAACATAACATTGTTTAGTCTGGCGAATAATTTTTCTAGCTTATGAAACTCATTATTTTAGAATCTACATCTATTTTCATTCACAAACCAACTTCCAGTGTAACAAGTTTTTTCAATGAAGAGCAATTACGATCCTATGTTTCTAAAATATTTCGGATGGTGCAGAGTTAGAACCTTATAAACTGCATTTAATTCTGCTTTCACCGTTCTTTTAATTCTCAAAAAAGCGATTTATATCACTTCTTGATACTCAATTTTTAATATTTTTGTAGGAATATATAGTTTAAAATGGCGTTGTCTAGATGAGCTTTCTTGAAATTGTTTTCTCTGGATTCAAAATCGGTTTATTTAAGCACAAAATTTAACAGAAATCAATTTCATGAAGGCACACGTCTACATGAACCCAATGCCTATTAAATATAAACTCTGTGGCTAACGATTTTCAAGAGTCTAGATGTTTGAAGGACCGTTGGTTTCGAAGGATCTTGGTATCTGTCAAATGATCCTCGCATTTATTATCACTTTCTTGGCCACATAGCGAATATATGTAAAATAATTTAGGTTTTCAATTTTTCATTGCTATGTCACTCGGAATGTGTTTGTTCAATGCGTGAATGAAGTGATGAAAGCATTTTTAATGGTCAGAGCCTTTGCATTCGTAGATTAAGGCCGGGGAATTTTTTTTACTAAAAAGTTCTGTGCAGTGCCGGTAACTGGTGATGATTATACACTGTTGTTGTTGTTTGTTAGATCAGTAAAATCTATTGTTGTTGATGTGTTCAGAGTGTAGGGTTTCAGGTTATGTATCGCAGATTAGTGATTAGGTTTGTTGTGTATCGCTGATTAGCTGAATGTGCGAGTTATTTTGAAATAACGAAATATGATATTGTTTGTAATCAAATATTAGATATGCGGGACACATTGTTGTTGTTCGTGACCTGAGCAAAATCAATTTATCCAATCTTTGACGTGTTATATAATCTTAGGGCAATTTTAAACATTTTATCTTTCATTACATTTGGAACGATATATTAGATATAAACATCTTTCTATGTGCATGGGTTACAGCTTTACTTACTAAGTACCTGGATGTTAAAATAATTACGACATTGTTACCTTTGTTTTGGCAGAATAGTACGGCCCCGACGAATCCTACGTAAGAAGTAAGTGCAAATTCGAACGAATAAAAAATATATAAAGGGTGATCCAATAGGAGATACTTTTTCCACTTGGGATTCTCATTGAGATTCATGCACCAGAACTGTCATGTTTATATGACATTTGTGTGCAATATTTCAACATTTCACCATGAATAGTCTTACGCGAGAACAACGTTTACAAATTGTGGAAATTTATTTCAAAAATCAGTGTTCAGTGAAAAATTGTTTTCGTGCTCTTCGATCATTTTATGGTGTTCATAACCGTCCAACTGAACGTACTATTCGCAAAACAATCAATAAATTTCGAACCACTTTTTCATTATTGGATATTCATCAACCGACTAGAGTGCGTACAAGTCGATTTTTTGTGAATATTGCTGCTGTAGCTGAAAGTGTACGTGAAGGCCGCAATCAATCAATTCGTCGCCGCTCTTAAGCTCTGGGTCTCTCGTATGGCACATTGTGGCATATTTTGACGAGAGATCTTGGTTTTAAGGCATACAAAGTACAGCTTGTTCAAGAATTGAAACCGATTGACCTTCCTTGCGTCAGCGATTTGGTTTATGGGCGTTGGAACCGAAACGGACCCGTGAATTGGCCTCCAAGATCTTGTGATCTAACGCCGTTAGATTACTTTTTATGGGGGTATCTGAAATCACTTGATTATATCAATAAATCACAATTGATTCCTGCATTAGAAGCCAACATAACACGCGTAATTAACGAAATATCGGCCGAAATGCTCGAAAGAGTGTTCGAAAATTGGACCCATAGAATGAATCATCTAAGAGTCAGTTGCGGACAACATTTAAAAGAAATTATTTTGAAACATTAAATGTCATAATCCGAACTTATTACGTCACAAATACAATTTTTGATTATTAAATTGATTTTGATGCGTTTTATTTCAAAAAAACTTCCGGAAGCTCTTATTGGATCACCCTTTATAAAATAAAAATATTTATATCGGAAAATAAGGCTGCTAGATTGAATTTTGTATGAAGGAAAATTCTAACTGAAAACTACGCCTACTTTATGATTTTATTTTCCATTCGATAAATTATTTTTAGTCATTTCGCACAGAATTTTAGTTACCTATGTGTACAATTTCCATAATAAGGTCAAACAGTAGAAGGTTAAAAATAGCAACTCTATTAATCTATTTTATCCTTGACATTTTTATTGATGTATATGAACAGCGGGTTGAATAACGTCTTGTGTCGTTGTTAGTTGCTTGGTTGCGGTTTTAGTATTGCAAATTTCTGGTGTTAAACTTAAATTTAAATAGCGAATTTAACGTTACCTTCGATATAAAATAATTAAACTCACATAACGAGAATATGTCAATACATCATTCAAACGTACAAAATGTTATTAAATTTATTAATGTTTTTATTTAAGCATTAGGTAATTCGATAATTTATGTATTTTAATTGATTTTTGCTGTAAATTTATTCAAAATTGTTCACACAGAGATTAATAGAATTCTTCGATTATTAAGTAAGTACAAACAATTTGGGAGCTGACTAATCTGAACATAGAATTATAAGATAGCACATTTCCTATCTGTAACCGTTATAGAGATAATCAAGGTCCTACTGTAAAATTAGTCACTTTGAATTTTGCTCATAACTTAAAAACTATCACTGGCAAATTTCTCAAATAAACGTTTTTCGGATTTCATAAAAAAGTCACACCAGATCAAATTGACCAAGTCATATCTTGTGATTGTCTCGGAAAGAAGTCTTCGGCAGGCACGAAACGATACCCAAGAGACCTTCTTTCCGAGACGATCACTAGATACGGATATCCACATCCCACTCTATTATCGACGATCAACTGAAAATGATTTATAGTTACTAGTACCGAGTGCGATATATCAATGTCAAGTACAACAACAAATTAGTTTAGTGAAACAGTCGATGCGATGTCAAGTACAAAGCATGTGTCTAAGGCTGATGTGAAGCATTAAACATTTATCAAATCTGTAGATACAATAAATAAGAGAGACATAGTCACAAAATAGCCAGGTTCTATTGGCGTTAGTAAAATATTCGCAAATACTTCTAGCTACTTGCAACTACTCAACAAAAAATTGTATGTATTGTATTGTGTTTTATTGAACATCTACTCACAAGTACGTGCAAGTGCTTTGCTAACGCCAATGGAACTCCTGCTAATTTGACTAAAATGTAATATTACACAGAAAATTATGGCAAGGTTGAATTATCGATTTCTCTCACTGGAACTTATTTATACAAGAAAATTAAAATAGTCGGATAAACTTTTCAAATAACGTTTTCGCTGTATTATTTAGATTTAATAATAAAATAGAGGCTTCATTGCGATCTTTGGTGAATTTTTTATCGAATTCACATAAAAATGTGAAATGTGTACGCCCAGTCTTGTGGATGTTTGTGACCATTAACAAAATTTGCTAAATTTTTTGCTCTTCTTACAATAATTGAATGAATATTACAACCAAATTTTCTAATCGTATATACCGCAATTGTTGCAATCAATCATCTAATTGCAACGCAATTAGTAAAGCACAACTCTAAATCGGCACCCGGTCTTTTTACCACAATTCTTGATAAACAACATATTTACAAAAATTAATAAACAAGAAGACAACGGAAACCTACGACGAGTATTCCAAAACGAAAACAAAAAAGCGATAACAAAAATAAATATTACATTCATACAGTTCGTCTCAACTGAACCAGCCGCGCAACTATGTCGCACCACATCGTGCAGTCGCTACCACCACGATGCACGCACAGCGCACACCATTCATTACACATGGCGGATAACAAATAAAAATAAATTTAATTTTAATTTAAATAAATTAAAACTTGTTTAATTTTAATAAATCAACGACTACATAGTTGAATTTTCTTGTAGAAGTAAGAACAAGTGTGATAAAACAAAATTCAACCCTGCCATATTTTTTTCTCTAATGCTACACTATTTCTTAAATTGGGTAACTACATTTTTGTTGTTTGCTATTTTGTGTAGCTACAATTTTAATAAATTTTTAAATCTTCACAAAGGTGAGTCTAAAAACTAGATCCTTCCCTAAGCGAGTTAATTCAGAAATAAAATTCAGCTGATTTTAACTATTACACGGATCGCTTTTTCCCGTTCTATACGACACCTTGCTTCGTCGTAGCTTCAGACCTGCCTATAGTATGAGTATGTGGTACTGACAGAAATTACGAGATGGAATACTCTTATGGCATGGATTGTTCTTTTCCATTACATATCGTAGATAATATCGTTTCGTAGAGACGTTTTTCAGCTGGTCACTATCGATTCTCTAAACTGGTACCTCCTAGTCAAAACCCTATAGTTTTAATTCCTGTATTGTTTAGTCGGTTAGGTATATTGTAATATATACATGTAAATAAAGTCGCGACGAACCTGATTCAATATATCCTTTATTAAAGCTGATACACTCTGCGTCACTTGAAGAGGGCCAACATAATTTTTTTCATGCTTCAAATTTAGTATTTTCCTTTTCTCTTGAGTCATTTTCTTTTATGCGTTGTTGGGAAGAGAAATCAATCGCAAAAACAATTAATGAGATTCGTTCATCTCTGAATTAAGAAATACAATTTGTATGTTTTTAGTTGTTCACTTGAATAGGGCCAGTTTATTGATTGAAGTCTCTGATAATTTGTTTTTGCTTAAATCAAATGTTTTTTACTGTTACAGCGAAATGAATTAAAGGTTGTTTCAAATTTAAAATTACTTTGATTTTATTGGAAGTTATTGATTGTGGAAAAACGACAAGTGAGGTTGAGAAAGCTAGAATTGATGCTTAGAAAGATTTAAATCTTACGAGTCGCGTGATTGCAAATAAAATCGGCAAAAGTAAATCGGTTTTCAATAAATACCTTAATAATATTTAAAACTATGGCAAAAACATGAAAGGCCGAATATCAGAAGCTACATCATGACAAGACAAACGTGCTATTGTGCCTTGAATTCCGCATACTCTGTGGCGAAAATCAACGAAAGAACCGGCATAACTGCAAATGTAAGTAGTGCTCGACGTATTATTAAGTTTGATTATTAAGTTTAAAAAACTGAACAAATCCGCCACTGAATGCTTTTTGGAGAGAAAAACGGTTAGAATTTAGTAGAGCGTATATGACGTGGAATAATGAATAGAATACTGTGCTGTTCAGGGATGCAAAAAAATGTAATTTAGACGAGTCAGGTGGCTACAATTATTATTTTCATGATTTAAGAAAGGATTACATGTTTTTGAATCGGTATCACAGCAGAGAAGGCGGTATTATGGTCTTACGCTATTCCGTGATATGAAACGATTGATTTAGTTTTCCCAACAGGCAGTATGGCTGGAATATCCTGCAAAGCAATTCTGAAAAATAATTTTTCAAGATTTTCTGAAATTTTTGAACCATTACAATGGACATTTCAGCACGATAATGTCCCGATTCATAATGCGCGTATCGTAAAAACTGGATTGAGAACCAAAATATTGCAATTTTACCGTGGCTTCCATATTCATCAAATTTAAACATCATAAAAAACCTTTGGGCATAGCTAATATGAACAATTTACGAGGGAGGAAAATAGTTCAGAGACACCGAGAAAATTAAAGAGCTTGGAGTAAAATTTTCTTAAATTATTATTTTGCTTTATTTTAAAAGAAATATAGAAGTTAAATTTGAGTTTTCCTTTCGCTTTTTTTGTTCATTATTTTCTCTTTTATGAGTTGGTTTGGTCCTATTCAAGTGAACAACTTAACGCAAAATTAAAAAATAACGGTTTTCCTCTCAGAGATGAACGATTCTCATTGGTGACGGTTTACACGAGTTGCAACTACAACACAACATTTCCTCGTTTTGCTTATAGAGTATCGCAATTGAAGGAACATACTCTTGTTGCAATTTTTCAACATAAACTTTAGGTCAGCCGCGAGTTGCAATTCACAAATACAAAGACAAAACAATAACAACATTTATTGGGGTTCCATTTCTGTTTGTAAACTGCTTTTATTTCAAAATTGTATTTTGAACAGTCAATACCGCCAACAAAAACAAATTTCTTTTATTGATAATTAATAATTTGGTTTACGAAATAAAATACAAAAAATACGAAAAGAAAATAATTTTACACACACATAGATAAGTAACAACAATTTTAATATTTCGTGGAAAAGAGAGTAGGACTCCAGAGAAAAGGAAAATAATTAATTTAAAAAATTGAAAAAAATTATGTTGGCCCTATTCAAGTGACGCGGAGTGTATGTACGTTAACTATTTGACGTACGTGTTGCATATTTAATTCAAGATAATTTAATTAACCGTGAGGTGACGATGTTACAAATTTCATACGGATGCTGTTCTATCTCATTAAACCACAAAAATGTATATTTCCCGTTAATTGTTGTTATCCAGCCGTATGTTTTTTAACATTTGTATGCTGTTCTTTAATCTCTTGTTCAAATAATAAAACTAAATAAATCTAAATCGGTAGTCAGCATATTCAAATAAACGAACTAGTCCATTTGTTTATTGCTGTATCATTCTAGAAGTTTGCCTGTACATCTCACCCATGTAAATTGTGTGACGTTTACATTTTTTAGCTTAATGTTGCCAAATAGGAAATAACGATCAACTAGCTACCAGATATCCACAAGACTTTCAATTTGACTAGTTTTCTTATAGCTAAGAACCACGAACAAGTCTGCTGTGTCGTGGAATACAAGTTTTCAGATTGATACTAACTAGCCAAATGACAGTCAAATACATTTTTGATGTTTATTGAAGTAAGCTTTTTGCTATAATTATTGAAGGATGCAGCAATGTCTGTAAACACTTGTTGATTCAAAATTGGTAGCAATTGATAAAATAACATTTCCAGATCAGTTGACACAAATATTTTAAGTTTACCTTATTAATTATACTAAGACAATTGGCTTAATAATATTTGTGAATGTATGTATTTAGTACAATTCGGGCCTCAAATGGAATACGTACTTTAAGCCTTATAAAGAAACAAATCGTCTAAACATATTTTTGTGGATTATTCTCCAACGGTAAGAGATTAAAAACCCAAGACAGTTTCTCTCTTTATATAGTGAAATTCAATTTGGAAAATTTTTCTTGGTCAAGCATAAAGAATAGGGTGGCATAATTTTCTAGGTCATGTATACATTAGGCAGGTAGATCGGAGAACGGTGTGTTCATGTTTTATTTGAAGTGCATTTGGTCATATTATGAGGCATATCAAGAGGCAATAATAATATCCCAAGTAGGCCTACATTTGAAATGTCTCATTTGAAAATTTCCCTCAGTTGTAGAATTCTACATGGGTTGGATGCAATATCTTCGTGTTATTTTGTGGTAGAACATTACGTTATATAGTTGGATCACTTGCGTAAAAGTCAGTGACCATTGAAACTTATAAGGTCTTTTTTATTCACTTTTCATAAAGAAATGTCTCAGCTGGAATACATGCATATATTGTTACACACTGACTGGTTCACCCTTTAATAAGAAAAAAATACCGATGTACATAGCCGCTATCGGAAAGGTGTGGTACACCTTATCAATTTGTTGATTTTAGTATTTGTATATTATTACTACTGCTATGTAGTTTATTGAATTTTAAAGTACATTTTATTACACCAAGTGAATTTTATTTACTTTTAACCAAACGGCTTCAAAATTGATTTCTTCGTAAATAAGTAAAATACAAAAAAATACACACGTGTTTATTGAATTGAATGCGTGTTTTTCGGATGTGTTGTGTAAACCGATTCCACATGTTTATATATTGTAGAACGCGTAATTTTAGAATAAATTTAGATTTTAGTTGGTACATAGGATAATTTCAAAATAAATACTCACAAATTGTATTTTGATTGCTGGATTTTTTGAAATACCTAATATCAGTTCATAAATTTTGAATGTTTATCTCTGTTTTATATGAATCGTTAATTGTAACTAAAAAGTGTTATGTGTGTATCATAAAATAGACGTGGAATATACGGTTTATTTCACGCCAGTGGGTCTTCAGCGTAAAAAATTAATTATTGCATGAATTACGGCCATATGGGTGAAAGATGATGGGTGCGTGTACGGAACCAAGGACGAGCGGGTTTAATCGAATAAAATATATAATTTTTTGTTAATACTGTTAATAATAAATATTTAGTTAAGTAACGTTGCCCTATAAGTTATTTGGCAGTTTGCCATTGGCATGCAGCCACACGTTATCTTACTTGCAACTGAAACTAATGTTACGTTCTCTATATTATGTCAACATAAATAATACATATGTACAACAAAACATTTGAACTGTGTGGGATTAATTTGTTGTAAAAATTATATGATTTGTTTTGACAATAGCTAGCAACCCATAAAATCTTTGGAGTGAAACGGGCTATTTTGGAATTAGTAATTTGGACAAATGTTGTCTTTTAAACTGAAACGACACTAAAATCTTGTAAATTTTGATTATGAATGCATACGTGAAAAACTTCAAGTATAAATCATTTCTTGTTTTATGACAAAGTTTAGCGAACCAACTCCTGAGAGTACTTTCTCATAATGTCCAGACAATAAATTATAAATATAGCGATCTTTTACGGAATTATATAAGGACTCAATTATAAAACGAAATTTTCAAAAATCGCATACACTTTATGGCGTATTTGATATATTCAGAGTAGTAAATATTATTTATGGAATCCTCAAACTCAAACTATTTCTGGAACCCTCAAAATTCCGAATAAAAGGAATCGGCATTTATTGGACTAGTTTGACATGAAACGTTTCGGTTTTCCAATTTATCATATCAGGATTTGTTAAAAAAATGTTCTGGTGTAGAGATCAATTACTGTATCAGTACAAGTAAAAATGTTCGTTTAGGGCTTCTACAGTTTTAGAACCATGTTATTATTTTCTATTAGCCCTTGTGCAGATCCGGTTATGCATTTTTATTTTTATTTTATTTTATTTATATATTTATTTTTCTTGTTTACAGCAAAACTTAAATAATGCAAAATAACAATTTTTACTTTTTCATTTTGTTTTATTTTGCATTATGCCTTTTAAATCAAGCTGATCTGCAAACAAATAGAGAAACGAATCAGCTAATGAATTTTTGTCCTCTTAGAATGTGTCCGAATTGTGCGATAAATATTTTCTATCACAATTAATTGACAATGACACAATTAATTAAGCCAAGCCACTCATACATCAAATCAAATCAGACAAACGAGTCCAGCGTCTCAAGTGTAGAAAATACGCATCATTGTAACGAAGACTTTTCCTGACAACCCCACACGCTCTCACAACATATTTAGACTTCATTCTTTTAGTAGTAAAGCTCACACAATTAAAATAAATAATTACACTCAGAACAATTACCACACTACAAAAAGAACTAACCATAAACACGCGAAATTTATCATCCAATCTCTTACGAAATTTATCACGAAGAACAAACAACCTGCGGAAAATTATAACTAATTACAAGAACAAAAGTAACTTTGCAATCCCAAAATTTTCATATCGAACGTTAACCAAACTGAACAAACAGTTTAACAAAGAACCTGAAATAACAAAGTCAACCTCACACATTCTACTATTTAGATCTCGACCTAGAGGCACCGGAATCAAATATTCTAAATTTCTAAGAGATTAACTAAAGGTTTTTTTTAGAGTTTCACAATTTTAAATTAAAATAGAACAAAGCAAAACATTTTGAATATCAGTGAAACTAGCTTTATTGGATAGATAATTTTAATTAATGCTTGAATATGATTTTGGCCATGTGGTCGCGGCTCGCGCGCACATGGCGTAATCTGTAGGTCCAATTTTTGATCACTCAATTGTGGCCGTATTTCGCCTATAATTCGCCGAATGTTTGGTTCCAATTGTTCAATCGTGTCTGGTTTATCGGCGTAGACGCAAATGACTTAACATATACCAAAAGAAAATAATCGAATAGTGTTAGATCACACGATTTCGGTGGCCAATTAACCGGACCATTACTTGCAATTGGTCTTTCATCAAATGTTTCTTTGAGTAAATTAATTGTATCGCGCGTTGTGTGGCATGTGACATCATCCTGTTGGAACTACATCAGCAAGATTTATGCCAGCCAATTGGAGTACAAAAAAGTTAGAAATCATGTCTGTAAACTACTATACCTCACCGTTACCTGTAACATTCCGCCCACCACCATTTTGATGACATATGGATCAATGATTTCGCCGGCCCATAAAGCTCACCTACCGGTGATTTTCTCTGAATATAATGGTGTTTCGGCAAAGGCTTGTGGATTATCTTCACTCCAAATCTGACAATTCTGTTTATTAACGTACTCGTACTTATTCAACCAAAAGTGTGCTTCATCGCTGAACAAAATTTTGTTTGGAAAATCACCATCAACATCAATTTATTCTTCAGCCCATTGGACAAATGACAGATGAGTTTGGCGCGTAATGCACGATGAGTTTGGCGAACAGAACCATTATTTTGCCAGCTTTCAAATCTGGGTTCAAACAAAACCGCGAGGAAAACGAGGTTTTGAAAACACAACATGCATTATAATAGGAGACATATTTTGAATTCTCACCTAGCGCGGAGCTAACCAGTATGAATCCCAGTTTGAGAACATTAACAACAACAAGAATCTGATGGCATTATCGAGAAACCAGACGTCAATAATCGACAATTAGTCAATCTGGTAGTTTGTGATCAATCGAGATTAAGATTGGAAATGATACAACTCAACGAATATCGAATGCACGAAGAAAGGGTACGGTTAATATTAACAAGCATGATAGAATTGACCCTAATACTAAAGAACCTAGTTTACTATGCACGTCACAGCATCTTGCATCCATCGATACAACTACAGTTTATTAGTCAAAACATACCAGTATCAATGACCATCCCTGGCCACAATAATACTTCATGCTACGTCCATTTTATGGTCGACATAATCGTCCATCAGAACAGTTAATTCGATTTGCTATGGATCGCATTCGCACCACGTTTCTCTAAATGATAATACGCGTCCCGTAAGACCCCATTTGACGCGCACCGAGTGCTGCTGTAGTACATGATATTGAGGAGAATCCAAATTAATCGATTCGTCACCCTGCACAACAATTAGGACTTGATCCAGCATCCTTATGGAGGATTTTGCGAAAGGATCTTGGTTTACATGCTTACAAGATCCAACTTGTGCAGGAATTAAAACCATACGACCATCATTCGTGCTAATCATTCGGCTGAAGCCAATATGGACATCGATTCAAACTGTACATACAAAATTTTCTTAAGTGATGAAGCTTATTTTTGGCTGAATGGATAATCCACGAGCCATTATTCAAAAACCATTACATCCACAAAAAGTTATGGTTTGGAGTGCTTTAGGGGCGGTAGGAATCATCGTACCATATGTGTTCAAAAATAATGCTGGTGAAAACGTATAGAGATATGATTACCATTTTTTGTGCCTCAATTGTATGGTATTGACATCAGAGACATGTGATTCCAACAAAATCGGGACTCATACAGCGCGCGGTACAATTAGTTTGCTGAAAGAAACATTTGATGAACGATTAATATTGAGAATTGGACCTATCAATTGGTCACCGCGTTCGTGTGAATTACACTGCTTTGGAGCTATGTGAAGTCACTTGTCTACGCTGATAAGCCAGAGACATCGTATTCAAACATTAATGGCATAAAATTATCTTTCAAATAAAATCACATTCGTGGCCAATAAAGTTATTTTTCTGTCTTTTATTTAAATTCAAATTGCTATGCCTCGAAATGAAACATCATTTACATCAAAGCATCAATATACGTAGCAGACTAACCCAGCGAAATTTAATAGTTGAAACCATCATACCGATATTTTGCACTGGATTATAACCTACTAAGTATCTAGCAGTGGACAATTAATGAGAACATTTCGTATCGCTAACAACAGAAGAAGTGAACTGTTGTCAAATATTCATTTCTACTCAATTTTTATGCGAGGTGTCACCAATTTTCAATGCAGTGATTAACAAAAGCCAGTGCGAAGTAGGAATCTTACAGCGAAAACCAGCGTTTTACATATTATGCAATGTTAAGGCAACAAAATCATCTAACCATATATGGTCCTATAGGATAAAACTGCATGCTGCAAACGAATGAATATACGTAATTCGTAATGAAGCAATTTGGAGTGGATCTGGATTAATGACGATAAATGCTGGTTGTACATTAAGAGAAGAGAAACTCCATATCATCGCTACATCATCAAACACAGCATCTAAGCATGTTAGTAAATTGTTGCGCGAACCATCTAATATCATAAAAGGAGCCATCAATCTAAATGAATTCGGTTTACAAGCAAAAGCTAGAACATCAATAAACCAAAATCTTAGAATCATACAAGCACCTTATTACACTACAAATTTGGAAAAAGAGATAGAAACAATAGCGGGAAATGTTCAAATGCCAAAGGAATCAACATGAAGCTCATCATTACAGGGTTTCCTATTCGACTACGATATCGAGGAATTCTGATACTACTTATCGCAATTTTTTATTTTAGATTAAAGGTATAGGGTCAGTCATCATAACAGCCGCTCTTCTCCGACCTGATTTGAATAAAGGAGTTAAAACGGCCAAACCACGCCAATCGCTGTAGTAAATTATCAAACATATTAATGTTTACTTCTGTTAACTGATATTTGCATAAAACAGGTTTTAAATTATTATAGCCTGGACAGACTGCGGGTTAGTTAAACTGGTTTAGCAAAATTCGGTCAATTACTCTAGGAAATAAAATTCAATTCAGTTCGACACACTACGAAAAATTAAAAAATCTACTAGCAAATTCAAGTTTTTCCATAGGGTGCTTGATTGAATTTTACTAAACCAGTTTAACTAATCCGCAGTCTGTCCAGGCTATAGAATCAAATGAAAAATATAATATGATTTAAACTTTATTGAGTACTATTGTCTTATTTAGATTTTATTAAATGTTTCGTTTATTTCGTGTTTCGTCTGAGAAGGTGCCTATATGTGGCATACTTGCATGTAACAACTGAATTCTGTGTTTTTATGACTTTCACAAGTGGCCGGTAATGGAGAAAGATACACTTCCAATTACACAATATGACCGTAGTGTTTCGTTATAATGAAATTAGTAATTACGTTCATACTTGTTTTTTATTTCTAAACCTGTTATGTTGGAGTGATATTCGGGGAGTAGTGTTTATCGATATTTTCTATCTACGGAAGAACTTGCTCGAACATAAAATATTTTAACAAACTAAAAAAGATAACGTGATAATGGTTGCTACATATTTCGTAATATGATTTGGAGTTAAAATATTTGTAGGAGCTGAAGAGCCAAAGGTAAATCAAAAGTGAAAATATTCAAATGGCAGTTAAATAACCATATCATTAATTTAATCAGAAAACGCACAACATGTCAATATGGTGTCTTGTGAGATAACCAAGGATTGGGTTGCCTGAACAATTTCGAAGTAGTAGCATAACATATAGATGAACAAGATTTGAACCTACAAAATTCTTTGTAAGGTAAATGCTAAATCCGGTGCAAAACACCAGAAACATTTCCTTGTAACAAATCAGATTAGCTTAAATAGTTCCTAAGCCAATTCCGTTAGTAATACTCGTTTGAAAAATTTCTTGGGTTCAATAACATTAAAATAATGAGGCCAGTGACCCTTTTTTCAGTTTCTTATGAACTAAGTACCGCCAATCCTATAGGCTGCATTAATTTAATGAGAACCAGAATTTACAAAAAACCTAATAATTTGTCTACAAGCTATTATAGCCCTATGAATCCCATAAAGTTTAAGGTCGTGTACGAGTATTATAAAAGTGAATTAAATAAAATATTGATTCAATCCGCCTTATAAATGGTAAATAATACATTCCGACCTAAAATTGCGCATCACATTCTTTCAACTGTATTCAGGCTATTAAGGTCAATCCCATGCTTACAATCGCCTTTAATAAATTTGATTATTTAATTTATCACAATTCATACTAATCAAATAGTACATAAATTATGACGCTAATTTATCAAATTTGTAAATATTCAATTTGGATGTAATGCGTTGCCAAACCTATTTCGTGAATGCGATGGCGAATTTTTTGTATGACATAATAGCACACAAATTTTGCGCGGACCCATATCTAACACAATTTAACGAAATTGAAGGTTATATTTTCACAAGTATGTAGCAGAAGTGATTTAGATGGTGATCTACTGCATATTTATCTTTCAATGAATTGATCAACATGAGCCGGATAAATCTCGTTGGTTTCTTGGCACGATTACATAAAATAACGAAAAATGTAAAACCACATGCCAAAAAAATGGTCTTATCAATTTTCAAAATACAAAAAAAATCGGTTTTGTTTTTATTTTTGTTTTAATCAAAATGTTTACATGTAGTCACTGGAGACAGCGTGATTCATTGCGTATGCCATTATGTGCATGACCTGCGAACACGATAATTATAAGTGTCAACGCACACGTTAATTTTATTTTCGGTAATGATCGAGCGCGAGGGCATTAATATACTTGCTTGCAACACACATTGTTTTTTGGCAACCAAACAAAAATTAAATGAATTTTTGTGAGTTTTCTTTAGTAAACGAAATTAAAATAATTTCTAAATTTAATTCGTGACACAAGCAGTTTTAATTTAATAATTTTATGTATTTATTTTTTTGTTTCGTATTGTTTAAGTAAGTAAGTTAAGAACCGGTATACACTCGACGTACGTGTGTATATGATATCACATATTATATAGCTTTATACTATTCTTGTACCGAATCGTCATTAACGACTTACCTTAAAAAATTATATTACGAATTCTATAGGGATAGTTTAAAATATTCCAATGATTGATTGATAGTTTTACTTTTTATATTCTTGAGTTTTTCTATTAGTTATTCGTTGAAGAAATTCCCCGCAATCTTAGGCTAAAATCAGCTGATTTAAAATTGTTATTTCCACTATAAATATACACAGATTCACATAAAATATATATTTTTTTTAATTTTCACGCTGCACTTTAAAAATAAATTATTATTTTTTTTTGGTTTGATAAATTTTATTTAATTCTTTACACTTCACCATCAAATATATTTCTAAATTTTTGTTTTTTAAATTAAATTAATGCATCACTTTACTATCATTAAGACGGAACGAGAGAAATACTCACAAGTTTATTTCGATTAAACGTATTAACATTAAGCAAGCGGCAAGTAAATACTGAATACAATTTGAAAAAATAAATAAATAAAACAGAAGACGAAAAAATATTTGAATTTAGCTGTGTATAGTACGCGACTGAAATATACAGTTTTGGGTGAATAATTTGGCGTTTGCGCTGCTAGACATATTACACTCGTATAATATGTCGTGCTTAAAATGATAAATCTTGTGATTATGCATAATCACCGGCTATTATGTATAATTCCCAGTGTGTTTGGTAAATTTGATGAATATCACTGATTTTTATTCTAATTTAACATTTTTCCGGTCATTCTAGACTTGGATCCCCAAACGTAGTTGGTAAAAGTAATCAATTGTGGTTTGTTTTGCTGCATCGGTGTTTTGTTTCATGTACATATTCGAAATATTTGGACAATTGTGGAAGATTGGTTAATTTTAAATGAAAAAATTGAATTAAAATAATGGCTCGTTTTTCCATAATCAATGAGTGTGTTTTTTAAAAATGTTTCAATATTGGGCTAACTTAGTACTTTTATCGTTCACTCTCTATTAATAGTGTCACGGGCTCTTATATTCAGTTCTACGCCACTTAGAGTATTTTTTCTGAAGCCCCTCCACATGGAATGCCATTCTAAAATCCAATTCATAATCAGTATTCAACCTGGACAATGTACTGTAGATCGAACGGTCGTGGTATCCAATCCCTACGTAGTAGAGAAACAGTATAGCAGATAGTCATCTAAAAATGAAATGTCGGGTAAACAATAACATACTCCAGGTGGGTCCGAACTCAGATCCTAAATCCCACCCCGATTTATCGGGCTGCTCCACGGATTCTGGACGGAGCAACGTGACATTGCAAAGAAAATCGTCGGTAGGCAACCAGGCTGATTCTGTTCCTAGTACTACTGGAAGCACGGAACAAGCGATAAATGAATGGCCGTTTGGTAGAAGAAGTAAGGCACTTCATAGAACACCACCATAAACTCCACCGCCAGAGAGCACCGCACTGTGTGAAGATAACAGTGAGAAGGAAAATACCTCTTCTATCAAACATAAACATTTGAGCTAACTTCTGAAGCCACGCCCAGTGCACAAACAGTTATAATAAACAACACGGAGTTAATAAATAAATTTGAACAAATGGAGAAATTATTCGCAATGAACAATGAAGTTGTCGTGCCTAAAAAAGGAAACCGTATGCTAAAGGAAACAGTAAATAAAAATAACAACAACACGGACGAAGATGAGCTTGAAAGGGAAACCAATTGGAGTCTACAGAAATCCAAGAGAATAAATAAAATACCAAGGAAAGAAACCAACCCAAGCAATTGGAAAGCTGAATCATCAGCAGAAGTTGAGCCAATTCAAATCCACATTAAAACTGCCAATGCAATTACTGCACAGAAATTGCAAGAGCCAGAAAATAAGAAACAGGTTCCACTGCCCTTAGAGTGTTTTTTCTAAAGCCCCTCCACATGGAATGCCATTCTAAAATCCAATTCATAATCAGTATTCATTCTGGGCAATGTACTGTAGATCGAACGGTCGTGGTATCCAATCTCTACGTAGTTGAGAAACAGTATAGCAGATAGTCAACAAAAAAGTGAAATATCGAGTATAAACAATAACATACGCCAGGTGGGTCCGAACTCAGATCCTAAATCTTACCCCGACTTATCGGGCTGCTCCACGGATTCTGGACGGAGAAACGCGACATTGCAAAGGAAATCGTCGGTAGGCAACCAGGCTGATTCTGTTCCTAGTACTACTGGAAGCACGGAACAAGCGATAAATGAATGGCTGTTTGGTAGAAGAAGTACGGCTCTTCATAGAACACCACCATAAACTCCACCGCCAGAGAGCACCGCACTGTGTGATGATAACAGTGAGAAGGAAAATACCTCTTCTATCAAACATAAACATTTGAGCTAACTTCTGAAGCCACGCCCAGTGCACAAACAGTTATAATAAACAACACGGAGTTAATAAATAAATTTGAACAAACGGAGAAATTATTCGCAATGAACAATGAAGTTGTCGTGCTTAAAAAAGGAAACCGTATGCTAAAGGAAACAGTAAATAAAAATAACAACAACACGGACGAAGATGAGCTTGAAAGGGAAACCAATTGGAGTCTACAGAAATCCAAGAGAGCAAATAAGATACCAAGAAAACAAACCAACCCAAGCAATTGGAAAGCTGAATCATCAGCAGAAGTTGAGCCAATTCAAATCCACATTAAAACTGCCAACGCAATTACTGTACCAAAAGTGCATGAGCCAGAAAATAAGAAACAGGTTCCACCCCCGATCAATATTCTAGGAATAACAAATCACGGTAATATTCAGAAACTGATGAAAGTAGTAGTACGAAATGACTACAAAGTAATATCACTCAGTGATAATATTTGGAAAATAAACACAACAGAGCCTGACGATTATAAAAATCTATCTAGCTATCTATCTGCTCTATCTAGCAAATTAAATTCTGTTGGTCACCAGTAGCTTACCTATGAGGATAAAAATTATCGATCAATTAAAGTAATGGCAAGAGGTCTCCATCCAACTTTTTCGAAAGATGAAATTATTGTGGATCTGCAAAACAAAGACCTGGAATCGATGCAGTCAACATCATCAGAAAAGAGAGACGAGAAAATAGGGAAGGACATGTTGAAATCATAAGAAGAGGACTCCCACTTTGCATGCATTTATAATATTAAGACTATCCTTAACCTCAGAGTTAAAATAGAAACACCGAGAAAGGTCACTCGTCTAATACCTCAATGTAAAAACTGCCAAGATTATAATAATACACAAAAGTACTGCCATCGTGAAGCAAGATGTGTTAAATGTGCAGGAAAACACCCTGGAAACGACTGTACAGTTCCTCGAAATATAACACCGAAGTGTATCAACTGTAAAGGCTAGCATCCACCCAACTAAAGTGTATGTGAAGTAGCAGTAGAACTACAGAAAATGAGAGATAAATCACGCAAACCATAGATACATCAAGATAAGTACAATCTAGAAAAAAACACGGAGCCTAAATCATCAACTCCTAATCTCAACATGCAAAGAGGGCGAGTAATTGAAAACGTTACTTATGCACAAATAGTTCAGCAAACAGAGCAGAAACAGTTAAAAGTGGATCTCGTTTTACAGGACATACTGAGAAATCTAGAGAACCTCAACAAAAGACTTATCTCGCAGGAAATGAGTCTGCAGAACACACTAGAAGAAATAAAAACGCAAACTAGTTTCAATAAGAGAGTAGAAGAAACCCTTGATCGAGTGTATCAAAATATAAATTATATAAAATCGAATTATAAACGAAATAAATGAATAAAACAATACGAATTGTAATCTGGAATGCAAATGGGCTATTGCATCACATTCAAGAACTATATATATTTTTAAACATGCATAATATAGACATATGTCTCATATCAGAAACCCATTTCACCAAATTTCATTCTGTAAAATAAAAGGATATAATTATGCTACCATGCACATTACATCCAGAGAACAAAGCTAGAGATGGATCAGCTATCCTCATAAAAGATCATATAAAACATAACGAAGAACTTAAAGTCGAGAAGCTCTCCATGCAATATATCTGAGCAATATACTGCCCTCCAAGATACAATCTCAAACAAGTGGATTATACTAATCTTCTTAAAACACTAGGAAGTGTCTTCTTAATTGGAGGTGACTATAATGCAAACAATTGGTTATCACGGTTAACGACTGCTAAAGGAAAATAATTGTTCACAGCAGGTAAACAACTAAAATGCAAGTTTCACTCAGACGGTACACCACAACCTATTGACCTACGGATATCAGTAAGACTCCAGATCTTATAGACTTCATTATTACAAGAGGGATTTTAGATAATTATATCCATGTAGAGAACAGTGAAAGTCTATCACCTGATCATTCACCAGTTATTATGATACTTAGCCAAACAATGATTATGAAACAGAGCAACCCGAAACTAACGAGCTCTAAAACCAATTGGGATCTCTTCCAAACACATTTAACAAAAAGAATTAGTCTGCAGAACCCAATACAAGGACCAGGCCAAACAGAAGACGAACTAGATAAGCTCATCCATAATATACAAAGTGCTCCTAATAATAATAAGGAAATGAAGCGCAATGCTAGCTATCCAGAGGAAGTGAGAAAACATCTTAAAAATAAAAGAAAAGCACGAAAGAAATGGCAAACACATCGAAACCCGGAAAATAAGAGGGTATTTAACCATTTGTGCAACAAATTAAAATACCTATAAAGGCCATTACAAATCAGTCAGTTAATAAATACTTCAGCACTCTAACTTAAAAGGCCCAAACTTTAGGTTCCTCCAATTAAAAATAAAGGAAATTGGGCTCGAAATGCTAAACAAAAAGCAGATTTGTTTGCAAATCACCTTGAAGAAAAATTCCAACCTTACCTCAAACAAACGGATGAGGAAAATATCACCCCGATAAATAAACGGGATGAAATGAAAATTACATCGGTAACATTGAAAGAACTAAAATGGGAAATCAAGAATAGTCTGAATGCGTATAAGGCTCCAGGATATGATCTTATAACGAGTCAGATAATAAAAGTGTTACCGGAGAAAGCGTTGAGGAAACTAGTACGTATAATTAATGCAACATTTCGACTAAGATATGTACCAAGCCAATGGAAAGTTGCAGACGTAATTATGATACTTAAGCCGAACAAACCTCAAAATGATAAAGCTTCATATAGGCCAATTTCTCTGCTACCAACATTATCGAGACTATTTGAAAAGGTTCTTCTTAAAAAACTAAAACCAATTATCGAAGAAAGGAATCTTATTCTCACACATCAGTTTGGATTTAGGGAAAAACATTCTACGACAGATCACAAAATTCCATTTTTAGATTTACTTTTGATTCATGAACCGGATGGAAAAATTTCTTTCGACTGGTACCACAAAAATACTTGGTCTGGTCGTTATCTAAATTTTACCTCTTGGCTTCCTATTTCTTACAAAATTAATACAATACAAATTTTAACTCAAATAATTCTAAAATTGTCCGATACTAAATTTCATTACAATAATTTTAATCTTTTGGAAAACACTTTGATAAATAATCATTATCCTAAAAAATTAATAACTAAAATGATTTGGAAACAGAGAAATTATTACCAAAATTATAGAATAAATCCTGAAATTGAAAGTACAAATTATTTATCATTACGTTACATAAAAAATCTTTTCGAAAAATTAAAACATTTATTTAAAAATTATAATTTCAAAATTATTGGTCGTTCAGCTACCAATTTAAATGATATTTTGTTTTCAAAATTAAAAGATCCGACCCCATTAAAGAAAGAGTCCAATTTGGTCTATCAAATAAAATGTAATGATTGTAACGTAATTTACGCGGGACAAACAAAACAGTTTTTACGAGAACGATTTTTGCAACATATACGTGGTGCCACGGGAAGTTCGAATCAAATAAGTGCACTTTCGGAACATATTAGAAATACCAACCATAACATTATTTTGGAAGATGTAAACATTTTAGAAAAACAACCAAATTTCAGGAAAAGATCTATTTTGGAAATGCCACATATAAAATCCTGTTCAAATTCTATTAACAAAATTACCGATTACGCTTATATTGGCAATTCATACGACCTATTTTTATAATTTGATTTTTTGCTTTTACACATTTCCAATATTAGTTAATATGGAAACAATTATTTTCAATTTAAGTTTTTTAAAGTCAAATTTTATTTTGTAAAGTGTTTTTTCTGTAGATACGAAATTTGTTGCCTAGCTAAAATAAAAAATATATTTTTCTAGTAGCTAACGATATCTACAGAAAAATAGCTACATTTTAGGTAGCCTTGATTTCGTTTTTATTTTGTATAGAAAATATTTTTTTTATAAAATTGTTTTATTATTCTTTTGAGAATGGAACCGAAAAGACGAAACCGTATCCGAAAGCTAAAGAAATAATAAAGTTAGTTTTTAAAATTGAGCTAATTACTGTTAACTTTAATTTATAGATCAAGTACATCGAATTACTGATGTAATCGAGAAATCACTAGAAAGCAAACAAATCTGCTCAACTATATTACATCAAGGAATAAGCATTCCTGTGCAAGCATTCGACAAAATGGAACCAAAGGTGTGGCACCAGAGGTTAGAATACAAACTTTATCGAGATCTTCCGGGGCAATTTTTTCAAATTTTAAAATCATACATATCAGAGAGACACTTCCGAGTAAAGGTATGAGAATGAATACTCCCAACTGAAAAAAAACAGCAGGAGTACCACATCAATGACTCCACTAGTAAATTACAGAAGGACTAAGCTGATACGTAATTGGACAATGAAATGGCGAACTAAATTAAATGAAGCAAAATCAATCCAAGTGAACTTTACAAATCTAAACGTTAATCGTATACCAATAAAGATAAACTCGATAGTAGTACCGCATGCAAACAAACACTGCTAAATATCTCGGCATGACTTTAGATGCTAAACTTAGATGGAAGGAACACATAAAAAAGAATAGAGAAGGACTAAACATAAAATTTAGGAAAATGCAATGGCTCTGAAACCTGTATAGACATATGGTAGCCAACTCTGGGGTTGTGCCAATAAGACAAATATCAAAATCATACAAACGTTTCAAAATAAAATCCTGCGATGCATTAACAAAGTGGTACATTCGAAACGACAACCTCCATCGAGATCTAAAGATCGAGCTTGTCGCAGATGAAATCAAGCATCATGGACATACCAACAAGAAGACTGTAAAGAACCAAACCACTGGACTTGTCGCGACCAGGAGGTCAGTAGACTTACTGAGGTGAAAAATCTGAGCAGGAGTTGCACGTAACTGGGTATAATCACTTGATTACGCCGACTAATCAAATACTATATTATGAAATGTAAATTACTAAATGGGTACAAGACTCAGTCGTAATATAAATAAATAATAAAAAAAAATGTATTGGAGGAATACTTGACCCGATAATATCGATGCGTGTTAAGAATAATAATCGCCTCAATAAAATTATGGGCTCTGACAACTAGATTCAAACTCGCAACCTTTGGGTTGGCAAGACTTAGTGGTGTATACCTTAACCTTAGTAGGCTTATACTTTGTGTTTTGATAAAACATATTTGAAAGGCGAATTTTACTCCAGAATTAAGCGGGCCCAAGCAGTGCCTTCCTCCCAAAATTTACGGTAATATAACGAAAGGATTAGTTAATTACAGAAACGAATAGGGTGGCACGCAGCCAAGTCATTATCTAACTATTTGTTAGGTACCTACATATACATACGCTATCTCTAGATAGGATTTGTTAGTATATTAATTTGTGTTACTTGCATTTAGTATAAGATATCTAAATTTCATCGTATGGATCTATCATCCTCAGTCGTAAACGACTACTGCACTAATACCCAACCATAAACCATTTAAGCCGAGGGATACATGTTCATAAAGATTCGACATCATGTATATGATGACCTTACATATGATGACCTTACAATTTTAGTTCACCGTCAATTATTAAATTTGAGTTCAGCATTGTCATATATTTAGCTACCTTATGCAATACCAATCATTAAAACACTCAGATACACAATACAACAATCGTCTTCTAAGTAACAGAAATAAACTACACTTGAATCTAATTAGAAAGAATATCGAAAACAACATTTTAAAGCAAAAGGCCTATGGAATGGGGTTATTTAATTGATCTGAATTACAAATGAAAAGAACTCTTGATCAAAAATATTGTATCTACAGTAGGGTGGTCCTTGTTTGTATGGCTCGGTAAAATGTAGAAATATCTAACGGGGCACCCCTACAAATGTTAGGTTGTGCTAAAAACTTAAATAGTTAACATATTGGGTCAATCGAAGATGGTTTAGAGGTCGCGACTTCAACGCGAAGTTCGATAAAAATTGTATTTGTTTCAATTTTTCACTTTCCAACGAACAGAAAAATTATTTTAAATTTTTTCTCAACCGAAATAAAAGTTGTGGTGAATAGAAGATATAATTACCTTTCCAAAACATCAAAGATATCGAAAATCGGTTAACAAATTGCAAGTTACTTGAAATTTTCGAAACTAATAAAAACCCAAATAATAAACGGATTTTTTGAATCCCTTTTGAATTATATACAAAATTACAAAAAAAGAGGTATAACGAATAAACAATGGAATGTTTTATGACATCATAACAAACCGTATGAGTCATAGGTACTTAACATAGTTGTGTTTTATGATGTCATTATCATAAAATACAACTATGTAGAGTCCTTATGATTCATTCGTCTCACCAGTTATTGTATTTAAATCCGCCTACCGCATTAATTATGACCTGCTATGGCCAATTAAACTGGATGATATTTTCGATATCGCACATACCAATGCCTTGTTCATGATGACCAGTGACGACGACAAGCGATTCCTCTTGTCACAGCGTGAGAAAGTGCGTCCCGTATATTTGACTGGAACTTTTCTGGAGGCAGAAAAATCTTAAACGAAGATATCTTGAAGAAAAACTTAAATCAGTTCCAATAGACTCATAAGCATTATTATCGTCATCGGAGAGTAACAGCGAAGGTTATCTGATAACCACATGAGCTTCGAAAATATTGATTTGCCCATGCTAAGCGCAGAATGTGCTCCGAGAGGAAGCAAATCTTTCATTACCCCTAGAATATTGTCAGCTTTGGGTAAGTGGAAGTTTACCGATCGTAATGCATTTAATCAGTGCCGTTCCCGAAAGTCTTGAACATTCTATTAAAGAAGTTTTGATTCGAACAACACTGAGGCGTCAAACAAACAGAGTAGAAATAGCAGCGTCAGTTAAATTGACTTTCAAGTTTACAACAGGCGTAGTACATTGGGATGGAAAATTACTTCCGGAGTTATCTGGAAGGGAGACCGTGGTTCGCTTACCGATGATTTTTTTCCATATAGATGGAGATGAATTATTGGGCGTTCAAAAAATAACAAGAGCACCTGGTTTGGAAATGGCGGAGTCTGTTTTCCAAAGTTAATCGATTGGAGAGTAGCTGACGATGTGGTGGTGGCTTGCTTCGATAAAACATATTCAAATACTGGAAGATTAATGGAGCAACTATTATTTTAGAGCAGCGACACAGGAACGAAGTTTATTATATCTTCCTTGTCGACATCACATATCGACATATGTGAAATTACATTGCGCGCTGAAATCGAATCAAAAATACGCAATACATCAGGAGTAAATGTTCCGTTATTTGTGAGAGTCAGGAATGACTGGAATTGGATAATTTCAAAGCATTCATAGATGATCCCAATGTTTATACACAATTAAATGATGTGAAAGCGGGATTAGCGGATTTTTGTAAGAACGAATTGGCAAAGGAATGCTCGGGATGATTACCAAGAATTATTGGACATCACTCTAATTTTTGTTGGGCATGATACCAAATTAAAATGTTCGTTTCCGTCTGCCAGGGCAAGTTAACAGCACAAGAACAGAAGAAATTACGGGACATTTGCATTTTTGTCGTACGATTTTATGTGAAAATTTGGTTCCATTGCACTAAAGCTGCTAAAGCACCAAAGCTGGATTTGAAGTATTTACGAGACATTTATTTCTACTAAACACATGAGGAAAAGTTGGCGATGGTTGTATTAAATAAAATATGCGGTCAATTGTGGCATTTGTCCGACGAAAGCATCGTGTTCTCTTTTACTAAGAAAACGTCTGTATATGTCGTCTCTAAACAAGAATGGTGCAACAGTTAGATATGATGAGGGATATAGAGGCCGAGTCTAGTAAGCGCGTCGATTTGAAAATTGATAATGTTTTCAACATTCATTACGAAAAAACACTGGCGATTTTTTTAAACGGTTCAAGATTTCCACAGGCTTCTTAAACAAAGATCCGGATATGTGGCCTCAGGATGATAATTTCAAGAACGAAATGAAGATTATCAGTCAAATAAAAATCGTAAATGACATCGCAGAACGTGGAGTTGAGTTAATACAGGATTTATCCTATTTTAAGGACGTGAAGGATGTGAAGTGGTACCTTCACATTACGCCATTTTATTAAATGGTTATCCAGATCCACGACCATCTGGTATTGGTATCATAACATTCAGTCCGATGATACTGAATGTATCAGTATGTGCCGTGTATGTAGTTATTCTAGCTACGATAACCCGATGTTTGAACCGCAATACGCTGAACGTTAGTGCAAGGGTATACTATACTGTCCTTTGACTATCACAGATTCATCTGTTGTGGCTAGCAAGTTAAAATTGACAGTAGCATCAATCTGTTCTGGATCAACCATATCAAGATCAACCACTGAAGCTCCGGTATCCAGTGTAAAGGTGCATTCACGCTGTGCCGATAGCCCGACGACAGCGACACTTTTGTATTCCGCCCCTAGTTGGGTAATTATAACGGTGTTCTTGGGGAATTTTCTCCCTTCCACCAGCTTATGCCCCTCAAAACTGGTATAACTTAGTTTTCCGAATCTATGTCCAACAGATGAGACAAGCGTTTTCTGTCTCCGTCTCGTTCAACGTCTAATTGCCTTATTTCTTTGCGTTCGAATGCGTCTAATTGCCTTATTTCTTTGCGTCAGTTGCACCATTTTACGCCATGTTGCACACTGTTGCGTTATGGTGCACTGTGGAAAGGCGTGTGGTGTTTCACTATATTTTGTCATGTTGCACAATGGTGCATAGTGTTGTCGGATGCTGCGTCACTATGTCGCGTCATGTTTTCCATTTTGTACCATGTTGTTTGTTGTTGCGTGCTATTGTACTTTTAAAAATGCTGGTTTTTATGAGTAACAACCCTTTTCACATTTTGTACCGCCTCAGACGATTTTGATGTTTTCTGTTGATTTTCCAGGGGGTGTTCTCGAAATAGATTGCGATGGGTCCTAATTTCGGGAAAATTCATTTAGGGGGCCATGCTGTGGGAGATGGATATATTTAATTTTTCTCGGATCGAACAATTTTCCTGTAGTTTATTTAACATTTTTGAAGGGGTTTTAAATTGTCATCAATCGTTGTCATCAATCGTTGTCATCAATCGTTTAGAGTGTCCTATTGTGGGGCGAGGTTCATTTCTTAAAAAAAAAAATCGGCTAGCACGGGTTTTAGAAAAATTAGTGAGAGAAGATTTTCGAGTTCCAGGAGTTGATTGCGATGGGCGCAGAAACCGATGTTGATGGGTCCTGATTTCGGAATTATTTAGGGGCATCCGGCGGAGGCCGGGTTCCATTATTTAATTTGTTTCTACACACAGTTTTGATAAAAAAATGTGAAGAGGGATTTTAAATTCCAGGAATCGATTTCGATGGGTTCCAATTTCAGGAAAATTTGAAGTCCTTCAGTGGAGTTCGTGTTCATTTATTAATTTTTGTTTGGCTCGCATAATTTCGGAAAAATTCGGTTTCCCGATCATAATTTTGATAAAAATTGCGGTGACAAGGCATTTTTAATGTCATTATGGATTTTTCGGGTCGAATGATTTTTATAAAAATTGGTGAGGTGGGTTTTCGAGTGTTAAGAATCCATTGTAATGAGTCCTAAATTCGAAAAATTTGTTTAATGGGTTATTATATAGAATATTTTGGGTTATTATGTACACTCTGGTGTAGCCGTTATATTGCGTCTTGTTTCACGTCATGTCGTTTCTCAATCGAAGAGGATTGAACTCAGATTAATGGTGAAAATGGGAGTCTTATATAAATTTTGGACATACGAAAATTGTTAATTTAAATGAACCTAAGGTATCTCTTAGCCAATTGAAAATCAACTGTCTTTGTATGTTAAGCATATGATTGAATTGCAAAATGAGTTTCGGATGTGATTTACAAAAATAAGAAAATTGGATGGAACGAAGGTCTTTCTAAAATAAATAGTATGGAAATAGGTTGGTACTATGAAATATCCAATTTGATTGAAACAAAACTGCGGGTTCTTTAAATTGAATATATCTAATCCGTTGGCTAACCAAGTGTGGCGTAATTATTACTTTCCTTTACAAAGTAAAAATAAATATACTAATCATGAAAATGGTCGACTGTCGAAATTTTTGCATGTTTACCATTCGCTATATCGCCAAAGTCAGAAAAGATTAGTTTTCGAGGTAGTGTTTGTCTGTCTGTGTCCTCTCTACAGCGTAGATGGATTGACTAATTTGTATGAAACTTCATTCGGAAATGCCAGTGAAATTTGGCGGAAATCGGGCCACCGGAAATAGGAACAGGAATCATATGAACTTTTACATTTCTTGACGTTTGTATTATTTTAACTAAACTAAATTAAATTTGTATTAAAACCGGTCTAAATTATTTTTCCAAGGAAGTAGCGGAAATACGATTACATAGTTAGTTATTTCACCATAATGGACCACTCTATATTTTTTCACGGTATTACAATTACAAAAATTACACTTGGTTTAATTGTTTATTAATTTAGGCAAATTTTATTTTTTATTTTGAACTCAGATAAATGATCACTGAAGATGCTCATGTAGTCCTCTAAAACTGTTTTTATTACAAATCAGTCAAGAAGATCTGGCATTTTATGTATGTCAGTAGGCCAATATGTTGGTTTAAAATTTTGTTGTTCTCGCGAGCTCATTAAACAACTCTCTTTCTTTAGAGGTTTTAACTTGCACTATTTCTGGTTCGATACTGGGCTCTTCGTAATGTGTGATGCTATTCTTAGCAATTACGGAGATTCACCTTTATTCTTTATGCTGTGGTAATCCAAATGACTATTCTAAGTGTTCTGCTAGACGCAGCTATTAGTAGATTAATACGACTCTCTACTTGTCATAGATTTTAGTACCAAATAATTTAAATGCAGAACCCCAAAAAGTTACGCTATTGTAGTGAAACTGAAAACTTCCTAAGTTGCAGCCTCTTTAAAAAATGAGTCTATTTTGACCGAATACTATACTTTAAATTAATCCTGAGATATCGCCAGTTTCCACTCCTTTGTACCGAAGGGATGAGCTACCTGAGATCAGCTGAGCATGACCAGACCACAATCACTATATTGGGGTACTTTAAATTAAGGTTTTATTTTCAAAATTAATCCAAAAATGTTGTTCAAAATAGGCAGTTGTTGGATTAGTTTTAATTAGAAGTTCTTTCTTGTATAGGGTAAAGGTAAACTTTATTTTAAAGAGTAGGAGTAAGTGTGGAAATGTGAGGGCGCGGTTTTCGATGTGCTATCTGTCTATGTGATGGCTTGTGTCTTCTCTGCAGCCCTAGTGGATTGACTTATTTTAATTAAGCTTCATACTTGGGCATTTGTATGTGTATGGAGGTCTAAGTAGGGTTTTGGCTGAGGTTGGCCCACCGGATGTGGCAGTTTATCTTATCTTATCTTGGCTTACGCTTTCTCGTTTTGTTATGTTTTTTCAATTATTTTGGAAGTGGCATCTGCGATGGAATCGTTTGAGAGTGAAAGGAATTTGGATTTTATGTGTAATAGGACTGGTCAGGATCATTTCCTAAAATTTAGGCGGAAGTGACGATTTTGATAGTAAACTGTTAGTTCGCCATAGTTCAGCCAATTTGCTTCCCAGGTGGGTTGACTACTCAAGATAAAACTTCATACTTGGAGGTTTTTGTTAGGTTGGGAGAGGTGGCAACTTTCTTTGGGGCTTTTTTGTTTTTGGCAGTATTTTGGTATAGCATTTGCGAGGGAGTCGGTTCGGAATGGGTTGATTCTAGGTTGAAGGTGTAGCAAGGCTGGTCCTGATCATTTTCCTTAAATGACTAATTTTGATAGAAACCGTTTTTTTTGTGGGAGCTTGTTTTTGTTTTCATATGCTTTGGGAGATGCAGGATGTTTTTTGTTCATTTATTGTTGGTTGGGCGGATGTGCTGGTTTTTGTTGTGATACTTTTGCGTAGAAACGTTCTTGCTTTTTGCTAGTGTTTTATATTTTATAAGATTTACGAAGAGGCCGGGCGGATTTTAAATTGACTTAGTACATTTTTTTGGACTTTGATCGGAAGTGAAGAACTTTTATAAAAAACCAAAATTCGCGTAAGTTTTCGTTTTACTTTTGGAATGGTTTGTTTCCGAAATAAACTTTTTTTGTTGTTTGTTATTTTGGAAAGGAGCCGACGACTACGATTTGAGATTGTGTGAATGCGCAACACACAAACACAACACTTGACGATTTGTCCTTAGCTGGAGAGAACAGGAAAAGCAATGCGATATCAGGGGTAAAGAGGTCGATATGAAAATGTTGCACGGGGTTTTGGCATGTGAGCTTCATGAGAGTCAGATGGTAGGAATCTTAATATTCTTTGATTGCCTTTAGCCGCCATAGTGTTAAAGTGTTGTGATTAACATATATTCGAGATGGGGGAGGGTCGGATGTTGGCCAGAACATCAATGAACAATTGTGTTTACTAAGCGACAAAAGATACGTTTTGTCTTGTTGGACATTTTGTACTATCGTTCATTAACTAGAAGCAATGTCAAGCTTAAGTCAAAACATTACGTAACAAATCTTTGTATTGCGGATAACAAAGTCGATATTTCAAAAATTTATTTAATGTCGCATACCGACATATCATATTTTTGAATTAGGGTATTTTGCAGATTGTTTGTGATAAAAGGGGTATAATACCCCAGAAAGGAGTATGTCTGGCCACCCTAGCATCAGCATCTCAATTATTCGAATAATGCTTATTTTGTGCAGATGATCAATCTGATGGAGTGTCCCTGCTGATTTAACTTATTTGTAATATTTTACTGTACCTCTACACTGCAATTAACTAAAATGTCTAGTCGTGCACTGTATGTGACAACATATAAAAAATCTTCTTCAATATAATTATACGATACTATTCTTCATACAGTTTTATGGAGAGATGCTCAAGAAGAAAGAAAATAGAACTACATATTTAAATTTAATTAAATCTTTCGTTTATTCATCTCCTGAAGTCTTAATTTATTTATTGTAATATATTTGTGTTTCAGTATTTTAACAATGTTGTTGTTTACGGTTGATATCATCAAGTTAAACGTTTAAGCCGATCACCTTAGACGAGTGTAGTTGAGAATAAATATAGAACAAAACATGCCGCATTTAGGGTTAAGTAGATTTCTAGATAATATTGAATCGTATAACGCGTCTATATCGTCATCGTATAATATAAGACAAATCGATAACCGTACAATCGATTGAATTAGTTAGAATTCTGTTTCTTCAATTAAATCCAACTACGTGGATAAATAAAAAATACAAATTAAAAATTAATACAAGGTGATTGAAGAATGAATGTGAAACCACACAATGCCGTGCTTTACACACACACTTGTGCATATAGTTGCGTCTAGAAAGCAAAATTAATCTTTTTAAACTTTGTTGTTTCGCATAATGGGAAATTAATTAATTGGCATACGATTAAACCGTTCGTGAACTCTGTATTGTGCGCTATAGTGAAATCGTTTGTTATGCTAATTATTCAGGTCTATCGAACAAACGATATGCGATGATTTGTTTATAGTCTGTCAATAAGACCTCGTTTGGTTTCTATTAACGACGAATTTCGATTAAAATGCCTGTCTGTTTGTTCAATATATATATAAACGCATACAAATTAGATTAGTCGCTGCGGTGTATAGTTCGTTTACTTCCATGTAGTAAATTAGATCTTGATAACAATTTTAATCGGAATTTTGAACTTTGATTAACAGAGTGATTTACAACAAGCGTGTATGTTTTACTACCGGCATATTATTTGCATTATTTCGTCGTATTAGTTGGTGACGGTTGTAGTTTTTGTTTTGATTGATATTAGTTTAGAACTTGAGATTCATTTGCAATTGATGTAATTGCATATTTATTCCCAAAGCTAAGAAAACAATTTATTCGTAGTATTATATGAACACAAGCGACAAACATTGAGCAGGCTCAAGTTTGGTCGTTACGGCTGGATGCCGGCTCGCGCATATTTTATAATCAATGGCACTGCGTTTTACGAAATTTGTGGAACCAAATCAAAATACAAATTTATCATTGGGACATTTAATAAGCGTATAGAGAGCCTTTACAATATTTGATCAATAGATCACGTTTTGTGTAAATTTTAAGCATCTAACACTTTTTAGCGCTCTCTTTAATTCAATGCTTAAAATAACCACCTGATAACTAACACTACAAATGGGTGTGAGTCACGCCAAAAATCCCATTTTGGAAATACCACGGTTTTCACTGGTGAAGTAAGTCCTAACCTTTTGAAATGTGTAAGTATTGGTTAAACTCTTCGACGATCTTTCTGGTTGAATTCAGGTTATGTTTTAGTGAAGTTGTGTGAATGTTAGATATAAATTAACCCTGCTTTTAGTTGGATGAATTTAAATATAGGTAGCTGAATGACAATACCGAATCTAAAAATTTTTTTTTTATTTTTTTATTTTTTATTTTGACATTATTGACGGAATATTTAGGTCATCATATGTATGATAATACTGCCGTGTCATTACGAACGTGAAGTCCCTCAGTTAGATGGTGTTGGATGGGAAGATAGGGCAAAATAAGGTTACAAGCAGTATGTGATGAGATGACCCATAGATGTGAATTAAATAACCTAACCAGTCTAGTAATACTGATGCCGAATACATATGATGAATATTAGTATCCTTTACCTCAAACACAACTTACTTACATTAATTAACTAACAAACTCTAATCTAGAGTGTGAATTTAATTGAGACTAACATTCTAATATATTTAAGTAGTTAGAAAATGACTTTGCTGCGGTTCGCCCTAGTCGTTTCTGTGACTAACATCCTTTCCTAACTAACCTTATTTGTTAAGGATGCAGGCAGGGCCTGGGCCCGCATGATGCTGAAATATTATTCGCATTCAGATATAATTTGTTATTTGATTGTTGATATTTCAGGATTATGGTAACGTACCTAGGATCGCCGTTATGGCTGGCCTGTGCGCCTCTATCATATCATATCATAATTCTACGTTTGCTGGGTGTCTTTGGAATTAAAAAAATAGGAATCACTAAATTAGAATTTAAGCGTAAAGGTGTTGATTTTCACTAAAATTGGTACTTGTAATTTAAAAAACTGAAAAAACTCGGAAACTTATTTCTATGCCACAAAATCAGAAATAGTAAATTATTTTAGCAAAGAATAAACAGAAAATCTAAAAGTCCAAAGTAATTTTTCACAATCCGTCAGAAAGAAACCAAAATACTTAATCATAAATGCTCACATTATACAACACTCATCCAGTCTACTGCATCAGAACTGGTATAGGTTTTACCTTCACCGACGAATTTCCCAGGCTCCTTGATTATCAATTCGATATCAAAATTTGACTAAACAATTTTGATCGGTAGTAATGAAATTTGTTTCCCTTATCTTTGGCTGATGTTTGTATATTGAAAATAACGTTTGAAAAATATCCCAATTTGTGCGATACCACTATTGCTGCTGGTGGAAATTCAGTCAAATCTAATTTGAATATTCTAATATGAAGGATGGTTCGTTCCATTCTATAAGAATGGACCATTCATGTTGTACTGTGGGAAATGCACGAAATGTAGTTCTTCAAAAAATAAATGCAACCGTGAAACAATTAGCAGACACAACGATGGAAAATGCGTCGTAAATAAGAGCAAAGGTCATTGAATATATGCCTGCTGCAGTGCGAGGAAATACCTCGCACTTCAGCAGGCATATATTCAAGTGGCCTTACCAAGTGGCAGTACTATGCGCAGAAATATCCAAAGAAATAGAGTTAATAATTTAAGAGTGCCAGCTAATCCAGAATCTCGCGAAGTCATTAATATACCCGAGTGTCGATTTTGTTCCAAAAATGACAGCGCGACCTGGCGAGGTGAGCAATAATTTTGTGCACATATACAGTGTATTTTTTCTCATGTGTCTGTGCCTTCTGTATGTAAATTTTACGATAAAAAGTACCAAAATAAATGGTTCCGGATGAACCGGTTACGAAACCGCATATGACACATTGAAGCGCTAGAAGTTTACCGTCTTACGGCAGTATAATTATCCCCATTTCATGCACTAACCCCATGTGCGGCTTTGATCTCCGCAGCTCAGTCTTGTAGGGGATGTGGTCGTGGGTTTTTGGGGTTAGACGAAATGTGGGACCTAGATTACCGCACAATAACAAAAGAGAAAGAGAAAGATGGCCTAATATTTACCATCTAAAGGCTAAAAACAAAAAAAAATAAAAAGTGGGGTCCTCGGACCCAAAACTGGCGGGTCCTACACATTTCAAACGGATGTGTTTTACCCATGGTTGTTAATTCTGGTTTCTTAAGGTAACATAATTACCCTAAGAAATACGCACCAAAAAATATTAATAAAAAAAACTTAACGATTAGTGGTTTAATGACGTGGAAGAGGTCCTCAGCAGAAAGAGGGTGTCCCGCCTATGGGCAGGGTTACTCTCGATGCCCTCGCTTCTAGCAAGACTCAGCTTTGCTAGAAGCAACTAAGGAACCTCGCCACGATTAGAATGGTTAGTACCCTCTACTGCACTAAAACCATACTTACCGAAAAAATAAAGAAAATTTAGTCTGCAAAGAACTAGACTAAACACTCACACTTCTAATTTATCTCCCGGATCAGTCTTTCAACGTATGTATTTCATTAACGTTTATTTTTAATTTTTAAATTAATGGACAAAAATTTTCTTTGGTGTCAAAAATAAATCAAACTTGCAACACTCTCACAAAACGTATTTTTCGGATATTTCACATTTATTGGCACTTGATTTGATTTATTCCCCGATTACATCAATTTATTTATGTAAATTAATGAACACTGTATAGTATCACGGTATAATAATCACATCCAATTTTCTTAATTAAATTTATTTCAGATTAATTTATAATTTTTTTTTAAAACTATTATTGTATTTCACTAAATTTTACACATGCTAACAAACGCATTTTATTTTAGATATCAGGAAATTACTGACTAAAAAAAATTCATAATAAAATTAATTAATTTAGAAAATAAAACGATACTCTTGAATTCATCGTGGGCATACCACTCCAATTGGAAGTGGTCAAAAGTTTTCTTTTCTATTTTGTTTACGCTCAGCACGCGGCTTAAAAAAAACCCAAAGAAAAACTGAACTCTCTACCTCTCGGAAAAATACTCTCCTCCTAAACACAGCCGCACGGCTGACTGTCTAGCACCTAACTCCCCTCTTCTTTCTTTTCGTTGTACATTTTATACCAAATATTGAAAAAAATATTGTACATTCATCAAAATGTACGAACGCAAAAACGTACCACAACGTGACATTGATTTTCGCTTACTCAATGCACGCGCAAAAATTTATTTACATCAAAAAAAATCAATCGATCGAAATGTGCAATTGTAGGTATTTTCAATAGCAGAGTTTTTTTTTTCATGCTATTTACCTCAAGACATATCGATGCAAAACAAATTGATAATGTTGCATTATATTATTATGGTTTACGTTTATTCACCTACTGCATGGATATATACAGTAATCTGAGTAACATAAACAACCAATAACAATGCGAAATACGGCATGGTAATTTCTTTTGGTGGGTTCGAATCCCGATAGGGGCAGGATGCAAAAGAGAAATTTCATCAGCAGATTACGATCTGGGATGAAATGGAACACAACTATGACCCCCTGTCGGAGTGCAGAACTCATGGGCCGACCCATCTTCCATGCCAGTATAGGCTGGCATGGAGCTATGCAATGTGCAGATGGTAACAAAAATCGGACCTACATCCGTACGTCCTCGATTTGGCAGACAATTGCGTAAGGTAAGGACGTAAATAAGCGAACTGCGAAAGAGTTGGGAGTGCTTCGGCCCCAGAAAAGATTGCAAAGAATAAATATAAAAAAAATAAAAAAAAATAAAAAATTTCTTTTGGTAAAATTTGAGGTACCTCGAAGGTTATGCCGAATGTTAAAATTTGATGTTGAAATTTGGGTTGATAACGGAACTGAATAAAATTCCGTTACAACATCAAATAAAAAATATATATAAACATGATGACGCGCATGCGCTCAAGCAATCCAATTTAAATAAAAAAACGCTACTACTATGTTTTTCCGGTTTGCTCACCTCGCGCTGACATTTTTGATACAAAATCGACACTCTGATGAATATACACGTTACTAGTATAGGCCAACCAATTTTAAGTGTTTCTTACTAGGGGATTCAGGTAGAGATCAACCAAATCCAAAACGTATTCTGATATTTGGCAGGGAATATCACTAACGTGGAGTCACTAATCACTAATGTGAAGGAGTTATATTATGGACGGAGCTTTTTTGCTCTCTCCTCCACTGTTTTCTCAAATTTTCGTCATACTGGTTAGAAAGAATAGAAGTGCAGTTTTATCTTTTATTGCCGGATAAAAGACCTCCCGATTTGGTCTCTACTCAATCTAGAAGGTATAAATGTGGATTACGAGCTCGCAATTCATGAAGCCATTCGTACAGTATTTCCAAAAACCAACGTTAATGGTTGCCTATTTTTACCTAGTGAAAAATCTACGAAAACACTTGGCATCTTTTCATTTTCTAGGAAGATATAATACAGATGTCGATTTCGCGTTGCATGGCGAAATGATCACGTGCATTGTGTTTGTTCCTGAAGACGATATTATCCATACCATAACAAGCCTGGAATATTATTTACCGGAGGAATTAGAACCTATTTTAGCGTAGTTTACTAATACATATATCAAACGCCTGCAGTATAATGGCACCAGAGGTGTAGCAATATTTCCATACGACATTTGGCCAGTTTACAAATGATCACTAAATGGTAGCTAGCGATAGAACAAATAATTTCTCTGAAGCTTGTCATCGCAAACTACAATTGAGCTCTGGCGGTGGTATTGCTTGCCCTAGTGCATGGGTTTTCAACGTTAAACTAAAAAATGCAAACGAAATTACATCATGAATGTCCATCGAAACGATGAAGGAGCGGATTACAGAACCTTAAGCAAAGTTATCAACTATGATTATCGGAGTATAATCAAATACCTTCGCGGAATATCGTACAACTATAACATGTTGTGAAATTTAGCTATATCATTGGCAATTCAGAAAAACGACTTATCTTACTACCTAAGATAAATCGTTTTTCTGATTTGCCACAGATATACATAAATACATTTCATTCATACATATGTAAAATGTAGCATCCGCGCGCTATCATCAGTCCAATGTCGATAATGGATGACATAGTATTATGTAATATTGCTGCGGCGTTGAATAAGAAGGGCTCGCTCCTATTCAACGTTGAGCCCGTTAAATTCATTTGCACTAGCTGGTCACCTATATCTGAAACAATGAATTCATTAGCTAGATCGCAAAAATTGTTTCTGTAATATCGACTATCGAATAAAAATTTATTCGCTAAAATTTACATACTGATTCTTGGTCAAAATCCACCTGCAAAAATTGGCAATTACGCTATTAAACATATTAATAATTACAATTTGATTATGCAACTAGAATTTATTGTATGCTAATACTATATCTATTCCACAAAGCACTATTTTTAGTTAAACATAGACAAACTAAACATGCACACCTCGAAGATGTACCTAAAAATCATATTTTGTTCACACTTTGTGGCGACCAAAAATCAGCAATCCCGCAATTAGTCCATTTTTATCTCCATTTTAGATTGTTTTCAATTTTTTCCTCGTCGCCGAGTTGAGCGTCGTCGAGTTGTCCGCCGCCGAGTTGGTCGTCGCCGAGTTTACCATCGCCGAGTTTACCGTCGCCAAGTTGACCGTCGCCGAGTTGACCATCGCCGAGTTGACCGTCGCCGAGTTTTTCGTCGTCGAGTTGGTTTCGCCGAGTTGACCTGTTTCGAACAAACATTTAACAACCTGAATATACCAATTAACATTTATTTTGGCATGACGTTATAAAAAATAAATCATCTTGCTGCGTTTTAAATTTTTATAGTAAGATTAATTTTCTAATGGTTTGAGGGTTGTACAAAATAAAGGAAATTTAAAATTGCCTTTTAGAAATGGATAGCGCTCCCGATAAATAGGTAGAGCAAGATATTTTTTTAGAAAAATCTTAGTTTAGAATTAAATAAATTAATTATATGCAAAAATAGTGTGTAACGCTAAAAGTTCACCGTCTTACGACCGTATACCCTAACGCTAAAGAAATTTGTCCCCATTTCATGCACTAACCCCATGTGCGGCTTTGATTCCCGCAGCTCAGTCTTGTAGGGGATGTGGTCGTGGGTTTTTGGGGTTAGACGAAATGCGGGACCTAGATTACCGCACAATAACAAAAGAGAAAGAGAAAGATGGCCTAATATTTACCATCTAAAGGTTGAAAAAAAAATGAAAAGTGGGGTCCTCAGACCCAAAACTGGCGGGTCCTACATATCTCAAGCGGGTGTTTTACCCACGGTTGTTAATTCTGGTTTCTTAGGGTAACATAATTACCCTAAGAAATACGCACCAAAAAAAAAAAATATTAATAGAGAAGCTTAACGATTAGTGGTTTAATGGCGTGGAGGAGGTCCTCAGCAGAAAGAGGGTGTCCCGCCTATGGGCAGGGTTACTTTCGATGCCCTCGCTCCTAGCAAGACTCAGCTTTGCTAGAAGCAACTAAGGAACCTCGCCACGATTAGAATGGTTAGTATCTCTACTGCACTAAAATCATACTTACCAAAAAAAAAAAAGAAAATTTAGTCTGCAAAGCACTAGACTAAAAAACTCGCACTTTTAATTTACCTCCCGGATCAGTCTTTCAATGTATGTATTTCACTAACGTTTATTTTTATTTTTAAATTAATGAACAAAAATTTTCTTTGGTGTCAAAAATAAATCAAACTTGCAACACTCCCACAAAACGAATTTTTTGGATATTTCACATTTATTGGCACTTGATTTGATTTATTCCCCGATTACATCAATTTATTTATGTAACTTAATGAACACTGTATAGTATCACGAGATAATAAACACATCCAATTTTCTTAATTAAATTTATTTCAGATTAATTTATACTTTTTTTTAAAATTATTATTGTATTTCACTAAATTTTACACATGTTAACAAACGCATTTTATTTTAGATATCAGGAAATTACCCAAAAAGAAACTGAACTTTCTACCTCTTCTAAACACAGCTGCACGGCTGACTGTCTAGCACGCAACCCCCTTTTCTTTCTTTCCGTTGTACATTTTATACCAAAAATTGAAAACAAATTATTGTACATTCATCAAAATGTACGAACGCAAAAACGTACAACAACGTGACATTGATTTTCGCTTACTCAATGCACGCGCAAAAATTTATTTACATCAACAAAAAATCAATCGATCGAAAGGTGCAATTGTAGGTATTTTCAATAGCAAAGTTTTTTTTCAAGCCATTTACCTCAAGACATATCGATGCAAAAATAAATTGATAATGTTGCATTATATATTATTATGGTTTACGTTTATTCACCTACTGCATGGATATATACAGTAATCTGAGTAACATAAGCAACCAATAACAATGCGAAATACGGCATGGTAATTTCTTTTGGTAGAATTTGAGGTATCACCTCGAAGGTTATGCCGTATGTTAAAATTTGATGTTTGGGTTGATAACGGAACTGAATAAAATTCCGTTACAAGTGCACTAAATATAAGTTTTCACATAGAAGATTGGGTGCTCCGGATACATCTATCGGGCGCTAATAAAAAAACACGGATATTGACTTTATTGTGATTAAAAAAGCACCAACCAACACGTTCTGCATTTTGAATGAAATTTGCAGCAAACACAAATAGAGATCGACAATAATTTTTATTAAGTACGGTTGAACTGAAACCATGAAAAAATTATTTCTTGAAGGTGGGTTGCTTACACTTAAAATCACTATGTATTCTGTTCTAATATAGTCCTAAGCTTAAATAATCTGATATTATCGAATAAAGTTTATTTATGCTTGTTCTCAACAACTCTGGATATTATGTAGAGTACAACCGAGTGCATCAAAAAATTTAATAATTGCTGAACTGACGAAACAGGGAAATTTTTTTAGTACCCAATTTTTTGATTGTTCCTTACTTCATTTGCAACTGGAAATTTGAAAGAATGAAAATGAAATGACTGAATTGTGTTTTTAATAAGAAAAAATGGATATCTTAATGTTTGCTGGTGAAATTAATTAATTTATTTTAATATTGGATAGTATTGTGTTTAATTATAAACCAAAAATTAAATGTTAAAATGATTGACTTGAAGTTAGTTAAAGTTGTTGTTCTAAATTTTTTTGTCTAAATTTCTCTGTATTTTCCCTATATTTTATCGCGGTCTCGAACACCATATTTCAGAAAAAGGCAGCTATTAGCGTCCGATAGTTGTATCCGGAGCACGCAATTTTCTATGTCAAAACATATATTTAGCGCGCTAGTTTTGCACATAATTAATTTAGTTAACTCTAAACTAAAATTTTTCATTCAAGTGTTTGGTTAGAAATCGATAAAAAAATATCTTGCTCTACCTATTTATTGGGAGCCGCTATCGGGAGCACTATCCATTTCAAAGGGAAATTTTAAATTTCCTTTGTTTTGTACAACCCTTAAACCATTAGATACTTATTCTTACAATAAAAATTTAAAACGCAGCAAGATGCTTTATTTTTTATAACGTCATGCCGAAATAAATGTTATAAGTTTTCACATAGAAAATTGCGTGTTCCAGTTACAGCTATCGGGCGCTAATAAAAAAACACGGCTATTGACTTTATTGTGATTAAAAAGCACCAACCAACACGTTCTGCATTTTGAATGAAATTTGCAGCAGTACACAAATAGAGATTGACAATAATTTTTATTAAGTACGGTTGAACTGAAACTATAAAAAAAACATTTGTTGAAGGTGGGCGGCTTACACTTAAAATCATTATGCATTCTGTTCTGATATAGTCCTAAGCTTAAATAATCTGATATTCTAAATGCTTCATGATAAGCATATATCGCAAAACGGTTTATACAAATTTATTTAGACCGTACTATCAACCCACCAACAGCGCCTTCTACATAACACAGCGCCTTCTACATCTTGAAGCCTATTTATTGATTTCACTAGCTCAGAATTAGATTTCTCTAGCGCTGAATATTTCAAAGCATTTAAGGTAAGTGCGGTAGTAGGACCAAAATACTTCAATTAGTCGTAATTGACGCAAATTTCATCCATTTTTCATGTCAACGAATACAAACACACATATAGCGCAGACAAAATAATTATGCAAGTGTGTAACATTTATAGGTGATAATTGTTTATTATTTCATTATGTTGTGAAATAATTTGTTTTTTCGATTGCTTATTATATGAATTAGATCTTATTAGATCTTATAAATGGTCGAGCATTGTCGTGCAACAAAATCACTTTACGCTGTTTATTGGCTGGAATCGGACAGTTTTCGTTCAATGCATGGTTCAAATCTATCAGTTGTTGTTGGTAACGTTCACGAGTATTAGTTTTGTTCGGTTTTAGAAGCTCGTAGTACTCCACTCGTTTCTGAACCCAACAAATGCACATCATAACCTTACTTCCATGGATGTTTCGTTTTGCTGTTGATGTGGATGGTTCGGTTCGCCTGGATGAACCCATGATTTTTTGCGTTTAGAGTATTGTAGTAAATCCATTTTTTATCGCCAGCGGCAATTTGAGACAAAAAATGCCATCTTCGGTGCCTTGTAAGCAAAGAATTGCAAACCGTCAGTTCATGTAGTACCCATTTTCCTATTTGCTTATGGCTGCTTGAGTGACATTTAACTGTTCTGCAAGGTTTTTTTCTGTTTGAGCTGAGTTTTTCTTCAATAATGCTTCCAATTCTTCATCTTCGAAATTATTTGGTTAACCAGAGCGATCTTTATCACTGACGTCAAAATCAGCACTTTTAAATAGTGTTTTCGCAAGTCTGTTGAGTTGGTGCATGTTAAACATAAGTTTCTTGAAGCAAACAAAAACTTTCAGCAGCTTTTTTCTTTTGCTTAAAGCAAAAAAGTAATGCTTCCCGCAAATGCTGTTTTATTGGTAAGAAATTCGACATGTTTAAACGGGATTAAAAATATGTTATTTACGCTTTCACGAATAATGACAAACTAAATTTTAATGTGAAATGTCAACACTTTAAAGCACCGTAGGTGTCATTGTAAAAGAATGTTTAGTGGTTGTTTTTAGAATACCCAAAAAACTAAGTTATACACCCAGTTTTTTCTAGATTTAAGCGAAATAGACGCCTTGGTATCGTCTATCTCAATATACGTGTTCTATCAAAAACTGGCACATTTTGTATTAGAGGAAGACCCATACTACATTCGAATGACAAAACAAGACCTATGTTCAACCTAACCTCCCTATATATCACTTCTTATGAAGGAATTTATCGCGTGCACGGTGGTCCTCCATCCATTTCGATCCATCGCGCGCGCGCATCTATTTCGACATCATGCTACCCGTGTAGGTCGTGTGCGACGTCGTTCTGCCAGCGCAGCTTTCCTCTACAACTTACACTCGATGCTAGAAAAATGCCTTTTGGACACGAGGATGCGGTCAATTTGATTGATTGTAACTCCAAGTTTTTAATTTCCTTGTGCTCTTGTGGATTCACTTGTACGGTAATTATGTGCTGGCTACCGCCAGATTTAGTATATATATATAAGAATTGGGGAGTTTTGTTCAGAACACTTTCGCGATGGTCGTAGAGGTTAAAGTGACGTTTTTTTATAAATTGAGTACGCAGATCGGGTTGTTTATGGATCTGAAATCCGTTATGAATGGGCGTAAATGATTGCTGATCATAAAACCAAATCCGAACATTGAATTTTGCTGCAATAAGCAACCAGTGTAAACATTAAGTAAACTGAGACATTTAAATTTTATTTTTCCCTTCACATCGGAAAGTCAGCTGAAACGGATAGAAACGTCAATTCAGAAATGTCTTTAGGAAGTAGTAGTAATGTACCACCCCAAATACCTTTACCAATTGTGATCGCTTCGGTAATCACTCATACAGCTAGTTTTTATTTATTCAAAGGTATGCGGCATAAATTCCTATAAATAAATCAATTTATAATCGGATTTTATAACAATTTTTAATTTTTTTGCAGCTATATTGCTTATCTTCGTGAATATAACCTTTCACTTAGGAGCGGATGAATTAAATTACGTAACGGTTGTATTTGAAGCACTTCAATACGTTTTCCTTTATGTTGGTGGGTTATTCGTGGCAATTGTTCCAAATAAATTTGTGGTTTTAGCTGTATTACTAATTGCAAGTGTTGTAGCGCAACTCCTGTTTTACATATCACCAGTATTGTTTCTTACCAAAGTTTCAATGTACGGGTTGCCCGCCATCTTCAGTACCGTCAAGATTGGATGGTACGCATACTGCTTGCCTGCATATTATATTGATGACTGTACAAAATTAAAGAAAGTGTTTCTGTTAATCTTAATGGCCGAAATCATGGGACATGCGCTCGCACTAGTCTTGGTTCCACATAATATACTGACGCGACATACATGTGGCTGGCTAATTTGTTGGACGTACGTGATGTGTTTGTCGCTCATATTAGGAAGTGCCGCTGCATTACTTTTCTGCTCGTGTCAGCCAGGTAAAATGCATTACTACGGATGGAAAATTTTGAGCGATTCTTCAACTCTCTATCGAATATTTGCCATATTCATACCGATTATTTTTATATGGATTTGTGTCGATTATGCCATTGAGCGGTTACGCCCGATGGCCAAACTTGTGAAATTCCAGCTATTTTCGTATTCTTTTAATTCCGAAAACACATTAATTATGGAATTGATGATCATCATAATATGCGGTGCAATAGTTTACGTTGCGTTAAATATTAAATATGTTGCACACTGGCCGATTTATACAATTGCGGTTGGAGGATTAATAATAGCGGTGGGCTTATTTCTATCGTCACTTCTAATGTACAATGCAAGGGTATATGAAGTAAAAAAACCACCAGCACACTATTGCAGCTTATATCTATCCACATCGTGTTATAAAAATGATAATTTTAGCCTGAACTCGACGGAGGTTTATCTAGAAAACCCCGCTACTGTATTCCATCAGTATTGGAAAATAGCCGGAAGTAAAGTATGTCAAGAAGCAATTTATACTTCACGTCCAGATGAGAAAAACTCTACTCAGAAGGTGACCAACACCATATGTTTGAATGAATATCAGTCGTACATTTTATACGTGAAATGTCCAAAATGTAATTCGAAATTGACCGGAAATTCTTCTATCAGTTCTTCGTGTAATTTAATTTTTCTGAATCATTTTGATACGCGCCGAGATTTATTCGGCCGCACTAAACTATGTGTTTTGCCAAAAAATTCAAGCCCAAGTGATAACTATCATATTAAAATTGAATCGAGAGGTAAATTCGGTTTACGGTATACATTCATGTCGAACGATAATTTTACATGCCGATTTATTAAAGAAGGATTTTATCAAGTCACTATCAATTTTACCGTTAAAAATGAAAATACGCTATTTCAATACGGTGCTTTGTATGTAATGACGGTTGGCTCAACTTATCTAATTACGGAAATTAATAAACCAATGGATATCTCCGTCTGGAAGCTCGTGGGCGTTTTCGGTTTGCTTGAAACTGGCAAAATAGTAATCATTGTTTTTGGGTTATATGTGGTTTATAGCCAATCACAAACAAGTGTTAGAATACTAGCTGTAGGAGTCTGGTGGTTATACGTGTCAGCTGGGAGGTTTATTATGGTTGTGTCGAGTAGTTTGGCCCGTGTTATGAATGAGACTGCTCTATACTCGGCAGGTTTAATGGTCATTCTATTGACAGCAATATTTTTAGCAGCTTCGCTGAGACACAGTCAATGGATTTTCATATGTCGTAATTATGCAACGCCTATTTCATCACATTTAACATCAGCAGTACCATCGCAAACAGCACCAACTCGAGCACCAGTTGTTACGGTTAGCATTTATAAGCATATGAAGTCAAACTGAACATATTGTAATTTAAATAGAATTGTTAAAGTAGCCTGTACCTATCAAATTAGTTTTTTTTTGTTAATTTACTTCGAAATGGTATAGTTCATTGCCAGCTATAATAACAATTTATAGAAGTCTTACTGTAAAACGGAGAATCAACGTTTTTCTTATGCAATACTCTTGTCCGTTTGTTTGATTTAATTTATGTAATTTATGTAATTTTTCACAGTTCGCATTGCACGTCCTGCCGTACGCTGTTGTCAAATAGTGGACGTGCGGCTACAGCCATAAATGGGAATTTACACGTCAACTGGTCGACAATGTAGACAATGTCGAGTACTTGTCGACAGAAGCCGTGTTTCTTGGAGCTTGATCTGATTCGGTTCAGTTCAATCAAGAAACGACACTAAGGTGCTTACTAGATTTCAAATCAAAATGTCCATCGGATGTATACCATATTGCCATTGAAAGGTTTGTGTTTTAAACGTTCGGAACCACGAGATATTAGTATTGGCTTAATACCACATATTTTTTTATCTTTATGATTTTTTCAATTCAAATACAAAACCAAATACCTCTTGCGTTATTATTGTTCACGCTGTCCTTTCCAAATGAATTTATATTTTTAATTTTACTTAGCATTAATAAATGTAACTTTGTACGAGACAATACTTTTCCAAATTAGAACTTGGACATCGACTACAGAATACTTTAAGCCAACATATATATAAATGTATTGTATGTTGTCGAGTATTCACCAACATACATCCCTCGAGTTAAATGGTGTTGGGATAGATTTCAGTGTGGAAATATTATATACAGTTTAGGATGAGATAACCCCTAGATGCTAATTGAAATAATTTTGCCTGTAGTTCTATGTATATTTAATGACGATAGATACATATGATTAAATTTAGAAGTTATTTTACCATTTCTCAATTAACACAAACTAATAGACTAACCAATTCTTTTGCAAGGTATAAATACTTATTATAATTAACTTAACTAACCCATCAATGTATAGTTAGTCAATAACTTTGCTGCGGTTCTATAAACGTCCTATCCTATCCGTACAATCCGTTTATGTCGAGCATGCAGGTAGAGCCAAGGCCCGCATAATTTTGGAATATAGTAAGATGCAGGATTTAATACTGTACTGTGCATATCTATTGTCACCAATATGGTTGGCCTGTAAGTCTCTGTCATATCATATCATACCCAGAGTGAACATAGTAAAACTGAACTATCACGGATTCATTTCAGTATGACCATATCCATAACTTATGTAACTGTTAACAGATCTTTGAAAAAAAACAAAGAAAATATCATTTGTACACTATCGTGGTCGTAAAAATCTTCATCGTGATAATAAGTCTACTTGATTAGAGATGGCGCAAAGCAAATTACAAAATATTTAAGGCGTTTTCGGAAATAGACCATGACTACTTTTGAGTAACTTGCTGACAAAAAATTACCCGATCTATTTCCGAACATGTGGAGCGGATAACTTATGGGTAATTTAATTTTTGTTGTGGTTTTTGTTTCTGTCTTTGTGTTAAATTAGAAGTTAAATGTACCAAATATTTACACTTACAACATTGCACCCAATATTCGCCAGGTTTGCTCTCGCTATAAGGATCCATACAGATCAAACAGAACCATTGAGGGTCCTGTTCGGCGACGATTGGGTTGCTTGCCTTTTTTATTTTGGGTTATTTTGGGTGTAGCTGGTGTAGCTGTTAATATCGCGCAACTTCGTTTTTCGACCTTTGTTTGATGTTGCTCTTGAGCCTGCTTTCGTATAAGGCCGGATTAGCTCTGACTGAGATTCTTTTCACGCAGTAACTATTGCCGAGGTTGATGGAGTACACTTATCTTAAACTATCGGCATTGAAATTTCCTAAAAAGTTATACTCGGATCAACTTCAATGATTATTGAGTTCAAATCGATAGATTCGATGGATTCACAATGTACCACTTCTTCATTGTTTTTTGTAGGCAAATGAAACATCGGAGTTTGTTGATCATTGTCGGTCGTTGACACTTGATTTATCGATGGGTCAACAGGATTGGGTCCAAGTTCTGGACATTCCGTCACTGTGGATGCCATATACTAGTCATCACTAAATATTTCGCGGTTCATGGGCTCGATTCCACTAACACTCTGAAGCTATTCACTATATTATTTGGGGAAAGTGCACTTGGGAGAGCTTCACCTACCATATGTGGAATGTTGTATATAGTAATCGACTTTCCAGAATTACCTCGCATCCACCCATCTTGCGTAGTTGACAAATTCCGCTTAAATGGGCCTTCGATCTAGAGGTTGCATTTTATGGGAGCAATGAGATGAGAACGACATCATAACTACTCCGTTTTCCTTTGCTAAGTTAATCATGTTAACCGATAAATGCTACTCATGATTATCGAGAAGCAACAGAACTGGTTGATCATATGGTCGAACATGATTGATGAAGTGCTTCATAAATTGAGAAAAATCGTCCGAAGTCATCTAACCAGATTTGTTTCTCGTGCCAATTGAACCACCTGGTGGGTCTTATTATGAAACCGCTTTCTTGGGAAAATTAATTGTGGGGTATAGATGTACTCTTTCAGCAGAGGTTATTCCTCCAACTTGCTTCGTCCCCTTTTCGGCAATAATTTTTGATAATTTTTGAACCGTTGAAGCACCGGTTTCGTCCACATCCCAAATGTTACTTGTGACAAACTTATATTTAACTTTTACTTGTTGCAGTAAATCGCAAAACGAATTCACTCGGACTCGGTTGAACCCTGTAGATCGGCCAATATTTGTCGTCTTTGGGCCCCGAATCGATAAATCAGCGGTTTTTTTTTTAAGAAAATGGAAAGCCAATCTGGACCTGCCTGCTTATTTGCTATCCACGATTCCGGAAGATTTTTGCCTAAAGAAACAGCACACTCATAAGCAAATTTCCTTAATTCATTCATTCTGTCAGCTTTTTCCCTTCCTCTTCGTTAAAAATTGAGTTTCTGCTATAACCATATTCAATTTTTGAAACTGTCGTAGTTGCCTCAATTAAATACAATTTTTGTTTCTTCTTGACATAACGCTACAACGTCTGATGGCAACTATTAATTTCTTTAGCCACAGATCTAACGCTGAGGTTAAAATAACCATATCTACCGCAGCCGCCATTTTTCTTTTCCGACGTCTCTCCACGGTTTGTTTAACGCTTATTACTTCTCATTATCTAAAATCAATTATAAAACCAGCTGGTTATTTCATTAAAACACTAAAAGTGTAACAACTTGCCCCAGAGTGTAATTTGAAATAAAAATGCACTTTTTGTGCGATTTACCTCGAAAAGTATTGTTCAAATACATAAATAACCAAACAGCTAATGCACACGCTTAATGTAATGTTAAATGGGATACAATACAAAATAGCCACAACATAAACTTTTTAGTTACCGAATGTTAAAACACCCTTTTTAATCTATTTGGCATATAGCACGCCCGATGACTAGGCAATTTTGCTCACGAGTTAGTTAATATTCTCCTTAATTTTAGAGAAAATCGCTCTGTGACAGCTTGCCCCTATGTAACAAGCTGCCCGATCTACCCCACCCCATTGAATTTTGCTGAATAAAGATATTCATGCGCGAAATGTAATCTTACTTTTTGAATAGACATGGATAGCTGAGTAACTTTGTTACCAACGTCAAAAAAATTAAAATTACCCAAAAGCTACTCTTGGTCTATTTCCGAAAATGCCTAATAGTAGCTATTCCATATTTTTAGGTAGACATCTCTAAATAAATTTTTAATTTAAAAATGCTTGAAAAGTAAGAATTAGTTTTTAAATTAATAAAAAATGAAATTTATAAATAATTCATTAATTAATAATGCAATTAATAATGTAATTTACACGTATTTTAATAGTGCGCCACTTACTTTATAATGCAGAATAAAATCGAATGAAAATCATCTCCGGTGATCCACTTTTTTGAGGTCAGCGTATGAGTTGGTTCTTATACTCAAAAATAGTCCATGTGATTTATAAAATGTGAATTTATTTGACCTCTAGAATAATTAGGTACATGTTAGCTACACTTCAACTTTATTAGACCGGCTAATATAAAATAAGTAAATATTCTGACGTTGTCGCCGTTGTATAAATTTTCGGCGTCAGGGACGCAAAAATCGTTATCTGCAACCAACCCCTTTATCTCATTAAACTACTCAGAATCACTTCTGGGTATCCGCAGCTACTCGTGCGCTACGGACATGAAAAACGTAACAACCAAAATAACAAAATTTTTGTATATCGAGTACCTTACCTTGTTAAGTAGTTGTAATTTGTTCTCCTAAAAGTTGCTTAAACGCAAAATTGCAAACATTTCGGGAACTAATTCAAATATGAAAACTATTTGGGTGTGTGAATATAACTTCGCCAATAAATGATACGTTGAGAATGTCGAATTTTATTCCAGATAAACATCATTTGTGGGAAGTGTTATTACATTATTTTATTGCAAAGAAAAGTGCAGCGGAAACTTATCATTCGCTTGTGGAAATTTACGGTGAGCATGCTCCATCGAATACAACGTGCAAAGAATGGTTTCGGCGATTTAAAAATGATGTTTTTGGAATTGGAAACGTTATTGACTGAAGATTCTTCCCAAACACAATCAGAATTGGCTGTAGCATTAATTGTTGATTGATTAACTGTTGCAAAAACATTTACAAACAAACGGAATGGTGAAGTTGGTCCATCACAACCAAAACGAGGTATTTATTGCAATAAGGTTATGTTTTGTATCTGTTGGAATCAGAAAGGTGTGGTATATTATGAACTGCTGGAATCAGGCGAAACTATTAACGGCGGTGGACGACAACTAATACGTTTGAAGCGAGCTATAGAGGAAAAACGACCAGAATGGGTGAATAGACACAACAAATTAATTTTTCAGCACGACAATATAAAACCACATGTTGTAAACGTTATGAAAAAATATTTAAAGGTCAGAGCTGGCAAGTTCTACCTCACCCGCCGTAGTCCCCACATATAGCTCCTTCAGATCACTATACTTATTACGGTCGATGCAGTCGTCTCTTTCTCAGTCTTATTGATTTGATCGCCTCCAACGGCCAGGATTTCTTTAGAGAGGGAATTCGTAAATTACCCTGACAGATGAGGGTAAATAAAAGTAAAAGCAAATAATTCTTTCATTTTCTAAACAAGCAAATGTGTTTTATTTTAATAAAAATGTAACAATATATCAACACAAATATTTATATTCTTTAACAGAGAGAAAGGTAATCTTCAAATCTCTTGTTCTAATAAAAATTACTGCAAGGACATGATAGGGGTGAACATTGTGGAAAAATGTCAAATGTTCGATACATAAGGCCAAATAATAAATAAAAAGCAATAAAAAATTGTATTCTTAAAAAATTAATAACCACTATAAAGGTAGTCTAAAAGTCCCAACTGATTGGTCCTTGGGGTCGGCCATATAAATAACAGGTATTATTTGGAACGATTGTTGTACGAACCTTGAACGAAAAATTTTGTTAGACCATATATAGACAGTGATTTCTGGAATGATCTTGGTGCATACTTTATGCTGAAAGTACCAAGTGCCATATAAATAACAAGCATTATTTGGAATGATCGTTGCACAATACCGTAATGAAAAATTTTGTTCTAAGAAAATCAAAGACCCCTAAATACGAGTAGATAGTGGTTTCAGGAAAGGTTTGGATGTTTTATTTATGTTGAAATGGCTAAGTGATCTCGTTGGGGTCGGCGATATAAATAACAGGCATTAATTGGAAGGATTATTGCACAAAGCCCTGTATGACAGTGGTTTCTGTAAGAGCAAAACCATAAGGGCAATGCTCCTCTAAGCGCACCAATCCCGGGGATCAATGTCTACTTTGGTCCTACACGCCACTGATTACGACAGCCCAAGGCGCCAACATGCGAAGATGAAATAATAACTGTATATATCTCGCCAACCCTCCCTCAAAGATGAATGAAAAGTTTAGAACTGGAAGACAAGAATGAAGAGTACGTTTAGAGCGGTTTAAAAATCAAACTCAGAAAACCTTTTAAACTAAAATTTGTCTAATACCTTTATAGAAAAGATTTAAATGCTAACAATCCAAGTCTACCTCATCGATGCGTTATCGTAAGCGGAATAAGACCCAGCGGCAATTATTTGTTCATTTTCAATGTATATCTTCTCTATAGGGCAATTTATTTCCTGAGGTTAAACCGCGATCTCTAATACGAATTACCAAGGGCAGGGGGAACGCGGTAAATTTTGCCGCAGTTTATTTTCCAGTTTTTATTCTCTGGGATGACAAGCCCCTTAACAGATCTTCATTAATCATTGAGAGACCATCATCGGAAATATTAATCGCGCGCGAATCGAACTCACATTACATAGTCTGAGGAAGCACCGACACCAACGTAGTGTACCAACTTGTTGAATATTGTTTATCAAATATCATTATGGTAAATAACACAGTGGACAACGAAGAAATGATTTTATAAAACTCCTCTTTGCACTCTACTAAAACTAATTATTGTTTAAGAACGTAATAATTGATTGAATTCAAAATCTCTTATGTTATGTGGTGTATGAGTGAAATAAAATTCTTTGTAACGCAACGTTCAAAAACAAACCGATAAAGCATTAACTTTTCATTTTCGATATCCAAGACACTTCTGTAATGTCGATAAAATAGAATACTTCCCAAATGGTGAATAAAGTATTAAATCGATTTTTTGCTATTGTAATATGGAGGTCCGTACTGCCAAATTAAAAGAATTTCATCAACATACAATTTTTCCAAATTTTATTCAGTAAAATTGTGATATTAATAACCAAATGAAGATTTGTTTTTGATGTGTATCAACATTCAAAAAACTATTCATTATTAAATTAAGCACAAATAAAATTATTAAAACACAACAAATAAAACTATTGTGGTTCTGCTAATAATTCTTAGATGGCAGGTAAAGTTAATAAGAGGTAAATTACTAGAGACCCGAACCATACAATAATTTAAGAGTGGTGATTAAAAACTAGGTTATCCCATGTTCACTACTAGTTCATAGATATCACTAAATCCAGGTTTGGTGCTTTTAAATGACTGACTGCTTTTCTAACTAAAACTCGTCGTTTTACGGTTTAACGCTACAGGTGACGATTTTTTCAAACTTTAGGCTTGCAATAAATTAAATGCAAATGTTAACCGATTTCCAATTGTATGAACAATTTTATTATGTATCAGTAAAGTTAAATCGGAAACCCCGTGTCAAGTGAGTTCTTAAAGATAGTGAAGTTGTTAATGATACCAAAATTTCTAGCGTCTTCCACAATAAATATTTCTCTACATTTTTCATAAAGATTATGAATGACGAATCATTCTGGCTGCTATTGGTTATCTTGGTGACTATATTTAAATAATTGTAGCACCATAGATAATTCCATTATCTAATATTTTGCCTAATATATGTTCAAATATTTACGATCTGGTTGCGAAATCACTGCTAATTAAAACAGGAAATCTGGGCCGTATAAAATTTATTAAAATCATGAAAATTTTTAATTGTTTTATCACCTTATATCAGTGGCCGGTGGTATGCACGTAAAATTTATTGTTTGTAAATTGTTGCACGACGGTGTATCGTATTGAGGACGAGATTACACAATCTGATTTTCGAATTACTGATTCTATTGATAATTATTGCGTCATATCTGCCATTAGTTCCTTATTGTTTATTTTTAATTAATTTTATTATTATAGATAAACTCTATAAATAAAATTAAAAAACTATTTTCAATTTATTTTTGTAATTTTTATTACACTAGGCCGAAATTGTTTTGTTCCTTCCATATAAACGAAATCACTCGCCTGCAATAAAGATAAGTACCGCGCTAGTATATTCATACCTAAGGAATTTTTCCGACAATCTATCAGTATTATAATGGTTAGCGAGATTAGTTTGCTTCACGTGTCAGTTTTTAAATTTTTATAAGATCGAAGAACGGGCGCACAGATAAAACAAACACAGTGCATAGCTCATTATTAACGGCAAGCAACCAAAGGCAAGATGATCTAAAGATAAGCCGTATAGGTTAGCCAAATTAAGACCATCATAATATTGGCATTTTGCACGTAACATTGTCCATCTTACTGTTGTGTTAATTGATAATTTGTTATTTCATCTGATAAAGATAACAGAGTACGCCTAATTTATAATCATGATAAGTAATTTATACTCATTAGACATTTTAATCAAACCACTTGTAAATTTTGATCAGACATTTTGATTTTGTATGCCGACTACTGGTTTGATAGTAAGGTCATTTATTAAGTGCAATTTATTATATAGGTACTCACCTCAAAAGTTAAAAAGCGCGCCAAAAATATGTTTAGTCGGGACAGAAGTGTTAGTCATAAAGGGTCTCTATCGCGTCAAGCTTCAGCTAATTAAATATAGTGGCATTGATTATTGTTTGTATCCAATTAACAACTAATTAGTAAATCGTGCACGATAAACGGACAATTGCAACCAATTTTGAGACTCGTTATGGAACAGTATAAGTTAACCTCTTCGAACGAATTTTGAAGATCTTGTAAACGCTACGTGCGATAAGGCCTGAATTGATAATAATGCTCGGTACGTTCGCGTCTGTGCAATCTGTTTTTTTTTGTTCGGCATGTTTCGCGAAGTATAAATTAGGTTTAATTACAGCAATACTATTTAGTATCTCTCATTAGGTAGTTTATAGTGCGTCGAGTAAAGGTGTTTTTCGTTGTTATTAAAAATGCAGGATCCCAATGAAAAATCAATATGGGAAATATGCCAAATTTTGTTCAATACCGTGAATCATGTACTAATTGGATTTATCTCAATATATACGGTCCTGTTTTGTGTAAATCGTGGACTAGATAATGATACCGTGTTGCACGCACTGCTGAGTACGATCGGGGTAAGCGTCTACGAAGTGGTTATAAGATTTATGTGATATTAAATACAAGTTTTTTGTTCTATTAGTACCAACTGTTGATGGCCGAAGCTATTATAACTCTATATCCGTTCAATACGTGGAGCAATTTCACCAAAAAGAAGACAAAAACTACTCTTCACGTAGTATTACAAATAGCCGGATCCGCATTAGCAATCGCTGGTGACGTAGTTATGTATCTGGCAAAAGACGATAATCATTTCGTTTCAACACATGCCCTGCTTGGTTTAATTTCGTTTGTATTCCTGTTAATCTCGTTGGCTAATGGTATTTTGGCATTGTACGCAACCAATTTGCGGAAGTTTGTTAAGCCCGTGTACAGCAAATTCTTCCACAACATTATTTCATTATTGGCTTTTGTAACGGGGATGGTGAGTTTAATATACGGATTTGAAACACGATTCTTTGAGCGAGTTGAACCCATCGAAACAACACGTGTAGGCCTACAAGTGATGTGTGGTTTAACGATCGTGTTCTCGTGTTGGGGTGCTTGCATGACGATGTTCAGCCAAGTGAAAAGTATTTTTAGTTAATAAAATTTTGTAACGTAAATATATTTATTTATTCGTAATTATGATTGAGTCTTATTTACACGTATCATAAATACTCGTAAGTGTAGTGAGTGCAACTTATGGAATAACAACAACATTTTCTCTAAACATTAAATTCTAAATAGCTTTTATAGGTTTATACCTTTATAAAACCATAAACTGTGATTTTATAACAACACAGACCATAAAATCGGTAAATTGGTAAAATGTTTGATGTACTACTATACGTAACATATGATGGCAATTACACGTGTGAACGAACGGAACTATTCCCTTTAGTCGTAACATAGATTATATTCGATAGGAAAAACTACTTTGCTATTCTAAACTACAATATTGTTGAACAAAAAAATTTATGCACATGTTACACGAGTCGGAAGATTTTAGTCACATACAATGGTTTTTGCAGGGCTACTATACCGTAACAATGCATGTACCGTAACGGATTATGTATGTGTGATTATAATACGAGAGTAGCTTTATGCAAATACCAAAGTAAAGTGTTATAGCTTTTTTGATAAAATTTGAAATCATCATGGTGATACGATGAAATCTTCAAATAAAATCTTGCATATTTAGACATACAGGGTGTGATCCAGATTATTAATCAGATATGGATTCTCGTGACGTAAATCAATTGCAAGAATCTAAAGAGAAATCAAAGCTATGCGATCAAAGAATCTCCAGAATACAATAGATACGAAATATGAAAAAACATAAATTCCTTCAAATGCTCATACACGCCTGAACCTTCGGTTCAACGTAAAATTTGAGTAACCCGGCAAGGTAAATCGTCATCAAAAAAATCACAGAGGGCGATATACTTCAGAAAAAGGCAAAAGTCCAAAGTCGAAGGAAAGTTTTACTCTTTACAACATACCTCCACATCAATTTGGCTCCGAGAAAATACTCAATACTAGAACAAATACAACAGATTACAAACCCGATATATGTTTTGTGCAACTTTATTTAGATCTAAGATGGAACGAAGGAACACCTTCTTAAATGTAGACATCATTCTTATCTAGATATGCCCTATAGCTACAATGATTTGTCTGAACACTTTCTCAATGTACGATGCAATTACATCGCGATACTGCTTCCATCTGATCAATACTGCAGTTAAACTGTTTCGAAGGTTGGACAGACATTCATCGTTTCATTTAGGGATATGACTGTTGTTGTGTTTCAGGAAGCATCAAAATTACACTCGACATCGTTCTTGTGTTGTATTCTTTTATAACGAAATGATGTGGGATCAAGTAGAACACTAGAAACATCTGTTACAGAATCAACTTTGATCAGTCCAAGTGGTTAAGCTGCATGAAGCAATCTAGCCTTTGTTTTAGAGACTCCCATTGCCACTTCTCTTAGTTCGTCTATGTTAATGATATCCAAACCGTTCATAGTAGTTTTCACATTCTTTCTCTTCAGCGGTTAGGTTTGTTGAGGGGTGTAGTTCTTCGGCTTCACATTCTGCAAAGAAAACTGTTATAAAATTCCGTTTTTTTTGAAAAATGAAAAATGGAAAATTTCAATAGAAATATAAAAACTGGTTTATTCAAAGAATGGTCCTTCGCTGTCTACACATTTGTGCCATCTCTCTGGCAATACATGAATACACATACAACCAATTTTGTATTTCTTCGAAACTGGCCAAATGTAGCCCTGCCAAGCCATACGCCATCGATCGGAACAAGTGATAATCCGAGAGGGTAGGTCTGGCGAATAAGGCGAGTGTGGTAGCAGATCCCATCTTATCGTTTTGATGGGGTACTGGACGATGGGAGTGCGATGGAATGGAGCATTGTCGTGCTGCAATATCACTCGTTCGTGTCTCGTGTCCCATTCTGGTCGATTTTCGAGCGATGCATGGTTCAGATTGATGAGTTGTTGTCCGTAGCGTTGCCCATTGACAGTTTCGCCCTGTTTCAGCAGCTCATAGTACACGATTCCTTTCTGGTCCCACCAAACGCAGAGCATTCCCGTCTTTCCGAAGCGATTTGGCCGTGCCGTCGTTGTTGATACTTCGCCAAGTAAAAGCCACGACTTTTTTGCGTTAGGGTTTTCTCAAAAAAGATCCACTACTCATTTCCCGTAACAATTCGATGCAGGAAGCTCTTTCTTCCATGCCGTGAAAGTAAAATTTTGTAAGTGGCTCTTCGACTTTCCATCTGAGTTTACTGAGAACTCACGCGGCACCCTTTTTCCAACCTTTTGAATTTTTTCCATAGCATTTAAACGTTTGGAAATAGCAAGTTGATTTTGAGTTTTCGTATCATCTTCATCCAACCGCTAATAGCAGCTCGGTGCCTTTAATTGGTTTTGGTCTTCCGGAGCGCTTCTTGTCCTTAATGTCGAAATCGCCACTTCTGAAGCGTTTAAACCAATCTTCATAGTTAGTTATCGAAAGTGCATGTTAGCCGTAGGTTTCCTCAAGCAAATGACGTACTTCAGCTGCATTTTTTTTCAAGTTTAAAAATGCTGAATTCAAATGTTGTTTGGCACAAAACTCGACAATATCATTCTTAGAAAAAATATATTTGCGTTGCGATATGTGCTGGTATTACAACTGGTTATCATTAACAACTGTCCACGCTATGAACAAACCACAACTTCTGACATAAATGAAAACTAGGTGTGACGCTAGCACCATCTATGTGCGAAACCCGAAAATTTAGTTGCGCACCTGATATTACACATAATTCGGTGAATTCCGATCTATTGCAGATCAGTAACATTAAAAATAATTTGGACAGCCTATCTGGACGCGACCTTAGAGTACATTTCTCTTATTAAATCGTCACAAATGTTAAATCAAGTTACGGAAATGTTTTTTGCAGGTATTTTTCTGTTTTTGTATTTTTTTTTTTAATAGTCAGCTTAGTTACTGGTATTTTATCTTGTTTGAGGTTATTTGCTTATTTAATTTTGGCTAATGGTTTCGTTGGCTAACATAAAAATTGCGTGAGACCGATGGTATTTTGGCGGAACTGCCTTTAGTATTCAATCGCAATTTCAGTTATTTAGTCCGCAGGGATAGTAAAAGCCAACAGGTTGTCTTGAAAGACAATCAGACAGATAGTATTTTTGCGGAATTGTCTATTCTTTTAACACAACTAGGTTTGTTAATAAATAAATTTAAGTCAAATTCTAATTAAATTAACTTAAATAATTAAATATATCCTTATTAAATTTTTTAATCATGTTTACAAAATAAAATAAAATTTATTTAATATTTTAAAGGAATTAAAATATTTGCCCCTGAATATATGCAAATGGATAGCAGGCGACATTTATTAAGTTTTAGTAAACAGTTGAATCGCGTTTTTTATGTAGTAGATGAGTGCCTTCACTCAGCTTCTGGATTGATGGTTAGTTGTAATTTTGCTTTGTCTGCCAATATTGAGTATTTGCTGATTGACAATCTATTACTCGTTTCTGGAATAACTATTTGGGCTTCTTTAAATCTGTTCCGGTATAATATTCTGATACATTGGATGGCAAATGCCCCAATTACATTAAATTTTTGGCAGTAGCTGTATATGAGTTTGTGTGATCTTGGATATACTTGTTGAACTTCCATCGTTGGTAGGGCGAGTGTTGTTGATTCATTTAGCTGTAAGAAACTGTTGCTGGTTATTTTTTTTATCTTTCATTGCAGTATTGTATAGTCCTCGTTCGAATGTTTTCACGGCTTGTAACTCTTTATGTTTGTTGCAAATCTTGTCAATATTTCCTTATTTGTTGCTGTACTTGTATGCAATCAAATTCACCATAAAGCCTGTATCCGTAATTTCTGGTTATCTCTCCATAATTTTGTTCTGTTTCCAAAAATTTCCGTTCCAGTTCTGTTACGGAATATTTTGGTAAATAAATTTCAATAAGTTTTTGTCGCAATGTTGGATAGTCGTTTATTCCTCTATGATAAATTCGCGTGAATGTAACTTCTGTTATGCGGAGTTTTATTAATTTGTCGAATAATTACTTTTCTGTCTTGATCGTGTTTCATAAATACTGTCTGGAATATTCAAAAAACGGTTGAGTTAAATTGGTTTGTGTTTTGTGTCAGCTCCGAATTCTGGAATGCGCGATAGGTGCACTTTAATATTTGTAGCTGGTTCAAAGTTGTCCTAGATGGTGAATTTAAATTTCGACGGTGACAAGGCTCGTTCGGCAACGTTGATATCTTAATTTTTCGAAGTAGTTAGCGATTCTTCTTTAATGATTTTGTTTTCGTGTGAAAATAATGTTTCATTCAAGAAGCTGGGAGATTTTATCCACAGGATCTTTTGAAAATTATACGTTTTTGCCCGCAGAATCCTGCCTACAGCACCAATGTTGCCAATGTGTATTTTAACTTAATTGATTTGATTTAAAATAGCTAACTCTTAAAATATTTTCTGATGACTAATTATGATTACTCATAATGATTGTAATTGTTATTAATTACTGATTGTGACTCTTAATAATTACAAGTTGAGACTTTTAAAAACTACTGACCGGGACTCTCTATAATTACCGATTGTGACTCTTGCTTAGAACTAATTTTTTTTCTTATATACGAGTACTTACGGAAAATAAATGTATACTGGGTGGCCCATCTAACGGTTGCAATTTAGTTTTACTCTAATTCAAAGGCGATTAAATAGTTTTCAAAGCGTTTTGTTTATACATCGCCATTAAGTATGGAAGATAATTTCATTCAAATGACTTCCACGGCAGGCTTTTTGCAGTACCCCAATCTGTCAACCAAAATTTTCGGAACATTTTCGGAATTTGATTCTTCAAGTCTTCAATAGTCTCTGGAAGGTTAGCGTAAAACTTATCCTATACGGCTCTCCACAAAAAAAGTCCTACGGAGTCAAATCTTAGCTGCGTGGTGGCCAATTGACATCTCCGTTACGGCTGATTATTCGATCTCTGAAGACAGTGTGCAAAAGTTCGATTGTTGCGTTTACTGTGTGGCAAGTTGCACCGTCCTGTTGAAACCAAATGTCGAGTGTGTCCTTCTCTTGAATTCTGAGGAATAAAAAAATGGATGAATGATGCTGCCGGTCCAAAATCCACACCAATCAGTCACTCATTGTTGATACATCGGCTTCTACATGGTTACGTGTGGATTTTCTAAGCCCCAAATGCGACAATTTTGCTTGTTGACGTAGGTGAAATTCGAGGTGAAATTGAGCTTCGTCTGAAAAAATGATTCTTCCGTAACAATGCTCATTTTCTTTCGAGCTTTCCACAGCCCAATTAGCGAACCGAAAATATTGCGGATGTTCATTTTCTTCAGCTCCAGCACTTACTGAACTTTGAACCTTCATACCGAGGTCTTTATGCAAAACTCTCATGACAGAACTGCGTGAAATGTTCAATTATTATTCAGTTGATTCCCGGCTTAGCAACAGCTGCAATGTTGCAGGCTGTACACGCTGGAAATAAACGGGCACGTGTTCGTTTATCATAGTAACATCCAGTGTTACGAATTCGCTTACAAATTGATCCATATTTGCCTTCAACACTGTTGATAAAATAAGGTCATGTATTTAACAATGCGAGAAACAAACAAATGCCTGCTCATACGCATTGTCGCTCAAGAGGGGAACAATTATCTACCTCCTGAGAAATTTGAGTCCTTAAAATGGTTTATTCATTCTACCTCCCTCCGATACAACATTGCCACTTGCCTTGCGACGTTAACAATTTCCCGTGATTCCGGCTCTTTACATTAGTTTGAACAAATCACAAGAACAAACTTATGATGGTGAGAATCGATCTGCAACTTCCAGTATTCGTGCTCATTCAATCAAAGTAAAAATTTCAATTGGTCAATGAAATCAATTTTGGCAATGACATTTTCCGAATGTTAATTAACAAACCTTTGGCAACAGCAAGAAGTTGCGTCAATAAAATTTACGCAAATAAAAAATTTAAATAAAATTATTTTTTCCTCGCGCATATTTTATTCATGGGGCGGCTGTCCGCTCAGTGAACGATACTAGTATACGATACTAGTAGAAAATATAATCTAAATAGTTAGACCGGAAGCTTGTGTTGATCCGATGTCTCGTTTGGTGGAGGGTGCCGTTTGTATAAAACAATTATTTTACTTACCTGCTCTTTCACTTTATAATTAATCAAGTTTGAAATTCTTCTCAGCCACATAATCTTCCAATAAAATTCATCAATTTTGTTTAAAATATTCTTTTTTATTTCTTTTAATTATTTTATCTATTTATTTTGTGTGTAATTTGTTTGGTTTTTGTTTTAAATTAATTTATTTAAATTATAATAATAAAAACTATAATAATAATAATAAAAAACAATTAAATTTTAAATTTGAGAAAATAAATAATAAAAACAAAATCTTATGTGTATCTTACTATTTGCTTCTATTAATTCCTAGTAATTATTATTTTTTTGTATTTTAATTCCTCCGCAATTCTTTTGGTTTCCGTTTCTTTTTTTTGTTGTAAACATTAAAGAAAATTAATTTTCTTTTGATGTTTTGTAGATTTTTTTAAATTTTCAACTACAATGCATCAACTCGTGTTCTAACTAAAATATCTTCATGGGGTGGCATGGAAACGTTCGTTATAATAATCTGATGTTTCCTAACCGAGTAACGAACGATTCACCCTGTTTTAATTATTTAAATTTGCATATTTATTTAGATTTTGTTTGGGTTAAAAAAAATGTTTTATAAAAATAAATCAACTTTAAATTTTATATTAATCATTAATTAATTAAGTTAACATTATGGAAAAACGAGAGAAAATTATAAATATTTTCCAAGCGAAATTTTTTTGTTGGAAAGCAAAATTAAATTTCTAATCTACTGTTCTGACATGAATGGCAACACTGTTCGTAATAGTACGCATAATTACATAAACTAGCCTTTATCACTAAATTACAATTGGGATATTGATCCGTGCACTCGGGCGCTATATCATTTTGAATGAGGTCGACGCGCGGTTCAATATAGTTTTCGGGCGCTTTGGGTTGCTCCTCCGTACAACTGTGTGTATTACAATTACGATAGCCGATCGGACGTTCTGCATATTTACACGATTGTGACTCTTTTAATTGTTTCTCACGCGAATTTGGTTCGAAACATTTTACCGTACGTTTTTGTGTACCACCACCGCACGTTTTCGAGCACGTCGTCCAATCCGAGTAATGCCATTTTGGACGGCAATCTCTCACATCTTCGGTTGGACATTCTCGCGATGCCTCGGGCTTGGCTGTTATATTACATTCGGCGTCCGATACGATGGTTTCTTGGTGAATACAATAAATTTGTCGTGTCTTTTTCAAGTTGAAACAGTCGCCGTTACAATCGCCCCATGGTCCAATAAACCATTCACCTGTTTTACAATTTTTATCAGCACTGCATTGTCGCGTTGTTTCCGGTGTAACACGCATGTCGCAACGATCGGTGAACGGTGGTGAACGATCACAAAATATTGTTCGGTATTGAATGCCGGTACCGCAATCCGTAGAACATTGTTCATTCCACTCGGATGTCAACCAAACACCTTGTTTCTTGTTCACCTCGACGACGACCGGCGCTTTAGTCGTGGTTGTGTGATTTTTCGGAATGCCATGCATATTATTTCGAACTGTGTTAATTTCACTAAGCGTATGGTGATGGGGTTTAACATGTTTATAAACCTCTAATTGTGGAGTTTTCATATATTTTGGGCATTCACATTTTTGCCGCGATAATGGTGCATCTTCTAAACATGCTCCATTATTTACCTGAATGATCATACCACTTCCCAATTCTTGAACACATTTTACATCTCGCGTTTGAAAAACTGTTTCGCTATGCTCATCGCATTCACAATTATTCCAATCACCTGTTTTCCAATATGCCGGACACGGCTGGCTGTTACACTTCATTATGTTGTCGTTAAGCACTGGTTGTCTTAAGTGTGCACAACGTTTTGGGGAAAATATACGAGTCGGGGCTTCACGAACACATTTTATGATTGGGGTTTGAATTCCACCACCGCACGATTTACTGCACGCATTAAATCCGACCACTTTCCATAGAAACTGTCTTTTACGTTTTGGTTTTGTTGTTGAGTTGGTCGCCGTCACAATGGTAGTCGTGCCCGATTTTAATTTCGATGCCATTTCAGATGTTGAGGTAATATCATTTTCGGATGAAGAAACTTCGCTTTCCTCGTCCGAGCTAATCATATTCGGATGAATTGGCAGCAGATATTCGTATTTTATGCCAGGATTTGGGTGTTGGGCGAGAACCTATATGTAGTTAAAACGAAATAATAGAATTACGATGTAAGCAAAATATGAAAAACTGATTTTACCATCAAGTTTAAAGGTTCTGTTGTTGGTCCTGTTGCTGTTATCCATTCGGTGATACCTTCAATTTTCCGATGCCCGGGTATTGTGTGATTTGTTATGCCGTCAATGCGGTGATAATCGATTAGAGCACCAGCTGCTTCGTACGAACCACTCGACGAAATTCTATGATCGCCGTTTATTATAAATTTGTGTTCGGCTGATTTAAGAACTACGGAAAAGAGTAAAATTTTATTAGGTTAGGTGCAAACAGCTTCAGTTTTGTATCTACTTACCTAAGAAATTGGCACTATGTTTCATCTCAGAGATTGATATATTTGATGCACCAGCCGGTATTGTCGCTACATGGACATAACCATTTGGTAATTTTGTTTTTGTGAAAATTCCCGATATTTGACGACATATGAGTGTTCCACATCGTACAGCACCATTATTCATAAACGACCCGCTTATGACACCGCTATTATGTACTACCTGTAATCATAAAACATAAGAGACAAGCATTAACACTAAACAATTTTACAATTTTCTAATACGAGAGAGTTTTCCGTTTTCACACAGATGATGACAATTTTATCAAATTGTCTCGTCATGTGATGAAAATGATGTGACAAAGTGCTAAGCCAATTTGAAATTTAAGATAGTAAAACCACTTAAGATAAAATTTTCTGTCTGGTTACCCATCCTCCGCCCTTTTACAATATTTACATAAACATAATTATGTTAAGACGTTGATATTACATGCTTGTTACAGTAGTGTGACAGAAATGAGGGGCGGGACGACAGATTTTGATTAAATTTATTGATTTTTATTTATGACAGAATTTTTTTTTTTGTGATTCTTGAGGATGATTTTCTCAGTAATGAATAAGATAATGGCGTTATTGGTTTTGTTGGAAAGGAAACACATGTTTCCAAATTGTTTTATCACCCCTACCCGAAGCTACTTCATATACATATCATGTCGAGATATTTTCATTTCTGATTTCGTATTTTTATGGTATAGCTTGTCTTCGAAATGTCTCTTTTGTGTAATTTGCAGCACAATGCGGAATTTCTAAACCACATTTTCTTATCATTCTGTTTGTCTGCAGAAATATAAAATGGATATTTAGATTAAAGGGCTTTTTAGTTGAGTCAGTACTGGCCGGGGCTTGTACAAACTCATCTTGTCTCATGTTCAACTTGCCCGACCTAGATGCAGTTATTGATAATGATGGTTCAACAATTAGGCTAGAATGAATTTAGGAATTTGTTGGGGGGTAGAATTAAATTCCACACGGAGTCGTTGTTACTTAGGGCGGGTTTGGGGACTATTTGGAGTGCATGTTTGGAAGAGTAAGAGAATGCTCAATTTTTTATTGAACCAAATTACAGGATCTTGGGGATATTGTGGGTTTCACTTTTATTCTAAATCAAGATTTGTTCAACTGGCATGAAATCCTAGTGAGACCAAATACTCGTAGGTCTACTTGATATGAACTTGTTATTCTCGTAAATATACATAAGTCCGTATGCATTTCGACATTTTTATCCAACATATGGCAGCGCTTCCGAAATAAATTTCGCCAAGGAATATGGTGACTGTTTGTTAATTCAAATTATGCGATGCAGAACTTTTCTTTCTCACAACTGACAGAAAGTCTGGAAAAATTAAAGAAAATTTGTGCGCTACACCGCACAGGTTTAAATTAAGAAACACGTCCTGAAAGGGTGTGATATCGACCAAACGGCACAGTGGTTAAAGCGTTATCGTATGGATCGGGAGGTACCGGGTTCGAATCCCGATAGGGGCAGGATGATCCCTTGTCAAAGTGCAGAAGTCATGAGCCGTCCCATGTTCCATACAAGTACTATTGGCTGGCATGGAGCTATGTACTTATAATCGTACGTCCTCGAATTGACTGGCAACGGCGTAAAACTAAGTACGGGAAAAGCGATCTGCGAGAGAGTTGGGAGGGCTTCGGCCCTAGAACCGATTGCAAAGATGAGATTTATCACGTACTTGCAAAACCTCGTTGGTTTCAGTTTATTTTCGCAGACATCTCTCAGTCTTGTACATGCAAATTAAATCGTTTACTGAACCGTGCCCAATCATAAAACGTCGGCAAATAAATAATTTCATCAATTTATTATGACACAGAGAAACTACAAAAGACGATGCTGGTTTGTTTCTTGAACTCGGGAACATGGACTCGACTACTGATTCTACATTGAGGTCACCCTCTATAACGAGGGCCTAAAATGTTGGGTTCTACATAATAGTATGATTCTAATGTAAAGCTATGTTGCCTAGAACTGAAAAGCGTGTTGGTCCTACTAACAAAATGGATTAGAGTTAGGGTACTGGTTTCTGAAAACCATAATAAAATGTATGCTTTATACAAAATAGGGGAACTTGTCTGAGAAAAACAATAGTTATCGCTACTCACATCAAGAGGTAGCACTATCTTAAAAGAGGATTACTGCTGGTATTTTATAATCAACGGAAAATTGTAATTCATTCTGGGCCGCATTTTTCATTGAAAAAAAACATTCCAGCGGATCAAATTCCATAAGTTTTCCTTCGTAACACTCGGTGTTGTTAATTTTGCAGTCTTAAAATACTAGATGGAACTCGGCCATTTCTTAACCAATAATTTCTAAAATTTAGGTCAAATGATTTATTGATTTCTAGATGTGTATTTTGAATGACGTTTTGAAATGGCTGATTGCGCCGTTGTCCAAGGAATTTTCCCTCCACATAGTCTGCTCTTATTTTATTGACACTGTAGTCCGGACGCCTTTCGATGATTCGATTCAATCGAATCAATCTTTGGCTTTTGATTTAATATGCAACTACGATAGCACGGTATCTAATACCTTTTCGACCGCTACCTGTTTAGCGCGTCCATCAGCTAATTTAGGGGAACGTAGACCGACATAAAACCATATTCGATGGTCTATATTTTAATGGCCGGCTTACCCAGAGTACATTGGGTCAAAAAATATTCCTGCTGAACAATACACTGAAGTTATCAACTATATCAAGAAGCTATAACACTTCGTCCTTATAGATCGTCATAGTTTTTTATTTCTGCTACTTGCAATTCCAATTGGGAAGAAAGTGAAGAAGCACCGTATTGCTTCCGAAGGTGATGTGGAATTGTTTTAACAACTTGGTTAAGATTGACCAGATCTTGTCTGCCATATCATCGAAGAGACAAGTTCTTTAATTTAGAAAACTTGATGATTTCAGTAATGCGAGAACGTGTATTAAAATGTTTCATGAACCTTGCGATATAGCTAAAGTATTGACTTCGCTACGAATCAAAGTTGAACCTAAGAAATCATAAATATTTACATGAATATTCTTAAACAACACTAAAGAACGAGGAATAACCGCCGGCCCCTATAAAGATTATTTTCTTCTGAGATGAGGGCCAAAGAAGACTGATTTATAATAAAACGGCTACCTACGGATGAACCCGACCAATTTTTTCACCAGAAACATGATGGCAATTATTCAGGAACGATATACAAAGAATGAGCCACGCTGGCCAACGAATTAACATCCAATTACTGGGTCAATATAAAATGGTTAATTTCGGACAGACTCATGCAGATTTATTAGGCATCGGAGTAACATCAGAACCAGATTCAAATAACGAACTTAGATCATCTAAATCCGCAGAATTTGAAAATGTTTACGTTTTTTAATGGACCTATCATGAAGTCTATATTACTAGAATACGGATCAGCCATTACTAGAGATTATTTGGCCACTTTCGTCGATGCTTGTCCGTGCAGCCCCACTCCATTTATAATTAGCCGCTAGATTAATCAATAAAAACAAGTGTCATCTAGAAATATTCATTTGCTTTTCATTAGTGAATGACAAACGTGTCGCTCATATTTGAATTTAGTAATAGAGAACTGAAATAGAGAATGGAGAAATTTAATCGATGAGGTTTTTGAAAACTGCCTCGTAAATATAAATTATGAATACGAGTATATGAAAGATCGAACGCTACTTACAGGAAACTTTAAGTTCGATTTAGGGTCAAAGGATCAACCAGAAGAAGCACTCCAGTTCAAATCGGCATTCCTCAATACAATCGAAATTACCGATTTACCATCACCTGAGTTAAGAGTGTTCTTTACTAAGATTAGGATAAGTTGTGCAGGTTCGATAAACATCTGTGCGACCATTTTCTTCTAGAGTTTTTTCTTATATTCAATAGATATTATGGACAAATCTCGTGCTTAGTTTTTGCTTTTCCCGAAATTTTCTTTTAATAGCTTGTTATTAATTTTTGACTCAAATTTTTGTCACAATAATAAAGTTAAATCTATAATCTCGTGCCTAGTTTTGTTTATTTTTAAATATTTTAATTTCATATTCTAGATAAAATTTAAATCAAAACAGTCTACCCGTAATTTCCAAATAATTATGAAAATTAACTTAAAAAATTATCGATAGAGGGCCAGGAATTGTTTGGTATGCAAATACGAGGTATTTCTGAAAATGTATAAATATACACATTGAAATTTAATTTTTAGGTTAGGTTCAACAACAAATTTAATTTAGTAAAGAACGCTCTTGAGCTGAAAACCATAAGCGTTGTTACCGCCTTGCGAATATCTGTATGGAATGCTTTATTTTGTTTAGATTAAGAAAGTTCGTATAATATCTAATGGTTTGGGCTTATTTGCATTTGGCGAAGTTGCGAAACTTGAATTACTGTCTTCAAATCCTTTTCACAACTGACGAAATAAGAAACCCGTTCGAAGGCAAAAACGATGATGGAACATCATTACCATTACCAGTACCAATTGACATTCCCAAATAAGCTACGAACCCGGTTTATTGTAAAAATATTCAAACTACAGAATCCCTGGGTATGTTCACGGGGTCGTGTGTATACTTTTGGATAGTTCAAAGATTCGACTTTTGAATACATTTTTAAATTATACGAGTATTTCACTGATCCTAGATATTATATGTTCACGGGGTCTCACCTACGAGTTCGTTATATTAGTCAAAACCCTATGAGTGTGGTAAACGAGATCTAATTATGATGATATTTAACTTGTCCAGATACATTTTTATATTTACGGTTACGAGTATATCCCATATATTCGAATAGGTCAGAAAATTGTCCATCAATATTGTTAAGAGAGTTCACGAATGATGGTTTCAAAATTTGAAACTTCTTCATTTTCAATTTTATTCTTAATTGGGAATTTTCGTATTTTCGCCAATTGGATTTTTACCCTATTGACATTCCCAAATAAGTTACGAACCAGATTTATTAAAAACAAGCAAATAATAGAAATCCTTGAGATGTGCGCGGGCTCACGTGCATACCTTTTGATAGTTTACAGATTCGACTTTCGATAGTTTCTGACAAGGTTCGATTATGATGATATTTACTTTACCATACACGACTTAGAAGTTTGCCCAATTGACATTCCGAAATTATACTGTTTTTATGCCAATTTTCGTGTTTTGCCACATTTAGATATCATGGAAACTACATAAAAAATTAAGCTAAGAAGACAAATAAGTAGGCTTTTTCGTGAAACTCTTAACTAAAAATAAAATCAACAAAATACAAATCTTGAAAATTTCTTAATTCTTGTAACATAGTAAAAATCATCATAATAGAATAGGCTAACTTATACAGGTAACCCTGTGAATATCTCATGTAGAGGAGACCCCGTGAACATTTCTAGGATAGGCTATCATCATAAACAAAGCCTGGTCGGAACTATCAAAAGTCGAATCTTTGAACTACCCATAGTATAAACGTGACCCCGTGAACATATCAAGGATTTCTGTAATTTGATTATTTTTACAATAATTCGGGTTCGTAGCTTATTTGGGAATGTCAATTGGGTAAAATTCCATTTAAATGCCAAAACTTCTAATTGAGAATAAAATTGAACATGAAGAAGTTTTAAATTTTGGAAAACATAGCGAAAATCATCAATCGTGTCCAGTTTTCACAATATTGATAGATATTTTTTTGACCTATTCGAATATATGAAAGAGATCCCGTGAATATGTCTAGGGTAGGGGAATATAACCGTAAACGTAAAAATGTCTCTGGACAAGTTAAAATTGATCATATTAGATTCCGTTTACCACACTCATAGGGGTTTGACTTATTTTTTTAATTTTTATTTTTTTATATTACAACTGATTTACAAATCATTTACAGCGCCAATCCTAATTAGATTGATCGGTCACGGTTCCAGTAAACCATTCGGCTAAATCTTAAATGTTTATTTTATATAAAATGGGCCATCCCAAGATGCGGTAACACAAATCTTAATATACGGATCATCACCTGAATTTTATTTTGTAAAGTGGCCTTGTTAAAATTAGAAGAGATCGCTCACGACACATATATGAACTGAATAGACCATACAAATATGAGCCCATTGTGTCAATCTTAAGTAGCAGGTTGTCTTCTCAACTTTTTATCATATTTGAAGAATACACCGTTTAGATAAATTATTATCAAATTTTGCGTCATTTTAACATTTTCTGGGATGATCTTAAAAGTCCTGGGATGGGATATAATTAGTATTGTCCGAGAATATTTTTTACTTTTCTGGGATGAGAAACTTAGATAACTTCACACACTTGTATATCACCACATAGACCTTGGTTGTGCCGATCTGCGCTGGCACCACAGCCTTATATCACGAACCGAAGATAGTTTTCGATAATTCTCTTTAAGCATGTAGTAATTTATCTTTTTTAAATAAAGATTCAGATTTGACGGGCAGTTTACTCCCGTTTCAATTTACACAATTTATTATATTTCTGTGCCCTAATTAAATATAACTGCCCCGTTCTAAAGGTCCATACTGGTTTAAGTATTTGCCGATATAATAGCAATTTCTTGTGAATCTTCTGAACTTACAGAACTCATACCAATTAGCCAATACATTTTCCTATATTTGATGTTCAATTCTCCTTTTTTCTTTTTAACATGCTCTTTCCATCTAAGTTTGCATTCGAGAGTCATGCCAAGGTATTCGCTGTATCTGCATTTGGTATCTGCCTTGAATTAAGTTCCACTGGAATCCAGTTAACTTTCTGGTGAAGTTTACGTGAACCTATTTTGCTTCGTTTAGGCTAATGCGCCATTTCGGTGTCCAGCTACTCACTGAGTTGGTTGCATGTTGAAGTTTTGTCGTTGCTTCTGATATACTCTTTCCAGTTGCCAGAATAGCTGTATCTTCTGCAAATATAGCTATTTTAGCACCTTCTGTATTTGGCATATCTCTAGTGTACAGGATACACAATATATAGGAATCAGTAGGCTACCTTGTTGTACGCCTGCTGCTTTTCTTTTACGTTCAAAATACTCTCCGTTATATTTTACATGGACATACCGATTTGCAATGTAAGATTTAAGAATTTGATAGAACTGCTTAGGTTGATCTCGATGCAATTTAAATTCAAGTCATTGGTGTCAAACTTTGTCGAAAGCTTGTACTACATCTAAGAAGATACTGGAGCATATTTTCTTTTTCTCAAGTGCGTCTTCTATTATGTCCGTTATTCTAAAGTGATTTTCCCTAAATCCAAATTGGTGTGGTGGAATTAAATTTTGATCTTTTATTATTTGCTTGAGCATCTTGAGCAATAATTTTTCAAATAATTTTGAAATGACAGGAAGTAGTGAAATCGGCCTGTGCGACTTTTTGTCGTTTGCTGGTTTGCCTGGTTTAGGAATCATAATTACTTCAGTAACCTTCCACTGTCGTGGGACATATTTTAGTCTGAAAGCAGTATTGATTATTTGAACCAATTTTCGTAATCCCTTCTCGGGAATGGCATTTACGACTTGGCCAGGAGTTAAATCATAACCTGGAGCTTTTTCGGAAAAAAGGAAATTGTACTTGATCTCATCTTTCAATGTCTGTAATGTTACAGATTATATAATATGGTCATCAATTTTCGTGATTGTTGTTATGTTTTCATCTGCAGTTTGTCTAGATAACGGTTGAAAGGTTTCTTCCAAGTGAGCCGCAAATAAAGTAGCTTTTTGCTTGTCACTTTTGGCGCAGGTTCCTTCCTCATTTTAAATAGGCGGTAAAATGCATTTTAGTCCTTTTTAATCCGTTTGTTGCTTTCCAAAGAGAGTAATCTGTGTCTTTATGTTCGGTGAGACCACTTAAGTACTTGTTAATAGTTTCGTTCTTAATTTCTTTTACAAGTTGTTTCAGTTTATTGCACAATTAATTGAGGATTTTTTTGTTTTCAGGAGCGCGTGTCCTTTGCCAGGTCTTTCGTGGCTTCCGTTTCTCTCTAACTAATTCCATGACTTCAACAGGATAATTTTGATGCCTACGGGATTCGGTATGATTAGTAGGAAAACTTTCCCATGCTGCTTGTTATTCAACACTGGTACTGTTAAGTACCTTCAGTTCGTCTTCCAATTGTATGTTCTAATTGGTAATTGAAGGTTTATTTGCTCTTCAATTAGTTCTTGGAATAGGTCCCAATCAGTTTTATTATTAGCTTAGGCAAGTTATCCTTATTAATTGTCATTGTGCTGAGTCAGCTGAGTATCATGATCAGAGAACAGGGAATGCGGTCAGAATATATCCCCTCGCTATTTTCGAGACCCACAGTCCTCGAAAATCCCTTTCGTTACATATAAATCAATGAGATCTGGTATTTTATTTATATCAGCAGGCCAATATGTTGGTTTACCTCCAGAATGGAACTCGCAGTTGTTTACCCGACCTGCTTCAAAAAGCTCTTTTGATTTAGGGGTTGTAAGTTTTGATCCCCAATAGGTGTTTTTTGCATTAAAGTCACCACCAATAGTGATCTAAAGAGTCTGCTATAATCTTCTTTGTTTAGATTATAGCGTGGAGGGCAGTAGATAGAGGAAATACTGTATTCATTATTACTATTAGTTTCAATTTTTATGGTTTTAACTTGCATACTTTCTTCTTCGATACCAGGTTCTTCCTAGTGTTTGACATTCTTTTTCACTATTACTGATGACACTTTCAAAATTTCAGAATCCGTGTTACCTTTTGTAATTAACGATATCAATCACAAGAATTTAGATATTGTATTTGACCCAACTAATTTAATGGCGAGTTCGGAACACCTACAACCAATCAAATACAACTTCAAAAAAACAAATCGTGCGGGGCTACAAAGTTACCTAGAATCCATCAACTTACAAACAACTCTCAATTCCAATGATATAAACGAAAATAATGATAAATTTAATGACATTATGCAGCGAGGCTTCAAACTTTATGTATGTGATGTAAACCACAAAATGCACACCCTCAGTGGTCCGATGATAGACTAGTTAACTTAAAAAAGCGGAAATCGAAAGCGTATGCCGAAATGTTGAAATGCGGGTTAGAAGCCGACAAAACAATGTTTCTACAACATAGTAACGAATTTGAAATTTACTTCAAATCAAAATACAGGTCGTATCTTGATCAAATTCAAGGAAAAATCAAAGTAAATCCAAAACAATTTTGGAAATATTTTAGGAATAAACGCGAAGTTGACGGATACCCTGCAAATATGACATATAACAATACCAGCTCCTCAAACTCCCAAGATATAGCTGACATGTTCGCGAAGTTTTTCCAATCAATCTATAAACCAAGCGTTATTAGTGAATTGTACGAACAACCCAGCAATAACAACGTATCAATAACTCCTCCTGTTATATAGGCGGTTGTGGTCTTGACAATATACCCTCTTCTGTTCTGAAGGAGTACGCTGACATTTTAGCAATTCCATTATGTTACCTATTCAACCACTCCTTGAGCACCGGTGTATTTCCCGAAAACTGGAAAGTTTCAAAAATTACACCAACTTTTAAATCGGGCAAACGAGACGACGTTACATGCTACAGAGGAATATCAACTACATCATCAATTCTAAAATTGTTTGAAATAGTTTTCTGCAACAACTTTAAACCCACAATTGCACGTCATATATCAATAAAACAGCATGGGTTTATGCCTGGCCGATCCACATCAACTAATCTAGTTGAATTCACCAGTAAAATAATTAATGAGATAGAAAACCATCATCAAGTTGATGATTTCAGTAAAGCATTTGATTCCATCTGTCATCAAAAAGCACTCCTCCGGAGTTTATTCGCATTTGGGTTTTCACTCGATTACATAAATTGGTACAAGTCTTATCTATCAAACCGGCGACAATTTGTAATAATGGGAAATGAGAAAACAAACGTTATTAAAGTTACGTCTGGTGTCCCCAAGGATCTCACATCGGGCCGTGAATATTTATTGTTTTTATAGATCAAATAACCGAGATAATCAAAAACTCAAACGTGCTCATATTTGCTGATGACGTGAAAATTTTTCGAACTGTTAATGGAATGCTAGATACGAAGAAACTTCAAGAAGACATCGATAGATTAAGTGAGTGGTGTGAAATCATGTCTTTCCATCGTAAGAGAAATCCGCTAATTACTTCATACAAAGTCAACAACAAAGTATTGCAAAGGGTCAACGAGATCATAGATCTAGGTGTTACATTTGTCGAAAATGCCAGTTTCAATAGGCATATTGAAAATTGTATTGCGAAAGCGAATGCCATGTTTGGATTTGTTAAAAGTTGGACAGATGAATTTAAAGATATTCAAACCTTATGTTCACTCTATTTTGCTTACGTTCGATCTCAACTGGAATACGCTGTACCGGTCTGGAATCCATACTATGCTGTACACATTAAAAGAATTGAAAGCATTCAAAAGAAGTTTCTGACTTTCTTGTTAAAGAAAAGTGACTACCTCCGGACTCAACAAGGTGCACGGATTACAAAATATGCACGCTTGAAAATAGACGACTTCTCTTAGGTGCGGTTTGCATTGGTAACGTTTTGCTTGGTCACATTGATTCAGCATACATTTTGGAAAACATATCAATTCACGTTCCTTGCAGAACATTCCGAAACCATGAATTTTTAGCACTAGAACACCATTCCACAAACTATGGAGAAAATCCCCCCATTAATAGGTCGTGTAAATCGTTCAACATCGTCGACGACCTATTTGACTTTAATTTATCAAAGGACAAGTTCAAAAATATACTTAAGAATTATTTTTTAAATTTTTAATTGTTAAATCAAGATTTGATTTATATTTCTGTGTTTTAATTTTCTTTATTTTATTTTTTTAATATTTTTGTTTTAAATTAAATTCCGAAATCATACATGTAAATCACAGAAAAGATTTCTTTAAATAAATAAATAAAATAAAATAAATAAATAAAGATCCTCCCCTCGCTTTTCCTTCTGGGTGAACATCATGATAACATTCATAATCACGTATTTAAATAAATGATGTTTCTGTCAAATTGCTCTCCGATATAAGACACTCGTATATCTATTTTTTCTAAATTTAGAAAAACTTCTAACTCTCTAAACTGGAACATGCTGCGCTAGTCCGGGGTTTGACTAATCTATCTAACCATGTAGGTGAGATTTGTAAATTTATTCAAATTCATGGAACTCCTAAGTTGCCTGTATGACACAGTAAATATTATCATAAATTAACCATGTTTATTTCAATGTTAGAACTTTGTCTACGCTATCCTAAAATACGTTTAAAAAACTATGAACATCTCTACGAGTGGTAACAGAAAAATTTGAAAACAGATTGAAATCAAAAACCACGATTATTTAAAATACACTGGACAAGTTAAAAATCATCATAATTAAATTTTGTTGGCCACACACGTGGGGTTTCGATTTAGCTATTCCGTCATATAGGTGGGACCTCGTGAACATCTCTAGATTATTAGTTTTTCTTTAGAATTAAAAAAACTTAGTAAATTGTATCACGATTTTCTCGTGTTTATCTCAGATTGTTACAAAATTATTTCATCTTTACAGTAACACTATTAGGCACTCAGGGACTTCTCTAATATAAATGTTAAAGATTATTTAAAAATGTTTCAATTTCACTACAAAACAAATCCAATTGGAATATTTTTAAATTTCACAATCATGGAAAAATAGTGACTTTGGAGTTGCTTGAGAATCTAAAAATGATAATTTTTCCCTCTAGTACTGCGGAGGAGACATATTTGATATTTGTTGCACTATTCAAACTAATATCTTGTATTAAACAATCCTACTGTAGATTTAGGATCATCGAGATAGAATTCAAATTACTATCGGAACAGCCAAATAGGACAGACGGTTGTGATGTAAAATTAAAATTTTATTAATAAACGGATAGCGAATAGCAATCTGGAATGCGAATGGCGCATATGCAACATATATTCATCCAGCGGAAAGAGCAAGAGGTGGTTCGGCATTACTAATAAAAGAAAATATAAAACACCATTTAGAATCAAATATCGAAGAAGAAACAATGCAAGTCACTACTGTAAGGATCCAAACTACTCGTAAACACAGACAGCTTAATGTCTCTGCAATATGTTGTCCTCCCCGGCATAACTTGAAAAGGGAGGACTAACTTAAACTATTTAAACCTCTTCGACGTGATTTTATTATTGGAGGTGACTTTAATGCGAAAAACACCGATTGGGGATCTACACTTACGGTGTCAAAAGGTAAAAAATTGCTTCAAGCAGGGCGGACATCAAAATGTGAATTTTCCTCTGGTGGTTCCCCAACATACTGGCCCAGTTACGGAACGAAGATACCTGACCTAATAGACTTTTATGTAGCAAGAGGTATATCCCAGAACTACTCGTACATTCACATTGAAGACAGTAATTCTCTAGTATCGGATCATTTCCCGGTTATCATGACAGTCAGTGAAATGGTAATTCAAAGGGAGAGTGCACCCAGATTAACAAATTCAAAAATAAACTGGGATCTTTTCGTGAGGTATTGGAGGAAAAAATCAATCTTCAGGTGTCGATAAGAAATCCCCACCAGTTGGAAGCTGAATTAGAACAACTCAATGAATTCACTATACTGCTTTGGCAAGCACCGGAGTACCCCCATTATACAAATTAAGAAGAAGCTTAACATATCCTACCCAATGGAAGTTAGAGAGTTGGTAAGACAAAAACGACGGGCACGTAAAACCTGGCAAATAACTAGAACACCGAAGAACAAAACAATTCTTAACAATTTAGGTAACAGTCTCAAATCTCTTCTTAAAGAAGTTAAAAATGCATCAATCAACAGATATCTAGTTAGCCTAACCAAAGGCGACGGAGGGACTCAAAATACCCAAAATTCAAGTGCCTCCACTTAAAAAGGAGGATGAAACCTGCAGGAGGCAAGAGGTCCTAAAGAGAAGGCTGATCTATTTGCGGAGTATCTCGAGGATACCTTCCAACCACTACCAAGGCAAACGGCCAATGAAAATATAATGTCAGTCCAAAAGCTAGATGATTTTGATATACGCCCAGTATCTCTCAAACAATTAAAAGAAGAAGTAAAAAGCAACATGAATGTTAAAAAAGCCCCAGGATATGACTTGATTACTTGCCAAATAATCAAGGCTCTGCCAGATATAGGTTTTCGTAAGCTGTTACACATAATTAATGCAAGCTTTCGGTTAAAATATGTTCCGTGGCAATGGAAAGTAGCAGAAGTAATCATAATAGCAAAACCTGATAAACCACCTAACGATAAAAAATCATACAGGCCAATTTCATTGCTGCTTATGAATGATCGCCGAGTCAAGTTGCGTGAGATTGTTGAAATGGTAAACATATCATATGAACGTGTGTTCAACATTTTGCATGAAAATTTGCATATGAAAAAGCTATCGACAAGATGGGTTCCGCGTTTGCTCAGTGTCGAACAAAAACGAGTTCGACAGACCACTTCACAGCGGTGTTTGGACATGATAAACCGTAATCCTGTTGATTTTTAGCGTCGATTAATTACTGTTGATGAAACGTGGGTCCACCACTACACACCTGAAACTAAAAATCAATCGAAACAATGGGTGGAAGCTGGTGGAAGTGCTCCGAAGAAGGCAAAGGCAGTAAAATCGGCTGGCAAGGTTATGGCCACTATATTTTGGGATGCACACGGAATATTGCTCATCGATTATCTTAAAAAAGGATCCACAATCACATGAAAGTATTATCGTGCATTATTGGATCAATTGGTTGATGTAATCAAGGAAAAACGACCACATTTAAAGAAGAAAAAAGTGTTCTTTCTTCAAGACAACGCACCGGTTCACACAGCATTAGATACGATGCTAAAATTACGTGAAATACACTTCGAATTGGTTGATCATCCACCTTATAGTCCAGATTTAGCTCCTAGTGACTTTTTCCTGTTTCCAAACTTGAAAAAATGGCTCGCAGGACAAAGATTCATCTCAGACGAAGAAGTGATTATCGAAACTAACGCGTATTTTGAGGGGTTCCCGAAATCGTATTATTCAGATGGTATAAAAAAGTTGGAATATCGTCTTACTAAGTGTGTCGAACTAAATGGAGACTATGTTGAGAAATAAATGGTTTTTGGCAAAAAAAATTTTGTTTTCCTACTTAGGTAGCTTCATTTTCAATCCGCCCTCGTATGTCCAAACTCTTTGAAAAATTATTACTAAAAAGACTTAAACCAATAATTGAGGACCGACAACTAATTCCTCCACATCAATTTGGATTCAGGGAAAAGCACTCCACAATTGAACAGGTGCATAGAATCACCAACGTTATTGAAAGAACGTTAGAATCTAAAAAGTATGCTCCAACATATTTCTGAACGTCGCCCAAGCATTCGATAAAGTTTGGAAAAGTGAACTGGAATTCAAGCTGCACAGAGATCTGCCGAGACAATTCTATACCATACTTAGGTCTTATTTATCCAATAGACATTTTCGTGTGAAATATGAGGATGAATACTCCGAACTAAAGAAAATCTCTGCCGGTGTCCCACAGGGGAGTGTCTTAGGACCAATCCTGTATTTATTATATACAAGGGATATTCCAACAACAGATGAAGGAACCATAGCCACCTTTGCAGATGACACAGCAATCATGGCCATTGGAAGTAATGTCGCTGATGCAATGAGCAAACTCCAGAAGATTACCAATGCGTTTTGTAACTGGACTAAGCGCTGGAGAATCAAGCTTAATGAGACGAAATCCACGCATATTAACTTTACATATCAAAAGGCTTCCCATCTACCGATAGTAATTAACTCACGACCGGTGCCATATGCAAACAAAGCTAAATATCTGGGCATGACGCTCGATGCCAAGCTCAAGTGGAGAGAGCACGTCAAAAAGAAAAAAAAAGAACTTAATATTAAATTCAGAAAAATGTATTGGCTCATAAGTAGAGGCTCTGAGCTTACAATATACCACAAGCTGCTGCTATATTGGCAAATACTGAAGCCGATATGGACCGACGGTATTCAACTCTGGGGATGTACTAAGCAAACAAACGCCAAAATGATACAGACGTTTCAAAATTAGGTTCTCCGTAGCATCGTAAATGCTCCGTGGTACACAAGAAATGAAGACCATCACAGGGACTTACAGATGGAATACATTAAAGATGAAATAAAAAAGCACGCCGCCAAACCCGAAATAAGGCTCCAGGAACATGGAAACCCCTATATTCGCCATATGATAGATAACCCTGTCGTTCAAAGAAGACTTCAAAGAACGAGACCACTTGACGTAGTAAACATACCAAATTAAAATTAATATTTTAAATAGGTTTAATTAATTTTGGGACTAACCATTGGGTTTCACCCCAACAAATCAGAATTATTTAAGAAATGTAAAACTTGTAAATTTGAAAGATAAATTGCTAGATGAGCACAGTCTCAGTTGTAATTAATAAAGGAAAAACAAATAGTAAACGGCTGTAAATCATCTTAGCAGATAACTTTAAGAACGTCACAAATAACAAAATCATTAAATAAAATTATGTAAATATAATTAAATAAGAATGTAAATATTAAATAGTACTCACCAATATCACAAAAAATCCAATATGTAAAAAATTCATTATATTTTGTAATTATTCTTAGATTTATGTCTTGTTAAAATATTTTCGATAATTTTTTTTCATTTAAAACAACATTTCTACATAGACGATAAGAATGGTACATATTTAAGAGCCATATCTAAGATTACCACATACACAAAATAATTTTATGAGAAAATTGAAAAAGAAAAAAATTTTCCCTAATGTGATAAGAAAATTAATTTTCAAACAATTTTTCAAAAATTATTCAAATATAATCTAAATTACTCGTACGAAGAAATATTATTTTTACTATCAATAAAATTATTGAATGTTGTTGTTGTTGCTGTTATTATTAATATTATTTAAAGATAAAAGAATTTATTACATTTCAATGATTTATCTCGTAAATTTTGCATTTGAATATAAATTACACACTTGACAAACTCTTACATGTGTACATATACTGATAACATGAAAGTGACTTTTATCTATGCGTTTGGCTTTGATAAATATACCGCTCACCGTTGTGTAACAAGCTGTAGCTCTATTTACCTCTATTTAAAGAAAAAAATTTCCACCTGTTGGCAATCGATATAAAAATTTGAAATGTACGCATGTGGAGCAACCAATTTTTAACGTCGACCAGAAAATAAATTTAAAAAGAAAAAATTTTACGGTCAGTTTTTAACGATTTTAAAAATGTTTGATTAATTATGTATTATCAATTTCCGCAACGCACGCACGCATATTTCAGGCGCAAATATTTACTTAGTGTTTTTCTATTTTATGAAATGCGCGTTTTTGCGTCAATCGAATGCCGAAAACAAAAATGTTCTGGTCATGTTTATAGATCTTTAAACAAAAATATAAGATTTCGATGTTATGTTTTACACGAGCGTATAGACAGGGTGTCTAAACAACACAAAACATAAAAATTTCTTTGCATCATTAAATATTTAATGAATGAAACAACATAAAACTACTTTACACTATACATAATGCTCTTGTGTATAGTTACGAGTAGTTCGAACTTGTTTTTAATTAAAGGAATTTTCGTGGCTTTTCTTTAAAAATAGCGATACATAACACACGTTATCTATATGTCTACATACTTACATATACATAGTTATATAGGAACCGAAGTTTTAAGATTTTCAATCAATAATTATAAATAATTAAATTAAAATTGGTGTGCGAGTTTCCTGTTTTCGTATGTTATAAACTATCTGGGGTGAAAGAAAATCTGAACAAAAACAAAATATGTTTGTACGCGGAACATAAACACTCAAGTTATGTACTCGTATATGTTATCAATTATAATTTGTTTGTTTGGCCAGATTTAATTATCATCGGCTGGCTGTGTTTGGAAAATTGCCAGTAATCATGATACGAATAACTCTATAATATTGAAGAGTTTTCTTTTTGCAAGAATTTTGATTTATTTTTATTACATCGCGTGCCTTAAATACTTTTCTTCTTCTTCTTCTTCTTGTTATTATTATTTTTTATTGAGCAGAAAACCAATAAATTGAAGAACAAATTTTGACAAGTGAGACGAAAGTCAACGCTGAACTACGCATATAAGGTATATTGTTCTCTTGAATATTATTAGGCGAGTCTTTAGGCAAAAGAACAAAATTCTATGGTAAGGAAACTGCAGCAGCAAGATCGATAAAATTATAGATAATTCAAAACAACTGAAAGCGGTTGGCTTAGTTTCTTCTGTAGTAAAACTTTCGTAAAATGTTTTAGATATTTAATTGTAACAAGCGGAATAAAAAATGATGAACGAAATGATTCTTTCTCGAAAACCTGCCAAACATTCCACAATTAATTTCAGTTAACTGGTGTTAGACGCCAATCTGGGGCCGACCTAATATCAAATCTTCGGATATTCCGGCGAGTGAGTTCCCGACTTTACAAACATACTATTCGCATATTAAACATACTATTCGCCTCTAAGTACATTTTGTGTTGTATAAGGTAGTCGCACTAACTAACGTGCGAAAGACCCCATGAAAGCCTTATGATGGAAATCGTTTCTCTTGAAACGAGGATCGGGCATACTAAAATACGAAACTTACTGAGCCTAAGTTTCGGGAATTAAAGAATCACATTAAGAATATCAAGATTCAAATTCTAGAGGTGGTTGCGGAAACTGATCTGGTTGTTGGAAAACTGGAGGAAGCACGCAACCATAGGTGCACTTGCAGCCAGAAATCAAAACAATTGGTTACTGTGGAAAAGACACCAGAGATGGCTGCACAGGATTCAGATCCAAGTGCCTACCCAGAAAACACAAGAGAAGTAGTAACTAACCAAAAAGAAATTGAATGGCAAACTGTCGGTAAGAAACGTAAGAAACGGAGAAACAGAAAGCGTTGGCAGAATAAGGCGAAAACAAAACGGATAATTATCTCAGCTAGAGATTCAAGCCTTCTCAGCCTTTCGACTACCGAGATTACCAAGAAAATCAAGGAAACCATACGTCCTAGTGAATCTAACATAAAGATTCACTATGTAACTAACGCTGGACCTAATGGTGTGGCAGTTACTGTTGATTCTTCCTCGGATTTGAAGGTTTTTCACGGAAAACAGCAAGTTGGAAGGCGTGGGTCTAAAAGCCACCGAACCAGAACCTGTTAAGATATTACCTAAAGTGATCATCTTTGATGTAAGCTCTGAGCTTGATGGAGACATGGTTAAAAACTGCCTAATAAACCAAAACTGCGTAGATCAAAAAGATTTTAAAGTTCTGTATAGAACCGGTGCTAGAAATAAAGAGACCGCTCACTGGGTAGTAGAAGTCGAACCAGCAACCAAAAACATGTTGCTAAAGTGTGGAAGACTACACGTGGATTGAGTACGATGCCGTGTGAGAGAGTTTGTGACTCAGGTGCTTTAGGTGCGAGCGATATGGTCACATCATGGCCATGGCTACAAGGTCTGTCCTAACAAAGATAAACCAGCCAGTTGCGCAAGCTGCAAGGAATTGCAAAAACCTCATGATCACCAAGTAGGTCGTGTAACGCGACCTTCGTGTAACGTGTACAAAAGTGCTGTGCAACGTTTGAAATTAAGAAATAAACATGATAGTAGTAGTAGTAGTAGTAGTAGTTACAGACTGCTCTGAGAATCCCAAAACGGCAATTAGTATTCACAATGCTGGCTGGGCGTGATAAAACTAAGTCAGTTCTGTGATAGTCACTGTACATGTGTTGAAATATCATCGAAAGTTGGTTCACTCTACCTATTTTCAATATATGCCAAATACAGTGAACCGATCGAGTACCATCTGTGCAAAATCGAAACGATCCTAGGCTCTCTATCGGGTCAACAGAAAAAGTTAATGATCCTCGGAGACTTCAATGCAAGAAGTAAAATGTGGCATGATCGTTTAACCGATGAAAACGGAAGAAACGTAGAGGACTTCGTGTCTAGGAGTGACCTCTTCATAATGAACTTGCAGGGGCACCCAACGACGTTCTCGTCTAACGGGAACTGCAATATCGACTTAACCATACTCAATGGAGCCTTGCTGGGCTCAATAATTGGGTGATGTGTCAGAGAAAATTGGACATCTAGTGACCACAGAGTCATTACGTTTAATTTATCAAACTCGCCTCAGAGCAGTCCACTTCAAAGTAGCAAAACTCCGAGATTCGCCATTAAGATAGCCGACTGGGGTCTATTTGCTAGACAGTTGGTTGGCTCTTGGGACAGTGTAGAAGCACTTCTGGAAATAGATTTGATAGATGAAATTGATGCTCGTGTGGAGCTGAACTCAGCACAGTTAGCCAGTGTCTACAACAACTCAATTCCTAAGAAGAGAGGTGCAAAGTAACGGAACAGTTGGTGGAACTCTAATCTAAGGATGTTCGTCTTAAATGTTCTATGCACAAGTTTAGAAGAGCCTACCAGGCGGAAAGGAATCAAATAGCAAAAGAGTTAAAATTGACTCGCTTTAGAGTAGCAATACTTCCATGAAGTATTGATTGCAAACAAAATAGTTTCCAACGGTACGCCACTGAACATGGTAATAAAGACTGATGGGGACTTGTATACAAATTGGCCGCTGGCAAAGCAAGACCACCAGAAGTTTTGAACACCACCAGGAAGGCAAATGGAGTCGTCACTAATAAGTGGCATGACACACGTTTGGAGTTACTCAATTTACTGGAGAAGGTCACCAGTGCCCTTAACTTGCTTCAAGCGTAACAAGTCTCCTGGACTGGATAACTTGAACGCTGAAATAATCCAGCTGACATGGCCCATCATAGGGTCTAGCATAGTAAAATTATTAAACAGCTGCCTAAAATTTGGTTACTTTCCCAAGGTGTGGAAAAAGGGTGAAATGATCATAATCAGGAAAAATGGCGATAGAGATCCACTATGTTCGAAATCTTATAGACCCATAATGTTACTACCAGTTACGGGGAAGCTCATAGAAAGGTTGCTTGCCACTCGCACTCTACCGCGCGTTGAACAGAGCGGAATGTTCTCGGACAAGCAATTCGGATTTCGACGTAGCATGTCTACTGAGGATGCGATAGTCCGCCTAACCAACACTGTCAAAACCCAAAGTTCTAAATATGTTATGGGGATATTCTTGAACAGCCGGAGCATTTGATAATCTTACGTGGCCAAGTGTCATTGCAAGTTTATCGGTTTATAATCTCCCTAGAAACACGATGAATGTTTTTAGGAGCTACCTCAGCAATCGATACGCAGTAATCAGAGACATGTGTGGTTCTGCTTCAAAGCAAATTACAAAAGGATGTCCTCAGGGCTCTATTTTGGGTCTTCTAGTTTGGAATATCGTGTTTAACACAAACATGATCATCGACTTTGAGGAAATTGTTTTCGCGGATCACAAAATCATTCTGGTGCATGGCAACTCGAGACTCGAACTTCAGCGCCAGGGTCAAATAACACTTCTAAATTTACAATACATTTTACATTTCAATACCTAATTCATCAGATTCATATACGTTATAGCAGTCATAAGGATTCAAATAACTAAAAATACTTTTAACGTGACAATGACTGCTATAACAGTGTAGGCTGCCAGAGCAGTCATTTGTAAAATAATGAGGAAAACATTTATACTAAGCAAATAAATTCAATAGCAGTTACACAGTTTTTCTTTCAAAATTATCTTAGTGTTATTTATTATTTAATTCTAAGACGATCCCTACTTTCTGCGATGATTTATCTTTATTTTTCTTGAAGTTATTAACAGTGTATTTCTGGTAGCTTTTTATAAAATAATTGACCGCGAACGTGTTGTGAAGTTATCCCCGGATTTTATTCCCGAAATTAAAAAAAAATAATCAGGCAACACTAACATAATTATTTCCCTCTAACTCTTGTGTGAAGTTATCCACGCCCCGTTTTATATTATATTTTGTTCCAAATACACTTCATATGTGAAGTTAGCCCCGAATTATATTATATGAAACATAAAAATGTTTATTAAGATTATTTTAATTCGCAAAATAAATGTAATAATTTAATAAAATGAAGTAAATAATTTTTAAATTGGCAAGATTATGATAATTTGGTTATAGGACGAAAAAACACATATCTCACATTTAGGAAAACAGTAAAAATATCGTATCGTTGCAACCTAGCGAAATTAGGCTCCGAACAAAATATTTCCAGTTAATTCACTTTTGGTCAAAATTGACACTTTAATTTGACATGTAAAAAGTATTAATTTGTCGGATCAGATCTAAATAATAAATGTTTAACCAATGTTGTTTTCTATATTTCGGCACAACTTTTCAGAAAAATTCCCTGCCTCTATGCGTTGAGCAAAAAAAAAAAAAATAACGGTACTTTAGTTTTATTATTTGATTATTTTTTTGAATTTTCGAGATTTTTAAAATGGCTATAAATTTGGATATAAAAGATTTAGAAACTACGAGTAGCTTTGTATGCGTAATTATCTGAGAATTGGTGGTTATTTAAGAATAAAATATTAAATATTATATGTTATTACAAAAAACTTTTTATAAACCCGCTCGAACTGAGATATTTCAGAAAAAGCCAATGTGCAGGTACCCCCATTCTGAATTTCTCCATTGTGAGTTTAAAATACCTTTCTAATCTTTTAAGGGTTACTTTCAGTAAAGAACCCCGGTTTCAGAATTATGTGCTAGCAGATGTTGAAATCTGCGCTATGCATCATTTTAAGGGGTGATTTATGTGAATTACGTGTGATACCGCGCGGCTTATAAATCGAACAATATTGTTAAATACCATATACAGGTATGGATTCAGGCCAATATTATGCAGGGTAATTTTGAATATCAAAGAGTACAGTTGTCAGAAAAAGTGTAAATTTTGTAATTCAGCAAAATAAAAATATTTGTATTTTTTGTAATAAGTGTATGCAGAAAAGGACTCTACAGTGGCGAAAAAAGGAATTGGTAGCTTAATCGAAGCTTCAAAATCAAGAAATGATGATTTGTGGAAACAGTTAGTGAACGTCGAAGAAATTTTATTGCATACAGAATGTCGGAAAAACTACACGAGGAAAAGTGATATTGTTGCTTACAAAAGAGCGCGTGGGCAAAGTAAAACTAATTAATAAATATAAATGAATATATCAGATACTTATAGTAATTTCCCTTAACAGGGCCATCATCATCAGCTTGCAGCCAGCCAAAAATTTTAAAATCAAGTGTGCCATCATTCGATTTTAAAATTAATGGCTTATTCTGTGGTGAAATGATTCAAGAGATTGACTCCAAGAATGTAAGCAGATACAAGCAAGTTAGTGTTGTGAAATCAACCGAAATGCAACAAACTAACCTGTATCTTTGTTGTAACCGCGAATACGCAATTAATTTGTGGACACAAAATGTACGATATCATCGGAAATGTTACTGCAAATTTAGAGAAGTGACCACTAATCCGTCCAGAGGAAAACTCATAACTGACAACTGTCGTGCAGGTTTTGAAGCTGTGTGTGCCTTCATAAAACAAAGTAATGAATGTCAATTTGCATTATGCGATCTGAAGGAAAAACTAAGGGAATTCAGTGACAATGATGTAGATTTGTACGGTGACTACTACTTGAGGGACCTGTATTAAATCATTTTAAACCAAATTTGGTAGCAACTAACTTATTTGGTAAAACCATCATGTTAGTGCAGAATTGGGACTCATACAAATGCAGTTCTATCGAACAAGAGCGCGTTAGAACTGTTAAAGCAGCAGCAGCTAATATCAAAGAAGACATCCAGTCTCAAATTTATGATACAACAGAATATCCAACATTCGATGATATCAAAAATGGTGGTGAAGAGTTTGTACCAGGGGCTTTAAAGTTATTTACGGAGACTCTTTATAAAAAACGAAACGCATGCTCGTCAACGAAAACAAATAAAAAGATGCAGTTTCTCAATCAATGTATGATATACGGATGCAGATTAAAATCGTTTATATCACCAGTGCTGCTTGGTTTATCAGTTTACCTTCATCGTAAAGTTGGTTCGAGTTCTTCTTGCTTTTACCGGATGCGATACAATCTCAGCATTGTACAGGAAAGGAAAACTAAAAGCATTTAAGCTTTTGCAGGCCAAGAACTGAGGACCGATGTGCAAGTGTTCTTGAAAACGAGTGCCACGAAGAATAATATTGCAGCCAGCGGATAATGGACTTATAATATGTGGACTATATAACATCACCAAAGAGACTACACTAGAAGAATCAAAATATCTTGCTTGCAACAGAGTAATTGGTAATCTGCAGTTACATTCTAAATTCAATTTAGCTTATCTCTCACCAACAAAAGCAGCTGCAGATCAGCATTCATTTCGGGTGTACTATCAAGTTCAGGCATGGCTGGGAAATGCTACCAACAGATTGGGGTCGTACGTAATATTCAACAAGATGCGAATGTAAGCGGTCAGGAATGTGTGGAACCTGCCAGGGTATATCATGCAACAACACTACAAGCGAAGAAGATCTCAAAATACACAGCTTAAATACACAGCTGCAACTTTACCCTTTACCCTTTACCTTATAATTAATATTTAAGTTTGAATAAAATATTGAAATTAACTTTTTTATCATGGATTTTATGAAGGCTGGTTTCTTAATAAAATTAAGGTATTTCATAAACGGTATATCGCACAAGCCTGCAAATTAGCTCAAACGACGACAAATTCAATCTCGCGTAATGTTATGGAACACTGTTTTTTAAATAAGTCCTGTTAACTGTTCTATTTTTATAGTTAAACTCCAACATTTTTCTTACTTTTAACATTTAGCTCAAATTTGACCAATTTAACAATTGTGCACTATTAAATTTTCCGTGATTTGACTCATTTTTCGAGTTTGTGCTGTGTACCGTTCAGAAGTTATTTTCATTTTTCTGAACACTTAAAATTGGTTATTCCAACCCTGATTGCAGGGTTGGCTCAACCTTTAGAGGTGGGGACTTTTTTCTAAAATACTGTCTTCAAGTAGTACTACAACCCTGTAAGATTTCGTTTCTGTTGGAATTATTTACTACTTTTGCACAAAATTGCTGCACTAAATCTGATCAGCAGAATGTTGCGAGGCCGGTGAACCTCGTCCGACCAAAAGCACAGGAGTCGGCTGTTTTGGGATGCACATGGTGTAGTAGTCGCTGACTACCTTGAAAAAGGAAAAAGGTCAAAAGCGAATGCTATATCGGGTTAGCGATGAAGGAAGAAATCGCTAAAAACGTGTATAAATTACTAAAGTATTATATTTAACATAATTTTGATCTATGCAAAGTGCACGGTAAATATGATTATAACACGTGTCGTGGACATGATTATGATGTTCAGTTTTTTTCTACTTTTGCTTCCAAAAATAATTTATTATATCGTGGGTTTTCAATGAATTCAATGGATTCAATGAAATTTCACCTGACATCAAAAATTGTACAAATATTAAACAATTTAAACAAAATGTAAAATTCTTAAAATAATAAAATCAAATAATATTATTGTTAAGAAAAGAAATAATTTGTTGAAGACTACAATGCTACTAGTCAAATATCAAAATGTATATGCTGTGCTATAACCTTCCGTCGGTGTATAGGTTTTATACACACTGTCTGTGCATGGGGGTAAAATGGTACCCCAAATTACTTTTATTCGCAATTCCAGGAAAAAATTGATTTGGTTCAAATATTTAACATGTATCAAATGTGTTTTAATAAAAGTGAACATATATATCAATAAAATTTATTTTAATTCAATTCAAAATATTGGAAATACAGTTTAATTAACTTTCATGTGGTAATAAACGTAAATTATTTGAAAAAAGAACAATATTTCATGAAAATCGCCATCAAGTTCGTCACAGCTGGCGGTACCTTCTTCATCTTCTATTTCTGTAGCACAGCAGGCAATGCAAACTATTTTATGATGACGCTTGCATGCGGGCATATGACAGATGTGGCAACTTATATTGGTTTTTACGTCAGCAGACCGATCACAGAAATTGCAACGACGATTACGATTTTTGGTACTATGCGAACTGCTTCCAGGAACTGGTTCCAGGAACGCAATTTTTACGTTCTTTTTTAGTGCATGTGGATTTGATAGCCGCTTTCGTATGTGCTGATCAACAAGCTGTTTTGCCAGGATCTCTAAAAAAAGTTTTCGAGTGTTGCTTTTCTTTTGTACATAGGCATCTGGGCGTGCAAGTTTATGTATATTTAATGCAGCAATAGCTCCCACATCAATCTTGTTGTAAAACATCACCATGGGCCATCTACGAGTGACACGTTTACATGTATAGGTTTTGGCCAACTTATCTATCGTATCTACCCCGCCTTTACTGGAATTGTAATCCAAAATTATGTTTGGCTTACTAGAAGCTGCATCGATATCATCGTTATTTTGAAGGGTCGATAATAATAACACATTTTTGTTTGGTTTTGGTATGTAACTTATTAAAGTGAGATAACCGTCAAAACAAAAGCGCGATGAACCAACTTCTCGATTTCTTATATAAACTTTTTTATCCGATGCCTTATGTGCTGCCAATTCGACAGGTAAATCCGGTTTGTTGCTTCGTATCGTTCCTATGATTGTTGTTTTTTTACGAATCATATCTTCGGCGAGAGCACATCTGGTAAATAAATTATCCATAGTTATGGTGCGTCCTTTATTGACGTACGGACGAGTCAGTCTGTTCACTAGTTTGAATGCGTAATCTTTTACGGCCTTTTCTCCAGGTTGACAACCAATATAAATTTCGCCATTCAATGGATAAGAGTTTTCCGCATCGACTATCCAAAATATCTTTATTCCATAATTCCCTGGTTTGGAGGGGATATACTGCCGGAAATTACAACACCCTCTTGTTGCCACCAGTTGTTCATCCACTGTTAAGTTCCCTGGTCTATACGCTAATTTCTTTACTGTTGAAAAAGTAACCAAATATCCCTGAAAGCCGCTAATTTATCAGTTTGAAGTCGTTCGGTTCTAGTACGATGATTATCGAATCGCATAAAGCGAAGAATTTGCTGCATTCTCTGCAACGACATGGCTGCTCTGAAAAACGGTCGAATCTCTTCGTGCCATAGTTCGACTAGTCGCTCGTTCCAATTCTTCCTCATTCCGGCATATAAAACAATGCCAATTAGGGCATATAGTTCGTCTACTTCTACGTCATACCATATACGTGGTTGTTTATGTTGACTTGGATTTCGGTGATGATCAAAATAGTCCTTCGCTTTACGATTCGTCTCATTCGCGATAATGCGCGTCATCACAGGAGGCAAACAACTTTTAAAACACTCGTCTTCCTTATTAAGATGTTTAGCTATTCCAATCAATCCCGGTATCTCAAGATATATTTGAAATTCTGGAACTTTATGAATGCTCGGTGGTTGGATGCTCCATTTGCGAGAATACTTCTTATTCTGCGAGTTATAAAACACTTCGCGCTCACTAGTTTCGTTTTCATCATCATTAGATGAGCATTCTTAATCCTCCTGAAAATCATCGTTGGATGAATATTCTTCTTCCTCCTGCAAATTCTCGTTGCGCATTCGATCACGAATATCCGGAATATGTTCAGCAGCATCGTTGATATCCGAAAAATCACCATCTAAATCATCATCATCCACTGTTTCGTTATCGTCTTGTAAATCATCGCCAGAATTAAGTATTAGTGAATTATCCGACGGAACTGATATTTCATCGAACAAATCCCGTAGTTCTTGACTGCTCTGTCGTTTAGCCATTATCTAATAAAAAAATTGACATACATCTAGAACAAAAATTATTTTTACAAAATATTGTAAGATAACTATACTCACATAAATTCAATATCAACTTGCTTTTGCAAAAACATTGCAAGACACAATAATAAATGGTTTGCTGAAACTATATCACAAATTAACACATAATTACACATACAAAAATAACACTGTTGTAATTCTTCACTCCTTGCAATTATAATCAAATAAATTATGATCAATTCCTTTACAGGTCCAAACACGAAATGCAATACAAAACTACACAAACGCATTTGTCCATGAATTACAAACGGTAAAGTACGTAAATATAATTTCTCTCTCCTTCAGGGGAGTTCATATGTATTTTAAAGTCGAGTTCATGTCGGTAGCCTGCGAATGAAACGCTTGTAAACAAAAAGATGCAAAGAGAACAATGATTTAGCATTTTAAAATCATAATATTACGTTGTTTCTACGTCTGGAGGTAACTTATTACCCCATGCACAGATCGTGGCATATTTTCTATTATTGTGCCACAGTTTTGATATTTTGTTGTGAGAAACATGTAAGAGATAGCATTCCTAAGAGGTTTCAAATTAACTCGTATTAATTCAATTTTTATTTAACTTTTTATATGCCTGGGGTAACTTTATACCCCATGCACCGACGGAAGGTTAATGGTTCAATCAGCAGAAATGTTATTATATATTAGTTAGGCATATTTTGAGTAAAACGATCTTAAAATAACTGTAATTTATTATATTATTATCTAAATAAATATTTTTAAAAAAAACGACCTCAAATCAAGAAGAAAACCATGTCACAAGTCGATCGCAACAAAAATTGCAACAATAGCAAAATTGAACGAATTGCACATTGAATTGCTTCCACATCCGCGATTATTACTTGTTTGAAGCTACAAAACATCTTTTAAAATACAACGGGGGATTCCATGAAAAGCGACCGGAATATTTAAACGGATTTAAAAATAACGTCAAACGTACTAGATTTAAAGTAATAAAATTTACCATAGTAAATGTGGGCCGATCGATAAGTACAATTTCTAAAATTTGAAATATTTTGTAAGAAGTGATTTTTAAGGGCGGATTTTTGGATTGCCCCTGGGACAAGATCAATTGCTCCAAAATATTTCAATGGAGAAGCCAAAAATAGTTAGAAAAATAATCAAAGTAGACTTCTATATTTTGTATGAAATACAAATAAACGAATGTTTAACGTCAAAATTGTATTCGATAACTATATTTAGTTGAGAATTAAAATATGAGAGATTCGTTTCCGAATTAGAAGAGTTTGTATCTGAATTTATCATATCAAAAGAAAATTGTTCATCATAGTTGGCTTCTTTATCGTCAGCAATTATGATCCAAATTCGATTTATATGTTTAAACCTTCAATTTTTTTGATTTATGTAGAGCAAACTCGAAGTTTTATTACTACTGATAAATACGCCAACTACGAGTATGATGAACAATTTTCTTTTACTATGATAAATTAGAATGCAAACACTGCTTATTCGAAAACTATCCTCTAACATTTTATTGCCCAACAAAATACTGCTTTTGCCATTATCTAACAATTTTAAACGGAAATCTAAATTCAATTTTGAAAATCGTCTAGCCGATTAGTCATTACTCTTAAAATATTATAGAATTTGTAGTTACGCATCACTCCACATCCATTATTTTTCAACCTGTTTAAGTTTTCCGGTCATATTGCATAATCTCGCCCCAGGAATCCGCGAGAATCAGTATAGAGCTATTCATTGAAAACAACAGCTTATAATGATTGATGGTTTGGCTATTTAGGTAACATTGGGTCTTTGGCATATAAAAAGCAACTATATCATTATTTTTCCACCCAGTCTGTCATCATTTGTTTATCTAGGATCATTATTTAAATGTGAATTTAAGACACTCTTGGTTACGAAGTTATCCGATAATAAAATACAAAAAAAAATAAGTTCAATGACTATGAATTAAATTACCACCTCTTAAAGCAATAAAATTACAGCGAATTATATATAAACAATCTCGATTGAAAAAAAAACGCAAAAGTAAATTTTATGAGTTCATTTTCTTTCAGTTTGATCCAGCGTTCCCTAGCGCCTTACCACTAACCCACCCCAGGGCACATACATACATAAGATTGTCTTAATTCCTAATATCAAGAAAAGCGAATTCATTTTTTTCGTTTTGTATTCTTTTATCTTCGTTGTATATTTATATTTTCATCGAGATTCGAGACATCATTTCTATTTCAATTTAAATAAATTTTCATGTACATTTTTTTTCTCGCATCTCTCTTTCGCGGTATTTTTTGTTTCGCTCTAAATATACAATAATAAAAACCAATTTTCGAATCATTAAAGTGTCACCAAATCCCATTTTTTATTATTTTATTTTCGGTGTTATCACCCGCTTTAAGAATCTTAAATACACCAAAAAAATGTCAATAAATCGTTTTCATTATAAAACCATAAGAAACGCTTCTTGTAAATAGAAGAAACAAAAGCAAAAAAGCTCATGAATAAAGCTTCCAGTGAAATAAGTAAAACGGACTTTAATCAAATATTTATTTATTTTTATAATGAAAACTTTGCATTTCAAAAGAATTCATTTTTCTTATTTATATTCACAAAATGCTTAAATTTATTAATAAAATTATGAGAAGCACCAAAATACAGAGAAAAAAAATAATAATAAGAAAACGAATGAAATAAAGTTGAGATGATGAAAAAGCTCATATTAAAGTTTTATTTTGTTTTGTCGTTTCTTTGTCGAACATTTTTTCGGTTTTTATGAATTGTTGGTGTTTTGATTTTTTGCTTAAACATCGTACGATGCACGAGTGTCGTAGGAAACGAGACAAAATAATAAACAAACACGGGTGATTATGCAAAACAGTGGGCGGACCTCTATATTACGTTCTAACAACGTTTACCATTTCTGTGCGCTTTTTGAAAATATTTAAATGTCTTTGACCTACATTATGCCATAATAATGTTGATGCTTTTCATCATCAAAAATTTGAATTTATTTATTATTGCTGCAAAAACAAGACAATAATGTCAATAACAATATAAAATTTTCCTCTAAAAAATACAACAAAAGTTAATGGCATCTTTATACCACGAGTTGTTGTTGTTATTTGGTTATGGTATTTTTCGGTATATTTTATGTATGGAAAATGGAAATTAACTTTACGCACTATCGATATTTCCACCTCCGTTTTTAATTTTTTTCTTAAATATTTAAATATTATAACAAAAGGGATAATAATTCCTCGTTTGATGGTTTTTCATATATGCCAAAATTTCGCTCAACTGGTATATAGAGGGAAATAAATTTCCCTCGTATTTTATTAATTTTTCATGATTTAATTGCTTTTTTGTTGAATTTTTAAATTAAATATTTTATGATTATTTCGAAAAGGAAGCTTTAGAAGTACATACGCGGAAGTCATTAATAAGTAGATGAGTTTCGGTTTTACTTGATTATTTTATTTTCATTTTGGAAAATGGTAAACGATTTAATAAAACCCGCACACGGGAAATGAGGCAAAATATAAAATAACGTATGTTGAAAAGAAAATATTCGCATCAATTTCGACAAAGCATTAATATGAATGGGAAAGAGAATGATTTTGTGCTTGCGAGATGAAACGATTTTTTTACAAGAGTTTTATGGATTATGTGGGTATGGCATATCGGGGTGTCATTTTACCAATTAGATAATATCTTAATCCAGTAAAATAATTTTATATAAATTATGCTTCAAACGTGGGCAAAGAAATGAGATTTGAACGATTTAATTAACAAACAGTATTAGAATTTTAATTAAAAAGGACGATTCGCTTTGAAATCATTCGTAGGTAATTTCAGTTTTAAAGTAGTCCTTATTTTGAATCATCATTTTTTGCAGTAAATTAGTTTTTCGATTTTCAATACTATTAACACATACATAGGTATCAGAGACGGAGGTGAGATAGTATACCAATTTTTTTGGCTTTCAAAATAAAAATAGATTTTTTTAAATTCATTATTACATCGATGTACGAGTTAGCAATTTCAATCGTTAGATAGTTCGGTAGATGAATTAAGGTTAAACCAATAATTTAAAAGACAGTAACTAAAGTTTTTGGAAAACAACTGTACCAAACGCATTGAACCAGATGAAAACAAACAAAAAACAGCAGCGTATATAAAAAGCTCTCATATACAAGTTATCTAATTTACTTATGGTTTACAGTATTTAATTTATTTACCTTAGGTCCACTATTACAGCACAATTCTGAGTGAACTTTTGCTCAAAATGGGGTGTGTTGGTTGGGAGTGGATATTTTTTGTTAAATTGTAAGAGATAAACAAATAAAGTAACAAACATTTCGATTACTCATACAGGGTGAGTTTTTTAATAAATACCAGTCTTTTATCTCGGAAACGGTACAACTTAGAAGAAGATTACTTATCATAAAAATTGTTCAGTGTCGAAACTCATTAGTATTGGAGATATTGACGAAAGTTATTTTTTTCTAAATTAGAACCTGTACTTTTGAGTTCAGTTTTTTAAGTTCTAATACACAAAAATAAATAAAATCAATTTTTAACATAGCAGTATCTAAACTTAAAATTTGCTTATAAGACAAAGAAGAATTTATTTTATTTATTTTTATCTCCTGTTAATACGAAACAGTGTTTAATCTTAGAGAAAATTGTTTGTTCATATCTCTGTAACCATACTATTTTTGAAAATTTTTCTTTGAACAAAAAATTATTTATTTATTTTTACCTGCTTAATCAAAAACTGAACTCAAAAGTATATTTTTTCTAGTTAAAAAAAAAACTAACTTTCGTTAATATCTCCAATATTAAGGATTTTAAGGTCATTCAAGATTACCAGTAAACGTCTCACTCGACACTGAACAATTCTTAGTATAATTAACTTTCTTCTAAGTTACACCATTTCCGAAACAAAAGCCTGGCATTTATTAAAAAACTCACTCTGTATAACGAAAATTGAGTCTGAAAATTCCGATCCAAGGCATTATTTTCGTTACTGATCAAGTGATAATTGAAAAGTAGTATTTTTTATTAATATTACTCTGGTTGGAAAGTAGCTTTATTTGTATTCAAATGACGAGAATTTTTGTTCTGGAAATGTAAACAGAACAGAACCGGAGAGTTGTTATAATTAAACTTCGGTCAGGAAATTGACAAAGTTGGAAAATTAATTGGGACATATGGCAAATCCACAGTAAGAAAATTGACAGTGAAACGTCTCTGGAAAATATACTCCCAAAACCTGTACTGATTTGCTTGAAATTTGGTAGGAAATATATGTATGTAGGAAAGGTTTTAGGTCACCAAGGAAAAATCAAGATACTAATCAATTACAAAGGAACACAAGGAGTCTTCTGCGAACGATATTATCAGACTGTACAGGTTTTTTTAATACTTGAAAAATAAAATATCTACATCTTCTGTCTAACCACAGGGTGATATACAAAAATCATTTTACATGACCATCCTGCGAGCCATTATTTTCAGGTGTTGCAGCCCACTTTCTCCCAATCTGTCGACATAGGGTTTTCCTTCACTGCCATATTTTTCATCACCGGTGAGGCCGTTTAACATACCATTGTAAGATTGCATGTATTCTGCGCTTGTTGATGTGTTCTTTAGACCCTCTGTTCTGCCAACAATCTCAACATTGTAACGATCATGATCTCGACATTGTACCACCTCGTATGGTCCAAGATATTTCAGACCAATTTTATTACCCCACTAAACGGGATCTCATCAACACTATATAGTGATGCATGTTTTCTCCCATTATTATATGGTCTGCGATTTTTCTCTTCTTTTAAAATTTGTTCTCTCGCCTTTCTTATGTTATTACGACTTTCGTTGAAGCATTTTGACTCCTTTCCTATGATCTCCATAAATTTGTGGTCATTAGGGCAACGCATTTTTACCCCTATCAGCAACTCTAATGGCGTCCTTCCGATACTTTGTTGCTAATTATTATTTAAAAATCGTTATCAGTATTAGAATTTGGTTAACACTGTTAACCCGTTCAACCTGCCTGATACCGGTTGCAACGGCCGCTGTAATAGCAATGTTCAATCGACTCCGAGATACTATACCTAGAATTTTCAAACACCAATTTCTGTCTTTGTAATTTTTGAAGAACTACTTGTTTATGTACGTCAATATTAACTCTACTATTGTTTGCTTCCCAAAATGATCTTGATGTTGATAATGCTCGACCACCTCCATCTGGCTTAGCACAACAATACATACAGAATTGATTTTAAAATAATTTTTTGAGTAGGTCTCATATTGGATGTACTCTAGAAACACGCTGTTACTCTAGAAACGCGGCAGGTGACCGACCTTAAATGCGCTCAAAAACACAGTCAGTCACTATTTTAAAATTGAGACCCAACAAATATATTCTACATTTCCGTAGAGCCATAACAATCACCAAAACTCCCAGTTCATATCTACTGGGATAAAAATACTGGAAGAAATTGTCTATCCGATTCAGACCGCTGCAACAAAATGGTACTCAATCCAATTTTGCATGCATCGGTTGATTTACAAGTCAAAGCTTCTTTCAGCTTTCGAACTGTTTCCTTTTCGACCTCTTTAATTTTGAACTTAACATTTTTCCTTGCGATCAATGCGTAATCTTAAGAAACTTTGTAATGTATAGGAGTATCCGGTACTGGGAATTTCTCGATGGCTTTCATTTTCGCTCTTCCTTGCCTGACGCAACTGTTTTCAATATCATAGTCAAAGTGTTCGATACAGGTTTTTAGAAACTAGCATTTTTGCCAAGTACAATTACGTCATCCATGTATGTTTCGATAGCACAACGGAGACTTACATAGTTTGGCACGCTCGGGCGAATAACTCCTTGATTTTTCCATTCATCTATCTCTACAGGAAGCAACCCATAACCTAAATTAATTTTAATTTAGATCGAAAACGACATTTTTTCGATTCAATAGATTTCAATAGATTTCGATTTTTTAAATAAATTGGTAAAAATCTGGGATTTGATTTTTTTATAATAGAACTCTGTTTTTAAAATTGATAATGAACAAATTAGATTTGCTGAATGAGATTAAGTTTTCAACATGAAGTTAAGGCATAAATTAAAAAATAACTCAATAATATTATTAATTAATTTAATATCCCGTTGGTTGAAATATGGGGAGAATACAAAATATGGAAAGCCACAACGAAGGATTTTTTAATTTCATACGACTCGAGTATAATAATGTTATCGTCCGAAAAATAAAAAATTGCATGAACGATAAATTAAAACTCGCCAAGTTAATAACAAACAGCATTTTTTTGAATGTCGAAAGGAAAATGTTTACCCGAAGACAAGAATTTTAAAAAACACGTTCAACATTAATAATGAAGTTTTTACACGTTTACAAAACAATTTCATATTTGGACTGATTAGAAAGATAACCAAGAATAATTTGAAACTTCGAGTAATCTAATTAGGTCGAATGAAAGATAGTATCTTAGCGTTAGTTAACGCTTCTAATATTGATCTTCCAAAGAACGTTAAATTTATTCTAACGTAAGGCAATAAGTTTTGTCTAACTGCGGCTGGTAAATTTATACCATTTTGTGAAATTATCTCAAATGTTAAACGCGCAATTTTTAATTTAGATGAGAATGAAACAAGTTTCAAAAGTAATCAAAATTTACAACAACTAACACCCTCGAAAAATCAAATTTAATCATATAAAATGATGTTTAAAAAATATTCTAAATATTATGGTTACGCGAGCTAACCATACAGTTGTGACCTTGCATCACTCTCTCATATATACACCCTAAATAGTGCCCAAAATTAATACAACCCTATACAAACCCCTATCAATAAAGTGGTGAAAGAATGGCATGATTCTGGAAATATTGATGTAGTCGTATACACAAAGAAAAAAATTTCAAACTATAACTCAATAATTCCAAAATTATATGGCTTACCAAAGGTTCACAAACCATATTTACCACATACCATATCTATTGTAAGTTCTATAGATGGACCCACATCTACATTATCATCTTATTTAGCAAATATTTTGAAACATAGTGTCAAAAAACAGATTCGTATATCCAAAATTCTTTCATCAACAGATTACGATCTGTGATGAAATGGAACACATCTATGACCCCCTGTCGGAGTGCAAAACTCATGGGCCGACCCATCTTCCATGCTAGTATAGGCTGGCATGGAGCTATGCAATGTGCAGATGGTAACAAAAATCGGACCTATGACTGTACGTCCTCGAATTGGCCTACACACTGGCGTAAAAGTAAGGACGGAAAAAGCTAACCGCGAAAGAGTTGGGAGAGCCTTGGCCCCAGAACAGATTGCAGCGATAATAAAAAAAAAAAAAAAAAAAATATCCAAAATTCGGGAGATGTCAAGCAACAAATTACCAACATTGTAAATGTGTCATTCATTATTAACAAATGTGGATAACAAAATGGTAAAAAGTATATAAGCAATAATTGCAGAAACAGAAAGAAAAATTCTAATCCAAAATTAACAAAATTACAATCTTTAACCGCTTTAGATATTGTTTTATATAATTCAGAATTTTCATTTGATAATAAAGTTTTTAGGCAAATTTTTGGTTCACTTACGGGTGAAGGCCATAATAGCAAATCAATCATGAAAAATTTGGAAAATTCGGTACTAAATTCTTTAAATTTTCAACCACTATTTTATTGTAGCTGTCGACGATATTATAACGGCAGTTCCAGGAAACAATAATAACATATTTTTATATTAAATGGCATAAGACAACAAAATTTTATTATTATTTTGATGTGTGAACCTGATGGCAAAATTTCTTGTGATTGGTACCACAAAAATACTTGGTCTGGTCCCTATCTAAAGTTTACGTCATGGCTTCTCATCTCGTACATAATTAACACAGTATAAATTCTAAGACAAACAATTTTTAAACTCTCGGCCACTAAATTTTATCATAATAATTTTAAAATACAGGGTGTTCAAATTTAAGGTATCTTTTTAAATTTTAAATAAAAGATTATCATTATTATTATTTTAAATTAAAGTACATTGGCTCCGGTTAATAATGAAAAAGAATGTCGTTCAAGTGATCTCTAATAACTCGGTAGGCCGTCAAACTTTTAACAAAATTGTGTATAACTTTTTCGCATAATGATGGTTCAATTAGTGATATTTACTCGATGATATTAGCTTTGAGGTATTAACAGTTTTAGGATTATCTGCATAAAGTTTACTCTTCTAGAAACCCCATAAGAAGAACCCCAATGGCATTAAATCGCATGATCTTGGTGGCTAACTCACGCCTGTTATTTCGAGAAATTATTAGACTATTAAACTTCGTTTTCAAAGGATCGATTGATTCCATTGCTGCGTGTGGCATGTTGGATCGTCCTGTTGAAACCACATATTCTGCACATCAATATCTTCCAATTGACTCCACAAAATGTTTCTAATCAACTCTCGATGTCAAGCTCCATTCACAGTAATTGCATTGCCATTTTGATTCTCGCACAAATATGAACCAATTACGGCCACCACACCAAAATCCATTCGTCCATTGTCTTTTCAAACAATTCTCTATGATTTTTTTAGCCTAAATGCAGCAGTTTTGTTTGTTGACATAGTTTTCTATGGCAAAATTATTGAATTGCCGATGTAATGCGGTGTTATTTGGCTTTAATTCTTGTGTTAACTGTATTTTATGAGCCTTTACATGAAGGTCTTTTGTAAAATAGTAAACAAAGTTGTTGGTTTGAAGTTTAATTGTTGTGAACGACGACTGATTGATGTCCTTGGCTCTTCAGCAACACTTGTGCTAACAGCTGCAATATTTTCACTTGAACGACCAATATGATGATAAATTCTGCTTCTCTGATCTTGAACTGAACCAGTTTCTTCAAATTTATCAATGATAACTTAAATAGCACGGTTTGTAGGAGCTTTTTTCATATATTGAACGAAATTTTCTTCCAACTTCTGAATAATGAAAACACTAACCGGAATGTTTGTACTTATCATCTGTCAAATAACATTTGATACTCTAGTGCAAAAAATATAAATGACGGAATTTTAAGAAGATACCTCAAATTTGAACACCCTTTATTAAATAATACATTCTGTCAAAAAAAATAACGGAATAGGTCAATAAAACATAAGATATTTATTGTTCATTCAAATTTATTATATCACCTTCAAAGTAGGTCCCTTCCGAAATAATAAACTTTTGTCAACGCATAATCCAATCATCAAAACTTTTTCAAACGCATTTTCCGGAATCGACTTCAGTTCTCGCCGCGAATTGTCTTTTATGTCTTCTATTGACTGAAAACGGGTGCCTCGAAGTGGTAATTTGAGTTTTGGAACGAGAAAAAAATCAGCCGGAACCATATCAGAAATTCGTTCACAATGACAGCGTTGTGATATGGTGCGTTGTCTTGGTTGGCCTTGGTTATCTGGCCTTTTTGGTCAAATTTGCTCTCTCAAACGCCGCATAAAACCCAGATAATATTCTTAATTTACTGTCTGATCTTCTCGCAAGAATTCCGAGTGCACAACACCGTGATAATAAAAGAAAACAGTCAACATTACCCTGACTTTTGATCGTTTTTGACATGTTTTTTTCAGTTTCGGTTCAGTTGAAAGGCACCATTCCGAAGTTTATTGACTGATTTGCATGTCAAACTCGTAAACCCATGTATCATCACCAGCTATAATACGTTTTATGAATGTGAAGTCGGAACTGTGTGACTCGTTTTAGCATGTCTTCAGCGACCTCTAAGCGATTGAGTTTATGAAGAAAATTCAGGTCTTTCAGAACTAGTCGAGTGGAAAAGCGTTTCATGCCCAAACAATTGTGTACAATGGTACGAATTGCTTCATGAGACACAGCAAGTTCAGCGGCTTCAGTTCCAGCACTTTATTGATATTAACTTCAGATGAAGACGTTGATTGTTGACCAGAGTGAGGTCACTGTAACTCTCATATGCACGTGTTTTTGATAAAATCAACTCACTGTAGGCCTTATGTAACATTTTAAGCGATTCGGTACACGCAATTCCATTTGCAATACAAAATTTGAGACAAATCCTTTGTTCGATATTTTTATTCATTAGAAAAATCGGAAAACGCACTTGCGATGAACTGACAAAATAGAGCACCATAAACAAACTAAATGATAGATCGCGCTAGAACTTCACGTCACGATAGAGGACAGTTGTGCCAACTTAGTGTCAACAATTTTTTTTTAAATTAATAGATGATATTTTTTATAAACAAATTTATTTTAGTATAAATTCCTACTCTCGGCCACAAAATGAATTATTTATCAATTCCGTACATCTAAAATTTGTCCGAAAAAATTAAACATTTATTCAAAAATTATAATTTCAAAGTTATTTATTGGACGTTCAGCGATCTGGCTCCATTAAAGCATGAATTCAATGTTGTTCACCAAGTAAATCAAACAATTTATGGAAAAGAGATGGTCCCAACATAAAAATGTAAATAATCTTGACCAAAATTGTAGTGCACTTACACAAGATTTAAGATATACTAAGCATTAAATCAAAAGCACATTATATTAAATTCTCAAAAAATAAAAAATTAAAAAAAGATCAGTAAACTATTTTTGTTAAAAATTAAGTTCATTACCAATAAAAAAAATATAAATTAAAAAATAACTCAATAATATTAATAATTATTTATGAATTTGACTCCTTGACCACGGTTGTATCTTAACAGATTAAGAACAACTCTTACTCCATATTAATTCCCTCACACAATTCTACAGATTACATTTTAACACAATCAACCAAAAACGACTGAGTTTAATTTTTTTTTTTAATTCTTTGCAATCTTTTTCTGGGGCCGAAGCACTCCCAACTCTTTCGCAGTTCGCTTATTTACGTCCTTACCTTACGCAGTTGTCTGCCAAATCGAGGACGTACGGATATAGGTCCGATTTTGTCACCATCTGCACATTGCATAGCTCCATGCCAGCCTATACTGGCATGGAAGATGGGTCGGCCCATGAGTTCTGCACTCCGACAGGGGGTCATAGTTGTGTTCCATTTCATCCCAGATCGTAATCTGCTGATGAAAATTCCCTTTTGCATCCTGCCTCTATCGGGATTCGAACCCGGTACCTCCCGATCCAAACGCCAAAGCTTTAACCACTGTGCCATTTGGTCGGTAATGAGTTTCATTTAACAAGAATAGAATCCTAATTATTATCTACAAACCAAATTTCACCATAGCCCATATTAAAGGAACGACGGAGTTTGCAATTTGGATTCTTGGCATGATTTAGTTTTCCGGTTACCTGAATTTCACACCGGAACTCAAAGCCAAAAAATATTTTAGTAAACATTTTCTGAATCAAATTCTGATGATTGATCAACATTGAACTGGGATATCTAGATACCAATCCAACACAAATTATTATATCATATACTTGTATAAACAAACCAATTTGTGTTATTATTATGATTTTTTGCTTTTCTAAAATATTTTTCTAATCCCCAGAACAATTTTTTAATGTGCTCTTCACTAAAAATTCTAATCATCTAAATAAAGAAACAGCACCAGCATCATACTGGTATGTTAAATAATAGTGATCTGATTTTTCAATCATCAATTCTGTTTATTTTTCATATTGAAAGTTTTTTACCTAAAAAAATTGATAATTAGATGAATCAATTAATGAAATTAAAAGTGATGTAGCTGGAGGATTTATGGATTTTTGTACGAAGATCACTTCACACACCACTCGTTATTTCCTGCACGCATGTGAAATGTAAACAAAATCGAGAAAAAATTTATTCCTCTTGCGATTGCGAAATTATGAATGAAGCAATCGATTCTAATTTACATCACGTAATGATATAAATAGTTTGGTAGTGCTCGTAATTAATTATTCGTCTAAAATTTTAAACACTCCACAGTCTGTAATAAAATAAAGAAATAAAAAAAAAAATTGTCTAACTCTTTAAACTAAACTAACAAACCTTAAATAATTTTACAATTGGAAAAGCAAATATCAATTACGTTAGCAATTTAGTACCGGGTGTCTTTATAAACAAACAATTTTCGTCAAATATCGTCGTATCGTCAAATAACTATCAGAACCATCCTGTATACGAAATTTTTTTGCAATGACAAAATTTTGATTGTCTTGTAATCATACAGAATACTATTGTGGTGTTCATGTTTTCTAATATTAAACCTATTGTTAAATGGCTTGTGTACATGCTTCTCTAAATGTACTCGTACATTATTTGTAGTTATATACCGTCATCAGATTTAACACGCTAAACTATGGTACATATACCCGTAGATGCTAGACAGAATCAATATTAGCATATTTGCTTGAACAGAAATATAGTTTGTTTAATAGATTGACCCATAAAAATATTCAAGTGGTGCGATATTTATGAGTACCAATCGATGTAACTAAAAATTAATTTTTTGTCGAATTATATATTGATCTTTCGTAAAGGCAGAATATTGATGATGCACTCAATTAATTGTTAATTTATTTTATTGCGAGTGGTGTCAAAGCTCATCAAATTTATTTTCATTACGTTTTAATCGGACAATTACGGCCCTGGAAAATAAATTAAAAGCGGTTTAGATGTAGTTTGTTTGTGATTAATACGGCTAAATGCAGCGCGATATGTTTTAATATTAATTTATATGAAAGGAGATGATAAAACGCATTTTATGATGCCTCTTAATACATTTTGCACTGGTATATGTATTGGGGACAAAAAAAATTTGGTCGGTTCATTTGTCCTTCCAAAAAATTATTTACATTTATATTTTGTTAAAAATTAATTGCAGGCTAAACGAGTAAAGCCGTCTTTATGTTAGCTGCGTCAAATTTTGCCGGACAAATTAGCCGCACTTTGGAATGCAGTTATCTGACATATAAAAACATAGAATTTACCACTTTTGTTTTGTGAATTGGCATCTCAGCGATACTATTAAAGTTAGCCGATAGTTTCCAGCCGAAAGTTAAATCCATTATCAAAATTTAATCATCCCGGGGTGGAGGGGGGGGGGGGGCTATGTGCTAAAATTAGTACTCCTTATTGTAAGTGGGGCGGCGGGTAACTTTGAAATTAAAATAAGAAGCCCTATTTTCTATTGCAGATTCGTATTCGTTAGCCTAAAGTACATAGGATTTTTTTGAAACATTTTTTTCGATTCATGATAGATGGCGCTGTAATAACGATATTAAACTTTTTTCGATTTCTCCTGAGAACCTATTTATAGGTTCTGCAATACGTTTGAATTAAAATGAACATGTTTTCAATATAAATTGAAAATTACTATTATCGTAATGATAATAATCCTAGATATTTGGAAGTTTCAGCTTAAAAAAGTCACCCGGTGTATCATGAACACAAAATTTGCAAATTTCTAAAAATTGACCATTTAAAGTGTCATGATTGGAAATAGATTCAAATGAAATGTCTTCATGATGCTCGCGCCTGGAAAAGACATTGAGGTCAATTTTCTCGTGGGATAAAAAACGGTCAATATTTAGAAATTTTCAAATTTTGTATTCATAATTTATATTTATTTGAAAATAGTAAAATCAATTTTGCCGAACAACTAAAAATGTTATTAAAAATAGTGTTTAGTGTTTTATTTTTAACGGTTTCAGATGAATCTGTTTTTTTGTTGTAGAAAACAAATATTTATGGTTTAAAAAAATACTTGCGGCTGAAAAATATCGTCTGAAGCATATTAACATTTGACATAACATATTGTATTTTCGACTGAGATAGCAAAGACACTATCTACATGATCGATTTTTTTTTTACTTTCGGCTGGAAACTATCCACTAACTTTAACAGGGTATCCCAGGATCAACATTTGTCTTGAAATAAATATATTTTAATTCACAGGGGAACAAACAAATTATAAAGGGGGAATTTGTTTACGAAATAAAGTATTTTAGTTGGTTCATTATACTCTCTTTCAATACTCTCAGTACTCAACAAAAAAGTCGCCTTAAAACAAAATTGTGTCCTTCAAATTCTTTTATTTGTTTCCCGCTTCGAAAGCGGGTAAAGTTTTTATTAAATCATACAGCAAAATTCCTTAAAATAAAACATTGTTTGTTGGCGAATTTGCCAAGAGGTACGACACAAATAAAACCATGAGTTTTGCATCACTATTGGAATCGGCAGTAATTTTCGATAGTTGTGCTTCAGGTTTCAAATCAATTGTCGAACTCGAGTATATTTCATTAGGGAACAGAAATAATTTTGTTGGTTTTGAATAACATTTGTTGGTTTTGTTAATAACATTGTCGTTACTGGGAAAGATGATGGTTGTCATTTGAAAAATTTGAGAGTTATACTCGCGATTGTAGCCAGATTTACAGCAAATAAATTAAAACATTCATTTTTTGCGGATATAATTAGTTGTTCAGATTACAAATTAATTGTTCAACAAGGATTGCATACAAATATATCCTTTGAAAATAACATGGTTTAAAACGACATTTCTTTTGTATCGTCCTAATCTTAAAGGAAAGATTGATCTCTTCTATTGTTCTATTTGAAAACATTTGTTTCAAACGACTTTCGTTGTTACGGCAATTCTGATATACTGACCAATTTTGCTCAAAACTGGGATGGCTAAAAAAAACGGAAGCTGAACAGAAGGCGGCTATAATTAGTCAAATTGAAGGAAGCTACTCAAAATCGGAATTAGCGATAGAATTTAAGGTGTCGCATTCTCCAATAAGCACGACATGACAAAATAAACAATCTATTCAAAAGGCTTTCGAATCGCAAGGAGTTAAAAAGAATAAACTACGAAATTCGAAAAACACCAAAAAATGTTCCAATATTCGGTCCAATTAAACTAAAAAAATGAAGGAAATTGGAAAATTCAATGATATTTACAAGACAAGGAGGATGCCAATGCTAGTGGAGGTTAATATGAATAGTACCGACAAACGAGAATAGGTGTTTTAAAGCTATTAGAGATTTTCTATGGACTATACAAGTAATAAAAAGGCGTGGGTGATATCTGAAGTTTTTGAAGTTTGATTACGGAAGTTGCCGAGCTCAAAAAGACACCAAAAGTTCTTGTTATTATTGGATAATTATCCTGCATATTTCCACGTAGTAAATTTAAAACTTACTAAATTGGCCTTGTTGACGGAATTTATTAGTAAAACTTGTGTTTTGGTCCAATTTATAAACGGTTAGTATAGTCAGACGATATAGGCATGCTATTCTTTTAGATTGAGGACGATGATGATCCGGAGGCGGTTATCTACGGTCAGGGCGAATAAATTGGACAATAGTACATTAAGACCAAATGTTGCAAGCAACCGACTATGCTTGTGCACTTTACAAAGAGGTAACAAAATTAAGAATTATTTACAATAATCTTTAGAATTTTTTCAATTTCAACTTTTTGCTTATTAACATTGGTACAAACTCGTATGTTGAATTTTATATATATCTTTTACTTTTTATGTGAAACATATATGAAATGATGAGCTATGCCTGCGAATGTTTGATGTAACCGTAAACATGAACTGAAATAGTTTTTTGTATGTTACTTAATTTAAATTGTTTGTCTTCATTGTATCTAACATACATATGCGAGCACATATGTAAAATAAGTACATATATAATTCGGTACAGTGATATAATAATATCAGGGGTAGTTTTGTGGTAAGATTTTAACGCATATTACGACAATCGGATATAACGATGGATTCCAGTGACATTTTCAATGTCGTTATAAGCAAATCGCACTGTAATTAGTTCGATGCCATGAACTAAAGCTACCAAAGAAGCAAAACCGCTTTGGGGCTGGATAATAATTACGAAATATCATTTCTAAACTTTCATCAGTGCACAAACCTCTGTAGGAGGAATCTGACATTCAATCTAATGTCTATTATTCAATCTAACAAAAGTAATTTGAAGGTTTTGTGCATCTCTACAGTGTGTAAAGACATATACAGTGCCATAATGAATTACATTTTGAATTAAAACACATAACGCGAAAAATGATTTAAAAAAATGGCGGGGCGCCTATTAAAAATAAAAACACAAATTTTGTTGAACGAAATAGGCAAAATAAAAATTCTTACTTTCCTGATTTTAAAAACACAAAACAGAGTAATAATTTACCCATTTATTTGCTGATTCAATTGCGCAGAAAACATTTTGAACGGGTTTCTTTAAGTTTAATTTGACAACCAAAAATTTCAATTAGGTTTAAGCAAAACACAATTGAAAAAACTTTTCTAGTTTCTAGATCGCTATATATGTTGTTTCCCGCCTTGTTTGCAAGAGAACTGTCGGCATTTTAAGGACAATCGAATCGCGCTGTGGTTCATTTTGATCAAAAATTTCCAGATGTAATCGAATTATAGTACACGACATGTTTATCCTATACAACACCGGATGGTATTGCACACAGCAAGATCGCATACCAACTTATAATTAATGGAAAGGGTTGGCTTAGATGGAAAAGTTTAGTGACAAATTAACCGAATATGATGATGTGCAATATTGCAAAAATTTTACTCAAAATGGAAGACTTTCTAAATGTTACAGGTATGTGAATTTTGGACCAAACAAATGGATTAAAGCAAGATCTACAAATCTTAAATATTACTATGCTATTTTAACTAAAAATAATTTAATGCGAAAGCGCCACACAAACCGTATTATACAAGCATCTTATACTAGCGATACACATTAGACTGAAACGTGATTAACTCAGTGATTAACTGAAAGTGATTTGACTGAAATTTTTGTTTGGAGATTACATGTAATTTTGTGACGTTTAAACGTCAGTTTACTAAATAGCTTTTAAAAATTTAATTAAAAACCTAATACTAATCATAAATTTCAAATAGGACCAACTACTATGATTTTCGATAAATAAATCACATTAATTAAGTTAAAACCGAATTAAAAATAATTATGAAAAATACTAAATAGAATATTTAAAAAAATAAAACACCTTTTAATTTTTGCATTAGCGACAATATAAATATTTTTAGAATATTGTACTGATCTGTTGAACTCTATCAGTTTCAGTCAGCTCATGTGCGGGTTATTAGCTAGACTATAAAAGTTTACTCAATGACAACTTCAGCAACACGAAGAAACCGAGAAACAATTTTAACACAGAGACCGTTTCCTGGCAACTGGGCGAATTACGTTAATCTTGCAGTGTGCAATTTATGAAGATACACATCATAAAAATTGTAAGTAAATTGTAATTAAGAGCCGAAATATTATAGCCAATAAATGCCGGTAACTCAGATTCGGCTGTAAGAATTGTATGTAGACAATCGACTAATGTAGATAATGCAGATCCAAATTGTCATTTTTAATATATGAGCCGAAAAATGTGGATATATAAGACCATTTTCTATAGATTGTCGAAAAATTTTGGTAATGCGTGTTCGGTAAAAACCGAATATGGCCAACCAACAAATGATAATGCAGATTAAATACATGATTATAAATATCAAGATAACAATTTCGAAAAGGAAAAACCATTTCAATAACCAGACGAAAAATGTACACTTATACAAGGTAAATTAACAACATTTATTCATTGTGTCATGGCAACATTTCGTAGTGTGATTGGGAGACGTTCAAGATTGTTCTAAAAACTAAAAATAAAATTTAAAAATCTAGTAGGTATTGAAACAAAATGTAAAATTTTTCACATTTGCTCAAGCGTTTATTTTCTACCAAATTACATTTTCATACTAATCGTGTAAGCAAAAAAACAAAATTTTAACCCTAATTCTTTTTTGGTTTTTTCGTTTGTGACACACGAGCCGCACATAAAATTATTGCTGAAAACGTGCTACAAAAACCCCCACTTTAAAATTTTGTTTATAGGCGAAGAGGTAAGAGATGGCTCCGCACTCAAGAATTTTGCAGTTGGTCATCAATCATTACTTGGTTATCAATCTGACTATTCGATGTAGCAATTTTGAGAGAATTCGAAATTATACCCCTAAAACTCCTCAGATTTTCCACAACCCTACTCAAGTCTCAATTGAAAAGCCAACTGATGTAAGATGACCAGCTAGTAAAATCTTGAACGCCTTACAGTGGATTCAAGGGATGCAAAACATTCGGGTGCATTTGTAAAACATTCGGGTCCTACCTCGGGCGCTACGAGGTAGGAAAATCAAAAAACTACGAAAAAACTATCTATATTGCAGAATATTTATTCAAATCATCACGATTTAGATTTTTCGAATTTAAGCACAGCATTAAATATTTTATGAACTTTCCCGTATCAGTGGCTGGCCAGTAGAGAGTGGTCGAGTAGAAAGAAAGGTCGTTTTCTAAGCTAAAACAAATCAGAAATTATCAGTATTTCACAATAACGATTAGAAAGAGATTTATGCTATTTACCAAATAAATGATTTAATACATGAATTTGCCAGTAAAATGGCTAGGAAATAAAAGTCTAAGTAATTTTTTTTAATAGTTGGGTTTTATCTTTAGTTTAATATGTACATGTTACGGTTAAAGTGCAAAATTGGTAAATGTGCTAATAAAAATTGAAAAAATGTTTCACTGATCCGAAATCGTTGCAACGAGGGTAATATATTCGCGAAATGGCCCCCTCTTCACCAATGGACTATTTTGTATGGTTTTAAATACTACCTACCTCGCCTTCTATAAATAAACAAAACTACGGGCATTTGAGTGGAGATCAGAAAATATGTCGGTAATAGCGGTAACTGTTACAACCGACTTTTAATCGTGTAAACGATTTTAAAAAATTTCAGTTTCGCACATTTCAGATTGCCGAAATGTTTTGCCCTTCATATTAACGATGTTGCAATACACTCAAACGTTGGTCCCGATGGTGTTATGGTCGCGGGTTCGAAACTAGTCAGAGCCCATAATTTTATTGAGGCGATTATTATTCTTAACACGCATCGGTGTTGCCGGATCAAGTACTCGTCCAATATTGAATTGGATTTTAGAAAGACATTCCTCCATGTGGAGAGGAAATGGAATTAACGAAAGCACTTGTAAACGGGAGCCTGTAGTTATCTTAATCGTCAAGACAAGGACCTGATGACGAGAAATGCCCGCCAATAAAACTAAGTTTTAATTGTAACAACCAGTCCGGATCTATATAAAGCGCCCGTAATTCGTAACATTTCGTGTTAGTTGAGGGATTTGGCTAATTCCAGCAAGATCCTAAATCTAAGCAGCTACTCGTCCCAGCAAATACGAGATAAGTTTTGGTCTCGGGCTTTCAACCAAAGGCAATAAAAACGAGCTGTTTGGAGGCTGCAGAGCGCTCTGAAAGATGAGGCTGAAACACGAGGGCACTCGAAATCATCACCGTTGCCAGGACTATAAAGGATGATGTCAGTTATCCCAAAAATGAGCAGAAGACCCAGCCTTGCGAAAAAGAAATAAAAAATGAGGGAACCGGAGCGATGGTCCAAACAGAAAGTACATCAGTACATCCGCCTACTCCTGAACAACAGAAACCATCCTTGGCCAAGATGAGAGATATGATGAAAGAGCTCTTGTTTGATGGAATTGATGGAAAAGAACAATAGTTTCGAGGTCAAATTAGATGAACAATTTGCGAAAATAGACCAGCAAAATGCTAAATTTGACTAGTAAGGTGGTCAATTTGCCGAGCTACGTAAAGAACAAAACGCTCAATTGGCAAAACGACGAGCTGAACGAGCTGGTCAGCTTGCCGACATGCATAAGCAGCAGAAAGAAATACTTGACCAAATTCAGCATACTCAAGAGTTACAAATGCAACAGTGTAAACGACTGTCTTTTAAATGAGGCGGTAAATAAGATTAAGCAAGCGGAAGCTCGCTTTTAAACACTTACTAGCACAATGTACTCATTTTTCTGAGGATGAGCTGTAGATGTCTTACAAACTGGATCCACAACGGAACGGAGCTACGAGTGGGTTAAGACTGAATTTGAGTTAAGATATGGGTCGTCATACGTAAGAGAATTATGCAAGATAAAACACCAAAGCAAGTGGCAACTACGTGGGGAGAGCCTGTGAGACCTAGAAAGAGAGTAAACAAAATTGGCACGTCAAGCTTATGTTAATGCACCTGTAGATGTGTTCATAACGAAGTTATAGTGGATGCGTTTATTACTGCTGTAAAGGGCAACTATCTGAAACATTATTTGAGAACCAATACTAGAGGTACAACTATGAATGAAGTATGGCGTTGGTTTTGTAATATGAGGCAGTCCGAACAAGTTTAGAAACTGAATCATTAGAATTGTGCAAGCTGGATTTATATCACGCAAATAAAGGCATTAATAAAAGTGGAACCGACAATAAATAAAACCACAGAGAGTTCAAGAAATATCCAAACCTAGAGGCAACCGCTCATTTCTAGATGGAATAGTACAAGACTGCATGAAAAGAAAGTATGGCCCGAAAAAACCAAGGTCGAATTAGCTTACCAAGAGCAGGAAAGATCCTTGGGGGAGGTCCAGTCCAAGATTTCAGTACGTTTGATGAGGGTAAGTCGGGCAGTGGAGATACAGCCATCCAGCAGGCCGCAACGGAGAGCTAAGGCGGCACGCATTGGAGTCTAGAAACGAGAAAAACTGGGGAAAAGTGTAGACAATAAACCAGAGACCATACCAGAATTAAAAAACAATATTCGAAATGAAATTCTAGCCATAACACCTTAAATTTTGAAAGCAAAAATGGCCTTCATTCGCGATATATTATTTTTCGCCTTTAAACCGAAAAACTAGAACGATCTTTTTGAATCTTTCTGCAATTTTTAGCTGCTTCTAACAAATTGTGTAGCTTGGTGCTACTACTGACAACTAATTCTATTTTGTGTTCCGCCTAACATTTTTTCAAGTTCGACGACATATCTTTGCTAATTGGGATCATCCATCTAGACAATGGATCTGCTTAAGGTAGTAACGTTGTATCATTCATTTTGTATACACTTTAAAGTTCTCCTTTCATCACTTGATGAAGCATCATGGCGTGACTCTATTCAATATACAGATCTGTCGAAGCAAGCCAATAGCGATATGTTCTATAGAAAAGTGGTTATCTTTCCTATTAACTATAATGTCCAGGAAGGTAGCTCACCATTTTTTCTTATTTCATGGGAATTTAATGGTGTTCACATAAGTATTTAACAAATATAACATACGACGAGCTTAGTTTCTATCAATCACTGCAAACACAACTCAACATATCTGGCCCAAATCATAACAAATAATTTATTTACTGTTTTCTTTCAAGTACCCTATGAACAGATTTTCCATGAAAGGAAACTATTTATGTATACCTATGAGGTGGCCGAAAATAACTTATTACTATGAATGAGCATTTTTCAAGAACGGCCTTAGTGTTACGTTTGTAACGATTGATTATTGTTTGCAAGCGTTGATAAATTTTTATTAGAATTGTGGTCTGCTTAGTAATTTATATAATACTGGTTTAGTTGCATGATGGGTCCAATAAATTTATTGATGTGGACGAATAACCCTTTCGAAATCCTATAATTTTGTCGGACAAATTCCGACGATTTATACGCACGATTTGTTGAGGTTTTGTGTAGAACTGATTCATTGGGTGTTAAAACATACACAGAGCTTATAGTTATTTTTTATTATCCAGCCAGACCAATTTATCTTCTCTAAAACTTGATGAATGTACGTAGACAAGAATATAAAAATTAGCTTCAGAGTTTTAACTCAACACGTTGTATTAAAAACAGTAAGTAATTTATTTAGCACCGATTTTTCTTAATTAAAATTTGAACGAAAGCCAATTCCAAAAATAAAATTTAACAACAACACCGCATCGAAAATTGTTTATAATTAATCAAAATCGGGCCTATCGAGAGATAAATTGAGCTATAAATACGAGTATATACAAAAAAGAAAAAGTTGTTAGTAATTGATTTGGGGGTGGGGTGGTACACTACACCTACACCTACAGAAACCCATAAAGATTTCGTATGTGCTATGATTTTACTTGGAATTTAAATTAATTAGTAACATTCTTTTTATGTATATAGACAGATATAAATATTGAGTGGGGTTAATTTAAAAATTATACAAAGAATTTTATGTTGTATGCTGTATCTGTTAAATAGGATATCGTATGTACGAGTATAATACATACATATAAGTATACTATTAGGATCATAAATCAATACATACAAATTAATTAATCTTGTCGTTGGTCATTTTGCCATTTTTTGGTTTTCTATGTGTTCAATAAATCAAAATTTGTGTTAAATAGTCGCTGAAATTATGTATTAAAATCACAGCCTATATAAAATATGTACATAGTAGCACGTATACGATGTAGTGGCGACATATTTTTTTTATGTCCATTAATCATTCCACATGTAGCCATGTACAATGTACACTGCTTTGCCGTATTATCCGGGAGCATGAATAACTCAGCATAGCTGTCTTTTAACTTGTGTAGCCCTGTGCACAAAATTATATTATATACAGCCTTTATATGTTGCATTCTGAGAGTAATTATTTTATAAAATGACGACATAAAATGAAATCATGGTACAAAGGATGAATACACCAACATTTTTTATATATGGATACAAAAAACCACTTTATCAAAACATAATACTCTTCACAGCTTTTAGTTTTGTATATAATCGCGATGTACTTTATATGTCAAGTGGCTTAAGTACATACATAGATACACTGTGTCATGAATACACGGTTTTGCCTATATTCAAGAGGTTTCTTTAATGATTAAGAAACAGTGATGAGATCTATGATGGATACAGATGATAAGGTACTTGAGAATGTGTATAGCCTTACGTAATCTACCACATATTATTCTTATGTATATGCTGCGATATATTGACGCAAACTAAATATGTGGCAAAACATATTCTATTTAATGGAATAATTAATCAGGCACAAGAGTGGTTCTCCCGCTCTCTCCCTTATATGATCTAAGTACTTATATACATATTACATATATTTTATGTTATTTTCGCCAAAAAATCAATTAATCATAGTCATACCAATTTTGAAGTTATGTGATTTGCATATAAAACCGAATGTTTTGTTTAGAAAAGTTAGAAACAGAAACCAAACCAAAAACAACAACAACAAATTCCAAAATTTAGTTGTGTGATAAAAATAGATTTGGGAATTAGAAGTGATTTAGATGTTGCTGTTGAAATACGTTACGCGATATGTGTTTTTAGATGTTTAAGCGCGAATATCGATTGTGGAATGTGAGATTGATTGATACAGTTGGTATTCGTAGTGTACGAATATGTGCTCGGAATAAATAATATAAGAATGTTTAAATAATAAATACTGTAAAACAGCAGTAGAATTACGTACCTTACGTTACCAAATTGATATCTGTTTTTTCGGTTATTACGGGAATTTAATAACATTTTAAGGTAAAGTAAACACTATCCAATATTCATCAATGTCAGATTATATTTTGTACTAAATTCAGACCAATTTAAGCTTCAGGACGGAATTTAAAGACGGCCTGGTTGAAGTTTTTAAAATTTAAACTGTGTTAAATGCCAGAAATTATAAAATAAATTTGGAAGCTAAAATAATTTTGGAAGCTGATCCAGCCGGGCGTACTCTGCTCGCTCTGGTTAAATTAAAAACCAAGCTCTTTGAGAAACTTATATACATTATAAGCACAAATTTACGCGAAGGTAATTGCCGGAAGTGAAACCTGACACCTTACCATCACCAATTGCTTAATACTATCCACATTTGAACAGAATGACATAACTTCGATATTTGGTCCCAATAAGAACTAGTAAATTGCTTGTATATAAAACTAATTTACAAAAAGAGATATTAACAATAGATTACAACAACATTTTACAAAGAGCGATTTTTTTGTCATATAATAGTATCCAATTGGTTCCACTAAATGGTCAGTTGAGCTAACTCAAATGATTTTAGGACTTAAAGTGGAGGGGGTGAATATGTTGTGGCCAACACTCGTCTTTATTTCAGTGTTGTGCCGTATTGTTTACACCGCGTCGATACACGTGTAGAATATGTATGTAGACAATTTAAAAACTGGCGTCGACCATGTAGATAATGTAGACAATGTCGAAAATTATTATTTCTGTTAGCAATCATCAAAATTCTATGATTTCTTTGTAAATGGTCAAAATAAAATTCATAAATTCATTCTTTATTTACATTTAAAAATTTCCAACTTACGCAAATTAAAAATTTGTTAAATCGTTTTCACGATTAAAAATAAGTTATAAATTGGTCCTAGCTACACCGACATATTTATTGATCCCTTAACCTACCTCCCTTGCTGATGATCCCCTAGATGGAAAGGAGGTGTAGGAGGAAATTATATAACTTCTTTCTAATTTCGCGGTATTCTACCGGAATTCCACACTTTTGATATTTAATGATTGGTGTTAGTAGTTTTTGCAGTTGTCGATATGTCCCTTTGAATATTACAGGTTGTATATTTTTTGTTTGTTCCTTGTCCTTGCTATTTCATTTTAATAATAACACCGCTAATTTCCCGGTTTCCTAGACTTCCCGCTCCGTTATTGGTAAGAGAAATCGGTGAATTTTCTAGTTGCCTGCCATACGCATTGGTGTAGTTGTAGTACCCGCTTATCGGGTTGCTGCAGGCAGACTCTTCTGCTGCCTTGAAAATGTTTTCAGTGTGTTGCCTACGGTCGCTCCTTTCCATTTTCTTGATTTTTCGCAGCGTGTCTTCTCGACGTTTCAGCTCCGACGTATTTTATTGACGACCCACATTTGCAACTTGAGTGGCAGGCAGGCGTTCTTCAATTTTTTTCCATGTGTTTTTACACCACTATTCCAGGGGCTTAGATATGAATTGCGAGTGTGTTTTGGTAGCTGTTTTATCGTTCGTTTCATGCCAGGCAGATCAGTCTTCATCTGAGCAAGCTTGAGCGCAATGTGTTTTTCCTTATGTCGACGGTATCTTTTAATAAAATCCTGTCAACACTGACAATGTGAAATTAAAATTTCTTCCAATTTGGTTTGATGCGTTTTACAACAAACGCTTAATTTTGAATTGTGATGGTTACCACTAATTTTATTTAAAAGTCCTGAAAACTTTTGTAATGTAAACATTTTTTTGTGTGGGAATTTACTGCTTCTTATGAGTTGCTTGCTGGTTTGTGACGCAGAAGTCGATGGTCGTTCTCCATTAATTACACGCAAGTGTCTAATGCTTGTTTGCTACCCCAATTTTAATGGAGTTTTATGAGATTGGTGTGTTATTTATAATTATCGTTCTCCAATTTTTGCATTGAAAAAACTCTTTGAATATTTTTAGTGAGGCTTGCGTTGTTTGGTGTCATAAGAACACACGTCTTTGGTTTGTTGATTCGGCTGCGTTTTTTTATTGGGACATATCAGTGAATATAAAAATTATTGTGTTTCGTATTTTTGAATGAATTTTTTTATTACGATTCTACGATTATTCTGCTATTTAACTGGTTTCTGATTCCACTAGTGCCTGCTTTGCTTTAGCGATATGATAATATGGCGACGCGTTTTATTCATCGTGTCCATATAATAATATACATTTTATTTATTTCTCTATTGCGTTAGCCTAAATGTTTCTGTTATAGTTCCGAAATTCCATTTTGATTTTGGAGTAATGAATGCAGGGGGAAGAGGGCTATGATACAAACATGCCGGGTATCGAGTTTTCGTCTCACCCCATTATTCTTCACTTTCTTCTATGATATTCCTAATGGGTCACCCAAATTTCTACTAACCCAAGCAATGGTTTCATGACGTTATTGATGAAGTTTTTGGTGTCTTATCTATATCTGCTCGCCCTCCATTTCAAGCAAGTTAACTCCAATGGAAAACAGCCGGGGAAAACAAGTGTCGATTGAAAATCAATTGATGAATCTCTCCGACAAATATAATCCCGAGCTAACCTGAACAAAATAGATATCGCTTGCATTAAAAAATCTCCACGCCACATTTTTTCTTACTTTTGTTTATTTTGGTCGAAACACAACCAAAGGCAGTAAAACCAATCAAAAAAACTCATATCCGAAAAGTTTTATAGTAACCCCAACTATACGTTGCACAAGAAACGGATATTAAAATCAGAAATGAAGATGACGAACGAACGAACGATTCATTTCAAAAATGTTTATGACAGACGGCACATTTGGCTCAGTGAATTTCTTTTAAACCAGAACCGAACTTAGCCTCGTACAGCGTTGTGATAATCGCTTAATCGATTGCACACCAACATTTTATTTGATCTCGTTACGAAATTAACTCGATTTCAACCAGAATGAAAATTATTCATTGTTAAGTTATTGGAGCTACCGGTGAATGTTAAAGAAATGCCAACTATTTACAATTTACGATTTATAAAATTTAATTTTATCCACCAATATCGAAGACATTAATTGACCAAGATATTTCATTCTCACCTTATTGTTTTATAAAAATTGAATTTTAACATATAAAATATAGGTAAACTCATATTTAAACTGGAAAACTACTGGATGACTACTTCCTACAGAAAAAATGGAGAAAAATAACAAAAACGCAGTTATCTTCATTGTCTACGAATTGTCTACATACTCTACAAACTCTCGACAATGTCTACTCAACAATTGTCTACGCTATCTCAACTCCAACACGTAGCAACACTGCTTTCTTTTACCACGAATGTATTCATAGGTCTCGAAGCATTTCATTTCTAAAGCGTAAATTTAAACTTACCGGACTTTTGGTAAAACTGTCTTGTATAGTAAAAAGAAGCTCACATTGAAGCTGCTATTTTCGGTACACAGATTTCCTCCAAATTTCACAAGGGTCTGCCAATTATTGGAAAAAGCTTAAGTGAAATTTAAATTTGGTAAAATACAGATTTTTTAACAAAACTCATCACTTCCGGTAAAATGTCAAAATGATCTGAACTAATTTTGATTGAAATTTTATTTACAACCTTTTTGTCTAATCATTTTTCGTAAATGCTATATACTTTTCAAAATATTTGCAAAACATGTGCTTCGATAACTGCCAACAGTCACTGGAGTCTCCCTATTTATGGAAAATACTTAAATATGAACTTTAACCCAGATCAGTAAATCCATCTGGGCTACAGAACGGGAACAGATATTTAGTCAGATTTTTTTTTTGAAACCCATTATTTAAAGTGGTGGTAATAAAATTGGTGCGTTGGTAAACGGAACTGCTTCCAATACCACAATGGTAGTTTTGAGTACTAACGTGCTTCAACCTTTTCAATGGTATGAGGTACGAATATACTCTATACAAACTAAAAATAATTTGCCACTTCCTCCAAAATCTTAAAAACGATATGTCACATGATAATATCAGAATGAAAAAAATGTATCTGAAATCAGCACCACAATGGGGAATTGGAGTACGAATATGCTTCAGGACAAGTGTATAAACATATATTAAAACCCAAATTATAAAAATATTAAAGTGATTTGTAGAAAATAAGACAAATAAATAAAAAATACGTGAAAAATTTCACCTGTGTGTTGTTTCATTCTAGGTTGGTATTTTTGTGTGACGTTTACATGTTTTCTTGTTTTTGGACAAGCACAATAATTACAGAGCACAAACAGCGTAATACGAAAATTATTCAGATAATGTCAGATGAATGAAACACATACCAATCAGATTCTATTTTCGACAATGTTATTAATAATTCTAGTCATCAACTAATAAAATGAATAATGATACGTACGATATAATAGATATTTTCATTATCATGTCACACTTATATATTCTATTATAAATCAAAATTAGTTCTAAATTAAAGCTCTAATAACAAAATTAATGCTTTTTCTAAGACCTTTCAAATGAAATGTTACATGATTATACGAGAACTGCTTCCCGCGTCACAATGGCACTTTTCAGTACTAAGATGTTCAAAAAAATTTACGGAATTCTTCAAAACTTTTTTAACGATATATGACAAGAATATATTCTATAATAAATGAAGAAATAGCTAGCATCGCCAAAACGGTTATGAACTCGTAAATTTATATCGAAATTGTTGTCTGATGCAAGAACTTTCAAACGATATGTTACGTATTAGAGAAAAATGTAAAGTAATAACTTGGTATTGGGTGGCATTTTGGATGATTTACTAAGGCCAGTACCCGACCCTCTTGAGGTAGAGGAGTTGTCCCCAGATCCCGAATACTACCATTACCTTAATCCAAAATATCTCAATCAAATAAATCATGTACAAAACAATTCTTATATTAAATCGAATATTCGTATCGAGTAGGGACAAATTTTGATTTGTCCGAGCATTAATCCTAATGTGGCACCTGATATTCCTGAGTGGAAATGTCTGATCTAAATCCGCTTATTCCAATAATGATAGATCAGACTCGCCACCTAATACCGCTCATTAGGAGATCGTAAGACACTAGAACTTCTAAGAAGACATTACCATTGGCCAATAATTGTAATTGATGTAAATAATTTCGTAGCGATCTGTGAGGTATGTAAATCGAAGGCAACAAATATTATTATTCGACCGCTGATAGGTAAATACACCGACATTTCAAGATCTTTTCAAGATTATATGTTGATTTTATGGAACCTTACCCCCGTTCCGTAAATTACTGATTTTTTTTTAAATTTTATCCATAGTAGTATAATGTTAGTCGTTAGCTAGTGGGGTTGGTAGCGTATTTTTTAGACTAGTATTAGTTTTCTTTTGTGACTAAAATGAGAGGCTGGAAGCTTAACAAACGCAGGATGATTTAGTGGTAAGACATAGGTATCGGGTGGTTTATATCGTTGTTGTTTTTGCGAACTAACAATCGCATAAACCTTATTTTTGATGTGTTTCCTTCCGTGTATAAACATTTCTGAATGAAGAAGAATGACGAAACAAACTTCGAACCGCAAAAACCAACCTTGAGATATCATCGATATAGGCACAATTCAATACAACCTTATTTATTAAATTCACCATTTTAGCGCCGATACCTAACACCTGTTTTTCGTTTATTATAGAATATAAAATTACCGTAAATCGCTGAAAAGGTTTTGAAGGTTACTGTAAATTTTTCTAAACTCCTTAGTACTCAAAACTACCGTTGTGGCGCTGGAAACCGTTACAACTTTTACTATTCCAATTTATATTCTTGTTGCATATCATTTTAAAGTTCTTGAAAACAGCAACAATTTTGTTATTAGCGCTTTAGTTGATAAATGCACCGTTTTGCCGCTGGTAGCTAATTTTGATTTAATATAGAATGTATTAGTGTCACATGCCAATGAAGGATGCCAAATTACCATTGTGATGCTGATTACAGATAAATTTTTTCACATTCTAAGAATAAGAAAACTTTTCTGAGTCGTGTTGTGAAAAAATGTTTAATGGAAATTTTCGATTTTCATTTTATGCGAATTTTCCGGGTTGGTGCATATACATATACATACATATTTCTTACCAGAATTTAAGCAAATCAGAACTGTTTTAGTTTTCGGTTCATTGTGTGTCCTGAAAAACTGTTAAAACTGGTCTGATTTTCAAAATCAGCATCATAAATTTTTAAATTTTCCTGAGTCATTTTGCACCCAATTTTCTTACTAGAAATTTGCGATGTTTCCCAATTTCGAGTGAATTTTTCGGGTTTGTCAATTTCCAGACTGAAATTCTGAAAATGTGACTGTGTTTCGTCATTTGCTTGTGTTTTACGAATAATTAAATGTTACATTTTTTATTTATTTATTTTCAAAACACGAATATTTATACTTGGATCGTAAAAACATACACATTTTATATGGTACAGGGATTCAATAAAATTGAATTGTCAATCATCATCACAATGGTATCAACGAAAATGTTGAGATGAAATAATCGTGTTGAATTTGATTGGAACCGACCAGAAACTATCTTTTACAAATATATAGAGGAATAATTAAATCATAAAAGGATCAACAGGGATTCAGGTTGTATTTTTTCATTATTTACTAAATTTATTTGTTTGATTCTTAAATTTGCATTGGGAAAGTTGTCGAAGGAACTTAGATTAGGAATAAAGCGCAGTATAACGGCTCGTGAGGGTGTGGTGATGGGTATGTGTGTACAAGCATTCTTATACGAGAGTGCATATATATATATATATATATATATATATATATATATATATATATATATATATATATATATATATATATATATATATATATATATATATATATATATATATATATATATATATATATGTATATATATATATATATATATATATATATATATATATATATATATATATATATATATATATATATATATATATATATATTTATCCATATATGAACAGGTTGTGTATATGGAGATGTTTGTATGTGTGTGCGGAGGTGCATCTGCAAATGAATGGAGTTGGATATACATGAATGTGTATACGAATATATGTGTATACCCATGTATGGGTGAGTATATGCATGTTTGTGGCTATGCGTCTGGATGGGGAAATATGTATGTATAAGTCTGTGTGTGGCATGTATGTGGCGTGGGGTGTGTGGTGTGGTGTGATGTGCTGTGGTACATTCATGTGTGTGTACATGTATGTACGTGTGCATGTATTATATTTGTATGTTTGTATGGTATATATGCATAATGAAATTATGTTGAATTACTATATTTCTCTTTGATCGGCTATGTTCATCGTGTCACCATTAGTTAAGGCGGAAAGCGCCAACGTGATGGCTGGCGATCTCCGATTAGATTATGAGTGGCTATATGCTATGTGGGACAAGTCTTTCATCTTTTCTGGTTCCGGGGAGGAACTAATTCTAAGGTTAATGTTTTGTTATGGATGGATGGATAAACAGTGTAAATGGATGAATAGTTGCGTGGATGGATTGTGTATTTGACTGTGGATCAAGATGATGTTTATTTGGATTCCGGGTTAAAAATAAAACCATCCGTTTCATTAGATGACGACTTATCGGAATCATAAACTTCATCTTCTTCACCCTTTTATTCAGATTTTCCTGAACTGGCGGTAATTTTTAATCGTGTTTTTGGCACAGAATTTTTTTTGGATATCTCTCTAGAATCATGCCAAGTAAATATAAATGTCCTCTAGTCCTTCTTAACACATGTCCCCAGTAATATACTCGATAGGCCGTAACTTTTCTATTGATTGTTCCTTCTAAAATTCTTCTAATAAATATTCTCTGAGGTCGATTACTGAAATATTGTAAAAGTCATATTAGGTAACTTTTCTCATAGCGAGCTAAACGTAATCGAGAGGGCTTGGTTAAAACTGCAACTCGCAATCCATAGGTCATGATAGGCATTACTAACATGTCATGTATAACTGATTTAAAAGAGAAAAGGATAATTGATATTTACAAGTAAACCTACTTAGTATCTGAACAACGCCACGAGCTTGGTGGTAACGTTTTCGGATAGTTCGATTCATATTTGCAGTTACTATAGATAAGTACCTAAATAGCGCAAAGTAGGACTAACTCGTATATTTAAATCACCTAATAATATTGATGTAATATTAGGATTCGATGGTCTTATGAGAGTTTCAGATTTTAACTCTCGAACGAAGTAATGCAATCAACTCTTTGAGAATAATAGATAATTATTCCAAATTATCACTAATTATCAACAGATCATCAGTGCAAGCTAATATTAAAGGTAAATTTATCCCCAGATTTTGATTTAAACGTAAACCTGGAATAACTTCCGCGAGAGTTGGTAATAGATCATCTAATACTAAATTGAATAAAGTTGCTGAAAGAGGGCAATCTAGCTTAAATCCAGCACCTAGATGAAAAGACTGAGCTCTTTGCTTGGATGTCACTTCATACATACATGCCCGGATTATCCTATTCACAAGATAATGAAGATGACGAATGATCTCTTTCGGATATTAAAAGTACCGGATTTCCGGAGGTATTTAGTAACAACTGTTCCCACCATGACAAACGAATATAGGTACTAGCTAGGATGTTGGAAATTTGTCTTCTATGACCTAATAAATTTATAAGTTTGGCAATGTCGATTAAATTAAAGATAAAAATAAGGCGTAGATGAATTGTCGGAAACTATTATATTTAAGTGAGAGCGGCAAATCATTGAAATGTTGTTTGGAGAGGAAATCAAGTGGTGTTTTGATAAATTCTAAATTTGGGATCAGGTGACATTTAATCGTTAGCAAAAAATATAATAAAAACAGCTTATTATAAAATAACAGCCTATTTTCTCAACACAAGGAATTACACAAACAAAGAAGTGTTTTCATCACATATACCCCTCCTCATCTTTATGATGGGTTGAAGAGATGAGGGTGAAACTATCCCTAATGACAAATTACTAACAAATTCCAAAAACTAATTTAGGAAAATTTGAATTTGTGATGGCAGCTTTATAGGAAAACACCGGATTGTATGTTCTTAACGACAGTTCGCGCAGCTAGATCTTTAAAGTTAGAACCTTTAACATTTCCTAATAATGTAGTTTTAGACACCGTCGCAAGTACAGGATTCCTAGTCAGTTCGGTCACCAAATCATGTGTTATATGTTTGTCATTGTTCTATATATTTAGGTGATAATCGAATTCAGTACTGGTAGTATGCATGTACTCACGTAATTCAGTTGCTGCGATGTATAGAGAAATGTGAGAACATTTGGCAGGGACGCATAATAAAAGTATGCGTTATAGGCTACCAGCTTAACCGCATCATATCATATTTGTCATTTTCTAGACTGAAATTCTGATTATCTCGTGAGGTTTCAGCCCCTATTTTGTTTTTTTATTTCATCCAGTTCGGTATATTTTTTGTTTTAATTATAGTTCCCGGCCTACTTAGGTAATTATTTTGAAAAACAAAATTAAATTGGGAAAAATTTTCGTTGATTTTTGAGATTATTTAAGAAACATTTTTCGTAGAAAGCCAAAAATATTTAGATAAGCATTTGTAAGTAAACTCTTTTTATAATTTCCTATTCCCAGAGAAATGTTTAATTGTGCGCCTGGGTAACCATTGATTGCGATTTTACTCTAAATAGGTTTAATAGAAAAGTTAAATAATTTTTCAAAACTCATAGCCAACTAAAATTCAAAATTATAGCTGCTGCGTTTTTGTGAAAATCTCTAGGGTACTCGCGATACATTTTTTCACATTTATCCAATTTAAAATGTAAAATTTATTTTATTTTAAATGCAATAATTTAAATCTAATAGTTTTGTATGACAAAAAAAAAAACTTCATAAAATGTGTATAGTTTTCTTGTAATATCGTTGTTCTGTATAGTTCTGAACAGTTCCGTTATTATACAGAACTGTTCAGAACTATACCGACCATCTATATTATTACACGAAAATTATAGAATTTTTGTGATGGATTGTTTTTGATATAGTTAGAATACTATTAGTTCTAAATTGTTTAATTTAAAAAAAATTAAAATTTTAATTTTAAATTAGATAAATTTGAAAAAAGCTATCGTGAACTCATCCCGATTGTATCTTACAAAACGAAGCTTATAGAGGAATAAAGATCTCTCTGAAAATGCATCTTCCATGTCCTACAACTGCACAACAAAAATACTGTTGCCTTGTCAATAGAAGTATTTATAAGAAAGAATAAGTATCTTCAGCGGGAATCCGTTAGTGATTATCAAACGATTTCGACTTAAATATGTATTGGTATTGTCAAAAGTAACGAGATTAGTATAGTAATGAAGTACAGTAAATGGAATTGATAATGTTTCCAGCCGGCAAATCGCTTGCACAGAATCAATTTCAATTGGGCCAATAACATTTCTCAGAAACGACTAAATTAAGCATCTAAACACGTACACAAGCGAAAAACAAAACATGCTTATGTATGCACATAAATATAAATATTATTAAAATCAATTTTCTTATCGGAAAACTCTTCGCTGCCATTCCCAGATTATTAACTTTAAATTCTAATACAATCTTATTTCCCTTTATAAATTCAATAAGCCAATTACTTAATTTTCCAATAAACTATCGAGAAAGATAAAAAAATGAAAAGATAAAATCAATAATTTTCCGGTTTAAGGCTGTGTGTGTATTGTGCAGCATACTTTCTTTTTACATTGAGATTTGATCGATAGCACACAAAGCAAATCTGTGGAGAGGTAAAACCAAAATAGGAAGAACAGCAAGAAAAAATCGCTTGAGGATTTGCTGCAAAAGAAAATGACTTTATGTCCCATAATGACTTATTTATTAAATTAATTATAAAGTTTAATAGAATTTTTTTGTTTAGTTAAATAAGGTTGAGTAGAACTTTTATTATTTCGTTTAAGCCTTTGAGGATTACGTTTTGTTTTGTATAGGATTTATCCATATATACCGACAGACAATAATATGGAAATTACGATAGACATCAAAATCAAAGAATATTTGGAGCGAAAATGGGGGGCGAAATTAATTAACATATTCGGGCTAAACAATATCCTTTTGTATATTTTACAAGTTTTATCCGTATATCGAATATCGATTTAATGGCCGAACGTTTTGTATTATTATACATCAAACAATCAAATTCATTTCAACTCAACTATACACAGAGTTAGGTATAAAGACCTAATATCGTATATATAAATTATTTATTTATTAATTCTAAAATAATAACATCGAAATGTATATATAGAAGCGAGTTTATATTTCGACTGATAATCAATAAATACAGTATTTTTGGCAATAATCGAAATAATGTCGGGAAGTGGGAGTTGGCCGTAATAAAATCCCTATATAAAAGAGCCGTACACAAAACGAAACCAAAATACAAACGAAAAATTCAAACCACCAAACAATGGTAGATGAAATTCATTAGAATACAAAAGAAATATAGAATTTCTAAATTTTTATATTATTAGAAGCGTGCTCTGGTTGAACAATTAGATTAGAACAACATCAATCTATTATATACATCGATGTAAACCAAAAAATCTAACGTTTTTCAATAAATGGGAATCGAATTTTGTTTTGGCTTGTTTCTATACCTTTGAACAGTGATTACAAAATAGACATAATTGATAAATTGAAATGCTTAAAATAGAAATATTTTGACAGATTTTTTATGTTGTTTAGAGTTTTGTTATAAACACAAAACACTTGAAATTAGTTGTTGATTTGATATACATATATAAATCACTTAACAAAACGATTATTGTGGAGTGGTACATGAATACGAAAATTCAAATTTTTACTTGTTGGTGGTGATGATGTCATGTTGTAATTGGCTGGAATTTTTGGTGTACCATTAATAACAGTACATCTACATATTGCATAATAACACGACACCGGCCGAGTTTAGAAAAAATTGAAATATTGTTTAAATGGTTAATCCCACTGATTTATTTCTAGAATTATAGGTTATTAATCAGGTTCGTTGCTCATTTTATACAGAATGATCACAATCGCTTTCAAAATTTAGTTACACGTCCTTAAAGCATTCCGAAATGAACTAAAGCTTTATCTTAAACTATGATTGAAATTGTGGTATAAGGTGTAGCTATTGCTTAATCGATAATTAAAAGTGTTGAAATTACGGCGAGAAATTCCGCGATATGTCAATTCGGTTAGGAAGTATGTAATTTTAAAGCATGTTTTAATTCGGATTAAAGTGTGAAACTGGAATTAAGTAATTTTTAATGGAAGTTATGAAATATGTTCATAAAATACATAAAATAACTGTAATTTTTTTAAACTATCGAAATTGTAACTGATAACTGGTTGAATTATCTCAGACGTGAAACGTGAATTCCTCTGAGACCATTTCCCATGGTAAAAAGACAATAAAACTTCAAAAGAACAATAAGGACTCAACACTAGTTCACTATTAAACAGAGTCACGGACATTGATGTCCTATCATATTTTCTCTTAATTATAACATTGCACTAAGATAAAACAAATATAGTCCTATAAACAAATTTTTTAATTGTTCTGATGTAGAAAAAAAATTTATAAAAATTTTGATGGGTCACATTTATTTTAGATAGCAAACCTAAATAAAATAATAAATAACCATTCAAAAACATTCAAAATGATTATATATTTATGTTATTACAATCATATTTCAAGTGAAAATTAATAGGTCTAAAAAAATTGCACGCCTTTTGGAAACAATAACAACATTTAATTTTGGTACGGACTGGGGGTATATAATACAAACTTGATTTTCGGTCCAAATAAGAAAATATTTTAACTAAACACAATTTAATTTATATTGTTTAAACTTTGTGTTTTAATTGATCCCAAAATTCCTATTCAAATACAAATACAACATAAAAATGTAAACAATAAACATGAGTAATTATACGTAATACATCACTGCGTCCCGGCATATTTTTTCTGCGCGAGAACTGTCAGAATTCCAGCGAGATTTGAATACTACTATACATAAGGGACATTTTGTAAAAATGTAGAGAGGTTACCTACAGCGAATCGTCGCAATAAAGCACTCTCTTGTTCATACATTTTTTTACGTTTAGTATTAATTGAATAAAGGGCAAATTTTTAAACAATCATTCGAAACCGTTTAGCGAATTCCACTTCATGAATGTTCGATAAATAAATTCGGATCTCCTTAGCTCGAGGTTTCGGCAACTTCACTGTAAACTTATGTGTATTAATCGTTCCTCTTGTTACTCTTTCTGGCGTGACGAATGGTGAAATTTTTTCCTTTAGTTCTGAATAAATTTCCATGCATTAATCTGCAGAACACGAAGAGTTCCGCAATATCTCTGCAGTGTTGTAGGTTGTCAAGATCTTTTGTGAGATCTTTTGTTGTTGCTGTAATTTTTTTAATTTTGATTATCTTTTATTGAAATTTGAAAACATATTACATTTTATGAAAAACATGTTACTGCTCGATATGACCTTTGGCTCTGATTATTTGATTCAGTCTTCCATAGAAAGCATTGCATTCTGACCGAACGTGAGCTTGCGGAATTTTATTCCATTCTCGAACAAGAGCTGACTTCAATGCATCAACACTTTCGTATTTTTTAGTGGACACCTTACTCTCCAAAATGGACCATATGGAGAAATCCATGGGATTCAAGTCTGGTGAATATGGTGGCCATTCTTTCGACGAAATCAGCCGCGGAACGCAATTTTGTAAAAATTGCTGTCGCTCGAGCTTTGTGTGACGGTGCCGAGTCCTATTGGAATGTCCAACGGTTCGTACCAAAGTGTTTACGTGCCCAAGGTAGCAAAGCATCGTTTAGGATCTTTTGGCGGTACACTTCTTGGTTTACCTTGACTCCATGTTCGATGAAAACCAGAGGAGTGCGTCCATCTGCAGTCACTGCAGCCCAAACCATAACATAAGCTGGTGATTGGTTGCGCATGGCATCTCTTGTGTCCAAATTATCGTTGGACTTGTGCTCTAACCAAACATGATCATTTTGTTTATTCACATACTGTTGAATGGTGAAAATTTTCTCATCAGAAAAGACAATTTTTGGAATTTCATCATGTTCGGCCAAGGCCTTCAATGCTCGTGTTCTTTCAAGCCTAACTTTTTTGTGCCTCCGTAAGACCTTGAACTTTTTGTATCTTGTAGGGCTTCAAGTGTAGTTCATTTTTCAATATGGTTTGAATGCTGTATCGTGAAACATGTAGACGTGCGGCTAATTGATTGGCACTTTGACGAGGATTTCGTTGGATTCGTTTCTTTACATTTCTTTACATTTCTTTTGATGTTGCTGTCTTTTTAGGACCGCCTCTGTTGCGTTTAGCGATGCTACCAGTTTCGTTGTATCGAGTTATGGTTCGATACACAAACATTTTATTCACATTCAAATGCTGGAGCTGACGAACTATTGCTGTTTGTGAATTTCCACCCAAATAAAGTGCAATTACACTATTACGTTTGAATTCCATTACGATTTTTTTATGAAGATATTAATTTTGAACAATTATTTGTTGACCACATGTAAACAACTAACCAAACTTCAATCTGTCTGAAGCATTCAGTTGGACATTTTACATGTTACATTTTACATGTAAAAACGTATTTTATTTTACAAATAATTCGTGTATTTTACATAGATGTAAAATATACTTAGCCCGTTAACTGTTTATATAACGAAACGAAATTTTTTCGCATAATGTCGTTTGTGACAAAGCTAAAAAAGTTACATTCGTATTATTATTCAACGAATCAACTGTAATTTTTTTCCTGAAGGGCAAATATAGATCATTCAAAAAATCTACATTTTAGAATATTCATTAGTCTGTTAACTTTATTTATTTTAATTCATAATAGCTTGTATTCTCGTCTTCGCTGAAAAATAATTAAGCAGGGAGAACAAAATTTTCGAAACAAAACTAACGGGTTAAAAAACGTGAAAACTCTCAAGAATAATGAAAAATATTGAAATATTGACAAAAGAGGGTTTATAATTATAATTAACATCATAAATTACAATCAAAAAGTTTATTTAACCCTTAGATGCATAGTGTGTCATATATGAAACATTCGGAATAAATAACTCTAACTTATTTTGCAAACCACTAATTTTTAACCAATCTGCATCGTATCGATTCATACATTTTGTAGTTCTGTTTATATCCAATGGCAGCACAATAGACAAAACATTTAACATTCGGTAAACGTTCAAAACTGTCACTTCTATAAAACACGGTGGGAGCAAAATGTAGTAGGCTTGTAGTTTTAGTGTAGAAATTCATTAAAAAATTGCTAAAAATATCAAATAAGTTCAAATTCAAACAGTATTTACACTAAATTAAATTAAAATACAGGTTTGTTATCGGTTAAAATATGCATTTCTCGCCGTTTTAATTGTGTGTTTAAAATATGTCAGGCCCGTGGCCAGGTTATTTAACGGAAGACCAAATATTAGAAATAATAAACGGATGGTCCGATAGTGATGATGATTTTGGAAATGAAGGTGATGAAATGGATCTTTATGAATCTGTTTCCGTTAAAAATTGCAGAAAAAGAAAATCTCAATCAAGAAGAAGATGAATATGTTCAAAGTACTAATGAAATTTTTGATATAGAAAATATTCCAATAATATTTGAAATGGAAATCCATAATACAACCTATATCTAATGTTGTGATTTAACAGTATGTAGTGATAAAATAGAATTTAACGGGAATTCAAATTTATCGGCGGAAATTTTAAATTTGGATTCGCCATTTTAATTTTTCAATTGTTTTCTTGATAACAATTTAGTTGATAAAATAGTAGCAGAAATAACTGCTTCACAAATCGATGTTTCAAATCCAACGAATTTTAGCAAATCTGACATATATAATTACATGGGAATATGCCTAATGTTTTCCATCACCACCACCACAAACATTAGCCGTTATTGTAATCTAGTATCGGGTAACATGACCATACAAAACACCATGGGGATAAACAAATTCGAAAAAATTCGTAAATTTTTGCACTTCAATAGTAACAAAGAAGCTTTATCTAAGACAAACCATTATACGATAGGCTTTACAAAGTTCACCCACTTATCAATAATTGTCGAAAGCATCTAAGGGTTAAATGATTGATCCTAATTATTTTCAATGGTTGATCATAATTTATTTTACATTTAGAAAACAATAATCATCTATCCTTTTACAATGCCATCTGTAGGACAAACTCCAAAATATGATAAAATAAATGCCTACTGATCTAGCTACATTTGAATTTACAGCCTTGCTACAAAGTATCGAGCACCCTATAAATACAGTTATTATTTTTTCTGTATGAATAAAATTATTTATTTTTATTTAGATGTGTTGTTGGTTTCGTTTTTCCAAAAAATTTGTGTAAAAATATATATACCAACCTATTGGCCTACAGACATCAACAAAGTTACTGATTTGATTGACTTTTATATCTCGAAAGGAGTAGCCTCAAATTGCATTGAAGCGAAGGCATTGACTACGTTATTGCCGATCACACACCGGCCTTAATGACTCTGAATATATTAGTCATTTCAAAGAAACTAAAACTTAACCTTACTAATAAATTTACTTATTGGTAATTATTATCTAATTGAGTTCAAAATTAGTCTTAAAACTAAACAAGAACTTGAAGCTAAAGAGGTTACACCCGTATTAGATGAGAAAGTTGTACAAGAGATCAACTACCCCTAGAAATTCGAGAACTGAAAAAAAACGTAAAACAAGACGCATATGACCTACACCAGCTTGTATTGAAAATTATTTGAAATGACTGGGTGGAAAGCTACTAAAAGATACAAGAGGCCAATAATCCAAGTGCCAACTTTAATGAACATTACGCAACATCTGGCATCAGTACCACACGACATACAATCTAGGATTGACCCTAAACCAGCCTATAGATCTCCATCAAACATCAGAAGTATCACCCCACTGAAATTGCAAAAAAAATAAATGAGAATTTGAATCCAGAAAAGTCACCTGGAATTGCCGAAATTTCGCCAAGGCTGTTTACGGCGTTTTCAAAGAGAGCCTAACATATACACACATATCAAAAGTGTAAATGGAATACACGGTTTTTAGGTTGCCATTGCCGGTTGGAATTTTGTTTTGTTTTTTTTTTGTTTCTAGAAGATACATCGATTGCACGTACAATGCCAAAAAAGTTTCAGGGATAACGGTAAAAACAGTTATTGTATTATTATAGTGGATGAAAAACACAAATTATTTATTTTTTTTAATTCATTTATAATAGATTGGCATCTTCCGGACATGGACGTATCGAAGCTGTCTTGTGGAATTTGAGTCCAGTGATCTTGAAGTAGGTTGCATAGTTGCACTCGCGTTGTTATTGATACTAAATGTGGCAGAATGCTTCGGTGTAGTATGCATGAAAATGAATTCTGATCCAATTTGCGTTGATAATGGAAGCACGACAGGTTCCAGTATCTCATTGATGTAACTGGCTGCCGATAAGTTACCTTCTGGATAAACAAGATCAGTTCTTTTATCACTCATAATTCCAGCCCATACCATAACAGTGTCTCCACTGTAATTGTGCCTTCTTGCACAACTCTTAGTCTTTCGGCATTATCAGGTAGTATCTGGGCGAAATCCGAATTTTGACTCATCAGTGAACAAAACTTTGCACCATTGCCCTTTCTGTCTAATTAGACACCTCAAGGGGCGGCGAGCGTGGAGATTGTTTTCGTGTAGTCTAATCCTGATGATTTTGTCTCTAACATAAATGTTTTCAGTAGTCCACAAGCGAGACTGTAATTGTCGGGCAGTTAAAATTGACTCTTGGCGGACTTGCAGTCGACCTAGATGCTACGCGTACGGACTCCCAGTTTTACAGGTTAGTGGGACATATTAATATGACGGGCAACGTTGGCTTCTTTCACTTTGAAGCATTGCTACTGCTTCGTCCATTTCATTATGAGTTAGATTGCAATGTGTATTGCTGTATTCCATATTTCTACATTAAATTTTAAAATCACTCTTTTAGGAGCTAAAACTGAATAAAGTGTGAGACAACAAATCAACCCAAATACGCTAAAAAACAATTTTTCCAATAATACAATAACCGTTTTTACCGTTTCCCTGAAAATTTATTGACATTGTATGTGCAACGATGTATTTTCTAGAAGTAAAATAAAAATCATACCAAATTTAAGGTAATGGCAACCTAAAAACCATGTGTTCCATTTACACTTCTGATGTGTGTATAATGCTTGTTTTCAACTTTTTCATTATAAAAAAACATTCGATAATTGATCAAGTTCATCGCGTGACTGCAAAAATAGAACAAGTATTAGAAGAGAAAAAATGTTGCCCCTGTGGCACAAAATTACTGCCAATTGCTCGAGTTAAATCTCTCCAAACGAGAATTTAGAGAATCACATGAAGAAACATACTCCAACGTTTACCCAGGTATAGCAGGGTTACCTCAGGGTAAGTATTAATTAGGGCCTTTCCTATATCTACTTTACACCTCCGATATACCGATAAAGGAAACAACCTTCATCGGAACTTTTGCTGATGATTTCGCAGTATTGGCAACAAGTGAATCGCAAAATCAAGCAGTCGAATACTTAAAGCAGACACTCGGTAAAATCAGCCCAAGGATCAAGTATTGGAAAATAGAGCTAACCGAGTTGAAATCAGTTCATGTAATATACAATATACGCGTAACAGCACAAAAAATAGCAACCACCATACATTTCTCAATGGGGTACAGATTCCCCAAGCTGAATCTGCTAAATATCTCGGATTACATCTCGATTCAAGATTGAACTGGAAATACCACGTTTAACAAAAAGCAGAGCAAATTAAAATAAAACAATGTGGGATGTACTGGCTAAAAAGAAACCATTATACGCTTAGCCTGTACTGTAAACGCCTTATCTACGAATCGATAATTAAACCAATTTGGACGTATGAAGGCTTATAAATAACCAGCAAATAATTTTACCAAAATTACTTATAAGTTCTGATGCCAGAAACTTAACCTTACAACGAGAATGCTAATTGTTTAATGTTTAAGGAGTCTCTAAAATTTAAAGCCACGCTGCCCCAATGAACATTAATTCGATCACTCTCAGTAACTTATAATTATTTATATCGAGCGATTAGTTTGTAATTCAACAAAATTAACTTTACGACTGAGATACATCATACTGAACAAAACGTAAGTAATTTTTTATGGGGTGCCAATGCTTTGCAATTCTCAACAAATTCTGTGAGAAATGCAAGAATATAAAACCCTGAAATTATTTTATTCTTATGTCATTTTATGAATATCAGTAACTGAGAAGGTGATAGCTAATTACAATGATAACTAATTAAATAGTTGAAGACTATCGAAATTTTAATTCAAACTCTAACCACTTCTTAAGCTGATACTCATGACATGTACCTACATTCACTTGAATAATAGAAAAATGTTGAAGATGATTAATAAATTATCAGAGAATGAATCATTATTAATTAATATTGGAGGGCTTACGAATATCATCTCTATTCTAAATTGACTTGAAACTGCAACTGCATCCATAATTAACTAGATAATGAAAAATAAAATCACGTCAGAAAAAAATGATGAGGTAACATGTTTACTGGTTACGAATCTAACATTGAGTTCTAGAGTTATCTAAATAGCAGGAGTACGGCCTTGAAATAAAATATTTCTAAAAGTTCATAGGGGGCCAATTCAAAAGTGATAAAAATATTCGAATTAATAATATTCGTCAAGGTTCTAAATTTCAATTTATAAGATAATGCATCACCGAAGCATAAAAGGCCACGTTTTTGCCTTATTTCACAACTTCTGAACAATTTGGTTTATACTACCAGTTTCACGATGCAATCTGAATTTATAGAACTGATCATGATGTTCTGTCAAAATTCATTATCAAATCCTAATTCCATTAATTTTTTTCTTGATAGTCTACGAAATACGATATTTCTATTCAGGATCGCCGTATTTCAAAACACCTGCCAATATATATTTTAGAATTTCCATTCGTTCTTGCAGATCTAATTAAATCAGGATTTGGTTAGAAATATGATAGCTTTACTAGGTAGTCCATATTTCAGAAATTTGACAAATTTTTTTTCAAAATTCTAACTTAAAAAAATACTGAAATAGATTTCCATAAAATAATTTCCAATTTCATTTACAATAAAAATGGTATTGTTCCATTTAGAAGGCCATATTCCAGAATTTCAGCTAAAATTAGTTTGAGAACTCTAATTTCATTTTTAACCCGAATTTCATCATGATTGCGATTCTGCACCTGCAAAAGCAACCGCTGAACTTTGGTTTACTTAGCTTAAACGTGATCGTACAAACATCGATGATACTGAACGCTCTGGTCGGTCGAATTCGGGAGTTATTCCAAAACAAGATAAAAAAAGCGCACAAAATTGTTTTGAAAGACCATAAAGTGAAGTGTGTGAGATAGCTGACACCTGAAAGCTCTGTTTTAAGTGAGCGTCGATGATTTAGAGCGCTATTTGGAGCTGTTTAACCGTGCAAAACTGTTTTTTTTGCATCAGTACGTGACAATGGATGGAGCCCGAGTCTACCACTATACTCCGGAATAAAATTGTCAATCAGCTGAGCAAGGTTTGGCCTCTTTATTTTGGGATGCACAAGGTATTTTGAAGTTCGAATTGCTTCTTCATCCACCATATTCTCTGGATTTGGCTCTCAGCGACTACTACCTGGTCGCAGACACAAAAAAATGGTCCAGGAAAATAGATTGGGTCGAAATAAACGAATATTTAAGGGCGGCAAATTAATTGCTCTACAAAAAGGCATCCAAATGCTAAAGAAGCGTGGCAGTGAAAGTATCAATCTTGAAGGAAGCTATGTTGTGACTGACGAGTTATTGTAACAGATTTTGTCAGCATCTCAGTTGAAGTATTCCCTAGTTTGAATAATTACCACGATGGGAAATGATTATTTTCAAATTAGGTGCTTACGTGGTTTAACAGACTGACTGTTACTCTGTCTTGTACCCAATAATTTGTCGTATCGTTTGTTTATTTAATACCATCTTATTGTAAAACTAGTTTATAAACTTGTTTTGGCATTAAATTAGTTAAAAACTAACCACTGTTAGGCTTCAACCATAAGAAGAATTTGTCTTGTTAGGACTTCTAAAGGATGATTTTATCTGTTTAAGTTTTCATGTATATGTTTTTGACCGATCACGCGTTATAAGCGACATCTGTCAAAGTCAATTGTTTTCAGTTAGCATTGCCATTTGATCATCCGAAGACTTACACCCGAACAAAGATTACGAATTATTGAATTTTATTATCAAAATTCGTGTTCAGTGAAAAATGTCTTTCAGTGTTTGTGTTCAGCGACGAAGCTTATTTTTGATTAAATGGATACGTTACTAAGCCAAATGGACTCATTTGATGTGATCAGCAACCACCAGCAATGCAAGAACTACCAATGATGACATGAACTGTCTCGTCTTTCAAAATGCATGGTTGATATGTGGTTTCAAAAAGACGGCGCCACATGCCACTCAGCATACGAAACGATGAACTTATTGAGAAATGAGTTCGGTGAGCAATTTATCACACGTTTCGGTCCGATGAATTTTGGCCCGGCACGCCAGATAATTCGGTTTGACTCCTCTTGACTATTTTTTATGGGACTACGTGAAGTCTCTCGTCTATGCCAATAAACCAACAACAGTTGTAGAAGTCGAAGACAACAATAAACATGTCATTAGCGGGATACCAGCCTAAATGCTCGAAAAAGAGATGATTGGACATCATGCATGAACTTTAAAAGTAAATGGCAAACATTAATTAATCGATTTAAATAAAACCTTCATACATATTTGCAATTTTACGGTTTTTTTAAATTATAAATCAAACGCTTAAAAAATCACCCTTTGTAAACTATTAGAGACGTAATACGAAAACTATCAAAGAAGCTGAGAAGGACACATTAAAATCTAAAACTTTTAATAAAATTTAAATGCTCAAACCTAAACCTTGCCCATTAAGATTAACTACGGATAACACCGATAAATCTTCCTTTATATTATTCGAGATCCGTTTCTTCACCTAAGTTTATATTAAATTCAAAATCTCAGATTCGCATTAGCATATTCACACACCCTAAAAATGATGTTTAAATTTAAATTTGATACTGGTACGTATTTCAACAATCAATATCCTATTTACCGAGCAAAAAATCATACTTCTCAACTGCATCTTACATGCATACTGTAAAACTTTTTTGTGCCCTACTCGTATATAAATTCATAACCGTTTTTTCCCTTTCGTAATGCATTAAAAATTATCAAGTTGAAGAAAAAAATCTTTTTCTCGTTTTTATTAAATTTAAATATTCTGGAAATTAATAATAATTTCTCTTCATTTTCCCAACTCTGCTGCTCGAACCAAGTGTATATACAAGAACAACACTCGAAATAAATTTATTCAAATTTCATTTATGAATAATGTACATAGACCCGTTACCGGGAGCGAAAGAGATAAAGTGGTGAGAGAGATTGGCGTACAAGTGAAAAACAACTCACTTCCTTGTTATAATCAGGTTACGAACGAACTTTTGGGAATGAAATTATTATGGTAATTCCTTTTTATAAATTGACAAGCACGATATTTTTTTGTGTAATCTCGACTCGGCTATGAATTAAGTAGGGTACTGCAACCAGGACTATTACAATAATCAGAATTTCTTCAAATTAGAAGCGAGGGAAAAAGTTGATCATTAAAATTTTTATAAATTACTCACAAAAGTATTGCCATAAACAAAAAAAGGAAGCTGGAAAAACTATAATTTATTAAATCCAAGTATAGTTGTTGAAGTATTTTCTCGTTGTTAATTGAATAATTGTGTTGTTGTCGTTCACTATATTCTAGTGTATGTGGGATAAGTATAAATAATGTAGGAGGTTTCGGTTATGTGTGTGTGTGTGTGTGTGTATGCATGTACATTTTATATACGGGTTTGAATTTCAGCATTTTTTAAATTTGTTTTTTTTGTTTTTTGTTGATAAGCAAAATGGAAAATCAAAACCAATTTTCTGTATAGTTACATATATTCGTATCCTGAAAATAATAAAAAGAATGCAACAACAATTCAGCATACGTACCACAACAACAAAATTAGAGAGAAAACCGAATGGAGAAAAAGTATGAAAATGTAAGGATGAATGAAAATAACCGAAAAAAGTAGGTACACAAGAAATCTTATTCAAAAGAAGCAGAGCAGTGGCAAGAAAAGTTTGTGTACGTACAATTGGAAGAATGGAATGAATACAAAACTTATTTTCTTTGTAAAAATGAATAATTAATTACGGTTTCGGTAGACTTTTCTTTTTTAATAAATCAAATTTAATTAAAAAGTATACGGAACCAAGATAGCACAAAAAAGGGATTAAGAATCAAAACAAAAACAAAAATGGAATAAAATTAATTTTTGTGGTCCATTTAACTTGTCAGGATTAACTTTTCAATTTTTTTATTTTATTTTATTTTTAGGTAGTATGTCTATATAGACTAAAAATTAACCAGCGAATTATAGACCGAGTCATACAAGACGGTAGACTACTATTTCGCAATTAATTTATTTTGCTGATGTTAATTAGAGGGGTAAATTACCTGTGTCAGATGTACTTAGTAAAAATAATTTGGTACGGGTCATACTGATGCTGTTATTATGGATGATAGGCAAACGTTTATAATACTCATGTTACTAGCCAGTTCCAGTTATCTGAACGATATCTAATAATAGCATTAAACTAGTGCTGCTATTGCAGTTTCAATTGATTTTTATTGAAAATTCACATTGTAATAAGTATTTTTCTGTTAGTATCTTCACAATTTTCCACACTTACTGAAGTAGGTGGATGCAATATATTTTTCTCAGTAGAAAAAAAATTGTATCCAATTACTAATAATGTTATCTTTCTTTTAGACATTAGATTAGATTATTGATATTTTTGAATGATATGAGGCGAAATGAAGTCGTTAATTGCAATTAGCAATAAAGCTTCTAGAATAACGAGCCTCTTTACAAATAAATCTTCTAACACACATGCTCCATTTATTAATGTAGACTCCTTTACTATAGTGGGCATCCACAATGAAGTTAAACAAGTAGGGCCATAAAAAATTCACTGGATTCTAAAGGGTTTTTCAATAAGGACGCTCAGTTTTTAAACGTATACATAAAACAAGATGTGTGAGGATATCCATTCAATTTTTTCTATAGAATAAGAAGGAATAATGAAAATAACATTTTATGGCATTAAGTATGGAATATAACGTAGTTCAAATGTCCGCCGCGGCTTTGCTTGACACGTATTCGAAAGGTCCAATACTTTATCGCACAAATCTGGCTGAATTTTCTGGATGGCGTTTATTATGCTAACTTTGAGGGCATCAATTGTTTGCAGATTATCCGCATAGATCTGCGATTTTAGATCCAAAGGAAGAAGTCTAAAGGTGTTAAACCGCGCGATAACCATGCCTTCAAATCGCTCCTGTTGGAACCACATGCCGTTGGTATCCATATCATCCAGTTTAGGTCACAAAAAATTGCTTGTCATCAATTTGTAGTGGTCGCCGTTGACGGTTATGGCAATGCTAGATTGGTTTTCGAAGAAGTACGGACCGATGATTCCGCCAGAACAGTGAGTTTCTCGGGATGCATTTGGCAATAAAATGGCAATAAATAAATTTGACAATTTCGGTAGTTTACATATTCATTCATCCAAAAAATGTGCCTCGTTGCTAAAAATGAATTTTTTGGCGAGATTTAGACCAATTTTCAATTGATCCGGAGCCCAATCAGTGGATACATGGCATTGTCTATGGTCGTTTACTTTAGGTTCGTGGGTCAGTTGGATTTTATACGGGAGCAGACCAAAGTAGAAGTCGCAGAAAGGCCGAGTTCTTGTGAACGACGATAAATTGATGTGTTGTTGATGATATGGTGAATGGGATATACCGCTGATGACTTATGATTTTCCGATTTGTGTTATTTTCAAAAATGTTTAGCGCCAGTCCTGGATATGCGCAGTCTATGATTTTTCTAAAAACTATTTGTTTTTGTATAATGCAGCAAACTTCTCTACTTGTGACTAGTTGGATCGTTTGTGGTGAATGCGTCGATGCCTTATAGTCGATCATTTTGTATACTTGACGTTAAAAGTGTAAACTTTCATATCAAGGTTTTCTTCTACATGAGTTTGCGTTTAGATTATAACTCAAACTTTTGAAGAGATTCGAAGAATAATTGTTAGTAGCATCATCGATTCGATCGATAGTGATCTTGAATTCAAAACTTGAAGCTTTTTCTACCAACATCTCAAAAAAGGTTTGAGTAAAATATGTTCATATTCAAACAATGGTGTAATTAAAATGAAAAGAACTATTGCTTCTGAATCTCCAGTTAAACATCAAAGCACTCAACTATATGTTTGAATTTTAGAAGAACACCCACTCGCTAACGCTTTGATGACCTTAGACTAATATTTATCAAGAGCCAAAATTTATATTAAGGAACGATCTGCTGGCGCAATTAAACCATAAAGATTTTCACAAGGACTGTTTAACTCCGACAACTTAGCAACAGTTTAGTAGTAGAAATAGTAATTAAAACGGAAGGGAAATTTATTGAGGCCCTTTACAATTACCGCATTACCTTGGACATCTCTATTATTAAAATAAACCGATTAAAGTGGGTCGTTATTTCCGGTAATTTCAATTTAAAATCTAATTGGAAAACTTGCTAAAATTCTTCAGAATGAATAATCTTTTCTTCAAAATCACGGAAGTTGAAAATTTCAAAAATCGTTATTGATCACAATTGACTTATAATACTCGCCCCATACATCGAAAATATTATATACTGTCAAAAAATGTGGACAAAGGTAATACCAATGAAAACATGCAGCGTTAGAGTGGCGTATTAGTCAGCTCGTGGGTAGTGTTATGCCTGATCTACACATTTGTAATCAATGGCCGGAGCCGTGGACATATTTAGCAAGGTCGATAGAAAAACTTTAACTTTTTTTTACTTAATTAAGATAGTGAAATGGAAAATTATTGCTCGAGTGAAGAAATCATCGAACGAGAACAATAATCGCGGAGGTCTGTAAAACCATATTCCCATTGCATTGCTTCATGCCAGCCAATATTACTGACATGGAAGATGAGTCATGAGTTTTGCACTCCGACAGGGAGTCATAGTTGTATTCAATTTCATCACTGCCGTACACAGATGATGAAAAATCTCTTTTGCATCCTGCCCTATCGGGTTTCGAACCCGTTACCTCCCGATCCAAACGCCAAAGCTTTAACCACTGTGCGGCTTGCTCGGTAACTCAACGATTTATTGACTAACATTGATTTCAGCGCAATTCTAAATAACAGTAATAACAATGAATTTCAAATCGGTTACTATTACTCAGTAATTTTTAAATGTATCGAGCAATCAGTACCTTACATTCGTCAAAAAAGAAAACTGAGAACAATGTGAAACCAGAGAGCAATAATTTCTAAAATCATAGTTGGAGTCGGATTAAGCTAAATATACGGGCATCTGTAATAATTTGAAGGATGTATCTCAAGAACTTTATAGAAATTACATCAACAAAATTCAATCCGACATCATCCGGAATCCTAAGCATTCTTGGCAGTTAATTAATGCTGAGCTAATATCTGATAGATATCCTTCAATGGCTATTACAAACCTTTTCAATTAACTCTTTAGTTCGGCTTTCTTAAACAAGGATTAGGATCCTGACGAAGATTATTTCAAGTATATGAATAACGGCGTTCAATCTTCTTTGGTTTCCAACCAGGTTGACTGCTCCAATGGTTTGGAAAATTACTAACTTAAAAGACGATTTCTCACCAGATGGTTTACCGTCTACCATCTTAAAAAAATTCATTGGTAGTCTGATTAAGCCACTTACTTGGATAGACTCCCTTACAGTCCCTATTCACGAGAAAGGGTGCAAATCATAATTTGTAATTATAGGCCAATTTCTAAGCTATTATGGGTAAGCTGCCTTACTATTGAAATCGAAAGAGTTCGTTCATTAACTATTTGAACGCCTGAGCAACAATTGTGTATTGTTCCTTTCGACGTCTCACTATTAAATTTTTTTAAACAAAACAACAACAATTTTAACAAAAAAAATGGAACTCTTAGACAAATTTTTTATTTATTATTGAGATCGAAAGTATTGTTTATGATCCATCGACGTGTGACAACCGTTGTTTGGATTAGGGCAATTTTGAGTGACCGAATGGGAAAAGCATAAAAAAAATTGTAAAATGGAAGGAAACGAGATCTTCCCGTAGCATGCCAGTATGTCCCATCCAACAGTATGCCCCATCCAGAAGTCCTGGAATTTGACTAGGATTCAATGAACTTTTCTGCAAAATAAGTTGGTAAGGTATTCTCATAGAGACAGCCAAATCCCTACATGGGATGTACCGTTAACAAAATAAAAAATAAGCTCATTGTTTATGATTTACTGTATGATGCATTTTTCTTCATCATATCTCACCTCTTCGCCAATAAACAAAATTTTAAAGTGGGGGTTTTTGTAGCACGTTTGCAGCAATTATTTTATGCGCGGCCCGTGTTGTGTACTCACGAACACAAACGAAAAAACAAAAAAAATTTGGGGTTAAAACTTTTTTTTTACAAAAACGCAATTAGTATGAAAAAGTATTTTGGTAGAAAATAAACGCTTGAGCAAATGTGAAAAATTTTACATTTTGCTTCAATGCCTACTAGATTTTTAAATTTTATTTTTAGTTTTTTCTATCCATTCCGCATTCAAGCAATCGGCGCCCACTACATGGTTAGTGTTAATGTCATTGCTAGTAATGACATTACTTATATCATTACACACAAAAAATTAATGACAATTTTTAACTTTACACGGTCAGTTTTAATGCCATAAGTTTTATCATTACTACTTTGATTCGTGACAGGCCACGTTTTTCTTAAACAAAAACATCAATATGAATCGTCGTGGTAAAGCCTGCATTGCCATTATTTTGGCGTTATGCTTAAAACAAAAAGCGCCAAGACGAATCTGAATGAAAGAGTGAATTAAAAAACGAGTGAACTATTCTCATATTATTGTTTTGAATTGAAAGAAGAGGGAGAATTTTTGAAGAGGGAGAACTTTTCAAAATTTTGAAGTTTTGCTGCGAATGCTGGAGCCTTTGATTGTAGGAGCACAACTATGCGGGAGTGCTTACCGGTAAGTGAAGGCTGGTAATAACATTGCGATATTTGACAACTGGAAGTAATTTTGAAGATCTTAAGTTTCATCTTAAGTTTCTCTGCATTCATGTCGCCTGCTTCCATAAGTCGTGCAATTTTGGAAATATGCGAAGTTCTTATCTACGTATTGCAAGAATATATAAAAATACGCATTTTATGGTACACTAAATCACAAAACTTAAATTAATTTTAATAATCATTTTCAGTTCCCGAGAACTCCAGAAGAGTGAATTAATATTGCTACCGATTTTTCTAATTTAAATTTATTTTAGAATACTTTGGGGGCAATTAATGGCAAACATATAGTCATCATAAAACCTTGCAAATCAGGATCTTTATAACGGCTTTTTCAATAGGAATGACACAATTTAAAATGGTTATAATGGCAACACTGCCTATTATTTTTTGACATTTCTTATGTCATTTGTGTTCAGTAGGTTGTGCCATTTAATCATGGAAAGATACACGCTTCAACAACGTTTAGAAATTGTTAAATTGTTTTATCAAAATCAGTGCTCATTTGTGAATACTGAGCGAAAGCTAAGAAGAATTCATGGACGATATTATTCAGTTAATTGACTCACTATTCGTCGTATTGTAGACAAATTTGAAACCGAATTTTCTTTACACGATACAAGAGTACCAGTACGACAAAGAAATGCACGCACACAATAGAATATTGAATTAGTAGCAGCAAGTGTAAGAGAAAATCGGAATTTATCGGTTCCACGTCGTTCTTAACAATTAAATCTTTCTCAAACAACAACATGGAGAATTTTAAGAAAAGGTTTGGGCTTACATCCTTACAAAATTCAACTGGTTCAAGAGCTAAAGCCATTAGACTACCATAAACGTCGTTTATTTTCTGATTTTGCTCTTGAACCACTTGAAAATGATGAACATTTTTATCGACAAATTTTATTCAGTGACGAAGCTCATTTTTGGTTAAATGGTTATGTAAACAAACAGAATCGCAGAATTTGGAGTGATATCCATACGAAACTGTTCAAACACCATTACATCCAGATAAAGTCACTGTGTGCTGTGCAATTCCTGCTGGTGGAGTGATTGGTCCATATTTCTTTAAAGAAAATGGTCGAAGAGTAACAGTCAATGGAGAACGACATAGAACAATGTTAACTGATTTTTTTTCATACGTAATGGTATAATGTAACGTTCCGTGTAACCCTATTGGTAAACTCTTTATTACAACTATGAAGGTTTGTATAGTATTCGCAAGGAATTCATAATGGTAGGTGCAAGAATGAATGGACGAGTGTCAGCTGGAGGTGTTATATTTTATTCCAAGTTTGGGGAAATGTTAAAGCAAAAGTCTTTAAATTTGCCGAAGCCCAGTCCATTATTCAACACAAAGGAACATTTTCCTTATGTGTTTGTTGCGGATGAGGCGTTCGCATCGGATGTCAGTTTAATGAAAACATACTCCCAAAAACTATTAAATGATGCTCAGCATGAGTATAATAGAAGACTGCTCAGTGCCCGTGTAAATGTGGAGAATACTTTTGGGATTATGGCTTCCAAATTCGGTGTTTTCCAAAAGCCTATTTAAAAAACCAAATGAGGCAGAAACAATAACATTGGCTTGTTGTTATCTTCTTAATTTCTTAATGAAAGATAATAACCCCACCTACCGTATTTTAAATGAAACTATTAAAAATGACTGTAGCTTTGCAGATTTACAGAGTACTCTGCATCGGAATAGTACTTCGGATGCCAATAAAATTAGAGAAAAATATTGTTCCTATTACAATAATGAAGGCGCGTTATCTAGTAGTGAAAACTCTCCATAAATAGTAAAGGCAATTCCTTTAAACCAGATATTTTTTGATTTGGCATAAAATTTTATAAAAGTCAAGCTTTGTAAAAATAAAATAAATAATTACTGTATTACTGCAATCCACCATTACTTGTTTTTCTTTATTTATTTTCAACCTCTACAATCTGTTCTTGGTCCGAAGCACTTTCCTGAGGTTTTGGGGAAGAAGCGGCATATGCCTGGTTTACGTATACACCATCTGAGCTTTGCATAGCTTTCGTATCAATCTATAGTACGGACATGGTAACGGAGGGTTATAGATGTGTTCATTAACAACAAAAATTCCTTTAGGCATCGTGATCCGAACCAGGTACCTCCCGATCCAAACATCAACATTTTAAGTCCTGTGCTATTCATCATTACTTATTGAATATTGGATTTATAAGAAGTCACAAAGGCTGTTTGGTATTTGCTACACTCCAACAGTAGAAATTGAGTCATAACGAACCCTCACACTCAGATCACGAGTACATCCCACTAATATTAGGATTTGCACCCAGGGACTCTTTCACCGCTACGTGAGAAATATAAGTTTAGCACTGAGCTCTATTACAGAGGTACTGTTGCTTAACCCAGTCGGTGATAAAACAGTAAAGTAACTAGAATCCTCGTTAATTTTAATTGAATTTCAATGTAATGTGCCCTGGCTTGCCTCAAACAGCACGTCATTTATAATAATAGTTAATAGCTTTCTCTGCAAGAGCTCTTTGCTTGGAATCCAGCGTATTCAATTTTTCACCGCTGGCTTTGGCAATCGTTGGAATCTGTTCATTAATGTTATTAGATTTATCCAATAATGAACTTGCTTTTTGAAGAAGCTCGTTTTGTTTTGATCCTCGTCCTATACGTTTCGTTGAATCTTCGGCGCTGGTAGACGTAGAGTGAATGACCTTGATGCCGTAGGGGTTGCTAATGAAGCTGGTTCGTTCTCACATTCTAACGATTCATTATTCTAACAAAACAAAAATAAATTATTTATTTTGTTGGTATGTAAAACCCTAGATGTTGGTATATATATCTTATCCGTACAGCATCCGGACCTTTCCGACGATAGTATTTTTTAAGCTCTTTCCGATAATTTGATCTCAAGGTATTTATTTTGCGCTTCACTTCGGCTAGCAGTAGTTTTTCTAAAGAATCATTTCGCATTTTTTTGTTTATATAATTGGCACAAGTAGGATTCCATAATTCCTGTAATACCTCGTATGTCACGATAAAGTTTCTTAATACAAGTTTCTGCTCAGTTTTCACTTCACTTGATGATAATTCGATTATATCGCAAACGGATAAATCGACATCATCCACCACAGACTCGTAACTATCTATTTATAATTTTTATTATTAATACTTATCACATGTACGTAATAATATTAAAAATTAGAATGCCATATAATGGCGGCAGATAGTGATGCAAAGGTATCATTCATCATTACTTTGAATTACACAATCATTATTAATGTCGTTACTAGCAAGTAATGACATTAATACTGGCCGTGTAATGGGCGCTAATATAAAATTAAAATAATTTTATACATACCTAGACACGTGCCACACGAGTTTTCGTGGAAAGGAAAGTGCCGCTTGAGTCTTGTTGCAAAACGAAGTATGTAGAGAAAGAGTAATTAAACCTGGCTTCCTCAAACCTTACTTCAAGTGCATTAAATATCTTGGAGGCCGGCGAGGTAAATCTGGGCTTGTGTTGTTAAGTGCCCGTTTAAAGAATTTCACGATACTTATGTAGCGAAGGCTCTGTTCACAGCCTGGATTGCAACGTAGATTTCTTCGTTTTGCTTTACGAGAGCTACCTCCACGCCCCGGAGTGGTTAAACTGATCAATTTACAAACCCTCCAGTAAGCACTACTGGCGAAATCGATTCATCTGTTTTGCTTGAAAATATGCATTTAAAATGTCAATTTTCGTGCATCAAGAACAGTAACTGCCTTTAGAATCACATATCATAGGACGGACTATGGACAAATTGAACTAATTTCAAGAATGCTCTGCAAATTTTTTTTAAATGTTGAGTTATTGGACTTTAATTATAATTTTTCTTTAAATTATTATTTTATTGTTTTGAAGAACAACATTGAATTTTATGATTGACATTTATCGAATCGAATTTTTATCTTAATTATTGACGCTTCTCATTTCTCATCTTGTGGCTGCGAGGCAGTAACTATTTTTTTACCACTTAAAATCCATTTATTTTTGTTGCTTTTTATTTTAAAGTTCATTATTAAAGTTTCAATTAATAATGTTTAATTCAGCAGTCTTATGTCCTTAATTTAACTATATAAGTAATAATAAGACAAATGATGACACCCCGCATGCACTTAGGCCGTCAATATGTTCATGGGATTCAACAGGTATGCATTATTCGCATTTGGTTTTTATTTGGGTTTTATTAAATTTGAAAAATGAAAAGGATATCACTTTCCTATTTTATTAACTTATAATTGGATTTAGTAACCTATAAGCTTTAAGCTATAGGGAGTAAAATACAACATTATTTGCTGACAGTTCGTAATGCACTTTGCTAGTGAACGAATAAACAACACCTAGTAAAATTTATCATAATTTTGCATCCCATTCTAAATTCAAAGAAACAACATTTAGGCCCGTTGCAAACTTGAGCTATGTTTTTTGACTTATGTGAGCTATGTTTTCATTTACAGCTAACCGTTTTGGTTTCATAAACTTAAATAAGAGAAACATTGTAGATAAATTTCAGGATCAACCCAATCTATATATTCAAATGTTTTATTTTTGCTTTGGAGGTAATTAATTAGCTCACATCGCCCATAAAATGAGCCATGTGTGCTGTTTCTACCTCACAGGTTTAAATACAGATATTAAATAAATTAGGGTGTACGAGTGGCTTGAGCTAAGCCTCGCGAATTCGGTTTCACTTATTTAGATTTTGCAACGTAAACTGAGAAGCTGTGATCTCAAAACATAGCTCACTTTGCTAAAAAACATAGCTCAAGTGTGCAACGGGCCTTAGAGTCGTATTTGTAATTTTTTGTAACACAAATTTCATTATCAAACTAATTTTGCTCTTTGCAACGTGGGCATTGCTAAAGTTGTGACGTGTGGCCTAGATTCGAATGCTAACAAGAGGAGCAAAGCTTTTTCAATCATTAAAAGTGTAAAGTCATGGAGAGGAATGCAGCAGCGCCAGAGTATTGTTCATTTGTAAATTAGATATTTAAAGAAAATGGTTTACAGTTTTTTTTTATCTGTAAGTTATGGGAACATTTGCTAAAATTCTATTAAAAATAATGGTTCCTAAGGCAAGAATGGACGTTTGAAAAACGGGCAATTAATATTGTGATTGAATTTCCTTGTCTCATAACCAAAATAAATCCTTTTATATTACGGTCCGATTTTGAAGACTATTACAGTTAAAAACTATTCGGGTTTAAAATCGTTTAAAATATGGCAGCCCTTTCTAATATAATACCGTAAATCTTAATTTAATGTTAGGATATTACCATTTGGCCATATTATACAAAGCATTTCGGGTAGGTATCCCAAATTTTATAGCATTTCGAATTTATTTCCAAAAAATATTCACATGACGTTAACAATTAGCAAACAATAGGGAGATTGTCATGTGTACGTATATTAATGTGTACATTTATATAGGTCAATCGTTTTAATTTACACAAAGATAGGAACGTATTCATCTATGTTGAATTTTTAAGGAATTTATGTTTAATTTGTCTATCAATCAATCAAGCAGTCAATTACAATCTATTTAAAACCAACAATACCACAAATAGATCAATTAAACATTTTTTGTTTTAGATTGTCACCATAAATCATTTATATTATGACCTTGAGCTTGAATAATTGTTCTAGTATTAAATAATGCCGCATTGAAATAATGACAAATATTTTCCTTTAATACGCGTTTGTGTTGTAAATGATACTCGAAGTAGTTTAAAAATAATCTTTCAAAAGCTTTTGAATTTTGATACAAAATACTTGGATGTTTTCTGGTTAGTATACGCAAACGTGTATTTGTATTATATACCGACGAACGTAACAAATCCAATACTTATACGGATTCCTAGAAATTCCTTCTATTTTATTTTTTATTTACTTTCTGAAGAAATTACACAACGCGCGAGTGGTAAAAAGAAAATCAAATATTTCCTGAGGGTGAATTGAATTTTTGTGTATTCATGAGTACAACGTCGTTCGGTCTTACACTACATTTTTATTGTGTTTTTACTTTTTATTTTGCTCATCATTATCTTCTAAGATAAGCTGCACAAGGAGGTGTAAAATAACTCTAAGGTTACGCTACGGCTAGTGCAGCGTTGTCCATAGAGGCAAAACAATGAGGGCGCCGCACTTGTAGAATTATGTGAAAATTTTGCTGAAATATTCCAATTATGAATTTTACATCTTTGAATATAACGAGCCTAAAGCGTTTTTGTATATTATATTGTTGTGTACCGAGTTATAATGCAGTCAGAATTCCGCAGTAGGAAGATATTCTGAAAATACACAATATTAAAATTTATAATTGGAAATCTGAGAAACGTTGTGAAAGGTTTGTGTGCGATATATGAAAATACAATTACGTGCTTTACATTTAGAGTAAGCGCCTTGTTATGGTATATTTGTTTAAATTTGATATAAGTAAGATTATATTTACAGAAACCATTTAATTTTCATACCGAAATTTAATTAAATGTGACTCAATTGAATTCAGGTTTAACATCGTTTCCTAATCTTCAACAGAATAGTCTAATTTTTGCTGTGAACAGATTCACGTGTAAATGTGCCTCGGCCGTGTACAATCACTACCAATTTAAAATCGAAATGCCACTCAATGTAAAGTCTCATTTAAAATTTATCAAATTTTAGTGCTGATGAATCCTGATAGTGTCTCGGACATTAAGCTAAATAAATATAAGCGACAGGGAGATTCTTATGTAGATCGACACATATGGTACATGTCAAAAATGGCTTTTATTGGGAGAATGCCTATAACAACAGTTCGATGGAGCTCCACAGTAGAAAATAGGTGAGGTAGTTTATACATTGTTTTAGCAAACATATTTGGTAAAATCTGCAATTTATTCAGTTTCTTTTTAACGGCTGAACCCAAGGTTGAAAAAGCATATGAGAATTAAAGAGAAATAATTTCCACGTAAATTTCCAAATAAAATCCACGTCATATGCTTATCGAATATTAGTCCCAGGTACTTGAATTCGTCCACTCGCTCTATGGTGCAATTTACTACTTGAAGTGTTGTTAAATCAATGTGTCGTAGGCGTGGGGAGTGAAAAATTATATATTTTGTTTTGCTAAAATTGAAGAAAATCCAAAAATAAAATAATATAGTCCCTCATATGTACCAATGCTAACCGGCAATCTCTGGATTCATAGAAGAGGGCCATATCGTCAGTAAACATAGTATAACTCGTGAGCCGTAAATTGGCCATATAACTTATGTAAATTAAAAATAACAAAAGGCCAAGGACACTTCCTTCCCTAAAGTGGAGCTTTTTACACCATTTAAAATCACAAACTGTTTTCGATTACTAACGTAGCTTGCTAAAAGTTTTTATGATAGGCCACGAAAATGTGTAATTTCTGTTGAAGTAAACTGTAATCTACTACACAATCAAAGCTTTACGAAGATCAAGAAATAAGCCAGATATATAGTTTTGCCTGTCAAAATTATGATAAATAAAATCAGTAATGGCTGTTAGGGCAAATCTATCCCAGAAACTAGTCAAAATCTATACTGACGAGAATAGAAAAAATAAGATTTATTTAGAAAATCGAACATCCGGTCAGCCATAATTTCTTCTACAATTTTTTCAAATACCGACAAAACTGAAAATGAACGATAATTATTAACTAGTTTGGAAATTCCAGATTCAGGACTTGCGTCACTTTAGCAATTTTAAGACAATCGGGATAAACACCGCTTTCCAAAACCATATTAACTGGATCAGTGAGTAATTGTAAAAAAATGGTGAATAATTCTTCAGAATCACATTACGAATGTTATCATAACCACCACACTTTGTTTTAGCGAGAGTTGAAATTAAATTCGATATTTCGCTGCAAGAAGTCAGCGAAAAGAAACATAAATTAATGCTAGGCGTCATGGTGTGAAATTTATTTAAATCCTCTGAGCCTGGGCTAGAACTACTTGCTGATACAGAAGAATCAACAAAGTTAACAAAACTGTAATTAAATATATTAACAATAGCAATAAGATTCCATGTAATGATTTAACTGTTTCCAGATTCCTTTTTGGCTTAAATTTTTAAATAAATTGCCAAAATAACGCTTCTTTGCGAAATATTTTCCGTTTTTAATCTTCCTATTTAGCAAATCTAATTTATGTTTTAGTTCCAAATTAGTACTGTTCGTTTTAAAACCCTTCAATGTACGGTTTTTAAGTTAAGTTAAGCCCCAGAGATCAATAGTCATCCAGGGACAATTACTTGCATTTTTAATTTTTACATTGACTTGCTTTAATACGGACAACTGCGGAACAACTTTATTATACAGACTCAGGATTTTTGATGTCAAATACGGTAATCCGAGTACAATATTTAGACTTGAAGCGAAATTTTGAGAGTAAACTATGATCACTTAAGTCGGCTTAAATGGTAAAATTCCGAACTTGCTTCCGAAATATTATGAAAACTACTAACAAAGTGGTCTAAAATATTACGGCTCAGGGGTCTGGTAAAAAAGTATTTGTTACAATCATACCATGAAAGAGCACGGTTGCGTTATAGTCTGAGATTAAGTTAGAATTTTTATTAACAGATATGTTCATGTCACCAACTAAAATAAAATCGTGTGTAGATTTATGGTTTCGGAGAAGTTGTTCTAAAAAATCAAGAAACGATGCTGGGTCAGAATTAGGCGGCCTATATATTCGGCATACCTTCGTTAGATTAAACTGCAAAAGTTGCATGCATCATTTTCTTGGTGTATGGAATATCATTCTTATCATTCGTTCTACCATCCGTATAATAGAAAATACTTACGTAATCTATAATATTATGCATTGGAAGTTTATACTAAATTTATCCTAAAACAAAAAAAATAACAAATTTAGGATAAATTTAGGAAAAACTTGACACACGAAAATCCTGCAACCCCGTTTAGTATTACGTGTCAGCCGAACGGCTTAAACAATTATGGAGTGGTATACACTTTAGACACCAGCAAGGTAGGTAGAATTCATTAGAACTTTATGAATATTGCTGAGTCGATAGATTTGATCTAGATACGCGTCCATTATCAAGGAAACCGATGCCAAAATGCTGCAACTCCGTTTAGTATTACGTACCAGCCGAACAGCTTAAATAATTGTGGGGTGGTATACACTCCAGATACCAGTAGGGTAGGTAGAATTAATTAGAACTTTATGAAACTTGCTGAGTCAATAGAGTTGATCTAGATGCACGTCCCTTATCAAGGAAACCGATGCCAAAATTATGCAACTCCGTTTAGTATTACGTGTCAGCCGAACGGCTTAAATAATTGTGGGGTGGTATACACTCCAGACACCAGTAGCGTAGGAAGAATTCATTAGAACTTTATGATACTTTCCGAGTCGATAGATTTGGTCTAGATACGCGTTCATTATCAAGGAAACAGATTCCAAATTCCAGTAGCCTTGTTTGTTGTTAGGTGCAATTTGATCGAATTTACGAGAGATGACGTAGCGTACTGCAGGATGCATTAGGGGCAACAAAACTTTATAAGCTTGCTGGTTACAGAGATACAGCTTAAATTTGATGTTATCAAAGATTGAACTAAAATGGATCTGTTAATTGAGATCTGGCTGATCCTTTAATATTATATACATATATAGGTAAAAATATATATATATATATATATATATATATATATATATATATATATATATATATATATATATATATATATATATAACTTTCGGATTTACCTACGTAGGCTCAACTTCATTATTAATGGGTTTCCTAACTTGTATACCAAAAACACCTAAATGACGACAATTCACTACCACACGCTCAAATATTTTAGGAATAAATTAGTATAAACTTCCTACCACTTTGTAGGTGTGTGAAGTTTTTCCTAAATTAATCCTAAATTTTTTTTTTTTTTTGTTTTAGGATAAATTTAGTATAAACTTCACATGCATAATTATTCCTTATATGATCAATTTATTCCTTGTCATTGAAAAACCTATTCCTAATAGTTGATTTAACTATTCCTTGTAGTAAACAATTTATTCCTAAAATAAATATAAATTATTCCGATTCGCGAATAAATTTATCAAAAAAAAATTTAATTATTCTTTCTAAGAACAACAAACACCGGACAAGTGGTGCAGTGGTTAAAGCTGCGGCACTTGGACCGGGAGGTGCTGGGTTCGAATCCCATCAGAGGCTAGATGCAAATCGAATTTTGATCATCGATTACGATCGGTGATGCTAATAAATACAACTAAGACCCTCTGATGGAGTGCAGAGTTCCGTGTCACGCGCCGACCCACCTTCCATGTCAATGTACAGGTTGACATGGAGCTTGCAATGTGCAGGTGGTATACTGTAGTTGTGTGAGTAGGTGAAGTAGGTGGGTTAATGATGTGGAGTGAATGAGTGGTATCACAATGGGCCTAAGTGTGCAGTAAGCAACCACTGAAACCACCTTCTAAGAACAAAACTAAAAGAAATTATTAATATTTTTTGTCATTATTGGGAATTATATTAACTTTTGTTGCTAAGAATATATTGTCCCTAAATATGATTTATTATTCGTTAGTTAAGCTGGGCTAAATTGTGAACTTTGAAATAATAGATTCCTGGACGTATGTGAAGTTATCCCAGAATTATATCCCAGAACTAATTTGCGCTTGTGGGAAGTTATCCCAGCCCAGAATTGTTATCCATTTTAATGAAAAACGAAAGATTATCAAATTTTTTATATTTGAATTGTTTTTCATATAATAAAAACAAATAAAATCCAAAGAATCAGAAAACTGTAAAATTCTGAGTTGCATATAGTAATGGAAAATTATTGGCAATGTAAGAAAAATTCGTTCCGTGGCAAGTACCCTAAAATGAACTCTGGGCTGGGAATTTCATTGATTTTTGTATAATCAGTCAGCTCAAAATTAGCTACTTGGTGAATACATTTCAAAATCATGTAGCCCTAATCCGAGACATATTTAGTTTTTGGCGAAATAATTTTTGATTTATCGAGTGGGATGATAATTTACATAAAAATCAATGAAATTCCTAGCCCAGAGTTCATTTTCGGGAACTTGCCACGGAACGTATTTTTTCTTACATTGCCTGCAATTTTCCATTAGTATATGCGACTCAGAATTTTACAGTTTTTTGATACTTTGGATTTAAATTTTTTTTATTATATGAAAAACAATTCAAATTTAATAAATTTGATAATTTTTCGTTTTTTCATTAAAATTTATAAAAATTATGTAATAATTCTCAGTATTTGAAAAAAATGAATCAAAAGCTGGGCTGGGATAACTTCATATGTTAGTGTTGCCTGATTAAATACTGTTATTTTCTGGGATATAATTCTGAGATAACTTCACTTACGTGATTCCTGGTAGGAATAATGTATTCTTCAATTTCTTTCCGTGTATAAAAAGTAATAATTTATCGAACTTAGTTAGATCGTTCATACTGTATTCATACTTCAATTTCTTCGTTCATTCATTCATTCAAACAATTTTTTCGACCAATCATATTGCTCATAATGAAAGAAACCGTCATTTTGGAGCAATTTGATTGGTCGATAAAACTATTCAAATGAGGGAATGAACAAAGAAATTGAAGTATGAATGCGGCCTAAATATTGATTGAAGTATCTTTAGAATTTGAACGTGATACTTGCCGAATTATCATTGGCACATTCAAATCCAAGTAAAGGTACACATTTAAAATATGTATAATTTTTCTATTGCTAATTATGTTTGAATCAAGTAGGCTCGTACAAAAACAAAATTAACCTTTGTAACAATCAGGTGTTACCTTGATTTTAGGGACTTTACGAATTATCCTGAATGCCACCTACAAATTCGGTGAACTTGTATTTATAAACAAATTCGATTTAGTAGCGCACTATACCTACTTATATTTCAACAACGCACAGCTCTTTCAAAATAAACAATATAACTGTACTAAATCAAATGGAGGCAGGTCGAGCAACCAGTTTTAGTAACCCCTTCATAAAACAGAAAAATTAAATAAAAAATATTTGACTCGTTCATTATCTAGCCGGACAGCGTAAAGCAAATTTCTAAACAGCTGTTTCAACAGTAGTTTGTGATGTTATAAAAAATAAGTTGATAAACTAAAATATATTATAAATTAAAAATTATAAGTGAAAAGTTATCCGGTGTGCTATAATCGTGTGCTACAGTCGAAATTTCCAAGCAGCTGAGACTGAATACCATTTATTTAATTTTTCTGGACTGCGCTTACCAAGGTAATTTTCTGTTTTTGGCTTGTGTTATAAAATGAGTTCTTATTAGTGTATTTTGCCTTAAAATATAGAAACGGATCGGATTGAAAGATCAACCCGTTGCATACGATATAAGATATCCGTTTACTTGGTAAGCGTATTTTGTTTATTTACCTATTATTAAAAAAAAACACCGAAAATATTATAATTAGTGTTCGATAAATAAAAAAAATATCACAACAAGAACATTAAAGTCCAGCTATAGGTACAACAATATTGGGGTGTAGCGAAAAACACGGCGCAAAGGACGTTATAAAAAGAAAACAAACGGATTCTAATTCTTCATTACATTAAATGGTTGATGCATGTAATATTTTTTCCCGTTTGATAAAACTATTCAAGATTATTATATTTATATTTTAACAATATATTATTATTATATTTATATTAATATTATTTATAAGATGCATGTTAACCCAATGAGGATCATGGTTCGAAATCACACTCACGTAAAAATATGCTAAAATGTTAAGCGCAATATAGATTATATTTAACAAAATTATATTTACTTTACATATTTCATATTTATATATTTTACGTACATTTATTTATTTTGCAACATACATATATTATAATATAATTTTGGTTATTAACATGTTACAACTATTTATTTGTATATTCACGTACTAAATTGTTTATATTTATAGTTAAACTTTTGTTCTTGTAATTTACGTTTTATTGCCGATTTGATTTTTACTATTCTGTCTACTTGAAAGAAGTGTGCCAGAAAGTGGTATTCATGCGTTTCTTATTTCCTACAGATGTTGTGTGTGGTTTTCATGTTAGTTCGTTATTAGATTAAAGTGAAGTTAAGAATGTGTAACTAAAATAATTTTACTGTGATGGGATAAGTTTCAACAGCGCCTTTGGGGGGTTTCGATTTTTTGAAATCAAACATTATATGGAGGCGTGGGTTATGAATAGTGACCAAGAGATCGAAGGACATACAACCATGTCTAATGATATCGAACATTTAGAGCAACATTATCAAGCTTCTGGTAAACGGTGGAAAGAACCCATACCCACCTAGCCGGCAATATGCTACACCTTCGAAACAGCTACCACAAGTCTGTTAACGGTTTGATTAGTGTTTTTTTAGCTCATAAACACATGGTAACCGTTACACCTTGTGATTTTGATATTTAGACTATTAAGAGACAAACAATAAGTATTGATAGTACTGATGGTACTACTCTTAAAATTTCTCTTCAAAAATATTTGAAGACGTGTCAATTGTGATTTTTACTAGTACGAGACATTGAAATTATATTTTTATTGGAATAAACGATAAAACAACATATTTTCGCGAAAAATATTATTTTAATATTTATATTTTAGTAATAAATTCGGGAAATTAGATAATTGGGGGGAAATTGGAATGTATAAGGGATATATTTAATTTTGCAGAAAATAAACTTCAACCAAATATTTACTTTACAAAAATTATATTGTTGAAATATTTTTTTTTTTTAAATTATTTATTTATACAACCGTTATTTCTCTTAGTTTTAATGCAATATAATAAAAGTTTAAGCATTTATGATGTTTAAGAAAACCTATTTGATTGGTATTAAGTTAAGAAATTTTTAAGAGAACCTCTTAACTAATCAGTACGTGCAGAGTCGCACAATAATCTTAAGTAATAGAAATCTATAAATTATGAGAAATTTCGTAGTTAAGACCTTCATGACTGTACGTCAGAATCGCACGGTAAAATTTTTTTTAATATAAATGTTATAAATTAAAAGTGTAAATAAATGTGTATGGTTTCCCAATTAAAAATAAATAAATACACATAGTCAAAAAAGTATTCGATCAGTCTGAAATTTTAATTGTTTATGATTATTAGAAAAACAACTGAATTCCAAATAAAAAAAAATATGTGCAGGGCTTTATCACTTAAACATATCCTTTTCATCCACATAAACAAAATGTAAATATTTCCAATTAAATTAAAACAAAAAGTTAATTAATACACGCAGTACTAAATTACGTCAAATAGTATTCGAGCATATGATCTAGTGTTCTTTGCTCATCTGTTTCAACCTTTTATTTAATAATAATACTGCTAATAAAAAATTTAAGCAAAATCGAACATTCAGTCTCAGTTTAGTTTTACACGATGGGTCGTGGGTCGGAATTTTCGGTTGATTTAAAAAGTGATAATACAGCACTTTGAAGACAAAATGTCTATAAGAAATATTTCAAAAATTTTAAAAAAGCCTTATTCTACCGTTCATTATATAATTTCCAATTACAAAAGTGATAAAACTGCGGTTAATAAAAAAAGAAGTGGCCGGCCAAGAGTGTTTAACATTAGAGAACAACGAAAAATAATACGCCAAGTTAAGAAAAACCCTATGCTAAGTGCTCCAAAAATCCAAGGTCGAATGGAGGTTGAAATTCAAAAGACTTGTTCTACACAGGCCATAAGAAATATTTTACATAAAGCGGGTTATAATGGTCGTACGGCTCGAAAACGACCGAAAATTTCACCGGTCAATAGGAAAAAGCGCATCGTGTATGCCAGAAAATATGTTGGTAAACCAGATGAGTTGTGGAACTCGGTTTTGTTTTCAGATGAAAGCAAATATAATATTTATGGTTCTGATGGCGAAAAGTAAATGAAGCTTATGAACACTGTAATATAAAAGAAACAGTCAAGTTTAATGGGGGTGGTATGATGGTATGGGGTTGTATGGCAGCATCGGGCGTGGGAGAGCTTGTTTTATTGACTCCACAATGGACCGGTACGTAAAAGGTGTTAGTGCTTTGCAACACATTTTATTCAATTTATTTATTACAGGTTTGTCTACTTAGATTCCTGTAATTTGAAAAAAAGCGCGGAGAAGTTGGGAATAGAGCGGGATTTCATTTTTCAACAGGACAATGATCCCAAAAATTCATCAAGGATAGTAAGAGAATACTTGTTGTATAACGTAAATACAGTTTTGCCACATCCTCCACAATCTCCAGACCTCAATCCTATTGAGCATTTGTGGGATGAATTAGAGCGCCGTATTCGCACACAAGAAATTGCAACTAAAGAGCAACTAAAAGCCATTATCTTGGCAGAATGGAACAAAATTACGAATGTGACTACTGGCAAGCTTGTCAAATCAATGAAAAGTCGTTTACTGGCGGTTCTTGCGGCAAAAGGGCGGAATACGTGTTATTAATTTACCTATGATCGAATACTTTTTTGTCATACAATAAACGGTATTTTTACAATTTCCATTTTTTTTATTAGGTTAAATTTATTGTATTTACAAATCGATACTTGGAATACACTGACAATATAATAAGGATTATTTTTTAAAAAGTAACATTTGTTTACAATTATTTTATTTGTACTGAATACAGCAATATTTCCGTCATAGTCAAATGATCAAATACTTTTTTGACTATGACACTCTCCAGAAATTCTTTTGAAGTTGAGGGACCTAAAAATTTTTCAGAATCACTTATTAATTATATTTTTATTTTCATTTCTTTGTTTGTTTGTCTAAGCAGTCTTAAAAACTAATTTATAGAAATATTTTAATTGGAGTGAACAAATTTGGAGAATTTTTTTAACAAAAGATTATTATAATTTTTCCTGTTTGCAGTGGTCTTATTAAATGATCACGATTTACTAATTAATTTCATTTACAGAACCTCTAGTTTCTGTAGTTACCTCGACGAGGTTTTTCAATTGTATACCGGGAGGTAGGCTTCCGTTTTGTTTCACACAAATTTATATTAACCATAAAAATGGTTCTTTGGCAATGAAAAACTGTAATTTTAGCCAGAATATATTTTCTTCAAAGAAATAGTTTTGCTTCTGTATGTTTCGATGGCACTAAAAAGTTAATATTATTTAACTCGCAATAAATCCGAGAAATGTTCATTGAAGAATCTTTTTTGAGGAACTCAACCTCTTTAACCTGGCGGAAGCCAATTTATTTCTTTATTATGACTGGACTATTATAGTTCAACGGTAGAAACTAAAAAATTAATAGCACAAATTGCATAATACACAAAGGATAAAGAAAAGTCGAGCGAGATACGCAAAAAATCCCATTCATGTACGATAGTTGTATATAAGGCTAAAATCTCGTAGACATTTATTATAAAAAAGAATTCCGTTTAATTATAATTTATCGCATTCAATTTAGCTGGAAAATAATTATAAAAAAAAAAAAATTCCATCATTATTCCCAGAGCCTTATCCCCGCACACACATCACAAAATAACTTTCTCTTACACATCTTAATTTCTTTTTAACTTTCTAACATTTTGTTTGTTCTTCGAAAAACATTTTTCTAAATAATTAAATCGCACAAAAAATAAAATAATATTTTTCAATTTTAGAAATGTTTGTTGTCAAATGAAATTCCATCTTAAGAATTTTCTTTTATATTGTCAAATAGATAAAATTCCCACCCTTATCGTAAATTTAACAGAACAACAGCAGTCTCGTAGTATGTAACAAAAAAAAATTGGTACAATAATAAAAAACAACTATACGAATCTTAAAGAGAAATTTATGAAATTTTGTACTTTTTAAATTCTATACACTACTTCTTGAAAAAGTGAGTTAAATTAATTTCAAATTTTTTATTTTTCTTAAATATAATAAACTAAATTTTCAAAGCAAAAAAATATTCTGGTATTACATAAATAAAAATTTTCGTATTATCTCCTTTTCTATACAATATGTTTCTACTCGTTTATGGTGTGGTGCCCACCAGCTCCCTAAAGAAGGGGTACGGAAAATCTATGAAAAATCATCATGCTGCAACGTAATAAATTCTGAAACTCAATGCAATAAAAAGTTTTCTTTATATACTCTAGTTTTATATCTTCGTTTATACAAAAAAAACTGTCTAAGATAAAAAGCAGAAGAAACAACAACAACACCAAAAAATAGTTTCGTCTTATTTATTTTTCAAGAAGAAAAGACTTTGATTGTAATTAACAGCATTAAGAGTTAAAATCATCAATTAAGACGATTTTTTTATGTTCGATAATTATTGCCATGTTTTGTTAAGATTTTCGTTATTTCAAGGAGATTTTCTTTGTTTTGTTTTTGTATAAGATGGTTTTATAGTACATCATCATCGCTCCACCTCCATTCCCACCCTTCATACGCCTTCGAAACGCCTTTTGTCTGTTTGTTGTGATTTTATATTCGGTTGTTTCTTACGAAAGAATATTATGTACCTACCGAAAAGAAAAAAGTGGGAAATTGTCGTTTAGTACGGAGATTTATAAATGGAAGGAAGAAAATGAATAATTTGTAGTAATTAATTCTAACTAAGTGCAATAATTTTTAATGAAAATTTCTTTAATCGAAGTTGGCCTAAAATTTCCTTACAAATTTTAATTTATCACCCATATACATAAAAGTCGCAGACTAAAGAAGGCTTTGTTTCTCAATACACTCGGTATACTCTATGAATCTCTGTGAGTGTGAGCGGCTATTTCCAGCGCCACGTATATATAAGAGCCATAAGATTCCACCATTTTTTTATCGTGATCATTATATGGAGGGGAAGTTTTTGTTTTTTCTCCAGTTTAAATTTATATGGTATGTATTGTGTTTATAAAACTGAACAGTTTCAATGTATCTGTCAACATTTTAGTTGGTTTTATAAGTAACACATAATTACGAAATCAAGATATTTAGTAACATATTCATCATTTATTTAACATCCAGACATATTTTGTTTCTTCTAGTTACGTGAAAAATACACATGCTCTTTTGAGTCACTTGGAAAGACAAACGACTCTTCTAATGGAATCGGGGTGTTGATAAGATAATAAAACCAATAAAAAACAATCGTTTTCTTGCCAATCCGTTTCGACGCGGTTAATATTCATTTATCAGACGGAGCCGTTTAAGTTTTTTTCAAATTAATCTTCTATTTCATTTAAACACAATTTGCGGTTTCAATTTAAGTACTTTTTACTAAACCACTCAGTTAAACAGACATTTCAATTCTTTTGAAAAATATTAAAATTATGCATATGTTTAATCCATTTTCATTAATTACATACTAATACCCTCCACTAAATAAAACTCACAGTTTAATATTACGTCTTTTTAAATCATAGATGGCTCTGCTATTTCACATGCTTTGATTTACACATATGCAGAGTGCCATTTTTGGCTGTTGGTTGTTTATTTTAGTAGACGAATGCCATGGATATGACTATAAACTTACGACGAGCACGAACGAAACCTTCCGAGTTATATAAAAATCATCCAGTGAAATTATTTTAAAAACAAAATTTGAAGTGATTAATTTTTAGGAGCCTGATAATTTTTTAAAACATTACATAAATTATGTTATTATATCCATATTAAATATTTGTGTTAATTACCCGATTTTTTACATTACAAGATATAATGTAAATGTGTGATGATGCGACATCTTCTTTAAGACTACTGAACTATGAGAATTAACTTGGGTTATTTTTTGTCGGTAGCTACAATAATCGCTACAGTTAAATATCTTTTTTCATAATCATTTAATATAATTAACTGATATTTTTTAATTAATTTACATTCAATTCTTTTTAATGATTTTTAATTATTAAAAATATTAATATTTAATATAGTACCATCTATGTACAATAAACCACATAACGTCATTATAAATAATATGTTTAATTGTTGGTACTCGTAGAAGCCAACAGAGAATTTGTTAATACTAATATTGTTAGATTCATAATATGAAATGTCTAACAGAAATCGACAATATAGAATAAAATTGGAAGTAGGCCAAACGGCCAAACCTTGCCACAATATTCTTAATCTGAAGCGATTATTTAATAATTGTATTTACAGAAAATTTTCAATTGATTTATATCCCCCAGAAGTTTTTCCTTTAATTTCGATAGAGATATTTTTGTATTAAAGAATGATTTTCAGTTTATATTAGTTGACTCTATGATACCCGGTGCAACAACGACTAAAGTTTTTTGTTTCATCCCCGTCTTACTTTACGCAATTCCTACCAAATCAAAGACGTACGGCTATAGGACCGATTTAAGTTACCATCTGCGCATTCCATAGGTCCATGTCAGCCTATAGTTCTTGACTTGGAAGATGGGTCGGCCCATGAGTTTTGCACGCCGATAAGGGGTCGTAGTTGTGTTCCTTTTAATCACAGATCGTAATCTGTTGATGGAAATTTCCTGTCTCTATCGGGAGTCGAGAACCCGGTACCTCCCGATCAAAACGCCAAAGCTTTAACCACTGTGCCATTTGGTCGATAACGACTAAAGTTCTAGCAGGGCTACATAAATATTTCCCACTGCTCCCGTAGCATTTCCGACCTTAAAGATGTTGGTACAGGTGTTACATATTTATTTAGGTGTATCAAGGCCATCTGGTTAAATAACCAGAAGTGAGAAAAATTATTTTTGGGCATTGACAGTTTGTTAATTTATAAAAATTTAAATTGCCAGTTTTGGCCTGAGAAAATGTAAGTAAAGTCCTTAGTGTAAAATCTTATTCTGGCTATTTTCTTGCACAAAATGTACCAAAGGGGCAAGAATTAATTAACCCTTGTGTTTACAACCAAATACCTGGGTAAGTCCATATAATTCCAAACATTTAGTATTGAATGATAATTTGTAAGTTTTTTAAACTGATAAATACAGTCTGAACATTCCCATTTTATGTTAGAATATAACTTAACCATTTGTGTTAAGTATTGTCCTGTTATCCTGATCTAGTTTACCTTTACATAACACATAATTTAGAAATTAACTAAAACAATATCACTATAGAATTCGTGCAGGTGTACAAAATCAAAAAATATAAAACTAAGTAATAATCGTAAAACGAAATATTTTTTTGAGAATGGACGGTAGGTTATCCTCACAGGCGTGGGAGAGATTATCCTTTGAGGAACGTGAAGCCTATCTGAGAAGTAAGGTAGACGATGTTTTTGAAACGGAAAGTGATGTAAGTATAGTAAATAGTTTTGATTTTAATTTTGACACATATTCACGATTTTTTATTTTTTTTATTTACTTATCTTTGCTAGGATGAAATATTACCATTTACTTCAAAACCAGATGATGGGTTGGTTTAGCAATAACGTCACAATGTGTGCGTACATTCCAAAAAAAACAAGGCTGTGGTTGTTTTATCGACTATGCACTACGATAAGGAAACACAGAGAGCAGCCAATAAATCAACCATGATTTTAGATTACAACCGAACTAAGGGAGGAGTCGACAATATGAACAAAATGATAGGCGAATATTCATGGAAACGGAGGACGAATCGATGGCCACTTGCAGTTTTTCTATAATATTTTGGACGTGGCAGGATTAGCAGCGTATACAGTTTATTCTGGGCACAATCTGCCCCTAAAACCGGTAACCAACAGTCGTCATATTATTTTACAAGAATTATGTCAGCAGTTAGTTATGCCAGAAATTCTCAGGCGTTTCAAGAATCCGCAAATAACACGTAATTTTGCCACTATGGAATTGAAAGTATGCTGGAACACACACTAGAATTTGAATCTATTAATGTTGATAACACATGTACCGCAGAAGAACGAGATGCTAGTGGTCGAATTCGGCATAAAGGAAACTACTATATCTGCACTAAGATCAACACGCAAACACTGTGCAAATTGTAAAAAGCCGGTTTGCGCACAACAACCATCGAATATAATAAGTTGTTCCCGTTGCCGCATTTGAACTAATTTTATTTTATAATTTAATTTTTTTCATTGCGTTCACCTTAAACTTCTCCGGGTAGGTTGGTTGTCAATAAGAAGGGTTATTAAAAAAATGATAAAAATGGTTCAATTGAAGTTATTTCAAAAAAAAAGGCAACATCTAATTGAAAACAAATAATTGTTAAGATATTAAAGGTTTCAAGCCGATAAGTCACCTAAATCAATAAAATGTTGGTCAATACAACACGAAAACTTACCACCCGAGTAGGCGGTTGTAGACATAAGGGTTAAGGTCATATAGTTTTTCCATTCACTCAAACTGTAGATTTGGTGGCCAGAACCGATTTGACCATATTACTATCCATGTGACCATATTACTTTCGATTGTGTTTATCAGTTGCCCATCGATTACATGGATTGTCTACTTTCAGGCATTCCAAAACTTTTAAAGTGTTAAACTTTTTTTCGGTTTGAAAAACGGAAATTCATAAAATAAAAGAAATGCAAAATAAGTTTAATAAAATTACCTTGCGAGTTCAACAGATGGTCAAGAAGTTTAGACATAATATTAATTTTAGGTGTTGTCTTCTGCAATTTTCTTGCTTCTTTAATAGGACTACACGTTCAAATAATTTGCAGAAATTTCGAGTTCGTGCAAATTATTTCAACGTGTAAACATCAAATTTTGGCCTGTGCAAGTCAAAATATTCAGCAAAATAAAATTTTAGGGTTTATTTATTCATTTTATGACGTTTCTTGTTTGTCATAAAAATGTTGCAGTTCTTTTATGAATTTTGAAAAATATTTATGTGCACGACAGACTTGCTCAAATTATTTGAACGTGGAAATGTAGCTTTAAATGAAACGTACTGTCAAAATCGAAATTCATCGACTATTGCAATACTACGAAAATTTGTTAAGATTCAAGGAGTAAGGGGAAACAAGGGCTACGTTTGCCTTGACGGTCTCTCAATTAATCGACTTTCTTACTCTTACTTAATCGACCGTAATCAAATCGAGTCTTTGTCACAATGTTTGAAAGGCAGTATCGTGGTCATAATAAATTTTTATTCAGTAAAGTGTAATCAGTTTAAATTTTTTTTGCAGAACTGCTAAATTTTAATTATTTCGTTCGTTGATGATAAGCAATTCGATTTCAATAATTTACACGAATTTTCAATCAATCAAGCAATGACTAGCTGCTTTTTTACTTGAACAATCAAATATTTCCTATTTTCTTGGAAATTTTGAGCCCCAATCTGCAATTCACATAAGATGTTTTGAAAAAACGAAAAACAAGCAAATCAAATTGTATTCGCAGCTAAATAAATTGACCAGTGCATGTTTCTGTATTGAAAATATCTCGTTAACATTCCGATCCGAAATAATAAACGTTTAAGAGCATTGGGCATTGAAAATTGTTTAAAACGAATACGACAGATGAGCCAATAAAATTTTGTTCATTACTCTAGAGACAGAGCAAAACATTACAAATTTTTCATATTGTTTCATTAATTAAAATACCAAGTCGAAAATTTTCGTACAAAAAACGGAATTTTCGTGCAACAAAACAAGGTAGAGAAAAATCGAATTTATATTTAAAGCAAGCAAACATCGAGAGTTTGTGTTTATGAATCGCATTCAAAATCAAAATAAAAACTCCAATAGGATTTTGTGAAAATTCTGTTGAAACCTGTCAACAGTGCGAAAACCATGTTTTTTCTTCATTCAATACAAATTTTATTTTCTAACTAAAAATTAACCAGTGAAAATGATTTTTTCAATATGAATTTTGTTTATTTCTGTTGAACCGCCCCCCTCCTCCCCCCCTTCTGAAAAAATTGGAAAAACAATTAGTGCAGAATAATAAGCTATGTTTTACGAAGTCTCGATTTTCAAAAATTGTGAGCTCGTTCAGATGTGCAGGATTGTAAATAAATAGAATGGAAGGCTGAGTCACCGTTGATTCAGTCCACAACTAAAAACAGTGTATTTTGAATAAATTTTTATTCTAGATAAAAATCTAGTCTCGTGGTAACTTGGATTTTTGATCTCATCCTTAAACGCTCGCCCAAATTCTTAAAAAAACTCCTTATTTTGTTTTAATAACTTAACAATCACACAATGTCTACTTGGAAATGGCAAATTTTTTTAAAATTGCAAAAATTAAATATTTCAGTGTTGGATTTTATGCGTCGATTCATGAACTCACGAAATATATGCAGTTTGATTTTTGAGCACGAATACACCCCTCAATTTCTTAAGTGCAAACGACAAATTCTCTAAAAATTGCCAAAATTAAAAATTTCAATGTCGGCTGTGATGAGATGAGATGATTGATTTATGAGCTCACGAAATACGTGCATTTATATTTTTGAGCTACTAACCCTTAGCACGAATACCACCCTCAATTTTTCAATAGTGAAGACAATTTTTTTTTAAATTGTAACAATTTAATATTTCTTTATCGAATATTATATATCGATTTATGAGTTCTAAATACATGCAGTTGAATTTTTGAGCTACAACTCTTTAGTAAGAATATCATTCGCAATTTTTCAAGTGCAAACGACGATTTCTTTGCAAAAATTAGATCCGACATTGAAATATTAAATTTTTGCTATTTTTAAAGAATTCGAAAATTTGAGGATGATCTTCCGACTATAGAGTTGTAGCTCAAAAATTTAACTGCCTGTATTTCGAGCTCATAAATCGATACATCATACTCGTATTTGACAAAGAAATATTAAATTATTGCAACTTTAAAAAAATTGTCGTTGCACTTGAGAAATTGGAGGTGGTATTCGTGCTAGGGTGTAGCAGCTCAAAGTTTTGAATTAATTTTAAATAAACAGGAACTCTGAAAGTAAAAATGGTCTATGTTTTGACTAGCATTGACGTAATGCTTAAACACGTTATCTAAATAGTTGGAAATAAATGAATTGTTCGCTCTAGGGAAAATTGTAAATTGGTACTTATTTGTGTCTCAATTTTTTAACACTTTTATTGGGATAGTTATTTTTTGGTTAATACCCAGTTTAATTTTTGTACTTAGATAAAACAAATATTGCTTACACCGGAACTAGTGTTCGAGCCACATTCAAACTTTGTATGTGTGCACATTTTCAATTGTTTACTAATTTTCAAGATTCAACTACAAGATTTGATTTATTTATTAGGCAAATATTAATTTAATTAAGTGTTCATTCTCATTATTTATTAACTAAATACTTAAATTTTTTTGATCTGTTAACAAGTAAATATTTGAAAAACTATAAGTACATATACATTTACTACAGGGTGGACCAACTTGGACTGACTGGTTTAAAATACATTTTTAAAGATTTAATTTTTCTTTAAAATTTGTAAAGAATTTTATAAAATTTTATTATGGCTTCATACATGCATAAAAGAACGTGGAAAAACTGTTGAATTTCGTTTTTTGCTTTCGGACGATCTGTTGTTACAACAGAAAGAAAATACCGCCAGCATTTTAATTCTGCCACAGCTCTCAGTGCAAACGTGATAAGAAACTTAATAACCCGTTTTGAGAAGCGGGGTGCAGTATCTGATGATCCACGAACAAATGTTAATCGACCTGTTTGCAATGAACAAGCCGAGGAGGCTGCACGCACAAGTAACAGCAAGTCCCGTATCAGCAGGTCCACCTGTGTCTACAAACCGACTTGCTACTCAATTGGGCATTTCCAGAACATCGCTACGACATATTTTGACTTGATCTGATAAGGTTTCCATACAAAATTCATTTGCCCAAAGAATTATTACCGAATTATTGTAAATTAGTCAGTCCAAGTTGGCCCACTCTTTACATAAAAATTGGTCAGAACTGATAAAATTTATCAAAGAGTTATTATTGGCACATGTCTTTTTAACCACGAATAATCACGTTAATCTTGAAATTGGCACTCGAAATAGTTATGTATAAACATCTTAACGCTCAGTGATATCGCGGATCTATTTCAGAGATGTGTGATAAAAAATTTCACACTCCATTTCTTTATCTTAAAAAATATCCTGATCCCAAAATATATCCAAAGCTTCATTTAGAGTGGCGGATTACGCGCGACAAATCGTATTCTGTCAAACACTCCACCACATTGTATATTTTTTTCATGTTGATGCGTGATGACCTGACGACACATCTTATAAATTTATGCAGCAATACACTATCAATACGGAAATATTTAGTAGTGTTGGTTTGCAAAAGGTATCACTATAGTCATTAGTATTGGATTAGTATTGTAATTTTCAAACACTTCTAAACTCTTAAGAGATCTAACTAGCAAACCCATCCACTTTAAACCTGATTTGTAACAACATTTTAGAAATTGCATGATGTATGTTTATACTCGTAGCCCAAAAATAATAATCAAATTTATCGCTATGGTAGCTTTCAATACGAGTATTGAGCACAATACATCATGATAACGAAAAAGGTGAATTTAAACGAGCGTCCGCAATTGTTAAATATTTGTAAATTATTTCTTGATTTTCAGTAGGTAATGTGTGCTTTACGCATGTTATGTTCAATGACTCCACAACAAACTACTAACATTCTAGAATAAATTAAATTACTTAAATTTTGGCGAAATGCGCCGTTTTGGTTTTGTTGTGTTGTATCCATTACACGCATGGAAAGGCCCATTTACGTACAAAACGAAATGTTTTATTAGTAAGTACCTCATTGACTACGAATATTTATTGACGGTTTATAAAGGTAGATATGGGCTTATTAGGTGTATGACTGATTTTCAAACTAACTTTTCAGTAAGTGAACTATTGGATTCTAAAATATAAATTTAAAGCTACCCAAAATAGTATTCTCTACGATGGACTACAATTACTCAAACAATTAGATCACACGAGAAAACTTGAGAATTTCTACTTTGAAATTTAATCTTAAAAATAAGCTTTATTCAAGTTTTATGCACAATTTAATATTTATTATTATTATTTCAGTTTTGTTTAAAAACTGTTGTTTTGTTATAATTGTTTGTGTCAATTTAGTTTCAATATCTTTTTTTTATTTTTATTATTCCTGCAATCTGTTCTGGAGCCAAGGCTCTCCCAACTCTTTCGCGGTTTGCTTTTTCCGTCCTTACTTTTACGCCAGTGTTAGCCAATTCGAGGACGTAGGCCCGATTTTATCACCATCTGCACAGTGCATAGCTCCATGCCAGCCTATACTGGCGTGGAAGGTGGGTCGGCCCATGTGTTTTGCACTCCGATAGGGGGTTATAAGATGTGTTCCATTTCATCATAGATCGTAACCTGTTGAAAATTCCCTTTGCCCTTATCGGGATTCGAATCCGGCACCTCCCGATCCAAACGCCAAAGCTTTAACCTCTGTGCCATTTGGTCGGTAGTTTGAATATCTTTACACACGCTGTTTTGGTAATAGTTTCTCGTAACCATTTTGAAATATTTACTGGTTAGAAAAATATTTTCCTATAACCAGTATGTTATACTGGTGACCCCGACGTACTTTAAATTACGCCGGGTCACCAATATAACGTTTCAAATTAATTTATTAATTTGCGTATATTATTATATTTAAATTTAACTATTTAACTCATTTATTAGTTTATTTTATTAATTTTATTAAATTAAACTTTAATTTAATTCATGACTTCCACGTCACGCTACGCAGCGCGCGGGTTCGATCATGAATCATGGGAGTGGATCATGGGAGTTGCATCGATCATGCAACTCCCATGAACCACTCTCATGATCCATGATTCAGCGACTTGCAAGGTGCCGTGAATGACTCAACCATGTTCCCTGCCGCCTTTTTCTTGCGTCTTGATGATCTGTCATACTCTTTAAGTTAGCAAAACCAACTCACCTCCACAGTGACCTCAAACTCCAATTCAAAAACAGTACTCGGATCTTCAGGATTACCTGATGCCATGAGTCTCACTACATAGTTTCAACTCGAAATTAAGATTTTAAAGAATATAACCTTTTCCTACGCACAATTTTGCGGTCATTCTCGATCGAATGGCTAAACAAACATTTAACCAATACCGAGAGATTAGATTCCGTAAGGGAAGGATATCCTTCCGTATCTCAACAACTAGTCACGATCGACTCTTTAACAATTAAACTGGGAAACTATCACTCGCGATACGCAAAAATATTCTACATTTGCAGATTTGGAGTATCGGTCAACTTAACAACCGATCAGGAATACAATTCTGGCTATTCACTGAGCATATTCACCTCTTAAGCTCAAATTGTATATAAACTACTGCAGGCAAAGCAATCACTACCGAAACATTACACGTATTAAAGACCGGATATCTGTCGGTATTGAAGCCTATCAATCAAACAATCTATTTAGAGCCTTATTCTTCACTGTGTGACTCATCCGAGGAGAGGTGATGTAGCGGTTAGAATATTGCAACCAAATATTCCAATCGTACTTATTGCAAAAGTAACATCTCACAATCTTAACGCAATTATAGGCACAACCGTAAATTGTCATTCGGTTATTTTAACACATGTAAACAACATAAAACGTGGCTCGTTTTTAAATCGCCAATCATGTTGTTTACCACAAATGTGCCTTTCCATACTCCATATTGAGCACAAGCAAAAGATGAATTAAACGAGTGCTCGTAGCTTGTAGATAGATTGTAGATGTTTGTCAAAAATCCAGTAATAGGTCTAATCGGAACGGAAGTAGGCCCTTGCATAACCGACGATGATGAAAGTCGAAATGGTAGATGGAAATGAGGTTCTGAAATGTTTCAATTTGAAATTTTATATAATGAATCGTAGGGTATTCAAACCGGATTTTTCCGGTAGTTCTGGAATATGGCGAGCCATTTGTGAGAATAAAAGCAATATCTTTATATAACAAGGTATAATTCTTCTGTACGTGTGTATGTCACTAAACTCCTCCTAAGCGGCTAGACCTATTTTGATTTTTTTTTGTGTGTGGGTTTGAGTGAGCCCCTGGATAGTGTAGATTCACAATTGAACCCGGTAGGTGGCGCTGCGATTGGGTTCTACGAATTTTTATTTATATTCTAACAAAAAATGTTTTGTTTTATTTTTTTCTGATTTTTCGTATGCAAGAACACATTTATCACCAAAATTTCACCTCCCCCCTCCCCTCCCTATCACGCTCCAATCTTCATGTATATAATTCTTCTGTACGTGTGTATGTAACTCAACTCCTCCTAAACGACTGGACCTATTTTGATGAAATTTTTTGTGTGTGGTTGAGTGAGTCCCTGAATGGTTTAGATTCACAATTGGATCCGGTAGGTGGCGCTGCGATCGGCTTCTAAGATTTCTTTTTATTTTCTGACGAAAATGTTTTTTTATTTTTTTAAATTTTTAAGATTTTTTGCATATTAAAATAAATACCCCCAAATTTTTGCCCCCTCCCCCACCACCCCCAATTCTTCTGTACGTGTATATGTCACTGAACTTCTCCTAAACGGCTGGACCGATTTTGAAGAAATTTTTTGTGTGTGTTTGATTGGGTCTCTGGATGGTTTAAATTCGCAATTGCACTCGGTAGTTGGCGCTGCGATCGGGTTATATAAATTATTGTTTTTAACTTTTTGACGAATTTTTTTAAAATTATATTTAGGAGTTTTCGCATATCAGAACATATAACCCCAAAGTTTTACCACCCGCCACTCCCCAATATTTTATAAAATGAAAAAATCGTACGTTCATGCATAATTTATCGTTAAAACCTTCTGAGAAGTTCATCAATAATTTACCTTCTGAGAATAATTCATAGTTATGTTTGTGTGGCGCTGATGCAGAATTCTGTGGTGTTTGACGTACGTATCAATACATGCGCAGGTTACTTGTGTGGTAGCTTGGCGTTGATTTGATATTTCAATTTCTGTTCGCTGTGTTTCGATATCACATTTGCGTACGTATTGAGTGTATTATTCATCGACAAAACATATTGAAATAACGATTTAAATCATAAATGAAGTATACTTAAACACACACTTTGTGCTATTGTGTAAGGTGCAGTGTTGAAGTGAATATCCTACATGATCTGCCATGAATTATATACATGTGCATTCAATGATTCTATAAAATTTACAGAGTTGAACGGCTCATCGAAAATAAACAACATCAACGTTTGTTCAACAAATTATAACATTCATCAAATTCATATAAGTTACTTATATTTATGTGTTGTGCGTTTATTAAAGAACAATGGCACGTCTTCGTGAACGAGGAGGAAATATTGGTCGACGTACACCGAATTCACAAATAGTACACACCCGTCCGTTAAATAAAATGGAGATAGAATAGAAGATCAATTGACGGGCAATGAAAATTTAAGAGACCAGGTTGCGCACACACGTGCAAATGAAAATGACGCAGCAACACAACGAACGCCGTCGTGCTAATGCACTGACACAAACACAGGCGTGTCAACGAGCCACCGACATACACAGAATACATGAACGATGGCGCCTACAAGTACATCGCGCATTGATACGTGCATCACTTTTCCGCCTTGCTTTCGAATATGAGTCGGACATCGACTATTCGTCACATTCACAAATTGTCATCGTCGCTATGAAGAAAAAATGCTAACACTGATTTTCATTCAAATACAAAGGTGAATCGGCGCGTCTGGAAAAGTTATACTGCCACCATTGAATTTGCCACCAGAACCACTGAAAACACTATTGGCTGGAGTCACACCTCAATAAAAATTGTTTTTGTGTAAAATGTAAATTCAATTCTAGCTAAATGGCATCATTTGGCGCAACCAAAATCTTTGGAATGAGGATGGTCGCAATTTTGAATCAACGTTTAAGATTCAGGGTCAAGTGTATCATCAAATGTAGGAGTAGATGGAGGTGTGATAAATTGTGGCTACTTTAGAACCGTTGTTGCGAAGTCATAACCAGTTGGTTCAGTTGTTCAAACAGAATGCAAAACAACAACTACATGAGCACACTGACCGATACAATGCACCAACCGTTAATGAAAGTACAGTTGTTATGGTTGGCGAAGCATACGAACGTCGAGATATACGGATCTAACGCAGAGATAACACGGTGCAATACCCATTGATATTTTGGGAAGGAGGTGATGGATATCATTTCAACAACAAACAAACAAATCCAGCGACAGGCACAATCTATCGATCGATCAGAGATCTACACATATACAACAACAGCAATATCTTTTTTTGCAATCACATTATTATACTTACCATCAATATCACGAAAAGTACTGCCTCTTTCGCCAAATGTGCCAATGGCAAGCACCAAATATCCTACCGTCATGATACAATTGAACGGCGCAGGATAACGAGAAATTGCACTCATTTATTAATTTTGCTTTGGGCAACAGCAAATCATACAATGACGAAACGAAAAGGATGAAATGCTAATCTGCTATTAACGGCACTGATTTCTAGGCTTGATGAAATCTGAGTTTCATATGATTTTAGCTACTAATCCGGCTCACACGCAATTCGTATGATGAATCCGTTGGTCCGTATAGTGTAGTATATCTCCTCCTTCTCATATAACTGACCATTATTTGGCATAATTCAGAACCCATCGACTTCACCAGCAACAAACAAATGATTTATAATGAACATTCTGACCTAAGAAAATATTCTTCCCGACTCACTTTCACAAGATTACGTAGTTCTTTTGGCTCGGTATGATGATTTTAATATTCTAACGATGAAGCAGGTCAGTTCGGCCTCTTAATAGTCTTACATTTGGATACAATTCTGCTAGAACTTCTGTTAGGCAAGTTATAAATTTTTATTTTGCGTGTAGTACTCAGGGTAGAAGCCCCAACATTTTAATTAATGTTTGTTCAGCACAATCATAGTAAATTATTTTCGGTTTGTTTCCGATTAAAACACATTTAATGGTATTGTAGATTATCGTTACGGTCCTTTTTTGAAGTTTTCCTTTTCGATAACCATCTTTAATTCAATTTTGGTGGGAACAAAGAAACGAACAAATGCTTCTCGTTAAATACTTTGATTTGTTGCTGCTATAGAAGCTGCAGAAACAACGTCGGTCCTTATTCCTTTACACGGTCTAAATTTTATAATTAATTTATTGTTTTGAGTTAAACACCTTTCAAGTTTCTCTACCTAAGGTAACCAAAATTAACGGTTAAATGTAATGGAAGGGGCCTCGATTTATTTTACCATTGTTTTTGGAAAAGGTTGATTATATTGTGCCAAAAAATTAAATTGGAGAAACATTTTATGGTTACCTGTACCTTACCAACGAATGCCGATTTTCAATATTGCCTCTACCGGGTGCTGCCAAACATACAAAATTTGTTTAAATTTACCTGCCACTGACAGTTCACCGCATATTAATCCCAAATCACATATTCGTGATTGACAAATAAATCAATTATTAATTCGAAAAAAATATATTTGTTACATAAACGCGCGTTCCACATATGACACGAATAAAAATAAGAAGGATGACGAGGACTAAAAGCACAATATTCTCACCCCATGGAGTGCCCCATAAATTGTGTACAGATATACATAATAATATGTCTCTCATCAATAAATTCATAATAATACACAAAAATAAATATTACGTGAGTTGAAATTTTTTTGGAAATAATATTTTATGTACATATTATGTGTATGTATGTGTGCTGTGTGTGTGTTTGTGTTTATGACATAAGAAAAATTGGTTACAGTACTTAATTTAAACTTGAAAATCTTGGCGAAACGAGCAAAACGGAAAGAACGTCGAGATTCAGGAAGGTATTGTTTGCTTCATAATACATGATGTCTTTTCTATATATTACATTCTCTCCTTTGTCTGATTCTGCTGTATTTGTCGACGAAGTAACATACTGGTTGAAGCTTTCTTTATACGATATAAAAGCACAAATTTGTATTAAAAACGTGAGAGTTGTGGCGCTCGCTGTTCGTGGCCCAAAATATATTACGTCCTTATAGATTCGAACAGTCTGTTGTTTATCCCTGGTATAACATAAAATGTATATAGCTGGATAAGTTTAATGTATTAGATTTAGTATTGAAACAACATAAGTGGATCTTATAATTTATTCACAATGTAAAGAAATGTAAATCAATAATATTGATTGTACATGTAAGCTGTTATGTGTTTCCCGCACATTATCTACTCGTAACGTATATTTACGTAAAATACATTTAGAAGAGCAACAATTACATACTTAAAGGTTTTCATTCTCCTTTCATACGAGTGGAATAAAAAACGTATGGAACACTTTTCCAAGAATGTAATATAAATTCGATCAGAGAATCATTTATGGAAGTTTCTTGGAAATGATAATTAACGTTATACCAATGTTGTATAAACACTCAAGGATATTATTATGGGGATGATAGAATTAAAATTGCAAAGGATGGCTGGTATACAATATTTGATTTATCTTCGTGTGTGTGCGATTTGTGTGGTGGAAATTAAATTGATATTTCGAAATATGCTCAGCATTCTTTAAAGTTTAATCGGGAGGATGGGTAGCCATACGATACGATACGGGCTTTTTATTTTCATTATTTATTTTTGTATTGATTTTTATGTGTGTGTGTGTGTGTGTGTGTGTGTGTGTGTGTGTGTGTGTGTGTGTGCATATATGGATGAAAATCTTTTTTAATTTTGATTGATTTTTTTTTGTATTCAATCGAACCAAAATTTGATAGATGGTAGGATAAATAAATAAAAACGACAAGAATAAATATTAATTACATCCATTGTTTGTACGATACATGAACGAAGTGAATTCTTAGGTATAGGATGTCGTTCAAATTTTGTACTGTACACCGAGAAATTTATTCTTTGAAAGATTGAGTTTTATGATAACCGCGAAAGATACATGAATAATATTAAATGTCAAGGAAAATAAAAAAAAACAATTTTTCACTTCTTTTTGGTTTTGCGGGAGGAATTTCGAAGGAAATCGATTTTGAATTTGATTTTGATTTTGTATAATTGATTGATGCTAATTTAAGCATTGAAGAAAATTTGAAGAGGCACTACATGCTCCGATGGCTGGAATATTGAAAGTTCCGGGAAATGGAAAAATAATTTTTGTTCGTATACAATTAAAAGAAAATTATTTGAATATAAATTCTACAGCATTTTATTATTATTTTTAGATTAACCTCTAGGGGGTTATACTATATAACTCGCTGCAGGAGCAAAAAATATTTGATGATAAATTAGTCAGGCCAAGCAAACCAATTTTTGCCGTCGTATACATACTGTTTTGTTATTTGGTGTAGGTATACATTTTTATTAATAACAGTCTAGCATTTTTATTCTACTACTGTATACACTACTTACTATTACATGATACTCCTTTGTCTTATCTCATAGATACCGAGTTAGTAAAAAATAAATATTTTTGAGTTGGTGAAAAAAAAATCCTAAAAAATTTGAGGGCAGATCCCAATGGATCCCAATTTATTTATATGTAGGTCGGCAGATATTCTCGTGTTATGTTTGGAATAAAGAAGATTATAGAATCAGAAAAAAATATGTTGGGTTGTATAGTGCAAGCAAAGATATGGAGTCTATTTATAGAGAGATGTTTGCTACTTTTGTATGTGATTACGGATTCAGGGATAAACAAATAGTTTGGTAAAACTTGAATATATTTATTTTAGGACACGTTGCCAGAAGCAAGTATAGTTAGTCAGATAGTTTGTATAATCTTTCAAAAAGAATGTATTAAGCAATTTAGTTTTATGTTGAATTTTGTTATCCTTTTTCGTTTTGGGTCGAAATAACGGGTTCCACATTAAAATGTAAATGTTTTGAATGTCGGTATCAAATAGCACAGAATTCTTCTATTTTTCTGTGTTGCTCCCACGATGGCTTTGCTTTGTAGTAAATGTAGTAAACGTTATGAAAATTCGATATAACTTCAATGTGGCCTAATTAACTTTTTAATGTTTTGTTCAAAATCAAAGAAATTAAACAAAAACAGTTAATGGCTATTTGACATTTGATATACGTACGCACGTAATGTCAATGCACACGAGGATTTTTAGAATTCTGTCATAGTTCTGGCATGGGCAAATATCGTTTGAAGCATTCGATTGAATAGCAAAAACAGTATAAATCAAAACGCACACGTTTCGAGGCCTTATTTGGCCAAGCCAGAACTATGACAAAATTCTAAAAATCCTCGTGTGCATTGACATTTAATTGATCTTCCTGGGAAACATAACGGGATCGATGAGAACGGACCAAAATCTCGATTAGTAATCGTTTGAATAGCAAAATATTTTAAACCACAACCCACACGTTTCGGGGCCATATTTGCTCATGCCAGAACTATGACAAAATTCTAAAAATCCTCGTGTGTTGACATTTTATAGATCTTCCTGGGAAACATGACGGAATCGATGAGAACCGGTCAAAATCTCGATTAGTTATCGTTTGAATAGCAAAATATTTTAAAGCACAACTCACACGTTTCGGGGCCATATTTGCCCATGCCAGAACTATGATAAAATTCTAAAAATCCTCGTTTAATATTGTCAATCAGCGGTAAATTCTGATTTAGAGGAATAGTGTGAATTCTGTCTAAAGTACAATCGAATCTTATATCTGGGTGAACTTTTACTTCAGATCCTCTCTTTCAGGGCTAGCCGAGAACATAGTGGAATTGATGAGTGCTTGGCAAAACCTCCTGCTGAGTTTACTTGAAGATGGTTTTTATATTTGACTTTAATTTAAATTTTTTAATTCGTTCGTAACTTTTTTAATTCGTTTGTAATTTTCATATTTTTGTTTAGATAGGAGTTTCGTTAAAATATCGTATCGCCAAAATGTTTGTTTCTATGTTGATATTGCTAACACTAGCATACATAGGATTTTTTAGGAAATATTTCACGACTGTGTGCAGGAGTGTGAAATTTTTCCTAAGCCTTTCCTAAAAATATGTTACACTTAGGATAGGTTTAGGAAATATTTCATGCATCGTTTTTAGTTCGCTTTCAAGAAACGAGTCATTAACAGACCTGGCTGACCCCTGAGTAGCCGTTTGATTAAAAAGGCGGTAGCTGTGGCTACATATACCTCAATTGACCGCTCAATAGCGCTTTCATGGATTCCAATAAGTAAGTTCCCTCTCGAACGATATTTAATTCAACTTATTACTATAATTAAGACGTCAGGGTGAACATAAACTATGTTTCATTTAGTCCGACGACGGAACGCTTCAAGCAAATACCAGAGCAACTATGTTCGTGGACACTCGTCCGTTACGTTGAAGTAGGTAAGCTTATAAAGATACCCGAAATCATTGAAATTAATTTTTGAAATACGCTTAAAAGTCAGTATGAATATTACCAAGTTCTAGGAGGTGAAGCCTCACGTCTTAATTAGAACTTCGGTCTGAAAATTGACAACCCGGAAACCCGGAAATTTGTAGTTTTGTACCACTTTGACTTTTTATGTGCAAATTTTGTAATTAAATGAAAAGTTTTATAGAAATAGTTATAAAATTTAATAGCACAAATTTAAATTATAACTTTTATTTTCCAGTTAAAATAACAGCTAAGTGGACATATGAAAATCAAGTGGTCACTTTATGGGATCACCGAGGTGATCTCTTTTTATTATTTTCAAAATTAAAGTAAAAATATTTTCTTGTTCCACCACCCCAAAAAAACGACACTAATCATATACTAGTCGTACTTAGAAAAACTCACTTATGTACTTGCAGCGCACTTATTGGATTACATCAGAAGCTGCCTAGCCCTAGCTTACATATGAAAAAAATCATCCTCATCAAGCAAACATTTTATATTTTTTCGATTAAAATCAATATAAACAGCTCAAAATTCCTCTCAACTTGATATCTAATGTCATGGTCGAAACTACAACCGTCAAAATATTCAAGTGTAAGAGTAACTTACCTAACATGATACTTTAAGTTGACGTTTTGTTTTGATATCATTGAAAAGTTTGTATCGTATGAGCAAGTGTAACATAACTTGTGGGTCTTGAAAAAAATTTGTTTTAATATTTTCATACAGTTTTAGACGGGTGTAATGTTGAAAGTTAGCGCCACATATAGTAGAGACGAAGAGATGAAGAGACCAAAGTGATTTAATTGGAATGTACTGAGGTCGACTGTATATTGAATCTTAATGATCGGTTGCCGAGTTTGTTGTCCCCATTTCCATATACTTAGTTTCACAAATTCTTCTAAGTTTCTTGTTTTTCTCCTCATTTTAACATTCTTTTTAGAAGTCTGACAAGATTAACTCGTGCTTCAGAACGGTCGCTACTTTTTACTGGCAGGCATTTTATTACACAGTCCTCAGGAGAAATAAATTTTATTAAATTAGGGTGTAAGCTCCCTACAACCAACTCTATAATTTCGTTATGGTCTGTTTTGACGAAACGATTTGCAGATTCATTACATTAGTAAGTACTATTTACCTCAAAGTATATTCCATATTTTTGTAATTTGTTCTCTGCAGTCCGACAATTTAAAGAATTCAAAGTTTCTTTAGTTCGAAACCAAACTTCCAGACGTCTTGGTAATATCATCCCAATATAAAACAATAACTGGCTAGTAACCAGAATAACGCAAAATTTAATAATAAATTTTGTGTTCAGGACACAAATAAAAATAACAGTATTACGAGTAAACCAAGAATATTATTTTCATCTAGAAACGAATTGTAATCGAAATATAGCCTCATTTACAAATATGGCATCTTTAGAGGGTTGTCAAAATTCATAAATCGAGGAGTCTAACTCCTCAAAAAACCTTATGTAAAACGCAAGGTTTAACGGAGGGTCTAACCCCTGAAAAAAAAATATATGATGGGGCTTATTGGGGAGAATAACCGCTCCAAGCCACCCCTTTCCCTTAAAAAACCATCATGAAATCTTGGGTTGTGAAGAGGGGTTTAACCTCAAAATCCACATGTAAAAATAAGCTTTGCGGGGATTAAACTCCTCAGAAAACCACCTATAAAACATGAGGTTTGATCGGGCAGGCCTCGAAAAAACCAGGTGTAAAAGCAGATTTTGGCAAGGTGTGACCCCCAAAAAACATTATGTAAAAACGATTGACGAGAGTCTAACACCTTCAAAAGTTGACGCGTAGTTTTTCATGCGTGACACCCCTTGTGGAACTCTGAATCATAACTCGTGGTTACACGTCGGTTTCAAAGAGGTTAGACTTTCGGTCACCCTGTGTTATATTGTACAAGTCACCATGTGTTTCCACTTGGTGTTGGGCTTGGGAGAGTAAGATACCTCGCCAAGCTCAGTGTGCCGCTTTTAGGGAGTGGATGGGTTAGACTCCTGTCAAGCCCAGTATTTTACACGTAGTTATTGGTATGTAAAACCCCGCCGTATGTAAAACCCCAAATGCTAAGTGTAATTTTAAGGGGATAGACCTCCTCAAGCCTAAAAACTGAGCTCGTGATTTGAGGGGGGTTATACCCTGTCACACGCAGTGTATACATGAACTTTTTTGGAAGATAAAACTCCAGGCAAACACTCTCGTGCATTTGTCAAATCTGAGACCAACTCAAGAATTGACCGAGATAATAGCCATTCATCTTGGATATATATTACGGAAAATGCTTGTAGATAAAATCTGTGTCGAGACTTCTCAATAGTCTGGTCTTCCTAAAACGTTCTGGTAAGGGATGGTTCCTAAGCCTCCTTACTTCTTTTGGTCTTATAGCACCCAGTAAACCTTAAATAATAATATTATTTGTTTTTTGGGCCTACATTTGTTTTTTGGGCTAACAGAAGTGGAATATTTTTTTAATAATGGACGTATTGTTACTATTTTTTATGACTAAAATACCACTCGGTAAACGCAACTCTATTTTGCAAACGTGAACGACGCGAACAAGAATCTTAAGATGAAATAATATTTTCGTTTAAATTAATGTGTTTTAGTAAAAAATCTCAAATAACAATTCTCAAAGATTTTAATATTAAAAAATGGAGAGGTGTTATTGTTGTGGCCAACACCAGACTTTTTTTTACGGTAATGTACATTGATCTCAAATACACCACATTTTATTTCTATCAACCAACAAGAAGCAACCCTTGCTGAAAATTTAATCTTCTAAAATTCAATAAGCGCCGCTTGTTCAGAGATTTGCGCCTGTGCTAAACTAACAAGTACGAAACGAAAACACGATTTTTTATCTTTTGTATGGCTGAATAGTTTAATCGATCAACAAAATGAATACAAGGACATATTTGTTTATAAAGGATTGTGGCATTTTCAATATTAAAAATCTCGCGAATTCGGAAAGCGTTTTAAAAGCTAACACAGGAAAACAAAAATTTAAAAACAAATGATAACTGTGAGGTAACCAGAGTATAAGAAACGGTTGAACATGTGAACACTTTTTGCCAGAAGTAGAATTTTGGGCCGCAACATAGTTCGGGACACACGGAGTATGCGGAAGTGATTCAGTCTAAATATTTTCGATCGGCAGTAACGAAGCAAAATGCAGTTTCTGTACGTATAATGTTAAGAATCGAAGCTGCATATCGACTCTTGATATTATATCAACAGAAACTAATAAACATAAATACCGACAGATTTATAAAATCATCTAGAATGAGCTGGGTAGGACATGTTATATTAATACAAAACTGGAATACTAAGCAGACCCCCTACCCTATCACCTTTTCGATGGGTGAACGAAAAGATGGAAAAAACTCAGCGTACACTCGGTCATCGACGGATAAATATCTGCATGTAATGTAGCGCCTATTAAGGCGAGTAAGGTATGTAAGTGTGAATCAATCGGATAAGAAACAAATAACCAAGGCATTCAAAAAGGTAATTTCTGTGCTATTATATCAGAAGAAAAATACACTTTCTGAGAGCTTACCACGTGTCTTAGTGGCACTAACTAGACACACGCTCAAATTTACTTAATTCTCACCGATTGAAGGGATCAATAGCAATTACTAATATAAGATCTGGATCAAATGCAAGTCAAGAGAATCTCAGTAACGTTACCTCGAGGCTAGGAGTCAGTGAAACATTTAAGGATGACCGAGAACATCACTTACAAGATGCCAAGGCTAACGTGATCTTATATTCTGAATTCTTTCCTAACCCACATATTGGTTATTTATAGATGCGATCTATCGCTACATACAAGCATTAACAAATCTGGTGGTGGAGTATTTATAGCAGCTGACACATCGCTATCAAGCGAATTATTTGAAGTTACTGATCATTCAATCGAACATTCCTGCGTAAAAATAACAATTAACAAAATGTCATTTTACAAATACGCAGTGTATATCCCACCCGAACCACCAACATCATTATCCAATGTCAATCCAATCAATATCCGAGTTATCTTGATCACATATCATTTTAATTTACCAGATATTAGTTGGATCTTGGATGCATGGCGAAGAAGTAGACGAACTTTTACCTGTAAATGTGAGTTAAGATGCCGAGTGCTTCTTTATCGACACCATTTTTGAAATTAATTTACGCCAAATAATTATGTGGGATAAAAATTACCGGGACAAATATTTAGACTTGCTGTTTACAAAGGAAGCTGCCATATTTGAAGTTTAGGAACCTCCGCCGCCATTCGTTATTTGAGAATTGTGCAAAGCGATCAGGATAAGGTTATTAATTATCAAAGCCGAACGACATATATCAGCTTTAGAAAGATAGATAAAGCAACTTAAACCTGTACTTTGAGCAGATAAACTGAATAATTAATAAGCTAATTAATTTAAAGAATAGGAATGATAAGACGTATAAAGATAGTCAGTTCTATTCTTCAGTTCTATTCAGACGAATGCAAAAATAAGTTCGTAAAGAATAACCAATATCCGAAACATTTCTGGACTTTTTTTTTTAAACAAAACGTGAAACAATTTGGTTATTCAGTACATATGACCAATTGACAGCAGTCCTTGTCATTCCTGCAAATCAAGTATTCTTGGTGCATGATGTAATGGTACCAATAAGACAACGAAATGCACGAGAGGGCAAAGAGAGTGTGCGAGAGGATCGACATTTATCAATTTCACGACGATCACAACAATTATGTCTGTCATATGTCACAATATTGCGTATTTTACGTAAAGACTTGGATTTAAAGGCATATAAGATCCAACTAGTCCAAGAACTGAAGCCATTGGACCATCATAAATATCGTTAATTTGCTGATTTTGCCTTAGACAAATTGGAGAATCATGAACATTTTTACCGGAAAATTTTGTTCAGTGATGGGGCTCATTTCTGGTTAAACTTATTTTGTCCGAAATGAGCAAAGGTTTTACAGATCGATGATTAGTGATTATTTGTTCGAAAACATGGCAAACATCAATATCAATGAACTTTGGTTTCAGCAAGATGGTGCTATGAGCCATTCAGCAAGCGTAACCATCGATCTGTTAAAAACAAAATTTAGTGAAAAAATTATCTCAAGAAATGAACCGGTGAATTGGCCTCATTGTATTATTTCTTGTAAGGATATTTTAAGTCACTTGTTTATGCTAATAAACCGACATCAATTGGTCAATTACAAACAAACATTATTCATGTTATTGGTGAGATTCGTGCAGATTTATGCAAGAGAGAGAAAAAGGATTATATTTCATCATTAATGTCAAGAATTAAGTTTTCGAATAAAAATAAATTTTATTAACACTCTTACTGGGTAACCCTTTATAACATCAATATCGTAAATTCCACAATTGATTAAACTAACATCAACAAACCTCGTCAGAAAAATCGAAAAACGTAAGCAAGTTGATGTCGTTTAAACAGATTCTGCCAATCTGCCAAAGCCTCCGATTCCGATTAGAGCGATTATTCAAATTTGGCTTCTCCAACCAATTTGTAGTTTGGTTTAAATCATATTTAAAAGTAATTCAAATCTATATATTGAACTGGGAAATAAACTGGGAAATAAGAGAGAGAGTTAATATTGGCTCTTGGCTCATCATTTTGATTAATGGAATAACCGAAGTAATGCAGCATTCTCAGATCTTGATGTTCGCAGTTGATCTTAAAATTTAAAAAGCAGTGGAAAATATCGACGATACGAATAAACTGCAAGAGGATATCAACAATCTAGCTCCAACTTTGTGTAGCTCCAACCTTCTCATGTTCAACATTAATAAGTGCAAAATCATGTCATTAGATCGGAAAGTAAATGGCACACTTTTACAAAATATTTTCGAAATTTAAGACTTAGAGGACTTCGTTGAAAATATGCGTTTTTAACCAATCACATAGAACAGTGTATTACTAGAGCAAATTCAATCCTTGGATCATTTAAGCGATGGCCGAGAGACTTGACGTTCAAACAATTAAAATCATATATAGTTCCTACGTCAGATCATAACTGGAGTAACCGGTCAACGTATAGTGTCGCGTTTACCAAGTACATATCAAACGTATTGAAAATGTCCAAAAAGTTTTTACGATACCTCCATTGGAAAATGAATCGGATTACGATCAAGATTTGCCGTACCATATTAAAATGCAGCAGTTACCACCGTATCTTACTGGCTGCAAAATTGAAAACAATCTAGTAAAACAATCTTTACTAGAATTGGTTAAAATAAAGACACCAAGTAGGAATCAAAGAAAAAGCGAGTAACTTCTTATAGTTTTGGGCAACGCGGCTTATACAATAGAAGCGAACTGCGATCCCCAACCAAATATCAATTTATAGGCGCTACTTTACTGTGTCAACCAAACACGACATATAAAGCTAATAATAAAATACAACAATAGCGCTTAAATATTTTGCACTGTGGTTACAAACATGATATTCAAATAACTCAAACAAGATTTGAATGATGTTTAACTTTAATTTAAGATGTTTAATATTCTGTTGTAATTTTAAATTACATATACATTTAAAGGTATTGTGATAAATTTTTTGCCGATGCTATCTATTACTGATCATGCGAGACTTTACAAAGCTTTTTGAATTTATTTGATTATCAAATTAACGCGTATTATTTGCAAGTTAGTTGAGGTGAAGAATTTCGTTTTTCTGTTGACAAAAATTTTAATTTTGATTTTACTATACATTTCAAAATTACCCGAATAGAGTTACGCAATATATGACCCGGAAAGGGACGTTACAATATATTTATACCCATTGCACAGACCATAATTATAATTTAGAGCCATGACAACATGGGGGTCGATACATGAAAAAAAAACACTTATTCTCGAGTACTACCGCACTCAATTATTTATTTATCTTCCCCCATTTCGAATTTTCACCAAATAGCTTTTTAAAACAAAAAATTTAAGAACAAAATCACAATAATTAACTTCTGTGCACAATGAGAAACGCTCATACTAGGCTACCCAGTCGTACAAGAAAAACAATCAAAAGCAGAAATTAGATTTTTCCAAGAATAAAATAATAATTATTTTAAGATGACATAATTTTCTCTCAAAATATTTAAAACAATATTTTGTAAATGTATAAACGTTCCCAAGCAAGAACAAAACCCCTAAAGGATTTTTAACTCAAACTTAATCACAATACGACTGTATATTATATAACATATGCTATATAGTCTAAGCACATCCACATTAAATACACGACACACGATATAGGGAATAGAGAAACATAAAATTAGAAAATTGATAGATCATCATTCTGAATCGTATAACAGTTCCAAAAAAAAAAATCCGTTAAACTAAATTCACGTTGTCATGTTCCTTTTATATACCGAGTATAATATATATACGTAGTATGTATACCTTCCTTTCATCAAACCCATCCAAATGGGTAAATATCACAAATTTTCATTTAAACGAAAAGCTTTTTATCTAAGCTTTTAATGTTTTTATATATTTTTTTGGTATATTTTCTATTTTTCCCTTTCAAAGTAAATAAACGATTTTATTTTATACTTTACATACAAATGTTCCAGAGTATTTAGTTTAGTTTTCCGAGTTGTCGTTCGACGCTCGTTTATACATGATAAAGCTTATAAAGCTCAAATTATGTATTGTAAATTCACGTGATACACAAATAAATACAATAATAACAACAACAACATAGCAAAAATAATTTTTTCAAAATAAAATAGAATAAGTTGATTTGGAAAGCTTTAAAGCGTTTTCTTTTTATTTTTCAATTTTCTTTTTATTTTCCACTCACAATATTTAACACACGGAATAAATTTTTTTTTTATTTTATTTTTAAGTCGAACTTTTTTTTTATTTTTCACTATTTTTAAAATTTTTTCTCTATAAAATTTCTGATCTAATCTGTCACGGTTGAGATACTAAATTCAACTGAAAATATAAGAGTAAATTTTTTTTGCTTTTCCACAATGTCTTCTTCTTCGGCGTCGTTGTTAGCTTCCCTCTATACTTATGTATATAATACATCGTCGTTGTTGTCGTTTTCGTTTGCTTTTTAATAAAAGTGTATTGAGTCGAAATAAAAAATATACTTGAGCATAAAAATAAGATTGGTTGTTGTTGTTATTGTACGACGTACGTACATAACATACATGAAAGTCAAGTTAAAGAAAGATGATGATGGGATAGGAAAGAAACGTGGTTGTATATCGCAAAGTAACGAAAACAGAATTTACTGAGACTTCGCGCGCAAATTTTTTAATTTTTTATTCTGATTTGATTATTTACATTATAAATTAAAGAAAATATTATACATTATGGAAAAAAAATTGTGTTCTAATCAAAAAATTTGATTTGAATAAAATATGGAAAAAAAAAGTTTTCTGTAAGACAAATTAATTTTGTGGGTGATGCGGCATGTTTTAAAAATAAGATACATATAGACATACACACGAACAACAGTAAACAGAGTGCGGTTGAAAAACAACAAGAAACTTTTTTCATTTTGGGGAAATTGATGGTTTTCTCAGTTTTCTTTTGTTTTCTTCCTGGCGCGCGATTGTTGTGGGCCTATGTACTATACGGTATATATTGGGTACCTGAGCGGATGTGGTATAACAATAACGGTTTTGATAATAGGGATGATAAATTATTTTTGATCGATCTCATAATTGAGTGAAAAAGCAGATTACGTTGTCAATTTTACGTGTTTGGGGTTTTAGGTACCAAGAAAATAAATTGTATATAGTGACATGCTTTAAAAATTTTATGATGAATGATATTCAAAAAAATCTAATGAAAATAATTTTAATCTCGTTTAAATAATAACGTTATATTAATCGTAAATTTTCACCCAAGAATATTATCTGTTTAGGGCATATTTCATTCACTATTTATGGAGGCTCGAACCTATCCAAGCGCTCATTACCGAAAATAATCATTTATGAGAAATGTGCAATTTACTATCAAAATATAAACAAAATGGCATTAAATCATCACAGTTTTATAACTTTGTCTTAAAATCAAATTACCTTGTTTATCTAATTTATAAGATTTCATTAAAACTCGGCATACGGAATAGTGATGATTATGTTGTTTACAGTTGCGCTCTTTCTCTCGAAACTAGCTCAAAAAATCGGGTGTTAGCGTACTTATATAGCAGCACATTTTAGACTCTGTAATGCTCCAGTAATCTTAGCCCGTTCGAGAGTTTAACAAATTTACGTCAAAATCAAAATCAACAAACAAATCTAATCATCTACGCAACATACACTATGTAACGAAAATGACCTTACACACTGATTTTTGAAAAAAGTTTATAAAATATAAAGATTATAGAATTTAGTTTGCAGATTTTGAGTGCACTCACCTACTAAATTAGCCCACCTCAACGAAACCTGTACTATAATTTGTTACACATCTATTACAATTTATTACAATAAATCCCGATTTTATTACAGTTACCGTTTTCGAGGAACGAGTGTTCGGGCTAGCTTACAATTAAACCTGCACCGCAAAAATTCTAACTTTTGATGTAGCTTTGATATCGGGATGGTTCTTGGATCAAAATTTATTACAAATTAATTACATTGAATAAGTTGATTCAATACCACCCCTATAACTTGCCTAAGGGTAAATTTCCCCCCAAAACGATTATTTATTTCAAAAACGTTAATTTAACCAACTTTAATAAATCTTTTTTAGACCAGACTGCCACCAGATTTCGGGGAAAATGTTGCAAGAAATCTTGTCGAGAGTAGGTCAGCCTTATCCAGGTGTGTAATAAATTATTTATGTGTCTGGTTACACGGGATTGGCTCAAAACTGTAAAGTCTTCAAAACGGTAATTTAACGGTCGATTTTACCACGTTTAATAATTTATTACACCAGGCCGCCACCAGCTCTTGAATAAGATTTTACTCTGTTGACCTTGTGGAAGCCTGGTCAACATTATCAAAGTGTGTTATAAATAGTTTTTGTGGTATGTTAACGGAATTGGCCCCAAACGGTAAAGGCTTCAAATGTGAAGTTTAAAGGTCGATTTTACCACTTTTAATAATTTATTCCATTAGACCGCCACCAAATACTGAGTGAAATATTACTGCTTGGACCTTGTGGAGGGTAGGTCAACCTTATCTATATGTCGGGACAACCTTGTCTTGTCGGGAGTAGGTCAGCCTTATCCAGGTGCGTAATAAATTATTTATTTGTCTGGTTACACTGGATTGGCTCAAAACTGTAGTCTTCAAAACGGTAATTTAAAGGTCGATTTTACCATATTTAATAATTTATTACACCAGCCCGCCACCAAATATTGAGTCAAACGGTAGTGGCTTCAAATTTGTAATTTTAAGGACGATTTTACCACATTTAATAATTTCTTAGACCAGACCGCCACCAGATATTGGGTCAAATGTTACTCTGTGGTCGTTGTAAAGAGCAGGTCAACGTTATCCAGTTGTGTAATAAATTATTTTTGTGTCAGGTTACACGGAATTGGATCCAAACGGTAAAGGCTTCAAATTTGTAATTTAATGGTCGATCTTACCAATTTTAATAATTTATTACACCAGCCCACCACCAGATATTGATTTATTACACCGGCCATTTTTAAATAAAATTAGTTTTTATAATGTAAAACCACCGAAATACTAATGTGTGGAGAGACATATCTCTCTACACAGAGAGACACTTCTCTTTATAATGAACAATGGAAAAAACTAATTCATTTTGTTGTATTTTAGTTGCAAAATTGATTTCACTAACATCGGACGTAAAATAAAACAAACGAAAAGTGCAGTGTTGGTGCTTTTTATTTTGTTATAATATACGAGTAGAATATAAAATTGTAATTTAGTGAGTGATAATGTGAACATGAAGGCCCTTTTTTCCCCAAAAAAGACTTCTTCGAACACCGTAAGCCGAACACAATCTACATCAAACTTGAACCAGCTTCATGTAGAAAATTTAAATATTACAAGTACAAGTGTAAATCAAGTGGGTAAAGTTCAACATAGTCCAAAGAAAACACCTATACAAGTGATTAAAAGTGCTTCTTCGACAGAATTAGTTATACCGCCGTTTAAAATTACAAATCAAAACAGCGAAGAAAAAATTAATTCATCAGCAAATGCAATGCTAAACGAAAACAATAAGAATGAACTCAGTGCGACGAACTCTAGTGACCGTGGTCAGTTTGAAAATAATCTAGTGCAAACGGGATTGGATAGGTATATCACTGTTCAATCTAAAAGAAAACGTAGCCCGAGATCTGCTCAGTTTGCTGGCAGGAGCAAAGTGACACGGATTGAACTACGTGTTAACCAAATACCGCTTAACAACCGATTCTCTAGTTTAGAGGTCGGTGACCTCAATACAGCGCCGAAAACGAAACCTGAGAAACCGCCTCCAATTTATTTAAGGGAAGCATCTAACAATGAACTGGTTAATAAAATCGCATCATTAACAGACTCTAAATTTTATATTGCCCCGCTCAAAAGGGGTAATATAAACGAAACAAAGATTTAAACCTTCGAAATCGATGGCTTCAGAGCCCTAGTCAAACATTTTGACGAAGTTGGTAAAAAATATTACACATACCAGCTAAAAAGTCAAAAAGGGCTCACTGTTGTGCTAAAAGGAATTGAAAGCTGCGTAGATGTTAGCGACATACAAGCTGCACTTGCTGCGGAAGGTTTCCATGTCAAATCTATTGGTAATATAGTAAGCCGTGAGAAGGTACCCCAACCAATGTTCCGTTTGGAACTAGAGCCAGAGGAAGAAAAGTCAAAAGGAGTTCACAAGATTTACAACCTAAAATATTTGCTACATCGCAAAATAGTAATTGAAGAACCTAGGAAGAGGTCAGGACCAGTTCAATGCATAAAGTGCCAAGAATACGGACACACGAAAGCATACTGCACCTTAAATGATGTTTGTGTTATTTGTGGTGAACTTCACGACTCCAAACAGTGTGACAAATCTCGCAATAACCCATCTGTGAAACGTTGCAGTAACTGCGGTGAAAATCATACTGCAAATTACAGGGGATGTGCAGTGTATCTGGACTTAAAACGGAAAATAAACCCTAAAATGAGAGCTGAGCAAGGAATGCTTAATTTGCAATTTAATCAGAGGGCCATGTTACCAAAAAATACAATAGTCACCAAACCTGCGAGTGAAAACACACAAAATGATAACTTGGAGACGTTTGACAGCAGTTTTGCACAACCAGGTATTTCTTATGCAAACATCCTAAAACGTAACAAACCGAAAGCCAAAGTTCTTTTTAATGAAGAGTACCTAAACATTCATACCACGCTAAGTAAATTTACCGACACCATCCAAAGTTTCATGACGATGATGGAAAGGCAAATGAGCATGATGATGCAAAATATGAATACGCTTATGCAAATAATAGTTAAAAATCAAAAATGACAGTTCTAAAAATAGCTATTTGGAATGCGAACGGGCTTCCGCAACATAAAGCTGAGGTAAAGACCTTTCTTATCGAACAAAATATAGACATCATGTTAATATCTGAAACACACTTCACCAAACACAATTTTTTTTAGTATTACCGGCTATTCCGTTTATGACACCAAACATCCGGATGGAAAAGCACACGGAGGCACCGCAGTCTTGATAAAACGAAGGTTAAAGCACTACGAGCTCCAGAAATATGCTAAAGATCACATCCAAGCTACAACTATTTGTTTGGACGAATGGTCTGGGAAATTTGTAATATCGGCTGTTTACTGTCCACCGAAACATGCAATTAAAAAACAGCAATTTATCGACAACTTTAATCAGTTGGGAATCAAATTTCTAGCAGGAGGTGATTACAACGCTAAACATGTGCAATGGGGTTCGAGGTTGATGTCACCCAAGGGCAAGCAACTCTACGAAGCAATAAACGAGAAAAACCTAGATTATTTATCATCTGGACATCCTACTTATTGGCCTACCGATAGAAAGAAAATTCCTGATTTAATAGATTTCTGTGTAATACGAGGAATAGCACGCACCAATGCTCAAGTCGTTGACTGTTATGATTTATCATCAGACCACTCACCAATAATCGTAACACTAAGTACGCAAGCATTAAAAACTGAACCACCCCAACGTTTAACAAACAAACTAACGAAATGGGTTCTGTATAGAAACATAGTAGACGTAAATTGTCATCTGGATGTCCCACTGCAAACACCAGAAGATATCGATGCCGCGATAGAAAACTTAAGACAAATAATGGAAATGGCTGCAAAAAAAGCTACTCCAGAGTACAAAAATTCGGAAAAAAATAGTAAGCTTTCAAGTAACATTCAAAAGTTATTGGCAGATAAGCGGGCGACTCGGCGGCTATGGCAGCTGCACCAATCTCCTTTTCATAAATGGAAATTAAATAGAGCTATTAAAGCTCTAAGAGAAGCAATACGGGAAGAACACAATCTTGGAATGCAGAATTACCTAAGTGAGCTCACAGCAACAGAGAAAACAGATTACTCACTGTGGAAGGCAGCAAGAAATTTAAAAAGGCCAGAGCTATCGAACCCACCGGTAAGGAAACCAGATGGTCATTGGGTCAGAAGTGATTTAGAAAAGGCTATCGCTTTCTCTAACCATCTACAAAAAGTGTTCACTCCAAACAAAAAAAATAATGACTGCGTACTACCACAGTTTACGAGGGACGAATCGAACCCAAATCCAGTAAAATTTAAATGGAAATGCGTCAAAACGGTTATCAAAAACAGGATAAATCCTAAGAAAGCTCCAGGCCATGATCTAATAACTGGAAAAATGATCAAAGAATTACCCGATAGATGCATAAAATATATAACATATATTTTTAATGTGATTATGAGATGTGGATACTTCCCCAAAAATGGAAAATATCTCAAATTATCATGATTCCTAAGCCAGGTAAAGACGAAACCCAAGTCTCGTCGTACAGGCCAATAAGTCTACTTCCGATAATTTCAAAGCTCTTTGAAAAGATGCTACTAGAAGAACTAATACCTATATTAACTGTAGGTCGCATTATACCAGATCACCAATTTGGGTTTAGAGAGCAGCACGGCACAATAGAACAGGTGCACAGAATTGTAAACACAATTAAGCTCTCCGTAGAAGAAAAGAAATATTGCTCGGCAGTTTTCTTGGATATTGCGCAAGCTTTCGACAAAGTATGGCATGAAGGATTAAATTACAAAATTAAAACTCTTCTGCCTAGACAATTTCATGCAATTCTTGAAAACTACTTAGCCCAAAGGATATTCCAGGTGAAACAAGGTACGGCCACTACTGATTTAACCGAGATAAAGGCAGGAGTACCGCAAGGTAGTGTATTGGGACCTGTGCTTTACTTGTTGTTCACAGCTGACTTACCAATAACTGAAAACATAATCACTTCAACTTTTGCTGATGACACAGCTATATTGTTTTCACACAAAAATCCTCAAACAGCATCGAGAGAATTACAAGAACATCTGCGCAAAATAGAAGATTGGTTAAAAACTTGGCGAATAAGGACGAATGAATGTAAATCAACACATGTAACATTCACCCTGAATAAACGCACATGTCCGGCAGTAAAATTAAACAATATCACAATTCCTCAACAAACAAACGTCAAATATCTCGGTCTTCATCTCGATAGAAGATTGACATGGAAAAAGCACATTGAAACAAAACGTAATCAACTAAAAATAAAATTTTCTAAAATGTACTGGTTGATCGGAAGAAAATCGAAACTCTCTCTAGACTGCAAGGTTCTACTATACAAAGCGATTCTAATCCCCATATGGACATATGGTATCCAACTATGGGGCTCAACTAGTGCCTCAAATATAGAAATTGTACAAAGAACGCAAGCAAAGATACTTCGTAGCATTACAAATGCGCCCTGGTATATTCGAAACAGCAACATCCATAGAGACCTAGGAATCAAAACGGTTAAAGAGACAATAAAATCATGCAGTCTAAAATACCATCTGAAACTGGAATCACACCCTAATGAATTAGCTAGAGAACTACTAAGGCAACCGAAATACAAACGGCTTCGCAGAGCAGATCCTCTAGATTTAATCAACTGAAATATTTAATAATTACACGCATGTTGACCTAATACACTTAAATTAAGTAATTAATAATAATTTAAAAATAATAATGCATAATAATATTAAGTACTAACATAGGTTAAGGCTTAAGTAAAAAAAAATAATATAATTTTTAAGAATTTCACACTTGTTGTTAGTTTCGTATAAAGAAAGATTCAAGAATAAAGCCTTTGGCAATAGTTACAAAAAAAAAAAAAATTTTGTTGTATTTTGTTTTAGTGTATGATCATTTTCGTTACATAGGGTCGAATTCATAGACAATGCAAGAGCTGTTAGTACTAAATTATCGATTTCGGGATTCATAGACCTTATTGTATAACTGCTTTGTATTAATTATTGATGCTATAGCACCCAAAATCCGTTCATAAAACAACTCTTACAATATTGAATAAAATAAAATAATTAGTTCGAATTTCGAAAATAAAATAATTAGTTGTCAAACTTGACATCCAGATCATCATTTGACTATGAAGAATATTTAATTGGTGATACTCGAGACGTAAAAAATTATCAACAGCGGTTAAATGAAGATTATTATACGGACACGGAATTTAGAAAGAAATTTAAGATGTCAAAGGAATCAATAAGTCGACTAGTATCCCTAATTCACAACAATGAAGAATTGCGAGATGATAACAGAGGGTTACCAGTATCTTCAAAACAAAAATTAATGATTATTCTTCGATTCTTTGCAACAGGATCTTTTCAAGCTGTTTGTGGTGACTTAATAGGTGTCAGTCACCCTACAGTATGAAGAGTCATAAAACAAATGGGCGTTAAGTTGAAAGTCAGATTTGCATTAATTCTGTGACAAATGTACCTGTTCCAGATGTAACTTTCGGTCCCAGTAATATGCCAAATGTAAATGAAATACACTTTAAGCCTACTGCTCTCATATTCAAAGATACAACATCGTCGCATGCTGTTTTGACACCCAAGGTTTTGTTTCCCGATTTAAAATCAAAGGAATCAATTGAATATCATGCAAGGACTGAAGATACAAAAGTAAACACGCCATATACAAATATTCAAAAAGTTCGAGTAATGATTAGGAATTTATTAGCTGATTTCGAAACTTTGTGCAATAATATTAAGCTGAATGGAAACTTATTGTCGAAAGTAAAAGATCCCCACGAATACCCACGATACCCGCGAATTATTCACGTAATCGAATCACCCGCGAATTAATCTCGAATTTATTCTTATTTTGGCACTCAAATAAAATATTAATTTTGTTTAGTTTCAGACACCAACCGAATAAGACGAATGATGTGGAACTCGTATGTAACTGTTGAATATAACTCGTTTGCCACTATATGTACAATTCGCGACGTCTTGGCACATGGCAATATTTAGTCGATTTACCATTTTCAACTTTAGATAAGCGCACATTATGGATTTTATGCTATTGCTTGACGGTTGGGTTTTTTTGACAATTTTCACTGTTTAAACTATGAACAGTTACCGAACCAAAACAATAATGAATTTTTTTTAGACAAATTCATGGATGTTACAACTGAAATTTCAGCTGATGACATGTTATTTGTTGCAAACATTTTGTAATATGATTTTATCGAGAAAACAGTCTGATTGGGAATTCATAAGGACTATAACATTAAAGATATTTGAGGTAGAAAATTAAATTACTTCCTAGTTCCTTCCTATTCCTACTAATTAAATTTTCTTTTATTTTGTTCTTAGATTGGATTCATTAATCGGCCGACCAAAGATATATGCTATAAAATAGTTCGTGATCTCCTTTATAATATTTCGGATAAATATCCTGAATTAGATACATTGTTGGATTCATTTTATGGCGTGTTAAAGTATCCTTTGCCGAGATTAAATCATTAGTATCCTATATTTATTTAAATCGCTTCCACTGCACCGGTGGAAGCCATCATTTGATGATTTTGAAATTGTATCAGTGCAATTTTATCATTTTTAATTATTAATTTTATTATTATTATTTAATAAATCTTTTAATCGAAATTAAATTGTTTTATATTGTTGTTGTGTCGCTGTGCATACTGCATATACGAGTATGTACTATACAGTACAAATTACCATCACACGAATCTATTAAGTTATTCTCTAAAATCACGGCATCATAAAAAATTACTTCTAAAGTCACGTCGCGTATCTCTGTACACCATAAAAATTTACAAAAAATAAATTAAAGAGCGAGAGTGGGGGGTTTTTATTTTTTATTTTTATATTTGCTGCCATAAAAAATAGTCAGCTTGATATTTTTGAAGAAAACTTATAGCAACTCACCAAAATAATGGGAAATACTATTCTCACAAACAGAAATGGTTTATTTTCGTCTCTTTTTTATTTTGTAAAAAATCTTGTGATTTTGAGTGGAATAGCGCTTACTCTCGCAAACAATTTTTGTTGTTGTTTTTCTGTGGAGAGTATGCATGTTTGGTGATCGACGATTATTTTTCGTTTTTTCTGATTTTCGTAATTTTGCAACCAATCGTTTGTTTTATATATGTACTCGTACATAAGTATTTACTCGAACATAATTTCTATATTAAAAAGGTTTTCAATATGTGTGTATGATGAGCGCCAAAATTTACTTAAATATTTAAGTAGATTTTGTGAGCGCACAAGAATAAATATATACTAATAAATGAACCTGTGCTTATATACATATGTGTTTTCGGCCGTCTCGCAATTTATGGACTTTGTATAATATACAAGGTGTCCGCCGGGAAGGTATACTACTTTGTTTTGCCGCCATTTAGGCGAATATTAGTATTGACAGTTCATATTTGACAGTCGTGAAGTAGACACGTGGGAAATTCTTCCACAAGACCACTTACGACGATGTACATATCCCAATAGGATGTTACAGCTCGCCCATGACAACCCCGATTTTCATGAAAAAATCATAATGAGTGACGAGGCACATTTTCATTTAAATGGATATGTGAATAAACAGAATAGTCGGTTCTGGGCAATGGAAAACCCTCACATTATTCATCAGTCACCTTTACATCCATTAAAAGTGACAGTCTGGTGTGCAATTTGGTCAGGAGGAATCGTTGGACCTTACTTCTTTGAAAATGAAAACGGCGTAACGGTAACTGTGAATGGGGAGCGACATCGTGATATGATTGAAAACTTTTTACCGCCACAACTGCATACTTTTGGCTTGATTAACATGTGGTATCAACAAGACGGTGCCACATCGCATACAGCCAGGATTACAATGGAATTACTGCGAGAACTCTTTCCACAACAAGTTATTTCAAAAAATGGTGATGTTGATTGGCCTCCACGGTCGCCTGATTTGACTGCTCCGGACTTCTTTTTGTGGGGATATCTAAAAAGCAAGGCTTATGCAAACAAACCAGAAACGCTTGAGCATCTCAAACAAAATATTCGTGATGAAATTAATGAAATACCGCGTGAAATGTGTGAGAATGCAATGAAAAATGTGCTCAAAAGGGCTCGCATTTGTGAGGCTAACAGAGGTCTCCATAAACCAGAACCATTTCAATTTTCTCTGGCACAGTTAAACGCTTCATTCTAAAGTATTTTATCGTTTATTTTGCAATTACGAAAAACATGAAGATAAGAAATAACACAAACGTTAAATGTGATTTACAAAACTGAATAAATTGTTTTGATGACGAATTTCGAGTATTTCCAATGAAAACGTGATGTTTTGTATTTCAAACGTATTGCAGAATCGAATGCGTGTGTTCTAAGAAGGAGAAATTGAAAAAAATTGAATTTCGTCGATTACAACGCCATCTATCATGAACCGAACAAAATATTTCATTCAAATCATACGTACTTGTAGTCGTAGAATCCGTATCTGCAATAAAAAATATGGCTTCCTAACTCAGTTTAAAAGTTACCCCCGCCCCACCTACAAAACGGGGGATGAGGGACTATTTTTTTGCCCTAATGTATTTCCCCCGTGGTATGATTAAATTTTGGTTATGGGCATTTTTTCCGTAGAGTGGCTATTTTTCGAGATATTTGATCGTCTCAGTTTAAAAGAAACACCCGGTATAAAGCGTAGACACGGGAAAGTGCTTTCACTTTGCGTTTGTACTTGCGGAAATTGGTATGCCGCACCCGCTTCGCAGGTATGAATATGTATACCTGCGGGAGCGGGTGTGATATGTTGGTGCCGCGCTGGTTGCCGCGTGTATAAACGCAGTCATACGGGTGATATGGACTTTTTGAAGATTTTTTTTATGATTTTATTAGTTTGTTTATTGTAGGTGTGGTGAAGATATAGATTTACATTCTCCTGAGCGTGAACTTTATTTATCTTTGGTTTTGGATAATTGTTTTTTATTTTGGAGTAATTTTCGTTTAGCGATTTACCATTTTCAGCGGTGATGCCTTTGATTTGGTGATCTCGTATAAAGTGTGTAGAGCGTGGTCGTCATTTTCTTCTCGAAGTCATCCACTCTGCGTGCATATACAAACATTTTGTTCTATATATTGTTCGGTGATCATCGGATTAGGGACGTTATAGTAGGGAATGGTGAAGTTATGAATGAGGATTGATTTGAAGGTGAAAGCAGTTTGTCGGGATTGAGGGTGGATGGGCAGAGTTTATACTCGGGTGACTGGGGGTTCCTTTCTCCTAGGCATGTGCAGGATGTCGATGTGTGATTTCCATAGCATTTGTGTGGGGGTGTTTTGTCGTGTCTACGTTTTTGGGCCTGAATGCATACAAACCGTATTTTTGATTTGTCTGCTAATTGCCGTATTTTTATTTCAGATATTAAATAATTTTAGTATTATTCCTCTATCCAATTATTCAGCTTCTGAATAATAAATTATTATATTGTTAAATCAAATTAATTATACATTAGGCTCATAAGATTTAATAGATTTAATTTTGCATGGTATGAGTAATTAGATTATAATTATAATAATATTATTTTCTCGAGCTGGGTGGAGGAAATAGTTAATCACTCATAATAATGAAGTTTTGTTTCAGGAAATTTACCAATTAAAAATTTTTGACCTGCACAAAATAAGTTTCTGTTAGGATGTTAAGCGTTTGAAAATACCAGAAAATTTAAAGAAAGCCCGATACGCGATAATCATATCGAGCTCTATGGTAACATAGAGTTTTCATATTTAAGTTATTTTGCTAATTAGCTATTTTCCTAAAATGCCCAAAGTAACGTCCCAAAAAAACAGACACATCAAGCTATTTCAAACGTTTGAAGAAAATTTATAATTTTCGAAATTCGCAATCTATATGAAAATTAACGATTAAAGCGATTTAGGAAAATGGCTATAGAGCATAGAGTTTTTCATATGTAAGATATTTTCCTAATCACTTACATATGAAAAGCTCTATGCTCCTAGGCAATCAGGATTGACAATTTTTTTATATTCTGCAGAGAATTCTCGTGTATCGGGCTTCCTTTAAATTTCCTGGTTCGAGTACGTCACTAACCATTCTAATAGACAATAAATCAATTTTAAAAAATCTATGTTCGCAGACACTTAGGATTCATGATTTGAATAATATTTGAATATTATTTGAGGCTTTGACTTTTGTCCCCTTCTCATAAAAAAATTTAATGCAGCAATCCCTATACACCTATTAGAAAATTCTGTGAATTATCAACTGAATTTAAGATCCACTGTTTTTAAGGAAAAAGTTTGATTTTAAAAATTTTAAAACAAATTTTCAGTAACAATAACGAATTAATGTTTTATAAGTAATATTTTTTATGAGTAACGTAATAAACGAATAAAAAATGCAAATTTCTATTTAATATGGATTTTATATATTATTTACACTAACACTATCTTTTTTATCTAGGAATTGGAAATACTTTACAATTCTCCATACAAATGAAGTTTTTCCTAAAAAAATTCCTAAAATGTTTTTGTTTCTCGAGTTCCTACTGAACTATCTGTGACGCCTACATCTTTTAAAAGATAAATAAGAAGATAATCGAATTCTTCAAACCTTTTAAACCTCAATTCCGTTTTCTGGTTCAATTCAATCTTACATAAACATTTTTATAACAATTACATGCAATACATACAAACAATTAGAAATAGCTACTCGTATGTACATGCACATTATATTAAGAAAAGTACTTGGCCTATTATCAGCCAATTTGTTTCTTACATTTTGACATTTTAATTGGCATTTTAAATTATTAATATTCTGTTAAAATTGAAAGATTTGAGTGTATAAACAAAAAAATTTAAATTTTAACAGAATGCTGTACGATTAAAAATATACAAATAAAAAATTTGGTATGAACTTCCGACATTCCTTGGTATATTTAAATATGTATGATGGCATCAGACGTGATTCAAATGTATTTTGGAAAATTTTATGTATGCATTGTGTATTTTAGTATTTTTCGCATTGAGTGATTAAGGATGTTAATATTATACGAGTCATAATATAATATTCCGGATCCAACATTTCGAAAATAGTTCGCACTTTCTCTCGAGATTTAACCAAAAATGTTTCATACACTGTTAATGAGCAGAAATTAAGATAAATAATTGAAAACGATTTTATTTTGTGTGTGGATATCGCTCCTCCATACAAATTCTGTAACCGAAACATCAATAATTCATCTAATAGCTGGTACTAAATTGATGAGAATCACTAAGTTAAATTTTCTGTTACCATAGAATTCGATTTCAGAATGGGTACCCACATTTTATAATTGGAAATTCGTTCAATACAATATTTCGATGTTTCAAACCACCTAATTAACGTGAAAATTATTTATTACATTATACGCGTATATAGCTTGGTACATTAACATGTTCGTAACCATGTTAAAATAAAATAATTAGTGCAAACTACTTTTCTAGGTTTACCGAATTTTAAATTTCTTTTAACGCTACAACGCATAACTCCAAGGCAAAAATACAAATTCAAAACTATAAACGTAAATAATTCTAATTAATCAAAAATCCCTAAACAATAAAATGAAACCAGATAATAGAAATATGTATACGAGTATGTAATATGTACACCTTAAAGGTGTTTTTTATTTTCATATCATGTTTTATAAAAAGATGATGATGATGATGTGTATAAGAAGAAGAGCAATCTACCTAACCACATTTTAAACAAATTATCTATTTATCAGAAAACAGATATTCATGAATATCATTTTACAATTTATTATCCATGATTACATAATCAAAACAGGAAGTTTTTATTATCTTATTTACTACGACTATATGTAGGTTCTTATTATGTTTCAGTTTACAAGCTAATTTGTACAATAAAACCCTTTTATATATATATCGATACAGGTGTACCTCGTAAAACGCGTTTGCCGCTCTTAAATGCAAAGTATTGCAGCCAGTTAATTCCGTTAAGTTGCTTCTTACAATGGGTAAGTAAATTTCGAGGTACGATAATTTTTGCTTGTAACTACTATTTAAGCATACAAATGTAAACTATAAAACTTTTAGTAAAGAACAGCAGAGTCGATAGCTCAAGGCGGATTCATTGTTGTAGTTCGTTCTGTTCGTTCCGTTCGGTGTTTTTTCTGCAGTATTATTTTAATGAGTTCATTGTTGCTGAAAAAATTACAGAACGATTTTATTTCCACCTATCGTCGAAAAATCGAAGTTTTTGACTTTTATAGTTTGGCGTTTTGTAGTTTTGGAATTTATTCATAAAATATAGAGTGTTTTCGAGTGATTTTGCTAAGGCTACTTGACAACAAAATAAAAATAATGAAAAAGTGCTGCCCGTCTCTACTATTATATATCGTGTTGTCTCTTTTTTACCATGTTCCTTCGGTAAAAATGTTGGTGATAGATCAACTTGATGAAAAAAATACCGAAGAAACAAAACGTCATTTTCGACGAATCCTATTGGTTTAAAAAAAACACAACGAACGGAACGAACGAAATGAACACAACAATGAATCCGCCTTCATAGTTCATAGTTTTATAAAGAATCAATTGAAAATTGCAGTAACATGTAAGTAAAGGCTTTTCCAATTAGAGGTTTAATTTTGATATTTAAAAAAACGAGTATTTTTTAAGAGAAATCAATGAATGTTTATTTCATTGTAAAGAGGAAGCTATGCCATTAACATTTGAAAACGATATCAGCCAACCGCCACCGCTTGCAGCACCATATCCTTTTCATGAAATTTAATTTTAACGAATTCCATCTTTAAGGTCTTGAATCGATTGTGGAGCATTGGCATAGACCTTATCTTTAACGTGGCTCCAAAGAAAAAAGTCTAAATGTGTTAAATCACAAGATCTCGATGGCCAATTGTGATCACCTCTTCGAGAAATAACACGATCAGGAAACTTTTCTTGCAAAATTGCGATTGTTTCATTGCTTGTGTGACACGTCATGCCGTCTTGCTGAAAATAAACGTCGTCCACATCAGTATCTTCCAATTCCGGCCATAAAAAATCATTAATCATAGCTCGATCGCGCAAACCATTCATCGTAACAGTTGCACCCGCTTAATTTTCGAATAAGTAAGGTCCAATCACACCGCCAGCCCAAAAACCGCACCAAACAGTGACACGTTGAGGATGGAGAGGCTTTTCAACAATCATTCTTGGATTTTCTAAGCCCATTTGGGGCGAGTTGAAAATGGGCCTCATCACTGAAGATGATTTGTCGATGAAAGTCCGGATCATTTTGATGCATTTGAAGGACCCAATCAGCGAAGATACGACGTTTATGGTGATCGACCGGCTTGAGTTCTTGTGTTAACTGAATTTTAAAAGCCTTAAGACCTAAGTCTTTATGCAAAATACAGTGTAATGTCGTTTGTAGATTGTCTAATTCCAAAGATCGGCAAACCTGGGTTTTCGTCAACACTACGCGACACACACGGTTTCGATTCTTCCCATCACTAACTTGTCCCAACAGCTCAAATTTTTCCACCAGTTTCATTATAGCCGGCTGAGAAGGTGCTTCACGACGACCCAAAAGTTCTTTAGTTTTGCAAACTGTGACTGCCAAATGTTCACCATTTTTGTTGTGAATTTTAACAATTTCAATGCGTTGTTGAAGCATGTATCGTACCATTTTTAGTAATGGCGTAGTTTTTACTTGTCAAATGTCAAAAGATGACAGCTTGAAAATTGACAGCTGTCCAAATAGCAAGCTATTAAAAATGAAACATCTTATTGGAAAACCCTTTATATGACAGACGAACACTGTATGGGTTCCGTTTAAACTAACAAGCGTGTTTGACTTGCTGTTTTCATGTATGTACACTCCTTTGCTCATTGTAATGATTTGTACCTGATGCGCCACTCCGTTTCTTAAAATTGGAGCGAGTGGGTTCCTGTGTGCGTTAAACCAAATTCGTTGCTTTGTAGTTGTGTTTAGGGATTTTGGCTGAAAGCGAACCAACTAATTTTGATTCTAATTAACTAATTACCATTGTCGCCAAATAATTAGTGGAGAAATCGCTTTACAGTTACAACATAATTTATTAATAGAGCAAAGTTTTTAATTACAATTTTAACAATTTATTACTCATATGATTGTAAAACTTACTCCAAGAGTATTAAACAAGAATTTACACTGTTTAATTTTAAATTGTTCCAATTGGAATTATGTTTTGATGAATTGAGAAAGTTTTAATTTTTTAACTCTTTTTACAGATATCTAGTTCAACCAAAAATAATTCTAATGCAATTTAAATAAAATAAAGTATAGCAAATTCACTATTCGCTATATCGCGAACCAATTCAAATGAGACCTCTTTCAGACATAACGACCTAAATCTTAAGTTTTTAGAAATATTTGCACGTGTATTATACTTCTCTCCATTTTCCCGAACTCCCAACATGATACTTGAAGTAGAAAATTTTCCAGCGATAACCATCGACAAATTGGTTCAAATGAGGCCATTTCCAGAAAAAATACTTTAAACGTTAAGTTTTTACACATTTTTGAAGTTTGCTCGTGTATTTCACTACACCCAATTTTCCCGACCGCCCAACAAGAATTTTGACCTGGAAAATTTTTTAGGAATTCCGTAAATTTTCCCGACCGTCCAACATGAAACTTGACCTAATGAAATTTGTATGCCTAAATATGATTAAAATGATCCTGGTCCAAAACAATTTTTCTCGACGTTTCGAAGGTTCATGGTCTTAAAAATGCAAAAAAATGTCCGTCCGTCTGGATGTCTGTGCCAATTTTCTTTTATTACTTTCTTTCAAGTAGCAAAATAAAATATAGTGTAACAATGAAAAATTTTGACCTCGTGATTTTTGCAGATTTACTATTCGCTATATTGTCAAAGTCAAAGAAAGTTGTTTTTACAAAATCTCTATGGCAGAGTGCAGACTAAATGTTGTATCCTCTCTACAGACCAGAAGGATTGACAGATCGGGGTGAAACTTCATACTTAAGCTTCTTTTATAAATTTAGAAATGCCCATGATATTTGGCCGAAATCGATCCAACGGAAGTAGGAGCAGCATGAGAATTACGAAGCGTTTGCGAGAAAAACGATAAAAATATAAAAAGATTGTAAATTCAATTTCAAACGAAATTCTTTCAGATAATTTTTTAAATTTCGTCGGAAATCACGAGTTTTGATAAAAAAAACTTTATTTCATCAAAATTCTGCATATCTACAGTCCAGGCGGATTGACTATTCGGAATGCAACTCATATTTAAACTTTTTTCGTAAATTGGGAGATTTGAACGAAAAACGCATATTGCTGTGCAGACCCTTAATCGTGTTCACGTTTAAAGCTAAGTATTCAGTTCAAAGCTGAATGAAAGTTTGTATGGAGAAATGCAATTTTATTTGAAGAATTTTTATTTTTACCTATAAATTTGTAGACATAAATAGATGAATTTCTATTTAAACTCAAACTGATTGCATCACATTTTATAAACGCTAAAGAACGAGAAAACAAGTTTATTATCACTCGTCACAGGATATTACCCTCCGGTTATTAACCCCCTTTCCAAACAATACCCTCTCTCCACCATTATCCTGGACAAATACCCCTACCTGGCCTATTAACCCCTAGCAACTACCCCCAGGATATTAACCCACGAGCCCCCTAGAAGATTTAGGGATCGTCTGATACCATTCCTTCGGGTAAAATGATTGAAAAATGTATATCCCTGATTGTGTGAGTTTTGGTGTCAAATTCCATTGGAAACAAGAAGATCGACAAAAATTTTAAAACCTGAAAAAATTTGCAAAATATTAGCTGATTGCGGGCCATAAACTATTTCGTCAAGAATAAAATTTTGAGTTTTTAATTTTTTATTATGTCAGATTCAAGTCCAGTTTGAAAAATAGCTTGTGGATTTTCATGACGGTTGGAGTATTTTTAAAGATAGATTTTGCTCGTTAAAATCGAAAAATACTGTCGAACAATATATTTCGCGTCACACAAATGACCATTTTCTTATGTCCCAAATGATGGCCCTGATTTGGGTAGTTTACCGTAGCTTCAGGCAAAAATGATGTTCTTCGTAATTGATGGGGGGGAGGGGGGTTGCTCTTCTTAGGTATAAACAATATCCGAGTGAATTTCCATAACGATTTGAAAATTTTTGGTAAATGGTAATGTGTATGGGAAAATAAATTGTTCAAAAGTACTTTTCGATTTTGGAGCATCACTTGGAGATAAATCGTAAAATCTCCATAGAACAACCCTTTGAGACCCGAAAAGTCCGTGAAATCGTATTGTGCTAATATACAATTCATCGAAATTATTCATAAAGGCGGGGGGAGGCGTAACAATCGGGGTAATGCTGGAGGAAATGACTTGGGAGTAATGGCGGGCGGGTAATGATCGCGGGGATAACGAGGAGGAGGCTGGGGGTAATGGCGAGGAGGAGAGGTATTGTCCGGGAGAGTAATATTTGTTTGTAAAGTCCTAGGCCCATTATCACCGTGTCCTTTTAGAACCGTAAAAGTCGTATTCATCCTCCATCCTCTTATCTAAGAACGGCGTTTTAATTGTTCTCTCCATTAATAATTTTATTTAATTTTAATTAAAATCGATTTAATTTAATTCATTTTGTACAAAAAATGTGTTTGATATTTCTTTTTACGTGAATAAATTAAACTAAAATGGTTTTATGTCAAATTTATAGATTTATGGTATTTAAAAATTATTTCATTACAACACCGAGCAAATGTCAACATTTCACGTAAAAATAATGTGTCGAGATATTATTTGGATATGAAAATATTTTGGAGAGTTTATGCGCGCCATCTCTGTTGTATTGAACACACTTGGCTTTTTCACTGGTGAAATGAGTACTACAAAACGAAAACGGAAGTGACTTTTTTTAATTCAAACACTTTGGTAAAATCGTATGAAAATTTCACGTGAAATTGAACTGAATATTAGGCTTACATCTTGAAAGGGAAATGTTAAACTATACGAAATGGTTTAAGTACTAGTGAGTGTATAGAGTGAGTCATCTAGCGATTTCTTTTTAAATCATATGTTATTTTGATGCCAACGGCTGGTTTCTTTTCATAATATTGACATGAACAACAACAATTTCTGTGTAGTGCAAATTTTGAAACCGAAACAGTGCAAAGCGGCTATGTAACAAGCAAATGTTCAGAATTTGTGGTTCGAAAGGCCACACGTATTGGTAGAGAAGTCAAGGGTGAGCCTTACAGAGCGACGATAAAATAATTTTTTGTGGCTGGAAATTAAAGGTATGAACGTGCACAATCTTTGTTTTCAGCCGGATAGCGTGAGATACTACACCAGCCATAAAAATCGAATATTTTTCCAATTATCTTCAGTAATCGTGTAATCAGCTGTTCGAAGACAATTGCCTTCCATGCAGCTGCGATTTCACGCCGTTAGACTTCTTTTTGTAAGATGCCGTGAAAGATCGATGTTATGCGTATAATGAACAAACTATTCAGGCACCTCTTAAGCACAACATTGCTGGAGGTATTCTCGAAATACAGCTCGATACCGTCGAAAATGTACTGAAAAATTGGGTTCGCAGAATGGACTAATAATCGGGGTTCCTCTTGCCAATAAAGCAATAACATTTAGAAAAATATTGATTATACACAAATCTTTTTTGTTTTTTTTTAAATAAACCGCTAAGTGACTCACCTCTTATTTATACAGGGTGGCTGACACGAAGTGTTACCAAAACAAAACGCAGCAGAATTTTTATTTTTTCATGAATTTTATTGAATCAAACAAAATAAAAAATGTTCACAAATATTTAAATTTTCGAATTGCATTAGCAGTTTTCGATTTCGCCACCCTTTGCCGCGATTATGGCCATCAAACGGCCGACAAAGCTATTGCATGCAGCACGAAAATGGCTCTGCAGTATATTGGGCCATTCCCGGCGAAGCACTTGCTTGAGATGATCGACACTTTGATATTTTTTTGTTCCAACTTTGCTCTTAAAAATACCCCAAACCGAGGAATCTAGCGGATTTGAATCCGGTGAAACTGGTGGCCATTGGGCAGTGGAAATGAACCGCGGAACGTTGTTTCTCAGCCAATTTTGATGAAATGTCAAGAAAATTGCCAGTTGAAATGTCCAGGCTCTGCGGCCGAAATGTTTCTGTGCCCAAGGCTTCAACGCTCCCTCCAACACATGATCCCGATAAATTGGAGCATTTATCTTGATGCAAAGGTCAAAAAAACGAGCGGTGAACTTCTTTCGGCCGTTACGGCGGCCCAAACCATCACCATCGGCTGCGTTTGGTTTCGAGTGGCAATCCGTTGGTCCAAATTTTCAGTAGAACGGCCGTGCAAGTAAATTCGATCGTTTTGCTTGTTCACATATTGCTCAATAACGAACGGTGACTCATAGGAGAAAACCAAATTCGGCAAATCGCCATTTTCGTGCAAGCGTCACAGCTCCTTTGCTCTTTTCACTCTAACTTTTTTAAAGCATCGGTGAGACCATGCGTTTTATGGAATTTCAAAGCCTTCCAAGATAATTTTTGAATATGTGCTGCATCCGTTCGAGCGAAATGTTCGCCTCACGAGCCATTTTTCTGCGAACCAATTTGGCCTTCACCTTCCGAATGATATCCGGCGATGTTGCAGTGCGTTTCAGTCCACCACCGTGGCGTTTTGCAATGCTGTCAGTATCGTTATAACGATTTATGATGCGATACACAAACATTTTATTCACATGCAGATGATTTAACTGGTTAACAATCTGCGGCTGTGGTTTTCCAGCCAAATATAAAGCAATCACACTATTACGCTTGAATTCCATTGCGGAACACTATTTTTCTGAATATTTCCCACTAAAAGGCTTTTTTACGCTTGTAAACAATGGAATGAACTGTCATTAGTGTAAATTTCAGTCTGAAGTTGGTAACACTTCGTGTCAGTCACCCGGTAAATATATTTTGGGGAATTTTTCCTTCAAAATCAGTTTCACACGAAACTCGTAACAATTGAATTCAAATACTAGAAATACAACTGAAAATATGTTGGCTGCTGTGTCAGTATCAGTGAAACACATCCGCCCGCCTTTTGGGTTTTCAGAAGAATTTAAGTTTGTCCTTCTGATTAGTTTGACAAATGGGGGATAAATTTTGAATTGTCTGTTTTGTAACTGATGCCGGTTAATTATGAATTAGTCATCAAAGTAATATCTGGAGATAGATTCTGATAACATGACCATTTTTCATGACTTTTTTTATTAGAACAAAATATTATCACAGAAAATTTCCGATTCGTATGAAATGGCTTAAGACTCTTACATCAGTTTGTAGTAGTTGTAGTTGCATCGCTAAATTGTACCCAACTTCTCACATATTTCGCCAAACACGTAACTGTTACGACACAAAAATGGTTTAAAAATTGTTTTCGCACTAATTTTATAAGAAAATTTAAAGTCACGGAAAATTAAATATGTGACAATTTTGCACTATTTGTCACAAAATTTTTTGTGACATTTTGAAAAGTCATCTCATCATTATCGCTTTTTAGAACTCACAACTAAATTGTCAATTTATAGCAGTTAAAATTTTAGTACAAAGTCACAAAAAAATGTCATTTGTCACTTGATCAGAATTTACGTGCAGGAATCATAACAATTAACAGCAAAATAATGTCAAGGAGAAAATTTTTCAAATTTTGGATCAAACGAAGAATTGAATTCTAGATCGTTCTGTTAGTGTACTATAAAAATGAGCAAATTGATAAATAAATAACACAATAACACAAATGCGTTTGAAATGTCAGTCGACTAAAATGACAGATTCCCTACAGTATAGCTTTCAAAGAAAATAACTGGATAAATTACTTGTAGGTTTTTAGTACACTTTAAAACAAAGGGAATTTAAAAAAAATTGTTTACTAATAATATGGACGAGTGCTCGATTATTAGCACGAATGGAAAATGTTAATTTTATTGACCTCAATGTTAGACAGTCCTGTTTCCCATTTAATAAAATCCTCTTTAGATTTACAGTAAATTTCTTTGTGCCGGAGGATTTTTTGTCGTATCCGTAGCATGAAGAACTGAGTAGTCAGCTTCTATAATTCTGCAGAGTGATTTTGAGAAAGAATGATACACCATCAGTGGTTAAGTGTATTTTACTTAAGGCTGAAAATAAAAGTAATAATAAAAGCTGTAATGTAGCGCTTCACATCTATATGTTCAACATATTATGTAAAAACCAATAAAATCAGCTTACTTCATAATTTCTCGCGTCTCAACTCGTAAGTTGCATTAGTGACTATTTTTCTTCCCAAATGACTATTCTTAACATTTCCCGTTTGAAACAGCGAAAGTGCTGTGGGACTGAATAAGTTAAATTCTCACATATAGAAAAAATTTAAATTAATATTTAAATACAATCATTTAGCACCCTGACTGTTGCCTATAAGGCATTTTGGTTTTTCTGTGAGAAAACTCAGTGAATAATCGTTTTCACTTAAATGCTACCATGTTTTATCATGTTACAATTTGAATTACGTACTTACTCTACTTATTGATTAATGGTACTGATGAAGTAATTACCTGGAAAGAAAACAAAAATAATAATTAAAAGATGTAATTGTTAGAAAATGCAAATTAAAAAATTGAGCATGCTCAATCATGTTCGATTACAAAACTCTGGAACTGAAGCTTAAACCAAATTAAATCTTTTACCAAAATTTTCATAAACATAATTATTTGTCCATTTGCAATCGGTAGAAGTAGGGGCACGAATGTCGCTACAAAAAGAAATGTGAATATTTTTGTTATGGAAATTTCGAAAAGCTTCGCTGAATTTACTGAGCTAAATTGATTTTAAAACGTTTAATTCAAGATGGGGCCCGAATGTTGGTACAAAAGCAAAAGGGTTAAGATTTCTGTTAATTTTAAGTTTCTTTTATTTCTTCATTTTTCCAAATCATGAATTTTATTATAATTTTACCATAGGAATAAGTTTTTAAAAATAAATTGTTTTAGATGTCCTCCATCTTCGTTAATGCAAGCCTGGCATATAACTAAATCGTTGTTCATTGCCCAGAGTAAACCCTTTTAACTTGTTTTTATTGGCATGGCTTAGTTTTAAAAATATCTTGCTTATAATTTCGACATAAAATTATCTGGAACAATGAGGTCAGGCGAACTTCTAGGTCAACGATGTTCGGTGTCTCGTGAGATTATTTTTTCATCACAATTTTCACACAGAGCGGCCAATAGTAGTCTCACTTGTTAAGTGGCATCTGGCCCCATCTTGTCAAAAATATACACGTGTCGGAAAGGTACTCATCTCTGGCGCAATTGGCATCGTTTTCTTCAAAATCGTAATAACGTAGAAATTTCTTTCGACTTCTCTAAAGGGAAGACCGTATTTCATTGAATTGACAACAAAACCTAAGAAACCACTAAATATGTCATTTAACTTGATCATGCGGGTATCTGAATAAAGTTAACTCTAACACGTCTTATAGTGATGTTAAAAATTTCAAAATAATGAACTTGGTTATTTCCGCCGAATTACGGCGATACGATGTAAGTACTGGATTTACTTTCGGTTTTAATTCAATTTCTGAAAATAAAATTTCTCACGGAATTGCTCGTCTTTAAATAGTTTTCCTGCTAGATGTCTTCTAAAAATTGACAAAAACTAAAAATTGTAAATCATTAAAGAATAAAAATTGAAGCGTTGAATTGTGACATTCAGAAAAATTTTTGGCCCAGACTTCAAATTTTCCAAAGAAAAAACTGAAATTCATTTTCTTTGGCTAATTTATTTATGCATTATTGAATTGTGAAAAATAAAGATTAAGAAATTAATTAAAAAATAATTTGCATTCGTTTTGATGACGTCTTCTTGAAATCTTTACTTTGTGTATTCCATTCGTGTCGTAGAAAATCTAATCCTAACAGCATTTCAACTCCCAATGGGTCAACATAATATCGGACAACATCTGTTTGTCTGCTTTTTTTCTCTTTGAGTAAAACAGATTTAAAATATCAAAAATGGGTTGAATATAATTTTGGGCTGTAATGCCAACCCAACCTTTCAATAACTTAGGCCGAACATAAAGTAACAGATTGTTGATATATACGGCAAACAAATTTCTACAAAGGAATGGAATCAATTATTAGTGAAAAGTGTATTGTATGGGGAGCATATATGTCTGTACATTCAACACTTTAAATGTTAATGTCTTTATTATTAAAGATTTTGGCGGTTTGTTGGTTAGCTAGATAAACCTGAACATTGCGCTTCTTTCAACCGTATTCTCAAATTACACATCAAGTTTTAGAGAATGAGACAATGCCGAAAAGAGGGTCTTGAAGTTAAAGTTTATTTTCACCTTCTATTTACAAATTTTACCGTAATATTAATAATTAAAATATTATTAAATATTACTATTTTGCAAGATGACGGGAAGGAAAAGTGTAGTAAAAACTTTGACCAATTTAGGATACCAAATATGCTTAACCATTTGAAAATAAAAACATAAACATGCAGCTTTCATGCTAATATTAAATCACCCGTACCTTACGACCATAATGTTTATCATATAAATTTGTGATGATTTAAAAGCTCAAAGCACAATATGAAACTTTTTAATTAAATCGTTTGCATTTTAACTTGTGTTTTAATTTTGAAATTACAAACTTGCTAATTTCCCATTCCACAAACTTAATTTTTATGAACACTGAAGTTACGCGGAATTACTAATTTGTAATTTAGTGTGTTTTGTGAGTAGAGAGTGTTCTTTACCTATTTGTTTCTTAAGATTTATGTAATAATAAAAAGTTTTGTTCTTTGCTTGTTTGTCTTTCTATATGAAAGAACGGAAGTACTTTAAAACGAACGAATGTTATAAATAGAACTTTATAAAAAAATGTTAATTATTTTATAATTTCGACATGCAATTGGGTTTTTGAGTAAATAATTATGGCTTTTAAATTAAGCGAGATTCTACTACCAACAAAAGCCCATTCAGAAAACACTGCGGTGCATATTATGTCGTAACGTAGTAATTATAAAACCATTTATATAATTAACAAGAAACCGTTAGTAAATGCTTTATATGTATGCACCTAAACAATGAAATTACCTTTAACACTACAAAACTTCGTCTTATCATGTATTTTATTTAATTATTTTTAATTACTGTTTTCCATTATGTCTCTAGGCACATTCACCACTAGGATTAAAGTTCAATCGATTTGCTACTATGATTTCCTAACCTACAATCCTCAAAAAATCCGGATTATTAATAATGGTAATGCATAAACTACCTGGTTCTTGCAAACAAATCCAATTCAACTGCATCAAGCATAAGTAAATCAATATAATTTTCTTCAGTTTAGTTATGTTACACCTCTCATGTTGTGATCCGTTTTTTTTTTGTTATTCTCGGATGCAAGCACAAAAACAATAACGAATAAAACAACATAGTATGAGTACTTAGAGTACATCAGATAACAAGTGTTTCTGCTTTAAAACTAAAAAAGCTAAAACGAATTAAAATAAACTTTAGGAACAATATACGAGAACAGATATTCAAGTAGTTCCACATCTTTACAATTTCGACAAAAGTTTTCTTAAAGATAAAAATTGATTTTTGTCGGAAAAACCGTATAGAACAGAAGTTAGGAAAGCATATTTATCTCAAATCAAATACTAGTACAGAACAAGTAAACCAGACAGAATTACAAAACAAAAACATGTACGTATATAGTCTACTTGTTTGTTTGTTTATGTGGGTGGGGTAGGTATACATGCGATCCAATTTAATTTAAGCTTATTTTCGCTGCTGCTGTTGCTGATACTGCTTCTGCTGCTAGTAGTGCTTCTAATTCTGTATCAAAATGAAAATAAAATTAAAATTTACTTTCTTTTCATTTGAGTTTGAAAATTATTTACTTTGTATTTTGTAAATATATTAAACAGGTGTACTTCGTTTTGCGTCACATTATATATGCAACCTTCAGCCAAAATTACAGGAAACGGAAAATTACGAGAATGTTATGAGATGTACCGTTATAAGAACCATGGTATTATAGTTTCCACGATACTGGAAGTACTAAGTACTAAGGCATGCGTGAATTATTTACCAAATATTAATTAATCAATAAAAAGTAGAATAATATCTGAATTAGTGGGGGGGTGAAAATAATAAAAAATACTAATTATTTATAAAACGTAATTATACGTATAGTTACTGATTTGTGATTGAAAAGTTTATCAGTATCTAAATAAACCAAATCTGCATGAAATATGTATTAGTTAATTTATTGAATAAAAATTATGTTAAAAATTAAGTTTTTATTTATTTACGTCAGAGAGCATTCGAGTGGAGTATGAACTGGTTATAGAAAAAGAACACTTCCTGTGTAAAATCTTGCGTCTGGAACGGACAGATTCTTACAGAAAGTGTTAAACAATTAGAGAGAATGAAAACGCTCACAAACCTGATTTCAATGTTGCCAAACCGATAAACAACCAGAAAGAATATGCGAGTCGCTCAGATGAATTGAATAAGGAAATTGGCTGGATGTGAAAGAGAATAGAAATATACAAGAAAAGCAGCAAAATAAAAATTGAATCTCATCAATCTGATAAAACTCACGAAAATACTGATGAAAGTAAAAAGGCGCGAACAAAATCGCCGCACCAGTAATTGCAAATAAAGTTTAAAACTATCAGGATTAAAAAAATCAGATACAATATCAAACAACATTGCAGAACAATGGGTACCTCAAAGTAAGTGTTCCAGCTATATACTATATAACTACTGAAACCTTACTCTTTCTCTTAATGAGAATAATAATAAACGCTCTTCTAGTTCTAAAAATGAAAGTTAAAGCTAAAACGCTGCATCCACCCTGCTAGCAAATTATGAAGAGAACAGATAAAACCGATCTGCCTTTGTTTCTGGTAACATTCGATAAAGAATAAGATATAAAAAATATTCATGAAATTAGATATATCTTAAATATGAAGATAGAGATTAAAGTCCCTTAGAAAATCAAGGTTGATTATAACTATTGCAACAGACCCAAAATTCGCCAAATGCGCAGCTAAACATCTTACAAAGGCATGTAAAAACCCAGAAAAAGTCCAGTAAAGTGTATGAACTGTTGTGAAGCACATTCCGCAAGCTACAGAGGCTGTATAGTTACCAAAGAACTTAAATAGTAAAAGATAAACGTATAGAGCCAAGAACACAGGCTTACAATATTCCGAAGGTGGTAAAACTGGAATACAGATAAATAACAGCTCTGATCGTTATAGTCAAATTTTGCAATTTTTTTTTTTAGGCAGATAGGATGATTAGGAATAGAAACAAGACAATTAACTATCCAAACTAGACACCGGCGTCAGGATAACACCTGCAAAGGATATAAGCATAAAAATTAAAGAGACATTATAATGTCAATCTACTCATATTATAATAAGAATGGAATCACAATGGGCTATTGCAACACAGGACAATCAGACAATTTTTTTGAATTTTTTGCAGAAAATACGTATATTTCTAAGAAATAGTAAATTTTACTTTATTCAAAATATTTTCCATCGTTATCTATGATTTTCCATCTTTCTGGCAATCTATGGATTCCATCGACAAAAAAATTGTTTATCTCTTGATGCGATCTATTCGTCGAGCATTTTTTGATTTCCTCGTGGTTTCTGAAGGATGGTCTTGAAGATCGCTTTGCATTGATCGGAACAAATAGTAATCTGATGAGGTACAATCTGGTAACTATGGAGCATGCGGTAGAATTACCCATTTAAGTACTTCCTGCGTAATTTTTACTTGGTTTGCGACATGTGGTCGAGCATTGTCGTGCAGATAAATCACTTTACGTTGTTTATTGGCTAGAATCGGACGGTTTTCGTTAAATGCATGGTTCAAATCTAGCAATTGTTGTTGGTAATATTAGTTTCGTTCGGTTTTAGCAGCTCATAGTACACCACTTCTTTCTAATCTCACTAAATGCACAACATAACCTTACTTCTATGAATGTTTCGTTTTGCTGTTGATGTGGATGGTTCGCCTGGATGAACCCATGATTGCATTTAGGGTTATTGTAGTAAATCCATTTTTCATCGCAAGTAACAATTTGTGACAAAAAATGTTACCTTCGGTGTCTTAAGCAAAGAATTGTAAACCATTAAACGATTTTCAATGTTGGTTTCAGTCAGTTCATGTGTTAAAATGTCAAAAATCTTCTATTTTTTTTTGGTTGATCAGAACGTTCTTAGTCATTGACATCAAAATCACCACTTTTAATCGTTTAAACCAGTTTTCGCAAGTTTGTTGAGTTGGTGTATGTTCACCATAAGTTTTTTGACGCAAACGAAAACTTTCAGCAGCATTTTCTTTTTATTAAAGCAAAAAAGTAATGCTTCCCGCAAATGCTGTTTTGTTGGTACGAATTTCGACATGTTTAAACGGGATTAAAAATATGTTGTTTATGCGTTCACGAATAATGACAAACTAAATTTTAATGTGGAATGTCAATACTTTAAAGCGCCGTAGGTGTCATTGTAAAAGAATGTTTAATACTAAAGTTACGCCATCTCTTAGAAAATCCCAAAAAACTAAGCTATACATCGAATATATAAAATCAACATAAACGAAATACAATCAACCAGCATCAGCATCAAGGCAAAAATCCAATTACTAACCTTTTCTGCAGTTTATTTTCCTCCACGATATAACCTAACCTTTCTAAAAATATTAGGAGAACATTTCTTTGTTCAGTGATGTTTCTTTGTTCTTTGGATCAGTGAAAAAATGTGGTTGATTTGGCACTCTACTGGAAAAGCGACATTCGTTAGGTTACGTTAGTATTGAAGAAGATTTCGAATCGAGCTCTGACCGCTCGTCCATACTTCACTTGCAGCGACAAAATAATATCCAACCCAAGCAATCCTACCCTGACAAATACATGTACAGATGGGGAATGATTCAAAGAAGAACTAAGTAATAGAATAAAGATGAATGTACTTCTTAAGTAGATGGAACAATTGGACGAAAAAATTGAAAAGTTCATAATAGTGATACAACAGACAACTGGAATACACACGCGAAACAAAAAGGATATTCAAAGATACTTAACCAAAAGAAATTAGAGACCTCGTTGAAGAAAACTAAAAATTCGAAAGAAATGGCAGCAGTTGAGGATGCCCACGGTTATAAATAAACTGAATAATTTGACTCAGCGAACTTGGAGAGAAATAGAGAATATAAAAAATGAAGCGACGAACTCGTACTTACGATCTTGAACAAAATACTGACTATTCATTATGAAAAACAACAAAACGAATAAAAAACCCAATAACTCAGATTTCATCAAGAATGACAAACAATAGAAGTTGGTTCTAATTAACAAAAAGCAGAATCTTTTGCTGGTCACCTACAGTGTATATTTCAGCCTAATGAGATAAAGGGGACGAACAAATACAAGGAACAGAAGAAAGTGATGATCAAGATATTACCTTGATCTGGACCGCCAGGCTTTGACCTGATAACAGGAAAAGTCTTTAAACAGTTTTCCAAAATCAGCATTAAAAAATTCAGCGCAGCCTTCAGAATCAAATATATACCAAAGGTATGGAAGTTTGCGGAAGTAATTATGATAGCCAGAAAAACCACTCAACCATATCAAGAGACCAAACTTATTTGAAAGAATCCTAATAAACCGAATGAAACCGCCAATTGAAAATAAAAAACTCATCCCTATACAAAAAAGTGGATTTGAGATAAACATTCCACAATCGATGAAGGTCATAGAATAAAGGATCTGTTATAGAAAAAGCGCGAATTGCAAACGTAGAAACCAGCCATCTGGTTGACCAACATGAAATAAAAATAAGTCTCAAAAGAGTAAAACCGCCTGCAATTTCCAATTCGCTTAGCATTCGCAATGACTATTAATAAGCCTAAAAGGCCAAACAATGTCGATGGATTGTGGGTTGGATCTAGAAAATCTGTGCTTCTCACACGGCCAATTATATGTTGCGTATTCTTGCGTTGGTAAACTATCGACTTGTTCATTTATATACCTCAGGGATTGACGAAAAACATTGTTCACCAACTCGCATTAAGATAAAAACAAAACAAACATTATTTCGTTTAGTTTTAAGATTCAACATTTATTTCAATACTTTACTTTTTTACATTAATAAGAATATGACTGTCATGGAAATGATTTGAGATTTTTCTTTGTTTGTCTGTTATATAATCAAAATGAAAATTGTTCAAATTTGTTTTATATATTATTGGTAGGTTAGGTTTCAGTGGTTGCTTACTGAACACTTAGGCCAATTTTTAGGCCCATTGTGATACCACTCATTCACTCCACATCATTAACCCACCTACTTCACCTACTCACACAACTACAGTATACCACCTGCACATTGCAAGCTCCGCGTGACACGGAATTCTGCACTCCATCAGAGGGTCTTAGTTGTATTTATTAGCATCACCGATCGTAATCGATGATGAAAATTCGATTTGCATCTAGCCTCTGATGGGATTTGAACCCAGCACCTCCCGGTCCAAGTGCCGAAGCTTTAACCACTGCACCACTTGCCCGGTATATTATTGGTAAGGCGTCACATTCCTCTGCTATACTCACTGTCCATCTTCGGTATACATATGGTTCAGTAGGTCCACAGGTGGTGCCCAAGAAATCAAAATAAATGTTGGTATAAAATGGGGTCAACTCCTCCTTCTGGGTCAAACAATGAAGTATTTAAATTTCGATCAGTTAAAAGTAGTGTAATAGCTCCTGCTAAAACAGGTAATGAGAGTAATAATAAAACTGCTGTAATAACTACAGATCAAACGAATAAAGGTATACGGTCTAAGGTAATTTCTCTAGATCGTATATTAATGGTAGTATAGTAATAAAATTTACGGCTCCTAAAATAGAAGAAATTCCAGCTAGAAGTAGTGAAAAAAAATTGCTAAGCCTACAGAGGCACCTGTGTGGGCGATTCTGGCTGACATGGGGGGATAAACTGTTCAACCTGTACCTGCCCCATTTTCTACTATACTACTGGCTAATAAGAGAGTAAGAGAAGGAGGTAGTATTCAGAAACTTATGTTATTTATTCGAGGAAATGCTATATCAGGGGCTCCTAATATTAAAGGAACTAATCAATTTCCAAATCCTCCAATTATAATAATCATCACCAATTAATGCTCCGGGGTGTCCTAATTCGGCTCGAATTAGGAAACTTAATGAAGTGCCGATTATACCGGCCCAAGCACCAAAAATAAAATATAAGGTACCAATATCTTTATGATTTGTGGAAAATAGCCTTTGTTGCGATTAAATGGCTGAAGTGTAAGCGGTAGATTGTAAATTTATATATGAAGAGTATCTTCTTTAAACAATTTATGTTTTAATTAGTTAAAATTAAATGTGCAAATTGGGCTTTATAGTCATAATAATGATTAGACTGCAATTCTAAAGGAGTAATAATTACTAAGGCTTAAAAGAATTTGACTTATATTTATAACTTTGAAGGCTATTAGTTTATTTAACTGAAAGCCTTAATTAAAAGGTTAAATTAAAAAATAAGAACAATTTACTAATAGTATGCCAGTTATTGAGATAAAAGAAAAAATAATAATAAAACTAATTTAATTGGTCTTAATTGAAGCCACCCATGTGGCGACTCAAGAAACCGGATGCTTCGACACTCTGGACCTACTGAACCATGGTACACTGAAGATGAACTGCGAGTAGCAGAGGAATGTGAAGCCTTACCAATGACATACGAAGCAAATTTGGACGATTTTTTTTTGATTCGACTGAATAGTCGCCTGTAGATCCACTATGAGCTCACGGACTAACATAGTTCCACGCAGTCTTCTTCACACAGACATTTACACACATACAAAAACAGCAATAGCATTTTTGCAATCACATTAATATACTTATCACCAATCTCACGAAAACTACCACCTCTTTCGCCAAATGTGCAATGACAAGCACCAAATATCGTCCGGCCATGACACGAGAATTGAACGGCGTAGGATAACGAGAAATCACACTCATTTTTTGATTTTGCTTTGGGCAACAGCAAATCACACAATGACGAAACGAAAAGATTGAAATGTCAAGGCATATGAAGTTAGTCCAGTTTTACATCCCAGAAAAAAAAATTCCTTAAACAATACTATTTCATCTCATCCCAGTTTTTTTCTATTTGAACTTGTATAAGACGGAACTTTTTTGTTAAGTTGACAAAATAGCCATCCTAGATTTTTCCATTTAATTGTTGTTTTTGTACTCTACGTATGAGTAAATTATGTATTATAAATACTTTTTCTAAGTGATACGATAATAATTGTTTGTTTTGATTAAAGATAGCAATTAACACTGTTTTGAGTTGGTAACAGTACGAGCTTACAATGACTTGAGGGTAGTACCAGCTGTATGGTAGTATTGGCGCAAATGACCAAATTTCATACGAGCCCATATAAGAATATGAGAAAATCATGCCATTTTCCTAGAAATATGATTTACCGGTAATCGCTCTTTATGTTTTGAATAACTTATAGGAGGGACTAACTGTGGCCAGTCGGACAGTACCAGAAGTATGGTAGGATTGGCACAAACGGCCAGGTTCCTTATAGTTCAATATAAAAGTTAATGATTGCCATTCTCCTACCTAAATTATTTGCCGGGAATGATTGATATTGTTGTGAACAACTTGTATAAGACGGAACTTAAGTACAGTTCCGTCTTATACAAGTTTAAATAGAAAAAACTGGGATGAGATGAAATAGTATTGTGTGAGGAAATTTTATTTTTTTCTGGCATGAAAAACTGGGCTAACTTCATATGCCAATATCAAATACTTAGTATATATAGGGTTTTCCAATAAGAGTAATATGATTACTTAAAAAAAAAAAAACACACTAATTGTTAAGGAAATTGAAATGTTTTTTATTTAATGTGAAGTACAATCGATACAATTAAGTTCTGAACAAAACGTCATTCAAATGGCCTCCACAACTTCTTCTGTAGGAACGAATTCGATGATCCCAATTTTCGAGCACTTTTTCCACTAAATCAAGTCGTATGTCATGAATAGCACGTTCAATATTGACTTGTAAAGCATGAAGAGAGTTTGGTTTATTGCTAAAGACCAATGACTTCAAATAACCCACAAGAAATAGTCTAATGGTGTTAAATCACAACTTCTTGGAAGCCATTCAATATCACAATTTCTTGAAATAATCGAATGTCCAAACTTTTCTCGCAATAATTCAATTGTTGCACTTGCTGTGTGGCACGTAGCCCCGTCTTATTGGAACGAAATGTTGTCAAGATCAACTTATTCCAATTTCGGCCATAAAAAGTTGGTTATCATCGATCTATACCGATCTCCTTTGACAGTAACGGTGTTACCAGCGTCATTTCGAAAAAAACATGGACCGATAATTCCACCAGACAAAAAACCACACCAAACTGTCAATTTAGGTGAATGTAATGGTTTTTCATGAATAATTTGTGGATTTTCTTCGCACCAGAATCGACAGTTTTATTTTTTTACCGCACCACTCAGATGAAAGTGAGCCTCATCGGAGAAGATGATTTTCTTAAAAAAATCGTTATCGTTTTCAAGTTGTTCCAAGGCAAAATCAGCAAATTCACGACGTTTACGGTAGTCCAATGGCTTCGGTTCTTGAGTGAGAACAATTTTATACGGATGCAAACCCAAATCCTTTCTCAAAATCCGCCAGGTTGTGGTTTGAGACAGTCCCAATTCTTGAGAACGTCTTGGAATCGACAAATTGCGGTCTGCAGCAACACTTGCCTGAACGGCAGAAATATTTGCATTACTTCGAGCGAATCTATGTCTTATTGGCACTTCAACATTATGTAAAGAAAATGTACGCTCATAATTTTCAGCAATTCGACGAATAGCGAGCACACTTGGACGATTATTACGACTATAAAATGGCAAAAGCGCACGAAAAGTTGCAATTGGCGAACGATTATTTTGATAATAAAACTGAATAATTTGTAAACGTAGTTCTTGCGTTTATCTCACCATGATGAAATTGTAAACATTACTGAATACAATGAAACAAAAAATGACAGATCATGACATATTACAAATGACCGAAACGTCACTTAAAAATCATATCATTCCTATTGGAAAACCCTATATATTGTAGTTTATCGAAAATTCTAATATCGATAAAACGATTGCTGAGTCCGCTAATAGCAGGCAAGTCAACGTTCTGGCAGAACAACGTCTGTCTGGTCCGCTAGTTACATATATTGTTTTTAAGTCGCTAATTCAAAATGAGTGAAATATAATGTATAATTTTTACATTGAGAGTTACGTCACATTTAAGGATTATGTGTGTTTGCCATCTATGGCACCGCCACAATTTGGGAATTGACATTTACAATTACACTCATTACTGATTTTTACTAAAGTTTTTGTATTTACATTGTTTTCGTCGCTTAGCCTTCTACTTATTGCAGTAGATACTTAATCCAAAATAGTACCGAAGTGCTGCTTTCTAATACGGTAACTGGCTGTAATATTTGTTTGGATCGCCCCATGCCCATCTGCATAATACCCATAGATAGAGGATGATAATACTGAATACACTAGTTACTCTAAGACAATAACTAGTTTTTATCTCCTTTGACGGGAATACCATCGGATCGTGTTGCTCTGATAGGCGCTAATTCGCGCAAATTGATGGTCTCCATTTTTCTTCCTTTTTTGAATTTCCTTTTTAACACCAACAAAGACGCGTTTATTATGATATCATCAATTTTACGTTTATATAATGCTCTTTCTATTCAAAATACAAATTTGTTAATATGTAGGTCGAAATTCACAAATTTTAAATCGAAAAACTAATTTACCATGAAATATTTTTTTCATGGAACAGTTGGGGACCCAACGAACCATTCGAACCCAACGGTATAAAAATGTTTAGCACTTTGAAATTAACAATTCAAATTGGCGATGATTCCAGTGATGATAGGGGACCTGCGAAAATTTAATTTAACGCCACTGTACCGGCCTTTAGTGTCAAATATTTGTGCTAGATAATATTTATCACACAATTCGGACACAGTGTTGCCATGTTGCCAAAGTCGGTAGAAGAAATTTTATACCATATACTTTTATTCTCTAAATTAAACAGAACGCGGCCGCTTTAATATTATGGAGTAATATAAATATCGCCTTTAACTCTTCTATGCGAAATTTGAAGAATTAAATTAGCACAACAACAAACAGAACTTCAAGTATATCCACGGGCAAGAAAACAAACAAATTTTATTATTGTGGCGTGGTTCATCAACATCATCGTCATCATCTCCCGTCTCAAATATTATTGTTTCCTTATTTCCTCCTCAGCAGTTCTTATCGCAACCAACACGATATACATATTTGAGATGAACAAATTTTTGTTTACTTTTTGGTGAGATAAAAATGTTGTGTCTTAGAAAGCCAAATATTTTATTTGTTCCTTTTAACAGTATTCTTTTCTCATTTAATTGTTTGTTTAATTAAAAGGTAGGTATATAGTAAACATAAGTTACTTTACCGTTAAATATTTAATGTACTGTGGGGAATCTCGCGTAATACACAACAATCTTGTGCGTGTACATTATAAAGGGATTACACGAAACATGTAATTGTTTGATTTTGGGTGAATAGGTTACAATGGTTTCATTTGGAAAACGAACGGTCGTCGAACCTGTGTTATCTTTAAGTCTTAAAGACTTCCAGAAGGAATTTCTATTCGAAAACGGGTGATATGGTGATGACAGCAGAGAATAGTTGTTAAGGTAATTTCAACGTAATTATGCAACCACACACGAAGCAATTAGGATTATCGCGTTCATTATTTGACATAACCCCATTTTCTCTCGTACTTCACGTTATACATAATTACACCTTGATTACTAATTTTCTTATAGTTTTATGCAATTACATTACTTATTCAGACGCTGTTCAAACATCTCAAAGTGCAAAAACTAAAACAAAAGAGAAACAGAAAACAAAAACTTTTCATAAAACTTTTGTTTTTCAACAGATTTTTTTTTTTACAAAAAGCACAAGCGTATGTAAAATGTGAACGCAGCCAGAGGTAGTCAAGTACTCTTCTTAATTTTTTAACATTCTCTGCTACAAAATTATCTTAAAAAACTATAGCATCCTGTTGCCTATATATATTTATAAACTATATTGAAACTTTTGTGTAATTATCATTTTCTATTTCATCTGGATTTCATATCTAAAATTTTCTTCGAGAGATGAACGAAACACAAAAACTAAGTTCAACAGCTTTTTCTTGATGAATGAACAAGATTATTTCTCTCTATTTCGACAAAAATACTTTTGTCTTTTCTGAACAAGTTGGAAATGATATCTTTATGTACGAGTATTATATATCTAGATAATTAAGAAAAGCTAAAATCTTATGTATTTATGGTATGTATGTATGTTACGAGTATGTCATAAACATGTAACACACACTCATATAAAATTTTTGTTGTGTGTTCTTAATTCTTAATTAAAAAGATCTGTGGATTTCGTCTGTTCACAATCTAAATCAATTCATCTTCATCGTCGTTGTCATCGTGTTTGTCTGTGCATGATATTTGTGTGATGAGAGGACTTCACATTGTTAATGAAGTTTTCGTTTACTTGGACATTAACCTTTTCCTTTTTATTTTATTGTGCTTGGTTTTTATCTCACATATCATATACAGATTAGCAGTAGCTTAGCACCGGGTATATAGATACGAGCATCTAAATCAAATTCAATTAATTTTGATGGATGTGGAGGTGGAAATTTATATACTTTTTATCCATTAACTCTTCACCGAAAAGCTTTTTCTCCTCCGATTGTTTTTTGTTAGTTCTAGGAAATCATATTTTCCTATACACCTCGTGGTGTCGTGTTCTTTGCAATAAATATTTGTTTAGTAATCTTGAAAAATGGTAAATATTAGATACATATGTGATTTCACAGAAATAAAAGGGATCAACAGTAAAATATAAATAATCCTTCAAAAATGTTATTTGGTTTCTAAGGCAAGTGAGTAAAATATTCCGAATTATTTGTTTTGGTACAGGCTTCGATGTAAATCGGAATTCAATATTATTGAATGACCGCACAAATTTTTAATGATAATCTTTACTTCGTAGGATGTCTTCTTAGAAATTGTCGTCGAGCAGTTTTACCATTTTTACCATTTTTAACATTTTGACAACAACACCTATATTTATCACTTACTTATTCCTAGAATTTCTGACAGATGTAGTACAGTATTTTTTTTAATGGAAGTGTTCGACTTAATACAAGGTATCTGGATTTTGGATGCTGAGCCATTCAGAAGTGGTTCCTTTCTGAGAAAAAACGACTTTTTATGAAATATTGGCATGCGAGGTGGTTCGTGGTTTGTTATCCGGTGTGACAACACACCACTGTGAAATACAATTATTAAACATGTCTTCTAAAATATTTAATGGAGATCAATCAACCAGCATACGAGTAGGTATATTTAAATGATAATCGCTGAGACATTATTTAAAATAAGCACATAGTTATCTTAAATATTTATCGGGATTAGCGGGATTATTTAGCGTGATGAAATAATGCATGTTTGCTAAGGGGGATTTAAGGATATCCACGGAGCCTAGGAAAAATAATAAGTTAAAAGTTTGTAAATCGTGATTTAAATTTACAACACGTTTCCACATTACGCAATTTGCATGCAACATTTACTGCATAATATTATTTTCTACGAAATAAAATTCGTCGCAGCTTCTGCAAGTGTTCGTGTTACTCCTCTCGGTGACCACCGGGCAGCTAGCTCACTACGTTATTTGTGGTGCGCTGGGCTAATATAAGGCGCGAACTGGGCCGGATTTAAGTGTTATTCGTATCGTGCTGTTAACCGGCCAGGCGGAGAGCCCGGTATATAAATCGGGATAGCTCTTCTTCGCTACTCGTGTGACAAAATATGGATGAAACAAAAACACAAAAAAAGAGTTCGGCGCTCCTAAAGACACGGAAACTAATCCTAGTGAGATTCTGGTCATTAGGCCTGGTTGGCAAGACCTACGAAGAAAACGGTAACAGCATAGTTATTTAGTCATTAGACCTGGCCAACAACTGGTATGGAAAAACGGGTCACAAGCTCGACATGAGCTCAAGAAGGATGGTCCCCTCGCATCAACTTGCAAAACAGGAAAAGAGCCTCGAAAGCTCTATCATAGGCTAAAAATATTATTGAGATGAAGCAGGAGGCGCTGATGGCTAAAGAGGACTAAAATACAGGAAACTATGTAACTAAGTCTTCAAGTAGGTGGCAAAAGAGCACTTAGTGATGGCTGTCATTGAAAGAGCGTGAAGTGGACATCTTGTGGCGATTAACGGTTACTGACCCTATACAAAAAGGCTAGTAAAGAGCCTAGGTGAAGTCTAGCCCTTTAAACCTAAAATGTCCCTGTAAACCTAAAATGAGAGTTTGTATCCCAGCGACCCGAATAAAATTCTGGAAACGCGACAAGTTAGAAATCCTGAACTACCGGCCTCCGACAGGAGGGTGGCCAAGTTGAAAGAACCAAAGAAGAACCAAACTAGAATTAATAGTTTAATTACCTATGGTTTCAGTACAGCCAGACTAAAGACCTATAAGAAAGATGAGGGTGACATCTAGAAGGCGCCAATACCAGTAGAGGCTTCGCCCGACAATCTGAACATCATGGAAATGGGTGAAGAGGTAGAAACATTCTCTTCAGACACGGACATGTCCACTTCGATTGGATTACTTTGTGGATCCCTGGAAAAATCATAGTCAGAGGAGGACTCGGATACAACTGCGGTGGAGGTAAAGAAACAAATCTAATGTTGAGGTTAATGCAGAGTAATCTACATCACTCCAAGGCAACTTCGGCTACGCTTATGCTCTAACTAAGAGCAGAGGAAATAGACATTGTCCTAGTCTACGAACCTTGGGTCAATGGTGACCAGGTATTTGAACTTAGGACTACTAAATATAAACTACTCTATGCGAAGAAGCTAGGTAAAATTCAGATGTGACTACAACAAGCATTGCAATGGAAGGTCAAAATCTCTGGCTAATATCAACTTACATTCTATGTGATGAGGAAGATATCACACCTGACATTTTAGGAAGCTCACTAAAGCCTCCCAAAAACAAAAAATTGGAGTCATCCTGAGGAAGCTCTGATACGAATGAACGAGATGAGTTAATTTTTGATTTTAATCTTAGTACTAATCTTTTTTTATGAAATATTGACTGTAAACCAACGTTTATAACTAGAAATAGGCAAGAAATACTAAACATTGCACTTGTCTTAGATACCATTATGGAAAGTTTAATGAATTGAAAGGCGTCGGAAAATTATTCCTTTTATGATCATTGCTATCTCCAATTTGAAATGGAGACAAAACCCATCAAAAACCTAGTTTTAGAAACAGTAGGAAAACCAACTGTGATATTTTTAGAACTATTGTAGGTAATTCACTACCGGTGCCGGTGAGCAAAACGACTGGGAAAGTGACTGGGATTATGACCAAAATTTATCATTCCATGAAAATGTAGTACGCCCGCACTCAACAAGATGCTCGGATTACAAAATATGCATGCTTGAAAATAGACGACTCTTCTTGGGCGCAGCTTTTGTTGGTAACGTTTTGCTTTGGTTACATTGATGGTTGGTTACAAAATTTGATTTTTCTATTTTTCCTTTTATATTTTTTTGTGTTAAAACTTTTTGTTTCGTTTTAATTTAATTTTAATTTTAAACTGAATGTTCGGTTTTAATCTGAAATTATACATGTAACAGATTTCCTTATAAATAAATAAAGAAATAGGAAGTTCTCAAAACATACACATGCGAATTAAGAAATGCTAAAACCAAACGCCTAGAGTCTACTCTATAGTAAAACAAAGCGGTCGTCTGAGACATCTAGGCTGCGTAAAGTACCTTCTCTAAGTCCCAACACTCCGAGTTTTCTCTAAAATCCCGGATAGTTCTTCAACCACCGTATTTAGTGCAGAATCCTTTGAGCTACTACTGGAAACTCACATTTCAGGTAACTCCGAATCTGCGCCACAAAGGCCCGGAGACAACAAAGTCGTAGGCATTGTAAGCCAGATTATATGCAGGAAAAAATTGTGTGGGCTATAAATAGCTTTAAGCCTTATAAGTCTGCAGGACCCGATGGCATTATACTGGAAGATATGAAACAAACGATTGACTTAACCTTACTCTGGCTGAAAGTTATTTAGAAGCGCAGCATTCCTAGTAAATGAACCAAAGTAAATGTAATATTTATACCAAAGGGGAGAAAAAGCTCTCATTGCAGTCCCAAAGACCTTAGACATATAAGTTTAGCTTCTTACCTACTAAATTTTTTGGAATCACAAATGAAAGCCACCATTAGGAGTTCGATTGTGCCAAATAGGCTATCGAAATCCCAACATGCGTATTGGAAGGGGAAATAATTGCTGTAATCAATAAATCCCTAGAATATAGAGGGGAGGTTAACAACGATAGACCAGAGGTGATCACACAGGCACTCACATCTCTATGCGTGAAGGAATCACTCAAGGGCTGAGTTGATCAAATGCTTAAAAGCGCTCCCGTAACGGTCAGCTTTCAATAGTAAAGAAGAAGAGAATATCTTCCAAAGAAGAGAATATCTTCTCATTAAAACTGGAACAATGCGGGTTGCGCAATGGGTACATATGTGTATGGCCCACTATATAAAATTTAATTTCGTTCTCCTGGTTCTTTGGAACGAAGAGGGTGGGGGAACATTTCCTTATGTTATGATCTTATCATGATAAGATAACGCTTTGGTTAAAATTCCAAGGTTATCCGATAATTGATATAGGCGCTAGAGGATTCTGGGATGGTAGTTTCAGGAAGTTTGGTTTAATTTATCCGTTATTCCGCAAATAAGTATCTTACAGCATTTGTATTTAACGACGTGGGTAACGGTCCTGTGGAAAATTATTTTGCCTTAATAGTGACAGAAGGAAGGGAAGAAGAGAAGGTTGCAGCGTTGTATGACAATCTGACGTTTACCAGCAAAATATCTAAGATTTATAAAGGAACTAAAGATACGAAATTAATATTTATATTAACGGAAGCTTAATAGCTTTCCTAAGAAATCGGTGAACTTATTTGGGCAGTAACGGATGAAAAAAAAATTGGGGCTAACCAACATCAAAATGCAGTAATTTCAATATCGATTTCATCTCAAGTATCTGTTTGACTCATTTTTCGAGTGCTTTACTAACAATAAAAGAAGAAATGGCTTTAGAACCCCCGTAAGTTCAGAAAGAAACAGAAGATTAAATATTTTAAGATTTTTAAGAAATGGTACGACAGAAAATCTAAATTGCTTTAATACGTGTGCATTTCTCCCATGTATTCAAAAAGTAAACGTACTGAAAATATACGACATCGTTCAGGCGAAGACTAAAGGTACAAGATATTTAGCAGATTATTTGGTATAACTTGGGATTGATTGACACAGCTAACCAAAAATACCTGCATATTTTTGTAAAATTTTGAAATATGGCAGCCTTAAAACACTGGCCGTATGTCCAAGTTGCTTTCCTACTGTAGAAGATATCTACGAATACATTCCAGTCCATTTTGAATCATTGGAAAAATGAAATTGTACTTCAAAATTTAAATATTGTGTGAAATCGCCAGATACGTTGTATTATAAGTCTGGGACAGTAAAAATATTCGCAAAGTAAAACGACGTAGTTTTAATTTACGTTGAAACGGTCAAGACAGAACAAATTACTTTAAATACCATACCACTAAATTTAAGTTTGTTTGAAGCTGATTTCGAACTAAAGGGAATCGTCTGCTAAGGTGAATCATTCGCACATTGCATGAGTCACGTGTACCGAAAAGTCGCTTGGAGAAATACGGTGGCGTTCTTAATAAAATGTCTACAGGCTCACCCAATATCTCCACATTTGTTGATATACTCTAAAATAACTCGAAACTAAAACAAACGCTATACCTAATAAATTTTAATTCATTTCACTTTGGGAAGTTCCGAGGATTGCAATTCATTAGTGACGGCCATTAGTCTCATTAGTGAGGTCTTCAGAAACAAATTCATAAAAGTGAAAACCAAATAAAAAACAACATATTTGGTCATATTATACCAGCCCAAAAATCAACCGCACCTGCACGTGGTACACTCTGATATTTAACTAACGAGGCTTTGGCATCCGAGATTCGGCGGAAAACCCGACCACGGGAACTTAGTAAATGACGTTTACTTTAATGACCTGCTGTTATATAGCCTTCTTTAGAAGAAGAAAAATATACCCAGGTAGGGGCACAAATTTCTCAGTTGGCTAGTCCGCTCTCTAACGATGCTGGTTTAATGGATTCAGGGGTCAGCCAATCATTGCTATATCCAAATTCATACGAAAAGAGCAAATGGTTGTCTAGATCACCACCCTCACAAACTAACATCTCACTAAATTGAGTGAACTGAGTGAAATTGAGAAACTTACATCCCAGGTAACCAACGAATTTGAAAAGCTAAAATAAGAAAATGGGGAACTAATAAGGAACAACAAAATGGAGACGTCTTGAAATCTTAACCAATGCTTAACCTTATCATGGTACGATGATAAAGGAGATGTTCCCGACACTCTTAGTTTCTAAGGACCAGGTGCAAATTTCACTATTGTTCGAGCTAATCAGAATACGACTATATAACGTGAATGGGCTCCATACACTCATGGTTCCTAATCGCCAACACAAAAACAAGAAATGCATTGGCCCACCATCCCAGGATTATCTAGCGCCAAGTATCATTAATTTCTATTTAGAACGCCTCTTATGTTAAATTACTCATCTATATTATTTCACCACAGTTTGAGTTTATTTTATTTGATTTTATTTCAAATATTACTATTTATTTTGGGGTTTTCTGTAATCATTTATTCTTTTGTTATGATATCCTGGGATGGGATGAAAATCCTGGATTGGAGTAAAAATCGTGAGATGAGAGTGGTGCCTGATGAACTTTTTAAATTTTCTTCAGATGAAAGCCTGGGATAACTTGCACACTTGCATCACTTGCTGTTAGAAACATTATACAAAGCTGGCTTTCATGGCGTTCTATTTGAATTACTTAAATCGTACCTATCGAATCAACTAAATGTTATTACAAACAAAATGTATACCGTGTTTAAACAGTGTCACTGCAATACTTGCTGTGGAGTTCCACAAGGATCTGTTATAAGTCCAATTTTATTTTTCATTTATGTAAATTTAATTTGTAAGTTCAAATTTAATGGAGACGTTGTGGCAGTTGCCGATGATACAGTATCCCCTCACCTCGGGGACACGTGGAACATTGTTCTGCGAAATATAACAAATGATTTGTATATTACAAAAAACGTTTAGTATTCACATTATGGTTTTGAGTTTATAAACTAGTTGTATGCCTTTTGTAATGCTTAATCAATTTAACTGCACTCCTGGGAGTATAATAATTCACCGACCAAACGGCACAGTGGTTAACGCTTCACAGTTTGGATCGGGAGATAACGGGTTCGAATCTCGATAAGGGAAAGATACCAAAGTGAATTTTCATCATCAGATTACGATCTGCGATGAAAAGGAACACAATCACCCCCCGCAGAGTGCAGAACTCATAGGCCGACCCATCTTCTATGCAATAACTATAGGCTGGCATGGAGCTATGAACTGTGCAGATGGTTCTACAAAAATCGAACATAGAAAAAGAGTATATTAGTTTATTCGCCTGGTTGCCTAAATCACAATTATACTGATAAATGTATAACGATACGAAAGGTGTTAATATTTAAATATTTGGGTATTCTCATCGACGTTCGGTTGGTTTTTTGCGGTCATACTAATAAACTTTCAAAACAGAATCGTGTATTATGTAGAATATTTTACCTGTTGCGATATTTGGGTTCTAAGGCTCTACTTAAATCAATATACACACAGGAACACAAGTGACACTCGATTTACTAAAAAAAACAAGATTTTTTTCAATATTTTCATTCCAAATTTAAATTATTAACAATTAACAGAACATCTAACTCTTTTAGTGGTAAAGTATTTTTTTATAAGTTGTATTTAATATAAATTAATTGTTTAATGTGTGATTATCAATTCATTCACCATTAGAATGAAGAAGAGCTATTCAAAATGAGCGGCATGAAACCCAATTTTGTCACTAGGTGTCAACGTCTACCATTTATCAGTCTGTTCAACGATACAGGCAAACGAGTTCTTGCGAGAGAAGACACTGGCTCCAGAAATGACCATTTCATTTTCTTTGAAACTTTGAGAAACAGGCGTGAAGCAGCAACTCAAACCCGTAATGCTTTATAAGAGGTTCAAGGCGTGCGAATAAGTGAACGTACTGTGAGACGAAGACTTAAAGAAGTCATTTTAGACCGTGTGTTCCAGCCAAAGGACCCCTACTGCAGAGAAATCACCAATAGCAAGGTTGAGTTTTGCTCATGAACACTTTGCATTGTGGACTTTGAACCAGTGGGATCATATTTTGTTTAAGTTCTTAGTGAACTCGATCGACGGAAGGCAAAGAGTATGGAGACGACCAAGTAAGCGGTATTCTCAATGTAGCATTATGATAACCGTCGCTTATGGTGGAGGCTCAATTATGGTTTGGGCCGGTATTTGTTTAGGTGCTCGTGCAGATTTAGTGACATAAATTGTTTAATTAAAAAAATAATACGTTTTTAAATAAAAGAAGGACTGGTTTCGAGCATTCCCTGTTTGTCAATTTTACTTCTAAAATGAACATAAGTAAAATTAAAGATTATTTATCGAATATTTTTTGGGGATTCCCGCTTGAACTTTATATGTACATATATGAAGATAGCCCAAATTCCATCCCCGAAAAATGCAATGGCAATACTAATTTGCTATCATGATACTTTCTACTCTCAGCCCCGAAAATACTTGCTATCACGATAGTAAAAACTGTCATGACAGCTGAAATTTTCGGCGCTGAGAGTATATATAGTATGTACTTATAAAAACATGTTTGTGAAGTAAGACCAATTTTCAAGTGTGTGTGAAGATAGGCTAAATTCAGTCTCAAACGAACGCGATGGCAACAAAAGTATTGCTATCATGACATTTTCTACACACAGCCTAAAAAGTGACCACATTTTTACTCTCAGCCCTGAAATCTTTTACTATCACGATAGTTAAAAACTGTCATTACAATCGAAATTTTCAGAGTTGAGAGTAAAAATATATGGATTTTTTTGTGCGGTGATATCGTTTGATAGGAGCTGTTTAAACACACTTATGATGTTTTTTAGAATTTTTCTATGGCTAGGAGTTGAGATATAGTCCATAGAAGTCAGGAACTATTCGTTGGCCCAACTAGCAGTACACATCGTTTGATAGGTGATTGTTTAAGGAGGATGTACGAATTTTTTAGAATTTTTCTGTCTACGAGCTGAGATATAGTCCGTAGAAGTCAGGAACTATTCGTTGGCCCAACTAGCAGTGCACATCGTTTGATAGGTGATTGTTTAAGGAGCATGTGCGAATTTTTTAGAATTTTTCTATGTGTAGGAGTTGAGATATAGTCCGTAGAAGTCAGGAACTATACGTTGGCCCAACTAGCGGTGCACATCGTTTGATTGGCGATTGTTTAAGGAGCATGTACGATTTTTTTTTAGAATTTTTCTATGTGTAGGAGCTGAGATATGGTCCGTAGAAGTCAGGAACTATTCGTTGGCCCAACTAGCGGTGCATATCGTTTGATTGGTGATTGGTCAAGGAGCATGTACGAATTTTTTTAGAATGTTTCTATATCTAGGAGTTGAAATATGGTCCGTAGTAGTCAGGAACTGTTCGTTGACCCAAGAAGCGGTGCATATCTGACATCTGAACTCATTTTAAATTCAAATAAGCATATAAATTATGATCAAATAATCCACGACACTTTTATATTGTTAGTATAGTTGCCAGTAATTTTTTTATTTAATGTAATTTATTTAGGAGCTCAAAACTTTGTTCATGTTTTGAATGACGAGTCTAGTTTTATTTATAGAATTCCGTAAGCATACTTTTATCACATGTTTTAAAATTTTTTAAAAAGGTTCTTAAAATTTTTATTTATTAAATTTTTGACATATAAATAGTATAAAGTATAAGGAGAGAGCTATAATTATAATGAAATGTCGTAATAGTATAAATCGAATTTAATAGTATTGCCATACGCACCATTTTTTATTTTCGGGGCTGGAATATTGGGCTATCTTCACAAAGGTGAACTTTATGATTAACCCATACGTATAATTTCATCGTATAATTTATTAGTACGAGTATTTAATTTGTCATTCAGCAATAAAGGGTTGATACGATTTTTGTATATCTCCAATTCTTCCAATCTATCCATGACACCTCTTTCCTTCAATTTCTGTATAATTTTTAGGTTTATGTCTATGTTTGTGTAGTTATGCTTTTTTCCGTAAGATGTTCGGCGTAGTTGGATTTGAATTTTAATGTATTGTGAGTGCGTTTTGTTTCACGATGCGCTCTTTAAAACGAATGCTGAATTAGTGATAGATAGCGGATCCCTTACAGCTAATCGATATGTTAGAGATATTCTGCTATAATCTGTGGTACCAGTTGTGCCATTTATCGGAGAAAGTTTTGTTTTAATGCAGGAGAATGTTCGGTCGCACGCTCTGTAACGACTTTTTTGTCTGAGGTTGGAATAAACAAGCTGAACTGGCCTGCAAGGTGTCCAGATTTGGGCCTAATAGAGCATGCCTGGGACATGTTAGGAAGATAGATCCGACCTCAAACTTTAGCAGTTTGAAACACAGAAGAACTTAGAAATGTACTCTCTAAGACGAATTTTAGCAGTTGTAGGAAACCCGTTGGTTACAAAAATTGGTTGTTATTTTGTTTTATTTAATTATCTCAATCAAAGATAATCCTTTCAAAAAAGTAGAATTTTCCATTATCACAGTTTTTCACAATTTTTCAATAAAATATTAGAATTTTTTTCCTGTATTTGGATGTTCATTCTATCGCCTAACTTAGATATTCATAAATCAACGTCTATTTGATTTCAACATCCTTTTTTAACTTTTACTTTGTTCCTCTAATTGTGGCGATGTGTGTAATTTGTGTCGGTTAATTCTAAATTATAATATGGCTTAGCCCTGTGGAGTGGGAAACAATACGAAACATTAAAACAAATAATCACTGCACAAAAATATTTAATTCGGGTGTTAATTACATAGGAAAAGAGCAATAATAAAATAAATAAATAAATTGTCTAAAATAAGGTTATGTATTTTCTTATTTGTACGTACACTGACAACATTTTATCATTAAGCTTTTCAATCCCAAAAAGAAATGATAAAAAATAATTATTCGATAAACCGTTGACATTTATAAAAAATATTTGCTGATGTCCCACAATCAGGTACCATAAAACCTGTAGAATCCTTTAGTCTTAATAAAATAAATGCTAAACAATTATTTTCCTCGCTATTCTCCACAAGTTCAGACCTTATACTAGTATCTAGTGGTAACCATTGCATTTTCGATATCATTCACATTCGGAAAATGCGTACTCCGTCAATACTGATAACCAAAAATAAAAAAATTCCCACTCTCCTCTCCGAGTACATTTTTTATTTAATTGGTCATGTTACAAAACCTCATTATATTAACCTGGGACTAGCTGTCAACAATCTACGAAATACGTGATATTTGAAATGAAGATGAAGTATTTTAATCTCATGCAAAAACTGCTGTATTATCGCATCAAACATAATAGTACGAGTATGAAAAAACAGGAAAAACTTCTCACCATCAAGCACAACACATACTCGCTGGTAGAGAAATAAAAAATTAAATCCAGGAAAATTATATTAATTCTGTCATAATTCGTTCGTTTTTCATGATGCTACGAGGAAGAAGTAAACACATATGTGTTATGTACAATATCAGTATGGTGCCAAGAGTGTTGAAACCATTTACCACGTTAAATGAAGACTGCAACACAAAATTTTCTCCACATGTATTTTTTGATGTTGTTGCTGTTTTCTTGGTAAAATTGCCACGAACACAATTAATTTAAAATATCTACATAAATATGAATATAACTTTGACCATATCAAAACTGAAATGATGTAAATAATAATTATTATAAAATAAAAATTTAAATTAATAATTTTATGATTGACATAAAAAAACCATTTTATAATAATAAAATTAGTTGTTTTATGCTTTTTTACATAATATAAAACACTTTGTTGGTGAAATCGGGCGGTGGTGACTTTTCACACACAAAAGAGGGCATATGGATTATTATAAACGATATTAAAATAACCCAAGTGATTTATGTTATGATTATGTCATTTGCTGCTATCGCCATAATTCCAATAAAATGAGGAAATACTCCAATAACCTTTCACCATTAAAAAAGCACAGATTCAATCAATTTCAATTTAACGAATTATTTTGTCCGGGATTTCCCACCCAGTGCGTTTGCAGACAAAACCGCAAATTACGAGTCTATACTGTGTGTGTATATGAAAATTAATCTTGATTTGGGTCATGATGCTATAAAGACAAAAAAATATTATGTTTTGGGAAAACACGTTTTCTGTTTAAAAATTAAAGTGAAAATTGCCTGATACTGATATTGATTTGTATACATATTTTCCCCAAAAGTATTTCTTTTAGTGTTCCATCCCTCTGTTATCAAATTCCCCTGGGGCGCTATAAAGGTTTAAGACGATAATTTATTATGAGGGTTTTAAAGCGAACGCGAAATAATGTCAATTTAGCAATATTGATGTTATGAGGTTGGTTTTTCCCTTTCTGTTCTTATTTCTCATTGGTGGGTATTATTAAGGTTTATGGAGAGAAATATGTAAGCTGCTGAAAGTACAGTAACATAAGGTTTTAAGTAGATGAGACAGATTTTTTCTTAATAAATTAACAATTATAAGGTAGGCCGGTACACCACCAATTTTCAAATAAAAAATAAGAAGAGTTCAAGCGCTTAGATTTGTATAGGTATATACAGGGTGTCCCAGAATTGGACGATCAAACGAAGCAGGGTGATAGGGGAGCTCATTTCTAACAAAAACAGCCCAGTAAAGTTTTTTCCAATTGTTGATGGTGCAAAAGTTATTCCACTTTGAAGTGAAATCGCATGCGCACTCAACCAAAAAATTAATTTAAAAAAACCAAGAGTTCTTTTGTTTAACTTTCTTTCTAAATAATAAGATCTAGAAGAGTGTGCCTCTTCAATAAAATCTGTTTTATCAGCTGTATTATCTTCTGTCAAATAAAACAATGGTTATGTAAAGTCTCTTTGTTTCATAAAAATGTTTGTTGATGTTTAAGTGACGCCAGCGGGAAAGTAATGCTACCCATTATCAGGAAAATATGCGACACTAATGTAGATTTTAAAATGGTCACACAACAGAATGTGTTTTATCAATTTTGTTCACAAAGTTGTGTTAATTAAAAAATACACTGAACAATATTTCGGTTTTTAAGATCGATGCTTTCTCAGAAATGATGAACAGAATGGTAAACCAAAGTATATAACAAGTTTATTAAGCAAATCTAGTAGCCCGAGTTAAACAAAATTTAATTAAAATATTTTATAATTAAAATGTCAATAGCTAAGTGGCTTATTCCCACCGCGAAAATGCAGAAAAGCATTTCATTTATGGTTTTGTAATGGCAACGCCCGAGCAGTAGCAAGAGAATACCAGAGACGATGTCCAAATGGGCAACGCTATCCCGATTGCAAAGTATTTCAAAATACACATCAAATATACAGTGAAGGCGAAGTCCCTGGTCGTCCGAGAAGATATGAAATAGCCGGTCAACTTGATATAGACGAAGATAGAGTAATTAGAATGGTGGCAGACGAAATATCTATAAGTGTTCGATGTTTATCAAGATGTTCGGGAGTCCCACGGTCCACGTTGCATCGAATTTTAAAAATAAATCAGTTGCACGCTTACCATGTGCAACATATACAAGACCTTTTGCCTGCTGACACCATGAAAAAAGAGTGCAATTTTGTCAAGAAATGCTGCTACGATGGCAAGAAAATTCACAGTATTTTAACAACATTTTATGGAGTGACGAAACATGTTTTAAAAGGGAGGGGATATTTAATATCCATAATTTGCACTATTGGGCCCGCGTAAATCCAAAAAAGTGTGACGTAGTCGGTTTTAACACCAATTTGGAGTGAAAATGTGGACGGGAATAATCGACGGGAAATTGATTGGCCAATTTGAACTCTCATAACATATCAACGGGAACGTCTATCTAAGATTTCTAAAAACTGACTTGGATGAATTACTTGATGACGTTTCTCTGCAAACACGTGGAAATATGTGGCTAGCCATGATGGAGCTCCCCCTTACTATGCAGAAGTAGTGAGACAAGACCTGAAAGTAAATTAACCAACCCGCTGGATTGGAAGGGCTATGTCCATTACATGGCCACCGGGGTCTCCTGATCTTAATCTTTTACACTTTCTTCTGTGGGGTTATTATAAAGAGCTGGTTTATGCAAGAGTAGTCGAACATTATTAAAAGTAACAAATGTGCGTTTCGACGGAATAAGCAACATTTTATACGGTGATGCCGATTATGCATTTTGGAAAATGGTGGACACTTCGAACACTTATTATAATATTTAAAATATTTTATTCATTTTGTTTTATTTCTGACAGCTAAAATAGATCTTAGTACTCGGAATGTTGTGAAGTGCATTTTTTAACAAACTAAGCTTACTTGGTGAAAAAATTGATAAAAAACATTCTGTTGTAATTAGCCCGTTGTGTACCATTTTAAAATCTACATCAGTGGCGTATATTTTTCTGATAATGGCACAAAGTATTAAAGTTTTTAATGTTGTGCGACGTCGATTTTTTTTGTCTGATTTTTCGGCTAACTAAATTAGTGATTAGTTCATACTAGTCATTGATAGATGTCTCTAATATTCATAAATCGGAGTATTCGTATGTTTGATATTAAGTTCTAAACTGCAAAATTAGTTAAAATTTATCAATCTCCAATTTTAAAGATTTATAAATCTTAATTTATTTCGCACATTTTAATTAAAAATCGGGCTTTATTTTGTGTAATTTATGAACTAACTATAAAATTAGTTAGTAGGAAATTTAGAGAACAAATTGGCCTGAGGCCGATTCCAGACTAAATAAAAAAATTTCTAAACAAAACCGCATAACAATATAAATTTTCGTTTGAAAACAATAATTATTCACAGTGCCATCTATATAAAAATGGTAAAAAAAATATAACCATTCATACTTTACTGATATCTAATGGAATTTCGTCAAACTAAAGAAAATGTGAAGTTGAATTGAACTATAAATGTTTTATTCAGTAAACTGACAAATATTTCTTACATCCATAAATTAATTTAAAAATGTAGTTAAATGTCGAAAAATCACAGATTTTTTTTTTTGTCAAATTAAAGCTAGTTAAAAGTTAACCACGTACTTTAGTGGTGAGACAGAATTTATTGGTTTTTATTTGTGATGGATTTTAATTGTGTTCATAATACTAGCCGTGCACTAAGAGGATGGTGTCCAGGTTTTGCCATATACTGGACTGTTATAAGATCGCGTACTTTTACACCCAATGAGAATTAATTTAGGCCGCCGTATGAGTCGGTCCATATAAATAATTTATGTGATAAACAACTAATAAATAATTTATGTGATTTAGACTGTTTTCCAAACCCCAACTTACTTGTGAACACCGAATTATTCAAATAAGTCACCTCGCGAGGAGACATATTTGAATAAGTTTGTCTACACAGAAATGTCTCCAAAAATATGTCTTGCCTAAAATCTAGTAACAATGAAAACATGCCAGGAAATTGTTTTTCTTCCATATAAAAAAATTGCGTCACAAATAATTCGGTATAATGGATTGAATGATTTGACCGACTTATTTAAGTTGACGCCAAATAAGCCATTAAGTCTGCAATAAGTCGGTGTTTGGAAAACACTTTTAGTATTAAAATGTAAAGTTATTTGGCCTCTAGTATAATAAGACATATACCTAATATCCAAACTGCAACTTTATCACTTTATTTTTAGGTTGTTGGCGATACGGAAACAATAAAATCGCTATGTAATCTACGTCATAGATTATGTGTCGACAATCACGTAAGTTACATTGCATAAATTAGATCGCCCAACCCTGACAATATATTTACATACATATAAAGAAAACACATGCAACACAAATGTGTAATAAACCAAACTGATAAACAAAAGAATCTCGGTAAAATAATAGAATCTCAAAGGAAACTACCATTCCGAGGATAAAATAAAAGAGTTAAATTTGGTTATGGTTTTACGACAACATTACGATAAAGGGGTAGGTTTGATGGTTTGTTGAGGTGCCATTAACTTTGTAGAGGGAAGGCCCACCTTGTCCAGGTGTGTATTAAATTATTTTTGCGTTTGGTGTAAGCCAATTCCGCCCAACCTGAAACAAAAATAATTCATAACATTCTTAGGCATTCATAACTCACCCTCTCCACAAGGTTCATGGAATAATATTTGGCCCAAACTCTGGTGGCAGTCTGGTGTAATAAATTATTAAAGGTGATGCAATCTATGTATCATCTGAAACCGATTTCGTCTAATCTGACACAAGAATAATTTATTACATACTTGGATCAAGTTGACTTGCTCTCTACAAGACTCAGAGAGTGAAATTTAGCGCAGTATCTGGTGGCGGTCTGGTGTAATAATTATTAAATGTGAATGCAAACCAATTTTAACTAACCTGGCACACATTTTTTATTACACACCTCGATAAGATTGACCTGCCCTTCACAAGGCTCAAGGAATAACATTTGGTTCAATATCTGGTGACGATCTGGTGTGATAAATTATTAAACGTGCTTGACTTTGACATTTTTGTTTAACGTTGTTGTTTTAATCATGTTTCAGTTTTTCATTTTTCATCCCAAAATATTTCAATTTTCTTTTTTTCATTACCAAATGTTTATTATAAATAAAAAAAACTAGTACGACATTATTAAAATTAACAAAATGCAGATGGTAAGATGAGTGAACCATTGGATCAAATAGATTACGTGAGTGATTCCCCGATGCTAATTTAAAATAAAATAAGTAACTTCTATTTTAAAAAATAAAAACAATTTAATTTACAATTAAAATTAATAGAATAACTGCACAAAATAATCATAAATACATATTCTTAATTTACTAGACAGGAACATCGTCGACCTAGCAGTGAACTAACGTTTCTGACTAATTTTGAGCGTTGTGCCGTATTGTCTTCTCATAGTTAATATTCGATCTGTGTGGAGCATGTATGTAGACAGTTACGAAAATGACGCCGAAAAAATTATTCTGCCGCAATCAGCACAATTCTATGATTTCCTCACATTTGAAAAATTTGAACGTAAGTTTTAATATGGCCATGACGTACTCCTCCGAAATCGAAATGATATTTCGTGCATATACGTACCATAACTTCTTTAAAAACGGCTTTGGGAAGTACACTCCGTAATCCTCATCTGATCAGAAATTGTCAATATAATGTTCATCAAGAATTTAGAAAATCCAAAGCAGAGGAATGTAGAGAATTTTTCCGAAATTTAAACGATGTAAATCCTTTTAGACGACTCCACCAAACCTACCCATTTATTCCTTCATATAGACAAAATTCTAATAAGATGGCAAGTACATATATTCCTTTGTCAGGATGGGATCAATTATTATCAACTACCTCGGGTTTCGCCATTGCTCTGATAACTGAAAAGGACTATTGACCAAATTTGAATTGAGCTATTACAAGCTTTACCTGAAGAAGGAATGAAGGTCTTTCTATATGTTTTACAACAGGTTTGGCTATTAAACACCCCACTAGGTTCGAAGAAATACACACTCAGATAGGATCATATCAGGCTGCATTTATCCGCGATCAGTAGACAGATGACCAAATGTTTGGTATGGAAAACAGGAAAAATAGTTTATATTCTATCACTTGATCTAACACAGACCTTCGATAAGGTTGATCTTAACCAAGCAACTATTATTCTCTCTCATATTGGAATTCCCCATTATCTTGTTAATAGAATAATACGAACCTGTATGTACGAATTAACATCGATCTTATGGTATAAACAAAGAACAAGGGCATTTCAACGTGGTATGGGGTTTAAACAAGGATGGCCCTTTTCACCTATCTTATTCAATTTAATATTGGATTCCGTTCTACGAACCCTCGCAGAAGTTATTCCAGGTTTACGACTTTCACAAGATCAAGATATTATTATATTACCATTAACATTAGCCTATGCCGATGATTTGTGACTCGTTTGTGATGACTTAAGCACATTGTCTACTATTCTAGAAGAGCTTGTTCCTCTACTTCACTCAGTAGGTTTAGAGGTAAATGAACACAAAAATCTGAAATTCTCATAAGACTATTTAATGAAAATATTACGACCGTAGGTTTAAACTTTTATGTTAGTTCTACTTTGCGATATTTAGGCACTTACATAACTTCCGGACTAAGCCGTTCAGAGACTATCCGAAAACGATGCCGGCAAGCACATGGTGTTGTGAAAATGTTAACAAGATTTATTCGTGAGCACAGATTACCATTTTTATTGTAATACAGGTGTATAAACAACTAGTAACTCCTATCATGACATATGGTTTACGAGTCGCTGTTTTGAGTAAAGCATGTCGTTTGCGATTAGCACGTTATGAAAAATGCTTTTTAATACAATTATTGCAGTATTGTACTAATCGCCCTCTAAGAATTTGTGTCTAACGGGTTTGAAGGGAAAGAAAATCAATCGGAAAGTTACTGAATATCGAATATCTTATTGGGGACATCCATATTCTTAGAAGAACAAGAGGTCATTTATTACATGCCGCAAGGAGATTTACAAGAAATTACAGAAAAATTGGTAGACCTATTTTCACTTGGCATGATTCATTAAAACAGGATACACGGAAAATATCAATTCCTAAAATCCGTTTGAGTTGCCGCCAAAACAGAAAAATCTGATTTAAAAGAGGATTTAACTTATAACTCTGATAACCCTTCAACAAATGATTGTAAGTTGTGGAATTGTACGAGGATTAAATTAATAAATGTTTATATTATTTAGGAAGTCGGAAAATATTAATTTAGAATTAAAGTTCAGGAAACTTCCAGATGTGCGTGAAATAATAATATTTTTTTCTCAGGTTTTTCTAGAGAAGCAATTGTTGAAAACCAATACCATCGTTATCCATTTAACCTATTAAGCCTTTATCCTTCCTCCAGTAGATTAGAATTGTGTTGTGCTGTACGATCGCTAGGTGTCTGAAACCAGGCCGTTCTGTCCCAAAAAAACCTTTCCTATCCTTCCTATTGTTATGTGTAAATAGGCTGTAGGAATAGGCCCGGCGTTATCCGGGACACTTGTCCAGTACTTGGTCCTACAGTCCAATCAATCAATCAATTTCTTGCATATACGTACCGAAACTGTGTTAGTACAATTTTCAAATATTCAAAAAAGCAAAAAACCTATGTTAAATATTAGAACTTTATTTTTAAACCAAATACTCGATTTCGACTAGAATTGAAATTTCTATTTTTTTAAATGCACCGCTGGATTCAGAAAAATTCTTTGAAGCTGCTACTATTTTCCTGGTTCCTTTACTATACTCGAAGTGGATTGCATCGACGATTGTGGAGTACCGAAACTATAAATACTGCATCAAGAAAAGTTACAGGATCGTGTTAAATACCTGTAATTGAAGTGAAGAGAACTATACAGGTGTACGCTTATTTACCGATATGCAAATACTCGCGAGCTGGCAAATATATGACGTACGCTAATTTTCCGAGTGATGCATGAGAAACAATTATTGAGCCAATTCAAACAAATACGCACAAACTAGTCTTAATCCAAACATTTAATATTTATTTATTTCATGTTATTGACCCTACATATGAAGAACAAAAAAATTTCAGTTTTCGAACGGGAATGGAATCGCTTATGCGGTTGTTCCAATAAAAGCGTCGGTTAATCAAAGTTCCGGTTGAGACGGCAGGCAGGACTTGTCAAATGAGTTAGGTTGTTTACTACTGCTTTGGTTTATAAACCAAAATTGGAACATAATAAAATACCGTAAATTGAACGGATACACTTGGGCAAGACACCAAATTTTAAATCATTAGAAATTAATCCTGGCAGCTGTATACAATTTTAATCACATCACGAGCTTGTTGCAGGTTCATTTTCAAAGAGCAGAAACAAATTTTAGTACACATTTGTCTATTTCGTACGATATTGCGTGCAGAAGCTCGATATCGAAAGTAAATGATTGCTGGAAGTGGTGCCACGTAGCATACCGAAACTTTGGAAGATTAGGTGAATAAGAAAAAGCCGAAAATTCTAGTTGCCGCGAAGTCCATTAAATAATTTTTACCACAAAAATTAAAAACTAATGTTTCAATTTGAACTACCGGAAGAACGTGAAGCTGGTGGTTCCTGATTTGCCAGTATTTCTTTTTTTTGCAGGTGCCTTAGACAACTTTAAAAATAAACGTTTGTTAAAAAATAAAATGTTTGACATTTTGAGTGTTTTCGTTTATTCATTCGAGATCGCATACCCACCAAAAAACTAGTTAAAAAAACAATAGTTCTTCTGTTTAACTTTCTTTTTTAATACGATCTAGAAGAGTGTCTTAAGTGTCTTCTGTCAAATAAAAACAATGGTTTTGTAAGTCTCTTTGTTTCTCAAAAAAAAAATTGTTGACGCCAGCGGGAAAATAATGTACTACAGAAAGTTGACCCACTATCAGAAAAATATGCGTCACTATTGCAGATTCGATTTCGATTTCTAAAATCGATGTTTTGTCACAAAAACATTAAAAGCAAATCTAATAGCCCGAATTAACCAAAATTTAAAAACAGATTAAAAACATTCTGTTGTGAACAGTCCGGAGCGTGGCCATTTTAAAATCTACAGTAGTGTCGCATATTTTTCTGATAATGGTTCAACTTTCTGTAGTACATTGTTTTCCCGCTGGCGCCACTTAAACATCAACAAACATTTTTGAGAAAGATAATACAAGATAATACAGCTTATAAAAATGATTTTATTGGAAAGGCACACTCTTCTAGATCTTTTAAAAAAAAAAGTTAAACAAACGAACTCTTGGTTTTTTTAAATTAATTTTATGGTGGGTGCACATGCAATTTCACTAAAACACACTAAAAGTGGAATAACTTTTGCACCATCGACAATTCGAAAAATTTGTACTGGCTGTTTTTGTTGGAAATGAGCCCCCCTATCATCCTGCGTCGTTTGATCGTCCAACTCTGGGTCACCTTGTATATTTGTATATATAAAGGGTGCCCCAATAAGAAGTTCAGATTTGAAAGTTTAATAAAACAAAAACGGCTTAATATATTTTCAAATTTATTTTTTTGTTCGAAAGTACAATCCTCCTGGTTATTTATGGAAAATGATATCATTCAACTGGGAGCCACGACTGGCCTTGGCGTACTCCATTCGGTCGATCCGATTTCTGAGCGCATTTTGGATTGTGTGCGGATCTAGTTCGGCAATGGTTGCCTCAATATTGGCTTTCAAATGCTCAATTGTTTGTGGATATACGGACATAACAAATGCTCTTCACGACACCCCACAAATAAAATACCAAAGGCGTCAAATCACAGCTCATTGTCGGCCAATTCACGTCATCATTTCGACTGATAATGCGGACATCGAACTTTTGACGCAGTTTTGCTATTGTAACGCCCGATGTGTGGCATGGCGCACCATCTTGCTGGAACGAAAGGTCGTCCAAACCAATAAAGATATGGCCACAAAAAAGATGTTAACATGTGGCGATAGTTGATTCCGTTAACCGTAATGGTCGCGCCAGCCTCATCTTCAAATAAATCCGGCCCAATAATGCCGTCAAACCACAAGCCGCACCAAACAGTAATACGCAATGGATGCATTGGCTTTTCCATGAATCCTTGTGGGTTTTCCGATCTCCAAATGCGACAGTTTTGTTTGTTTACGAACCCACCGAGATGGAAATGCGCCTCGTCCGAAAAGATGATTTTTTAAGCAAATTCCTCATCAATTTGCGATTCGATATCGAAGCGGATGGGCATGGGGCTTCAATTGTTGAAATAATGTACTGAGTTTCTGTCAAAGAAAGATTGACATTAGTGTTTCTAGAGCCAAAATAACCGATATGTCAAATCTGAACCGGTTATTGTGATACCCTATATATATAATAATATATTTATATAATATGTATATGCGGCACAACTCAAGTAAATGCTGCCAAAATAAAAACAAATCGATATTGTCAAAAAAGTATTCCGTTTATTATATTTATGTTCCTTTATTACATTTCGTTCGGAATGTTCTAAGGTCACCATTTAGTTTAGTAAGATAATTTTTCGAAATTATTAAATTTTCGAAAAGAAATAACCAAATGATGACATCTGAGAAGTGGTAAACTTAAATTTCTATGGCAAGAGAAAATCGTTACTCAGTTGTCCAGTAAGGCTAAAAACAGATTTATTATGCGTTCATTGCTGCGTGTCCGGGAAATTTCTCATTTTTTGTAAATTTTTTGACATTTTTTTCGGGTAATCACAAAACAATGAATAATAAGCCGTCATAAGTTAGAACTAATTCAGTTTTTTAAGGATTCTTTTGTTGTCAACACTGCTGATTAAATTTAGAAATAGGGACAACTTGCATAATTATGCATGTTATGTAATTAATTTCATAGATACTAACTACTGTATTCAAATTTGGTTACATGCCTAATTAGGCACATCTGTTTTCAGCCTAGTGCACGTAATATGTGGCGCTAGAGTTTGATAATTAAAAAACATAGGGCATTTCAAATAAAAAATTTGAAAATGAATTAGAATATCTTGAATTATTTTAAACATAAATCATCTCACTTATTTGTTTTGAAAAAAGATTTAATTATAACTTTAGCAATATTGGAAATTTTTCAATTCCAAATTATCGAAATGGTCCACCCTTCACTCCACGGAGTGTTTTTTATGGTATTAGTGCAAATTGAAATTTAGAATAGTAAGGACTAACGACTTTACTGACTCTCACAGGCTCGCGGGAGCTAATTGTGCCCCTCATGACACTTAGCCCTCTGAAGGGGAATAAATGAAATTACGGAGATGTAAATAGAGGGACAACAACCATTTCGTAACCATCGGATCTCTGGACAACCGGTTTTCCAACCTCTGAACAATCGTGTAAACGAATTTGAAAAATTAAAATTTCGAACATTTATCGATTTCGGACTTTATCCGTAACATATACATTACAATTATAAATTCACCTTAATCGAGCTGATTAAACAATGTTAAATTATATAATGTGTTTTAGAATGTGTTTTATATTTCAGAAGTTAGCTTTATTGTTTTTGAGTGAAATTTACCAGTAGGCAAATTATGGGGGTGGTCTTGATCTAATCAATGAAATATAATTAATTTGTAATAAATTCTGGTCCAAGAACCATCCCTACATCAAAATTTACAATTTTGGCAGTGCAGGTTTAATTATAAGGTAAACCGACCACTCGTTCCTCGAAAACGGCAACTGTAATAAAATTGGGATTTCTTGTAATAAATTGTAATAAATGTGTAACAAATTATGGTATAGGATTCATTGATGCGGGCTAATTTGGTCGGTCAGGTTTAAAGCACTTTAATATACTAAATTTTGAATAGATTATTTCCTTTTTTTAAAGTCAAAATTGTAGGAGGTTTAAAGTGGTTAAAGTTGACGATAAATTACGACTTAAAACGAGAAGACGGCTGCAACGGAGCAAATCAAAGTTAACGTCTCAGTCATAAAGGTCATAAAGACGTACCTGACTGAAGGATGACCTATATAGTTAAAAAGGTTTAAAATATTCATATTATCGAGGATAGAACTACTTTTATTTAAGTTTGTGTGGAATACGATGTTGGCTCTTCGTCAACATTATGTCTATACCTGATATATAATTCGTATTATAATAATCCGTTTTCGAAGTTTTTTGATCTGTACTACAAAATAAATACATTTGATATTGTTCAATATTTATTTTTGGAAAAATCAGCTGTTTTATTTTGGTTTCGTTTTGTTCAGTGGCCGTATATAAAATTATTTCGTTTTGGTCTGTCGAGATAGATAACTCCACGATATAATTCATAAATTTCGCATAAATATGCTATGCACTATAGCGAATTATTTTCTAGCCTAAAAATGAAAGTGAAGTGAAATTGCACAATCGTAGGAATATAAGCTCCATTTAGCGTCAATCTGGATGACAACACCTTTCTTTCACTAGAAAAATTCAGTACTTAGTATGCAAGACTTTTATAATCTCTTGCAAATTACTTAAAAAAGGGAATTCGATTTTATGACGTAGAACTTCGAAACGGATATTCTTCTAATATGTAAATAAAGATAAAAAAACAAAGTCAAGGCTGCGACTTCTATAAGGAATGCGTCAGAGAATATAAAAGGGAAATAAAGAAGGCGCAAGAGAATTCGTAGAGGCTTTTCTGTGATAGAATGGAAGGAGTCTCGGAAACCTCGAGCTTAAGAAAGATTCTTTTTACCAGTCCGGCTGTTGCAGGCTATCTGATTAAACCGGATGGTAAAAGGACGGTTTCTAGTGAAGAGACTCTTGATCTTTTGATGGAAACTCACTTGCCGGGAAGTGAGGATGCGTCGATTGCGGGACTTTTGGTTGACTGCGGGTCTATGGATGACTGCGAGGTCTAACTGTTGTGTGCAGAGTATATTCTGAATATACGGAATTTAAAATGGGCAATTAAAAATTTTAAGCCCTTTTTCCGTCAGTCCGCATGTACAATCCCAGCAGAAATTCAGAAGAACGCGGAGGTCTTGTTCCTCTGGCTGGAGGTTATCTTCAAAGGGTGTCTGAAGCTGGGGTAAATTCCGAAGAAATGGATGGAGGCTAGGATGATTTTCATCCCGAAAGTGGGTAGAAGCTCGCATACCAACCCTAAGGACTTAAGACCAATATCTTTGTCATTCTTTCTGCTGAAAATCATGAAAAGGTTGCGGGATGTCTATATTCGAGAATTGTACCCAGAAATTGAGCACAGCCGGTGAGACTGCGTATACCATAAGGATAAGTCCGTGGGCACGGCATTATATGCCTTGGTTCGGTAAATTGAAAAGTCACTGGATTTTCAGGAATTCTCGTTGGTGGCGTTTCTCGATATCGAGGACGCTTTTAACAACGTAAAGGTTGAGGCAATTATGGAAAGATTTTTACCACTTGAGATTGAATACTTGCTAGGAAGCAGAAGGGTGTTCTCTCTCCCCTTCTTTGGAATGTAGTAATCAACGGACTACTATTGAAACTGGAGGGGGAATGAATAAGTGTGGTTGCTTGTGCCGTTGACGTAGCGATGATTGTCTCGGGAAACCACCTGAATACAACCAGGGATGTGAAGCAGAATGCGTTATCAATCACTGCGGGGGATCAACCCATCTAAAACAGAGCTGGTCTTGTTCACTAGGAGGTACAAAATTCCGGAAGTGGTTCCACTTAGTTTGAATAGTACCATGCTGGGCTTTACTGATAAGGCGAGATTCCTAGGGATTCTTCTGGAGTTAAGCTCGGTTGGAAACCAAATACGATAGAAAGAGTGAAGAAGGCCACTGTGGCACTCTACTCTTGCAAAAAATCGAAAGGAAATGGAGTCTGAAACCGGAGCTGGAGCACTGGCTTTACACGGTAGTAGTAAGGCCTATACTGCTGTGTGATGTAAGTGTATGGTGGCCAGCTCTAGAGAAATTATCACATAGGAACAAGATGGGGAAGGAGCAGAGAGCCCGTGTTTGCTCATTAGTGGGGCGCTACTAGTACTTTGGATATTATCGAATGGCGGTCAATACGGCCGCTGGCTATCAGCGGCTTCGGTGTGGAATTGTCTGCAAAAAGGGCACTCAACTATAGTCAACTCTGTGAGGCATAACCTATTATATAACACCCCTTTTGTGCTTTTGCAAGCGTTTTAAGGTGATTCTTCCCTTTAGGGAGGATTGGAAGAGTGGTCTCATCGTTGAGACCGAGACCGTTGAATTCTTCACCCACGGCTCCAAGCTCAATGGTAGAGTGGACGCTGTTGTGTTCTGTTCGGAATTAAATGTGAGTCTATCCTTTCGTCTCCCTGATTACTGCAGCGAGTACCAGGCAGAAGTTATAGCGATTGAAGAGGTCATGAACTAATTGAAGCGTAGTGTAATATCGTAGACTGATATCTCTATTTATGTGGACAGTCGAGCGGCCATGTTTTACTGGATTCAGTTTCCCGGGCGTCAAGAATAGCGTTGGATTGTCATACATCTCTTAACATTTAAATATTCAGTTGGTCTGGGTTCCGGGCCATTCTGATGTTGAGGGAACCAACTGGAACCAGGGAGATAATGTGTAGGAAGGCCTATATCTGTGCTGAAAGCAGCAAGCCACAGGAAAGCAGTTGCCTGGGCAAATACTAGGTGGCTCGCCAGTCCGACTGGTAGGGTAGCGAAGCAAGTATGACCTGAGCTGAACCTGAATCGCCCCAAGATCTTAATCACACTAAGGAAGTGTGATTTAGGTAGAATTGTAAGGACACTTACCGGACACTGCCTTTTCGGAGATCATGCGAGAAGTTGCAAGGGCGAGGAGGAGAAGGAGACTTTTGTTCACTTCCTATGCTCATGCCCCGCGCTAGCTGGCACAATGCATGATCACTTGGGCAAATACACTATGAACAGCCTCTCTGATATCAAAAGCTGTAATGGGCGAGATCTTTTCCGGTATGTGAATAGCACTAGATGATATCACGATGGATCCAAAATTGGTCTAAGTGTATGATAGCAGCTACTGAAACCTAACCTAACCTAATCAACACGATTTTAATTCAACAATTAAATATTTGTGTTCCCCATATTTCACACAACTCTTTTACTTTAATTGAAATATATTTAGCGACACACCAGTTTATAGTCGATCCTAATTGGGGTTATTGGCTGAGCAAAATAGTAAGCAAATTTGACCGTTGACTTAGAGAAGTGTCAAAATATTATATTGGTATCGAAATTAACTCATTATTTTACTATTTTGACATTGACCTCCAATAACCGATAACAGATTAATTCGTAGACAAATACAGGTGCGCAAATATCACTAACAAGCAACGCATTAAATCGTAGACGATAACTGTTTTATAATCATTTAATCGTCTTAAATTTTTTGTTACTTCATTCTCAATTATCACTTAATGTCAATATGTAAATTTTTAATTTCAAAAAACGATTCTGAATAGACGCGTCGCGCGCATAGACAAATCATTTTAATCGTTGCAATGATCCATAAAGGCGTCAATATATAAAAACTATTTTGAATATCACAAACATAAAAAACTATTTCTCGACTAAAATATATCTCAATCCATTAGTAGTTTATGTATTTTTTATGGTTCTGATAAATTAAAATATTAAAGAAAAAATTTAGTTTAAAAATTAATAAAGATTTGATTGGTGATTTGCGTATTTTATGTTTCTCGACTGATGTGTGGTATGCGGCCCGAATACTTACATTAAGTTTCACTGGCTGATGTTAGGTCCGGAAATTCAAACAAAGCTGTACTAGAAATGATCGTGAACTAGGATAATATTTAATGCAGTACAACAAATCTGAACATGACCTAAGTCCCTACTTAATAGATACACTTCCAATATTGAACGCGAAACAGAAATTATTTTTATTTCTGCTCGTTTTGAAGGCCAAAATACTTTAAAACTCTCTATTGGCATATAAAGAAAATCGATAAATTGATTGTATTGAGTAATGATCGATATTTAATTGAAAAATAAAAACAAAAACAGACATTTCATAATATGCTTCAATTCGATTATACAATTTGATTGATTAGATCAGGTTTATTTTTGGATAACATTGTTGTACGGGTTATGATCTGCATCAATATTGCAATGTTGAGGTCTGGCGTTAACTTTTATATTTGTATACGTAATCATAAATAATAAAAATGTTAAGCGGGTTGGTTTGCCATTAAGCGCCACATTAGCATATGTCACCGGTATGTGAATTTAAAAATCACACACCTTTTACTACTCCCTGTGTGCAATAAATTTTTATTTTAAAATTATTTATTTGCTACTCTAAAATGTAATACTCGACTTATGCAAATACAAAAACTGTTAAAACGTGTCTCCATAACATAATCTCAATGGCTTAGAAAAGCAAAACATAAAATTTGTGCCCAACAACATTAAATTTTATGTATTTCGGCAATAAAAACATATTTCTGTTATATTTTGATATTAAATTATATGCGAGAAGATTTTTACACCACCATTACATTACATCATAATCATAAACGAATTTCTATGGTTGCATCTGCTTAGTAGACGACATTTTCTTAAAAAAAATAAATAAAATAAAAAATTTATTTATAAAAATAAATTATTTTTCATGACATAATAAATGTTTATGAATGGAGAGAACTATTATGCTACACATAATAAAAATAATTTTCCGGAAATAATTTATACATTTTTAATTCTTGTTTGACAGTTCGCTATAAATTTTTTTGTCGAAGCTCTAGTATCATAACAAGAAATTAGAAGTGAAATATTAGAAACTATTTCAATGCTAAATTATTTTATTGGCAATAAAACACAAATTAAAATTATAAATTTTATTTGCGCAAAAAACAACTTAATGTTTACGAATTAATTTAACATGTCAGGAATCTGGAAGGCAGATAGCGTCATTTCCAGCAAAACTTAACTGATGATCGATTTAATCTATAAAATTTAATTGGATTATTGAATTGTTGTATATTAAGGTCACCAGTTGCTCAATATAAATAATTACAACTTTTTAGTATAATATTTTTCCGTTTTTTTAACCTTCACTCTGTACATTGGGGTAAAAAACTACCCCAGACCTACAAAAATGTAAATAAAAAACTAATTACTAAAAATTATTGAAAATCCATGTAGACCTTCTTCAATTAAATATACACCAGTTAAAAAAACCGAGTTATAATTGTTTTTATCATTAGAATGGAACTAAACGCATTTCTGTCTACTGGGATCAAAAATTGCCCCATACGTCTGTAGAAAAATCATTTTGTACTGATTTGAACGCAAAAACTTTACTGATACCGACAACTTCTTCAAGTTGTTCAATTTCATCATTGACTATTTCTAAATTAATGCAATCGTCACACACGGTTTTGATGATGCCTTTTGCATGCTGGTTTATCGCAGAAGTGGCAAGCTACGTTTGTTTTCACGCCAGCAGTCCGTGGACATAAATTGCATCTTCGTGTTTTACGACTTTTGGTTTGTTGGTTTTGCGCGGTTGGTGCTAATCTCAATTCTACAACATTGTATCCTATTTAACTCATTGCGATTTCTATGCTTTTTTCAAGGCCCTGGGATTGGCAAGTCGCTTCTTGATTTTATTGTCCATCAGCTGCAATGTCAATTTCTTGAAAAATTACCTTCGTTCTGAAGAAACCGATGAGTCATAGTGATGCTGGTTTACTAATTTAAGCAAATTATATGTGGCAAAACCCGCCGCATCTAACTTGTTGAAGAATAGTACCATTGGCCATTTTTAATTTCTCGCTTGCAGGTACATGTTTTAACCAATTTATCAAAAGTATCCACACCACCTTCGGTTTACCAGTGGTTTTATCGATTGCGATGTTGTTGTGTAACGTAGGCGTAGACAGTAATAATACGTTTTTTGCCGCTTTGGGAATATAGCTAATTAACGTTAAGTTTCCATCAAAACAGAAAAGTGATGATCCAATATCTCTTTTTTTATTTCATCGATTTATGGAAAATGGGCAGGCAGATCAGGTTTATTTGATTTTATGGTTCCAATAATCGATATTTTTTCTCCATCACTTTTATGCTAGCTGTTTAGATATGGCAAAGCCAAACGGTGCGCCAAGCTAACAGTAAAAGTTTGAAACTTTCACTTTATTCGGTTGAGATTCAACATGTATTTCTCCTTTCAGAAGATAAGCGTTTTCTGGGTCACATACCCAGAATATTTTTATACCGCATTTTCCAGGTTTACTGGAAATATATTGTCGGAAATTACATCGACCTCGTGTTGCAACTAGCTGCTCGTCAATTGTGCGATTAGCTGATGGCTTACATGATTGTCTTAAACTATCTAGAAACATGTTCCAAATATCTCTAAAGGCTGCCAATTTGTCCTTTTTCAGTCGGTCTTTACTGGTGCGATGACAATCAAACCGGAGGAATCGTAAAAGTTGTTGCGTTCTCGCCAGAAAAATGACGGCTCTATAGCAAGGGCGATTATCGGTTTGCCAGAGTTCATCTAATCTTTCGTCCCAGTTTTTACGTAAACCGGCATACATAAGTACTCCAATCAACGCATATATTTCATCGGAGTCCGTAGCGTACCAAATCCGAGGGCGTTTTGCTTCAGATGTAGATGTAATGTTGTAGTAATATTCTTTGGCTTTTCTGTTAGTCTCACATTCAATAATATTTACTAAGGTTTCTGGAAAAGCTCATTTGAAACACATTAGTGGTGGATTTAGATTGTCGGACAATGAAGCCGATGATAATTCTCCCTTTTCTTTTAAAATGTGAAAGTTTGGAACTTCTTTCGAATGTTGTACGTGTAAAAGATGTGAGGAAAACCATAACACAGGCCAAATACGCATCTGAATCATCAACAGTACACTTACACAAAAAATGACTTATTTTGTTACTTTCCATCAGAATTCATTAAAATAATCAACATAATATAAAAATTCGTAAAGTCGGTATCAGTAAAGTTAAACAACGCAAAAACTTGTTTTGTACTGATTTTTCTACAGAAATGTTGTAACATTGATTATGTTCCAGCAGACTAATTGTTAATGTAGTTGGTGATGATATCGTAACGGCGACATTTTAAAATATAATCAGAATTTTTGTCTTTCTGGTATAATTTTGTTACTTGGCTAAACAAATGATAATTACTGGTATAATTGGTGTAAATGAGAAAGATTACCATAGATGGTGATGATGACGGCTGGTATAATTTTTAATTTCGTCTTATTATCAGATAAGTTTCCCCACCTATACCTACACTACTATTGACAGAAATAAAATCAATCATTCTGTTTTTGTGAGTTGATATCGATACACACGTAGTGATAATTTAACTTCAACAAATTCAATTTGTGTATTAAAATAAATTGAAGTTGAATATTTTTGGTTGTGAAGTATTGTGTATTGTGCTAAGTGCCACAGTTATAGTGAATACCAAAATTGTCTTCTACGGTATTCACTTGTACAAATAATCAGTACAACTATCAGTACAAACGGTGTTAGTGTAACCTATTGTGCCGAAGTGCAGGTTCATGCAAATTTGTCGCGGAGGAAACAGGTATAGACAATTAATGATTGATATTTTTTTTCTTCAATTATATCGTGTGTTGTGGTATACCGTGGATTATAGTCTTGTTCTTAAAACATTTCTTTTTATTTACTTTACTCTCTAGAAACGGGCAGATTTAATCTAAAGAAGAAACCTACACGCGAATCGGATTTAACGGGTTCCCCGCGACGGTTTTATTTTATTTTGCCGCGAGAAAAAACAAACGGGAAATTGCACAAATAGCGGACAAAACATATGCTATAAACGACCTTTGTACAAAACAAAAAAAAACGGAATAATACACAACGAGCGCAGAGACGTATAAATCTAAAATCTAAAGATTTAAACATGTAACCTGTTCGCCGCTAATCGCCATAACTGCCAAGGCACCGCCTTTGCATCACACCTTAAGTTAAGTTTTTTTTTTATTTAATTTATATTAACTAACTATATATTATTATTTCACCTATAGAATTTATGTTATGATTTTATTTTTATATTATTTATTATTACTTATTTACTATTGCTGATATGTGTATATTATCGGTAATAGTATTGTATTATGTATGTTAAAAATAGTACTCTATAGTATAGTATCTTCCTTAAGTAATTACGAAGGACCGCGGATCCTAATTAAATAATCAATGAAACTATAATTCTTAACCGCCATATCTGAACGCGTCATTGATTGTTTAATTTCCTTATAATTAAAATTTAGTGTAGTAAAGATAAATTCAATATTCTTATGTATTAAAACTGTACCTAGGTTTAATTAGTCATTTATACCAATAATTATATTCAAGTAATGGTAATTTTCTGTGTATTTTATTTCTGTTATCGATATCATCAACAATTTCTCGTTTCTTAACTTTGTGTCCATCATGGGATTGTATATCATGCCTTTCCGTAATTAGTCTGGTCGAATAATAATTATGTGTCGTTAATTTTGAGATAGTGTAAGGCTAACACATTATGAAAGGGGGCATACCTTACAGTAGATGCGCGGTATTGCCTATAGGGAAGGGTGGAGTAGCATGTGGTTTACAACAACTTAATCACACTGATTAAGGCGTCACACTGGCTGTGACGTGATTTACCGATAACTAAATAAGATTGGTTATGTGGTCTTGATTCTCCCCATATTTGAATGGTTAAGTGAATTCTTTTCTATTTTATTTTTCCCTCCCCTCGAAATCGTTAATATGGGTAACATAATGAGCAGAACTTCTCGATCATTGTAGCTGGTAACAAGAACTCTACCCACCGACTTCACCTAGCTTGGCAAATGTGCTGCTGTTACCGGTATATAGAGCTACAATGGTATTCTGCTAGCGGAGCGAAAACTCAACCAGAGGACGTTTCGTTACAATGTATGGGGCAATTTTTGACCCCAGTAGACAGAAATGCGTTTAGTTTCATTCTAATGATAAAAAATGCATTAAAACCAATAGATTACAACTCGGTTTTTTTATCTGATGTACAGAAAAAAAAGTAGTAAAACGTTTTAATTTAAATTTCGCGCGGAAAACCATTCGTCGAAATATTTTTTTTTCTATGTTGGTATGACTGTCAGTGACATCTGCGCCAAATGTCACATCAAAATAATAATTAGTGTTTAGTATACGATTGTCTTTCTAATGTACAAAAAGTGCATTCGGCGATTTTTACAATGAGTGAAATTATTCAACAAAAATTATTCAACAATTATTCCATTAAATTTTATGTGCGGAATCAATTTTGTGGTGCCGAAACATTCAGAATGTTGCAAAAGGCCTTCGGCGATAATTTTATGTCGCGATCAAGTGTTTTTGATTGGTACAAATCGTTCAAAGAGGGTCGAGAACGTGTTGACGACGAACCACGTCTAGGACGGCCATCAACATCAACTGATGATCAACACGTTAATAAAATCATGGAATTGGTACTCGAGAATAGACGATTAACAGTCAAAGACCTTACAGGCTTCGTTGAAATATCGGAAGGATCAGTGAAAACCATTTTGACAGATCATTTGGGCCTAAGAAAAATGAAAGCACGATTGGCTCCAAAATCACTCAATTGTTTGGAAAAACAGCGTCGCGTTGACGTCTGTGAAACAATGCTTTCCGACTACCACGATGTCATGAAACGTATTATAACTGGCGATGAGTCTTGGATCTATGCTTACGACCCAGACACAGACGATCAATCGGCCGAATATCGTGCCAAAGGTGAGCCGAAGCCGAAAAAACCACGTCAAAGCAAGTCAAAAATCAAGATGATGTTGACAGTTTTCTTCGATTATCGAGGTGTGGTGCACCCCGAATTCCTTCCGACCGGCCAAACTGTCAACAAGGAATACTATTTGAGTGTTATGCGTCGTTTGCGCGAAGCTATTCGTAAAAAGAGGCCGGAATTATGGATCGACAACTCTTGGTTTTTGCACCACGACAATACACCTTCTCATACTGCATTGGTTTTATGTGATTTTTTCGCCAAAATTCCACCTATATCGTTCCGCAACCACCGTATTTGCCTGATTTAGCTCCGTGTGACTTCTGGCTGTTCAGCAAACTAAAACGACCGCTCCGAAGAAACCGTTTTGACTCAATTGAATACGTTAAACGTGAATCGCTACGCGCATTGGATGCTATTCCGGAAATTGACCTTAACAACTGTTTCGAGGATTGGAAAAAACGTTGGCACAAGTGTATTGAGGCCGGGGGGGTCACTTTGAGGGGGACGAAATAGATTTGGAGAAATAAATAAAGAATTTTAAAATTATGAACAAGGTCTTACTATGTTTTGCTCACAGTATTACATATTTACATCAAACCATCAACAGAGTATCTAGGAATTAATCATCATAAGGACAAATTCTACCCAATGATTGAAGCAGAATTCAATAAATGCCACAACATTGACGAACATGAATATTGGTGTGCTAATCAACATATCGTGTACGAAAACAAATGTATACGAGTGCGAACTAAGCATACTATAGAACGTTCATCGAACCTCTCATTATGCAAAATACAAAGGACAAAAACTCCTTTAAAATGAGTAAAATTACATGAGCCAAATTCCTGGATTTACTTCATGGAAGAAGTAGATACCATGAATGTCATTTGCAAAAGAAGTACGACTTCGATCCAAATCAAGGGGACTGGAATTTTAAAACCACAATCACGGTGTCTTATCAAACATCAAGGAATTATTCGAGCCAGATTCCACACGTCAGTTAGTACGCTAAATTACCAGCATTAAACATTACTTAACACCTATTAGAAGTTTAACATTCCAATCCATTGCGAATATCCCAAGATCTTCGATTAAAAAGAGATGATTCCCTGGAGTGGAATGACATACAGGTAGCCATCAACCAACTAAGGGCAAGGGAGATATTGCCATCTACTCAAGTCACTCAACATGACGTACATCAATATATTGATCTTATGGAAGTACTGTAACCATAATTATCCTATAGCCGACATATACATCATAAGGCGTAAGAAGAAATTGCCAAACGCGATTGAACAACCAACACCATTGAATTGACCATTGTTAACTTGATCACTTTGCCATTCTGTTCTATGTTTAAATATGCATAAAGTGAACTAGAACAAAGCCAACGAACATGTGTAACCCCAACGTGTTTGGTTGATAGGAAATGGTAGATCTTATTTCCCTAGCACAAAATAATTACAACTTTGTGTAAATTATTATGAGTGCCGCACAATCTAATTGTATAATTTATTAGTCTAATCAGTTGTGTAATTTTGTCAAGTCTCGTCATTTAATTGGAAATATAGTGGTCTAAACCACATTTAAACATTGAAAGTAAATCAACTAATTACCCGGTTTTTCTTTTTGACAAATTGGCATCCTACTACTTACCGGACAAGAAAAACCGGAGGAGCCAAAACAAGATGACCTTGCGACAAATACGAGAGCTGGTTAAAGCCGCCATTTATTTCACAAAAGCTCGCGGTGCTTAAAGACGTGTTAGGCACCTGAATTACACAAAAATGAAACAGGTATCAAAATTATTGCTACGGCACAAAGCTGCACAAGTGAGACAGGACTGGTCAAAGGTAATTGAAAAAATTTAGTCCTGTGCTAGTTGAAAGATGTGACAAGCTGGGCACTCAGGGGGTAAACCTAATTCGAGTACGCTCAATTCAATAGTACTAGTCCCATTTCAAAGTTAGTGCCCATTTTTGAGATATCATTTTCGACATGTTTTGGTTCTGAATCAAAATTGTTCAAAATATACACTCGTTTTCACGTTGATAGCTCTTGAACCATTGACATTTTTGTTTTGTGTTCTTCAGCAAAGTTGTTGCGCATACCAAGACATATAACTTTGCTGAACATATCGAAACCGAAAAATCACCATCACCATATATGTGTGTTTTACTTAGGCCAAGGTTAGGTTAGATTAGGTTGGAGTGACTGCTTCCGCAGACCTGTAGTGGCCCGTTGTGATACCACAGGATCCTATTTCCCCTTTACCCCTGTTCAAAACCATTCGGAGTTTCACAGTCCACGATATCTGAAAGGCTGGTATACTGTACAGGCCCAAATACCTAGACCTTCTGTATGATAGTACCGGACACGAGCATAGGAAGTTATCTAAAGTCTCTTCCTTCTCTTCGTCCATGCAACTTCTACAAAGCCATTCGTCTGTAGACCCAGCTTTCTCGCATGTTCCTCAAAAAGGCAAGGTCTTGTCAGTTTTTTCAAAAGCTTTTCACAGAAGACTGCGACTCCCTTCTTGCCATCTAGAGAAACATGGGGCCATCTGTGCAGAGATCCGTATACACAGGTAAGCATAAATACAACTGGAGGTCGCCATACTTAGGCCAAACAGGTCGCTCATTTGAAATAAGATACAAAGAACACATCAATGACATAACCAAATTTAAAAAAAAGTACATAAAATCAAGATTAGCACAACACATAAAAACTGAAAATCATTGGTACACTAAATTCAATAAAAATTTAACCATTTTGCACAGAATCAAAAAGGACCGGAATTAGACAGGTTAGAAGATCTTGATATAAATTTTGGACACAATTTGACTCATGTGTCATGAACCATTTGTATACTGTGCGCATACAAATTTCTCATGAGTCATGAGTCAAATTGCGGCCAAAATCCACACCCCGAAAAAACTCAAAAACAAAAACACCAACAATTTATTTTACGACAAAATCAACACAAAAACCAATAAAATTTACGTCTTATTGTCCATAACTTAAAAACAAAGGAGGTGCAAAAAGAGCAGCGCCCAGCAACAGTATTAAACAGCTGCAAAATAAATTATGTAATAGTAAAGGCTGGTTAAATTTTAAGGGTCGATGTTGATTTTGAATAAAACACAAATTATTTAGAAAATTATTGTCAATTCTTTTTATTATGATAATATGGTATGGTTCAATTATGTATGGAACAAAATATCGGCCAAATGGCTGCCGCGACCTCGGCGGCACACCTCCACTCGATGGTCCAAATTTTCGGTGACGCTTAGGCATATTTGAGGTTCTATGCCGTTAATGTGCCGAATTATCTGATCCTTTAGCTCTTGAATTGTTGCTGGCTTATCGACGTACACCTTTTCTTTCAAATAACCCCAAAGAAAGAAGTCCAACGGTGTCAAATCACATGATCTTGGCGGCCAATTGACATCGCCACCACGTGGGATAACACGGCCAATTTGTCGCGCAAAAGAGCCATTGTTTCGTTAGCTGTGTGGCAAGTGGCACCGTCTTGTTGAAACCACATATTGTCCACATCCATATCTTTCAATTCGGGCCATAAAAAGTTCGTTATCATCTCACGATAGCGAACACCATTCACAATAACTGCCTGACCGGCCTCATTTTGGAAAAAATACGGCCCGATGATGCCGCCAGCCCATAAGCCGCACCAAACAGTCACTCTTTGTGGGTGCATTGGTTTTTCGACAATCACTCTTGGATTATGATTCGCCCAAATGCGGCAATTCTGCTTATTGACGAATCCACTGAGGTGAAAATGTGCCTTATCACTGAAGATGATTTTCTTCGAAAATTGATCATCCACTGCTGCCATTTCTTGCCACCATTCTGACCATTGACGACGTTTGGAATCAAATTGAGTGCAAATTGAGTTAGTCTGAAATTGAGAAATGTCAAATTAAATGCAGAAAAAAACTTGACGCTTAGGTGTGGTTCACATTCAACGTCGGCCGTTAAAATTTAACCACCCTTTAGTAAAAAATAAACCTTAGAAGAGATTATTCTCCAAATCGATATTTCTAAAAAAGCTGAAAAATTGGCAGAATAAGGAAGAACTAAAAACTACAAGTGACAAAAGAACACAAAAAATAAAGTGAAAATCGGCTAAGTGTTTTAAACTCAAGTGCTTTTGTTATGTGTGTGGAAAATTTACAATTACGAGCAACCGCCGCAAAATAAGCGATGAAACCGCTGATTTATATCGATATACTTTTCACAAAATGTTATTGGTGGTGTGAACTGGACGCCGTCTTTTTTTTTTGTATGACATGCATTTTCCATTCACATAGATGGCAAAACACTGGAGCCGCAATGCAATTTGGTATCCCGACGATGTGGATGGATCCACAAGGACATGACCCAGTTCAATGTTATTGGTGCAGGAATATATATTCTCGGTACAAACAGAAAAAAAATTGGTTCTTTGACATACATTTCAACGACAAATGATCAACTACCGCTGCCGCAGTCAGATGAAATTGACGTTCCGGAAAGATCAAACCCAACTGAAGAATATTTACCACCAACATTTGAATCTGATGAAACCGGAGAAACATCTGCATCAATATATAAACCATCAAATGTCCCTGCGCCATGCAATCACATTGAAATCTCGCAAAACCGTCTGGATATTATGGTACGATGCCTGAAACTATCGCAGCGGCAAGCCATTCTTTTATCAAAGGATTTACAACAAGTGAACATTTTGACTCCAAATGTTCGGATATATGGAACAATATATCGTCATTGTCATTCGTCATGTCGAATTTTTCAAATCAATTGAGAATAATTCATTCGCTTTTTGAACTGCTATCCGTGGTTTGGTATCCACAATGCATATAATCCCGAAGATTGACGATTGTTAATCGATTCTCCTGCAGGTTACCAACTCAAAATATTCCATTCCAATTGCACTCAGCACAAACACAAAGGAAACTTATGCATCAATGAAAAAATCATTGGTTTGATTAAATACAGTGACCGTCAATGGAAAGTTTGTGCAGATTTAAAAGTGAAAGTGATCTTTTAGAGGTGTGCAATTGGGTTACACAAGAAACATGTGTTTATGTGCTTATGGAATACACGTTTTAAAGGCGACCAATACAACGAACGGTACTGGGATTTACGTGAGAACATTAGATTGCGATACGACACCATCGTTGAGGCTCCACTTGTGCCAATTGAAAAAATATTGCTACCACCACTTCAAATCGAGCTTGGAGTAGTTAAAAAAATGCGTTCATCGAATTGCGTCGCATTTTTCCACGGTTAAGTGGAATGCAAATAAAAGAAGGTTGGTGTTTGAATCTATTCGAATCTAAGTTTTGATCAAATTAAATTTCATTTCGCATCTTGTTTTTTATTACAGGGACACTTAATAGGCCAGATATTCCTCGTTTGATGAACGATGATGGATTTGAAAATGCTCTCAGTGGACGAGAGCTTGTGGCATGGAAATGTGTAAAAGAAGTTATTAAGAATGTTCTTGGAATTAATCGGTCCGATGATTGGTGCAAATATATTGAAAATATGCTGACCGCTTTTCTCAATATACACGTTCGAATGTCATTGAAAATACATTTTTTGCATTGTCATGTGGAAAAATTCGCCCAAGAATCACCAGCCGAATCCGATAAGCAAGGCGAGCGTTTTCACCAAGTGACGGCAAGGCTCGAACATTGGTACAGCGGCAAAAAGCTACATGCACTCTTGGGTGACATTTGTTGGAATTTGCAAGAGGAAGATGATCCCGCAGACGATCATGGACAAATCAGAAAATTAAAATTAAAAAAGTTAAGAAAAATCACCATAAAATCAACTGAATCTGAGTGTTTTTCGTCGAAATTAAAAGAAAAATAACACAAAAATCTGAATGCAGATGTGGTTTTACGGTCTTGATATGTTCGGCAAAGTTGTTTGTCTTGGCTTGCGTAACAACTTTGCTGAAGAAAGCAAAACGAAAATCTTAATGGTTCAAGAGCTATCAACACCGACCAAATGGCACAGTGGTTAAAGCTTTGGCGTTTGGATCGGGAGGTACCGGTATCGAATCCCGATAGGGGCAGGATGCAAAGGAAATGTTTATCAACAGATTACGATCTGTGATTAAAAGGAACACAACTGCGACCCCTATCGGCGTGCAAAACTCATGGGCCGACCCATCTTCCATGTCCAGAAGTATAGACTGACATGGAGCTATTCAATGCTCAGATGGTAACTTAATTCGGTCCTATAGCCGTATGTCTTCGATTTGGCAGAAATTGCGTAGCGTAAGGCGGGAAAATCAACCGCGAAAGAGCAGGGACTGCTTCGGCCTCAGAAAAAGATGGCATGGATTAAAAAAAAAAGTTATCAACGTGCAAATTTTTGACTCTGAGCCAAAACATCAAAACATGTCGAAAGCAATATCTCAAACATGGGGACTAACTTTGAAATGGGACTAGCACTATTGAATTCAGCATTCTTAAATTAGATTTACCCCCTGGGTGCCCAGCTTGTCACAACAAAAAGTTTGCGATTCAAGCACAGTGTTATTTATAAATTTTCGTCTAGACTTGCAAAATTTTCTTGCTTTACTTTACTGTCTATTATCACATATTTACTGGACTGTACCTACAAAGAAAATCTCATATATTATTCAAGAAAATTTTTAGTGTCATTTATTCAAACGTACAGCGACGTTATCAAGAACCCTTGGAATTTAAAAATCCTTTCATAGAATGCTGCTAAAAGATGGATTGGCATAAAATATCGAATTTTTGCGATATTACTACTTTTGGCAATAATTTAGACTGTTCCGACAATGCGATTATGGTTTAGTGTTCGACTGTGTGGGTTTACATAAAATATTCGAAATCAGGCAACAGAATTACCATAAACATATTTTAATACGCACATAAAATCCAATATTTGGTTAGATTCTGGTCCCTAAAAAACCCAATTCAAAACTCAATATTATCACCTTAGAATACGAAATTTTCCAATTTTCTATTCATTTTATATTAGAAAACCATATCGACATGTTATCTCTATAACTTTAATATATATCGAAATTCTTATATTATGATTATTATTAATATTATTGTTATCTATTGATCGAATTCTTATTGTTTTTCTAATTCTAAGATTATTACATATTCTTCATAATACGCCGTACAAAACACAATATAGAGATCCTAGGAATAGACATATAAACAAAAAGCATCTGTGTGTAGCAAACGTAAAAAGACACCACTCACACCCTATCCATGTCTCTATTCTATTCTCTATAGAACACGCAGAGAAGTTAGTAGAAGAAAAAATATATTTTCCGAACGAAAAGCACTCTCAACACACCATAGCTACCACACCATACACCATATTCGATTTTACTTTTCAAATAAAACGAAAAATTCAATTTCATTGTATTTACGGTTATTATAGGTAATTGAACATGTTGAACACAATGGAATTGAATCGAATCGAAAAAGTAGGAAAAATTATTGAATAGAAAATGTTTTATATGCAGAAATTTTTCTTCATCATCGTTCATAATACGGTGTATACACAAACCGAAAGGAAGAAAAGTGTAAACGGTATGAATGAAGAAAAGTGTTTTTCTCTCGTCTTCTTAATACGATTTTGTGCTTTTGCACTGTGCTAAGAATCAAATTTTTTATTTTTGTAATATTTAATGTGTAATAAAAAGGGAAATGATGGTAATTTAACGCGAACTAATTATATTGGATATGTGTATGTTGTGTGTTGGTGTGGACAATATTCTAAGAATTTTTTGGAACAGACAAAAACTCAACTGAACTGCTGATAAAGTGATTTTTATCCAATTTATTTTCGTTTTTGTGCTGGCAACACAAATTAAATTGGTTAGTATTGAGAATGTACATGTTCGAAACATATAACCCGCATACATAAGACGGGGACAAAATAATCGAACACAATAACAGAAAAGTTCATAATTGGGCAAACAAGTTAAGATGCTCATGTAAACATATTATGAGATGTAGACGCATAAAGTTTTTATTTGGGATCTACAGAGTTATGAAGAAGTTATAACAAAAGAAACAGTTAATAGTAAAAATTTTACATAGAATATTGCTGATTTAGCAGTTTATAGACTTCGTAATTCGTTATGCTTGATCAGCCGACTGCTGCCAATTGTGCAACAGCGACCCGTTTCATCAGAACATAAACTATACGTTCTGGTGAAAAAATTTAATTCAATCAAGCTATAAAAGAAAGGACTTGAATCGCGGTTCTAGAAGGATACCAACCTAGCTAGCATTTTCACACCAACCATATACACACTAAACTTCAGAGAGTAATTTCATTTGGATATCGAAGATATAATCTTTGACAACATTAATCATCAACTGTTAAGATTAGCGTACATACAACTAAATGAACTCAATTCTCATCTTTATCTTTTCGCAACCGATTGTTTCTATAACGCAGAATACAAAATTGGGGTTGATTGAAACTTACTCAATACAAAACAACCATGGTAACTACCAAACAATTGAACGATAATTAAGACTACTCGTCGGAAACGACAGTATTTCAGAAAACGGAACTCGCGCTGAAGAAGAACGCGCGGTTTTAAACCATTTCTCGTCGACCTTAAAAAGTTACTTGAGCAGAGATGAGCATTTTAAAATAGAAAAAGTCCAAAAGATGGGCCACCGCCCGGTCATTGCAGCTGAAAAAAAGTATTACACGGAATTAGCTCAAGAGGCGACATACCAGTCGAAAAGAGTTATTACTAAAGACCGGATTTTGAATAAAATGCCTATCTCACCAATTATAGTGAGATGTCTCATTTTTGCAAGACTGTGATTCGAGTTTCCATAAAATTCGTAACCACAAAAAAGGTTTTTGCATGTTTGCGTATTTCGCATATTTTACACAAGCAAAAATTTTCAATTTATGCCTAGTATGCCTAGCAAAATAAAAGAATTACAGTTTGAATAAACATTGTTCACGTTAAATTGTTCCAACCACTCTATAGTAATGTCGGTAAAATTATTAATTAAATATTTTAAAGAGTTTGGCCCTGAAGGTATTGAAACTACTGACGGGAAATTAGTGTGCGAATGCGATGTTAAATTAAAAAATACATCAGTAAACAACATTTAAGAACGTTGAAGCATATTCGTCTGGCTCAAAATTCAAAACAACAGAATGAAGAAAATCAACCAGAAAAAATGTATTTGAATAAAAAATTTTGTTTAGATCTATGCAACATGATGGTTGCTACGAAAATGTCCAATCAAAATTTAAATTTTATTTCAAACGGTCTTTCCTAGAGAAATATACGAGAGAGTAATTCCTAGTGAATCCACCATTCGAAAAAATTATCTGAGTTCTTACTATGCAAATATAATTTCAGAAGTAAAAGAAAACCGTAAAGACAAAAAAATGTGGATGTCTATCGATGAAACAACGGACGCTGCTGGACGTTTCGTTGCAAACATTATAGTTGGAATTTTACGGAAGGATTTGGACTTTTAAAACACTCGATGGTGCTTGTGAACGTGATGACGTGTAATGGTAACCGATGCTGCACCATATATGGTTAAACTGGGGAAAGGTTTATCTATTTTGTGCCCCAACTTGACACATGTAACATACCTTGCACATGGGTTGCATAGACTTGCAGAGCATATTCGATTCATTTTCTTTGACGTTGACACGTTCATCAACAACTTAAAAAAATATTCTTAAGATCACCTTCCAAAATAGGCGTTTTTAAAAGATTGGCGCCAAATTTACCACTACCACCACAACCTGTTGTTACACGATGGGGCACATGGTTACGGGCAGTAGAATATTGTTCCAATAATTTCGATATAATAAAAATTATCTTCGCGGAATTAGAAAAGGATGCTGCGTCAATTGTCAAGTGTGCACATCTCATTGCAAAAATTGATTTGCCCAATGATATTCATTTCATCACGGATTTGTTCCGAACAAAATTGAGCAATTAGAAGCCTCAACGTTGTCCCACAATCAAAGCCTCACAGTAATTCAGGAGGTTTTTAGAAATATTGAAAATATACCGGGATCAACTGGTGAACAAATAAAACCAAGACCATCCGGTCTTTGGTTATTACACACCACACCACGGCATAATGAAGCAATATTACGAGCCAAATTCCAAAAAGATTTTGTTAATATAACACAGATGCGTTATAAGAGCTGATATAGAAAGAAGTATAGGTAAATTTGTTTAATGCAGGAAATATTAATTGCCAACACATATTTTTGAGAAGCGATGAGAATACCATATATCACAGCCATCAGTTGTAGCCTTGAGAGCTTTATAACTACCTAGCTGGGAAAGAACGTAAATCGTATCCCATAGCTGCTGAAAGCGTATCAATCGTTATTTGCTTGGCTGGCCTGTTAACCGGAGCTGACAGGATGATCACAACACAAGGAAGCTTAGTATAAAAAATGTGTATCCCAATGACAAAGAAATTTTATAACACGTTCCCGCAGAATTGAAAAGCACACGCAAGCTAAACGATTAAATTAAAATCTTAGACATTTCATACAATCCAAATAATGAGTAGTGGAGCAACCAAACGCTCTTTATTAGCAGATTCATTAAGTCCATGTGTGATGGTTATCATCTAAAGGACGTCGGAGATTGAATGGCGAACAGTTATAGGAAAATATTAATGTTGAATGGCTGAAAAACTTGCATGGAATTACAGCTGCCAGAGTACGCATTCTAACAACAAATTTGCTCGAACAGAAATATTGTGGAGATTTGTAAATCTTTATTTATTAGGAAAATTTTAATTAAACATCACACGCGGTTTGTTTAGTGTAATTTTTAAACGACTGGTATAAACTAACTAACCACCAATTAAGTTAATCAGAAATATGGCCAAAAAAATCAGTGTTAGACACAGAGTGTAATTTGTGAATTTTCCGACTGAAGCTCTGTCGCTTACTGTACCAGTAAAATTAATGAATTCAAGAAGGACTAAACCGCTTTAAAAGATTTCCTGCGAGTGATATCTCAGGTAAGATAAATGCTCCCAAGAACATTATTATTCCAAGTTACGGTGGCACGGGCCACCCTTCGAATTATTCGAAAGACTTTATGGAGGTCATTCATTCCGGTCGTTCCCAGATCACATTTCATTATTTGAAGAAGCTTAGGCTGAAATATTAATGATTAAAGTAGGTCAAGGAGAAGTATTAATTGGGAAGGAAAAATTAATGTCTAAAAAACTTAAAGAAACCACTAAGTTCATATCGGTCAATTCTATTTTGGGTGAAAATGGACTGCTCATGTGAAGGAGCACCTGCATAATTCAATACTTCCCACGACGAGAAAAAATCCAACAGTTTTGAGGAAATATAACAAAATTACTCATAAGCTCATGGGAAAGTACTTAAGTTCCTTAACGCGTTCGAGGAATTAGTAATGAGTTCTCGACAGTAGGCGTGCTGAGTAACAGGACATTGCCCCCGATTATTACCCCAGGACAATACCCCGAAATTACCCACAGTCAATTATCCCCTAGTCATTATCCCCCGGTAAAAATTATAAAACTAAATTTTACTCCTGACGGGATGATATATATTGTCCGAAATAGCTGAGAGTAATGATCGGGAATATTAACCGTGGGTAATAGTGGGGGTAATACCAGGCGTCATTGATATTGGAAGATTTTACAACAAAGTTTTTCATAGTTACAATTTTCAAAGACAGTTGTAAATCTGATAAATCAAATTGCATGCATTGTCATGCATTTTAAACTTTCACTGCAAACTGGTGCTTGCCTGCAATTAGTACGATATTCTCAAAGGTCGTTCCACACCCACTAACTTTCATATACTTTGAGCGCTATGCAAAAGGAAAAGAGATTAACTTGACTGCTACTGCCTTGAAGCAATGCATTCGATAAGGTACGAGTATCTCAGAGAAGAATTTGACTAAACATTGAGTTCCTTTCCATCTCATTTTCTGATATGGTTGAATTCCTATCAGAAGGATCGTTCAAAGTACATCTGGTGTTCCTCGGTGCGGCCACTTTGGACCTTTTTTTTTATTGGAGCTAGTCTGTTTTTGGAACTTTTTTGGAATTTGCTTATTCATTTTATTTGGCGTTTTTCACATTTTATATTAAATTTGTTTTTTATTTAGTTCAGCAAAAAAAAATGTTGATAGCAACTCTTTAGGACTTATTATTATTATTAAAATTATAAAATAATGTTTCAATTTCAACTGAGCACTTAGACGTCCCATCCTAAACGCAGTATCAGACCAAATATTTCTTAACCATTTTGGGAGGGTTACAAAAAAACAGTAAAACTCACCTCCAGCATTAATATTGTAGTTCCAAACACTTTTCACTCATTAATCTAATTTCTATATCTAAAATTATAGGTTATGCTTAAAATGTTTAAACTGCTTAAAACTCACAAACCAATGATGCTTAATTGCCTCAGATCTGTTAAGTGAAAATGTATCAAAATTTATATCCCTTTTAATTTTAACTGCAATAAAATAATTTTTTGTGGGATTTCGACTGATATTCAAAATTATAATTATAGAATCAGGGGTCACAGATTGAGTTGTTTCAATTTATATCAACTAAGAACAACAATTTACTCGCTAACCCCGCCCCTCTCCTCAGTAAATGGATATGGTACCGGAAAATTGCTTAGATTAAGATGGGTCTTCAGTGGAAAACTTGAAACGGTATCGATACGACTGCGGAAAGAAACACAAATATAATTCTTTAATAGTTATGATCCCTCTACTAGGTTAGCAGGCAAGTCAGTCGTAAAATATGCTACCGATATAAATACCTCATAGAAGGCCTACCTTTAGTGTACGAAAAATATTTGTTTCATTTGTTTTGATTGATTGGAACTCAAAGTAAAAGGAGACAATTATTTTATGTTATCATATGTATAACCAAATAGTGATATCAATGCACTAAAAAATGAAGACTCCATGCTGAGCTGTCAGTGGTAAACTATCTAGTTTTCCATAATTACAGCAGCGGAAAATTGAAAGAAGATCGCCAAGATCATGTAATAAGTGGTTCGATGATGAGTGCTGTCAACTCGTCGAAAAAAAAGAAATCTGTGTGAAAAATGGGTGGCTGGTAACACAAAGAGCTTTCAGACAAAAAGGCGGAATATTTCTGTTCCAGGAAAGCTACAAATAAACTCCTCTAACAAAAGAACCATGAATATATGGGGAAATGCATTGAAAACATCAGCTTCCAAGCGAAAAGCGGAAACTCGGAAGACTGTTTTGCCGAAGCCACAATTCTTAATAAAGACTGCCATCCAAGATCCGCAGTTATCCAAAACACGAACAGAGAGCTGAGAACAAACGTGGCTGATGTGCTTTCAGTATGGAAAACTACCTTGCAAAATTAACTAAATCGGACTTAAGAATTGACCTCTATTCGAGCTGTTGCTCCACCCACTGTTCACTGTAGGCCATTTACAAAACAAATTTAAAAGCGTAAATTACATTTTTTGTAGCGGAATAATTACGTGCTATCTATTATTAAATCTGTAGCATTTTACACGGGTTTTTCGTAAATGTCAAACAATATAGTAAATGTCGCTTACGTTAGAAGTGCAAAAATCGTTGATAACTCGGAATCTGCAAAAAGAGTTTAACTAGGATAAGTCTCATGCAGTCCTCAAATAGCAAGTTATTAGTATACACCGGAACATTGTCGCCTTCCCGAAAGTGGTAATGCCCCAATATATACTAGTATATCGCTCTTGGAGGATTCATAGAGTTTATCACGCGTAGCTTAGTTTGTGTCGATGAGTAAACTCGCCAATATTTGTATAATTTCATATAATTATTCTTTTTCCGACCTACACGCCCATAATTTATATAATTTGAAAGCTCCGTTGTAGTTACTCACCCTCCATGTCAAAAACTATTAGAACCGATTGCCATTTGATAAACCATTTGATAAACTTAAATTTGTTGAGATCGAGTATCAGCTCTCTAAGGAATATACACTGGATGTTTATAAACTGACATCATTGCCAAGCACGTTGCGAAGAAGGCGGAAATCAAACATCAAAGTGTGAAACAAATCATGTTTAAACTTCTCTCGGGACTTTTTATCCTCGCCTACAGGCTTTAGATGAAGATATCAAAAGACATAATTTGGTAGTTTTGATGAACGTGCAATATTTACGTTCTCTGCTAAACACCTACCAAGGTTAGGAAACGATAAAAGGATTAATTTCATAAATCCCATGGTACTTAACGGGCGCCAAATGTCTTTATTTAATGAAGATTACAAAATCGATTTAGTCGTCAGCCCAGCCAATCTTTAATACGAAGATATAGAATCAGCTTTCGCCCAAAAAGAACTACACGATCTAAAATAATAATTTTATCGAGTTTTCAATTTTAATTTTTAAAATTTTTATTGGTGTAGAACATTTTTATTGCGAGAGTGTTTTAGTTCGACGCACCTTTTCGGTGTAATTTTAAAGCTCGCGCAAAAATATTACACTTTTGCACCAAAAGTGTTCTTCACCAATAAAAATTTTAAAAATATATACACGAACAAAGATTTAAAATAAAATGTCTAAGGGAATTAAGAAAACACTTTGTCTTTCTTTATTTTCGTTAAATTATAAAATGATCACCAGCCGAAGCTGGGAGCCTCATTAACCATAGTACAATTTCACGATGAGTGGTGGTTGTACAATATCTTCTAGTTCTTTCATTTGTTTTTTAAAATCTTCTTTGCAATCTGTTCTGGGGCCGAAGCTCTCCCAACTCTTTTGCGGTTCGCTTTTCCCGTTCTAACTTTTTCGCGATTGCCAGCCAATTCGAGGAGGTGCGGTTATAAGTGCGATTTTGGTAGAAGACGGGTCGGCGCATGAATTCGGCACTCCGACAGAGAGTCATATTTTCATCGATGGCCTTTTCTATTTTCGATTTATCGTCATCTGTAGAGATCAAATTTGTCCTTATCGTCTAATTCATTCTTTAGACTGTACGCATAACTTTTCAATTTGTTACGTGATTCTGCACCGTTCCTTGAGTTTTTCATCTTCATCGAAGAACATCTCAGCATTAGTCAAACGATTTTGGTCGTTAGTAATTACAACTTTTTTCGGTTTCCAGTTCCCTTATCTTCGGCTGATGGTTGTAATGATGGATGGTGCCAAATACCATTGGCATCGATTTCAAATGTTACCTCAATTTGTGAAATTATAAATCCAACTGTGACATTTGGAGTGTGACATGGGATTCGCACATGCATCAAATATTAACTGCTCAGTTTATTTAAATCGAAGAACATTTGAATTGATGCCACTTGTCGTTGCGTGTGCACTATTCCAACTCTGACAAAGTAAAAGTAAACTAATTAGATTTAGATCAGCTGCGAGAGACTGTGACTGTTGTGACTGTATTTGGGATGTTGTTATAATACGATTATGCTGAAGGCGCGTAGTTGGTGATTTGCCAACATTTCCATCGGATGATAGGTACATTGATTGGCGATAAACAGAATATACCGATGTTTAATAGAAATCAGCATAGGGCATTGTGTCTGTTGTTACTTGTTCTTGTATATTATTACATACTTGCTATGGATCATCGATATTAATTGGAACTATTTAGATTTCGAATTAAGGTTTCTTCTCCTGAGCCTAATCATGGTATGGTTGATGTGTTTGCCGGATTGCGTTAGTTTGATTTTCGTCATTTGTTAATTTCATTGCTGCTGCAAACATTTCCAGATGATTCTTTCTTTTCAACAACTATTGGTTTATTTCTTCTTTCTGTTTTGCAGAGAAAGTTTGTTGTCCGAAGTTCTTGAAATATGGACAAAAGTAGCGGATTTGTTGTAAAACTATGGCGCACAAGTTCCAATGCCAAACACTGCAGTCGCAATTACTTTACGCAACATCCTTCCTTAAACAATGTGAAGTAAGTAACAATATGTCTCGGTACCATTGCGTCGAATATGGATATCGGACTGATGATTGTACCCTAAAACGAGGGCCGCAGGTATTAACGGGATTGTTAAACAATCGCATAATGGCTGGAAACTAATTCCTGCCTCATAAGGGTTATGATTCATTCATTAAGAAAGCGTTGTAAATTCAGCCATAGTAGTTACAGCCTTTGTCTCTAATATTTTATGACCACATCGTGATCATGTGGGACCAGCAGGAGCTACTTGATGAATGAAAGATCGCACTCATTTGTCCGCTGCATATAAAAGTGACCGTCTTAAATGTGAAAATTACCGTGGCATCACCGCCTACAAAGCGCTTGCCAATGTTGTACTTGTCAGAACCATCCCCCTCCACCACAACTTTCACATCGTGAAATATTTTAAATATCTCGGATCAATTATAATATTTACGCACGATCCAGACAGATATAAAAGCCCGCATAGCATCCGGACATCGAGGGTTTACGCCGAAACTTGACCACGTCCGCCACATTCGAATGAATCACGAACTTAGTATCTTCTTGGAGACGGTGATATAATCGGACTCCTTAAATCCAACCGAGTTAGAAGGCTGGGTCACATTGGAAGATCTCTAGTAGAACGAATGATCTGAAAATAATTCCATCAGCAACCAGCCGTTGTACGTCGTAAGGGAAAGAGAAGTAAGGTCGTGACGCTCGTGGTTCAGTAAAAATTATAGCGACGTACCCGAGTGTGAGAAAATTGTCATAGAATGGTCCATCTACCACTTGACACGTATGACACCGACTATACGAAACGCTATTTTTTGTGAGAAAATGGGGCAGAGAACCAACCGCTGTTTAGTGACTAATCGCTCAAATTACATACTCTTATATCTTTCCTTTCTTAATTAAGTATTAATTTTTCACTGGATTTAATGTCATTTTAAGGTCAATTAATACCCGTCTTTTCATTCACGCACACCACCCTTTCTCACTCTCCTACTTGCACAATTACAAGGTATCCCCTGTTCATATTCTCTATTTCCATTTGTGTTTCGTGGCAGATCTTTTATTCAAATTCGAAATACTTGTAGGAAAGGATCTTCCATTATGTTTCCAACCGCAGAGAAACATAATATTAAGAATCGACTCTAAAACTAAAATTAATGGAAAAGAAAGACCACCCTAACTCAATCGGCACTTCAGTAAGTTTCATAAGTCGTTTTAGCCAAAATAAACACAGGGAGGAGATAGCGAAATATTCTGGAGTAAAGTTAGGAAATCAATAAATATTTTTAAATATATTTAAACATATAAAGTGAGATACCGAATTAATTTTAGATAAAAGAGTGTCAGGCGCATCAAATCCTAGGGGCATTGCCATGATTCGGTAATCTTAAATCATATTTTATAAGTAGGTTTATCATCAAATTCTAACATGGTGCTAACTAACCAGTTGAAAATTTTTACGACCACCAAAAAAATTAATCTGCTATAAAGTTTACGTTTTAAAATTTTACGACTTGCTCATAAATAATTAATTTATTCATTAATCTAAAATTACTTAATTGGCCATCATATAAAGAAAATATCGGATTAAGTCCGATGTTATTTCTAAATTTCATTAAAACATATTTAGTATGCACAAATACATACCTTATTTAAAATTTAGTAAGTCCTGATAGAACATTCCTACACTATAACTTGCTTACCTGGAAAACAAAAATAAAAGAAAATTGAAAATATCAAAATAAAAATTATTTCATAATCATAAACGACAGGTTACACAGTTGAAAATTGAAAATACGTAGACGTATACCATTCCATTCCAAAAAGCATATTTTTGCGCTGCCATGATGTATCATAATTTAGCAAAAAAACAAAAAAATTGTTTAAAAATCATAAACAATTATGTTATTGTTTGTTAAAAACTTTTATTGCCAAGAGAATATGTATACAGAACAACAGCAGAACGCGCGCAGCAGCCAACAATCGTGATTTTTCGTAACAATAAACACGGCACAGCACAAGTTTAATGGTTCGTAAAATAATAAAAATCTTATTAAAGGTGAACACCTCGGATTTGGTAAATTAAAGCTTCGAGGGTGTTTATTGTCTCCACCACTTAATAAAGACCAGTTATACACCAACTATGTCATGTATTGTATACTCATAAACACGCATGACAAAATTTTAATCAGCTTATCACCCAAAAAAATATATTTTAGTTTTACGATTATTGCTGATAAAACATTTTTAAATGAATCATAACTATGCAAATTAAAAACACTTACTGTTTTTTTTGATACCGCAAAACGATTCGAACGAACCCAAAACCATTTAATTTAATAACCATATATTAAATAGTATACTGTTTAATAATAAACCATACCATAATTTTCAGCTCGGGTCACAAGGTTAATCTTATCACAAAACGCAATAGTTTCGTAACGATATTGATGATTATCGCGATCATTCCAACATTAATCGTTTCGACCGATCGAACGAAATTGAATTTTATTTCATATCATAAAATTTCTTTATGAACCGCGTGCCCGACCAAATCAATATCAATGGCTTGCAATTATATTATGTAAACAATTTTAAAAATTCGTTTAGTAAAGTATTTCTAAGAATAAGCTATTTAAGAAATCGTCAGATGATCATTTTCACCGTCGAGATAAAATTCAAAATTGTGTTCGCGTTAAGTTTATTTTCATATAATTGAAAACAGATTTGTTGATTTAGAAAGTGGAAATGTAAATAATTATGGATGATGTATATTTAGGCTTAAATATTCTAACATTAATTTAAAATTAACTATACAACAAAAACGAAAGAAAAAATTAAGCGGAAGACTAAATAAAATCTAAATAATAAGAACAGCATTTTGAATAGCAATTTAAAAATAGTTTGTCTATTCGACCATAGATAGCAGGGTATACAGTTTGAAGATCATTATTAAGTAGTTAATTTCATATCGAACTGTTCATAAATAGATTTATATACAGTAAGCGCTCGATTCAATTACTAAGACTGTGTCCGAATTACGTGTCTCTTACTTCAAATTCAAATAGGCAATAAATGAATCTTATTGGAAATTTTAGTACATTTATATAGTTAGAAAATGACTCAAACCCTAATTTAAATCAAAAATATATAATATTTGTCTAAAATAAAAATTAACCAATCACTAACGCAACCATGTATTGCGTAAAAATAACCAAGATTTTTGTTTAAATAGATTACAACTTTAAAACGATTACAATAAATATTTAAAAAAATAAGAAAAAGGTTTAAATCTAAATTTGAGTTAAAATGACATCTTTACACTTTATAAAACAAGTATTGAAAGCACTAAACGGTTTATTTAGGTGAATCAATGACCGACTTCACCGAATTGATTGACAGATAATGTCCATCCAAATTTGAGTACAAATAACATCAGCACACCGAGAATATCAAAATTCATAGCAAAAACCCGAAGTCGTGCATTATTAGCACTAGGTGGTTTTGGATAGGTGCCTCAATGACCACCTTCACATACTAGCCAGACCTGAATCACGATCTTTGGAATGGCCGATAACGGCGATCCAAATTTGAGTAAAAATAACATCAGCATAACAAGAATCTCAAAATTCGTAGCACTAAACCCGAAGTCGTGCATTATTAGCACTAGGTGGTTTTGGATAGGTGACTCAATGCCACTTTTACGAAAGCCACGAAATTTGATCTTCTAGTTGTACTGATGTCATTATTACTATCATTTAGATGGCCATTATCGGCCATTCCTGGAGATCTGAATTCAGGTCTGGCTAGTATATGAAGTTGCTCATTGAGGTACCTAACTGAAACCACCTAATGCTAATAATGCTCGACTTCGGATTTATTTCTACGAATTTTGAGCTACACTAATGTCATTTTTACTCAAATTTAGATGACCAATATTAGCCATTTCTGTAGTTAGTGATTCAGGTCAGAATCTCCTATCAGTAGTCAGCAGAATTTTATGTTTTTTTTACTTATTTTTGATGGCCATTGACAACCATATCTGGAGATTGTGATTCAGTTCTTGCTAATTCGTGAAGTAGTTGATTAAGCACCTACCTAAACCCATCTAGTTTTAATATCGCACTGGTCCAGGTTTATTGCTACGAATTTTTATCTTCAAATTTATTGATGTAAAAGGACATTCTTATTTGCCTCTAAAAGTAAAAAATTCCTAAGTTGATTCGGTATGTTTTTAATCTCTGGAAAAATCTCTGGAAATTTTGTTAATTCATGTGAAACTCAAAAAATTCTTAGTAGAAATTAGTGGGAAATTCATAAATGGTTTGAGTTCAGTATAATTGGTTTGCCGGCTGTTTAGTACACAATGTTGGTTAAAAGTTTATGGTTATGTTACTATAATGTTTTTTCTTCGTGATTTATGAATTAAAATTTAAATTTTTACTTTAGTTATAAGATAAAATATTTTTCTGGCAACACAATGTGTTCTATGGTTTCTAAACTCTATAAATTAAGGTAAAATCAATCAAAAGATTTAAAATCATAATCACAACCTTATTTATTATAGTCTAATTTTGTTTTGAATTAATTTTATAAATTAAAATACAATATTGCTGTTGAGTCTTAAATCCTTGAGTTTAGATCCTTCACTTTAAACAGCTTCTAATCATATTAATTCATTAAACAAGTGCATACGACAATTTTTGAAAGACTGTGATAATCCGGGTGGGTGCGTTCGGTATTTTCACAATTTTCACCAAGATCGCAAAAACTAATTTATTATTTTTTTATGGTTGTACTCGTAATTAAAAATATAACTTTGCTCACTAAGCGATTTTAGTTAAAAACAAAAAAGTAGATTGTGTCATTAGTATTAAAAGTGATTCTCTGATGAGCAAATGCCAGCATTTTGAGACATACAAGGTCACTTTAATCCGGATAACACCAATATTGTTCTCCAAATAAAAGAGACAACACTGTATAAATTATGTATTTAAAATTTTTCAGAAATATTGTTTCATCAAAGAGGCCTTGAATTTTTTGATTGAAAATTGTATTGCTTGTAGCAAGCTACTACGTCAAACAGCAAAGCGGCAACAACAAATTTATTCTCCTTTGCGAAAAAGTTTTGAGTTTGAAAATTCACCTTTGGACGTGGTTAGACAGCTAAAGAAGTGTTAAATTAAATCTACTGCCAAAAAATGCACGTGACAAGAAAAATATAAAATATTAGATCGCGGTTATTAGGCTTTTTTAATAAATTAACAAAGCTAAAAAGTATTTCTGGATATAAGCCGACTGCACGAGTGCGAAACTCCATTTTTTCCAAATAAAAATTCCCCTGCGAGTTAAAATATTTTTGTCGTAGCACTACTCGGTCCGTAGACGACCAATCTATACAGAAATAAAAAGTTTTGCCTTAAATAGTAAATGGGCAACCTTTTTGCTATTAGAAGACAAGACTTTGTCTTTCATTTTTTTTTCTGGTTGGCTTGTGTTCGCCAAATTTTCATAAATGGGAGGAACAAAAAAAAAATTTAATTTGGAAATCTTATTTATTGATGGCGAGAAAATGGAACAATTGTAATAAAAATATTGTATCGTGTATAGACCAACTTCGGTAAACAAGCAGATATTTGTACAGAAAAATATAATATTTGTGATGTATACTCATAATTGTGTGTATCTGCAAAAAGGTTTTCCTCAACAATCGGTACGTTAATAGCATTGCCTCTTTATATTTCTGTTGTTCCGAAAAGATACGAGCAGCTTTTGTGTCAAATTTTTCACCAATTATATTAGGTCGGGGAAACATAAATCCATTATTTTTACGTTTATTTCGGGGGTAACATTTGCCATTTAGAAGACAATTTCATTATACCGTTTTCTCAAAACGTCTCGTCCCTATTAGCAAAACACTGAGATAGCTAGGTTTCACAAGTACCTCTTGAGGCCGTTTTTACACCACCAGCGTTTGCCATGGACGAAAAGACATGAAAATTGTTTGGTACCAGGTCCGCATTATAAGGTGGATGCGTGGTCATCATAAACGTGTGATGTTCTGGTGGAACACGACCTCTACTATTGGACAATTCTCGCCACTTCTAGTCGACTGCTGCCTTCAGTCTGTCCAATTGCTTGCATCAGAGGTCCAAATTGAGCGTTTGGCAATTGAGCAGCAGCTCAAAGTAGATGATTCCCTCCCAATCCCACCAAACACACTGTCTAACCTTCCTGGTTGTCAATCCTGGTTTGGCCACCGTTTGGGCCGCTTCACCACCCTTCCACCATGATCGTTTCCGCTTGACATTGTCCCATTTTTTGACGCCAGTTACCCTCCGCTTCAGAAATGGCTCGATTTCGTTCCGTTTGACCAAGGATTCTCAAATGGAAGCACGGTCCATCAAGCTTTTTTGCGTCAACTCATCGGGCACCAAACCATCGAGTTTCATTTTGAAGCCAGCCTTATGCAAATGGTTTATAACTGTTTTGTGTTCGATCTTCAGCTCCTGAATGATTGGCTGTGACAGTATCGGGACAATATACACCATTTACAATTTCAGCCGCCTGACCTGCGTAAGCAGCGATGGACAATATTTTAATTAATCTGTTCATTCATTTTATTTTAAAATAAATGCATTTTTAAAATTAAAAAATCGGACCGAATTAATTTGTACTCCCAATATTATGAACAACATCATTTCCGCTTAAATTTTGGAAAAATGATCTAGACCAATTTTGTTACAAATTTAATTTAGAATCCTTTTGATTTCAATTAAATTTTTCGTAAATTCTTTGCTTTTCAAAATTTATGAAATAAAGGACAAACTTCTATGAAAAATGTTTTTATTAAAAGACATTTGTAATGGAAGGTCGCGGGGCCGAGGCCGGACATGGTATTTTTCGGGTATGTTCGTCGGTTGGGGGAGTTCGTTTCATTGGCCTCGTGTTTCCATTTCAAAACGTTTTCCATGTCCTAACTTTTACAGATATTCTTCAGCCAGCACAACGTATCTCCAATCCTCACAACATTAAAAATCTTAAGGTCTGATCTTAAGGTTATATACCGAACCACAGGATGGTTGTTACACATTTTCGTTGTGGAAGCTACGACTTCCGGTACACTAATTTCCTCCAAATTTCGTTGCGGTGTGTCAATTAGCGGTCAGCAAGTTTGTTTTGGCTATAGTTTGTTTTGGCTATATTACTTCAAACAGTTTTTCACCAAAATTCAATCACTCTATATATAGAGTGCTTAAATTTTGGTGAAAAGCTGTTTGAAGTAATGGTCTGGACTAGTGTTGTTTGCAAATTTAATTTAAAAGTGTAGTTCAGAATCAAAAACGATCTATTCGCTTTAAAAAAAATCTGTTAGAATTTAATTTCGATTCCGTGTGAATTTAAAATGTAAATAAAATAAATTGTGTGTGAGATACCCACTCAATTTTTTTTATTTGAAAGAATATTTTATGGCATTAAATATGGAATATAATGTCGTTCAAATGTCCGCCGCGGCTTTGCTTTGTGGCACGTATCTGTTAGCTCCAATTGACTCGATGACTTTGCGGCATAAATGCGGTTGCGGTTTATTCGCATAGATCTGCGATTTAAGATAGCCTCAAAGCAAGGAGTCTGAAGGCGATAAATCGCACTATCTCGGTGGCCAGTTCATGTTGCCGCCGCACGAGATAAACATGCCCTCAATTGGCTCGTGCAGATTGTCGAGCGTGATATGCACTATGTAACACATAGCGTCGTCCTGTTGGAACAACATTTCGTTGCTTATCAGCGATTTATAGCGCTCGCCATTGACAGTTATGTAAATGATAGTTTTGGAAGAAGTACGGACCAATGATTTCGCCAAAATCCATGCCAAACATTGACTTTCTCGGAATGCATTTGATGATGGCGTATCTTGTGAGGATTGGTATATCGCCCCAAATCCAACAATTTTGCTTGCACATATCCATTTGAGCAAAAACGGGTCTCGACGCTAAAGATGGTTTTTTTGTGCAGACTACAGTCCTTGCGCTAAATTCGCCAAGTTGAAGTCGCAAAAGTTCAAGTTCTTGTGAATGCCTCGTGTATTGGTTGATTATTTTGCGAACCGGCTGACTCGAATTGGACCACCAAAAATCGAATAGTCGACTAAGCAGGACGATTGTGGCAAGGATAAAAATCATGTGATGCGCGGAACGTTTCTCGAACATAGCACTGATTTTCAAAATAAAATAAGAAGATTTGCACATGTTGTTCACAACAAATTTGACAGATGTTGCTTTAACAGGTCTCTTGTGTTATAGACCGTTATAACCTAACAAATTTTGATCGTCTACGAAAGACCCTTTATAAATATCATCGCTCATCAAAAAGGAAGATAAATATTTCGACTCCAGAAAGATCATTGACGAAATTTGAGCCGTAAGTGATGGTATTTTACATTAATTAATTACTTATATTTCTAAATGCAAACGAAAATCTTTACCAGAAATAAAATAGAACATGTGTGACACTTTAGATTTGTCTAACATTCTGTATAATAATAAATTTAAATTGGCACAGGATTCGTTGATACCAAAAAACTGTAAAGTATAAAATCTAGTTGGGCCGGCTGCCAAGTGAAACAGGATACCTGTAAGCCAGTTTCTGTTGAACACCGACTCGTTCCAAAATATTATTAAAAGTTTGTCCAAATCCATTGATAAATCTACTAGGAGTGACAAAGTGTCGGATATACTTAACGTTTGCAGCAATATTTTATTACTGGCGATATTCCAACTGAAAAAGTTGGGTGATATAAAATTCGGTGACTATGAAAAGGAAAACAAATCGAATAAAGTAGTAATAAGAAACGGCTGCATTTACTTGGTGATTTGTCTATCAATAAAATAATTTAAGTTGCTATACCCTAATACGCACATCAAATAGAGTTATTCTAACGTGATCTTTAACACTAACTTTAATTTGGGATTAAAACTCCGACCACAGATATGTGTTCCACTTGTATTCAATTCAGAAACAATTAAAAATTTAAAAATGCCAAGAAGTTATCGAGCTTCTAAACGGAGAGGAAGACGTGTTAATTACTATTACATTAGACGGGATTCGTTCGAATAAAATAACGTCAGCTGTTTAACACCGGTTGCGTAATTTAAACTTGTTTAACCCTAACGTGAGTGACGAAGTACCCAAGTACCTTTTGCACTTTTAGACGTCTATTTTTATATGTTTTAGTCACAACGAAAACTTTAAATTTTGTGAGAACTTCTAGGTCAATTGATAGATTACGATCACACTTAAAAATGAGTATACAACTAGAACGCGTGGCAAAAAATAGTTTCAGTACAAAATGTATGTAGGTACTAATCACTCAAATTAAAATATTTTTTCTTCATTCACATGAGAGGTCATGACCGTGGCATGAGATTATACTGGTTACTAAAGTTTGTGCCACAAAATGTAAGAACCGTTCAGCTAATTTTCCCAGGTTTTTGCCCAAATCGAAGAAAAGGACACTTCGAATTTAACCAATGCAAGCGTTTTATACTTAATAAAAATAAAACCAGAACGTTGATTCAAGTACGAGGTGAAACATTTTACAAATCGGATACTGAATCTTCAAACGAAGAGAAAACCTTGCAAGAATGGAACTAACTGATCGAATGTTGGGGCCAACGTAAAGGAAGCTAAATTAAAAGATGTAGAGAAATTGCTACTGAAGCATTTTGGAATCGAATGGCGATTAATTGAGAACCTAGAGTTTTATAAAAAAAATAATAGAGAGAAGAGTCCATTAAGATTTAATTTTTAATTTTTATTGTTATCCTGGGTAACAGCCAGATATTGTTATGGTTACGAAGACGTTTCACAGTTTGATTAGTTGCCTCATCTCGATGTAAAAACTATATCTGGCTGTCGCCTAGAATTACTCAAATTTTCGTTTATTCGCAGGTATGCGTTAAATACAAGTCGCTGAAGTTAGCCCGAACCCGAATTTTTTTGGTTGTTGTCTTAGTTAAGTGTAGTCATCCCGTAAAAGGGTAAATAATAAACAAAATGTAGCCTCACCCCGAAAGAAAATGGAGAAATAAAAAAGTACAGCAATTTTCAAAAAAATATTAATGTGTAAAATAACGTTTCGAAAGAAAAGAATATTAAAACCACAAAGGAAAAAGATAAATCATTTTTAGAATTAAATTATGCATAAATTAAACACAGAAAAAATATCTCCATATACTAAATAAACCAAAGTACTAACTACGATGTAGAAAATACCTTACTTCCATATCAGGTGGAAATATCCTTTTGATTGATTTATCTAACCGAAAAGCGATTTTTTGTGTAGTTACCATGAAAATACGGTGAAATTCACTTAAAATAACCGCGAGGGGACCAGAAAATGTTCGTCGTTACAGCCGAATATTGTTATATCTGAATGGGATACAATTCTAGATTGACAGAGTGTTAAAAAAATGTTTAAAAAATTCAACAATTGATGTTTGCTTTTTGCTTTTTTCATTTAGAAGCATTTTATTCAGCTGTTTTTTAATTATTCCAGTTGCATTTTTAAATAGCCATATGACTAATCGCGTGTCCACAAAACGTTTTTTATAGTTCGGGCTATCGAATCGCATCGTCAATGGTATACATATTGATTCCTCTTTTTCTGTTTCAACTACATCTTCATCATCACTACCGAGTTCACCGAATATTGTATCGTTAACAATGTCATTATCAGTTGTCATTATCAAAGTTCGACGGTTATTCGAGCGTCATTCATAAATTCAAATAATACTGTTCTTCGGTAGTAGCAAGCTTCTGTAGTGCATCATTGTCTTGGACTAATTGTGCTATCGGTATGTCATCTTCGTTCAAATTTTAGACATTAATGTTTTCGAATAGCTGTGCGAGAAGCAACTCATCTTCTGCATTAAATTCAGAATTAACCAGACTTCATTTTTGAAGCAGTTTCTGATTGTATTAGCTGTTTCATTATGCCAAGCTTCTGCTACCATAACGATCGCATCCAAAATGTTTAGGTTCAGTGACACCACACTCGTTTAATCAACTAGCCGAACCATCTGCATCACAAGTTTTTTGCGATAATGGTGTTTGAGGTTATTTAAAATTACTTCGCAGATCGAAGTTGTGTTAGTAAAAGGATTCTCATGTTCTTCTTTAATAGTTCGACATTCCATAGACGAAGTTCCTTAGGATTCAAGCTTCAGAATTTGATTCATAACGTACAGGCAATGTGTGCACGTTTTTGATGCATAGTGGTTTTTTAAACTTCCCAATAACCATTAATTTTCATTAAACAGGTCCGTCCATGTTAGCTGCTACCAATTCTGTTATTCGATCTTTTGCCACATTTTCTAAACGTACATTTCCCACCATTAAATTTCGGAGTCTAGTTGGGAGTAAATCGAAAGAAGAGGCCAGTCTCATCCGCATTAAAAATTTCATTATCAGTGTATCCAGCACGTAAAGTTGGTTAAACCTTCTGTATTCAATCTTTTGCGATGGCTATTAGAGCCGAATTTGATCCAGTTATAGTTCGACTTTTTGAATAACTTACATAATCAATTTTCTCTTTGCTGAAGCATTGGTCTATTTATCAGTACATTTTGACTCCGTTCTAATTTAAACCACTCTAACGGAGCTTAGTCAATTTCGTCATGTGAAACGGTCTTGTTTATCTTAACTTTTATTGATTGAGACGCAAAGCACTTTCGAAAAGATTCACGATTCTTCCATATCGAGGATATTGTAGAGTGTGCCACTCCAAATTCAGACGCCAGTTTGGTATTCGATTCTCCAGTGCAAAAATATAGTGCAAAAATAATTCATCCTTAGAGAGCAATGAAATGTATTAATGCTCAATATTCTCTAACACGGTCAGTAACATCAAGCAACACGGATTATTGCGCAACAAAATTGATCCGGGAATAAGCCTAACTTTAAAACTGTTAATACTTTTTGGAACATAACATCAATGTCGTTGTAGGCGAATGGTCATTTTTGGCGAAGTCGTTTTAAGCGAACGTACTTCTCATGGGAAGAATAGCAAAATCAAACGGCCCGTTGAAACTTCGTCGCTATAGCTGGATGATCGTTACATCCGAGGTCGCATTAAATGAATTTCACTGTATATCATTACAGAATTTAATGTAGGCCTATGATAACTACACCAAAAATCACTTTTCGGTTAGATAAACAAATTAAAAAAAAGTTATTTCCACCTGATACGGACATACTTTAGTTTCTACATCTTAGCTAGTACATTGGCTTATCTGGCCGTGTACGCTATTGTGGGTGGCTATATCTCTAAGTATTTCAGTACAGAATTTAATGTTGGAATATGGTAACTAGACAAAAAATCGCTTTTCGGTTAGATAAATAAATCAAAAATGGTTATTTCCACCAGATATGGACGTAGGGTATTTTCTACGTCGCAGTTAGTACTTTGGTTTATTTGGCCGTATATCCCGCTTTATGACAGACAAATTTAATTTTAAATATTATTTATCTTTTTCCTTTCTGGTTTTAATATTATTTAAAATCCATGTTTTTGATTTCTTGTGCTTTCGAAAACGTTATTTTACACATTACAATTTTTTTTTTAAAATTGCTTTAATTTTTCATTTCTTAGTTTTCTTTCGGAATGAGGCTACATTTTGTTTATTATTTACACTTTTACGGAATGAGTACACTTAACTAAGACAACAACCAAAAAAATTCGGGTTCGGGCTAACTTCAGCGACTTGTTAAATACACCAATATTGGAGCTTACGTTGTAGAAATGAAACCGTTATATCTAAAGAACATGCATTTGAACGAACTAAAATTACATTAGACACGATAAAAATACTTGGCTAAAAAGTATAAACTAGTCGGATTAAGGTTATGTGGTTTTGAGGTTGTCATACTCGTGCCTAAATTGTTCCATGGCAACTTTGCGAAATTAGGCCCTGAGCCAGGTATATCCATAAAACTCAATCCACATCCACGTGCCTAATTTAAATGCAATTTTAGTTCAAATACGCGAGTTGTAAGGATATATCGGGCTCATGGCCCAATCTCGCAAAATTGCCACGGAACGGTTTTTTTCTAATTTTTTAAAATAAGGCCTGAGTGTGACCATCTCAAAACCACATAGCCTTAACCCGATCACTTTATACCTTTAACGTAACCAATTTAGAAGTATGAATTAACCGTTAGAATGCTACGCGGCACAAAAGCGCTGCGATCGTTTGTATCGAAAATTGCGGCGCAGCGCAAAAACTCTGCGAGTTTCAGTGTGTTTTTGGTGCTCCGTGGGACTGGACGTACTCTAACTTCGCGCGTAATTTGTAACGAGAGTGCATTCTTATACATTTAAAAATAACTTTTTACGGTTTTTTTATATTATTTTAAAAAAATAACCAAATCACGTGCTATTATTTCGAACGTTGGTTCGATTCGTAGTGATTCTGCGGAGGGTGAAACAACAGTTACAAATAGTGATGATAGCAGTATCATAATGCATCGAAGAAAAAGATTGAGGATTGAACCTGAGTTTTCTATTTCCTCTTCATCTTCAGAAATAGAAGAAACACCAACTTTTGCCAAAATTCCTCCGACAAAAGTGTTTTCTAAAGCAACAATGATTTGTTCGAGACTCCTGGACCTAGGCGGGTGCCTCCTCCCGATGGCACACCCATAACCTATTTCAACTTATTCTTTCCATATCACGGCTCGAAACCATCGTAAGGGAAACAAATCGATATGCTGCCCAGTTTTTGGACCCGCACACTGCATCGGATAATTCTCGAGCAAAAAAGTGTACGCCGACAACAATATACGAAATGAAAGCTTTATTGCCGTCTTACTCGAAATGGGGATAACGAAAAGGCCAACAATTAATAGTTATTGGATAAAAAATTCCCGACACATACCATGGTTTAGAACAATATTTTCCAACTGATTTTTAAGATTTTTCACTTGGTTGATAATAGGTTATTATTTGAATCAGACCATCCGTATTATGACCCATGTGGCAGGTTTGATGTGCTTGTCAAACATGCAAATACTGCATTTCAGCGGCATTATATACCCAGTCAACAATTATCTATCGACGAGTCGTTAGTTGGCACTCACTGCCATTCTACCATAAAACAATATATTCCAAACAAAAAACACCATAAATGGGGGATCAAATTTTGGATGCTGTGCGACTCGATTTCTAAATATTGCTTGGATTTTTTCTGCTACAAAGGAGCTAAGAATACAGATGACAGAGATTCAGTAGAAAAATTTGGTTTTGGTTTTGCGGTAGTGCAAAAATTGCTTTCAATTGGAAATTACCTGAAAAAGGTTATCATTTGTTTACAGATAATTTTTACACAAGCTCGGCCAAAGCCCTTTTGGAACAAAATACATATCTAACTGGAACAATAAGACATAACAGAAAATAGATTCCTCCAGAAGCTAAGAAAACAATCGTAGGATAAGCCAAATACCAAGCACATGAAAATGTGTTGATGTGTTCATTCAGAGACAAAAAGTCCAAACCAAACCCAGTCATATTGATTTCATCCAATGCAGATACTAATAGTGTGACGATCAAGAAAAGGAAAGGGAATGTTGAATACGAAAAGGTGAAACCAAGCATGATTGATGACTACAACAAATATATGGGAGGTGTGGACGAATCTGACAAAATGGTGTACGTGTATTTGGACGAGCGAAGAACCCTAAAATATTAGAAAAAAGTTGTATTCACCATATTTGGAAGAATGGTGCTCAACTCTTATATTTTGTATGCTACCAACACTACCGAAAAAAAAGAGCCGGTTCCAATTCAGATCGAAAACTATTGAGGATATCGAAAAGGAGTGGATGAATCATAAAAATGGCGTGTCAACACAACCATATTCATCAAACAAAAAATTTGCGCTGGAAAAATACCGGGACGTAACTTACGCCAGTGCGCGGTGTGTAGCAACAGAGGGAGGGGGATACATTTTTGCAAAAATTGCTTAGCACTCAAACGGTTAAAAGAGCAAACTATGCAGCGAGTCATTCGAAGTACCAAAATATTTCTAACGATATATAAAATAAAATAGGAAAGCACAAAAATTGTATTTCGATTCTTGAATGCTCTTTATGAACTCGGCATTCGGTTTGTATCATTATAGCGCTTATCTGTATAGATAATCGTATCGTGGAATTATTTCGACAATATAAAAACAATCACATTAAACCGATAGTATCAATCCCAAAAGACAATCCACATCTGTTAATCGAGTATATTGACTATCGATTCCATATAATCATGACAATAGAGTCTAAACAACATATACCGTCTATTTATAACTCAACCCATTGTAACCGAAATTTTACAAAAATCATTCAGCTGAGTATATCGTAAATAGTTTGATCTTGAATATGCTTATCTGCTATTGAGACGCGCGCATCATATAAAATAACAAGCAATTTATACAAGAAGAAATTGGTTGGTACGTATTCTTAATCTTTTGTCGTAATTACTGTACATAATAATATTTAAGATACATTCGTATTGACAAGTCATTGAAAATGATTAAGCAGAATATGATGAGGCTGAATTTATTTAAATTGTTCCAATTGTGTCATCGAAATATTTTAGATCTTATGGTATCCGAATAATATGCTTGGTTAAACAACACATATAGAGACACGAGTCAACAACAAAAATTCTATGTCTCTAATTACCATGAAATTGTACGTTAGAAATTTTCTCGTGAATAAATTAATATCTGGTAAACTGCGTACACAAATAACTGACATTAATTACATCCAAAAAATATGAACCAAAAAAATTGTTGTCGAATTGTGAAAGCCAATTTTGGTGCGGTTATAGACACTCAGCAGAAGAAATTGTTGAAAGAAACATAAATCTTAAGAACTTCATAAACCGATAAAATTTTATGTTGTGAAATTTATGATTTTTGTATAAAACGCAAAACAGCAGCCTAACAATCACAAAGTTTTATTGCCTACAATGCATATTTTATATGTCGTCAAAAAATTAAAATTTGATTTCCAAGAAATTGTAAAGTAATTGCTAGCATATTTTGAAATTAAAATAGTTTTTATGTTTCATTGGATTCACTGATTATACTGGTTGTAGTTTTTGTATGTTGTGAATATTTTATGCTCTAGATATTTTGTGTGGCACGGTGTGTTATTCATGTATGTACATATTTTGGAGGAAATCGTCAAGCGTAAAATATAGTGGCATGCGAAAAATATTTGGGCCTCGTGTGTAATTATTCTACTGAAGCATTTAACTGTTACCTATAAATGTGATCTAATTATTGCAGTCGTATACAACATGGGTCCCGAGTCTTGCCGCAACTTCGTGGTTCCTGTTCAGATGTTTGTTTGTAATTATTCACCAAAAACGTTTTTTCACTAAATTGAATATGAACGATTCAAGAAAATGGTTGAGGCTGATATTACAAAGTTGTAAGCGAAGCGACATTTTTCACAGATTTATTACAACTAGGGAGCCTGTGAAATTGACAAAATCGCTTCGTGGTTCTCGTAGCAAGAAGCGGTTTATATATAGAAAATCAATGAAGTGGAATTCGGTAATAGGCACAGTGGATGTGGATGGCCATTAAACTATTTTTTCTAATGCTGAGTTGTCGACAGTTTATAATATTCTAATGATGATCATCCACTGTACACAATTCTCTGTAGACTTGTATTTAATGAATAAGTAAAAAAGTTTGGTGATAATAACTACAGTATAGATTGTGGCTGACACGAAGTGTTACCAAAACAAAACGCCACAGAATTTTTATTTTTTGATGAATTTTATTGAATCAAAGTAGAAAATGTTCAAAAATATTTAAATTTTCGAATTGCATTAGCAGTTTTCGATTTGGCCACCCTTAGTCGCGATTATGGCTTTCAAACAGCCGACAAAGCTATTGCATGCAGCACGAAAGTGGCTCTGCGGTATTTTGGCCCATTCCCGGCGAAGCGCTTGCTTGAGATGATCGACACTTTGGTATTTTTTGTCCCAACCTTGCTCTTCAAAATACCCCAAACCGAGAAATCTTGCGGATTTGCATCCGATGAATTTGGTGGCCATTGGGCAGTGGAAATAAACCGCGGAACGTTGTTTCTCAGCCAATCTTGATTGACGCGCGATTTATGACTCGGCACCGAGTCCTGTTGAAATGTCCAGGCTCTGCGGTCGAAATGTTTTTGTGCCCAAGGCTACAACGCTCCCTCCAACACATGATCCTGATAAATTTGAGCATTTGTCTTGATGCCACGGTACAAAAAACGAGCGGTGAACGGCTTTCGGCTGTTACGGCGACCCAAACCATCACCATCGGCGAGGCTTGGTTTCGAGTGGCAAAATTTTCAGTAGAACATCCGGGCAAGTAAATCCGGTCGTTTTGCTTGTTCACATATTGCTCAATAATGAACGGTGACTCATCGGAGAAAATCAAATTCGGAAAATCGTCACTTTCGTGCAAGCGTAAGAACTCCTTTGCTCTTTCCACTCTACCTTTTTTTTAGCATCGGTGAAACCATGCGTTTTATGGAATTTCAAGCCTTTAGTCCAAGATGATCTTTCATTATGTGTTGCATCCATTCGAGCGAAATGTTAGCCTCACGAGCCATTTTTCAGCCGCTACGGCGCGGATTCCGAGCCAATTTGGCCTTCACCTTCCGAATGATATCCGGCGATGTTGCAGTGCGTTTCGGTCCACCACCATGGCGTTTTGCAATGCTGCCATTCTCGTTATAACGATTTATGGTGCGATACACAAACTTTTTATTCACATGCAGATGTTTTAACTGGTTAACAATTTGCGGCTGTGGTTTTCCAGCCAAATATAGAGCAATCACACTATTACGCTTGAATTCCATTGCAGATAACTTTTTTTCTGAATATTTCCCACTAAAAAACTTTTGTACGCTTGTAAACAATGGGTCATTAGTGTAAATTCGAGTGCTCTGTCATCACTGGTTTGACTGCAATGACAGTCTGAAGTTGGTAACACTTCGTGTCAGTCACCCGGTATAACCCTTGTTTCGTATGTAATTTTACAAAATGTATGAGAATTATTTACCAGGTGTGTAAATATGAAACCGGCTTAACCAATAAAGGACGCCACCTGTCAATGTATCGTAACTTTCGACAAACTAGGTCAACGACATCCAATTCGTAACCAAACAAGTTTTATACAATAACGCATGTGTTCTACGTGTTAAAAATGTCGAGTTTTGTGCCTACATATTACGATTTCCGGAAATCATTGGTTTTTTGTTATAGATACAAAAGATACAAAAGCTGGGAAAATGGGTTCCGCATAAAGTGAATGAAAGACAACAGGAAAATAGAAAAACCACTGTCAAATGTTGCACGCCAGATACAAAAGAAAATCATTTCTCCATCGAGTGACTGGCGATGGAAAACGGATCTATTTTGGGAATCGAAAACGCAAAATGTCTTAGGTTGGTCCAGGACAACCATCGACATCAACTGCAAAGCCAATTCGCTTCGGATGGAAGACAATGCTCTGTATTTGGTGGGATCAGAACAATGTGATTTATTTCGAACTGCTAAAACCTAGTAAAACTGTAAATACTGAACGCTACCAACAACAAATGATCAATTTGAAACGAGCTTTGCGTGAAAAACGACCAGAATATGATAAAAGGCAACACAAAATGATTTTGCTTCATGATATTGCACCATCACATAAAGCAAAACCGGTCATGGAAACGTTGGAAGCACTTAATTGAGAAATACTTTCATCTGCGGCTTACTCGCCAGACTTAGCTCGGTTCGATTATCACTTATTTGCAACGGTGGAGCACGAGCTTGCTGAGGAGCACTTCACTTCTTACGAAAATGTACTAAGATGACTCGATAACTAGTTTGCCTCAAAAAAAAAGTTTTTATGGCGTGGCATCCGCCATGCATTGCCAAAAAGATAGGAAAAATGTATAACTAATAATGGGCAATACTTTGAATAAAATACTCTTAATCATTATCATACGATGAACGTGTACTTTTTACTAAAAAAATTCCGGTTTCATATTTACACACCTGGTAACAGCTTCATTATCAGAAACGTGCATATGATACTGAAATATACGCCATGAAACTTCAGTGAAAACAACATACCGCAATTTACAATTTTTTATATCGAATCTAATTGAATCCCGTCATTTAATTAACCATTCAATTCTCTAAATTCTAACGACGCACAATCATATCCTTTGTAAATATATTTCATACTTATAACGGTCGTACGCACTTCTACATTTAAATGACAATTAAATTTAATTAAAAGATATGGATTGTATGGAATAAAAATGCCCACGAACATCAACATTCGTACCATTATCACGTCGTCTATAAACAGGATATCCCTTCACGCTATCACGCGCATACACATAGAAATCTTTTGGAAAATTTCTGTTGCATTTTTCTTCTCTCATGCAGACAGAGTTTGGATTAAGTACACCGCACGATCCCTAGTTGCGGATGTGCTTGAATATCAGGTATTTCAGCACACAGAATCTTATCAATATCAGGAACGCCATCTATTCTATCGTCTCTAATCGAAGTGATCAAAATAGGCGCATGAGGTAGACCTCGTTTTTGAAATCCAATATAGTATAAATAATGGCTTTAACTTTACCGACAATTTATTTTTTGGAATTAAATGATAAGTTCCTTAAGGAAAAGGTCGAAAATTTTCACTACAACCTTTCACTACAATAATTTCAGGTCATTGTGGATTGCATCCATTGCATTGGAGAGCCAATAAAAGATTATGGTAAAATGACTGGAGTGTGTAACTTCATTATAAACACCATTTGAAAAATTATGCACAAAATCAGTTAAATTATTGACGATTTTTGATTTGGTCGAATAAAACGCGCAACCTTGTGCCTTCAATCCGCACATACAAATCAACCACCCGTTGAAGAAATAATTTTTGCAAACGGTGCGTAAGGCTAAACGTGTCACAAATTGCGAGTCGGTAAGAAGCATATTGAAGCATTGTAACTTTGCCAGTCAGTATCACCGTTTGGGAACAGTAACTGATAGAGAATTTTTGAAAATTACTGTAATATCGGTCTGAACAGCATTCGTATATATATATATATATATATATATATATATATATATATATATATATATATATATATATATATATATATATATATATATATATATATATATATATATATATATATAAATATAAATATATATATATATATATATATATATATATATATATATATATATATATATATATATATATATATATATATATATATATAAATAAAATAATATATCGATGAGATATATATTTGGTGATATCGATAGGCAGAGTGAGAAGATGAGTGACGATGAAGACTTTATTCCACGACCTCGAAGTTTTATCCGTCGAACTATTCCATCTGAGTCCGAATCAAGTTCTTACGAACATGAAGATGAATGGTCATCTATTGATAATTCTCCGATCTTAGAGAAGTTTTTAGGTCGCCCTGGGATAAATGTTGATACTGTTCCCGAATCCATAACCGATGCGTTGAACTTGTTTATTGGAGATGACTTATGTTCACATATTTTGTAGAAGAATCGAATAGGTATTATTACCAAAATATAAATAATTTCAAAATACCTCAAAAAAGTGTGAAATGGAAGAATATCTCGATATCGGATATGAAGAAATCTTTGAACTCGTTTTCATCTCGGATGCTACGTAAGCAACCAAAATTGGTATATTTTGGATCAAAAAATCCACACGTAACCATGGAGAACCCGATGCATCCACAACGAATGACTGTTTCCTGTAGATTTTGGACCGGACAATTAGTCAAACTTTCATTACAAAAGGGAAATAGTAAAACGATAATAATCAATTGAAATAGTAGTTGGATAAATCCTAATTAACATTCAATCTGACAGTAGAGGTATATACATAAAATAACTTCTAAGCAAGATCCCAAACAACCTAATTCATTCTTTTATCAACAGAATAAGCCGGATTAAACAAATGGAGAGGTATAATTATTATGGCTAATACCCGCCTTGCGAAAATTGAACCTACCTGATTAGTAATAAAAACTGTCTGGGCCATCCACGCTAAAATTTTAAATTTTATTACAAACATTGAAAAAGCTCTTACGAAAGCTGGCACTTCTAGTACGCATATGCCCATCACAATTCGCATAGCTTTCCCAATTTATGAAAAAAGCTTTAATATGATGTTTTATTCCGAATAGTTAATCCATCTGGTCTGTAGAAATGCCGAATTTTAGTGAAATAAAGTTGAATTTGTCAAAACTTGTAATTTCCGGTAAAATTTAGATTGTGATCTGCACTAAATTTGATTGAAATTTAATTTAGTGTCCTTTTATTTTAATCGTTTTTTCGTACATGCAACATTTTACATTTTGCTGCCACTTGCGGTAAGCCGATCTCGGCCAAAAATCACGGGGATCTAACAATTAATGAAAGGTTAATTATGGAGTTTCATTCCGATCAATCAATTCGCATCCACTATGTGCTATAGAGAACAAATTTTTGTTGAAGAACAGTTTTCTGATAATAATCGTCATTCCCGCTTAAATTTTTGAAATCTATTCTATACCGGTATTGTTGTAAAATTAACTTGGAATCTTTTCAAAATACATGAAAAAACGGAAAGGTCCTATTAATGCTGTAACTTCCGGTGGGAAAACGAAATTGAAAATCCACTTTGACCTCTCAATTTGTGAAAAGGTTTAGGTATGAAGTTTCATCCCGATTAATCAGTCCATATGAGCTGTACAAGGCCGAATTTTTGTTGAAAAACGGAACGACATTGTTGCAAATATTATTTGGTCTTTCAGTGCGTCGTTGTTTTTCTCGTAAATGTTATACTTTTAGATATATTCGCAAACAAATCAAAAGCTTCCGTGGAAGATGTCATTTCCGAAGAACCGTTTTCGGTGAAAGTTCACTGGGATGTCCGAATTTATAGAAAAAGCTTTAGTTTCCGAATATAATATTAGTATCCGAATAATTCCGAATTTTTGTTGAAAAATAATTTTTCGTGAAAAATCAAAATTTTCGGTTGGTTAAATTTTGGAAAAATGATCTGGACCGGTATTGTTGCAAATTTTATTTAGAATTTTTTAGTTTCATAATGGTTTTTAACGTAAATGCTTTGCTTTTCAAAATATTTACAAAAAAACGAAAAAGCTCCTATGGAAGGTGACACTTCCGGCGACCCAAAAAAAAACTTCATGCTCTGCACAAACACACACACGCACATACAGAGGCTATTTTAAAAACTACTTATCCTGATTTCGGCGATATAGCGAATGAAATCTGCGAAAATCTCGAGGTCAACATGTTTCATGATTACTACACTTTATTTTACCACGTAAAAAGAAAGTAAAAGTTATGGGTTTCTTCAGATAGGTACACAAAATTCCGTGAACTAGGACGGTCCGCTTTAAGAATTTGGAATAGAAAACAGTTTGCTTTCTATACTCATTGTTTGATCGTTACCCATCCCAAAATAATAAATCAATTTTAAAAGAAAGTGAATTTGATTAGATATTCTAAATTTAAATTCACATCCTGAGTAACCAAGAAGGTACCCTTTATATCAAATATTCAGATAGGGATCAATTTATAATTTCATCAATGTCATATAACAGGGATTGGGAACTGTCAAATCTAGAGGTCACCAACAATAAACATTTTCAATTGTTACCCGAAATTCCAAAACATTGTTTATCAACAAACTAAACGCCAGGTTCTTATTACACCTCCTACCGACCCTTCTCACGTACATATATCATACTTGACCAACAAATTAATCTTAATTTGAACTTCACTCACAATAAATGTTAATAATAGTTCTTGTAAAATAAAAAAGTGATTGATAAAGGATCAATACTCATCGATATGCAAAGTTCGAAGTTTACTCAAACAATTAGAGCTAATTTATCTAATTTTCAAACCAAAGAAGAAATAAAATAACCGCATGTAGAGGTCAAACATTTATAATATTTCCATAAACTATTAAATTCCCTATTAATTTAACTATTTCATAGTTCAAAAGTTACACCGACATCATCAATAGTGTGATGTAGTTGTTGAGTTCATTACATAACGCTTCAAATGAATCGGAAATTTTCGATTACTTTCATGTGCCACACTTTTGTTGTCGAATACGGTGTGATATGATCCCATGAATAATTGAAGATAAGGACTTTATCGACTTAATTTCGTATCTCAAAATCACATCATGACACAAACAACATATCGGTTCTCTTCATGGTTAACAGTCATCTTTAAAGTAATCATCATAATCGTCATCGGTGGTCGTACATCTCACTATTTCGTATACCGTCTCGATATAAATTCATTTATCATTCATTCGAGAGTACAACAAAATCTGAAATATCGAAATCAAAACAGATTGATATAAATGATACATACGTACAACAACAGAACATAATATGATATAACCAGAGTGATGCTGTTTTATGTACCAAAAACATTTTATGTATCTATCTATCCGTCTGTATAATCGAATTTTATCATTCAATTTTATTTTCAATCAAAAATAATTTTTGTAATCAGCATGTCATCAATCACACAGATTGATCGAAGAAGACGAACAACATAAGAATGTTGAAAATATTTGTTTGTGTGTTTATAGCGCACGGAGCATAAACATTTGGAGGTATCCTATCGAAATATCAGCGTAATTGATATAATTTTACATTGTAACCATGAACTAACACAGTGTACAGTGAATTTATCTAGTGTACGTGTACTTATACTGTGATGCATCATATCGATTTACCGTAAATAGTTTTTTTGATTAAATTGTATTTGTTATTGATTTATGAATTATTGAATTTTTTTTTGTTATGATACCTGCAGGGGAAGATCAGCAGGTGTAGTTATGATAGACACTAATTATTGCTGTGGAAATGGAAAATTATTAATAGATTTTCGGAAATAATTCAAAATTATTAAAAATTATTATTTATTTTTTTAACGGTGGTTTTATTACCCGAGATCGTAGCGAGATGTAATTCTAGATTTTAAAGTTATGTATGTAGACGGAATTTTTTTTTTATTTATAAAAGTATAGCGAATTTTGTGTCGAAAATCGGCTGGAGCAAATTCGCAAAATACGTACAAAATTTAAAAAATAATCCTAATATTTACATAATTTAATGCTTAAAATAAGAATAATAAAAATAATAATGGTACCAATTTAAAACATTTCTATAAATGGACTAATTTCTTAAATATAGAATTATATATATTTAAACATAAATTTATATAATTAATCTAAAATATTTTACTGTAAATAAACTTAATACTTACTTATTCTTGAATATTTCGACATGTGAAAGTAGGCATATGAAGTTAGCCCAGTTTTTCATCCCAGAAAAAAATAAAATTTCCTTAAACAATACATTTCATCTCACCCCAGCTTTTTCTATTTAAACTTGTATAAGACGGAAAATGTTTTTAAGTTGAGTAAAAAACAACAAAATATCCATCCCAGATTATTCCATTTAATTGTTGTTTTTGTACTCTACGTATGAACAAATGATTATAAATAGTTTTTCTAAGTGATATGATTTATAGGTAATAATTGTTTGCATAATTGTAAAAATAGCGATTGATACTCTTTTAAATTGGTAACAGTACGGGCTTACAATGACTAAGATGGAAGTACCAGCCGTATGGTAGTATTGGCGCAACTGGCCAAGTTCCCTATTGGTCCATATACGATTCCGTCTTATACGAGTTTAAATAGAAAAAAACTGGGATGAGATTTCTGGGATGCAAAACTGGGCTAACTTCATATGCCTTAAGAAACTAACAAGAAGTGTTCAAGTCTTAAGCTAATTACATTTTTTAAGTTTTAACCAATGTTAACACTTAATATTAGTGTTCTCAATTTAATTTAGATCCTACTTATAAGCGTAATCTACACATTTAATGATTTTACAGGTTCATTAGTCCGAGTGGATCTGCTCTTCTCAGTCGTTTAAATCGCGGCTGTTTTAGTATATCCCGGGCCAATTCATTGGGATGTTCCTGAAGTTTTGAGTAGTATTTCGAACTGATTTCCTTGATTGTTTCTTTAACGGTTTTAATACCAAAGTCATCGTGTATGTTAGTATTTCGGATATACCATGGAGCATTAGCAGTGCATCGGAGTATTCTATTTGATGCATTGGTGGATCCCCATAACTAAATACCATATGTCAATATTGGCTTGATTAGCGCTTTGTATAGTAAGGCCTTATAGTCTAATGATAACATGGATTTCCTTCCTATCACCCAATACATTTTGGAAAATGTTATTTTTATTTGGTTGCGCTTTGCTTCAATATGTTCTTTCCACGTTAGCCGTCTATCCAGGTGTAATAGGTATTTGACCTTGGTTTGTTCAGGAATATATACACCGTTTAATTGTACTGGTGAGCGGGAGCGTTTGTTCTGCGTGAATGTGACTTGAATTGATTTTTTTTCGTTTACTTTTATTCGCCAGATCTTGAGCCAATCCTCAATTTTGCTCAGATGACTTTGCATTTCTCTTGAGGCTGTTTACGGGTTTTCGTGTGATATCAGGATGGCTGTATCACCAGCAAATGTTGATATTATTACATTGTCGGTAACAGGTAATTCTTCCGTGTGCAACAAGTATTAAATAGGTCTCAGAACGCTTGTGGGAGGATCCCACAACCCTGGGTAGGAACCAAGCGCAAATTTTATCGCTTAAAAAAATCAATAAAAATTCATAAACTTCCAAATACGATTATAGCAGGCCCTTGATTTTAATGAGTGATCAAAAAACAAATCTATAAAAATAATTTTTCTTGATAAATATGGTTTACTTTAAAACCAAAATAAGTTTAGCAGCCTTTGATTTCTCCAGTTTCTCCTAAAAATAATTTTTTATGTTGATATTTTTCATCGATAACTTGATTGCTTGGTTCCTATCCCGGTATAATAAAATTTGACAGATAATAAAACCAATAATAAATAAACGTGTCACTAATATAAAATGAAAAGCTGTTTATAATATTAGGACAAATAACATTAAAAAAAGTGGCGAATCAAAATAAGAAAGTATAGGTTACCGGGACAAATTGTGGGCTTAAAATAATAATATAATAATAAAATAAATAATGAGTGACGTAAAAATATGAGATGGTCACAAAAATATAATTGAATATTTTGTTCCGTTTTAAAGCCAATGTCGTTGGCAAATAGCGTTAGTTTTATTTGCGTTACCTTTGGAGCCTTAATTTTGGAAGCTTGATTTTTAAATTTTATTATTAATTTGACCTCACCCTATTACGAGGGCGGATTGAAAATGAAGCTACCTAAGTAGGAAAACAAAATTTTTTTTTGCCAAAAACCATTTATTTCTCAACATAGTCTCCATTTAGTTCGACACACTTAGTAAGGCGATATTCCAACTTTTTTTATACCATCTGAATAATACGATTTCGGGAACCCCTCAAAGTACGCGTTAGTTTCGATAATCACTTCTTCGTCTGAGATGAATCTTTGTCTTGCGAGCCATTTTTTGAAGTTTGGAAACAGGAAAAAGTCACTAGGAGCTAAATCTGGACTATAAGGTGGATGATCAACCAATTCGAAGTATATTTCACGTAATTTTAGCATCGAATCTAATGCTGTGTGAAGTGGTCTGTCGAACTCGTTTTTGTTCGACACTGAGCAAACGCGGCACCCATCTTGCCGATAGCTTTTTCATATGCAAATGTTCATGCAAAATGTTGAACACACGTTCATATGATATGTTTACCATTTCAACAATCTCACGCAACTTGACTCGGCGATCATTCATAACGATATCGAGGATTTTCTTGATATTTTCTTCAGTAACCACCTCTTTTGGCCTTCCTGTTGATGGTATTGTTGCAGTGCTTCTTCGGCCGCGTTTAAATTCAGCAATCCAATATTTTACCAGGTAATCTGACGGAGCAGACTCACCGTAATGTTTATCGAGCTTTTCTTTTGTCTCTTTCGCCGTTTTCCCTTTCAAATAATAGTGTTTAATCACTGCACGAAATTCGTTTTTTCCATTTTTCAAGAAACACAAAAGTTGCTTACTTCAAACGACTACAACAAATAAACTAATCGATGAATTTGGGTGAAATTTTAACAGCTGACGTTTGACAAATTGCAATTTCTAAAAAACAAAATTTTTTTGTGTTTGTGCTGCCATCTAGCGCTAGGTAGTTTCATTTTCAATCCGCCCTCGTATGTGTCTTCTGTATGTTAAATTTGTTGAACGACTTGTATTCGCAACTCGATATAATAACTAGTAATTCCTGGCAATGTATGGACAGTTTTTGGTTCTCTCGAATTGTCCGAAAGGCCAGCAACAATAGGATTGTAATTCAAAAGTCACATTGCTCAAATCCATCAGTCCTAAACTCCAGTTCGCAAATACGGATGTCTTGTTTTTTAACAATGTTTTCAAGAGGATCACATTTGTTGGTTAACACTACATTCTCCGCGGCAAAATCCTTGCGGTTAGCTTTTATTATGTCAAATTCGTTGCTAATGAATTCTTGTGAATCTTTTATGCCTGAAATCATTGACTTTAATATACCAAATTCATTATTCATGTGCTTCAATAGATCAATGAGTGTAGAACTGAACTGGAGACATGATGCACAGGGCCCCTATTTCTGAATACGGATACGAATAAAAATTGTACGAATTCGTTTCATTGGTATTTCTGAATACGAATTCGTATAATTGTAATACGTATTCGTACCTACTTGATACGTTCACAAATTTCCCTTATCTGACAATACGAATTCGAATAATTTTTATACGTTCATGAACGAATTTTTGTACGATGAATATTTAGTTAACGTCTCCATAGAAAAACCAAAAATTATTTGAGTTCAAAATAAAATACATTATTTTATAATAATTTTAAAGAAAATTTTTTATTTTAAAACTTAAACATGGCCGTATAATTTGTCTACGACAATTTATATGAGAGTATAAAACATATATGAATTACTCATACTCAATATGTACTTAGTACATTCTACAGTAAATTACCGAATATAGAACAGGGTGAAAAGCACTGTTAAAAACCCGGGGCCATAATCCAAAAATTATATTGAAATATTTACAAACAACACAATAAATTTATATTTAATTATAAAACCAATTAATTTAAACTTAAAGGCTGGAGTTCCAAGACATGGTCCACTATCACACCACTAGAAATTATTCGGTTGTTGAATTATATGTTCGATCCTTTTTGCCGGCCCCACAAAAATACAAAATATTTTATTTACACAATACTCCAATTTTATTTTACTATTTATTATTTATATTACAACATATAATAATTCCCAAATCATAAGTGACGCTTATTTGAAAATCTAGAATAATATTGCATCCATTTCAATACCAACCACAACGTCAAAACTCAAAATAGTGAAATGAATCGTCAAAATATATCAAGTCGAACAATTTTATTGCAGGTAAAACCATTTAAAATAAATTTCCCGTATAGCAAGGACACACACCAAACAATTACGTACGATCGTATTCAGAAATACCAATTTAAATTCGTATCGTATATGAACTTTCGTAACGTGACACGATACGTATCGTATTCAGGAATAGGGGCCCAGGTACTCGAGGCTGTTGGAGAAGGGACAATAAGTAGTTCTGGAGCATGAGCTAATGCGACTCGGATGCCCTCTTTATTTTAGCTGAACCAATGATCCTTTTGCATTGAAGATGGTAGATTTGGTTACAATGCTTCCAAACGAAAATTGCTTGTCTTTAGGCTATTGGCCTTGTACATGATGCCACCGAACAAGATATATTAGTCTGGAAGAGTAGATAATCTTTGGTTATCTCAAAATATGGCATGATGTTGACGTATGATGAAATGGTGCAAACCACTTTACCATATGCGGTTAAAATATTCGATAGATAGTTTTTAGAGAATCGTCAGCAAGTATTCATCAAGTTATGCCAAGGGTTGAAACGAATTCCATTTATTGTAAAGAAAAATAATCTATGCAGAATCGAAATATACAGTTGCATTGCAGCTTCAATCTAGCCGCTTAGCCAAAAAAAAAATTGGAGAATTCTTAACACACCAACAGCAATTTATAGGATGGACACGCATCGGGTGCAAGAGCTCTCATAGTTACAAGAATTCAGAATGGAAAAGTTAATAAAATAGCAAAACAATTACATTGTATAAAACAAAATTGTAGTTCGTCTTAAGCAATCATATGTTTAGGTTAGGCTAAACATGTGGACGCCTTGACTGGAATTTTAGTTTTACGCTGTTTTAACGATAAAATTAATTACACAATAGTACTAAAATGAACATATGTTCATTACTCGGACTTTCTAATTTTGATAATTTAAAATTGGAAGTTCTATCCTAACTTCAGGATGAATGATGAGTTATGATTATAATTTGCTACGTTTAGACATACCATTACTGCAGAATTGTCAACCAAATTATAACAATACTGTAGTTATACCACCATAGCGTTTTCTCTTAATTCTAAATCGAATGTCACATCTGTTCGGTAAACTGTTGTACATAAGTGTACAAAGGATATAACATGCCGCACGATCAAAATTATACCAAAGTAAAACGTGCTCCCATATTTCACAAAAAAACCAAAAGCATGAATAACATGAATAAGCTAATTCAAAAATATTTCAATAGATGCCGTTAGAATAAAATATGATAAAGTCAAATAACTCTATTAATATTGTGATTCTGACAATGGTGAATTCTTCCTCAACAAATTCCATACTAGCTTTGCTCTGTTAATTTAGAACTACTACGAATTCACACGAATTCGACTATATGAAAAGTTTCACTCAAATACCCGATTCAAAATTTTGACAATTGAAAGGTGGATTCTACCTCTACGAATTCCATACAAAAATTGCCCTGTTAATATCTACTACGACTTCACAGTTCACACGGCTATATCTACAAGTTGACTCATAGACTTGATTTGCGATTTTGGCCTAAGAAAGGTGGATTCTTCCACAACAAATTTTATACCAACCTTGCTCTGTTACTTGATATCTACTACGAATTTACACGGCAACATCTAAAATTTGACTCATAGGGTGTTTTCCAAACACCGACTTATTACAGACTTATTGACTTATTTGACGCCATCTTGAATAAGTCGGTCAGGTCAACTCATTCCAATTCATTGTACCGACTTATTTGTGACGTAATAACTAAAAACAAAACGTAATTTTTTTGACGTGTTGGTCGTTGTCACTAGATTTGAAAATAAAACTGAAAATTAATTTCATATTTATATTTGTAATAAATAAAATTTGCATGCCAAAATGTTCATGGCCTGTTTAATCTCAAGGCCTCCTAATTAATGAATTTAGCATATGGCTTCTCAGATATATGGGGATGCCTTCCTAGGCCTCCTTTGGGAAACACTGCATTAAATCATAGAGCAAAATATACATAAGAGGACAATTTTTTTCTGTTCCGAGGTAAATCTATATTACTTTTGGCAATCTGTATAAGCCTAATCTCGTATCATATAGAAAAAAAATAATTTTTTGTATATAAATATATCAATACTATAAAATAAGATAAACCTCGGAGAAATTGGCTTATAAAATTTGCACTAATTGATTTCTCTTATATATTTATTCCTCCATGATTAAATTTAGTCAAGACACATTTTTGGAGGCATTTCTGTGTAGACGTACTTATTCAAATAAGTCTCCTTGCGAGGTGACTTATCTGAATAAGTCGGAGTCCACAAATAAGTCGGTGTTTGGAAAACAGTAATAGACTCGATTCACAATTTGGGCAACTGAAAAGCGCTTGGAAAAATAATCCGAAACCATAAGAACTAATTATATAAGAGTTACGTACAACTAAATAGCGAGCACGAGATGTTATTTCAAGGGCTTCGTAGCAAACCTTCTATTATGATTCTACTTATAGACCCAGACGTTGTAAATTTTGACAGAGAAACGAGTTTCCCTGGTATTCCAAGAAATATGAGCACGGCACGGGGATTCTCGCGGATGATATTATGTCTTCCGTATAGTTAATGTATGGTTAATAATCCCAAAATTATCTCAAAATCATCCTAATGGTGAAGAACCGGTTCAACGGTTGGGATGAAAACCACATTGATAGTCGCCAATGACATTTTGAAAAATTGGGAAAATCTGGCAAGAACAACGTTATCTGAGACTTTGTAGGTAGTGTTTAATAGAAGTATGCCACGGTAATTTTCATATTGTAGGCTGGTGCCCTTTTGTGCAGTGGGCAAATGAGCGCGGTCATCCAATACTCCGGCAGCTCTTCATTGTCATAAATAGAGACAATGGGATCGAAAATAGTTGATAGAATAACGGCTCAGTATTAAACCAATTCTGCGGCGATTCTGTTGAGATTGGATGGCTTTCCATTTTTCCACCCACTAATAGCTGAGCCTTCTTCCTCCACCGTAGGATGTTCGACAAAAATCTCTTCACCTGGTGGACCAATTGCTTTAATGGGGGTCACTTTGTCATTCTGATTTAGCAGATTTTTGGAAATAGGTTTGCCACAAACTAAGTGAACAACAACCACCATGTCCAGCACGGACATTTTCTGCTAGAGAGCTTCTAGTGTTACGAGCCAACCGACTTTGTTGTGTGACGGGTAATAGATGAAAATAAGCAGGCTGTTGGCATTGCTATCTGATCCGGTATAATGTGCAGTTTTGTATTTATTTTAATATGCAATTCTCTAAATTCGCTCTTGAAAATGATACAAAATATTTTTTGGGTTCAACGAACAATAATAAAACCGTATCTGTAGGTTTCGGTCGGCAACACTACAATACAAATATCGCGACATTTTTCTGTGCCATCCCGAAAAAAATAAAATAAAATATCAATTCCTTGTCGAGTTGATCACATTCATAAATAACATACCGCACCACGACATTAAAATCATCGTGGGTGACTTTAATGCAAAAATCGATAGGACCACAGAAAATAAATCTTACATAAATAGGCATTAACACTGGCCCAACGCGTCACCGACCTGGCAATAGTGTACAATTTGTATCAAGTACATTTTTCACACATAAAAGAATGCACAAAGTAGCTGTCACTGACCATTTATACCGGCACAGTAATAATGAGCAACCTCTACTTAACATCCAGGTGGAGCGGTCAGTCATAACTACCACGGCGTGAAATACAATCGGAAAAGGACCATCGAAGTTCCGCAATGATTAATTAAATGATCCAGCTTGTTGAAAATAAACAAAAGCTTCGTGAAACATAGTTAACTAGTAATACTAGAAGTGCTTTAGCAGAAGATGTCCGTGCTGGGAAAACTTCGACTAAACAAACGTGGCTGTTGTTCTCTTAGTTTGTGGTAAACCTATTTCCAAAATCTGCTAAATCGGAATGACGAAGTAATCTCTTTTAAACCAATTGCTGCACTAGGTGAAGAGGTTTTTGTCGAGTATTCTACAGTGGAGGAAGAAGGCGCAGGTATTAGTGGGTGGAAATGAAAAGGCATCCGGTCTCAACAGAATTCCCGCAGAATTGGTTAAACTCTGAGCCGTTATTCTTGCATCAAATATATTCGATCCCATTGTCTCTATTTATGACAATGAAGAGCTGCAGGAGTATTGGAAGGCCGCGCTCATTTACCCACTGCATAAAAGGGCAACCATCTAAAATGTGAAAATTGTCGTAGCATAGTTCTATTAAACACTACATACAAAGTCTCAGGTAATGTTGTTCTTGCCAGATTCATCTCAGTCTCCCAGAATGTCATTGGCGACTATCAATGTGGTATTCATCCCAACTGAACGACCACTGGCCAGTTCTTCACCATGAGGATGATTTTGGGTTTAATAACCATACATTAAGTATCCTACAGTCATATGATAGTATCATCCGCGAGAACCTCTGTGCCGTTTGCATATATCTTAGAATACCAGAGAAACTCATTTCTCTGTTAAAATTATAACGTCTATCATAATAGAATGATTGGGACGGATTCTTTGAAATAACATCTCGTGCTCGAGATTAAGTTGTACGTAACCCTTATGTAATTGATTTTTATGGTTTCGGAGAATTTTTCCAAGCGATTTTCAGTTTATTTTTATTAGCCGAAATTCTTCAGTCAAAAATGTCAATAATTCAGATACGGCTAAATAATTAAATCAACATAAAATGACGATAATGCAGATTGTAGCTAGAACGAAATTCAAATTCCATATTCAACCGAAAAATGTAATACAGACTTAAATGTAACAAAGGAAAGCATAAATTAGCACCCGAAAACAGGTTTGGACTATCGAATCAGCGTAGTCAATCAGCGAATAACGAACGATTGTATCGACAAAACATGGGAAACATAAAAGTTTCACTCCTATAATTTCATCAGACACGCCCCAAACCTATTTTCAAAGCCTATCTATAGTTCTGGGCCATCGAATTGACGTAGTCAGATTGGCGTCTATCTTGCAATCGAGTTTTGCCGAATGATTTTATCGCCAAAACATGAGGAACATCAAAGTTTTACCTCTATAACCGCATCAGACCCATCCCAGATTGGTGTCTAACTGGCAAAATCTCGAAAGACGAACGATTTTATCGATAGAACAAAGGGAAAACCGAAACTTCACCTCTACCCAGAAGCTATATTCAAAATCTACCTATGGTCAAGGGTCAGCGAAGTGGCAGCCGTATTGGTGTCTAGCTGGCAAAATTCCAAATGAAGAATAACCTATAATCAAAACCGGTAAACGAGTCATGTATATAATTTGTTTCGGGATTTAACAAAACAAATTATTAAATTAACTAATGGAAATTTTATATAGGAGGTTGGGTATTCGGTACAAATAATCAAACACAACCTCAAATTCCAAAACCAAGATCAGTACTTACCGCCGTGACAAATAAATGGCTTTGTTTGACAACTACGAATATGCGTAAATCATACAATGGGTTATCTGAGCTTCACACAAACCATGTCAATTTCAACGTAATAATACTTAGGCATATTTGAAAAATTATCATTGACGACCAACAGGCCAGTTAAATTAGATTTTCATTATAAATGTTGTCATTTAATGAATTGATTTTTCGAAAATTTGATTATAAAATTATTCAGGTAGTTTTGTTGACTCTGATAACACAATTAAATGTTTTTATTTATCAGATAATATCCAATGACAAGTTGTTATTGAACGACATTTATAGATTATTTAATATGGGATGTCAAAAGATGAGAGCAATTAATCAACACTATAAAATTTAAATTGTTAATAAATAAAAACATAATTTACGATATTTATCGTATAGTCGTTTGTATCCAATTAAAATTTAATTTAATAATTGAATTTGCGCTTATCTATCGAATAATGGAAAGTACAGAGAAATAAGGTTTATGGTATAGACAAAAACACACATTGAAAAGATTATAAACACAAAAGGCGTTAAAACCGCCGAAAGAAATTAAATCCAATTAAAATAAATATTTTTATGATGATTCAACTTTGAACGAATCAGAAGTCAACTGACTAATCATCGCCTTCCACTTAACAAACATAAATAATTCACAATATTATATCTTGATCTCTTAATTAATAATAAATTGTGTAAATATATTCTTTCAACAATTATCTAATTATTCAATATTTCCTTAACAAAAATCTTTCATTTATCATAATTTAGTGAGCGCATGCTGCAAAAATTAATTTCTTTTAAAATCTATTTTTTATTGAGTTACTTTATTAAAAAATAATTAAATTGAATTAAATAATTCTCAGAATTTGAGGCGATCTATATAGATAAGTATAAAAGAATATCGCTTACCTTACAAACACCTTCGACACATATCGCTCTTCCGGTATACGTATGTTTAAGCATGTCTACCGGTTTGGTACAAGTTGTACCGTCGATGACCGTTTCATTTAGCGTTGCAAAATAATTGATTCCGAGAGGTTTGCAATTAAGTTCACACTCGGCATCATCTAGTGGTAAAAAAAAATATAAATTAGGTATTTTGCTTCCCCATCTTAATCCTGATTTACTGCACCTTTGATGTACGGTTCCCATTCGTATTGCTTTCCTTGAAACACATGTGTATTAAAATGTGTACACTGTTCCGCTCTAAAATCCGTATTTAGATTTGGGCAGCTCTAAAACATAGGTAAATAGCGTTCATTCATAAAGATTAACCACAGAACGAAAAATAACTACCTGTTCATTGCATATATGGTACCGTCGAAATATTCCAATACAATCCAGACTGGTGTCATTGTTCGGCGTCAATACTTTATCGGAACTGAAAATAAAAATAAAAACATTTGGTAAACATAACAGAAAATTACATGTCTAGCCATGTTCATCAACGACCACACCACATTCATATATCTATCTAAAACGCATATAAGTATAAAAAATAGGTAACGCCGCATAAAAACACCGCAAACTATGCACAGACAGATACACGACATGAAAAACCAAAAATAGTCTAATGATTCGAATCGCGCAATTTCAATACAATTTGGGTGTGTGAGGTTTAATTTTTATTTGTCATTTCCTATTGACTCGTTTAATTTAATTTTCATCGTTCACAATTTAATTAAATTTAATTACACCATTTTTGGGTACTTCATTATTGTGTACGAACGTATTAAACATAATTTTCTAATCAGTGCTTTGTATTTTTTATATTTTTGTGTCGAGGCGATACCAAAATTGAATTAAAGATTTTCCGTTTGTATACTTTGGAAACGCGAACCACATCACATCGCATACAACAACAACACACAACACAAGAGAGAGAATTACTCGAAATTATTATTCCAAATTTGTCGCAATGAAATAACTCCAAATACAACAAAACCATAAAATTGTCGTATAACAATGGTAATTTGTGGTGATTTTTATTGGTTGTACAATTTTATTGTTCAATTTATATAAATTGCACAAATAAAATGATTTTTTTGGCCCGAAAATTTAAAAAAAAAAGATGTTAAACAATACCAATACCAAACCGAAGCACAAAAGTGATTTTCATTCCGAATTGGAGAGATCAATATTTATTGAAAATTTTTACAATTATAGGCATTGGGAAATTGCAACCAGGTTATTATCGCAATGGGTGTGTCACTGTTGAGTGGCTCCATTATTGTACTATAAAAATCGTTCACAATTGTTTCTATTATTAATCTTTAAGTGTAAAAAATTGTAATCCATACGAAGAGATCCATATTTGCATAAAATCTAATATTTTACGGTTTTAACACGGATTATATATTAATGTAGGGATCCGGTCCGAAATAAATGCCCGATAACCCCAGTTTGAATTTTTTTCTCAATTTCTGAATTTCTCTAAACTATATCCTAAAGAAGATCAAACAGACTCGTACCCTTAAAAGATAATTTTTACACAAATCGTTTTTCCAAAATCAAAATTCAACCGTTTGCTCTTAATTTCTCCAAATCAACCTAAGTAGAACACTGTTAAATTTAAAAGTATTCAAGTTGTTTTGTAAATCAATTTTTATTTTTCCATTGTGTGTTATCTGATTTAGTAAAGATATGAATATGATGGGTGGATATGTTGTGGCCAATACCCGACTTTCTTTTACCATGAATCTATAAATAGATTTCGAATAAATACACCGTTCTTGATTTCTAAAAATGAAATTTACCACCGAAGTCAAATACGAAGTCTACAAAATAACAAAAATTACGAATGTAAAGTTTTCGACAAAATTAAAAAATAACGAAACATGGTGGACTACAAAATTTGTCGAAATAACACAAATGCACTTGTATTAGTAAAACAGTTGACAAAAGCAATGTTAGGATTATTTAAAATGAAAAGCATAATGAAACCTCTGTGAGCTGGCCAATCCTTCGTCAAAAATTAAATATAAATGTTTGCAAACTTTGTACTAAGTTTGTCCTAAAACTAAAAAATAAAAAATTAGGACAAACTTAAGACAAAGTTCACGCTTCATAATATCGATAAGAAGTTTGTACTGAGCTTGTCCTAAACCAGCAAAACAATGTAACTTGTTTATATGTATTCGTAAAATGTTGACATTTAGGCGAATACATAAAATAATCGCTTGTTTAAATTAACTTTTAAATTTTATCATGTAATGCTAAAAACTTGTGAATTTAAGCCTTAAATCGCTCAGGGGTGCCGTTTGAGGGTAATACTAAATAGAGTTACAGGTTGTTCTCATCGGTTTCACTTATAAGGGAGCAAGATAATAGTACTACCGACTCAATCTATAAGTTTCATTAATTTATCATGGAGCTCACTTAGGGTGTTTTCCAAACATCGACTTATTACACACTTATTTGACGCCATCTTGAATAAGTCGGCCAAGTCATTGGACCGACTTATTTGTGATGTAATAACAAAAAACCAAATGCAATTTCTATTACATGGAAGAAAACAATTTTTTGACACGTTGGTCGTTGCCACTAGGTTTGAAAATAAAAACTACATGTATTTAATCTGCATGCATTTAAAGCAAATAGAGCAAGTGTTTATTGGTAAAGTTACAAACTGTAATTTATTGTTCCTCATTGTTCCTTTTAAACATTATACATCCGTTTAAATTTCTATTAACAATTTAAATACATATTGTGATCGCCTAAATGTTTACTTTCCAAAAATACAAACATACATTTTATGTTGTTTTTGTTGGTTAAGGACAAACTTAGTGTGCCAACTTCACATCGGTAAATGGTATACGTTTAGGCAACAATTGTGAGTTTTCAACGCTATTAAAATTATGGTCGCCAATCCCGAAATTTGTCTATGTATATGTTTCTGGGTGTTGCTAAACATTTGGTTGTGCTCTGTTCACCTCCAAAACAAGTCTTATTGCATAGCAATTGGGCGGTATTAAACTGCCCTTGATATCACTAGATCTTCAGCTAAGAAGCACGATATCATCTGCATATCCAAGAATTTGGCTTGATTTATTAAATATACAGCGCATAGTTCCAAATTTGCTTAGTACTCACGAAATTGAAGAGCAAAGGCACAAGTGCATCCCTATCGAACACCAGATGTTATTTAAAGGAGTTTGATACAGTTTCTTCAATTACGATTCTACATATAGACTCAGACGATATTAATTTACTTTCTCTGTGTAGTTTTACTGGAATTCCTAGACATATAGGTTGATGCAGTTTATACTGTCAAATGCCTGTTGGAAGTCTATATAGATAGTTGATATATAGTTATGTTGTACTCCCGAAATTTTTCTAAAATCTTCCTTGTGGTAAACCACTGGTCGATCGGATGGGACGAAATCCCATTTATAGTCGCCAATGTTGTTTTCGGTGAGGGAGATGAGTCTGGCAAGTACATCGTTAGCCAACACTTTGTAGGCAGTGTTCAATAGAGGTGTGGTACGATAGTTTTCAGATTTAACACGGTTGCATTTTTGTGCAACGGGCATATGAGCGTGGTCTTCCAATTCTCCGTCAGCTCTTGGTCCCAAATAGAGACGATCAGATCATATAGATTTGATGCAAGAGTAGCGCCTCTGAGCTTTATCAAATCTGCTGGGATTCCATCGAGACCGGATGCCTTTCCATTTTTCAATCTACTAATAGCTGCGTCTTCTCCACTGTGGGATATTCGACGACGAATACCTATTCATCTAAAGGAGCTACTGTTCTAATGGGCGTCACTTTGCCATGCCGATTTAGCAGATTTTGGAAGTAGGTTGGACATACTGAGAGAACATCAACCATGTTTGTTTACCGCTCTCTATTCCCGTATTTAATGGCTGTACTTCTTGGGCAGAAGTCTTTAGTGAGATTCTTGGCATTAGTAAAACAGTCCCTTGAATTTCCTTGTTTCGCTTGGAAGCTAATGTTTTCGATGTATTATTTCATATGTTCGCGCTTCTTTTGTAGGAGGTATTTAGTTATGGCTTTCCTAGCATGGAGATATTCTGCTAGAGTATTTCTAATGTTGCGTGCCAACCAGTTTTCACACAGCTTTTGTTTATTTTCGGTTACCAGACAGCACTGGTCATCGATCATAATCTTTGCGCTACCTGGGAGTTCTTCTTCCGATGGTATTTTGCTCCGCGATAGTTATGGGTGATTGTATAGAGTGCGACTGGTCCTGGATGTAAGGAGAATTTCTTTGTGGTTGCTGTGTTGGTTTAAATAGTCAGTGACAGTTGATTGCTAACTCTTCAGCGATACTTGATCTTTTAAAGCATCGACATTCTATCGAATGGTCTTTTGTGCTTGTCTATTGAACATTGGCCACAGTAATGAAGAGTATAACCATTGGTGGTGTCATGGATCCCTCTCCCATTCTATCTAAGCTCTGATAGTGCGAGTATATATATAGTTATATCTAATGTGCAACTCTTTGCCTGGTTCAAAAGGTTTTGCAGATCTCTAGGTCTCAGGCGTTTGTGATGAATCTGATATGGTGATCCGAGGGAGTGCATTAATTAGGCATATACCTTTGTATCTGCCAAACTCCGTGAACGGAGAAATTTATGATGACATATGAGCATAATTCCGATAACTAATCTAACAGAAGCGAATATTAAATCAGCTGGAGAGGCCCCTCATCCCCACTGTAAGGTAACGAGCATTTGTCTGTGAATCGAAATATTTAGGTCGTTAAAAAAATTTCAGTCAAATTTATTTGAGAGTATTGAATATGGTAAATCTCTTGAGATTTGATTTTCTTCATATTTTTTCTTTATATTTGTTGAGCTGAAGGGCCTATTTATGAATTTAGCGGAGAAACACACCTAAATTTTAAAGGCGTTCTTCGGGATGGTTTTCGGGCCAGCTAATAAACTAGAATTGAACTAAACTAATTTAAAAAATTTGATTTATCACAAAAATTGCAACTAATGAAAAATAAATCCATTGTCTAGAGTATATGCGAGTAATCCAACAATTTATATTCTTAAAAAGCATTTGTAAAGTTTTACCAATATAAAAAAATAAAAAATAAAGTGTCAAACTGGCAAAAAAATTATGAAAAAGAGAATATAAACTAAAATGTTTGAAATTAATTAGAACAAAAAAGCGGAACACAAAAGACATAAAGTAAAGTATATCATAAACTAAAATAGTTTACAACCAACATACTGTAGTAATATTTTTTATCCAGTATATCTTTGTCATAGATTGCCATCCGCAGTAAGGGAGAATACACATGCACATTATTGTCGGCTCATTCCAGTATTCGTTCAAGTCGGTTGAGATCGTTGATGGAACGGACGAAGACCACATATAAATGAAGTAATTTACGAAGTAATATTTTATTTTTGTTGCCCCATAAAAATCAATAATTGTGTTTTGTTTTGAATTTAGTAGTAATATCAAGAATTTATGTCTGGTGAATACGTCGAGAGGGGTAGAACTTTTCAGTCCTGTCCTTTTAAATAATTGTTCACAACGTTTGCAACATGTGGTTTTGTACTGTCATCCTGAACAAATAATTTGTTGTGTCTATTCACCCATTCTTGTCGTTTTTCCTCTAAAGCTCGCTTCAAATGTATTAGTTGTCATCGGTAGTCATCGCCATTTGTCTTTGTTTCACCTGATTCTTGCAGTTCATAATATAGCACACCTTACTGATTCCACCAGATACAGAACATAACCATTTTTGTGCGTTGTATTCGATGGAGCATGCTCACCGTAAATTTCCACAAGCAAACGATTAGTTTCCGCTGCACTTTTCTTTGCAAAAAATAATGTAATAAAACTTCCCGAAAATTATTTTTATTTTTAATAAAATTCGACATTTTCAAGGAGTTAAAAATACTAGTTGTTTACACTTCAACCGAATCTCGCATACTGCGATTGACAGCTGACATCAAGTACTATAGAATACCACTATTGACCATTTATGTACACGTAAGCAGTACTAGTAACGACATCTATTGGGAAAGGGCAGAATCATATTCACACTCCCAATATCTTACACGTATTTATGTGAAGATTATTGTTTTGGTAAGGAATAAGATTTTGAGCAAACAGTTTATAAAATTAACACATTAACATTATAGTTAATTTGAATGATTTTACTTAATTATATTAACACTTTTACTGAAGAGTTTATAAAATACTGATTCTTTAAAAGTATAACAATACTCGTATATCTGAAACGTGTTCTCGAGGTGGGCTGCAAACAACGAAACTTTTTGCTTTGCACTTATAGCCCATGTGCCATCTTCATTGTTAACTGGTGGAATTTGTAGTTTAGGTCGTTTTAAACTTTTTGTCGCTTTCCAAAGGGAGTACTCGGTATCTTTTCCCCAGTAAGGCCACTCAAGTATTTATTAATGGATTCGTTTTTGATTTCTTTAATTAGCAACTTTAGTTTATTGGATAAAAAATTTAGAGTTGTTTTATATTCTGGCGCTCGACTTCTTTGTCAAGCCTTTCTTGCTTTTCGTTTTGCTGCAACCAGATCCCTAACTTCTAGAGGATAAATAGCATTTCGGCACAATTCCTTTGAACTTGAGGGAGTACTACTCCACGCCGCTTCTTGTATATTGTTGTTGAGTTGTTCTAGTTCTTCTTCTAGCTCTATCGGGGTTTTAATTGGCACCTGAAGATCAATATTATCCTCAACAAGTTTCTGGAATTTCTCCCAGCAGATGTTTTGTTCGTTAACGAAGGTGGACTAGTCTTTTTAATAATCGTACATAATAGGTACATAATTTGAGAATTTATTAAATTTCACCATACCATTTAATTTAATAAAGTGTTGTGTTAATTTCCAAAATACTTTAATCTAATTCCTAGTAAATAAATCGAAAAGTAATTTGATTATCATTCATAAGTTAATTCGCTTTATAATTTATTAAACATTTTCTTCTCAATATATATTCGCATAAATAATACATAAAAATATAGATAAATGTATAATTAAACTGGAGAATATTAAATTTATTAAAAAATATTAATACATTTGTTTTATTTAAGTTTTATCTAAATATAAATGAAATAAATGAAAAACTCACACAAAAAAAGTTGGAATCGAAACTATTTTCTTATCATCTGTCATTTATTCCTTTGATCGCGAGCAGAACGCCGATTTTGGTCCAAAAATAATGACAGGAGAGAAGAATTACCGGAACGCAATAGTATTGCATAAATGTGTTTGTATTAGTAAACACGTGTAATTTGATCGGACGTCGCGCCACACCATTTCACACTCAAAAAATAAAATTAAATTAAAAAATAAATGCCAAAAACCATTTGCTTTAACGATTTTGCTTTAACGATAAGCCTAAGCCCGAAATACTGAAATTGTTCAAATTTACACTGAAAAGTTAAATTCCCATCTCAATACCATGGGGAAATGTCTCAAAATAGGAGTGGAAGCACCAACAAATTGAACCGATTTCACCGGGTTCGATAAATTTTGATGCTTATGATCACAAAACATACTTGTTAACACACATACTTGTATAAAAAATAACAACACACCACACACATACTCAAAATTGTGTATTATACGTGTACATAAATTTGTGGTCTCGTCTCTCAATTTCCACACGAAATACTGGGTCGGGATATGAATTCTGTTCGTTTTTCTCAAGCAATTCAAGTGGGACTTTGTATCCGTATAGTGTATACACCGTAATACACTTTTAATATGTGTGCTGTCATTTTCTATCATTGTGTTTGTGTCAAATTCTCATGAAATTTCGCCAAAATGTTGACCCAATTTTATAAATGTGCACTATCGGTTGAGAAACAATACATCATGAACTACTCTGCTCGCGAGCAGAGGAATAAATGACAGATGCTCAGAAAATAGTTTCGATTCCAATTTTTTTTGTGTGAGTTTTTCATTTATTTCATTTATATTTAGATAAAACTTAAATAAAACAAATGTATTAATATTTTTTAATAAATTTAATATTCTCCAGTTTAATTATACATTTATCTATATTTTTATGTATTATTTATCTGAATAATATTGAGAAGAAAATGTTTAATAAATTATAAAGCGAATTAACTTATGAATGATAATCAAATTACTTTTAGATTTATGTACTAGGAATTAGATTAAAGTATTTTGGAAATTAACACAACACTTTATTAATTTAAATGGTATGGTAAAATTTAATAAATTCACAAATTATGTACCTAACTTATTATTTTGTGTTCTTAAATAACGTCAAAAACATAAAACAAAACACATATACCACTATTATGACGTTCCGGTAAAATCCAAGTTGCATTATAAAAAACGAACAGAATTCATGTCCAGAGGAAAAAATACTTTTGATGTATTATTTCTCAACCTATAGTGCACATTTATAAAATCGGGTCAATATTTTGGCGAAATTTCATGAGAATTTGACACAAACACAATGATAGAAAATGACAGCACAATATTAAAAGTGTATTACGGTGTATACACTATACGGATACAAACAAAGTCCCACTTGAATTGCTTGAGAAAAACGAACGGGACATCGATTTTGTATGATTGTTTCTATTCCACTGGAGATTTACCGGAACGTCATAGTAGTGGTGTACGTATTGGTGTACGTGTTTTGTTTTGTTTTGTGTTTTTGACGTCATTTAAGAACACAAAATAATAAGTTAGGTACATAATTTGAGAATTTATTAAATTTCACCATACCATTTAAATTAATAAAGTGTTGTGTTAATTTCCTAAATAGCTTAATCTAATTTCTAGTAAATAAATCTAAAAGTAATTTGATTATCATTCATATTTCCTAAGTTAATCCGCTTTATAATTTATTAAACATTTTCTTCTCAATATTATTCGCATAAATAATACATAAAAATATAGATAACTCTATAATTAAACTGGGGAATATTAATATTTATTAAAACACATAAATACAATTTATTTTATTTAAAATTTATCCAAATAAAAATCAAAAATTCATAAAACAAATTTCAATCGCAACTATTTTCTTATCATCTTTCATGTATTCCACTGCTCGCGAGCAGTGGAGAGTTCCCATGATGCGCCAACATTTTGGCGAATTCACATGTATTTTTCAACCGATAACTAACATTTATAAAATCTAGTCAACATTTTGGCGAAATTTCATGAGAATTTGACACACACAAAGATAGAAAAGATAGAAGTATATACGTATAAAAATTCTCATGAGAATTTCGTACAAAATCCCTGTCCAGAATTCTTACCCTGTTTAAAATAAATCGTTGTTGACGCCACGACACGACAGACAACAATCGAATATGTATTCAACATATCATTGATGTGGAAACAAATAAGATGTGTCCGTTCTACGAAGATCATATCCAAAGTATTGAGAAAATTCAATAGAAGTTTATACTCGTATGCTACTTGACCTGGAAAGACGGATGGGTTTATGATCATGATACACCATACCACGTAAACAGACAGCAACAACTACCATATTTAACCGAGTGCAAGACATACAACTTAACAACTCGAGAAAATAGACGCAAATTGCTAAAATGTACATTTATTGGTAATCTCCTACTAAACGTAATCGATACATCGGATGTGCTAAAGTCAATTAAAATAAACGTTCCTGGTAGACAGCTAAGAGATCATGTTTTCCTCTACTACGACAGATACAGAACCAAGTATGGCGATAACGTACTAGTGAAGATGATGTGTAAGAGTTTCATTAGAATTAACTATTTACTTGATTTTTGTGTAACTAAAAATAATTTTAAAAGTCGATTAAGGCAATTTTATGCCCCTCAGTGATTTTTCTTGTTATTTCAAATATTCAAATCCAACGCAGATTTATTATATTTTGTATTTTTTCAAGTCAAATTGATTTTTCAAGTCATTTGTCCCATCGACAAATGGCTTTCGCCGAATTTTCAGCCCCGTATAATGGTCTGGAACAGCAATCGTGAAGGGCCGCAACTGTAGTTTTTAACCAATCCGATTACCCAATTATCATATAAAGGGTTAGGGAAAAAGTTTTTGACCTTTTATGAGTGACATTGAAACAAAGAATTTTCTACCTTCAAATGAACTTTATTAAATCAAATATATGCCATTTTTATCGATGACCTTTTGCCATTTTTCTAAGAGACGAAAATTCGAAACAACTCATTTTCGCAGGCCGCTTTAGAATTTAATGTAAAACCATTAAGATGATTCTGCAGGGACCGGAACAATTAATAGTCCGATAGTGCAAGGTCAGGACTATATGATGGATGCATCAAAATTTCCTAGCCAAGCTCTCTCAATGATGTGTGTGGTCTAGCATTATCATGGTGGAACAAAACACGCCCTTTCTGCTGATCAATTCTGGACGTTTTAACTGAATTGCTTGCCTTAAACGCGTTAGTTGCTGACATTAAAGATTAGAATCAATCGTTTAGCCTGGTGGCAGCACCTCATAATGAACGATTCCTTTCCAATCCCACCAAACACACAGCATTACCATTCTAGGCGTCAATCCTGGCTTTGACACCGTTTGGGAAGCTTCACCTCGTTTCGTCCATGATCTTTTTCGCACAACGTTGTCGTATCTTATCCACTTTTCGTCACCAGTAATCATTCGCAATTAAAATGGCTCGATTTCGTTCCGTTTCAGCAGCGTTTCGCAGATAGAAATCCGGTCCATAAAATTTTTAACTGTTAATTCATGTGGTACCCAAACGTCAAGTGTTTTTTTGTATCCAGCCATTTACAAATGGTTTAAAACTGTTTTGTGAACAATATTTAGTTTTTTATACCAATTTCATGGCTGCTTATATGCCGGTTTTCTTCAATTTTTTGCATGATTTCATCGACTTTCATCGAACCAATGGTTGGTCGACCAGAGCGAGATGCATCTATGACATCCATATTTCCAGAACCAAAGCGCTTGGACAATTTCTTTGCTGCTGATTTTGATAAAGCACCTTCTCCATAAACAGCACAAATTTTTTCGCAAGCTTGAGCCGCGTTTTACATTTGTCGTAATAAAATTTTAAAATATATCGAATTTTTTCATTATTTATCTCCTCCGTGTTTAAAATGTTGTAACTTTTTATTCACTTCACCGATTTTAATGTTTTGTATGTCACACACATAATAGAATTCCACGAACTTTCACGTATGTGAAGCTGGCCCGAAAACCATCCCGAAAACGCCTTTACTATTTAGTTGTGTTTCTCCGGTAAATTCATTAAAAGGCCTTTCAGCCCGAAAAATTAAAAAAAAATACGGAGAAAATCAAATTACCCTCAAATAAATTTCATTGAATTTTTTTTAACGACCTTAAGTTTTCGTTTCACAGAAGTTGGCAGATATAATTGTATATGCCTAATTAATGTAATGACCAACAGCATTAAGCACACAAATGCTCAGCACCTTACAGTGGGGACAAGAAGCCTCCCAGATGATTTAATATTCGTTTCTGTTAGATTAGGTATCGGAATTATGCTCATATGTCACCATAAATTTCTCGATTCTCAGAGTTTGGCAGACATAACGGTATATACCTAATTAATTCGTTGACCATCAGCATTAAGCATACAAATGCTCATTACCTTACAGTGGAGATAAGAGGCCTTTCGAGCTGATTTAATACTCGCTTCTGTTAGATTAGGTATCGGAATTATGCTCATATGTCACCATAAATTTCTCCGTTCACAGAGTTTGGCAGATATAACGGTATATGCCTAATTAAAGCACCGACCATCAGCATTAAGCACACAAATGCTCGTTCCCTTACGGTGGGGATAAAAGGCCTCTCCAGCTGATTTAATATTCGCTCCTGTTAGAATAGGTATCGGAATTATGCTCATATGTCACCATAAATTTCTCCGTTCACAGAGTTTGACAGATATAACGGTATATGTCTAATTAATGCACTGACCATCATCATTAAGCACACAAATGCTCATCACCTTACTGTGGTCGCTTATTCCTACTATAAGATATTGAGCACTTGAGTGCTTAATGATGATGGTCAGTGCATTAATTAGGCATATACCGTTATATCTGTCAAACTCTGTGAACGGAGAAATTTATGGTGACATATGAGCATAATTCCGATACCTAATCTAACAGAAGCGAGTATTATATCAGCTGGGGAGGGTTCTTATCCCCACTGTAAAGTAATGAGCATTTGTGTGCTTAATGCTGATGGTCAATGAATTAATTAGGCATATACCGTTATGTCTGCCAAACTCTGAGAATCGAGAAATTTATGGTGACATATGATGCTGATGGTCATTGCATTAGTTAGGCATATACCGTTGTATCCGCCAAACACTGTGAACCGACAAAATGTATGGTGACATATAAGAATAAGTCTGATACCTAATCTATAACAGAAGCGAATATTAAATCAGCCGGAGACGCCTTTTATCCCCACCATAAGGGAACGAGCATTTGTGTGCTTAATGCTGATGGTAAGTGCTTTAATTAGGCATATACTGTTATATCCGCCAAACTTTCTGAACGGCCAAAACTTATGGTAACATACAAGCATAATTCCGATACCTAATCTATAACAGAAGCGAGTATTAAATCAGCTGGAGAGGCCTTTTATCCCCACCGTAAGGGAAAGAGCATATGTGTGATTAATACTGATGGTCAGTGCATTAATTAGGCATATACCGTTACATCTGTCAAACTCTGTGAATCAAAATATTAAGGTCGTTTAGAAATTTCAATCAAATTTATTTGGGGGTATTGTTTTTTAAGTTTTTTAATTTAGTTTCTTTTAAGTATGGTAAATCTCTTCTTCTAATAGATTTTATACTAAAAATTTGCTTTGTGGACGTAAGATTGTTTTTATTTTTCGGGGTGGAATTTGATTTTCTCCATATTTTTTTTTTATTTCCTCGGGCTGAAGGGCCTCTTAATGAAATTAACGGGGAAACACACCTACATTGTAAAGGCGTTTTTCGGGATGGTTTTCGGGCCAGCTTCAAATACGTCGAACTATTTCCCCTACCTACTGTATGAACAATAATTTAAATTAAAACCTTTTTCATATATAGTTTGAGAATCGCTGACATATTTCTAAAACTATAACATTCTTAGTCCTTAAATCTTGTATCGGGGAAGTCATTCCGTGAATTAGATAAGCTGCTAAACCATACAACTGCCTAAGCAGTTTATTGAGCCAATTACTTAATATAAAAATTATTTATACAACTATTATAACAATTTATACCCGTCTTCATATTTATGCGCCATAATTTTATAGTTAATCACGATTCACCTTGCATAGAAAAATAAAAATTAACCAAGAAGTGGAATCACCTTCATCTAGTTATAGTATTTTTCACACTGGTGTGGCGCTAAGTATATCATGTACTATTTTCACACGCCTCAAATATAACAAAACAGACGCGTAAATGTATTAAATCCATTAACTACTCCACACACACAATTTATAGAAAATCATAAATATTTTATTAAACCGGAAGCAGCACCCCAATAAAATATATAACAAAAATCATATGCGCTCGATGATAAAATCTCGTCTTCAGTCTTCACCAGATGATGCCCATCATATAAAAATAAAATAAAATCAAAATATTTATTTATTTTTATTTATTAGATTTCTAATTAATTTTTGATTTGATGTAGTATTTGGGTTTCATCGTGCATACGGAGAAGAGAATCTAGCTTTAGTTATAGTTTTGAAAGGTTAATTGTTTCAAAATAAATTAAGATTAATTTTGATTTATTTATGTATTTGGACGAACCCAACAAAATGTAAAATTATTTATTAGTTTTCATTAGACGTATTTTCAAAATGCATTTTTATCTTTTAATTACATGTGTCAAATTGGTCATTTGAAAAACTATCTCGGTTTTGTTGAAAAATAAATCATGCCTAAAATTTTAGTTATTTATTACAGTACTCTACTATGAGAATTGTTCGAGGAGGGAGATCCGTATCTTCTTTGTACGTATACGAGAACATAGCTGAGTAATCGAAAACGTCTTTTAATTAATTTTAACAAGTCGAAAATAATTTTCTATTATTGATTCGATAAAACAATTTGATGATTTTTAGATTAAAAGTGTACCGCCCTCCTAAATAAATAAATTTGTCGGTTCGTTCGAGTGGAAAGTATACACATTGGAATTGGAGAGATTTGTTTGATTGATTTATACATCAAAAAAATACGAAGAGATTCGATTACATTTCTAAATTAATATTAATTGAGTGTCAAAAGTAATTACAGTTTTATTAATAGAAATATAATAATATGCTTGTATAAATCGTGTGGTCAATCAAATAATTAGCCACCGTATCGTGTTGCATAGAGATTAGTTTTAGCAGATTTTACGAAAATGTTTTATTAATGACTGCGATCCAATAGTCCAGGAGCGACAGTACAAGACAAATTAATAATAATAAGACAAATTAATCGTAAAAATACTAAAAAAAATAGCAACCACTGCCAAAATGCCGCAATGAGTAATGATGAGTTGTTTTCTTTTTCCCATAGTATCGCTTGCTTAAACAGAAAGCAGCAAATGAAGGTTTATTTCGTTCACCATTTTCAAACATATTAATTCTTCGGAAAACCACTAAATCCTGCGGCCTCTACACAAACCTCAACTACTTTACTCTCGATCAAGAGAATCATTTACAATTTACAATCGGTCTCAGGTTGAACGGTCCAACTATCTTATTAGTGTCTCAAATCTTACTCAAATAAGAGGTCAACTATGAACCAAAACACAGATATCTCATATTTTGTCGAGAACCTTCGTACTACCATGAACGCATTAGTTTATACGAACAAAATATGTCCCATTGAATAAGCAACGCATATACATGTGATCAGAGTTATAGGTCCTCTAAGGATACCATATTATTGATCATATCAAATGAACATGGTAAATCAATTACAGTTGATATCGATTCAGGAAGGGAGTAATGTAGCTATTATGGAGACTTGCTCGTTTTGCTGAATACAAATATTTTGCACGCTGAATATAAATATTTCGCTCGATGTTTATCGATTATCAAAAACAATAGATTAACATTGTAATAGTTTTCGGAAGACAGCCAAGTCAGTTTTGTTAAACTTATTCGGTTTATGTCGTTTAAACTCGAATACAAACGCCCAAAGAGCAGAGCCCAGTAAAAACCACTGAAGTTGTATAGCGATGATGTCTGCTATAGTCGATCTTCAATATTAAGCTAAAATTTGCATGCCCAATTTGCCACCCTCAGAAAAAATGTCAGGGGGATAATGTCGGGATAGGTTTTGAGCTTCTTATAAAAGCTCAAGAAAAAACTCCAACCTCCCTTTATTTCTGAAACTAGACGAGGTAAAATTTCGATAAATTTTGGTTTGGAGGTATTTATTTATTTATTTTATTTATTTATTTATTACACACACACACACAACATATAACTAATTTTGTTCTCTTCAATCCTCAATCCATCCACACGCCTCATTTTGAGCAGCAGCTGCTCATTCTAATGGAGTGCATGGCGTGGTACGTAAATAGCTATACAATTTGAGACATTTTATTTATAAAATACTCAAATCGAAGAGGAAAATACGTTAAATATAAATAAATACTTTGTTTAACTTAGATTAAAGTCACACCTTTGAGTGTTACTTACCGTTGTCTTCTTTGACCGTATTCGTATACTTGACAAATATAATCTTTGCATTTCAGTTCAGAATTCCACTGCGATATTTAGGAAAATAAATAGTTTAAGGCTCAACGAAAAATGAGAATCATTATTGGGCGATTCGTGATGTCCTTCATTTTTCACTAAATCAACATGATTTTCTTGTAGTTCAACAACCAATTCAAATAAGTTTCCAAATACATAAATTAAATCAAGAAAAAAAAATTATTGGTTTGTTTTAAATCTAATGAGGGCATAATATCAATAAAAAGAGATTAAATTATGGAGAAGGCATTATTAAATGAACCGCTCATCAGTGATACTGATACTTGGTACCGATTTTCTTGGTAAATTCGCTTTTTTGTCGATATAAAACGAAAACGGCTGCTTGATACAGTGATCAATATCACGATGGTTTGGGCCGATACACCCTTCTTCACTTCACTATCGACAATGATTAAGGTCAGCGGCTAAAGAAGTTGCCTGCCCTAGCAGGCAATCCAAATTACAATTTCCCTGTCACGCATTCCGTGTTTCATTGTTTTGTTACGACACGTCATTTACCTGCAGCGCGACCACGTGATGGAATTAGGGATTTGACGTCCATTAGCATCTCTCTTTTCTTGGCTATTCCAAATAGTAAGAAACAATGATCTCGGTTGGAGAACGTATGGCATTCGGTCATACAATCTTAGGAATGCCGCAAAAATATTTTAACGATTTCTCAATGGTTTCGTTTGAGAACTAGACTTCGTATTCACTTACATGGATGACATCCTCGTGGCATCGAAAAATCAGGAACAATACAAACTTCACTTAGAACAACTGTTCCAACGACTTTATGAGGTTTACGTAAACATAAAGAGTTCAAAATGCATTTTTGGTTCGAGCTCTTTCGATTTCCTCAGTCCTTTGCCTTCATCTGAACGAATTAATGCCATTATAGAACTCCCAGCTCTAACCACAATTAAACGAATTCAGCAGTTTATCGGCATAGTAAATTACTATCATCGCTTTATACAAAAACTCATTGAATTGCTCGCCCCAATCCACGAACACTTGGCCATTCTGCTAACGAAGCCCGAGGCGCGCGATAAATGCGAAGACACATTTTTAAAATCAAAAATTGAATCAATGGCATTAAAGGCAGACACATCCGCTAAACGACGCATCAGTATCACGAACGACGCATCGAATACCACTGTCAGAGCTGTTTTACAGTAATACAAGAGCTGTTGGAAGCTCCTGAAATTCTTCTCGAAAATCTCTCGAATGTCAAACGAAAATATTCCGCATTCGACCGGGAATTATTTGCGATTTATCTATCAGGAATACTGAACGTAATCCAAGACAACCAAGGCATTTGGCCTACATCAGTTAATATACCATGGATATCAACGGTAAAGGCAACGTCGTCGCGTATACGCCATACCGCATGACTGATATTGAAACGGCACAATGCGACGAATACATGATAATCGAATCAGTTGAACCTAATTTCGACTATCACACACTTTTAAAGGCACAAAATCAGAGCTAGAATTTCAGAATTTACTTTATGGTTCCGAATGTTGCACTAGTTCGAATTAGAAACTAGAGCTTTATAAAATGCTTTCAAATCTATTGCGAGACATCGACGGTCATGAATCGCCTTTACTACATAGCCGAGGCGTTACCACGCAAAATATTCGAACTTTTACAAAACCGTTCACATCCTGAAATTCGCGCAACTCGTAAATTGATTGCTGATCGATACTTCTTCTCCTAGTATAAACAGAGACGTAAACCATAGGGCACTGTCTTGTTTATCCTGGTAACGGTCGAAAATCATACTAAGCGCCGATTGGACGATTGGAAATTCCACCGAATAATGTGGGTTCCCTTCCACCGTCCAATGGATATACTTATCTCTTAGCTTGTGTCAACAGATTAACTCGATGGCTCAAATGATATGACTGATATGTCAGCACAAATTATTGCCACAATATTCGTCAACAATTACGAATCACGATTCGGCGTTCCACTCAATATTACAACCAATCAAACAACGCAGTCTGAGCCCAAACTTTTCACCGAATTAACCTAACTTGTTGGCCCACATCGGATACTCACGGTACCTAATAATCCAAAAGCGAATGGCATGGTCCATCGATTTCATTGACAGCTTAAATCTGCTCTGATGACTCGAGGTGAACATACGCTCGTCAATCGCCCAATTAGATAAAAATCTATTGTGAAATGGATTATGGATAAAACGTAAAACTACCCGATGAACAATTTATTGAAAATCCTCTTTCTCCTCTACTATCAACCGGCACAATCATCGACCAATTACGCACTACGGTGCAAAATCTAATCCCTACGAATACGCGACAACCACCACACAGCGACATATTTATTCCAAAATCGCTAGACAATTGCGATTTGGTCTTTGTAAGAACAAATATGGTTCACACGGGACTACAATCCCCCTACATAAAGTCATTCTCCGGTTACGTAGATACGAATTAGTAGTTACTTGTTCTACGGGGCGAATTCCAACGTATAGAACACGTAAATTCGTACGAATCATGGTCTAAATGATTTAACGGGCCCACTATCGCCACCGCCTCCAGGTTCTCATTCTTGAAAACAAGAATGGGTTAAATAAGTAACCCAGGTGTGGGGCACGCTAAATGGTGGCGGATGGGTCGGATCAAGGTGTTATGCGAACCGTGCTGATGATCCGTCTGACTGATCCTGAACAGAGACCTCTGGATACCTGGCGACCGCCAGTTGTACGTAGCCTTACCCGAGTATACGGATCACTGCACGGACGGACCATCATTTCTCCATTACTCGTGGTAACAAGTATGGGATCTAAAAAATTAAAAAATAATAAAGAAGTGACCAGCACTTCTCCAATGCTGATGAAGACGGGGAGAGGGGTCTATGACTCCAGCCGTTAGGGTGGCTAAGACTGGTTTCGAGGCTTGCAAGCCAGGAACCAGTGGTAGTGGAAAAAAGGAGAAAGTCATTGCTCCTTCGGTTTGGAAATACAGGACGAGGCGGGTCCAGCGGGTTGAGGGAAGCTCGACAAGTGGTACCTCTCCAGAGGAAACATCTCATATAGTGGTGAACTCAACTGTAACCCCTCAGTTAGTTAGTTTTATCGTTTTTCTCTAAGATCCCTTGTTAACGGTCGACTATCTCTAGCCATAGGGTAGGGGGACACATCGGACTCTGAGGAGGGGATGTGAACCTACTTAAGTTTAGGGACTGCGGAGGGAGTGAGGCGGAGGATACCGTCGACTTCTTCGAGTCCAATTAAACGACATAGCACGGCTATCGCAGTAAGGTGAGTAAATACTGTTGCCAATGATCAGTTTTGTGCAAACAAATCTACATTACTCCAAGGCTGCTTCGGCGGCGCTACTTCTCGAACTTGCTTAGTAAGGGGAGTAGATAGTTCTGATCCAAGGACATTGGATCAAAAACAACAATATATGTGGTCTGCGAGCGACGGAGTTCACCCTTTTTATGCTTGTGGGACGGAAAAGAGCAGATCATGTATACTGGTAGAATGTTTTTCTACTTCCGCAGTATTACAATGGGGACATTACTGTGTTCTGTATAGAGACGGAGGGGAGGAGATTCTGGCTTGCAGCCGCATACTTGGACAAAGGAGGAAGGTGGAAGTTGTCCTAGGGTGTAACGCGAATGAGCATCATACCATCTGGGGTAGCTCGGACATCAATGACAGGGGTTTTTTACTTTTCAAATTTCTTTTAAGAACTAACCTCATTATTAGTATTACAGGTCGGGAACCCACTTTTACAGACAGGAGGTTCTAGATGTTACCCTGGTCTCTGATTTTGTGTCACCTATGATCAGAGAATGGAGGGTGGCGAAGGAGCAGTCCTTCTCTCACCACCACAGGTGCCTAACGTTTAAGCTAAATCTCCAAATTACAAATCGGTGCGTGTTCAGAAATCTCCGGAGGACAGTATGGCGCGTTTATAGGGAGGTATTGGAGGGCAGGATTCCATCTAGAGTTCCAGGATACCCCGACACGAGTAGTGATCTGGATTCAATGGTGGATACTCTTACTAGGGCTTGCAATACCTCTATGAATAAAGCTTGGCCATTTAAAAAGCTGAAAAGAAAGGGAGCTAAACGGAAAAACCTGTAGGTCTGGTTTTAATAGAGCGAAAGTCAAAACTGGGACTTCTATAAGGAATGCCTCTATTGACATAACCATATACGACCGCAACAAACCAATGTGAACTTTGATGGGTGTAAGAGATGTAGCAACATAAACGCATTTAAAAGATCCCTCTAATGCATTGCTTATTGAAGGACAAATACTGTCCGTTTGAATTCCATAGGCAGTTTAAGTAGCTCAAAGTCCGACCTTATCCAAGGGAATATAACAAATTTACCGCAAGATCAGAAACCTGTGGTCCGGTATTCACCGGCGCGGTTAGACCCTATATAGCCATTCAGTGGCCATGATCAAATCCTACTCAGCAATATAAGACGGAATGCTATGTCCACTCTAATCTTTCGGTAATAATTACATATTAAATAATTTCCAGAATGTGTGCCTTGTGCCGTCGAGTGCGAGGATCTGTAAGCCGTTAGTAGTGTTCTTACTTATCCTTAACTTCACTGAATAGATCTATCTACGAGAATGGCATACTCGCTGTGATATGATTTACATATAATATCGGAAACTGCCATCCTTCGTCTAAAAATTGTATAGAACTCGGTACAATCCATACTTTCGACAAAGAATTGGTCACGACGGTCACTTTCCATTCACCAGACATTATTTCGCGTCGCTATAACCAATAAAGGGTACTTTCACAGTCTCCCATGAAAATATTAAGAGCTCCGACTTAATGCTCCCAACTTTGGACGACCAAGTTCATTCAATTGACTGCATTACCTTTGTGAATACCCAATATTCTATTTGGAGTGACTTAGCTACAACCTGTAACATATACAAATATTGAATTTGTGAAAATTAGTAAAATGTGCATTACTTCGTCTAATACCGCATATGTGTATTTGAAAATCAGACATTTTCGAAATTAAATTAATAAAATGGTATCCATCAGTTTGTCCCGAGCTCTGCATGACTTTATCTAGAATAAGGACCTTTTCAAATGTTACCGAGTATAATATAACATGACACCCCTCTATCTTAATCAGGTTTGCCCCAAACTACACTTGGGCTTACTTACTATAATAATCTATATGATGGCCGTTAGATTCAAGAATTTCAGATTGCATGGTATATTACGCAACATTTCACCGCCCCCTTTCCTATTCCCTTCAGACTTGGCCTAAACTCCGTCTCAGTTTTATTTGGCTTATGACCTATCTGATGACCGAACTAGGATCGATAGGTAAGTGGGTTAGTCAAAAGTGACGGAACATTTAATTCGTTAAGTTTCGAACATTTTAGATTTTTTAGTATATTAAACCACAATACACCCCTCCCCCCATCCCGAAGAGATTTGACCCAAACTCTGACTGGGGCTACCTCCGATTATAACCTATCTGATGGCTTTAGCAAGATAGATGGACAAGTGGGTTACTCAGAAATTGCAGAACATTTTATTATTTTAGTATCGAAAATATCAGATTTGCTAGTATATTGCAACCTCCTTACCCCTTTAGACTTGTCCCAAACTCAGCCTGGGCTTACCTAGGACTGTAACATGTCTGATGGCCTCGGTAGTGATCGTCAAGCGGGTAAAACAAAAGTAACAGAAGATTTTATTAATTTAGTTTTGATAATTTCGGAATTTATTATAATTTACACGTCATAGGATTAGCACCAATCTGGTAACATTGTTAAGTTGATAGATTTTTGCGGTAGTCTCATTATTTCCACGTGATAGTGGAACTAGCTCTATCGAGTTTTAGACTATACACATTTTTTCGGCAGGGATAGCGAAGACACTATCTACATTACCATTTTTCTGCTGCAAAATTTCGGCTAACTTTAACAATATCTTTATCCACCCTGGTTTCACAGGCAGTTGACCTGGTCTTGAAACTAGCATATAATTCGTTGCCTTTTTAGAAAAATTACGTGACTTGTGCCCATTATGAGCTGATGTACTTTTAGACTTCGGTTTTGAATCGTCGCACTTTTCAAATCGGTTTGATTTTTCTGTTTGATCGGTTTGATGCACAGCATTAAAGGTTGCAGGCCCAGGTAGAGATCAAATAAGATTATTAATTTGATGTATAAAATGAGTCTTTATCCTTGGTTCGGCTAGCTTGAGACATGAAAGAACCTTGCACATTCGACTTTTTACCACTCCAACAGCAAATTTTGCGGAACGCAACGAGTTCCCACTGACATATTTTCTTCATCCACGAGATTAGAAATATAATCGCGTTGCGTTACAATAGAGGTATCCACCAACCATATATAGAACAATAATTTATTGTTGTGCTTGAAGATAAACGTTCGACCCACCTCAAATTGCAAATGATGGAAATGCTCGTGGCCTTCTACGTTGTTATGTTCCTGCGGTCAAATTTACGAATTAAGGCGCTTTCTGAATACAATAGGCCCATACTCATGGCTTATTACCTTATGGTTTGTTATACCCAATGTTAGATTGATGTCAACCTGACCTTGCCAATTCGATGTTCGGTTATGTTTGAAAAAACTGTGCTTCCTTTTCTCATAATTTATCAATGAAATGGTTTAACAAAGTGGAAAAAATTATATTAAGTTCGGCTCGATTTTAATAAGATTTCAACAAATTTGATTAATTCTAAAGCGCTTAGTGATTTAATTTTCAAAATTTCCCAAGACTATAATTTGTTTGTGAAGAGCTCGATAGACCATTACTCTAAACGACACTGGACCTGGCATTGGGCTGAGCCTGATGTAGTAAAATCGCATATTAAAAAGTGGATTCCGTCTAAAGTGAACCAAAGGCGGGCAAAAATTTAACATCGCTACTTTGAATGTTGCTAACCATTTTGAATGTATAACCACAAGAATCACCCGGGCCACAAAGTCTTGGATTCTTTTATAGTGTTCTATGGTTTCATTTTCTTCGGTTCCAGATTTGCTTTATTTATTTTAATCCCTCCCAACTACAGTGGCCAATTTTTATGGTTAGTTATGGTTTGTTATTCCCAATGGTTAATCGATAAAATGGTTTTAAATTAAGTATTTTGCTCCAACTGGCAAATTAGCCTATGTCAAATCGACAGATCTTAATTCTAGATGAAATTTGACCTTAAGTTTGAGTGAGTCCTCACAGATACAATTTCTTTTTGTAAAATTTTTTCAGCAAACTTTAAAAATCTAGATTAGAAATAAGTTCCACTTATGGTTTTCGTTTTATATCACGATCTTGGGACAGATTCTGATAAAATGACTTATGACTTTATTTACAGCAGTTTGTAGTAATTATCTTTGCATTACTAAATTCTACTCACTTATCCATTATAGAAATTTTCTAAATTGTTTTATTATTAATTTTTATTTAATAATTTAGTGTTGAATTTTGTAACTCGATTTAACTCAGTACAAAAATTGTTTAAAAATTGTATTCACACTAATTTTATAGGAAAATTTAAGGTCGATCGGAAACTGAAATTGGTGACCATTTTGTACCTTTTGTCACAAAATGTTTTGTGATGTTTTGAAAAAGTCGTCTCGTCAGCTTCTCATCACATTTTAGTACTCACAACTAAATTGTCCTTTTATAGCAGTTACAATTTTAGTACAGTCACAAAAATTGTCATTCGTCATTTGATCAGAGTCTAGGCCCTGGCTTGATGGAGCAGGAGCCAATTCAATTGAACTGAAACAGGAAATCAAACAACAGAGGAGTTGATATTCATTCTCAAGTGTACAGAAAGGTGTCAATTATTTTAATAATTCTGTGTACCTCGCCAGCCGATTTCATAATTTATTTTTCTAAATTCCCATCTCAAATGTGTTGTATTCAGCCAAAGCAGCTATCACTAATCGATAAAAAGCGTCTTATTTTTAATTTCTTCTATTCCGATTGGAATAACGTTGACTTGTATTTACAAAAAAAACATTTCATGAATAAACATTCTCCACCCAAGTTAGATAAACTGCTTCCAATCCTAAGCAATAAAAAGTCTCTTTAATTGCCGTTGTGACAAGTGTCAAATTCAACAATAAAAATTTAATTGTTTAAAACAGTATTATGTCTATGTACGGGTATATTGGAATTTGCTAAGCCATTTTTAACAAATCATTTCTAGTACCGTGCGAACATTTTTAATAGAAACGATAAACAAAAAATGTTTGGCAGTTAATTTAAATTTGATTGATCAATTGAAATAGTTTGACGTATTTTTTATGTGATATGCGATATAAATAATAAAACTCACCTTTTTGTTAAGCACTGTCTTGTCTGAATCTTTACACCACTGCCACATGATCTCGAACATGATCCCCACTTTGACCATGCGCTCCATTTATAATCCACCAGTTTTTTACGTTCCGCTCGGTTGGTTGTTTCGTTATCCTCAGAATTCACAGGCAAAATAGTCGTTACCGGCCTTGTTGTGGTAGTGGTGGTGGTTGTTATACTAGCTGTAGTAGGAATTTGTGTTGTTTTCACCGTCGTTGTCTTTTTGTTTGCCCTCTTTCCACTGTTCTTCGAACTTTTTTTCTTGCTCGGAGGTTTTTTAGTTACATTTTTACGTGTTGTTGTTACATTAGTCATGGCGGGAGTTGTGGCGTCAATCTCATCAACGGTCGAACTAATCTGTTGTCTTATATTTGCTGTTCGCGTTGTTTGCGGCACTCGAGCAGTAGTACTGGTCGCCAATGTCGTATTATTTATTGTATTTTCAATAATCTCGTACGAATCATTTTCGTAATGATGTGGTCGTCGATTTTTTGGCGGGAAAATTATTTCATTTTCTGCCCGATTTTTCGATTCGTTATCGTAAAATTTAATAATTTTACGATAATAATCATTTTTGTGTGTGGAATTTTTATACATTTTGATGAGGGCCCGCTGCTCCAACCAAGCCTTGTTGCGCTGCAAAAACAAAAAAAATTATTAAATCTCGGTCATGATCACATACATACTCGTATCTTGTCATGTATAGCCAATTAGACAATTACACATAAATGCGTACCATTCTAAAGAATTTCTTTAAAACTATATACAACAATGTCTTAAACATGCCTAATAAAATTTTTATTTTTATGACTCTTCAGCTATTATCATGTTCTGGTTCATTAAAATCAAACAATTAAATTTATTTTTTTTTGTACCAAGAGAGAATACACCAACAATATTTGTTCATTCTAATTCATAAATTCTAATTCTAATCCTATTAATAATTTAACGACCTTCAAAAGTTTATCAATTACATACATACTATTCTATAGAGAAGAAAGGGTTGGTCTTTTTTGTTTAAAGTACTTTAGCTAGATGACATAATACAATCAAAATGCAGCCACACATGAAATACTTCTCCTCTTAAATAACCACTCTTTGTGGTGCGGCTCGGCGCTAGATCGCACACTCTTTCTTAATTTCTGAAAACTTAATTAATTAACAAAATCACATTGAGGAAGTATTTATCTCTAACAAATTAATTTAAATGTGAAGAGTTTAATTTTCTTCATAACCGAACGAACATGTTCCATTCAATTTATCGCACAGCAAGGTCATCGACATAAATTTATCGATCATTAAAATCAAATCGTTAAGGATGATTAAGTATTTGGCTCGAAATATTATTTATGTTGTAACAATAATTTAAATTAATTGCCGTACCATAAATTTTAATAGAACTGTTAATAGACTTATATAGGTTGGGGTACTTGTCTAATGCAATTATAGGACAATTGCGGAGAAATAGTTCTTAAATCGTTTAACAAGGTTGTCTGTCCAGAAGGCACCGACTTTGTTTTAGGAGATCTTTTACATATACTCAGAGCGCCCGTCTGGCTTTAGGATATGCTCCACAATAAGAAGGAAAGTATCTATTAATGAGAAGCACTTGTGTTGGAATTTTATTTTATTCTGGTTATTTAATTAATTTTTACAGAAAAGGCTTATTTATAGAAAAAAAATTCAGCTGTTGGTTGTCCAGAAATAGTTAATACTGATTGTTCTGCATGTCGTATTCTCAACAGTGGCCTTTATATTTAAGGATGAAAAGCCGATTTGCTAAAGGTGTCCAGCCTATAAGTCTGTCCCTATTCTTACATATATCTCAAGAACACCTAGCGAATAGGTACTTTAAGTATGATTCTCTTATGTCCTTCCACCCTTCCGAGACTACACAACTTTGGATCCGGTTCGATTTAAAGGTTATTTGGTAAAAAATATTGAAAAAATACATTTGATAGAGTTCAAAAATGTACCTATTCATCTTTGGATTAAGTTGTGGGTGTGCAGGTGCAGCATTTACAAATACACGCTCGCGGCATTTGGGCAACCACTCTCCGGGAACGTCATGTTTCATCTAACATTTCTGATGGGAATTTAATGATGTTCACCAATAGGTCAGCTAGTGGCGGTCTAGCTGGTGTCGGACTGAGCCTAGCTGGTCTTGATGTGAATTTGTCATATTTCCTTGGACAGTATGCCACTGATCCCACAAACGACAATGGTCAAAGTGGCGCAAGTAAATTTTAAATTCCTTAAATTATTAAATTACTCAATATTTTGATGCTCAATTGCTTCCCCAGCCCATTCTATAAAAGTGTCGGATTAGGACGAATGCTTTTTAGATGCGGAACACAGTTTCATGAAACTGATTCTGAATGAAGATATTAGTGTTCTGCATCTAAAAAGCATTCGTCCTAATCCGACACTTTTATAGAATGAGCTGTGGAATCGATTGAGCATCAAAAGATTGAGTAATTTAATGATTTTCAGAAATTTATATTTAATTACGTCACTTAGGCCAACAAACTTTTGCTGAAATAATCATATTAAAATATTTCTGTCTACTTTAGATTACTATTGTTATATCGTGATAGAATAATATACATGACATAATATCGTGATAGTATTTGTAGTATTGCCTGAAGCATGTATTTGATTTTCGTGGGACGAAAATCTGGGATAAGTTTTTTTACCTAAGAAATTCTTATAATCTGGATCTAATTTTCATTTTTGCAAAGGTCATTTGAGCATAATTTTATTTGCTGTTATTGATGTTCATGAACTTTTCATATTCCAATTCCACATCGATGAGATGTGGGACCAAATGCCAAAGTAAATGACTTCACTATTTGCATGAAAAGTTCATTTAATGAGAAAAAGGATATTGATTCATTCCTGGACCTACAAATTTAGCCGGCTAAGATTCAGAGACGTTCTTTTTTCATCTGAGACGTTTTTTTATTATTACACAAAAAAGGAAAGCTGGCAGCACGTTATTGCATATGCCAAAGGCCAATCGAAATTACCCTAGAAACAATCGATTTTTTAGTAAAATCTGGTTCTGGTTTTTAAAATGTCTTACCAATGGAAATCAGTTATCCGATAGTAAATGGAGAAATATATGCGGTAGTATTTACTTTGGATAAAATCGGTTGAGAGGAACATCAGAATCTCATTGGGTTTTTTGGAGACGATACAATTAATTCTGGATTATTGAAAGTTTTTTTTTCAAGTGATCCCCGTTTATCCGTAACTTGTGAATCCTCCAAGTTAGTTTTAGAAATTTATAAACGTGAAACCAAATAATCTACTCACTATCTTCATCGGGTTCCGATCGCATTATATATAGTAAGCAATTTATATTGTTTCAATTTAACGTGAATAATTTTACCGTGGAACAGTCTTGGATACAATTTACGATGGACGTCATTTACCGTACGGACATTAAACAATTATGTCAGTTTATCGTAGCTTGCCGAATTAACCGTATAACAAATTTAAGTGTAAACTGCTGTGTTCCATTTAACGTCAAACTACAAGACTAACAAGTACTTCTGAGTAGATAATAAATGGAACAGGTTTAAGAACGTACTATGGGCCTATATTATAAATTAACCCGAGCAGGCGGTGTGCTGTTAAACTAAGTACTTCGTGTTTTTTTTATTCAGCTTGAGTGATTTTACCCTGCACACTGCGTTTTTCTTTGTGGATTGTACCGTTGGTACTCGGTTCGTCAAATTTTATTCTGAAAAGAATGTAAGTGTACGAAAAGTGTGCGAAGTAAAAAATAGATTAATACTGTGGGTATATTTTTTTATTCAGCCCGAACAGTTTTTTACTTTGCAGACTATTCGTACTCTTACATTCATTTCAGAGTAAAATTTGAAGAACCGAGGACACTTAACAAATAAAAACGCAGTATTCAGGGTAAAACCACTAGGGCTGAATAAAAACACAGGTAGTATTGTTTAACAGTAGACTGTCTGCTCGGGTTCAATTTAAAAATCAACCCTCTATGTACACCGGATTATTTGACTCTGCACAACCTTCTTTCTATGTACTATACACTGGCTAACTCTGCTCGCAATTAAAAAACAGTCCCTATGAAAACTATGAAAATTTGTTAAAGCATGAGTAGCTGCGTGTAGTCAGACGTACTTGTGAGTAGTTTGCTACGATAAATGGAACCCAGCAAATAAAAAACTAAAGTACCTTGGGTTTATGAAATGTTATGGAACTATTTTAGTTTTTAACCGATCAAGCTGAAATTTGGCATGTTGTATGGAAATGGGATTATAAAAACAAATTTTGTAAAAAGTTTTGAAATATGGTCATAAGGAGAAGATGTGTTCCTGGTTTGATTTTGCTGTATGTGGACGAGCGTTGTAATGCAGCAATATCACCTTCCGCCTTTCTTGGCCCGTAAATGGTCCTTTTTCCTCCAGAGCATCACTTAATTTGATCAATTGGGCCTTGTAACTTTCAGCGGTAACAGTTTGATTAGGTTCCAGCATCTCGTAATAAATGAGTCCTTTCCAACCCCACCAGAGGCACAGTAAAACTTTATTGGCATGAATATTGGCCTTGCTCAACCCATGGTTTTCTGCATTTAGGATTATCGTACAAAATCCGCTTTTCATCACCCGTCATGATTTTGTGCAAAAAATTATTTTTTGTACCCAGAAACCAAATTCAGGCAGATGTCAACTTATCTAACCCATTTTCCTTCCTTCTATATGTTTCCTATTGCATGCAATCGAAGACCAATGGCTTGAAAAGTAACTCCTAACTGCTCTTTTGGAGTTCGACACGGATTTTCATCCAGTAATACTTGGGGAGCGGGGGGGGGTGGTTCGTCATTAAGACTAAAATTGCCATCACGAAATCGTTCAGGCCACTTTTTTACTGTTGAATGATTCACAGAATATTCACTTGAAGTCGAATTAATCAATTCCGTACCTTGAGCAGCATTTTTTTCATTTGAAAACAGAATAGAATGCAATGACATAAATGTTGCTTATCGAAATCTGTTAAAATTGATGCACACGGAACGAAAGTAATACAGCTTCTATTGCAACCAACTTTGTAGCCGAGTTTCTACGTAGACAGATAGAAATAGAATTCTACAATGAATTTTGGAAAAAGTTCTGAAATATGACCATCTAGGACGGAACCTAGCCATTTCATGTTGGATGGAAAATAATTTTTGGAAGAAGTTCTACAATATGGCATCCTGGAATTCGACCATTTCCTAATCGATTATGAGGGGATTGGATTTGTTTGATTTTAATGGGGTTCTTAATTGATTTTTCTAAGAAGTTCGGGAATGTGACTCCTTGGAATGGAACTTATTGAAACTCGTGAACAACTTGCACTCTCTGGTGTGGTTTAGTAGTTGTGAGAGTACACAGTGTATTTTGTAAGTGTGCGCCGTTTTTGACTACATCGGCGTACTTGACTTGAAAAACATGCTCAAATATTTTTTATTATAAATTTTGTACCACACATGCCAGCATTAGTTTTTGCATTTTGTTTGGTTAACAGCACATTGGACTGAAGATTAGAAAATCAATAAGAGCCAGGTTAATACAACAGGTTATGTACCCAGTCCATGGTATCGAATCAATCGAATTAAAGATAAAAACAAAATTTAAGGCGATCGGGGGAAGATTGAAAAATTGGAAGGTGGCTGAAATTGGCTACGAGGTGGATGGCACCGCTAAAAAACCAATAATTTGGGATGCGATGAATATCAAGATATGGTAACGAAATTATTCCAAGGAAAAACGTGCAATTTCTAATGCGTGTAAAAGCAACTAATGAGGAAACATCGAAGGCCAGTAGTATGTACTTTCAACAGGAATACTGCCGGTTCGACAAAAGAGAAGGGCGATTATGTTGGAACGTATATGTATTCGTGGAACTCATGCAACAATTAAAGGATCAAGGTGAAGAAGTTTCCAACTCGATAGTCATAACGAAGATTTTAATTCAATTCTTTTTGAATTAAACCATTTTAGGAGTAAGTGGAAATTAACGACTGCCGACAATCAAACTATGATAAAATTGCGTGAGCGATTAATGGCATAGAAGCTTCGGTTAAAGTTACAGGGTCAGATCGAAAGAACGGAAACCTTGATGGCCCAGTTGAATTTTTCGAAGAAGAATTCCAATTCGAAAAAAGGTCACTCGTCGTGTAACAGTATAACAAAGGAAAAGCCAAGGGCAGCAGTAACAAGCCATAATTAATTTGTTTTCATTATGGCGAGAGTGGTCATTGGAAACGCGATTATACACAGAGGGATAAGAAGAATAATTCGGACAACAAGAAATAGAAAATTGTCTTAGACTATGCTTTTCTGTGTCATACATCGATATGAACTGGAGAAAAGGACACTGAAGTGTTGGACTCGCGAACTGGTGACCATATGTGTCATCGAACCATTCAAATAACTTTGTGGAGACATCGTTTCACATAGCTCGCACCTTTGATGGTGAAAAGATCATGGCTCGAGGCGACATAAACATTCAACGGCATCAACGTTCGGTGGCAATACGTAGATGGATCCGTAGACGCATGGTGAATGTACTCTACGTGCCGGAAATTCATTTGAATTTATTTTCGTCGGGTAAGGCCATTGATCGTGGCTATCGGTTGCAATCGAACGGCAAGAGCTGTGAACTTCTGAAGGATGGAAACATTTATGCAGAGAGAGTCCGACGCACCAAGCTGTTTCAAATGTTGTTCCAAGTTGATGAGACATCGGAGGTCCATGAGGCCACTACAAATGTGGCGATCAAGAAAATTTTACATTAGCGCACTGTGCAAAATACGTCGGAGCAGAATGGTTATGCGAAACGTGACAATCGCACAATTGTGGAATCTGCGCGAGCAATGATTTACGCGAATTAGATGGAATACTAATTGTGGACGGAGGCTCAGTCAAATTGGCAGTACATGTACTAAATCAGAGGTGTTTGTGTATATTCCCAAGGAAAACGGTCGGATACGATGATCATTCGAAATCGTATCGAGTGTGGACTCCAAAGACGAACAAAATCGAGATAGTACGTGACGTGGTTCTTCTTCTGAATGAATCAAAGGCACACGATCCTGTGACAACGCCGGCACAACCAATCGAACGCTGTGCAATATATGCGATCTGGATGAGAGGAATCTCATTGAACGACATTTGTGCAATCGAAACAATACCACAGCGATACAGGAATTATCGTATCATGCATCCGCTATTTTTACGCAACCAAAAAACAACATACTAAAACATATTTTATTGTAAATCATGATGGGATTGGGTATGTTGGATAGATGGGATCCTAAAATGATTTTTGCAAGAACTTCTGAACCATTATTCCTTGGAATAGAACTCAACTATTTATTAGCCGCCCATGATGGGATTGTAAAATACCTTTAGTTCATTAAATTGGAGTGTGGTAGTTTATGCCAACTGTGCCACTATATCAAGTATTTTCCTGTCGATTTTTACTTAACCCAATCACACAAATACTACTTCCGACATAATCAGCTGATTGAACAGCATTTATCACATTTTTGAAAATCTAACCTGGAGTAACTTAGAAAATATTTCTTAGGATTTGTAAAGGTTTATCCGCGGGAAGAAGATATAATCATAGACTGGAACACATTCACCAAAGATGTAAGATCAGATTAAGATGATTAATCACTTTACATCATGTTAAAAAGTCACAATTTTACAAAAATAAGGAATAAGCGAAATTCAGTGAGATTGCTATCAAACATAAAGTCGTTACTTGAATACAAATTATATTTTATTTTTTTAAATTTTTAATCGCACCAGCCCTTTGTATAGACTTCTCAATACAAAGTTGATTTTTAATCACAACGGAAATCTAGGTTGTTTAACAAGGCTCTTACAGCCATCACAGATTTAACATCTGTGATAGTAATAACATCGACAAGTACAAATTTGTCGTCGAATTCATCGTCAGTAATCTATAACGTCAATTTGTGGTTGACTTCACACCTATACGCTACCATATTTGCGTACTTAGGTTTCATGAGCATCACTTTAATAAACATTTCGAAATCATCTTTAGCAATTATCACAACAATGTCGTCACAAAAATATTAGGCAAATTCAATGTTCAAGTTCACTTTGTTTGTAAACAAAAGGGGAACAAGAATGACTTAGATAGCCAAGCTCTACAATATGGTGGTTGCACATATATCACACATAAAGGCATCCCTAAGTTCAAATGGAAATAAACGACGGCGTAACGGTTAATCAATTTCTGAGAATGGCCAAAAATCATTTCAGAATACCATTTAAATCCAACAAACCCAATCCAGTAATAATATGTTTAAAAAATGGCCGAGTTTCGTTCCTGGTGGCTTTATTCTACAACTTCTTCTAAAATTGTTTCTTGATCCCATTTCCGTTCAACACAATGACCTAATTAACTTATTAGACAAGATCTTCTCACAAATTCAAATACGAAAAATCCTTTAAAATGCATCAAATCTAAGACACTAAATTGTGTTATACGATAAATTGTCCACACGATAAACTGTTCTATGATAAATTGTTTTACGGTACTGTTCACAATAAATTGTTCACGACAAACTGACAGTAAATCATCTGCTTTACGTCGGTTGAAAACTTTTGGTTAACTTTAACAGTATGTTAAATATCAAAATATAACCGTTGTGTCTATGCATCTTTTTATAAGTATGTATATCAAATAAGGGTTACCCGGGTAACCTTTTCAGATTTGTTGAACGTAAAAATGTATCAATTTTATCCAACTTGACTATCCAATTCCATCCTGCGGAAATTAAACAAAAAATCTTTTGTTTCATTTGTGCATTTCTTATCCAGTATACTTATCTCTTTTCATATTATACAGTGCTGGGAAAAAAATTGGGCAAACATATTTTATTGCAAGTTGGAGTTTTTTTTTGCTAAAATTACAAAACTTTTGAAAGCAATTTTCTTATTGTTTCATTTTAAATACATGTATGACGTAATTTTTTGAAAAAAAAATTTACCTGCAATTTAGGGGCAAACCCCCGAAAAATACCAAAATTTTCAAAATACGTTACTTGGAATTAAAGTAATGGAATAAATTAAAAACCTATTTTGTAAGTTTTTTTTGTTTTTTATTGGTTTATAGAAGTTCTATCTTTAATTTTAATATTTTGTTGGACCGCCTTTTGTTTTTATTACACCGGTACAACCCCGCAAATGATGTGCCCCTAAATGGCAGGTAATTTTTTTTTCATAAAATTACGTCATACATGTATTTAAAATGAAACAATAAGAAAATTGCTTTCAAAAGTTTTGTAATTTTAGCAAAAAAAAACTCCAACTTGCAATAAAATATGTTTGCCCAATTTCTTTTCCCAGCACTGTATATTTCTATTTGTGTTATTGATCACTATCGTTAGGTTTTCTATTTTTACGAAATAAATAATAATTAAATTTTACAGGTCAAGTTTCATGTTTTCCCGAACTCCCAACATGAGACTTGACCTGGAAAATTTTCCAGCGATAACCATCGACAAACCGATTCAAATAAGACCTTTTCCAGACATAACACTTTAAACGTTAAGTTTCTACAATTTTTTAAATTTGCACGTGTATTTCACTCCCCTCAATTTTCCCGAACTCCCAACATGAAACTTGACCTGGAAAATTTTCCAGCGATAACCATCGACAAACCGATTCAAATAAGACCTTTTCCAGACATAACACTTTAAACGTTAAATTTCTACAAATTTTTGAAATTTGCACGTGTATTTCACTTCCCTCAATTTTCCCGAACTCCCAACATGAAACTCGACCTAGAAAATTTTCCAGCGATAACCATCGACAAACCGATTCAAATAAGACCTTTTCCAGACATAACACTTTAAACGTTAAATTTCTACAAATTTTTGAAATTTGCACGTGTATTTCTCTCCCCTCAATTTTCCCGAACTCCCAACATGAAACTCGACCTGGAAAATTTTCCAGCGATAACCATCGACAAACCGATTCAAATAAGACCCTTTTCAGACATAACACTTTAAACGTTAAGTTCCTACAAATTTTTGAAATTTGCACGTGTATTTCACTTCCCTCAATTTTCCCGAACTCCCAACATGAAACTCGACCTGGAAAATTTTCCAGCGATAACCATCGACAAACCGATTCAAATAAGACCCTTTTCAGACATAACACTTTAAACGTTAAGTTTCTACAAATTTTTGAAATTTGCACGTGTATTTCACTTCCCTCAATTTTCCCGAACTCCCAACATGAAACTCGACCTGGAAAATTTTCCAGCTACAACCATCGACAAACCGATTCAAATAAGACCCTTTTCAGACATAACACTTTAAACGTTAAGTTCCTACAAATTTTTGAAATTTGCACGTGTATTTCACTTCCCTCAGTTTTCCCGAACTCCCAACATGAAACTCGACCTGGAAAATTTTCCAGCTACAACCATCGACAAACCGATTCAAATAAGACTTTTTCCAGACATAACACTTTAAACGTTAAGTTTCTACAAATTTTTGAAATTTGCACGTGTATTACACTTCTTTCAATTTTCCCGAATTCCCAACATGAAACTTGACCTGGAAATTTTTCCAGCGATAACCATCGACAAACCGATTCAAATAAGACCTTTTCCAAACATAACACTTTAAACGTTAAATTTCTACAAATTTTTGAAATTTGCACGTGTATTTCTCTCCCCTCAATTTTCCCGAACTCCCAACATGAAACTCGACCTGGAAAATTTTCCAGCGATAACCATCGACAAACCGATTCAAATAAGACCCTTTCCAGACATAACACTTTAAACGTTAAATTTCTACAAATTTTTGAAATTTGCACGTGTATTTCACTTCCCTCAATTTTCCCGAACTCCCAACATGAAACTCGACCTGGAAAATTTTCCAGCTACAACCATCGACAAACCGATTCAAATAAGACCCTTTTCAGACATAACACTTTAAACGTTAAGTTCCTACAAATTTCTGAAATTTGCACGTGTATTTCACTTCCCTCAATTTTCCCGAACTCCCAACATGAAACTCGACCTGGAAAATTTTCCAGCTACAACCATCGACAAACCGATTCAAATAAGACTTTTTCCAGACATAACACTTTAAACGTTAAGTTTCTACAAATTTTTGAAATTTGCACGTGTATTACACTTCTTTCAATTTTCCCGAATTCCCAACATGAAACTTGACCTGGAAAATTTTCCAGCGATAACCATCGACAAACCGATTCAAATAAGACCTTTTCCAGACATAACACTTTAAACGTTAAATTTCTACAAATTTTTGAAATTTGCACGTGTATTTCTCTCCCCTCAATTTTCCCGAACTCCCAACATGAAACTCGACCTGGAAAATTTTTCAGCGATAACCATCGACAAACAGATTCAAATAAGACATTTTCCAGACATAACACTTTAAACGTTAAGTTTCTAGAAATTTTTGAAATTTGCACGTGTATTTCTCTCCCCTCAATTTTCCCGAACTCCCAACATGAAACTTGACCTGGAAAATTTGCCAGCTACAACCATCGACAAACCGATTCAAATAAGACCTTTTCCAGACATAACACTTTAAACTTAAAGTTTTTATACATTTTTGAAGTTTTACTTTATACTTTATATACATGTTATATTCATAAGAAACTTCTAAATTAATATCGGTATTTTAGTTTTAATTGTAGTTTTTTACGAATGTATACATATTTTCGGCAGATTTTTTTGGTTAGTTACTTTCGGCTGGGATTTAAATTCAATACATAATTTTTTTAATTTTCGGCTGAAGTAGTCGAGACACTATCTGCATTATCGATTTTTTTTCACTTTCGGCTGGAAACTTTCGGCTAACTTTAACAGTATAGTTAGTAGTGCTTATTACCGTAGGATGATATATGAGGAACAACGAGAAGCTGGTGATAGTGAAAATGAAGACACTGCCATGGATTTCCAAACAACGACACAGCCGATTGGGACGTGGAAAATGTGGTTGGAGATAGTCATGTAAAGGTTCAAGACGAAAAAAATGAGGATGAAGATCTCGACCGGGATATTGAGAATGACATAAATGCAGGTAACACTACAATAGGTGAAACCAGTTCATGTTCAATTTTGCTTGGGAGAGATAAAACCGAATGGCGTATTTACTTTAATGGAACTAAAAAACGTTAAAACACAATATTTTGCGATCTAAGTCCGGCTCTATTGCTGCAACGAAAACTTTGTCAATCCGGGAAACGAATATTTTCGAATGGAATGTGTTTAATTATAATTCGAGAAACAAAGAGAAGAGCTGATTTGGTTTTGGCGGAATATAACAAAAAAAAATCCATTGAAGCTGTTGATAATAGAGGACTTTAATTCCTACATTGGGTTCATATTACGGCTGGTGTGAGACATTCGAGTTTTGAGAATACGAAAGAAATGTGGAAAACGGATGCCTACTCATTATTTCGAGCTAGCATGTCTCTGAATCGATTCTGACAACTAAATCGATTTTTACGGCTTGACAAGACCAGAACGTTTGGAAAACGATAAAGCAGCTGCAATTACAGATATATTCTTCATGTTAAATACTACTTAAATACATATATTTGTTTACAACCTTACCACTAGCTCGGCTTTTGATGACGTGGGGCCTTTCAATTCTTGAACAAACAAAAGAACAAACCTTTTCCACCGAAAGAAATGCTTCCATCTATTTGGCGTCCCTAAATGTCTTCTATATTTGGATTTAGTTCAGACAATATTACATTATGCTCTTATGTGCCTAAAAAAGAAAGCAGTAATACTTTTTTCAACGATGCATTATTGTGATTCAACATCGAGCCCACTCAATAAACCAGGGAGCGGTCGGCAACAAGTATAAATTGGTGTCACATTACACGGAAAACACAAAGATGGCCAATGGTTTATAACGCACCAACGAAGAATTTTTCTACAAGACTTGGAAACAGTTGGCGATATTTATATTAGATCATCCACTCCGAAATTGTATCAGAGGATTTGTATCAGAGGAAACAAATTCTAAATCAGCGTTTAGAAACTTCAAGACCTAAGAGAGATGCTTCTGGCCGAATTACTGTCGTAGGGGATTGTCTTGCCTGCAAAAACTCAGTATTAAAGAGAAAACGGAAAACTCGAAAAAGTTGTGCGATGTGCAATCTTCCCATTTGTGACGAACATTGCGTTGTTACTACGAAATGTGTGCTTGTATCTAATAATTCTGGTTTTATTATATTCTATGCATAGTTTCTGTCATTTTGATTTTTGAAATACATAAAATGAAATAACTAATTGACTTTTATAAACCGATTTTTAATTTGGATCGAACGGAACCTCGAATTTTTCAAATTTCGCTAAAGGTTACCGGGGTAACCCAATATTGACTAAAAGATACAGTTTGTAGAAACAGTTGTTTATGATAACAAGATATGTTCCCACTTAAATTATTTTGGCATTCCTAGCCCCCGAGCCAAATTTTCAATGATAAATTAGAAATTTTGTGCTTAGAAAACGAAAAGGTTACCCGAGTAACCCACCACAGACATAAGGGTTAACTGTTAACCAAACAATTCCCGTCTTGTACAAACGAAGTTTAGTAAACCAGTCGTCCTATTCTGATAATTCAACGGAAATAGGGAACTGGGTAATGATTTTACATCAAACTTCTTTTCAGTAGGCCAGAAAAAGTAATTTAAACAGAAGTTATACTTCTGTTTAAATGACTTTTTCTGGCCTACTGTAAAAAAGTTTGATGTAAATTTTTATAAACTGGGAATAATATTTTCTTAGCGAAACTGGCAGGGAAAATTATTTCAAATTTTATTTTGTTTTCAAATAAATTACAACTATCGTTTTACCTTAGTATGCCAGAATAAATAATTTAAACAGAAATAATATGTAAAAAAATGTCCCTGCAGTTTCCTATTCCTTTCCCTGGAAATAGGTTTTTTTAAGTATTAATTATCCAGTGGATTTAATGTCTTTTTAAGGTTAATTAATACTCCCCTTTTAATTCCCGCAGACACCTTCCATTCACCTACTCACACATGGGCGGAGGGTCGGCGCTGAATTCTGCTCTCCAACAGAGGGTCTTAGTTGTGTTTATTAACATCACAGATCGTAATCGCTAACTAAAATTCGCTTTTGCATCCAGCGTCTGGTAGGATTCGAACCCAGTAAGCACCTGGGGAATATTGGGAAACATATTTTCATATCATTTTTGTTTAAATTGTATTTTGGCCTACTGTGGGAATAAGTTTCGCGTAAATATTTTAGAAACAAAGTTAAATGGGAAAATATTTTTTGAAAATTTTTAAACTTATTAGTTCAGTAGGCCAGAAAAACACAATTTGAGCAAAAACTATGTGAAAATATTTTTCCCAATTCCCTATTCTGTGGGAAAGCCAGAATAGTGCCACCGGCGGCTAAATAAACTTTATTTTATTTGATTTCTATTTTGTTGCTATGCGATCACCTAAAATTGTACTAACCAAACAACGGTTGCTTGGCGTGAATGGTGTAGTTCTTTTCGCTCCACCACGCACGATGATTGAACCACGCACGATGTTTCAATGATTGATTTCTCCTTTTAATGACTTATTCCAAAACGAAAATTTTATTCGGAACTTTGTATAGCCAATTATTATCATCCTTTTCAATTACAGGTTTATCATTGTCTTTAGTAAATGGGTTAAAAATCTAAATTTAAACACATATAACAAAAAAAAGTCATCCGCTACCATTCACCAAACCCAATGTTCTTGACATTTAAGTCCCCACTTAACTCTGTCTGTTTTGAATACATAAAATTTCAAAACCCAAATTTTGATTAATTCAAGTGCTAAGTACTTAAGTGAGTAATGATTAGGGGCACAACGATATAATGCAAATTCCCACGTATAGTGATTTACGTAAATTTTTGATAAGAGCTAGGATATTTTGTTTTGTTTAAACGTCAACAATTTTGTTAATATATTCAATAAGCTAGAAAACCTGCAATACATTATGTTTATATTTCATTTTCAAAAAATTATTAATAATATTTTATGCCTTGTTAATACAGCAACAACAATGGATTTTAATCAGCTTATTTCGTAATTTATAATATTGCAGTCATGAACTTATGCACTAATTCATGCACACGATGGAGCATAAACGAATTTCATGTATTATCTATCGAGATGATTATAAAATGCATCAGGCACCATGGTTTATTTGTAAATCGTATACATTGAAAATGGAAACTAATTTTCACATCAACAGCAGCAACCACATCTATACCAAATACATTTTATTTTAATTATTTATATTTTGGAAAATCTATTTTTTTTGGTATGTAGTTCGATAGAAACCAGACACGGTGTAGGCAAAAATATATGCTGTTTATGTTACAATATATGTAGATTATTTACGATTATAAAACGTACTCGTAGACATAAAAAATTATGTTACTGGATTTTTCGATAAATTTTTTGGAAAAATTTGTAATTAGATTGTATCGAATCGAATCGACAGAAATATTTGGAAAATTCAATTTTTACTATAACAGTTATGTTTACTAACGTATTCGTGCAATAAATTAATATTACGCATTATGTAGTTCGTACACGGTTGATTAAGCATGTAAAATATAATTTTTTGCACGGCCACATACATACTCTTATGTATAGGAATATTGGGACCTCAAAAGCCATTATGTGGTACCGCGGTTGTGTAGGAATTATGTGTAGCTGCATTAAATTTATTGAATTTTTTTATGATTCGAAATTAAAATATGCCGTATACATATTTTCATTTAATATTTCTGTGTATAATTTCGGTTTTGACTTTTATGTGGTCCAGGTCCAGCAAACATAAACACAAATTCGAATGAACATTTTTGTACAAATAAATTTTGCATAAATTACGGAAATGATTTTGTTTTATTATCATTCAGAAGTATGGTAGTGGCGTTTCCAACAATTAACAAAAGTAAATATGTATTTGTAAGTACACTGTTAAAGTATTTCTTATTAGAGTTGTGAGTGAAATAAAAATAAAACTCATGAGAACAAGAATTGATTTCCTTATGATAATTAAAAGAAGCACACCGTCCTTTTCTTACTATCTACGTTTTCAACAACTATCTAAAATAAGATTAAATTAATCAAATTAAAAGAAACTAAAACATAAAAAAACTTAATATCTGAACAAAAAAATTAAAATGTAAGCGCACATAATTCGATGTAAATAAACAGAATAGTTCGATAATAAATTTAGAACCTATAATCAACAAATCATAAAGTAAAACTATCAGTAGTTTGCTTTTAATAGCCAATAACATGACATCGCAAAGTTTGTACCAAAATTAAACTATTATTGGATGATTTTTATAGGCTTAACCTTGCAAATGAACGAGGTTTGAACTCCAAACGGATTGGTCGCAATAGATTATTTTGAGTAAAATTCGTTCATTGAATTCAGCGACTATCAGCATGGCTTTGATACCAACCGATCAACCACCGACCAATGCTTAATGATGAGAAGGATTTTGAAAAAATATTGGAAGTATAATATAATAATACATCAACCATATAGACTTCCGGCAGGCATAGTATCAATCGCGAGAACTTCCGGATAAACTCGTTTCGCTGTGAAAATAAACAACGGCTGGGTTTGTTTATCGGAAGAGGGTGATCCTGACCTTTAATGACTGAAGAATACTACCTATGGTCTTTTGTTTCATCTTTAGTCAATTTAAAATTACGCACAGCAAATAAGATTCGCATGAAATACGAGGTAAAATTTCGGAGTTTTGAGTTAAATGGTAGGAGGGCGGCGAAGAGGAAGACCTCGATTGCACTGGTGTGACGACGTTGCACCAGACTACTATACTGCGTATAATAGGAAGTCGAAACTGGAAGGCGAGATCAACACCGAAATAGATAGAAGAACACAGTGCAGGAGGCACTCCTGCTTGAGAGTGAGATTGAAATTCAACGAATTCGATAAAGGAGATAGACTCAAAAAAATCTATTGTAGCCAATTCTTCAGAAAAACAGTTCTATATTCTAAGAAAAAGAAAAAAGAATTATCTAATAAAAGTATAGCATTTTGGTACAAATCCTGCGATGTTCTGTTATTGAGTTTATATGAATGAATGAGTTTAGCTCCAAAAAATCTGATGCTGTCAATTGATTTGGAAAGCCAGCAATGTCATTTGAAAGGTTAAGTCTATATAGGTGTCACCCGTATATAACAAAATTTAGGAATAAACTCAGCGATGTCTTGTTATTGGCTGTTAAAAGCATGACACGCAGATTCCATGAGTGAACTGAATAAGTTCTATTCAAAAATTTTCCGACGCCAATTCGTTTTGGAATGTCACTGATGTCATTTGAAAGGTCAAACCAACGAACTCTACGTTGTACTGTTATTGGTTATTTTACTTTTGCCACTCAACGAATTCAATGAACGAGTTTTACTCAAAAAAAGACAAATCCGTTTTTAAATCAAACCCATCGTATTTGAAAGGTTAGGATAGAAATAGAAATATATAGAAATCATCCGATAATAGTGGCATTTTGGTACAAACTCTGCAATGTTTTGTTATTGGCCGGTAAATCTATTTCACTCAAGCCCATGAGTGTACTGAATAAATTCTACGAAAGTTAAAAATAATCGATACTGCAGATAGTGTTTGCTATCTCAGCCGAAAATATAAAATGTTATGTCAAATATTAATATGCTTCAGCCGATATTTTTCGGCCGACATTTCTCAGCCGATATTTTTCAGCCGAAAGTATTTTTTTATACCAAAAATATTTGTTTTATACAACAACAAAAAATGAATATTTTTAATAGCATTTTTAGTTGTTCGGAAAAATTCATTTTACTATTGGGAAATAAATATACAGTATGTGCAAAAAAATCCGGACAGTTCGAATTCCTATAAAAATGTTAAATTTTGCTTAATGTTTTTATTCTTTTCTCCAATTTTTAGATTACATTTTGTAACTAGAACTCTGCAACTATTAGTCGTTTAAGTTTTTGGAGAAAGAGTTTTTAGTATATAAAAGTGAATAAAGTGTCTTAAAGTTCTAAAAATGTCTAAACTAAAGAAAAAGAAAAAAGTGTTGTTATCGCGTTACGGAAGGAAGGGCTGTCCGTGCGTGAAATTGGTGATAGGATAGGACGTGAGAAATCATCTATTGCCGATCTTATAAAAAAATATAAAACTACGAGGAATACAGAGGATTCCTCCGTCCAAAGGATCTGGCAGACCGCGAAAAACCACAATGGTACAAGGTAAATTTCTGGTTATTCGTTCCAAGAAGAACCGATTTAAAACTTCACCGAAATTGCAAGCCGACCTTGCTACAGCAACAGGTATTGAAATTTCAAGTTCAACTGTCCGGAGCAGGTTACTGAATACAAATCTCAGTGCACGCCGCTCGCTGCAGAAGCCTTTTCTAAAGATATCTTCAAAAGGTTGTCGGCTTCAGTGGGCCCGAGGGCACTCCAACTGGACCAGGGAGATGTGGAAAATGTGGTGTTCTCTGACGAAAGCAAATTTAAACTGCATGTGGGAGATGAACGGCTACTTGTGCTTAAACCATGAGAACGCCTCAGCGATGTCTGCATTCAACAAGTGCCTAATAAAACTGAGGGTGTAATGGTTTGGGGCGGCTTTAGTAATCCTGATTTGGGTCACTTGGCCTTTGACGATGCAAGGGTAACCAGTATTGTGTACCTGTACATTCTGGAAAGGCATTTGAAACCATCAGTTTTGGAGCTATTTAGTGAAACTGAGAGTTTCATCTTTCAACAAGATAACGCGCCAGCCCACAGATCAAAATAGGTGACTATGCACTTTTTTTTTCTTTATTTGCTTCTGTATAAGTTCCAAGTAAAAAATAATAAACAACTTTGTTAAATAACATTTTAGTTCTAAAGGAAGGTGAAAAAGTCTTTGGTCTCTCCATCTCCACAATGGAATGGCCCCCTTGTGGCCCAGATCTGAACTCAATTGAAAATATTTGGGCTATTGTGAAGCATAAGTCCGTCAAAGTAATCCGGAAACCATCCAGCAACTGAAGCACCAAATTAAAATTGCGTGGGAAGATATTAGCAATGACGTGATTTAAAATTTGATTGACTCCATGAGCAACAGGTGTGCAGCGGTAATTAAGGAAAATGGTCGTCATAAGAAATATTATATTTGTAGTTTAGTGAATAATGTATACATTTTATATTTTGAAATATGCCTTATTATGAAATAAATATATGTTTTTTGGATTTATTAAAATTCGTTTCAAAAAAATATGGCAATTTTTCTCTATTTTCGCAAATTCGCAAAAACTATTTTACTAAGGTCATGAAATGTTAAACCAAATAAGATTTTGAATAAATAATGAGTTAAATAATAAGAAAAAAATACTTCTTGGTGTTACAACAATTCAGTTTGTGAAAAAATTGGTTTTAATTAAAAAATGTTAGCTGTCCGGATATTTATGCACAGTACTGTATACGATATATCATGATACATCATGATACATACTCGTATCATGAACACAAAATTTGAAAATTTCTAAACATTGACCATTTAAATTATCATGATTGAAAATAGATTCAAATGAAAGGTTTTAATGATGATCGCACCTGGAAAAAATTTCAGGTCAATTTTCATGTGGGGAGTCTGGGAAAAGTCGACTGAATATATCGCACACACAAAATTTTAAAATTTCTAAATTTTGAACGTTTAAAATGTCGTGGCTGGAAATAGATTTCAGGTGCGAGCATTATTAAGACTTTTCATTTGAATCTATTTTCAACCATGGTAAATTGCGATATGTTCAATCGAGTTTTCTCGGACCCCCCCCCCCCCACCTAAAAATTGAACTGAAATTTTTTACAAATAATTATTTAATTAGTATTTTTTGATTATAATTTTATTAAAAAATGAATTTTAAATATTTCGATCTGTTGATTATCATCAGTGGAAAAAAATGTGTATAAAAGCGACACCATTGAATAATAGCTGCAGTTTCAGCACAATTTGCCTTCGGCGCCGGATAGTGCTCGAATAATAAAACACGGCTCTTGCTGTTATTTTTTGTTAACAACAGCCGTGTTTTTTTATTGGAGCACTATCCTGAAACTGTAGCTATTTATTCACTGATGTCGCTATACCATAAAATGAAAAAATAATTCACCATAAAACAAACATTTAACGACCTGAAATATACCAATTAACATTTATTTTGGCATGACGTTATAAATAATAAATTATCTTGCTGCGTTTTAAATTTTTATTGTAAGAATAAGTTTCTAATGGTTTAAGGGTTGTACAAAACAAAGAAAATTTAAAATTTCCCTTTGAAATGGATAGCGCTCCCGATAAATAGGTAGAGCAAGATATTTTTTATTGATTTTTAACTAAACAGTTGAATGAAAAATGTTAGTTTAGAATTAAATAAATTAATTATATGCAAAAATAGTGCGCTAAATATAAGTTTTGAAATAGAAAATTGCGTGCTCCGGATACAGCTATCGGACGCTAATAAAAAAACACGACTGACGTCACACTCATTTCAGAAGTGCAAAATTACAAACGCCATATACATTTTTTGGTAATTTAATATTGCACTGCATGCGATCGAATATCACAAACTCCAGGTAAAAGTACATTACATTCGACGGTTTTAAAATTCAGGTTGAGTTTCTAAATTTCGGGTTTCATTAAAATAAAATTTTAAGATTTCGTTTCACAATTTCGTTTAGTTCACATTAATTTTGAAAAACTATTAGACAAATGTTTAGAAGTAAATGGGAAACATTCTGAACATTTACTAATAAATATTTTTATGTAACTTTTGCTTTCTTTCTTTTAATACAATTTTTATGGTTTACAATTATGGTTTATTTGATGTTACAATGAAACTTGAGTAGCCAACATCTGACTTTCTTTTACGACAGGAAGTATCTCAATTATGAAGAATTGAACATTTACCTCATAATTGAGATGCTTTTAAAAGTATTCACAATCAGCAAAAAAGCTCCTGCGGAATGTACCACTTTGATTTCGGCCAAAATTCTCTGGGATCGCCTAATTTTCGGAAAAAGCTTATTTATGAAGTTTCATTCCGATTAATCCATCTGGGCTGTATAGGTGCCGAATTTTTGTACGTAATTTCAAAAATATTTTTCAAAAACTTCTGGTTGACCAATTTTGACCAAAATTCTCTACGATCGCCCGATTTGTGAAAAATTCACGAAAAATTTGTGAAGTTTCATCCTAATCTATCAATCTTTCTGGGCTGTACAGGGCTGAATTTATGTTAAAAACAGTTTATTGTAAAAAAACCACAACTCCGCTTAAATTTTGTGAACATTGATCTGGACAAGTATTGTTGCAAACTTACATAATTTAGAATCTTTTAGTTCATAATTGTTTTTCTCGTAAATACTATACTTTTTACAATATTGACAAAAACTTAAAGCTCCTATATAAATACCACTTCCGGTGGGCCGACCCCGTCCACAAATCACTGGGACCTCCGAATTAATGAAAAACCCTTATAAATGAAGTTTCAAGTCGGTCGAGCAAACAGTCTGGGCTGTAAAACCGACACAGACATTTTTCACATTCGCGATATAGCGATTGGTAAATCTGCATAAATCTTTTGTTTTTTTTCTCTGCTATCTGTTCTGGGGCCAAGACTCTCCCAACTCTTTCGTGGTTTGCTTATTTACTTCCTTACCTTTACGCCTTTATTGGCCAATTCGAGGGCGTACGGATATAGGTCCGATTTTATTACCATCTGCACATTGCATTGCTCTATGCCAGCCTATACTGGCATGGAAGGTGGGTCGGCCCATGAGTTTTGCACTCCTACAGGGGGTCATAGGTGTGTTCCTTTTCATCACAAATCGTAATTTGTTGATGAAAATTCCTTTTGCATCCTGCCCCTATCGGGATTCGAACCCGGTACCTCCCGATCCAAACGCCAAAGCTTTAACCACTATGCCAGTTGGTCGGTCTGCATAAATCACGAGGTCAAAATTGTTCATGATTACTATACTTCTTTTCACTATGTAAAAGAGGTGTTTGTCAAAAATCGAACTTCCAAATTCAATTTTCACAAATTGGTCTGAACTGATATTGTTGCAAATTTAATTTAGAATCCGTTAATTCATAACCGTTTTCCTCGTAAATGATATACTTTTCAAAACACTTGCATAAAAACGAAAAAGCTCCAATTGAAGCAGTTACTTCCGGTGGAGAAACAAAAATGCTTGTATGGAAGCTGTCATTTCCGGCAAAACGATTACGGCCAAAAATTATTGGGATCTCCAAATTTGTGGAAAAAGGTTAAGTATGAAGTTTCATTCCGATCAGACAAACCATCTGAGCCATCTCCACAGACATTTAGTCGACATGGAACCACTCATATACATACACACAGAGATTTTTTTGAAATCCGCTTGTATTGACTTCGGTGTTATAGCGAAAGACTTAAACTATACTTTATTTTAAGATCAATTCTTGCTCTGGCAAGATACACTTTTCGAAACATTTTGTTCTGTTTAGCTGCTTAATCAGAAGAAGGGTTGAATTTATGATCTAATTTATAATCTAATTATAGGTTAAATTTTAAAACAAAAAATCTTTCAACACTAAACAGTTTTTAATATAAACAATTTTCGATTATCTTACACCGTTTTCGAGATATAGGCCTAGCATTTATTAAAACAAACTCACCCTGTATGTTTAAATTTTAAATTTTGTCAGTATCCGAAATTTACATTTCCGGAATTTCAATACACTTTGAATGTCGCCGTCTGTAACAGTTAGAGTTGGGTGAGGTGGTGCAGATCATATGAATCCATCATTGTAAATGGTTTCCCACGGAAGGTGTGTCTCCCACCATGCACTCAGACATTCCTTAGCTTTCTCATCCCGATCTAAATTCACCAATATACCAAAATCCAATATCCAACCGTTGAACTGTTGTATTAACCATGAAACAAATCCGTATGAAGTTAAATTAGTAGCGATATTTTAAGTACAAGAATGTTATGGTGCCAAACAGCAGATGGCAATGCAAAGAGGGCGAAAATATTTGCAACACTTAAGTTGTGGCGACGAACTGAATTATCCAGCCAATCACTTGTGGCTGAAGGAAATTAGAGGGAGACGGCAGAAGAGGAGACGCTTAAAAGTATAAATAGAGCAGCAAACGTTTGATGAAGAGGGAGACGATAACCAATACGAGACTGATCGGATCAAAAACCAAGGAAAAGAAGGAAGGTCGTTAAGAAGTGATGCGGTACAAAAATGCAAATTTTGCCGATCATTTTTTAAAGAAATAAATTAAAATTTATATAGATTTTTTTTTGGAAAGTTTTTTTGGTTGTAAATAAAAAAAAAAAATAATGAAAATAATAATTATAAAGAAAATCAAAGACTTTTAACTGTTTCCTGTCTGCGCAAAAACAAAGTTCCGCCATTTTATTGAAAACAAAAAAATATACAAATCAAATGAAAAGACTATAGGTGTTGTGATAAAAATTCAACCTGAACGTTAAGACTGGAACAGTCGAGTGGTTTAATAAGTATAGCTCATGGTGCGGAAGATCGTGGGTTCGAAACTCAGCCAGGTCGCATAAAACATTTTGTTGTGCGTATGACGTTTTTGTGTTGTGTACAAGCCAGTAGGCGAGTGTAGTAACAAAAACACCACACGAATTTAGACAGTGAGGTGCCTAAGAGCTGCGGTCTTTTTATTCACATGTTAAACTCAGTGTTCGTGTGTGACCAGGTGATTCAGTGGTAAAGTGCGCGTTTTATGAGTAAACTGTAAAATTCGAGACAAGGTGAGCGGAAATGAGTGTGGATTTTTGTTTGTTCTTGATTGAATCTGGTTGAAAACCAGTGTTAGTGGCATTAGTAGTGTGTTTTTACTTGTTCTCTTGACCGTGGTCATTGTGGCGGTGATACCATGCTGCGTTGTTCATTTGTGCGATCGATTTGTGTCGTCGCGCTTATCGTCCTGTTTTCGCGGGCTTAGCCGGCACAATGATGTGTCGATAAACTGGCGCCCAAATAAATCATAGGACTTTAAAAATTGTCTATCCAAGCCACCGTCGTTCTACACATTGAGAAGGCAAGTCACTCAACCAGGATTTTTGATTTTCGCGATATTTTTAATTATGCCGGGATTTTGATAACCCGGCAATCCAAACAGTAATATCATTAGTGCCCAATTAAATTGTGTAATATGTTTAGAACCGTTTTCGTCATAAAATAACTTGCTATCATTACGCATTGATTGAATAGTTTTGTGTGTTCTTTTAGAATACCCGGGTTCCACAGCCGCCCGAAGCATACAACCCGTGTCACAAACCTTAAATCAAATAAGTTAGGTTAGGTAAATCTATTCAACTTATAATTTACACCATAAATATAGTAGTTTAGCTATCCTACATATAATATAAATTTCGACAAAAAAAATATCAAAAATAAACAAATTTAAATATTGTTTTGATTTAAATAAGATTTAAGTGTCTGTACGCACATTTAAAATAAAAACTAAAAATCAATCGATTATTATGCTAATTTATTTATCGATATGTTCTTTTATGTTACATAAGAGCCACATAACATATCGAAATGTAAATAATCATATGTAATACGTATTGCGGCGTTTGTCGGGTAATACAAAACACACGCACACACACCTTGAATTAAAAATTCTATTGAAGTACACAGAAAAGTTGTGTACCACTTTGATCTTTATGTTATGAAATTAACATTTTTATATACATAAACTTAGAACAAACAACTTACCTCAATCCTTTCTTTTGTTGTCACGTCAGATGCACAGCATCCCATCCACAAAATGAATATTAGTATCCTGAAAATATACAAAACAAAATATTTATGTATAAGAAGCGTACATAATGTTCTTAATCCCTTTGCAAGCAACAAAACAAAAAACATAAAAAACACTTAAGTTATCATTAAAACATAATCGAACAGTACTTGGTGTTCTCAAAAAAAATTATTTTCACAAATCCCCAATAATAAATAAATTTGTAAAATGCTTTAAATGTTAGGAAATAAATTGTTCACTTTATATACGTTACGACTGTAAACAAAGAGACGCAGAGCCCCGATGTAAACTTCTTAAGCGAACGTACAACCATACTTATGTCTTAAGAATGTTTGTTTTTTCATTATTGTCTTAAGTGAACTTAATACATGTAAGTATGTATGTTGGCTTAATGTTTTGTATACATGCACAAACACATTTTATTGTCTTAAGTTAATCTCGCCTTCTAAGTAATAAATTTTCAAATATTACAAAAACAACAGCACCAAAATAATGTTTTTAGATGTAAAATTGAAATTTATAATTAGGAGGGCTTATTTGGAATTAATTAGATTATGGGTGTGGTGTGAGATACAAAAGAAGATTCCTCCTTTTTGGGCGGATTTAACATAAAAATTTTCTCAAAAATATGTAGATTCAGCACAACAAAAGGTGTATCTTGATTTTGATTTTTTCGAGATTTTACTTAAGAACGTAAAATTACATCAAGTTGGCTTTGGTTAGAAATGGTTTTTTAAGTATTTCAGGAACATAAACGTTTATGTATAAAATAAAACCTAATTCAACTTAATAACAACTACAACATTTGGTGGCTCAGTGTTTTAGGTATTAGCAACATCTGTATGTAAATAGTGAACAGTAATAAAATAAGATAGCAAAAATAGCGAGATAATCGTGTCGAAAAATGGGCGCTTTTAACGCACCAAACAGTTAGCAACATGTTGAGTAAAATCACGGCTATGAACACTTTTGGCTCTATGAAATTTTCAAATCAAATTGGTGATGATTTCAATAACCATGATGTCAAAAGTTGGCGAATCTGGAAGCGCCCATTGTGTTATGGTCAACCACATAATAAATTCAGATAACGTCAACCCCATAATTACCACATTCAAATTTTATATCGGATCAAATCAAACCTGGAAAATTTATTTGCAAGTACCACCATCTTTCATAGTATCATCAATATCATCATCAGAATGCTCAATTTTCTCATCAGACCAAATCGACCACTGATAATGTTGATGATGATGAAACACATCATCAGCAGTAATCCTGTCTCCATGCATAGGCTGCACAGTTAGCATCCACCTTAATAAACATTGCAATGGAAGAGATTGACATCGATGAAAACTCTCGATATACATATATAAACTGTTCGTGTCTTGTAGTATTTAATATTTGTGGCTTACCACTGATGAGGGCTCACAAATAGATTAAATGGTTTTTGTTTTACAACTGACCCGTTAATTAGTTTTCTTTGATATTTATACATTGATTTTGATTACTTAATTAAGCATAATTAACAATTATAATTTTATACAGGTCTTATAAGTTATGAAATGTATGCAAATACAATAATTTTGCTTATCATTTCGTGTATTAAATGCTCGTGAAGTTTATCCAAACGAATCTAAAAAATACAACAACAACATACTTATTGAATTGTATTGGTGAAAGTAAACATTCAGGCGTATTTATATTAAGTAATTTAGAGGAGATGTGATTTTTTAATTGGCCTTAGGTACATTCCAAAGTCATTCTAAGTATTTTCTAAGCATTTAACAAGAACTTCAGTGATACTGGTGGACTACTGAAACAAAACTGAGTGTCCCAAGCAAGTTATATGATTTTCTAATGGGCCTGACAGGGTGTTCCATGAGTTTTAAAAAGATAAATATTTTAATGGGCCTTTGGTACATTCCAAAGTCATTCTAAGTATTTCCTAAGCATTTAGGACTACTGAAACAAAACTGAGTGTCCCAAGCAAGCTATATGGTTTTCTAATGGGTCTGACAGGGTGTTCCATGAGTTTTAAAAATTTAAATATTTTAATGGGCCTTAGGTACATTCCAAAGTCATTCTAAGCATTTTCTAAACATTCAGCAAGAACTTCAGTAATACTGGTATACTACTGAAACAAAAAGGAGTGTCCCAAGCAAGTAGTACGATTTTCTAATGGGTCTGACAGGATGTTTCATGAGTTTTAAAAATGTAAATATTTTAATGGACCTTAGGTACATTCCAAAGTCATTCTAAGTATTTTCTAAGCATTTAGCAAGAACTTCAGTGATACTGGTGGCTGAAACAAAAAGGAGTGTCCCAAGCAAGTATTACGATTTTCTAATGGGTCCGACAGGGTGTTTCATAAGTTTTAAAAATGTAAATATTTTAATGGACATTAGGTACATTCCAAAGTCATTCTAAGCATTTTCTAAGCATTTAGCACGAACTTCAGTGATACTGGTGGACTACTGAAACAAAACTGAGTGTCCCAATCAAGCTATATGGTTTTCTAATGGGCCTGACAGGGTGTTCCATGAGTTTTAAAAATGTAAATATTTTAATGGGCCTTTGGTACATTCCAAAGTCATTCTAAGCATTTTCTAAGCATTTAGCACGAACTTCAGTGATACTAGTGGACTACTGAAACAAAACTGAGTGTCTCAAGCAAGTATTACGATTTTCTAATGGGTCTGACAGGGTGTTTCATGAGTTTTAAAAATGTAAATATTTTAATGGGCCTTTGGTACATTCCAAAGTCATTCTAAGCATTTTCTAAGCATTTAGCACGAACTTCAGTGATACTGGTGGACTACTGAAATAAAACTGAGTGTCTCAAGCAAGTATTGCGATTTTCTAATGGGTCTGACAGGGTGTTTCATGAGTTTTAAAAATGTAAATATTTTAATGGGCCTTAGGTACATTCCAAAGTCATTATAAGCATTTAACAAGAACTTCAGTGATACTGGTGGACTATTGAAACAAAACTGAGTGTCCCAAGCAAGTTATATGATTTTCTAATGGGTCGGACAGAGTGTTCCATGAGTTTTAAAAATATTAATATTTTAATGGGCCTTTGGTACATTCCAAAGTCATTCTAAGTATTTCCTAAGCATTTAGCATGAACTTCAGTGATACTCCTTAGTTATATGATTTTCTAATGGGTCGAACAGGGTGTTCCATGAGTTTTAAAAATATAAATATTTTAATGGGCCTTTGGTACATTCCAATGTCATTCAGTCAAGTATTTCCTAAGCATTTAGCATGAACTTCAGTGATACTGGTGGACTACTGAAACAAAAAGGAGTGTCCCAAGCAAGTATTACGATTTTCTAATGGGTTTGACAGGGTGCATCATGAGGTACATTAGGTACATTCCAAAGTCATTCTAAGCATTTTCTAAGCATTTAGCACGAACTTCATTGATACTGGTGAACTACTGAAACAAAACTGAGTGTCCCAAGCAAGCTATATGGTTTTCTAATGGGTCTGACAGGGTGTTCCATGAATTTTAAAAATGTAAATATTTTAATGGGCCTTAGGTACATTCCAAAGTCATTCTAAGTATTTTCTAAGCATTCAGCATGAACTTCAGTAATACTGGTGGACTACTGAAACAAAAAGGAGTGTCCCAAGCAAGTATTACGATTTTCTAATGGGTCTGACAGGGTGTTTCATCAGTTTTAAAAATGTAAATATTTTAATGGACATTAGGTACATTCCAAAGTCATTCTAAGCATTTTCTAAGCATTTAGCACGAACTTCAGTGATATTGGTGGACTACTGAAACAAAACTGAGTGTCCCAATCAAGCTATATGGTTTTCTAACGGGCCTGACAGGGTGTTCCATGAGTTTTAAAAATTTAAATATTTTAATGGGCCTTAGGTACATTCCAAAGTCATTCTAAGCATTTTCTAAGCATTTAGCAAGAACTTCAGTGATACTAGTGGACTACTGAAACAAAACTGAGTGTCTCAAGCAAGTATTACGATTTTCTAATGGGTCTGACAGGGTGTTTCATGAGTTTTAAAAATGTAAATATTTTAATGGAGCTTACGTACATTCCAAAGTCATTCTAAGCATTTTCTAAGCATTTAGCACGAACTTCAGTGATACTAGTGGACTACTGAAACAAAACTGAGTGTCTCAAGCAAGTATTACGATTTTCTAATGGGTCTGACAGGGTGTTTCATGAGTTTTAAAAATGTAAATATTTTAATGGGCCTTTGGTACATTCCAAAGTCATTCTAAGCATTTTCTAAGCATTTAGCAAGAACTTCAGTGATACTAGTGGACTACTGAAACAAAACTGAGTGTCTCAAGCAAGTATTATGATTTTCTAATGGGTCTGACAGGGTATTGCATGAGATTTAAAAATGTAAATATTTTAATGGGCCTTAGGTACATTCCAAAGTCATTCTAAGCATTTTCTAAGCATTTAGCACGAACTTCAGTGATACTGGTGGACTACTGAAACAAAACTGAGTGTCCCAAGCAAGCTATATGGTTTTCTAATGGGTCTGACAGGGTGTTCCATGAATTTTAAAAATGTAAATATTTTAATGGACCTTAGGTACATTCCAAAGTCATTCTAAGTATTTTCTAAGCATTCAGCATGAACTTCAGTAATACTGGTGGACTACTGAAACAAAAAGGAGTGTCTCAAGCAAGTATTACGATTTTCTAATAGGTCTGACAGGGTGTTTCATAAGTTTTAAAAATGTAAATATTTTAATGGGCCTTTGGTACATTCCAAAGTCATTCTAAGCATTTTCTAAGCATTTAGCAAGAACTTCAGTGATACTAGTGGACTACTGAAACAAAACTGAGTGTCTCAAGCAAGTATTATGATTTTCTAATGGGTCTGACAGGGTATTGCATGAGATTTAAAAATGTAAATATTTTAATGGGCCTTAGGTACATTCCAAAGTCATTCTAAGCATTTTCTAAGCATTTAGCACGAACTTCAGTGATACTGGTGGACTACTGAAACAAAACTGAGTGTCCCAAGCAAGCTATATGGTTTTCTAATGGGTCTGACAGGGTGTTCCATGAGTTTTAAAAATGTAAATATTTTAATGGGCCTTAGGTACATTCCAAAGTCATTCTAAGCATTTTCTAAACATTCAGCATGAACTTCAGTAATACTGGTGGACTACTGAAACAAAAAGGAGTGTCCCAAGCAAGTAGTACGATTTTCTAATGGGTCTGACAGGATGTTTCATGAGTTTTAAAAATGTAAATATTTTAATGGACCTTAGGTACATTCCAAAGTCATTCTAAGCATTTTCCAAGCATTTAGCACGAACTTCAGTGATACTGGTGGACTACTGAAACAAAACTGAGTGTCCCAATCAAGCTATATGGTTTTCTAATGGGTCTGACAGGGTGGTTCATGAGTTTTAAAAATGTAAATATTTTAATGGGCCTTAGGTACATTCTAAAGTCATTCTAAGTATTTTCTAAGCAATCAGCATGAACTTCAGTGATACTGTTGGACTACTGAAACAAAAAGGAGTGTCCCAAGCAAGTATTATGATTTTCTAATGGGTCTGACAGGGTATTGCATGAGATTTAAAAATGTAAATATTTTAATGGGCCTTAGGTACATTCCAAAGTCATTCTAAGCATTTTCTAAGCATTTAGAACGAACTTCAGTGATACTGGTGGACTACTGAAACAAAACTGAGTGTCCCAAGCAAGTATTAGGATTGCATTCTCCGGAGCCTTGTTTTCTAAGTTATAGGCTTCGTTCGGTGGAGGTCTCCTTTTGGTTCGGCATGTGTAGATAATAAAGGCGATTATGCTAAAAGCAATAATTGCATAGAGAAGAGAATAATGATGAATGTCATGGCCTGATACTGGGAGCTGCTCTTCTTGTATCTGTAGTATTCGCTTGTACAGCTCAGTTATGTCCCTGTTGTACGCCTATCCATCCACTTCATCGATAGGTTGACTTTCGGTAGATGTGACGAGTTAATTATGGTTTCCTTGTACATTTTATAAGTTTTTAGAAAGATTGACCCTTCCTTCAAAGTGCACCCGCCTTTAAGAGATATTATTCCATTGCGTGGTAGTGATACTGCTACGAAATCTCCATCACTGGTTATAGTAGCCTGCCGCTCTTGAACGATTGAGAAAATCCACTTATTGTTTTTCAACTTTATCCATGTATCTCTTGGATTTTGCGATACTCTTTTTACAATGTGGCAGTTGAATGGTTGTTGTGATGCCAATAAGTCTAATTCACATATATAATTGTTGTTGTGAATGAATGGAATGTAGCAACACACAAATATATTCGCTGTTGCTATGCTTGCAATGGCTAAACTCGTCCTTTGTCGTGATGTAATATTCATCACGATGTATGGAGGTAACCAAATAGTCCATTGAAGCTTGAATGAAGACTCCTTCGATTGTAGGAAGAGGTGTAGGTTTAAATACTTGATATTTCGCCGTGTTCATCAATGGAATTTTTAATTCAAAAATCAAATATTGACCACTTAATTTTCCTCTGCCTGACATGATTTGATACCGGCTCAATAATTCATAGTTTTCATTTTGTGGGTGCAGCAGAACGTCTGAAGGCATATGCTGGTTTATATTTTGAAGTGCCTTGTTAAGTTGATTTGGTGGTAGGATTGAAGTGCTCACTGCTTTGTTGTTTCAATTTAAAAGGACATCAATTAGTTTTTGCTGAGGGTCTTTGAAGTCGAGCATCAGAAGAAGTGCATGAAAGGTTAAAGACGTCAATTTTTGACCTTTGTTGATGTCACCTAATGCAGAACTTATTTGTTGTGTAATATCATGCCAATGACGTATGTTGTCTTCATCAATTCGTTTTAAGATGTTTAAAGTTGCGTCAGCAATAGATGTTCTATTCTTGGCTATCATTGAAAGGTGTTGTTGATTTAGTTTAACCTTTTCTATTTCCTCTTCATAATTCTTCGCATCCCGGTCACCTAGAAATCCAAATAGGTCACTTGCCAAATTGCCCACGATTTTTAGGATCCCATGTTTTCTTCTCCTTTCTCTGTAGTGAAGTATTGAGTTCTTATCCTCGATTTCAGTTAGAATATGTATGAGCTGAGTGTTGATTGCAGAGCATATCTGATGATTGTCTTCAGCTGTTTCTATGCAAAGTTGATCCACGTTTCTTGCCAGATTTCCATATGCTGTCAAATCTGAATAGTAGGATGTGAGGTGGAAGTGTGATTGTGTGATGATTGTCTTCTGCTGTTTATATGCAAAGTTGATCCATATTCCTTGCCAGATTTCCATATGCTGTCAAATCTGAATAGTAGGATGTGAGGTGGAAGTAAACTACTATTTTTCACTGCTGATTAGTGAATCGGAGATTTCCTAAATTTTCTAGATACAGGCCAGGTTGGTGACTAAGAGTGGTGATGTTGTACGGCAGTGTAGTGATCGCCACTAAACATAGTAGAAGTAATGGTAGAGCTATGAGATTGGTGGCTTTAGGAACCTTGGTGCGGGAGTCATTCGCTGACTAATTTTGCGATTTCTCAGTGTTGAACGATAGGACACTTACTTTGGTAATGGGTCTTTTGAATATGGAACCATTCCCTCCTTTTACTGTGACTACCCCAGTCCTACCATCGCGGCCAGGATGCAGATCAATGATCCTTCCCAAAGGCCAGTTTGTTGGCGGTAAGTTGTTGTCTTTTATTAAGACAATGTCGTCTACTTTAACCATTGGTTGTTTGCTGGTCCATTTAGTTCTTTGTTGTAGTTCGGCAAGGTAGTCATTTGACCAGCATTTCTAAAAATCTTGAACCATTTTTTGTAGTAATCTCCACCGATGACAGGAAACAGGAATGTTTTCATTCAGCATGTTCAATTCTGGGATAGTTATTAGTGAATCACCAACTAAAAAATGTGCCGGTTTTAATATCAACGCATTTGGATCAGATGAAACTGGTGTAAGTGGCCTTGAATTGAGGCATGCTTCTATCTGTGATGTAACCGTTGCTAACTCTTCATATGTGAGGGTTGTGTCTCCAATTACCCGTTTAAGATGGAATTTTCTGATGCTTCCCAAAGTTTCCCAAAATGTGCAAAGCATACAAATACTGCTATGTATCCTTTGTATGACTTATTCCCACGTCCTTTAGAAACTCTTAGTGAGATTGGTCTGGCGCAGTCAACTTCTGTGTTAGTAAATGAACGTGATGGCATGACTCGTTCTTTGGGTAAGCTTGCCATTAGTTGGTGCCTTGTTGAAGCATTGAACCGAATATACGTGATGCATTTTGCTATCTCCGTACGTATGCTGCTTCTGCCGTTCGTGATCCAATATTTGTTTCTAAAATGTGACATTGTTAACTGAATCCCCCCATGCAATGTTTTTACAATTGTTTGATTAGTAGCTTTGTGAATCTATGTTTTGGAGGCAGTATCTTTAGTTCAATAAGTTACAATTAGTTATTCTCCCTCCTACTCTTAGTATTTTATGTTCATCAATAAATGTATTAAGCGAGAGGAGCTTACTTTTCTGTTATATTGTTCTGTTATATTGTTCTCCTCAAATTGGATCCAACGTGGAATAAATATTTCTTCCAGAAAAGGTAGAGAATCTTTAAATTCCTGTCATTTTGTTGATATGTGTGACGGAAGTTTTTCGTCCCAAGATAGGCCTGCTAGCCAGATTTCTTGCATCATCAGTTTAGCTACAACTGTTATTGGTGCCAGCCAGAAACATAAATTGTGATCATTGTGTTGTAGTATTCAGCGACCATAGCTTGATAAGATAACTGAATTTATTTCAGAATTTTATCGGTTCGATAATGAATATTACTTCTGTACAACTACATCGAAAAATTTAGTTGCCAATAGTCTTGTTAAAATCAAAATGGGAGATTGCTTTGTAAATTAGGCTCGAGTTTATAGACATAACATAAAGGAAGATAGGTTTGCTATAGTAACTTAGAAATTGACCAGGATACAGATCTCTGACTAATCACTTTATTAGTAAATTTGTTAGTAAAAATATAATAAGTTGGTTAGAACACAACAACATCCCAATGCTTAAATCAAATTTTTATAAAAACAGCTTGCTTCAAATTTTTCGATACGATTAAAGAAATAAATTTAATAAGGATTAAAATAAATTTAATCTATACCAAATATAATAAGAATAAATTTCAGCTTCCAATAATAAAATAAATAATCACTTTTCAATCAAAAAGTTTAATCAACAATAAATCCATGAGAAAACAACACTTTCAATGACCACCCGTAATAAACCTCAAATGAACAGCCAAAACATTTCAAGTCATTATGGAACAGAGATGTGGAAGACACTCCAGCCAAGCACTTCAAAAACCACTCGAAAACCTACATCTCCAGCCCAAAACAAACCCTAACTTTAAAACACCCTAAATGCTAATCCCAAACAATTTAGCGATGCAAAGCACTTTAATAAAATAATAAATAAAAAAACTTTGGGTTTTAATTTTAAATAAAACATTTATTAAATAAAATAATTTGTATTATTTTGTTGAACTAGTTGGTGAGCTGCGGCGATGTTGTTGCTCCGTTCAAAAACCATAATCGAAGAAACAGAACCATTTTTTGCCTTCTTGTCAGGGTTGGCTCCCCACTGGGTAACCAAAAAAACCCACCCGGGTACTTTATGTACTTGAGTAATACTTAAAAAAACCGGGTGGGTTTTTGGGGGGTAATAATACTTCTTAAAAAAGCGTATGTTGTTTGTTTATTTTTTTCTTCTAATAAACAATTTCAATTACATATTTTTAATTTATGCTTTGATAAAATTCATTCTTTAGAACATAAAGAGGACAGGTGTTTCAAAAATTCATTTGTTAAATTGTATACTTAATAATAAGGTAACTATAGGGTTTTCCAATAAGAGTGATATGATTTCTTTAAAAACACACACTAATTGTTAAGGAAATTGAAATGTTTTTTATTTAATGTAAAGTACAATCGATACAATTAAGTTCTGAATTAAACGTCATTCAAATGGCCTCCACGACTTCTGCAGGAGCAAATTCGAAGAACCCAATTTTCGAGCACTTTTTTCACTAAATCAAGTCGTATGTCATGAATAGCACGTTCAATATTGACTTGCAAAGCTTGAAGAGAGTTTGGCTTATTGCTAAAGACCAATGACTTCAAATAACCCCACAAGAAATAGTCTAATGGTATTAAATCACAACTTCTTGGAGGCCATTCAATATCACAATTTCTTGAAATAATCGAATCTCCAAACTTTTCTCGCAATAATTCAATTGTTGCACTTGCTGTGTGGCACGTAGCCCCGTCTTGTTGGAACCAAATGTTGTCAAGATCAACTTCTTCCAACTTCGGCCATAAAAAGTTGGTTATCATCGATCTATACCGATCTCCATTGACAGTAACGGTGTTACCAGCTTCATTTCGAAAAAAATACGGACCGATGATTCCACCAGACCAGAAACCACACCAAATTGTCAATTGTGAATGTAATGGTTTTTCATGAATAATTTGTGGATTTTTTTTGCACCAGAATCGACAGTTTTCTTTATTTACCGCACCACTCAGATGAAAGTGAGCCTCATCGGAGAAGATAATTTTCTTAAAAAAATCGTTATCGTTTTCTAGATGTTCCAAGACAAAATCAGCAAATTCACGACATTTACGGTAGTCAGTTCTTGAGTGAGAACAATTTTATACGGATGCAAACCCAAATCCTTTCTCAAAATCCGCCAGGTTGTGGTTTGAGACAGTCCCAATTCTTAAGAACGTCTTGGAATCGACAAATTGCGGTCTTCAGCCACACTTGCCTGAACGGCAGCAATATTTGCATTACTTCGAGCGAATCTTTGTCTTATTGGCACTTCAACATTATGTAAAGAAAATGTACGCTCAAAATTTTCAACAATTCGACGAATAGCGAGCACACTTGGACGATTATGACGACTATAAAATGGCAAAAGCGCACGAAAAGTTGCAATTGAAGAACGATTATTTTGATAATAAAACTGAATAATTTGTAAACGTTGTTCTTGCGTATATCTCACCATGATGAAATTGTAAACATTACTGAATACAATGAAACAAAAAATGACAGATCATGACATATTACAAATGGCCGAAACGTCACTTAAAAATCATATCATTCCTATTGGAAAACCCTATATAATATATATATAAGGAACAAATACATATCACAGATATGAAAAATTATAAACAACATTTGTGTGTCATTTTCGCGCGCCGCACACGTCCACACTTCCTAATTTGCTGCCAAAATGTTTTCGTTAACCGCGTTCGGTACAAATTTTGTAAATGTGAGTTTTGCGCAGATAATAAATGATAACCGATGATAAACATTAGAAGTCAATATTTGTGGTAGATCTATCAGAAGAAGCGATACGAGCGATATAATCTCGTTGATCTGTGTCTGCAAGATTGACGAAGTAATCGCTTCGTCAATAATAACAAAATTCCGTAGATCAAAATCCCATTTTTTTATTATAAAGACAATCGGGGGTTTGTGTGCGGCAGCCCCCTTCCCCAGCCGGTCAACCAGCTCGATAAATAATCAGCTAACTTATGTACGTTATCAAGACGCGAGGTCTGCTGAAAACATCGCTGTTGTGCGTGAGAATGTACCGAAAACTCTGAGGCAGTCAATTTCTCGTTATTCACAAGAACTTGGCCTTCTCGCCACTTCAACTTGACGAATTTTGGAGGAACTTAAGGTAAACAAGGAACTTAAGGGGCTCTGGAGCAGTTGGAAGTGGACCCAAATCTCGCCAAAAAAAATTATCTTTAACGACGAGGCCTATATTTGTATGAATGGATACGTGAACAATCAAAGATGTCGGATTTGGGGCGGTACCAATCCAAACGAGATGCACCAGCACCAAATGCATCACGAGGAAGATGCTGTTTGGTGCGCATTTTGGTCTGATGGAATCATCGGTCCGTACATCGTCCAAAACGAAACTGGCATAGCCATAACCAGCCACTTTTTGTGGCTTAAATTGGATAGTATGGATAGCGACGACATGTGGTTCCAACAGGACAGCGCTACGTGCCACACAGCACATGCCACGATGGAAGCATGGTTATCTCGCACAGTGGTCACGTGAACTGGCTAACTTGGGGCTACCTTAAATCGCAGGTCTATGCGAATAAACCGCAAACAATTTATGGTCTCAAAGTCAACATAAGGAATACCATCTAGCAAATTAAGCCAGATTTATACAGCAAAGTCATCGAAAATTAGACCTCCCGAATACGTGCCCCGAAGCAATCGGACATTTGAACGACTTTACATTTAAAAATCGAGCGTCCTTATTGAAAGACCCTTTAAAAAGTGTTTTTTATAATTTGAGTTTAACGCAAATTTGGAGAAATCGAGCCTAAAATATTTGGTGACGACATCAAAATTAATTGACTAAGAATTTTGTCATCAACGACGTGTTCATGTGACGAAAAATCGTCACATCAACAACAATTGGAAAATAAGGCGAGTAAAAACGTCCATTTTTCTACTTTTGCTTACTTCACAGAACAAAATTTTTGATCAACCGATTTTGTTCAATTAGATTCGTATGCCAAAAAATGACGTGCAAGAAGAATCGCGAAATGACGTACAATCACTACAATCATCTGCAAGTGCAGAAAACCCAAGTTCCCGATATCCAGTAGTGGTCTTCGTAGTATATTTTACGAAATGGATCACCATGTGTGCAACATCCGAGTGTAATAATGAAAAATGGGAATCTCCACAAGGGATTGTAAATAACGATACTGCACAAACAACAACACTTTCAAGAACACAACACAATGAAAATTCAACTTTACAATGCGAAACACCAATGAGAAGATCAAACCGTCCAAGGCAGAAAATCGTGTTATAGCATTAAATATCGATCGATTAGTTTTTTTTTATTGAAACTTTAATTTGCATTCAATTTTTAAAAAAATATGCTAATCAAATTTTTTTGTTATTTAGTATTGTTCGATCTGTCAAAAAATTCACGAGGGAGGAATTGGAATAATATCACTTCATTTCTAGCAGTTTCGTTATTTTGTATAATTGTCAACTCTTTGTTACTTTGTCATATTGTTAAAGTTGGCCAAAAGTTTCCAGACATTATGTTTTCTGTCCCAACCGGAAATATTATAATATGTCGATAATGCAGATTGTATCGATAAAGAAGTTTAACTTTAATATTCAACCAAGAAATGTTTAAAAGTAAGAAATGAATCATCAATTATCTAAACGAAAAATGTCAATAACAGACATCTATACAATAGTTACGTTTAGCTGATGAAAGGTTTGCATATCAAGATTTTGATCCGATCTGACTGTACCAATTTGATGAACCATGACCTTAAGTAGAATTTGATTATATGTTTGGAGTGGGTTTGATGAGGTTATATTGGTGAAATCTTCTATTTTCCATTGTTTCGGCGATAAAACTGTTCGCCTATCGAGATTTTGCCAAATAACCAGTGTCTGTTTCACTATGAAAGCTCTATAAAATACGACCTAAGATTCAAATTCTAAGTTTAGGCTGAAAGATTATGAGTAAAAATTTTATTTTTCCCATGTTTTGTCGAAAACATCATTCATGCAACATAACATAAAAATAAAAATTTCACCTCTATAGCCTCATCATACCCACCCCTAACCGATAATCAAAATCTACTTATGATTATGGACTATCTCATCGGCCTAGTCAGATTGGTGTTCATGTGGCATAATCTCGAATGACAGATGATTTTATCGTCAGAAGAAGGGAAAATTAAAAATGTCACCCCTATAACCCCAACAAACTCACTCCTAACTAGTCAGATTGGTGTCCTTCTGTCAAAATCTCAATTGATGACCGATTTTTATCGTCAGAAGAAGGGAAACATAAAAACTTCACTCCTACAACCCCATCAGACTCACCCCTATCCTATAATCAAAATCTACTTATGATTATGGGCGATCGCATCGGCCTAGTCAGATTGGTGCCCGGGGGGCAAAATCTCGAATGAACGAAAATAAAAAGTTCACCTATATAACCTCATCAGACCCATCGCTAACTTATAATCAAAATCTACCAATGAGCATGGACTATCGAATTGGCATAGTCAGATTGATGTCTATCTTGTTAAATCTCGAATGATGAACGATTTTATCGACGAAACAAGGGAGGAAACAAGGGAGGAACCATTTTTAAAACCTACCTTTAAAATCTGCCTATGGTCACGGCCCATCGAAGTGATGTCGCCAGATTGGGATATGTCTGGCATAGTCTTGAATTACAAACAAATTAACGACAATTATATAGGGTGGGCCATATAATTTTTTTTAAATGCAATAAAACAAAAAGTTCTCAATATTTTTTCAAATTTATTTTTCATTGTAAAGAACAACACTTCCGATTAATTATGGAATACTATTTCATTCATATGACTGCCTCGGCTGGTCTTGACGTACCCCATACGGTCGGCCCAATTTTTGAGCACATTTTCGATGGTATGCAGCAGTATGTCTTCAATGACAAAGCGAATATTGTTCTTGAGAGCGTCAATCGTTGCTGGTTTATCGGCGTCACACTTATCTTTGACGGCACCAAATCACAACTCCGAGGCGGCCAAATCACATCAGCATTTCGGCTGATAATTCGATCTTCGAACACAGTGCGCAAAAGATCAATTGAAACGTGTGCTGTGTGGCATGGAGCGCCGTCTTGTTGAAACCAAATGTTGCCTATGTGCTCCTCTTCAAGTGCCGGAAACAAAAGATCGTTTATCATGGCGCGGCAGCGCTCACCATTGACAATAACGGTGGCTCGTTACCGGACTACTCGGACCAAAATCCGCACCAAACAGTGACTCGTTCAGGATGCATCGGCTTCTCTACGATCACGTGCGGGTTCTCCGTGCCCCAAATGCGACAATTCTGCTTGCTTACATAGCCACCAAGATGGAAATGCACCTCATCCGAAAAAACAATTTTTTTGCCAAAATCGTCATCCTCTTCAAGTCGAACACAAACCTACTCAGCGAACTAAAAACGCAATGGGTGGTCTCTTTGCTTCAATTCCTGAACCAATTGAACTTTATACGGTGTCATAGCAAGCTCTTTATGCAGAATTCGTCGCAATGTTGTGCGTGAAATGTTCAATTCTTGAGCACGATGACGAGTTGACGTTCCCGGCGACTCACGCACATTCTCGGCTACAGCATCAACATTTTCGTGTCTACGCTTGGTTGGCTGCTTGGTTCGTGTTGGTTTATTAATTAGCATGCCTGTTTCTTTAACTTTATTCACAAAATAACGCACATATGGAGCTCCCAGCGCTTCGTTTCTTCCGAAAACCGCATGCAATTTTCGCACACATTCTGCAACATTACCATGATTTTCGAAGTAATGTTTCAATATTTCCCAGCGTTGTTCAAGCGAATACACAACCATTTTCGTTTAGCGGAAGGATAAAACTAACTTTTTGCTAAATCAGAAGTGACATAATCCTTACCATACTCACAATAACCGCAAGTTCAAAAAAGTTAGATGGCCCACCCTGTACATCAGTTAAAGCTTGATAATTTTTAAACTTCTTTAACGGCAATTTTGCAAATATGGCATTATTTTTAATACTATACTTTCTTAAGTTATTACCGCTCACAAACCTCTTTAAATGAGACGTTTTCCAAACATAAAACTTTTAACGTTTGTTATAATAAATTTTTGAAAGTTGGCCGTATGCTGCTATAAACACATCAAACAATAAATTTATATCGGTTAAATTGCAAATAGTATATTTGTTGTTTGTTATGATACTCGTATGTACATATGTTTTAGGCTGATTTTGTAGGTTAGTCACTTTCGGCTAGGATATTTCAATTTAACTTATAGTTTTTTAACTTTGGGCTGAAGTAGTCACAACACTATCTGCATTGTCGATTTTTTCACTTTCGGTTGGCAACTTTTGGCTAACTTTAACAAGATTACTTTTTCTGTTGTATGAGAATACAGGGAATCAATTGTGAAACGAGATTCTCGCTAGACGTGTCGTGAATAAAAAATATAATTCGATTTAACCATTTTTATTTTATTTGGTTAAGAATTATAAAATATACCAACAAGTTAGTTTTGTTTTCAATTTCACATTTATTTAGAAATAGTGGTCAAGCCCCATCCGTGGTAAATGCACTATTCCCTAGATAAACAATAATAGATTTCCATGCCAAATGTTTTTAAATATCACAATAATTCCATTTAAATGGTCCATTGAACCGAGAAATACATAAAAGCGCGGCCAATCAAAAAATTTAATAGATTGACCGTGTTATCACACCAATCAGTCACTAAAAATCGTTTAATTGCACGATCATCCCGCGGGGTACCATAATATTATTACCGTTATGAAAATTTTATTTTTTTACAATCAATTAATATTTGATTACGTGTCGCAGTGAGACAAGCAAAAAAATATAAACCGTTTTTGTGTTATGCCAAAAAATTATTTTGCAATTAAATTAATTTTAATGTTTTGCGGAGAACACAACGCACAAATCGAAAATCAGATATTGTACGTCGCACATATAAATTTTAATAATTAATAATTTAATGAAATATTATGTATTTCGATAATACCGATATTCATATAAATTTTAGTTAATTATTTTATTTATATACGCGTATTTATTTATTTGACCCGCCACCACTTTTATGCTTGTACATACATATATCAAAAATCTGCATAATTAATAAATTAATTATATCGTATATGGGAGCGAACTATAAATAACCGGCAAAATATTAAAACAACACAACTACAAATTGTGTAAATTTAATGATTATTTGATTCAATTAAAATGTAATAAATTTATTTATTTATTACAACGAGTGCGCGCGCTAATTAATTCTCTTGTGCTTGGTGCGGACTGAGTGTTTTAATTACATTTAAGACAAAAATTTTAATTTATGACTTTTCGAAATATGTTTATATGTACATAACTGTTAATTTGTAAATTTATATATAAGTTAATTAATTAGTTATACAGAAAATAATAGAGTTTTAATTTACTACTATGTATATAACTATGTATGTGTTTCTATTAATTTAATAATTTATGATTTATGACCAATTTTTCATAAAGCATATACATACACAAATTGCTAATCGCACGTGTAGCATCTAGGCGCCAAACTTTTGTTTAGAAGGTAATTTTGAACCACCCACCAACTAATAGATCATCGCGTCAAGATTAAATATTGATTGTAGAAAACTAGAACAAATGCTACAATTAATTAAAAATGTATGCTAATGCTAATGACCTAATCCAAATAAGAGATAAAAAATTTTTGTTTGGTCATAACCGATGGTGGTGACTATTTAACTTCACAATTGAAATGACACAACATAAATATGGGTATAATGTCAAAAATTGATTCATTCAATTAAATTTTATGAAATGTCATACATTTACGAAGTGTTAAACGATGTATTTAAATACGTAGTGAACTTTTCCCGGGGTTATCCAACTCGTTTGCACGTCAGATGGGATTTTAACAGGCATTTTGTTTCCAAAAAGCTAAGGGGTTGTTAAGTAAACCGATAGATTGAGTTTACTTTTAGAAATCCTGTATCTGAAATACATTGGACCGGTCCTATAAATTACAAAACGGTCGCCAAACATATTTATTTATTTATAATCCAAATAAATGATTTGCATACATAAAATTGAATTAATCTACTTTTAAAATTATCTTTCACTAAGCAAAAGCCAAATAAATTCTTAATTTTATTGAAAGTCTTTCACATCATCTTCACCGGTTCTGTGTCTATCTAAGTGGAGGAAGTCATGATCTCTTACTTGATTTACTGTTAGTTTATCGTGAACAATTTATCGTGGAACAGTTTATCGTGAGGACAATTTACCGTGGCTGCGGGCTAATAGTCGGGTAAATCCTTTACTATGGTAAAAATCGAATTTATAACAGATTTTTCGATCAGTTTGCCATAGAGTTTTTGAAAAATAAATGAATTTATCGACAAATTTACTTAAATTGATTTTTACCCAACTATTGGCCCACAGCCCGTATATCATAATTAATGTCTTGGATTTGAAATATCTTAAAAGATAAAACTTTTTCCATAATGCAATTCGGTCATTTCTTAACCGATTACGATGAGGTTGGGTTTGTTGGATGGAAATGGGATTCTCAAATGATTTTTGGAAGAAGTTCTTGAATATGGCCATCTGGGATGGAACTAAGTCAGACATTTCGGACATTTCTTAACCGATTATGATGAGATTTGTTTTGTAGTATGTGATAGATGTTAAGACATCCAATCTTACCAGAAACTTGTTTACATCATGAGCCCTAGATAGACGCCTGCTTACGTCGCCCCTAACCTGGGGAGCACTAGCTGATGAGGCATTGGTTTTGCGGCATCAATAACTTGCCCTGACATGTAGTGTCAATAAGCAGGAGCAGAATTTTTCTTGAATCGTTTTCGATAGATCACCTTATTCATTTAGAGTTGCCTAGCGAGCGTATTAATCAAGCACTTTTCGCCCTCATATTACCTTCAAATATAATTAAAATAGATTGACTATATAGAACTATAAATCTTACAGTTTTACGAAGACTTCGTAACGAATAAAAAAATGTTTTCTTTAAACATTCTAAAATGAATGAATGTTCTAAAATGAAACAATCAAAACGGAAAGCTTCCACAGCTTCCAAAAACTTGATGGCACTAGAGGAAAAATTGGCAATAGCTTCGTCAATTATAACCGGAAACACACAGAACGCACTTTGTGGAAGCAATAGGGAACAAGCCTGAATTTGGAGTTGGGTTACTCATCACTAACATCACAAATTCGTAATTAACTTCATACCTATTAACTATCATATTTTCGTACTCAACTTTCTTGGGCGTCACTTTGACATTTCGTGTGTCAATATCCAAGCCCCAAGGGAAGATAAGCTCGATGATTAATCATAGCATGCTTTCTACAAACAACATCATAGAATCGTGAGCAAAATGCTACAATAAGGCGTCAAAATATTACTGGATGAATTAAATGTTCAAATCAGAGGCGCTCACGAGGTATATCGCGGCACCATCAGTTCGAACTCCGTACGTTCTGTTTTTAAACAACAAAGGGACATGAACCATTCTTCTAGTTTTGTTCTACAATCCATTGGTTGCATGCACGTATTTCCTATATAAACGCATTCATAAATGATTGACATTTCACTAGAACTATATATATCAGTAAAAAACCAGGCGCCAAGTTAGAAAAACGTATATCATCTATATATATATACAACGTACAATAACCCTTCCATCATCATATACGTTCAAACTGTCCGTTAGATAATTGAAGCATTCATAATCATGTTAACTGCGACTATTTCGATAACACTAATTCAGCCATTTTTTGATCTCGGCGGGAATCAGTGGTAAAGTGGCCATATTCCAGAACTACTTCCAAAAATCATTCTAGAATCCCACTTCCATTAAAAATGTGAAATCCCATAAAAATCGCTTCAGAAATCGAGTGCCGTCCAAGGTAACCATATTCCAAAGCTCTTTCCAAAAATCATTTAGAATCATATTTCCATCCAACATACAAAATATTTTCAATATCGATTAAGAAATTACCAAGTTCCATATTCCAAAAATTCTTCCCAAAACCATTTAAGAATCCCATTTCCATTCAACGTACCTAATCTCAACATAATCGGTAAGGAAATTACCGAATTCCGTCCCAGGTGGCCATATTCCAGAACTTCTACCAAAAATCATTTAAGATGCTTAATGAGATTTAGGATGCTATGCATGCTGTATTCCCATCCAACATACTCAATCCCATCATAATAGGTTAAGAAATTAACGAGTTCTGTCCTAGGTGGCTATATTCCAGATCATTTCCAAAAACCATTCTAGAATCCCATTTCCATCCAACATAACCAATATCATCATAATCGGTTAAAAAGGCCAAGTTCCTTCCCATGTGGCCATATTCCAGAACTTTTACCAAAAATTATTTAAGAATTCCACTTCCATTCAAAATGCCAAATCCCATAAATATCGGTTCAGAAATGACCGAGTGCCGTCCCAGGTGGCCATATTCCAGAACTTCCAAAAACCATTTAAGAATACCATTTCCATCCAACATACCCAGTCTCAACATAATTGGTTAAGAAATTACCGAGTTCCGTCCCAATTGGCCATATTCCAGAACTTGTTCCAAAAATCATTTGACCATCCCATTTCCATCCAACATACTCAATCCCATCATAATAGGTTAAGAAATTAACGAGTGCCGTCCCAGGTGGCCATTTTCCAGAAATTTCTCCAAAACACATTTTAGAATCCCATTTCCATCCAACATAAACAATATCATCATAATCGGTTAAGAAATGGCCAAGTTCCGTCCCAGGTGACCATATTCCAGAACTTCTTCCAAAAATCATTGAAGAATCTCAATTCCACCCAACATATTCAATCCCATTTTAATCGATTAATAAAGGCCGAATTCAATATAATTTTATAAACCGAAGACACTTGTTATATGGTCAATTTTACAAACTATGATAAAGTGGCGACGATAAATTGTCCACACGGTAAATTGTGTCCAAGTAGTTTATCTTGGTACGGTAAAATGTTCACGTTAAATTGAAACACTATAAATTGTTAACGATGAAACGACCACCACCCCTCTTAGTTGTCTACTAGGAACCTTTATTTAATAGAATTTAGTACAACCAGTACGTCGATTAGACCTAGTAGGTGATTCGCGACTATTTTGTAGCGTTGCCACTTGCCAAGTTGTATGTCTTACACCCGGTTAAATATGGTAAGGTTGTCGCTGGATGTTTACGTGCTATGGTAGATCATGATCATAAACCCGTTCATCTTTCCAGGTCAAGTAGCGTATAAACTTCTTTTGAATTTTCTCAATACTTTGGATATGTTCTTCGAGGAACGGGACATTTATAGCGTATTCCAGCTTGGATCGAACGTAAGCACAATACAAGATCCAAGTACTACCTAAAGAAGTACACCATTTGTCTGATAGCCTTGTGTAACAGGGTTGCCTCTTCGGTGAAATGATACAGATTTGCACTTTTCAATGCAGAGACACGCTAGGTTGTCAATATTTCCTGTAGTTTATTGGCATCGTCGACTAACTCGTAGGCTTTGTAGATTTTGAGGTCGTCTAGGAACATCAGGATATTGGAATACTTTATCACTTCAACAATACCATTAATGAAGTTTTTGAAATTCCATGGGCCAACGTGAGAGTCTTGTGGTACGCCAGAGGTTGCTTGTATTCTATCAACCTTATATCCCCTATTTCAATATATAGGATGCAATTACTCAAATAAGATTTGAATCAAGCTACGAATATGCTGGAAGATCCGAACTTGAATATATGTGTTTTGCAGTGGCTGACGAAGCTGGAAGCTTTTGCAAAGTCTGTGTACTACATCAACTTGTTTGTGCTTCTCAATTTCTTTAATAGAACAGCCAATACTGATTTGCTGATACTGCATATTACTAGTTCAAATAGCTTAGGTATAGCAGATATAGATGTAATACCTCTGTAGCAAGAAACATCATTTCTAGATCCAGTTTTGAAAATAGGCGTCACTCTAGTTATTTTCCACTTTTGTGGAAAAGTTGCCAATTTTAATGACTGATTAAACAAAATGCTTAGAGGAATTACCAAATTTTCAGAATTTTTCAAAAGTGAAGCCGTAATACCATCAGGACCACATCTTTCTCCGAGTCCTACCAATGCTCGCTGGATGTTTTCTGGCTCGATGTGTGGAGTAAATATGAATACACTTTATTCACTAGCGGTTGGATCTTTATAATTATCAATCTCTTCTGCTTAATAAACAGATTGGAACACTCAGCAAATCTCATCCCGGCTGGGTAGCCATCAGTTTCGCGTTTGATTTTAAACAATTTCGATTGCTTATATAGCTTCTGTATCTCAGTTCAAAATAAGATTTTGGTTATACGCAGTAAATTTCTGTTTACGAACTACCCTGGGAACATAATTTAAGGTTTTCTTTATAAGCCTTGACATTTACTTGTTCAAAATATTGTTGTAAATTATTCGAATTGGCTTTTTTGAAGTTGTAATATGGTTGCCGGTTTTGGTAATTTTGGAACCTGTTATTCACATTGTCATTGTATCAAAATATCATTAATAACGTAAAGGTAATTCAATTCATAGATTTGACTCAAATTTGAGTCAAATATGGTGGCGACGAATAAGTACTCGTTACCCGAACTCACGTTTACAGGCATAATCTCGTTCGTTTCTCCATCATAATTCCAACTAATATTTGAGAGATTGAAATCTCCAGTTATTAACATTACGTCTGATTGATCGGCTGTCTGATTGAGCGATCGCATCTATAAACCGCATATTGATTAGGGAAGAAGTCCGAACTTAATATTTTATCGTTGAATGATGTTTGACAGATGATATAAATCAAAATTATGAAATTGAGCTGCCCTTGAAGCCGTTTTATTTACATTTTGAAAGTAAAATGGCTGTTTAATAGTATTTTGTGGACGTGACAAGGTTGTGGTGTCATGATTACACTCCGGATTTGGGACACTATTTGTCCCAGTATGCGGGGTGACTGAAAAAACCCCTTTTTTGACCCCAATCAAATTCCTTGACAAATAATCCTGCTGGCCACAGAGTAGAGTTACTGGTACTTTGCAAAACTTCACCTGGGATATTGATTTTAGCATATTTCAAATCAAAGGAGTTGGGCAAACAGATAGTCAGTATTCGCGATCTTTGTCAGTAGTTTACGGAACTGTTCATCCGATACTGAATTGCATATGCAGCTAACGAAAAGCCACTTTCTGGGCTGTGCCACTCGAAAGGAGTACTCATCCGTTAATTCGATATAAAATGGAGCATGAGAACAACATAAGATGGGATTGTAACAAAATGGGAAGAAAACGAGATCCTGGCTAGGATACAACGTACCAATTATACATTGAACCGAAGATTAATCCGGCCAAATACCTCTATGGGGTGTAGCGCCAACAAATTAAAATATAAAGCGAGACTTCTCGTATTCGGATGATAGTGTTTTGTTTTGTAACCCGTAACGATTTGTATTTTATAAATTCCAAAAACGTTTGGAACGTTTCGTAAAATTTTTGAAACCTCTTACTAGAGGCCCTTTTAGGCAAAGGCATCTTCCAGCCCACGAATAAACGTTTTAAATTAAAAAATGTTTGTTAGTTTTAATTTTCTTGTGATCATATGTTGTGAGCGAGAAAAAGCGGCATAAACAATAAAATGTGGAATCTGTATATGGTACGCATTACTGAGATAATAACCTTTATCTGTAATTGTTGATTGAATTGATTATCGATTTGACATTTAATACAGAGACAATGCCCAAATAGGATAATCAACGTGAAAAGCATATTGAGGTCTGATACTCTGAACACTTTTGATACGTCAAAAAATAGAAATAGGTGGCAACTTAACACTGATAATGACATTTTTGCCACCAGATCACATAACTGGTTGGTCACTGCGCAGACAGGCTTTGTAATTTAAATAATATTGTTTTGTGGAAGTTAGTAGTTGATGACCAATTTGGCTTGAATTTAGCAACGAACAACTTCAAAAAATTATGACGAACTATAATCCACTTGTACTCTCTTTTACCGTAGTAAAAAAGATTTAAAAAAATCTTTGTGTGTGTGCGTATGTAGTGCCGTGCCCACTAAATCTCTTTTGGTTCTCTATAGCCCGGACGGATTGACTGACGGATATCAGTCCACTAAAAGCGGCAGCCCCCATAGCTATACCGTTGTTTGCAAATATTTTTAAAAGTATATCAATTACGAGAAAAACGATTATAAATTAAAACATTCTAAATTATGTAATTTTGCAACAATACCGGTTCAGATTATTTCTCCAAAATTTAAGCAGAAATGGCGTTCTCGACAAAATACTGTGCTGTTCAATACAAATTCAGGCCTCTTCTGCGTCCTAAAAATGGTCGATTGGAAGTAACAGCTTGCAAATAAGCTTCTTTCGTTTTCCACCGGAACCTACAGCTTTAATAAGAGCTTTTTCGTTTTTTACCTGTATTTTGAAACGTATATCATTTACGAGAACACTGGTTATGAACTGAAAGGTTCTTAATTTTTTTGCAACAATACCGGTCCAGATCAGGTTTCCAAAATTTAAGCAAAATTACTAGTTTTGACAAAAAAAACTGTTGTTCAGTAAAAATTTGGTCCCTGTACGGATGGCTTGATCGGGATGCACCTCATACTTAAGCTTTTTCCATAAATTGAGAGATCCCAGTGATATTTGGCCGAAATATAACAAATATTTGTAATTTTTTTGAAAAGTATCTCATTTATTAGGAAAACAAGGTAAAGTTTGGCTATCAACATTAACTCTACCTTGTTCGTAAACAAATGTGATGGAAATTGGCGAATTATTCAAGGGTAGGAACAATTAAATTGGTTTCTGAAACTCTGATGTTACTGATGTCGACAGCAAACGCTAGATCCGTCTACATCCTTACATTGTTTTTGACGTCTCTAGCAGTATAATCCGAGGAAAAATATTCATGGGGCCGATTTAGACTTGCCTTATCGAAATTGCAAATCATTTTCCGACAAAAAATTTTGGTGGTTCTTGAATTTCTTTTCACTAACTCCAATAAAAAATTGTCAAGGTCATGAAAACGTTATAAAACAGTTTTATGATTTGCAAGAAAACGTTTGAGTGCTTATTGATTTTTAAGGTAAAGAAATCAATTTCAATAAAGGTCGAATAAACGGTAACTTTACTATTAAAATTGTTGATTCAATTTGTTTTAGTACATGCAAAAATGTTAAAGGAAAGTATTTGGGTTTGTGAGTTGCCATTTGTAGGCTCTTAGATTCAGTGTTTTGGTATTTTGTTAATTTATTTTGGTTTATTGTTTTAACGTTCAGTTGAATCGAGCCATGATGCTGGGGACAAATTAAATATAGTTTTCAAAACTGTTACCTTAAAGAAGGCTACGTCGACATTTTAGCGAGATACATTTCCCAGTTTAAAATTAATTTGACAAGAAGAATATCGATGTATATCGTAGAAGTATTGAATCTTAAATCGAATATGTTTTTATGTTCAGGAGATATATGACTGATATTTTACTTGGTTCTGAGCCAGTTAAAAAAGTATGGTCTCTAGATGATGTATAGTTTCATCAAAAGTTGAAGAACCATAGAAAGATATGTACGCCGGATATTTTTGCTGACAGTCCTAATTCGCCTGTTCAAAAGCGAGGAAGATGTCAAAAAGTGAGCCAACGAAACGACATAAGTACCATAAAAACTTAACCGATTTGTACCGTTTCATAATTTGTGAACCTTACTTTCGCAAAAAACAAATAAATATTAATAAAAAGTCACACACTAATATAAAATTGTATATACACCCAAAACTTTTTTATGTTGTGATACGTTTTTTACCAACGTACCAAAAAAAACAACTTAAAAAATCACGTAAAACCGTGTAAAAAAACTGTACAAAACAGACATAGACAAAGACAGGTGGGGGAGGGGGAGGGGGGTCAGGTGTACACCCAAACCTGTTTTTACACACTATGTACTCATAGAAAAATAGGCCTAAAAGACCTAAACTTTTTTTGTCAGTTTTTCAAAAGCGTGTTTTTCAAAATCGTGTAAAACAAGACCGTGTAAAAACAGGTTAGGTACACTCCTTATACTTATACGAAAATGCCAAGTTTCGGATTTCAAACAAAATTTGCGTTCTAAAACTATGACCGTCTCGCCGCTGTAAATCAGTATGTAATTCGCCGCTGTAGCCAAATAGAGTGTGTATTTTACTATAAACTAGAAAATTCGACGGCGTTACTTGAATACATATAGTCATTCACAAAAATGTTCGTACACCTTAAAAATCGAACGGATTTCATATTAAGATCAAGAAATAATCAACGGGTTCTGAAGCTTGTGTTTACTTAGGCAAAAATAATAACACAGTCTGTTTGTTTAAAAAAAATATTTACTTCAATAAATAATTCACGTTTTTCGATGATACAAGGTCACAAAAATTTGCATACACCCTGTTTTAATTACCGTTATCTTTACTACAACGGAGTAAAGTTCCTAGGCATCAATTAGTTGTATTTAATTGATCTACGTGAAACAACATTTTGAATGTGTTTTAACAAAATGCTTTTCATAAAACGAAAAACGTCAGTAAAATTACGTGATGTGGTAGTGAAATTATTTAAAGAAGGCAAATCATAAAAAGAAATTGGAGCAATCGTTAAGAGAAAGCATTCTAAAATGCAAAGGGTTGTTAATAATTTCAAATAACGTGAAAATACAGCACGGAAACTACAAACTGGCCGTCCTCGGGAAATAACTTGTCGTACCGGTTATAAAGGATAATTGTAAGGATGGTAAAAAGCAATCCAGCCAAAAGTGCCTCTAAAATAGCTGATGAACTGGAAGAATCCTCAAAGATGGATTACTATTCATCCAGAAAATGTGTGTCGTATCCTTAGGGGAAATGGATATAATTGGCGTACTATGCGCAAAAACCCATTTATATCTGTTGTAAATAAGAAAAAAACAAAACAATTTGCAAAATTGTACCGAGACAAAGATATAGGATTTTGGCAAAATGTTTTATTTTCCGACGAAAGCATGTTTAAAATTTATGGATCAAATGAACATCGGAAAGTATGGAGGAAGCCTAATACGGCGTTTGAGGAAAAATATGTAAAACCAACACAATTAAACATGTGGGTGGGTCTGTCATGCTTTGGGGCTGTATGGCTGCAAATGGTGTCGGAAATTTATCGACGGAAACATGAGATATATTTGAATATTTAAAAAAATATCCCAACTAGCGGCGAAAAATTGGGTCTCCCTTCTGCGTGGTACTTCCAGCATGACAACGATTCAAAGCATACGGCGAAAATAGAGCAGCGCTCTAGGGATTCCGCTCCGTAGGGCCCCTAAACAACCAAATCACCCACCTCGATCACCAGATTTGAACCCTACGAAATCTACCCCCGAATTCTACAAGCATAGGATCACTACAAAAGAACAATTAAAATTGGCTTTAAAAGAAGAATGGAATAAAATAGGTTATGCTACTACCATGAATTTAGTGACTTCTATGCCTTCGATGATGAGAACTGCGCTGGAAGCCAAAGGAGGCTCAACAAAGTTCTGATTTTTCGAACTTCCATTCAATTTTCGATTCTTAGGGTGTACGCAAATTTTTGTGACTAACTATAAACTATAAAATTTGTGACGTATATCATAAAAACAAATTCATAGAACAGAAGACCAGACCATATTAACAAACTTTTTGTTTCGACTGTACGCATTCATGTTTCATCAATCAGCATTTAGAGGTATTAAGAAAAGTAAAAACACAAACTAATAAATATTATCGAAAACCTCAAAAGACATTATCATAAATATTTATATTGGTAACAACATAATTATGTAAAAAATTTCATTTCGACTTATTTGTAATTTTTTGACAACAAATTTGGTACTAAAAGTTACGTTTATTCGCGATTTCCAACAAAGTGACATCTGGTGAATAAAACGTGAATCACCGTTTGCGATAACAATCGAAACTGTCATAACAATCGATTTGAAAATTCTCGTCCCCCTCGTGAAAATCGCAAATAGAGTCGAGTTACGTTTAGCGCATTTTTAGCACATAACGGAAGTTTTACAGTTGCAGATCTTACATACAGCTTGTCAATTAGACTGTTCATCTTCTAGAGCCATACCAAACAATCGGTTGTGCAAAAAATAGTCTGGTGGCCGCCATATCTGTAGGCCGCAATTTTTTTTTATTTTGGATTTTTGTTTAATTTGGATCGAAATACAACTAAAAAAACACTCAAAATCAATCAAAACATTTATTTATTGAAAAGGTTTGTAATAACCCTAACAAAACCCCTATCAAATCTCTTTAAGATACCTCTTTACTATACCGATTATCGACATTTTATTTGACATCGTTACGAAATGTAGTCGATGTAACTCGATTCTAACCAGAATAGAGATTATTAATTTTTACAGAGTAGCGCTGAATACAGAAAAAAAAAATTGAAGACACTCCTATTTTTCGGATTCATTGTCGAAGGATTACATCGACGCCTGTGTAGCGGCGATACTACAAATCAAAAATGTTATAGGATCATGAAAACGCCTGGTAAGGAAGTTGCTGGAGCTACCAGTGTCTGCTAATTTACCCAGTGAACAAGTTTCGTTTTTAGTGTTAGGAAATTCAATCATATTTCTCCTTTGTTAGATTTGAACCTCGGCTGTAGGTTAGTGGACTTTTATGAACTTCGTGTATATTTTTAAGCTTTTCATAATTAATCATCCTATGATATCAAACTCTACATCAAATGTTGATATCTTCCTAAGTTTTGCATGTCAGCGGTATCCATATATTGAAATATATATTCTACATTGTTAATGAAGAGAATGAAAATTGAAGGTCCGACATGAATGCTCCGTGTGTGGTTCATCAGATGTCGCGACAAAGGCCTCAAATGTTGATGACTAAAACGTAACTCGATCCAAATATTTTTATTTTAGGTGGAATAAAGAACTGGGCTACTTAGTTGGATAAAGCGGGTTGCAACGGACGGTAAACTAACGTTAGGTCGATAATGTTAAACTTTGGAATGCAGGAAGGAGAGCTTTGTAAAAATTCTGTAAATTGAAATATCTGATTTACAGTTTGACCATCTTTCCACAACCAGAGAATCCCAGCAAAGCTTTTTTGGGAGCATAGGGCGTATACTAGGCTCGTATCTATCTTACTCTGTTGGGGGGCTACAGTTTTCATCTTCCAATTTGTTTTGCTTCAGCTAGGATTATTCTCTTATTTCATCGCTGGTCTTTTCATACTTTCCTTTTCCCTTGCGGGTGTTCCAATCCAACGACGACATCCTCGTTATATCGCTTCGTGATTTCCCCGGCGTTATGGCCAATCCAACTCCACTTCGTTTCTTTATTTCGGTCTTATGTCTCTGACTGATTGGTTTTTCTATGCAGTTCAAAGTTAGTTATGATGTTAGGCTAGACAAGCATTTCAGTATTCTTTCTTTCTGACTTTTTCTGTGTCTTTCCATGTTTCTCACCCATCCCCATACAGTAAGTCAGTAAGTACCGATTTCACACACGAGTTGAACATTCGTATCTTGGTCTTGCGTGACAGAACAGAAGAATACCGTGCAACGGTATCCAAATGCATTTACATCTTCAATTTGTTCATTGTTGATGTGTACATCGGTATAGTTTTATTTGTGTTGAGTCTCATCGTCTTGGTTTTACTGATGGTTTTATCTTGAGACCAACTTCACTAGCTAGAGATCTGATAGCTGTTGCACTTACTGCTGCATGTCTCTGAGTGTTTGTGTGTGCGCAGACATATCTGCATAGTCCAGACAGATCATTGAGGTTACCTGTTGTCCCCATTGTATGCGCCATTAGGAGACGTGACATCCAATTTCCGCATTACATTATATATTCAAAATACAATACGATCAGGAACAGCACTGGTGAGAAGTACGCACATCCTTCTTACTCCTCGAGTGTTTGTTATAAGTGTTTGTTAAGTATTTTTCACTTTGTTTGCCTTTATATTTATTATTTAACTGGGATTTTCAGCATCCCGATACATTTTTTGTATGAATGAGCTCAATCAATTTCTTTGGGATAACCATTTCACAAAACCATTTTCCATATTGAGTTCCTATTTATCGGTCGTATCAAGTCCGCGTTCGAAATCAACGAAGAGCAAGTGAATTCCATTCATTGGATTGTTCATTGATGATACACGAATGATGTGTTTAGTGCAATTTTTTCCTGGTCTAAATCCGCTTGTTCGTTTCTTAAATTTTGCATTGGTCGTGAAATTATGTTAAGGATGATATCATTACGAGTGAGTGGAGTATCTTTATTGTTGTTGTTGTGTTCAGGAGAGAGATACCTCGCCATTTCTTTTGCATACATATTCTCTTAGGGCGCCCACCTTTCTTGGAGATTTATAAAATTGTCAAGCCTTTCTTATGCTGCCAGAATTCCACACTTCTTGGATTATTGGTGTTAGAGTGTTTGTAGCTAGTAGATGAAATAAATATTTGCAATATTCCCACTTCGATGGGGTGGATGTGAGGGGGTGTTGCTAGTTTCGTTATTGGGTTGATTGAACCAGAGATTTCCGGTGTTGTTGTGATAACAACATCTCCCCCGAAATATTATTTCCATTTCTTTAACTTGTGACTTCATCCGTTTTGTTACTACTTTATTCCCCCTTTATAAGAAAGTGTGGCCCGGAGTAGGTATGTTTGTAATTTTGCTGGAGACGTGCCGGATGGCTTTCTGCATGCATATTTTCTTCGAACAGTTCTTGCCAGCGTCATCTTCTTTACTTGACGTGCCTGTTTCTTCGTATCTGCGTTTCACCTCTGTCTGCTGTATTTTGTTGGTGATATAATAACCACATACATATTTGTAGCTTAAGTTGACGGCGTACTTTCAATCATTTTGTTTCGTATCCACACTATTATAAAATCCACGGTTTCCGATTGTATTTTTGGTAGACGAGCACTTCCGTCAGTAAGTATTGTTTGTTGAGAGGCTTCTTCAGTTTGGTTTCATTTTTGTTGAGCTGGTTGGTAATGTGTGTGTGTGGTCGCCTCATATCTATGGAGAATGTCAAAGCTTTTCTCACTGAAGGAAGATGTTTCGTGTTTCAGTATCTATATTTTTCAATCTGTTTTGAAAAATTTCCCCCTATTTGTCGTCAACGCCTTTGTGTGTTTCACAGTGGCTGGTTTGATTTGAAATTTTGCTATTACCACAAGTTGCTGATCACAGTGTACGTCGTACAACAAGTCTTCGTCCCTCATTGTCTGTGACATCTTGAAGTAGTTGTTGAGAATGTGAGGAATTTCTTGTTAAACAATACATATTAACGTGGTCTATCTGATTTTTAGGTCTGCCATTCGGTGGAGTGATTGATGTCCAATGTGTTTGTTTTTTGTGTGACTCGTCCTCTCGCAGCAAAGTATGTGATTCAGCTATTCAATCTTTATCTCTTTGATTTTGGCTATTCAATGGCGGATGTGTCAACTAGTTGGTGTATTGGCTTGATGAACCTGCAATTTTTTTTATCCAACGCGCTTGTTTTTTCTGGATTTCCTTGTTTATACTCACCTTTGGTTCTACTCATTTTTGAAGATTATCAATGAAAACTATGCAATGCTCATCCTGTAAATCTGATGCCAGAATCTTCCCAGCAGATGGAGATGTCTTCGTCTTCTTTGGAACTGGTTACTCCCATTCAGTCCATTGTTTTACCTAGTTCTTTGTATCAGGTGTAAAGTAATAAACCCATTTTCTTCCATGTTATGAATCGACACAAAAACCTGATTGTATTACCGTGAACATGGTCCAGTACTTGACTAAAAGTATGGTGGATTCTCGCCACCATTAGTGGCCTCATTTAAACTCTGCCACCCGATATTTTATTGTTGTAAACATAGGAGCGGACTTTCTCAGAGAAAACTCTAGCTCGATATTCGTAGGACTGAGACCTTTCAAATGAAAGTATTGTATCACAAAATGATAACCTATTATGTTCATGTAAGAAATTTACGTTCATTATTGATGGCTGTCAAATAAATACTAAACAACGTAGTGCTTCCAAATTTCAGACTTAAGCTCTTAAGATTGATACTAGTGTTTGTTTTGCAAACAACATCTACCATCTACAGGATATGTCAAATCGGGTTCTTCCAAGAATATCCTCGAATGTATTAAGATAAGAAGCAATCATCAAAATTCGATCCAGTTCTCGTAAGAATAGATTGCTCTAATTATATGAAAATTTTAAAATAAAAACTCGAGGTTTGACTTTCATTGTCGTTTTTGCTATTGAGTATAATTGACAAATGGTCGAAAGGGTTAAATTATTTCGCGTAAGAGTACAATCAATTGTATCAGTCGAAAAAACAAATATACATATATACAGGGTGGCTGAGACCAAGTGTTACCAAATTAAAACGCTGTAATTTTTTTAATTTTGATTATTTGTTATTGATATTTCGTGGAATATGTTGAAAACATATTACATTTTATGAAAAACATGTTACTGCTCGATATGACCTCCTTTGGCTCTGATTATTTGATTCAGTCTTCCATAGAAAGCATTGCATGCTGACCGAACGTGAGCTTGCGGAATTTTATTCCATTCTCGAACAAGAGCTGACTTCAATGCATCAACACTTTCGTATTTTTTAGTCGACACCTTACTCTCCAAAATGGACCATATGGAGAAATCCATACGATTCAAGTCTGGTGAATATGGTGGCCATTCTTTCGACGAAATCAGCCGCGGAACGCAATTTTGTAAAAATTGCTGTGTCGCTCGAGCTTAGCAAAGCATCGTTTAGGATCTTTTGGCGGTACACCTCTCGGTTTACCTTGACTCCATGTTCGATGAAAACCAGAGGAGTGCGTCCATCTGCAGTCACTGCAGCCCAAACCATAACATAAGCTGATGATTGCTTGCGCATGGCAACTCTTGTGTCCAAATTATCGTTGGACTTGTGCTCTAACCAAACACGATCATTTTGTTTATTCACATACTGTTGAATGGTGAAAATTTCCTCATCAGAAAAGACAATTTTTGGAATCTCATCACGTTCGGCCATGGCCTTCAATGCTCGTGTTCTTTCAAGCCTAACTTTGTTTTGTGCCTCCGTAAGATCTTGAACTTTTTGTATCTTGTAGGGCTTCAAGTGTAGTTCATTTTTCAATATGGTTTGAATGCTGTATCGTGAAACATGTAGACGTGCGGCTAATTGATTGGCACTTTGACGAGGATTTCGTTGGATTCGTTTCTTCACATTTCGTATCATTTCTTTTGATGTTGCTGTCTTTTTAGGACCGCCTCTGTTGCATTTAGCGATGCTACCAGTTTCATCGAGTTATGGTTCGATACACAAACATTTTATTCACATTCAAATGCTGGAGCTGACGAACTATTGCTGTTTGTGAATTTTCACCCAAATACAGTACAATTACACTATTACGTTTGAATTCCATTACGATTTTTTTATGAAGATATTAATTTAGAACAATTATTTGTTGACCACATGTAAACAACTAACCAAACTTCAATCTGTCAAAAAATTGACGCGCGAAAATGACAACTATACAAATGACAGCAGAATGAAGTCAGTAACATTTGGTCTCAGCCACCCTGTATATATAGGTCTGTCAATTTAAATTAATTTCAAATCATTTAAAAGATACCATCAATATAGAATATAATCATCAGCATATTCTTGGAGATGTTGAATTGGGTGCTATCAAATGGGTACCATTCTCGTCGAATTCATGCGTCCAAGCTAGAAATGGGTAGTTAAAATCATCAACAATGATGAGTTCATTCAGCAATATGCAAATTCTAATTTTAAACCATACCAGTTCTACACTTTCTGGATTCGGGTTGTCAGAAAACGAGCTATCACAGTCCAAGTGAAACGCTATAATTACTATGCGACTAGACTGATCTTCTGCCATTTCAGCAAAACAGGCTTTGCGGAAAACCACAAAATTGGAAGAGTTAATTTGCACAACTTTTAAAGCTGCTGTCTAAATTAATCTCAGTTAACGTACAAATCAAAAGGAAGTTTATGGGAATTTAAAAAAATCTTACAACGAAATTTTACGTTTAGTCCTGACGTTTTGATATACTTAGAACATTTTTCCTCACATACTACGATTTTATATCAAGGTCTCACACAATCTAAAGACTTACATCTATGATAATACGTTCCAAAATTGTTATTGTCGCATAATTGAGACATCAAATAGCATATTTAGACCCATGTATCGCTTTTAACTCACAACCTTATCAAATGTATCAAAATACACAAAAAATGTTTTAATTAATTTACAAAAAATTTACATAAAAAGTTAATTACGCGGATACGTGTTTAGTTGCTTTATTATAACCGTTAATATGGTATATAGGGAACAAAACAAAACAAAACAAACACAAATGAAATGTTTACGTACTCATTTCGTATTCAACAGATGCAAACCAATAAAAACGTGATTAATTATTAATTTCAATTAACTTATCACAAATAAATTATAAAAGTCTATTATCTTGATTAATTGAAATGTGTATTCGATCGATAATTGAGATAGCGGAATTTATCAGAACAATTTATTGATGCAATTTATGTAACAAAGACATAATATGCAACGCAACGCGGGAGGCGGTATTCCCCGCACGTAGTCGTTATCATCATTTTCTCACTGAGATACGCGAATTAATTTTTAAATATGTAAATTGATACACAAATAAAATACCGGAGGCAGTTTTATATCGAGTAATTATGATTGTATAAATAAACTGTAACTCGCTTGAGTCTGTTTATTGTTTTTATGCGTAAAATTTAATTAATTGATGAAATTTAAAATAGATAAAATATTATCTAATTGAAATACCATTAAAATAATACTGAAACAAAAATGTATTCATCGAGCGCACACAAACCTTCTAGCTAAAAATCCGAATGTTGTATAAAAGCAATAAAACACACCTTAATTTTCACCTAAGCAATTTCCTATTTTTTTTATTTTTCGTTCATTGTGTTGTGAAATTTATTGTCTATGCTCCAACCATGTATATTGAAAATCATTAAGACAATCAAATTATAGAAAGAAAAACTATAATAAATCAATAAATAAAATTAAAAATAATAAAATTGAAAATTAATTTCCGTTGACCGAATTTAATGTGAATTTTGTTGTTTTATTTCAATTTCCTATCTACCGAAATAAATTTGTTCGCTGTTTTTTGAATAAGCGACACGATGGGATGCTATATAATGGTCGAAATAGTTCACTCCACTCTCCCGCCAAATTTTATTGACTGCTTTATGAAAAATAAAGGTGAGTTTACGACCTCAACCAATCCGTTTGTCGGTGAGTGACTATACCGTTTTCATAGAAAATTTTGTATAATTAAGAAATTAGGTTGCATGATTGATTGGTAGCGATGTGTGAATTCGCATAAAAATTAGTTTTTTAGGTTTCTTCGCCTGTCAAATGTGAAAAGGTTGGCATTGACATAGAAATTTTTACTTTGTGAATTTCAGAGAGTGGATATCTAAGGTTAATACATGTTGAAATAATATTATTCATATTTTTGGTTTATTTTACCACGCATAGGTCTAAATAGTATCGAAATATGGCAAAATTATATTGGTTTTGTATTGTATTTGGTAGATATAATTTGAAATGTTTAACGATCCACAAAACAGGTTGATCCAATATATTTAAAATAACTTAAGTAATATTATAATTTTTTAAAATAACGTTCTCGAAGAGCGTGGAATGCTTAAAAAGGGGAAGTTAGGTTTGAATTTGTGTAAAGAACTGGCACCGACAGATTTGACAACAACACGTGTACATAACGAAATTTGTGTAAGCAAATTATGATTGAAAAATTATTTTTTGGTCGCACAACAATTTCATTACCAATAACCTCTACAATCAAATCATTGAGAGATACATAAAGAACGTATTGATTGCAAAACCAAAATCAAGTAAAACGTACTTATACACCACCATGCCATTGCACAAGAGATGGCATGGCAAACGTCTATGTTTATTAAAACATAAATTGCATAGGGTGCACCGAAACATTTTGTTAAATTAAAATCTTGAAAAACCAGTTTTGAATGGTTTTTAAACTATTAGGCAAGACAAAAAAATTATGAATATTCTGCCTATTCCAATTTTGAAATTTGCCGGAGCAACACGCAATCGCAGCATCATCGCTCACCAGCAACAAAGGAATTATTTTAGTAAAATAAAAGTTGTTTATTTAAATTAAAATTAAAGAAATTTTTTCATTATATCAAATTTTTATAAAAGTGCTCCGCCACACGTACGTTATTAGTAATATACTTATAACGTCCGTGTGGCGGAGCACTTTTATAAAAATTTGATATAATGAATAAAAACACAAAAATCGACTCGTACGTCTTAAAATTGAACCACGTACACTTAGGAATTGCGTGCGACGAAATTGCTTGCCACGATATTCGTTTTCGTATAACGTCAATTAAAGACGAGCAGCTAGTGATATTGGTCGGTACATCTAGTAGTGGACATCACCCCGAACCAGTATCGTTTTGTATGATCAGCTGTTGTTGGTCGGTAGAATTAATTTTGGACAACATCACGAAGCAGCCACAACTTTTCGTGAAGTATAATATTTTTGTTTATCTTGATTAATGTTATTTATAGATTTTGGAATTATTTACTTATTTACCAGTTAATTTAGTTGATTCCGTTAATTAATTTTCCACAATTTTCTACTTTTTTTTTGTATTTAGTATATTTATTATACTCGTACATATTATTTTAGTGTAAATGGATGTTTTTTTTGTTGATTTGTTTTACGGCAATCTAAATCTTTAACCGGAAAGCGAGGTATTTTTTTTTTTGTTTCAAGGTCATACACACAATTATCTTTCATTCGCATTTCTAGTGGTTTCTTGTGATGTTTTAGGAATTTAAATTGAAATCCTAATAGTATTTATAAATAATATTTATATAACTTATAATATAAACAACAACAATTCTAGTTTAATTTCTTCCTTCTTCAGAAACGTACCATCTGGAATTATTAGTAACAGATATTACTGCGATAGACCGTTTTTTATAGGGAATCCAATCCCGGTTTTCGAGAAACCGGTAAACCGGTTTTACCGTCCAATTCTGATTTCAAAATTATTACCGAAATTGAATTGTTTTACAAAAGTTCGAAAATTACCGGCAATCGCAATAAATTTCAAATTGCTCAATACTACATTGACAGTATACTATACTATAGCATAAATACAAATAAAACCTATATGAAACGATAGCAGGTCATTGACCGTATACAATACGATAGCAAAATTAATAACCATGAACCCTGTATTGCTCCCTTTACACGGTCAGTAATAATGTAAACCATCATTACTTAAAAAATCGTATTTCCACAAAATTTTCTTTTGAATCTCTCTCAATATACCTAATGAAGAAAGGTGAGTTGTTTAAGTTAAAATTAAAACATTATAAAATTGCACTGTAAATAGGATACTTTTAGGTAATGATGTTTTGAGTAATGACATTATTACTGTACACGATCAGTACACAGTATTGTGTCAACACAATACGATAGCATAATTGACCATTCACCCACTATGAAACGCATAAATAACCTTTGACAATTGTGTTTTGTTTTTGTGCAATTTTTGCAAAAAAAAATTCTTAAGAAAACAGGTTTCGAATTCTCGATTTATCAAACCTTTTTGAATTTTGACGTTTGATTTCAGGTGAGATATATTTTCTATATTCTGATCTGTTCAATTTTTGAACAATCATAATAAACTTAATTCAAACAACAAGTTCATGCATTTTAAAATACTAGGTAGTAGCTATGGAACGAGAGCTGATCATTACAAACCAAAATACCAATATATGGAGCTATTACATTCGACATGGAACCGGGAAAGTTAGCGCTGAATGTATTGAATGCAAAAAGGTGTTGTAAACTAAAGGAGGGTCAACAAGCGGATAGCATTCTCATATTAAAACTCAACATAATATTAATTTGTTGAAACGGAAGGTGCCAATTTCAGCAAAAGCAATAACGCAATCGGTGAGACAGTCGGCGGTCAGTGCCAAATATTAGTAAAATAAACCAATCACCTGGTAAAGGCAGGTCCAGGCAGTTCAGTAATAACCAACAATTTCAAAAAAAAAAGTTGACGAATCGTTTCCTGCAGTAGTATCAAGATTAGTTGCAAAAGACGGGTTGCCGTTCGAAAAAATGTGCACGTCCTACGATTTAAGAAAGCTGTTGGTATCAAAAGGTCACGTGGTACCAAAATCACCTAGCACAATTAGTGCAGTCGTAATGAAATTTGCCAGGAATGCTCGAAATGGAATAAAATCTGAAAATGTTAGCCGTATCCGAGAAGGTGCACAATTTAGTCTTACGTTTGACGAATAGACTTCAATGAGCGATCACAGATAACAAATTTTGGAATTTTGGTGTTGCTCGGATAGAAGGATATTTTCCCGCAGAAAAATGCGTAGACATAGTTGAAAATAAACTGAACGAGTTCAGAATAAATTTAATAAACATAGTTGCTACTACAACTGACGGAGCGGCTGTGATGAAAAAGCTAGGGGAATTAGTAGATGCCGAACATCAATTATGTTTGGCACATGGTCTACAGTTAGCCGTGGTTGGTTTTATATAACCAGCCTTTCGTCGAACCAGAGTATTGTGCAGAGGAGCCTTCAAACGAAGATAGTGATGAATACGAATACGATATTGAAGAAGACAACATTCAATTTACAGATGGCCCTATCATATCAAATGATTCATCCGACGATATTAATGAAAATATTATGATATCTAATCACATATATCCTGTCATCCAGAAAATTCGAAAAATATTAAAAATGTTTAGACGATCACCTTCAAAAACACACGCGAGATGAATTTAAGAAGGAAATTGCACTTATTCTCGACACAAAGACTAGGTGGAATAGTCTACTGGCTATGGTAGAACGATTTTACTTATTGAGAACCTGTTTACGGATAGTTTTTATTGATTTAGATGTTGACATAAGTTAAATTAATTGAAGATATAATATCATCAATATTGCCCATAAAGTTGGCTGTGGACGCGTTATGCTCAAGTAATAGCACTTTATTAAGTGCCGACGTCTCTATTAAATTTATGTTGGACGAATCTAACCAAAATACGCTACTTAGTGAAAACCTAAAAACCGAACTACATTTCCGTCTAAAAGAAGAGGCGTTCAAACTATTCTGATATCCTTCAATTTTTACATAATCCCGACGATTGGAAAAAAACTAAACAAAATGTAAACGATTACGATTTGTCTAACATAAGAAGCAAAGCTAGTATGATGAAACTGTTTGATTCAGTTCTCCAGTACTCTATCCATGAAGAAACGACTAACATTAACAATCAAACAAAAAACCGAAATGATGGTGGTAAACAAAAAAAACTGTGCCATTAAACACAGCAAACTTAACGAAAGTTGTAAGAAGACAACTAGTTTTATTTGAAGAAAATATAAACCGAGGGTATTACCTTGAGCGTGCATACCAGTACGTTCTCACAATAAAACCAACGTCTGTGGAATCTGAAAGAGCCTTATCAGCCGCGGGCCAAAAATGCACTGAAATATGCTCCCGTCTTAATGACAAAAGTCTTGTCAATTTGTGTTTTTTGCGGGCTTATTTTGTTAACCAAAATATTTGAATACATTATTAATAAATTATAATAGTAAAAAGTTGAAGAATTGTTCCTTTTGTGTGAGGGGAATCAGTGTGGTGCGATTCTGAAATAAAATTTATAATTTAAAAAAAAGTTATAATGGCATTTTGTTAATATTTTCTCAGTAACGAAATTTATCGGTAATTACCGGTAATAGAGACTAAAATTTACCTAAAACCGGTAATTTCAAATCTCGGTAATTTTGGATTCCCTAGTTTCTTAGAATACAATAGGAATATGACAGGGACAAAAAGTCCCAAGAAGCTGCAGGAATATCCAAAAATTAGAGGCAACCACCGTACGATTTTACTTATAAATTTATTACTTCATATCGGCGCCAATTTACGATCTATACCTTAGTTAAGCATTACTTATTATCTATATAATTAATTGGAAGTTCAATCACATTGAAATTGAATGATATCACCGAATTTTCCCATTATTATCCACAATAAAATTACGTATCTACCACAAACATATAAATAATAATAATCGTATAACTATTAATTACAAAATTAGACAACAAAAAAAATCTAATTCAAATTAAATGATCCGCGAATAACCGCACATTATGACATATTATGACAACACACATTATTTTGTATATGTACATACATTTAATTTGTAGGCACATGAATAATGCCATCGTAAATCTCCCGCAATCCCATTACAGTCTGTATAACCGTGTGAATTTTTTTTTCATTTTCCATCGTTAAAAAATTATGCATTTTGCGCGCTAAACTGCACGGGTCGGCTGTTACAAAATGACTTGTTGAGCGCACTTACAAAAAAACAAAAAATTTAATTTCCTCTTGAACCTCTGTGATTTGTACACATCACATAATCTCATCGCAATCGTTTCGCTTTCATTTCATCTTTAATTGTCCGTTACATAGTGCACCACCATACTCATCGCATAGTACGAGTATGTGAAACTGTCATGAGAATCAATTTAGATCGAATTCATTTCATAATCATAATACATAATAATGTATGTATAATGTACATAGATTTTAATATACAAAACAAAATCAGTTGAATTGTATATAATACATGTTTTATGTTTAGAGACTTGGATCTATAAATAGAAATCAGTTTCGTATGGTCGTTTAACATATGTTTAGATCATCGACAATATCAAAATAATGAACTTGATTTGAATATTGTAAATTTTGTTTGTTTTCTTTTTTGGTTTTGTATGATCGTTTTTTTTCTATATAATTTATTAGATCAGATTGAAATTACGCGCGCTATGCTATGTACGCGTTATGTAATTAGAAACATATTTGGAGACGTCGGCATCGATCGAATGGAATGCGTGATCGCGATGCTATCGATTTAGTCTTGGCAATATAATTATTGGCGCGATTGTTGCGGTTGAAGGTTATTTCTGTAGACTGCTTCAAATTATGGATATACGAGTATGTATTGTGTAATTTATGCGATTGTAATTTAAATTATGTATTGTATTTATGTCTAAAAGCTTAAAATGGTTCATTCTAGTTGCGACACATGATCAAATTTTATAAACATCAATCATCGTAATTTCGCGATATGCCTCCAAACACATTTTGTCACTCGGCACTCTATCATTCTACAAAATAAAGATGTTCCGCCAAAATTATTCAAGTGTTTGATTTAATTAATTTTTTTAAGTCTACATACTTCAAAATTTCATACTTAATCAAATTATGTTGTATATCGTAAGTTGATATCCTAGAACATTTTCGCTCCGCTACCACATCTTTGATACCCAAAATTTTATCGTCAGTTTCCATTAAAATATGATATTTCGATGTAATTATGCTGACTTCTAAACTCATAATATTATGATTGTTTATGTTTAAAAATATATACAATTTCTTGGAATTAGCTGAGATTTTATGTAGGTATCAATTAATTTTGGTTAAATCGATGATGACGTTAATAATATACTGTGCCGCATGGAAAAAATCGTGCAATATGAACTGCTAAATAAATCATTGGAAATTGATTTTGTGCAGTCAATGGATAAATTATAAGTTGTATACACACAAGACGCCATCGTATACATGAACCAAAAGTTAATTGTATGCGTATCTGAACCTCGTATAGTGATGTCTTGATTGTCGAATTCCAAAACAATTTAGGCAATACCGCAAGCAAAAAATAAATTTCTCATAAAATATCAATTTAAAAGCTCGATATATAAACGGGCAAAAAATTGTTGTCTTGTTCTATAATTGACCTATTCGATTTTTGGGGCGAATAGAATAATAAAATCACCAGGCCTATAAATATTTTATAAATTGCTAGAAAAATTCTCTCAAAATCAGTGGCGAGCAACCTTTTTTTGTTCATATTTCGTGCCACACAAAAATGTTATCGATACAAATTTGCCTTCGGCCAGAAACGGTATAATTAAATGCGTTTGTCAACAAATTTGCAATATTTCATTGTGATTCATAAAAATTGCAAATTCATTGGCATATTATTATATGCTTCATATTTTTATGTATATAGGAAACATACATTACACATAAATGATTGTATATGGCAGTAATAAAAAATCATTTAATTTATTATTTACTAGAAAATAAAATCAACATACGACGGTCTGAGTCAACCATTCAATTAAAATTTAATCGCTATAAAATTTTATTTTTTACCATTCAACTGAAAAGCATAAACTTTTCGAACCGTACTTTTTCTACCTTTGCTAGTTTGTACATGTCCGATCAATAATAACAGAAATTATTGATTTTTATTTTCGAATACATCATAAGAGCTTTATACATGTACAGTACATACCTTATTCGTTTATGAATTGTATTGACACATAATTAATTGGAAGGGTAAAGTTCTTGGTTTATATGTTTCCAACCAATTTTAGTCCGTTACAAGTTTGTGATTAATTAGTAACCATAAGGTTGTTGGGCAAAGTTTTCGAATGATTCTGCTACTAGTAGTCGGATGTTGATATGCTTTCGCATATCAACATTCGTTGAAGGCGACCACCTATTATCATATTTGTTTCTTATTTCAAGAATTATCAACCGAGATTTGATTGATTGACATGTTATTGTCCTTGATATCATTCTTTTAGCTTGAACTGAAACACAGAGGGTGTTAATCAATGAAAATTTTTCCGAACATACAACAATGATACTAAAAGAAAATATGTTTATACACGTTGATAATTATAAATAACAACTTGGCTAGTTGGCAGAAAATTTATATCTTAATCGCCTTTTAACGCAAAGTCTGACCGACATCTGACGGAATATTTTAAAACAAGAGCCTAAGGTGATCAATTTCTTGAAAAACTAATTTTAAACAAGTTTTTTAAATGTTCAGTTAGTTTACAATTAATGTAACAAAAGATGAAATAATTTTATAAAGAAGTATCACCTGTCGCTCGCATAGAAAGCTAACTAGGCGGCGTTAAAAGGCCAATCAAAAATAAAAGTAATTGTAATGTTCACGTGAACGGAGGCGCCATCTGTGAAGTCAAAGAACGTTTTGCGTCCTACGCCTGCTTCTGACAGCGCTGTTGCGCCTTTATAAATAGGATCATTGCTGTTTCTAAAAATTTGGTTAATTCCGAACGGTTTGTCGTTTTACAATTTTCAGGAATAACAAACATCTGCGACGAACATCACGTGACGCATTCAACCAATCGGAAAGGACTCTTCGCCGAATTTTCGGCGCAACGACCAAGCATACATAGAATAAAAAAATTTTAACATCGTCATTTTTTTTAAAATTATGTGTCAAATGTTGTTTATGTAAGTATGTGTGAAAAACTGCGCCGACAAATCGGAAATCATCGATAATGAGCATTCGCCTAATTTCCTGCGGCAAGCAGCATGGCCGAAAAATCGTCGAATATCTAAATCGACCTTAATTCGGATTTAAAACGAAAATCTTTTGACTTTCACGTCAAGCAGTCGTTTGTTTTCTTCATTTTCCCTATTTTCGTTAATTCGTTCTACAGAAAGAATAGAATCAATAGAATGTCAATCTCGTGACTTAAGAATCTTCTAAACGAAACATAATAAAAGAACGTAATAGAATAAACAGAATTCTTTTTGACAGCATCATTTATTTTTGACAGACGAGGTAAATTTTTCACTTTGTAGTGTGTTATTATAAAAAGGAATTCAAATTTAATTAAATACACCATTATAATCAAATAACTAATTTATTATTATAAAAATGAATAAAAAAAAATTATTTGTGCAATGTTATCGACCAAAATTGGTTGGAGTTTTTTTTTGAAAGTGATTCAAGTGATTCAAACGATATCAATTCAATGACGACATGAAAAATAAGCACCCCACAAATCTTAACATGTTACTCGCCTTTTGAAAAGCAAGGGAGATGTCAAAAAAGTGAGAAGACAAAAAGACATAAGCATCAAAAAACTGAACCGATTTGTACCGATTCATAATTGTTGATGCTTACATTCGCAGAGAACAAACAAATATACCCACAGAAAAATTACACACACAAATATACAATTGTATACTATACTCTTCATACGTATACGAAAATGACATGTCTCGTGTTTCGCATTTTGAACAAAATCGACCCCCAGATATTTCTTTAATACTGTGTTAACAGTGTAAAAACTGACAAATACATAATTCTGAAATATTCTTATTGGATTCGTATACATATCATTTTTTTGTTAGAAACAACACATTCATTACTCGTATGCAAATATTATAGTTTTCAAAGTTTTATACCTTTAAAAGCTGAGCTTATAATACACCAAATTAACAGTCCATCCTAGAGTGTCTGCCTTATAGCCACTACTACCATCGAATGGCAGACACTTGAGCCTACTCATATTAGTTTAGCCCGAATATATAAAAAGCGCCCATCATATGCACACAATTAACAGTCCATCCTAGAGTTTCCGTACGACCGCGTCCAATATAGCCGTTATCAACATCGAATAGTAGACACTTCAGCATCATCTAATATCATCAGTAAAACAAGGATTTATCTAAAACGTCATCAAGAGGTTAGAATAGCTATATGTACTAAGTAATAAACTGTATATATGCCATGTCCCAGCGGCTTTTCCAATTCCTAATTTTTACTTTAATTTTTATGCCATGCCGATTTTACCTGTTTGAGTATTTATATTTCGGCTTATACAAAGATCACAGGGATTCTGAGAATTAATCTGTTTTATTGGCGTGTAAGCCGTGCCCCAGCGGTCTCCCCAAATCCTAATGTTTTAATTAATTATTCCATTATTGCATATCGATTTCACCTGTTTGGGTAATTTATATTTCGACTAATAGCATGAGGGTCACACGGATTTTTCAAAGATGTCATCAAGAGGATACAAGAGCCCTTCACGTTCAGAATTTGACTGTGTGCATACCATGACATGCGGACAGATAGGTCAAACCGGCATGCCATACAAATTAAATTAATAACTGAAAATTTGGGAATCCACTGGGATATGGCAAATAGTCAGTCAGTCGAACACTCATTAAGAGCTATTATAACTACTTGATGACATCTTAGAAGAATCCTTGTGATCCTTTGATATTGTCGAACACAAATTACCCAAACAGGTGAATCGGCATGGCGTACAAATTACATTTAAAACTAACAATTGAATGATCAGTTTTAAGGGCTATTGGGTCCTCTTGATGACATATAAGCTATACAAACAAGTAAAATTGGCATGCCACACAAATTAAATTTGAAATTGCGAAATGGAAAGAAGGCTGGGGCATTGCTTATATATAACCAGTTTAATACTTTATACTTATGGATTTTGTTTCCTCTTGGTCATATCTTAGAAAAATCCTTGGTATTTTTATGTTAATAGTCAAAATTTAAATTACACAAACAACTGAAATCAGAAGTTAATGGAAGTTAACAGTTGTTAGAAGAATCCAACAAGGAATTACTTATTCTAATAAATTGTTAATTTTATAGGTTATTTCTTTGGTACATTTTTCACTGTTCTTAAAATATTTAGTTGAAAAATTTATTTTTGTATAAAATCCCAATTTGAACAATAGTCTACGGAAACGCATATATAAAGGGTGGCGCATAAGTAACGTTTTGATTAATTAGTGACAAAATTTTTTGTTTACGTATTTTTTCGTTTATTTTTCAAAATAAACTTTGAAAAACTTGGGAAAATTGATGATGGAAAGACTCAGCACAGAAGTAAAAGTTGTTCCATTTTTATTTTGAAAGTCAGCATTCGATTATTCAGACATAAAGATTATATCGAAATTTCGTTCATGTTCGAAATGCACCTAGTGCTCCAACAATTTACCGGTTGGTTGAGCATTTTCGCCAACAAGGGGCTGTCAGTGATCTTCCGCGTGCTGAAAAACCTCGTGCAAGCAAGTATTGAGGAAAACCCCGAAACTTCCACCAGGCGACGTTCTCAGCAGTTGGTGATGTCTAGGCGGTCTTTGCAAAGAATTTAAATAAGTTACACCTTTTCCCATATAAGATTCAATTGGTCCACGAGTTAAAACAAAATGATGCACAAATACACATTCAATATAGTCGCCATTTTCAAGGATTGTGCATAGAAAACAACGAGTTTATTCATAAACTCATAATGAGCGATGAGGCCCATTTTCACTACAATGGTCACGTGAATAAACACAATTTCAGAATATGGGGCACCTAAAATCCAAGAATAATTGTTGAAGATCAAATTTATCGACTTAGATGCGCAGCATCATGTGAAATAACTTCAAAAAGTATCATTACACCATATTTTTTCGAAAATGACAAACAAGTTGCGGTTAATGTGAATGGCATTCAATACCGGGCAATGATTGACAATTTTTTAAGGCCAGAGGTAGAGAAAAATCCAGAATTGTGGTTCCAACAAGATGGAGCCACAGCTCACAAAGGTCGTCAAACTAAGGCTCTCCTGCTCGAAACTTTTGGCGATCGAATAATATGGCGTTTTTACCAGATTTTAACGGACCACCGCGTTCGCCCGATTTAACGGCTCCCGATTTTTTTCTTTGGTGATACCTAAAAGATAAGGTGTATGCCAATAAGCCAAGAACCATCCAACAGTTTGAGACCAATATGCGAGAAGAAGTGAGGGCTGGGACCTGAAATTATAAGGAAAGTTATGGAAAATAATCTGGAAAGAGCACGTCAGGTCAAAGCAAATAATGGAAACCATTTGAAAGACATAATCTTCAAAACATAATGTGAACATATTTCCAAACAATCTAAATTTTAATAAATGCCAACTTTAAATAAAATCAGAAACAAAACAGTTATTCATTAAATAAATCATAACGTTACTTATGCGCCACCCTATATATTTAGAAATGTATATCACTTCTAATCCCTTTCTAATTTTATATATTTGTTTCATTAAAAAATATATTTTACAGTGTAACACTAATACACAAAAAAGTTTAATAATCCAGTTGGAATCATATACGTATAGTTGGAATTTTTTGCTAGAACTTCAGTGAATAGTTCAAAAAATACAAAAACAACGAAATATTGTAATAGGATTAGTAAAAGTAAGCATTCAGGCGAAGTCATATTACAAATATGCTATGATTGTGAAATAGCTAAATTTTCCAAGAATTACAATGTTCCCTGAAATTGGGATCTGAGATGCATTCCAAAGTCATTCTTAGCATATGCTAAGCATAACTTCAGTGATATTGGTTGATTGCTTAGACCAAAATGAGTGATACTAGTAGGTTTAAATTATATGATTTTCTAATGGGTCTGACAGAGTGTTCCATGAGATTTAAAAATGTGGCCCATTAAAGCCTTATGTACATTCCAAACACATCCTAGGTATTTTCTATGCATTTAGCAACTTCAGTGAACTGCTTAGACCAGCGTCTCTAGAAGGTTATATGATTTTCTAATGGATCTGACGGGGTGTTCCATGAGTTTTAAAAATGTGACATTTTGATGGGCCTAATGTTCATTCTAATGATGATGACATGATTTTGATACATTCCAAAGGCACTCCATGTATTTTCTAAGCATTTAGTATAAACTGCAGTGATATTGGTGAATTTCTTAAACTTAAAACAGTGTCCCTAGTAAGTAAGTAATATAATTTTCTAATCTAAAATTGTGATTTTTAAATTAGCCTTAGGTACATTCCAAGTGATTCTAAGTATTTTCTAACCAATTAGCAAGAACTTCGGTAATATTGGTGGACATTTTAGACATGAAAAAGGCTATTTAACGGGTCTGACAGGGTGTTCCTTGAAATTTTTTAATGGAAAGTAGGTACATTCCATAGTATTTACTGAGCATTTAACATTATTTAAACCCAAAGAAGTGTCTCTAGTAAATTAAATGTGTTTCTAATGGCTCTGACACGTGTTCAATCAGATTTAATGGGCCTTAGTTAGGTACATTCAAAAATCATTCTAAGTACTTTCTAAACATATAGCACGATTTTTAATAATATTGGTGCAATGCTTAGAAGACCCGATGGAGTGTCCCTAGTAAGCTATATGATTTTCTGATGGGTCTGGTATGGTGTTAAATGAGATTTAAAAATATAATTTCTAATCTCATTCAAAAGTCTTTGTAAGTATATTCTAATCATTTATCATGAACTTCGTCCATATGGTGAACTGTTTATACTCAAAGAAGTGCCCCTAGTAAGTGATAGATTAGAATTTAAATTTGTAAGCTCCTATCAGAACCATTAGAAACCCGTATAACTTACAACTTACTAGGAAAACTCTTTGGATCTAGACATTCCACCAATATCACTGAAGTGCTAAATGCTTAGAAAATACTTAGGATGACTTTGGAATGTATCTAAGAGCCCAATTTCAGGGAACATTGTGATTCTTGGAAAATTTAAATATTTCACATTCCTAGAAATTTCGCAATATGAATTCGCCTAAATGCTTACTTTCACCAATACTATTACAATAATTTTGTTGAGTTGTATTTTCTGGATTAGTTTGGATAAAGTTCACTAGCACATAATAAGATGATTATTTCATATTAGATATTAATTATTTCATGATCATTTGTAGGCCCGAGGCAGGGGCTAATATTATACAATAAAATGTGTAAAATTTTAAAGGAAACTCGCAAGAATAAGATTTAAAATATGCACTCTTAATAAAGGGTGACCCATCTAATGTTTGCAATTTAATTTGGCTCTAATTCAAATACGAATGAATATTTTTCAAAGAGGTTTGTTTTATTATAAAAATTATACATTGCCCGTAAGTATGGAACCCAATTTCATTGAAATGATTTCCGCGGTTGGCTTTACAGTACCCCATTCTGTTACCCCAATTTTTTACAACATTTACGATTTCATGGACTCCTATCTCATAAATGGCAACTTCGATTTGATTTTTCAAGTCTTGGATAGTCTTTGGATGGTTAGCGCGACACTTATGCTTAACGGGTCCTCACCAAAAAAGTCAAATGCGTTTGCTGTGTGGCAAGTTGCGCCATTCTGTTGCCACCAATTGTCGTGTGTGTCCTCTTGCATTCTGGGTAACATAAACTCGTTTAGCATGGCTCGGTAATGCTCCCCATTGACTGTAAGTGCGGCTCCTTGCTCATTTTCGAAAAAAATAACCAATTAATGATGCCACTGAGACAATTTTACTTGTTGACGTAGCTTCCGAGGAGAAAATGAGCTTCGTCGGAAAAGATGATTTTTCGGTAAAAATGTTCATTTTCTTCCAAGCGTTTCACAGCTCAATTAGCGAACCGAAAACATTGAGGATGACCATTTTGCTTCAGCTCCTCCACTAACTAATCTTGATACTAGAGCCCTGCGTGGTTAACCCTTTTCGTATCCGCATCCGTAGAAAAAAATATAAATTTATCCGCATCCGTACTCGCGAGAAATTTTAAAATCTGCATTCGCACTCATTCGCATCCGCAAAATCGTTTTTTATGAATGAGCTTTACATTAAGTCTAAACCAGTGAACACACAAGAGTTTAAGTTGTATTATGTTAGAATTATTTGCATGATCGGTATGGCCGCTAGTAATTTAGGCACCGATTAAAAATTAAGCATTTGATGAGAAGTTTATACAAGTTTGGAGGGACGGCGCGCATCAAAGAGAGAAAGGCTGTACGAATTTGGGTGACCGCATAGAAACAACACATAAGTAATTGGTAGAATAGAAGGAGAAAACGAGATCATCCTACCCCCTGGTATGCCAGTATGCAATTGAAGATCATCCAGCAGCAGTTTGCCCCTTTCAGTAGCCTGGGCATCTGGCTAAGGTTTAATGAAAACTTATCAATCATTAATCTGAAATCAACTTGATATTATAACCTCATTGGAGTAGCTAACAACTGAGAACGAAAAATAAATTTATAATTTCTCTCTCACCGTTTTGTTAGTACAATGCTACAATGTATAATTTTGTCATTGCAAGATACCCGCGGATATCATTATCCGATGCAGGGTCCTAGTTTACATTAGGTTTATCTGTAATCGTGCGGATAATCTGCATATTGCGGATGAGATTTCTCAATCCGCATCCGACACTCATTCGCCAGAAATTAATGCGGATACATCCGCTTTAATCCGCGGATAGCGGATAATTGTGGATATCCGCGGATATTACTATCCGATGCAGGGTTCCATTTTGTGCGCCTTCATACCGAGGTCTTTATGCAAAACTCTCATCGCATGACTGAGAAATTCTGAGCAACAGCTTCAATTTTCTCGGCTGTACGCGCTGTAAATGCGCGTGCACGCGTGTTGGGTTGTCCAGTAAACAAATTAATCCACAAATTGCCTTGTAGGAATTCCATTTATAGAACAATCACCACTTTAAAAGTAAGTTTTCAATATTTCCCAATTTCATTCAAACGCCAAGCGACCCATTTCGTAAATGTCAAACATTAAACTAATTTTCTGTCATGACATGAATGATTTAAGTATTGCCACACTCGAAATAACCGGTAGTTGAAATTGCAAAAGCTAGATGGGCCACCTGTTATAAGATAAGACGCAATCTGCAATATATCAACTTTTTTATAATAGTCGTACCCGTAATTGAACGAACATTCGGAATGTATTCATTCGAGCTATTTTTCACATCATTGGACCGTTGAACTTGCATATCATAATAACGATCTGGGTATTTATAACATCTTCTCAAATTTCTAAATTTTTTGTAACAAATCGGAAAAAAATAAATAAATTTTTGATGAAAAATTACCGTCAATAATGTCAGTTATTATTCTCAATAGATGTTTTTATCGACAACATAATTCAATTAAATTTAACCGTCATCCATCAAAATTATTTCATATTCTAATTTATTTGTTTATAAGCTATTTTATTGTGTGTTCGATAAGTGAAAATTGAAAACCAATAAATCAGACACAGAGAACAATAAAATGTTATTTTGATTGTTTTCTTCGAACAGCTTTTATTCAATTTCATTTAACCCTTTGTAGGCGAAACGATATCATACAATATTTTTCCAAGTTTTATAGAGACTCGTACAACACGTCAAGTGTTAAATATTGGTGTAAATGGATGGAGTGACAAAAAAAATTCTAATTTTCCTTACAAATTTCTGATGAACGTCATTTTTGTCGTTTACATTTTAACAACAATCGAGGAATTGTGTTGTTGTCATAAAATCCACAAAATTTATGTAAATTTAATGACGACGGCAATGCCGTTGGTGCGCTGCGCGTTGATTGATTAATTGTAAATTGAACAAAAAATAAATATTTTATGATTTTCATATACATAATTTAATTAAAAATTCATTCATAGACAATTAAACAAAAAATTTAATTTTATTATAAACATTTTATTACCAAATCATGAGCAGCATATTGTTACGATACCTCCCTCGTGCTGCTGCTACACTGCCGAGTGTTAATGACAGTTACAAATTATTTTAATATGGTTTGTTGGTATGACAATATTTTTGGACGTAAAACCAAAAATGCAATAGTACGCTGTAAAAAGGTTGGTGACATAGTTAACGATTTTAAGTTGGTGCTATAAATTGTCCATAATATAATTATTATTTTTTTATTTTTTGGTGCACCCAGACCAAACGTACAGGTACGACAGCTGTTCGTGTTGTTATCGGACATGCATAAACATATACTCGTAGTGGACGTTTAACGTAAATCATTTTTTCATGTTCATATTTCCTGATATTGATTTATGTATTGCTGTATGCTCGTACACACAAAATTAAAAATAAACGAAGCTTGTTAAAATTAATTATATACAAATTGTGTTTGTCACCATCGTGTGAGGTGGATAATTACTATACGTGTTATAAATCAGTTAGAATTTTTAGATGGCCAGTTTAAATGGCATAGCGCGGTTTTTTGGATTTAATTCGAACTAAAAATGCATTAGAAAAATGTATGGCGCTATGATATGTAATATGATAGTTTGGCGGTTTCTAACTAAAAATAGTTTGATTATTTTACAAAATATGACAGCGGCAAAATTACATTATATATATAATATATATATATATATATATTATAAATTATATCATAAATTATATATAATATATATATATATATATATATATATATATATATATATATATATATATATATATATATATATATATATATATATATATATATATATATATATATATATATATATATATATACAGTAGAATCGCGTTATAACGTACACGCGCACGCGATATAACGGACGCCCACTTTATAACGTACGAATCTACAAAATCCTGCAGTTACAGACAAATTTTCATTAAATTCTCTTTCGATATAATGATCGTCGATGTAAGGATAAAACGTCCGAATATATTTCTCCCTGAAATGATTTACCTAGTAATACTCTCTGGAAATAATGTACGATGATCTAAAATATAAACTGTATGCAAGAAGAAACACAAATCATGATATGTACTCGTACATACATAATAGCAGATTACTACTTTATTTAGGTGAGATTGAAAACTTTTGGTTCTACTGCGGATACAATTTTTTTAGAAAATTAACGGGACTTTTGTTCGTAAGGTCACTAATTTATTCAGTTAGCGCGTGTCTGTTGAAAAATAAGGTGCAATAAAATAGTTTGCGATTAAAAATAAAGATAAACTGAAATTAGAAATTTTAAGTTTGTTTTTCATACAGTGACAAACATTTAAATTAGCATAGCTAATTAGTTAATTTGACCAACTTCAATAATTTCAGCGAAATGCCAAACGTAAATAAATCTAAACGAAATGCCATTTCTATTGAGACAACATTAAAATTTTTACGGGAAATCGATGACAACAAAAAAAGTGATGTTGCTCAAATGTTTGGATGGAGGGTTATATTTTAAGCTTATGTCAAATCGAACAATGTGCCTAAAAAACGATGATTGTGCGGGCGGAAAACTAAGCAAAGAACGCATCACAGTCCTCTTAGGAGCAAATTTAAATGGAACTGAAAGTTACCAGTATTGGTTATTGGGAAGAGTTCTAAGCCCCGATGCTTTAAAAATATAAGAACCTTGCCAGTTTTGTATAAAGCACATAAACATGCCTGGATGAATGGTGCGGAGTGGGACGCCTACATCCGAAAGCTCGACCAAAAATTTACTTTCCAAAATCGAAAAATTTTGCTTGTTGTTTACAATTGCTCTGCACATATTCCGTTGTCCGCCTTAAAATCGGTAACCATTGAATATTTACCTGCTAATGTAACCCCAATTGGCCCGCCAATGGACCAAGGAATTATCCGAAATTTTAAAGTATGGTATCGTACACTTCTGGTACGAAAAATGATTCAAAACATGGAAAATCAAGAAGAAAACAAAATCACACTGCTCGATGCGGTAAATTTTACAAAGAAGGCATGGGATTTAGTTACAGTTAACACAATTGCAAACTGTTTTCGAAAGTCTTGGAACCTAAGGCTAGGTAGTAATATCGATGATGATATTATTGATGTCGTTGACGATATCACCTTAGAACGAGTAATTCATCGATTTCCTCCGGCACGCCGTTCAACGATTATGTTGATATAGACAATAATTTGCCGGTTGCAGCACAGATTAGCGATGCGGATATTATGGATTCTGTTAATGACGGCGGAAATGAAAACCTCGAACTTGAATTGTCGGATGAAAGTGATGAACTTTTGAAGAATTTGAAAAGGCGTTAACAATTTGTAAGAAATTCATAATGTGTCAAAACGATTCTGAGGAAGAGTTGCAGAAGTTATTTTCGCTTGAGAAAAAAATAAACATTTTAAATTTAAATAAGAAGAAACAGCCAAAAATAACCGATTTTTACAAAACTTAAACACAATCGGCAAGATTAACTTAGCCTTTAAAGTCGCCCTCAATATTTTCGTTTAGAGTCGACTTTAAAAGCTAAGTTGATGCTAAATTTCTCTGTTACTAAGCAGTATTGATTTTACATAAATGACAATGGGATTAAAATTACGCTTGAATTAAACATTCAATTTTTAATAATAAGAAACTACATATATTTATGTACATGAATATATAGGTGGCCGTATCAAATGTAATAAATACATAAATTGAAATACATATAATTTTTTTTTTTGTAATAACGTACCCTTGGATATAACGTACGAAAGGTCCCATCCTTTGACCGTACGTTACACCGAGATTCTACAGTATGTATATATATATATATATATATATATATATATATATATATATATATATATATATATATATATATATATATATATATATATATATATATATATATATATATATATATATATATATATATATATATATATAGTCAAAGAATTCTTTTTATTGCTCTGCGCTGTAATTTAAACCGAAATACCAAGTTTTTTACCCGTTATCTCTGGCTAAAGGTTGTAAATCGCCAGGTGACTCGAGAAATCCGCGGCACAGTGCAACACCTATACCAGGACTTGCTCCCAACGACCGCAGATAGAGTAATCACATACCAAGGTAAGATTTTTGAATTATTTATTAGTATTTAGTGTCCTAGTAGGTCCAAAACTTAAATCTAATAAAACTTTACGATTACTAATCTTTCATGCACTACTAGATAGACACGGTAAGATAAAATTTGATCTTTAGCACCCTGCGTACACTACAAGAGCTGCTAAAACTCACTGAAAGTCCACCAACGCGCACTACTAGATAGACGTGAAAATATAATTAAATATTTAAATATTTTCAATCAGTGTACGTAAATTTCACAAAATTTCTTACAAAGAAGGAAATCGCACGATTCGATGGGAATAGAAAGCAAGTAACTGCTTGGCTCAAAATAGCCGGAGGAGACGTTACAAATGTTCGAAAGCTGTTAAAAATAAAATCGAAGGTAAAGCTAGGGATATTTTATGCCTAGCAGGAGACCCAGAAACGTTTCTGGAAATAAAACAAATACTTCTAGATACCCTGGTAGATAAGCACGAATTAACATATTATAAGTCTCAATTATGGGCAAATAAACAAAACGAAAATATGTCAATCCATAATTTGTTTACTAGGACGAAGGAAATTGTTCAAAATATAAAAACATTGGCAAAACAAAAAGATATCTACAACCAATCTTGGCAAGCGACCAGTGCCTTTATAGAAGAAGATGCATTGGCAGCGTTCTTGTCCATATTAAGAAAACCCTATTTCGGTTTTGTACATGCAACAAAACCGAGAAACGTAGAGGAAGCTCACGCATTCCTCTGCTAGTTTAGTTGCAATGAAACTATTGCAAACAACGCAAACAAAGCGACTCAAATAAACCCCCAAAGATTCAATCAATCAATCAAATACCCAACCCAAAAAATTCCAACAATTTGCGAAACAAACCTCGATAAAAAAATTTAACATTCCAAATTCAAATCCTATATGGCAAACGTGTGACTCATCAGCTCCTATGGAAGTAGACCTCTCTATGAGATCATGAAATTCTTCAAATAAACGTATGATAAACAATCATGAAGTTCACGAGATTACCGCGGGAAATGAATATGATTCGGAGAGTCAAAGTGAAGAAGACCCTTCTTGCAATTTTGAGATAAACTCAAATTTTAAAGAAGAATAGGAAAGCGATACGGAAGGCTAAGCTTTCTTCCATATCTAGTATGCGACAGCAAACAACTAAATAAAAAAATTAACTGTTAATACGAGTAGATACGGGTTGCAATCAAAAATGTAGCTTTAATTTTCTTAATAAAAACATACCATCGACGAAATTCTAGGCTCCCAATCAATGGCAAAACTAAATGCCAAAATTGATTTTACAAGAATAATGAAATGTTTCTTATTAATATTAAATTTAAATTTTTGCGCTATTACTCCACTGGCACTGTGTATAATCATTTGACACCCTTTTTTACATAGTCTCATTTGAATCAGCAAATGATGGCAAATGGTTCGTTCCCCAATATAAACCCCTAAATAGAGAAATTATAGTTCAAGCGGGTGTATATAAAGCAAACAAAGGTTAACTATAGAAAAAATTCCCACGAATGAACCAGAGCCAGAGAACTACCAAGATTAAAATTGGAAGTAAACAACTTCGAAACCCTAAAACCTATCCCAATTTTCAATTATGACTCGATAGGCAAAGATGACATAAAAACGTGATTAGAACAGCGCACCTCAACTAAATATATTAAAGCACAAAATCCTGACCCGGGATAGAACACCCATGTACACAAAAACCTATCGATACCCGCATCACTTCAATAAAGATGTGGAGGAACAAGTTCAAGACATGTTAGACAGCGGGATTATTCGACACTCCAGTATCCCTTATTCCGCACCAATTTGGGTCTTTCCCAAGAAAACAGACGCTTCTGGGATACGCAAGGTAAGTCGTCGACTATCGAAAGTTAAATGAAAAAACTATCGATGATAAATGCCCTTATGCCTCAAATTGAGGAAATTTTGGACAACTTACGGAAATCAACATACTACAGTACATTAGATCTAAAATCTGGATTTCACCAGATACAGATGGATGAGAAATCGAAGGTGAAAACTGCCTTTTCCACGGATAAGGCACACTTTGAATTCTGAAGAATGCCATTTGGCCTGAAAAATGGCCCAGCTACATTTCAATGTGCCATTTATCACGTGTTGCAAGGATTAATCGGCACAATTAGTCACGTTTACCTAGATGGCATTGTCATAGTTGGAGAAAATCTTAAAAATCGCCTAAATAATCTAGAAAAGGTATTCAAACGACTCTCGGAACCCAACTAGACAAATGTGAATTCTTGAAAATAGAGACGGAGTTCTTGGGACACATCATCACCCATTTCGCCTCTAAACTACAAAAGTTCTACAGTGATGATGGATCATGGCTCTACCAGAAAAATGGCAAAAGGTCATCGATCAAAATGGCACATATTTGGTTTAATAAAGTTCATTTGAAGTAAGAAAATTCTATGATTCAATGTCACCCAAACAAAGGCAACGAACTTTTTCCCCAACTCATTATATATATATATATATATATATATATATATATATATATATATATATATATATATATATATATACATGTGTGTGTGTGTGTGTGTGTGTGTGTGTGTGTGTGTGTGTGTGTGTGTGTGTGTGTGTGTGTGTGTGTGTGTGTGTGTGTGTGTGTGTGTGTGTGTGTGTGTGTGTGTGTGTGTGTGTGTATAATGTATAATGGAAGGATGAATATGTTGTGGCTAAGACCCGACCTTCTTACACAACGAATATATACATAGGCCTCGAATACAGCACACATGAGTTCTAAAGCGAAAAATTAAACTTACCAGAACCTTTGGTAAACTGTCTTGTATAATCAAAAAACACAATCGCTACCTAACTTTGAGAAAACCAACTAGATCAACTCTTGTTGGTTCAAAATTAATCTTTAAATTTATTTAAATTCCTTAATTCTTTGCCGTTTTTTTGTAAATACTAAGCCCTTACAACATCATTTCAGAGCACCCATTGAATCTGCTTCTTCCCGCACATAGATTTCCATCAAATTTCGCAAAGGTCTCCAAATTTATGAAAAAAGTTCAAATATGAAATTTTGAGAAATGATCTGAACCAATTGTGTTTGAAATTTAATTTACAATCTTTTTATTTTTATTCGTTATTCCGTAAATGCTATATACTTTTCAAATGATTTGCAAAAAACGAGAAAGCTGTTATGGTAGCTGCCACTTCTGGTTTACCGATTTCGGCCAAACATCATTGGGACCTCACAATTAATGGTAAAAACTTAAGTATGATGTTTCATCAATCCGTCTAGGTTGTACATGGCTCAAAATTTTGTTTAAAACCCAATTTTTGTCAAAAAATGTTATTTCCGCTTAAATTTTGTAAATTTAGGCAGAGCCGACATGGTTGCAAAACTAATTTAGAATCATTTAAATCTTAATCATTTTTCTTGTAAAAGATGTACCTTTCAAGATATTAGCAAAAAATTAAAAAGCTACTATGAAGGCTGCCACTTCCGATGGACCGATCTCGTTGGACCGATCTACAATTACAGAAGGCGTGACAAGCGAAACATAAGTAATAGCTTTATGATGGCTCTCTACAAATTTTTTCTGGTATTTTCTTATTCAACCGAACAGTGAATTTTGAATATCAGACGAGCACATATAATTATCTGGATTCTTGCGTAACCACTACCTACATACAGGAGTGCCACAATAAACCACTCATCCTGAATATTATCACCATAATGTATTCTCCCATAAAAATTAGCTGGGAGTTCTTCTGTAAAAACATGTAAACTGTAAGCTTGAAAAGTTTAGCATTTACAAAAATAATAAAAAAACAAGGATTAAAAGATTTAAATAAATTTAAAGATTAAATTTTCAATCAATAATGGTTGGCCTTGTTGATTTTCCGAAACTTTAACAGAGGAGATTAACTTGATTCTGATGGCAAAAGTCCGGTTAATTTAATTTTTCCTTTTAGAAATCAAGTGTGGTGTATTCGAGAAATATATATGTATTCATGGCAAAAGAAAGTCGGGTGTTGGTCGCAACGTTTCCATTTTTTCATTGGGATGAAGATGCTCAATGTCCAGATAAAACCCAATTTCTTGGGTAATCGATGTAATTATAATTAATTTATTGATATGCTAGATAAGCCAACACTTCTCTCTATAATATGTACATATAGTCATACCACAGAATTAAATTATTTTAATTACATATTTGAAATTCTATTAAACTATACTTTTTATGTACGAGTAGCTTATGTATTGTATCATCACAAAAATTGTTTATTGATTTAATTTTTAATTTTCTGTTACTGTTGTCCAAGCCAGTGGATATGGATAAACTTTATCGTGCAGATTATAAAACTTCAACAAACTGTGTGCTGTATAAATGTACACAGGCGCACTGTACACAAAATAAAAGCTTATTTTGTATTTATTAATAAAACATAATTTAATATTAAAAAATGTTGTTTGACATGTCTGTGTGGCTACATAAAATATTGACATACATGAGAGGCCAATGCCATTTCTGGACAAAGTTTCAATTTAAGGGTCATCATATACGAAATGAAAAGTTAACCGTTCAAACATTATGTATGTTATACAACGATCGAAACTACTGCACAGTACAAAAGGCAATTCATTATTTTGTTGAATTCCTGGATTACAAAACACAAATTACTTGTTGAGAATTTCTGCGTTTTTGTTCCCGGCACGTTTTATCAATTTGAATGATTTACTGAATTTAATTCCTGTCAGTAAGATCTGTTGTAATTTTTTCGTTTCTTTTGAATGAACGTACCTACAAAGGAAGAAAGTGGTTTTTGTGTACATAATACTGTAATGAAAGGATAGAATGTTGATTTTATATGTGGGATATACTCGTATGAACTTTCATGAACAAATTATCCTTATTTATGATTTTGTATAACTTTCTGTATAATTATTAATTCCCTCATACAGCATGTATTATATTCAACGTAAATTAAAAATACACGCACTTCAAAGTGAAATGCAACGTTTTCATCCGCACACACATAAAATACAAAAAAAAAACATAAAAAACCTCGTTACAAATATTTACAATACCAATTTTCCAACGAACCAAAATAAAAATCTTAAACCGCGCGCACATTTTTGTTATTGTGGAAATGAACCATGATGTGCATTTAACACCAATAAATCAAGATTTTGTTTAAACTACTCGTATACGATGTAATACCAAACCAACGTATTTAGCCCAATATAATTAATTCGATCAAATAACCGAGCCAAAAGTAAAAAAAATTTCCTAGTCTCTAAATGAAAATTAATGGCTTTCAAAATAATGAAATCATTCAAACCTCAATTTTTTCTTCTTGATTTGAGATTCGATATTTCATCACGTCTCGTATAAATCTTATCGAACACAAACTAAATTATAAATTATGTATAGTGGTATTAGTAGTTACATATCAATTATCACGACGATACAGAATGTAGTGCGAATACGCGCCCCTAAACCTATTTCGTCTTTAATTTGTGTGTAATGAGCGCGATAAGAAACTACTGTGCTGCGATCGAAGTACATAAAGAAAATCTCTTAAACAATTTTCAACTCGTTTTTGGAGTGAAACTCTTTTTTCGAATCGTTAAATTTAGGCCACACTCGTAATAATGTGTAACATAAATTATTTCATCAAAACTATTTTATTAATTATTTATTTATTTATTACTATTTGTTTCGTGATTTGTTACAAATATCGTTTTATTATTGCGTTATTATGTGTAGGATTTGTATTGTTGTATATCTTGTGTTGTGTACGCATATGCATATACAAGATTGTACAAACATGATATGTTTTATGATTTGAATAAAAATGTTTTTAATGTTAACTGTCAACTATATGGTAAGAACATATAATGCGCACACCATATCTTTCTGTAATATCATTGAAGTGTGCAGCACGTGATATAGATTTTATTGCGGAGTACGATTCACACGGAAAATTGTTGGTTGGATTTCAACTGAAACTAGGTTTGTACTATTTCTAGCTGCTGGTCAATTAAGATTAAGTCGCAAAAAATTGTTAATGGGGGATTAATAGGAATTTGAACCGGTTCTGTCATATTTCGCTAGGAAATTGTTATGATTGGATATTTATAACAGTAACTGGCAGCTTGAATTATAATAAGGAGTTTAGTAGAAATTCGTGATAAGAAATCAAAATTAAAATATTTTATTGCAATTTGACTGACAAGTTAATATACGAAATTACTCAAACAAATTACCGAGCGAAGTAAATCATATCGGGATACTAAATAGGCCGTTCTCATCTGATATTGCTTTGTAATTATTTGCAATCAATGGGCGCGTTCAGGACCGCCAACTGTTGGCACCATGATTAGTGAAATCATAGCCAATTTGATTTCAAAATTTCTTAGTTCTAAATATTTTCATAACGTTCACAACTGTTGGGAGCCCTGAATGCGCCCAATTTCTTTGATCGTACACATTCAAAACAATTCAGTATCGGTATATAAGTTTTTTCTCCCAACGTCTAAGAGCCTCTTGTTTTAATACTGTTTTTGGGTATTAAAGTTGGCCTTTTTCTTACTATTTTAAAAATGTGTGTGTGTTGCTAAGCAACACTTTTAATCCTTGGTGTAAAACTAGGTACCTTTAATACTAGGAAAAACATATTATAGTGAAGACCCAATAATATGTATAATGTACATGAAATAAGTATTTTTATTTTTTTTTTATTACGGAAAAACCTTTTTTATTCATTAACTCAACATAAAAACAGGTGAACTCGGCGAAACCAACTCGGCGACGGACAACTAGGCGACGGACAACTCGGTGATGGTCAACTCGGCGACAGTCAACTCGGCAACGACCAACTCGGCGACGGTCAACTCGGCGATGATCAACTCGGTGATGGTCAACTCGGCGACGATCAACTCGGCTACGGACAACTCGGTGACGACCAACTCGGCGACGAACAACTCGGCAATGACCAACTCGGCGACGGTCAACTCGGCGATGGGAAAAAATTTCAAAACAGTCAAAAATGGGGATAAAAATAGACTAATTGCGGAATTGCTTATTTTTGATCGCCACAAAGTGTAAATAAAATATCTTCGAGGTGTGCGTGTTTAGTTTGCCTGTTTAATTAAAAATAATTGCTTTGTGGAATAGATATAATATAATACAATAAATTCCAGTTGCATAATCAAATTGTAAATACGAGTATTAATATGTTTAATAGCGCAATTGCCAATTTTTGCAGATGGATTTTGACCAAGTATCAGTATGTAAATTCTAGCGAATATTACATTTTTTGGGGTTTAGCTAATGGATTCAATATTTCAGATATAGGTGACCAGCTAGTGCAAATGAATTTAACAGGCCCACGATCGCACCAATACACGGCGCCAATTGGAACCCAGTGTAATAATAAGCTGAGATGTGAAGGATAGAAGTATTACCGCCCGAAGCGTGGGAAACATGAACAAATGTAGCGGACATGGACAATTGTGACGAGCCCTTTTTATTCAAGGTTGCAGTAATATGTCATAGTACGATGCCATCCTTTATCGATATTGGGCTGATGATAGTGCGTGGATGCTTGATTTTACATATGTATGAATGAAATGTGTGTATGTTTATGTATCTGTGGCAATTCAGGAAAATCATTTATCTTAGGTAGTAATCCTTATATCGCCCCTTCATAGTTTCGGTGGACATTCATGACGTACATTTTTTGCATTTTTTTTTTAATTTTTCTATGAAAATCCATACACTAGGGTGAGCAATACCATCGCCAAAGCTCAATTGTAATTTGCGATGACAAGCTTCAGAAAAATTATTTGTTCTATCGCTAGCTACCATTTAGTGATTGTTGGTAAACTGACCAAATGTCGTATGGAAACATTGGTACACCTCTGGTACTATTATTCCGCAGGTGTTCGATTCCAGGCTTGTTATGGTATGGATAATATCGTCTTCATTTCACCATACAATGCGAAATCGACATCTGTATTATATCTTCGTAGAAGATGACAAGATGACAAGTGTTTTCGTAGATTTTTCACTAGGTGAAATAGGCAACCATTAGCGTTGGTTTCTGAAAATACTGTAAGTGTGGCTTCATGAATTGCGAGCTCGTAATCCACATTTATACCTGCTGGATTGAGTAGAGACCAAATCGAGAGCTCTTTTATCCGGTAATTAAAGATAAAACTGTATTTCTATCCTTTCTAACCAGTATGACGAAAATTTGAAAAACAGTGGAGGAGAGAGCAAAAAATTGTCATGCATAATATAACTCCTACACGCATGTTTACTCCACCTTGAGTGATATTCCCTGCCAAATATCAGAATACGTTGAGGGATTGGTTGATCTCTACCTGAATCCATAGTAAGAAACGTTTAAAATTGGTCGGGCTATACTCGTAACGTGTATAGTCATCAGGTATATTAATAACTTCGCGAGATTTTGGATTAGCACTCTTAAATTATTAATTCTCTTTCTTTGGATATTTCTGCGCATAGCACTGCCAATTGGCTAAATACCTCGCACTGTAGCAGGCATATCTTCAATAACCTTTGCTCTTATTTGCGCCGGATTTTCCATCGTTGTGTCTGCGAACTGTTTCACGGTTGCATTTATTTTTTGAAGAACGACATGTCCTGCATTTCCCACAGTACAACACGAATGGTCCGTTCTTATAGAATGGAATGAATCATCGTTCATATTAGAATATTCAAATTAGATTTGACTGGATTTCCAGCAGCAGCAGTAGTGGTATCCCACAAATTGGGATATTTTTCAAACGTTATTTTCAGTATACAAACATCAGCAAAGATAAGGGAAACATAAACCGAGAAAAAAATTGCATTACTACCGATCAAAATCGTTTAGTCAAATTTTGATAAATTGATAATCAAGGAAACTGGGAAATTCGTCGATGAAGATAAACCCTACATCTGTTGATGCAGTAGACTGGATGATTGTGGTATAATGTGAGCATTTATGATTAAGTATTTTGGTTTCTTTCTGAATGAAAAAATTGTAATCTAGGTATAAATAATTAAATAAAAAAGATTGAGAAAAATTACTTTGGACTTTTAGATTTTCTGTTTATTCTTTGCTAAAATAATTTATTATTTCTGATTTTGTGGCATAGAAATATGTTTCCGGTTTTTTCAGTTTTTTAAATTACAAGTACCAATTTTAGTGAAAATCAACACCTTTACGCTTAAATTCTAATTTAGTGATTCCTATTTTTTAGTTCCAAAGACACCCAGCAAACGTAGAATTACTTCCAAAAATGGTGCACAAGTAATGAAGAAAAGTGCTTCATTTGTCGTGAAAAAGATAGGACAGTGGGAAAAAGTTCATCAGTTTGAAAACAGTGCTTTAGAAGTAGTTCTTAATTATACATGTTCTATGTCCCAAAAGATTTATTTTAAATAAAACTCCAATATTTTGTTATTAATTTAAATTGTATATTTATTTTGTAGGCATTATAATAAAATTAATTTTTATATGGCAAAGGAAAGCTTTTGTCGAATAAAAATGTATTCGCATAGATTTACATACTGAAACTTGGTCAAAATCCACCTACAAAAATTGGCAATTACGCTATTAAACATATTAATACTCGTATTCACAATTTGATTATGCAACTAGAATTTATTGTATTCTAATATTATATCTATTCCACAAAGCACTATTTTTAGTTAAACAGACAAACTAAACATGCACACCTCGAAGATGTAACTGCACCATATTTTATTTCCACTTTGTGGCGACAAAAATCAGTAATCCCGCAATTAGTCATTTTTATCTCAATTTTTGATTGTTTTCAATTTTTTCCCATCGCCGAGTTGACCGTTGCCGAGTTGTCCGTCGCCGGGTTGGCCGTCGCCGAGTTGACCATCGCCGAGTTTACCGTCGCCGAGTTGACCGTCGCGAGTTGACCATCGCCGAGTTGTCCGTCGGGGAGTTGGTTTCGCCGAGTTGTCGCGTACCGATTCAATATTTACATACTCATTTAAAGAAATTATTTGTTCTGGATATTAATGTTAAAAGTACAGTTTGAACAACTTTGATAAAAATTAAGCAAACCGGATTTGTCAACATTATTATCATTTGTAACCATATTGCCAACAATATTGGTACCTATTAGACAGGTACTGGGAACTAAGACCACTAAGACAAGTGAGGTCACCGCCAGAATCTCCAAGGAATGTAGCTGAAGTCCAACGCAAGCAATGGTCGGTATATTCACTTGTATTTTTTAAATTTAAATATAATGCCACTTCTTTTGCAAAGCTAGTAGTTTTGTGAATGCCAACTACTACCCGATGATATACTCCACCTTGTAATTTTCTAAAAAGACGTCGTACCTCGAAATTTTCTGGGCGAAGAGCAAACTATTTTTTGCAAATCCCCAAATAATTTTCTCCCAAAACCGTAGAGACGCGATTTGTTTATTTTAAAATTGGAAATTTTTACGGAACGTTACGGTGGAAACGTCTTCAATATCATATTTCATTAAATGGCTACTCCCAGTATTAAACCAACCTACAAGAAAAATACCAAAAAATAAGTAAAATCGGGAGCAAAATTTAAAAATAAGTCGATTTGTACTTTATCGAGAACTCTGGATTTTTTTTGCTGTGTAACCAATATTCTGTGTTTTTAAAAATACTCGCAATTTGGAATATTTTTCGATATCTACGCCATTTTTATAATTCAATGTTGCTTAACCATTGAATACTGCGCCCAAAGAGTCGAACTTTACACCACTGCAAAATTCGCTTATATGCGCACTTATAAATATTACGTGATTTTGATGCCAACAGGTTTAACACTATTTCTTTTGCTGTTTGAACCACATCCGGTGGTAGGTTAGGTTAGGTTTCAGTGGTTGCTTACTGCACACTTAGGCCAATTTTTAGGCCCATTGTGATACCACTCATTCACTCCACATCATTAACCCACCTACTTCACCTACTCACACAACTACAGTATACCACCTGCACATTGCAAGCTCCAAGTCAACCTGTACATTGACATGGAAGGTGGGTCGGCGCGTGACACGGAATTCTGCACTCCATCAGAGGGTCTTAGTTGTATTTATTAGCATCACCGATCGTAATCGATGATGAAAATTCGATTTGCATCTACCCTCTGATGGGATTCGAACCCAGCACCTCCCGGTCCAAGTGCCGAAGCTTTAACCACTGCACCACTTGTCCGGTACATCCGGTGGTAACTTTGATAAATCTTCTGATTCAAATATTTTGTTCGCAAGAAAGAAAATATTGTAATAATAGCTTTCCAGTTTGCCGCGTACAATAGTCAAACCAAACAAAAGTCATGATCTTCTTAGTTTCACAAAATATTTCAACTAAATTAGTTTCAATTTTGAAGTTTTAATTACATAATTTGTGCTTACTCGTATAATTAGTTTACAATGAGCTTTTCTTGTTATTCGGATTAAACGTAACTTTGTTTGACTCGCTATCTTATCTTTTGCTCGACTACGCTGCGCTTCGCCTCGCATGCAAATATAATTGCTCGCAAAAACAAGCAGTGACCTTTTTCCTATATCTATCCTAAAAACAAAAACAAAAAAATTACGAATGTTTAGGAAATACTTAACACGTAAAGTGAATTTTCCTAAAACTGATAATATGTCTAAGTATTAGTGTGTATGCTATACGAAAAAAGATGAACTGCACGATCAAATAATTGATTCAATACTGTTCAATAAAACATTGTCAACGCAATTTCTTTTCTCTACACACATAATTCCGCTATGTGCTTCCGCGGTATTTATCACAATATCAAAATGGTTTTATGCCCAAAAGATCAGTATCTAGAAATCTCATATAATTTACTAGCTATTCTATTACAGAAATTGAGAAGAACAAACAAGTTGGCATACTATTCACTGACTTTTCGTTTCGAAAAGATTTCGACTCCATCAGCCATTGTAAAACTTTGGAACACATTTTCAAGTTCGGATTTTTCGACTAGTTTGTAGCCTGGTTCAAATCTTATTTGACTAATCGAATCCAATATATTGAAATAGGAGGTAAAATGTAGAATACAATACAAGCAACCCCTGGTGTACCACTAGGCTCTCACGTTGGCCCATGGATTTTCACAATCTTCATTAACGGTATTACTGAAGGAATAAAACATTCTTATATCCTGATGTTCGCAGATGACTTCAAAATCTACAAAACCATCGAGTCAGTCGACGGTGCCAATAAACTACAGGAAGATATTAACAACCTAGCGTTATGGTGGAAAGTGCAAATCTCTATCATTTCACCGAAAATTTGAAAGTAAAGAGGGGTTATTTTCGTTGAAAACATAAGCACATTGAGCTGTGCATCACTAGAGCGAACTATCTGCTCGGTTTTGTCAAACGTTGGACGGGTGACATTTTTAATGTGGAAGAAGATCCTTGTGAAGATCCTGTATTGTACTTACTTTCGATTCCAGCTGGAATAATGCTGTTAATGTGTGGTGTCCGTTCTACGAAGATCATTTCCAAAGTATAGAGAAAATTCAAAAGAAGTTTATACGCTACTTAAACCTGGAAAGACGGATGGGTTTATGATCATGATCTACCATACCACGTAACTGAAGATAATTTTAGAAGTCGGTTGTGTTGTTGAAGCTGGTTACTGTACATTTATATTTCAAATTTTCAAATCCAACGCGGATTTATTTTATGTTGTATTTTTTTTTTTCAAGTCAAATTTACAGACTTATTTCAATATAAATAAATAAATAAATAGTTTATCTTATTATTTGAATTTATGTTTTGCGGTTTTACGGTTTTTACGGTTTTTATGTTTTTTATTTGAGTTTCTAATACCACTCGAACGATTTTCTGGCAAAAAATTGGTCAAAGTGGGTCATCGAGCAACAGGAATCGAAGTATTTAGTAGTATTTTAATTGAAAATTGGAGAGGTTTTTCGAGTGCCAGGAAGTGAGTACAATGAGTCCTAATTTTGGGAAAAATTTGTTGACGGATTCCTCAGTGGGGCGTGGTTGCCTCATGTGAATAAATAAACGTTCTATGTATGGTTTTCCTCGTCATATTTATCCCCGCTATCCCCAATAGAATTTTCTCATACTTTGGCAAAGGATTAGCTAGACCAAGCTCTTCCTAAAAATATGAGCCACATGTATGATCCGTGCTGAAATACGATTTATAGAATCAAAGTATTGATCGCACTTAATAAATATAAATAAATTTTTGCAATGGGAAAAATGAACCGTTTGTTTAATAAATTAAATGTTTATAATTGGTTTTTATGTTAAAATTATTTGTTTGTAAATTCTTATTTATTTAAATTTTTGGAACTAATATTTTTCTGTTGTCATGTTTCTATTATTATCAAATCATTATTGATGTTTATTTTCAATAATTTGATTGACTACCTTTTCAATCAATTGTCGAATGATTTACTAACACTATCAAACGTTTTAGTTTTAGGCATGTTTAGGAAATTCTTCATCACCACATACATATGCATAAAAAAACATAAAGCGATTTACAATCAAAAGTACATAGTCGGGCATACAATTTTTTGCTTTGCTAATTTTGCATTTACAAAATGAAACCAAAAATTTCCCAAAATCATGAAGGGAAATTTTCTACCCTGCAATAAACACAGCAACTTGTTTATGTTTTGAAAACTAACATTGTTGTGTTATGTCAACATTTGGTTCTAAGAAATTGCCTTGGGATGATTTTTACTAGTTAATATCCATTTTTATTCAATTATTGCTTGCCATTTGATATAGGAAAATGTTTTAATTGGTTTAAATGTTGCTCCCAGAATTTATTGACTATTTGTAATAGCGAAGTTCAATGCAACATTGCTTTTCCTTTGGATATTTTATTTTTGCTGCCATTTTTTGGAAATTGTATTTTATTATTGTTTAGAAATCTGTTATAAATAACTTTTATTTATGTTGTTAATACGCGATTAGTTTTGGGAAACGTCAAAATTATTCATCTACAAATTAGAATAAAACACGAATACAACTACATGATACCAAAAATTTCCCTTTGCAAATATTTGCAATCATGTTAGATGGGAACCTATAGTAACCCTTGAGATATACTCGACGTGATTCAAAAGTAAAAATATATGATTTCCAACTATAGCGAGAACAACCTTTTTGAAATTTAGAAATGCACAGTCACTAAGACTGGGATAAGACTTTTATCCAACGATGTTTTAAATAACATTAGCAGCACAAATGTGAAACGCTCATCCTAACTTATATTTTTTAGTTTCGCAGCCCGCTAGTTTTCAACCGGCATATTTTTTTCAGTAATGTTGGACAGTAACGTTGGTTGATACCTGAGTACGAATTTTGTTTGGAAACCGCGACTTGGGAGTTGAGAGATTTGCTGTTGTTTTGCAAACATTCTACATATACGTATACAATTATTTTTATAATTGATTATAAAAAATTGTAAAATTTAATATTTACATCTAGTGCGTTTACGAAACAACAACTAAACTCCCAACTCTCAAGTCGCGATCTTCGAATAAAATCCGTGTACTGGGGTGACATGTCATAACATCATATTTTGGATAATTTATCGAAGTTTGTGTCTCGCTTCTCTAAAATAAAATGCACTTAACAAAATTTGGATTTCTAAAATCGGTGCTTTGTCAGAAATAAAACAAAATGATGAACACAATGGTAAACCAAAGTATAACAAGTTTATTAAGCAAATCTAGTAGCCCGAATGAAACAAAATTTGTGGTATAACAAGAAAAACATTTTTAATTCATGTTAGCAGTAGTACATACATACTCGAACGTTTATAATTAAAATATCAATAAGCTATGTGGCGTATTTCCACCGCGAATATGCAGAAATGCAATTTCATTTATGGCTTATGTAATGGCAACGCCCGAGCAACAACAAGAGAATACCCGAGACGACATCCAAATGGGGAACGCTTTCCCGATTACAGAGTATTTCAAAACGTACATCAAATGTACAGTAAAGGCGAAGCCCTTGGTCATCCGAGAAGATATGAAACAGTCGGTCAACTTGATATAGACGAAGATAGAGTAATTGGAATGAAAAACAATCGGGAGTGCTACGGTGCTTTAACAATATTTTATGGAGTGAGGAAACAACCAATATCCATAATTTGCACTGCCCGCGTAAATCCAAAAAAAGTTCGGCGTAGTCGGTTTCAACACCAATTTGGAGTGATTATGTGGGCGAGAATAGTCGACGGAAAATTGATTGGTCCATTTAAACTTCCATGTCGGATAAACGGGTAAGTGTATCTAAGCTTTCTACAAAATGACTTGAATGAATTACTTGATGACGTTTCTCTTCAAACACTTGGAAATATGAGGCTGCAGCATGATGGAGCTTGATGGAAGGGGAGGGTCCATGGCCACCGCGGTCTCCCGATCTAACTCCTTTAAGCATTTTTCTGTGGGGTTATTATAAAGAGCTGGTTTTTGAAAAAGTAAACCAGACCGATCAGAAGATGCAGCAACGTATAATCGAAACGTCAAATATTATTAAAAGTAACGCACGTGCATTTCGACGGATAAATCAAAATTTTATGCGGTGTTGTCGATTATGTATTTTGGCAAGTGGTGCACACTTCGATCACTTATTACAATATTTAAAATTAATAAATAAAATATTATATTAATTTTGTTTTATTTCTGACAGTTAAAATAGATTTTAGAAATCGAAATTTTGTTAAGTGTATTTTTAATAAACACAACCTACTTTGCGAAAAAATTTGGGCAAACATATTTTATTGCAAATTGGAGTCGTTTTTTGATAAAATTACAAAACTTTTGAAAGCAATTGGCTTATTGTTTCATTTTAAATACATGTATGACGTAATTTGTTGAAAAAAATAATTTATCTGCAATTTAGGGGAAAAACCCCGAAAAATGCCAAAATATTCAAAATACGTTGATTGGAGTTAAAGTAATGGTATAAATTACCTATTTTTTAATTTTTTTTTGTTTTTTATTGATTTATAGAAGTTCTATGTTTAATATTAATATATTGTTGGACCGCCAGTTACTTTTATTACAGCGACTCACCTCCGATTCATTGAATTTGATAAATTTTTCAAAGTCGGAGGAGGTTAAACAAACTTTTTAAAGCTTGAATCGATTCTGGGCGCTTTCTTGCTACTTCTAGCATCATTATAGACCAAATATTTTCAATTGGATTTAAGTCTGGATTATACGGGGGCCAGCTCAACACATCGATAATTCGTTCATCGAAGTACTTTTTTATCTTTAAATGAAGAGATAAGTTTTTAACAAATTATTTATGTTTATCTGAAAGGTAATTTTTCTATCTACAATTCAAAATTAATAACCCACAACTTTGGCGGTATGACACGGAGCGTTATCCTGTTGAAAAATAAATTTGCTCAAATTCGTTGTGTAGGACCTGCAGTTAAATAGCTGCTGTAATGCTGGCACTAAGGAAACACAATCGACGGTTTCATTTCCAGAAAAGCATCCCCAGACCAGAATTCCTTTATTTTCGGTGGAAGTCTTAAAGGACAATCGTTGCTAAGCCTCTCGCTCGGTTTTCTTCTTACGAGAATTCTTCCATCTCCAACATGCAGCTTTAATTTTGATTCATCGGAGAAAATCACATCATTTCACATCTTTGGGGTCCAAGAAACATGCTCCTGGGCCCATAGCAAACGTTTCGTTTCACTAGTAATGTAAACTCAGGCTTCTGGACTGGTTTAAGTGCTCTCAAACCAGCTTTAACTAGTCTTTTTCTCACTAAGCTGGCTGAAATTTCATTTTTCGTTGCTCGCTCAACATCCCGTCTTATGCCCGATGAAGTTTTAAAACGGTTCCAACGACATTGTAACATTATGAAACGATCTTCCACTGGCGTTGTCTTTCTGGGCCTTCCAGAGCCTTTCTTTCTTTGTGTACTGCCCATCTCTCGCATTTTTTTAATATTCCACGCAACAGTACTTTTAGGAATGTTTAGTCTTTCTGCTATTTCACACGTGGTTAAATTTTCTCGCGCCAAAATCAACATATTGCTTTTACGCTGCTCACTAACTTTTCCCATTTTTTTAAACTAAAATTGACTAGGATCACTTACAAGATAACTTAATCTTACAAAATATGCACTATTAATACTCAAAAAAAAATTACAAGCAATACATCTGCACCCTAATGACGGCCAAGAACGGTAGGCGTAAAATAAAATAATTGATTGAGCAATTTTTTTGCACATCAGTTAGTTGCGGGGTTGTACCGGTGTAATAAAAACAAAAGGCGGTCCAACAAAATATTAATATTAAAGATAGAACTTCTACTCGTATAAATCAATAAAAAACAAAACTAAAATTAAAAAATAGGTGCTTAAATTATTCTATTACTTTAACTCCAATCAACGTATTTTGAATATTTTGGCATTTTTCGGGGTTTTTCCCCTAAATTGCAGGTTAATTTTTTTTTCAAAAAACTATGTCATACATGTATTTAAAATGAAACAATAAGCCAATTGCTTTCAAAAGTTTTGTAATTTTATTAAAAAAAGACTCCAATTTGCAATAAAATATGTTTGCCCAATTTTTAACCCCAGCACTGTATATTTACATGTTTAGTTATTTTGTGTGTTAATTTTAAATTTAAATTTTATATCTGAGTTTGTAATTTTATTTAATTAAAATAATTAAATTTATTTAAATTTAAAATTTACATTCGTTGTCGGATTTATTTTAGGACCTCAACAAACTCCGAGCTATTCGAAAAATTAGTGGAATTTATGGAAAGGAACGAGAAATAACAAAAAAAATTTCTAAATGCAGTTCAGTTTCGCGATACAAGTAACAATTTCTGGAATGAGGTGAAGGAGCGTTTAAATTCTGCCGGCCCACCGGAAAAAAATGTTGAAGAATGAAAAAAGGTGAGGATAAGTTAAGGTGTTTATTACTGTAATGTATTAAGCTAAAAATGTTTTTCATATGTAGGTATGGAGAGATTTTAAGTTCCATACAAAAAATAAGTTAAGGGTGAACAAAAAATCAGTTTCTGGAACTAGTGGGGGCCGTGCCGGATTAAACGGCTAAACAATTTGAAGGAGCGGGTAATTATTTTTATTAGACTTGCGGGGAGAAATTGAGGAAATAAACGCAAGGAGTTTTGGGTGTAGCACGCAATCACCCTCAATACACATTTCTCAAATTGATATTATCCCACATCCACCTCAAACAATAACATAGAACTAATATCGAAGAAAATGAAGAACCACCCACCATTCAATCAACAATAATAAACAATAGTACTGAAACCACTAGAACAAAAACAAAACAGCCGAAGGAAACCACGAAAAGCCTACTAAATAAATAAATTGAACTGCAAGAGACCGCATAGAAGAAACAGGAAATGTTCTTAGAAAAACAAGAGGAAAATATGCGACCAAATATGCGTTCGATAATCAAACGCGCTTTCGCATGAGATGTATTAAATCGCGATTCAGCTAAGCCCTCCGCCACTTTTCTATATTGAGTCATCATCCAATGTATATCCGGAGTCGCTTAAAATTCGATAATCTTATTAATTTAAATTAACAAAAAAAATTAAAATTTCCTAACATCCATGACGAGTCAACTCGAATCCATTCCTGCTTCAAAATTTTACGCTCATGCTCTGAATGACGGAGTCATGAGAACAACCCTCGAAACGCGGATCGACCGACGTGATTAAATTTTTGTCGTCACAAGTCTATAAAGAAATAATTTGTTTAATATAATGTATCTATGAGTTATGTATAGGGTGTCTCAGCAAGAGTGCCGGATTTAAATTTTCCGTCATTTTGTTAATACGAGTTGTACGGTGATTTTTTTGACAGTTGTTACGTACAGATCACGCGATTTAAGAATATGGAGAAGTATTCAAATGAGAAATGAATCGACAGTGAGACGTTTAATTACAAAATTTGAGACCAATTTTACGCTAATGGATCAGAAGATCATTGTTCGTCATCGTCCTTGTCGGTCAGGGAATCCAGGAACTTGGGAGTGCAGTATTGCGAAATGTTAACGGAGTTTTTGTGGCCCAAATTGGATGTAATTCATGTGGAGGACATGTTGTTTCAACAAGACGGTGCGACCTGCCACACAGCACGTGAAACAATGGTGTTACTGCAGACTAAGTTTCCAGGCCGTGTCATTTTTCGATTTGGCGATCAACATTGGCCACCAAGGTCGTACGATCTAACACCGATAGACTTTTTTCTTTGGGGCTATGTGAAGGAAAAGATGTATGCGAATAAGCCTGAAACAGTTGAATATCTAAAAGAGAAAATACGGCGCGTTATTAGTGAAATACAGCCACATTTATGCAAAAAACTTTCACCATTTTTGTAATGTGTTTTTACAATAATTAAACGTTGTTGGTTCGAATACTTCGATCACCGTACAACTCGTATTAACAAAATGGCGGCAAACTTAAATCCGGCGCTCTTGCTGAGACACCCTTTATAAGTATATTGAAATAAACATAAGTTGCTAAATTACTTACCATCATAACATTTAAGCTGTGTGATCCTTTTCTGTTAAAAAAATGATGTTAATTTTTTTCTGACCGTATAACATTAATGTGTGCGCCATCTACACATCCTACCAACAAACCCTGTTTTATTTAAAAAATAATCCTTTGATTTGGATTGTTCCTCTTCCTTCATTTGAACTATAATATGTTACTGCACATATTTGATTCCAAAATATTTAGTGTCTTTGTCATTACTTTCGATACGGTGGACTGTGCCATACCAATTAGGTAAACTTGTCCTACATCTTGTTAGTACGACCCTTCCCACAAAAACCGTAATGTGGCTGAAAGTTTTAATATCGGTGGTATAGCATCGTGGTTTCGCCTTTTTGTAAAATGAGATGAAATTTCATTTATTTTCCTAAATACATTTTTGGACACTCGAAATAATTTTAAGAACCTGAAAGCAGTTATTTTTGTGATCAATACGTAAAGGTGCGAACAATGATACATGACCTTTTACTTGGCATATCAAGAACATTTGAACTAACCCTTAGTGGTTTTCTTTGAAGATGCGCCAGTATTATTGCATCGTCTGAATCATCTTCACTACTGTGTCCAAAAAGAGCCACACTCGCTTCCATTTCAGCACAAAAATAATTATATAGATTTTTTTTAAATTTAATTTATAGAAACACTTTAATGACAAAACAAAAATTCACTTAAAATTATATTCATACTTTGACAACCCAAACAGGGCTTTCCAATGTTATTTGTGATTGATGTTATTTTCGACGTCGAACTGGTCGACAGCGTCGAAAATTTGCGATGCCGAAAATTTCATAATAGACCCGCTGTTTTAGTGTCGCTGATAGTCTTTTTTTTCTGATAGTGGGCCAACTTTCTGTAGTACATTATTTTCCCGCTGGCGTCAGTTAAACATCACCAAAAAATGTTGGAGAAACAAAGAGCTTTACAAAACCATTGTTTTTATTTGACAAAAGATAATATAGCTTACAAAAATGATGTTATTGGAAAGGCTCACTCTTCTAGATCGTATTAAAACAGAAAGTTAAACAAAAGAACTCTTGTTTTTTTTTAAATTAATTTTTTGGTGGGTGCGCATCCGATTTCTTTAAAAAAACGCTGAAAGTGGAATAACTTTTGCACCATCAACAGTTCGAAAAACTTTACTTAGTTGTATTTGTTGGAAATGAGCTCCCCTATCACCGTGGTTCGCTAGATCGTCTAATTCTGGGACACCCTGTATATTACAACTGCCAAGTAATTTAACAAAAATCATCATAGTATTTGTTTGTCCTGTGATGCGAAAGTTGGATAGTTTCAAGCACGTTTAGGAATCGAAATATCGTAACGCAAGGTATATGAAGGTGGGTACTTGCAAGACTATACGTACTCGAAGGTGGGTACTTGCAAGACTCTATACGTATGAGCAAAAATAAAGCATAAATTAAAATATTTGGAAAAACGTATTTTGAAAATTTAAATTTTACTATCAATATTTTCACCGAAAACCAAAAACACAATTTGCAAAATCCATTATGAAATGCCTGATATTCCTAACAATACATCAGCCAATTTCCAATATATAGTATGCACACCCACAAGTACAGTACTTAAAAATAATTTATACAATTTACGAAACACCACAATATTAACACGGGCTTTTTATTGAAAGTGCAAAATCATAACAATAAGCCGATAATTAACCTCCAATCAACAAATTAGCCAAGATGCAAAGAGAGCACATAATCAATCAATCACTCAGTCACTCAATGAAGGCATTACATCATAAATGTTATGACTTTTCAGAGCATAGTTTTTTCAAACCAACATACTTGTTACATTATGTAGAAAATCTAAACAAATCACTTCACTTAAAATGTACTGTAAACATTAGAGAGAAATAATAACATAACATAACAACATAAAAAACCCTTAAAAGGCGCATAAAATGTTGAAATGTAAACCGTAACAAATCTGTGGAAGAGAAATCCAAGACAATTGATACATTTAATTAATCAAACATCAAAATATATAAGAACATAATACATATTTTTTATGATCATGATGTGTTGAACATAATCAATCAAAAATATGCTTTATTTTTATATTTTTGGAAAGACATTATTGACTTCATGATTAAGTATCTCTTGTCTTCTTTACCGTCTTCATCCTTTTTTATGATACACATAAGTAAGTATTGTTGTTATTGAATGAGACACAAATTTATTGAATGCTGTTAAATTAACTACATAATTAATTAGACATTAGACAATAAATAAAATTATCGTATTGAAATGTGAGGTCTATTTTATTACCAAATTTAAATTATCGGAATTGAGGCAAATTGCGAGGGTGAGAACGGGAAACAACTTCACAGCAAAATAAACAACATCTCATGGACCATGATTTTAGTAAAAATTAATTATTTTATCGTAATTACACGGCATATAAGTACTCATGTATAAGCCCGATTATAATGAAAAAACAATTTTATGTTAATTAAAATTTTGAATATTAATGATGAAAAGCTCGAGCATAATTTACCTGAAAATGATTAATTTCGAGTAATTATATAAATTTTGTTTGGTCTGGTTGGAAAACCATCAAAAATTTATTCTCACGCGTTTCAAACGCACATGAAAATTTATGGGATGGGGTTTTATTTATTTTGTTGAAATAGATTAATCGCTCTCAATGTAAACCTATATATACGTATACGTACTTTCAAAAAATGCTTTATGGTGCGGTGACCTATATAATACATAACACTTAAAAATAATTCTCTGTTAAATATTAATAAATTTTAAATTAGTTTATCAAATATTTTTGTGTGCCAAGAAAACTTCCAAATTTTACTGTATCGGAAGATATTGAACATGTACGTTGGCCTTTATGATGGCCTTGAATAAAAAAAATGTGTTTTACTGTTTCAAAACCGACTCAACATACGTGCCTGAATTCTTGAACTTGAAAAACATTTTAATTTTGCTTGTTTTGCAATGCTAGTAGATAGGGTTCTGAAAATATTTTAGAAACAAGCAAATCATAAATTTTAATCAATAACTAATATAAATCAGTTTTTATGAAAAATATAAATGGTTTTATCAGTTCAGTAATGAATATTAATGGTTTAATTATTAAAATGCCACAAGTACAGCAATTGGTGACATTTTCATAAATTTATGAGTTGAGAGGGCAACATTCGATTTGTGGCATTTGAATGGGTTTTACTATTATATGTGGGATATATTTCTATATAGTATTGAAGCAAATATCTTCGAGGCCGAATACCACCATTTAAGTGGAATACCACTTTGGTATGGAAATTGACAACCCGCTCACAAAACAACTCGAAAATGTGGTGTTGTGTCAACATCTTTGCGACAGGGGGTAAAATTTTAATTAATGCCATATCAGTAAGATATTACCTGTGTGAAGATTACGGACACTCTTAAGTTATTGTTCACTTTTATAATTTTGGACAGAAATTTATGCGAGTGTCCAATAATAATTTTTTTCGACAATATATCTATTTTACCCACAGATATTTGCCCGCGTTAACAGTAGATTATTGCAACTTCCCCGGAAACCGTGAATGTACAAAAAATATATGCAGAGATAATTGTAATTTGCCATAAGATAGAACGGCATCCCTTCATACAAAAGTCGCGCGTAGCGTTATTGTTCAAATTCTATGCGAGATCCGAATAAAAATCACGAATAGGGTGAATGTTCAAAAATTATATACGAGAGGCCTGCCCCTTATTTCAAAATGGCAGTGTAAGAACCAATCTCTGAGATTCGTGTAATTTGCCATAAGCTACAATGACATCCTTTCATATATAAATCCCAGATAGCGTGATTTTTCAAAAATTCTAGGCAACTACACTAAGCTACGGCTTATTTCGGAATTGTGTTAGATAATTTTCATTCCACATTGTAAGCCCTTTCTAAAATTCGAGTAATTTGCTATAAGCTACAACGAAATCCTTTCAAAAAACACTCGCGGATAGCGTGAATGTCAAAAATTCTATTCGAGAGCCTTGCGGCTTATTTCGAAATGGCGTTAAACGATTTTAATTTCACAATGTAAACCATTCTAACCTAATCATAAATTACAACGACATCCTTACATATAAAAATTGCGCATATCCCTAAAGGTTAAACTCATTTATGAAAAGAAGAATATGAAATACACAAATCTTGCTCTTTTTACAAACAAAAAAGGTTTACAAGTATCAGAACTCGATTGTGATGAGCTTAGACAACGTTTAAACCAAGACTTTGTCAAACTTGAAAGGTGGTTTTCTAGTACAAGGCACCGATTGAATTAAGTTCTGCTTTCTGGATAATTTGTTTAGAGGGTTCTTAGGAAGGCTCAATACATTTTCCAAACACAGTTCGACTCAAAGGATGTTGATGGGTTTGCAACGGGCTAAAATTCAGGATGCGATTGTAATGAGCTTCATTTCAGGGAAATTAATTTGAGGACTCGTTCGGCTGGATCAGTCTTTTTTTTATTTTTCTCCTTGCAGAAGGAGACTTTAACTTCAACGCATCCAATGCGGCTCCAGATTAACATCACCAAAAGGCAAGCAGCTTTGAGAATGTATCCAAGAAGGAAAACTGGATCGCATATCTGGTAGACCGACATATTGGCCAACCGATAGACGAACAATTTCCGTTTCTGCGTAACAAAGAGTATTGTTAATACTTAAGTTACGGCCGAAATATGCTACGAACTATATTCTAACCACTCGCCGGTTTTAATAACATTGAGCATGCGAGTCTAAAATTCGGAGTCTGTTAAATTCTTATCTAAGACACTAATTGGACTCAACTATAATCAACAGTAACAAGAGAGTGTTCATTAAGCATCCCACTTAAAACAGAATTTGAATTTTAAGTATTACAATTCGTTTGATGGAATACTCACTGTAGAAAGCTACAAGAAAGCTACAAGAATGATGTAAACTGGCCAGGAAGCGATGCAGATAAAGCAAATATATTCGCTCAACATTTATTTAAGGTATTTTTACTCCGAACGAGAAAAATGGATACTCGAAATTGCGGCCGCAAGAAGTCGAGGATAAATGGCGTAAAGTGAAAACAATGATTAGCGAACATGGAAACCCCAAAAAGACACCTGGCCATGATCTAATTAGTTGGAAAAAACTTAAAGAACTTTCTGATATGTATCAAATAATAAGTTATTGCTCAGCAGCATTTAGACGTCGCTCAAGTTTTCGATAAAGTATGGCACAAAGGACTTATACATAAAGTTAAGGCACAAACCAAACATTCTTGGTGAAATATATTAGCGCATCTTCCAATTTAAATTAAATATACACAGAGCTTCTACAAGTCAGTGAACTGGGTCCAGTGTTATACTTAACTTAAACAGCAGACCTTCCTACTTCAAATTATGTAATATTTTCAACATTTCCAGATAATACAGCATTATTAGCTATACTTGAAAATTCTCAAATAGCATGAAGTATTCTGCAAGAACACTTAGAAGAAATAGCTAAATATCTTTCCAAATGGAGAATAAAGGCAAACGAGCAGAAATCGGCATACATAACATTCATCCTTCGTAAACAAACTGCCCTCCGGTGAGGTATCAGTCTACCCAAACCCGAAACCATTAAAGACCTAGGCCTACATGCAGATAGACGATTGACATGGAAGAAACGCCAACAAATGAACTTCAAAAGTGTTAAAATAAATTGGCTAATCGGAAAACATTCTAAACTAACTCTAAACTGTAAAGTCTTGTTGAATAGAATGGTACTCAAACCAGGCTCAGCCTGTGCTTCAAATATAATAAAAGTGCAACGTGTAAACAATTAAAACTATTACGATGGCTGTAAACGCACCTTGGTATATACGTAACACAAACATACATTGTGATCTCAACATCGAAACAGCAGATAAATACAGCAGTGCAGTGAAAAAATTCTACACTAAGTTAGGACAACATCCCAACACATTAGCCCGGGAAATATTATGGAGGCCTAGAGATCAGCGCATTAAAACAATCCGCTAGATATAGCGAAACTAATTCATATAAGAACGAACCAAATAGTGCGTATTAACCTTAAAAACTAACATAGGTTACGTCTTAAGAAATTGTGTTTAATTAGCTCGCAAGATTTGAAAACATCTTGTGTTAGTTTCCCATGGTGGGAAAGATTTAAGAATAACGCCAAAGGTAGTTAAAAAAATATTACGACAATTTACATCATTTTGCTTCTTGTTGCACTATATAAATGCTAGATGTGGTCAAGAAAATTTCCAATTTGAATGAAACTAACCTATTTTTCAACCGACTAAGAAGGAACTTGGCCTGTTTAAAGAAAAATCTTAAACGCTCATGACTTCAAATCAATTTGTTCATAACACAAAAAATAGAATATCACATCGCGACAAACAGTAATAGTCAAAGTGCAACGTAGTCCAAAACAACAAAAAGCGCAATTTAACAATTATTGTAAATGAACCCAACAAAATCACGAACAAACAAAAAAAAACACAAAAAATAATAACAATCTACTTAACAAAATTAACACCAAAACCAATAGAACTTACGACCTAATAATAAAAAAATTGAAAGGAGGAGTCAACATTTATAAAGTAACCATAGTATTTAAGAGGAATGAAAAATTAAGAAATTGTATTGTAATAGTTATTGTTAAACTGCAGGAGGAGCAATCCGAAATCGATCTTAAAAAAATAATTTTACAAAATTATCACTATAAGGAAGTTAAATAAATTAAAATTAAAAAAAAACTCTAATTCAACATTATAAGTATACATTATCATCAAGCGCAACAAACGAAAACAAACGGGAATGGGCAGGTCATCCCAAAAGAAAAAGAAGCCCTAGATCAGCGGCCAACCCAGAAAACAATAGAAAGAGGCCTCTGTAAACAGGAGTGGGAACCCTACAGTTTAATATCAACTAGGAAAACGAGGCCAAAAAATCAACTGGACATAAAGATTCGTTTACGGGAAGAGCCTTTGCAAATGAATTGAGTGAAACCAAATCAAAAACTCAAGCAACTAGTGCGAGTATGCCCTTGATGCAGTTACAGTGCCACTATTCAGGCTTTCCTTTTAGGAAATTGAGTAATTGTTTTCATAACATTTTTATCTAAATTGAATATTTCTGGCCTACTGAGAAAATTAGTTTGGTGTCTGTCCTTAAAATAATTTTGTTGAACAAAAGTTTCCCAATTAACTTGTTTTGAAAATATTTACACCAAACTAATTTCGCAAGTAGGCCAGAAAAATACATTTTAGACAAAAATGGTATGAAAACAGTTTTCGGATAAATTTTATTAAATAAATCAGTAATTATGGGGGGGGGGGCGGGGGAGACCGCATCAATCTATTTTATATTACATTTCAAAACCCGGCAACAAAGAAACGGTGTGAATTAGTGGTGGAAATCCATCGATCGTACTATCGATAGTTTTTCATCGTAAACTATCGATATTTGTTCACGTACTATCAACTTTAATTCGTCAAATGTTTCTTATTTTAGTTATTATTACTTATTTTCTTAAATATTAACCTACGGTTTTTCCGGCTGTTTCTTGAAAAAGCTAGATGGAAATTTACTAGTATGTTACCGTTGACGTTTCAATTTAATTATTGAAAATGATACTTGCGACAAACTACAATTGTTTTATTTTTACATTTTAAATTTTATCTAGTAGCCTTTTTTAAACAATACCAATAAGCAGATATAAAAGTACATAGATCATTCATTGGGTCATTATTTTATTTTCCGTTCAACTTGAATAATGGGTATATCCAGCCAATGTAGGTATGCATATGAGATGTATCAGTTGTAGATTTGCGTCAGTTGTCGAATTATATTCGGGCTCGATGCAATATATTCAGGTTATTACATTCCTAAATTTGTTAAATTTAGAACTAATTTGTCAATTGTACAGGCTCAAACGTCAACAACATATACTCAAAAGTAGACATAAAATGTTTGCCTCATTAAACATTGAGGTATCTAAGATAAGATTTTTAACACTATTTGCCGGAGGATCTTGGCGAAACACACTGACACTTAATAAACACATTTTTTGAATCACTTGTTTTTGCGAAACAAATAAACAAGTGATTCAAAAATGTGTTTATTAACAGTCCATAAGATATGTGAGGCCTACTATTTTTTAGTGAGGCCTATATGGGCTTGATATACCGGAATTTAATCATTGCTAGCACTGCTAGCTATTATTGCTAGTAATAACTATTTTATACAACAGTCGTGGACAAAATATTTATGTGGTTTGAAAAATTCGATAGTATCTATTGTTTTTCATTTATTCGATAGTTTGCTACCGATTGTTTTTTTACTTTCACTATCGATAGTTCAAATTTTCGATAGTTTTTTTACTACTAACGGATATAAAAATATTTTTTGATCTCACCGGCGCTAACTAAATTCAAATTTTTATCAATTCATTATGTACGGACTCTCGAACTTATACCCCAAGATATATTTAGAAGAAATTCTTGATTACAAAATGTTCCTTCACGGTCATGCAGTCCATCCGACGATACTTCGAAATAACCTACCCGTATTAGTTCATAGATGTAGAATTGTCACTAAGAAGGCATTCAAAAATAAAATGATAGCACTCTAATCATTTCGATATCATCGTTTCAGATAAAAATTATAAGTACTTTATGCTAAGCACACAACAAACAAACCATTTTATGATTTCCAACGTACGAATCATAAAATTTATATTATTGAATCATTAACAATATTTGTGAACGAAGTAATTAAAATTGAACGAGCGTATATATTAGCAAGAGACTTACCTCAGTGTTATCATCGTTGTCGCCCTCATCGTCTTGTCTGTTTGTTATCTTGGAAAGTACAACAATAAAAACTGTATATTTATACTATAAGACGTTACAATTTACGAATTTTATTTCTATCTGGATATGTAACTGTGTGTGTGTGTGTAATTTTTAAATGCTCCAAAACTATTTGTTATACAATTTTATGATAACACAAACACCATTGTACGTTTAAAATTATTAACACGTTTGGATATTATTTAACACTTTTGTTGATATCACAATAATAAATAAATTAAATTTTTTATAAAACAAAGTTTATTTTAATAACAAAAATTATAAAAAAAGCAAAAATTAAATTAATTAGTAGTAAATTAAATTCGTAAAAAGAAATAATAATCGCGAAATTAATTGGCGCCTCCGTGCATTTGTGTCGCTCGCGCGCTCTTCCTCCTGGATTTTACACGTCTGCAAATAAATTAAAAAACACAAAAAATTGTTTGTAATATATTTGTCATATAATTAAATCAATTAAATAAATAAATAAGCAAACATAACAAAATGTGTGTATTCTAATTAAATATATAAACATAAACAGCACATAAAATAAGAACACCCGCACTACTACCACACATACTCGTACAACAAATAAGAGAAGAAGCTGTAAAAGAAAACTTAATTATTACGAAATTTGTTTTTCTTTTAATACATTTTCGGGTTTTAAGAGAAACAAAAATTAAATTAGAATTAATTACAATCCGTTTCTAATTCTTCTTAATTCTTATTAATTCGGATAAAAAGAGTTATGTACTGCTTGCTTTTGGTTCGTGTTACATTTTTTGTGTTTTAATTACTGCAGAGTATTTTTATTAGATAGCCAAGCCAATCGTATTCGTAGACCAAGTAGACTAAGTAGACCAAAAAATTAAGTATAAATACATATTACGATTAATTGAAATAATTATTATTTTCGATAAAAGATAAATAAATAAATTGTATCACTTCTTGTTAGACAAATAAATTATGTAACCATTTTTGGTATTTGATTAGAGGATGCAAGTTATAATTTGTAATAGCATTTCGTTTTAAGGTGAACGTTTTATATTATTTAATATAGGGTGCACCCAAAGAATGAAAGCCGTAAAAATTGTTATTTTATGTTTACCGGCGAATTGGGAAAATTTTAATTGCGAGTGCAAGCAAAGTATAACCAGCACTTCGTGCTTGAGAAAACAAATTTTTTATGTAGCCTACCTTAATTATCGTTGTCGAGAAAATTGTTTTGTATTGCGCTGAGTAATTTACCAGTTATATTAAAAACCAAAATATGTCATTTCTTGATAATTATTGATCTTTCTATAAACTAAGAACAGTCAGTGAGAATAATTCAACGGGGATAATAGAAATAATACCACAATAATAATTTGCGTTTCACAGCCTAATTTAAAAAATTTTAAAGTTGCAACGAGTTACTATACTGGAAATGGAAAAACTAAAAACACTACTACAATTAAACATTAAATTATATAATTAATTCGAAAATAATATTTGTTGCGATTGTGCAAAACACGCTTTAAATGTTTGATATGAACATTTAAAGCGTGGATGCATAATGATTAACGATACCGGATTAAATCAGCGAGCAAACTTTTATGAGCAAATCTCAAAAATATTTTCTTTAATATACACTAATATCTACTCGTACATAATAACAATATTAATTTTACAATTTTACCTGCTTTACCGGTACATTCTTATATGTGTAGCAAATATTTTACTTGCTCGTAGCAAATATGGCTGATTTGCGACTAGCAATACTTGGTGTATTTTGTTGACACGATTACAACACCAATTCCATTTAGCTAAAGCAACTAGTAAAGTACTTGGTAAAACTAAAGCAATTAAAAAATTTGCTTTAGCTGAATATAAAGCAGATTTGCTTCAGCAAATATCCACTATATGTCAACATATATTTTACTCATTCCGAATTGGAATTCCGAATTTCTTTGATTTAGTATATTATGAATAACATATAAATTTGCATAATTATAAAGTGTTTAGAATTTCAAATGATTTTTGCAGCGCTAAATTTATTCACGTACCTGCATATAAAAAAATACTAAAGCATTTTATCATTGAAGTATTTTCTTGAAATAAAGCTAAAGCAAAAAAGATTTATATCTCAACAAAATATGCCAATTGCTAAACTGATTAAATTTTGACATTTGAATCCCGTTTATATTCGCGTGCAAAAACCACACTCTTCCTGTTTCTAAGGATAAGTTAGGGCACTCCGTCACCAAAAACACGTTGTTACTCCCTCCGTGTTGTATTTCTGGCAAATGCTATTTGCCGATTTCAAATATCCAAATACTCGAATAAATAGAATTTTTATACTTATAAGCACTTATATACAGTTAATAAATTATACTTATTTATCTAGTTTTTATTCAAGTAATAAATTTACAAATAGATCTCGCTAATTAATGTTCGATTGACGAAATCTCGATTCCAATTGACCCATTTCTTCGTGTAATTTTAACTGCTTCAAGGCGGTGGATCATGGTGCCGGCATCTACATTTAATGTTACAGAGTTAATTCTATAAATAGCTCAATTTCTACACAAATTATAGTAGTGGCATCTATGAGTCTCTAGCTAAGCAAGCTACTTACTATAATTTTAATGCGTTGTACCAATAATTAATCTCACTACTATAACTAGGGTTTGACATTTGTGTAACGCTATATATACGTAATTGTACAGTGTTTTGGATATAAATGAACAGTTTGATACATATTCTATTATATAAATAAACGCTTAATTTCTAATAATTTTTATGTTTCAGATTATTGATTATAATATGTTTTGAGCTATATTCAACGTTAACACTTCCTATGGAAAGAACTATGTAAAGTACACGGAAACCAGTACTACTCACCAAAGAAGAGTGTCAAGAAAATTCCAATGTGAGTGTGAATCTCAACTAAAACGAGAAAAATGAAATTGGAAATTAGATGGAATTAAGTCGGAAATTTTCGTTTATGTGCAACCCAGTGTGCAAGAAACATTTCCAATTCCACACTAAATTCCGTACTACAAAATATCAAAGACCCAAAAATATCGTTTTTGGAGAAAAATAAATTTCTTTCTCTTTCTGTTTCGCGGTAATATTGTTTATTTTTTTCATAATTTTTAGTTGTATCTTTTACGTTCAATTTCATGTGACAAGTCGACTGGTGAATACGCATACGATTGTGCATGCACGTTTTGTTTATTTTGTTTTCCCTTTTTGTGTTTTATTTTAATGAGTTTTAATTATTATCCCAGTATGCAATTTTTCCACACTGTGGAAAAAACAGCTCCAATTCCACACTGAATTCCGTACTACAAAATATCAAAGACACAAAAATATCGATTTTAGAAAAAGATAAATTTCTTTCTCTTTCATTCGCGAAAATTTAATTTTTTTTTGTTAGTTTTGTTATTATTGTTTTGTATTCTTCCTTCAGTATAATATAGCACTTGACAGGATAGCACGCACATTTTTGTGTTTTCCGCGATTTTATGTTAACTTGTGTTTTTTGTGTATTTAAATTATTTAATAATCTTTAAATTACTTATATTTACTTCATACTATGTACTCGTATATGTATAATAATTATATTTCGTGTTTGTGATCAATAAATTTAGATGTAAAAATTGGTAATAATTTTAAAATGGCGTCGTTATGAGATGATGGAAATTTCCGATCTTATCGATTTTGATTTTTCAAGGTTGTGTGTATTGGAATGTGAAATTGGATGGCGCTTACGGATGAATATGGATGGGTTTCATAAAATGTAATATTAAGTTGTATGTTTATGTCAATAAAAAATTAATATTTATTTTATAATAAATGCAAAATTTTGTTTTATTTCGAATAAAAATTATTATTCCAATTGAAAAATATATACAAGCACGTTCCTCTTTTTTCGTGCACAAACGTGCCTGAAATCAGTATGGACAAGACTGTGGAAAAAATGTCAAATTCCGTCTAAATCCCACCTATTTTCCCATTTTCTTTTTTCTCTTTTTAGTCGGGATTCACACCCACACTGGAATTTTTGTGACACTTTTCTTTGGCGAGTAGTATGGATTTCCGTGTATTATACGTGTTTCTTTCCATAGAAAGAGTGTGGTTTTTGAGCGCGAATATAAACGGAATTCCGTCGGCATTGCATATTGGGATGGTACCATTAATTTTATTTAGTTTACATAAAAAATAATGATAACATAGTTTACATAAAAAAAATGGTTGTGATCGGGTTGAGCTAAAGAGGTAGTAAAACAGTTTATCAGTGGCGTCGCCATTTACATATCAAATCAACGCAAATTTTTGCATAAAATGTTCTTGTTTTATTTTTTTAAGATTCTGTGTGAAAATCTAACAAGTGTATGGCGTGTGAAAATGTTAATCAATACCCTATGTAGGCGGATTTTTAAAATTTAAATAAAAAATAAATATGTATTGAATATCTGAATAAATATATAAAAATTACCACAAATAGTTCTTTTTAATTTCAATCGAAAATTATAATTAATCCCACGTAAAAGTGCTATGGAAATCTGCTCTATTTGCGTGCGATAAAGTGTGTTAAATTAGTATGGAAATATATATGAAATATACCCGAGGTTTCGACGAAATTCCACCTTATTTCCACTTTGGTTTTTTCTCTTTTTTAGTCGAGATTCACACCGGCACCGGAATTTTTGTGACACTTTTCTTTGGCGAGTAGAATGGATTTCCGTGTAATTTACATGTTTCTTTCCATAGAAAGAGTATGGTTTTGAGCGCGAATGTAAACGGAATTCCGTCGGCATTGTAAAGGGTGATTTTTTTGTGGTTAGGATTTTCATGCATTAGTATTTGACAGATCACGCGGGATTTCAGACAAGGTGTCAAAGAGAAAGATGCTCAGTATGCTTTGACATTTCATAATGAATAGACTTACTAACGAGCAACGCTTGCAAATAATTGAATTATATTACAAAAATCAGTGTTCGGTTCGAAAAGTGTTTCGCGATTTACGTCCGATTTATGGTCTACATAATCGACCAAGTGAGCAAACAATTAATGCGATTGTGACCAAGTTTCGCACTCAGTTTACTTTATTGGACATTAAACCAACCACACGAATGCGTACAGTGCGTACAGAAGAGAATATTGCGTCTGTTTCTGAGAGTGTTGCTGAAGACCGTGAAATGTCGATTCGTCGCCGTTCGCAGCAATTGGGTTTGTGTTATTCGACGACATGGAAGATTTTACGCAAAGATCTTGGTGTAAAACCGTATAAAATACAGCTCCTGCAAGAACTGAAGCCGAACGATCTGCCACAACGTCGAATTTTCAGTGAATGGGCCCTAGAAAAGTTGGCAGAAAATCCGCTTTTTTATCGACAAATTTTGTTCAGCGATGAGGCTCATTTCTGGTTGAATGGCTACGTAAATAAGCAAAATTGCCGCATTTGGAGTGAAGAGCAACCAGAAGCCGTTCAAGAACTGCCCATGCATCCCGAAAAATGCACTGTTTGGTGTGGTTTGTACGCTGGTGGAATCATTGGACCGTATTTTTTCAAAGATGCTGTTGGACGCAACGTTACGGTGAATGGCGATCGCTATCGTTCGATGCTAACAAACTTTTTGTTGCCAAAAATGGAAGAACTGAACTTAGTTGACATGTGGTTTCAACAAGATGGCGCTACATGCCACACAGCTCGCGATTCTATGGCCATTTTGAGGGAAAACTTCGGAGAACAATTCATCTCAAGAAATGGCCCGGTAAGTTGGGCACCAAGATCATGCGATTTGACGCCTTTAGACTATTTTTTGTGGGGCTACGTCAAGTCTAAAGTCTACAGAAATAAGCCAGCAACTATTCCAGTTTTGGAAGACAACATTTCCGAAGAAATTCGGGCTATTCCGGCCGAAATGCTCGAAAAAGTTGCCCAAAATTGGACTTTCCGAATGGACCACCTAAGACGCAGCCGCGGTCAACATTTAAATGAAATTATCTTCAAAAAGTAAATGTCATGGTCCAATCTAACGTTTCAAATAAAGAACCGATGAGATTTTGCAAATTTTATGCGTTTTTTTTTAAAAAAAAGTTCTCAAGCTCTTAAAAAATCACCCGTTATATTGGGAGTATGCAATTTTTCCAGTGTGTGAAAAAACAGCACCAATTCTACACTAAATTCCTACTACAAATTTCAAAGACACACAAAACTCGATTTTGAGTAAAAAAATATTCTTTCCCTTTCTGATTTACAATTTTGTTTTGATGTTTTATTAGATTTGTTTTGTATCTTCAGTTTCGTGAGACATATCGACGAATGAAGGATGCAGGATTTATTAAATTCAAATTAAAAATTATAATTTGTAATTTGATATTAAAAATTAAATATAAATAAATTTATCAATACAAAAAAATGCATAAACAATTTCTTTAATTTACGTAAAAGTACTATGGAAATCTGCTCTAGTAGCATGCAGAAAAGTGTGTGCAATTAGTAAGGAAAAATATATGAAAAAACTCGAGATTCCAACGAAATTCCAGCTTCTTTCCAATTTGATTTTTTCTCTTTTTAGTCGAGATTCACACCCACACTGGAATTTTTGTGACACTTTTCTTTGGCGAGTAGTATGGATTTCCGTGTATTATACATGTTTCCTTCCATAGAAAGAGTGTGGTTTTTGAGCGCGAATGTAAACGGAATTCCGTTGGCATTGCATATTGGGATTCCATACATTTTCGCATACTAATTACGCACACTTTTCTGCATGTTACTAGCAGATTTCCATAGTACTTTTCACGTTGTGCTTTTATTTTGAAGAAGAAAGAAATGTTTGCTGCATTTTGTTGTAAAATTTATTTATTTTTAATTTTTAACATACAATACACATTATAATTTTTGAATTTAAATTTAATTAATCCCACCAACGTATTTACATCGCTCACTCGGAATCCATCTTAATAAAATAAACACATGAAAATCGTTAGTATCAAAAGTTTACGTCGTAAATTTGTACATGTTGATTGAAATTCAATTGTATTACCTGTTTAATCCACATAACAACTTGTACATAGCATAACATAACAACACATAACAACTTATACATAGATAACCGTACAACAACACTTGTACATAACGAAATTTGTGTAAGCAAATTATGATTGAAAAATTATATTTAGGTTACACAACAATTTCATGATACTACCTCTACGATCAAATCATTTAGAGATGCATAAACATCGCATTGATTTTGCAAAACCAAAGTCATGTAAAACGCACTTATACACCACCATGCCATCGCACAAGAGATGGCATGGCAAACGCCGATGCTTACTAAAACATATTTGTTAACGGGTGCACCAAAATATTTTGGTGCATGATAATCAAATGTAAAAAAAACAGAAAATCCGGTTTTGTATTTTTTTGAGTTTTTAGACGAAGGCAAAAAAATAATCGTCTGCCTATTCAATTTTGGACTTTGCCGGAGCACCGGCAGCCGTAGCCAGTACCAAACATAAAAGAACATAAAAAGAAATATTTTAAAAATAAAATAATTTTAAAATTAAGATTTTTTTATTTAATTATTACGTGCTCCATTTTCCACATACCTCTCGCTACAAACACAACATTTCAAAAATAAAACAAAAAAGAAGAAATAAAAAAAACCATAACCGCGTACATGTTTATTCGTCGACGTGTCACCCGAAACTGAAAACAAGAAACAAAACAAATCTAATAAAACATCAAAAAAAATTGCAAATCAGAAAGAGAAACAAAATTATTTTTACTCAAAAACGGGTTTTTTGTGTCTTTGTTAATTTATAGAACGGAATTTAGTGTGGAATTGGAGCTGTTTTTTCCACATAATGGAAAAATTGCATACTAGAAAAAGAAACTAAACTTCTGTGATGATGAAATATAGTTATTATTAAAAAATTTAGACAAACGACGAGAATTATCATAATAAATTGTAAATATTACACTGCATGTTGTGTACTCGGTACCGTCGCTCTTACGTATGATTCTAAATTTATTTATAAGGCCCCGAATGTCTGCTCGATTATTTTCCATATTTTCTTATAAAAATTATTGTAACTAATTACGAGTAAGGATAATGGAATAAGAAATATATCCTCCGTTCAGTGGCAGAGTGTCTAGTTGCGCGGTAGCAAAGTTGTGTATTGGCGACTAAAAATTTTGTTGAATACCATTTGCGACCGACATTTCATAATTTTTTGGTTAGAAAACGTGGATACATATAAATTTTAATATTTTCTTCTCTAAAATTGTATGATTGTGTAAAATATCACATTTCTTTTTAGACGATTCGGTCTATTATTGCGATCCAGTAGGTTCTGCAGCTTCTCGTTGTCATGGTGCTGCAGTCACCATACATAACTCCTTGCAAACTTTTTTTTGTTCATATCTGACGTATGCCTTGTTTAGGTCTCGATGAAGATTGTCATTTCTAATGTACCAAGGACAATTCACAATGCTACGTAATACTTTGTTTTGAAATGTCGGAATATATTCTAATTCCCTATTTGTAAAGTTTAATGTTATTTTCCATTTTTATTGTCCATTTATTCACAATATGAATCGCATTTTTCTATGTGAATTCAACAATACTAGTATTAGTGGTCATAAGAGCTATGTCATCAGCAAACGTTCCTATTCTGGCTTCTACTATGTTTGGTAGATCATTTGTATAAAGGAGGTATAATACAGAGCCCAGAACACTGCCTTGTGGAATCCCTGCCAATATTTTCTTTAGTTTTAAGTATTCCCCTTCTTGTCTCACCCGGAAGTAACGGTCGTTGATCTAAGACTTTAGCAATTCAAAATATTGTTTTGGCAAATCTCGTTAAAGCTTAACAATAAGCTTAGCGTCTAACAATATTGCTGAACCTCTCCTTTTTTCCAGCGCGTTCTCAATTGTATCAGTAATCTGATGTACCTGTTCTATAGAACGATATATCGTTGAGTGCCTTTCTCGGAACCCAAATTGAAGTGCTGGTATACGATTTATGCTCTCTATAATTGACTTTAGTCTCCTGAGTAACAGTCTTTCGAAAATCTTTGATGTTGTTGTTTGTAAAGAAATTGGCCTATACGATGTTTTGTCGCTTAGCGGTTGGTTAGGCTTTGAAATCATTATGATTTCTGCTACTTTCCACTGCCTCAGAATATAACTTACAGATAGCATTTATTATGTGCTGTAGTTTCCTTAGTGCTTTTTCGGATAGGGCTTTGATTATTTGCTCCATTTTCAAGTCGTATCCAGGGGCTTTCTTATCTTTCAGGTTTTTTACTCTAGTTTGATTTCTTTCAGAGTAACTGGTAGCACAGATACCTCGTCTATTTTGCTTATAGGATTAAAATTTTCATTATCTGCTTGTTCAGTTGGTGGCTTGAAAGTATTTTCTAGGAAACAGATCAGCTTTTTGCTTTACGCTGACCATTTTTATGGGTGGCACTTGCATTTTTGGCCTTTTTAAGCCATTGGTGGCTTGCCACAGGGAATATTCCGTGTCAGGTTTACCTGTCAGGTTACCTAGGAAGGTTGTCTAATTAGTAGTTAGAAGTAGTTTAAGTTTGTTGCACAGGTTGTTTAGGATTGTTTTGACTTCACGGGCTCTAGTTCTCTGCCAAGTCTTACGGGCTCTTCTTTTTTCGTTAACCAGCTCTCTCAACTGAATGATAGTTTATACCTGTTTTGTAATAATCCTTGCTGATCAGAAGTACTTTCTTAGGCCTACTTTCAATTAGGCTTTCCAATTCTGCTACTATCTTGTAAGCGTTCGAGATCTGTACCTGTATCTGTACCAGATTAACGCTTTTTTCGACTAGCTGCCGAAAGTATTCCCAGTTTGTTTTGGTATTTGTTAATCTTGGGGGGCTTGCTTTCCTTATTACCGTGTCACTTATTGTCATTAAAGCTGGAGGATGGTCTGACGATAGCCCTTCTTCATTCTCGACTGTCTCCTGCCTGCTTCAAATAGCTCTCTTCCTTTGGAAGTAGTTCTATTTGAGCTCCAAAATATGTTTTTCGCGTTAAAGTCGCCTTCAATAATAAATTTACCACCAAGCGATTTATGTAGTTTAATGTAGTCTTCTTTTTTTTTTGGTTATATCTGGGTGGACAGTGGATTGCTGATAGCTTCCTCCTCTATTTTTAATTCTTCGTGGTATTTAATATTACCCTTAATAAAGATTGCTGTCCCGCTCTCGCTCTTTCTGCTGTAGAGCTTGATAGCACTGGTATCCACGTATTTTGACATATGAGGTTTTGGTAAAATGACTTGTCTTTGGTCCTGCACAGCCAAATGTAAATTGAAAGTGTTTAGCTTCTGCAGTATTTCTTGCAGGACATGGTTTTTCTGACTCGGTGCTTTCTTGATATTTTCGTTCTGCTTAGCCATTTGTGTATATGTTGTTCCTTCTCTCACTTTGGTGCTATTTATAGAGGGATTTGTTTTGGGTAGGATTGCATCCTATGTTGAGAACTCTTACTTGTTTGATTTCTCTTGTTGTCTCTCATTCTTTGCAGCTTTTGGCTATCTACCAGCCTCTGTAATTTGCTGGGTGATGATTACCACAGTGTATGCATTTCATTGGTTCGTCCCTATTACATTATTTGCGTGTGAGGTTATACGCCTGACGGTTGTAGCATTGTGGCATTCTACAAGTGTTCTTTTTTAATGTCTCAATCTTAGCTTTCATATTAAGCATTGCTTTGGTTCCATATACTCTATCAATGCTCTTAATGTTGACCAATGTTAGCGTGGTAAAACGGGTAGGCCAACTTTGGTTGTTTCTATTTCACCGTTTGCGTTCTTAGAGACCTTTAGTATGTGACCTTCTTTAGTATGTTCACAGCATTTAGGATTTTGAATACTTTCTGGCTATAAGTTCCTCAATTATTTCTTCGCTTGGGCATGTATGATGAAGCCCTCTGGCCATAGCTTTAATTCGTTACTCAGTTTTGTTTTGGTAGGTGAATCATTCGATGTTTTAAGTGGTGATTGCGTTTGACAAAATTCTGTAGGTTTCTGGATCAAGCGCATTCACTTTCCAAAGGTTATTATTCAGTACAGTGACTTTATATTTATCGTTTAGAACTGGCTTCACTATTTTTTAGTTGTTTCGTATTCACTAACATAAAGTATGTTATGGGTGGAGGTAGTATCTCTTTATATATTTGATCTTCTTGTATTAGTTGATCTTCTTGTATTTTTCCTTGGTTGATTACGTTGGATGTAATAACTGGTTGCAGTGGTTTCTCTTTCGGTAGCAGTGATACGTTCTTATGTACCTCCACTACGGGTTGTGGTTTCCTTACGCTCTGTGTTGATAATTCCACCTCAGGCAAGGATTCTGTTTCCCCGTTTTTGTTTTGACGTTTAGTTTTAATTTGCCTTCGTATAAAACTCGTTTAGTATTTTCTTTGACTTGATCCTCATTTTTGAATATAGCGATTTCTTGTTTATGTTATTGGACTTCTTTGAATAGCTGCCCATTGTTTTGCATTAAGCTTTCTAACGATTTCTTTAAATCAGCGTTTTCTTTAGCGACATTATGGTGGTTTTCTTGGTTCACGTTCTCCATGCGTTCAGCATTTTAGTTCTTGTGCTGAGTAGCGGGATGTATTTATCTAGGTGGTGATCTAGAGATTCCTGAGCTTGGGTTCAATGGGTTTAGCAATTGTTGGCTCACCCCAGAATCCGTTGAGCCTGCCTCGCATGATAGTGGATTGGCCAACTAAGCAGTTGGCGTACCACTTGGGTCCAATTCCGTTTTGTTGTATACTCATTGCTTTAACGACTGGCTATTTCAGCAACTACCAACCTAGCCAGTGAGATTGGTAGTGTATTAGTGAAAAGAATGTCATTTGCTAAGTTCACGGTGTTCGGTTATCCTGCCGTTTCTCGGTCGCGAGAGCCTCATTGGTTGATTAGTAGGGAGCACCACGTGCAGGTGAGATTGACATTTGGGCTGGTATATAGACCTTTAGACTAACGCCCCTTACATAAAAACATAAAATACAAGTAATTCAAAACAGAAATCAAAGATGACATAATTTTAGTGAACGGGATTTACTATTGTTGCTTAAAATCCTCCAAAATAATAAAGAAGTTATTTCATGTAACAAATTCCAATTTATTGATAATGTACAATTTAATTGATACGTTTTTGTTTTACAAATGATAATCTTTATGGAGAGGAATTAACGCAAGCCTGGCAAACTACAACCATTGAATCTTACTCCCAGACAAATATAGCCCGTAGTGAGGATAAATTAAGAAATAAATTCAAAGATTTAAAATTTCGGATAAAAAAATAGCAGAGATGGCTAGGCATCAAAACAAAACCGGTGGTCATGCTCTTAAAGTATTAAACAAAGTAGAGTAACTGGTTGAAGAATTAGCAGGAGAAAATGCTATGTCCGGCTTTACTTATTTCGCCGGATAGTTTTTCGGAGGTAGTTATTTTAAATTAACATAAAATTATGAATAGTCGTATATTTTAGAACCATATCAACCTTGTTCCAGAAAGTGAAATTACTGACGAGATAACAATAGCAACGAATAACGCAGAAGAGGCGAATACCACACGAGTTATGATTCAAGATATTTCACCAAAAGTAATAACTCCTCCATGAAGGAGTTAAGGACTATCGGCGTTCTGCGACAAAATATGAAGGGAAAACGTCAGCAAAGTAAAATAAAAGAATTGGGAAACCCCCCATTCCATTTAATTACATAAAATTATTTCTTTAGACAAAATTGATGAAGAGCGTCATCAAATTTACAAAGAGAAACTTGCTGTTCTCATTGAAAAATTAGCTATCGCAAAGGAACATTTTGCTGTCTCGAAAGATAGATTTGCAATAGAAAAGCAAATGTTAAAAGTTGCAAAAATAATAATGAAATTCTTTATACAAATGAAACTAATTTTATTCTAGATGAAGAGTATTGAGATACGAGTACGAGTATTTCCGAGTGATAAGGAAAAGTTGTGACGGTATATACTGATGTGGTATAAAATTATTATTTTACTTAAAGAACAAATTTATGAATTATATTGAACTATATTTCTACATACGTACAATTAATAAAAATAAATAAATTATTTACAAAAATACAAGATCATGATCTATCATTTGCGTCTACGTCATCATCACTTTCTTAATCAACTTCGGTTTTGTGATGATCTTCAAAGTTATGTGGAACATTATGAGTTTTCGCAATGTTGTCACACTTTTTTAAATCGTAGCAAATCATACCCGACTTTTGCTCAAAATTCGGAAAAGACCTTTTAGTAATTCAACCGCTTGTTCAATAACAGTTCGAGTGATTTTTTATGGAAGTTACTATAATTTTCTTCAGCTTCCGTTGATGGGATTATAATTGGGGGCATTAGGCGATGTTCTAGCGGATAACCAATGTTACCCAAAAAAACATATTTTCTGGGAAATCGTTTGAGGTAGAAAATTATAAAGCGAAGAGGTTTTATAAGTGGATATCATGCGTCGGTCCAGGCCACCTAACTACTACGTCAGAAAATATTACTTTTGAATCATATATGTACTTGTAGGTATAAAACATGATAGTTCAATATGAATGAACAACAAACGTTTACTCCTTGGACATTAGTAGAATAGCACAATTTCCGGTTAAAAAATGCATATGCAACCCAAACAGCTGATTTTTGGATGGCAATATGTGCCCCGTCGATTGCTCCAATGACATTTGGCAAACCATTCCTCTTCGTTTCTTGGAAACTGAATACATTTTTTAGTTGTAGAAATTCTGCAATAACTTTGCTCACAGCGGATTGTCCCAAATTGTGATGGAATTGGCCACTAACAAATTGAAAATTTCCCGTATCGAGTATATGAAGTGACATCAAAACCTTTGAATATTTCAATTTTTAACTAACGTGCGTTTTGAATAGAAGGTATAGTACTGGTCCTAAAACACTCCTATGTGGTACGCCAACTTTGATCTCTTTAATTTGTGAGTACATGCTTGTTCCTGTTTAGCACGAGAATGTCCGTCTGTAATGTATGATTCAAGAAGATTAAAGAACTGTGGTGGTAAAACTCTGCTAAATTTCGACAAAAGACTTGAACCTGGACCTATCTGGAAATCCATATTGGTGTATAAGGATAAGTTTTTTACTTTCACAGTGGTTTCGCTCGATTTAATAGGAGTCTTTCAAATAATTCTGACATAATAGGTGTAATATTGGTCTGTGAGACGTTATTTCGTAGGGTGGATATCCTGGTTTGATTGTCATAATCACTTCCGCAAATTTCGATACCTTTGATACATATTTGATTCTGAAGGCTGCGTTGATTAGGGTGGTCAATTTTTTAATGCCGATTTTGGGGAGTTGTTTAAGGAATTTTCTTGTCATTAGCACCAAGCCTGGCGCTTTTCTCGAATTTTTTTGTTTTATTTATTTATTCACTTGTGCAAGAGAGTACGGGGTGGTGTCTCGATTTTCAGTTTTCACTATTACTCATATTTGTTTGCTCTCTTGTATCTCATTAGGCTGAAATATACATCGCTTCTTGGCTATCTTCCATTGTTTGTTATTATAGGTGGAATATGAGTTATTGAGCTTTTCATTCATTTTGTTTCCTTCCACAATGAATAGTCAGTATCTTTTTCATATGTTTGTATGTGTTCATATGTGATCGTAGATACGAGAACGTTTCCTCATTTTTTATTTTCTTTATTTCTTATAAGGAGGGAACCTGGGTCAAATTATGCAGTATATTTTTAACCGCTGGCATCCTCGTATGCTGCCATTTCTTGAGAGTGAGCAGTATAGACGAGTAATCAGAGCTCGAGCCGAAACCTTCGTTGATACTAACGTAAGTTATCGCTAATTTCCTAGTTATATAGAAATCGAGTATTTTATTAACACTGTGAGACAGAATTTTTTTTCCAGTAGAGTGCCACATATAACCACATTTTGTCACCTATAGTGGAAACCAGTCCTGAACTCCAATAAGTTGTTTTGCATTGAAGTCTCCTTCATCAATGAACTTTTTCCTAAACTTTTTAGGAACTTTATAGAGTTTTCTTAGAGAAATCATTGTATCTAATTGAGAGTAAAGTTAATGGTTTAAGAATGGGTAATGATGCAATATTACAGTGGACACATACTGTCGCTATCAGCCACGTATTTTCGAAAAAATTTTCAGACTGCAAGTCTGCACTGCATATAGTTAGGGTCATATAGTAACGACCTCGCCTATTGATTTGGTGGGGATCAATTTGGCGTGGATTAATCACTTAGGCGGAAAATTCATTCAGCGTAGATGGATCAGGCAAGAGTATGGAATTTCACTCCAGATTTAAACATTAGAAATAGTTTTACAGCAGAATGTATAATTTAATCTAGAACAGAAAAGAATGTTCGTGTAAAATTTGGAATATTCAGCGCGGTATATTTTAAGTAGTACACTGGCAATTTTAGTTAATCATATGGCAGAGTTTGTCTGGGTTAACACCATACGGTCAATAACAATACTAAAATGCTACCATTATGTGATGAATCCAATATTTTTTTTATATTTATATTAAATTTGAATTAAGTTAAATCCATTTTTGGAATTATGTTTTTAATTGATAATCACGGATGAAATTTGGCGATGCTTCTCATCATAGATTAAATCGAAGCCACAAAACATTACGATGTAAAATCTACAAAGAGAAAAATTCAGTGACACACGACGACGGGCAAATTTAACATTAGACAAGTTTCAAAGGTCACAAAAAATCGCATAAAGTGGAAAGGTAAAAGTATAGAACACAGCTCTTCTGGATAATTTTAAACCGCAGTCGTCATTACAAGTGATCTTATATGCTCAAAATGGGGTGTCAAGTTAAATTAAAAATTATTCTAAATTTCTTATGGTTGTACAAGTACTTCAATAAATAAATAAATATAAACCTAACATTTTAATTGAATTACTGTCATTTTGAAATTACTCCAAAAAATTGTATTGTGTCAGCCCTTTTGAAAATCAGCCTATATTATTTGAAAGATTATAAGTTCAAGGTTATCATCAAATGCGGTTGAAGATCATCTTTGCGGTTTCCTGTTATTGGATGTTCACTGTAAACCACTCAAACTTTATGAAGGCTTTAACTGAGTACTACCCAAAAATTTGTTCAGTATCGATCCATTTGGAAATAATAGGTATGGCTGTTGAAAAATTTAACCTATAGGTATGATCTCTATATGGTTAAATTTTGGCACAATTGGTAATTGGCTGTAAAATGTAAACCACTCAAACTCTATGCAGACACCGAATGAGTTAAACTCAAAAAATTAATGGGGTAAATGGGGGTATAATAAGTAGTATTAAATCGAATCGAGCAATCTTGTGTTATGTCAAAGTGTCATCATTTCCTTCTAAAAATCAGTAAATGTCATTATGCTGAAGTGTAAACAACATATTTGTTTGTACTCTACCCGTGTCAACCGTTGTGCCAACACAATTTTCAGGAAGAGGTTTATTCGTTTTAACTTGAAGAAAATTGCAGATGATGGACATCAATTGGTGTGTGAAACATATAGGGAACATGCTCTATCAATAAAAATATGCGAGAACTGGTTTCGCCGTTTTAAAAGTGACAATTTTGACACCGCAGTGACGAAGAACGCGAAGAGAGGCGTTATTGAACCAACGTTCATGCTAAACTCAAGAGGAGCTCGCTGAAACTTTGGAAGTGGTTCAACAAGCATTTCAAACCCATCTCAAGGCCGTGGGTATGGTGCAAAACCAAGGAAATTTGGTTCCGTATGGACTCAAGCCAAAAGACGATGAACGACGTTTTTTATGTGCTAACAACTGCTCTGAAAACAAAATCAGAATACTTTTTTGCATCGAACCGTAATGGGGGGCGAAAATTAGATATATTACGAAAACCTGAAGTACAAAAATCGTGGGGTAAGCCCGGTCATCAACTTCATCCGTTAAACTGAATATTCAAGGCAAGTAGCAAATGCTGTGCATCTGGTGCGATCAGTTCGGAGTGATCTACTGTGAGCTACCGCAGCCTAACGAAACTATGACTGAAGAGTGTTATCAAAAACAATTGATGTAATTAAGCCGAGCATTGAAGCTCAAACGCCCACGATATGCCAAAAAACATGACAGTGATATTACAGCACGGCAACGCTCGGCCACATGTTCCAAAAGTCGTCAAGGAAACTTTGGAGGTGCTTCAATGGAATGCCTTCCCCATCCGCCGTATTCACCAGATATTGCTCCTTTCGACTATCGCTTGTTCCGGTCGATGACTCATGGCCTGGCCGAGCAGCACTTCACTGCTTACGAAGAAGCTATAAATTGGATCGATTCTTGAATGGATTCAAAACACGAGGAATTTTTTCGACGCGGAATCCGTATGCTACCTGAAAGATGGGAAAAAGTCGTAGCTGAAACGTAACCATGAACAATATTTTGAATAAAAAACATTGTACCAATGTCGCTGTAGCAAAGCTTCGAAATTATAAAAAACCTTAAAATTTATTTGTATCTCCAATATATTGTATCGAACCGTTTGGAAAAGACATTTATCCCATATGAAAGGGTATGCCTAAATAATCAGATAATAGTGGCATTTTGGTACAAACCCTGTGGTATAATGCAATATCAATAATACTAGATAGTTTTAGGAAATGTTGATAGTTAGAAAGGATAATTTGTTTTTCCATTGCCTTTCCATTTTTAACTGAGTAATTTTTAATGACATTCAAAATTCTTATAAGAAACTGTTCAGCAGTGTACTTACTAATCCATATTTATTTTTGTTAATTGTTAGATGCGACATATCATTTTTGAAGCCATTGTTATACAATTACTCTTGCTCAAAGTTGAGTTACAATGAGAATAACCTCCATAACTCGGTGCCGAAACAACGTTCTTAACAAAAATTCGTCAAATCCCGGCAGTATCCAATAATCAATATCTTAGGTCTTCCAATTTATGGAGAAAGCTTAAGTGTTAAGTGGCAACCCAATCAAACAACGTCTTTGGGCTGTATATAGATACTTAATTTTTAACAAAAGCATTTTGCTAAAATATCTTCATTTCCTTTTAAATTTTGAAAAAATGAATCCGAACAATTTTGATGCAAGTTTAGTTTAGAATTCGTTAAATTCTAAATTATCTTTAATTAAAAATAAAATCGTACCTTTTAAAATGTTTGCAAAAATACGAAAACGCTCTTATGGAGGCTGCTACCACAAAAGTTTGGTTGTAAACTACAGAAATAATTCAAAACTTTTAAAGTGAGTTGGACCTTACATCAACTTATTACCTCAATTTGATTGGGCTGATTTAAATAAATAATACATTGTCATTAAATAATTTAGTTTCGCCCACTAAAAAAGTAAAAACAACCAATATCTCGTGCGATATTAATTTATTTATTCCATCAATCCAAGATATACAGGGTGGCTGATGAAAGCTGCTACCAAAAAAAATTAATAACTTTTTGTCTATGTAATTAATCTGTTCCAATTGTTTTTTATTTTATAGATTGATTTTAAAATTTAACGAAAATCGAGAATTGGGACACTGAGAAAAGATTTTGAATTGTCCGCCGCTATCACGCATTGGAGCCCGTAGTTTCGGTACAAAGAGAATATACGCGCACGGTTAGCGACACTCCTCCTAGCAGATGGACTATAATGAGGCGTAAACAATTTTGCTGAGCATGGGTCAATCGCAAGAAATCTTTATCATCGAAACCCTTCAGTTCGGACGCAGGAAACTATCGCTGCTGTAGCTGAAATACAAGACAATCCCAGAGTTTCGACAAGGAGCTTATCTGCTCAAATGGGTATCAGCAGACAATCACTGCAGACAATTATGCACAAAGATTTGAACTTATTCCCTTATAAAATTCAAATAACAAACAAACTCAAAGCAGCAGATTTGCCGATTCGCTTGGAATTTTACCAGAAGATCCTTCAAATGGTGGAAGAGGACGAAAACGCCCTAAACTGTCTTTTTATGTCTGACGAGGCCCATTTTGATCTAAACGGCAATGTTAATAAACAAAATTGTTGAAGATGAAGTTATTCTAACCCACAGATACTCCATGAGGCGGAATTACATCCACTTCGCATAACAGTGTGGTGTGCAGTTTCATCAAAGTGCATTGTCGGGCCTTAATTTTTCGACGAGAACGGTGTTACTGTTACGGTCACTGCAGACCGCATACTTAAAAATGTTGAAAGAATTTTTTATCCAGAACTACGCCGAAATAGAATCACTTTCAACTAGATGGTGCAACTCCTCACATAGCCTGGCCAGTTATGACAGAATTGCAGCAAAAATTCCCCAATAAGCCGATTTCAACAAACTCCACATTCCGTTGGCCCCCCAGGTCTCCTGACAGGAAGTTTACAAAACAAAACCAACAAACTTGGATGATTTAAAGCAATCCATTCGAACGATAATTGAGGCAATTCCCACTACAACTCTTCAGGCAGTAATGAATAATTTTTTGCTGAGATGTGCTGCACATGCGTCAACATGCGTGGTGGCTATTTAAATTCCATTATTTTTAAAACTAATTAAGAAAACTTAATAGTAATGAATTATCTTTCAATTGAATCAAGAAAAAATAAATTACGTGAATTAATCAAAAAGTTATTTGAGTTTCTTAATGTAGTAATATTCATCAGCCACCCTGTACAAACGTTTGAAATTAAAATTATGAATTGTCCACAGAATGTACGATTACTGTAGATGTATGTAGATGAATTGGGAGAACCAGAAACTAGAATTTCAATTAAAATCGGAAATCCCTTTATAAATCAAATATGCATATCCTATATTTGTAACGTACACCCATTTTGAACGTACTCGTATTACTACAACGATATATGGTATGTTACGACACTTAACTGCTAACGAAAATCAAAAAAATCCCCAAAGTTTCTAATTTATATGCAACGGTGTCAAAACCTTCGTATCTTCAACTAAACACGTCCTTTTATCCCAGAGCATTTTCTTTTGTTTTATAGAAAATTTATTACTATCCCAGAGTTCACTATACACAGATCCTTTGTACATTTTATATGATAAAGTTTATTGCTAACTGCAATATACCCTCATACGAGAGTAAAGCATCTTTTTCATATATTACATAAAATTGATGGAAGCGAGAATTCAATAAATAACATTGGCTGGGTTACACGAACACAATCTATAAACATTACACAAACACACACAGAAAACAAACACCACATGTAGAAAGAGTAAATATTTTTCCATAAAACACTTCAGCTTCCGTTTTCGGTTAAAATATCTTAAACAAATTCGTGTTTTGTTTTGTTTTGAGTGAAAGTTGATATTTTTTTTTAAATTCTGTATCTAACCAGCCTAACCCCATACCGCCCTATAAATGAAAACAATACATCTCAACATGATTCTATTTCCTTTCTAAATAGCTCGCCTTTATACACAATACGCGAGTACGAAGTTCATGGTGATTTCTCTATTTTCATTTCGTACGTTGAAACATTGGAAATAGATTTTCTATTATTTTTCTGTTATTGACCAAGATCATGGAAAACAAAAATAAAACGGTTAATCTAAACAATGTTTGTATGTATACTCTGCATCGATCACCTTGCTGCGATACCACTGTGAGTTATTACTTTTCCTAGACAGTAAAAATTTCCCAACAGAAGTCATAAATTTACGATGTGAGGAATGGGATTGTTATTTGGGTTACGAAAACCTATATGCGGTGTCAAAAATGTTCAGTTTTGGATAGGTGAAATAGATTTGTCTTTGTTTTTTAAACTACTACTACCTACCTAAGGAATCAAGAGTTCGTCTATAAAAATGTAGTTCGGTAATCTGCATCTTACATGTATTTATACCTAATCAAAACTATTTCGTTTGAACTGCGCAGAGAATAAATGTTTTAATGATCTAAGAAAGTTCATATCATTAAACGTTTTTTGTATTGCTGAAAACGTGCTTTAAAGTTTCAAAAATCTTTCAAGTTTTTTTATAGAAAAACTTTGAAAAGGTATAAAATTTTATTGCTCAATTTTTTATATTGTTGTTTTTACGGAATGATTTTATGTTTAATTGAATAATTCATGGTAAATTGAAATAATTGTTCTAGAGTTCTGCTAATTCATTTTATGGCCTCTTTGTTTCCATGGTGTTATTGAGTGCTAGTGGAACAAGTAGAAGTACAAAATTATTCAGTATAGTTACACAATTTACAAAAGCTGTTTGCTGTATTTGTTATAATTAAAGCACAAATAAAGGGGTGAATATGTTGTTGCCAACATCCTATTTTCTTATACCACGAATGTATACATAGATCTCGAACACCACACTTTTGGTAATCAAAAATCATTATTCCTACTTAAATTTCAGGAAACCAACAAGAAACAATAAACCTTGTTGAAAATCTAATCTTTAAATTTATTTGATTCTTTTAATTCTCTGTCGTCTTTTGTTAATGCTAAACTTTTCAACATCATTGCGAAACTTTATAAAGGTCCCAATGGAGCTGCCACTTTCGGCACATAGTTTTCCACCAAACTTCCACCAATCGCAAGGACCTTAAATTAAAGGACCTCTAATTAATGGAAAAGGTAGAGTCCGTCTGGACTGCAGAGACCCCAATTTTGGGGAAATACAGTTTCTTTTATCAAACTCGTCATTTTCGCTAAAATTTAAAAAATTAACTGAACAATTTTTGTTTGAAACTTAATTTATAATCTTTTAAAGTTCTTTGAAAGTTTATTTGTAAAGGCTTTATAATTTTCAAAATATATGAAAAAACGAAAAAAGCTCCTAAGGAAGCTGCCACTTGCGATGGACAAACTTCAGCCCAAAACCACTGGAATCTCCAAATTTATGGAAAAAGCATAGGGCAGTAGAGAAGCTACCCACATTCAGTCTACACGGCACCACACACACACACAGATTTCTTAAAAACTACTTGTTTGGATTTCGGCGATATTGCGAATGGTAAATATGCAAAAATCTAGAGGTCAAAGTTTTTCATGATTACCAAACTTTACTTTACGTATAAGAAAGTAAAGGATTCAACTATTCTAGTTTTGCATGATGGTATAAACCGTTAACAATTATTACTTATGTTTTCTCATTCGGGACATCGAACAAAGAATTCTTTTATCTGGGAATTGTAATACTTCGACTAGAACTAATCTCCATGGGAACAAAAACATCAACAAATTAATCGGGTTTAACATGATGGGGCCTTTAAGAATAAGCCATTTAAAGCACTTTAAATTCTTATATTTTAACTTTGTGCTCGCATAATCTATTACACCCCTCTTAGTTCAAAATGAGTTACGAATTCCGGTTGAAGTTTTAGTAATCAACAATTTTAAATTGTAAAATTGGTGTGGAAATGGCAATGGAGGGGAGTGGTAGCGTGAAGTGGAAATGGCAATAAAAATCAATAATAAGTGGCGGGCGTCTGTCTTGTATCAGGCGGTTTGCTGTATACTTGTGTTCGAGGTGGGAGTCGATGATTTGAGATTCTCACCAGTGCGTGACTCACACACGTGAAAAGCGGGTTGAGCGGCACGCCAATAACCTTCTCTCATAAAAACAGTTGGGTTGTGAACCCTAGTCAGGGCTCGACCTCGGAAGTTGTACACGGACAACGTTTGGGGAATGGGAACATGGAGCGATACAACGTGCTTGGTCTCGAGACCCGCACGTTGGACGTGCTTACACTGCAGGGGTTTGGATGGTCTGGGAATGGGATCCATGACCCCACAAATGATTGCACTCTTCATTGCCCGTCAGAGTGAAGGCGATCTGTTCTCTGTCGAGCTGGAGGAGGTCATCAATAGCATGCTGAACCACGACATTGATATCATCGTGGGCGACCTTAAAGCGAAGGTCGGTGCGAGTACCAAGAGTACGTCACACATCAGTCCTAGAAGATCAAGTACGTTTTTCTCACATAAGAGAATCCTCAAAGTAAAGTGGTGATCGAATGATGGAAGAACGAAGTGCCGGGTCATAGCATATCTGACGTTGGGTCTTGCAGAGGTGCAGATATGGACAGAGATCATGTGCTTGTCAAATTCAAATATAAGTGCAAACTGTGATCTACGTTCAATAAATAAGCACAGAGGACCGCTCGATTGAATGTCGACGCTTTTGGAGACCGGTCAGCTGTCGTTAGCTGTTGGACCGGCCCGTAGGATCTTTTAAACTTACTTTGCATATTTTATAGAATGGACACTCTGCGCAATCGTTGTTTTCAGACCTTTTTCAGTGGGTCAACATGCAGAATGAAGTGTTAATTTTGCATGTTTGTAGTTCATAGAAGTATCAACATTATTATAAGTCTACTAATATATTTTGTGTTAACCCAATAATTAGTTTACAGTTGGGGTTTTCATTGATAGTTGCTGTAATGTGTACCATTGCAGGAAATAACATGTATTCACTGGCAGCATAAAATGGATTTAATGATTTACTAATTTCAGGAAATTTTTGAGCTGCAAGAGCAGCTAATAATGGACTCACTAGTGAATTGTTATGTTGCGATGATTAGTATCGTTTTTTTATTTAATTAATGTATGGATTTCAATATTGTTAAGGAGGCTGAAGGTTGTTAATTTGGAGTTAAATTTCAGGCAATTTTCGGATGCCTGTGCAATAATAACAGTTTTTTTTCTTAGGTGCTGATTTAAAGAGACAATTGTTGAGGATCAATGCCATTGTTAACCATTAAACCTATTTAATCCTTATACCTTCTTCTAGTAGATTAGAGTTATGTTGTCTTGTGCCGCATGATCGCTGGGTGTCGGAAATCGGGTCGTTCCGATCAATCAATAATTAATTAATTTTTAGGATGTTGATTATTTATATCCAAAATACCAAAAATAATTGTGCTGCTAGCCGCCTTACATTATGTTTTTAACTAACAATTTACTAACTATTGACTACTTAGTTATCTGGAACCGAGTCAAGTCTATCATATTTAACAACCTTTCCTATCCCTCCATCTTGTTATATGTAAAATGGTGTACGGTAGGCGTATCCGCGATCCCCGCTTAGTATCGCCCAGCATCTATTGCTGATAAACAAATTTAGTACAATTTTTGTTGAAAATTTTATTTGGATTGCATGCACATCTCTACATAAAACAAAATCCTCTGTGTGACATTTTATCAAACCCGTGCAGACGCATCATGATAATTTAATCATTTTTAACTGTTGTATGCATAAATTTATATTTGCAGGCCGGACCAATTATTAGGTTTAGCTGACCAAATTTCAGAATTTCCAGGGGGTAGATTCTGATGTGAAAGTGACAATTTGACATGACTTTTTTATTAGAACAAAATATTGTCACAGAAAATTTCCGATTCTAATGAAATGACTTATGACTTTTACAGCAGAGTTTAGTAGTTTCAGTAGTTATATTTCGCCAAACACACAACTATTACATGAAAATTGTCAAAAATCTGCAAATTTGCAATAATCCATTAACTTTTTTATTTAACAATTTAGTTTTGAATTTTGTAATTTCGATTTAATTCAATCAATACAAAAATGATTTAAAATTGTATTCACGCTAATTTTGGTACATGACAATTATGTACCATTTGTCACAAACATTTCCGAGACATTTTGAAAAAGTCATCTCATCAGCATCGCTTTTTAGAAGTAACAACTAAATTGTCATTTTATTGCAGCTACAATTTTAGCACAAAGTCATAAAAAAATATCATTTGTCAGTTGATCAGAATTTAGGTTCAGGTTGATGGCATTCATTCTATTTTGATTTTCCTTACATCAGGTGCTAAAATTTTTAGTTGGCCTTGAAGATTCTTAAAACGTTTTTAAAAAATGCATATCGCTGACCAATTACTGGAAATAACTGACCAATTGTGACTAAATTATGACCAATTAAAAAAAATTAAAAAAAAACATTAAAACTATATTCTCCCAGTGAATATATTTTTATTTAATATCAACTAACCAAAAAGTACAACTTTTTTTTAAATCATTGAGGCTGTGTGCCAAACTTAAGGTTAATCGTTTACTACGGTAAAAACCAGTTTTTCGAACAGTTTGCCCTAGAGTTTTTGAAAAATAAGTGAATTTACCGAAAAATTTACCTAAAACTGACTTTTACCTTAAGTTTGGCAAACAGACTGAGTAGATAAAGGACAAGACGTTCTTTTAATTGTCCATGTACTATTAGTTCTATTTGCGAAAAACAACAATTTTGGAATCTTAATTTTTACCCAGTTAGCTGTTCAATTTAATTATTCAGAAATTTTATTACAACGGTAACATGAAATTACAATAAAGAGAGACACATTGGCTCTTTTTTTCTATTAAGCTTGTTTATATCTTTCCCACAGTTAGCGATTTGGCAAAAATGGTTTCGAGAAAGCAACAAATTAAAAGTTCAGCTTCCTCAGGCCATACCATCAAAAAATATAACTTCATGCGAAATAGAAAATTGCAAACGTTATTCTAATATACAACAACAGCACTATACGAGTATGTCTTTTGTAAAGAAGAAGGATTCTAAATAATAGACATTAAACAATTTGTTATGTACTTATGATGTTTTGGAATTTCTCATCTTAAACACAAGTATTTATAGTTTATATCTTTCGTTTTAATGTATAATTTATTTTTGATTTTTTATTCAATAATTTATTTGCTTATTATTTACAATATTTTTGTACAATTTAACTGGATAGCTAGACACTCTTAACTTCTTTTCAAGATCACCACTAACCCTTTTATACCTTTTTGTATATCAAAATAAGTAACTAAATACAATTATGAAAATTCAATACATATGTACGAGTAATAACTCGATTTTAATTACATTAAAGGAATCAATATATACTCGTAATAGAGTTGATTCGAAGGAATTTGTTTAATTGTTTCAGAGGGCCCGAGCCATAAAGGGGAAAATCTATTTTCACGCACTTCATTTTTTAATAAAACAAGATCACCAACATTTAATTGTTTTTTTTAGTGTTGGCATCATAATAATCCTTCGATTTGTGTTTCTGAATAATAAGATTATTTCTCGCTAATTTGAAAGAATTCTGCTTTCTAGATCTTAATTCGAATAGATAATCGTCGTAATTATAAACTATTTCTGGCTCGCGATTTAGAGAATTTGGCATAAACAGTTTATGTTCGAAAATTAATTCATAAGGCATAAATTTAGTTGTGCTATGAGGTGTAGTATTGAAAGTAAATATGGCAAAAGGAAGCCATGTATCCTAATTTTTCTCGTCAGATTGCGTGTAAATTCTTAAATATTCTGACCAAGTTCGATGAGTTCGCTCCAGAGCTCCATTTGTTTCAGGGTGATACGCTGTCGAATTTATCTTTCTTATTTTTAACAGTAGTAAAAGGGGCACTCATGAAATTTGTTCCTTGGTCCAACAATATTTGTTGAGGTACTCCGACTCCGATTAATTTTTCGACAAATACGGGAGCTATTGTATCACCTTCTTGGTTAGTAATTGGAAAACCTAACGAAAATTTTTATTTTCAAGGTAAGATATAGGAAGGGGACCGACTATATCCAAGAAATTTTTTTCAAATGGTTGCGATGATGTAGATGTTATTTGCATTGAAACTTTATTTAATTTATTGCATTTGTTTTTCTGGTACAGTTCACACGATTGAATAAATTTTCTAATTCGGGAATATAAGTTCTTAAACTGGTAATATGATTTTAATCTTGCTGCTGCACGAAATGCACCCTGATGACCTCCTGAAGGAGTCGTATGGAAATTTCAATAATTTTAGAGATTTCTGTATCATCTGTATTATTGGTTGTTTGGTCTGTGAACGTGTCATTACGTTTACTTCATTTTCGACATGCGTATCTGTCTCTAACTTAATTGGAGACGCTACCTCATCAAGCGAGACGATGAATTTTTTAAGTTGCACAGCCAGATTAACGGTTTATGATCCGTGACAATGGTAAAGTGACGACCGTATACATATGGATAGAAATGTTCTACAGCCCATACCATCGCTAATAACTCTTTCTCAATGTTCGGATAATTTACTTCGGCTTTGTTTAACACACGACTAGCAAATGCTATTGGCAAGTCGAAATCATTTTTGCATTGAGATAAAACGGCCCCGATAGCAATGTCACTTGCATCCGTTATAATGTAAATAGTGTGGAAAAATCAGGATACTGAAGAATTGGCGGGTTTACTAAGGACCTTCTTAATTTTAAAAGGATGAATCGCAAAAAGCATCCCATATAAAAGGTTGGCCCTTCTTTAATAAAGTAGTTAAGGGTTTTGCGATTTCAGAATATCTACTTATAAAACGTCTGTAGTATCCAGATAGTCCCAAAAATGATTTGACTTGTATTTGATTTGTTGGTTGGGGGTAAGTTTTTATGACATTTATTTTAGTTTGATCTGGTTTAATTCCGTCTTCTGTCACATTGTGTCCTAGATAAGGCATTCTTTTAAAATGATAATGTCCTAGAGAAGTACTAAACGCTGTCTTTTCTTTATCACATTCATTTAAACGTATTTGATGATAACCATTTGCGAGGTCTAAAGTAGTAAAATACTTTGGTTTACCCAGATGATCTATAATATATCAGAAATATTTGGTAACGGAAATATATCGTTAGTAGTAATATTATTTAATTTCCGAAAGCCTACGACAATTCTCCCTTTCCTTTCTACGTTGTTAGATTTGTTTGGAACTACAATAAGCGGAAAATTTCATAGACTTTTGCTCGATTCGATTATTTCGTCTTTCAACATTTGTGAGACTTGTTTGTCAATTTCCAGTTTCGTTGACTATGGTAATCGATATTGCTTAATATGTATTGGGTTTGAGATTGGTTTAGTTGGAATTTTATGATAAGTGATGTCAGTTGCACTAAGTTTATCGCCAGGCAAATAAAATATATCGTTATAAGTTTTGCATAAATTCAAAATAAATTTTACTTCTTCTGTATTAAGATGATCTAGTTTAAGTGATGATTGAATAATTTCTAATCGACCAACTATATTATTATCACGCGAATTTAAATTAAGGACTTCAAAATCATCTAATTGTTGTAGAGGTAGTTCTAAATTTTCTATGTGTACATCATAATCGTTGGTATTCACAAGACTTATTGTCGTTAAATTGTTCTGGGATTTTATAAGTGAGTTGGCCGTATATACTCCACTTTGAATTTCACGGGATTGCAGGAATGGAAATGCAATTGTTTGTTGTTAAATTAAATACAATCGAACTATTATTAAATGGAATTTCCAATTACCTGCGCAGGATTATTTCTTATTTCTGAAGCGATACCCTTCACCGTACATTTAACAAAGTTTCGTTTAAGTATGCTTATGTCAGCCCCAGTATCGATTAGAAAAAAGTACGATTTACATTTTAAAATGTCTAATACAACTTCAATGTATTTTCTCATGATTTGCGGTTGTTAAATGAATTGAAATATTGCTTTGAATTTAAATGATGTGACGATCCAATTGGCTCTAAAGAAGAATTATAAGATTTAGTAAACGAATTGAAGGTAAGATCTAAATTAGAATCAAAAGGAACAACCGAGTTTGGTTGATTTGTAGGTATATTGAAATAAGCGATATCTAGATTTGATTGTGGGTTTAAACACTCTATTTTGAGATATCTTGGATCCAAATTGTTCGGTGAAATTGTTGGAACGGACCCCGAATTTTTTCTCGGAATCGTAGAGTTTACATTTTTAGAAGCATCGCTAGTGGATTTGGTTTTTGAATTGACATACTGGCGTTTCCTGCAGGAACGAATGTGATGTCCTGGTATCTTACAATAAGCACAGACCACGGTACCTTGGACAACACGTACGTTTGAAGATGGTCGAGAGTTACTTGGTCTATGAGTAAATGAATTAGTATACGATGGTATTTTACTTGAATAGTTAAAACTTGGTGCCGTATTTCGATTGTAACATTTGTCTGCCTAGAATGTCCATTTCGTTTACATATTTGACTTTTTATTAGGTTACTCGTTGGAGCAAAGTTCGAATTGTTTCGGCTACTGAAGAGGAACTTACTCTTCGCATGCTTGGTTTACAACATCTTGAAGATCGGAAAATCTACACGCTTTAATTATTGTTTTAATCGAATGATAAAGGCCTTCTGGAAAAGCTTTAAAAAGAGCTGTTTTAGAATTAGCTCCTTAGTTTCGATGCACATTTCATTTAGCTCTGATAACAACTTTTCTATTCTACCTGCATAAGTTATGACACTTTCGTTTCATTGCTGGTGAATATTAATCAGTTGAATTTGTAATTGCTCTAATGACCGTGAATACCAAATTTATGTTTTAATTCGGTTTTTAAATCACTCCACGAATCAAATTTTTGGTATTTTACTATGTCGTAAGCTTTACCTGATAGTTTTGTTTTTATCAAATTTAGAAAATTTCCTTTTTCCGTATTTAACAAACTGTCATTCACTACATCACAACACGAAAGAAATGTATGCAAATTATCCGAATTTCCGTCAAAGTCCGGAATTAGTTTTAACGCTATTTCAACATTTAATTTAGACATTTTGAGATTAGTTTTTACGGGTATACCTAAAATCGACCTAACATCTAAAGGGTGTTTTTTTAAGAGGTTGCCGATTTTTTTTTTGAATAAAACACATATAAAATTATGAAATGACCAAAATTTTTTTTTATTTGGTAGATAATTTTTTGGCATTTAACATTTAAACACAATTTCTGGCATATGGCTACCACGACTATTTTTCACAAATGTCATTCTGGAGGTCCAATTTTCCAGCACTTTTTCAAGCATTTGAAGGCGTATGTCAGCAATGACACGTTGAATATTGGTTTCCAAAGCGTCAATCGATTGAGGTTTATCCACATAAACCAATGACTTCACGTATCCCCACAAAAAGTAATCGAGTGGCGTCAAATCGCACGAACGCGGAGGCCAATTCACCGGACCATTTCTCGAAATAATGTTGTCGTTGAAAGTTTCTTTCAATAAGTCGATTGTTTCACGTGCTGTATGGCAAGTGGCACCATCTTGTTGAAACCACATTTCATCCATATCCATATCTTCAAGATTTGACAACAAAAACTCATTTAACATGGTTCTGTATCGATTTCCATTCACGGTAACGCGTCGTCCTTCCTCATTTTTAAAGAAATATGGACCGATGATCCCACCAGCCCATAGACCGCACCAAACAGTACATTTATCAGGATGCATTGGCAATTCTTGAACGGCGTGTGGATTATCTTTGCTCCAAATGCGACAATTTTGTTTGTTGACGTATCCATTTAACCAAAAATGCGCCTCACCACTGAAGAGAATTTTACGGTAAAAAAATGGATCTTCGTTCAATTGATTTAACGACCAATCACTGAATTCACGGCGCAAACGATGGTCGTGTGGCTTTAATTCTTGCACCAATTGAATTTTGTATGGCACCAAACCCAAATCTTTACGTAAAATTTTCCATAAAGTCGATGGACAAAGTCCAATTTGCTGAGCACGACGACGAATCGATAAATTGTCGTTTTCTTCGACACTGGCCTCAACGACAGCAATATTTTCTTCTGTACGAACTCTTCTCATTCTTGTCGGTGGCTTGGCATCCAAAAGAGTGAATGTAGACCGAAATTTGGTAATTACGTTCTTTATGGTGGTCTCTGACGGACGATTATGTGCACCATAAAATTCACGAAGTGCTCTATAAACATTTTTAATTGAACACTGATTTTGAAAATAAATTTCCACGATTTGAAAACGTTGTTCTGGAGTTAACCTATTCATAATGATTTGCCAAACAATACTGAGTAGAAATGCCACTTTGAGCTGTCAAAACAACTGTCATAAAATAAAACGACATCTATCGGAAAAACAAACCTCCTAAAAAAACACCCTTTATATTTTCATCAAAATTTAACTGAACAATGGAATTTACGGATAACGAACGTTTTGTTTTATCAATGACAAGCGTGCGTAATTTTAATTTCTGTAGATCGTCACCGGATTCTAACATTAAGTAAAATTATTAACAATTAATTGACGATTTTTATTTATAGAAATTAATTAAATCAGTTGCAACTTGAATAAATCGTATCAAAATATTTCTTATAATTTATGTTTCGATATTTAATATATATATTTTCGTTTATGTTGCTTAGAATTTTATAAATGGTCAAGTAAGAAATGCAAATTGACTAGATATGAATACGATGACGTAAATTGGCCTTGGCTGGATTTTATTGTAACCACGATTAATTGCATAACACACAAAAAAAATTTTTTTTTATAATCGGTTTTGTTGTTTCATTATAATTTTGCGATTAAATTTTAATTAACATAATTATATTATATTAAAACTTCATGAGATCTTAAAATAGTATATGCGATTTTAATTCAGTTTAAATAATTTTAAAATATGTACATATTATTCGATATCAGTTTACCACTTGAGGAAGAAACTTTAATTCACTAATATTTTAATGGTTTAACAGTTTTTGTACCACAAGCATTTTAATTTTAGTGGTTTTATAAGGCACATCACATTTTTATTATCGTACGATATGATTTACGGAATATTTTTAATGCCCTTCAATGCACTTTCTATTGCTATTCTACGAACACTTTATAACTTTTACAGTTTGCAAGCAATTATTTTAAGTTTAACTTTTAATTGCACATTTTCGCAAATAATTATTTTAATTTTAGTTTTTAAAGATATAATTGTGTTTAATTGCAGAAATTTGTAAAACAAGGATTGCTCAATATCGCGAGCAAATACCTCCGCTGCCACCAAATTGTTATGTACTTATGATGTTTTGGGATTTCTCATTTTAAACACAAGTATTTATAGTTTATATCTTTCGTTTTAATGTATAATTTATTTTTGATTTTTTATTCAATAATTTATTTGTTTATTATTTACAATATTTTTGTACAATTTAACTGGATAGCTAGACACTCTTACCATCTTTTCAAGATGGCCACTAACCCCTTTATACCTTGTAGCGGCTCAAAATCCTTTTCACTTCGTGGCACTCCTCGTATCAAAACTATTTATACACCGCGCAGCTTAATTACGAGGCATAGCTCGTTTTGCTGAAAAGAGCTATTTCGCCACCTATATTAGCGAATCTCGATATTTATCGATTATCGTAAATATCGAGATATAAAAATATTCGAACGGAAAAAGAAAAGAAGAAACGAAAAAGGACAGTCGGGTTTTGAAGTTCAAGAGACACGGTCTCACAATAAACAGTGTCGCGAACAATCGTCCACCATTGAAGTCGTGGACTTGTGTGTAAAATTTAATAAATAATAAATGAATAAAGATTTACTAAATTAATAATTAATAATAATAATAAAAATATAGTGAATGATTTAATAAAATTAAACCCGCTATCCTCACTATAACCTTTTTGTATATCAAAATAAGTAACTAAATACAATAAAATTTATTATAATTAACTAATTCCCAACAAATTTATAAATTATTTATTTATTTTTGTCTTCTCGACTCGAATCAATGTCTTAATTTATCGAGACAGAAATTACCTAGAAAAGTTAAACTCGCACCTAACATACTTAATTGTTTAAGTTAAAGCTGAGCATTTCTCTCGATCATATACAAAAGTTTAACGACAACTTGTTGGCTGAAAGATTTTACTTCGTATACTAACTTAAATTTTACCGTACATGGTGCAGGTAAACCCATTGTCGAGGGAGATTTGTGATATCAGTAAACAATTTAATAATCAGTTATTAAAGTTCCATGATCTGATATGTACGTACGTATGTTATCGACAGACAACGACACCAACTCTGATAAACCGAACATCTTAAGAACGCTTCAATTAAAAATTTTAAACAAACAAATCATACGTATCCATGGTATACAACGCTTTATGTAGTGCTTAGTTTCTAAATTATAGTTATGTATGTACTTATGTATGAGAGTACTCTTCGTCTACAAACTAAATAAGTAAAACAAAAACAAAAATTTGTTTTAAATAAACAGTTGTAAAACTATTTGCTTTACGTATAATATTTAATTAACATGTAAAATGAAAAATTTTAACATACGTTAGAAAATGATATATTTATTAAGAGTTGTTAAAATACATAAAAAACATTTACATAAATTTTTATGTTCAGCCACACATACTTCTAATGTATGTATGTTATGTTGTTCCATTGGAAAATCAATTTAATTATTACTCTTTGCTTTTGCTTCAGAATTTTCATTTTTTGGTATGCGAACAATTTTTTTTTTTGGCAACAATTTTTGTTTTGTGTGGCTGTTTGTATCTGACGTGAGCTTAAAATTGCGACACATGCTGAGAGTGTACATATGTGTGTAATGGTTATGTGCACGATATTTCAATTTTACTTTTAACATTAACAAGTTTTTGTTGCTATAGTCGATTCAATTATACACACGACAATCAAACTCTTTAATATTAATGACATTTTTATACGAGGATGATGTGAATGGTGTTTCCCAAGCTCAAGGTAAAATGGTTCCATACGGAATCTGCAATCTAATATTCTTAAATTAACTGGTCTGTGAATGTGTGGCGCAATATACTTATATTGATTATCAATTAAGACGATTTAACGCCGGTCTGAATTAATAAATAAACAAAACAGTAAAATATAATAGATGCGGGCTGCATACAATTACGAATGTGTGAAACTCATTTAAATAAAAAAATAATCCAACTGCAATTGATTATTCGAATTTGAAGTGGTATAAAAGATTAAACGCTAATAAAATATCGTAAAATCGATGTTCAAGCTCTAGTCATGAATTTGAAGTGCTTCACTGCTACACCAAGCCGTTGTTTAAAATTTGTTGCAAAGATTTTAACATATAATTTGGAAGGCCACTCATAATTGAACAGGTAGTTTAGTTTTTGTAAGATTATTAGATCTGTGGATTATTGTCAATCCAGTTGTGATAATGATTTGTACCAAATGTGTAAGTACGAAACCGGAATTTCGACCAACCACGTCATCAGCGCTATTGTTTTCTTTTGATATCTGTCAACAACATCCAATTCATACCCATACAAGTTTCATACATTAGCGCACGTCTTTTACGTGTTAATAGTGTTAATAGAGAAACGAAGAACTTGGAGGACCACCAAAAACGTTTGAAGACAGTGAATTGCAATCATTGTTGGATGATAATGACGCTCATTCGCTAAAACAAGAGAATACGTTTAAAAGCCATGGGAAAGATCCAAAAGGTGAGAAAATGGGTTCCGCATAAAGTGAATGAAAGGCAACAGGAAAATAGAAAAACCACTTGCAAAATGTTGCTCGCCAAATACAAAAGAAAGTCAATTTTCCATCGAATTCTGACTGGCGATGAAAAATGGATCTATTTTGAGACTCCAAAGTGCATAATGTCTTGGGTTGATCCAGGACAACCATCGACATCGACTGCAAGCCCAAATCGCTTCGGACAGAAGACAATGCTCTGTATTTGGTAAAATTAGAAGAGTATGATTTATTTTGAACTGCTAAAACCTAGTGAAACTGTAAATACTTAACGCTACCAACAACAAACGATCAATTTAAACTGAGCTTTGCATGAAAAACGATGAGAATATGATAAAAGGCCACACTAAGTGCTTTTGCTTCATGATAATGTACCATCACACAAAGCAAAACTGGTCATGGAAACGTTGGAAGCACTTAACTGGGAAATACTTTCACTTGCGGCTTACTCGCCAGACTTAGCTCCGTCCGATTATCTCTTATTTGCTTCGATGGGGCACGGGCTTACTGGGGAGCACTTGGCTCGATAACTGGTTTGCCTAAAAATAAGAATAGTTTTTTAGCGTGGCATCCACGGTTTGCTTGAAGGATGGGAAAAATGTATAACTAATAAAGGGCAATACTTTGATTAAAATACTTTTAATCATTATCATACGATGAACGTGTACTTTATACTAAAAAAAATCTGGTTCATATTTACACACCTGGTAATTTAACAATATGAAGAAAACAAAATTACTACGATTTATATTTCTACAATAACTACTTGCAATAAATTAAAATTAATATCCGGGCAGCAAAACACAAAATATTTTTAATCTTTGTACAAAGAAACATTACTTTTTATAATAAAGGGTGGGCCATTTAAAAGTTTGTTTTTTGAAAACGCTATAAAATGAGTATACAACTTTATTTTGTAGAAACCGTTTTTTTATTGTGCAGGTTGAAGTCTTCGATTTAAGAATGAAAAACAATTTCGTTCATGTGGCTCCCTCTGCTGGCCTTTACATCTTGTGAGTGCATAACATCTATCCTTAACGAAATCCCATAGAAAAAAGTCCAACGGCGTCAAATCGCAGCTCCGCGCAGGCTAATTGACTTCTCAAAAACGGACAATTATTCGGTTGTCAAAATTGGCGCACAAGACATCGATTGTCGTTCGGTTTATATGGCATGGGCGCCATCTTGCAGAAACCAAAGATTGTTCGCACGTCGATTTGAGGCCATAAAAAGTAGGTCGGTACGGCTTTGTAACGGTCGCTATTGACGGATACGGCGTTTCCAGCAGCGTTTTCGAAAAAGAACGGTCAATTTTGCCACCACTTCATAATCCACACCAAACAGTCAATCTTGGTGAATGCATTAGCTTCTCTACGATTGCGCGTGACTGTTCCAAACACCAAATTCGGCAATTCTGCTTGTTTACATAACCATCGAGTTGAAAATGCTCCTCTTCTGAACAGATGATTTTTCGACCAAAATCGACGTCATTATGAAGCTGTTCTGTGGTCCACGCAGAGAACTGATATCGAATCGGATGGTAATTTGTTTTCAACTGCTGAGTCATCTGGACCTTTAAGGCTGGTCAGGCTGGTGCGACTAATGGCCAGTTGCCGCGATCGGCGCCGAGCTGAGCTCTATGGATTCTGCCCTATACTAGCAAGCCTTTTTCACGAACTTTCTTCATCAATTCCACTACAGCGGTTTCGCTTGGCGCACTTTCACGACCCATATTTCTTTTCGAAATTCCCACGATTTTGGCTCCACGACACTGACTTTGAAAACAAGTTTTCAATATTTCGAAATATTTGGATTCGATTCTAATTGATTATTATATATATCGTAGTAAATAAAATTGCCAAACTTAACGGAGGTGTGTAGGTATGCTGGTTAGGTCACTTGCACCTAAGCGTTCACGACATCCTGGTGTGTAACAGGGCAATCATTTGAGGGTCCGTTTTGTTCATTCTTTGCATTAGCGACGTTGAGCGAGTAATTAAGAACTCAATTATTTCTATATACCCTGGCGAGACGAAAATTTATAAAGACCAACGACATTTGTTTATTACAGCATAACTTGGTCATAATGGCATACAAAAAAACCCTCATGCTAAACTTAATCCAATGTGAGTCATTTACATACTGTCGTAAGCGGAGGCTATCCCATTTTCGTGATTATCACACAAACAACAATCTTGTCGTCGAAGTTTCGTTCACTCGTGCTGGCCTAAGAAACCGATGATACGACCTCTGATTGAATATGGCGGTTAAGTATGATCCCCTTATCACGATGTCAAGATATATAGAATTGAGGCAGTGCAGCAAAGATTTCTTCGTTCGGCTTCTACCGTGGATAGATAATTGTAACGACGGTTCTGAATGGTGGGATCCACTTCATCTGTATTAAAATATGATTATTTAACAAAAATAAATGTATGAGAGTTTCGTAGTAACTCGATTAATTTTTGCATGTGGTGGTGAAAAAACTGTTTCCTTTAATGAAAAATATTTTGGAGCTCGACAGAAGCGGTTTAAGTAACTTATTTATTTTATTTTCATTGCTTTAAGTAATGGGTGCTCCCTCCTTTCGCACAAATAGTATCGAAAATTCGTGAGACGGTACTATGGTTACTGTTCAAAACTATTTCCTCTTTCATTAGATCATGAAAATAAAACTGATATCCATCAGGACCACCCAAAAATTAAATTTAAAAATAAAAATTATTTCTTTTTGTCCGGAAATGCACCTCGGTACCCTTCTTGCTTCCATCTCTGATCTCCCTTTGATTTTAGACAAATTCCAATCGATTTGCTTTGCGTGATGAGCGAATTTAAGATGCTTAGTATTTTTAATCCCACGCCGGACCTGTGTTTGAATTAATTTTTGCCGCTGATACGCATGAATTTTAATTGCCCGTTTATCCATGGAAGTAGGAGCCTCTGCAATGCGCCCTTTTTTGATTTTTCCATTATTTTCAATACTACTGATAAAAGATCCAATAACAGTTTTCCCCTACCAAATGTTTTTGCTGTTTCACGATTTGATAATCTTTCTTCGTTTAAAACTTCGATTTTGCTTTTACACATTTTGAAAGTGTCTTTCCTTTAACCATTTTACCATAGCAGTTCTTACAACAAGCACCAACTACTCACTACCGGTCGTATCAAACAACAGACGCAATGAAAATGCATGTTTTTGACTAAATTACTAGTCAATTCAGATCGTATTAGACCATTTCTGAGAGCCTGTGTGGCCGAGTTAAATAATTTTAAATGTTTTGGTATTTTGTATAACACTTAATCTCTCAGCGAGAATATCATTGAGTGAAATACAAAATTTTTTAAAATTTAAAGTTATTTAATTCATCCCCTACATATTACACTGAAATGAGCAAAGTGGATATTAGTATTTCGGTTCACATACTCGGAAATCTCTGAGATTTTTTTTTCTTTGTGAGAGAATATTTTTAAATTTTCTCTCGAATAACAATCTCAGAGATTTCCGAGTGTGTAGTAAGCTCAGAAATCTGTGGGATGTTTTGTTATTAGAGAGAGGATATCACTGAGTGTAATTTAAAATTCTTGAACATTAGAAATTATTTTACTCCGCCACTACGAATCGGTGGTAATTTTTCGGTAATTTTCGGTAATTTCGGTAATTTTTGTTTAATTAAATTCTGGATATCGTAGAGTTTGTCTAAAAATGCTGCTATGTGATATAGTAAATTAATTGTTAGATGATTGTGTCAACATATGACTATCATTTCCACGTGGAATTTTTAGCAAACTTTTTACGAATTCCAGAATTTATTTAAACAAAAATTACTCAAACCACAAATAACTCGAGCAAATTCTTGTACACATATAGTTTACGGTTACAGTGTACTTTAAACCTAACGCTAAGTGATTCGGTGATAAAATGGAACCACCTGTAGAGTTTTAAAATGCAAATAGTGAAATAGTGTAAGTCGCAATCAAATTGGTGTTTGTTGCAAGTGGCAGTTAATAGCAAATTCCCTGTAAAACGTATTGAGTAAACGTTGTTGAACCTATTGCCGTCTATAAAATTGATAAACGATTCAATAATTTCAATTTGATAAATTAAGATCACTAACCATTTTAGAGTACGCGCCATAAAAGAGCCAAATGTTCTAATGTTATAAATGGTACAACACATAAACATTATTTGGTTTCTCTCTAAAATGCTCGCGGCCGTATCATTGCGGTATATAGTTCCACCACAAATCGAAACTACTATTTACACTAACATCCTGCCGCATAACGCGTGTGTAAACACGAGAGATAAATATACGCGCACGGTGTTAATTTATTTTCATCACATTCATTCATGGAATTTAATGAGTTTCTCATTCAGCGCCTACACCTTTTTGTATTCTGGTCGAGTGTCTGTTATTTTTAACACGAGATTTTTTTGTTGGTGTGTTTGGGATTTTAACTTAACTAAACAGTGTTTAGATTCTTTTTAGACATGGAAAATCTAATTATTTTGTAGCACGTGGAAAACCATTACAGATAAAATAAGAAAATCTATATTGGTTTATATCGAAAGCTAGAAAAATGAATGTTGCATTGAGTAGGGACAAATGCAATGTACTACTTCTATTACTTACTGTAGTAAAGTACATATCCATATTTCCATTTCCTTGGAAAGTATTTTCCTCTCTATAATATTTTTCGAGTATGATAGTAGTTTTCTCGTCCGCTGAGACGTTATCAGGACGTGACTTGGTAAATATTTTTTCTTATATTGTATAAAATATAATTTGGTTGTAGGTCGTGCGGTACCCGAAATGCACGTAATGTGGTTAATTTTTGGTTGTGTGCTTCTTTTTATTTTAATAATAACAAAAAATTATTATTTATGCTTACAGCATGTAGTAAAATGTGTAGCAACTACAACAAACTTGGGTAGTTTATTGTTGAATCGAAAGTGGTATGTGATAGGCATTATACGAGGAAGCAAAATAAGTAAGCTAATACATGCTTACTTATTTTGCTTGATTGAATATTTTATAGAATATCAGAACACAAATTAATAATTTGGACCTGACCGATTCCTTCAACTAAACTTTTCCCTCAAATACCAATAATTTTGAAATGTAAACAAAAACGAAAACATTTTTGGTTAAAATATAAACACATAAGATTCCTTATAGTCCTGACTATTGTCAACCAGTTCCAGTAAGGAAATATGTTTTATTTAGCCACAGCTTGTTCTTCGTACATTGGGGGACTATTTAAAAAATAACACACTAGGTGATAAAACCTTCAGTCCTGCATTCGAAATTTTGTATATTACAACTAGAATATTCACCAGTGTTTAACTCCGACGTTTCATAAGAACCTTACGAATCATAAGAATCATAAGAATCATAAGAATCATAAGAATCATAAGAATCATAAGAATCATAAGAATCATAAGAATCATAAGAATCATAAGAATCATAAGAATCATAAGAATCATAAGAATCATAAGAATCATAAGAATCATAAGAATCATAAGAATCATAAGAATCATAAGAATCATAAGAATCATAAGAATCATAAGAATCATAAGAATCATAAGAATCATAAGAATCATAAGAATCATAAGAATCATAAGAATCATAAGAATCATAAGAATCATAAGAATCATAAGAATCATAAGAATCATAAGAATCATAAGAATCATAAGAATCATAAGAATCATAAGAATCATAAGAATCATAAGAATCATAAGAATCATAAGAATCATAAGAATCATAAGAATCATAAGAATCATAAGAATCATAAGAATCATAAGAATCATAAGAATCATAAGAATCATAAGAATCATAAGAATCATAAGAATCATAAGAATCATAAGAATCATAAGAATCATAAGAATCATAAGAATCATAAGAATCATAAGAATCATAAGAATCATAAGAATCATAAGAATCATAAGAATCATAAGAATCATAAGAATCATAAGAATCATAAGAATCATAAGAATCATAAGAATCATAAGAATCATTAGAATCATAAGAATTATAAGAATCATAAGAATCATAAGAATCATAAGAATCCTAAGAATCATAAGAATCATAAGAATCATAAGAATCATAAGAATTATAAGAATCATAAGAATCATAAGAATCATAAGAATCATAAGAATCCTAAGAATCCTAAGAATCCTAAGAATCCTATGAATCCTAAGAATCCTAAGAATCATAAGAATCATAAGAATCATAAAAATCATAAGAATCATAAGAATCATAAGAATCATAAGAATTATAAGAATCCTAAGAATCATAAGAATCATAAGAATCATAAGAATCATAAGAATCATAAGAATCATAAGAATCATAAGAATCCTAAGAATCCTAAGAATCCTAAGAATCCTAAGAATCCTAAGAATCCTAAGAATCCTATGAATCCTAAGAATCCTAAGAACCCTAAGAATCATAAGAATCATAAGAATCATAAGAATTATAAGAATCATAAGAATCATAAGAATCATAAGAATCCTAAGAATCATAAGAATCATAAGAATCATAAGAATCATAAGAACCATAAGAATCATAAGAATCATAAGAATCATAAGAATCATAAGAATCATAAGAATCATAAGAATCATAAGAATCATAAGAATCATAAGAATCCTAAGAATCATAAGAATCATAAGAATCATAAGAATCATAAGAATCATAAGAATCATAAGAATCATAAGAACCATAAGAATCATAAGAATCATAAGAATCATAAGAATCATAAGAATCATAAGAATCATAAGAATCATAAGAATCATAAGAATCCTAAGAATCATAAGAATCATAAGCATCATAAGAATCATAAGAATCATATGAATCATAAGAACCATAAGAATCATAAGAATCATAAGAATCATAAGAATCATAAGAATCATAAGAATCATAAGAATCATAAGAATCCTAAGAATCCTAAGAATCCTAAGAATCCTAAGAATCCTAAGAATCATAAGAATCCTAAGAATCCTAAGAATCATAAGAATCATAAGAATCATAAGAATCATAAGAATCCTAAGAATCCTAAGAATCCTAAGAATCCTAGGAATCCTAAGAATCATAAGAATCATAAGAATTCTAAGAATCCTAAGAATCCTAAGAATCCTAAGAATCCTAAGAATCATAAGAATCATCAGAATCATAAGAATCATAAGAATCATAAGAATCATAAGAATCATAAGAATCATAAGAATCATAAGAATCATAAGAATTATAAGAATCATAAGAATCATAAGAATCATAAGAATCATAAGAATCATAAGAATCATAAGAATCATAAGAATCATAAGAATCATAAGAATCATAAGAATCATAAGAATCATAAGAATCATAAGAATCATAAGACTCATAAGAATCATAAGAATCATAAGAATCAAAAGAATCATAAGAATTATAAGAATCGTAAAAATTTAAAAATCTTAAGGGTCATACGAGTCAACCGAAACCTACAAATCATACAAATCAATATTAAAGTGATCGGAAAATTCATAAGGAAATCTGATTGTAAAAATATAAAATGATAAGGATCGAAGAGAATAATTGTTCTATTTACTAGCCATTAAGCAAAATCAGTGGTGGGATGTCTCTAGCTACAATTATCTATCAGTAAAAAGTAGCCAGTTTACAAGGTTCTATACTTCTATAAATGTAGGAAATTATTTATCTTGGTCTTTTCACATCAGATCACACAATTTACAGGCGTGATCGAAACCGTAGCCTGTCTCCTGATAAGGCTGATGGTGGTGGTTAACTTGCAGCAGTAAAACATAATTTGAAATCGTATCTTTTAATTGTCGACGACTTTAATTTGTCGACCATTATATGGAGTTTAGACAGTGATACTATTTCTCTAACCCCTACCTGATCTACTGACAAGACGAGTGAAACATTATCGGACTTGATGCACTTTTCAGGTCTCTACCAATGTAATGGGATGCTAAATCACAACCATGGAATATTGGATTTGGTATTAAATAATATAAATCCTTAATATTTATGTAGATCTATCTAATGATATGCACAGTAAGTTTGATTATCATCATCCGCCCTTAGAGATTACAGTTAAATGTAAAAAAGACAGCTTCTCGAAGTTACCAAGCAATCAAATGTTTATGTTACGAACTTCAGCCATTCGATACGGATTCGTACTGTATTTTGTAAATCAGTGTTTTAACTTCCAAACTTTATTTGCCAACACTTTTAGTTTCTTCAACAATTACACTAAAGAATTTGTTTAACTGTTCACGATTTCTTTGACCTTTCGCACTGGTTACTTTTACTTCTTAGCTTCCACTGTTCACTAGTTAAATTACAACTGTCTCTGCATCCCAAATTGCTCATGCTATGCACTTGTCTATCGCTTGCCTATTGCAATTGTAAATCACTTGCTTGTATCGTTTACAATTGCATTCGTTATATAAAGGGTTTTCCAATATGAGGTTTCATTTTGATATTTAAAAAAACGAGTATTTTTTAAGAGAAATCAATGAATGTTTATTTCATTGTAAAGAGGAAGGTATGCCATTAACATTTGAAAACGATATCAACCAAATGGCCGCCAAAGCTACGCTTGCAGCACCATATCCTTTTCATGAAATTTTCCATGACCAATTCATACATTTGCGGCTGTATGTCCTCGATAACATCAGGAATTCCATCTTTAAGATCTTGAATCGATTGTGGAACATTGTCACAGGCCTTATCTTTCACGGGGCCCAAAAGAAAAAGTCTAAAGGTGTTAAATCACAAGATCTCGGTGGCCAATTGTGATCACCTCTTCGGGAAATAACACGGTCAGGAAACTTTTCTTGAAAAATTGCGATTGTTTCGTTTCTTGTGGGGCACGTAGCGCCGTCTTGCTGAAAATAAACGTCGTCCACATCAATATCTTTCAATTTCGGCCATAAAAAATCGTTAATCATAGCTCGGTAGCGCAATCCATTCACCGTAATAGTTGCACCCGCCTCATTGTCGAATCAGTAAGGTCCAAACACACCGCCAGCCGAACAACCGCACCAAACAGTGACACGTTGAGAATGGAGAGGCTTTCCAACAATCAGTCTTGAATTTTCTGAGCCCAAAATGAGACAATTCTGCTTATTAACGTAGCCTCCGATGTGAAAACGGGCCTCATCACTGAAGACAATTTTTCGATGAAAATCCGGATCATTTTGATGCATTTGAACGACCCAATCAGCAAAGGTACGACGTTTATGATGATCGACCGGCTTGAGTTCTTGTGTTAACTGAACTTTAAAACCTTTAAGACCTAAGTCTTTATACAAAATACGGTGTAATGTCGTTTGTGGAATGTCTAATTCCAAAGATCGACGGGGAATCAACAAACCTGGGGTTTCGTCACACTACGGGCTACAGCAGCAATATTCTCGGTTGTTTTTAAGCGATGCACACGGTTTCGATTCTTCACATATCAGTAAATTGTCCCAACAGCTCAAATTTTTCCACCAGTTTCACTATTGCCAGCCGAGAAGGTGCTTCACGACGACCCAAAAGTGCTTTAGTTTTGCGAGCTGTGCGACTGCAAAATTTTCACCATTTTTGTAGTGAATTTTAACAATTTCAATGCGTTGTTGAAGCGTGTATCGTACCGTTTTTAGTAATGAGGTAGTTTTTACTTGTCAAATGTTAAAAAGATGACAGCTTCAAAATTGAGAACTGCCAAAATAGCAGGTTATTCAAAATGAAACCTATTATTGGAAAACCCTATACATATGCCACTCCATATCGAATGCCATTCAAAAAACTAATTCCCAATTAGTATTGGAGGAATACTTTATCCAACAACATCGATGCGTGTTAAGAATAATAATCGCCTCAATAAAATGATGGACTCTGACTAGATTAGAACTCGTAACCTTTTGGTTGATAACACTTGGTTATATATAAACCACCGTTACCTTAACCAGTCGACTACCGACTGTTATAACTGTGTAGAATAAAATTACTCCCCACCTTCCCTATACCTGTTCGTCTCACTCAGACACATCCATTGTCGTCTCGCTTCAGTCTATCGTTCTACACGACTCTCTGTCCACCTCCAAAGCGTTCTTGTATCCGATTCACATCATCGCCGATGCTCTTAACTTAATTCTATAGGAACCTTCCGCTTTGTGTACAACCACGCCCAATCGTTTCGTCGAAAATTACAATATCTTCCACAGTAATCGTGTTGCGTTTCCCATTCATCTTGGGCTCTCGCAATATTGCTTTCTTCTTCGGTTCGATATTTGTACAATGCCCATCGTAGATCGGCTAGGTTGCATTTACGACCATGTACTATTTCACAATTACATCGTTTTGACCCATCCCGCTGGCCGCTTTCTACTATTGCCTCATTCTGTTTCTGATCCTTTCTCTGCCTCGTCACTTTCCAGTACTTTTCAGCTCAACTCCTACGCTACTTTAGCACGTATCTCCAAAGCAGCCTTCTGAATCGCTCTTTTTCTCTCTTTAGCGATCAGCTCTACTGCCGAACTCAACCTTATTACATGTTTCGGAATCTTGGACTAGGCCTCCCCCAAGGATCGTTCCTCCAGATAAGCCAATTTGTCCTTCGATTCCTCTACTATCTTCACGCAGTCTTGCACCATCCGATTTTGGACTGAGCGTTTGCATCTGGTCTTCTTTGGTTCTTGAACCCTCATAAAAAGCCTCAGTTTTTGTATTCCCGCACTCTGTTTCACCAGTTTTTATGTTCTCTTACTAGGTAATCAGGCTACCGCGTAAAACCAGTTCAACGTTGCCGAGCTAGCTTCCGGCATCCGAAGAATGTTTCTTGAGTTTTGATGTCACTGGATCCACATTTGATCGACGCAATTATTTGTGACACCACGCAAGTGAATTTCAATTGCTAACGTCTTCCGAATTGAGTTTTCGCTCCTATGTTGATTGTGTCGTGACTCGATCGTAACATATCTCTATCTTGGGAGTCGTCTGTAATACATTTGCTGCTCGTTGCCATCTTGAACCTTGAAATGATCGAGCTGGACTTCATCACCTAATGTCTGAGGATTCAAAACTTCTCTCGAGCTTTCGGCAACAATTTTCAGTGCAACATATGAACGCCTTTTCTATGTTTGTAAGAGATGTCTCCCAAAGCTGGTATCGATTACTTTAATTTACTTTCAACTTCTTGCTGAATTTTTAACTGAAACTATTCAACTCGGTCGTCCTATCGAGCTGTTAAAATCACGAATACCAACTACAACTGAAGAACCACAACTCGATAACCATAAAAGTGAAATGACGTCAATTACCTAAATAAAATAAAGATGATTGACCTCCAGTGCTGCGAGAAGAACATTTCATTCGAGTCAAGAAATTGCTCTCATTAATTATGTAGTCAAACAAGGGTAGGCACAACAAATGTACCAATGCCACAGTTCCGACCGTATATCTACAACGCCGAGACGAACTATCTGTGGAAAGCAACATTCTCATGTGGCAAGGAAGGATCATACTACCTACAACATAACGTACAGCCACACTACAACGGATACACTCCGGTCATCTGGGTATTGTTGTTATGCGCGCAATGGCCCGTTAATACGTTTGGTAGCCAAAACTTGATGCGGAAATCGAAGAATTCGTCAAACAATGTCAAAGTTGTCAGGATAATCACAACTGCCAACAAGAAGACCACTGTACTCATAGAATATTCCAGGCCGAATCGTAGAACAAATTCACGTCGAGTTCGCGGGACCACTTAGAAGCAAACAGTTTCGGGCTATCGTAGATGCGCGTTCAAAATTGATAGAAGTCTACGCGATGACAAATATCACAACAAACATACCATAATTCAAAAAGCACTTACCAGTATATTCGCTCGTTTCTAAATGTCACAAGTAATCGTCAGTAACAATGGAACCGGATACAATAAACGCATTACGCTATCACCATACCATCCAAAAACGAATGGATTAACCGACAGATTCATCCAAACGTTCAAACGTCGAATGAAGAGAAGTTTAAATGACAACACAGATCTCAAGGGCAAAGCTCCTGCTGAATTATGTTTGGGGCGATGAATGCCAACGATCTTCGATAACATTAAGTCATCTGTAGAACGCAATGTCAGACCCAACTTGAAATGTCAGCCGTGTCACGATCGAGGTAACCTCAAAGATAAACATTTGAATTCAATAGATGGCACCATACGGTTACGCACAGACAATGATCTGAAATGGAAGCCAGGAACAACCGTTGTTGTACAGATGGTCATACAGTGTTAGTGTTCCAGATCAAACTATCAAACGTAGACACGCAGATGCAATACGTGAAAGATACAACCTACAGAATAAGGAGTCATATAAAAGTCCACATTAACCATAAGTTTCTGCAATTTTGCGTGCTACAAACCAACAGAATATCAGTCCTCAAAGTGTACAGGTTTCTGTACCAGCATTCAAACCAACAGCGACAGCAGCATATCTATGGGCATCAAAATAATTGCCATCGCCTACTTTAGCAGGTCTTCGACGAAGTACCCGTCAATGTAGAGCGTCGCTACGGTTGGACTTGTAATACCAGCACTCAACTGTAGTGGGGAGGAATATAGTGTTAACTTACTTTACTAGTATTGAAGATACTCTTTATATATCACAGATCGTCATTAAAATAAGTTCTCTACTCTGTACTGTCTAACACGTAACGCTATCATCATCCGTAAAAGACCCAAACATAATAAACGGTATCAAATGTTTTCTTCTATGGCAACATCCCATATAATGATTGAAAAATTCATTGAATCCTAGCCAGGACCTAGAGCTGCTGGAAGAGGCATACTAAAGAATGTTTTTATTTTATGTTGCTATATTCGCCCTCTAAGTCAGATAATGAGTTACCAGCTTCTTACTAATGCTGTTTATTTCATTTTTGACCTAATGGATACTCAAGATGATAATTTTGAGGTGGGTGATTTCAATCTCCCCTGTCTGAAATGGGATTATTCCGATGATAATACTCATTATGTTCCTTCAAACGCATTAACCGCCAAAGAAACTTTATTCACTAGCAATATGTTGAACTCTGGACTATTTCAGATCAGCTGCATTTAAACCAATCTAAACAAGCAGCTCGAATTGGTATATTCCTATGCGATCAACAATAGCTTCGTTTTTTAAACCAATCTAATCCTCCGTGCCATATATGTATACCATCCTTCCATTTTAATCAACTTTTGTCTCGAAGACTACCATGTCTTAATGTCGACTCTGCAACTTCACCAAGATTCATTTTTCGTAAAACCGATTTTGTGAAACTTAGTATTTTATAGGCAAACATCAACTTTTACTCTGCAGTTTTAAATGTTTTGAAGTCGATACTACATAAATCGCCAAAAAAACTGTGTCGCCATCACCTCCATGGTATAAAAGTGAAATGCGAACGTTGCGTAACCGTAGAAACGTTGATAAAGATTCCTAAAAACTAAAACAGAAAAACTTTGATTTCTCTAACTATTTAAACAGTTATGATGATTTCAGTACTTTGTCTGAGGAACTTTATAGAAATTATATCAGACTCATGCAATAGAATCTTAAAGCTGATTCTAAGGGTTTCTGGCGATTTATTGATTTGAAGAAAAAATCCGGCAAATACCCTTCCACTCTGAAGTATAAAAACCTAAGAAACCTAAAGACCTAAAAACCTAAAGTCATAACAAATCATTTGACTAACTTTTTCAGTTTGGCTTTTACAAGCACCGATTTTGAACTCGATGACTATTATACAAGATTCTTCATATACAAGAATAATTGAGTTCAACAACCTTGACTTCTATTCAAATCAATTCTGACTCCATGGTACAAGAGAATTCAAAACTTACAGACGATTTTTCATCCGGTACTCACGATCTAGCATTTTTCCATCCATTTAGAAAAGTTCCATTAGAACGGCTGCACATCCGATTATAAAATTGTCTTGTATTCCTAAGCTGTTTGAAAGTACAGTGCATGATTCACTGTACTTTTATTGTAAACCGTGATTTTCTGAACCCGTGAACCCTGGTTTTGGTTCAGCCTTACTGAATTCACTTCACAAGCATTAAATACAATGGGGGCAGCAATGAGGTTCATGTTATTTTCACCCATTATAGTAAAGCGTTTGACAAGATTTCTCATAAAGTTATTCTGTTTAAGCTTAGGGCTCTTGTCTTCCCACCCCAAATTCTCCATTTGGCGAGCTCTTATTACAAGACCGTGTATATCATATGCTGTTCATGTCATCAGTATTAGCTCATTTCTCAGCAACATCTGGAGTGTCCCAAGGCAGCCATTTGGGGCTATCCGTTTTCATTATGTCGTATTATATTAACAATGATGCAGTTACCAGAGCCAGTTCTAGTTCTGTTCATGATCGTGCCTCGCGCATCGCAAAATTGATAGATGCAGATAAATTATGAATTTTCTCACTTTCAAATAAAGAATCAAATCGGACGATAAAAAGGGTATAACGAAGGCAGGGATATTCATATTCTATTGATTTTTCTGGGATGTGGGAATGTAATTCGCAGAGAGAATGTGAAACACTATTTTTTGCGGATACAAAACTTATCCCAAACAAGTTCATTATGGATGAAAAGTAAAATTCATAAGTATTAAATTATCCAATTGGGATTCGTTTATCAGCCAACACAAAAAACACCAGTTCATTATAAAGAGAAACGTTTAAAATTCTATAAAGCCACCAAAAACCAATTTAGATAATATTAATGACCGCTCTCATGCTTCGGATTAAATTTTAATTTCATTATAAATTCGAACATAACTCAACTTTGATTCCCATGTGCTATGACATCCATAATCCTCTCACATACAGTTGAATTATCAGCAAAACAAACATTGTTTGGTGTTTAATTTTAATTACCCATTCGAGTATTCGCCTATAAACCTACCATAAATTCGATATTTGGTAAACTGACTACAAATTATTTGTTGATATCAATCATAAAATAAAATTGGCTTTGGATTATTTATGTAAAACTATTTATGGAATACACTACTTATGGCATTTCGGCCACTGTGTGTGTGTGTGTGTGTGTGTGTGTGTGTGTGTGTGTGTGTGAGTGTGTGTTTGTGTTTGTGGGTTTTTAAGTACATAACAATTTCAACATCAGCAGACGTCAAATTCAGTAAATATTATTAATCAAGATCAGATGTTTTATAATGAGCCGAAACTATTAAAAAACGCTATTATTAATAAACAAATAATTAAAATAATTGTGATTGTCGGTGACGTCATAATTATAATTTTCGTTTGGTTTTAAAGTTTATATCAGACATTGCGTAATGCGGAATGTCAAAATAATTTATTTGTGCCATACACCGTGCGGTTAGAATGTAAATAATTTTACCTTCCTACAATACATTTTAAATTATTACATCCCATTCTACCGATATAAATTATAAGGTTTCAATAAAAATCGCCTATCGATTAATCCGGATTTAATGCTTATTTTTTCCGAACTCAATTAAACTTTTTATTTTTTTTGTTTTATTCATTTAAAATGTAACACTCATTGATGTCATGGCAAAATTTACGGTCTGTGAAAATTATATCAACTATTTTTCTATCTACCTCCGTCATGCTGGAAATTTTTCATTAGTTTTTGGCGGGAAATTGAGGAAATTGATTTTTATATTGTGCGCTTAAGTGTTATGTAGGTTATTTGAGCGGTTAAGTAAATTTGCTTCTGACCTACACAGATTACTCGATATTTAATTAAGGTGCCGCATATTTTTGAAAAATTGAGCTTTTCAATTCAATAAGAAGAATACAACATTGAACTGCTTTTTTGTATTATTTAATCTTTGCAATCTGTTCTGGGGCCAAAGCACTCCCAACGCGGTTGCCTGCCAAATCGGGGACGTATCGGTTATAGGTCCCATTTGATCACACCATCATTTGCACATTGCATAGCTCCATGCCAGCCTATACTGGCATGGCAGATGGATCGACCCATGAGTTTTACACTCCTGATGGGGTGTCTCCTTGTGTAGTTGTGTTCCAATTTCATCACAGATCGTAATCTGTTGTACCATTGTACTTGACAATACTATTCATAATAGCAGTAATGAAACATTTCCTAAAACCTTCATAAATTTAAAATCGTTTGATAATATTAGTGAATCATTCAATTATTGCTGATAATAAAGCAGCCAACAAATTTATTGAATAAAACATATCCTGTTAAAGTTAGCCGATAGTTTCCAGCCGAAAATTAAAAAAAATCGATAATGCAGATAGGGTCTTTGCTATATCAGCCGAAAATATAATATGTTATGTATGCTACTGAAGTTAGCCGAAAATTGCAGCCGACTACCCTGCATTATCTACATATTTTGTGTCAGGTGGTAGTTGGTAGCCAAATTTTATGTAGTATCATAGTAAAATAAATTAAAGGCTGGATGCATGTTTAGTAGTAATTTGTACTGGGTGAGGTTAGAAACCAATTCCTAAATAGCTGGATAATCTATTTCACTATGATGCTACATAAAATATGGCCTGATTTTTGGCATAGGTGTTCTCTGTTAGTGCCACAACACATATTCATTGCCGGTCCCCTAACACAACAAATTATAAATATGGGATAAACTGCTGGGTTTACGAATTGGACTAACTTCACCCAGTTCATATGATCTATAAACATTCGAATTTTTTTTTCGGCGAAAATTTACGGCTGACTACAATAACATCAATAGAATTTTGTACTACCACCTGATACAAAATATGTCGATAATGTAGGTTTTTTCAGCTGAAATTTTCGGCTAACTTCAGTAGCATATGTTATGTCAAATATTAATATTCTTCAGCCGACATTTCTCAGCCAATATTTTTCACCCGAAAGTGTTTTTATACCAAAAATATTTGTTTTAACAACACCAAAAATTTTCAACTGAAACCGTTAAAATAATACACTAAACAATATTTTTGAAGCATTTTTAGTTGTTCGGAAAAATTCATTTTACTATTGGCAAATTGCAAATGATATATATCATGAATACAAAATTTGAAAATGTCTAAAAATTGACAGTTGTCATGGTTGTCATGGTTGAAAGTGTCATGGTTGGAAATATATTCAAATGAAAGATCTTAATGATGCTCGCACCTGGAAAAAACTTCAAGTCAATTTCCTTGTCAGGAGTCTGGGAAAAGTCGATTGAATATATCGCACCTAAAGTAGGTTACTTAGAATTCTAATTCATAATTTTAACAGAAATCGGTTCACCGGAAGCTTTTTCATATTGTTGCAAATATTTTGAGAAGCATGTATAAATAGTACTTGAGAAAAATGATTATGTGCTGAAAGATTCTTAATAAAATTTGCAACAATATCGGTCCAGGTCAGTTTGCCAAAAGTTGTTTTTCAACTCTACAGCCCAGACGGATTGATTGATCCGGATCATACTTAACCTTTTTCCATAAATTTAGGCCTAAATCGGTCTACCGGATGTGGCAGCTTCATTGGAAGCTTTTTCAATTTTTATAATGATGTTGAAACGTTAAGCATTAACAAAAAACGACAAAGAATTAAACAATTTAAATATTAATTTTTCAGCCAACAAAGGTTGGTCTTGTTGGTTTTCTGAAATTTAAGCAGGGATAATGTCTTTGATTATATTGTACATGACAGTTTTACCAAAACTCCTTTAAGTTTAATTTTTGGCTTTACAAATCAATTGGGATATACTTAAGATTTATTTATATAAATTCGTGGTAAAAGAAAGTCGGGTGTAAGCCACTACATATTCGTCCCTCCATTTTTTAAATGTGGTAAAATTAAACTAATTATATATTATTATTATTTTATTTTTTGTAATGTCATTGACTACAGTCAAAATTTTTGAAGCATTCATTTAGAATGATAAAGTAAGGAAGCCCATATAGTGCCACAATTACAAAACAACATTAAAGCTGTGGATTTTCTAGTTATATCTAACTCTATAATTCCCGATTTGTATCTATATGTCTGAAATAGACCTAGATTTTATTTAAACAATTTATCATCATCAATAGCCCAAGCTCAATTTTCTTTCATCTGATCTTCTGACATCCAATGACTAATTTTTGAAAGAGTCGCATATTATCTACTTCTGTAACCCCAATATCTATTCTCGTAACCCCCAGTTTTCTAAATATAACAAAGACTTACATGAACATTTTCTGTTGGCATTATATCTCATCTTAGATGTATCTACTTACTTAGAAAAAATGGAAGGAAAGGAAATAAAATCAATTATTTCACGTGTACATAACGAAAATCAAGCTGTATAGTTGAATCAATAGTTGCTTTCAGCCGACCAACCGCAAGTACTTCAGAGTACTAAGGTTTATGTCTTTGCTAAATCAACCACTCGTAACTGCTGTTGCTTTTTTGACATGAGTAGTTAGAAGAAGTTACGCTAAATGTGTCCGCTAGGTGAACTGTAGGTCGATTTTGGCTTTCCTATAGGAAAAGGAAATAGGAAAAACATTTACATAGCATTTTTGTCAAAAATATCATATTTTGGCCTACTGAGAAATCATGTTTGAACTAAATTTTTATAATTTTGGAGACAATTTTTCCGTATCGAAATTGGATAGGAATAATATTCCCAATTTAATTTTGTTTGTGAAAAAATGTACACCAACTGCTTACCATAGTATGCCAGAAAAAAATTTTAACGACAAAAACACTACGAAAAATCTTTCCTAATTCCTTTTTTCTATAGGGAAGCCAGAATCGACCCACTGTGGCACTATTCTGGTAATTTCCCGGAAATATGGAACTGAGGAAAGAATTTATATGTAATTGCTGTTCAAGTATTATTTTCCTGGCCTACTGAGAAGAAAAGTTTGATGTAAATATTTATAAATTGGGAATAATTTTTCTAAATTGGCAGGACACATTATTTCCCATTTAATTTTGTTTTCAAAAAAATTAAGACTAACTTTTTTCCTCAGTAAGCCAGAAACAAAATGTTTAAATAAAAATTACATATAAAATCTTTCCCCAGTTCCCTATTCCCGGGGAATTACCAGAATATTGCCACTGGTGATCATTTTTTTTATGTTCCTCTGTCAAAATAATCGTGCGTTAGGGTAATCTGTCAAAATAAAATTGATTTTAAATTCAATTGAGTGTTTTTGTGTTTAACGAAATTAAAATATTTAATTAAAATCATGATTGAGGTAGAGTTAATTGTGGAAGTTTTAAGTGCAAATAACAAATCAATATTTTTTATTTACATTTCCATATGATTCGTCCGACTCAAGCATAGATGAAATGTGTTTGGATCATCATCGACCTGCTCATCGGATGAAGAATTACCGACATCCAAAAAGTACGCATTGAAAGTTTCATACGGACTATTCAAAAGTTTTCGGATGAAGAATTTATAAGCCACTTACATTTAAAAAGGACCATCGTTTATACATTAATTGGTAACTTCCAAATTTGTGAATGTGTAACAGATTTATTATAAAGGTTTTTTTAGATAATTATAAAAATGATATTATAAGAGGTAACAAAGGTGGATCGGAAGAAATATCAGCGGAAAAACGGGTACTTGTTGCATGGTGGTACTTGGCAAACACAAATAAGTTTCGGGAATTATCTAACCTTTTCAATATCAGTTTAAGTTCGGCACATAGATGCGTGGTACGTGTTACTCATTGGGTGGTTAGTAGCGCTCTCATGATATAAAATGACCGAGAGAAGAGAGAGAGAGCAACAAGTTATCTCAGAACAGTTCCAACAAGTGAGAGGATTTCCTAATGGGATAGGGAACATAAGAGATTTTCAAAGAAAATATAATAAAAAATATTTCTCTACCAGAGTTGAGCACGTATTTGGTCTACTAAAAAATCATTTTAGAAAATTAAATAAATTTGAAAACATCTCAAGACGTCGTATGTCGTGGGTGAGAATCCCCACATGTCCTTACCTACAAACAACTTCTTGGCGAAACCAAATGAGGACTTAACATTTATTGACACAAAATGATTTTTATTTCCATTTTTCTCTCAGCTCAAATTTCTACTAGATGTCGTCTAGAAATTGTAGATGAAGATATGCGAGATTCTCACTCACAGTGAGAATCATAATACCAAAATTGAATTATGGTGCCGTCTCTTCACTCGGTGATGAGTAAATAAGATTCATAATAGGAGTATTAATTACGTGGACTATTCGCGAATAGAAATACACCGAGAATGCTAACAATAGCAACACAAGTCCAATAGCAGATATTTGGGTGGATTTTGTCTTAAACTGAAAATTTAAATATTCTTAGAATGAAAATTTAAAAGTTATATATACTTTATTCGGATAAATCGATAAAACCGGTGATTTGACCGTTTTTACGTAAGACGAAACTTTCGAGTAAAAATATTATAACTAAAATTTTTGAAATACTCACATGAACGCCACCAAAATTTCGAAATTAGAACGTTTGTATACTAAGTTCAAGAAATTTGAAAACTACTTTGAAAGCCGGTTATCAAAATGGCGTATTTGATGCCGAGCTACTAGAGGTCTTAAAATAGAAAATGTTTTAATTCTAACCAAGGCCAAAAAACTACAGGTCTGATTGCAGACAAAAAAATGCATCGAGCTTTCAATATGGGCAGCCAAACGAATGTTTACTATGAAAAAAAGTATTTTCGATCGCAAAATTATAACATAAAATACAACAAATTTTACGATTTACATGTAAACATTGCAAAGTTATTGCATTGCACCTAGTTTGAATTGCGTTTCATAAATTTGCCGAAAAAATGAAATAAAAACCTTTAAATAAGAAGTAAATTTATTACAAATTTACTGACAAGTTGAATTTTCGTCGAAGTGCCAGATGCATTATTACATTGTCTAATTCAGCACCTTTTCGTCATGACTTTAATCTCAATGTTTGTGTTATTTTTCAAATACACGTTTATAAAGAAAAACTGGAGCTTTACGGACGGTGCAGATCTTGTACGATGGCTAATGTTTGCCCCAATTATTTTACATTTAAATGAATTCAGTACATACGGACCACAGGTTGCATGCAAACCACGTCGACTAGCATCGGACAAATTCATCATCGCGAATACAGAATTCGAAAACATGATGAACCTCGGAATTTGCAGACCTAGTAGCAGCCCTTGGTCCAGCCCGCTCCACTTAGTATCCTCGAAAAGAATGGAACTTGGAGACGGTGTGGAGACTTTCGTGCGTTAAATAAAGTCACAATTCCAGATATCCGATTCCACATATTCAAGACTTTACACAACGACTCGAGCACTGCACTATATTCACAACGATAGACCTTGTCCAGGCTTACTACCAATTCCTATTGAACCGATGGACATTCCAAAAACAGCAATTTCGACACCTTTCAGACTATTTGAATTTTGTAGAATGACTTTCGGTTTTAAAAATGCAACACAGTCGTTCCAATGTCTTATGCATTCAGCATTACGTGGATTCGACTTCTCTTTTGTAAATTTGGACGTCGTGCACATTACCTTTCGAAATTATGACGAACATTTCAAACATATTAAAATTATTTTTAGTAAATTAGAAGAACATGGACTTGTTGTAAATGTTGACAAATGCGTTCTCGCAAAAACCGAAATTATCTTTTTAAGCCATTTGGTAACTGGACAAGGTATATTACCGTCGCATGAACGGGTTCAAGTCATCAAAGATTTCGAACGATAGCGGACTGATAAACAACTTAAACGTTTTTTAGGCATGATCAACTTTTATCGACACTTCATTCTGGGTGCCGCTGCTGACCAGGAATTATTGAACGATTTTCTAAAAGGGTACACTAAAAACAGTCGAGTTCCAATACAATGGTTAACGGCGGCTTTCGAAGCGTTCGATAACTGTAAAATTAAACTTACGGACGCTACTTTACTTATTCATCCATCTTCATCAGCACCTCTGGCCATCATGGTTGACGCTTCCGATACGGCGATCGGAGCAGTGGTCCAGCAGTTAGTATCGGACACTTGGCAACCACTCGGTTTCTTTTCGGTACGTATCAGTGATGCGCAAGAAAGATACAGTGCTTATACATTTTCGATATCTTCTCGATCGTCGTTTATTCATGCTTTATACCGATCATAAGCCACTTGTCTACGCTTTTAATCAGAAACCGGAAAAAGCATCTCCTCGTCAATTTCGACACTTAGATTTCATTGATCAATTCACGACCGATATCAGCACATCTCTGGACTGGATAACGTTGTCGCAGATTCCCTTACACGCATTAATCAAATTTTTAATCCCGAAAGTATTGATTATGCTATCATCGCAGATGCTCAGACCAATGACGAGGAACTTCAAGAAATTTTAACTCTGTTCTCAAATTTGAGAAATTTACCGTTTTTTCAATTCAAAAAAGTTAATGTATTGCAATATTTCTACCATTACACCTAAAAAAAACGTTCAGAAAGGCTAAAATCTCCCGACCTACAAAATCTCCGCTTGGTAATTATAAATTAACTTCTCAACGCTTTTCGATTTTTGACCTCGATGTCATTGGTCCTTTACCAGTTTCTGATAATCAGCAGTATTGCGTTACATTTATTGATAGATACACTCGCTGGCCCGAGGCGGTTCTGGATCCAGTTCCGGATATAACTGCTGCACCTGTTGCTTTCGCTGTTTACTCTCATTGGATAGCTCGCATTGGTGTGCCAGAGTTCATTGGCATGGACCAAGGCATGCAATTCGAATCACAACTTTTTCGCCAACTGGCTAACTTTCTCTAATGTAATGGCATGATCGAGAGATGGCATCAGGTCGTCAAATCTGTCGTTATGTGCTACGACCGATCTGATTGGGCTAGTGTTCTGCCTGCAATCTTACTTGGACTACGAACGACTTGGGTATAAGTCTACCCAAGTCGTTCGTACTCCAAGTAAGATTGCAAGAAGAACACTAGCCCAATCAGAGTAGTGCCAGAATACATACTCTGGCACTACTCTGGTTTTAGTGCGTTCCAACTTTTAGATAAAACCACGAATTGTGAAACTTCCACTTATTATGTAAGTGACGAAATATTGGATACTCTCAAAGAGGCTTATCAGCATAATCCGTTCGAAAACGATGATGTTTCCGATGCTGATCCAAACTATATGCCTCCTACTGTTGAATCAGAACACAGAACCTACCTCATTACCCTACATAATAGAATAAATGAAAATCATAACTGTGATACAGAGAATCACAAACCATCGAGTAGCAAATCAGTTACAAAAGAACTTCAGATCAAGCCAAACACAGGCTGTCGGAGACAATGTGTCACAAAAATCACATGTCAACAGCAACAACAAATTTTTCAGCAATATTGGGATTTAACGTCGTAAAATTTCAGATGTGCACTTTATCCGGTTTAACCGAAATCCGAAAGACAAAAAATCAGACATTACAAAGTGGTCAAACAAATTTAGAAACTTTTCGTGTTTTTATTTTATCGAATTTGATGCGGGAAAATTCGAAGCTTGTAAGAATTGTTTTAGGAAAACATTTGGGGAGTCTGATGGAATTATCAGAACAATCAGCAAGAAAAAATTTGAGTCACCTGGACCAGTTACTCCATCCGATTAACGTGGATCCAACCACCACCAACCCTAACATCCGAATAAAAACGTGAATGAAATCAAAAACCACATCAACTCATTCCCATCATATGAAAGTCACTATACGGGGAGAGATTCATCACAAAGGTAATATTTGAAGCAATTAAAAATTATCTCAGCTAATAGTGACAGTAAAATCACTAAAATGTACCAGCTGTACACTGAAATAGTTGAAAAAGCCGTCTCAATTACTAAGTTTTCGAAAGTGTTCCAAACAATGGCCATTAAATTTAAAACTCCCAAGGTCAAAAGGAACAACGAAAACATCACCAACTTGCAGATGACGCTTACAAATTTAAGGAACGAGGTATCGTTCTATATACCTTTACTTTGGACTACAATTTAACAATACATGATTGCACTACTAGTGGCACTATTCGGGTAATTCCCCGCAAAAGGGAATTGGGGAAAGAATTTATATGTAATTTGTGTTCAAATATTATTTTTCCGGCCTACTGAGGAGAAAACTTTGATGTAAATATTTATAAATTTGGAATAATTTTTCCTTATCTAAATTGGCAGGGCAAATTATTCGCCATTTAATTTTGTTTTCAAAAAAATTAACACTAACTCAGCATGCCAGAAAAAATGTTTAAATAAAAATTTCATATAAAATATTTCCCCAGTTCCCTATTTCCGGCGAATTACCAGAATAGTGCCACAGTGCGTTTAAATGTTATCTGGGGAATGAAGTTGTAGGCCAAAGAGGTGGGAATTAAATTGCGAGCTACCTGCTAGCTCATTTAAATAAGCTTCCTACTTCGACAAAGCAAATAATTTTCTAGAGTGACTGTTGCACAAGGTAGAATATAAATTCGTATATTGCCACAATGCTCCACGTCTACATGCAAAATAAACAACAAGTGCTTTGAAATTTATTGATCTCAAGTTTCTCGTATAAAGTGCGACAGTGATCACGCCGCAATTGAACGAAAAAAAAACGTTCCACGGTAAAAATTCACCTCACGAGAGGTTGGTATCAGTTTGTTCGTTCAGTATCTAGTCGGTTCCTAGTTCATGAAATGAGCCAGGAACAAATTTTTAATTTCGGGGATCTTGCCAAGTCTAAGGTTATATGGCGAAAAGTATGCGTGGCACGATGTTAAATGGATCCGATACACAAAAGAACGAGGCCATATTTTATATAAAGCAAGTTATAGCAACGATGAATAGTTTAAAGTTCTTAACATATCACGCCGCGGGTTTAATAATTTATCTAACTACGATTTTATTCAGTGTTATACAAACCTGCTAAAGATATCAGACGCAACAAAACAAGATTTACTTGATCTATTACCACTCTTAGATCCATCAGCACATTACTTCTACATGAATTTAAATGCAAAGCCCATGCAGCCCATACGCATCCAGATTTAACTGAAGCAGATGTTGATTCTTAATTTAATTTATTAAATATTATTTATTATTATTTCAGTATAATTTAATATTATTTTAAGTTTCGATAAAAATTACTCAATAAACTAAACTGACACAAGCTAAATTAATTTTTCATAGCAAACGCAAACAGAAAAATAGCTTAACTTGAGTTTCGTAAGATTATAATGTGAAAGAAAAATCTAAAAATAACGTAAGTAATTTTATGTCAATTTTGTTTAAAATATTAAATTAAATATTTAAACAACACAAGTCAGGAAAATCGCGAAAATCATTGAATTTATAAGAATAATCGATTTTTTTCAGACAAATTGATTGATCGGTATTAAACTTTTTAGAGAATCAGTGTACGGGGTGTGGTAACTTTCGTAGAAGTTTTTTTAATTTTTACAATGTTCAAATGTATAAACCGACTAAGGACGCTCGTATCTACCAAATTCGAGCTCAAGATGAAATAGTTTATCCGACACAAAATCTTGAAAATGTGAACTTGGAGAAGGTCGGCTCATCCGACCTCAAGACGACGGGAAGATTGCCTCGCGAGCTTGAGTTCATCGTAGGCGCTAAAGTTTTATAGTTTATCTCCGATCAATACAATTTCCTGTACTCCAGCTATGAAACTGCAGAGAGAAAATAATTCCATTTGTCTTATGCTCGGCGTGCACAGTGCATGAAATGTAATGAACAACGGTCGATTCTGCGGTACTACACCTGGAACGTAAATAGTTCACAAACGGCCAAGCATATGTGGAATCTCTGAAGGGAGTTCGGCTCATTGAACTAGATTGCACAAAACTCACGAGAAAAAGCCCTACACTGTAGAAGCGATTGAGGAAATGTATAGCCTCTCATACTCATTCAATTTACTTTACCTCCGCACACTGGACCTGGAACTCCAAAGAAATTTGGATGCTGAGTTTAAAACTCTGAATTTTGTGTGATTCTTCACAATACATAAGAAAAAGTATAAAATAATATTTACATAAAAAAACTTTTTAAGAATCACCATCAGACGTTTCTATACAGAATAGCCATCATACGATTGGTGGAAAATTCTAAAAATTTTTGCCACGTAGGCGCGTTTTAAAGCACACAGATCCATCAACTTAATAAACTGGTCTACATAATTAATAAGTTACAAACCAGACCACACAATCATCTAAAGGAGAATAAAGCAATAGCTTCCAATGCGAACAGTGGGCGCGCCTCACGTTTTCTTCAAACGTATGACGGTTTTTCTCCCTGAGCCTGAGAAAAAATTATTTTCGTGCATTTGGAAAATCGTTGTTCTTATAAACATTTTGTATGTAACAATTATTTAGATAGAACAACAAATTTACTAAGCAAACGCTATTAGCGTACACCAATTTAAATTAAAGCTCTTGTGTTGTGCGGTTTATTTAAAATACCCCATTAAACTAATTCCTTGTTTATTTTGTTTACCAATAATGCTTGTTAGTCTCATAAATCGCATACAAACTTTATTGTCACTTTTAAGCTCATCATAAATTCATATAAATAGCAAAAATTTGTCTTAATCCCACTTTATATAAAATTTATAAACTTTTAACATCCCTGATTGTTTGTGTACGATATAAATAAATATTTTCAGCATACCAAAATATAAACTATTCCAAAACTATGCTCTTGATGTTCTTCTGAATTTTGTTTATAGTCACAAAACCCATAAAACATAATATTTATTTATGTAGTTTCGATATAAATGTACCTTCTCGGCGTTTGTGTACCACAGGAATAAAACCATACATTCGAGAATAACAGAAAACTTATAGAGACTCGATTGCTATCGTTACCATCAGTATATCCACTCGAAAATGGACTATACAGTTGTAGTATAGCACTTTTCATGTAGCTAAAAGATATTTTATGTAGATTCTGTTCTCGCCGTCTCTATATAGACTATAGGGTAGCTATAGGTACACAATATTTACATGTTTTATGTCGAGTTTGAAAATGAACCAGAAACCACAACACACAATATTGAGAGAAAATGAAAATGTTTTTCTTGTTGTTTTTACAAAACAGGAAAATTAAAAATTATGTACACAGTAATGAATAAAAATATCAATAATAAACACCTCTGGGGTTGTGATTTTTTGGGAATATCCTAAATCTTCAGATGAACACTGCTCCTGACCCAGTTACACAACGCAATCATTATCTCATATAATTGATTGTGTTAAAATAATGACGCAAAGGTATTTTTATAAGGCACACCTACATTGCGAGATACCTACAATATGAAGCATTAAGTACATAACCGATTTTTTTGTATTCATTCCATCATGGGATCAAGTGATGCGTGAATGCTTAATTTGAAATTTATTCATTTTTGAAAAATTTAAAATAATAAATCTGTTTTTTCTTAATTTTTGCATTGAATGAAATATGTAGATGGTTTTTTGTAAAAATAGGAAAACTAACAACAAATATTTAGAGCACCGGTACTATTGATGTATGACAAAAAACATAATAATTTAACCTATTTTGAGGCATGAAATCAATTTTTGGAGCATTAGATCATCGCGCGTACCACATACATGATAAATTTGTATGATGAATTTACGCATCGTATTTGAAGAGAGGATTATCCCAAAATGTTAGTATGGTTTCTACATAAATCGACAAACCCAACATTTTTTTTGTTGAATTAGGTCGATGCGTTAGATAAGGTGTCTGTCAAGGGTAAAACCAACGTAAACCTCAAACAAAACACAATTTGTTTTCCAGATAGTGAAACATCAACCTTTGCACAAACTGTTCTTTCATAAAAGTCGAATGAAAAGTTTTCGACCTGATCTTGTAGGAGTCCACCGTACTAGAAAAATTGTTTTACTACTATGAGTGTTTGTCAAAGAAAATTTTAGCCGGGGATCATTAAAATGATAATTGTAAATAATTTCAGGTAGCCGATAGACTTCCACAGACATTGCATTGGCTGTTATCAGACAATAATGTCACTCCAGACTAATTTGATGCTTAGTAAATTATAAAGAAAAAATTATCCGCGTTTTCAGGTACAATTATTTTTTTATAATTTCAAGTGATTTTATCACGACTTGACCGGACAAGTGGTGCAGTGGTTAAAGCTTCGGCACTTGAACCGGGAGGTGCTGGGTTCGAATCCCATCAGAGGCTAGATGCAAATCGAATTTTCATCATCGATTACGATCGGTGATGCTAATAAATACAACTAAGACCCTCTGATGTAGTGCAGAATTCCGTGTCACGAGCCGACCCACCTTCCATGTCAATGTACAGGTTGACATGGAGCTTGCAATGTGCAGGTGGTATACTGTAGTTGTGTGAGTAGGTAAAATAGGTGGGTTAATGATGTGGAGTGAATGAGTGGTATCACAATGGGCCTAAAAATTGGCCTAAGTGTGCAGTAAAGCAACCACTGAAACCTAACCTATCACGACTTGTTTGCTTGCCACACGATGAACGAATGAAAAACAAAAAATATGTACATGGTTTACTATACAAAATTACAGTCATGATATTTATAAATCATACAGGGTGTGTAACAATATTGGCCACACAATTTTTTCACGCTTTTGTCAAAGCGAGTGGAAAACGTATTTTCCGAAAAAGATCCGTCAAATAAATACCACTTAATCATTTATTTGATTAATTGTCTTCTAACCCTTTGTCTGCTCTGGCCTCTAAGAGCTATACATACTGGCATAATTCCGTAAGTGTTGATACGGTAATGATTATGAAGGCGAATCATTCCTCTGTTTTATTTTCGTCATTTTGTCTATGAAAATTCATTTCACAAATATACGCGATTTTAAATCTAATTCTAACGCGACAATTTCCAATCTTGAAGTAAATAAACCAGCAATTATTAGCTTAGGGGAGATTCAGGTCCCCGCTTGGGTATCTCCAATGACTTTAATTGCTGGTAGTACTCGCGTAGAACTCAACGTATTTATCAGAGATGATATCTACCATAATATTCCTAAATTTGTAATCCCGATTTTAGTATTTTGTGGATTGAAATTTTCAATTCCAGAACACTCTCTTTTCGCTTGTTCTCATTAGCGTAGTCTAAATTTGTCAGATTCCGAAGATATCCCTTGCCGATCTCCGTAAATAAGGTTTATCAGTTTTCCCCGCTTCGCTCGGTACCATGGGTGATTTTAATCTCCACAATTACACTTCGTTGAGATTTTCAAATGGCTCTGCCGGCCGGGAATCGCGTGGGCGACGATGCTGGTATCTTGATACGACCGGGCAGTCCCCTTATTTTTTAGATTTATTTTTTAGTACCATCTAGGTATACTCCGTATCAGCTAAGTTCCCGATTATCCTAGAATGTTTGAATGACTCGATTAAGACTAGTCTGGTATCTATCGTCTGACTGGTCGACTTCCTTTATCTAGTAATAAATAAAGAATAATTTCATTTCATCCTCATGAAAGAAAACAAAAACTCGTAAAAAATAAATGGTTTGATGGAAAATGCCAGTCAGTAATTTCCATAAAAAAGATTTTACAATATTTCAATTATCTTTCAAATGAAGATCTTGCAGCTTCTATACTCCTCCGACAAGCAACCAAAGCCCTCCAGTTCTCCCTAAAGTTTACTCAACTATGCCCAAAATGATTTTGGGTGAGGAGCATAAACCAAACAAAGCAATTGGAGCTGACGGTTTACTGCAATTGTACTCAAACATTACTACAACCCCCTCGGTAGGCTGGTTAGAAAACTATTTCACCTGTTCATGAAGACAAGTGTCTTTCTCTCAATTTTTAAAACGGCGAACATTGAACCGGTTGATAAAACGATAAAAAAAGGTGATAAAACTCCAGCAAACTACCGACCGATTGGTTTGTTATTTGTTTTATCGAAATAGTCGGATCTAACGTTGGAATCTATTGCCTTCTCATGAACTCATGAATTACATGACGCGTTGAGACAGATGTATTGAAAATTTTAGAGAATTCAGCATTGTGTCTTTTGATATTTCAAAAGCATTTGATATTTCAAAAGCATTTGATAGAGTTTGATATGAACGTTTAATCAGTAGTCTTCATACGCTTAATTAGCATACCTCTTTTATTGGATGGAGAGCAATAGACCTATTGACCTAAACAACTTGTGACATTCATTCCTTTAATTCTACAATGGCGTAGCTCTAATAAAGTCGAATCACAAACAATATATTAAATAACCTTTATTATTTGTGGTCGAATTTAACCCTAGCAAATTAAAATTTTCTCTTTACCCCGAGAAAGCAGTACAACACTATGTTGCACCTGTAATTAATGGGTTCTCAATTAACAGGCCGCCTTTATTTAAAATGTTTGGTTGGTTTACAAATTTCCAGCAATCTATCGTAGAAAGAACATATACACGCAATCTCCAAAACGAGTACTCAATGTTTGGTTTTCATTAGGCGATGCAACTTTTACAGCCGTAATGTTGGCACTCTAAGTGAATTTTACAAATTTTATTGCATAGATGCACTCCAAAAACTAATTCTCTACAGGGTGGCTGATACGAAGTATTACCAAAACAAAACGCCACAGAATTTTTATTTTTTCATGAATTTTATTGAATCAAAATAAAAAATGTTCATAAATATTTAAATTTTCGAATTGCATTAGCAGGTTTTGGCTTGGCCACCCTTACCGATTATGGCCTTCAAACGGCCGACACGAAAGTGGCTCTGCGGTATTTTTGCCCATTCTCGGTGAACCGCTTGTTTGAGATGATCGACACTTTGGTATTTTTTTGTCCCAACTTTGCTCTTCAAAATACCCCAAACCGAGAAATCTAGCGGATTTGCATCCGGTGAATTTGGTGGCCATTGGGCAGTGGAAATGAACCGCGGAATGTTGTTTCTCGAGTCCTGTTGAAAAATCCAAGCTCTGCGGCCGAAATGTTTTTGTGCCCAAGGCTTCAACGCTCCCTCCAACACATGATCCCGATAAATTTGAACATTTATCTTGATGCCACGGTCGAAAAAAAACGAGCGATGAACGGCTATCGGCCGTTACGGCGGTTCAACCCATCACGATTGGCGGTGCTTGGTTTCGAGTGGCAATCCGTTGGTCCAAATTTTCAGTAGATCGGCCGGGCAAGTAAATCCGATCGTTTTGCTTGTTCACATATTGCTCAATAACGAACGGTGACTCATCGGAGAAAACCAAATTCGGCAAATCGCCAGCATCGGTGAGACCATGCGTTTTATGGAATTTCAATGCCTTTAGTCCAAGATGATCTTTCAATATGTGCAATTTGGCCTTAACCTTCCGAATGATATCCGGCGATGTTGCAGTGCGTTTCGGTCCACCACCATGGCGTTTTGCAATGCTGCCAGTATCGTTATAACGATTTATGGTGCGATACACAAACATTTTATTCACATGCAGATGTTTTCACTGGTTAACAATCTGCGGCAGTGGTTTTCCAGCCACAAATAGAGCAATCACACTATTATGCTTGAATTCCATTGCGGATAACTTTTTTACTGAATATTTCCCACTAAATTGCTTTTTTACGCTTATAAAAAATGGAATGAACTGTCATTAGTATAAATGAGAGTCTGAAGTTGGTAACATTTCGTGTCAGTTGCTTGCTTTAGAACCTATCTATTAAAATCCAACATTTTAAGTTTCCTTTTTTTCCCAGAGTGATTTTGGTGTGGAACCAGTTAGACGACACCGTATTTACCAAGGTTTTAATTCACTCCTCTTCAAGAAACACACCAATCGGTTTTTGAAGAATCGGAAGGTGCCGTAGAAAGAGTCACGAGTCAACAACAACATACCAAATTTTAAGAGTGCATCACCAGTAAGCTAAATGGAATGTGGCTAATTGACTTTCTTTATTCAATGCGTATAATTGCCAAAATTTTATTATTTAAATTATTTTATTAAAGGATTGAAGGTATGATGGTCACTACTTAACAAAGTCACAAATATCTATGAAAATGATTGAGATGGTGATCCAGGAGGTGTTGACTTGGTTGAGACATAATAAAGTAGTTGGTCAGCATGGAAAAGGCTTGAACTTCGTGCGGGACGCTTAGCAACGTTAATTGTCCCTGCGAAACCGAAAATTAAGGGTCATAGAAATTCCCGCAAGATGGGAACAGAATGCACAAACCATTCATAATGGATATCCTGTCCGATTTCGAAAATAGCAACGTGCGATGCATTTTATACTATATAACCTGAATGGCTTCTGTGGGGATGGGAAAAAGTTATATCTTGTGGTATCTTAAAAGACTGCCAATGCTCGAAGTGAGCGTAAGCCAATAGTAGCGGACCGATTGCGCACTTTTGTTGGTGACCTAACCTAACCTGCTTAGAGGGTATGATCTCGTTTCTTTCCAATTTAGAATTACAATACTTTTACGCTGTTCCTATGCGGCCATCCAAATTTGTGGTAATTAAAACAACGGTTGCTTGACGTTATTTGTCGTATTTTTGATTGTGGTTCATATATGTTGAACCCAAACACTCTTAATTCGGGCCGACCGGGAATAGACACTCAATTTTTGATTAGATACATAAGAATGAAAGGAATATAGATATAGGTCTGAGAATCCATTAAAACACTAATCTGCAATATTTCTATGTAAAGAAAAGGTGTGTGAAGGTTTAGCCTATAAACTAAAATTAATCATTCCTGGACAATACACAGACAAAGTTTTGGAATTTTAATTAACAGAACGACACTTCGGGGTTGATCATAGGAACAAATACATTAAGAAATATATGCAGGACTCTAAAAGAAAGTATACTCGTTTCTTATATACCGTCGATCTTCCAATGCCAAAAACAACAATTCAACCACCTTTGCCTAAGATTACTCTATTATGGAAGTATGTCACTGCAACCGAACAATGGCAGAAATTATACCAATAAATATCGATCAATTTCGGAACCCGGTCACAATACACAGTGACAATTATATTATGATGAAAATGAATACGCTAAAAAATTAAATTTATAATAAAGTTTTTATTCAATTCTTAAAATAGAAATACTTATTGAGGCTTTATAGTAAGCGTTTGAGAATAACTCCTCCTTTAACTGGGACAACTAGCTGCAATCTTCTTTCAAAGGCATTGCAGGCGACACACACATTTTTCATTGGCATTTTGGCCCAAATTTTAGAAATAACATTCAAAAATTGCTGCAAATTTCGAGAATTTTTAATCTGGGAGCTTCGACAACGTATATGACCAAAATAATCGAGAGATCTTAAATCTGGAGAGCTTGGCGGCTATTTATTCTTCTACAAAAAGTCAACCAAATTATCATTACACCATCTTGTTGGAAGCAATAATAATCATTTTCAATTTTTGCCACTTGTCATGACATTTTTAATCAATACCTGATTTTACCCGTTTCCGCTAATTTCGACCCAAACAGGCAGGCCAGCCAGTGGCAGACCAAAATTCAGCACTCTTGTAGATGTGGGGTTGCCCGTGGAGAAATAACTTCTCTTCAAAAAATATAATATCATCCCCTGCGTACCAATCTAAACTTTATTTGAGACTCTCGAGGCGCCTTTGCCAGGGATCAGAAACTCCATAAACTTTATGTTTTTTGAAAGGGTTCAACATTTGAGTACTCTATTTGTTTGAAGATCGAGCACAACTTCAGCGAACTCTCTCTTTTTCTCTCTCTCTCTGTGATGACATTAATGTTTGCTGGGCTCGATTGATGGCACGATATACCATTATTCTGGTAGCCTAGTGGTTTTTTAACGTTTTAAAAATGTCTCCTCTATGGCTAATTTAAAATTTCATAATTGTTTTATCTGATCTGAGAGATGAGTGGGTAGATCGGATTGAAGAGTTTGATTATGATTGGGATGATGTAACCATTCATCACAATGCCTTGCTCAAAATGGTGGACATAGCTAAACGGTGGCATGACAGTGTTAACAATGTGAATATGAGTTGGGAATAGTGGAAGGTGCTGTTATACGGAAATTTCTCATTGGAGAAAAGCCGCGCAGCCGAAAATATCAGAAGAAACCTTCATACGGTATACTATTATAAAAAATAACCCATTGCAACAGTACTAAGATGTCGAGTGCGGAAACAATTGAATTGACGTGGAAGGTTTTGGAGACTTCAGATTTAACAACTGTTTAGGCCCTTTAACAAAAAATATATACAAGTTGATCGAGTAGTTGGCTACGCCAAACGGAGGAACGTGTTTTGTATGTCACAGCACCAGCGGTATTAAAGACGGCGTGACACCAATATATGGACACACTTGTCAAGCCAAGTATATCAAGATGACATTCATAAACGACAAATCGGGACTCATTCAATGTTTCGTTGATTTATGGAGCAACATAACTCTGATCCGCTGAACAATTATAGATCACCTATTTTCAAAATGGATTTCCACCAGTGACGGGTTATGGCGTCACATGTATTTTTAAAATAGACGATATAAAAGCAAAGTGTGAGAGTTGAAATGTCGACCCAGATAACTCTAAACAATTTCCTATATTAGTGGGTCACCAGTTTACCGAACAGCCATAAATAAAAATTGTAAGGAACAAACGAGGGACTTCACTTAACTAAAAAAAAGCTCAAAAAAACAATAGCGAATTAGAGGAAGACAAGATCCGATTAGTAGAGGATATAGTTATCCCTAAAAATTTCATATAACTATGTATCAAATGGCAGTGAGACTGAAACAGAATGGTTCATCGAAGGTTGAATCCGGATAATGGAGAAAAAATTCGAAAGAGCGTGGTATAAAGTGATAAAAATGGTCATGCCATGGTAACGTATATTACAAAGATATTTACCTGCTACGCGAATTAGTGAGGATGTAAATTTAGAAGATGACAAGACAGAACAGATCCGAAGAGAAATGATAGAGAAAGTAACCACCGAATTAGTTGGTAAGAATTTTGTGAATACCACAGGATTAACAGATGAAACCGACCTAAACATAAATTTAAAAAAAGATCAAATAAACAGATTGATGCTAAAAAGGGCACATATGTGAAGAGAATACTATGACAGAGCGTTTAGAAATAAATAGAGAAAAAATTAAGGAAAACTACGATAAGAAACGAAAAAGTCGTTATGGTTAAATCCGGGAGTATTAGCGATGGTGCACAGACCACAGGTCCCAACTGGCAAACGAAGAAACCTTTTAACGACCAATAAAGGACTATAGGAAGTTCGCAAATGTATAGGTAACGATCGATACTTCTATTATGGAATTTAAACTGCGTTTTTTTTCGACAATATCGAGCAATCTGACAACGTCCAAAATACCTATTATGAATTTTTTGATTGTGTCGAAAATATAATAAAATTTAACTAATAAAATTTTAATAATTAAAATTATTTAATCCAATATTAAATATTTTATGTATTCGCAACGACATTCGACATCTTAAAATGTGTCGTAAATTTTCGATAACATCGAAAACAAACGCTGATTGATTGATTGGACTGTAGGACCAAGTACTGGACAAGTGTCCCGGATAACGCCGGGCCTATTCCTACAGCCTGCTTACACATAACAATAGGAAGGATAGGAAAGGTTTTTTTTTGGAGGGGGGGGGGCAGAACGACTCGGTTTTAGACACCTAGCGATCGTACGGCACAACACAATTCTAATCTACATCTAATATACTAGAGGAAGGATAAAGGCTTAATAGGTCAGCAACCTGAGAAAAAAATATTATTATTTCACGTACATCTGAAAATTTCCTGAAATTTAATTCTAAATTAACATTTGAATATTAAAACATTATTTTTCACAAAAATTTTATCGTATTTCATCATTTATTTAACAATAAAAATACAATTTCAATGGCTGGCATTAAAAAAAATCAAGATAGACAGGGCTCCAAAAATATGTGGAGAGTTTTTAATAGAATTTTAAGAGTAGTACCAACAGAATACCAATTCAGAGATTCTCTTAAAAAAGTTTATTGACGAAAAACCTCTTTACTGTTAGCCTCTACTGTTAATAGTCTTAACATTAGAATCGCACGGTTAGTTATGCGAAATTTTGTAGTTAAGGCCTCTGTGACTATACGTTAGAATCGCACGGTTACTGTCCGAGAGTTTTAAAATATATTCACTTAGAAATTTTACTGTGTTAATTTTAATAGCAGCGAAAGTTAGAATGAAGGAGAACAACAAACGGGTCGAATTTACAAAGCCATAGTCCACAGGCTTGGACTCGCTAACAGAAAATCAAAAGATAGTGATTCGACACCTTCAAAATCATTGAAATTTCTTCCAACGTAATTATTTCTGATTGCCTTATTAATGTTTTTTTATATAATTCATCGATACATATAGTTAGATAAGTTGTCAGATTTAAACTCTTGATTGAATTAAGTACATAATTCGTCCTAAAATTATGGTTTTGTAAGTTAATCTATTGTCAATGCGACAATACTTTATGGCAGAACCGCAAAATAAATTAAAGTTAGTTGAAATAGTCACACCGGTGAAACATTGTTAAATATTGACATATGATGCGGGATAGCCGAATTGTGGTAAATTTTGTTAGGTTAACTTCTCGACTAAATGTCAGATGGACGTTATTATTATTATTTTAGATAGATGTCATTTTAAATATTAAGAGCGGATGAAGGGTGTGAACAATGAAAAAAGCAAAATAGTGCTGATCGTCGTGAAACGTAGTCGAGTTTTGGTGTTCTTGAAATAAAAAAAGGATTTTCTGCAAAGGTGTGAACACAATGTACACGAAGTGTACGAAATATCAATTTAACTGCACACTCTTAGTCGAGTAGTTAAAATGTCACAACTAAGTGTTATCACGCCAACGATCGCAAGTTTATGTTCAGCCAGAGAGTGTAACTTTATTTGAATTATGCCTCGTCAAGTATTCGTTCAATTCTGAACGAAGGAAAGAACGTAGGAATAAAGAACGAAAGCTACCAACTGGCCGCCCACACAAGATAAACTGTCATAACGGAAAGAAAATTGTAAAGATAATAAGAAATAACTCAGCCAAAAATGGCCCCAAAGCAACGGTGAACTGGAAGATCAACAGGGATTTCATCATCTAGCAACTGTGTGCCATTTTCTTTAAAGATCAAGAAGTAATGATATTCATAGGAAAAAAGGAAAGAATTTGCAGAACTGTTCACAGATGAAGATGTTGGTTTTGACAAAATCTTTTATTCAGTGATGAGAACAAATTTAGCATTTTTGAATCAGAACGACGGTGGAAATTGTGGAGGAAGGATAATACGGTGTTTTAGAATAAAATTTAAGAAGCCTTTTGACTCAGCGTCAAAAAATTAGGGTTTCTCCGAAGTATTTTCAATAGAGCAACGATCTAAGCCAAGTCAAACGTGCAAAGAAACGGGTAATTAATGGTGTTTCGAAACAATCACCACATCTGAAACTACGCAAACTTGCGTCACACTGAATTTTGGAAAAATGTGAATTTTTGATCAAAATAAATAATTTTTTCAAACAAACACGATTTTGTTCACTATTCAGGTGTTTTTAGGTTGTAGGCAAATTTGTGTGAGTGACAGTATAGTGCAAAAAACCAATGAAACAAATCGAGTGCACCTCAATTTCACTCAAAAAAACAAAAGATTAAATCATAGACAGCAATGTTTATAAATAAGCAGGAAATACTACTGCAGTAGAAGATACAAATCACATCATAAGAGTAAAATCTTTCATGTTAGTGAAATGTTAATTTAATTAACAGTAAGTCATTAATAAATAATAGTAATTATGTAGTAAAACAAGTCTTATGCCTAGATTGTAATTGCAATAACAACCCTATTTTCTCAGTTGTAAAAAGCATTTAAAATGATCATGGTCCAAAAGGGATTTAAGCTGAGCGTTAACCAATGTGTCATATAATTAAGTTTTAGATTTTACTATAAATTTTATTCTTTTAGCTTAATTGTAAATGAATAATAAAATAGGTCTTAATAATAAATTAAGTTTTGGAAAATGTTAGTGAAGTTTGCAAGTACAGATTTTGATTCATAATAAACGGAATGAAATTGATAATGTTAAAATATAATTCCGATGGCACAACAAAGGCTGTTCGTACAAAACATCCTTTAAAGGTATTTTCGCAAAGCAAATAATTTCTTAGCTCAGAAGAGTTGTGAAAATTATAGTTTTAAGAATAATATTAGCAACCAAGACAATCATAAATGAGTTATTAAGGAGGAACATTTTCAAGTCATCCTCAAAACACGTTTTTAAAAATGTAATGTACTTGTATAAAACCGAACTAAACACTTCATATAAGGGCTCAGCCACAGCATAGTTAAACAAACAATAACAGGTTTACTGCATAAAGTAACACTAACGTTCCCCACAAAATAAAGGGTGTTTTTTAGATGTTCACATCTTTAAGTTGGCAACACTGTTTTGTTTGATAACCGATTTGACAGCTGACATTTGCTTTGTCATTAATTTGGTTTGCCATTTCATAATGAATAGACTCACGCCAGAGCGTTAATTGTTGAATTTTTTTTATCAAAATAATGGATCTGTTCGCCAAACTCATCATGCATTACATTCATTTTACGGTCGTCGTAATCGTAAACGTATACTCTAAATGATAATACGCATCCAGTAAGGCGTCAAACAGTGCGCACCAATTCGACGTAGCGATCTTGGTTTACGTGCTTACAAAATTCAGCTTGTACAGGAATTAAAGCAATCCGACCATCGCATACGCCGCCAATTCGGCCAATGGGCTGAAGCACAAACTGATATTGATGTTGATTTTCCAAACAAAATTTTGTTCAGCAATAAAGCTCACTTTTGGTTGAACGGGTACGTTAATAAACAGAATTGTCGGATTTGGAATGAATACAATTCACAAGCCTTTGCCGAAACACTATTACATTCAGAGAAAATCACTGTTTGGTGCACTTTATGGGCCGGAATGGCCCGTTTTTTGTACCCCAATTGGCTGACATCAATCTTGCTGATATGTGGTTCCAACAGGACAGTGCCACATGCCACACAGCGCGGGATACAATTAATTTACTCAAAGAAACATTTGATGAAAGACTAATTTCACGTAATGGGCCTGTTAATTGGCCACCGAGATCGTGTGGTCTAACTCCGTTAGATTATGTTATTTGGGGATATGTTAAGTCACTTGTCGCAATTGCTGCGAAGAGTGATCGAAAATCTGACTTCCAGATTCCGCCATGTACGCGAGCCGCGGTGGTCACATGGCCGAAATCATATTCAAGCATTAATGGCATAAAGTTATCTATCCAATATAATAATATATAATCTATCTATCACCCACTATATGATTATAATCCAAGTTCACCCTATTCTCGAATGTACATATGTGTTTATTAAAAGATAAATTATTCGAAAAGCACAAAAATCTATAATTTAAACAAAACTGAAATAAACATTAATCTCTCCGCAAAAACTTATTTAATTTATAAATAAGCTGTATGATACTTTTCACCATATTCAATGCATTTTTGCCTTTTGCACAAAATCAACTTTCTCGGCAAAAACTTTTATAGAAAAAGGAACGAACACAAAAACTTTTTAATTGAATTCCAACATGTCCAAATATGCATTTGTGGAAAGTTAAGTAAATATTCACAAAAATGCTTCATATCGTCCCCTAAACAAAATCGAAAAATATGTTTACGTTTACCTATACACGACAACGGAGAACTTTTGTATTGATTTTCATTTTAATGCATTTCACCGCATACAAAACAAAGCGAGAGTTTTCTGGATGTTTTCCTCCATAACATCAAATATCAATTGCTTTTTAAAATCCATTGAAAGCACTTTAAAATATAAAAGAATTAATTATTTATTAAATCCTTGTTTGTGCCATGTATTTATTGAATTAATAGTTTAGCAGCAAGTAATGGCTATAGGAAACAGAAACGAGAACAGCTGATACTTAGGCTATAAAAACAACAAACAAGAATGCTTTCAAATATTTTCCAGTTGGAGTAAACCTAAACGTGAACAATAGAGCTCATTCTTATTGATTCTTCCAATAGAAACAAATAATAAATAAAGCATAATTGACGAAAACGGGTTACTGCAATTTGAGTCTAACAGTTGCAGCCGAGCAGCAATTATACACCTTCTCCATTTAACTTGGTTTCAAAATTAACACCATTAGTAGACCAGAAAAATACAATTTGACCGACCAAATGGCATAGTGGTTAAAGCTTTGGCGTTTGGATCGGGAGTGCGAACCGTGAAAGAGTAGGGAGAGCTTCGGCCCCAGAACAGATCAGGGGAAAAAATACAATTTGGACAAACATACTAAAAACTATTTTGCCAAATTTCCAGTTCGCTAAACATCTATTCTGACGGTAATATCGTTATCACTTCGTGCTCCGTTACAGCAGATATCGAAGAGTACGGTATTTAAGTAAATCGACGTTCTTCTTGGAAATCCGCGCTTTTACAATCCCGTAGGGATAGGGGCGTTATCTTGCTGCTAAATCCAGTTCAGTGGGAGCCCATCCAAATTGAATTTTTTTTCATCCGAAAACACGACTTTGTACCACTGGTTATTGCATGACATATGCTCTTTACCTAATTAAAGTCGAAAAATGTTTTTGAGCTTGGTGTAATGGTGGCTTTTTCTTAATTTTTGTCCGTTTTAGATGTTTAGGTTTCTGTGTGGTGTGTCGGACGGTTTGCACATATACATTAATACCAGCTTGCTCCATGATTCTGCGAGCAGATACAGCAGAATTAGAGGCAATACAATTTTCGTACGTTTATCTACCGGTTTTAAATTCGGAACAGAACAACCTTTCCATAGTTTTCAGGATTTCTTAAATAATTTAACACACAGTGTGACGTCAGCCTAGTTTTTCAACTATGAACCAGCTCGAATGTCTTTGATCGTGGTAAGCATCAATTTTTACCTTTTCAACATCATTTAAGCCTTTATTTTTCTCATTTAAAAAAAACAGTTGAGAACACTAAATTACAATATTATTGACAACACAATTTAATTTATTATTTAATATTTTTTATTTCAATGAAACCTAAGCAAAAGAAGGGAAAATGAACTGGATTTAAAACTATATACTATATCCTAATGAAAAACAAAAAAAGCAACATTTTCAAAGCCAACTAGAAAAAAAAATGTTTAGTCATTTGATTACTGATGAAACTATCTACCTTTCAGTATAGAAAAAATAGCGATGGAATTCAAAAGAGATGAATATCGGGAACTCCCATTTTATTTTAGTGAATTTAATCTGCAGTAACGAAGTGTATGATGTGTTCAAAAATCAATTTTGAAGTGTTTCTGTACTTACCAAAACTCTTTGCTATGGTCGAAATTGTAAACGAATCACAACAGGATACAAAAAATAATATTAAAACCAGTATGGCCCCATTTTTACTTTTGGTTTTCGTTTTTCAAATTAATAAACAAATTTAAAAAAATTTGCTATAATGGTAATGTTATAAAGCAAAAATGTTTTACAACACTTACAAACTGGCAAACCTCTTTTCATCATTGGGATGATAAATGGTTTTTGGTCCCAAATCTAAATCGCAATTTTTATTTTTTTCGGAACTGATTTTCACCCCAGAACAACAAGTGTATTTCGTGCTTCAAAAGCAGGTTAAAATAACTATCTAAAGAGAACGATTAACATCGATAAAAGAGAAATGATTGATGCTGAGCTCATCTAGAAGATGAGAAAAAATATCTAAATTCAAAATTACCACCTTCTACTCCTTTGGCCAAAAGCAATATTCTGTTTATTCAAAGATCGAAAGCAAAACGATTAAGTTTGACGTCTTCTACTTCAGATCCACATAAACATTGACATTGATCCGTTATTTTAAATCTGTGTAGGTATGCTTTAAGTTTACCATGACCACAGATTACTTGGGTCATCGAGCTACGTAGGCATACATAGGTCAATCACCATTGCCTCTATTGTTTCTATGTTGATTAAGCCTACTATCTGCAGCATGTACAGAGTCACATTTTTCCTTTGGGGTTCTTCTTCTTAGCTGGTACAAATGCGCTCGCTTTTTGATTAGAATATCTAGCGAGAGCACGCCGGCCAGAACCACAACAGCATCATTAGACATTGTTGTAGGTCTTTGTTACTCTTAGCAGGATATTCCTCTGAGCACTTTCTAATGGTCAGCCGCGAGATACGTGAATAGTGTCTCGACCATCCCTCTCTTGACACCCTCGCCAGGGGGTTGATAGCTTATATAATAAGTCAACTCCTAGATTGACCATTTTCAAGTCTCGACAGTTTAAAGGTATTGTTGGCGGTCGACAAGTGTCAAATTTGCCTTTTAGTTGCAGCATCACTGTTTTATCTGCAGATAGTGATATTTTATTTGCTACACACCATTGGTTCATACTATTTATAGCGATTTGACCCTGACGCTCAAGTTCGAGTCTCGAGTTGTCATGCAATAGAAGGCAATTTGATCAAGGTCATTAATCATGCTTGTGATAAACACGACATTCCTAGAGGACCAAGAATAGCGCCTTGAGGATATCCACATGGTGATTTGGTGGTGCTTAGATACAGAATCATACATGATGCTGATTCTGATAACATTCATAGTGTTTCCAGGGAGATTATAGACCGATAAACTTGCGATTATACTAGACCCCGTAAGGTTATCAAATGCTCCGGTAAAATCTAGGAATATACCCATAACATATTTTGAACCTTGGGTTTTGACAGTGTTAACTAGACCGATTATTGCATCTTCAGTAGACATGATACGACGGAAACCGAATTGTTTGTTCGAGAACAGTCCACTCTATTCAATCCGTGTTGTAATGTGAATGGCTAGTAACCTTTCTGGGAGTTTCCCCATATAGTCGGTAGCAACATTATGTGGATTTCTATCACCAGGTTTCAAGATTATAATCCTTTCGTCTGTTTGCCACTCCTTAGGAGAGTAACCAAATTTTAAGCAGCTGTTTAATAATTTTACTAGGCTCAATAGGCCCTATGATAGGCCATGCAAGCTGAATTATTTCCATGTTCACGTTGTCAAGTCCTGGTGACTTCATATACGTTTGAAGCAATTGAGAGCACTGGTAACTTCTTCCAACGTAAATGAGAGGCCCTTTAGCAACCGTGGATGTCCAGTCCAACTCTGTTGGACTCCCACGCATAGCTATTTGTGACCCAGTTTCGTCTGGTGAAGTTAAGTAACTCTAAAGGTGTGTCATGCCACGTCTGTGACGACTCCATTTAGGGCTTGATTTACCAGCGGTAAATTTGAGTACAAGATCTGATGGGTCTTTATGGAAACTACTTTGATTCGCTTTAAATACTTCATGAAAGTACTTATTTTTTGCCCCTCTAAAGAATGACAATTTTTCTCTTTTGCTTCTTGGTTTCTTTCCGTCTGGTATGCTCTTCTAAGCTTATGCATAGAACATCTAAGTTTTCTTAGATTAGAGTTCCACCATCTATTTCATTTCTTAGTTCCTCTCTTCCTAGGGTTTGAGTTATTGCAGACACGGATTAACTGTGTTGAGATCAGGTCCACACGAGCACCAATCTCATTCGGTCGAATTAATTTCTGGAAGCGTTTCTACACCGTCCCAAGAGTCAACCAAATGTCTAACAAATAGATCCCAGTCAGCTAGCTTAATGGCAAATTTCGGAATACTATCGAGCCCAAGAAGGCTCCGTTGACTATTGTATAGATCAATATTAGAGTTCCCGTTAGACGAGAACGTCGTTGGATTTTTCTGTAAGTTCATTATGAAAAGGTCACTCCTAGACACGAAGTCCTCTACTTTCTTCCGTTTTCATCGACTCAACAGCCACATTTTACTTCTAGTATTGAAGTCTGCAGTGATCATAACCTTTTAGTTTCGATTTTACATAGATGGTACGCGAACGGTACATTGTATTGGGCATATATTGAAAATAGGTAGAATAAACCACCTTCCGATTGAATTTCAACGCACATGTGCAGTGGCTATCACAAAACTGGCTTAGCTTCACCATGTTAATGACAACATTATGAATGCTAATTGCAGTATTGGTATTCTCGGAGCAGCCTATTTCTACTCTGGGTGTAGAAGACATGTCGCTGATTTGACCATTGAGAACCACACTCGGTTCTTGCATACATAAGATATGTATGTCGTGGGTGGAGATGCGTTCACATATTTCTGATCCAACTATTTTAGCACTCTTCATGTTGGGGTGGACAATACATAGGTTGCTCTTACAATGTCTTAAATTTTGACTAATCATCATGTTTATTGTTTGATTTCAGACTTTGCACAGCACTTTTGTATGTATTACAAGAAACGCGACTTATTTAGTGATCATGTGGTTTTTGCAAGTGGCAGGTTTGTCTTTATTTTGACAACTTTTATAACCATGGTCATGGCATGTACAGTGAGAACAGATCACAATGGGCGCCCTGCAATTCTTTACAATATGACCATATCAAACCACCTAGTCGGAGTCATAAGCTCTCTCACATGGCATCGTAACCAGCCGACGTGCGCTCTGCTCTTCTAGACTTTAGCAACAAGTTTTTGGGTGTCGGTTCAACTTATACCGCCCAGTGAGTAGTCTCTTTATTTTTCGCACCAGTTCTATATAGTAGAACCTTAAAATCTTTTCGATCCAGGCAGTTTTGAACAAGTAAGCAATTTGTGACCATATTACCAGCAAGCTCAGAGCTACCATCATAGATAATTACTTCCGATAATCTCTTTATAGTCATATTATAGGCTAAAACACGGTAATATCCTATCCTCAAAATCCTGAACGCCACCAAAAACTTTGTAAAACCAGAGTTAGCCGTCATCGCCGTTCCGACTAATGTTCAATATAAAATAAGATCAGAGGGAGATAACATCGGAATCAGTAAAAAAATGGAGAAATGAATATGTTGTGTTCAACATCCGGCTTTCTTTAACACGAATGTATACATAGATCCCGAATATACCACACTTGATTTCTAAAGCGAAAAATTAAGGTTCCTGAACTTTGGTAAAGCTATCTTGTATATACAAAAATCACTATTCTTGCTTCAATTTTAGAAAACTAACAACACTTCAGGTACACAGGTTTCCATCAAATTTCACAAGGATCTCCCATATAATGGAAAAAGTTCAAGTATGAAGTTTTATTTCGAATAGTCAATCCGCCTGGACTTATTTTTATTAAAACTCGCCATTTCCGGTAAAATTTAAAAAATGGTGTGAACTTATTTTGCTTGAACATATAAAAACCAAAAATATTTGCAAACAAAACCGAAAACCTCCTATGGAAGCTGCCCTTTCCTGTGGACCGGTTTCAAAAGCCTAAGTATGAAGTTTCATCCCGATCAGTGTAGAGAGCCAACAGGTATTTAGTCTAAATAGCACCACAGAGTCACAGACACGCACAGCACACACAGATAACTTTTTGAAAACCACTTTTTCGGACTTCGGCGATATAGCGAATGGAAAATCCCGAGGTCAAAATCTTTCATGATTACCGCACTTTATTGTACTACGTAAAAGAAAGTAGCGGATAATTCTTTAAAATTATTGACATTAACAATATGATGGAATTTTTCATTCTACCAGGATTAACATCATTTGATGACATAACAGGTGACGATACATTGTACGAACTCGGAGCAATAATTGAAAAGAAAAGCAATATTCTGATAATAATAATAACCCCAAACACAAAACTTCCATTACAAGGAAATCCATCACTTCAGGTCAACAACGTAGAGGTCCAAGATAGATATATTTCATTAGAAACAAAGGACAAACTCAAAATGATAACATCGGAATCTCAAATGTTATTCGAACCTGTAAACAATATAGAAAAGATCGAAGCAAGGGTCAGAGCTAAAATTAAGACAATCACCATTTTCTCAAAATTAGAGAAAGCCAACTAGAGAATCAATTTGGACAAAGCCAAATGTCTCAAACAAGAAAAACAATTATTGGGGTACCTCATCACACATAAGAGTACAAGCCTTACCCTAAAAAAGTTGCGGCCAACAAAAGCATAAAAGCCATAGAACCTAAAGTATCTAAAACCAATTTTGATCTACCGTCTTACGATAGGCTTTTTATACAAGACTGTATGATGAGCGGGAGCAAAATTGAATTATATGGGAAATGTTGGTTTATACGAAATGGCTTCTGAGTGGAGAGAATATCTAGGCAATATTAAGATGGAACGAAAGAGAAAAATGTCTCATTTCTAAATTAATAGCATTTATCAAGGTTCAATAATATAGAACAACGACAAATCGTCAATAACTACATGCAAACACTCCATGCCAAAGCCACATACCAACCACGAATTTGATGTTGTTTTTCTGATTGGAAACCGATATCGTCAATTCGTGACTGATTTCATACGCCTATTAAAAATCGTATCTGCTTATTCAGGTTTAACAGGGGGTCAATTTAACTTTTCATTTGTAAACGTTCATGATTGGGAATACTCCCGAACAAACAACGGCAGGGATCGAATCATCCAAATACTGTTAAATTTTTCTTTAGTATAAATCATCCGTTAACTTAACATAGTCCAACACAGCTGCAAATACTAAACTAGCTATTGGGATACGCTGATGAATTATGCATTTTGGGCCGCAACTTTGTTTCCCCAAAAGAACTCCTTCTGCCATTAAAGTGAACAGTTCAACAAATTGGCATGTTATAAAGTTATTGCAAGAAGATAAATGATGACCAGTGGTTGCTTTCGGTTGCGAGTCATGGACGGTATTACAGTTTCAGACGCTCGCAGATACTTGCTCATTTTGGGAATCATGAGATACGAAATTATTTCGAAAACATAATTACACACTTGAACAAAGTTTTTTGACTGATGTTACCAATGTTTTTGATTCCGGTTTCGTTTTCTAAAACTCAAATTAGAGAAATGTTGTTCGTCAGTCTCAGGATCATCCCGATCTGTGCATCCGCACCGCGACTAGGCAAGAAACAAGTTCGCAATTTAATCGTAAAAATCTCAATTAGCCAGAGCGCTATTACTACTCAACGAACATAAGCCCACCAGTTAAAACTTGAATAGGTACTTGAATGTAATTTATTATAATCCTTCCTCAATCATAACAATACACAGCATAAACACTTTATCATGATTTTAAATATCCTATGTCTAAATTGAAAATATAAAATGTTATTTTGGTTTAATAAAAAAGTTTAAACAAAAAAACCCCCATTGAAACCTTTTCACGTGAAACACATAAATATAACAAGCTTAATATCACAACTAATTCAAATATTATTGATCTTATTAAATAATCACATTCGGTTTATGTCTCCATAAATTATTTCAAAACCAAAAGTAGCTAAAATGTAATGCGGTGTATTAATCCCAAAACAATTTAATCGCCTTAAAAATTTATAACCAAGCACAACCTCCCCATACTTCAAAATACATATACAGATACGATACGCTGTAAGTACCGTACAAAATCGAAAGAAATTCCACCTGACTTAAGACCCCATCCCAAAACTCTCACACACAGTAAAAATATATATTATAACTGCCATGTAGTAAAGTGTTATGTGTCCATTTAAACGAAAATAGCACCAAAAAAATAATTTGTAACGATTTTGTCTAGGTTTACGTCTCTCTAAAAAATATAAAAAATACTCGTAACACGTATTCCGGTACTATAGATAGAGTATTTTGGTCGAGTAACATTTCTCGTTTTATAATCTATCGAGTGATTAATTCCTGATAATTTATGGGTACATATCTTCCTGTGCACCGCCACCTTCCGTACTGTACACGTATGGGGATAAGCGGTAAAAAAAAATAGTACACGTCACGTTGGTCCATCTATATACGAGTATAAATGGAATTGGAATTATTCCTTTTGTTTGTGTATTCGCACATGCGATTGGAACACAAACTTTTTATTTCGTCAACGTCACATATCCATATCACAATTGGGTACTCCCGTCATATACACACAAAAATTGATTTGCCATGAAAATTTAGAAAAAAAACCTAAACTGTAAAATTGAGGATTTTAAGAGTTGACATTTTTATTTTTCCTCCTTTCGAACAAAACCTATAAAAACCAATATTTTTTTGTCCTGCTAAAATAACATACGCTTTGGTACTGATCTGAGGGTAGTTTGTTAAATATGGAAATTTAGAATCAAATCACAAAATTTTAACCGGCATGGTATATAGAATACGTAATGTAAAATTTTTTTATGGAATAATAAAAATGTTTATTGGATTAGATAAAAAGTCGTTATAATTTGTTGATTTGGTACTATAAATTGATTTATGGCACTTGGGAAACTATCTTCGTGTATAAATATCAAGGGGTTAAAATTTGTCTACTAAATACGAATGTATACTCTATGTGGAATGAACCTTGTTGACCCAGGTTCATTTATATGCGGGAATCAATGTATGTATAAAAGATAAGAATATTAACATTAATTTTAATCTTCTTTAGACGTATAATAACCATAATATCAATTAAAACATATAAAGAAGCGATTTGGTCTTCTACGATATTATAGCAGATAAATCGATGATTTATATATCACATACATATATCATCATATATCAAATGTACTATTGTGCAAGACTACACAAAAGTTTGTAAATTGATTTCGAATTATTATGATTTCATCAAAATGTGAAATTAATCGCAATAAATTTTTTGAGCTTACCCCTTAAATTAAAAAACATAGAGCTTGTTTAGTTCCGAGAACGAACACTAGAGTACTTACATTTTCTTTAACATAAAAACTCATATGTATTTTCTGAAGAATACTAGGGTTACTCTCGTATTACAATAAGTATTACCAATAAATTATCGGTACTAATTTCAGGTACGCAGTTCCTGAATCCGTGTGCCTTCAGAAACTTCTCACTGCATTAGTTGCTGCAAACATGATTACTGCTTGATTTTGTTGCCAATATAATCGCTGAACGTGTTTCCTTGAATAATTCTGCTCTTCCTCATAGACGTATTTCTTTCTCGTGTACTAATCTAATCTAATAATAATATCAAAGAGGAATTTTAAATATTTATCGTTTTCGGGAACCAAGAAATACAACTAAAGTGAAGTTTCCGACAAACTAATGGTTGTGCCAATTACACTTTCAAAAACAATAAGTTCAAAATGGTACACTAATTTAGCCATAACCATGTGCCAAAACCTATCTTTATGTTTTATGCGGTGGGGCAGCCATAGATTTTTTCTAGTTTTAAAATTTTGCATAGCGAAAAAGTGTAGTGACGGTTGAATAGTCAATGACAATGCATCGTACAGATGTCTACACTAAACGGTATATGAAATCATGTTATTTGAACCGTTTTTAATGTTTTCTAGAAGCCAACAAATTTGAAATTTCGCTATAGAAAAGGTGCAGCGACGCTTTGATGGTCAAAGGACAAGGCATCGTAGAGATGTCTTCGCTTAACAGTAAAGGGTGGTTAAATTTTAAGGGCCGACGTTGAACGTAAACCACACCTAAACGTCATGTTTTTTTCTGCATTTAATTTGACATTTCTCAATTTCAGACTAACTCAATTTGAACCATGGAAAGATACACAATCGAGCAACCATCAGAATGGTGGCAAGAAATGGCAACAGTGATGATCAATTTTCGAAGAAAATCATCTTCAGTGATGAGGCACATTTTCACCTCAGTGGATTCGTCAATAAGCAGAATTGCCGCATTTGGGCGAATCATAATCCAAGAGTGATTATCGAAAAACCAATGCACCCACAAAGAGTGACTGTTTGGTGGTGCGGTTTATGGGCTGGCGGCATCATCGGGTCGTATTTTTTCCAAAATGAGGCCGGCCAGGCATTTACTGTGAATGGTGTTCGCTATCGTGAGATGATAACGAACTTTTTATGGCCCGAATTGGAAGATATGGATGTGGACGATATGTGATTTCAACAGGACGGTGCCACTTGCCACACATCTAACGAAACAATGGCTCTTTTGCGCGACAAATTCAATGGCCGTGTTATCTCACGTGGTGGCGATGTCAATTGGCCGCCAAGATCATGTGATTTGACACCGTTGGACTTCTTTCTTTGGGGTTATTTGAAAGAAAAGGTGTACGTCGATAAGCCAGCAACAGTTCAAGAGCTAAAGGATGAGATAATTCGGCACATTAACGGCATAGAACCTAAGCGTCATCGAAAATTTGGACCATCGGGCGGAGGTGTGCCGCCGATTTCGTGGCGGCCATTTGGCCGATATTTTGTTCCATACATAATTGAATCATACCATATTATCATAATAAAAAGAACTGACAATAATTTCTTAAATAATTTGTGTTTTATTCAAAATCAACATCGGCTCTTAAAATTTAACCACCCTTTATATAAAATCGTGTTGTTTTCTAGAAGCTAACATATATTTATGCGGTGGGGCTATACTAAAAAGTGTAGCAGCCCGTTTTAATGTTGTCAAGACAACGTAGAAATGCCTACTCAACAAAATATGGTAAGTTGATTACGCTGAACGAATTAAGAAATCTGGTTATCTGGTTATTTGAACATTTTTATGTTTTCTAGAAGCCAACATATTTATGCGATGGGGCAGCCAATTTTTTTTTTAAATTATAATTATGTCGCTATAGTAAAAAGTGTAGTAATGATTCTATGGTCAATGAAAATGTATCGTAATTATGTTAGTCGAGTCTTTCAACAGGTTTTCTTGAAGCCCACATATGTATGCGGTCAGAGACTCTTTTAATTTTCCCGCCTTACTAAACTGCCCGCCGCATAATTATATTGGCTTCCAGAAAACATGATGAAATTTCTAAAAACCCGATTTGATATACCGTTAAGCGTAGGTATATCTACGGTGTCCTGTCATTTATCATCGAATCGCCACTATACTTTTTACTACAGCAAGAAAATTACAAAAATCTGTGACTGTTCCATTCCATGTGTTTGGTCCAAATAACATGATTTCATACACCATTAAGAGTAGCATCTCTGCGATGCCTTGTCATTAACTATTGATCCTTACTACACATGATTAGTGTAGGTCACATTTAATCAGGATATTTATGTATATACATATTATTAGGTTTTTTGTCAATTTGTCGGAAACTTCACGCTTCCGAGATGCCAATGAGCATATAGCGCAATTCACAACAAATGGCAATTGTCAAAACGATTTAAGAGAATTGTATTAGACATTTTCTCAAAGTTTTGGACAGCCATTCTTGCCGAAGATTTGTCACGCAGGTGTGTGTATTGTCTGTTCAAAACAGGACAATAACAACAATCCGAAAACGCTCGTTCCAGCTAGCACCGTTTGCGGAACTTGTGGCAGATATAAAGGGTTACGTTTTAAGGGGATTGTCGTCATTTGCATATCAAGGCTTACGTCTTCATTCGGAACAAGAAAATGAATACCACACCAGAGGTAGCCCCTCAAGTGATTGCACTAATTGATGCGGAGTAAGAGAATGTGATGTGACTCGACACCTAAATTTGAGCCGATTATCCGTTCGTCGAGTGTGGCAGACATATCAAGAAACTGGCTACAAACGGCGACAACAATCTAGCCGTCCTCGTGTTACAACACAGCGTGATGACCGCTTTCTTGTAGTGACTTCGTTGCGAAATCGGCGTTTGAAGGCGGTTCAAATGGAATAGCGGCTCTAAGTAGTTCGTGAAGTCGAAGTCAGTCGGTGGACACTTAGAAGACAACTTCGAGACGGTGATCTGACTGCAGACAGATGACCCCGCCTTCAGTTCGCTCGAGAATATTTGGATTGGAGAGAAGCACAACGAAGAACAGTCCTGTTCTCTGACGAGTGCATTATGTGTTTACATGGCAACTATGAGCGATGAAGAGTGTACAGAAGATCAGGAGAGCGATTGCACAATGTTTCATTGAAGAACGTGTCTCGTATGGCGGTGAATCGTACATGTTCTGGAGGGCATGTCGCAAATACAGGCTGTCATCAAGATGCTTGCCTTCTCAATGGTGCATTGAGGAAATCTCGAGAACTACGTCGTATCTTTTGCCCGGTTTATTGGTGAACATTTCCTATCCATGCAAAATACTGCGAATAAGGCTGGTATAGTGTACCAGTACCTTCAAGAGGAGGATGTGTCTGTTATGAAGAGGTCAGCTCGAAGCCCGGACCTCAATCCCATCAAATATTTATGGGAAGAGCTAAAAAAAGAGTTCGGGCCAGAGATATTGCTCGAACGAGTCTCCAGGAGCTGCAACAGGCGATCGCAGTCGAATGGAAGGCGATACCTCAAGATTTGGAGAAAACTTTGGTGGAATCAATGAAACATCTAATGGAAGCTGTCAGTCGGATTAGACAACGGAATACTTCTTATTAATAAAACTGTTTTTTTCCTGATTTCCTTGGTTTAATTCGATTTTTACCACTAATTTTCATGCTGACAAATTCACAAAAAACGTGTACTTCAAATGTTGACCCCAAAAATCACTTTGTTGGCACGGCATAAGCACAAAAAAGATACTGCTGGATAGGTGTTGAAATGCACTTTGAATCTGCATTCAGGAAAACTAAACAAACACTGAATTTTTTGATATATTTTAACTTTTTTTGAAAATTCATCAATGTGCGAATTTTTTACATCCAAGTGTACTTGTATAAGAGATGAATATTTTTTAAAAATAATAGATATTAATGAAACGGGTCCAACTAATTCAAAATCCAAAAACTTATTGTAATTGGATTGGTAAAAGTGAACATTCAGGCGAATTTACATTTCGAGATTTCTACACGAATGGAATATTTAAATTTTCCAGACAATTTTTTGTTTAACGTAACTTAGAGAATTACATAATTTTCTAATGGGTTTGACAGGGTGTACCATGAAATTAAAAACTAGTATTATAATGGGCCTTAGGTACATTCCAAAGTCATTCTAAGTATTTTACAGGTATTTAGGATCAACTTCAATGATGTTGGTGAACTGCTTAGACTAGACGGTGCGATCTTAGGCAGTCACATTATTTTAAAATGAATCTTACCGTGTGTTTCATATGATTAAAATATATGGTTTCTTAGTGCGGCTTAGGTATATTTCAAGTCATTCTACGTATTTTAAAAACCTTTACCAGCAACTTCATCGATATTCTCGAAATATTCAGATTCAGAATTCATAGGAGTGTCCTTAGATAGTTACTTTGTTTTCTTTCTGGCAACATTACTGAAGTCTGGAAAAATCTTAGAATAACTTTGGGATGTAGCTCATTCAAGAACCGTAGTTTTTAGCCTCATGGAGCACACTTGAAACCCATTAGAAAATCTTGTATCTGATTGAGGGCGCTCCTCAGGGTTTAAACATCTTTTTATCACGATTTTATATATTTTATTTTAAATAAATAAGAGTTTGTTCTTTTCTTTTTGCGATAATTTAAATTTATTAATTTTACAATAAGCATTTAATAGTTTCGATCATTCCCTCTTTGTCAACTTTAACTATTCAAATTTTGGATTCACAAATTGCTCATTTTATATTGGTAAATTTCGTTATGCGGCATCCTGCCTTTCAACAAATATGGGCTATTTTTATATTTTTATATTTCATACTCCTCTATTCGAGCCATTCTGTCTCCTTTTTCATTCTGTGTAGTATCTTTAAATTAATGTCGTATCCTGTGTATGTGTGTACTACAGATAATCAAAATACGCAGAGCATTTGATTCAACAACAATCAAATGCTCTGCGTATTTTGATTATCTGTAGTTTTCAATTGATGTGTTCGTGTGGTTTTTTCGATTTTCCTTGGTGTGTCCTGTAAGCCGAGTAATAAAACTTCTACCTGTTTGTACGATGTAGAACGCCTCGCAATCGGTACGTTTTAGCTTATATTGCTTGTATCTTTTATGTTGGTTTCTTTTTTGTGGTTGACGCGGTTTTCTATTGTGTCCGTTGCTTTGTATGCTGCTGTGTAGTTGTGTTTTTGAGGGCGTTGTGTATTACTTTTGCTGTCCCTGTGTTGTCCATTGTTATGTATTGGTTGGTTTTTCCAGCATCTCTTTCTAGTGTGGTGAGCGATCTTAATCCCGCTTTTTGTTAGTATTTTCTATTGAATTGGTCTATCATTATAGTGTTAAACCCGTTGGATGTGGCGAGTTTACACGGTTTAAAGAACACACCATTTTTAATTAACATTTTTAATTAAAGCATCATTTTTAATTAATGATTTTTCCTAATAATGATCAATTTTGAGTGCTATTGCGATGGTTCCATATAAATCTAGAAAGCTGTTATAATTTTAATATAGAGATTTGGGGATCAAAGGTAACAACCTGTATTTCGTTTAGTGTTGGTCAGTTATAGTGGTCATATTATTTATCACAGTTTCGCTTTCACAATAACGTAATACAAACGGATTTTTCTAAAATTGCCGACTGAGGTGGTTGTCGTCGTTTATGAGCAACTGTTTTTTTTACAGATTTTAGAGGAAGATGTTAAACCATTTAGCTCAATAAATAGTTTTAAAAATGTCAAACTTTTTATCTGCTTCAAGAGTTAATACAATTTTTACGTAAGAAACGTTTGGCTAACAAAATATTTGTTTGTAAACAGAAATTTGTCATGCAAAAATTTTGAGGACAATCGCATTGAAATATACTAGCGAGCAACTAAATCGATTCAGAGCAGCAGCGCTTACAGAAACGCGATTTTTTTAAAACGGCTTAACCGATTTTCACAAGACATTATTTTCTTGAAAGCCTGATATTTTTACTTTACAATGAAGCTATTTTCATGTAAATTGGTTCAGTATTTTTTCTATAATGAATTTTGAATGAAAACGCAATCAAAGTTGATGATTATGAAAAAATATTGGGAATATTAAATTTAAATTACTACAAAAAATTCAAGCAAAACAAAAACAATTTTATTGGTTAATACTTAGTATTAACTACTTACTATTATTAATAAAATTTTTAACATTGCAATACATTAAAAGAATTAAAATAATCATTCCCATAATTCCCAATCATACACACTAAAACCCAAAACCCCAATGCCCCTCACAAACACAAAAATTTAAATATAATATACTAAAATATATTTCATAATCATAAAATATCAAATAAATAACCATAAACATAAATAATCTTAAAACCATAAATTCTAAACTTACTGCCCCACTCTCCTTTGCATGTACAATGGTTTGCATGCGGTTCCCCATTGACCTCCGTTTTATTTCGTCCATAAATGCTCAATTTGATTCTTGTATGGACTGAGGGCTGGCTTCTTCATTGTCTCTAGTTCAATCTCATCGATGAACAGCCATTTGGTTAGAGCTGTGTGACACCGGACATTGTCACGCATCAATATGAAATCTTCCCCTATATATTCTGCGTAGTACACTACATGAACCAAGAGAATCTCCTCGATTTATCTCTCAGCGCTCAGATCTCCTTTACGGCTTCCACCAGGTACGAAAACAAGAACTGTTTTCCCCTCAAACGAGGGAATCTGTTTCAACAAAACAGCACAGCAAAAATCGCTCGCCTGGACGGGTATTCGTGAGCAAATTCGAGTTGCTCGTTGCGGTGGCATGCTGTCAATTTTGGGCCTCTAGCAGGCTGTCTGGAGTAACGTTGGATTCCTTAAAGCGTCTTCTTACTGTCCATTGTTTAACAGCTGCATCCCGAACTTGTCTTAGCTACTGCTGCACATCGACGCCCTTGAGATGGCAATTTCGCGGTGTAGTTAGGACGATAAATTGATCGTCTCCCTCAGATGTACACCGATATCGGCTAGTATGTGGCCTGCGATTGAAAATACCACTTGTTTCCTGAAACCTTCTGGATACTCTTGAGACAGCTCTGGTTACTCTTAATTGGCACATGGTTATCTGTCGAGCGACTTCTCATTGATTGCGTCCTTCTTGCAATAAAGCAACAACTTATGCTTTTTCTGGAGTAGTATTCATGATTTTGAGGAAACAACGAATGAAACTGGTAGAGATTTGTTCAGGACAACGTCTGATAAGTGACTGTTGGTAAATATCGGTCAACGTAGTATTATTCAGGAAATTGCAGCACGCCAATCGTGTTCGCCGAAACATTGCATTTTGCTACGATTGCTTTAATTTTAAAAGTACTGTATAGATTTTAATGATAATTATGTCCTTGTAAAGATAAAATGCTAAGCTCTCAAAAAGAAGTTGTTTCATGAAAATCGGTTAAGCCATTTTAAGAAAATACTCCTTATTGTACGCGTGGAGATTTGAGTCGATTTTTTTATGTAATTGCCTAACATAAAGAATAAATTTTTAGCATTTTTTGCGGTATTTTAACCAGTTGAAACACCAAGAACTTTTGGCATTTCAATAAACTTGAAAATGTCATTCCTAAATGTTTTGTCATGGCAAACTGTGCAAATATTTAAATAAATATTGAAACTTGCTCAAGGCAAAGCACAGTAACAATTTAATATTTAATGTGACCGGAAAATGTTTAAGAATCTCAACAATCAGTTTCGAACGGATGAGATTATTGATTTGAAAAAATCAGTATTCTCATCAGGTCGAAATTTCTACGATTGTGTATTTAATTCGAGAGTACTGAAAATAGACGGAACGGAATGTACGGAACAATCACAATAAAACCATTACAATAGAAAACAAAAGGACAATTAAAGTTGTTTGTAAATTGATATCTATTTAACGAACCTCAATATTCTGTATTGTTTTAACTTTCTTGTCAAGTGGTTGCAGTTTATTTTAAGATTTTTATTTAAATTTCGATTTTCAAATCTTTTTATTTAATGGAACTTTTTGGAGGTTGAAACCAAGCCTAGGTGGACTGATCAGAAGTATCAAGAAAAGTACAAAAATTTGATATGAAATTTTCACAACCAACGACTGATCCTGTGGCTGATAACGTCTGATAATAGATGACATAAGCAAGAACCATCTCTGTTTAGCAGAACTATCGTACTTCTATTTGTATGCTCGAGTGTTGTAACAGAACATCAGTGGATGTTACCAACCGTAGATGTGATCTATAAAACGTGTATTTCCAAAACAAAAATATTCTAAACTTATAAAATTGTTTTGCTCACTCCATAAGCGAAACACGCCACAGTAAATGAGCAGCTGCTGCTCAAAGTGATATATGGCGTGAAGTTGTCTAAATAAATTTTATGTAAAAAGAATAAACACTTAAACGATTAAATTAATGACTGAATATACTAGTGTACAACAATTTACTTAAAAATCCAGGAAGCCTAGCTTAACCTAAATTTCAATTATTTATTATTCCCCAAACGGGACGCATGCAAAACTCGTATTTAGATTATGGAATGTTACAAACATGAATTTTTCAATAAATTTATGAGTTTCGCCATGCTCATTAGGACTTGGTCATTCCTTAACTAATTATTGTCTAGTCAAATTTGGTATTCAGTTTAGAAGTTTTAGAATTCGACCATGCTGAGTGACGCCATTACTTTACTAATTATTTTTCATTTTGACAATGTTTTTAGATAATTAGATATAACGAACACATATTTTAAGATCCCGATAATCGCTAACACTTGATGAAATGTTCCTTCCATATAAGGAACAAATTTATTGGTCACGTGCGGTTCGTTATATACATTTTGTTTAACGTTATAATTAAGCATTATATCATTTGCAACTTGAAAAATAAAGAAAAGTGGATGAACGACATAGATAATTTACTTATGGGTTGGTTTTATTAAGTTTAAGGGTCAAAGTTTTTGATACAAAATAAATAGAGGGGGATATCGAATGCCAGGAAACGCCCAAACAACTTCGGGAAAATTTGTTTAGAGGTTCTCCAAATGTCCCCCATGACATAAAAATATTAATATAATGTAAATGAAAATTGGTATGAGGGATGTGTTTTTGAGTGCCAGGATTCCGAAAAGTCCTAGGACATCGGGTTCCTTTTTCAAATTGTTTCTCGGTTCGAGCGATTCTCCTAAAATTGGCTGAGGGACATTATCGAGTGACAAGAAGCGATTGCAGTGAGTCATCTTTTAAAACTTCTCTGGTAGACCCTTTGAAGAGTTTAAGAATACCATGAAGCGATTGCAATGAGCACTAAACAATAGTTAAGGTTATTCCTTTCTAAATAAACAAACTATTATTTTCTAATAAACATTTCTAAATTTACGAGAGATCCTCAGTGAGTTTCAGGGGTGATTATATTATAGGTTTATACGATAAAAATGGAAATCTTATTCAAATGCTGGATATGCATGCATATTCTGGATATTGAAGGGCGTGTGGCAGAAAGAGATAATGCAACATCATCACCATCAACCACGTCAAGCACCCGTTGTTTGAGTTAGTACAAATTTAAATGAATACATGGGAACAGCATAAAAGAAATTGTAAATAAGTAAATAAGCATGCCCCAACCGATTGGAAAAGAACTTTTATGTAACTTGAAAAAACAATTACAATTACGAATTTACGATTATGTGCGATGCTGGAAAATCATTAGTTTATCTGTTGGTTGGACTCTATGAAATAACCATTATGAATAGAACTTGGCTTGGTGTTGTATTTGTTGCCTTTCGAAAATAAATTATCAATTTAAAATGTTTTAACATTTATTATCACAAAAAACAAACAATTGAACTAACTTTGGCCGAGCGAGGTTGGACGCTCCAGGAACCGCTATTAACAAAATAATATTTTGAGCGCACCTAAACTCAAGACGAACGTAACACAAATTAGGAAAGTAACAATTTTCACAAAATATACCCCAAATATTATAGCATACTCGTACATATCAAAGAAGCCGACAACTGTGGTCTAATACAGCTACTCCACCTGACACAAATTCTACAATCAACATAAAGATGTTTTGCAAGAAAAAAATTAAAAATGGTGTTCGCTGAGGAACGCATACAATATTTTGACGTTTCAAAATCATCTGTTATTTAGAAATTGTCTTAATAATTTAAAAATTATCGCACAAACTTTATTAAAACTCTATTGAAAAGTTGGAAAAAAGAAACAAAATTTAGATAGAATCCCAAAATAACGAGAAAAATTTAGATAGAATCCTCACACCACAATTATGTACATAAGTTATGTATAAGTTAATTCATGACATATTAGACAACAACTGTTCCAATTTTAATGGTATAACTTGATGCCAATCTCCATCGGCAAAGCGTGTGTAAATCCAAAATGCAATGAACTTATGCAGTAGTTTCAATAATTTCATCTATTACAACATTTTGCAATAAATACAAAATAAAACCTCAAAAGACCTAACCAAAATACATAACCCAATGACGGAAAATGTTACATAAGAGAAAACATTTGAAATGAAAATTTTCAAGTTTTCATTTACTTGAAAAATTTTTATTTTATATTTTAAAAAAAATTGTAATTTATTTATTGTTAAAAACGTGCATGAACACGGTAGCAATTTGTGGTTAGATTTTTACCGCAGGAAACAATTTAAAATATTGGAAAATCATTTAGAATTTTTTTTTATTGTTATTATTATTTTGTGGAAAATCTAATTTTCGGGTTGGTACTTTAAATGTACGAGTATTTTTGTTTGAAAATAATTTGTTGTCTCTACGGAATGCCGCATGCGAATATTGGGCAAACCACTTTTCATATGGTAAAAAGCTTTTTGTGCATTTTTATCTTACTGTGTGCAAAATTAATAAACCAGCATATTTTGAAAATTCGATGTACCATAATCAAATACATTGTACATCACTGCTCACATATATGTAATATGAGAAAAACTAATTAAACTTTTACAAATAAAATTCAATTTGAATTCATTTTATACGCGGTAAATAATTTTTATGTTTAATATAATCAACAATTTTGCAATTAACATTTTTAAATTATATTAATCTGCATTGTACAACTCGCGATTGAAAACAGATCTGTCGTTAATATGTAGTTTGTAATTTCTGTGGTAAAACGAGCTCGTCAAATTTTACGTTTTTATTGGGTAAATTGATATTATGTATTTTTCTATGACTACCGTGAATGTACACCTAGAGGGATACGTATATGTTAAATAGCTAGCGACATTTTCCGATGTATTCAAAAATAGTTTTTTGTTCGTCTTACTATTGTGGCCAATTTTTGAAAATAAGTATGTTTGCGGTTGTGTAGTTATATATACATGTACAAATCCAATAAGAATTTTTTAATTCTGAACATGTATTAGTAATTACACTGTTAAACCAAAATTTTGGCGAAATAACTATATTATAATAGCAAGAGACGAAACAGAAAGAGTAAGAAATAATCTTGAGAAAACAAAATAAAACACATTAAGTCACTTAATTGAGTTCAATAAATTAATTTAAAAAAATAAAATTTAAATATTATATTTAAACTAAACATTTTTTACTATATAGATATTTAAATTTTTTTAAAAGATGAACTAAAAATTAAACACGAAAAAGTAAACAAAATGAATTCTTGTAAGAATACCAAGTATAACTCAGAACAGGAGTTGAGTTGCCTTAGTGGATTTCATTGACATAAATAATTTAGAAAATTGAATCTTAGTAAGGATTTAATCTTAGTAGTTAATCTCTTAAGGCTATCATCTTAGGATAACAGTTAAACGACCATTCCAAACGGAAAGTAGTGATATATTACTTTACGATCTCGTAATTCAAATTGATTTTATTGGTATGAGTAGTTTTAATTTAGATAAATTTTAGATATCGTAAATTTTGTCAGAAAATTACACTATGTGCAAACGTTAGCTTTAGGTTCACACAACCAAATAAATCAAGAGCCGTTTCCATATCTAGGGGATAGGTATGATTTTTTGTTCTTGCAATTCAAATCAATTTTATTGATTTGAGTAGCTTAATTTTAGATAAATTCTAGATATCGTTGAACTTGTCAGAAAATTTCACTATGCGCAATTGTTAGATTTAAGCTAACACAAATAAATCATTCAAGAGTCATTCAATAGTGGAATTTCCCGACAAACTCTACGATATCCAGAATTTATCTAAACCAAAACTACTCAAGCCAATAATATCGATTTGAATTGCGAGAACGAAAAATCATACATATCCCCTAAATATGGATAATCGATACCTATAAATCGACTTGATTTAGTAAAACTGAAAAGAATAGACTCTCAATTTGGAAATTTGTGTCATTCCATTGTGTTACCTTGAAGGAATTTTTCTATAAACCACGATCTTAGTAATATATTTAAACTAAAACTATCCATATCGAACGAATTGACTTAATTTGCCAAATCAAAATTCAGAAGTATCTCATTTTTATGGAAATGTCCCTTAGCTCACCTGATTGTCTTATCTGTCTTCTGGATATCGTTTTATCGTCTATTTTCCACATAGTGGCTTTATACACAAATTTTCTATACTCGGCATTTCCATATTTTGAAATATTATCTTCTGTAAAACTACTTAAAAATGAGGAAAAAAGGAAGTGATTTTCCGGGCTATTATGAATAATGTAAAATACATTTTTTGAGTTTATTTTCTAGCTTTTACTCAAAATTCTTATAAGAATTTTTTTAGCAGTGTATTTACTAAAACTTGTTTATTTTTGTTATTTGGGGCATACTTCACCGCCATGTATGTTTTTAATTAATTTTTTCAAAATATTGTGTACAACTCGAGCGTAATGGTGATTGACGACCCAGTCTCACGTACTTGTAGGCCAAGGCTTGACTTGAGCAAAAATATTCTACGCGCTCTTGATAAACAAATAACTATTTCGACGACTACCCTGGAAAGATTGGTTTTGAACATGCATTTTAAATAAGCATTTAAGGCAACGAACGAAAAATAATTTCAAAAGTTTCGATAATGCTAGCCTGCTATGTTTACAAAAATTATTTTTTGAACCATTGTGGATAATTTCGGAAAATAAGTAAAAATTTTAACAGCAATTTGCAGGTTTACCATTCACTATCTCGCCGAAGTCAAAAAAGTGTTTTTGAAAAAATCTATGTGTGTTTGGGTAAGCGTGCAGACTAAATGTCTGTATCCTAGCTACAGCCCAGATGGTTGGTCCGATCTTGATGTAACCTAAGCTTTTCCTATAAATTGGGCGATTCCAGTGAATTTTGGCCAAAATCCCACCGAAATGGTCCACCGGAAGTGATTGCTTCCGTAGGAGATTTTTCGTTTTTTTGCAAATATTTTGAAAAGTTTATAGCATTTATGAGAAAAAAGACTATGAACTATGACTATTGTTTTTCAAAATTTAAGCGGAAATTACAATTTTTGACAATAACCGTTTTTCTACAGAAGTTTGGTACCTGTACAGATCAGATGAACTGATTGATCGGGATAAAACTTCATACCGAAGCTTTTCCCCTGTTTTTGCACGATGTCAGCGAATTTTAACCGAAATCGGTCCACCTGGAAGTGACAGATTCCAGAGGAGCTTTTTCAGGTTTTCACCGGAGCATCGATAGAAACTTTTACGAAAGATAAAAGCGAATATATGAAGACGTAATTTACGGAAAAAATGATTATGAACTGATATGAACTGCAAACGTTCTGATTGGGCTGAAAGTATACGATATTAAAATCGGGACATATTTTACTACCGTGATAATAAATTTTGTTTGGGCCTGACTCTAGAAAAACTGTCACGACAATTATTTTTTGAGCTTATATCATTAAAATGTCATGACATAATTTTTTTTCGGCTCACATATAAAATATTATACAAAATCTAATTTTAGTGTTGCCATAGCATTTTTGGTAATGAATTCAAGTTCACATACATTAAAAGTTCACATACATTAAATGAATTTGATCGATAAATGATTAGAAATTTTGATTTAAAATAAATTTCAAATTCTCACGATTGAATGTGAATCATAGTAACCTATGTTGTAGCAACGCAGTTTTGTCCGCTTCTAACCCGCTTTTTAACACTTTGACATACGCTTTCGACTTCCGATTTTTAAGTTAACTAGTCTATTATCGAGTCACTGAGGGTAAGCACTTTGTGGTTTACAGCACCTAAGTTCATAAAATTCGAAGACTTGCAGCATAACAGTTATTTACCAATTGATGGATTCTAGATTCCTCTTTCAAGTTGTATTTGATTGGTTGTAGGTGTTCCGAACTCGCCATTTAATTAGTCAAGTCAAATACAATATCTAAAGATTTGTGATTAATATCATTTACGACAAAAGATGCGCGGATTCCGAAATTATAAAAATGTCAATGTTCTTGCTGAAAATAAGAGCCAATTCACGGTTATTAGCAATGGTGTTTATTTGGTTCAAATTATAACCGAGCATGGCGTCCATAATCAATTTAGGTCCGAATCAAGATTCCAGATTATACTTGGAAGATTAAAATCACCAAGCACAGGAACTTAATCTGACGAGTTCGTTTGTATTAATAACTTCATCAATCGTATCGATGTTGCATAATGATCGCTATTTGATTCGGGTGGTGTATATGTGGCGTAGATGTTTAGATTTGTTTGGCTGATTTTTATTTTTACGTCAATTTGTTCGACTCTCGATGGGGAGGAGCTAAGGTTACTGGAGCATTTCAGAATTTAGAATGTACTGCCATTAGTACGCCATCGCCTGATTTCTTTGAACTAGTTTCAAGAGAACGATCGCATCTGTAAACAATGTAATCATGGCCGAACAGTTCACTGGCCTGCATGCCGAGTTTTAATGCAGTTGCACAAATTACATAAAAAAGGTAATTTGATTTTAAGACGAAGTTATAAAACCTTCATGCTTTTGATGCCATTTTGTTTAAATTTTGGTAGTAAATGCACATTTCCGATAAATCATACTTTTCTTGGATTTTTCGGTTGTTTTATCATTTGAGCAGTGGTATCGAGTTGGAGCATCATTCATTAATAGTGAATGTAATCACTTTTGGTGAAGTTAATCCTTGAGTAAAGTCATGAATCGTCATGACTTTACTGATTTCTGGTATCTTGAGTTGCGAGATTATTTGTTTATCAGGTTCGATAAAAGTTAGATATAAAGCGTTATCTAATACAGGTAGCCGGACATCTATACGTCACATTTAAGTATTCAGTATTTACATATTGACAATAATGTAGCCTCAATATATGGTATTTAGTTTTTATCACCTAGAAGATATATTATGGAACATTTACTTATAGGATCTTATAGGTGGTTAGTCCTACACATCCAGCATACACCATCATGTACTCATCAATAAAAACCGTATCGTAGGTCTGGTTACCATTTATTATATACAAATCAATGTTTTCGTGCTCGCAATGAGCTGCGACTCTTAGTTTAATATCAGCAAGTTCTTCTTTTGTAGCTCGTTGAACAAGATCACTGCCCAGTGTGGGGTTGTTTATAATCCATGCTGATTTACCACATCCTGGTATACCTTGAATATTTATAATATAATGCATCTTTATATTAACGAGTTGTAATTCTGATGATCTAACATAATTTCCGCACCCGATGAACAAAAAATATATGGGGTAATAAATGTGTTAATGTTTTCACACAATTGGACCAGATTTTTTTCGTCAAGGCCAACAGAGAATGGTAGTAGATGGATGTTCTTGATTTAGTGATCCTTTAAGTGGCTTTTAATTAGTCTGTATAAGTGTTTCATACGTAAAACATTTCTATGATCGAATTTTTATAGCTGGATTCTGCAGAAAACACCTACCAACAGTAAATGAGAGAACTTCGAGGGTTCACCAGTAATCCAACGAGAAGATAAAACTTCCATGCTAAGGTGGCATATTAAATGGAATATTTAAAACCCTAAATGAAAGGCTTATCTTTTCGTTATTGCAGTTAAGGTGTTAAAGTTCTAGAGGGTAGATTAGATCACTGCAATCAGTTTTAGATTGATGAGTAACCACAATAACGTATTTCCCCCAGTTTTATAAACCATTTTAACTGTATTGACGGATTTTATGTCGAAGGTATGCAGTTTGAGTCTGCTTTGGTCTTAATGGAATGGTAACCACAATTTAATCAAAAGCTCATTGCAACTGGGGTACCTCAGACCAGCGTTCTTGGTCCGAAGCTCTCATTGAATCTTACCAAATCAAAATTCATGTTGTTTCAATCCTCACATAAAAAAATAATGTGAATCTACAAAAACCTAGGGGTAATTATTGATTCAAAATTATCATGACAATTTCATACTGATCATATGTGCCAAAAACTAGCTCCCTTTGTGGGTTTCATGATTATAAGATTACACTAAGTTCCAGTTCAGTATTACGAAATATTTACTTTGTATACATTCATTCGCGGCGTCTTGCCTATGATATCGGTGTTTATTCGGATTGATGGCAAGATCGAGATTAGTTAAAATTCAAATCTAACCAAATAAATCGTTAGATAAAGTGTTTAGAAAGTACAAATGATATTACGCAGTTTATTAACAAAAATTTAAAAATTTAATAAACACCACAAAATTTGTGGCTAAAATAAGGAAAATAACTAAAGTCAGCAACTATCATCCTTAATGCAATAATATCTAACCTGTTTAAAAATTTACAAATTGCAAATACTTAATCGCCAAAAATTATTCCGAGAGCAAAGAATAAGTAAAATCTTTAACAAAACGCATCAGAAAATAAAAGGCGTGCTCCACAATATTCGTGAATGTGGCGCAGGCGTTTAACAAAGTCTATCACGAAGCTTTATACTTTATAAACTAATATTTATCAGTATAGTGAAATACTGAAATATTGTAAGCATTTCATGGTTAAACAAGAGAACGAATACTTTGAACTTAACATATTCAACGCAGAAGGTTCACAAGGAAGTGTACTCGAGCTAACTTTATATATCCGTGATTTAACAAATCCCAATTCGTGAAAACAACACATTTGGGCAAACACAGAACTGATCAAAACATTATCGTAGTGAATCCAAATCAGTACAAATTAAGTTTATCAAATATCAAAAATACTTCAAGGTGTCCTATCTTGACATATTAGATGCTAACCTACTCTGAAAAGCCGCGAAAAGTATTGATTTCCAGAAAGATACTCTCATTTGTCTATTAAACTCTGCTCTATATGCAAATATTGAAACCTGGGTAGGAACCAAGCGCAAATTTTATCGATTAAAAAAATTAATAAATATCCATAAAATTCCAAAAAATCAATAAAATATCCATGAAATTCCAAATAGAATTGTAGCGGGTCTTTGATTTTACTGGGTGATTAAAAAACAAGACTGTCTAAATAACTTTCTTGAAAGATTTGGTTCACTTTAAAACTAAAATATGTCTTGCAGCCTTTGCTTTCTCCTGTTTCTCCTGAAAAATTATTTTTTTATGTTAATAATTTTTAATCGATAAACTGTGTGCTTAGTTCCTATCCTGTTTGGGCAAATAACATTAAGTTTTGGGGATGTTCGAAGACGAGTAACATACATATGTATGGGCCATTATGTGAGCGATATGACCACCAACTTAAGCCTTGCGTATTCACTGATAGAGCCATTAGTGCAGTGTTAAAAATAGGACTAGTAACTTGAAGATACACAAAGGTCAAGATGAGAGATTTTCATTACTATTACAGTGATGACCAAGCTCACGATAAATTCGAATTCAAATGTCTAAAAGCCAAATTCTAATTTTGCTGGCCAATGTCGCATCACAACCCATAACGGATTTTTACGATTTCCAAAAAAAACGTCTAGGAAATCTTATTGTTTCATATTTTACCCAATTAAAAATTCAAACATCAAATTACATTATAATCACGTTAATATTACAATACCGAATCAACAATGAAACACTGACCCTTCCTCGTCCGGTATTATGTAGCTATGTACGTATATTTCGTATGTTTAGAAAAAATATACACATCACAAAAACAACTAAAATTCATAGCCTGAAACACATTAAAATTTATGTGGTCAGCCGCAATATCTAATCCTACAGTCCTTTTTGGTGTTTAACAAACATAAATATTACAAACATTTTCCACTTAGTTTACCATCTCAAATTAAAATAACAACAAGAAAATGATCATAATAATAATAAACATAACAAAACCAACAAATTTTCCATTTTTCATCATAAAACACTCTTCTATGTTCAAACAAATTTTTTTACTGTTCCAAACTGGACCACACAATTTTCAGTATACCACTCTAAAAACAAACATTTTTTGTGTAAGTAATATTATCTTATAAAAACCGACTTACAATTAATTTGATCAGACAAATCCTTAATCCCAAAACAACAACAAAAAATTATAACACCAGAAGCACACAACCATATACAAGAAATTCCTTTCTGATAATTTTTTGTTTTACGGTTTTGTTTTTGCTGTGCTATTTTCCTTATCAACCGAAAACAAAATATAATCACAAATATAATATTTCCACTCAAAAAAATAAAAAAAATCCACTTTATTTTTCACTTCAAAAGCATAAATTTTTTTATGATTTAATTTACGTTCCCGCCGAGCGACCGAACTCTACGAAACCGCTAGAATTTAAATATTTTCCAGGTTTTTATATTACGACCGCGCACAATAAATTTTCGCACTCGCACTAACCGACAATTTTCAATTTAAATTCAATTTTCTTGACCAAAATATTATCCTTTTTAGGTAAACCTTTAAAAACAAAACCACGGATGTGTGTGTGTGTGTTTCGTGACGTATCACAAACAATTAAACCGCACAAAAAACAAAAATCAAAACGTGAAAATTAATTTGAAAAAAAAAATTCAATACCGCGAGAATTAATTACGAAAAATAATTAATTTCTTTTTAGTTGAATTAAATTATTTTGTAATGTATAATAGCCCACAACCACTTTGCCCGCCGTTTAAATACTAACTAATCTGTGTGTGATATGGAAATACTGAAAAATAAAAAATAAAATGAAAAAACGAACACAAAAATTACACTCAGCAAGATCCAATACAGCACACAATCAACAACAACAACAAGAAAACATTTTCAAATTCATTCAGAATTTTTCAATTTTAATTCTATCGTTCTTCAGTAAGTAATTTAGTTTAGTTTAGGAGTTTTATTATAGACAACAAAAACTGTTTAGTTCTCTCTGCATGCATTGTTTCTATTTCGTTAATAGTCTTTTGTTGGAATATTATAGTACGAGTAGTTTATCGAGTACTTTATATTGTACATACGGCGAGTACATCATAAATTGTTACTTTATATAGAATATTTTGGTTGGTTGCGCGAGTTTTGTGTGATGATGATACTTGGGCTGTTTATTGTGAAGAGATAAAACAGTGCGTGCGATATTTTTAATAAATTTTCAATTTGGAGCTTTTAATAAAAAATAAAAATTGTATTCTTATTTTGGTTCATCTTTTAAGTGAATTAATTAAGAAAGAAATTTATTTATTTATTTGTGGTGTTTTTGACGGTTTGGTCGGTATCTGCTCTGTATGTCGAGTACATAATAAATAGACAGTATATAGTGTTCAATTTTACACTAATATGTTGGAATGTTAGAATTTAAATTAGCAAATCGATTAGATAAATGATTGGCAAAATATACAATAAAATGTTGAGGCAGTTTTAACGGAGACTGCGGCTAATGAACAATTACAAGGGACGCAAATAAGAAACCCGCATTCTAAATTAAATTTGCTATAACTGTGTCCAAAACTGTAATCGGTCTTGCTTATTTGATTATTGGTTATTTCAACAAAAACTATTTTAGTTTTGTCTATGTTCTGTTACAATAATAAAATAGCCAATATATTAATTTTCTTAAAATTACTTAAGAGTTCGATTAAAATCAGCAACTCAGCTATAATTTATACTAGCGCTGTGCAGCCTTCAAGTTTGATAGACTGCTAAACAAGTTGAAAAAAATGTTTCGAAAGCGCTCTCTCCGCTCTTCTAGCAAAGTAAACGAATATTTATTTATTTATTTATTTATAGGGGAGTAAGAGACATCGGTCTAGAAGGTCAATATACCAGCCCAAATGTCAACCTCACCTGCACGTGGTGCTCCCTGCTAATTAACTAACGAGGCTCTAGCGACCGAGAAATCTAACGAGGCTGGCTCAAATGATTCTGGGTGAGCCAACCATTGTAATGCCCATTCGATCGAAGTTCAAAAATATCTAGATCACCACCTAAACAAACACAGTTTGCGACTCAGCAGGAAGTTGAAAATGTTGAACTACGCAGAAGATAGAGTGAAGTAGAAAAAATGGCATCTCACCTTAGCAATGAAATCGCTAAGTTAAAGAAAGAAAATGAAGGGCTGAAGAAGTCCGGACTGACTGAAGTTCTGGAAACTCCTCTTACTAGCTATAACGAAATCAGTACGCTTGCTTGTAGTAACGCTGAGTTCTTTACAGATGACGAGGAACTTGCAAGAGAAACTGGATGAATGCACAAACAAAAAATAAGACCAAGGAAAAAACGAAGAGCAGAATTCTCGCCAGAAGTTAGGGAGCACTCGCAAGTAAAAGTTAATAAAACTACTGAACCAGTGCCTTTATCTCAACATGACAGAAGCAAGAACAACGCAATGTTGCAATGAAGACTAAGGCACCACCGCCAATTAATGTTAAGTTCTAATGAAATCAGTGTCCACAAACGCCTATAAATTACAGACACTGAATAATAATGTTTGGAAGGTAAACACAAGAGATTCCGATGCATACAGAGCTTTAACCACAAAGCTCACTGATGAAGGTAAAGAGTGGTGTATATATGAAGACAAAAATAATAGAGAGATTAAGGTTATGGCCAGAGGTCCTCATCCCACCTGCAAGAAGGAGGATATAATAGAAGACATCAAAATGAAAGAACTGCAAATTGAAGACGCAGTAAACATCCTTAAACGAGAGAAAGTTGAAAATAGTCAAGGATTCAAGATCAGTAAAAGAGGGTTCCTGCTATTCATGTTCACCTTCAATAAAAGCGAAAAAATTCAAAATATATTTAATATCAAAGCGATACTCAATATGAAGGTTAAAATAGAACCACTGAAAGCAACACGAGATTAATACCTCAATACAAGAAATGCCAAGGTTATAACCACGCCCAAAGATATTGCGTAAAATGTGTCGGCAGACACAACGCGAAAGACTTCTGTTAGCCGAACCGAACCTGTAAGGTGTATAAACTGTAAAGGACAACACCCAGCCAACATACAGAGGTCGCGAGCTACTTCGCGTACAACAGAAATAAAACACGCCAATCGCCTCAAAATACTAACGTTACAAAAGAAAGGATTCCAGCTACAACTAGAGTGCCGGCACAACCAGAACCCATAGGAATAGAGAGGAGATCCTATATTCGCAGATAACGCAGCAGTTAACTAATAGTACTAAAGAAAATTCACTGAAAAGAATATTCCGAAGTATAGAAACGATAAATGCACGCCTAGCAAAACAAGGACGTCGTCTAGAAGCTATAGATAAGCGGCTGGATAAACAAGAAGTTACGAATGCGCTTACATCAATGATATACTAATCAAATGAGTGGAATACTTAGAATTGTTATTTGGAACGCGAATGGATTAACACAGCATGTCCCAGAGCTAGAAATTTTTCTAAACCTAGAAAAAATAGATATATGTCTTGTATTGGAAACTCATTTAACAGAAACTTCATTTATTAAAATACGCAATATGAATGCTACTACGCTACTTATCCAGGAGGAAACCCTAGAGGTGGACCTACCGTAATTATTTAAAAAAATTTAAACATTATGTAGTGCCCGGTATTGAAGTTAAAGTAGCAAGTTAAAACCATAAAAGTTGAATCAATCAATATTAGGGAACTTAGTATCTCCTCTATTTGGGACAGTAGACCACGCCATCAGTCAAAAAAAGAAGCCTGCAGTCGACTTTTTAAATCACTACGACCAAATTTTATCATAGGCGGTGATTTTAATGCAAAGAATACCTATTGGGGATCTACACTTACAACCTCTAAAGCAAAAGAGTTATTTAATGCAGCTCGCGAGAACAACCGTCAATTTCTCTCTGGCGATAAACCAACATATTGGCCTGCTGACATATATAAAATACCAGATCTTCTTGACTTTTTTGTAGCAAAAGGAGTTTTAGATGACTACACGTGCATTGAAAATAGTGAAGGACTATCATCTGACCACTCACCTCTGATCATGACTCTGAGTACAATGATAATAAAAAAAAATAATTCACCTAAATTAACAAACAATAAAACCAATTGGGATCTTTTCAATAGATTAGTGGAGGAGCAAACAAATATCGACGAACCAATTAGCACGAAGGTGCAGCTGAAAGATGAACTAGCAGCATTTAATAATAATATAATAATACTGCAGAATAACAGGAAAGTTTACCGATTTTTCATACCAACACCACAAGGATACATAAATATCCTTTTGAGCTCAGAGAACTAATTAAAGAGAAACGGAAAGCTCGAAAAATCTGGCAACACACAAATATTCTCAACTTTCTGTGCAACAAATTAAAACAGGTAATAATGGAAATAAAGAAGGAAAGCATAAATAACGACTTCGAGGTCTCTTTGAACTACAAGATGACGATTACTCGCTTTAGAAAGCAACGAAGGGGCTAAAAAGAACCAAAATGCATGTGCCACAATGATGACGGTTTCTGGCTTAAAAGTGACAAACAGAAAGTCTCTCTATTTGCTGCTTAGTTAGAAGAGATTTTTCAACCGTTGTCGAGACAAACAACAAATAAAAATATAACGGTCGTAAATAAAGTAGATGATCTTAACATAAGACATGTGATCTTATTGGAGCTTAAAACTGAAATCAATAATAACTTAAGTATCAGAAAAGCTCCAGGATATGACTTAATTACTGGACAAATTGTGAAAGCCATTCACTAGAAAGGTTCAGTCAGGCGTAAATCAGTTCAAATAATAAATGCAACCGTTAGATTGAATTACTTTTCACACCAATGGAAGATGGCTGAAGTAATTATAATTCCAAAACCAGCTAAACCAGCTAACGATAACAAATCATATAGACCGATATCAGTACTTCCGGTCATATCAAAAATATTTGAAAAACTGTTGCTGAAGAGAGCAAACCTATAATAGAAGAGAGATGTTTAATTTCACCACACCAATTTGGATTTAGAGAAAATCACTCTACAGTTGAGCAAGTTCACAAAATATGCTCCAGTATTTTCTTAGATGTAGCTCAAGCTTTCGACAAAGTTTGGCACCAACGGCTTGAATTTTTTTTCCTTCTTTATCATCAGAGTTATATCGTGATTTCCAAAAACAAGTTTACCGGTTTCTAGATTGGTTTGATTCAGTAGGTTTACTGGTCATTCATAGATTTGAGAAATAACAAGAACAGTAATATACGTACCAAAACTAAACCTCCGGTCTCCTTACTATTACAACGTAAGATAGTTTCGCGTTAATTAGACTTATAAAAATATACTCTGTTAAAATTCAAATTTTTCTAATTTTATTTTCGCCTCGCGGCGAAATTCAAAACTTTTTAGATTGGTTTTATTTAATCTCTGGGAGACTCTGACCTTTCAGGAAAGGATCAGGAAATTTCTTAACGATTGGCAAGATGAGCAAGAAAATGTTGATCTAATTTACTGTAGTTGTAGTGTACTGATCCTAGTTTTATTCACGGGGTTTCGTTTATATGACTGGATTGCTAAAACCAAATTATGCTGATTTTTAACTTCTTCAATCAATTTTTGAGCAGTTTTGTTTCTGTCGGTCGTAGAGATATTCACAGGTACTTCAATATAGGATTGCTTAGACAAAGTTCGAACGGCAAAATTATCAGTAATAAAATATTTACGTTTATGGTTATACCACATCTCCCAAAAGTGAAACTCGATCATATATAAATAAATTTTATCAATTGGTGAAAATAACAAAAATTTCAATCGAGGAAAAGCAATTAAGAACGGAAAGATTTCCTAAATAGAAATTTCACAAAATAAGCTGCAAACACGAATTATTTGAAATTATATGAAACAACTGGATTTCCAGATATATGCACAAGACCCGATATCTAGTTTCGGTTAGCCTACAATTTCGACTATCACCTCAAAGACTATACAGCCGATGGACATAAAACTTTTACACAATGTGTATCTCGGCAAGGGGGTGGTCGTGAGCATAGTGCGATTTTTACAATAGCTGGCGCACGAATTAGACTACCAAATACTGCGAGCAGCTCAACTGCTCGTCGTCTTGAAATTTTAACCGTGTATAACCAACCTTACGATATTTTTGAAGGGGTTGAACCTGAGTCTAGGGGCCCCGGTTTTTATATAAAATAATTTTTTTTTTTCATTCTTTGACGAGAATGAGTTAAGGAGAAAGCTTATAAGACATTAGTGGCATGCTTAAATCCGAGGGGTCCGTCTCCTAGATTAAGGGGGCCCTGCTTATAAGTTAACACACCATTCATCCAATCGGTTTCAAACATTGGATAGGCATTTTATACCACTGAGCAGGGTTTCATAATTTTTTTGAAGGGATCGAGTCCCTGGGTCTGGTGCTCCATACAAATATTTTCCGAAATACGCAAAAATTGCATGGCAAATTAATCAGAACTATCAATAAATTGTATTTTATAATAATTTGATTGTTCATTACTACACTTCTATCTAAAATATATGGAGCCCATATAAACAATTTATCTATATAAGGATGTAATCGTCAGCAATTAGGAATGAAATCGCCTTAGTGAACAGACGAGTATAAATATTCGACTAACTCGATTTTCTAATTATTTTAACAAATAAAAATTAATATAAAAAAGTTAAAGTTGAAAGTGAAAACCTTTTCACAAACCAAAATAAAGCTTGATAAATATTATGGGGACTCTTCACCATCGATTAAAATGATTCACAAGTGGTTTACTGATTTTCGTTGTGGTCGTACAAGCACAACTGATGCCGAACGTTGAGGACGCCGAAATGAAGTCACCACACCAAAAATGGTTCACAAAATCCATGATACGGTATTGCAAGACCGCAGAGTGAAAGTACGCGAGCTGAGATAGTAGGCGTCCTAGATGAACATGTGCGCAATATATTACACGAACATTTGAATATCAAAAAGCTATCCGCGCGTTGGATGCCGCGTTTGGTTACAATCGACCAATAACGCACACGTGTGACAACTTTAAGCGAAATAAAAAGGAGTTCTTGTATCGTTTCATAACTGTGGATGAAACATGGATCCGTCACTATACACCGGAGACCAAAGAACAGTTTAAACAGTGGATTTCTACTGGCGAATCTGCGCCGAAGAAGGCTAAGGCGGTTTTATCGGCCAACAAGGTCATGGCCACAGTTTTTGATGCACGCGGCATAATCCACATCAATTAGTGTAGTTGCCATGGCCAAAATCCATGAATTACGCTTCGAATTGCTTCCATACCAGCCATATTCTCCAGACTTAGCTCCCTGCGACTATTTCCTGTTTCCGACCTTGAAGAAATGGCTCGGCGGAAAGAGATTCGGCTCTAATGAGGGATCATCGATGCAACAAACGCCTATTTTGAAGGGTTGGGGAAATCGTATTATTCGGAAGGGGTCGAAAAATTGGAAAAACGATGGACTAAGTGTATCGAACTAAAAGGCGACTACGTTGAAAAATAATTGTTTTTTACCAACTTTATATTTAAAATATCACATCTTCTACAAGAAATATCCTTTGATACAAATGTATAAAATTGGTTTAGTTTGAAATATATCTTTTATTTTTCGGATAATGTTATTTTGACGACGTTATTCTGACGAACCGTGCTCCATTATTTCAACATGCCAGAAATTAAAATTACTGGAAAATGATGCGCATTTGGATACATCACTAGCGGACGCATCAATCATTTGCCAACCACACCAAATTCGCATATTATTTTCCATCATTTTGACAACTTTTGTTCCGTCTAATCCGAAAGATTTGTGGGAACAATACAAAGATCAAATGAGTGAAGATATTTTACATCAAAGTGCGCACAACTATCAACAACGCAATTATGTGCAGTTCTCACCGGAAATGTATAACGAAGCACTAATCAGAATTGAGGACAACTGTTTATCAATCAAACAATTAGCAGACGGTGTATTTGATCGAGATTTGCACAGACAGCAGCAATTTAATGTCAAAGAGCTGCCAAAACTGACGATACAACAACACAATGCATATAACAGCAATATGAAAGCGATTTCACAACAAATTGGTTTTCTGTTTTTCCTCGATGCAACCGGTGGCACAGGCAAACCATTTATGTTATCATTGATTTTGGCGATCATTCGCTCACAAAATAGCATTGCATTCACCGTCGCAGCTTCTGGCATTCCAGCAACTCTTTTAGAAGGAGGTAGAATGGAGTACAGACACCCTGCAACTTGCAACATAAAAAATAATTCAGGAATGGAAAAAGTTTTGCAAATATGTAAACTAATAGTATGGAATAAATGCACAATAGCCCATAAAAAATCTTTGGAAACACTCAATCAGACGCAAGATTTTAAATTTACCAGATATACTACGTTCCATACAAGCCGATGAACTAAACGCATGTCTCAAATCATCTGTTCTTTAGCAAAATGTTCAGAAAAACATATTGACCACCAACATGCGTGTCCAACTGCAACAAGACGAATTCGCTACTCGTTTCGCCAAGCAACGTTTAGATCTTGAAAACTGGAAAATGCCAATCGATGACACCACAAATTGCATTACCATTCCACCAAATTTTTGTAACTTTACACAGTTGACGAATTAACAGCGTATTTCCAAACATTAATTGCAATCACAAAAAATCACCAATGGCTAAGCGAACGTGCATTATTGGCGGCCAAAAACAATGATGTCAATGCTATTAACACAGCCGTTCAATATCAAATATCTGTCATAAATCAAGAAGAAGTTGTCAACTAGTTGGTCGAATTCCTGAATTCCACACCAATTGATATTGAAAATTGGTGCACCCATCATTATCGAAATATCGATCCGCTACGATTTTTGTAATGGCACCAGGCTTGCAGTCAAAAAATTGATGAATAACATTATCGAAGCAACAATATTGAATGGCAAAGTCAAAGGAAAACGCTTTAAGTTTGTGGGTTGAATCTACAAAATCCGTGCTCCGCACATGGACAGCTATACGTGGCCTCGGAAAACCCGCCAAGTTATTTGTGTATGCTCCAAATGGCAAAATCAAAAATATTGGTGTTTACAATAATATAATTATCATTCAAATATATTTTCATTCAATAAAAAAACATACAAACCTACAAAACAAATGCATTTAATTCAACTGCGATGCAGCCCACGCCGAGTATTCGCTAGTTTTTACTAAAGCGGATCTATTATTTTTACTAATTTTCACAGAATTTAGATAATCGTACTTGGTATGTTTCAATTTCGATTTTGTCGAAAATTCTTTCAAACTACGGAAATTCTTCATGGTACAATTTAGAACTGTCAGAACGTTGACGTCATTCTAGGCTATCCTAAAATACATCTAAAAGCCACATCTCTGTGAACATCTCTATAGGACAATAGACAAATTCTAAAATAGTTAGAAATGTTAATAATTTCTAAGTTCTGTTCTACATAACTCATCATAACAGTTGAAAAACTTACTATCCGAAAGTAAAAAAGGACTTCTGTAGACATTTCTCGAATTCCGGTTATTCCATTGTAATTACAAACATCGGGATCGCCGCTTATTTGGAGTACTTAAAAGAATTTAGAAAACTGTGACTGCAATAAAAACTTAAAGGCCAAATCATTAGACAAACTGCTTGTTATTATAAGGAAGAGAATTACTTTATTTCCCGTTTGTCTGTTTCACTCAGCTAATTATTATGAGTGGAAATGTGGCCGAGAATTAAACTTCAAAGTATACAATATACCTAAAAAATGTGAATCTGGAGCTAACTTTTATTCAATCTACTAGAAATAGCTCTATAATTAATCGAGATTCCAACTATAAATTTCCAGAAATAAATAAATCTGTAAGCAGAAACTAAACTATACAGCTATGGAGACTAGTTTTATTCTGGTATTATTACACGGTTCGAAGAAACAGCGACGCTTTAAAAAAAATGCAATTTTTTGTAATTTGCAATTACAGGCAAAAAAGCGCAGGAAGGAGCCTGCTAATGTATTCAAATTAATATTTTGGCGGAGATTTTACAATCTAATTTTTTAAAACTTACCTGATAATTAAAACGCTGGACGTTTCATTCAATATTACATAATTTTGATTTATGTGTAATTACGGTAAGGTCAAAATCATAACAATTCCAGTATGCACGAAAATGGATGAAGTTTGATTCACAATATTTATTTACACTATTACGCTACACTACTACTGAGAACTAGAATGATCCACAAAACTAAATTATGAAAGCAAGGATTTTATGAATTGAAAACAACACAGTTTTCGTAGAAACAATTACAACACCATGTAACAACACTATAAAGTTGAAAAATACTTTTTACATAATAATGTACCCCGCGTATATCACAAATTGCAATTATTTTTAGATATCCGTAAATCAAAATATTTAGATTAATAAATGCGTAAATGTGTGTGTACTGTGATAATTTGTTATTAAAATATAAAAAAAAAATTAGCTAATAATTACTAATTTATTTTGTAACACTGACACATTACACTGATTGAGCTACATAATATATTGCACATACACAAATATTTAATGTCACATTAGAAGTAGCAAAACTAAACTTTATAAAAATTATTTATTTGATTACAAGTTCAATACACGCCACTCGCCACTATGTACGTAACATGCGTATCGCTTTGAGAATTTCCGAAAACTATAAACCATGCGTTTGTATTTTACTGATAAAATATAGAAATATACATATAAGTAAATATTTATCTCTTATCGCGCTAGACGCATCACCAATCAAATATTGAAATTTGGAATTCATTTTAACCCAAATTATTCGCAGACAAAAAATATTTTGACAAATAAATCCAAATGAATAAACACAGGTTCAAAATAAACAAGACGAGTCTTGGAAACACTTGCAAATACCATATGTTTACAACAGCACGAAAAAGGAAATGTGTGATTTGGTCTTGTATGTTGAATTAAGGTATAAACTATATACCTCCCTCTAATACCCCCAAGTAATTAGTCACCACTCCATTAAATATCATTATTATTTAGGTTACTAAATATAAACGAGAGATTATACGCAAGGTCGTTGTTTAAATGGGAAAATAGTAATTAAAAAAATGATACGAAAATGGGTGCATTTATAGCCGGTGAAACATGTAATAGTTAGAATAGTACGCTCATTGAACGGCTAAGAAAACAATTTGGTCAATGAATCGAAAAAGGCTGCACATAGAAATCAGCAACAGCTAACTTGTGCTATCACTACCTTATGAATTGTTACTTGCGGCACTATTCTAGTAATTCCCCGGGAACTGAGGAAAGAATTTACATATAATTTTTGTTTAAATTATTTTTTTCTGACATACTAAGTTAAAAAGCTAGTGGGAATAATTTTCCCTGCCAGTTTCGCTAGAGAAATATTATTCCTTACATCAAACTTGTTTCCTTAGTAAGCCAGAAAAAAATAATTTAAACAGAAATTATATGTAAATTCTTTCCTCAGTCCCCTATTCCCGGGAACTACCAGAAAAAGGCCACTGGAAATAATTATAATATACAACAAAATATTTAATTTTATCAAAGGCTTGAAGCTTTAATTTTGTTCGCAACTATCAACTTATTATTACGAATTAGCCCTGTCAAACTCGGAACGTACCACTTGTTTGAGAATACATATCAATTTAACGGATAACAACATAATACTTCTGATAATTTACACCCAATTTCCACAAAATTCTTAAAATACGACATATATAATCTATCATTACACTAATATTTATTAACTTAACTTAACATAACCCACTACACTGTTACTCTCAATTTAATTACTACTAATTGTTTTCCCACAACTCACTTTCTCATTTAATCTAGCGCGCATCGAATTCATATATGACTACATGTTGCGCCCATCGTTCTACTATTTATATACAAACGGTAAAATTTCAAATTCGCCTAGATTTCTATAGAGCAACATACTCTCGATTTGCCTGGAATGTAGTTTGGACTATGTAGAAAACCATCCAGTTTATTGTATTATCTTTGACGCTACTAACTAATACATAGTAAATTCCCCATTACTGCTAATAATTACCAGGCCTTTTGACCATAATATCAATCAAATTCTCTGCGAACGACTCACGCTAGACGACTCAAATTTTATATGTTGTACATTTTCAGCTCAGTCTTCTTGAATACCCATAAATTTCGATCGGATTGGCATCAGGTAACTGAGATGGCCAATCCAATGTTGTGTTACACTTTTTGAGTTTAAATTCCGAACAGAGTATACTACGGTGTTTTGGATCGTTGCCTTCTTGCAAGATCCAATTAGAGTTCCCCGCTCAAAACCATTTACGGACAGATGGTAACTAACCGCGTGAATAAACTTTATTCATGAAAAGTGCGTTTAGGGTCAGTGTGAAAACGATTAAGTTACCAAAACCTTGCTTGGTTAAGCATCCCCATGCATGGAGCTTGGGCGGGTGCCTCACAGTTCGGCTTTTAACATTGAAACTCCAAAAGGATGACTAATCGGTAAACACAACATTCGTCCAAACTTTGTTTTTATGTTCATTCGCCCACTGTAGTCGCTTTTCAATGAGTTTTTGTATTAGCAGTGGTTTAAGCAAAGTATTTCGGCATGTGCAGCCATGTTCAATAACTCAAATATTTCGTATGGTTGTTTTGCATCCTGTGTAAGCGAAGAATTTTCATCCAATAAGTGTATGATGGCGTCATCCTCCTTTTTGTAGTGGTTCGGATCTTGCCTCTATCTGTCAAATCGTCAACATTTTTATACATTGAATAAAGTGTACAACATGTTCTGTACAAATGTGTTCGACTATTTTATATATTTTGATCACTTACGACCGACATTTTCGGTCCTTTTGGATGTACTCTTAAAAACACCGCTTCAAACCGTTTTTAAAAATCGCAATCATTTCTTTCATATACGCGTATGTTATCCGCTAAACAGTTGCAGTTAAACTAATTTTTGTTTTAGAGCGTCAAAGATGAATCCTATAGTTTTAAATACATTTAAGCCGTACACGCTTACGGCTTACGTTACACCTACTGTACGTGCAAAATTACCATGAAGTTAAATTATTAAAAAATTAAAAAAAATTAAAAAATTATTTTTGATAAAGAAATTTGGCTAGGAAAGATTTGGAGCGCGTGCACATGTTCCTTTTCAGGTTATGTACAAAAATTTCACACTTAATGCCAACCAGCTTCCGTTTACATTCGCGTACAACAACCACACTGTTCTATGTAAAAGAATCATAAAAATTACATGCTGTATAAGATAGCGTAAATTTGTCAGCGGAAAATAAGAGATTACGCTACTCGCCGCAAGTGGTAGCACCATCACAAACGAGAATTTATTTTGTTATATAACTACCAGCGGAAATTTCTTATTCATTTTGTATCTCTTTTTCCGCTAAATAAAACATCCCAGCGGAATAAAATATTAAAAGTGATCCTTAAAATGATAAATTAATCGATCTCCGAAGTAAAGGAACTCGGTAAATGAAATCTTGAAATTTAACAATATTCCATCTTTCCGCCATTCTTAAAGAATCATGATTTAATTTGGACAGTAGTATTGATCAGGGATTTTAAAGTAAGTTTTGGACAAAATTCTAGGATCTGTTCATGCTGGACTAAACTTAGCCATTTCATAACCAATCATTTTGAAAATTTAAAAATGTTAATTTATTTATTTTCAGTATTTGGCCAATATCTCAAAAACTTCCACTACTAACCAATGCGTTAGGTTGTTTTTCTAATAGCTTATTAGGTCATACTGAGACTACGAGGAAAATTTGGGGAAAATTTATGGATTAGAATTTTCACTATAACTTTTTGATTTTCTGCAGCCATATAAGTTATTTTCAGTTTTTGGTCAATATCTCAAAAACTTCCACTATTAACCAACACGTTAGGTTGTTTTTTGAGATGCTAGAATTTTGTCCAAAACTTACTTTAAAATCCCTGATCAATACTATTATCCAAATTTCATCATGATTCTTTAAGAATGGCGGAAAGACGGAATATTGTTAAATTTCAAGATTTCATTTACCGAGTTCCTTTACTTCGGAGATCAATCAATTTATCATTTTAAGGATCACTTTTAATATTTTAGTCCGCTGGGATGTTTTATTTAGTGAAAAAAGAGATACAAAATGAATAAAAAATTTCCACTGGTAATTATAGCCGCGTTTTTTTGAAATATGGTGTTCGAGACCGCGATAAAATATAGGAAAATACAGGGAAATTTAGAACAACAACTTTAACTAACTTTAAGTCAATCATTTTGTCATTTAATTTTTGGTTTATAATTAAACACAATAATATCCAATATTAAAATAAATTAATTAACTTCACCAGCAAACATTTCTAGTCCAACTGTGATGATCGCGATCACTTATTTTATACTGAGAATTTCTAAAAATTTACTTTAATAATTAAAAACTTTACGATAAAAAAAACAGTAAGAATTTTTTTTAATTGCTTAATTGGTAGTCTATTCTTAAGGGATGAAACCTATCGGTTCATCCCAGCTTTGCCAGTCCTTTGATTTCAGCGGCTCAGGGAACTACTACTTCTAAAGGCTTTGTTCTTTATAGGCACTACGGTCCATTGGTGCGAGCCAGTAGGTTCCGCAGCTCCTCGTTGTCATGCTGCTGCAGTCGCAGTACATGACTCCTTGCCATTTTTTATATTTTATCGCTCACGTATTCCATGTTGTCTCGATGGAGGTTGTCATTTCTAATGTACCAAGGAGCATTCACAATGCTACGTAGTACTTTGTTTTGAAATATTTGTATGAACTTAACTATAGCTTTCTTTGCGCAGTCGCAAAGCTGAATACAATACGTCTAGATCGGTTTTAGGATTTGTTTATATAACAGCAGTTTGTTGTGCGTTGTCAATTATTGTAAGGTTTCTGCTCCCTATAATTAGCTTGTGTCCCTTGAGAAACAGTCTTTCGGAAATCTTTGATGTTGTTGTTAGTAAAGAAGTTTAAGCGATGTATTAGGCTTTGGAATCAAGATGATTTCCACTAATTTCCACTGCCTCGGAACATAACTTAGTCTAAAGATAGCATTGATTATGTGCTATAATTTCGTCAGTGTTTTTTCTGGTAGAGCTTTGATTATTTGCCCCGTTTTCAAGTCGTAGCATCGTTTAATTCTTGTTTGTTTTCTTTCAGAGTAAGTGGTAGCACAGATACCTCGTCTATTTTGCTTATAGGTGTTAAATATTCATTACCCGCTTGCCGAATTGGTGGTTTGAAGGTATTTTCTAGGTGTTCGGCAAACAGATCAGCTTTTTGCTGCTAGCCCAGGTTCCATCAACCATTTTTATGGGTGGCACTTGCTTTTTAGGCCTTTTTAAACCTTTGGTTGCTTTCCACAGAGAATAGCCCTTGTCAGGTATACCTATGAAGCTAGCAACTGACTCATTCTTAATCTCCTTTATAAGTAATTTAAGTTTGTTGCAAAAGTTGTTTAGGATAGCTTTATTTTCAGAAGCTCTTGTTCTCTGCCAAGACTAATGAGCTTTTCTTTTCTCGTTAACCCACTCTCTCACTTCAACTAGATACTATATACTTTTTTGTAATATTCCTTGCTGATCAGGAGTACTTTCGCAGGCCGCTTTTTGTACAATTTCAATTAGGCTTTTCATTTCTTCTTCTATCATGTAAGCGTTCGAGATCTGCACCTGTAGATTGAACGTTCTTGGAGGGCCTCCTTTCTTTATAACCGTGACATTTATTGTCCTTAAAACTGAAGAATGATCTGACGATAGCCCTTCTTCATTTTAGACTGCTGTAATTTACCTCGATATATATATATATATATAGAAATTCAGAAGATCTGGGGTTTTATGTGGATCTGTGGACTGGAATGAAACTCACATTTTAAGTTCTGCTTGCTTCAAGTAGCTCTCTTTCTTTGGGTGTAGTTATATTTGATCCCCAGAATATATTTTTCGCGTTAAAGTCGCCTCCAATAATAAAATGAATAAGTCTTCTTTTTTTGGGTTATATCTAGGTGGACAGTAGATTGCTGATATACTATAACTCTTGTTATTTTTGTTTTCAATATAGATGCAGTAGTTACTTGCATAGCTTCCTCGTCTATTTTTAATTATTCGTGGTGTTTAATATTATCCTTAAAAGGCTGTATGTTACTCAAATTGCCAAAAACGATGTTTGAAAAATTAGTTTTTGACCATAAAATATTACCAATTGACCTAATTCTTTCTTTAGCAAATGTATAATTGAGGGGCTAATACATGATTAACCAAATAAAATGTTTAGTTTGGCTATGGTTAGGTTTCAAAGTTTATCGATTTTCTTGAAGTGCACAAATCAATTTTTTCAATATTTTCCCTCTAAACAGCGAAAGATTTTTGCATCAAGGTTAAGAAACATAAAATCGAGAGATTAATACATGATTATCAAGATTAGTCTTGAAATGACGTAGAAAATGTAAAATTTAGTTCAGAAATATTAAAAATTTCAATTTTTACTGATCAAAAAATACGTCAAACGGTAAGTTTATTTGTTTTCACGCCGCAATGACGATAATTTGTGGTTCATTTACTGTCACTAGATGGCAGATTACGAAGTTAAAAGTGTGTCTAAGATAAGAGGTTATTAATTTATTATAATATGCAATGTTGAGATCAGCAATAATGCAAAATAATACATTCATTAATTAATTTTACACATACTCGGATAAACAATATAAGTAAAGTTTAGTAAGCAAATTATACGGAATTATGGTACTCAAACTTTTTAAAGAAACAAACCAGTACGTACATTTAGGGGCATTTAAAAATTGATACTAAAAATAAATTTGTTTTTCCCAGTACCATATATACAGCCTTAATAAAGATTGCTGTCCGGCCTCTAGCACTTTCTGGTGTAAAGCTTGTAAGCACTAGTATTCACGTAGTTTGGCATACGAGGTTCTGATAAAATGACTTTTTGAGATTAGGCACATTTCAATAGCAATTTTTTAAATAGTATCATTAGTTTTTCTTGTTAAGTTTGTATGGACTAAAATTAAAGTAGTTAATAACTACCTGAGTTTTATTTCTCACATCCGTTATTTTTTATCTTGGCTCATTGATGTATTTTCTAGTGTCCCTAGTCTCTGTTCTTGTTTCTCCAGTAACTCGCCCATAGATTCTAGTGTTTGGTCCTGCACAGCAAGATGTGAATTGATATCGTTTAACTTCTGAAGTATTTTTTGCAGGACATGGTTTTCCTGAACCGTTGCTGTTTGATATTTTCGTTCTGTTTAGCTATTTGTGCATATGTTGTGCTTACTTTGACGCTATTTAGAGGGTTTGGTTTTGTTTGATTTTTCTTGTTGTCTCTCATTCTTTGCAGCTCTATGGCTACCTCGTATCCTCTGTAATTTACTGGGTGATGATTCGTTCTTACTTTTGTTGCAGTCTTTTGATGAATGTTTCACAGCGCATTTTACGCATCTAGGCCCCTACTACAGTATTTGGGTATGTGGTCATACGACTGACAGTTGTAGCATTGTGGCATTCTACTAAAGTTCTTTCTTAATGTTTCGATATTATCTTTCATATTAAGGATTGCTTTGATTTCATATCAATGAAATCTATCATCAACTTAATATCAATGCTCTCAGCATTGTCAAACATTTCCATGAAAGATGGGAGACCAACTTTGAATGTTTCTCTTTCACCGTTGGCGTTTTTAGTATCCTTTTTCTGTAATATTTTCACAGCATTTAGGATTTTTAATCTTTTCTGGCCAAGTTCCTCAACTATTGCTTCATTTGGGCATGCTTGGTGTTCATAGATGAACCATTCTAGATTTCTGGGTCAAGTGCATTCACTTTCCAAACGTTATTATTCAGTGCAGTAACTTTATATTTATCGTTCGGAACTATAGCTTCACTATTTTTGTAATTGTTTCATATTCACTAACATTAAGTATGTTAATGAGTGGAGTTGGTATCTCTTTATATATTGGTTGATTTTCCTGTACTTTCCCTTGGTTAATTACGTTGAGTGTATTAACTGGTTGTAGTGGTCTCTCTTTCGGGAGCAGGAATAAGTTCTTTTGTTGTTGTTGAGGTTTTCCTACTTGACGTTTAGTTTTAACTTGCCTTCGTATAAAACTGGTTTCATACGCTAATTCATCTTCAACTGTTTCAGTAGGTAGCTATAGTATTTTCTTTGGCTTGATTCTGGTTTTTTATTATAGAAATTGGTTCTCTAAGCTGTTGTACTTCTTTGAACAGCTGTCCATTGAGTTTCATTAATTTTCTAACGATTTCTTTAAATCAGCAATCTCTCCACGTGATCTCGAGATTCTTGAGTTTGGTATGAATAGGTCTCGCAATGGTTGGCTTACCCCAGAATCCGTTGAGTCTGCTTCGTATGTGTGGGTGGATTAGCCAACTGTGCAGTCGGCGTACAACCTGGGGTAAAAATTTAATTTTCTTGTACACACATAGTTTTAACGACTGGTTATTGCAGCAGTTACCAACCCAATCAATGAGATTGGTAGTATGGGTCAGTGGAGAGAAGATCATTTGCTAAATTCTCGGTGTTCGGTTATCCCGCCGTTTCTCCAGAGCCTCGTTGGTTAACTAGTAGGGAGCTCTACCTGCAGGTGAGGTTGATATTTGGGCTGGTATATAGACCTCCTAGCCCAAAACTCGATGTACAATACTCGGAGTAAGCCTTGCTTGCTCGGGTTGAATTAAACAATAGATACATAAATAGAAACAAAATTATTTGTGTCCGTCGATTTTGGATTTTAGTGTCTTTGCACATCGCAAAACCAATATTAATTTTTTAATATATTTGGGATATAAAATTCACTGTCTAACGTTAAAACTAAAAAAAAATTCATTTTTTTATTTATAGGTTTCTTTTCGTTGATACCAATTTTCCCAATGTTTTCTATTACAAAAAAAAATATGTTTTGTCTCGATCGACCTAATATATATATAAATTTTTGTATTTGTCTTTCTCAAATGAGCAGCAACTTCTTTGTTTTCCTGTAAAATACTGCTATAAAGGAAAAAACGGAAGAGTGAATATGTTGTGGTCAAAATTCGACCATCTTTTACCACGAATCTATACATAGATCGAATACACCAGGGCCCTATTCCTGAATGCGATACGAAATCGAAAGTACAAGATTCAATTTGGATTTAATCAGATTCGTACGATTCTTATTTAAAATTGAATAGAAATTTTGTACTTTCGTTTTCGTATCGTATTCAGGAATAGGGCCCCAGACTTGATTTCTAAAGCAAAAAATTAAACTTACTGGACTTTTGTTAAAACTGTCTTGTATAACTAAAAAACATTATCTCTGCTTAAATTTCAGAAAACCAATAAGAACCCCAACAAGGGTTAATCTTTAAAATTTAATCTTTAAGTTTATTTGAATCTTTTAATTCTTTGTCGTTTTTATAAATGCTAATGTTTTAAACATCTTTGTAGAACTTGTAAAGCTCCTTGGAAGCTTCCACTTCGGGGTACATAGATTTCCATCAAATTTCGGAAGAATACCCCATTGTATAGTACTGAGAAAACAAATTTTCTTTAGTATCGATATTTAAATACCCCTAAAATTAATGCAACGTTTTGTTGCTTTAATAAATTTGAGTTCCAAAATTGTATATAATTTTCTTACAAAACTCTACTTATATTGTTTATATGTGTAAAATTAACTAATAAATTTTATATTTTTCAGTTTTCCCTGATCTAAACCTTGCATATTATAATAAAACCACCTATCTTAGACTCGCTTTTTATTTCGTGATTCGCCATCTAGGGACAGTAAATGAACCACAAATAATCGTCATTGCAGCGTAAAAACAATAAACTTATCATTTGACGCAACTTTTCTCGATGGACAAAAACTAAAATTTTTAACATTTTTAAACTAAATTTTACATTTTCTACTTCATTTCAAGACTTATCTTGATAATCATGTAGGTTTAGGTTTATGTTTCAGTGGTTGCTTACTGCACCACTTAGGCCAATTTTTAGGCCCATTGTGGTGATACCACTTATTCACTCCACATCATTAACCCACCTACTTCACCTACTCACACAACTACAGTATACCCCACCTGCACATTGCAAGCTCCATGTCAACCTGTACATTGACATGGAAGGTGGGTCGGTGCGTGACACGGAATTCTGCACTCCATCAGAGGGTCTTAGTTGTATTTATTAGCATCACCGATCGTAATCGATGATGAAAATTCGATTTGCATCTAGCCTCTGATGGGATTCGAACCCAGCACCTCCCGGTCCAAGTGCCGAAGCTTTAACCACTGCACCACTTGTCCGGTGATAATCATAACACCTCGATTTTATGTTTCTTAACACCTTGATGCCAAAATTTTTCACTGTTTAAAGGTAAAATATTGAGAAAGTTGATTTGCACGTTACACGTCAAACTAAACATTTTGTTAGGATAATCATGTATTAATCCCTCAATTATACATTTAACTTCTCCCTAAAGAACAAATTAGGTAAATTGGTAATTTTTTGAAGTTTAAAAATAAAGATTTTTTGGACACATCGTTTTTGACAATTTGAGTACCATACAGCATGATTCCGAATAGTTAATCCGCCGGGACTGTAGAGATGCCAAATTTTGGTGAAACAAAGTTCTTTTTATCAGTTCCAGTAATACTGAAAAAAAATATCTGAACTAATTTGTTCAAAGCTTAATTTATAATCTTTTTATTTTTCACTTCCGGTGGATCGATTTCGAACAAAAAACATTGGGATCTTCTAATTTGTGAAAAAACTTAAGTAAGAACTTTCATCCCGATCAATCAATCCACCTGGGCTGTGCAGGGACTGAATTTTTTTTTAAATACAGTTTATTTGTCAAAAAATCGTCGTTTCTGCTTAAATTTTGGAAAACTGGTAACAACCGGTATTTTTACAAATCTAATTTATAATCTTTTAGTTTTTAGCCGTTTCTCTCGTAAAAGATGTACTTTTCAAAATAGATACAAATGAAAAGGCTCCTGTGGAGGCTCTCACTTGGGACAATAATCACAACAATCTGTGGATCGATTTCAGCCAAAACCACTGGCATCTCCCAATTTGTGAAACAACTTAAGTATGAAGAACTGTTAAAAACATAATTTTTAAAAATAGTTTAGAATCTCTTAGTTTAACCCCATCTACGCTCAATTAAATTCAAAATATCTGAATTTAACCAAGGTGCAGTGGAACAGTTCCTTATATGTATTCGTTTTCGCAGTACACAAGTTGTATCAAAATTGGAAGTAAACTCTCCAACAATACAATTTACATCCTCAAAAAAAATTAAAAATACCCCAGTCTAAGGAAAAAAACTATTTATAAAATCCACATAATTTATTGTCCCGAAACCAGGAACTAAAGTATAATCAATTTTTTCTCCGGCACGACAAAATTTGAAATAGGCAAAAACCAATGATCAGAAATTGCAGGGGCAGCGAACTGTCTAAAAAAATCTATGTTAGGTTTATCTGGCTCATATACAATTATTAAATGGTAATAAGCGTATATCCAGTCTAGTCGGATAAAGGGTAAATAATATAAATTAACAACACGCAAGCAAGTACTAAGTTTGTTACTAATAAAATTAAAATCCCCACAACACTTAACTTTGAAGATTGTGCTAAGTACGCGCAGGAGGAGGATTATATCCAGGGTGTCTCATTGGGTTATATGATCAGAAATGAACAAGCATATGACCGGAAAATGAACCATTACCCACTTAAATTGCATTTCAAATTTTTTAGCATGGCAGATTACCATGAATCATGTAAATGCAAACAATTCTTCTAATAATTAAGATAACGCAATTATTTTCTACTATTTTAAAGGCACAGAGTTCTTCTTTCTTCTCGGGAATGAAAATTTTCACCCATAGTGTTTTCCATAAAGAAAACATTGGTGGATTTTTAAATTGTAATATTTTTAAATTGGGCGCAAAATAAAAAAAAATCATTTAATAATTTTTGTTTTTTATTTCAAATTTAAATTCATCAGACGATTTACTAAAAAATTGTTACTCCTTTGTCTATAATCACGAATAGTTTTTGAGATATTAACAATTCAATGTTGTACTTGTTGAAAAAAAGTATTATAAGTTGTATAAGTAAATAATTTATTTAATTTATCAGGGCTGAGATGTTGTACCATCACTTTTTTCGACTTTCGACTTAGTTTATGTCTCAATTTTCAGGAATTAATTAACATTCTATTTCGCGTAAACAATTATGTGTTTGTGTCGCAATTTCAACTTCTCAATATAATTGTGAGCTTTCTCTCTTTTCTACATTCCGATAAACGTATCACGAAAAAATTATTTGGTGATAATTAGAGTCGATTATTCTAGTAGTCTTAGAAATCATAGAAAAGAAATAGAGTGATGTTTTACTCGAGCAAGCTGAGAACACATTAAAAACACGTAGATTTGGAAACGAAATGGGCTGCCAATTACTCGTAAAAAATAAGACATTACTCTTAAGCAACGAGGAACATAATCATTCATATTTGTCATCCATTTTATGAACAACCGAATTGACATTTACGAGGAATGGAGTAACAAATTTCCAATATTCATGAGTGGCATCCAGAAAATCGATTATTATTTGTGATGGATTGGATAGACGCGTCTCGGATACTCGCAAAGTATCCTTTGTACACGAGGATTTAATTGCAAATAGTTCGATGTCCATGTGCTTATGTAGAATGTGCTAGCTTAATGGTATGCCATCTCGTTGTTGTTTGATGCAAGGTGTAGGGAGCCTGGACCGATTTATATATTAAAGTTACCAGGTATAAGTTTTACAACGTGTTTGGGAATTTTGCTTAAAACACTTTCGAGGTGTTCGTAAAAAAATTTCTTTGGTATGGTCTTATTTGACTCCATTGGTACATGAAACGGGTGTTTTTTTAAGCCTGATAGAACTTGAAATTGTAAAAAATAAAACAAAAAATTAAATTTTTATGAAAAATATACTCTGGCAGATCTATGTATACTCTGGCAAATCATCATGAATAGACTCACGCTTGAACAACGCTACGAAATTATTAAAATTTATTTTGAAAATCAGTCGTCGATTCGCGCAACTTATAGACGACTTCGTGATGTTTATGGCGCACATAATCGTCCATCTGAGCAAGCCATCCATCGAACTGTGGATAGATTTCGTACCACATACTCTCTAGAGGATGCAATAACATCAACACGTCGAAGGAATGTGAGTACTGAAGAGAACATCGCTGCTGTAAACGAAAGTGTGAAAGAAGATCCAAGTTTATCGACCTTGGAGGCCAGCATTGTTCGTGCTATTCGTGTCATGGCCGTATGTCGCAGTGCTCGAAAAAGTGGCCCAAAATTGGACGTCCATAATGCGTTTCGTCAAGAATAGCCGCGGTGCCCATATGCCCGAAATCATTTTCAAATATTAATTTGTTCAAAAATATTAATTATTTTTGATTACAATTTAATTGTTTGTGTTATTTTTTACAATTTCAAGCTCTATCGGGCTTAAAAAAACACCCGTTACATCTGAGTGCAATCTGAATTCGCAGATCCCGCTTTTTATGCTGCTGAAACTCGTTAAACCTGAGAATATCAGTGCTGAGCAGAAAACAAATCCGAACTCGTGCTTTGAGAACATTTACGTTGACAGAGAGTTGCTCCGTGGCGACTGTGATCGACGATGTTATTACCAATGGAATCTCTACTAAATTATACAAAATACATCACGCAACATTCATTTAATGTTAACCAGAAACCCTTAAAGTTATGGTGGGGTCGTAGTATTATCCAAAATGCTTCAAACAAAGGGTCACTGAAAAAATGTTAATTTTTCATTGGTTCCGACTAGTATTCGTTGAATAAAATAGTTTTTTTAGTTAACATAGATAAGCAAATTTAAGTGTTACCAGCAATATGATATGATATGTCGTGTGTGTACACATAAAGCTTTGCTTATACAGAAGTTTATATTTGTTGTGAACATTTTCATTTAAAAATTAAATTGGCACACCAAAAAAATCGAGCGATACTAAATTAATTTTCCATTATCTCGTGTAATCCAATTTTCATTTGATCTAACAATATACCAGATACCACCAACATTCAACAACAACAACTATGCAGTACTGACTAAGCGAGAAACCACGCCGGAACAGCACAAAAATCCCCTAACCAAAGTTTTACAAAAAAAAATACCAACATTTTTTTTTAATAAAAAAAATTACTTCAAAGTGGAAATAATAAAATTATTTTTTAAATAAATTTGGGTTTTGTTTTGATTTTCCGAAAATAGAAATAATAAATGATGTATGCACAAAAATAATTTGAATTCCCGGAATTAAGTTTTCCAAGCATTTTTCATTATTGGGAAACGAATCGTATCAGATCGGCTTTATTATATCCTGTAGCATTACAATTTGGTTACGTTTAAAGGTTTAAAGTTTTAGGGGGGACGGAGGTATGTACTATAACTAGTTGATATAGGATGTAGATAATAACTTCAGTTAAGGACAACGAAACGCTCGAAAGGGATGAAAAGATTACAGAAGTAATGCAGGTTGGTTCATGTAGTAGGTCCATGTCCAAAAGACAGCGATCTAAAAGAGAGTCGTCTGCGGTTGCACTTATTTTTATCGTGTATCGTCAAAATCTCTGGAATATATAAATATCGGGTTTATTAACTTATCTCCCACACGACACGATGGGCAGGAAGCCATTAACAAAGGAACATACGGAGAAAGTTTCTAATTAGCCTGGGAAACGATGTGGTTTCACATAACACAATCTGACGAAGAAGGGATGCGAACGAAAGAAGTGAGTTAATTCTCGATTTCATTCTTAGTACCAACCAACTTTTATAACCAGCAATAGGGGAAACGAATATGTATAAGTATTGCACTTGCCTCTGATTTTATAAAGGACAGTGTAAAGAACTTGAAAGTTTCAGAAGATCATCCTGTTTCATTCATTGTTATCTCGAATAATGCAGTGGATACATATCCCGCCAATAAATATTTTTGTAGAGCCTGGAGGAAAACCGACTGTACTACCTTAAGAAATATTTTTCGGCAGTGAATTACCGATACTGACTAAAAAATCCCCTGTACCAATACAGGAGCTTGATGACCCAGTGGGCAAGCTACATCTGATTTTTATAAAAAAGTATTGTTTTGGCTTTGCCATGGCTTGCAGCTATATTCAAGCTGGCCTACAACTTTGTCATATTGCTAGGAAAAAGAGACTGAAGTAAAGGTTATATTTATATCTAAAACGTGAAAAGCATTCCCAAACATCTTAGACCTCCACGCTTATCCTCTTTTCTCTTTTCTATAACCTGTCCGAATACATAGAGAGCTTTTAACAACATCAAACCGGAGGCGATTACAGGGCATTCACTTATCTGGGAGTGGACGAGTCACTCATCGACTGGATAAACCATATGCTTAAAATCAGGATTGTGTTGGCTAATCTGAGTGTATCTTTCATTAAAAGGTTTATGAGCCGAGACACACTGCACCGTGGGGTGATATATCCACTCTTTTCCGGAAGGCAATCATACCTATAACTGATCCTGGAAGGATGTGGTTTGTTGGTTGCATAAGTGGATCATATTACTATCAGCGTCTGCGGTAAACATTCTAACATCATCAGTGAACACGAGCTCACCATATTCTCCATTTGGGTCAACAGCTATGGTTTGGGACCGGTTTGAAATTTCTAACTAAACTTAAAATGTGTATCTACACAGATCAATATAGACAGAATCTATTCTTAAATTTTCCTATTGGGCTATTTTTATTCTTAAATTTGCTTTGATGTGACCGGATCAAGTGTTCCTTCAATACTGATTGGATATTGGATTTTACAAAGATATTCCAGGTGGTGGGGAATACTGTAGTAACGGAAGCTATTGTAAACGGCAGTGATAGTCATCATAGAGAATACTGGAATTAAGAACGACGTTAATAACGACGCATCAAGCGGAAGGAGAATTGATTACATGGAATGTTCACGAATATATATAGCTACCATATTTAGGAGTCATTGTCAATTATAAAAAGATAGGACTACCTAACTACAATACAGGAATTGTGTCTGTAACCTCAACTGTGTACTTCCACGAGGTTAAGGTAACTGAAAAATCCACTGCACGGCTAAACACAGTAGAGGAACATTCGTAGGGACGGGGTAAAATGGCTTCCGGGTCAGCGATTTGATTTCCAAACAATAATGCGGTTAGAAAACGAGTTTGTACTGAAAGCGAAGGTGAGACAACGGTGTCACGATTGGTTGCGATCATTATTACCCAAATATTTAATGACTCATCTCGACATTAGAGCAAAAATCTAAGCAAAATAACTGTTTCAGATAGAACACTATGTGCCTGAAGCTAGCCAATCTTGGAGGTCGACTAACTGAAACCAAAGAGATATTTGGGTCGCTATCAATTTGTAATACACAAAAATAAAGTAAGACTAAGTACGCGCAGACGCTAGACACAAGTAAATCTGAGGCATCTACGATCAAAACCGGGGTTAAGCACAGGCCACAGCCTCATTATCAACCTTCAATCGTTGCCACTGTAAAACCAGTAGCTGGCAAGGAGTCTACTTAAAAAAACCAGAAGGCTTTGGTCGACCACCTTAATGCCGTGATTGTCAACCAAAACAGTGCAGCAATAAAAGGTAAGGATTTGAAACATAGTTTCAAAACAGGGCGTAAAGACGCCGCGATAGTCAATCGGGTCATAGAATTGACACATCACAAGATTTTACAAAGAAAAAGGGGAACTATGTGGACACTGCTGTGATTCTGGTCATGGCCAGAAGGTCTGTCCAAAGGAAGCAAAGGCACCAAAATGTGTCAGCTGCAAACATGGTGATTTAAAAAATCAGTGGTCGAGACAGTGTGTCAACCGTACCACATTTGACTTTCCTGCAGCATAAATAATTGTTAAATCAAATTATTGAATTACTATTACACACCTAGCTAAGCGGCCAATGGGTGATATAATTGTCAGAAGCATTTCAGTAGTTAATGGTCAGTCCGGACTATGATTTCAGCACCCTCTATGTATTGGAACTTGCTCAATGCCCATATTACTGCGAGTATTTCTCGTTCAGTGGTGCTACAGTTTCTTTCCGTAGCGAATAACAAACGACTTACATATTCAAATTTCCTTTCATAATCTTCATCACCTTGTAGTACAGCACCCAAAGTATATAACGACTTGCATCGGCCATCAGGATAAACAATTTCTTAGGAACCATTTGCTGTAAAATCAGTATCCGTTAACAAACGATTTAAATTTTCAAAAGAAGAATTTTCAGCTTCACTTCAGTTACAGGGAGCATCTTTGCCAAATTGGTTAACGAGTAAGTGACATCCGTAAGATGGTTGATAAATTTTCGATACCACAAAAAGGTTTGTTCGGGTCAGTTTTTATCCCATTGTGGGGTATAATATGCCCTATAGGACCTGTACATTACGATGAAAAAATTACCCTTTTTTCGATTTTCTCGTAGCTTAAATAATCGTATTCGTTGGAAATCCCCAGATCACTTAAATTTTGATTTGAACTGTTTGGAATCACAATTATGTCATCTAGATATTCTAGAATTGTGACATAAGGAAGACCACCTCGAATTCGGTCGATGAGTCGTTGAAATGTTTCTGGCGTATTTTATAAATCAAATGGTGCAATGAACGCGGTTTTATCGCAGTCTTCATTGCTAGCCTTAACCTTCCAGTAACCGGGCTTACGGCTTACGGCTTAATTAATCATTAACATGAATAGGGACTGCTGAGCAAAATGCAAAAGGTCATTGATTCTAGGCAACGGATAGCAATCCGTAATTGTCAGCACCATTTAAACGTCTATAATCCACGAACACTCGAACTTTGTTATTCTGCTTAGGTATCACAACTACAAGTGCTGCCCAAGGCGACTCACACACACTTCCATGACATCTTTATCAAGCATTGAGATAATGGTTGATAAAGATGTCATGGAAGTAAAAGGTAAACGTGTATCATTTGCTCAGCAACGTCCCACTGAGTAAATCGTCCCACAGCTCGGTACCCTTTTATATAAGAACTTTTGCCGATGATACACTAGCGATACTTGCTCGTGATGCTGTATCTAGCAGGCCGGTTCTGTAGTTACCCCTAAAAGGGCGGTGTTTAAAATAGGTCTGTCTCGGAATTTCAAATCGATTGCACAATTGTCTAAACTATTGTAATTTATTGCACTTGATGAGGTGGTTGACCTTGATTTACACTTCAGACAATTTGTTCTGCAATTAGCCTTTCCCCGTTTGTACTTAACTTTGACTTCGCTTAAAATCGCCACCTCCACCAGTCAGTTCGTTTAACTCATTCTCGAATTGTGCGCGACAACTGACCGAAAATCATATCAAGTTGTGTTTCCGTCACTATATTATGTTTTGCAAAAAATACCCGTACTTTTGCAATAAAAAGGTTAATTCACATATTCACTACCTTTTTTCAGATTGAAAATTTTCTGAAATTGAACGCTGGTCTTCTAAAGCTGCTTGAAACACCTTTCTCGCTTCGTCGTAGAAATGTACACTTGATTTTATTCCATCCCATCATAATGCGGCCACACAACTACATTCGATTTCCCGTCGTATCGGCATGAATATTTCGCGAAACTTTCAGTCGTGTTAATAATTACAGTACCCATTTATTGTTGCGCGATTCCCACAGCTTAAATAGTCTTCAACAACCGGTTGAATTGAACGTGTATAAAATTATCCATTCACTTTGTGATCGCGCAACTGGTCGACGAATTTTGAGAAAAATTTCCACTTTTTATTAACTGACTTACTCGAAAGTCACCATCTGTTAGGCCTTTCTTTATTTGTAAATAAAACACACATTTTGGGATGAAAAGTCAAAATTTTTTATTGAGAAAAAAACGTGGTTCTATGCCATTTATGTATGAAAAACAATATAGTTCATACGCTCACCACGACTTCGTCTACAGGCCTGCATCCAAACATCAAACTTGTCGATTACTTTTTTTAATAAAAGCGGAACAATGACCTCAATTTCAGTTCGAATGTTGTTTTTAAGTTGATGAATTGTTTGTGGATGATTAGCATACACCTCACCTTTCAATTAACCCCACAAAAAATAATCAAGTGGTGTTAAATCCGAACTTCTTGGTGCCCAATTTTGTTGACAATAAATGGATTGTTGTGCGGCCTGCGTGGCATGGCGCCCTGTCTTGTTGAAACCAAAGGTCATTGACACGCAGTTCATTCAATTTAGGCCACAAAAAACCAGTTAACATATCGTTCCCCATTCACTGTAAGGGCATTTTCCTGTTCGTTTTCAAAGAAAAACGGCCTAATGATGCCACCAGGCCATAAACCACTCCAAACAGTGACTCTTGGAGGATGAACTTCTGCTTCATGAAACGAAGGATAACACAAGAATTTTCCGCTCCCCAAATTCGACAATTTTATTGACGTATCCATTAAGATGAAAATGAGCTTGATCGCTAAAGATGATTTTAAATAGTCTGGTGGCTTCAATTTTTGAGTTAGTTGAATTTTGTATGGATGTAAATTAAGATCAACATCCAAAATGCGTCGCAATGTGGTTCGTGAAATGTTTAGTTCTTGTGAACGATGCCTCGTTGATGTGGTTGGTTCATTACGAACACTTTCACTAACAGCTGCCATTGCATCAGGAGTGCGAATTGGATGAACATATTGATACGGCCTACGACCTTCCACTGAACCAGTTTCTTCAAAACGATCAATAATTTTGCCAATCAGTAGGACGTCCATGTCGACCAAAACTCGTTTTTGAACGATTATTTTCATAATAAATTAGGACAATCAAAATCCGTTGTTGTGCTACTCCATATATATGAATACTCCATCACGATAAATGGCATATTTTTGACTTTTAATATGTCAAAGAATTTTTAGAACAGAGAACATTAAGTACGCAAATTCATCGATTGAAAAAACTATTGGAGAACATGTCACTATAGTTAAAGTATAATGCAGGACATATTAAATTCTGAGCAAACGAGGATCGCGGTCAGTAGAAGCAACTGCAAAGTGAATCAACAAGTTTATGAGGTTGAGAGGTAACGTTGAGAGGTGCAGAAGAGAAGTGCAGCTTTTGTTGGGCGCCCGCCCCGCGACTTAATGTCTAGTGATTAGATCGCCGTACAGCCGGCACTGGATATTGGAAGGAGGTTTTAGTTGCTAAAAATCGGCGTCTTACTAACCTTAAAAGCAGCAGCAATTTAATTTTATATTTAGAGCTGGCACCTTCCCCATCGTCTTACCACCAAATAAACTACATCCCGACTAAAATGATTATAACATAACAATGACTTTTTAATATTCCCAATAAACATCTTCCTATCTCTCAATAACTTTAAAAGTGAAAAACGAAATTAATAACTTAATCCTTAAGCAAATTTGAAACAATATTATTGTGTACACCGTATCGATTAATTACCTTTCGAAAAGCCACTAACTATTTTACATTCGGTTATCTATGCTGTACCAACAAAACAAAACTCCCAGTTACCATAAATTATGCCCTAACTAAAAGTTTTACACAAAAATAACAAAATCGAGAAACTTTTATTCGAAATAGCTGATGTATATCTAGATACACCATAATACTAGTATAGTACATAAAAATGAAAATTTATGGAAAAGGACAAATTTAAAGTTCAATTCGCCAATATATCGATTACCCAATTTCTCTTACGTTCCGTTCTCAATATACAAAAAACTTTCCAATTATTACTATTTTATGGACGACAATAGTTTTGTAATAGTATTAATTATTGAATTAGTTTACTTTCTAAAATATTTGTATGTACTTAGGTAAAAATTTATGTAGTACTGTGGGAGCTTTATTCTAAGTTTTCCACTCATTGGACTCGTTATTGATGCCCATTAAACGTCTTAACTATCAATTATTTATTCACTTTAATTACCATTTACTATAGACATTGCTATATATATGAAAGAGGTTATACAAAGTAATGACCATATTTTGTCAGTCTACATCAGTAAACGTAACAAGACGCAATCATGGAAAAGAATATCCACGTTGAAATGGAGGATCTCTACGAGAAAGTATTGAATCCGAATCAACGGCAAATTTTGGAGGATAATCGACGTTTAAAGGGGAAAATGGCAGAGCTGAATCGTAAATTGGTCTCAATTCTTGTGTCTAACTTATATCTCATATGATTATTTATATTTTCAGAACATTTGGCATCCCCGTCGAATTTGTACACGCGACCCAAAGCTGTTGAACACAACGTGGATTTACTTGATGGACATGATTCATTCTATCAGACCACAAAAAGTTTGTTGGTACTGTTTCAAATTATGGGAGTTATGCCGATCATGCGCACTCCTGCTGGAATACCTGGACCCCGGACCACATTCCGATGGTGTTCTCGAGCTTTTTGTTGGGCATATTTTATTTACGGTTGCGAAACCATATTCGTGGTTTTAGGTAACGTAATATAACGTCCAAATAGTTTATTTTATGTAAATCGTAATAACGAATTTTCATACCATTTTCAGTTGCAAACGAGCGTATCACTAGATTTATTACCAACTCGGACAAACGATTCGATGAGGTGATCTATAATATTATATTCATAAGCATTTTGGTACCACATTTTCTACTCCCAGTGGCATCTTGGCGAAATGGTTTGGAAGTAGCAAAATTTAAGAATATGTGGACTCATTATCAATTGCAATTTCTTAAAGTGACTGGGACAGAAATTATTTTTCCAAATCTGTATCCATTGACATGGGCCTTGTGTATTTTCTCATGGAGCTTAAGCGTACTCATCATTTTAGCACAATACTATTTACAGGCAGATTTTAAATTTTGGCACACATTCGCGTATTACCATATTATAGCTATGTTAAATGGATTTTGTAGCCTGTGGTACATAAATTGTACCGCTTTCGGGACCGCTAGCAAAGCTCTGGCTAGCCGATTGGAATTAACTTTGGAGACGGAAAATCCGGCAGTAAAGTTAACCGAATATCGTCAACTGTGGGTCGACTTGAGTCACATGATGCAACAATTGGGCAAGGCTTACTCAAATATGTATGGAATTTATTGTTTGGTTATATTTTTCACAACAATTATCGCCACATTCGGATCACTAAGCGAAATTCTTGATCATGGAGCAACGTACAAAGAAGTTGGTCTATTTGTTATCGTATTCTATTGCATGGGGTTGCTCTTTATAATTTGTAACGAGGCATATCATGCGTCTCGCAAAGTAGGACTTAAGTTCCAGGAGAGACTGTTAAATGTAAATTTAACGGCGGTTAATATCGCAACGCAGAAAGAGGTGGAAATGTTTTTAGTGGCGATTGATAAAAATCCACCAACCATGAACTTAGATGGCTATGCTAATATTAACAGGCAGCTGATTACGTCGAATATTTCGTTTATGGCAACGTATTTGGTTGTGCTGATGCAGTTTAAATTGACGTTATTACGCCAAACCGCTCGGATTGCGATGCGCAACAACAAATTGAATCATACCACATATCAGTCACAATAAATCGTAACAAATGTTGTCAATATAGCACCGCATTAGGTACTATTTCCTGAAATCACTAAAATATATAACTATCATTCAAAAAAATTACAGTTTTGGAACAGTTTATAATCTGGTAAAATCTAAAAATGCTTTTAGATACCTTTTAGCTTCTCATATAATTTGTTAAGTTCTTGTATTCTTTCTATCTCAGTGTCTACACGCGATTGTATTGAATAAAGATTGTTGTAAAATAAATATTCTTTGTTTCAAGATTTTAAGCGAATAGAACATCTTACTGCTTCCGACCACCATCTGTCGATCTGACCATCCGTTTTAGCTTATCAGTGACCACTGGAAACATACAGGGTGTCCCAGAAGTGGACGATCAAACGAAACAGGATGATAGGGGAGCTCATTTCCAATAAAAATAGCCAAGTAAAGTTTTTTCGAATTGTTGATGGTGCAAAAGTTATTCCACTTTTAGTGTTTTTTAGTGAAAGCGCGTGCGCACCCACCAAAACATTAATTTAAAAATAGAAGAGTTCTTTTGTTTAACTTTCTGTTTTAATGCAATCTAGAAGAGTGTACCTTTCCAATAAAATCATTTTTATAAGCTATATTATCTTCTGTTAAATAAAAACAATGGTTTTGTAAAATTTTTGTTGATGTTTAAGTGATGCCAGCGGGAAACAATGTACTACAGAAAGTTGACCCACTATCAGAAAAAAATGCAACACTAATGCCAATTTTAAAATGATGTCACACACTGGGCTTTTGCGAACAGAATGTTTTTTATCAATTTATTTCGCAAAGTAAGTTGTGTTTATTAAAAAATGCACTTAACAAAATTTCGAAATTTAAAGTCGATGCTTTGTCAGAAATAAAACAAAATGATGAACACATTGTTTGTATACTTACGTTCAACTATACTAAATAGTGTTCAGTGGTGGAAAACAGCTTCCTTCTTCCTACTGTAAACGCTGTAGATGGCATGCGAGAAATGAAGGAGAACAGTTGTAATGATGCGGTCAAGCCTAACGCCTTCTCTCCATCTGCCATTAACATCCAGTTATAACATTAATTTTCGGACAGTTGCAGGTGGAGACACAAAATGTCAACGAGTTGCAGTATGAGTAGTGATAGGGGCAGCTGAGTCGGCCTACTTATTCCAGACGACCTACATTATTTGCGGAAGTGAAAGTGCATCCGGAATTCCCAGTTAACATTAAGTTATACTTTAACGTCAGAAAATGTTGACGTGTCCTGACATATAATAAAAAATAGATCTTATTTTAGTCAAAATATCAAACCAAAAACAGGAAACTTTAAAATTAATCGAGTTATATAAAAATACAGAGTGTTTTTGGAACATTCATTCCAAAATATTTATAAGGGTTGACACAAAACATAATGCTTACAGACAAATTGCAACCGAAATGGGCTCAGATGAAGATGCAATGAAAACGAAAATTAAAAGTTTTCGATCTTGCTATACAGCAGAGTAAATTCTGAACCAGAAAAGGACGAATTTGAAATTTTTGGGGCCGAAGTACTCCCAACTCTTTCGCGGTTCGCTTTTCCCGTCCTACCTTATGCATTGCTTGCCAAATCGAAGAAGCTAAAATAGGCCCGATTTACGTAAAACCACCTGCACATTGCATAGCTCCATGCCAACCTATAGTACTGACATGGAAGATGGGTCGGCCCATGAGTTGTGCACTCCGACAGGGGGTCATAGTTGTGTTCATTTTCATCACCGATCGTAATTAGATGATGAAAAGTCCCTTTTGCATCCTGCCCCTACTTGGACCCGGTACCTTCCGATCCAAACGCCAAAGCTTTAATAACCACTGTGCCGTTTGGTCGGTACATGATTCTGTTCATCATCAAGATACATCTTTGAAATTCGTTTCAACCAATGGTACAGCATCAGATGTTCTGAACGATACCATACTTGCCGCGGATATAGATGAAAATGCTATATTTTAATTTTATAAGTTAAGATTTTATTTAAAACTATTTTATTATAATTTTTTTTAAATTTAAAATGAATTGATACTTAAATTAAAATTTAAATTTAATCTGCGGTCGGTTTATTACAATACAATATATCTGCGAAGGCTAACGATAAAATTTAAAGGTAACTATTTGTTTAATTGTTCTTGTCAATTTTGAATATGTTTATGACAAACGATCGAATCAAAACTATTGGTAGGTGAAGATACCTCCTGATTATCAATTGGTTGACTGATTTCTTTAGTTAAAAAATTATGTAGCCCACACGAAACTTTAACTATTAAATCAGTAGTTTCGAGGGAGGTTTCAATTGGCCTTTGAAAATTTCGAAATATTCGAAACCGTGTTGCTAACCGGCCACACGCATATTCCACTGTCATACGTGCTCTGCTTATTCCATAATTGAATACCTTTCAGGCACACTCAACTCTATATTTCTATTAAATGGTTTAACCATATTGCGAGAGAGGCATCATCGCCGACGAAAAAAAAGAAGTTTCTGAATTTTGCCCTGGTAATTTTGCAGGCTCTAGACTCTCCAAATAGACTTTTATCAGTGCCTGATAAAACGCGCTGTCTTTGTAAATGGTACTGTCGTTTATTCTGCCATTTGAGCCCACATCAATAAATACAAAATATCGATGAGCATCAACAATTGCAAACAAAATTATGCTGAAGTACCCCTTATCGAAGTAAAAATTAGATCCTGAGTAGCAGAAGCCTTAATTCTTATGTGCTAAGACGCATGTGGAAATTGCCAAACTTCTGGTACAAACTTAGATATTGTCTTATATGACACTCTACAATTCCAATGATCGATACGAGTCTCCCGAAGCAATAAACCGTAAAGTTGCTGCTAGCCTAACTCTGACAGAAATAGCATCTCGTAATACGGTATTTTGTTTTTTAATGATCGGCTCGACCTGAAATGTATAATTAAGCTCATTGAAATTAAGTATAAAATATGATGGACATGAGAATACTGTCGTTCATTGTAAACCAGAAGAAACTCACCAAAGCTAAAATTTCTTCAAATTGACTGATGTGCATTCTAATAAAATTCTGGAAATTACTGCCAGAGCCCCAATCCAAATCTTTAAGAAAGTGCATTTACAAATCATACTCTCCTCTTTTAACTAAAAAAGGATTGACCCAAAAAGCGGGTGTTCTTCTGTTTCTTTTTTCTCGAAGCAATTTTATTCTATTTTTGCCATATATATTTGATCGTTGCAAGAATACCAATCTACAAATGATTTTGAATGTCAAATTTATGGCAGATGTACCTCACTCGAAGCCATATTTGATTGTGTTACCCGATATGTTACTGTTAATGACATAACGTATGTCAGGTGGAGTGGCCGTGTAAATAACGTATATTTATTATTCTAACATACACTCTCCACCTGCCATTAACGTCGAGTTATACCATTAATTTTAGACCAGTTGCATATGGAGACACTAAATGTCGACGACTTGCAAGATGTGTTGCTCAAGTATATACTTTAATGTTAGAACTTTATATCAATCAAAATGTTAGCATTTTTGACGTTTTTGTAACTTTCAAAATGGCTTTTTGTGGTAAATACGCTTTACGGTTTGTTTGTGCCATTTTAATGTGATTGAATTGAAAACAAATTTTAAAATAATTTCGTTTTGTGTATTTCGTATGATTAGTGTAATAATATTTAAAATAGACCAAACACAAGAAACATTAAAATTAATTAATTTATATAAAAATAAAGAATGTCTATGGAATATTAATTCTAAATTATTTCGAAGAGTTGATACAAAAAAACAACGCATATAGGCAAATATCGGCTCAAATGGAATCGGAATAAGACCTTACTAAAAAGTCTTCGGTCGTGCTACACATCAGAGAAAAAAAATGAAGCATCAAATCTGGAGCCGGTCTGGGTGAAATTCGAGAACCATCCTTATTTGATTACAATGAAATTTCATTTTGGGATAATGTATTGTTTATAGGAAAGGCCGACATAATTTAAATATAAGTTCCTTTTAATATTTGGCATTCAATATTTTTAAATGTTTTTGTTTATAGATTTCTGAAACTAGTAACGCATCCAAAAAACATCTATAATCGAGATTTATATCCGCAGTAAAGACTACCGAACCAAAAAAGGATGAATTCAACATATTCGGACATTCCATCGCTTCGCAGCTAAGTTACCAGAAGTTCACGCATTGCAATGTATGGCGGCTATTCGGCAACATTTGACTGAATTAAGGGTGTGTGTAATTAACTCCGGCGATTCAAACCCAAAATGTATAAGAACACATTCTTTTGAACAACCGTTACAAACGTATTATAGTTATCCTAATTCGAATGATTTACAAACCTGATGCAAAGACGTAAATTACTAACCACCAATATCATCTTTATCATTTCAACTACCGAAGCTCCACAAACCCTGTTGAAACCTACTGTGTGCCCACCATCCCTCATTTCACCAACGTCATCATGTGAATGCTCCATCGATTAGTAAGTAACTCCCTAATTCAGCTTCCTCGTCATCATCTACAAATCAGTTTTATAACCATCCAAGAACGGTTCAGCAAGCCCCGTTAAAAGCTGTAAAGTACGAGCAATCAAGCTCATAACTATACCTACGCCGCAGTATTCCCAAAGCAGATTACCGCAATCATCCCGTTCATCATTATCCTTAATGAACTAGCAGGCGCCTTTTAAACCAAAACTAGCACTCCCGTTCATATATTGTTGTTTGAAATTATTTTTTAAGTTTTAATTTGAAATCAGTTAATTACCGTATCGAAATTGGATAGGAATAAGATATTTCTAATTTAATTTTACGTTTGAAAAAATGTACACCAACTGTTTACCATAGTATGCCAGAAAAAAAATTTACGACAAAAATACTACGAAAAATCTCTCATAATTCCTTTTTCCTATAGGAAAGCCAGGATCGACCTACTGTATGGCGATTCTAGCTTTCCTATTGGAAAAGGAAATAGGAAAAACATTTACATAGCATTTCCTGGACGATAGTGGAAATTGGCGGACGAGGCGATGGCCGATTCTGGCAACCACGGGAGTCCGGGAATGCATTTTTCCTCCGAATTGTACATACTATTTTTTCTCCGATCGGACTTTAAAACGAATATAAACCCAAAGTAATTTTTAGTATTATTCATTAATTAAGAAATCAAAACAAAGTAAAAAATCGAAAATAATATAAAATTATTGCTTAGTTAGCCACGACATCATAAGACATAAATACATTTTGTTTTTTTTTTTTCAAAAGTTGTCAAGTTTGTGTACTTTATAAGTGTACTTTTATTTCTTCTAAACAATTAAAAATCCATACGGAAATATATTCCCGGCCTAGGCCAGAAAAAATATTCTCGTACTATTATTACTTGTTGCTTAGCAACAAATACATCATACTGGAATCATGAGCTTTTCGTTTCGAAAAAACAACGGAAAGATATATTTTTTCCTACGATCGGAGAAAAATATAATTGTTTGGCCTACTGAGAAATCATGTTTGATCTAAATTTTTATAATTTAGGAAATATTTTTTCCGTATCGAAATTGGATAGGAATAATATTCCCAATTTAATTTTGTTTATGAAAAAATTTACACCAACTGCTTACCATAGTACGCCAGAAAAAAAAATTTTTAACGACAAAAATAGTTACTACGAAAAATCTTTCCTAATTTCTTTTTCCTACAGGAAAGCCAGAATCGACCTACTGTAGGTCGACTCTGGCTTTCCTATAGGAAAAGGAATTAGGAAAGAAATTTTCGTAGTATTTTTATCGTAAATTTTTTTTTTATGGCATACTATGGTAAGCAGTTGGTGTAATTTTTTTCATAAACAAAATTAAATTAGCTATGTTATTCCTATCCAATTTCGGTACGGAAAAAATATTTCATAAATCATAAAAATTTAGATCAAACATGATTTCTCAGTAGGCCAAAAAATGATAATTTTGACAAAAATGCTATGTAAATGTTTTTCCTATTTCCTTTTCCTATAGGAAAGCCAGAATCGACCTACTGGTATGTTATTCTTATTAAAAATTTGATTTTGAAGTTTGAATAATGAGATGCGAGTACACCCAAAAAAAAAAAGTGGTTAATCTGAATAAACCGCAAGTTAACTTGAAGAAATCGCGTTTGATATAGCGTCAACGAAGGTGGGTAATCAGTTTTATTACTTTTTATTCAAATTGAATATTAAAGAGTAATTTTTTTAATTTGATGAAATTTCTTCGAACTGAATAAATTGATTGAAGAAATGCAATTGAAAAACCGACAAAATTTATTCAATTTAATTAAAGATTCAGCCATCGAAATGAATAAAATTTCGTCAAATAAAAGAATTTTTACTGCTGATTTAAATAAAAAATTCATTGATTTGAATAAGATCTAGTCATTTTAATTCATTAAATTTAATGAAAGCATTGTTGGATCGAATAAAACTGTCATCAATTTAAAGAAAATATTTGTTAATTCAATGAAAAATTATTTAAAATATATATATATATATATATATATATATATATATATATATATATATATATATATATATATATATATATATATATATATATATATATATATATATATATATATATATATATATATATATATATATATATATTTATATATATATATAAATATATATACCTGTATTAATTGCAAATTGTAATGGAGAAATTTCATAAAAGTATAAATAAAAGAAACACAAGTAAATAATTTTATTAATGATATTGTATTTATTCCAAAATTTATTTGTAGGTAGTACAAAAATAAAATATGTAACTTCAATTAAGTTTTTCATCTTGATAACTGATATTACTTTAATGCTGATATTAGGCATTCCACCTGCACATTATGCTTATCATATTTTGTTCTAATATTAAAAAAATATTTTTGAATGAACCTCCACACTAAGTGGGATGCTAATGGATATTCCAAATTAAAAATATTGAATATTTTAAAACAAATATCCACCGCCTCAATAAATGAGTTCAAAATGTATTTTACTCCATCGAAATACACAATAAACTCTGTTGGGTCTAAAATACTTCCGGTAACCAGAATCAACGGCTGAATAGGAAATTTATTTGCATTTCGGCGCATAATTTCCTCCTCGCACTCTTGTACAGTTCGGCCCAAAATTAAGAAACTTCCTTGCGAATCACTAATTGAAAATTTAGTTCTGACCCTTTTATTGTTTAGTCCTTCTACAACGCTGGTAGTTGGAACCAGTACGCTATGAATTAAATGAAAAATGGCGCAACACCGACCATCTAAAAAAATAAATTATTTAATTGTTGTAATTTAATAAATTTTGAATTCTATTAACTTACTTTCAGTACCATGTTTCCATTGTTGCAAGTCTTCAAGAAGTTTTTTTGATGACGGATCCTTTATTTTTTCGTTAAATATTGGTAATATTTTAAAAGCAAATGCGTTGAAGCTTAAAATAAGACTCGACGCATTTGGATATTTCTGTAAAAAATCCATATTCACCTGTGAAGTAAAAAGTAATTATTTATTTATATGTATATAAATCTCGAAAGAATTTACAAAATATTTTTTCTTGATGAAATGACATTTGCATACGCTTTAATCTCTTTGTGTTTAGCTTCAAACCTAAAACACCAAAAATGTTTAGGCGGTCCAGAAAATTCTATAACCGTTGGATAATGCAATAAAATATGATGCTTTGGTTTAAGCGTGTCTGCAAAAAGCTCCACATATTTTTCATTATGCTCACGAATTAAATATCGAAGAAGCGAGATATCGTCTACCGTAAAATAACTTCTAAGAAGTAAATTTATTAGTTGTAAAATAAGAAGTAAAAATGTCCAAATTTTATCGTCGTCTGGTATCAAATCCCCTATCATAAGCGGTAAAAGATAAGTAAATGTTTTCATTTTGCTTGCCGTCATTTTCAGTCTACAACGTTTTATGTGATCACCTACTATTGGTTTCGACAAATTACCAATTTCTATAGCACCATAATTAAAATTTTGCTTACGAAAATTCAGGACTTCTAGAGAAAATATTTTCATTTTATCAATGTAATAGTCAAGTATTTTACATATATCATAGTGGCAGATACCCTCAAACAAATCATGCATCATATCAACCGCATAATTTTGAACAACATGGAAGGAATGAATATCGTTTAAAGGAGAATTTTGTACTATTCCAGTTTGTTCGAAACAATTTATCTCAATATCTGCCTCATAATTTTGAATATTTCGCATATATGTGTCGTCTTGAATAGCCATACGATGTGTTTCGGCTTTTGTGGCTTTACAAAAGCGACAAAAAAACTTACTTGAAAATGATTTACTAAAATCACAAATCGAATTAACGCCTAAGTTATCACCTATAACCAAACCCAAAATAAATCTAACATTCACAATTCCATTGGCTGTATTTAAAAATATACCTTTGCATTCAATTTCGTTTATTTCTTTGATTAAATAAGTCAAACAAGCGTCATTGCCGAATTTTTTTATATCCTGTGATTTAATAAAACCCGCAACAAAAATATTTTCAATTTTTGAAATATTATTTGCTAAGGGAAAGCTATAATAAATCCCACATACTGACTGACATTGGGTACCCAAAGGATTATTTATTTGAAAATCATCAGTAAACAGAAAATAAGGAATACAAATGTCACCACCATATTCAGAAGTTTTTTGTTTCCATAATTTTCCATTAATAAAATTAGATAATAACTCTGGCCTAGTTTTAATATTTTTCATATTATCAAGCATTTCATTCCGAGTATTACCTTTCTCAAACATTTTCTTTATTTGAAATTTTAAAGGAATAACAACACCTTTAGTTAACTGTTCATCATAAACAACTTCACCATTTTGCATTGACATCGATACAGTCTCATTTATGGAAAACTGGACTATGTCCTCAGAAAAATCATGCTGTTTTAACCAGCTGTGTAGCAAATAATCAGTTTCACAATGTTTGAAGGGATTTGACAAATTTTCTATGTAGTTCAGTAAAAAGTTCCTGGTTTCCATATCGTTAACTTTTGTTGAACAAATTTCTTTTAAATAACCAGTTACGGGAGCTAGAAGTGTATCGACAATTAATTTTTGAATATCCTCGACGATTTTTCGTGTAAAATTGTTGTTATTGTGAAGAAGAAGAGTGAACTTAGTAGCGGCCTCAGATAAGGAATTTATTGAAAAAGGGGATGAATTGTCAATTTTTGAAGTATCTGTTGAATAATTTTCATAAGTACCTTGAGGTGTACTTTCATTAGATAAACGTAACTGAGTAATAGTTTGAATTTTTCTCTGGTTAGCAGAATCGCCCTCCGTAGTCATAATATTATTGGATTCATGTTTCTTAATAACATGTTGTCTAAAACTTTTAACGTTAGTAAACGATTTGTTTGCGCATACTCCCTCACAACATTCATACGTACTGTGGTTGGTTAATGAATGAATAATATTTAAATGTACAATTAAAGATTTCAAGTTTAAGGTATCTAACTGACACAAAAAACATTTCATGTTTAGTCAATAACAGTTCAGAATAAGCTACCACTAATAATGTTTTAATAAAAAAATATTAAACAAGTTCCGAATGATTTGACCTGCAATTTTCCTAATATTATGTTCATATTTATTATTTATTCATAATTTTATTAATTTAACTTACCTCTAATCTTTTTCAATTATTAATCGATCGTTAAATCAAAAACCGGGCTTAAATTTCGAGCGATGTTTTGGGGTTTTACAGATTTTCGGTTCCCCAAATTTGAATGAAGCCTTATTAAAACAAATTAACTTCCTAAAAATAAGAGAAAATGTTTCAAATAATGATTTAGTTTTTGACTATATTTTAACTTGCTATGAAGTTTACAATTTACAACACTATGCTGTCGATGACGTTATTTGCACGACATATTATTCTATAATTTGATGATAAAATTCTCTTATATATCATAGTGCAATGGTCTAGAGCATTATATCATGCAAGTTAATTTTGCTTTCAAGCGTATAGAACTTTGAAAACAAAATATACATATTACCAATATATTTTCCGGAAAGTAGTTTATGTAAAACACAAACACTTTTTTTATTTAAATCAGCAGCACAAAAACAAGAACAAACCACAATTTGCCCCAAAAATAAAATAACAACAACAATTGCAATAAAATTATTGTATTATTACAGTAAAAACTGGATCACAATTATTCAAATGTTTACTTACCTATTTATTGTTATTCTTACTAAGTTATATTGTTATTCACTGACATATTAATTCTTATTTCAAATTTAAAGTTCTATTTTAACTCGAAATATGTATTTTTATACGTTTACGTATTATTTTATACGATTTACTTCGTACGAAATGTTTTCGAATATACAATACGCCTTGAAATGACTTAAAAGTAGTTTTCCTCGTTGTTTAAAATAATACAACCGACCTTTCGTCAATTTGAAGATATTTCTTCAAAATTACGCTTTTTTTCCTTGAGAGGTGGTTAACAATTTTGTTAAATTGAATAAATTTATTTCATTCAACGAAAATTAGTAGAATTTTATGAAACATTAATTCTTCAACTTTACCACAATTTCTTCAAAATGAAGAAATTTAGTCAAATGTATTATTAACGAAAAATTAAGCAAATTTGAAGAAATCTTTTGTTAATTTGAATAAAATAAAATTTTAATTTTTTTTTCTGCAATTAATTGAATATTTCATAATCAAGTCAATAATAATTACCATCAAATTCAATAAATCGTTTCTTCAAAGTTCAACGAAATCGATTATTCAATTTCACCTACGAGATTTTTTTGAGTGTACTTGGATTAAATGAATTTCATTTGCGATATTTTATTAAATTTTATAAGAAGTAGATATTAAATCAAGTCATTTTTGAATAGCTGTTATGTTTAATAAGAATAAAAATTAAAAATTGGGTTTTCATTTTATTGTACATTAATTTATGTTGTTCCATTGGCTTTCGATTATACCATTCAATATTCTCTTCATCTTCTATCGGTTAAGCCATTTCCTTTGATAAGAAATTGTGAAGATTACAAGCAGCTTTAACTATCAAATCGGTTGTTTCTAGGTTAGTTTCGATTGGCCTTTGGAATATATGAATTCGTGCTTCCAAACGCGCAATCCACTAGCATTCGCGCTCTGCATATGCGGTAAGTAAAAACCTTCTCTCCGATGAAAAAATCCGAATCTTGCCCGTAAAAATGTTAGGACCAGGAATGTCCAAATATCCTTTTATCAGAGCCTCATAAAATGGACCTTATAAATAGTACTATCGATTGTTTTGCCATTTGATCCCGCACACCGGTGAATATAAAACGTCCATGTGCATCAACAACAGCAAAAAAAATAAGCTAAAGCACCCTTTGTAACAATAAAAATTAGATCCGGAGTTAGGAGGGGTTTTAATATGTATATGCTTTCCGTCGACTGCACCGAGAGTTTGCGGAAATGGCCATAATTGGTTAAAATCTGTTACAATTTTACACCATTCATCCTTCTTTCGAGGAACCTGTTTAAATTAATTAAATGTGTTATGAGTTTGTGATAATTTAAATTTATAATTAATGTGTTTTTATTTAAACTTTTGGTTGAAATACATTACATACGAGTATAGCTAGCAAAACTTCCGGAACAAACTTAGAAATGGTCCTGAATGAGACTGGACAAAAGCTCGAATGACCGATATGAGTCTTATAATGCGATAAATTTTGACGTAGTTCCTAGTCTAACTCGTGTTTTGTTTTTTTATTGCTGGTTCGATCTGAAATATAGGATTTGATTTGTTACGAACATGCATGACGTATTTATGAACGGTATGAACGGTATGAATTTATGTTTGATGACTGATCTGAATCCGTCGTTCCACACGTTGATTCTTTCGTCTGTTAACTGTTGTTAGTTTGTTGGTGAAGGGGAAGGAAACGAGGAAAGAACCACGACGAAAGAATCAAAATGTGGAATAGCGGAATGGCTCGATTTTTATTTATCTAGTCCATTTTCATTGCTATTCCAAATGGAAAAAACTTTCATTGCTATTCCAAACGGGCTAAAAATTGATAAACGAAAGACGAAGTAATTTTTCATTTTTCACCGAAATTTGAAACTCGAAAATACTCACCAAACGTAAAATTGCTTCAAATAGTATAATATGCATCCTCGTAAAATTTTAAAAATTACTGCCACATCCCCTATCCAAATCTTTAAGTAGGCGCATTTCTAAATCGCGTTCGCCTCTCTTAATTAAAAATGGCTTAACCCAAAAATAAATTGTTTCCTTTTTATTTTTAATTCGTCATTTAATTTACGTTCTTCAACTTTATTTAACTCTTTCAAAACATTAATTCCAAGGGCAATTTTAATTTTTTCTCGCGCAAGCTAAAATGCTAAAAAGTAGATTTATCTTAAACAAACTCCAAACCACAAATGATTTCTAATCACAAATTTTTTGTAGGTTTACCTCGCTCGAGGACACCTTTAACATTTTTATTGCACGATATATTAATGTCAATGCTAAGACTTATGCCAGGTGGAGTAGCCAAGTAAAGGAAAGGTTACAACAACAATGGTAAACTAAAGCATAACAATTTATTTAAGCAATTCTAGTAGCCGGAATTAAACAAAATTTATGGTATAAAAAGTAAAACATTTTATAATTCATGTTAGTAGTTCCATACATACTCGTACATACTCGAACGTTTATAATTAGAATGTCAATAAGCTATATGGCTTATTCCCACCGCGAATATGTAGAATTGCATTTCATTTATGGCTTGTAATGGCAACGCCCGAGCAGCAGCAAGAGAACACCAGAGACGATATCCAAATGGGAACGCTTTCCCAATTACAGGATATTTTAAAACGTACATCACATGTACAATGAACTTGATATAGACGAATATAGAGACGACCCATCTATATATAAGTTTTCATTGTTTATCAAGACGTTCGGGAATGCTACCATCCACGTTGCATTGTAATTTAAAAAGTAATCAGTGGCACTCTTACCTTGTGCAAAACAGTGAACAATACCTTTTACCTGCTGACCATGAAAAAAGGGTGCAATTGTGTCAAGAAATGCGTCATCGATGCCAATAAAATACGTAGTTTTTTAACAATATTTTATGGAGTGACGAAACATGTTTTCAAAGGGGGGATATTAAATATCCATAATTTGCACTATTAGGCCCGCGTAAATCCGAAATAAGTGCGGCGTAGTCGGTTTCAAGGCCAATTTGGAGTGAACATGTGAGCAGGAATAGTCGACGGAAAATTGATTGGCCCATTTGAACTCCTACTTCGGATCAAAGAGGAAGTTTAACCAAGTTTTCTACAAAATGACTTGGATGAATTACTTGGTGACGATTCTCTACAAACACGTGGAAATATGTAGCTGTAGCACGATGGAGCTCCTCCTCACTATGCACAAGTAGTGAGACAACACCTGAACGTAAATTATCCAAGCCGGTGGTTTGGAAGTGGAGAGTCCATTACATGGCCACCGCGGTCTCCTGATCTAAATCCTTTACACTTTTTTCTGTAAGGTTCTTATAAAGAGCTGGTTTATGAAAGAGTAAACCAGACCGATCTGGAGATGCGGCAACGTATAATCGAAGTGTCGAATATTATTAAAAGTAACGAACGTCCGTTTCGACGGATTAAGCAAAATATACGGCGATGCCGATTATGTATTTTGGCAAATGATGGATACTTTGAACACTTAAACTAATATTTAAAATGAATAAAAAAATTTATTTTATTTATTTTGTTGTATTTCTGACAAAGCATCGATTTTAGAAATCGAAATTTTGTTCCATGCATTTTTTAAAAAACATTCTGTAGTACATTGTCTTCCCGCTGATGTCACTTAAACATCAACAAAAAAAATTTGAGAAACAAAGAGACTTTACAAAATCATTATTTTTATTTAACAGAAGATAATATAGCTACCGACCAAATGGCACCAGATTATGCAACAGATTACGATCTGTGATGAAATGGAACACATCTATGACACCCTGTCGTAGTGCAAAACTCATGGGCCGACCCCATACCAGTATAGGCTGGAATGGAGCAATGCAATGTGCAGATCGTGATAAAATCGGACCTCTAACCGTACATCCTCGAATTGGCTGACACTGGCGAGTTGGGAGAGCCTTGGCCCCAGAACAGATTGCAGCGATAATGATAAAATAAAATAAAAGATAATATAGCGTACAAAAATGATGTTATTTGAAAGGCACACTCTTCTAGATCGTATTAATATAGAAAGTTAAACAAAAGAACTCTTATTTTTTTTAATTAATTTTTTGGTGGGTGGTGCGCATGCGATTTCTCTAAAAAACACTGAAAGTGGAATAACTTTTGTACTATCAACAATTCGAAAAAACTTTGTTGGAAATGAGCTCCCCTATCACTCTGCTTCGTTTGATCGTCCAATTCTGGCGCACACTGTATATACATATGATCGGTTTAATAAAAGAATTGACTTAGGAAATAGTCTTACATCTTAATGGGATCAAACTTTAATCAGCATTCTTAAGATAAACAAATTATCTCATAATATTAAATTGTTATCATATAATGGTAGTAAAAATTCTAACATACGAAAATAATAATTCCAAATTAAATATTTTTTTACCGAAAAAACGGCACGATGTTTAAAGCTTTGGCGTTTGGATCGGGAGGAACTGGGTCCGAATCCCGATAGGGACAGGATGCAAAAGGAAATTTTCATCAACAGATTACGATCTGTGATGAAATGAAACACAACTATGACCCCCTGTCGGAGTGTAAAACTCCGACCCATCTTCCATGCCAGTATAGGCTGTAATGGAGCTATGCAATGGGCCGATGATGATAAAATTTGACCTATAGTCGTACGTCCTCGATTTGGCAGGCAACTGTGAAAGGTAAAGACGTGAAAAACTAACTGCGAAAGAGTTGGGAGTGTTTTGGCCTCAGAACCGATTGCAAAGATTAAATAATAAAAAATTAAAAAATATATTATATATATTTTAGGAAAGCGTTTTATAAAGTCTAGTTTCTCAGATAATTTAAAATGTTATAATATTAAATTTTATATAGTACCAGAACAGACAATGGCCGCATCGGAATGTATATAAGGTCGCGAGTTTTTAAATCTTGTTGGGGTTAGAAAAAAGTGTGTTCAAAGTCAAACCGAATTAGAATGAAACTCAAATTTATAATTCAAGCTTATTAATTTCCCCTACTTCAATCGAATGTAATGCAGTTCCTTTCACATCTCAGCAAAATATTTCAGATGCTGTTAACGATGATAGAGCCGGAAATTCTCTTAGTGAGAATTTTTTATCGAAACTTGTTTTAGATATAGACGTAAATTTTCCAGCCGATGATTCAAAGGTTGTTAGTTTGTTCGATAAATTCTTGGGTCCGGGTTATAAGGAAGATACGAATGAAAAATTCACTAGATGAGTTATTAAATAAATATCAGTCACTTCCTAAACGAAATGAGCCCGAAGTCATATGTAAAATGAGTTTGAATTTGTCTGTCGATAAAATAGTTCATTCTTCACCTCGAAGACTATCTGTTAAGGAACGAGAAATAATACGAAGTATCATAAATGATTTATTTGCAAAAGGTGTAATAACATATAATAATAATGACTATGCAAGACAAATTGGGTTATTTTCTAAGAAGTATGGTACTCGTACGTCTGTCTGTACGTATATATGTATATATAGATTATAGAAATTTAAACAAAGTTACTATTAAGGATATAGGTACATATTTCCATTACCTTTAATAGAAAACTGCCTGGATCGTCTAAGAAATAAACAAATATTTACGTTAAAAGATTTAAAAAAAGGGTTTCATCACGTATCCGTAGATGATGCTTCAGTTAAGTACACAGCGTTTGTCACTCAAGAATCGGATGGCCATTTTGAATATGTTAAAATGCCGTTCGGACTGGCTAATGCTTCAACTGTCTTCCAACGATTTATTTCGAAAGATCTTATGGAGTTGATAGATTCAATTTTTCAAGCTAATTCACCTTAATTGTTTGGAAGTACACGTGCAATAATGTGGATTTTTCCGATCGAAAATAGATTACTTAGGATATAAGATCGATATTGAGGGAATTTACACCGAGTATCAGGTACATAGACGCTATTGAAAGTTATATATTACCCGAGAATACTAATGAGTTTCATCGCTTTTTCTGGATTTGACTAGTTATTTTAGAAAGTTGGTTCTAAATCAAGCCGTTATAGTTCAACCTTTATTCTCCCTTATTAGTTAGAAAGAATGCTAAATTGGAAATGGGTAAAAGGGAATTGGAAGCATTTGAAAACTTAAAGTCGCATCTAGTTAGCCAACCAGTTTGGCAACCAAAAATGTTTGATACTAATCTCGTTAGTGAACTACATACGGATGTAAGCCAGGTTGGATTTGGAGCCTTATTTGTGCAGAAACATAATTATAGTCGAATATATTCTATATTTTATTTTAGTAAAAAAACGACCGAGGCTGAATCCAAGTATCACTCTTTTGAGCTCGAGACGTTAACCATTGTATATGCGCTCAAGCGCTTTCGCAAATATTTACACGGGACACGTTTTAAAATAGTTACTGATTATAAGTAAATGAAACGAACCCTAAAAAAGAAGGGGCTAAACTTAACGAAGTTTCGTTGAATTTCTTAAGTAAAAATTATGTTTGGCTGGGTAATATCACTGACAAGCCATTTATCGTACTCTTATTTTTTTTATTAAGTTAAGTTTTTGTTCTTGACTGGTTCCCACTTTAGAACTTAAAACTAAAAACCTAATATGGAAAAATAAGCTTGGATCGAAAATCCTAATACTGTGGGCAAAAAATAGTAAAACTTTGTTCATAATTTTAAAATTCTTTATTTATTTCTCCAAATCTATTTCGTCCCCCTCAAAGTAATCCCCCTCGGCCTCAATACACTTGTGCCAACGTTTTTTCCAATCCTCGAAACAGTTGTTAAAGTCAATTTCCGGAATAGCCTCCAATGCGCGTAGCGATTCACATTTAATGTCTTCAATTGACTCAAAACGGTTTCCCTGGAGCGGTCGTTTGAGTTTGTTGAACAGCCAGAAGTCACACGGAGCTAAATCAGGCGAATACGGTGGTTGCGGAACGATATGGGTGGAATTTTTGGCGAAAAAATCACGTAAAACCAATGCAGTATGAGAAGGTTCATTATCGTGATGCAAAAACCAAGAGGTGTCGACCCATAATTCCGGCCTCGTTTTACGAATAGCTTCGCGCAAACGACGCATAACACTCAAATAGTATTCCTTGTTGACAGTTTGGTCGGTCGGAAGGAATTCGGAGTACACCACACCTCGATAATCGAAGAAAACTGTCAACATCACCTTGCTTTTTGACTTGCTTTGACGTGTTTTTTTTCAGCTTCGGCTCACCTTTGGCACGATATTCGGCCGATTGATCGTCTGTTTCCGGGTCGTAAGCATAGATCCAAGACTCACCGCCAGTTATAATACGTTTCATGACATCCTGGTAGTCGGAAAGCATTGTTTCACAGACGTCAAAGCTACGCTGTTTTTCCAAAAAATTGAGTGATTTTGGAACCAATCGTGTTTTCACTTTTCTTAGGCCCAAATGATCTTTCAAAATGGTTTTCACTGATCCTTCCGATATTTCAACGATGCCAGTAAGGTCTCTGACTGTTAATAGTCGATTCTCGAGCACCAATTCCTTGATTTTATTAACGTGTTGATATCAGTTGATGTTGATGGCCGTCCTAGACGTGGTTCGTCGTCAACACGTTCTCGACCCTCTTTGAACAATTTGTACCAATCAAAAACACTTGCTCGCGATATACAATTATCACCGAAGGCCTTTTGCAACATTCTGAACGTTTCGGCACCACAAAATTGATTCCGCACACAAAATTTAATGGAACTTCTTTGTTGAATAATTTCACTCATTGTAAAAATCGCCGAATGCACTTTTTGTACTTCAGATTCAGAAAGACAAGCGTATACTAAACACTAATGATTATTTTGATGTGACATTTGGCACAGATGTGACTGAGCCATACCAACATAGAAACAAAAATATTTCGGCGGTTTTCCGCGCGAAATTTAAATTAAAACGACTTACTACTTTTTGCCCACAGTTATGACCGTATTTTAAAATCTGTCGATTTCCAAAAATAGAAGCAACAGTTAAATAAGGACCTTAGTGTCCGAAGCTAATAATAAATTTTAGAACTTGTATGAATTTTTTCATTGGAGTATACGTTTCGTAGTTTGATTTTACCGTTCAGCGCGTTTACATCTGCAAAATTTTCAGCAAAATACTATTGATTTATTTCGGAGGAGAAATTTGTTGTGTTCCAACTCTAGAATCAGATTAAACATTTTTTAAATGAAATCCGTGATCTCTTCTTAAATGGAATGGAATTATGAATAACAAATTTTTGCAATTTACAAAACTACTAACAATTCCTGCTGGACAACATACATACTTTACTTAAAACACAATATTTGTTAAATTTTCCTTGGTTTTTTATTGAATAAATTTAAAACTTCTTGAAACTTTTCTTAGCTCCGGCTCCTTTTGTTACTTTGAGCACATTAAAACGTACTGTTTTGGAAAGTGGTCTGCATTCACCTACTGTGACTACATCTCCGTGTTCAACATCTCTACAAAAACATGAAAAAAATTATATTATAGAATGATTTAATGAGTATCACATGATTAGGGAAATTATATTATAAAATGCTTTAACAAGATCAAAGTTATATTACCTGAACGCTGGTGATAAATGAACACTGATATTTCTGTGTCTCTTTTCAAAACGATTATATTTGCGTACATAGTGGAGATAATCACGACGAATTACAATAGTACGTTGCATTTTCAATTTTTGCACAACTCCTGTGAGGATACGTCCACGGATTGCTACATTTCCGGTGAATGGACATTTTTTGTCAATATATGATCCATCGATTGCCTAATTGAGGCGATAAAAAAAACAAATAAAATCATTAGTATGACACATTTGAGAATATTCAAATCCCAAATTTATACATTTATATACAGATAAACCATTGCCCGAAATGCTGAAATATATTTAATGAAATTGTGCTACGAGAAATGAATGTAGAATACCAGATACCATGTTATTAATGTTAATTCTAACTAAGCCATCAGTTTGTATAATTTATAGCTAGATAATATAGGTACATTTAATATATAAGCGACATATCTACAAATATTGCCCCAATTGTGTTAATGAATTAGACCCATTTTGTTTTACAATAATCGAATTACTTAAAATACCTCACGAGGAGTCTTAAATCCTAGACCAACATCTCTATACAAACGACAATCTCGTCGTTTAGGTTTACCACTGATAACCTTTTTAGCTAAATTAATTCCAGCTTGTTTTTGGAAGGCACGTTCGTTCTGCAATTACAAAATCCTAACATTAATATAGAATGAAATAATAATTACCTCTCGTGGTGTTTTGAACCCCAAGCCAACTTCACGATGATGGCGTAGAGATTTCTTTTTGCCGGATAAAACTTTTTTACGATTTAAAAAAACAGTGGGCTGTTTTTGAAATGCACGTTCGGTCTAAAAATATTCATGGTAAAAGTTTTAACATTTATTTCTATAAAAACAGAGTGCAAGCCTAAACGAAAACAGTTTGATGTTCTGCGGCAAAATACCTCAAAATGTCGTATAGTTCTGTGAGGTTAAAATTCAAATATTTCTGATGCATATTCAGAGTTTCTGGGTTTAGCATATATGAATTCGTCATGTATCGATTCAGCAGACCGTCATGAATTTATCATCACTATAGTGCACCATTTAAAGAAAAATTATTAAATTTTAACCAATCACTAAACACACACGTGGAACATCAATTAAAGTTTTCCGCAGCGTTATCCATACATTTATTAATACCACTCAATAAAATAATATTTTATTTTATATTATACTTAAATTTAAGGAAGTACTTTTTAATATTAGCCACTCATAATTAATTTTATTTAAGATTTATTATTTAATTAAACATTCTTTCCGAAACAATTTTTTAGACATACCTGATCAGCCATGTTGATGTCAAAAAGAAAGAACAAGCAGGAAGTTTATTCGACTTCAACTTTTTTCAAGATGGCAACCGATGATAAATTTCCCAATATTGAGGAAATTATATGCGTTCGTTTAATACTCAAGGAAATTTGATTTAACTGTCAAAAAAACTGGGTAATATTTTTTTAAAACAATTTTTAATTAAAAAAATTGTAATTTCAATTAACACGTACGTAATAAGAATGAACTCGCATGAAGTTTATTCAACTTTAACTTTTTCCAATATATTGCACCGATAATAAATTTCCCAATATCATTAGGAAATTATGTACAAGGAAATCTGATTCGACCGTCAAAAACCTGGGTAATATTTTTGTAAAAAAATGTTGAATTAACAAATTGCAATTTAAATTAACACCTACGAGATAATAAACGACTAGTTAAATTACTAAAAGCATGTCTATAATTTCTGGAAACTTCTAAATACAATGTTTTTCCTTAACCTAAAATAATTTATTTGGTTTTCTTGTCTTGGATGGGCTTAGCAGACTTGATGGGATGTTCCTTGCATTCCTTGAAAAAATTGTTTAGGTCTAATGCGGCTTTTACATTATCCTCGGAGAAGAAGAATTTTTGTAGTTTTCCTTTGCTATCAATAGTTGGTCGACGGCAATACTCTTTGCCATTCTTGAACAACATTACACTTGGTAGTTGACGGCTCAACGAGCTGTCGGAGACGTGATATTTTTGCCCGGCATCCGGATTCCGGCCAATATCTATTTTTCCAAATTTCAGATTATCGAGGTTATAATCGAACGAGATTTTGGAAAATATTGGAGCAAAATTGACACAGGCTGGGTTCCAAACGGTATAGAACACAATGACCCATATAATACGATTATCCCGCTGCAGTTCTTCTTCTAGCGCTTGTGACGACCTAAAATATAAAACGTGTTCTGGGCCTATGTACGTTGGCTCAGGTAATACGAGCCCAGCTAATATGAATAGAACTAGGAAAATTATTCCAAATCGGACGTCACTGTAGAACCACAGAATTAAGTTTGCACATTTTGTATATATGAAAGATGAGGTTAAATAATTGATCATGGTGACACTCCCAGTTTTGCGTGTTCTCAACATTACCACAATTATTAGCAAGAAATATATTTCCGTTTCCCTGGAATCGAGTTCACATGTTGTCTGGTCACTAGCTAAATTGAAGTATTCACACACAAATGGGCCGCGTTTGGCTATTAGATAAGAGAAACTCAGCAGAATATTGACCCAATAATAGGGTTTCAATAATAACACTAAATCTTCTTTAAAAGTCATTTAATTTATAATTTCACTTTTATTATTATTTTTTCTAAATTTAAATTAAAATCTATTTCTGTATTTTTTCGGCTCGACCACTACAGAAAGAAGGATCTACAATTTTTGACATTAAAATGAGTGCGTCTAAACTCCTAAAAATTGTTTTAAATATACAGGGCTTGGAACGACACATAATTGGTTCGAATCAGAATTGGTTCAAATCGAAAAATTCTGGTACATATTCCAAAACCTTGCTTTTGGTAAATTTTTAAATTTACAACACAATTGCATGGCATATAAATTTAAAAGAAAATTTGCTAAACTGAAAAATATTTCGATGTACATAAAGAAAATATTTTTTAGATATTGTTGATTTTGATTGTTTGTTTTTGTTGTTTTTTGGCTATTTATTTGCACAGTTAGTTAGTTATATATATATATTTGTCTATAACAAAAAAACATTTATAGACAAATAAATTAATTTGATTGAAAATAAATTGCCGAAAAATAATTTATATTGAATTTTTAGTTAAGGTGCCTGCCACTAGAAGCCTATTTTTATTTTTTTATATACGTAAAAACAATTATTATTAAGCACAATAATATATGTAAATTGTTTCAGATTTTGATATGCAATAAAATTATATCACAACATATATGACACAGAAGTCTTAAAATTGTATATCGACATTGTTTGTTGATATTGCTATCACAGAAGTTTATAGTTGCTTACATTATAGTTGCTTTGGTAAAAATCACAATTCATTAATTTTTTTTTACCAATGTAATACGCTTAACTATGGGCGATTCTGCGGTTTACAAGGGTTGTGATACAACTAAAATTTCCCTCGTTTCTTTCGCACTACCGCCAATAAACTAAATATTGGCTTTTTTGCGTAATTTTTATGCACGAATTGACGATATTCTGAAAACCAACAAGGTCAACCCTTATTGGTTGAAAACGTAATCTTTAAATTTGTTTAATTTTTTAAATTCTTTGCCGTTTTTTGTAAATGCTAAACTATTTAACATCATTGTCAAAATTGTAAGAGCACCCATTAAAACTGCCATTTCCGGTACACAGATTTGCACCAAATTTCACAAGGATCTCGCAATTAATGGAACAAGTTTAAGTATGAAGTTTTATTCCGAATATTCAATTCAACGGACTGTAGAGATGCCGAATTTTTGTGAAATAAAGTTGTTTTTATCAAAACTCGTCACTTCCGGGCAAATTAATTTTAAATGTGATCTGAACTAATTTTGTTTGAAATTTAATTTATAATCTGTATGTTTTTCTCTGTATCGTTTTTCGTAAATACTATATATTTTTCAAAATATTTGCAAAATACGAGAAAGCCCCTTTGAAAGCGGCCACTTCCGGTGGACCAATGTCGGCTAAAAATCTGGGATCTCTCAATATATATACCCAGCTTAAGTATGAAATTCCATCTCAATCAATCAATCCGTATGGGCTGTGCAGGGACCAAATTTTTGTCAAAATTTGTAATTTTCACTTAAATTTGGTAAACTGATCTAGGCTGGTATTGTTGCAAAATTAATTAACAACCGTTTAGCTGACAGTCACTTTCTCCTAAATGATATACTTTTGAAAATATTTGCAAAAAACCAAAAGCACCTGGAACCTCCAAATCAATAGTAAAAGCTTGAGTATGAAGTTTCATCCCGATCCATCAATCCGTCTAGGCTGTACAGAGGTCAAATTTTTGTTAAAAAACATTTTTTTTATCAAAAATCGTCATACCTGCTTAAATTTTTAAAAACTGGTCTGGGACGATATTGTTGCAAAATTAATTTAGAATCTGTTAGTTCTTAACCGTTTTTCTTGTAAATGATTATTATCAAAATATTTACAAAAAACCCTAAATACTTCCATGGAGGCTGCCACTTCCGATGGGCCGATTTCAATCAAGTTGAAGATCTCCCAATTTATGAGAAAGGATTAAGTATGAAGTTCCATCCCGATCAGTTAATTGTACTAATTAAGCTTCTCTTTTCTTTTCTCCAGTATTTTTTATTGAATAAATAATTTTAAATTATTATCCAAGTATTATAAACCAAATTATAATCTTGGTTTGTTAAATTAAATTGAATTAATAAAACAATTGTAAATATTCCTTAAGTGACAATTTTTATTGTTTTTATTTTGGAAAATCGGCACAACACAAACAAAACTAGGAGGAGCATAATAATTAAGACTATGAAATAGTATATAAAATGAAAAGTTTTAAGAATTTGTAACAGTTGTAAAGGAACTGAGAAAGAATTAAATTCGAAATCGGTTTTCCAAAATAAAAATAATAAAAATTGTCACTATAAGGAATATTTACAATTGTTTATTAATTCAATTTAATTTAATATTTAAAATGGTAAAAGTTAACAGTAATTAATGCTAAAAATGGATTTAAACCATAACAGTGAAACAATATGGTCTGTATTGTACCTTGGTTTGTATTGTATGAACAACAATTTACACTATTTATAATGCGAGTCGAGTGAATGAGAATGAATTTAAGAGGAAACTTAATAAAATAAAATCGAAAAAATTACGAAAAATATGTCGTCGTATAAGACATAACCATCCATGCTTGTACAAATAAATTAAAATTAATTTTGTTTTTTTAAATTGTTGATGTTGTTTTTCGACTTAACCCTGTATATACACTATAGAATTTTAAATTTTTGGGAACGAGTCGAGTTAACTACAAGTTGTCTCTTCTCTGTTTATAATAAAAAGACAACCTGGACGCAAATTTAGATAAAAGGCGAGAAAATTGAGCTACTTATCTACCGATATTCTCGCCCAACTTCTCACCATGACTATATGCTCGGAAATTAAAGCAAGTGCGAGTGTTAACTCACATAATATAGAATCATTATTTCTCACTTTATGCTAAAAGTCTCTCAAAAAGGAAGACTCGCTGTGTCCAATACCCGGCGCCTAGATTCAACCTAGGTTACAGTATAAACAGTATAAATTAAAATGAAAACAATCCGATAGTTATTTATATTTAATATATTTATTTATTTATACATAAGATACAATTTGTTAACCACACACCCCATTTTGAGCATACAAGCTCATTCATAATGGGATGTGCAGTTGAACTTGTCTCTAGAGTCAGAAAATATTATGCATCTATTGGTAGCAGCACATTACTATTTATGATTTTTGTTCTGAGTCCTTGAATAATCTAAACCGGTACATCTTTGGAATAAAATGGAGCTCCTTAGTTTAAATCTATCACAAAATTACTTAAAATGGATTTTTTACAGTAAATACAATTAATGCAAATTAAATTTTAAATTTGTAGAAGCGGTATAAAAAAACAAAACCATTTTGTTAGAGTTAGTTTAAGTCCGGTCCATAACTATGGGTAAAGGTCCCGAATTTTTCGACCCATCGTTTTAACCAATTAAATCGCGAAAATTATACAAAAGACACGCCTGTTTTAAGACAAAAGCGACAAAAGCAATTAAAAACTTTTCATTATACAAAAGCGGACTTTATCCTCAGGATTTATCTCTTCTTTTTGGTGTCTAAGGCTTCATTTACATGAATGTTTTTATCGTTTATTAGAGGTTGTTTTTATCCGTTTCATTTTTATGAAGCAATAAATAATTATGACGTAATTATTTATTGAAATTAATTCTTGTGTTAAATATACATGACTTCCATTTTGAGGATATTTTGATATATTTATTTATATATTTACACATATGTATTTAAATCTATTTATATTTATGTATTTTGAGAATATAATGAAAATCATTGTAAAATTATTTCCTGTGAAAATAAATATCGTTGCATTGATAAGTTTTTTTTTCGAAAACAATCAAAAATTACTATGCTTAATATATGTGTCGCGTTCCATATATCGTAGCAAGCTACTCACAAGTAGGTTGACAACGCAGACGCAGCTACTCTTATTTTTCTACAAAAGTAGATTGCTTTTCATATAAAAATTATACACCGTAGCTATTAAATTAGTAAAATACTGTAACAATTTATTAATACTTACATATCAACCATAGTCACATTGCATTGATGTTATATTGCATCACCTAATTTTTGTTAGTCATTAAATAACAAAAATTAAAAAGCTAAATAATTTGTTAATACATAAATAAATATTTATTTTTAGCATAAAAGCTTTAAACAGTACATTATTCAATTTTTATCTAATTTCATAAAAATAATTCGATAAGAAATTATATTTTTAATAGCTTCACCTAATCCACCCTGTTTATCATGAGCCCGAAATCATTTTTCGTTTTCCGCTTTTTACCTATAAAACCGACTTTGTCGCGGATTCATTGTTTCGGTGTTTTTTCGGAAAAAATTTGGAATGAAACTTGGGTTTTTACCGTGCTAGCGATAATATTTTACATGGAACTAGAGCGTTCCTTTACTAAATATCGTGAAGAAAAACTACAACAAAACCAAAGTTGTAGAAGTTTATACACACATTTTCAAACAAAAATTAGCAACTTGCCTCTACGCAAATTTCAAGTGCGGTATTCGCCTATAAACAAAACTATAAGTGTGTTTTTTTTGCAGCAATAATTTTATGTGCGACTCTTGTTATATTCCAGTGCACCTAGAATACTACTAGCACTGCGTATATGTATACGGCCAAGTTAAAGCAAAATATAATAAATTTCGGTTTTTATGTATGCAGGCCCAAATAACGTAAACACGAAAAAGCATTTTCATACAAATGTCATGCAAATTTTTTTCTTGAAGTTTTTTTTTGACTATTTATTTTACATATATCTCGTAAATGCGGCAGGTAAATGAATTTTCATTCTCCGAGCATGAACTTATTCATCATCATTAATTTTGGTAAATTGTTTTTTATTTTAGAGGTAGTTTTCATTTGTTTGCCTTTAATTTGACGACCGCTGTATATTATAGAGCCAAATTTGTGTGTATGCACGTAGAGTGGACGACATAGAGAAGAAAAACGAACGAAATATTTACTCTTCATGCATACACACAAGCTATGATATATTTTATATGACGATCATCAAATTAAAGACATCATAGCGGAAAATGGTAAAATTCTAAATGAAAGCTACTAGGAGAATACGAGATATAAATTAATAAAGTCAAAAAAAATCCATAGCATTTGTATGAAAGTGTTTTTTCGTGTTTACGTTTTTTGGGCCTGCGTATACAAAGTCCATTTATTGAAAGACGGCCGTATGTATACACATACATAGGGACTGCTGCTAGTGTTCTAGGTGCACTGTGTATACTCAACTCACGTGTCTATGGATGCGTGAAATTATTTTCATTTTATATTGGATGTCCGAGCGAAACGGATACAAAAATAACAAATTAAATTTTGAAAATCTAGTAGATATTGAAATTCATTATAAAATTCCCCACACCAATGCCTGAAATTTATTTTTTCAGTAATCACGTAAACACAAATATAAATCTAATCCTAAAATTGTTTATTGTTTTTTCGTTTGTATTAGCATTGCATATATGTATACGGCCAAGTAGAATAGAAAGCAGATAATAAAACATTACGGTTTGTATGAATTTATTTATATCTCGTAAATGTTGTAGAAAAATAAATTTTCATTCTGCTGAGCGTGAACTATGTTAATTTGCTATGTTGAATTATTGTAAACTATGTTACAATTTTAAGTTGGTTTTAATTCAGAATTTTGCGCTAGGATGTCTTTAATTTAACTATCGTCGTATAATATATAGAGCAATTGCGTGTATGCATGGGGAGTAGATGACATAGAAAAGAAAAACGATAAAAATAACTATAAAGACGTAGCAAACTCACAAACCAAAATGGAAAGTGGTAAAATTCTCAATGAAAACTAACTTAAAAATGAAAAACTATTTATTACAATAACAGATAAATAAAACTAGTCCACGCTCAGGAGAAAACATGAGATATAATTTAATAAAACAAAACAAACTTAAAAGAATTTTCATAGCATTTGTTTACATACATAGGCACTGATCCAGCTCAATAAAGGCTGAACTATAGATAGAATAAAAAGAATTAAAAAATAAGGTAAGAAACGAAGATAAAAATTTATTATTCCAATTTGACGTTACGTCCATAGTTAACTTGAAATATTAAGTTCATTCATATATTTGTTTGATATGTTTCCAAAAATTTTGAATGCAACTACAATAGTTTTGAGTATAAACATATTTATATCATCAAATATAAGTTTTTAAAATTAAAAAAATTATTTATATGCAGTTTAAAATCACAATTCGATAAATAATTTTTTTAGGTTAGGTTTGATACAATTCTACAGTGTGTTGAAAATTATTTTTGATACTATTTTTGATACTACTACTACTTTTGATACTATACATGAATATTTTATAAATAGAAAAGATAATATAGACGAATAATTCAAAATTCCTTTATATAAAATATAAACATGAATATTACATTCAACGCCCTAAAATTTGTTTGGGTTTTGTTGTTGTATTTGTTAAGTTTTTTATTCCTGGGCGAAAATTTTCACTCGTTTAAGCCTCAACCAGCGATAACTTAAGAGGTTAAGTTGTGCTCAATTTGGACCACTTAGGGGAGCGGTACGACCACAATTTTAGAGGTCAGTTGTTTATATGTGACGAGAAGCCTATACAGTTTTGGTGATTGTAGCACTAGCCAAAATGATACAAACAGCATGTAACTTAAGCTCTTAAGTGTTCGCTGGTTGAGGTATTATTTTTTTTAAGTGGCAGCAAAAATGGAAAAAAATTAAAGGCTATTTCTCTTATTCTTTTTATATTCATTATTCTGAGTATAGTCGAATACATATAAATCCTCTCTTTCGCTCTGTTACGTTATTTTTTTATTCTTTTTTTCCATCTGCATCTATAGTTCCCACTTAAAATTCTACAAATGGGGTAAATATCTACAATTGAGACATCTTAAATGTAGAAATACCTACCCTATATGGGCTGGATATATCCACGAATATTAAAAAATATTTGACTGCAACAACCAACAACGCTACTCTTTAAGAAGATTTTTAATATCGCGTATTGTGTGTAATATCCAAAAACTTATAGCAAGTACAGTTTTCGTACCCATCGTTGTGTTGTTGATAGCTATTGCACTATATACATAATGTATGATCCCAATATGCAATGCCGACGGAATTCCGTTTACATTCGCACTCAAAAACCACACTCTTTCTATGGAAAGAAACATGTAAAATACACGAAAATCCATACTACTCGCCAAAGAAAAGTGTCACAAAAATTCCAGTGTGGGTGTGAATCCCGACTAAAAAGAGAAAAAACAAAATGGGAAAATAGGTGGAATTTAGATGGAATTTGGCGTTTTATCCACAGTCTTTTCCATACTGATTTCAGGCACTTTTATGCACGAAAAAAGATATATTTTTCAATTGGAATAATAAATTTTTATTCGAAATAAAACAAAATTTAGCATTTATTATAAAATAAACATTAATTTGTTATTCACATAAAAATACACTTAATATTACATTTTATAAAACCCATCCATATTCATCCGTATAAGCGCCATCCAATTTTACATTTCAATACACACAACCTTGAAAAATAAAAAACGATAAGATCGGAAATTTCCATTATCTCATGACGACGCCATTTTAAAATTATTACCATTTTTACATCTAAATTTGTTGATCACAAACACGAAATGTAATTATTATACATATACATAGTATGAAGTAAATATAATTAATTTAAAGATTATTAACTAATTAAAATACACAAAAAACACAAGTTAACATAATAAACAATAAAATCGCGGAAAACTCAAAATGTACGTGTTGTCCTGTCAAATGCTATATTATACTGAAGGAAGTGAAGAATACAAAACAATAATAACAAAAAACAAATTTAAAATTTCGCGAATGAAAGAGAAACAAATTTATTTTTCTCTAAAATTGATATTTTTGTGTCTTTGATATTTTGTAGTACGGAATTTAGTGTGGAATTGGAGCTGTTTTTTCCACACTGTGGAATAATTGCATACTGGGATATGTATCCGACAAAATAAGGTCGAAAACCAAATATATATAAAATTTCTAAATCATCAAAAAATTTCCGGATTTTTCCGGTAAAAATTACAATTCGCCTGTTGTTCGCATCTCTGATTTTACCATTTCGTTCGATCTGCCATCTATCACTAACATTTCGTTCAGCAAATTTTGCCGATAAATTGTCAGTTCTTTTTATTCTGTGTGCGTGTCACTAAAACACCACATTCATCGTCTTCTTTTTGTTATTTTTGGGTTTTCATTTATTTGCCAAATAAAAAACATTTGCACAGAAAGTGAAAATTAGTGAATAAAACGTTAATTAAAAAATCAATACAAAATGGGGGATATACTACAGAATGTGGTGAGGACACTGAAAGAGGTTGTCGAAAATATAACTCGAGCTGATCCAGTCGAAAACACAAATGGCACAAAAATTGAGCGCACACCATCAACACCCGAAGGAATGGTTGTGGCATATGGTAGTCTTGTTATAATGGCCATGCTTCCAATATTCTTTGGATCGTTCCGCAGTGTACGGCATCACCAAGAGCAGAAGGTAAATTTAGTTGTAATGTCTGCGATTCCTAGCAGAGATTACGTGTCATTAGAAGACCGATTTATTTTTGTTGTTAGCACAGTTATTTGTTGTTACAATTTTCTTGTCTTATCTCTGTTTCAGGATTCGGGTGAAAAACCAGATCGCATGACGCAAAAAGATGCTATGACATTCCCAATCATTGCTTCGTGCACTCTTTTCGCACTCTATATAGTATTCAAAATATTCTCAAAAGATTTAATTAATTACTTATTGACGATTTATTTTTTTATATTGGGAGTGATTGCTCTTTCGTATCTATTGAGTCCGATTGTGTCCAGTTTGGTGCCAACAGCAATTCCTAAAATACCTTATCAAATAGTCTTCCAGCAAGGTGAGGGCAATAAGAAGAAATATTTTATAAATTATAAATTTTCAAGCCATGATGTTGTGTGTCTAATCATTTCGACTGGAATTGGTGTCTGGTATCTACTCAAGAAACACTGGATTGCAAACAACTTGTTTGGATTGGCATTCGCCGTAAACGGAGTGGCTCTACTGCATTTGAATAATGTTGTTACTGGATGTATTTTGCTTGGAGGGCTTTTTTTCTACGATATCTTTTGGGTATTCGGAACCAATGTTATGGTTACAGTGGCTAAAAGTTTCGAGGCACCAATAAAATTAGTATTTCCACAAGACTTGTTGGAACATGGATTGCACGCATCTAATTTTGCCATGCTCGGACTTGGTGATATAGTAATCCCTGGCATCTTCATCGCTCTTTTATTACGCTTCGATAACAGTTTAAAACGTAAAACCAAGATATATTTCTACGCCACATTTATTGCTTATTTTGCCGGCTTACTACTCACCATAGGCGTGATGCACGTATTCAAACATGCTCAACCCGCGCTTTTGTATTTAGTACCAACTTGCATTGGTACTCCACTAATAGTTGCATTAGTACGCGGTGAACTTAAACAATTATTCGCGTATGAGGATCATCCAGAAGGAATAGCTGCAGAGAAGGAAGCGTTAGAAGCCAAAACTAAAAAGGAAAAGAAGGAATCTAAAAAGGAGAAAAAATCAAATTAAACATATTTATTGCTCGCTTTACAAATAACATTCAATAAATTCTTTCTTTTCATAAATTCTGTGATTTATCAACTTAAGAAGATTTATTGATTGCACACTGTGCACAAAAGGATTTTAGATTTAACTGAAGTTCAGGAAGCGTAAAATTCATTCTGAAATTTCAACATTGTAAAATTTTAATTTTAAAGACCAGTTAATTTAATATATATTATTAATATAATTATTATATATTAAGAATTTAACATATAAATAATGAGAATGATTCTAAATGTAAATTCTAAAATAAATATTCTTTTGGTATGTAATGAAATTTGGTTTTGTATTTTGTCGGGACATCTATGGTCGGATAGAGCAATTATAATATATTTGCGCTTGGAATACCGCATCTAAATGTCAAACAGAAACGTGTATGGATTAGTAAACGTCAAACGTTGTTCCAGTTGCAATATAATGCGAAATTGTGTATATAAAATATTAAAAGACTGAATTTAATTACCAATTATTACACAATAGTGGAATCTTTTGAGTATATTAATGTTGAAATTATTTAAAATTAATTTAGTGTGCTTAATTATTAGAAAGGGTAAACTTTCATTACAACCAAAATTTTACTCCACTAAAAGTAAAAGTTCTAAAAATAAAAATTTAAATCGTCTTTTAATCAATATGCCCCGAGATACGAAACATATCCAAGACGCTCAAAAGCAGAGGCTCAAAATAAAAGAGAAAAATAATAAATATGTACCGGGTACAGTTAATCTACAGATATTAGGATCGGGAGCTCCAGGCTCACCAGCTAGTGTTTATTTGTTCACAGACCAACAACGGTAAGACTATAGAAATTATCATTAATAAAATGTACAAATTATTATTACTTACTAATTTTAGATATTTATTTAACTGTGGTGAGGGAACACAAAGATTAGCACATGAACATAAAACAAAGCTAGCAAGGCTGGAACACATATTCTTAACACGAAATTGTTGGGGTAGGACAGGAGGTTTACCGGGCTTATGTTTAACGGTCCAAGATGCTGGTGTGCCAAATTTGTCACTTCATGGGCCGCCTAAACTAGGTGAAATATTCAAGGCGATGAAACGGTTCGTAATTCTGAAAGATTTAAAAGTCGATGCACCCGTGTGTCAAGAAAGCGATTTTTACGAAGACTCTGTTATGACGGTGCATTACGTTCCAATCTCACGCAAATTAGATGTAAATGAAATGCAGAATCAAAATAATTCAGAACCAGAAAATCGCCAAACTCCACCACTCGATGATTGTACTGATTACTTCGCGCACGAAACAGACGGAAAATTAGGAGCATCACAATCCAATGAATCACAGTATTTTGACACAAACATAGCCCCGAGCAGTGAAACAACGGTAATGTCTTATATTTGTAAGTTGAAACCAAAACCGGGCCAACTTAACCTAGAGAAATGTGTTGAACAAGGTGTCCCGCCTGGTCCATTGTTAGGTCAGCTTAAAAACGGATTTGATATCACATTAGACAATGGCAAGGTAGTGAAAGCTAATGATTGCAAAGCCAATGATGATCCTGGGCCAGTGCTTATCGTTCTTGATATTCCATCAGAGAAATATTTAGAAGAATTTGAATCAAAATTTCACCACTATTCAGACTACATCGAAGGCAACGAAGCACCCAACATGTCTGTGGTCTTGCATTTCACACCAAAGCTGATAATTGATACGGAAGTGTATACAAAATTTATCAATAAATTCCCAAAGCATACAACCCATTTAGCGTTAAATGACACAAATAATTTTTCTGGTTATATTGCGGCGCACCGCATTCAAGCGCAATTGAATCAGTTAAATGAACATGTTTTTCCCCTATTAAAGTAATTCAAATCATTTTTCAAGTTTGGAACAGTATAACAAATTGTTTTTATTTTTAGAGAGTCCAAATTAGATGACTATATCCAAAACTATAGCAAGCGGTTGAAACTCGATGAAAATAAAAATGACCAACGAATGGAGATCATCGACTGCAATGAAAACTGTTTAACGGATGTAACGTCAATGACTTCTTTCCACTTACGACCCAATCATGGCCTAGATCGTTCAATCGAACAAAAATTGGCGCTTGATGAATATATAGAAGAAACTATCAATATACTAAATTTCCCTGAATCATTAGAAACGCTGAAAACCAAAATAAACCGTTTATACACGAACATTGACGAAAGAGCGTCGGAATACCCGAAAATAATATTTTTAGGAACCGGATCATGTATTCCAAATAAAACGCGTAATGTTAGTTCAATATTGATCCATCCAAATCGGGAATCTTGCGTTCTATTGGACTGTGGTGAAGGTACAACAGGGCAAATTATTCGATTTTATGGACTACAAGAGGCACGGAACATTTTCAAAAAATTAAACATGATTTATATATCACATTTACATGCTGATCATCATATCGGCTTAATTGGTCTGCTTCAGATGCGACAATCTGTGATTGGTGATGCTGCGGCGGATAAATTACTGTTACTAGCGCCGAAACAAATATCCTCTTGGTTATACTTCTACGACCGACAAATCGAAAGTATATCGAACGATTATGAATTAATAAGCAATGCTAATCTTCTGGGGGAGCCGCTAAGCACACAGGGAATTAACCAGTTGGGCATTAAACAAATTGAGACGTGTTTAGTTAAGCATTGTCCGCATTCGTTTGGAGTTTCAATAGAATTAATTCAAACAGACGATGGCGAACCTATCAAAATAGTCTATAGTGGTGATACAATGCCGTGTGCGAGTTTAATCGAACTTGGTATGAATTCAACGATTCTGATTCATGAGGCTACAATGGAAAACGAGTTGGTGTACGAGGCTAGCCTAAAAATGCACAGCACACTAAATCAAGCGATTGAACAAGGTGTTAAAATGAACGCAAAATTCGTTTTATTGACACATTTTAGTCAACGGTACGCCAAATTGCCGCGACTTGAAGGCGATCTCGATAAAAATATTGGAATTGCATTCGATAATATGGAAGTAACGATAAGCGATCTAAAACATTTGCATATTTTAAATCCAATACTAAAGTTATTGTTTAGCGATCATTGCGAAGAAATGGAACAGAAGGCATTAAAACGGGCCTACAAGAAACAGCGACAACAACAACAATTAGAAAACGAACAAAGCATTATAGGCATAAAATGAAACAAATTGTTATTTGATGTTTACCAATAAATTTTTTTTATTGAATTATTTAATATTTACAATTGTTTTTCCTAAATTTAATCAGTTTGTTTATTAAGTTAACCTTAAACTTATCCTTAATTTAGTTTTAAATCTCTTTTTCCCTTACATTCAGGTAATTAAAAAAATTCTCTATTTTTTATGTGTAGATTGGAGAAACCACACGTCTAGACACCAAACTCTTAAATTAAAGGCACTTTATTTGTAATTTGACACAATTCGTTGATACATTTCTCGGTGCGGATTTGCTTATGAAGGGAAGAGATTTTCGTCCAGTTTTGAGATTTAGTGAGCTGTTTTGGAAGACAATGTTGGTCACTGTTGACTGGAAGGCTTAGTCAAAAAATGTTTTGATCGAAATATGCATAAAATTTAATTCATCTAAATTTTATCGTAATTCTAAGACCTACATAGTTGAATGCTAAATTTATTCGAATATATTTAAATTTTAAATCTATGAATCAATAATATCTGCCAAAATACAAGATTATTTGATCAAAAATTGGTTTTGGCCAAAATTATAATTTGCAGTATGTATGACCCTGATTCGAATTAATCCAAAAATGATTGAGAATTTGTTTTAGATAAAAGGTTAGATTAGTGCTTAAAAATGTCTAATATGAAAATGAAAAATATTCTCTGGTAAAGGAAGATTGTAATTTAATTTGGAAAGGATTTCATATTTAAAGGTTCCCTAAAAGCCAAAATATTCCACCACAATATTTTAATCATTTATTAAAAATCGATAAACAGGTGCAAAATGTTTTCGTGACGATAGTCCGCCCATTCAAATTTCTCAAATAAAAATAGTGTGTTTCGTAAAATTATTGTTATAAATATTGGGATTGAAATTTTTATATTTTTGGGGCTATCCTTATTCAACACTCGTGCTCTAATTTAATTAAGAAGTTCTAAACGAAAAGAGATATTTTTAAATTTGAAATTAAATCGGACGTGCTACAATGTAGCCAGTAATGCTGCTTAACTTTTAACGGTTTCAAGTTTCTCTGCCTTGCCACCTGTTTGTAACCTTTAGGTAAATCAATTTGAGTTCGGAAATACATTAGAAGACTCAGGGCACAGAAAAATAAATATAAACAGAAGTAAAGCTGCATACGAAATATTTACTCATTTTTTCATAGTAAAATTTGGGGTTACAATACGGTTTTAAGTTGAGCAAACACACGACATATGACAGTTACACTCTAAACGAAAAACATAAAAATAAAAACGTTACGTAAAGTTAAGGAAACACCAAACGTAAATATGAAGAGTCGGAAATTCTGTCTACTATTTACGTCATAAAACGAGTTTGAATTTTAGGGTTACAATAAAAATTTACTATGCAGCTTTACCTCTGTTTATATTACTTTTCCTATGTCCAGGGTTTTATGTGTAACAATCGCAATGCAACTTACCAAAATACGACAAAATATACACTTTTTAAATTAATATTCAAAATAAAAACACTGAAATGTTCTTTAAAAAATTAAAGAATAAATAAATTTACACTATATACAAAAAATACATACATGCGTTTATAAAAACATTGTAGAAGAACTACCTAACAAAACAAAATGTTCGTCGTTATTTAATTTTTTATGTTAATTAAACAAAACCACTTTCTTAGAAAATATTTAAAAATTACTGGTAAATTCTAAAAATATCATGTTGGTGCTGTTGCTATCGAATTACTATTGTTTAAAATATTTTTTAAATCGTCGGGCAATAGTAGCTTCATATCTTCGAGATGCTGCAACAATTGTTCCTTTGTCTCTTTCCGCAGACCATTTAATGTGGAAGCAGTCGATGATGAAGGAGAACCATTACTATTCGGTATCGTGTCATCATAATCATTACAGAATTTTAATTTTTGCCGTAATTTTAGTATCATATCGACAATTTCAATTTCGTGGCGGCCTTGTACCCATTTTTTAAGATCCTGCAGTAAGTTTTTGAAAACGGTTTTAGTAAAATACGAAATATAATTTATTTAAAACAAACTTACCGCATCGGATAGGGCCTCGAGTTGAAGTGTTTGTAATTTCATAGATAGTTCGTGATAACGGTTTTCGTACCATCCTCTAAAATTTGGGGATCGAAAGAATTTTTTGTACAATCCCTCCCAATCACCTTTTAATGTTGAAGTTAGTTGTGGTCCCGAATTTTCTAGTGTTGCTAAAAAGTCATCTTGTTTAAATTGTCTAGGTTTGGGTGCAGCCTTAAATGGAGATATATCTTTTTGTAGTGGCATCAATGAACCCATGTATCGTTCCAACGGGATCATAAAACTTTGCGTTAATTCTAGTAGATGCCGCCTTAGTAGTGCTGATTGTACCGCGATTGGACGTTTTGTTTTCACACCAAGCATAATTTTTTTAATGACTGCCTTATCTTTCGACAAAAATGGTTTGTATTGTGTATAAACGCCAGGCTCCTTGTCCAGCAGTAATTTTGATGTAGCACCTTTAACCTTTTTCAGTTTCGGTGTATTGCCATTAAAACTATTTGTAATGCTGTTGTCCTGGAGGCGAATGGTGTGTGGCCAATGTTGTAACGTTTTGGCAAAAAATGGATTGGTCACACCTAGTATAATCGCAGGCGGACCTTGATGCCGTTGTGTAAACTCTTTGAATTCACTATCGTGTATAGTAAAATATGGACGACTTTCTACACAAAATTCTAGCGGGGCGATTAAGCTGAAAAAAATAACAAAAACAACCAATTAGTTAAATCATCGATAATATTTGTAGTAAAGTCTATGAAATAGCCTATAATTAACCTTTTGTAAAAAAATAAAATAAATACCAAACATATTTCTACAGCTTATCAGCTGTTTACAAACAAATCAATATTACGTTATTTTACTGGAATAAAAATACATCATACTGTATGGAAGATATCGTTTCGACTGTCTACTTGCTTCAAATTCCATTAACACGTGCTGTTATGTATGTAGATTAGAATATACATGGGTAAGTTTTAGGTAATTTGGTTACACAGAAGTCTTACAACTTTTGCTTCTTTTGAATAACATTTGTGTTTGATTTATATTTAAACGCAACGCATATACAAATCGTATGAATAAATAAGTTGATAAGCTGAATTTATAAAATTAACATAGAACAGATTAATTAGTATGACGTTATGGCATCTATTTTTGGGTTTCACAGAGATTATCATTTCTAGAGGAAATTCCAACAAACATTCAAACACAAGTTTTACATTAGCGTTAACTACGACGATCGATTCCACCTAGAATTTATATTCCAAAGAACCTTTACTAATTAATTAAGATTAATTTAGTATGCTTTAAGTTTAAGAAACAAAACTATATTCGCTTAAAACTCTTTCTAACGAAATAATATATGTATCTAACAAGAGTTCCATTATAGTTAATTAAAATCATGACGTAGTCGTTTTCACATTACGTGAACATATCTATTTCTGAGGACCTACGCTTTATACTAGTGGAGGGCAACTTAAAAATAAACCTCCTTATACCACCAAAAACATAATTTCTTTCAAAATATGCATGCAAGATCTATATTTTTCTGGGCCGGCTGCTGGGTATATGAAATTTGTGACGGCAACATGGGTACATCCAATCTGCGCGGAAATTACAGTCAATGTTGCGATCGATCCTTTCTATTATTGATGAAATGTTAACAAAGCAAGCGGTAACGAAACGGCATCGTGATTTTAATTAGATAAATCTAAAGTCTGGAATTTAGACAAATGACTAAATGAGGGTTCCTAAAGGCGATTTTTGCGACATTTGTGTGTTGTATATTTTCCGTTATGTATATTTTCTCTGTGAATCTTGCTTAGTGTACATTTGCAATCGATATTTGAAACTCAGAGAAATTATGTAGAGACATCAATAAAAATAAATTGAAAAATTTATTATAACGTAAACCTGAGTTGAGATCCGTTCAGTTTGCGATCCATCTCACGATGACACTTAACGATAGTCACACTGTGGGAAACAAAACCTATCGCGCCAACAGCCACGCGAATGGCAAATGTCGATTAATGTTCCTGATTTGTCCCAATAATAAATGTTGTAGTTGTAGCAACAAAACAAATGACGAATACAAATCTAGAACCATTTTCTATCAAAGGAAACTATGAACATTGGTGTCTCGGCTACACGATTGGTAAATATTTGGTGCATATGACGAATATTTGTAAAATCAATTGGTCGATATTTTTCATTCGTGTGGCTGCGGCTTAATACCATTGACAGACTGCATTTAAAAATTGGATTAAGCAAAATTCGATCAATTACTCTGAGAAATAAAATTCAAGTTTCATATGAGAACATTTATGAAATCTACCGTATTTTTTTATAATGTACATATGTTCGTGAAGGAGTCTCGCTAAGTCAGTTTTATAAAACCTCAGTGAGTCTACTTAGGCACAGATGATTCATTGGGAACAATTTTATACCCGAAAATGGAGACACACCAGTAAAAGACTATTATCATAAAACTAAAGAAAACACCATAAACTGGTATTCCATTGTAGTTTCATCTAGCGCAATTTACCTGATTCGTTTTAACAGATTACAAATATTTTGTTGTTTGGTGGAATAGTATTTGGTGAAATTTTTCATTGTGGTTCCTCAATTGTACGTTCCAGAAAATGATCTGTGTAATCTTATCGGTGATAACAGACAAGAGACAAACGAGTCGAACGGTTTTGTGACAATAGAATAAACCATTTACGCAAAAGTTTAACCTCGATTTTTCAGCATCAAAATCAAGTGAGGACTGAAGAGATAGAAATTTAATTCATAATTGGGAATATTATATTATTAAATCGGGAAAAATTTTCAATACGAGACTAGAATTAAAAAATTAATCAACATTGCAATCAAAATTTCCATATATTAAAAGTCGTAAGGTAAAATTTCGTGAAAACAAACAAAAAAATCTAATATATAGGGTGGGCCAAATAAATTTTTTGTTTTTAAAAATGCAATAAAACAAAAAGTTCTCAATATTTTTTCATTGTAAAGAATAATCCTTCCGATTAATTATGGAATACTATTTCATTCATGTGACTGCCTCGGCTGGCCTTGACGTACCCCATACGGCCGGTCCAATTGTTGAGCACATTTTCGATGGTATGCAGCATTATGAGAGCGTCAATCGTTGCTGGTTTATCGGCGTAACACTTATATTTGACGGCACCCCAAAGATAATAGTCCAACGGCGTCAAATCAGAGCTCCGAGGCGGTCAAATCACATCAGCATTTCGGCTGATAATTCGATCTTCGAAGACAATGCGCAAAAGATCAATTGAAACGTGTGCTTTGTGGCACGGAGCGCTGTCTTGTTGAAACCAAATGTTGCCTATGTCCTCCTCCTCCACAAGTGCTGGGAACAAAAATCGTTCGGCGGCTCCTTGCCCATTTTTAAAGAAAAATGGCCAAATGATGCCACCGGATCCAAAATCCGCACAAACAGTCATTCGTTGAGGATGCATCGGCTTCTCTACGATCATGTGCGGGTTCTCCGTGCCCGAAATGCGACAATTCTGTTTGTTTACATAGCCGCCAAGATGGAAATGAGCCTTATCCGAAAAGATGATTTTTTTTTGCCAAAATCGGCATCTTCTTCAAGTCGATCGCAAACTCACTCAGCAAACCGAAAACGCAATGGGTGGTCTCTGCTTCAATTTCTGAACCAATTGAACTTTATACGGTGTCATACCAAGGTCTTTATGCAGAATTCGTCGCAATGGTGTGCGTGGAATGTTCAATTCTTGAGCACGATGACGAGTTGACGTTCCCGGCGGCTCACGCACTTTCTCGGCTACAGCATCAACATTTTCGAGTGTACGCTATGTTGGCTGCTTGGTTCGTGTTGGCTTATTAATTAGCAAGCCTGTTTCTTTAACTTTATTCAAAAATAACGCACATATGGAGCTCCCGGCGCTTCGTTTCTTCCGAAAACCGCACGCAATTTTCGCACACATTCTGCAACATTACCATAATTTTCGAAGTAATGTTTCAATATTTCCCAGCGTAGTTCAAACGAATACACAACCATTTTCGTTCAGCGGAAGGATAAAACTAACTTTCTGTCAAATCAGAAGTGACATAACTCCTACCATACTCAAAATAATAGCTAGTTCAAAAAAAAATTATATGGAACGTCAAATTGAGTCAAATGAACTGGAATAATGAAAATATTTTTGTGCAATGTCTCTCGAAGTCAGTAGGCCTGGCCTACTAAACTGACTAAATTTCGATTCTGGTCGATCAAAAAATTACGTAAAACGATAAGTTTTTTAGTTTTTACGCCGCAATGGCGATTAAATATGAGTATTTTTTTTATCTCTAGATGGCAAATTAATAAATAATGAATGTGTCCAAGATCTAATATGAAATGTTTAGAATCAAAAAATAAATTAAGAACTATTTTACACATACGTACAATATAATTAAAGTAAATTAAATCAATTGAACGAAATTTGGGTATATTTAAATATCGACAACAAAAAGAAATTTGTTTTCTGAATACCGGAACATACAGCTTTAATCCTAAAGAATGAATTAGATAAATTGGACATTTTTTATGTTTGATTTTTAGTGCACATCGTTTTTAACAATTTGAGTACCATACAGTCTTAAATAAAATAAATCATTATTAAGCTGTTGTTCAATAATTATTGAATAATCTAAGACACGTCACATATGAACCATTTATGAACTATCCTACCATCGTCACCAATGACAAGTCACATATGGATCGTTCGTGACTTGTCATGTACGATTCATCTATGAACTGTCACATACTATCATCTCAGACATGTTACACATGAATATTAGTTTCATTCTCTGAAGAAAATTATATATAAGTGTCATGCGTCCATGAGACATTAGTCTCTTTCTTTCTGGGATATTTTATTTGATATAATTTGCTACATAATCGTTTAAAAATAAAACCAAATTTACAATCTATAATTAGTATACTAATAATTGCCGTGTTTCATGGCATGCATTGATCCGGATCAGTTCAAATTTTAAATGGAAAACCTTATTCAAATTTTGTTTTAAATCACAAATGAATGAAAGGAAAAACATAACCGAATCAGACCAAGCATCAAGAAACACAGCTAATATTAGTTTTTTTTTATTAAAATTCAAATTTGTTTCTTTTTAATTTTTTTGCAATCTGTCCTGAGACCGAAGCACTTCCAATACTTTCGTGGCTCGCGTTTTACATCTTACTTTACGCACATTGCACTGATCCATGTCACCCTATATATAGTATTGACATGGAAGATGGGTCGGCCCAATTAGCGGTTGCCTCCGCAATTACAAAACTGAACCGGATCAGATCAAGCATCAAGAAACACAGCTAAGATTAGTTTGATCTAAGTTTTTCGCGGTTCGCTTTTTACCTACTTGCGGCCTTATACACATTGCGCAGTTCCATGCCACCCTATATAGTACTGACATGGAAGGTGGGTCGGCCCATGCGTCCTGCACTCCGATATTGAGTTGTCTTCATTTATCACCGATCGTAATCAGATGATGAAAAATTCCTTTGCATTGTGCCCCTTTCGGGTTTCGAAACCGGAACCTTTCAATTCAAATGCCAAAGGTTTAATCACTGTGCCGCTTGGTCGGTAAATTCAATTTTTCTACCAACACATTTTTAACAGTTTCGAATAAAAAAATTAAAACTAGAACAACTTCTCACTCAACTACGAGTTTTCAAATTACGCATAAACGCGACTATTTATAATTACACCAAAACGAATTAATACATAAACACTAATTTAATGCTTTATAAATAAAAATGTACTACGTACCTCATTAACGATTGCACCATTAACGAACAATCCGTTGGCGATGCTCCAAATACAACAATCGGTTCCGTTGTTATAACTAACTCCCACAGTAAATGCATATGCGAAATAACACTCGATAAACTCCTATAAATATCAATTTCATGCATCGACGACAATACATGAGGAGGCATTACTGGACGTTTCGACGTTGCTAGATTCTCCTCAGTGGAATCATTAAAATTACTATTTTCATTCTCCGTATTAAAGAGACAATGATTATTTTTATTATTTATCGATGGGATAAAGGTTTGAAAAATTGTTCCTAATATTTGTAAATTTACAGTTTCACCCGTACCAAGTGCGGGCCAATTGCATATATCGTCGCACGCGACCTCCAACACCGGATCACCATTATCAAAATATATCGGTGCAATTAACGATAATACTTCATAGAAAAAATTTATAAATGGTAATCGGGTGAGGAGAACAACACTTTTTTGAAAATATCCGCGAGGTAATGTATTATCTTTGATTTGACGAAAGTAAACAAAACCCCAGTAATGTCCCGCATCTCCCTTTTGCACTGGAATACAATTTTGATTAAATTTTCGGTGGCACGGCCGTAAGTGTGTGTCTTGATGGCCAGGTGCAACACGTAATCGTATGTGAAATTTTGTATCGCCCATACATCCAGAATTTGAGTCAGGAAATGCTAAATAGCAGATATTCATTTTTTCCTTCTCAGTCAGCTTGGTATGACGTGGAAAGACGGACTGTAAATATATAAATAAAAAAATGAAAAATAATAAATATACATAATTATCGCAATTTTATACATACGCAATACAAAAATAATTGCGGTTTTAAATGATTATTTAATTTAATCCCTGAGTATAAAGCATTTTTATCAAAATTTTATGTTTTATAAATTATGAAAAACAACAACAAAACAACGATTATATTTAACACAAGGGAGTTTCAGTTAACGTAACACACGATTGATAAGCGGCATAATTCCGGAAATAATTTAAAATATTTTAATTGCCCAATGTTAATTCTAATCTTAAATTTCCGAAGAATACATTTAGGAAATTAAGTTTTGGTATGTAGACTAAGTAGTAAACTCCCACCAAAGACGTCATTGAAAACATTTTAAACAAATCAACAACACAATAATGGTTGTATAAAATCTGAAAAACGTTCCTTTAAATTTTGACTTAGGATATTACAGCGAGTACGAGAAAATTGCAATAATCAGCCTGAATATACCTGAGAAATAAGATTTAGAAAAAATCTTAGACCATTGAATGCTATGCAATGATAGCTGTGCTTTTTTTCCTGCCCCCAACAACTATAAGGGCCTCAATTGCTTTTGCGGTTATTTGATTACTATTCGATAGTTAAAGTTGTTGTAAGGCGATAATATTAAGATAAAGATAAAACGGAGAAATGAAAAACAACAAAACCGGCATGAAACTAATTCTGAAAATGCACGTATTATCAATGGTGGACGTTAGAAATCATAGACACAACATTTTTCCAATTTTTATAGTAAACAAAGCCCCAGATGAAGTTAACAAAATCGGTAAATGTTATAAATAATTTAATATTGCTCATTCTCGATCAAAGCTAAACTATCTATAGATCGTAGTTGATGCGTTGTAGACACAAAGTTGTTTATATTCAAAGTATGTATAGCAAGTGTGTAATGCTCGACATGGAAAATATTTATAAACCATAATAAAGAACTTTTCAAAGGCCATGATGGGTCACAATGTTAGATTCATTATAATAATGAGTCGTCGGAAACGATACAGGGGCTATCATGAGTACAGTACTATAAAAGGGAGAATCATTTACCCTCCGATGATACTAATAGTAGGTAATACGCTCTTATTGTGCCAATCAGAATGGAGGGGCATTTGTTACGCGAAATATTTTAGTTTTTGGGTTGACTTGTGTATTTAGGTTTTGTTTGTATAGGAAAGGTCAAGAACCTTATACTCTAAATTCTAAATTAGATTATTGACAATTACACAAATGTTGTTGTCCAGAGCAACGCCTTGCGCTAGGCTACAAATTATGATCGTAGCTTTAAAAATCTCAACAAATATTGTAAGTAAAACATAATAAGTATGTTTTGAATAATAAGCAAATTTTGATTTCTCTGTTCTATTAAGAATGTTTGCAATAATGGTACATAATGAATAATTCTCACATTATTCAATGAACAATATATAATAACATGTATTGTTAGAACAACTACCTGTGTATAAAGTTTGAGCTTCGAGATACGTAAGAAGCTAAACGCAATTTTTAAACCCATAATCATTAAGTGCGGAAAGCGAACATAATAAATTAAATAACTATCAAATACATCAAACTGTGACAAATTAAAGATAAAACATTATTTTACCGCCCTTATTGTGCTAAAGTTATTTGGTTACACAATTTTATATTGTTTAGTATATCAAATTTCATGTATCACCTGTTTGTATGATTATATCTCTGTTGAATATTAAAATTTGTAAAAAATAGTACTTTGACATATTTAAATGAAAGTTCGTTCAATTCATTCAGAAAAGTCCAATCAAACAATGACGTTGTATCAGTGATGCAGTAAAATTAATTTAGCTCGTCTTTGAAATCATCGCATATCTTTGTCAGAAATTGAAATGAAGATATGTGCCTTTTTGGATAGCTTACACGATCTAGGGCACTCGGTAGAGCGGCAAACTATGATTTCGAGAGCACTTTTACAACCAGCCATATTTACTTCTTTATAACTATAGTTTTTATGAAAGCATCGCAGATGAAAATCATATCACATACTGATTTACAATAAACATGTTTAAAAATGCCAATTATCAACAGAAAGAGATACAACCTAATCTCTAAAATTAGTTCTTTGTAGCGACATATACAATGCACTAATTATAGAGATTAGGTTTGAATCTAATGGTTCTAATGAAATGAGAACTGGTTCCCTGAAAGAATTCAATCGTCTTTTATGACGAAACTAGAAAATAACCAATGGTATTTAATAACTCACGCTCATACATACACGCTTTACATAACTCCTTATATTTTTGAAATTTTGATTGTTTTGGTCTTTTTATAATTGAATTTCCGTAGCTATCGATGCCTAAGTGCAAATTCAAAAGAATACCAGCATATTTACATGCAAATTTTTAAGGCAGTACGTCATTTCATTACACTAATTAATCCAATAATTAACATCATCAAATTAAAAGTCAAAATTAAAAATTAAAATGTGAAGAAATGTAGACGAAATGTTAAACAATGATGTGTAAGTAAATAATTTGTAATAATATGGTTAGTTTAAAAAACAATTAAAATTTAATTAAAGTGAGCATAATAAAATCCAAATTAAATGAGTCAGAATAGATTACTTTAAAACTAAATTTTATATAAAATGAATACGTTCTTAAGTCGACAAATTCTTTGCCTGACCAAAACTATTAACCGCACCATACGAGTTACAAAATAAATAATTAACAACTTTTCTAATTTGCCAAGCACGCAGCTGAGTTTCTCCTGAAATGATGCAACCGTGTTATTTACAAAAACCAGTTTCACCACAAGGTGAAACCGCTTAAATATTAACAGTCGATCTCCTCCGACCAATTCCAATTATGATATCACAAATTCATTTTTAATAAATAAAAAATAGTAAATGTAATGTTTTTTAAGTAAATAGCTAGTTAATGAATGCATTTTACTATTGGAAAATACATTTAAAAACAATTTGGTTCAAAATTTGGAAACTATTGGTTTCCACAGCCCGGACAAAATTTAATTATTTTCATTCGGTGTTCAGCATATTTTTGAGAATAAGCACAGTTTAGAGGAGGGCGCAGACGGGGTAAAGGAACAAAGCGGATCTGGAGAGTCCCCTTTGCTAAGACTGCGGTCTAATCCGTGACTTATTTTGTGGAGACTGACTTATTTGAAAGTCTACAATAAGCCTCCTGTCGGCTTTTAAATAAGTCAGTCTCCATAAAATAAGTCACGAATTGGACCGGTCTAAGTTAAAATTTAAATTCTTCCATTAAACCGTTACCAATATACTATTAACCTTTGTTCACTGAATTTAGGACAACTGTTTGGTGTTCACATAAGTAGAATAACACGGAAAGAACAAGAAACACATTTGCTGTGTCATGACGCTATATTGACCTTAATCAGTTAGGGACTTTAATATGTAACATTTGATTAGTTTTTGTTTGCGAGAACATATTTTATTTACAAAAAATTGGATTCCAGGGCTGGGGCTATTTTCGACTTTCGACTTAGTTTATATCTCATTTTTAAAAACAAATTGGCAGCCTATTTCATTCCCAAAATTACGCATTTTCTAATGTGTTCTCAGCTTGCTCGAGTAAAACATCACTCTATTTCCTTTCTACGATTTCTAAGACTACTAGATTAATCGACTCTAATTATAACCAAATAATTTTTTCGTGATACGTTATTCGAAATATAGAAACCGCGATATAAAACACATAATTGGTTACGCGAAATAGAATGTTAATTAATTCCTGAAAATTGAGACGTAAACTAAGTCGAAAGTCGAAAAAACTGATGCAGGGCAGATAGCAGACGTAGAAAAATACTGCAATAATTTCATCAACGTCCAGCTACACCATGGCTTTGGTTAGCACATATTTGGGTGACCGCATGGGAACATAGAAAAATCCACCAGTGACACTATCCTGGATTTCCGTGTGAATAGGGAATTAGGAAAAGTATGTTCGTAGCATTTTTGTTTGAATTGCATTTTTTTCGCCTACTGATGCAAATAGTTTGGTGCAAATATTTAAGAAACGAAGTTAAATTGGGAATAATTTTTCCCTATAAAAATTCTTTCTCAATTAACTTTGTTTTGAAACATGTTTGATTTAACACCAAACTAATTCCATCAATAGGCCAAAACATACAATTCAAACAAAAATGCTATGAACATATTTTTCCCGTTTTCTCACGGAAAGCCAGAATAGGGTGATGTTGGGAGTTGACTAGAAAAAACCAAATGATTATTGTAAGCCAACTCTCGAGCGGTCAAATCATTACATGGGAGCTACCGCTAGCGAGAAACAAAAATTTTCTGCTCGTTTACTCGATATCGGAATGCTTGCTGATACTAGATACAGGTACAGAACGGGGGAAAATAGATACAGAAGCACCCCGCTTTATCATAGAACATTTTGATGCTTTAGAAATATGTAATAGAAATTCCCCACCAGATGGGAAGAGTGCAATACTCCAAAATAAGAGTAAAATTGATACAATCGTATTTTTCTGTGTTTAATCTGGATTATTTATTTATTTATACAAATAAAAAATTTAAATTAATGTTATTGCGCGACGATCGAATTGCTCAAACTCTCGAAACTCTATCTTAGGAAGAAATCTAATATCCCAATCAACTGAACGACGACGATTTATAATTAACTTTAACATTATAGACTTTGTAGACTTAGAAAATGTAAATTGTGTCTTGAATGAACCTGAGTACCGATTTTGTTCGAAAACTGAGACTTGACGATTAGGAGTTTTGCTGCTGTTTCACTAGCCTACTAGATGCACAAAATTAATATTATTGTTGATCGATGCAAATAATAATTAAATTTTATATTTACATCTAGTGTACTGATGAAATAACAGAAAAATTCCCAACTCTCAAGTTGCGGTTTTCGAACAAAATTCGTATACTGATAGTTCAGAAAATGTGCAAGAATTGGGCCCAATATTTTAATAGTTAATCTTTCGAATAAAACTGTAGAGAAGCAATTTTTATAATAAACAGAAACAAGGAGATACGAGATTAATTTAAGACTTGTGTTTCGGATTAATTAATTCCTTTGTTCTAGTCTAATCAAAATTGAGAAGAAAGCAAGTTTTAAGATTTTTATATTTGTAGTAAATACAAATGGGCTTTTGACCTAAGTGAGTACATACGTATGTAGTATTGTATAAGAATTATTGTATGAATATTCATAAAAATAATAAATTAGTCTGGCTGTTAACATCCACCCACCGCGATAAATTTATTATTAAAGCGCTCAAAACCTGAATAATTCTTGTTAAGATTTTATTGTACCGCATCTAGAGAACATACAAATACAAATGTGACCTTTCTATCCAACAGATAATAAATTCACATATGTCGGAAAAACATATTTACCAAATCTAAAAATTAAATGACAGAAACCAAACACGGATCTATAAATAAGAAAAAAGATGTGGAGACCTACAACATAGCAAGAAAAATGTAGACCCACAATTCAGAAGATAAAAACAATACAAACATAGGTAATTAAATTAATACATCATCTCCAATTTGTGATACATACCTCCATCGCTTGGCCCAATTCCAGATCAAATGTAACAACACATATACAGTGTATCCATTCAATAAATCTTTCCCATTTTTTAGCTTTTAACAATTCATTCACAAGAATTTGCTCATCTGTTTCCTCCGTCATTTTGTTTTATTTTTATTTTGTTCCCGTTTTAACTTTTTATAATTAGCACTGACACAATTTTTGCACTTAGCTATGTATTTCTGTATTACAAAACACAATTTATATTATATAAAGTAAATTATTTTAACATTTTAAAAATATATTTGGTTTGTTAAACACCCAGTTTTTTTATTTTCCTTTAATTTTTAGTTTTAATTTGACACTTCTCGACATCACAATTTTATATAGTACACACTTTCACTAATGAAAAATAAATACAAAATGAGAAAATACACAAAATATAAAAATTATTATTATGGCGGAGAGTTGTGCAGTTACGCTTACTATAAACATGACTGTGACGGCGAATTGCGTTAATAGTGTCATCTATTTATTAGGGGCAGCATTTACATATTATAATTTTGCATATGTAATTTAAGGCTTTTTATTGTAGAAGCTCTTATGATTTAAAGTTTTATCTTTTATATTAAAGATGTCTCTAATGTTTGTTTTTTAAACGTTGTTTTTGTAACACAATAACAAATCAGTTAGTTCTTGTAATTATTAACTACACAGAATTCTATTGAGTGTGTTGTAAAGTGTATAATGACGCGTAAACATGATGATAAGAACATGTACTTTTGCAGTTATTTATTATGATTTACAATTTAAAAGTAACAAAGGGAAATAACATTTTTATGTATTTGGTTTACATTTCATTTAGCATTTTTATGTATAATAAATTGTTGTTGTACAAAAATTTTATAGTTTATACTAAATTCATGAATGGAGATGAAAAAAAACAATGAACATGGACTTTTTCTTTAGCATGTATGTTCATTGTTTAGTCGTAACGACTTCATGGAAGTATGTGTGTACGAACTGTGTATTGTCGAAAACTTACGTTACTTGGAATTGTTGACACCGGTGGAAATTGCAAAGCTTCATATTAGCCCGAGACTCCTTCACTACATAGCTTTCTCTTTCAGTGGTCCGAAAGGCAAAAGCATACGATGTTTTGTTAGTTCTCTGCAAAGGCTGTGCAACAAACTGCTTCTGTCTCTCCCTTCGTATACGGGGCAATTAACGGAACTAAATAACATTCAATTTACAAACATCATTCTCCATGACAGTTCAATACCAGCCTCCAATGTATATTTGGAAGGAGTTTCTGATTTGTTTTGTGTCGTGTAATAAAGTGTACCATGGCGATTGACTCCGATTGGAAATTTAACACAAATGATAACTGGGTTAAAGCTATGATAACTGGGTCAAATCTAACAATGTCTGCCTTTATGTGTACACAGTATCAGCGTATTACTAATGAAGAACGGGTTCTGGAATTGAACACGATTATATCAACACTGGACAAATTGGATACAAAACTAACAAATTAACCGACACTCTGCCTGCTGCTAGTGCAAATCATCAAATCAGCCGAGACTTTGGCGAATTCATGTCGCGCAGTTTAGCATCTGTCTGCAGTAGTATTGGTGACCAAATAGCATATTTAGTCATATTTGCTGATGACGTGAAAATTTTTCGAACTGTTAATGGAATGCTAGAGACGAAGAAACTTCAAGAGGACATCGATAGATTAAGTGAGTGGTGTGATCGAAACTCGCTTTACTTAAATATTAAGAAATGCAAGATCATGTCTTTCCATCGTAAGAGAAATCCGCTAATTACTTCCTACAAAGTCAACAACGAAGTATTGCAACGAGTTAATGAGATCATAGATCTAGGTGTTACATTTGTCGAGAATGCTAGTTTCAATAAGCATATTGAAAATTGTATTGCGAGAGCTAATGCCATGTTTGGATTTGTTAAAAGGTGGACAGGTGAATTTAAAGATATTCAAACCTTATGTTCACTCTATTTTGCTTACGTTCGATCTCAACTGGAATACGCTGTACCGGTCTGGAATCCATACTATGCTGTACACATTAAAAGAATTGAAAGCATTCAAAAGAAGTTTCTGATTTTCTTGTTGAAAAAAAGTGACTGGGATTACGACCACAATTTACCATTCCATGAAAATGTGGCTCGGTTACCTCCATACTCAACAAGATGCACGGATTACAAAATATGCACGCTTGAAAATAGACGACTTCTCTTAGGTGCGGCTTTCATTGGTAACGTTTTGCTTGGTCACATTGATTCGAAACCATGAATTTTTAGCACTTGAACACCATTCCACAAACTATGGAGAAAATAACCCCATTAATAGGTCGTCTAAATCGTTCAACATCGTCGACGACCTATTTGACTTTAATTTATCAAAGGACAAGTTCAAAAATATACTTAAGAATTATTTTTTAAATTTTTAATTGTTAAATCAAGATCTGATTTATATATTTCTGTGTTTTAATTTTCTTTATTTTATTTTTTTAAATAGATTTTTAATTGATTTCTTTAAATAAATAAATAAATAAATAAATAAGTTCGCGATTGCTTTAAGCAGATATATTCTGCATCGAATCGACTTGCTACGTACGCATCAGAGACATTTTCGCCTGTTATTACAAATACTACAAAACTACCACCATCCGTCGTTCTCCTGACTCTTCGATATGTATAGGATCAAATTATGTACCTTGCCAGACACTATCAGGATGGTTAAATCCCTTTGAGTGCCAAGGAGCGCGATCGCGCTTCTCAATTCACTGGCCGAAAATACCAAGTAGCGCTCTTGCTCCCGGACGAACTAATACGATCACTATTTCATAGTTGCTAATCTTGTTTATTGTTGACAATATTATTGAATATTTATTAAAATTATAACATTAATTTTTTGTTTTTGAAATACTTTTCGTAAAGAAAATGCTTCGAAAAATGAAATATGTATATTTTTAAATTTCTATGTTCCTCTAGCAGCGTGGCACTTTTAGCTAATTCTCTAAAAATCATGTTGGCACTCAAAGGGTTAAACCAAAGCTTTGGTTTCATTTATCGCAATTCGATACAGCCGTATTGAATGTCACCCTTAATAATGCGAATGCTGTAGTAACCAAACTGATTTCAAATGGGCGTAAACTAGCGGATATGGTATATGTCTGCTTTTGGGGTCAACTTTGATTTGACATTTGTGACATTTAATAAAAAAAAATTTCGTCAGCGTCATTTGGATCATATTCAACCATCAAGGCGAGGTGCCCAAGTTATAACTCCAGTAATCAACAAGTACTGCATAATAACACCAGTCTAATTTCGATTTATTACCATATCGTACTCAGTATCAGAGGTAAAGCCCAAAGTTTTCGTCTTGGGGTACTCGACAATAATTATAACATAATAATCATTTGCGAGACTTGGCTTAATAACGACGGTATGCGGAATACTTTCCATCTGACTATGTCGTTCACAGGAAGGACAGATATAATTTTGACTATTACTGATTCTTTTCTACTACTGATTTATCTTTTACTGATTGTTTTAAAAGATTCACTACCTAATGAGATGGTATTTTACCACCCTTGCCTAGACGTCACTGCTGTCTGTTTAATGTGGCTAGTTCATAAAAAAAGATAAAAGTAGTTGGTTTCCCATGCACAATGACCTACCAGAGTTAGGTCGCTAGTCACCGCTCGCATATTTATGATTTGTTTATGAGATTTTTTCTTCCATATATGAACCAGTTTCATATTTAAGAATTTAACTTTATCAGGTTCACGGAACTGGAAGTTCTTAATCGCATGCTTCAAATTGATGTTAATAAGAGTGCCGGTCATGACGGGTTTCCTCCGATTATTATTAAGTACTGCGCGGAAAGTTTATTTATTCCTATTACCTTCAAATTCAATTAAAGTTTACACATTAAAGTTTTACACATTAACCAAATTATATTTTTGGCATAGCACGGGTTTTATCCAGGGAGGTTTCCAGTTACGAACCTTTTTAACTTCTGTTGTAACTTATTTGATAGTTTAAAATCGAGACAGCAACGTGACGCCGTTTTTACAGATTTTGCGAAGGTGTTTGACAAGATTGATCACTCAATTTTTATCGCTAAGTTGAGGCTTTTGGCAAACTGTAAGGCTTCTGGGTCAATCTTCCCAAGTATAGTAAGTAGTAGTAATTTAGGCCCATTGCTATTTTAATTATTTATCAACGATGTCGTTGACTGCTTTAAATTCACAAGCTGCCTTCTTTTCGCCGATAACATGAAAATTTTCCCTCGTATTAACATCGAAGCCGACTGTGACAAGCTCCAAGATGAGTTATAGGTTTTGTAAATGGTCAACTGACAATAGACTACGCGTTAATGTCAGTAAATGTATAAATTTGGCCTTTTATTGTATCCGCATTCCTGTATTGCATCAATATCGTTTGTATAATGAAGTGGTTGACAGAGTGGAATCCATATCTGACCTGAGAGTAGCTTTTTCAACCGATGCGACTTTTAACAGGTATATTCAAACTATTGTCCCAAAGGCTTACAATATGCTATTTAGCTTCATCAAACGAAATTGGAAAAATGTTCGCAATCCGATTACTCTATATTTAATATACGTTCCATTTGTGCAATCAATGAGTGTGCATCCACCGTATGGTCACAATCAAACTAGTGTCCAAAAAAAAAAATTTGTTTTGTACGCACTTCGATGTCTACCATGTAGCAGAACAGCCGATTTTATGCTTCCGCCTTATCAAGATTGCTGTCATTTATTAAAAATACAATCTTTGGACTTGGACGTTGGAGCTGTAGTCCTAGCTAGAGATATTTTCGTCTCTCCTTTCGATTGCACCAAACTCCTATGACAGTTAAATCTCTACACTGTTGAAAGTCGTATGCGGAACGCGGCAGATTACTTATATATTGACCAATCATCAATAAACTACGGCCTTTTTGAACCAATTTTGAGAGCATTGCATATACTTAACTCGATATGCGATATATTTGATTTTCATTTGTCGATACATACGTTCAAGAGAGATTTAATTCAATTTTATAATGGACAGTAAGTGTATGATCAGGAACGTTGTCCTTGCTATATTTTTTTGCATTACCGTTGTATCTGTATATAATTCATTATTGTTAAATTCACGTAATAAGTTAATAATCATATAAAAGTGTAAAAAAAAGAAAGAAAATATCATTATAGACAAATCAAATTAACGAGTGCAAACATTCGGTAGTAAAATCTAGGAAGGAACTAAACTAATAATTTTATAATATGCAATTAATTAGTTAAAGTTGTTAAATTACAGTTTAAACAACCTTTTAATATCCTCAATTGTAAACAACCATTCATTAAGTAACCGAAAGTATTTGGAACTAACTGTTCCTTATTGGAATGCGGTATTCTGATTCTGGTTTTATTACGGGGCTCATGAGTATATTATTCGAACGGTTACTACTCACAAAATGGATAACGTAGAGGTAGTATTTATGTTCCATAAATAAAGGAAATGAAGGTGTGATCTGAAGTAAGTAGTGTAATGGTTTCACATTATGATAACTAAATACCAACCCAACAAGATAAACCATACTAAAGGTGGGAATCAAAAAGAAAGACATAAAGACTTCTAAAGAAGCTGAAGTTTCGTAAATAATAAAATGATATTAATGTGTACTGTAGTTTCACTTTCAATTTATCATTATATACATTCAAGTTGAGTTTACTGTTCAAGTTTAAGACGAAATATTTAATCGTGTCGACGGAATCAATTGATACACACAAATTATTACGAGAGAACCTTGACAGAGCAAATCATGATAAATCAATAGATTTCCCTAATGGAAGAAAGATCCAGAAACATTGAAATCCATCACTTTAGATTTGCAGCTTAACCTCATATCATGAATATACATAAATTCAATTCTTTAAAATCACGTCCTTATTAGGATTTAGGGTACTGCAGCGCCATGTCCTCCCCAACAGCGACAAACTTTCCGTGTAGTTTCAGATTAAAAATTGAGGACCTAAAACGAAGCCTTGTGGAACACTAACATTAATATCTTGTTGAATACTGTAATTTTTTCAAACGTTATTGGACGATAGTTGTTGGGGTCGAAACGAAAGTCTTTCTTATATATTGGTTTGCTTCACAATGCCTATCTTTAATTTGTCTGAAAATACCCTTAGTATTTTTTAATTCACTTACTGCTAAGAATAATTCCGAATTAGTTATAGGAATACAGGAAAACCGCAATTACTGTGGTGAGACAACATCAGCCAATTTCTGGTCGTGCTCTCAAATTTAACACTTTCAAATGTTGTTTGTTGAGTTTTGGTTGACGTTATACCGTTATATTTGTCTTCAAAGCAACATTCTTAGATTTATTGCGGATTTTTTTTTGTAAAGATTGTTCCTCAAATTAATAAGACTTAATAAATTGTCAGGCATCGTTTGATCTTACTCGTTAATTTAAAATAGCTTATAATATTAAGAATCATATCAATAAAACTCGGATAAGCAATATTAGGATCATCTAAAAGAAAAACTGAATTTTAATCGCATAATGCTAATATTTCATAAAGTCCTAAGTAATCTATTCTCGTTTGATACACATGTTTATACCTTCGCCTGTTTTACAATGGTCCAGAAAAAATAAATAAAATAAAAATATTTCTGGAAATAAACTATTTTTAAATTATAAATTCAAAAAATTTGTAATTTATTGAAACATACATACGGATTTCGAAAAAATGCTTTTCCGATAAACTCATGACTTACATGACGAACAGTTAGGGAGCGAGGAATGAACAATTTGAAGAATTTTAAGTAAAGTAAAAAGTAAAATTCCATCCGCTGAAGTTTTATTCCTGCTAGCAGAACAATCCAAGCTTGCTGACCTCAATAACTAGCGATATCCATTTGTTGACACTACAACGCTGTCGGCTTCTATTGAGTTTATTAGACAAAGAGAAAGCAATGCCTGTCTAGATAGTTCACGGCAAGTTATCCACGCAAATTTCAATCTAGTTTTCTCCAGAAAATAGCAAATGTCCTGCGATATGTCATGGAAGGAAAATATATATGCAATCTCCAAAAAGGTAAGTCAATGTTTGAGGCTCATTAAACGATGCAATTTTTAATTCACTGCATCGGAGATCTTAAGGTTAAGTAAGGTGACCAGATATTTAAATGTTTAATGGAGCAGAAAAAAAATGTTTTTTTAAGAAAATGACCTAAAAGAAATTACACTAAAAGTTTATACTATGCTCCCAACATGCTTCTAAATGATGTTTTAAATAGTTTACATTTCTCACGACAGATATTATTATTTTCTCATTATCAGACTGTTCCCGCGATATTTTATTGATTTTTACGCGATTTTATCTATACCTTCCAGAAAATGAGGAAGCGTAGTTTTGTATTTCAACATTTTGGTGGACACCGTCAGGCACTAAAGTCTACATGCACCACTAAAATTTCCAAAACCGGGATAAATGAAACGAACTAAATATTGTAATATTAATTAAATAATATATTTAAATAAAGAAAATTATTACAAATAATAATTTTCAAAAAATTCATAAAATTTATATCACAAAAGTCTACATACTCGTACAGTAAATAAAACTAAAAGATGTTCAGACATACTTAAGAACTAAAATTAATATTTAGTTGGGCCACCATTAGACTCAACAACTGCGCCTGTCGCCTGTGCATTGATAGAACCAGGTTCTAAGTAACCGCTGACGAAATTTCAACTTATGCATTCGAACGGGCGGGCACTTTTTAATGAATCTCTATTGGTAATTCTATATTTTCGGACCCTTTGTTCCGGATGAAGTTGTTTCGGCACATTATATAGAAGCCATTGTCTTACTGCCATCGGCGTATGTTTTGGACGGACACGGACGGTTGTGAATTGCTATACGCAATTTGTTAAAATACATTCGGTGATCTCCGGATTTTAGGCTTATAAATGGTTTGTTCCTTGGCACTCTTCCGTTAAACCCTTCGTTTCGTAAAATTCGATGAACTGTTTCGGGATGAACATTCTTACCAGTGCTATTCCGAATCTCAACCGCTGTTTTTGGAGCACTAATCCTTGGATGTTGTTTTTTAGGACTCTCAGATCGTTTTGAATGCTTCCTCTGTTTGTTTTGAATACTTCCTCTGTTATCTAAATTTTGCAGTATTGTTTGTATGGTTGCTCAACTTTTACCAATAAATTTACGTATTCATTATAACTTTTATTCTGTTCCCGTAGCTTTATTATTAAATTTCGTATTTCGATTGACACTTCCGTTCGACGCACCATTTTTTAATGCCAAAGACGAAAAATATTTCTCACTCAAGATGAACGCAGCGTTAATACTGAAAGTGTCGATAGACGTGCCTAGGTATTTATACAAAAAAGATTGCGGTACTTTGCAATAATCCGAGAATAAATAGAAACGTGCAACTCTATGTAGTCTTTTGTGATATAAATTTATATTATTAAATATATTATTTAATTAATATTACAATATTTAGTTCGTTTAATTTATCTCGGTTTTGCAAATTTCAGTGGTGCATGTAGACTTTGGTTATTAACTGTATTCATAATTCGACATAACTTAACTAGAATATAAATCATAAGTTGTTGCTTTTAAAATAAACAAGCTGGACAGTTTGAGGGAAGATTTTCGAAAATGCTCTCATCATACATATCTATGTATAAAGAAGAATAAAGTACCGTTTCATAAGACATCGCAAACTAGAATGTTGCGTTTGCAATACCATAACATTTTGCATCACTTGAATCTGTTAAGTTTTTTGTATGATGTGGCTTAATGGTGAACTACGATTTCCAGTTGCGATTTCAAGCTTACATACAAAATTTAATTTTCTCGAGGCCAAAGAAGATCTTAAAAGTTGATACGAAACATACAGAGAAACGCAATATGATATTTAAACCAAATACATATTCGAAATACTCCCTTAACATTAACACCGCGTCAAATATACAAAAATATTTTTCCATTTTCCAACGATATTCTTTCACAGGATCTTTCAAAATATAATATAATTAATAATATGTTAAATTGTAAGGAAAGAAGAGATAATCATGTATATCCTCAATAAATAAAGGCTAGAGATCATCTATACGCTTTCCAAACTAAATTAATTTTTTTTTAAATATGGATAATTCGTTCCAAATGCAATTTTATGTTGATTCAATTCTTCGTGAGATTAAACTTCGCCATTGAACCGAACTATAACATCGGTCTTGGCTGTACTTCTCTGCAAGAAATGAAGAGACTAGAGCTTCCTGAATTCAAATTTTACAAGAAATTGCAAACACAAGGAGTGTAAAATCATTAAACAAAGTACAAAATATTTTAAGGGTTAAGACTTTATAAAGCTAACGTTAGACGTTATACAGAGTTTATCTCTTTTGCCTGAAGTTTTGGTAGTATTCAGAATAGAGTCGTTCGAATTTCACAAATTGTATTATGGTAGATATGATTCAGAAACTAACTCCTTCATTCCAAACGATTTTGCAGGTAGAGCCTATACTCGCATCAGTTTTTTCAAACTGGTTAGACGATTTCTTGCTTTTCGAGTTCTTTAATGCAAATATTTAAAAATTAATTTGTTTTGTGTTCACTGTATTACAAACACTGATTTGTGATAGTTTAAAAAATTGTCTATACTAAAAACTAATTTTGTAAATGATGGCAAGGAGCTAATTCGACAAGAACTTTACCATTACTTCAAGCAACCATTGCCTGGGTTAACACAAAGTTGGGTGACCGCATTGGTAACACGATAAAAAGAATTTGTAAATACTGAAGAAAACTAGTGAACCCCAAACCCTCGACTACTGGGCATGCTAATATGCTGCAATGAGACAACAAATAATTAATCCTGATACTTTATTTAAGTAATCTCAAAAATGAGGCAACCAAATACCTCCATGGGATTTAACGCCAGTAAAATCAATAGGATCTTGAAAATAGTAGTTAAAACCGCCGGGATCATCTACGTGCAAAAAATTTCATCTGTAGATTACATTGAGTCCACTAACTTTCTTCACATTGTATATATTTTTGCTATTGGCATAGTCAACACACATGCTCTGAGATTCAACCAATATTTTTTTTAATTTTCGTCGGTCTGTTGCCTAAAACACCCGTTTTATCTTCGAATTTTCTAACCGATAGGATAACATTCGACTCTTCTCTTGCAATCTTATGTTTGTCTTGGGGTTTAGAATATTAGATAGATAATTACGTACTCCGGTGAGACCCATTTCAATACTAGCAGTAATTTGGCGTATGTTGTGAACACCCTCCTTAAAAGCTTGGACTCAGGTTATAACTTCTAAATTATCATCTCGGCCATTACCTTTGTAAAATGGGGTCCGAGGACTTTTAATTTTTTAGAAAAGGGGTTGCATACTATAAGGCTGTATATACCCATAATAGAGAATAAAAGGCAATTTTAACTCCAATTTTCTGGTTTAAAAAGCTTTACTTTTTTAGCCTTTAATTGATTTCGCCTGCAACCTACGCTACCATATTTCGAAAAGTGGTCAACTCTCAATGAATCGTTATGCAATAATAACATACAATAACACGCTCTCGCATCCATCGATTTTTTCTGACTACACAGACGCTTCCGTAATTCGACGAATGAATCCTTTTGTTCTTCTCAATCAAACGACGAATGAATTCTTTTGTTCTTCAAACTGCGGAATAGGATTAGTCCTTTAGTTATTGATCCTAATGAGGAACAGTATAATGAGAGCGCTTTCCATATACGGCTCTTTTATAAATTCGTGGCAATAAAATTAAAACACGGTAAATTATCCTTGATTTTTGTAGTTGTTTTATTGTTTAACTGAAATAATACATTTTACATTTACAAATAAAAAACAGAATACAAAAAATAATAACCACAAAAATTAATTAGGTATGTTAAGTATAAAAAAAATTCATATTTAATGAAATAAGACATTTTATGACCAAAAAGGTTCCTTATAATTATTAAATATTGGCAGAAATATGATTTTTATAATAATTAAAATTTTATTTTATATTTAAAATTATGTTTTTTTATTTGCTTTTATTTTTATGTAAAATATTATTAAATGCGGTTATGTGAACTGAGTTTTACAAAGGTTTGAAACTGGGTGGGATTCAGGGTTTAAGAAATAACATTTTACAGATAGTCATCAAGTTACTATAAGTAAAAATAATTTTGGAAGTCCTTATTTTAATAATATTTTGTAACAAATCTGTTATAATTTTATAAATCACAACTAAACAAGAAATACTGAAAAATGCACTCCGACTGTGTCATAAATGTCACATAACCTAAAAATTAGAACTCGTTTTGGCGCCCAACATGGGACCAAAACCATTCAAGCTAATTAAAATAAATTATTAATTCTTTTTTGAAGTAGAAAATTAATAAATATAATTTATAGAAATATATTTTATCTAAGTTCTGTGTAGAAATAGAAAATTATAAATATATATATATATATATTTAATTTAATTAATTTTATAATTTTATTTTTAACCTTTTATTTAATTAATTTATACTTTTATTATTTATAAAAAAAAAACTCGTCGAAATATTAATAATTATTATTATATATACGAGTATTTGTATGATAGAATTTTTGTTTTATTCTTATTACAAAGCTTGATTTAGCGTATAAATACAAGAATAGCTCTTAATTATTTCTTTTATAATTATGTATAATTAATAAATATTTGTATGACTTTCAAATATAAAATAATAATTTAATAATTATAGTTATATACTAAATATGTAAAATTATTATTTAAATAGAAGTTTTGTTGTTATCTTTTTAAATTAATTTGTTGATTAAAGTATTTTGTATTATTTTAATTAAGATTATAAATTTTATAATTAGTTTTTAATTTTTTTATGTTAAGTATATAAATATAAAATCACAATATGCAGTCATAAATTTTTATTTTATAATTAAATTATTTTATTTATTTTTATAAATTTGAATAAATGATTTTGATGTACCCTTTCGAATTCCAATTATAGTAGATTTTAAAATAACAGTAATACAGTAACATTCAAAATGTTAAAACAAGCTTTCTTAAATTATCGTTCACCATATTATCTAATTTGGACAAAAGTTCTCAGTTACAACTGTAAACATAATTTAAGCTTATTCGGAATATATCCGGTATACAATAAATTTGTATCGAATAAATTAAAGGATTAATTAATTTAAATTAACTAATTATTTATATAATTTTAAATATTTATATTGTAAATCCATATATAAATTGCGCATAACAACCCCCAACTTGTTGTTGCTGTTGCCTTTGTAAAATAATTTCAATGGAAAATCTGAAGAAGTCACATTAATCGCTTATCGGGTTTTGACGGAACTTAATATCAAACTATTTTTTATTTTTCGCTTTTAATGTAGAAAAAAGCTTAATATTTAAAATATTTAATTTGAATACAGGTAACCCTCGAAGAACACGATTAATTGATTCCGTATTCTTTGAAACCGTGCTGTTCGAGACTACAAAAACGGGATACGGAATCCAAGTGCAAAAATAAAAAAAACGTAACGTTTTAATTTTTTATTACACTATACAAAAAACAAAATAAAAGAGGAGCGGTACATATAATACATATATGTATTTTATTCTTTTTCAAAAGAATTATACCTCAACCAGCGAACACAAGAGCTTAAGTTACATGCTGCTTGTATCATTTCGGCTAGTGCTACATCCACCAAAATTGTATATGCTTTTGTCAAACAACTGACATCTAAAATTTTGGTGATCGTACCGCTCCCCTAAGTGGTCTAAATGGAGCATAACTTAAGCTCTTAAGCTATCGCTGGTTGAGGCTTTACTCGAAAATCGTGTAGCTTGAAGCTGCGTACATACTTGTAGAAATAAAAATTGACGCACTCGCTTCCGCACTCTAAACCAATCAAATTTCGTGAAATGTTTTATGCCCCGCCTACTAGTTCCACACTCGAGTTGAAATATTTTTAACTTTGTTGTTGTTTTAATACTTAAGTACGATTCTGCAGAATTTTTTCCTCAATCGCTTCCGCAAGTATAAACGCACAGTGAAACCGTGTAATTCGGTGGAAGGTATCGGTGTCCTTCGAAACTCGTGTTCTTCAAGTACCGTGTACCGGGGGTTACCTGTAATTAATAACATCGAGCAAAATTTCATTTAACTTACTAGTCTAGTGCTGCACTCTTAAGATTTACGTCATATGTATGTAAATCCATTCATTGATCTATAATTGAAAACCGAAACGAGTACATCCCAAAATAATATGATTCGCAAAAAATTGAATCCAATATTTTTTTAAATGTTTCATACATAACCTTAACTAACAATAAAAGTTAATTTAATATAAAGTTAAATCAGTGTATTGAATTTTTTTTTGTGTGTTATTAGTTGAATATAAATACAACACAAAAATTGTATTGTAATGTATTTTAGTAAGAAGATACAGACCATTGGATCGCTAGCAAAGCACCCTTTATTTTAATTTCGAAAACAAGGCTGTGGTGGCAAGCATATACGAGTATGTAGAAGCTTGGATAGGCGATTAAAATACAGAAAAAGTGTGGTAATTCAAGTTTGTCCCAACAAATTGATTGACGGGAGTGATTAAAACAACCGGATAATTAAAAATATTTAATTTTTTCTCAGATGGTGGTCCTAAGAAAGACAAAATTCAAGAAAGATTTTCAACAATTGAGTCCTTGGACGTAGACAATATTTTTCCCTAATACAATGGTTTTATTTAATGAAAACATTTTTTACTTATTAAATTTGAGACCATTTGGGCTACAATAGTTTTGGAAAATAAACTAACATTTGCTGGGCATTATAGCGCCCTTGCAGAATTCATGTTGTGAACCGGAATTATGTTAACGCACTATCACATCGGACAATTTTTGTGAAATTGACTAATTCAGTATTTTAATTATGATAAGTTAGAAAGTAGAATAAAATAATGCTACAATGCATAGCTTTCTGATTTCTAATTTTCCTGACGAGTTACAGTGGCAAAAACCGTCAGGTTCCTAAACCAATAGCGCTTCAAATATTCGTTAGAACCGTTGGATTGATAACCAGGTTTTGAAAATCGAGAATTTCGGTGAACGATGTCCGAAGCAGTATATAATTCGGCGTATAACGTCCTTAACGTAACTTAAATATTAATCTAATTTTAGGAACTAGAATGTCAAAACAGAGCTTTGAATAAAAATTATTAAAACATTTATCGGGGGGAATGAATAAATCGTTTGTACAGCCTAATAAAGGATGCACCTTTAACACACTGAGAACAGTAATATCAGATAAAATAATTTTTTCTATAATTTTGGTCATGCATTTAGGAAATAATTTAGGCCCTGGTCCTCTCGGATTCAAGTCACTTATTTAAAAGTAAGGATTCTTTTGTTGTTTATGCAGGCATATTTTGTTCTATATTGCTCGAGTTACAGAAGCTTGATTATAGAATATAGAATTCAGCATTTGCCGTCTATTAACAAGCGTCGGAATTGTATCAATTTTAGATGTGGTGGAAGAAGTGCAACGTTTTAGTGTTAAGGTTGGTTGTAGTCGTTATACCAATCAGTTTTTGTAAATAAAATTAAACTTCTGGGTATTTTCGATCCTATCTATACCATATTTGAACTGCATATTTCAGTTGGTATCTAACATAGATGTAGTATAATATGGACAATGTCTTTTCTTTCCACTAATTCGGATAAAGCCAAACATGGTTGTCATATATGTCATATTTCCCACAACCTAAGACCTAAATCATTTAAATCATCCACTGTTAATAATGATACCATTGATAATAGTCGACAGGTAAAGGCGATTTTTTCGATGGAATGAATAATTTTGCATTTATTTATGTTACGATGTAGTTGGTTATGAATCGATTAATCGCCGTTCATTGACTCAATTAAAGTTTTCTTGTAGAATATTTGCCTGATGCTGATGCTTTTAAAGATTTTTAAGTCGCCCACGAACACCAGAATAATTGAGTTAACAATTACTTTGACAATGTCATCAATAAATATCAGGTAAATTCCTGGGGCTGTGTGAGAGTCTTTTGAAATACCAGAAATTATGTTCGGCCATATATTATACCATATATTAAGAGAACCCGAACCCAAAATTAGTAGGGAACAAGGAACTCAAAGGGTAAATGTTTTCTAACGCTTTGTAGTGGCTGATACAACTAAAATCGGCTAAACTATGGTATAATTGATGTGGTTAAAATATTATACATCTCGTGACATATCATTTGATTTCCTTGACTTGAAGATTTTTGTTATTATGGAACTTTTCGTTTAGAGGGGAAACACCTTTAGTAGTGAAATGTTGAAAAGCAGGCAAAGTGGCGTTATAAATGGTTCAGTATGATTTACAGGATACATTTTAGTATGTTGTAGGGTTCCAAACTTTTCATTTGCCAAAGAAAGTACATTTTAAATAAGAAATATAAAAACTTTTGAACTTTTGATAGCTAATTAATTATTAAAATCTAAAAGTCGTTTAGAACTGCTTTTATCCATTATGTCAGGTATAACCAAATAGTTTATTTCGATCTATCGGACAATCGGGTTGAAAGCTAGCTAGCTTTGTCGGTTATTTTAAGCAAGGCATCATATTCTTCATAATCTCTTTAGCAATCACTATATTCGGTTGAAATAATAATACACAAATTACAATAATTACAAACGTGCTTGAAAGTTATGTAAAATAACAGGTCTCAAGGTGTTTGGAAATATGCTACGTACAAGGAGTTAAAATTGCGGGTCAAATTTGGTCACTAGTGTGCTTTTCGAAATTACTATAGTTTATTATTTGGGTTCAATCAGAAATGTTTTAACTAGCCCAAACAACACTTCTAAAACAATGATCTTTAAACACAACAACAAAACAATAAATGGGTTTATTTTAGCTTAAAGAAAATCAAAAGGACAAAACTTAATAAAACTAGCTTCCCGAAAACTACGACTGGGAACCTTAGTATTACAAAATTCACATTTAAAACCATATGTTAATTTGGCAGAATTCTCAAGCATATTTGCCATTCAAAAAGCAAAAACAACATTCAAATCGGAATAACGGCCTATAGGAAAACTTGGATTAAAACATTAGATCAATTTTGAGTGGTGCGTTTATTTTGCGGTTTAGTGTATAAGCAATGATTCAGTAAACCGCTGATCTTTAGATGCTACATTGAATGGTAGACAACAATTTGCTTTATTTTGGATTGGTGATTTAGATCACAAACACAGAGACGCTGTCTGATAACTCGACTATGTTGAAAAATTTCTCCAATTGGGCAATGTAAATATATATATATATATATATATATATATATATATATATATATATATATATATATATATATATATATATATATATATATATATATATATATCTTTATATATCTTTATATATATAATAACAATAACTATATAGATATATATATACGAGTATATATATATATATATATATATATATATATATATATATATATATATATATATATATATATCGTTTTGAATATTTTCTGAAGAAAATGTGCTGGTTGACAAAATAATTTCTCATTATCAGCTTGTAAACAACGGTTATCTCGAGAGTTGACCATTTTGTGACGTAGAGTGTTTTCCAAGTGACTATTTTGATTTCATTTGCATGATGGCATAAGAACATGCCTCTTTTGTTCTTAAAATATTGGGTCACAATGCGGCTTTTACAATAAATTTTTATGTTAATAGATGTCAGTAGGCACATATTTAAGTAATATGAATATATTCCAAACGATGGCAGCACATAATATTAATATAAAACACGTCTGCCAACAACCGTAGATAAATATAAATCGTTTATGTGTTATGAGTGTAAAATGGTAATTTATAATTAATACATAACATTAAATTTTTGAATCATTGTTTACTATTACTACTTAAATTGAAAGAAGTGAATTTTTCATGAAGTTACTTTTGCACTGAACCACAATGTACTCAAGAATTGTTCAAACATTTATCGAAATCCTGATTAGGGACTTTATTTCGGATAATTAATTCAGATTATTTTTGTTTAACTTCAATGCTGCCATCTTTTGGGGAATAAAATTTTGGCGGTCTAATTACTATAGGAAATGATGATTTCAAATCCAAAATATTAACTATTATTTCTGACAAATCAGATTACTAGCCCATGTGGAAATTAAACCATAACACAAATACTACCATAACGCTGATATTGTTCGATTGGTCAAGATCCTTATCATAGGCTACTTAAACCAACAATCACTTTCAGCCAAAAAAAAATTTCCGGCATACCATGTACCATGATAACTGCAATTATTAATTTTAATGCTGGGATATATGAAAGTTCGTTGATTACACAAACCCTACCATAACCTTATTTATTTATTTTCTCTAATTTTTGCACGGCACATTTTACAAAAATATAAGAGTCGAAAAAAATAAAATTTGCTGGAAATTACAAAAAAAAATATTTTAACTAGCTGTTCAACCCATCAATAATAATTGTAGGAAGTTAGCTGCAGTTTGTTTTTTTTTTCGTGATTAACAATCTCTTTATTAGATAAATAATTAAAATGCAACCTCACAAAGTTATACCATTACCTAACAATGTTTGAACGTGTTCCTGCAAGTATGAATGTAGTGGAGGCTAATTAAAATGTCATTAGACCATTCCGGAATCAGTTTAAATAAAGCGAATTGTACTCGTATATATCGTGGGTATTGTAAAATTTTCTTAAATTGATATTGAATTATTTGAGTGATTGTGAGTTACGTGTTAATTTGTCCGCTTTAGTTCCTATTGCTTCCTAAGAAGAATACAGCTTATAGTCGTAAGTTCTGCGACATAAAGAACTGTGGCATAGGTGAAATATGGTGAAAACAACTATTGAAAATTCAAGCATGTTCAAATTTGCATAGTCATTAATTAAATTTTGATATATATCAAAAAGGATCCATCATTTAGTTGAACATTTGTTTCCTAGGATTTATGAAGGTTTCTTGGAGCCCCTCCCTTACATAAGTATATATTTCTATTTAGTAGGCTCTTACATAACTCGTATTAGTTAGTGGAAAATTTAAGAAATTTAGATGTGAATGTCATATAGCCCCATTTTTCTTGTATCATAGAACTGCGAATGTGACGAATGCACATTGACCTAACAATTATCAGGTGTTCCAGGAACTGGGAAACATAGTCGAAGAAACCCAGTATGAATTACACACTAGGGAGTGACATGTGTAGTTAGAAATGGCGCACTTTGTGTGAAAAATTGATGATGAACTTTTCTTCCGATTTTAAGCTCATAATTTGCTTAAATCGGCTAACCAATGGTCTATTTTAGCCAGAGTGAATTGATTCTTCTGTAAAAAGAAATCAATAAAAATTCAATTTCGATCACTGTCACCAGTATCTGAAATGTCGTAGTGGGTTCTATTAGATATTAGCAAAAATCAAGGATCTTTCATTTTTGTGATCAATTAAACCGTTCCAATGACAAAAATACGATTGATGTTTTGCTAAATCAACACGACCAATTTTGTAGTATACATACTTAATTTTAAATTTTTTTGTAGCGTAGTCCTTTTTTATGAAGAAAACCTTCTATGATTTTCTACTCGTACCTTGTGGTAAAAAATGTTCCTGATCACTAAAAAACTTAAATTGTTAAATGAGCTTTTTTTATTATAAATTATAGTTAACAGTATTTAGCTCAACCTTTTATAATTCTCTTTATTAATTCTTTAGCTTTCGGAACCTTTTCGGTTCCATTCTCAAAAGAATAATAGAACAATTTTACAAAAAAATATTTTCTATACAAAATAAAAACGAAATCAAGGCTATCTAAAATAACCAGAAATAACCAGAAATCAATAAACACTATGTGGAATATTGGAAAAATTCCGGTAATGTGGATGAAAATACGAGGAAAATGTTAACCAAATATAATTCGGTGAATCCAAAATTATATGGTTTACCAAAAATTCACAAACCTGGTATTCCATATAGACCAATTATTAGTTCAATTAATGGTCCAACACATAATTTATCTTCATTTTTGGGTAATATTTTAAAATTTAGTGTTGGTAATACTAGTTCGCAGAATTGGACGATCAAACGAAGCGCGGTGATAGGGGAGCTCATTTCCAACAAAAACAACCAAGTAAAGTTTTTACGAATTGTTGATGGTGCAAAAGTTCTTCCACTTTTAGTGTGTTTTAGTGAAATCGCATGCATTCACCAAAAAATTAATTTAAAAAAACGAAGAGTCCGTTTGTTTAATTTTATTTTTTAAAAATAACTAGAAGAATGTGCCTTTCCAATAAAATCCCTTTTATAAGCTCTATTATCTTGGTTTGTAAAGTCTTTTTGTTTCTCAAAAATGTTTATTGATGTTTAAGTGACGCCAGCGGGAAAACAATGTACTTCAGAAAGTTGACCCATTATCAGAAAAAATGTGCGACACTAATATAGATTTTAAAATGGTCACACTCCGGGCTATTCACAACAGCATGTTTTTTATCTGATTTTAAATTTTGTTTAATTTGGACTACTATATTTGCTTAAAAACTTATGGTACTTTAGTGTACCATTGTGTTCTTCATTTTGTTTTATTTCTGACAAAGCATCGATTTTAGAAATCGAAATTTTGTTAAGTGTTTAGTTTTTAATAAACACTAAGACTTACTTTGAGGAAAACATGATAAAAAACATTTGTTGTGACTAGCCCGGTGTGTGATACCATTTTAAAATCTGCATTAGTGTCGCATATTTTTCTGATAGTGGGTCAACTTCCTGTAGTATATTATTTTCCCGCTGGCGTCACTTAAATATCAACATAAATTTTTTTGAGAAACAAAGTGATTTTACAAAACCATTGTTTTTATTTGAGAGAATATAATATAGCTTTCCACCATGATGTTATTGGAAAGGCGCACTCTTCTAGATCGTATTAAAAAAAAAAGTTAAACAAAAGAACTCGTGTTTTTTTTTAAATTAGTATTTTGGTGGGTGCGCGCGCATGCATGTTTGCAAGTCTGAGAAAAATTATCGTATGTAACTCTGGAGTAAACGTCGATTATTGCTCTAATTTACTTACTACGCTTAGCTTTCGGCTTCTGATGGTAATTTCATCACTCGAATATTAATCTACTGTTTTACTTCCTTGATGCATACTTCTGATAAGAAATAACTAAATCAAAGTCTTTTGTAATTATTTTAGATTTCTTAATTTTTGCAAATAATTTCTTTTTTAAAGATGAACTAAAATCTTTTACAGGATAAAATGTTGCAGTGAATTATAATTTTGCCTTTTAGCTAGTCAACTTACAAGTTAAGAATGTAGACACTTTAGTATCCGACCCAAACAACAGTCTTAATTTTTGACTTGATATTAATGTGGCTTTGAGTGGTGTTTTAGTGGCACCACTTACATTTATTTTAATAATAGTCGCAAGGTGTTTTACGGTTTTCGTAAGCTCATTTTCGATTTGCAAAACTGTTGGATGATAAATATAATTATAAATTTTGTAGTGATGTTCATTCCACGCCACAGTTCCCTTCTCTCAAGCCAAATATACAAGAACTATTTTTAATACGCTCTTTAATTGGTTTTTAAAATCGACTAATTAAAGCATTTATTGAAATTTTACAACGACTGTCAATCACAACTAAAAGCCCATTGTGATAGAGCTCGAGAGTTAGCAACAAACTTAAAGCAATAACTAGGCATCCAACTAATTAAGGTTTAATTAGTTAGAAAATTTTCTAAGGCTTCAGTTATAATGAAAAATTAAAAATGTTAATTATAAATTTTACCAAACCGTAATTAATACGAAAACATTTGAGCATATTTACTGGGAGAATTATTGCATAAAGGTCCCGCATTTTAAACCCAGAGACTATTAACTAGAGTCAGTAAAGTGTTTTCAGTCTATTTTCGAAATATTCAAATATTTTACACAGATTCTTTGGAATGCTTCTGTCTGTTAATCCAATGGTCACACCATATGTTGATTTACTAATAATAATAAGAGAGAGAGCGCCATGGAAATTCTTGTTTATGGCTTAGCTTAGTGGTAAGTATTTGCTTATCAAAAATAATTATACATAATAAAATATATTGTATGAAATATTATGATCATATGATATTTTATGTAATATAGATGAGTTCTTTATATGCCATTACATACACAATTATACACTTTACAATTATTTAGTTATTTTTGATTTTAATAAATATAAATATTTATTATTTATAATAAAATATTATTCATTTATAATTTGGTCATATAATATTTGTTAATTTAATTGAAATTTTATTTATGAAATTTCAATTTTTCAAATCAAAAAAAATTCAAAATGAAAATAAAAAAAATATTTAATTTTTCATTTATTATCACAATTACAACATTCAGATCAATTAACTATAAAAAATTATTATAGAGTTTTTTTTTATTTGGTATGTAGCTGATTTTTGAATTTTTTTTTACAAATTATCGTTGTGATACGAAGTTTTTGAGAAAACTAATAGTTTTTATGTCTAAGCTTTCGGATTCAGAATAATAGTCTCGAAAGACTCGAGAATCACGAGAATTGCACACAACCACGACATAGACCTAGACGCGTTCATTCATGCAGTATACTGTTCTGATGCAATATTTTATGTCGTGCTGTGTTAATAGGTTCTTCCAGTAACAACCGGAACTTCAATCTAAAATTAATTGAATCGTCGTTGTCCACTAAATATAAAACTAATCAAAAATAAATCGAACGTTTTGTTTTTTCCAGGTTTGAAAACTGAAAACTATTTTACTTGCTAAATTGTGGTCAATTTAAATTTGATGAACGATTTTTTATATCAATCAAATCAAATGTCATACACTAACGATGAACTCAAGTTTATCTAGTAAAATTTTATTGATTTCACCGATTTTACAAGACTCAACATTGTCTTATGGACATTTGCGGGCATTTCGTTGTGACAGACAAGCAGGTAATAAAATAATCTACTCGTATTTAGTTTTCTAAATCACGAAAGTAATAAGCTAACGTAAATAATTGTTGTGTTGTAGCGAAGGTAATTTGGGTTCGGATTCATGCTCACAGCATTCATGCAATAGTTTTATTATGAGTACCTTTGTACTCATCAGCACTTCAGTTGAGAAATCTACCGAGTTGACGCTGGAGAAAAGCAATTCGTTTCTTGTAGAATATGTGTGTGTTGAATATCATTGTAAATGACTTGATAAATGCTGCAGAACTCAAACATCGTTTATTTCTAAACTGGCTTTAATTCCAAAAGCGACTTTATCTAAAGACTACGTGGAGGGATCAGTATAAATTTTTGCATTTCAAAATATTGCAATAACAAAATCTTGCTTTTTTCTATTAATCCTGCAACATTAAAATCTTGCATTACAAAATGTTGCAAAACAAAATTGTTAAAGCAGTTTTATGCAGTTTAATTTACAGTTAATTTTAGAAAACAGAAAACATATAATCAACTTCAATTTGTTTTAATATCTAATATGTACTTATAAAGTTTGTAAAATATCTTAATTGAGAATTGTATTTTGCGCGATTCTCTTAAGAAAGTCAGTTGTACCATAGCTGTCTCTGTTCTGGTAGTTGTTTCCCTTTACGAATCGTTCCTCTTTCAATACACGATGTGTGGCCACAATTAATTTGTTTGATAGATCTTTGATCAGTTTATGTAACCCTGCATACGGTTTTCCCACTCCAACTTTTAATCTGCGGTGCCATGCCTCGACACTATTTTGAGCCCGCCGAAAAACTCCATACCTGGTTCTGCGTTCCCAACTGTCCAAAAGTGTGGATTATATTTGGGCGCACCTTCGAATCACCAATATAAATTTTTTTGAACCAGCTCCCATTTTTTTAAATCGTTGTCCTCAAATGTGCTGCGTAAGATCAAATAGTAATTGAAGACTTTTAATTATCCGGATTTTTAGAGAGAAATCTTCTGAACTTACCATATTTTGCGGCTAGTTTACTTTTTGGATCTTCCTCCAAATTATTTGTCCAAACTGGAACTGGCAGACGACACAATGGTCTTTTCAAGATCACACAATATTTTTCCTGGATCAAGATTCAATTCCTATTGAAGGCATATTTTCCTCAATTGAAAAAATAATTGATCGTAGTACTTCGTTGATTTTTTGCTCATTATACAAAAAACAAATGCTACTATCTCCTTAAAGGGGATAAGGAGATTCCATGTATCGAAAACAATTGTCGCATTATGGAAGGAACAACTTCGAAAGTTCCATTCATAATCCAACAACTGCATTCTGCAAGAAACGTTAAAGAGGATTTAGTACCGAGTGAAATAATTTTTTCTCTATCGCAACAATCTTCAGACAGAACGAACAACTCGCCTTCCAAGTAGCTTATTTCTTGAGGTATATCAATTTCCTCTAAACTATTTGGCTCCTTTGCTGTCCTATCAGCAAGCGCACGTCCGAAGAGCTAGTTGTATTCACAATTGATTCAGTAATAATACGAGAAGGCGGAATTACTTTCACAAATAGTTTTCTCTTGCGTTATAGGTGCATGGGAATGCACGGATGGTGCTTTAATAATTTCGTTATTTACATTTATTAAACATGAATTTTACGACTTGAAAGATCACTTTTTTCCCTTTAAAATGGGAAAATGTTTCAGCAATTAAAAAACCGGCACCGTCACCTTGCCGGATTTTCCTATCTTTCTTTTTACACTGCCAACGTTGTTCAAGTACAACCCTCGTATACGATGTCTAGCTTGGTTTTAGTTTACGTACGTGCATTACCTTTCAATGCAAGAACTTATATTTTCTTATTGTATTATTTCAATTTCACAAAGTACAATTAGGTACAACCGTCCATGCCTGGATTGCTCACAATTGATTCAGTAATAATACGAGAAGGCGGAATTACTTTCACAAATAGTTTTCTCTTGCGTTATAGGTGCATGGGAATGCACGGATGGTGCTTTAATAATTTCGTTATTTACATTTATTAAACATGAATTTTACGACTTGAAAGATCACTTTTTTCCCTTTAAAATGGGAAAATGTTTCAGCAATTAAAAAACCGGCACCGTCACCTTGCCGAATTTTCCTATCCTTCTTTTTACACTGCCAACGTTGTTCAAGTACAGCCCTCGTATACGATGTCTAGCTTGGTTTTAGTTTACGTACGTGCATTACCTTTCAATGCAAGAACTTATATTTTCTTATTGTATTATTTCAATTTCACAAAGTACAATTAGGTACAACCGTCCATGCCTGGAGCAATCAAATTAAATTTTACGCTGTTTTCGATTTTTCAGAGAAAACTGAACTGGAAGATAAAAATTCATATCTCCTCACGAAATTTCCTTATAACGACAGAACCAGAGATCTCTCACAAGTTCTTATAGCTGCGGGTTTCCGTGACCCGATAACATTTGCCTATACTAAACACTTGGAAGCGCACAGATAGGAGTGAACGAAAGTAAATTTAATCATGTTAGTATACATGTTCACAAGCAATACGAAAAAGTAAACTACATTTGTGTGGGTGTGTAAATGAGAAGTGAGCAAACGAAAAACGAGAATATTGGTCAAGGTGCAACTCGTTTTACTATTCTAACCACTTTTCCTCTGTTGTGGTTTGTCTGAATAATAGTTAACCTATTAGACAAGCTGCTGTTGATTGTTGTTAATGTCGCATGATATCGGATATATTTTACCATTTTTAAAGTCGTCTTGAACTTTTAAATAAAGTACCACGCAAGTTACGTCTTCACTATTGTTTCAGAGAAACTGAGAACTTCAGAGAAGATAAATATGACGATCTAAATTATTCACTGGGTGTATTTACTTAAATATCGGTGTGATAAGGGCTTCAAAAATTGAACTTTAAAACATATCGCCTCTGCCAGATAACATTTATTTGTTGGAGCGACCAAGAAACTTGCAGGTGCTTTTCTCGAAATATTTTAGGAGACTATGATGCGAACGTAATATATACAACTAACCTCAATAAAACAATCTTCAATTCAAAGTAAGACTCCAAGACACACTTCGGTCAGTAGCACGCAAAACTCCGGCTACCTGGGACCCTTCGTTTTCAAGTAGCCTTTCCACAGTAACGGGCTCTTTTGTGGCGGATAATATTAGAAAGGATTCCTTTGATCTTCTCTCTGAGATGACACTATGGACTATGATAGCTCTGACTCGACTAGTACAATCACGAAGATGTTCTAGCACTAGGGGCCAACGTCCAATATTCGAAGATAACTTGTCCATATCTATACTATAAACTTCCACTAGAAATTAACTGGCAAGTTTAGATAACAAGTAGGAGGAATAGGAAAAAGCAGACTATAATTAAGCCGAACCACAAAGAAACGACTAGTGTCTTAGTGTTTTCGAATCGAATTCCAAAATATCCCCCAGGACTGTTCAAACAAATTGTCCATCTAAATGGGATGAGAAGTTTCATTCTCCCTTAGAAATTGTCGAAAGACCAAGGATTACAATATAAAATCATGCTCAAGTAAGCAGGCAGCTGGCGGAACCAGGGACCTATACAAATTTATTTTTGTGACACGTTTTAGTGAAATTGCTTTTGAAAATACCATTTTCTAAATAATTCGAGCACACACTAGAGTAAGGATGTTGACTGTTGACTCATCCATTATAGAGTGGACTTTTAATAAGTTGAAGAGCATGGTGATTCCGATCTCCTTCGACTGCACCCAAGGTGGAGTCGTCCTCCTCTTTTGCGATTAAAAACTACTCACATTATGAACATTATTTATGCTGTAAACCTAGTCCTGATGGCGCGTGGCAAATTTGAGAGTACAATGGTGGAGCGCAAGCAATGTGCTTCTATGCTAGTAAACGACTGATGCAGAGAAGTTGATCTCAGTGTCAACCCCGATAAAATCGTATAAAATATATTTACGAATCGCAATAAAGTCCAATTTCCAGCGGCAACAGTTGCAAGATAAAACTCTGCAAATAATGTCAAATGACCGCTGATTTCGTACTCGGCTTTAGTTTTGTAGTAAAAAATAGACACACAAAAACTTATATAACACTAAACAAAGTTCAGAGGCTAATATGATTAGTGACACAGGAGCTATGAAAACCTGCCCCTCGGCTGCTCTCGAAAAGCTTTTGAGCTTTCCACGCCCTTGCACTTATCAAAGTTATGTCCGGTTTTAAGTTCATGAAATGCAAACTGTTAAATTAAATAAAACCCAACAGTAACAGGGCAGGTCATATCTCTAACTTGACCAAGCAAAATTGGGTAGAATTCCCGAACGATACCAGGTTGAGAACATTATATCCCCATTGCCCTGTCATACATATATATGGTAGAACTGGTGTTGGAATAATTGAATTAATCCTTAGGAAAATCCAAACAGTATTTCACGTGAAAAGTGACAAATTTATCATCTCGGGTAGCCAAGCAGCATTGCTATGCAGCCTAGCCGGCCTGTTCTTCTATTCTAAACTGACTTGAAGCTGCTAATATTTTTGAAAGAATTAGGTAAAGAAAACAAAATTCCCTTAACGTGGTCCCCTGAGTGTACCGTTAGTGAATCGTTGGCATCTAATCAGAATCGAAGGATTTTATTTTTCACGAACGTCTACCGGTATTGATTTGGCTAAACAGTAAAAATAAAAACTTGTACAATGGATTTCTAAAACTAATTGTCTTAATGTCTAAGGATGTGTGCAATTGCTTACAATATTTCGTCTGATCTCTAATCCAGGAACGTCTGCTCTAAGAGTCACCTAGATATAAACATCATGGCTTGATAAACTTATGCCAAGACAGTGATTTGCCAAAAAACATAAAATATAATTTCTAATGGAACATTTAAAACCATGTTAAAATATGTCAAATCGTTATGCCTGATATAGTAACAATTATCAAAGAGCGGATGCTTAATACTTATTATTCACGTGATACTTGAACTGGAATGTCTAAAAGGCAATTATTTCGAGCTTTTCGTTCGAATCAACTTCTATCTCGACAATTGGAAAGCCACTGGAATCCTTAGATCCAATAACCATAAGGCATTCTTGACATACGTATCGTAGGTAGAGGACGGACTATGCTGTTATTGGTAAATCGTGCGTGCCTGCTCCTACTGCGGGCATATCATTTTTCATTAGTTGTTAAATTATTTTTATAAAATTAAAGAACTTCCGTTCTCAGTTTCAAATAATTTTACTACTGTAATTAAAAATGTTATGCATGTTAGTAATCACATAGTTGGTTTCCTTAACCGGTCTTTTATAGTCGGGGCAACATGTCCGCCTTTGATATAACCCACCCGTGAGTAACATCGACATACAATGTTTCAACACATACATAACGCACCACAAGTTTCTCAAATACTTTTCGTAACCACAACGAAATATTTCTTAAAATTTAATTTATTATAGAAAAGCTTAGATTTTCACTTAATTTTGTTTAAAGTTTTTAGGTATATTTTATGTAAAAAAGTTTAATTAATTTAGAATTATTAATGTAAGTTGTATAAAATAGCATTTTTTGTTTTTGTTATTTTTTGAATATTTCCAACTCATTAATTTAATTGAATTTTTACCTTTATTAAATTTATAAATTAATTTAGCTTAAAAGTTTTGTAAGTTCGTCTCTCCATTCGCACTTTAAGCTCATATCAAATAGTTTTGTAAGTTTGTGTTTCAAATGTTTTTGATTACAAAAAAAAAATTTAAGGCGTTCATTTAACTACGTTCTGTAGTTGTTATTGGTGTGACGTGTCTTATACCTTAAACTATAAATTTATCTAGATAAATAAATTGATTTAATTAGCTATTTAAAATAAACATAAATCGTATTTCGTGGTGTAGCACATGTATAAGATATGTGTGCTTTGCGTGCGTGACGCACGCACCACACACACCCAAACGAGATTGCAATGCGCTTGTTGCTGATTTCAACATTACATCGGAATATTGAAATCGATGTCTTTCGTCTCGATTCGCTACATCTTAGAAAATACTAGAAGATGTTCTGTGATTTACTTAAAATTTGGAAACAATTAAAATTATTTGTGTATAAGTTAAATCTAACATATTAAAATTGTAAAAAGTATTGATTATTTGATGTTGTTGTGCCATTCGCATTGTGTGCTTTTGTGTGAGCTTAAATGTTTGTCATATGAACTGCATGTCCATTACCTATAAGATATCTTTTATCGTTATTGTTGCTCGGTGAAATGATTTCCTTTCGACTATAATCATCACCATAACTGCAGGTACTATCTTCCTCCAAAATTTTCTCTAGTAGTATATCATTGGGTTCCTCGATATCTAGAAATTAAAGCAGATGCCGTTAAAATATTATAATCGGGCTAACTGGGCTGCGCAATTTACCTTGTGGTGTTGACGGGGATTGTAACTCGCTTGTGACCGGCGTGACAGGTGTATGCTGTGATTGTGATAGTGAGTCATGTGTACGATCTTTTTGTAATTCATTTACCCGTCGATGATGCCGTGTTGTAAGGACTCCGGTTTCACAATCACGCTCCAAACGATGGCCCGATCGCGATCTTGTTAATTGTCTCTGTACGTAATCTTCTAAGTCTTCTTCCTCTTTTTTGCTAATGAACGAATTCAAAATGATTAAAAATATACCCAAACCTAGTGCAAATAGTCCGGTGAACACTAATTCATTCCATATTGCATTTGGTTGTGATAAATCCCAATTTGACATGTCATCTGGTAGTATACCAGCACCAAGTAAAAATACTCCGAAAAATGCAAAGACAACCCCGATGTGTAACATTCCAATACTTGAAACGGATTTTGTGTCAAGAAAATTTGCTTGACTGCCTGTTTGGTGGCTGTGTGGTTTACGTCTTATAGACCCTTCATAACTTTCTTCACTTTGTGTGCTATACCGGCGTTCTTTGGCGCGTCGCTGTTCATCGCGGCGTTTACGTTGGCGTTTTATTGCAAGCGCCGAATGTATTCCCACCGCATGCATTTTCACGTCTTTTTATGGGCGGCTGAAATGAAAACAAAACAAAAAATAATCTTGAGTATGTAATCTAATTAACTCTTGTATAAATATTTTCAATTACAGGATCATTATCTCGAGTTTCACATAATGCAAACAATTTTTTTATATATCCTCTTATTGTTTTTATTTTATCTGGATATCGATTTAACGGTATATGCGATGTAAGGTGGTTCTTATGATTTATCCTCATAAAATGAATAAATTTCTCGTTTGTGGTATGTTTGATATGGGTGCGGTGGTGAAATCTTGATATTTAATAGAAAATGTAATTGGTGTTGTTTTATTTAATTGCTTGTATTGCTGTCATGAGTGTTGGACATTTTACTTTTATCTTCGAAAGTTCGAGTCGTTTATTCATATAATTCCGAATCGGCAATCATTACTAATCAATAATAATTTAATATTAAAAGTATTTTCGTAAGTCCGTTAAAAGTTTTTCGTGAAAACTGTAATCTTAAATCAGTTATATTGAGAATGTTTTTGGAAAATGTCCTTGCTCTATAAGAAGGAGATACGAGTGACATAGTTTTGCTTTTAAAATAAATTATCACGAATCTTAATCCATTATTGTCTACCACTCTAAATTTTTAAGAAGACTGAATGATTAATGTATTTACTTTATATCTAACAAATTCTCTCTAAGGTTTTATATACAAATCATTTATGTTAGATTTTCACTAATTTAAAGCATACCTAAGAAGCATTTACAACAAAAAAAATACGAATGTTATAGCTGTACAATTGAAACTTGTTCAAATAACCTTAAAGAAAGAGTGGGTTAATGAGAGTTTCACCAGGTGAATATAATCTAAATTTCAAAAACTTGTTTCATATTTACAACGGGGGGTAAGAGGCGTCGGTGCTCTCTGCTAATTAACCAACGAGGCTCTGGCGAACGAAACGACGAGATAAACAAGCACCGATAACCTAGCAAATGATTTTGTTTCCACTGACCCACTACCAAATGCATTGGTTAAGTTGGTAGTTGCTTTAATAGCCAGTCCTTAAAGCAACGAGCTCACAACAGAAACGAATTATTACCCCAGATAACTCCAACTGCTCATTTTGATAATCCACCCTCTGACTTCACTGTAAACTCGATTTACTAGTTATAATGGAAACAGCAAAATTACCGAGTTGAGATGGATCTACTGTAATTATTAAAAATAATGTGGAACATTACGAAGAACCTCGTATTGAAACAGAAATTATGCAAGTTAAAACTGTAAAAGTTGAATCAATCAATAATCTCTCAGTATCTTTTATATTTACTTTCCCCATGGTATCTGTTAAAAAAGAAGACTACAGTCGACATTTTAAATCATAAAGAATACGTATTGGGGACTTAGAAGCTCGAAGGGAAAGGTTATTTAATACAGCTTACGAGAACAACTGTGAATGTTCCTCTGGGGATAAACCGACATATTGGTCTACTGACATTTATAAAATACCAGAGCTTCTTGGCTCCTTTTTAACAATAGGAGTTGACGAGGACTATTCGTGCATCGAAAATAGTGAAGGACTGCCATCTGAGCACTCACCTGTGCTCATGACTTTGAGTACAATGATAATATGGATGGGCGTCTTCAACGAAGTAATGTAGATATTACTTCCGCTGTACAGTGCAACAAGTATAACATGCAGTAACTGTCTGGAGCCCGTACTAATCTGTTCACATTAAGATAATCGATTTTTAATTAAAGAAAATGGATTGGGAGTGTGGCAACAATATTCCTTGCAATGAAAATGTGCCGCTACTACCGATATAAGATTATAGATGCTTGAATTATAAGATCTGTACTCTTGAAAATAGAAGAATCCTAGTGGATGCCACTTTTATTGGAAATGTGCAACTTGGCCTTATCACCATACATTACTGAAAATCTCTCACTCCATTTTCCGAGAAGTAATCACGCGACTGTTCCAGCTTAAACCCCATTCCACTAACTATGGAGATAACAACCCAATGAATAGATTGGATAAACCTTTTAACATTGCAGAGTATAAATTTGATTTTAGGTTATCAAATAACAGGTACAAAAACTACATAAAAACTACTTTTTATATTTATAACTTAATTTTTCCTGTTTTTGACTGCTTCAATTAGTGATGGAAGTACTAATTTTAATGTATATTTAATGAAATTTTTTTTGTTTTCGTTTTTTGTTATAATTGTAACAAAAATGTTATATTTTTGTTTTATTTTTACTTTTAAACATTTTGTTGTATTCTAATTTTGAAATCTTAACTGTAGTTTTACTAAATCGATTTCTTTAAATAAATAAATAAAAAAATATAACTTGCCTAAATTAACAAGCAATAAAACCAATTGGGATTTATTCAAGAAGTTAGTGGAAGAACGCACAAATCTCCGCGAACCAATTAGAACAAGAGATGCAGTTTGAAGATGAACTAGAAGCATTCAATAATACTATTCAACAAGTAGCTTGGGAAAGTTAACCTTTTCCTTAAACCAACTCCATCAAGAAACATAACTATACTCTTGAGGTAAGAGAACTAGTTAGAGAGAACCGGATAGCTCGTAAAATCTGGCAGCAGACTCGTACTCCGCAACACAAAATCCTAAATATCTTCAATTTTCTGTGCAACAAATTAAAACAACTTTTAAAGGAAAAATAGTCCGTCTGATCTAAAGGATGACGATCACTCACTTTGGAAAGCAACGAAGGGGATACAATTTCGTAAATTGCGTAAATTAGTTCTAATAATTATTACAGCATTCGAACTGAAATGAAAGGTAGTAGAAGTAATAATGATTCCTAAACCAGGTAAACCAGCAGACGATAAAAAAGTGGGTATCTGTACCCCGTGTAAGGACTTATGACGTGATTACGTATATATACGTAACGTATATATACGTCGTTTAACGCATATATAATTTTATAGTACCTGGTACCACCCCAGGTGGTCATATTCCAGAACTTCTTCCACAAATAACTTAAAAAACCCATTTCCATCCAACATACCCAATCCCATCATAATCGGGTATGAAATTACCGAGTTCCGCCCCAGATGGCCATATTCCAGGACTTCTTCCAAAAATAATTTAAGAACCCCATTTCTATCCAAGATACCCAATCCCATCATAATCGGTTAAGAAAATACAGAGTTCAATACAAACGGCGAAAATTAAAATGGCGGTGCTTCCCCCTCCACCGCAAGCGATGCGTCGCAGTCCCCACTCAACGTAACGAATTCTATGATCCGTTAGCTATCGAATGGTGTAATTAAATTTTGGATGTAGATTATAGGTATATAGCTGCAGCATCAAACTGTACCCCCGATTTTGTTATCATCAGTTTTTTGAATTACCTCCCTATATAAAAGTAAATTTAAAGACGTATTCACGACAAAATTTTATAGACCGATACCACTACTACCGGTCGTATCAAACGAAAATAAATTTGAAAAACTGTTGCTCACTTAAGAATAAGTAGATGTAGCTCACTTAAGCTCACTTAAGAATAAGCGATTTTATGAAATAGCGAAATTGTACATCGCAGATCGACACTTTCGAGTCAAACTAGGAAACGAGTACCCATAAGATAGCTTACTTGGACCTCTCTTGGAGGTCGTCCTTTATACGGAAGATTTTCCGAATATTCAAAGTACTACAGTTGGAAAAGATACGAGTATATCGGAGCATCCAGCAAATTTAAAATGCAACTGGACTAAAAAATGTCACATTTTATTAAATGAAGCCGAATCAGTACATGTCAACTTCACAAACTAAAATTTAACTTTAACTAAATTTCTTATGCAAATACAGCTAAGTACCTAGGTATGCCCTTCGATGTTAAGTTAAGATGGAAAAAATACATTAAGAAGAAAAAGAAGAATTAAACATCAAATATAAGAAAATGTAGTGGCTCGTGGATATAAATTCTGAGCTCTCTCTGGGCAAACAAATGCTGAAACCAGTATGGACCTATGGTATCCAACTTTGGGGTTTGCCGAGAACTACAATGTTCCAATGATACAATGCCCACAAAATAAAGTGCTGTGAGGGATTGTGAATGCCCGTGGTAGATTAGGAACGACAACCTTCATATAGGGACTTACGAGTAAAACTGGAATACGTCACCGATGAAACAAAGAAACAAGCAAGGAAACTCGTGCAGCGATTATCTTGACATGAAAATGCCGATATCCGTCTTATGTTGGACACCACCAATGAAGTGAGAAGCCTCCAAAGGCAAAACCGCTGGAGCTGGACAGTTCTAATTAAAATAAGGCATTATTGTAAAGTGAGCAACCAATAGGTTACTCATCATAAACCGAGAAACTAACTTAAGATAAATAAATTTCTAGATGATCTCTGGATCAGTTGTAATATTGAATAAAAAATAAAAATGGAAAAATAATCTCCGTCTTAGTATCCTAAGACGGTTATTAAATATATTTTTTACTTTGATAATTTTGGAGCTGATATGTTATGGTTAAAGTGCAAAATCGGTAAATGTACGAAAATATTGGAAAGAACTGTTTAACTGACTCGAAATCATTTGAAATAAGGGTTATATATTCACGAAATTGTTCACCCATCACCCGACAGACTATTTTGTATGGTTTTCCTACACACCTACAACATCAATTGTATTGGATAATGGACGTCATAACTGTCACGAGAACGCGGGAAGTTTCTGCACCGAGTTCAACCCGCCTAACCCGTCCAAAGAGAATAAACAAGTCTACGACTATTTGAGTGAAGGATTCAGCAAATATGTCGGTCGTATTGGTCCATTTTACAACAGATTTTTAATCGGGTAGACGATATTAAAATGTTTAATTTTGCACGTTTATCAATTTCGAACTTTTACCGTAACAAGTGTATAAGGAAATACTGGATATATTTAATTTTATGACGTTGGAACCAAGGTAAAACAACACAATATCACTTATGTGAAATATCTGAAATATATTGATTGCTCACAGAAGCCACAATTAAATAATTTCAACGACCTTATCTACCGAGAGACGGTTTCCAAGTGTGACAAATATTGTCAAAAAATATTGGCTAAAGTATTTTTTCTAAATTAAGTGAAAGTTCAAAAGAAAAAGTATCACCTTTAACTCGCAAGAATAATTTGTTTGAGACAAAATATTGACAAAGGATGAGGATCAAAGTAAAGGGTCGTTAAACTCCAACCAGTCAGCTTAAAGGGACAGAAGCCGGCTCTCACAATACATTGCTTTATAACCTCCATCCCTTTTTCCAGATTAGCACGAAGTGAAGATAGAATTTAACAATAAGAGTTGATATTGATAGCGAAATCTGTGTGATTACTTTAGACACAGGAGCAACACACACGACTGTTCGAAAGGATCTCATTAGTGGAAGCACAATCAGATGAGTAATAATTGGCCAAGAAAAGCTGTATTCTGGGTCATGATGAAGTCAAAAACAATCAAGAAAAGGGCAATCATAGGAACATGTGAAGAGGTAAGTGCCATAGTGAAATGCGAACAGAAAAATGCAATGAGGAAAGTCAACACAGCAGGACATAATAGGACAATTTCTGCAGAACTGAACAGAAGATATCACTAAGAAGGAGAAAAATGAAGCGCAGCTGTTACTAAAACGATACATTTCTATTTTCTGCAGTAAGCATAGACCACTATGGTAGGCCACAGAATTGAAAATGGAACAGAGACGCCGATTCACCAAACACGAAGATTGTCTTTGGTAAAACAAGAAGAAGTGGACCGAAATGAAATTATGAGTCATCAAGAAGTCCGTGGAGCTCACTGGTGGTGCTGGTCGAAAAAGAGGACGGCAGCATAAAATTTTGTGTAGGTTAGCGAGAATTTAATGATGTAACGAAAGAGGATAGCTAGCTATCCATTACCATGAATTAATGACACATTAGACAAATTATCGGCTAGCATGTTCTGCATATTGAATCTTCAAAGTGGCTATTAGCAGGTAGAAGATCAAAAGAGAGATCGCAAGAAAACGGAATTTAGTGTAGGCAACGGCTTATGGCAGTTTAATGTAATACCATTTGGATTAGGTAATGCCCCAGTGACTTTTGAACGATTAATGGAGCGCGTACTAAAAGGATTACATTGAAGAATGTGTCTTGTATAGCCAAAAATTCCATTTACGAACAGACCATGGAACATTACGCTGATTGCTACAATTTAAGAATCCGGAGGGACAGGTGATACGCTGGATCGAACGTCTGCAAGGAGGCATTTTCAAGACGGTCATGTCAAGTTGAATGTAAACACTACGGACGAATGAAAGGAAATGAGGATATATATAATCGAAGTACGGCTTATGAAAGTGCTAACCGATGAAGACTGGACGGATGAATCAATCCGGAAGGAACAGTTACTAATCGCAGATTTATCAATAATATTACGTTGTAAAGAAGAGGATCGTCAACCAACATGGAGTGAGAATTTAGATAAAACACCAATAGTGAAGGTCTATTGGGCACAGTGAGAAAGCCTTATTTTAGAGAATGGCTGTTTACAACGAATATGGGAGAGCTCGGATATCAAAGTTAAACGATTATTAAAAGCGGCCCCGAAAACTAGAATTAATAAAATACTTGAGGAGTATCATGTAAAAGTAAATGAGCCATTTCGGAATTAATAAAACATTCACAAATATTCGTCAAAGATTTTATTGGTCCGTGTAGACAGTCGGTAGTAGACATGTGTAAATAATAATGTGATCAATGTGCAGCAGTGAAAGGACCTACACGAAAAAGTCATAGATCAATGCAACAGTACAACGTCGGCGCACCATTCGCGAGAATTGCCATTGACGTGGCAGGACCATTCCATATTACGGAAAGCGGTACTATGTATGAATTAGTAATAACGGAGGTGTATGGTATCTGATATTCAATCAGGAAACAACAACTATCGTTGATGACATAATTAACAACAGGATGAGCCACTAGTTCCAATGGAAATTCACTCGGAAAATTGTCAGCTGTTTAGCATGAATAAAACAAGAACAAGATTTTATAGTACAGTGGAGAAATATTTGACACAGGTTGTGAATAAAAATCAGTGCGACTACGGTTGATACAATTATTCCTGATGGATTATCGATCAGCAATATACTATATACTATAAAACAATTTTCGGGAATAATCTAAGATTACCAGCAGATATTAAGTTTGGTGCTGTCCCATCATTAGCGTTGTATGGTCAAGATTACGCCGATAAAATGCAAGAAGGATTTGATGAAATACACAAATTGGTACGAGGAAAAACTTGGCTAGCAAGCGATCGAATGAAGAACAACTGGTTTGGCTCTACAATCCGCAATGAAGAAAAGTGTCATCACAAAAATAAACGATTTAGTTTACAGAAGAAAGAAAGGACAGCGGGGAATCGCAAGGTAGTCGGAAACGGTTGGAACAGTCGGCACTACACAGCGGTAGAAGTTTGAATTCTGCTCCAGACGAACAGGTTTAGGTGTCAGGTAATGCTACGACCCCGCCTATTGGTTTTATAGGCAAAAAATTCAGCATAGACAGACATTTATTCAGAGAAAATTGCTCATTTAAGGTTTAGAAAATTAATGACACTCAGTTTGTGGTATTAGTGACATCTAGGTTTAAGTAGTAGAATTACAAATAGATTTGTGACATTTTTGTGGATTGCAGATTATAGTAGTATAGAACAGAACCGCCGAGAATATCATTTCTGTATTAATCCAAGCGAGTCTGGAATATTCGATCGCGAAAGCACGAGTGCAACGAACACAATGAGTCAGCTATTCAGGAGATACGGTACGCGAAATAATAAAAGCGAAAGTAGAGAGTGCGAAAAATTATTAGTGGTGTTTTAAGTGAAATAAAATTGTGCGATATATTGTAAATTGTGAAAAGTTAATAAATAATAAATAATAATGAAACTTATTTGTTGTTGTGTTTTTAAGTGTTAATATTTTGTAACTGTTGTAAACCGCCATATTATATAACGTTATTCACAATCCAGTGATAAGAACCGGATTTGACAGGGCGAATTCGTAACAATATTTTATCAGCTTCGCAAACTTCACATTAATGCATATTCTTCCAGACAACAAAATCAATTAAATCGGATATCAGGTTTACCATTTGCAATGCAACCAAACTGCAATCTGCCCGGAAACCGCAATCACAAACTCTAGTTCAACTTAAATTTTGAATTTGATTTTATATTCACCTTTTCTCATTTGTTCAGGATCAGCAGCACTTTTATGAAAAAATTCAACATTCTGTGAGGTACTTTAATGTGTATGTTGAACATTTGCTGCTTAAGCTATGCTCGGCTATCTTATCTAAAAACACAGTACACGCAACTGTTTTTGAAGAAGTCTTAATTTTCACTTCAATTATGTTTAAAACCACGACATCAAAATTGTGACGCTTTGTCGTTTCCATAAAAATGTGTTATAAAAGGGACAACCCCTTCTCATAACAACCCGTAAAATAAGAGTTAAACGGCTGATTAAATAGTTTCCGGAGAATCCGGTTTCATTTATTAAATATACAACAACAACGTAACTAAATTTTGTAAGCATTGCACGTTTTTAATGGCCAATAAACATTTATATATTTTGAAAAATTGCTATAAAAGTTTAATTGATGTTTCCTAAAATAATATTACTAAATAAATATAAAATCTGAAAATTTGTGTACTCGTATATACGAGTATCAGATTCAAGCATATTTATTGATTTATAGGGGTCGAAAATCATTTTTAGTTTAAATATGCAAACGTTGTGATTTTATAACTCTTTGTGTACTTGTACACTACACTACTACAGTACCTACATACTGGTACGCAATCCGACACAATCGCTGTTACTGCTTAACATTGTATTTCTCAAGAGATTGAACGGGATAAATTACATAACAGTCTCTTTATATAAATTTATTTACACAATTTTACTTTGTTCGGTACACTGTACACAGTACATCGTTCAAGAGGTTTTTACTTGTTGTTAACCATAAATAACATTAACCGCTTTTCTAAGTACAATCTACAATATAACGCACACAATGTACATAATCTAATTGACACATAAAAAAATTGTTTAAATTAAATGACTAAACAGGCAAATTAGAATAAATTGACGAAGTATTTGAAATTAAAAAATCAAATTCTATTTAAAATTTCTCACAGCAACTCTATGTATAACGTATAAGTTAGAGGAATTATTTTTAAATGATTGGAACGTGAAAAAAACTTTAAATAGTAAATATAAATACGAACAGCACTGAGCAGATAACCTTTATTGAAATTTTTTCAAGAGAGTTCAAATTCTGTAATAGCGAAGAAGGTAATTTTTTTTATTATGTAAAGCTCTTTACGAGGTCTACCTGTAGTTCTTTCTGATTATGGAAAATTATTTGTTAAATTAAATGACAATTGCGTATTTATATTTTATATAATCTAAAACGGGGGAATAAGATAATCACTTTCACTAGAAACATAACTTGTCATTCAAAATCATGGATCCAATTACACATTTTTCAGACTCTTATAATGGATATGATATGCATATTATATATATATATATATATATATATATATATATATATATATATATATATATATATATATATATATATATATATATATATATATATATATAAGGTGTTTTTTTAAGAGGTTGCCGATTTTTTTTTTGAATAAAACACATATAAAATTATGAAATGACCAAAATTTTTTTTTATTTGGTAGATAATTTTTTGGCATTTAACATTTAAACACAATTTCTGGCATATGGCTACCACGACTATTTTTCACAAATGTCATTCTGGAGGTCCAATTTTCCAGCACTTTTTCAAGCATTTGAGGGCGTATGTCAGCAATGACACGTTGAATATTGGTTTCCAAAGCGTCAATCGATTGAGGTTTATCCACATAAACCAATGACTTCACGTATCCCCACAAAAAGTAATCGAGTGGCGTCAAATCGCACGAACGCGGAGGCCAATTCACCGGACCATTTCTCGAAATAATGTTGTCGTTGAAAGTTTCTTTCAATAAGTCGATTGTTTCACGTGCTGTATGGCAAGTGGCACCATCTTGTTGAAACCACATTTCATTCATATCCATATCTTCAAGATTTGACAACAAAAACTCATTTAACATGGTTCTGTATCGATTTCCATTCACGGTAACGCGTCGTCCTTCCTCATTTTTAAAGAAATATGGACCGATGATCCCACCAGCCCATAGACCGCACCAAACAGTACATTTATCAGGATGCATTGGTAATTCTAGAACGGCGTGTGGATTATCTTTGCTCCAAATGCGACAATTTTGTTTGTTGACGTATCCATTTAACCAAAAATGCGCCTCATCACTGAAGAGAATTTTACGGTAAAAAAATGGATCTTCGTTCAATTGATTTAACGACCAATCACTGAATTCACGGCGCAAACGATGGTCGTGTGGCTTTAATTCTTGCACCAATTGAATTTTGTATGGCACCAAACCCAAATCTTTACGTAAAATTTTCCATAAAGTCGATGGACAAAGTCCAATTTGCTGAGCACGACGACGAATCGATAAATTGTCGTTTTCTTCGACACTGGCCTCAACGACAGCAATATTTTCTTCTGTACGAACTCTTCTCATTCTTGTCGGTGGCTTGGCATCCAAAAGAGTGAATGTAGACCGAAATTTGGTAATTACGTTCTTTATGGTGGTCTCTGACGGACGATTATGTGCACCATAAAATTCACGAAGTGCTCTATAAACATTTTTAATTGAACACTGATTTTGAAAATAAATTTCCACGATTTGAAAACGTTGTTCTGGAGTTAACCTATTCATAATGATTTGCCAAACAATACTGAGTAGAAATGCCACTTTGAGCTGTCAAAACAACTGTCATAAAATAAAACGACATCTATCGGAAAAATAAACCTCCTAAAAAAACACCCGTTATATATACTTAAGGCGACCCATTTTTGTATGGAGGAAATCTCATCTCTTTTTTCTATCAGGCTCTGGGCTTAAAATATTCGTTTCTATTAGAAATGACCTTAAGCAAATTTTCAGGTAAAGTACGGGATTGACAGCCTCCACGAAGTATTCATAAATGGATACGGGCGTACTCTGGGCAATGTTTTGTAGAACGAACGGTTGCGGTACCCAATCCCTTCGTAGTGGTGAAGCAGAATAGCTAATTAGTCAATCAAAACTATGCAATGGTACAGACAAAAAAAGGAAATAATACCCCAGGTGGTACACCAATATCAACTTTGGTAAATCCATTCTCTGTGGAGACTGGTCCTATGGATTCTGGGGAGGGCCATCTATTGCATTATCAGGGAACATCAAATCCGTTCCAGAGAAGACCAAATTTACAAAGATAACCGATAAAGAAAAATAGAAGCAAATCGGTAGCTGACCAAGCCGATACTTTTTCTAACGTTGTTTTACTAGATTCCGCTATTTGCAAAGTAAAATTTCCGATGGCATCACTTATTTCGTGTAATTTTTGTCTAGGTATAGAGACAAAAATTACACGAAATAAGTGATGCCATCGGAAATTTTACTTTGCAAATAGCGGAATCTAGTAAAACAACTATTGACCTAGAAAAGGATAATATGAATCACTTGGCGAGGCTAGAGCATATGGAGCAATTATTTGCCAAGCTAAGCGAAGAAATTGAGTATCTAAAGCAAGAAAATGAAAACCTAAATATGAATCGGGATTCAAAAGAAGATTGCGATATAGGAAGCATTGAACCAGACAAACTCATCTATTCCACTGATGAAAATGAATTACAAAGAGAGACGGACTGGATCCTAAAGAAGAAAAAACAGTCCAGGAAGAGTAAGAAAAGAAAAGCTGAATCGTCACCTGAGGCTGAGCAATTAAATGGTAGGGGACAATCTAGTCCAGATTCAAACGATGCTCTACCCAAAGCCAATCAACCAAAAGGTAGTAAATCTACCAAGAACATTACACCAAATTTGGTACAACCGAAAGAAAAATCACCCCCACCAATAAATATTGTGGGTGTAAACAGTTACCCAGAAATTCAGTCACTGATGAAATCGGTTACTGACAAAGACTATAAGGTAACAGCGTTAAGTAATGACGTTTGGAAAATTAATACTCTGGACTCAGATACTTATAGAACCTTATCTATGAAATTGAATGCTGAAAAGTATCAGTGGTTCATTTACGAAAAGAAACAGGCCCGACCTATAAAAGTCATGGCAAGAGGTTTGCAACACACTTGCTCAAGCAAAGAAATAATAGAAGACTTACAAAATAAAGGTTTTAAAATACTAGATGCTGTGAATATTGTTAGAAAAGAGAGAACAGAAATTCAGGAAGGAAACCAGATTATCAGTAAAAGGCTCCCTCTTTTTATGCTAGTATTTGACAACAAAGAGAATGTTCAAAACATTTATGGAATAAAAGGAAAAACACATGAAGGTAAAAATTGAACCAATGAGGAGAACCACAACACGCATACCCCAATGCAAGAAATGCCAGGCATTTACTCACACCCAAAGATATTGCGGCCGGGATCCAAGATGTGTAAAATGCTCAGGTTACCCAGGCCTCATTTTACCCAGGCATGTACAATAGGGAAAGATGTGCCAGCCAAGTGTACAAATTATAAGGGCCAATATCCGGCTAATTATCGAGGCAATTAAGAGATAAAACAAGAAATCAACCGCAAAATCCCGAAAATCGAAGAGTTCAAATATCAAATCAGATGAATCAAAACCCACAACCAAGCAATACATTAGTGAAAGGTTTGGGTTCAACCAAACATATGGGCTCTGAAAGTAACCAAATTATGGAAAACATTATGAACAGCATTGCATCTATTGGAAAGCGGCTAGATGACCAAAGTAATCTGAAGAACATGATACTTGATCAACTGAAGAAAATGCAACTCTCTCAACGCAATCCAACAAAAAATGTTAAGTAAGAACAGAACTTTCAACCTAGTAATCTGGAATGCGAATGGCATTATGCAACATATTCCAGAAATAGAAATATTTTTAAATTCAGAAAAAATCGACTTTTTCTTAATATCTGAAAGCCATCTAGTTAAATCTTCGTTTGTTAAAATACGGGGTTATAACTTATATCACTCCATTCATCCAGCGGAACGAGCAGGAGGTGGTTCGGCATTACTAATAAAAGAAAATATAAAACACCATTTAGAAAGAATCAAATATCGAAGAAGAAACAATGCAAGTCACTATTGTAAGGATCCAAATTAAACACAGACAGCTTACTGTCTCTGCAATATATTGGTCCTAAAGAGAAGTCTGATCTGTTTGCGGAGTATCTCGAGGATACCTTCCAACCACTACCAAGGCAAACGGCCAATGAAAATATAATGTCAATCCAAAAGCTAGATGATTTTGATATACGCCCAGTAACTCAAAGAATTAAAAGAAGAAGTAAAAAGCAACATGAACGTTAAAAAAGCCCCAGGATATGACTTGATTACTTGCCAAATAATCAAGGCTCTACCAGGTAAAGGATTTCGTAAGCTATTACGCATAATCAATGCAAGTTTACGATTAAAATATGTTCCGTGGCAATGGAAAGTAGCAGAAGTAATCATGATAAACCACCTAACGATAAAAAATCATACAGGCCAAATTCATTGCTGCCAATTATGTCAAAACTCTTTGAAAAATTATTACTAAAAAGACTTAAACCAATAATTGAGGACCGACAACTAATACCTCCACATCAATTTGGATTCAGGGAAAAGCTCTCCACAATTGAACATAGGTGCATAGAATCACCAACGTTATTGAAAGAACGTTAGAACGCAAAAAAGTATGCTCCAGCATATTTATGGACGTCGCCCAAGCGTTCGATAAAGTTTGGCACAGTGGACTGGAATTCAAGCTGCATAGAGATCTGCCGAGGCAATTCTATGCCAAACTAAGATCTTATTTATCCAATAGACATTTTCGTGTGAAATATGAGGATGAATACACCGAACTAAAGAAAATCTCTGCCGGTGTCCCACAGGGGAGTGTCTTAGGACCAATCATGTATTTATTATATACAAGGGATATTTCAACAACAGATGAAGGAACCATAGCCACCTTTGCAGATGACACAGTAATCATGGCCATTGGAAGTAATGTCGCTGATGCAACGAGCAAACTCCAGAAGATTACTAATGCGATTTGTAACTGGACTAAGCGCTGGAGAATCAAACTTAATAAGACGAAATCCACGCATATAAAGTTACATGTAAAGTTACATATCAAAAGGCTTTCCATCTACCGATAGTTATTAACTCACGTCCGGTGCCATATGCAAACAAAGCTAAATATCTTGGCATGACACTCGATGCCAAGCACAAGTGGAGAGAGGATGTCAAAAAGAAAACAGAAAAACTTAATAAGTTCAGAAAAATGTATTGGCTCATAGGTAGAGGCTCTGCGCTTACAATATAAATACAACAAGCTGCTGCCATATCGGTAGATACTGAAGCCGATATGGACCTACGGTATTCAACCCTGGGGATGTACTAAGCAAACAAACGCCAAAATGATACGTACATAAGGTTCACCGTACCATCGTAAATGCTCCGTGGTACACAAGAAATGAAGACCTTCACAGGGAGTTACAGATGAAATACATCAAAGATGAAAGAAAAAATGACGCCGCCAAACACGAAATAAGGCTCCAGGAACAAGGAAACCCCTATATTCGCCATATGATCGATACTCCTGTCGTTGAAAGAAGACTTCAAAGAACGAGGCCACTTGACCTAGTAAATATACCAAATTAAAATTATATTTTAAATAGGTTTAATTAATTTTGGGACTAACCATTGGGTTTCACCCCAACAAATCAGAATTATTTAAGAATGCAAAATTTGTAAATTTGAAAGAAAAAATTCAGGTCCATCGGACCACGTTTAGGGGTCGCTCAAATTGATTTTTTGCAAAAGAAAACAATAAAACGACACTCAGCGACGTTTTCTCCTCTCTTTCACCTTAGCTCGTTCAAGTAATGCCGATTAAATATTTTCTAAGTATTTTTGAGTTTACCGAATCCAATGAAATGATAAAAAAGGTGGGACCTAGTAGAAAATTTGTTTTTGGGCTGTTCTTTGCAAAAAATTAAAACTTGTGAGTTCCGCCTAATTTTTAAAAACGCATAAAAGGTCGTTTTGCTGTGCACACGTATCTGCGAGAACACATCTATTATAGTGGATTAAGTGTATTTCTGTGGAGATAAATAAAGTGCAATTAATTACTTTCCGATGACTCATGATGAGTAACGCATTTATTACGAAGGATGAAATTCTGTATAAAATAGGATCATTTTAGTTTAAACAATGACTATACTTTTAGAATTTGAACCAGCATCGTCTTTATTCGAATAGTAAAATAAGTTTTATAAAATATTAATTGATGTTTAAGTTTGAAAATTTCATTAGGTTTTTAAAAAGTTTCCGAAATACTCGAAGTTTTGGTGGCTAGTAATCATGGAAAATAACGTACAGACCGCATGTTGGTTGATTGGTAGGTTTTTCGTTGTATAATTTCGTAGGTGAATCTATTAAAAATCTACAAAAAGATAATCTTCCAACGAATCGAGACATAATTAGACGTTCCTTCACAAACTGACAAATACTAGTATAAGTATGCAAGCTAGCACTGTCGCGGATGAGATAGCTACCATTTGGCAGAAGCTTGGTATTTTTTGTCAGGAAAATATTATTAGAAAAATCATCAAATTACATGACACATATCGGAATCTTAAAAAAAATATTAGCAGAAAATGTGAAAAACAAATAAAAGAGAAGTTTTCTTACAAGATGGATGGAAACTCTTTGACATTGGTCATGGCCTTAATGGTGGTTTCTCGAGCCACAACGAAATATTAATGCTTTTAATATTCGTTCATTACGATCAATGGATGAGACCAATTCCACATTGGCGATTAATGATCCACAACCTTCAACCAGTAGATCTCAAGAAACAGATATAAACTTAGGGTCGAATTCATAGACAATATTGCAAGAGCAGTTAGTACTAAATTATCGATTTCGGTATTCATAGACCTTATTGTACAACTGCTTTGTATTAATTATTGATGCTATAGCATCCAATATCCGTTCATAAAACAAGTCTTACAATATTGAAGAAAATAAAATAATTAGTTCGAATTTCGAAATCGAAAATTGAAATGTAAATATTGGACGTGTTCTCAGTTTCAAAAAAAATTCTTAATTGAAACCGTTGCAAATTAAATGTATATATAAACATACTTTATTTTGCAAAGGTCTTATTTAAAAGTATTTAGGTACATATTTTCGAGTATATCCATAATATTTCCTTGAAAATTAAATTTTCTTTCTTTTGTTTGTAGATGCACATATTAGTAGAGGCTCAATTGAAGTATGAGTGAAGAATTATTGCATATGTTGTCAAACTTGACCTCCAGCTCATCATCTGACGATGAAGAATATTTAATTGGTGATACTCGAGACGTAAAAAATTATCAACCGCGGTTAAATGAAGATTATTATACGGACACGGAATTTAGAAAACAATTTAAGATGTCAAAGGAATCAATAAGTCGACTAGTATCCCTAATTCACAACAATGAAGAACTGCGAGATGCTAACAGAAGGTTACCAGTATCTTCAAAACAAAAATTAATGATTATTCTTCGATTCTTTGCAAAAGGATCTTTTCAAGCTGTTTGTGGTGACTTATTAGGTGTAAGCCAATCTACAGTATGTAGAGTCATAAAACAAATGGGCGTTAAAATTGCACGATTAAGTCGAGACATAATTAAGTTGCCAGAAACTGAAGAAGAGAGAATGAAAGCAGTTCATCAAATTGCTGGAATTTTGCGGTGTGTAGGAGCAATTGATGGCTGTCTAATTCCAATAAAATCACCAGGGGGCGAAAATGCAGAAATTTTTCGTAACCGGAATGGCTGGTTTGCAATAAATGTTCAATCCGTGTGTGATTCCAATGACAAATTTACAGACATCGTATATTTCACTGGCATGGATCAGCTCACGATAAAACCATTTTTAATTTTTCCAGTATTAAGCAACGTTTTGTGTCAGGAGAGTTCGGAAATCTATTTTTAATTGGTGATATGGGGGATATGAATGCAATGAGTATTTAATAACTCCTTATCGCAACCCTACTGGAGGACAACAACAGCGGTATAATAAAGCCTTAAAATCTACGCGTAGATTTATCGAAAGGATATTTGGTCAATGGAAATGTAGGTTTCCTGTTTTGGAGGTACCAATTAGATTAAATTAGCAAACTACACTGACAGTTATTATTGCTACCGCGGTACTTCATAATATTTTAAAATACTGGAATGATCTGTACGAATGGGAAGATTTAGAAGAAGATGTCTTGAGAAATAGAGTATTGAACGTACCTGTTCCAACCGTCCTTCCTAATGCATCAGAATAATCATTGAATCCTCGAGCCAGAGAACAAATTTGTCGAACCTTTTAGTTTGTGTATCGAATATTGAAAAATAAAACATTTCAAAATAATTGATTTTTATTTCATTTTATCCATAATATTGAAGTTCATAGTATTACCAAGATTGATAAGTTTGTAAAGAAGTTACATTATTAATTCGAACTTAATTGAAATTGAACGACGTAGAACGAGTTAAATCATCATTACTCAAATTTGCACTATTATTTGAGTTATTCGTGTTTAATGTTCGTTCCAGTTTTGTATAGTAATTTGCCAGGTAAATGTTTTTCCTTTGGTTATATTACATTTGATTTTTGATTTGATTAAAGCTATTTTCATGTCTTCCATTTCTGAAGCACGTGATTTACGTTTCGATCTACGTCGTGAACAAATGATACTGAGTGGTCGACTGTCTTCATTAACATCACTTGGTTGATTGCTTCTTGAATTGCTATTGCTGTCATCAACAGAAATACCTGAGCTCTGGACTTTAAGTGTGGATTCCACGGGCGATTCAAAATCATCTAAAAATTCTTCTTCCATATCTTGTTGATCCCCATAGCTTTCCTGAAACCATTTTTTATTTAATTGGTAATTGCTTCTTTTCAATTTTACTTACTTCTTCGTCCCTTCGAATTCCGTCAGTATCATACGGATTTTGTAGTGGTTCTATTGTAGGAGCAATAAGATTAAAAAGTTCTCCATCTGCTTCGGCCGTAAATGAATAATTAAATGAACCTCCTCCTCTTTGGTGACGCTCATTTTTTTGCTTACTGCATTCTCGGCGCAATTTGCCTTTCATATTGTTGTAAGCAGCTATGATTTGTTTTTTGGTTTTTGCGTGACCTATATGTACATTGGGCGTTGAATTCCATTGTAATTTTGTCCCAACAATCATTTTTTTGTTTGTTTGACGCTGAATCGGTTTTTTTATTTTCAACTGTGCCTTTATATTTTGTAATAACTCTTATTAAATTTTTTTCTTTTCGTTGCCTAGTTTATCAGTCATATTTAATTAAACGTCAAATAAATAGAGAAACAAATTTTTTTTTTAACTTGGTTGCTTTTCTTCGAATATATAGATTTACAGTACGATCTATGAATAAAGAAAAACTGGTAATAAATCAGTCGATTTAAGAACGACTATCAATACCGAAGAAAACTGTAGTATCATCAATAACTTTCGAAAAGAATTGATTTAACATTAGATGTCGTAACGTGTATGAATTCGACCCTTAATCATTTTGGAAACCCGCTTACTTACATTGTTTTCTAGCGGCAGTGAATATCAACTTCTAGCGGCAGTGAATAATCAAGCACCAGTAGAAAAGTAACAAAAGCAAACAAAAAATTCCGTTTCATCTCACTCATCGCTACATATGAAGAACGTGATCGATAAGAATATAGTAGGTGCGTTGTATTGAACGAAAATAAGCAATTCAGGAGCTGCTCTTCTAATCGCCACCACTGCAAATGCGTTAGGGCATGATTTAAAATAAATTGCAGTTTCCAAAGAGACCACATGTCGCCGTCGACAACGGCTCAGGAAAGAAATCTGTGATGAAATATTTAAGTCTTTCAGTTCTGATTATATTCTAATCGTACATTGGGACGGAACAATGTTAGAATATATAGCAGAGAAAACAATGGTTGACCGACTGTGCGTTATAGTATCCGGTTATGGTAACACCAAATTGTTGGGAGTTCCAATGATTACACATGGCATAGAGCAGTGTAAAATGGTATATAAAATGCTTGAAGACTGGAATATAACAGAAAATATTAAAGAATTATGCTTTGTTACAACGGCCAGCAACGTCGTTATGCTAAATGGAACCTGCAGGCTTCTTGAAAAAAGACTTGTAAGAAATTTATTGTGGTTTGCTTGCAGACATCATATATATGAATTAATTGTATCTGCTGTTTTTAGTTGCCTGTTAAAGGAAGTATCAAGTGGGCCCGATATTCAGCTTTTTCAGAGATTTAAAAGGCAGTGGAATTTTTTTAACCATACCCAAATAAGCTGCGGTTTAGCTGACGCAAATGTTCAATAAATCTTCAGTTCACTAGAGAAGGAGAATATTATTTATATGAATATTAATGATCAACTTGGAAAAATACATAATGGGCGAGATGATTATAAAGAATTTTTATGTTTATCACTTTTGTTAAGAGAAGACATAAGAGAATTCTTTTAGTAACAAAAACAAATATTAAGGCTGCTGTGCAACAGAAAAACTAGGAAAAATATCAAACATAAAAACTTTGTTAATTACATATGAAATGTGTTTTTATTTTAAATCTTTTCTGTGGCCTTTAACCAAAATTTCATCTTTTAAAAATATGGAACCTAACTTCTCTGTGACATGCTATATATATATATCTTAGAATCATTATTAAGGCATTAATTAATTTTCAAAGACACTACTAGTAACATTTCTATATCTATTTAAGTTTCTCTTTAATTTTTTATTAATAAACTCTAACCATTGATTTTGAAAGTGGCAAACAATTATTTAAAATTTGTCCCTTTTGATCGTCCCTTAAGGGCTATAAAATTGTTAATTTTTTAGTTATGATGACGTGCAATATCTCATATATTTTAATGCTCTATAACCACAAATAGTGAAAAGTATAGAACAACAGGCACTATTTTAAAAATTCGCTGAAACTTATGAGCTACAATTTGTTTGCGGAAAACAACCCGAAAATTAATTTTCTACTAGGCAAACCACCTTTTTATTATATCATTGAATTCGACATACTCCAAAATACTTAGAAAATATTAAACCGGCATTACTTGAACGATCTGAAGTGAAAGGGAGGAGAAAACGTCACAAGGTCGTTTTAGTGTTTTTTTGCAAAAACCCAATTCGAGTGAACCCTAACCCTAAAAGTGGCCCGATTAACCTAAAAAATTTTATTACCTAAATAATAATTATATATATATTTATTATATATATATATATATATATATATATATATATATATATATATATATATATATATATATATATATATATATATATATATATGTATGTATGTTAATATAAATAAGGCTACTGATACAAATATTCTTAAAATAAAAATTACCTACAAATTATACATACTATTCTTCTAAATAAAAACAATTTTCGTGGAAATTTAAGTGCAACCAACCTACTTACCATCTAACATAAATTTATGTTTTATTTTATTTTATAGAAACATAATAAAGTGTTTTGTATATCTTTTTTATTTAAATAAACGTGACACTTTTAAAAGTGTACCCCAAGTCTATTATTTATTTATGGTTTTGTGTTTCCCATGTGTCATTGCTTAAAATGTCTATAAGATACAAAATGAATCTATTTTGAAAGATTTGGCGCTGAATTATCGTATATAGTTACGAATCCTAAAGGTACCGACATTTAATTAGTCACGAATAGACAAGCATTCTAAATCGTTTAATATATATCTTCGACATATAATGGCCATGTTTCCCTTTGGTGAATCCAATGGCTTTCCACGTTAAACTTCTAAATTTATTTCATTTCTTATTTGAATTTAGCTCCGCATCCTTTTACAAATTACGTACATACTAACATATTATACAGCAGAAAGATTTATGAAGGTGAATTTAAAGGGTGAACGATTTTTTTCTAATATGTGCACTAGAGAGGAAATCAATTAAGCACAAAAATATTATTAGTTGTATACAGTACATTAAAAGACGTTGGAAAGTAGGTCACCTGAAGCAGTATATAATCATAAATAAATTATGAAACTGTAAATATATTGGGTGTTTAATGTATACAGGGTGACTCTTAAGTAAGCACAATAAATTCAGTGATGGAGGGAGACATTAATCTGAACAAAAAATTATATGATGACAGCACATATCCTATCAGTAATCAGTAACCGTTAAAGAAATAATCAAGGTTCTACTGAACCTTCTAAAATTAGTCACTTTGAGCTGTCCACAAAAAATTACGTAACGCCCTGGGGGGGGGGGGGTAAAGGATTGAACATTTGTTACGATTTGTTACGATGGGGGCCGTGGGTGTTTACAACATGTTACGTAACCAAATTTCGCCTTTTTTGTTAAAAAATTACATATTTTTCTGTATGTTAAATTTTCATTTATTTTATAAATCAACCTAAAAATATTCGTTCAATCAAGAATCATAATAGTTACCTATAACTGAATTTACTTTCCACAGTACACACTAGGTTTAGTGATTAAAGAAATTTTACTGTTTTCGAGATAACTCTTACTTTAAGTATGCAAAAAATTAAACATTTTCAATTGTTTAAGGAGAACTTAAATCTATTGTCTAATCCGTATATTTTCGCTTGCAACTGGAAAATTTGGAATGCGATTTGAATTTTCACAATTCTTTAGGAAGAATTATTATTAGGATTATAACCGGTGAATCATCAAAAAAGGATCTTGTTTGTTAGTAGTTCTCGGATTCGAATAGTTTACGAAGCCCTTCTACTTTGCGTTCACATGAATACATTACTACTTCATTGACTTTAGCCAATCAAATCTTTATATTCAACTAAGCCCCGCCCAATTTAATCCAGGTTTAGTTGAAAAATTTCCATCTTTTGATATTTGCTCAAATCTTGGTTGTGCCAGCATAACAAAAAATAAACTGAAATATGAGCAATAATTTGGTGTTGTTGTTTATTTATGACATTTTTCCATACTTCTTATAATTGTTGTCTCCATTTCATTACAATATTACTCGATCGTGTTAGTGAATAAATCTATTTCCGTTAAACAATTGGGACATACCGTGTAACTCATATTTTCGACTAATCCGATTACAGGAAAGCCCAATGATCGATACATTTTCGCAGCTCGATTTGTAACCTGTAACGCTGCTGTTTGTGGCGTGCTGATTAGCACAACGTCAGTTACCGGAACATTCTGGGCTAAAGAAAGATGTATATCACCAGTTCCAGATGGTGTATTGTATCCTCAAATAATATATCAAGTTCATCCCAAAATGTTCCCTTAAATAGCCGCTCTAGTGCAGACATAATTAATTGTCCTGAAACAACCGGTTATTCAGAAATTAATAATTCCATTGACATACATTTAACCCCATAATTTATTATCGGTATCATATTGTTAGAATTGTTCACTTAAGGTTCTTCTTGGATATTCATCATTAATGGCACGGAGGGGCGAAATATGTTACCATCCAGTAAACCGACCTTTTTACCTAAACCACCTAGTGTTACTGCTAAGTTAACAGCAGTTGTTGATTTACCAACACCGCCATGGTTAGAGGCAACCACTACAATACTCGTATTATCAACGCCGTCTAATGGTTTCCGTTTTGGTAATCCACGGGCGATATGGCATGCCGCGTATAAACTTCCCTTGTCTAAAATAAATTAAATTAAAAGAACATTTTATTTATTATATAGAATATTGCAATTTTCGCTATTATACCACAGAATTTTTAAAGTTTCTGTGGTGAGAACCAACAATTTAATTTTGCCACAACCGTTGGGCTGCAAATTCTTTGATATTTATAAATTGTGCTATGATATGATATGATGATATGATATAGAGGCGTACAGGCCAGCCATAATCTTTGATATTTATAAATTGTGCTATATATAAAATCGAATATAGTATACGCAGTCCACAGACATACGTTTATTCGATTAAATTAAAATAAAGCCCCAACTAATCGCAAAACCAGCAGAAATTGTAACTAAACAACAATAACTACAAATCAACAGAAAACATATGACTCGCATGACACCCGTAGACGAATTTTTTGAGCAAATCTCATGTGTGACTATGTTCAAGTTGGTAAAAAAATAATCCAACTTTATAATCTCGTGAGAAATATTTATACTTTTGTTACGTTGTTCTCCTGGGAGAAGGGGTGCCTGCAATTGGTTACCATCTGTTACGAGGGGGAGGGGGGTTAAAAACAGCAAAAAATTGCGTTACGTAATTCGTGAACAGCTCCTTTCGAATTTCACTCACAACTTAAAAACTATTACTCACAAATTTCTCAAATAAACGTTTCTTATCGCAAATTAATTAGTTTATAAAATGGTGGTGTGAAAATCTTAATTTTTTCAATATTTCTTTAAAAACTACATTATGTATTTACATAATCTTTTTTGCACAGAAAAATATTTGGGAAATTTACTGTAATTTTGTGGTATTAGCGTGGTACGCTCGTACTGATCAGTTAAATATTTTCCGAACAAATGCAATTATAGCATAGTATAGTTTTGAGTGGAAAACTATAATGAACAGTAGCAAACACGTATTATCCATTTGGTGAGAATTTTTTACTGAACACTGTAAGTTTTCGTACAGGTGATAAAATATAGATTTTTTTGAATGGAGATTCTGGGTTTATTTTGGGCGATAAACATATTGGGTGTTCGTTCCTACCAATCGACGGGAACTGGTGAACTGATTCGTCACTGCTATCTGGTATGTAAATTTATTTCAATCTAACCGGTTCTATCCTATATAATGCAAATTTCTGAACTTTCTTTTGTTTTCCTTATTTGGTGGGAATATTTTACTTAAGAAAGTGCGTTTTGATGTTACTGATCGGTCATCTAAGAAATTATTATATTCTTACGCCTTCAGTTCTCTTGAAACTCGTAGATCAAGAGTCGGAATAAACAAGTGACGGGTTAATTTGTTTTCTTTGTCATTAAACATGAAGAGGCGCCCCATAAAAATATTAATTTATGACCGAGACATGAACAATAGTTTCAAAATTGAAGAGGAATATTTTATTTTGTGCTCCAGAGATTACTGAAACAATTCTTCTCATGTGTCATGTCATTGGAGAGAGATTATCATACTTCACCACAATAATTTGACCAATTATGATATTCGGTTGTTGCGTTGTCAATTTGCGTCTCTGCTGCATTTCTTGTAGATAATCTATAGACCGCTTGGTCCAAAATTGCTGAATCAGTTATTGAATTAGCAAACTTTGGTTATATCCGATTGCTTCAACAATCAATCGAAAAATGGCCAGATGTGATAACTGATACACCTTCTGTTTGTCTGATGTTAGTGGTGTCATAGACCCGGAATTTAAAATCGTTTCGACTTGTTTGCACAGCGCATTTAGCTGTTCGTAGGTAAATATGTGGTTGCCCATTAGACGTCGCACAATATATTTTGCGGGTTTTACGACCGCTTCCTAGAGTCCACTAAAATGAGGCGAAGGTGGTGGAACGAACGACCATTCAATTTAATCATTCTGTCCATAGTTTTGATTTCTTTGTGCAAATTTGACTCTTGTAGAAGGTGGTACAAAACGCGCCGAACCCGAATTTTTTTGATAGATGTTGTACATAAGTGTAATTTGAAAAAAAAAATAATATTAATGAGTAAAAAAATAATTTTTTTAAATTATAAAAACCTTATCTCTATATATAGTCATAAAGTGGCTTATATAGCCAAAAAAGCCAATGTACTAACTAAAATATTAAAACTAACCTATGTCCATATCGGGTGGATATAACCTGTTTTTTGATTTGTTTATTTAACCGAAAAGCGATCATTTGTGTAGATACCATGGGCCCACATTAACTTTTATTCTGAAATACCTAGAAATATGGCCACCAAGCGGCATATATGGTCAGATAGGCCAATGTACTAACTAAGATTTGGAAACTACTCTATGTCCATATTAGGTGGAAATACCCTATTTTTTGATCTGTTTATTTCTTTGACAAAGAGACACGGAAGCTGAATGCAACTTAATACAATTTTCCAACTCAAATCTGATCATCGGTAACATGCAATTCATTGCGAACGAAAAATCAGCAGTTGAGATACTACCGGCTATTCTACAACCTACGTGAAACGAATATAGAGAAATACTTTCAATGCATCTGTTGAAGAATCTCAGTATTATTAACATCACGAAAATGATTGAACTCTTTCAGCAGAATATATTTATGCAACAATTTGAGCATCGGATTACTTTCAATAATCATTATCATCGCCACACCCATAATTGCCATCATAATGAATAGGAAGGAATCAAAACTCAAACGAAGCTATGGAAACCAATGTCAATGTCAGCCGACGTATCCAAAGTAGTAAGTACGGTTTCTTCAGAAGAAAGTTCTACGAAACTCCATTCCACTCCTCCTCCTCCTCCTGCAGGAAACATATTCCTTTGTCAGCGATAACGACGCTCGTTCGTTCCATGGCACGGTATCTCAACTCCAGCACATTTCTTAATATGTAACTGCAAGTTTATAAGCAGCTAGTTGTAATCCGAAGAAGACACAAATTATTTAAAAAGTAAAGTTATTGTCTTAAAAGTTGTTTCTTAATAAATAAATAAAAATAAATAAAATCAAAATAAAATAATGAAATTGAATATATATAGCTGTCAAATGCGAACTGACAAATGCCATTCAAAACAAAATGACGACCAAACAAGATCGACCTGGAACATAAACAATACCTTGATATGTGTTGTTTATGTTCCAGGTCGATTTTGTTTGGACGCCATTTTGTTTTGAATGACATTTGTCGGTTCGCATTTGACTGGATTGAAGAGACTGGGCGACAATTAAGCCAACATACACCAGAAAAGATTGATGCAGTGAGGCGCAGAGTGATACTGAATGACCATGAACGGCGGTGTGATTGGAATGCTCGAGTTTTACAGCTCGGTAGAGAAGACCCCAATTTTTGAAAAAAAAACCATTATGAGCAACGAAGCATATTTCAACTTGGCTGGCTTTGTTAGTAAACAGAATAGCCACTATTGGAGCACAGAAAACCCTCAATTAATTCACCAAAGATAGCGTTTACACCCTCGTAGAGTAACCGTATGGTTCGTAATTGTGGGCCCGCTATCGAGACATGTTGGAAAACTTTCTTGTGCCCGAATTGGATCAATTATGCCTACAAAATATGTGGTTCCAACAAGACCGTGCTCCTTTAATACTAATAAGTGGCGATAATGACCACGAATCCCTGATTTGACCCTCCCCCAATTTCTTTCTATGCCAAGTACGGGAAACATCTGCACCAATAAACCAACCGCAACCTCCCAGAAGTCTGCGAAAATGTTTTGAAAAATGTGCTTAAAAGTTCTTACCTTTGCGCCACGACTGGTCGCCTCGACCGACATTTTATTCCATATGTAATGTTAAAAACCATATAATTAATCAATAAAATATAAATTATCAAGTTCTATTTCATTTAAAAGTTATTAGAAATTATAAATATTGTAAGTGCAAGTGCAAACCAAGTGGGTAAAGTTCAACACAGCCCAAAGAAAACAACTATGCCAGTGAGTAAAAGTGCTTCTTCGATAGAATTAATTATACCGTCATTTATAAATCAAAATCAAAACAGCGAAGAAAAAATTAATTCATCTGCAAATTTAGCAATGCTCTAGTGACCGTGGTCAGTGTGAAAATAAACTAGAGCAAACGGGATTGGATAGGTATATCACTGTTTAATCCAAAAGTAAACGTAGCCCGAGATCTGCTAAGTTTGCTGGCAGGAGCAAAGTAACACGGACTGAACTAGGTGTTAACCAAATACCTCTTAACAGCCGATTCTCTAGTTTAGAGGTCGCTGACCTCAATACAGCGACGAAATTGAAAACTAAGAAACCGACTCTAGTTTATTTAAGAGAAGCATCTAATAATGAACTGGATAATAAAATCGCAACATTAATAGATTCTAAATTGAATATTGCCCCAGTCAAAAGAGCTAATACAAACGAAACAAAGATTCCAACGTTCGAAATCGATGGGTTCAGAGCACTAGTTAAACACTTTGACGAAGTTGATAAAAAAATATTACACATAGCAGCTAAAAAGTCAAGTCAGGCTGACTTGTGCTAAAAGGAATTGTAAGCTGCGTAGATGTAAGCGACATACCAGCTGCGCTTGCTGCGGAAGGTTTCCATGCCAAATCTATTGGTAATATAGTAAACCGTAAGAAGGTACCCCAACCAATATTTCGTTTGGAACTAGAGCCAGAGAAAGAAAAGCCAAAAGAAGTTCACAAGATTACAACCTAAAATATTTGCTACATCGCAAAATAGTAATTGAAGAACCTAAGAAGAGGTCTGAACCAGTTCAGTGCATCAAGTGCCAAGAATACGGATAGACGAAAGCATACTGCACCTTAAATGAAGTTTGTGTCATTTGTGGTGAACTTCAAGACTCCAAACAGTGTGACACATCTCGCAAGACCCATCTGTAAAACGTTGTAGTAACTACGGTGAAAATCACCGCAAATTACAGGGGATGCTCAGTGTATCTGGACTTAAAACGAAACATAAACCCTAAAATGAGAGGGCCATGTTACCAAAAAATACAATAGCCACCAAACCAACGAGTGCAAACACACAAAATGCTAACTTGGAGACATTTGCTAGCAGTTTTGCATAGCCAGGTGTCTCTTATCCAAATATACTAAAAGGTAACAAATCAAAACCCAAAGTTCATTTTGATGAAGAGATGATTAACCGAAACTATCCAAAGTTTCATGATGATGGTGGAAAGACAAATGAGCATGATGATGCAAAATATGAATACACGTTTGCAAATTACAGCCAAAAATCAAAAAAGGACAGTGCTAAATATAGCTATTTGGAATTCGAACGAGATTTCGCAACATAAAGGTGAGGTACAAACCTTTCTTATCGAACTAAATATAATTTTTTTAATAATGATTACCGGCTATTCCGTTTATGAAACCAAACACTCGGATGAAAAAGCACACAGCGAGACTGCAGTCTTATTAAAAAGAAGATTAAAGCATTACGAGCTCCAGAAATATGCTAATGATCACATCGAAGCTACAACTATCTGTTTGGAAGAATGGTCTGGGAAATTTGTAATATCGGCTGTTTACTGTCCACAGAAACACGCAATTAAAAACAGCAATTTATCGATTACTTTACTCAGTTGGGCATCAAAATGCAATGGGGTTCGAGGTTGACGACATCCAAGGGCAAGCAACTCTACAAAGCAATAAACGAGAAAATCCTAGACTATTTATCATTTGAACATCCCACATATTGGCCCACAGATAGAAAAAAAATGCCTGATTTAATAGATTTATGTGCAATACGAGAAATAGCACGCAGAACATCTGCTCAAGCTGATATCTTGCAACTGTCGTACGCAATGCAGCGGTCAGGGATGTGTGGAACCTGCCAGGATATATCATGCAACAAAACTACAAGCGAAGAAGATCTCGATGATTTTAAACTAAATACTCAGCTCAATTCTAATTTTTAAATGCCCTTATAATTAATATTTAAATGGAAATAAAAAAATACCGATAAATAATAGTTTGAGGTAATAAAATATTGCCATTAATTTTTTTATCATGGATTTTTTGAAGGTTGGTTTCTTAATAAAATTAAGTTATTTCGTAAATGGTATATCGCACAAGCCTGCAAATTAGCTCGACGACCACAAATTCAATCTCGCATAATGTTATGGAATACTGTTTTTTGAATAAGTCCTGCTAACTGTTATATTTGTACAGTTAAACTCCAACAATTTGGTTAGACGTTATTGTGCACTATTAAATGCTCCGTCATTTGAGCCATTTTTCGAGTTTGTGATGTGTACCGTTCAGAAACTATTTTCATTTTTCTGAACACCTAAAATTGGTTATTCCAACCCTGATTGCAGGGTTGACTCAACTTTTAGGGGTGGGGATTTTTTCTAAAATATTGTCTTCAAGTAGAACTACAACCCAGTAAGATTTCGTTTCTATTGGAATTATTTACTACTTTTGCACAAAATTCTTGCACTAATATGGCACTGTAAAAACATTTTCCTGCTCATTTAATCCTATTGGTATACGTATCTAGTATACTGTTTGTTATCAAACGAAATCTAATCGGATTAAAATATGTGATACACACGATACTTTATAGCTGAGGAATTTTCATTATTTTTCATGTAATTTCTCTACAGAGCGATAAGACGGTCGATAATCTCCCACACATGAAAATGTTAAACAAGATTCACAATAAAATAGATAGTGGAAACATTCATAATGTTTTTTATGATGCAAGTACACGACGACTGGTATAATTTGATTACCGCGAGATAAAAACAAAATAGTGCGAAGGTTTTATTGACCGGAAATATGTTATTCTGTTATCTACGGTTTTATTGGGCCATAGTAGAAAAAGCATTTAAACCATGTTAATGGGATCATATAAATATTATTTATAAATATTCGTATATATGAACAATACCATAAAATCACAATAAATATTAAATACCTGGTGTCATGAAGTTATAAACATACATATTATTAGACATGAAGTTGTACACATGAGAGTGACAACATAAAAGAATATAGTGGGTCATAGGGTTAGTCAGTATAATAGAAACCACCATCAAGTAATGAAGTACAAAGTAATTTAAAGTACAAAATAATTATATAATATAGTTTAAGTAATCCATGTAAACTAAGTTAATAAAATAAACATTAAAAACATAAACAATAATCTTTAAATTAATAAAGCCAATCAAATTATGACATGGCGCAGCCGGATGGTCAAGAAAATCGAAGATATAATTAAGCACATGGAGAAATAAAATAAAGGTACTTGGTGGTGCATAAAAAAAAAAAAAAAAAAAAAAAAAAAAAAAAAAAAGTAAAAAGAAAAGAAAAACGTGTAAGGTAAAAATAAAAAAATAAAAAAAAAACATGAATTCGATAAATAAGCCAAATCCATTTCAATTTGATGGTAATACGCATGAAAACTTTGAGAAATGGTTGAATAAATTTGAAAATTATTTAACGGCGATAGAAGCTGATGAAAAAAGCGATAAAGTGAAAATCGCAATATTTTTTAATTTGATTGGCGACGAAGCAGTAGAAAAATTCAACACAATGAATTTGGACGACGATAAAAAACAAAATTATAAACAAGTGATTGAAGCTTATAAAGTATATTGCGGAAAAAAGAAAAACTCAGACAGTTTGAGCCGATATATGTTTTTTCAAAGAAGACAACAACCGAGTGAGACGCTCACAGAATATATTAATCAATTGCAAAAGATGAGTTTCAACTGTAAATTTGATAAACTACGAGAGGAATTAGTAAAAGACCAAATAATAGGTGGAATTAATAACAATGGTTTGAAGCAGAAACTATTAAAAGAGGAAGACATGAATTTAGATCGATGTATACGTATATGTCAAACAACAGAGCTCGCTGAAGAACAACTTTTACAGCTAAAACAATCGAATGTTACGGTTGACATGGTACAATCACAAAAGGTGCGCACCAGCTCTTCAAAATTTAGCAGTAACAATCAACATACATCAAATAATCGAAGATGTAATAAATGTGGGTACGATCATGAGGTGAAAAGGTGTCCAGCGTTCAATAAGATGTGTTCAATTTGTCATCGAATAGGTCATTTTAAGGTAAAGTGTTACTTTAATCAAAATCAAGATAACTATAATAGAAATAAGAGTGATCGTAATTATGGTAGTAATAGTTTTAATAAAAATTATTCAGATAGACATAATGGTAATGGATATTATAATCAAAAAAGAAATGTTAGTAAAATAAATAATAATAATAATCAGAAAAAACATATGCATAGCATAAATTTAGAAGATAATGAAAACGATGAAAATAAATTTCTAGGATCTGTTACCATAAAATCAATTAATTCAATAGGAAATGTTTTTAAGGGGTGGTTCGAAAATGTAAATTTATTAGATTTAAATATGTCAATATCATTCAAGATAGATACGGGAGCAGAATGTAACGTAATTAGTTTTGATATAATTAAAAACTATGACTATCAATTAAAAGAAAGTGCATCAAAACTGGTAACGTACAATGGTGATGAGTTAAGTGTATTAGGTACAGTCATACTTAAATCAAGAATAAAGAAAATGACAGAAAATATTGAATATTATGTAATAGAAGATAAGGTTATACCGATTTTAGGGTTAGAAACTATAGAGAACTTTAATCTAATAAAAAGAATCGATAATATTGATTTTGGCAATATTTTTGATAGATATGAGGATGTATTTAGTGGTCTGGGTCAGATATTGAATTTTACATATGAATTTGAATTGAAACGCGATTACATACCTAAAATTGAAAATCTTAGAACTATACCATTTAAAATTAGAGACAAAATAAAAGACGAGTTAGAGCAAATGGAAGAACAGGGAATAATAAGAAAGGTGACTGAACCGACAGAATTTGTGAGTAATTTAGTTATAATAAAGAAACAGGATGGAAAACTGCGAATATGTTTAGATCCTAAAAATTTAAATGATTGTTTACTTCGACAACATTATCCAATGCCAACATTTGATAGCATAGCAAGTCGTATGAAGAATTCGAAATACTATAGCACATTTGATTGCAAAACAGCATTCTATCAAGTGAAATTAAATGACACAAGCGCTCTATTAACGACTTTCATCACACCATATGGTAGATACTGCTTCAAGCGTATGCCATATGGCATAAAAACCGCAACTGAGATTTATCAGAAACAGTTCAAGGATATTTTTAGCGATATTCCAAATATAGAAATATATGTTGATGAAATTATTACATGGTCAGAATCAAGAGAAGACCATTACAGAACATTGGAAAGAATTTTAGACAGAGCAAGGGAATTCAATATAAGATTCAATAAAAACAAGTGTAAATTTGCACAGAGTTCAATAAAGTTTTTAGGTCACGTATTTGATTATAATGGTATACATATGGATGAACAAAAAATTAAAGCAGTTAAAGATATGCCAAAACCAAAAGATAAGAAAGCAGTCGAAAGGTTTCTGGGTACCATTACATATTTGTCAAGATTTATACCAAATACATCTCAACTGACTGAATCACTACGAAATTTAATAAAAAAGCAAACAGAATTTGAATGGAAAGAAGAACATGACCGAGCATTTAAAACATTAAAAGATTGTATTTCATCAAACCCAGTCTTAGCATATTATGATGAAAATGAGCATTGTGTTATAAATGTAGATGCATCAAGCACAGGAGTAGGAGCCGTACTATTGCAAAAAGGTAGACCAATTGCATATAGCTCCAAGTCATTTACTGAGTCACAAAAGAATTGGGCTCAAATTGAAAAGGAATTAAACGCGGTGGTGTTCGGGTGTATAAAATTTCATCAGTACGTAGCAGGAAATGATTTTACTGTTGAAACAGATCATAGTCCACTAATATCAATTTTAAAGAAAAGTTTGGCAGACGTACCAGTGAGACTGCAAAAGATGAGAATGAAATTACAACCCTATGACATGAATTTAATTTACAAACCCGGAAAGGAAATGTGGATATCAGATATGCTTTCAAGATCTCATTTGGAAGAAGAAGACGTTGCTGAAGAGATGAATGAAATGACGATTTTAATGCTTAACTTAGAAGAAAATACATCTGACGCAAAAATTGAAAAATTAAAAGCTGAATCGAGATCAGATGAAGAAATACTAAAATTAAAAGGTTTAATTATAAATGGATGGCCCGATAAAAAACAACAAATACCTGAGGTAGTGAGACCATATCACACGTTCAGAGAAGCTTTATACGTCGAAGGAGATCTGGTATGGAAAGATAATTGCGTGGTAGTGCCAATAAAATTACGAAAAGAAATGTTAGAGAAGATGCATTACAACCACATGGGAAGACAAAAAACAAAAAATAGAGCACGGCAAATTGTCTTTTGGCCCGGAATGAGCAAAGACATTGAACAAATGATTGAAAATTGTTCGACTTGTTTAAATTTTCAAAAAGCTAACGTAAAAGAGACATTAATTCCAATGGAAATACCAGAAGGCCCATGGCAGATAGTAGGAACCGATTTATTATATTTTAAAAATAGGAATTATGTGATGGTTGTGGATTATTTTTCCAAATTTATTGAAGTATTACAATTATCAGATATGTCAAGTACGACAACGATAGAAGCGTTAAAGTCCATTTTTGCTCGTTATGGAATACCATATGAAGTACATAGTGATGGAGGACCACAGTACAGTTCTAAACAGTTTAAGGATTTTGCTGAACTTTATAATTTTAAACACGTAAAATCCAGTCCTCATTATCCTCGTAGTAATGGGATGGCTGAGAGGCATATTCAAAATTTAAAAAACATGTTAAAGAAAGTCGATTTTGATAATAAGGATATTTATTTAGCTTTATTAGAATATCGCAATACGCCGATTTCAAACGAAATAGAATCTCCAAATGTATTAATGTTTGGAAGACCGGTTAGAGGGATTCTACCTCATTTTCAGACATATGATAACAATTATAGGTTGACGCGACAAAAACTGAAGGATAGGCAGTATAAACAAAAGGAATTCTACGACAGAAATGCTAAAAATTTACCTGAATTTAATGTAGGAGATAAAGTTAGAGTCGTTAATAGGAATCGACAATGGGACAATGCCATAATTCAACAAAAGACAAATAATCCTAGACAGTACAAAGTTTTAAGATATGACAATAAAATATTAACTAGAAATAGATATCATTTGAGAAAGGGTTCAGGTAGAGAGGTTGATTTTTCACCAGAAATCACTGAAATAAATACACCACAGTCAGATTTAAATGAGAATAATGATAATGATGTTGTTATGAATAATGATAATAATGTAATATATGATAATGATAATAATGTAAATAGCAATAAGAAAAACATGGAAATCAATCAAAAAATAACACAAACTGAAAAAATTGATGATATGAATTCATCAACTAGGCCAAAGAGAATAATTAGGCAACCTAGTTATTTAAAGGACTATATTCAGTATACATAAATAAATAAAGAAAAATTATTAAAAAAAAAAAAAAAAAAAAAAAAAAAAAAAAAAAAAAAAAAAAAAGGATGTCATGAAGTTATAAACATACATATTATTAGACATGAAGTTGTACACATGAGAGTGACAACATAAAAGAATATAGTGGGTCATAGGGTTAGTCAGTATAATAGAAACCACCATCAAGTAATGAAGTACAAAGTAATTTAAAGTACAAAATAATTATATAATATAGTTTAAGTAATCCATGTAAACTAAGTTAATAAAATAAACATTAAAAACATAAACAATAATCTTTAAATTAATAAAGCCAATCAAATTATGACACCTGGTACCTAGAATTAAATTACAATCGGGACGGCACAGATATTGACCACATTATAAGCATACTCGTATGTCATATATAGTATTACGTGTTATGTAGTCACAATAAAAACGTTTATCTTCGACATTTAAACAATTTTCCTTTCCCTTTATTATTTTATATGACACGGTCAGAAGTTTTGAAATTGATTTCCTTCATCACCAAACCCGCAAAACAAAATATTTGATTGAGATTCATACTTTTCTCAATAGAAATAAAATAGAAATAATGATTGTGTCATAGAAACGTAGAAGTAATCAATAGACGCAGGCAAGAAAATCACGAGAAATCGTATCGCATTTTATATTATTAAGTGCTTTCTGGGGTCCTCCTTCAAAATATTACATTTACTACTTCTATACTGAATAGGGAGAGATGTTGTTTTGATATTTAGCTACGATAAACCTTCTTTGAAAGGAAGTTAAAACATTATGCATATATACCGAGTTATCAAGTTTTACGCAAATTTGTGTTCGACAAATATACTTATAGACTTACATAAAACTTCACCAAATTGACTTTTGTTGGTGTTTTTTGTTTCAAGTTAGCAGATGGAGGAAAATGCAAAGTATATACATGAATAAATATACGACGAATCTTTTATTGAGTATAAAATGGGAAATATAAGGTTTATGTTAAAAGCAGTATAATATACATATGTAATATTAAAGTATTGAAATGAAATTAAATCAAATCAGTTATTGACTCAAACGTTTTCGTAATCATATTAGAAATATTTTAATCGATTTTAACTTAATAATACTGCATGTGTAAAGGTAGAATTGACGTCCTTGTACCAGTTCTTAAATTTTATTATCTTTTCAATTAATTGTAACCTGGATTCATACTTCTTCGTTCATTCCTCCAAAATGACAATCATATTCCTCCAAAATGACGATTTTTTTCTTCTGCATTTTTACAAGAGATTATTGGTCGAAAAAAATGTTGGAATGGAATAAACGAAGAAGTATGAATCCGGTCTAATGTATAATTCTTAAAAAAAGTAAAAATTCTGTGTGATGATTACACACCAACAAAGAAAACATTTAGGCAAAAATTATTTAACATGAAAAAAAAGTTAAAGACTGGAAGGTGTTCTCTTCGACCTGAAAACTCTGCTAGTATAAATTGTGATATTTGCAGTCCTTTTATTCTTGAACCTATTGAAATAGCCGAGTTAATAACAACTATTAACACTTTAAAAACAAGAGCGGCTACCACCAGTTCCAAATTCTTAAATAATTATTTAGAAATAGGTGAATTTCCCATTTGTCTTAAAACAGCCAACATTATTCCCATATTTAAAAACGGAAATGAACTCAATCTTGAAAATTAGAGATCAATATTAATCTTAGCAGTTTTCTCCAAGGTATTTGAGAAATTAATTCTAAGAAGATTTGAAAATTTTCTTCTTAGCAATCAAATATTAAATCAATATCAGTTTGGATTTATGAGGGTGAAGTTTTTAATAAAAATTAACAACAATATGTATACGACTACACTTTGAAACTCATTGTTGAAAGAGACAGCTCTACGATATTAGAAAAAGATGAAACATTCGACATGTTTTATCAAACAAAAAATAAACTAAAAATTAATTTCGTCTCTTTCTAATAATATTCAGCTCACTCGTTCGCTCTTTAATATATAACTCACATTGGATTCCGATTTCTATGTTGAAAGTTTGATTATATTATTGAATTTTTCCAAAAAATATTTTATGGAAATGTAAATACTAATTTTTATCAAACGATTTGCCAGATTTATGTTTCAGATGTTTGACTAGAATTTATTCGGTGCACTCATGGAGTGAGTGGAATATTTTTAACGTCCAATAACAAGGCATTGCAGAGTTTGTACCAAAATGCCACTATTATCGGATGATTTCTATAGGCCTAACCTTTCAAATAAAATAGCTTGGATTTAAAAACGAATTGGTCACGATAGATTTTTTTGAGTAAAACTTGTTCATTGAATTTGTTGAGTGGCAAAGGTAAAATGACTAATAACAGGACATCGTAGAGTTTGTACATCAATTTCATTATATACTGATGGCACCTATGGATTTAACCTTTTAAATGACATCAGTGACATTCCAAAACGGATTGACGTTGGAAGAATTTTGAGTAGAACTTATGCAGTACACTCGTGGAGTCTGAATGAAATACTTTTAATTACCAATACCAAGACATCGCTGAGTTTATTCCTAAATTTTGTTATATAGGGGTGACACCTATAGACTTAACCTTTCCAATGACATTGCTGACCTAACTTTTCAAACCAATTGACAGCGCACGGTTTTTTGGAGTAAGAATGAGTTTTACTCCGTTGGAGTAAAATAGATAGACGTTGGTTAGTGGTAACATTTAATCGACCAATAACAGAATTGGTTACGATAGATTTTTTAGAGTCTATCTCATTTATCGATTTCGTTGAATTTGAATCCCTCTCTCTAGCTTTCACATCTCGTGAATGAATTTTGCCTCCTGCACTGTGGGCTTCTATCTATTTCGGTGTTGTTCTCGTCTTCCAGTTTCGACTTCCTATTATACGTAGTATAGTAGTCTAGTGCAACGTCGTTACACCAGCGCAACCGAGGTCTTCATCTACGCCGCTCTCCGGCTAGTTGTTGATGGGACACTTTGTCAAGCGTAAGTATTGGTACTTGGTGGATTCAGCCATTTAACTCGAACCTCCGAGAGTTGTTCCTCCTATTTCATGGGAATATTTGCTGTGCGTAATTTTAATTTGATTAAAGATGAAACGAAAGACGACAGATAGCATTCTTCAGTCAGTAGAGATCAGGATCCAGCTCTCACTTCCGATAAACAGACCAAGACTTTGTTAATGTACACAGCGAACCGAGTTTTTTCGTTATGCATGCCGGAAGTCTAAATAGTTGATGTATGATATTGTACTCCCAAAATTTTTTCAAAATCCTTCGCATGGTTAAGCACTGGTCAGTGGTTGATCGGTTGGGACCAAAACTATGCTGATAGTCGTGTGCCGATAATAGTGGCATTTTGGTACAAACTCTGCGATGTCTTGTTATTGGCAATTAAAAGTATTCCATTCACACTCCATGAGTGCACTGAATAAATTCTTCTCAAAAATTTTCCGACGTGAATCCGTTTTGGAATGTCACTGATGTCATTTAAAAGGTTAAATCCATAGGTGCCATCAGTATATAATGAAATTTTGGTACAAACGGTACAATGTCCTGTTATAGGTCATTTTACTTTTCCCACTCAACGAATTCAATTAACGAGTTTTACTCAAACAAATCTATCGCGACCAATCCGTTTGGAAATCAAACCTTTTTTATTTGCAAGGTTAGGCCTATAGAAATCATCCAATAATAGTTTCATTTTGGTACGAACTCTGCGATGCCTTGTTATTGGTTATTAAAAGTAAACTACTGGTAGTTTTACTTTATGATTTGTTGATCATAGGTCCTCGAAACATTCTGTTTATTTACATCGAATTATGAATTCTTACATATTTTTTTTGTACAAATATTAAGTTTTTTATTTCTTAGTTTCTTTTAAAATGATTAATTTAATCTTAATTTAGATAGTTGTTGGAAACGTAGATAGTAAGAAAAGGATGGTGTGCTTCATTTAATTATCATAAGGAAACCGACTTTGGTTCTCACGAGTTTTATTTTTATTTCACTCAAAATGAATGATGATGAAATACTTTAACAGTGTGCTTACTAATACATATTTATTTTTGTTAATTGTTAGAAACGGCACTACCATTTGTGTTAAAAAAAGTACTTTATCAGCATGCTCTGCATGCAAAAAGCGTAGATGTTGAAAAGAAATTCTAGATTTCAAAAAGCCTTTGACTGTGCTAATCATGAAATGCTGCTCCTGAAATTAGAAAAACTGCAATTTAACCCAACTCAATTGAAATTGTGCGAAAACCATTTACATGGTAGGAAACAGAGGTGGTTGTTAATGCAACTGTAAGTGATGAATTAACAATGTTGTGCGGCGTTTTACAGGGATCTTCATTGGCACCTTGCCTATTTAAAATTTATATTAACGACATTTTTGACTTGTCATTAAAAGGTACCTTGTAACTGTTCGCGGATGATAGCGTTATTTTTATGCAGCGGACTCAACACATAGTCTATATATATTCAATGATTAATAACGATCTGATCTTAATCGATACTTGGCTAAATTTAAATCGTATGATTAACGTAAATTAAGAGAATTTCTTGCTCAAGATACCTGTACAAGAAGCAATTTATTATATAGAAGAGTTCCGTTATATAACAAACTTCCTACCGAAATTCAAAACATTCCGAATTTGAAAAATTTTAAAGTGCAAACACAAATTTTTATGAATTTAAATAAAAACATGTTTAATACGGTATAGCGAACGATTTGAAGTTCATTATAAATTTTAGTACACTTACATTAATACACCAAAGTATAATTTATTTAATTTTTATTTGTGATATTAGTTCAAACTAAAATCAGTTTGATTTAAATGTAAAATTAAAAAGTAGTTGCATAAAACCCTTCGGGTTGCAGCAACGTAAACAAACATGAAATGTTTTTGTTAATTGTAATATTCCTATTGTAATTGAAAATTAATAAAGCAAAAAACATACAAAGAAATACCCCAGGCGGTACGCCAACTGCACAGTTGGCTAATCCACGAGGCAGGCTGAACGGATTCTGGGGTGTGCGAACCATTGCGAAACTCATTCATATCCAGGACGAAAATCTTTAGATCACCACCTAGACAAATGCATCCCGCTACTCATGCAGAAGAACGAAAACGCTGAACGCAGGGAGAACGTGATCCAAGAAAACCACCACGATGTCGCTAGAGAAAAGGCCGTTTACATAAACTATTAGAAAACTTGATGCAATTCCATGGACAGCTATTCAAAGAAGTCCAACATCTTAAAGAAGAGATTGCTAAACCCAAAAATGAGAATCAAGCCAAAGAAAACACTGTAGCTACCTATGAAACAGATGAAGATGAATTGGCGTATGAAACGAGTTTTATATGAAGGCAAATTAAAACTAAACGTCAAAACAAAAACAAAGAAAATCAGAATCTTTGCCTGAGGTGGAACAATCAACACAGAGCGTAAGAAAACCACAACCCCAACGGTCAGGCGTTGATCCACGGACCTAGTGAAGGTACATAAGACTGTATCACTGCTACCGAAAGAGAGAACACTACAACCAGTTAATATTCCCAATGTTAGTGAATACGAAACAATTCAAAAAATATTGAAGCTAGTTCCAAATGATAAATTTAAAATCACTGCATTGAATAATAACGTTTGGAAAGTGAATGCACTTGACCCAGAAACCTACAGAATGTTATCAAATGCAATCACTGCTCAAACACTGAATGGTACACCTATGAAAATAAAGCTGAGCAACCAATTAAAGTTATGGCCAATTGAGGAACTTAGCCAGAAAGGATTCAAAATTCTAAATTCTGACTTACTAAAGAAGAAGGTCACTAAAAATGCAAACGGTGAAAGAGGAACAACCAAAGTTGGCCCCCTTCTTTGCAAGCTAACATTTAGCAATATGGATATTGATAAGGTATATGGAATCAAAGCAATCCTAAATATGAAAGTTAAGATTGAGACATTAAAAAGGAACAGTAGTAGAATGCCATAATGCTACAACTGTCAGGCGTATAACCACACATGCAAATACTGTGATAGGGAGCCCCGATGCGAAAGTGCGCTCGGAAACATCCATCAAAAGAATGCAACAAAAGTTAGAACGAACCAGTGAATCCATGCACTGTGGTAATCATCACTCAGCAAAATATAGAGGCTGTGAGGTAGCCAAAGAGCTGCAAAAAATGAGAGACAACAAGGGAAATCAAACAAGTAAGAGTTCTCAACATAGAGAAGGCACAACATATGCACAAATGGCTAAGCAGAACGAAAATATCAAGGAAAACCATGTCCTGCAAGAAATACTTCAGGAGCTAAACGTTATCAATTCACATCTGGCTGTGCAGGACCAAATACTAAAATCTATGGGCATTCTAGTTCATACAAACTTATCAGGAAAAAATAATGACACACTATCTAAGAATTGCTACCTGGAATGCAAATGGCCTTTAGTCTAGAGCTAGAGGCGGGACAGCAATCTTTATTGTGGATAATATTAAACACCACGAATAATTAAAAATAGAGGAGGAAGCTATGCAAGTAACTACTGTATCTATATTGAAAACAAAAATAACAAGAGTTATAGTATATCAGCAATCTACTGTCCACCTACATATAACCCAGAAAAAGAAGACTACTTCAAACTTCTTAAATCGCTTGGTAGTAATTTTATTATTGGAGGCGACATTAAAACATATTCTGGGGATCTAATAGAACTACTCCCGAAGAGAGCTATTTGAAGCAAGCAGGGCATTAAAATGTGAATTTCACTCGCTAACCTTCTCGATTTCTATATATCAAGAGGTATCTCTGAATATTAATAAGCAGTCGAAAATGAGGAAGGGCTATCGTCAGACCATTCTTCAGTTTTAATGACAATAAGTGACATGGTAATAGGACAGCAAGCCCTTCAAGACTAACAAATAACAAAACAAACTGGGAATACTTTCGGCAGCCAGTCGAAGAATTCGTCAATCTACAGGTGCAGATCTCGAACGCTTATAAGATAGAAGAAGAACTGGAAAGCCTCATTGAAAGTGTACATAAAGTGGCCTGGGAAAGTACTGCTGATCAGCAAGAAATATTACAAAAAAGTATATACTATCCAGTTGAAGTGTTAGTGAGTTAGTTAATGAAAAAAGAAGAGCTCGTAAGACTTGGCACAGGACCACAGCCCCTGAAGACAAGATAAGATAAGACAAGATAAGATAATTCTAAACAACTTGTGCAACAAACTTAAACTACTTATAAAGAAGATTAAGAATGATTCAGTGGCTGGCTTTACAGATAAACCTGACACGGAATATTCCCTGTGGAAAGCCACCAAAGGTTTAAAAGGCCTAAAATGCAAGTGTCACTCATAAAAATGGTTGGTGGAACCTGGCCTGTTCTGTTTGCCGAACTCTTATAAAATACCGTCAAACCACCAACTGGACAAGCGGATAATGAATATTTAATACCTATAAGCAATATAGACGAGGTATCTGTGTTACCAGTTACTCTGACAGAAATCAAACAAGAGTAAAAAACCTCAAAGAAAAAAAAGCCTCTGGATACGATTTTTCACTTCATTCTGACGTGGATATTACCATATGATTAAGACAATTTTTTTTGATCTAATTCTCTCATTTTGCTAGGTAAAGAATGTCAGGCGAGATGGCGTTTGTTAAAAATGCGTCATATGGCTCGCCGGCAACAGAAAGGAAAGAGTGCGATTCTCCAATTATATTAACTAAAAAAGGCAGTTTTATACTTACGAAAATGGCTTTTTAAATAAATGACGGGTAACATTTTGAATTTAATCAACGTTGATATGTATTCAACGGTGTCCAACATGGAGCGTGAAATACCAACAAGCGAAAACTCTGACTCAAATTCATTCCAGGAATTATTTGACTTTACGGCAGAGTCAAATGAAACAGAGGAGTTGATCGGAGGCTGGTTTATGGCTCCCGAAACCCCCACATCCAAATCACCTTCCAATTTGAAAAGAATAAGATCCAGCCAGCCAGGGTCCATATTGACTAATCTTTTAGAAACGATGAAAGGGCATTAACAAATAATATCAGAGAGATCAGTGAGACCTCCCTGCAAGTATTAAAATTTCGGCCAGTTTTTCTTAACCTTAAATGAGAAATTCGGCGAAGTACAAAAACAATATTCATTGGAAGCGAAAATCCCTCTTCAAAGCCATACAATTTTATGTAAATAAAAACAAAGAAGATAAATGAAAGTTTTTTATTTAAAATTGTTTAGTTAATTTTGTTGTAATGTTTCGCGAAATAAATAAAAATATCGAGTTTTATTATAGTCATATGTTTTTATTTATTTTATTAATTTAATTCAAACAAGCCCTTTTCAACAATCGGGAAACAACCGTTGATTTTGCCAAGGTAGAGCGTTGAAATTTGTATAATAATTTGCAAGGTTATTTCTAGTCGAAATAGCTTCACTACCTGGATTATTTGATTCCATACGTCCAATATCTCGTAATCCATTAATATTTAAATCATTTTGCCATTCGCCCATGATTGAATCGCCATTCGGAGAGTACTGATCCAGAAACTCATCACTAAAATATTGGTAAGAATCACCAGACTTAAGTACAGTAAGCTTGTTTGCGATAATTGGTTTCCTGTAAATTCGCCATTTGGCACTGAAAATACCGAAAGCGTTTTCAACGCAAAATAAATCATTTTGAATCCAAAATAATATTCGAAAAATATTTGATCTTAGCTATAGTGACCTAGGAGTACAGTTCGAATTTTCCGTTTTCAACACACGCTTTAAAGTTGTATTAAATTTTACCAAACTTTCGACTCTTACAACCCAAATGCTACCGTCTAATAGCAGTATCTTCTATGAGTGTGAGCTCGACAGTTTCAGTTTCTATTTCCAGCGTCGGCAGAGCTCAAATGATTTTGTGTCCGTTTTGGTTACTATTCATATTTATTGGTGTTATAAAGCGATGATATTAAACAAAAACGAAATAAAGGAAACAGAAAACTTCAAAAACCGATAAATAATTGGACACTCAAACATTTTAATTACTATATGGCTTGAACAAGACCCTGTCTATTTATAAACTGCCTTAGACTGAACAAAACTAGCGCAGTTCAGTAACAGGTTAACAAGTTCATTAATTTTTATTTGCACTTATTTATAAATTACATCAAACTAAAGGTTTAAGCGAGATTAAGTCATTGTGTTTGTCTTTTGTGACGCCCAGCACTTTGAACTCTTCGATGCACTCGTTTCGAGTGACTAGTCATATATAAAATATACTAAGTAAAACCAAATACAATTTTCAATAAAATAATCTCGAATAATCATCCTTTTATGTATGCACGAGTATTAAAAGAATTATAAGTATATTTTGTCGTCAAGTAAATTCAATTACAATGTGGTTTAAGGAATGAATAAAAAAATAATAACGTATTCATTATTTCATACAAAAAATTGAAATTATTATCATTTTATGCTTGCATTATACAAAAAAAAAAATTGAATATTTAATTTAAAAATAAAAAAAATTAAATTAAAATATTTAGAAAAATGAATGCCACATAAAACATACGAGTACTTGTGCTGTTCCATGAATCGTTTTAAGCAGCTCGATTATAGCATTTTCTGTCTGATTCTGGTTAGATGAGATGTGATTTTTATATCAAATTATACGTGTCATTGGCCAGATTTCGACTAATACATATTTGAGTAGAGTTGTCCCCTATATAAAACAATCTCTTACCTTTGGTTTTGCCCCATCTTCAGGAATGATCCAAAAATTGCAATTTAAATATAAACGAGTGTATTTTAAGATTATCTACCCACCTCTCCAAAGCTGAGTTTGAAATAATAAAAATTTCGCGAAAACGTTTAAATAAAATTATTACAGCGCTCTAGGACTTCCAATTGAAAATTTAAATATTTGTCTTGTCTACAGCAGAATTTTGATAATTTGACTAGTTTATTGACCAACTAATGAATTGAATGTGGAATGCATGATGAGTGAATTAGATTTTTGCACCTCCCTAACCTGTATAAGAAATAGTGAAATTTTGTTGGGAAACTTCAGTTTTTGTTGTAGATGGGTAGAACTAAATAATGAGCCAATTAATACACATAGCGACATATCTAGTTGTCATTTATGTCAGAAGTAGTGTTGTGTTTATAGCGTGGACAATTGTTAACGATAAGCAGTTGTAATACCAATACATATCGCAACGCAAAAATATTTTTTCTAAGAACGAAAATGTCGAGTTTTGTGCCAAAAAATGCAGCTGAATCATTTGCTTGAGTAGTCTTACGGCGAACATGCACCATCAAAAACTACCTATGAAGATTGGTTTAAACGCTTCAGAAGTGCCGATTTCAATATTGAGGACAAGAAGCGCTCCGAAAGACCAAAAACATTTGAAGCCATCGAGCTGCAAGCGTTATCGGATGAAGATGATAGGCAAACTTAAGATCAACTTATTTCCAAACGTTTAAATGCTATGGGAAAAATTCTAAAGGATGGAAAATGGGTGCCGCATGAGTTGACTGAGAGTCAGATTGAAAATCGAAGAGCCACTTGGGAAATTTTGCTTTCACGGTATGAAAGAAAAAGCTTCCTACATCGAATTGTTACGGGAGATGAGAAGTGGATCTTTTTAAGAATCCCAAACGCAAAAAGTCGTGGGTTTCACCTGGCGAAGCATCAACATCAGCGGCACGGCCAAATCGCTTCGGAAAGAAGACAATGCTCTGCGTTTGGTGGGGTCAGGCTTCATGGAATCGTGTACTATGAGCTGCTGAAACAGGGCGAAACTATTAACCGACAACAACCCATCAATCTTAACAATGCATTGCTCGGAAAAAGGCCAGAATGGGACACGAGATACGAACGAGTGATACTTCAGCACGACAACGATCCATGCCATCGCACTCCCATCGTCCATCGTCGGTTCAAAGATGCGTCGTTTTATGGTCGGGGTATGCATGTATTGCCAGAGAGATGGCCAAAATGTATAGATAGCACAGGACAATACTTTGAATAGACCATTTTTTATATATCTCTTGAAATTCTGCATTTTTCAAAAATACCCGGAAATTTAGTTGCACACCTAGTAAAAAATATAATTTTAAAGTGTTCTTTCGATTTATTTGGACCAACTGAAAGTCGAAAAATTATTTTAAATTTGGTGAACGATTTGAAGAAGTTGTAAGAAAATTTCGTTCAGAATATGGAAAAGAGAATTGTCCCTCATTTTGACCATTTGAAAAATTGTTGCAAAAATTGTGAAAACTGAAGGATGAAAAATGCAAAATGAACCATCGTAGTGGTCAAAACATAAATTCGTCATCGTTCATAGCATTTATTTGATTAATTAATTGGAAGGTATGGATGTCCAGAATATGTGGTTTCAGTAGAACGGTGCCTTATGTCATGCAGCAACAGAATCAAATGATCTGTTGTGCAAACGCTTTGGAAAATGAATAATTTTTCGAAGAGGGAATATTAATTGGTCGCCTAGAACTTGTGATCAAACGGAAATCTATGCCAACGATTCACAAACAATTGATGACCTAAAAAAATGTTATTAAATGTTATTAAGCAATTGAGAAGCAGTTATGCCAGAAAATCATTGAAAAGTTTGGTAAAAGAAGTAGTTCCACTTCTAAATCGAAAATTTTGTACTATGATTTGAAAAATACAAATTTTAATGTTTATCAAATAATTTAGTTTTATTAAAAATAACCTCAAATTGGAACACCCTTTATTAATAACGATGTGATTCTCACCACCATACTAATTTTTCGGTGCCTGCATCAGCCTGTCTGGGTTTCTCATGGATTGTATGAGCTTGACCTTAAAGTTAAAGGAACGTGACTCAATTTAGCGTGGCCCTTTTTTGGTGCAACGATATCCTTATGTTGATTTCGAAGAAAAGTTATATTGCGTAGATTGTCTTAGTATTAATACTTTTAGAGTACCACTGAAAAAATTGACTCGCGGCGTCTTATTTAAGTTTAATAATCGATCAACCAACTTATTGGCCTATGGATAGAAACAAAATATCCGATATCATAGACTTCTTTATCACCAAAGGTGTACATGAAAACTACTTATACCTAGAAAGTAACGAGGGGTTTATGTCGGATCACGCGCCTGTTATTATGACAATCAGTGCAACGATTGTTAAGAAAACCTGCTGGAAAAAGTTTTAATGGTAGTTAAAAATTCGATACAGCTAGAAGAAGAACTAGAACATCTCAACAACAGTATAGGAAAACCGGCGTGGAGTAGTACTCGCTCAAGTATAAAGGAAGGTGCCGAAATGCTATTTATCCTCTGAAAGTTAGGGAACTGGTTGCAGCAATAAGAACAGCAAGAAAGATCTGCCAAAGAAGTCGAGCGCGAGAATATTAAACAACTCAAAATTTATTCAAATTTCATTAATAAATACCTAAGTGGCCTTACTGGGGAAAGGATACAGAGTATTCCCTTTGAAGAGCGACAAAAAGTTTCAAATGACTTAAACTACAAATTCCATCAGTTGAAAACGAAGTTAGAACAAACGTTCCAGCCTCTACCTAGCCAAACATATCACCAGTAATTAAAATGGATAACTGTAATATATCTCCTGGCAGTCACATTACAAGAATTAAAAGAGGAAATCAATTTTAACATAAATGCAAAGAAATCTCAATACGGAAAGATAGATTGGCTCTTAGGAAGAAATTCTGAACTAACTTTACATAATAAATTGCTACTATAACGGCAAATTCTAAAACCTGTGTGGATTGACAGTATTAAGCACTTGGTCTATACAAAGAAAACCAATACTAATATCATTCAGTCATTCCAAAGCAAAGTCCTTCGTGCAATAGTTAATGCACCGTGGCACATACGAAATGATATCCTCCATGTAGATCTGATGATGGATTTCGTCAGTGAAAAAATAAGCAAACATGCGAGAAAACACATGCAACGGATTAGTTTACACCAAAATGTTGAGATACGTCGTATGATGGACGACACAATCCGAGTGTACGGCTGCGAAGGAAGAAATAACTTGATCTACTAGATCCATTCTGGCTCGACTAAAAATATTATAAAACTGTAAAGGGGACTAGCCAAAGGGCTACAACCCTCCTAACGATGGTCTTATTATGTAAATCGATCAATCCTAACCCATCGGAACATAAGCGATTTTGCATTAAGTTTAAATTATCCGCAAATACCATATAATTTTACTTAAATGAAATGATTAAAACCCCAATAACCCCAGCATTGTACAATAATATGCATATTTTAGAGACCTAATAAAAACACCAAAGAAATAAATATTGGGAAAAAAATATCTGTGCAATTCTTTGATGAATTTTCGGTAACATGAACAATTATGTCTACTCCGGAATCCGTCTATTTAAAGGAAAACTCATCATCCACACTTTTATAGATTTAAAAAACACATTACTAGCTGTGTGAAGCAATCGGAGATGACAACTCTTTCTATTTTGCTTGCTCAAGGTAAACTATATTTGCCTGTTCTTTTTCTGAAGTAATCGATTTGGCAACAACTTTTCTAAATCCGTTTTTTTTATATAATCCGGATTGTTAAGATTAAGAATAAGCAACATAATCCAGTAAAAATGATTGTAGGAATTCTACAGGGAGCAGTTCTAGGCCCTGACTTATTTTCTGTGCTGATAATTTCCAGATATCTCGTTCCGCCCCAACGATAGATTCTTTTATCCCCAGTTAAACTCCTCGTTAGTAGATTTCCCTTCAGCGTAGGTTGTTTAGAGGGCTTTGGTTGTCTCTGTGTCATAACAAGACATTACCCCCTGGATATTGTTCTAACAGGACGCCACTGCGTTCCAAACAGTCCGTATGCCACGATAGACGTTCTGCTGATGAAGTCCGTGCGATTTAACGCCTTTAGACTTATCCTGTTGATATTTTAAATTATAGGTGTAAGCGAATAAACCGCAAACAATTGATGCCGTCAAAGTCAACATAACGAACACCTTCCAGCAAATTCCGCCAGAATTATACGACAAAGTAATCGAAAACTAGACCTCTCGAATACGTGACACAACTTATTTTATTTACATTTAAAATCGAGCGTCCTTATTGAAAGACTCTTTACTTTTTAAAATATTTACAAAAATCGAGAAAGTGAAAAATCAATGAGGGAAAAGCTTATGTATGGAATTTCATCCCGATCAATCATTCCGTATGGATTGGTATAGGAACAGAATTTTTGCTGAAAAACAGTTTTTGTCAAAAATCGTCATTTCCGCTTAAATTTTAGAAAACTGTTCTGGGCCAGTATTGTTGCAAAATTAATTTACAATCTTTGACTTTTCAAAATATTTCTGTAAAACAAGAAGTCTCCTATGGAAGCGGTCACATCCGGTGGAGCGATTTCAGAACAGAATCATTGGAATCCTCTTATGCGAAAAGCTTAAGTATGAAGTTTCATTCCGACCAGCCAATCTTTCTGGGCTGCAGAGAACCAACTGAATTGAGAGGGCGCGGCACCGCATATATTCACATACGCACACATTCCTAGAGATTTTGTGGTCAAAATTTTCCATGATAGTAATCCCCCCATAAGAGGGTCAGCTTGCAAAATGGGATTTTTTCAGTTTAAAATAATGATCACAGCAGTAACCCAAGTTAGAGTGCAAAACTCATGAACAAACTCATTTTCTATGTCAGTAGATGGTATCTATGGTTCTCTGAACTTTGTTAAAAAGATAAAATCCTAACGCAGCTAAGTGTCTCCGTCGAAACCAAAATTGACCTGGTTTTGTTTGTTGTTTACATATAGTTGCCATTAAAATCACAAGAACTACCCAACTTGAGCCAAGCGGCTTAAGAAATTACGACTAATTACCTTCTTAAAATAATTTACAGTTTTTGGTTACTATCTCATTAAAGTTGCAAGATAATTAAATTAGAACGTAAATATGCCAACAGTTCTTAGGCAAAGTATTTTTGTTGTCAACATTTTAACCAATACACTAATATTTATGCTTCTGAAGATAAAATCTGTATCATCGCCATATTTTTGTGCCAGGTCCCCTAAATACGACAAATCATAAACTTGTGATCCAGCAAATCCAGCTGAAATCAATTTTTATTGATAATCCAATTTTTTTGCGGCGAAAATTTTCGGCTAACATCATGTCGATAATGCAGTTTCAGCTGCCATTTCCGGCTAATTTGGGTATAAACTATATAACTTGATGATCCAGATATACCCACGAACGAAAGATAATAATTAATAATTTAGACAAAAATTTTAATTAGTCTCGTTGAGTTGTTTATTTTTAAACACTTTAGTTTGCTCATCGGGCCGCAAACTACCGTGAACTTACATATTTAACAACTAAGGTCTATTATATAATTAAAGTATTTGTACTTTTCCTGCAGTGTATTACAGTGTGGTTGTAGGTCGCAGCCCCACAAAATTCTTTAAATATAAATCAGTAAATTATCAACACATCTGATGACAATGACTTGTTAGATGATTATATCTAATATCAAAGCAATTAGAACCATTATTATATCATACCCGATAAGACAAGGGCATCAAGCCAAATGTGTTAACATTTGTATTCTAAACATGTAGTATGTATGTACATGAAGTTCTTGATATGCATCTGCGTGTATTGGTTCATTTCTAATATATTCCAGCAACACAAATTAACAAGAAGAAAAAATTAATAAACCATCAAATTCAATTAAAACAAAAAAAAAATGTAAGATGCCCGTATCCAGTGCCAAATTTGACAATTGAGTCAAGAATGGACAATCAACATTTTAACTTTATGTAACTCGTGTAGGATCGCCACGCCGAGGCAAATTTCTTTATTGTGTTATGGTAAGTCGATCTTCCCCTCTCAAATTATTATTTTTATTTCTGATTTGGTTTCCTCTGTGCAAAGGGCTATGCCACAAACTCGATATACATACAAATAACTAGAGTACATTTTATAACAATTCAACCCTGATCTTTCATCTCTCGTTTATTAAATATTTCAATTATTTAATTGAATATATGGTTTTTTGTATTGTGTGTGCTCTGCTAGAAATGAATGTGGGCTACCGGACATTCTCAATTCTTTTTTATTAAACAAAGTATACAATTTTTCTGTGCGATCAGTTACAGTCTTTAGTAGTTAATCAAGAGCCTTTGCCAAGCGCACACTGTTTGTGTGAACAAACCCAGCAACATCTATAGGCAAAAGTTGAAATTATAGATCAAAATTGTTAGATTTGATCAGTTCAGCTCGATTGTTTGTGCGGCTTGGTTATACTCGAATCAATTTGTAGATATAGTTTGTGATATTTTTTGTATTGTTTTTGGTGAAGTGACTTAAATAATAATTATCGTTAGTGAAATAAATGTTGTGATTTAAATTTGCAGAAATTATATTATCTCTTTTCTAAGTACTAGTGCCGCAGGAGATATTAGAACTCCTGCTGCCCAAGTGCTTATCAAAGGGTTTTGATCTTTCATCGGATTTCCTAAAAATTTTATAGTTTTTTTATTTAATTAAAATTTTTGTGGTGGTAAGTAATTTAAATTTTTTGCGTGTGTGTTAATAATCATCATATCGTGAATTTTACAACCTACACACACACACACGCTAATAAAAATAGTTTAACGGGAAATTCTAAAACTGTAGTATAATAAATTAATTAAATTAAGTAAAAATTATATTTAAATGACCTAAAAGGTTAGATTGGGGTCGATCTCGTATATAATGTCGTCTTCATCTTGTACATTTTGTACATTAAATACAAACATAATCAATTTAATTTAATTTAAAATAATCATATGTAATTAGATGATAATTTAAAGATCATGAATGATCATCAACGTATCGAGTACACAGTAATAAAAAGTAGAAAATAACAAGAATTTCAATTGAATAATTTGTTAGCGAGTCACTATTTGATTCAATTGAATTTTTTAACGTTTTAATGCAATGATTTTGATTCGGGTACTTCCTTTTGTGTATCAACTGGTCCATTGATGCATCATTGGATGACAGATAATTAAATAATTGTTGGATTATATTATGGTGGAGTTTAATTCAATTTTTTAAATTAGTAACTGGCTAAATCAGATTAATATTATTGTTCTGAAAATTCTGGCCTCATATTTTTACAAATATTTTATTTTTCAAACTTATTGAGTCCGTTAGCTGTTCCAATGGTACTATTGGTAGTATCAAGTATGCTATTTTCAATACTCTGCCGGAGTTTGTTCTTTGCGTATGTGTATGATTAGCAAATCATGACTTTGTGGGTACAAATCAAAGCCCTATAAATCAGGGCCATAGCATTAGCAAAGTTGCACATCCGGTGTCTTCATCGATTTTCAAGAGATTTGGCACACTTCTTTCATCAGTTAATGTATGGTAATAGTTAAATATGAGCAAACGACAGGAAATTTTAAAGCCAACACTTATTGATTGATAACTGAAATCAGATCAGTGTAATCATTATATAAAAATGTCACATTGCGTGATAACAACGCGTCAATAGTATTTGACTAATTTTAGCGTTTGGATTTCGAGTCGAGTCATCTAATACATTTTAGATTGTAAAACGTATACCAAGCTTTCTGCGACTATGGATTTAGTTCATAAAGTACATTTTTAGTCCATGCTGAAGTATTTTATTTATTTATTTAATGGTTGAAGTTGTTACCAACTTATTTCACAAGAATACAATTGATTTTGCATATAGTAACTATTTAAATTTAATTTATATCACCAAAACGGATAGCCTAAGTTATAAATATATTTATAATAATAATAATATAATTGGGATATAGTCTCTGCTTTATATTTGGAATTACTCAAAGTATTTTTTTCGAAATGACGTTGTTGTGTTACAATTCTTGCAGTCAACCGACAGAAAATTCCATAAACCTATTACCCTCACAAAAAAGGAACAATTCATTAACTTCCTACTATTATTGACGATCTTTAAAGTCTGAAGCCGATTAGATCTTAATTTTTCCAATTTTTCCAGAAACTTGAACACCACTAAGCATACCCGAAACTGAAAATACTCATAGAGCGAACAGGCAAGTAAGATGTTAGTATATCTGAGAGATATATAACTGAGAGATATGGTCATATTTTCTTAGTCCCATGACGTATCTTATGCATGAGTTTAATAATTATTGTAAGTAATTGAAATGTTGCTTCTGAAGTTCGAATGTAACACTGTCTCCATACAGAAAATGTGGTAAGATATACTTCTTAACTAGTTAAAGGCGAAGTGTAAAATTTACATGTTTAGTAGAAGCCCAAGTAGTCTTAGAAGGAAGCTTGTTCTTTTGTAAACGATTTCCACGTGATGGATCCAACATAGGGTTTTATCAAAATACACACCCAGGTTATTCACAGGATCAGAAAAACTATTCACTGTACCGCCCACAACAGTATTGGGAAGATTATCAGTAGTGCAATCTGATGAAGCCATCAATATACATATATTGTGTTTTATTATTATTAAGGTCCAATTTATATTTGTTGATCATTGAACAGTGCTCTCAATGTCTTGATTTACCATCGAAATTCAATTCGGGATGTCGTTTACACCGCAAAATTTATATATTTGCATCAAGTGATATTTACACTTCTTTATTACACTTGTTATGTCGGTGATAAACATCATAAACAAGAATGGTCCAAGAACAGAGCCTTGTGGGACTCCTGTGGTAGTCTAGCTTTTTTATTAGCAATTCATGATCAATCTTATCGAATGCCTTGCTAAAATCCAAGAGCACCAGTGCACATGCCTGTTTGTCAGCGATATTACTGCGAATATCATCACTAATATTTAGTAAAGTAGTTATAGAACTGTAATTAGATCTGTAGGCTGATTAAACATTGGATAGCATTTTATGGTATTCTAAATGATGCAAGATTTGCGATTGAATAACTTTTCTAGAACCTTAGAAAGAACCGGTAGCAAACTAATGGGAAGAAAATCAGAAGGAGAAGAACAGCCTTTTTAGGAATCGGCATTACTTTAGAGTGCTTCCATTCATAGGGGAAACTAGGAAAGTAATAATGCTATTAAACACATGTAGTACAAAACAATCTATATAGGGTAATAACATTTTGATAAATTTTAATGGCACTCCATCAACACCAGCAGAATTAGATTTTACTGATCTAAAGACTTCAGTTAAGTCTACAGTATCAATGTTTCAAATTATTCAGATCATCTGCTGATAAATGGATATTTATTGGTTTATTGGATAGTCCAGTTATCGAACTAGAGTGTTTCCATAATGTTTTAGAAGGTAAGGTAGGATCGAGACGCTTAGCTAAATACTGAGTTTTTGATATAGCATTGTTTGTTTTATTTATAATTGATTTATATTCCAGATAAAGCCCTTCATTATTGTACGCTTCCAACGATTGAAACTAAAATTTTCACAACGATTGAAAATAAATAATAAGAACGCAGCTCTAGGTGCGCACTTATGTTCAATTATCTAAATATACAGCTATAGTTTGTGTCAAAATACATTACATAAATACTATATATGGGCCATTTAAGACCTTTTAATGTAGTTTAGTGTTTTCCTCTGTACTGTCAAAATTGTGTAGATAAGGCTATCTCTATGACTACCATGTGATTTTGTGAACCTCTCCAAAGACTTCGCTGTTATCCGTCAAAAACGATGACAAGAATTTTTATAAACTTAGTTGATTTTACTCGTTTTCATGATGTAAACCTAATGTTAGTGAAATAAAGAACTATGGTTAAATACTATACTGCTAATTAAAATGTAAGAACCGGCTGTGACAAAAAAGTTTACAAAATCGTTTTAATATTAGCTGTAAAAATTGTAAACGCCTATAAGTATTTAGTCAAGCATTTCGATTTTGATTAACCTTTCCACACCAGTATTGAACATAACATCATGGCAACGAAAAAGGAGAATTTGAACGAGTGTTCACCATTGCTATAATTTTCTCTAAATTGTGTCCTGTTTTTCTCAAAATTGAATGTACCGTAAGTAAAGTAGTGTGTGCATCTTATGCTAGATGCTATGCTATATGTTTAAATGCTCCTTTATGGCGGTGATTCCGTTTTGCCCTATGGTACGTCGATTTTAAAAGCCACGAATACACTACAGTTCAAAACAATACAAATTTCGCAAACTGGAAATAAATTTTTTTAATGTTAACTTAAATTAATTATCAAGTGTTTCACGAACTGACGAAACACAGTAATTATTTCAGAATGAATTGGTCCCAAATTATGAGAATCTTTAATTTTTTCTTGATTATAAAAGCTCACAATTAGCAATCGGTTCACCGAGGGTTAATTTAAGCCAGGAAGTTTTAGTTCCTATGTGAAAACTTTATGACATACCAGCTGAACCGGGGATAACTTGCTACCTCCATAAATTTAAAAAAATATGTCATTTGCCCTCCTAAAAATCTGAACAGTCATTGGACAGGCTATTAAATGCTTTATCTTGATTTAGAAATGAATCGTAGCTTAGTAAACAATTCTCATAACAATTTTTACACCTGTTTTAAAATAATTAAACAGTTTTTTGTAGCAGCTGAATCATTATTTTATGGAGAAAGAGGTACTCTCTCGAAGTACTTTTCGATTTTAGTCACCCTACCAGATCTAGTTCGTTTTAGGATACTTCGAATTCCAATCTGTTTTTATAAATCAAATTGCGTCAACTGTTAAGACACTCTGGAATCACACCAAATCGTTCCTGCGTGGAACACATCATGATAGCATTACAGTACACCAGTCTGTAGAATGGAATTCGCGTAGCTTTCTAGAAAATTTTGGCAGCTTGAATGTTTTACCATCATTCATGAACTGTATATAGGCGCTATCGATCCATGCTAACGGATAACGTGAATATCGAAGATATACATACGTTTTGCTATTTAAATAGCACTACTATGACAACCAACGGTTTTGAGATGAGGGTCCTAACCCACATAAACAAGGCCTGCATCTTCAAAAAAGAGCTTTAAATTCGTTGTCCTATATGACCGCGAAACTTGAAGAGTTACTCACAAACTCGCCAGAACGCGGAAATCTCGTGACAATTATACAACTGTGACCCATCTCCATCGAAGTACGTCGCAGAAAATAGCAATGGATTAACCACAGGCTGTGGGCGTTCTAAAAATATGTGGCACAAATACCTTACTATCGAGCTATGTGGAACTAAGAGGTCTTGGCTGCAGATCAAGCCTTACCATGCGGGATAGGAATGGACAGAAATAATTCCTGTACATTATAATAAATATAAAGCAAATAGGAAAAAATGCCCTTTAAAGATTCGAATAAGGAATATCGGATTCTAACGATCCACTAAATTAAGCAACACTTCGGAGACTGCGTTATTTTTATACGAATTGATTAAGAAATTGTTTCACGAATAAAATACCTCAAATAAACCCAAATGAAGTGTGGTATTTTATATTTCTACTAACGATGAATGCGTTTAGAAATTTGATATCCAAATTTCAAAAGCCCTAATATTCGGGATTCTCTACATGTGAATATAATGAGAATAACTTAACCATTTGATTTTGTTTATTTTGTGGAAGGCTGTCGTAAATGCCTAATGGCCTAAATAACAAAAAAAATAATGGTTAACTTGATCTATAGCGCCAATCTATAGATCAAGTTAACCATTATTTTTTTTGTAGGAGTTAAGCGCATGCTAAGAACCTGTAGACAATCTCTAACTTAAATAGCAGTGTGTGCTTTGAGTGCAATTGATATTTATTTTCTCGGAGTTACCAACTGTTAAAAGAAAAAAAACTACTCGTACCTTGGGCAATAAATTTAATTTCATTTGAGGAGGATTGAAAGTTTATTTTAACAATTTATCAATAGATGTTTATAGAGCATACAATATGATAAAGTTAAAATAACTTCTAAAATGAAGCGAAAATTAGTGGGAAATGTAATCATTATAATATTATTCAAAAAGCTAACGGTGTGCATGTATGTGAAACCCGTACGACCAGCCCGAAAAACGACTTTTCAAGTTTGGCGTGTTTCTTTGTTGATTTCAATGTTATCTCGAACAAATATCGCAATTGCGTGGAAAACGCATATCTAATACTTTTCCCTTTTATTTACAAACTACTAATTAATATGAGAAAGGTAAAGTTACCCCGAAAAATTACTAAATCAGTAGTAACAAAAGTTCAATTTACGGTCAATTATGATATTTTTTCGAGATGACATTACAATTAGCAAAGAAACAGCGAGAATTCAGGGATATTGAACACCCTCCTCCTCCGCGCTCTCTCAGAGTTCATGCTTCATCTCTGACTTACAGGAATTGAAATACATAGCAAATGTACTCCTTACACGGCAAATCTGCAACACTTCGCCTCGCGTTTTTGTTTATTAGAATAATTCCTCCCAAAGAATAAACTTTCCAAATTAGTTCAATAAATCAAAGGTTATAGAAAATTTTCGATTAAACCAGTCTCCACGGAATAAATCATAAATTGAACCAAATTTCTTGCTGTGCATTAAACTGAAACGTTTAATAGTAAGTTTATTAAAGTTACTGTAGTAGACTGACTTGTATGAACTTCTCGAGTTTATATACAGTCCAGAACACTGAATTATATAAAACTTTAAAGAAAATCAGTCCGAAACCGTCGGCTATCGATAACAAACGGGAACCGAAAATTTGTATGTGAAAGTCTGGTATATACGATTTTAGTGTATTTTTAATGAAGTGCCTGACGTTGACATTATTTTTCTACTCTAAACTCTACTTGAACTCTAAAATCAATCGATGAATACCAAGACTAAAAGACCCGATTAAGTCCAACAAAGATAAATAGCTAATTGTGAATTCGAGAGAATTTGTGTGAAGTTGAATGTGGTTGTGAATCCGAATGCGAGAAACTATACGTAGGCCAAGGTCAAAGAGAGATTGATGAAAAGTTCGAATAACATGACACGAGAAAGGTCATAATAAGGCATTAATAGGCAAAATACCTTCATATTTAACAAGAACAAATTCGAAATTGTTGAAGGAAGTCAACGAACCTGAGCCTTTTTAGGTATGAAATATGGCAAGTAGGCCAAGAATTTCGTAATGAAACCCGCAAGCTCAACCTTTTGTAAATTGGCATTTAAGAGGTTGTGAAATTATTATATGAACGAATAAGTAATTCACTTTTACTTTTTATAAATTCAAGATATTGGTGCACCTGCACAAGTTGCTGAAAATGTTTAATTTAGTATCATAAATTTCTGATTGATTCCTAAACTAAAATTAAAATTTGTGCAATTTTTAGTAGAATGATTGAGTTTATTACCAAATTGTATTGAGCGTGGTAAATGAAATTATTTTCGACTTTTTGATGTGTGCTGAGTATTTCTAAAACTGGTCGGTCAATAAGTCCGAGGCTAACTACTAAAAAAATATTTTTTTATAGCAAAATTCGACTTTATGCCTCAACATAGTTTCCTCCGAGAGTGATACCTTAATCCCAACGATTCTCTAACATTTCGATGCCTTTTCTGGAGAACGATTTATCTTTGATCTCAAAATACTGTCTGTGGACCGGTAATAGTCGCTGGGAAGAGATCCAGAGAATACGGTGGATAAACCCACTTTGAACAGAGCTTTCTCATGGACAAATGTTTATGCAGAATAGTGTGTATAGATACACTGCCTTTTGATATCTACGAGGTGTCTTCCTTCTCACGTAACTTCACTTTAGGGTCATTCAAAACGATGTTATGTGTACTTTCTAGTTCAACATCATCGGTGTTTGTACAGAAGAAGCGGAGCCCTTATCTAACCATTGCTTGCTTGAAATGGTCGGATTTTTATAAAATGTTGACTCAAATCGGTTGAAGGGTGGTGCTTCCTAAAAATTATAAGAGATTCTCATTAGATGCGCCATCTATGTGTCAGTCTTGGGGCTTATTGACCGACGTAATCTACTATGTTTAGATAGTAGGGAGCGAGTGGCAGAAATAGACAAGACGACAACAATTTTATCATCTACGCCAAGCAACCATTGGGTTAGTACAAATTTGGGTGGCCGGCAACCAACGATGAGTTTCTATGAACAACAAAGACATAATGTCGTAAAGATAATACAAGGAGTTTTAAATGCAAACATTGAAACTGATAACGCCGATCTGATTAGGTAAACCAGCGTTAGACATTGTGTGTAATGCTATTAATGGAGAATAACCCTTCGACTTGTGCGTCACAAACCAGCCATAGGATGCAATAGATTTCCACACAAAAATATACACACGAACATCACCTGCACGATCAAGCGCGCAGTCATTACAAGATGTCTCAGGGCAATGAGAGATGAAGACATTCATAGTGAGTAGTATCACAGATTCAAATTGAGAGTGTCACTATAAAACGCATCAGTTATAATTGGGAATACAAATTAATTCAGTCCGTTTTCAAAAAGTGGTTCTGACTATAATACATTTTTTATAGTGACAGCTGATTTCCGCTGTTTCAGACAGATTAGACATCTACCGTTAACATACAGTTTGTATTGCTTTAAGTTTCACACAAAACGTGTTTTTTTACGGTGTTGAATATGCCGGATTTTGTGATAACTAAACAGCATTTGCGGGAAGTTTTAATTTTTTATTTAATTAGAAAAAGTGCAGCTGAAGCACGATCAGTGTTGAAGATAAGCCTCGCATGGGACAGCCAAAAAAATTCGTAGACGATGAATTAGAGGCATTACTCGATGAAGATCCGACTCACACGCAAGAGGAGCAACAAACAGTTTCCATACGATTGAAATCTATGGGCATGATTTAAAAGCAATGCAATTGGGTCCTTTATGAATTGAAACCAAGAGACGTGGAACGGCGAACAAAAAGCTACGATTTGCCCGGCCAATCATTGCCATCGACCACAAAATCAACACCAAAGACGAACATTCATGGTTCGAAGGTTATGCTGTGTATCCAACCTTGCGATTCTATTACGGGCGAGCGGTACAGACTACAATTAATTCGTTTGAGCCATACATTACGAGAAATACGACCGGAATATGGAATATTGGAAACGCGCAAGTGGAATATTTTACCGCGACCACCGTATTCTCCGGACATTGTTCCTTCTGAATACAGGTTGTTTTGACGGATGCAAGGTTGTTTTGACCGATTTGACAGATCACCGGTTCACTTCTTCCGAAGAAATTTTAAATTGGCTTCAAACTGGGATCGCCTCAAAATACGAAACATTTTCCGAGATGGGATTCGAAAATTGCCTGAGAGGTGGTAAATAGTTGTAAGCAGCGATGGACAATATTTTAATTAATCTGTTTAATCATTTTATTTTAAAATAAATGCATTTTTATAATTAAAAACACGAACCGAATTAATTTGTACTCCCAATACAATAATACTTGAAAGAAAATTGGAGAACACAACTAAGTTGCTAGTATGCCAACAAACACGTTGACGACGGCATTGAATAGATAACTCACGGCAGCAGAAGAGCCTCCTGCAACTCAAAACAAGCTCTCACTGCATCAAAATATACCACCAATAAGAGATGCATTTGATAAAATTTTAACAACAGATGAAGTCGAATTGAAAAAATGGTAGGAATATTTCTGAGAGAACATCACCTACAATGATCAAATCTTCGAAATATCATCATATTGGTGCTGATAACGGAACTATCAACACCCATCCATCAACGGAACGGAAAGTTAGCAGAGTAATTGCTAAAATGGAGGGCGACAAGGCCTCTGAAATGAACAATATACCTAAAAAAAGCCTCTAAAACGGACGATATACCAATGCCAAATATGCCTCCTCAACAAAATCATTAAGCTATTAGCAATCATTATCCTGGATATAATTTCAACGAAAATCAACTCGAAATTAAAAAAGGAACAAGCTGGCTTCAGACTTGGATGAAATTGCAAAAATCATATCAACACAACACGGATTATCATTGAGCAGTCTAACGAATGGAATTCACCATTATACCTACTCTTCGTGGACTACGAACGTGCATTCGACACAATACACAGAAACGCAATATTGAAAGGACATTCCAAGGAAATTAATCGACTTTATACAGAATATGTACAGGGATCCAGCTAATCGAACGCAACAATACAAACGCAAACAAAATGAATCATACTGCCGCATGAATCATGTAAACGCAAACAAAGTGAATCATACAATCAACAGCCAACGAGTCAGACAAGGTTGCGTACTTTCATCACTTCTGTTCCTAATAGTATTAGATAGTGTCATGAGGAAGTTTTTTTTTTTTTTTTTTTTTATTTATTTGGCACTAGCTCCAAAAATTTGGTGCCATATGGCCCGTTTCAAAATTTACAATTTTTAATTTTTAACATTTTTTACCATAATAATAATAATTTAATTTTAATTTCTTTTCATTCACCTAGCCTCCACACATCGATCCCCTTTCACACTTCTATCTGATTTGTTCTAATAAATTCATACATATTCTTATATACGTTCATTCCCATTCGTAATAATTCAGTTAAACTACTTGCACTCAATAGAACATCGAACATTTGTCTGCTCTGGTTAAATGCAGAACATTTCAGAATCAAATGTTCGATGTCCTCCACAACCAAACAGCTTTCACATAATTCACACACAACCAAATTGCGTTTCTTCAAACATTCTTTCCAATTTCCATGATTCAATCTCACTCGTTCCATAGTTCGTAACATTCTAGTATCTCCTTTGAGCACCTTAAAGAACGGTTGCCTCAAAGGAGACCTAACCAACTCAAAGTACTTCTTACCTTTCACCTGACATTTTTCAACAAACTCTCTCTCCCATTTTCTCCACAGATTCATCTGAAACATGCGAAGTACGTCTCTGGCATCCATGAATTCATATTCATTTACATCCTCAATCAAACAACCCCGTTTCGCAAGCATATCGGCTCTTTCATTACCTTCAATCTGTAGGTGTGAAGGTATCCATTGAAGGATGACCTCCCTCCCATAAGATTGAAGATACTTATATAGCATTTCCACATACACATTGCCATGAGTTCCCCCACCCTTACTAATTAATTCCAACCCACTCCGGGAGTCAGAGAATAACACTATTCTCCTTCTCCCTTGTGTCATTGCCAACTTGATCCCTTCCATAATCGCTATCAATTCTGCATTCATTATACAGATACTGTCATGCACTCTTACCATTTTCTCTTTCTTCATTGAAGGAATATAAATTCCCACACCTACGCGATCATCATTTACACTAGCATCTGTATACACTTCCACATGTGCAACATAATTCATTCGCATTTTGCAAAATTCGCTCTTAACCGATAACTCATTCATCATTGCTTTTGTTGTGTCACCAAACTTCAACCGCACTATTAGATTGCTCGGAGGGACTTTCGGATTTGCCGGACGAATCTTGGAGAATATGTTAATATTTTCCAAGATTACCAGTGATCTTGTTGTCTTTTTGTAAACCGACCCTCTTTGCAATCTCTCTTTCATTTCATTCACTAATTTATTGTCCTTAGTTAACATTCGCACAGTCTCTCGCACGGTGATCCATTCCCTCTTAAAATTAAGAGGCGAATCACCCAATTCAGACCACAGAGTATGTATTGGTGTCGAATTGATCGCTCCCAATACCACTCTAGCACACGCATTCTCCACAAGCAGCAACTTTTTAAACCCAACCTTGGACCCATCACCATATATACTCATTCCATACGCAATTTTAGTTGACACTAGCGCCTTTCGTAACATATCAGTCACACCCGGATGAGCTCCCCATTTTGGTTTGCTCACCCTTTTAATCACGTTCAATCTACTCTTACAATTATCGGCCAATTTTTCCATATGCACTTTGAAACTCATCCTTCTGTCAATCCAGATTCCCAAATACCTAGTCAATTTCACACACTCAATTCTCTCATTATATATTAGCACATCAACCATCCGATTCGTTCTAAAAGCCATACTACAACATTTACTCAATTTTACTCTCAAATTCAGTTCACTCAAACATTCGGTTACCTGATTCACACATTCTTGAGCCCGACTCAAGGCCTCCTCGATGGTACTCCCCTTGCCCATCAGGACAAAGTCATCAGCAAATTGCAAAATGACTTTGCCCGAGGAGTTACACCTATGTATCGAGCTCGTATACAGGTTGAAGAGAGTCGGTGAGATTTTACTGCCTTGGGGGAGGCCGATAGTCACCGCTCCTTCCAACCTATACCCTCTACCACATAAAACTAACTTTCTCTCATTCATGAACTCATACACCCATTTGCAAATTTTCCAAGGAAACCCCAAGTCCATAAGGATCTGATAAAGTTTCCCTCGAACCACGTAATCATATGCCCTTTCTATATCCAAAAATACCGCCACAACATACTTATTTTCCTTTTGTACTTCCCACACAAACTTTTCTACACACTCATTAGCAGAGTGGTTGTGACGAAACCCAAAGGTGGTTTCCGGCAACAAATTTCCCTCATTCCCAAATTTATCTATACGACCTTTCATCATACCATTCACAATTTTAACAAATACATTCAACATACATATTCCCCTGTAATTTGTTGCCAGATTCCTATCCCGATCCCTTTTAGGAATAGGTACCACTCTGCTTTCCTTCCATTTTTCCGGTATCTGAATACTCATCCATACTTGATTGAGAATTCGAAGCAAGGCCCATTCAAACTCCTTACACATATCGTTCATAAATTCATTTTCATTATCAGGTAGCAAAACTTCATACCTATCACTCAAATTGTTACGTACGTCCGTAATCATTTGTAAAAAGACACCTCCATTCTCTCTGTCATCTAACACTGCATTTCTGCCTTGCGCTCTATATCCTCTCATTCTATTAAATTTATCCCATACATCCTTAGTTGTGGTTCTATGTGTCATTTTTGATACATAGTCCCGCCAACTTTTCCTTTTCGCTCTACGGATAGCCTTTCTCAATTTTGCATTCATTCTTCCATAATTTATTCTGCATTCATGACATATACACCTACTGAACTCTCTCAATGCTATCCGTTTCCTTTCATACCAATACTGGATTTCATTGTTCCACCAACCATTCACCTTGTATTCATTCCCTCTGATATTTATAGTGCACATTTCATTCACTCTCTCTATTTCATCCTCAAGTTGGTTAACCTCATTTACTTCTTTCATTATGAGAGTCTCATTCATACGTTCGACCCATTTCTTACCATTCATAATGACCTTACGGTCTATGTCAACATTTATACCACCTAAGCATGCCCTGATCAAATAATGATCACTACCCAAATTCTCATCTGTGACATTCCAAGTGACTTGGCCCGCCAGCCCGCTAGATATTAAAGTTAAATCTATCGCGCTGGCTGTCGACCCCACTCTCGGCATTCTAGTCGACCCACCATCATTCAGGACTACGAGGTCGGAATCCAGAATGAGGCGGGCCAACCAGTTACCTCTAGCATCAGTTCTTTCACTCCCCCATATTCTCGAATGCGCATTCATATCACCCGCTAGAATCACGTCACTTTTGCCTTCCACCCATTCAAACAAAATTTGAAAATCTCGTTGGCTTCTCTCTCTGTCAGACGTAGACAACACTGGAGTTGCATAGATACTAACAAATAACAAGTTTCTGTCCAGATTCCGAGTTTTGGCCGCGATGACTTCAATGTGCTCGAAGCGCGGTATGTCACAAAGGACCAGGCTGATATTGGCACGTGCCAATATCGCCACCCCGCCGAAGCCATCAGCCCTCGGTCTGGACAGATAATTGTATTCTTTCACCCGAAACGTCTTACCCTCACGCTCCCAAGTTTCACACAAAATCATCACATTCACATCATTATTGGTCAGATAATTCCGCAACATATCGCCATTGGCATATATACTGCGAATATTTATCTGACCAATTTTCATGCATTCATTGGATCTCAGCATTCGCTCTACCATTCAAAGAAATGAAGAAAGGATAGGGCATTTATAAATGCAAATGCGTTCTCTCTCCTCCTTCCCTCATTCATCATCAATCATACTTACATGGTTATTTCCAAATAGTGTTAATTCTTTTGGAGTTAAATTAGAATGTCTCATTGCTAGCCATGCTTCATTTTTTTTTATTGTCTCCATGTCCATTACTGTATTACAGGTTGTTTGTTGATTTGATTGCGGTTGTTGAAAGATTACAACTTTCTTGTTGTCGTTGTACTTGCTGTATTTGTTGTTGTAGTTTGTTCGTTTCTAGTAGTTGTTTTAGTTGTTGCGGCTGTTGTTGGTTTTGTTGTTGTTGTACTTGATCTTTTTGTTGCTGTTGTTGTTGTGGTTGGTTTAATTGTGTCTGTTGTTGCCTTGAAGTTGAAATAGTTTTTGGATGTGATTGTGGTTTTGTCTGTTCTAGTTGGTTTTCTTTGTTTTGCGGCTTTTGTGGTGTGTTTGGTGGGTTAAAGGAGGTTTTTAGTGTATCTGCATATGTTGTCTGGTTAGCTGGTGTGGTGTTTGCATATAATCGAAAATATTTGGCTTTCGCCTCGGGAAATGTTAATCTATCTACAGTTTTAATTTTCACTATTTCTACTTCTCGTTTATATACTCGACATTCCTTACTGTTGCTGGTGTGTGCCTCTCCACAATTTATGCATTTTAGTGTAGTGCACGGCTGGTTGTGTGGTGTTACTTCACTACATTTGTAGCACTTAGGATCACTTGTGCATCTCTTTTTGGTGTGACCAAATTTGTGGCATTCGGTGCACTTCAACGGATTTGGAATGTACAATCGAATGCTTAGTTGTATAAAGCCTGCCCTCACATATTCCGGTAATATTGGTGAATTAAAAGTCAGGATAATTGCTGCTGTGTCCGTTAATTTATTTTCCACCCATTTCTTTATTTTGTATACCTCTATGACGCCTTGGTCCTTAAGCCCTTCTTTGATTTCCTCCTCAGTTAAACTTTTTAGGTCGTGGCAGAAAATGATACCTTTGGAACTGTTTAATATGGGGTGTTCCGTCACTTTTATTTTGGCCAATTGTCCCAGAGATGTTGCCTTCAGTAATGCATCCGTCGCTGCCTGATTTTTTGTCAGAACCAAGAGTTCTCCAGCTCTCGAACGTTGCGTTTTAATGATACCTTTGGTTATCATATCCAGCGCTTTTTGTATTCCAAAAGGTGAAAAATTTGACAGGTTTTGTCCCTCCTGCTCGTGCTTGATTATTAAATATTTTTCATTTACTCCATTGCAATCCATTATATCTGCACCGCCACCGAATCCTAATCTCTTTGTTCGCATTTGTTCGATCTTTTTCCTTTTGGAGGGTTGGGTATTATTTCCCAACATCCTCAACGGTGCGAATCTATTTGGGCTTTCAAACATCGCCCCTTTTAAGGGCCGAAGCCCTCCTTTTGCCCACACCTGCCTTTACTTACTGTCTAAAAACACGCCGCTTAAATATAAACAAACACTTGTTGTTGTTGCCACCAAACAATAATCCACTTAAACACTATATATTTACGTCCACCACCTTTTTTTAATATTATAAAATTGTTCGTACACCACTATAAAACTATTTTAACTTAATAAAAAACCAAAACCACTTTAATTAACTATTTATTAAATGAAAACTAAATTTTACACCGAGCTGTCAATTTTTATATGTACGCTTGATGTCGATTCACAAGGATGTGCATGAGGAAGTTACATACCGCGCCCACAATGGCAACCAGTAACGGAGAAACTCAATGATCTGAACTACACAGATGGCATGTGCTTGTAACACACAAACACTACGACAAGCAACAGAAAACACAGAAGCTATCTAATTTAGCTAGAGAGGTTGCCTTCAAAATAAATATCACGTTATTCAACAGAGTTCGATGGGCCAGCCCAAAAACAAATGTTTAGATAGTTATATGTTTGTTGGTTGTGTTAAATCTCTCAATTGTTAAAATTTATATTGAATACAACTGAGTTTCGCTGCAGATCCAATACTTTCATTGAGAACTTTTAGAATACATTTTAGTTTGGTTTTTGAAAATTATTAAGTTGTAAGTTAAAATTATTACGTTTGCTTGAAAGTTTCAGTACAACTAGGACCAACGTAAGCTTAGAGAGATATCGGATTCGTAACAAAACAATATATGCATAACATGTACTTCCCTGAAATGTCCTCCTATTCAATTTTATTATGTTAATCTGTTAACGCCTAACAAAATAAAATAAAAATAAATTCCCATTTTCTATACACGATGTACGTTAAAAGAAGAAGTGTCAAAGTTCAATATCATTTAGACATCTTAAAATTTATTTATTAATAAAATATGTGTCATTTAAAAACAATTTAGGGTTAAAGTTCAAACAACATCCGAGGGGTCAAACAGAAAAGTAGTAAAATGTGTATGAATAGAAATGTTTATGGAGATGGTAGAAGGCAAAGTGATAACAAAGAGTCCCTTACGTATACGAGTCTTTTTAATAAATGCCAGACTTTTATCTCGAAACGGTGCAGAAGACAGAAGAATATTACTTTTAATGAAAAATGTTTAGTGCCGAGGGGTAAACGTCCCTCGTGTCCATCGTGCTGATCTTGAATGACATTGTAACTCATTAGTTTAGTTAGTTTATAATCTATACTTTTGAGTGTACCATTTTATTAAGCAGTTAGTGTATGGTTTCAAAAAATGAGCAAAAATTGATCAGCATTACCGCGAAACATTTCATATCTTGTGAATTACTTAGACACTAAGTTTCCATAGGCAGAATAGTAAGTATAGAATTTCGCCAATTTCATCATAATAAATCAACTTATGGTTATGTCCATGGAACACTGGTCTAGTAACATATTTGTTTGTCCATTCATCAATTCAAATTTTCGACAGCGAAAACGACATCATCTTAAACCTCTCCGAAATACGAACGAGGCACATCAACAACTGAACCGCTATTCTACGGGTCCAAATCTGCAGTAGCAGCAGTTGGACAAGTACACTCAGAACAATAATTCGTAACAATACAGTTTTCAAATCGCTTTATTACTACAACGCCCCAAGCATTCGCTGTAAGGCCAAACAGTCCTCATGGTCTCGACATCAACTATGATGACATTATCATTTGCGAAACATGGCTAACGAAGCGCTACAATTTGGAAGATTATTTCTCCTCGGACTATGCTGGCCACAGACAGAACAGGTTTATTTTTAAGGTTTAAGGTTCGAGGTAGTATCGAAAGAAACGTTTCGTCAAAGTAAATTAAATTACGATTCCGCGCACCATGGTCTATCAGTAATTTAATGCACCTCGAAAAACGTCGAACACAGCGCGTAAAGGATTTAAAATTCTGAACTGGTTCCTTTTCAACAACTACATCTTACAGGAAGAAGAAGATTTATCTTCTAAACCAAAAGGCTTCTGGAACTGTAATGAAACAACGTGTGGTGATGTTGAGGTTAAGCATAAGACTGATGGGTGCGTTCTTTACGTTACATCCTTTCTTTTACTTATCTTTTCAATTAATTTCAATACTTAAATTCAATATTGCAATGAAATCCTACTAAAAACTGTATATAATGAACATAAAATACATAGTTTGTATAAATTTAATTTTTAATCGGGTTTATGATGCGACCATATCTGGCTGCCTTTATCCCTGGATTGTTATTTGTATTATCGGACGTTAAATGGTTGCTGTTTGTATCCTTACTCATCATACTGTTGGTATTATCTTTGTCATTCGCACCATTATTGTCAATATTGAGTTGAGGCAACGATTGATACGATTGTGTCTCACTATTAGTGTTGTATTGTGACGGCATGACAACAATTTCTCTTGGCGATTGAATTATATCTTGGCATTTGGCGATATGTTTTGAATTTCTTCTCAACTCACTACCATCTGAAGTTTCTACGATGTACGACCTTGCAGCATCTGCTAGACTTTTGATTTTTCCCGACACCCAACTTCTGTGACTTAATTGGATTCTTACTGCATCACCCGGTTTAAACTCCTCCGATGACTTACTACTCTGGTCTGCGTAATTTTTCTGTTTTTTACGAAGATTTGTAAGGTGATCGGCTACATTATTTACTACGGCAGGTTTTAGTAATTCTTTTGTAGTTGGTATAGTCGATCTGGTGATTCGACTAAATAATCTCTGATTTGGTGATTGTATGTACTCGTCACTCGGCATGTTCCTATAGTTTAACAGAGCTAAATACACATCTGTCCCATCTTTACTACATTTGGTCATCAAATTTTTCGCTGTTTCTACGAATCTTTCTGCTAAACCGTTGGATCGTGGATACCTCGGACTTGCAAATTGTTGAATTATAGATCATCCTTTCGTGTACAGCAAACCACGATTTTACCTCCTTAATAACCTCCTCTGAACCTATCCTGCACATCAATTTGAAGTTTAAAAATCCAGAATAACTATCGACCAGTAATAGGTATTCATTTCCTTGGAAGTGAATTAAATCGGTTGCAACGATTTGAAACGGATACTCCGGCACTTGTTTATTAATTAGTGGTTCTTTTTGTTTTGAATTTTTTGCTGACAAACTGCACAATTATTCACATACTCTGTAATCTCTTTAGACTATAGTCGATCGGTGGATATCTTGACCTGAATAGTTACATCTTGATTGGTATCAAAAAACTTTAACACAGGCGGTGTTGAAAATGCTTCTTTCAAATCTTTGAAGGCTTTATCGTGTTGATCAGTCCATATCCATTCTGAATTTTTTACTAGCAGCTGTTTGAGTGGTTGCGTTATACCTGACAAATTTGGGACGAATTTTGACATTCCAAGCAATCGTTGTAATTCTGTTATATTGCCTGGTTTATTTAATTGTTGGATCGCTTTTGTTTTATTGGATCCACTGATAATCCTTCTGCACTAAAATATGTCCCAAAAACTTAACTTTTTTTGAACTGAACACACATTTTTATTTGTTCAGCTTAATTCCACATTCTATAACAACTTTTTGATTACCTTTGAAGTAAGTGCTTCGAGTTGTTCCAACGTTTCGGCATGTATTATTTATAATTTACATCGATGGCGATGGCATAGCGAATAGAATGAGTGGCATATTTGAAATGAGAATACAAATATCCTCAATCTTTATTAACGCCTCGTTATATATATCCGGCGAAAAATCAATATTGGATCTTAATCAGCGGTCCGAACGCGATGCATAATGTCGTCGCTCATTTAATCTTTATATTTGTCCAAAAGAACAGAAGCTTGCAACTGAAAAGATGTCGTCAACAATATGGCAAATAATTGACGAACTTGATGAGGGGAGTAACTCAGTACTGCATCTGCAAGTGTGAGATCCCAATGGTTGCCATCTTCCAGCAAATGCAATTCGCGACACGTGGTACGTGTCGTACAAAATATCATTAACTGTTTGCAAGCATTGGAAAGGCATTGGTTCAGGAACGTCAACTAACAACAAACGCAGCAGAAACATTCCTGCTGCTTTGGATGGACTGTGTTTATACATCGGCCTAATGTATTTCCCATAAATATGCCATCGTATTCTTCACTGGAACGCCTCGCTTTAGTGAGTCTCACATTTTTGACTATTTGTACAACGTGAAAACTCGTGGCACATCAGTATACATACTCATATATTAATGTCTTTGCGAGTTGACCGAAAATTCCTGCTCGGTTGCATAGTTCGAAAAACTCAGTTAGTGTTGTTTTTGGGGCAGTTAATGCTTGTTGTAGAGCAGTATCTTTAGTGAAATAAACACGCTGTCTATATCCATGCTGTACAGCCAAATACCAGGTGACTGACACGGTGTTACCAACTTCAGCATTGCAAAACATTATGGCGATGGATCGAAACACACTGCAACATCGCCGGATATCATTCGGAAGATGACGACCAAATTGGCTCGGAATCCGCGCCGTAGCGGCAGAAAAATGGCTTGTGAGGCGAACATTTCGCTCGAACGGATGCAGCACATATTGAAAGATCATCTTGGACTAAAGGCCTTGAAATTCCATAAAACGCATGGTCTCACCGATGCTCAAAAAAAAGTTAGAGTGGAAAGAGCAAAGGAGTTATTACTTGCTCGGCCGTTCTACTGAAAAGAGTAAAGAAAGAGTAAAGTAATAGCTCAAATTTATCGGGATCATATGTTGGAGGGAGTGTTGAAGCCTTGGGCACAAAAACATTTCGGCCGCAGAGCCTGGAAATTTCAACAGAACTCGGCGCCGAGTCATAAAGCGCGCGGTTCATTTCCTCTGCCCAATGGCCACCAAATTCACCGGATGCAAATCTGCTAGATTTCTCGGTTTGGGGTATTTTGAAGAGCAAGGTTGGGACGAAAATACCAAAGTGTCGATCATTTCAAGCAAGTGCTTCGCCGGGAATGGGCCAAAATACCACAGAGCCACTTTCGTGCTGCATGCAATAGCTTTGTCGGCCGTTTGCAGGCCATAATCGCGGCTTAGGGTGGCCAAATCGAAAACCAATTTGTGAACATTTTTTACCTTAATTCAATAAAATTCATCAAAAAATATAAATTCTGTGGCGTTTTGTTATTGTAACACTTCGTGTCAGCCACCCGGTATTTGGCTGTGCAGCTATATAATATCAGTATATAATAACAAGGATTCTGTCGTGTATAGGAAAACTCAAAATGCGCCAAACTGCTTCATTGCTGCTAATGTATCGGCCCATTAGATAATGTTTTATTTCGTCGTTAACATTTAAATTTTGAGCAAAAAATACAGCCCTTATGAACGTATTTGCAACTGTATTTGATGGACTCCACCGCACTGCAGAACTCAACGTTTATATGTGCTTTGTTGGTTTTTCTCAGCAATAGCGAATACGGACTCCACCGTTTGCCATGTGCAATTGTTATGATTGGCCACCATTGTCTGTGCTTTATGACGATACAATGGATAACCATCGATATTAGTGATAGTATCGTTTATACACACGCCGTTATGTTTAGAGCGCCGCATGGACCATGGATCATGTTAGCGGTAACCATGTCAAACAACTCTTGATCGATATTCTGATCCAGAATTTCTGTTGAAATAATTTGATCAATTTCATAGAAGTTCATCGCGCTCACTTTCTTGTTGGTTTCTGCACCTGGAAAGTAAAAATATAAATAAGATAAAAACAAATTAATTGTCCAGAAAAATAAAAAAGAAAATAATGTGTAGATTGTACCTGTTGCTGGATTTCTTTGTTTGATGTTGAAATGATATCTGTCTTCTCCTTCCCAAAATATCAATGAATATTGCAAAGCGTCGTAAGAACGATGACTGTCTTGAATTGTCTGCACCGTGTTATCCGTGTGTTGGACCCGTATATATCGCTTGCTCTCGAAATGGTATTTTGTCTGCTTTGATGACGTCTGGTATTTTGTCTGCTTTGATCATGTAGTTGTCGTTTCGCAGTCTGTTTAAAACGGTATTGGACAACTAAATCAACTGGTTGTAATTTCGCTAAAACGATTCCAAATTAGCCACAATTTCTCGCTACTCCATCTGCTCGATGTGGTTTTATTGGTAGCGTATGTTTATTTGTTGCTCCTCTTCGCCCATGAAGTAGATTTGCAAGAATTTTGGATCAGCATCAGGTATTGAGAATAAAAAACCTATTTGATTATACATTTGGCCCTGAATCTTAAACGTTGATTCAAAATTGCGACCATCCTCATTTGTTGTTCCAAATGATGTCATTCGGAAGCAAGAATTGAATTTACAAATTTCACGTAAAAACAATTTTGATTGAAGTGCAGCTCCAGCCAATAGTGTTTTCAATGATTATGGCGGCGAATTCAATGGTAGTACAACTTTTCCAGATGCGCAGCAGAAACCGGCCGATTCACCTTTGTATTTGAATGCATGGCAGCGTTGGTAACGAATAGTCGATGTTCGGCTCATATTCGAACGCCAGGCGAAGAAGTGATGCAGGTGTCAATGCGCGATTACGCATGTATTGATGCGTACGTCAAATACTACAGAATTTGACATCAGCGTCACCTATGGTACACAAACATAACTATGAATTATTCTCAGAAGGTCAATTATTCATGAACTCCTCGGGAGGTTTTAACGGTCAACTATTTATAAATTATTGATTTTTTTTAATTTTATAAAATATTGGGGGATGTTGAGGGGTGAACTTTTGGGGTTATATGTCTTTATATGCAAAAAATTTAAAAAAAATTGTGATAAAAAATATCGCTATATGTCCAATTTTAAAAAATCGTGCTAACTCTACGTGCTAATTTCATATCGGTAGAAGGTGGTACAGCAATATTCGCTCTTCCTGATTTTTTTATAATTTCATTAGTAATTTATCCGATATATTTCCATCGAATGTGGTGTTTATTCTTTGCAATCTCGTCCTAATCGTTTTTGGTCCCATCAATGATTCGATTGCGCTATAGATTTAACCACTGCGCCATGATTGGTTGGTTACATGTACGAGTATATAAGCAAGTTTTGATGACAGTGGTATTCTGTATGTAATTATATGGTATCAAGAAATAACGCAACCCTAATTATCTTACTATAAAGGACGTGTTGATAAATTCATCTTAACCCACATTCCTAAATTTTGTTCATTCCCCGACCATAGTAAGGAAATTAGCAAGACGATAATTCAGTTTGTATAGTTTGCATGCTCCATATATTAGTGTTGTCTCGAAGGAATTCTTATCAAAAACTAATATATTTAGTATTTTGTGTAACTTTAAGACATTTTCTATCCATATAACGAACGTATAATCAATTAACCTTCGGGTCCCGAGATGTTTAATTGAAATTCATATTTATTTTTTGTTCATCCCATTTTATTTCCGGAATATTGAATACATGATAGAATTGTGAACTGTATGTACTCAACATATTTCCTTTATTTCTCGTACACGTTCCAAGAAAAAAGTTGCCCTTTTCGTTTTTGGATAAATACATTGTCGATTCCAAAAAGCAACGAGCAGAAGAAACAAAAATATTAATTTCTTATTTCCCCGGGGGGAGGCGTGGCATAGCGAAAGCAAAATAAAAAAATAAATTTCCGATAATCACAATTAAAAAATTGCGTATTTCTAGAACGAAATTGGTACCACTGCCTCGTATTTTGCGCAAAAAAGGTCCTAAAAATGTAAATAAATTGATTTCCTGATAATAACGCGAATATTAATTATTTCCCGTCATGACTTCTTACCATCCAGCGATTATTACACTCGCGCTATTCCAGAATAAATTAATTATGCAAAATAACGTTGTGTTGAGTCACTCTGTATACAATTAAATTTAATTAGTCATTAATTTAATAAAATATTTAAATAGTTTATTGTTTGTACAGTAAGTATATGTTTTGTCTACCATCATAATAGTATGATTATTGGAAAACGTATTTAGTTCAGAATTAATTCCACCTTGTGTAAACTGCGATTTAAGTTGTATTATGAGTCTCTAGCCACCCATAAACTATACAATTTTAATTAATTCAATTTACCTTAATTATAATCCTGGGCATACAATTGCCAGGACTCTTTATTTAGGAGTTTCCATAGCATGATTGCTTATTAGAACGACTCGGCTAATGAACCTTGATACATTCTCGTATTATCGTACTTGTATTTATTACGCCTTATCTCGGTACTTACAGTATTGTATAAAAACTTTTCAAGATAATCAGGTATATGCAAAAATGTCTTAATCAAATTTTGTATTATAACAGAAGAACACTTGAATTTTATGTTTTCCCTTTGTGTGCGTATTCGAAATATGCTGGAATTTGTCCTTTCTCTTTCGTTTGATTTTGGGTGGACAATTATTACGTATTGAAGGATCAATTCAAACCAAACAATTGACTTTCTATGAAATCGTTTGGTAAATTCTGATTAGAATCTCAATACACGTTTTATAATTTTCCCATTGTCCCATTATTAATGTAAATTTGAATATGATTACAATTTACTAAGATGGGCGCGGTGTATTGAGGTTTGCCGTACAAATCTTTGTACTCTTAAATAAAAATCAATAACTATTTGCTTTTGTTAATAAAAGTAATTTATTTCTTAACTATCATTTGCTTAACCCTTCCGCGTGGGAGTTAAAAGTTTCAATTACTATGTGAGTTGCGGAAGGAGGAAATTAAACGTAAACTTTTAAATGTGTGCCATATTGTTTTTAATTTGTTTAATAAATAGTTTTTTTAATAAAACAAACATTTTTAAATATTAGTTGCTTTATTTTTATTTTAATATTTTTTTTAACAAAAACAATCTTCAAAAAAATAATTAGTTTGGTTAGATTTGAATTTATAACCAATTTTCTTCACTTTGTTGACAATGACACCATTAATGCTTTCGAAGGTCCAAAGAAATTATTCAAAGTCTATCCTGTGATAAAGCATTTGAATAATGTATTCCAAAAATATTCACATATATTCAAATAAGACACAAAATTACGAAAAGAAGAAATTATAGCCCAATACTGTGAAGCCATAACCATATTGAAATGGATGGACAAAAAGTCCGTTACATGATGTCGACATATGATTGTGAAGCTGGACTATATTTGGACTCGTGTTTCATGATATACCACACACGAGAAAATTATTATAAAATGAGAAGTAAGATTTTATTGGAATTTGACTCTACTACATAGATGAAACAACTGGAAGTACTACATACAACATTCAGTTTCGATCTGATAAGATTGTTGGAATTTATATAACTGTGGTGGTGTAGTGGTGGGGGGCTCAGTTAACGTTGACTCAGCCCCCATCAGTAAAAACAGAATATTTTGAATACATTTTAATAGTATAGGGTGTTTCAACAGGTGCGCTTCGACTTTTTTCCGATAGGGACGGCGAACGACGCCATATTTTTTATTAATCTTTTGTCATTTGGAAACTTCATTAGTATACATTTCATCATGGAACGCTACACACGTGAACAGCGATTGCAAATCGTGCAAAATTTTTATCAAAATAATCGTTCTGTTGCTGCTACTTTAAGAGCATTATGGCCATTTTACGGTCCATTTAACAAGCCAGGTTCAACAATCGACCGTATAGTGGCAAAATTTGAGTCTACGTTTTCGCTACATAATGTTCTGGTGCCCTCGAGAGTAAGAAGTGCTCGAAGTGTTGAAAACATCGCAGCCGCCAGGGCTTCAGCTCAAGAAGACGCGAATGTGTCGCTCACACGACGTTCGCAACAATTGGCCTTTCTGTGACGAATTTTACGTAAAGATCTTGGCCTACATCCGTATAAGATCAAGCTGACACAACAACTAAAGCCGTTTGACCATTTGAAGCGACGCCGATTCGTGAATTGGGCTCAAGAGCAAATCGAAAATGATGCAGATTTTCACCGACAAATCATCTTCAGCGATGAGGCTCACTTTTGGCTAAATGGATTTGTCAACAAGCAAAATATGCGTTACTGGGCAGGAAGCAACCCACACGTGATTCATGAGGCACCGTTGCATCCCGAAAAAGTCACTGTGTGATCGACGATAACGATCGCCACGTTACTGTTAATGGAAATCGATACCGCGATATGATAAACGATTTTTTTTGGCCGCAATTGAATGGAATGGACTTGGACGACATGTGGTTTCAACAGGACGGGGCCACATGCCACACAGCACACGATACAATCGCGTTATTGAAGACTAAGTACTGCTTGATACGGCATTAAATTTATGTCGATAGTTTCTTTTCTGAGCTGTAGGCGGCAGTAACGTGGATTGAATTTTTTTACCTTTCATTTTTTATTTCATTATACTGTCATCTATAGTAAAAGGTCGGAGCCATTCACATAAAATGACGTCATATGGCAAAATTATTAAAGCAAAGAGGCCATTAGTATTCTAGGTGCACTGATATGATGGATCGACTTATGAGCTCACGAAATACGTGCAGCTTGAATTTTGAGCTGCTACGCCGTAGCACGAATACCAAATTTCTCAAATACAACCGACAAATATTATTAAACTTGGAAAGATTAAATATTTCAATGTTATATATCACCCATTAATTAGCACGAATACCACCCCTCAAGTACGAATGAACAAAAATTAAGTGGCTGTTTATGGTTTTAAAGGTGAGCTGATACATCGAAGTTAACTTAAATTAAAAGCTCATACAAATCTTTTAAGTCTTCAATGAAAATATATAACACTCCATTTTTAGTGGTGCGGATGTAGGGTATCGGAAATAGCTCGAACGATTTTCATGAAAATTGCTGAAAGGGTGTTTTCGAGTACCAAAAATCGATTGTGATGCGTCTTGGTTTCAGGAAAACTCGTTTAGGGCGTCTTTCGATGGAGCCCGGATTCCTTTATCTAATATTTTTTTCTCATCTAAAACAGGGTTTTCGTGTACCAGTAATCGATTGCGATGCGTCCTTATTTAGGAAAAGTATGTTTAGAAGGTCATCTGGTGGGGTCTACAACCTGTTTTAATTAATTTTCGGCTCGCACGATTTTGATAAAAAATTGGTGAACGAGGGTTTTCAATTGCCAGGAATCGATTGCGATTGGCCTAGATTTTGGAAAATTATGTTCAGAGGATCGTCCGGTGTTCTTCGGGTTTCCTTCTTTAATTTTTTTATAAAAATTGGTGAGGGAGGGTTTTCGAGTACCATGAGTCGATCGCGATGGGTGGTAATTTCGGAAAATGCCTTGACAGGGTCGTCTGGTGGGATTTCGGGAAAATTCATTCACAGTGCATCCGGCCGGGTACCATTATTTATTTTTTTTGATACACACGAATTTGATAACAATTGGTGAAGGGGGATTACAAACGCCAGGAATCTATTTCTATGGGTCGCTCGATGGTCTCGGGTCCACCTTTTCATTTTGTTTGGCTCGGTTGGTTTTGATCAAAAATTGCAGTGATAAGGGGTTTCTAATGTTAGGAATGGATTGCGATGAATACTAATTTAGGGAAAATTTGTTTTAGAAGAGCCTTTGATGAAGCGCAGATCCAATTTTCTTGAAAAAAAAACTCTGACGAGGAGGGGATTTTGAGTGTTAGGATTCGAATCTGCTAAGTCGTTATTCGTGAGGATTCTTAGTGTGGCTTGGACCATCTTTTAATATTTTATTTTTTTAATGGTTTAATTTGGCTAAAATTTGGCGATGTAGTGTTTTCAATTGCAAGAAGACGATTACAAGGGTTGTAGTTACGTTACCGTGATATATTAACTATATTGATTTATTTCGAATTCGTTAACTATTTCAAGAAACACGGACAAAACACCGTGGTCCCTTTTCCACAGTTTCTTCTGCCTCAAACGATTTTGATGATTAATCCGGGCCGGGTTCATTTCTTCATGTGTTTTTCGTCCAGCACGACTTTTTTAAAAATTGCTGAGGGGTTTTGCGTTTTGTCTAGAGTTAGGCCTAGATATATGAGACTGTCGGTCTGCTCTACTTCGTAGTCCTTTAATTTTACTTTATTTCGAGATAAAGGGCTCGTGGAAAATATACGCATTGCGTTTTTTCAGGGTTGATCCTAATCATCCATCTGGTGTTTTAATCAGAAATTATTTGGAACTCATTCTGACATTTTTAATTTAGAGGAAGTCCGAAATAAATAGATCGTAAAATACTGGACTTACCCCGCCTTGCGGAACACCAGATGTATCATGAAAATGTTAAGTATCCTTAATTTCTGGGTAAGGCCATCGTGCAACATACCATTCCAACTGCTTTTTGTGGTAGAAATTGATGACAGGTTGCGTATCCCGGTCGGTAACCTAGTTGTTCATCCGGAATTATTAACGTTTGGTTGATATGAGAATGAAGCGTTTTAAAATAATTTTTTTGATTAATTTACTTAATGAGTTTAGTAAAAAAATCGGTCGGTAACTGCTGGGACTAGATTATGGCTTATTTGGTTTAGGGAAAGGAACGACTATATCTTGCTTCTATTGATCAGGAAATTATTGAAAACAGTCAGTAGGAAATACAAGAGCTTTGAGAGGTAGAAGCTTTAAAATCTTATTACCAATTTGACCCATTCCAGGAGATTTAGAGTTTTTAAGGGATCTTATGATCGATAAAATTTCGTTAGGGTTTTAAAAAATTTTTATTTGGCAAATTTTATTATTTATGTAATTTTTAATGAGCTAAGTAAGGCTCTCTTATTATGGATGTCTTGATTAGTCTGTTTAGCCTATTTACTAAAGTTTTTACTTCAAGTTTCTTGGTTCTTTGCTGTAACCTGCGTTTAGCATTACGAACACAAATTACAAAACGGATATGGTTAAGATATGTTTGAAGTGTATTGGTGAAATTTTAGGGACATCAACTTCCTCAGCTTTCTTTATAGTCGAGGAAATAGAGCACACCATTTGATCAATAACATATATAGGAGTTATGGAACTAGAGTTGATAGTCGTCAAATTAATTTTCCCTTGTAATTATCTCACGAATAACAACCAAGTTATGTTTTTATAGTCGTAAAAGTGATTAGGTCGTATCTTTTCAGTTAGAGAATGGACAATTTCAACATTGCATTTAGTTGGAAGCTGGTGTGTAATCGATTCTTTAAAATAACATCGATCGTAGAAACCAATTTACTTGCAACCAATGGACAATATGTGTGAGATGGAGGATGTAGGATTGTAAAAATGCTGTCTGCATAACAGAGAAACATGTATTACCCACTGAGTTGGCTCGACTACAATTCCAAGATCGATCTCGTAGCATTAGGATCACCATAGATACGAGTAAAATAGCTACGGTTAGATGATGTGAGTAAGCGAATATCACTTTTGAAGTGCATTAAAACAAATGCTAACTTAGAGCCCGCGGAAAGCATACTGAGAATAACTTAATAAGGCGATTATTAGTTTTAATATAGACCCCTGTTATTTCAATTACTTTAGTCTCATGTTGGGGAAGTATTTCATGTACAATTCCTTTACGAACCAAAATGGCAACGCCACTGGCCCTGCATCCGTCTCGCTCAAGTCGATAGCATGTATAGTCAGGACTGTATAATTTGTCGACTGATTTAAGCCACGTCACATTGATGACTGAAACATCTATGCAATATTCTGTATAGTTAAAAAGTTCAACAGTTTCATTGGAAATGGAATTTCATACGTTGTTATCATGGTGATTGATTGTACATGTATTTGCTGATTATTTCAGTAATAACAGTGATTTGATCCAATTTATTTCTGCAGGATCCCAGCTTAGTAAAAATTTATTTTGTGATTTGGATAATTTCTGAAGTATTGAACAACTATTCAGCTTACATGTACCCGTTGCCGTTACGAACATCTCTGTATTAGATGTGTAAGTACCCTGCCTTTTTGATCAAATTCAACTTTATTGAAAATATAATGGTCACAAAGATTAATTATCGAAATATTCGCCATTACTATCAATGGCCTTTTGCCATTTACCAGGTAGATGATGAATGACTTGATCATATGGAACGATAAAAACATTTGGTTTCGAAGCAAAATAGTTATCGAGCCATTTTTACACATCTTCAACTTTCGTGCACCGCTGGTCTTTCAAATATGATGGCATCGATCTTAGTAAGTAATAATCAGAGGGAGCTAAGTCAGGAGAATACGCCGCATGCTGTAAAACTTCCTAGTCTAAAAAGAAGACGAGTTCCTGGTTTGATTTTGCTGTATGTTTACGAGCGTTGTCATGCAGCAATAACACCTTCCACCTACCTTGGCCCGTAAATGGTTTTTTCCTCCAGAGCATCACTTAATTTTATCAATTAGGCATGGTAACGTTGTAGCTGTAACAGTTTGGCCAGGTTCCACAAGTTCCTAGTAAATGATCCCTTTCCAATCCCACCAGGCACACAGTAACTTTCCTGGTATGAATATCCATTTTTACAACTGATGTTGATGGCGTTTAGGATTAAGGTATAAAATTCACTTTTCATCACCCATAATGATTTGGTGCAAAAAATTATTTCTTTTGTAACGAGAAAGCAAATTCATGCAGATGTCAAATCTTCGGTTTTTGCTTTCTTCAAACCCATTTTCCTTTCTTCTGTATTTTTCCCATTGCATGCAATCAAAGTGATATTGCTTTTTTCATCCAGTAAAACTTTAAGTTCTTCGTCTTCAAATTGTTTTACTGCACCTGGACGTGGATCGTCCTTTCGTTCCATCACGAAATTTTGCAAACCACTTTTTTACTGTTGAATGACTCACAGAATGTTCACCCAATGTCGAATTAACCAATCCCTTGAGCAGCATTTTTTGTTTATTTGAAAACAGAATAGAATGCAATGGTTTAAATATTGGTTATCGACATCCATCTCTTAAAATATGCAGATGCACACGGAACGACAGCTTGTAAATGACTGAAACTGTCAATGTCTTAAAAGCAGCAATAAATACGCTACATATGTCCAAAATGACGGGCGATTTGGATGCGTTCAAGTATATTTTAATGCAACCAACTTCAGAGCCGAGTTTCTACTTGCACACCAAATATGTTCGCTGGTACATATGAGCTGATGTTAAAGGGTTGTTATGTGTGAAATCCTTTTCATATCTGTTATGTGTGTTGTGTTTGAGATTTCGTTGAAATGGGTGTAAGCCATATTACTGCCATTACAAATTGCACATTTAATATAAGGAAATATAATCTGGATGGCGACAATTAGCGAAGTACTATGATTAGGACATTCATTGGCGGTCGGATGATTTTCCATGCAAGCTTTGCAACGCGATGCAAATTTACACTCTAGTGTTTTGATACCTTTCTGCGAGCAATTTCCACACATAGCGGGGTATGAACGTGCATGTGACATAATATTTTCATCGCACATCGAGCAGGTATATTTGCTTTTTTAAAGTAAAGTAAAAATATTTCTTGTTCACTGTATCTTCGCCTGAAAAGTTTACAACCCACAAATTTAAATCCCATATGATTTTAAATTCTACCAACCTTCAAATGATACCTGTTAACATTTCATGGCATTTCCATCAATGAGTTTTCAAGTTACAGTTGTTTTCGTGACGCTACTTTTGTTAATTTTAAAACAACGGAAACAACATTTCGTGTGTTAATTAAATACTGTTTTTTGATGGCGAAAAATACCGTTCAAGGAAAGCAGTGAAAAATCAACCATCAATATGCTTAATTGATGCGTGGCCGTACAACCACCGATGATGCACCACGCTCTGGTCGCCCAAATGAGGCTGTGACTGCAGAAAACATATAGGGTTTTTCAATAAGAGCACTTCAACTTTTTTTTTTAATAAAACACAAACTGTTCGACTTTTGAACTAATTTTTTTTTTATTAACGAATTTGATTAGTCTTCAATAACGCGATTGTATCGTGTGCTGTGTGGCATGTGGCCCCGTCCTGTTGAAACCACATGTCGTCCAAGTCCATTCCATTCAATTGCGGCCAAAAAAAATCGTTTATCATATCGCGGTATCGATTTCCATTAACAGTAACGTGGCGATCGTTATCGTCGATGAAAAAATATGGCCCAATGACGCCGCCGGCATGTAATCCGCACCAAACAGTGACTTTTTCGGGATGCAACGGTGCCTCATGAATCACGTGTGGGTTGCTTCCTACCCAGTAACGCATATTTTGCTTGTTGACAAATCCATTTAGCCAAAAGTGAGCCTCATCGCTGAAGATGGTTTTTCAGTGAAAATCTGCATCATTTTCGATTTGCTCTTGAGCCCAATTCACGAATCGACGTCGCTTCAAATGGTCAAACGGCTTTAGTTGTTGTGTCAGCTTGATCTTATACGGATGTAGGCCAAGATCTTTACGTAAAATTCGCCACAATGATGTCACAGAAAGGCCCAATTGTTGCGAACGTCGTGTGAGCGACACATTCGCGTCTTCTTGAGCTGAAGCCCTGGCGGCTGCGATGTTTTCAACACTTCGAGCACTTCTTGCTCTCGAGGGCACCAGAACATTATGTAGCGAAAACGTAGACTCAAATTTTGCCACTATACGGTCGATTGTCGAACGGGCTGGCTTGTTAAATGGACCGTAAAATGGCCATAATGCTCTTAAAGTAGCAGCAACAGAACGATTATTTTGATAAAACATTTGCACGATTTGCAATCGCTGTTCACGTGTGTAGCGTTCTATGATGAAATGTATACTAATGAAGTTTCCAAATGACAAAAGATTAATAAAAAATATGGCGTCGTTCGCCGTCCCTATCGGAAAAAAGTTGAAGCACACCTGTTGAAACACCCTTTATAAACAATCCACCAAATTGTTTGGAGAGACCGTAAAGTGTAGTTGCTTGAGATAGCGGACATTGTAAAGATACCAATGGAACGTGTTGGTCATATTTATCCCGAATATTTGTCCATGAGAAAGCTGTTTTTGAAGTGAATACCACGTTTACTCACAATGAATCAAAAACGATAACGCGATCTCTGCAATGGCAAAAATGTACGAATGGCACATTGAAATGCTTCCGCATCCACCGTATTCGCCAGATTTATCCCCATCGATTATTACTTGCTTGCAGAGCTCAATAAAAGCTCCAGGGAAAGAGATTTAGTTCCAATGAAGAAGTGATTGCCGAAACTGAAGCTTATTTTGAAGACAAAGATAAATCGTTCTACAAAAACGGCATCGAAACGTTAGAGAGGCTCTGGACTGACTGTATCGCTCTAGAAGGAAATTATGTCGATGAATAAAATGTATTTTGTCCCAAAAAAGTGTTTTCTTTGTTAGACCGGGAACTTTTCAGGCGATGTATTAAGTATAGAAAATTAGTTAAACAAATTTATTTTTATTTTTTGTACTTAGGTATATACCAAATACAATAATAAATCATACGATGAGCTACCGTATTATTGATTTTTACTCATCAACCATCGGATTAAAACTGATTGCACCAATTTTGTGTATATTGAAATAATTATTTTTATGATGAATTGTCTGTATTGAAATTGTTTTCACGGAAAGTTGCCCGTGGAATTTGATTAGAGTGTTTCTATGGCCCATATTGCTCAGTAAGGATCTGGACGAGCTCTAGATTGTGCCATTCTATAGTCCTGAACTCTCAGTATTAACTAGGTTTTTGACGTTTATTCGATGTGCTAGATATAATTTTCATCAACGAACTCGATGTCAAACTTTGTCTAAAGATTCACCTACAACTAAGAAAATAGAAGAACATATACCTTCTTAACACAATTTTATCATCCACAACGTCTGTTATCTAGGTAGACTTAAACATCGTTCTTTTGTTATTTGTTTGGGCCTCATGAGCAGTTTTTCAAATAGTTAGTTTAGACGTGTTTGGAGGTTGTGATGTCGGTATATGACATTTGGTTGGTTTTTATCATAATTAATTCACTTAACTTTTATTTGGGAATGGCTTGTATTCAGTGTCTATCCTGAATCTTTTGACTACTAATTTATTTGCGACAACTAAAAAAACTAGAAACTTTACAGCAAGAAAATAACAATTCTCAAACAACATAAGTTCTTCTAGACTATACCATAAATTATTAATAATTTGGGAGACTTATCAATTAGCATGTTAATGCGATTTTTGGAAATGCTAGATACGACCAATATTTAGTGGGTAAATATTAACATTTTTTGTATTAAAGCAAAACAATCATCCTTCCTCTTTCAGAAAATGATTGTAAGACAAACCACGCACAGATACCGTATTAGAACATATAAGTAAAAGTCAAAGGTTCATTTGGTTCTTGAGATAGTGTAGTAAATACGATTTTTTTGAAATATTGACTTCCATAACTAACAAATCCCAGTTTCCTAGGTGTTCTGGAAGGAACCGGGCCTGTATCTTACCTTTTCCTAGTTCAGTACTCAACCTAAAATTTTAATTGTCCTTAATTATTGAGATATATGGAAAAATGTTAAAACTAGCCGAAAAGGGCAGATGGGTGGACGGATAGCCCTCAAACCTTAAAAACTTCCGAATTACTCTTATAATTTTACAAAGTTAAATTGTTCCTCCTGTTACGAATTGGTAAATTGGATATTTCTTGTAGGATATATAATTTCGAGATTTTAGCATTACTTTACATATTTTGGGTGCCCTTCTCGGCTTGTGACAGGACAAATTAAATTATCCCGAAATTATTTTCATTTAAATGTCCAAATTGTTCAGAACAATTAAATGTCCTACGATATATTGTTTCACGATTAGTTGTTCTTACGATAAATATTTAAGTTTGTTACGTATAGAATGCACTAAAAGGAAATACATTTTAACCCTTTTGAAAAAATTAACGCGGCTAGATCACATGACTCAGAATCTCATCATAGACACGCAATTTTAATTATTACGTGTTTAGCACGTTTATAAAAAAATATTTGGACTAAACTATAAACACCAAATTTACATAAAATTCAAATTGACCACGTTTATTTTAGATCGAGGGGTACAATGAAACAAAAAACGTGGAAAATTGAATTATTTAGTGGTGAAGGGGGGAAGTTAATTTATTATGACATGTATCATACTCGTAAACAATTAAACTATAATTTGTTTGGCATATCTTATGGCAACTGACCTGTTCATAGTTAATTGTATAGTTATTTGCTGGGTGGCATTCCATTTATTTAATTAATGCGGAGAAGAACAAGTTATTTTCATTTTCAATTACAAGAAAATTTAATTAAAATTGAGAAGGTGTGAACATTCTCTGTGTTTGTATATCATCGCAAAATTAGTTTTAGGATAAAAAAGCATCACCCAATTTCTTCTTAACTCAATTCAATAGCTTTTGACCTAACTAACAAATTTCATTTGTATCGAGTGTTTTTAATTGAATTTCATGATGTTAACGAACCGTTCCAAATACCCTTTAAAGGCCGAGTTGAAACATCTACTCTTTTCCACATCATTATTAATTTAAAATCAAAAGTTTTTTTTTGTTTTGTTTAATTTTTAAAATCACTGCTAATGGATTAAATTACGAATAATTTATAAATCGATGGGAAAATTTTGTACGCTCTTGACTTCATATACGCACAAACATATTAAAGTGAATTAATGTCGCATCATTATTACGAATTAACTCGTGTATTATGCTGCAATCTATAATCTGTTGTTGTTGTTATTGTTAAAATTAATAAGGAAATTGAATTAAATAAAATATTTAAATTATTTTAAAAGTTTTTAGATGTACTCGAATAGCGTTTGAATTGAATTTGAAAATTGTGTTGCGCGCTAATAAATTTTTAATTTGTGCACAACAAAAAAAAAATCTTTGATTTTCTCGTGCACACAGATTTGCGATGAATTTTTAATGTTCCTTGTGCGACTTTCGGAATTATTCTGCGACTTATCCAGCTAAATTATTTATAGGAGGAAATAAATGTTTACGTTGGTTTATTTTGCTAAAAATACAATAATTAAATTTTAGAAAATTAAAGTTACTAATTGCCATTCATCGTATTAAATATAGGAACAACAAAATAATAATCCGTTTTTAAAGTTATCTTAAAAAGGCAAAAAAGGATACATTTTTGACACAAAATTTTATCCATCTCAATTAACATTGTGTGGGAGGAAAGGTATGATTAGGGTGCGTAATTAGATCATTTCTCAAAATCTTAAATCTCAATTAAAAGCGTTTGGCATCGATATAATTTCCTTCTCTGTATGCCTTAGATAGTCATTGAAAGATGAGATCGTCGAGATTATTAATCCCATTGGAGGACTTGCAAATTTTATAATCAACCACTGTAACAGACGATAAACCTAAATTTGAACCGCAAAATCATAATTAATTACGGTCGTTACTACAAAAATAATAAATAGTATATTATATCATGATTGTGAACTACATACCAAAAAATACCAAAAATGTACACTGTTAAATTTAAAAATATTCCAATTGGATTTGTTTTGTAGTGAAATTGAAACTTTTTAGATAATCTTTAACATTTATACTAGAGAAGCCCTTGAATCCCTAATAGTATCGCTGTAAAGCACAAATAATTTTCTAACAATTTTAGTTAAACACGAGAAAATTGTGATACCATTTACTAAAGTTTTTTTAATTCTAAAGAAGGTTATTTCAGACCTATGATTTGGTTTTAGAAAATACCAAAATTTCCAATTGAGAATAAAATTGTAAACGAAGAAGTTGTAAATTTTGGAAAACATGATGAACATCATCATTCGTGTCCCATTTTCACAATATTGATAGAAAATTTTCTGACCTATTCGAATATATGAAAGAGATCACGTGAATATTTCCGGTATGGACGATATAACCGTAAACGTAAAAATGTCTCTGGACTAGTTAAAAATCATCATAAATAGATCCCGTTCATTACCCACATAGGGGTTTGACTGATCAATCTGACCATGTAAGTGAGACCCCGTGAATATCTCTAGGATCGGTGAAATATAATTTGAAAATTTATTCAAATTCATGAAACTTCTAAGTCGTATATGGAACAGTAAATATTTTCATAAATTAACCATGTTCAGTTCATTGTTAGAACTTTGTCTGTGCTATCCTAAACGTAACAGAAAAATTTGAAAATAGATTGGAATCAAAAACCACTATTGTTTAAAATACGCTGCACAAGTTAAAAATCATCATATCTCAACCTTATTCACCACACACATGAGGTTTTGACTTAACTATTCAGCCATATAGGTGAGACCCTGTGAACATCTCTAGATTCGGAGATATAAAAGTAGAAACAGTATCTAAAATAACCTTCTTTAGTTCTTTAGAATTAAAAAAACTTTAGTAAATTGTATCACAATTTTCTCGTGTTTCTCTAAAATTGTTAGAAAATTATCTGCCCTTTACAGCGACACTATTAGGGATTCACGGGCTTCTCTAGTATACATGTTAAAGATTATCTAAATGTTTCAATTTCACTACAAAACAAATCCAATTGGAATATTTTTAAATTTAACAGTGTACATTTTCGGTAGTTTTTTTGGTATGGATTTCACAATCATTATTATATCTACTTATGTATGTGTTCTTACAGTCTTGGTCATGTCCCGATTGACCTATAAATACAACGGTTAATATGCGGTTAATAGAAAAATTGTACGTATCTACAAGATTTCTGAATCGATAGTATCACTTTAACAATCGGTATAAAAGAAAAGTACACTGTTAAATTTAAAAAAAAAAAAAATCAATTAGATTTGACTTGCAGTGACTTTCAAACGTTTTCAGACTATTTTTAAATCTTCCCTTGTCTTCCGTCATTGTAAAGATCAAAAAAATTCCTACCGAATTGAGCAGATTACGAGAAAATTGTTATGCAATTTACTAAAGATTTTTTAATTGAAAATCTGGTTATTTTAGCGAATATTTCTATTTTAATATCTCCGATCCTAGAGACGTTCATGGGGCTTCACCTATAAGGCCCTGAATAGCTTACTCAAAACCTAATGTGTGTGCGTGTGATGAAAGGGATTTAATTATGATAATTTCTAACTTGTTCAGTGTATGTGAAACTCAATGTTGTGCATCTACGCATATTTCCGAATTGTCTACATGTTGGTATCGAAAATAGCGTAGACAATTGATTTCTGAGTATACAATGTCGAGAATTGGTAGACAATGTAGACAATTCGTAGACAATGTAAATTATTGATTTTTTTTGTTGTTTCTACTGTTTTTCTGCACCAGGTCGTCATATTATAGTTTTCCAGTTTAAACTGGGGTTTTTCTATATTTTGGCAGTTCAAAACCAATTTTTATAAAACAAATAGTTGAGATTGACATATCTTGTTCAATCGATGGCTTCAATATTGGTACAACTATAGGCGATTTAATTTTCGCTCGTGGAATAAAATTAAACTATCTTCTGCTTGTATCGATTCTATATTGGTGTCGATGTAATCCTTCGAAAAGGAATCCGGAAAATTGGAGAAAATTTCTAAGGTTTTAGGATCTCTATAGGGAATACAGAAAGAAATCCAGCGGGCAGTAGAAATTAATATTTTGCATTCTGGTTCAAAACCAAATGTTGGTATTTTACTGTTTTTGGTTTAAAAAAACGTGCCATGCAGATAATGTGGTTTTTACAGACTAAAATTATCTCATCAAAAATACAGGATTTTTTTAATGTAAGTCATATAAATTTTTGTTTAGGTTAGTTCAGGATTACATTTGTCCGAAACATTCATCAATTGATTATCAATCGACGTTTATTTTTCTCGGTCTTCACAAGAGTTATATTGCTTGGAATGAGAGCGAAAGGGGGGGAGGGAGAGTGGCAGAGATAGATAAGGCAACATTTTCATCACCAACATCAAGCAACCATTGCTTGCTTTAGTACAAATTTGGGTCACCGCTTGGGAACATCATATAGATAAAAGTGGAATTGAATGGAACGAAACCTCCTCCGGCACACTAGTATACCTTGCTCGGAAGCCCCGATAGCTGGCTAGGATTGGACAATCATTCATTAATCCGAATTCAAAATGATTACAGAAACGAATAATAGAATAAATTATGCAAACGGGCAAATATCGACCATAGACTTTCGTACATGGGCGCGCACGTATGGAAAATTGGAACATCAAAACTCTAACAGAAGCAGCAAGACTAGCTCAATTAGAAAAGAAAATGAATCGATTCAAAATCAAAATTCTCGGACTCAGTGAAGTGAGATGAAAAAACAGTGGTCAAATAAACACAAGCGAAGGACACTACCTGATTATGCACTTTGGACGCAATGAATATGGGCGTGGGCTATTTTCAACAGCTAAAGCAAAGAAGGCACTAGTAGATTAGAAATTAGTCAGTAGCAGAATAATTGTAGACGTAACAAGATTCCATTTAAAATTACGAAACACAACCATGATGTTCAGTAGTAATATAAGAAGGCGTAGATTTAACAATTAATGATGGGTCCTAACAACTACAAGCCGCGATTACAAGGACACACAGAAAATTATCAACATAATACAAGAAGGAGATTTCAATGCGAAAATTGGAACATATAACACCGATCTGACAACCAACATGGATAAACCAGCATTAGACTCTGTGCATAATAATATTTGAGAATGACTCATCGACTTCTGGTTGACAAACCAACTATTTAAAGGAGTCAGTAAATTTCCACTCAAAAATATATACAAATACACATGAACATCACCTGATGGCAGAACAATAAACTAAATAGATCACGTATAATGATCAACAAGAAATTTTTCACGTTATAGCAAGATGTCAGGGCAATGAGTGTTGCAGAAATTCAAAGGATATCACACATTCCAAAATTAAACCTGTCACTGTAAAACGGATCAGGAAAAAAATCGCACACTGACAGATTAAAAGATTCCGAGACAAGAAACACATTCTGGAAGCCTATATCAAAATAGCTACCAACACACTAGGGCGGGTACTAAGAATTTAGACACAAACCCTGGATCAATGATAAAATTTGGAAGAAAATTGAAGAACGCCGACAACTCAAGGTACAAATGTGCCAACAAAATACGTTGGAGCTGAAACCTCAATAGGAAGATACGGCACGAGAAATCTGGAAAATCGCAAGGAGTGCGGTATACATATTCTCAAGGCAGGAGAATAGGCTGCAGCAAACCAAAACATGCGCGCACTTAAAAAAATGCATGCGACGGGCAACTAGAAAGTTTACCAATATCCTAACAATAAGGGATGCATCTGGTCACAAATCTTCAGAACAGGTGAAGCGCGATTGAAGAGATGGATGGATCAAATATTTCGCAGACAACATCACTCACGATACACAAATCTTCGATTTAACAACTGGCGTTAATAACGAACCTGTTAACACTCATCCAGGGACGGAGCGGCAAATTAGCAATGCCATTTACTAAAACGAACAAGGCCTCTGGAACGGACAATATACAAGTTGAAATATTCAAAGAAGACATATCGGAATACGCAAAAGCTCAACACCAGTAATTAACAAAAGTGTGGAATTCCGGTATAATAATACCGCGAAAAAAGAAACAAGACTAAACCATAATGATTCCCTAGAAAGGTGACCTATGAAGAGAATGCAAAAATTGGCACTTTTCAATCCATTAAGAATGGCTTCAGACCAGGGCAAAGTTGCGCCGATCATATCATATCAACACAACACACATATCATCAATGAGCAGTATAACGAATATAATAATGCACCACTGTACTTATACTCTTCGTGAACTTCGAACGTTTATTCCACATAACACAGCGAACTCATAATCGAACAGGTAATCGAATCCAATACAAATTCAAGCAAAGTGAATCTTACTGTAACAGCAAAGGAGTAAGACAAGGATGCGTACTCTGGCCACTTCTGTTTCTAATAGTATTAAATAGTGGTGAGGATTAACGGAGAAACTCAATGATCTAGATTATACAGTTGACATACGCCTGTTAACACCCAAACACGCAGACATGCGACATAAAGTACAGAAGCTATAACATCTAGCAAACGAAGTTGGTCCCAAAATAATTATCAGTAAAACCAAGACGAAGATGCTAAACACATACCAATATCTATCAACCAACAAGAATTTTAGAAAAGGTCAATGAATTTGTATACCCTGGTTGTACTCTAGCGAAAAAACAGATAAATACATAAATAACAATCAACAAACAAATCAACAAAGCCAGAACAACATTCAACCTGTTACGCAAAGTCTGGAACACATTTACCTAACCCTCAACACCAAGCAAAGAATGTTTAATTTGTATGTGAAATTAGGGTTGCTGTGCGGTTGCGAAATCTGGAAGCGTACACATACGGCCAGCAATAATATAATTTATAAATAAATGCCTTGGGAAAATACTGAGCTACTTCGGGCCCAACAAAATAACAAATGATCAGCTCTTTAGGCAAACGAATCAAAGCAAGTGGAAATCAAAGAATAACATGACAAGAAGGTCTCTGGAATTGAACCCACAAGGGAAATGGAAAGTCGAAAGACCATCTAACATGGAAACGAATGATGTCAGCAGGGCGAAACAACTCGGAAAGTCATGGGTGGAAATCAAAGCAATAGCACCCAACAGAGTTAGATGGTTCAGCGCAGTAGACGCCTTATGCTTCCAAATTGGAAATAAAGGGAAAACAAATATTGCTTGAAATATTCAGTGAGCCAACAGTCATATTTTGGCATTAATTAGGGTTACGAACCTAGGAAGAACTGAAGAACTTGTATGATCTGAAACTGCCATTTTATTGCGTGGTTGGTGATGATCTTGAAAATTGTAGTGCATGTACATTAACATTCTGATAGCCCTTGGCTTGGTTTAAAAATTTAACTGTATATAAAGTTCTACTTTTCATCTACGGGATTCTGTAATTTTTTTTGGAATTGTGCTGAAACTAAAGCATACATACATACAAAAAACATCAATTTTCCCGACTCACTTGGGATGAATGCTTGCTTGCTGTATAGGGTAACGGCCGACATAACAGTCATGGACACGCGGCAAGTTGTTGCACCTCATTTCCACGATTTAATCCTCACAAGTTGAATACATAATACTACGGGTGTTTAGATGAACAACTTAGTACTTTAACGGTAACATATACGAGTAAATAAATGTGCTTCATTATCATATAACTTGGGGTCAAATTTTTAAATGTGAAGAAAGAATGAACTCCATTTTGAAATGGTTCCATTAGCAAAGAAATCATAGAATTTTGATGATTGCTAACAGAAATAATAATTTTTGACATTGTCTACATTCTCTATATTGTCGACCCCGTTTCTGTAATTTTATAAATACATTGTCTACACGCGTAGAATATCAATTATCTACGCGATGTAGACAATACGGCACAACACTGTTTAAACTTTTGTGGTATTTGATTTCAAATTATTTTAAAATTTCTCTATTCCCGAACGTACAGATCTTCAGAGGTTGATGGATGTATTTTAAGATAGCCTAGACAAAGTTCGAATGGTAAAATGAACAGGATTCGATTACGATGATATTTACTATGCCATACACAACTTAGATGTTTCATCGATTTGACTAAATTTTATCAAATTTTAATTCATCAATCCTAGATATGTTCATGGGGTTTCACCTGCATGGTCAGATAGCTCAGTCAAAATCCTATGTGTGTAATGATCGGAGTCTAATTATCATGATTTTTACCTTATTTAAAGACATTTTAACGTTTACAGTTGTTATGGTCTATTCCAGAAATGTTCGGGTTCTCTTTGATATATTCGAATAGGTGAGAAAATGTTCCTTCCGTGATATGCAAACTGGGCGCATATGGTGATTTTCATCATGGTTTCCAAACTTTAAAATTCTCATTATCAATTTGAAATTTTGGTATTTTAGTCAATTGGAATTTTATCAACTGACAAAATAATCGAATAACCGGAATTCGAGGGTTGTTCACAGAGTCGCGTTTATTCTTTTGGATAGTTAAAATATCGACTTTAATACCTGGCTATGGCCCAGTCTATTATAATGATTATTACTATTTTTACAAGAATGTGGACATTTTACCGATTTTTTAATATTTATAATCTTTCTATTGTCGATCTTCGAGATGTTCACTGATTCATAGATATATTTAAGGATAGCCTAGGTAAAGTTCTAATAGTAAAATGAACGGTGTTCGGTTATGATGATGGATGATGGTTTCATGGATTTAACAACTCGGTTTAAATTTTTAGTCTTAATCGTTAAATTTAATTGATTATTTTAATTCTTGGGAGTTTTTTGTATAAATTGAAATATTTCGTACGGAAGCTGTCACTTCCGATACACACTTCCACAACATTCTGCAACGACTTCCAATTTATGGAAAAAGCTTAATTCGTTTAAGCATTTTCGCTGTTATGTTCTAAACCAATTTTATTTGAAATTTTATTTTAAAACATTTTTGTTTTTACAACTTTTCATAAATGCTGAATTTCAAAATATTTGCAAAAAATGTAAAGCTCCTATAGAACCCTACCACATTCGGCGGAATGATTTTGGTCAAAGATTTCCCAATTTATGGAAAAAATTTAAGTATAAAGTTTCACCTGATCAGTCAATCCGTCTGGGCTGGAAATATCTGGAACCCAGATATTTGCACCACACACGAATGCATATAAACTTACACACATACTCATACATAGAGAACTTTATTAAAACGTTTTCAGACTTCGGCAATATATAGGTAAAGGTAAATATGCAAAAATTTCCACACACGAAATATGTATAAGAGGCTCATGCAGTGTGAATGTTTTTTCTTTATGAGATTAATCTAGTTTACTATTGCAAATCTATATTACCTTTGTAAAAACTAACTAACCAACTTGTAAGATATTCGTATCTATACAAGGTGTTTACCGCGAGAATCGAAAATTTTTATTGGCAGATTGAATAGTCATTTGGAAGCTTTCATCCCACCGAACTGATGTCCTAAGTGTTACGGTAACTGAGATATGATACTTTTAATTTTTTTTTTTAAATTACTCAAAATCTCGTCTTCCATAACTTTTCTGGTCATAATTTTTTTGTTTGTAGTCGTAAAGGCACGAAATAACCTTTATTGTATTCTGCAATTTGATTTTATTCTAAATAAACCATTATTTAATACAATTGGTTTAATAAAAATGACTAATGGTATTCCAAATTCTAAAGTATGTGTAAAAGTGTGAAAAATGTCACCTTCTTAATTTATTAAAAAAAAAACAAAGATTTTGAAATTAGGTTTGTTTTAGAAAAAATCTCTAGTTCATGCCCTTTCCAATGGTATACTACATGTTACAGAAATCATTCATTTTGTGGCCAAAATAAGAAATACTATTTTGCCGGAGTCAGGGTTAAGAAAATACCTTTTAACGAGAATCGAGAAAAATTAGTCAGGTGAAAGTGAGGCAACAGAATGTTGTAGTCGATGAAATAATAATACAAGCTTTTGACGAGGATCCTATACTACAAGCATAAACTTATCAGTTTGGAAAGGACGGTCGATACTACGGGTAGAGGGAAAGCATGCATTTCATTACACTCCAGTTCACGGTAGGCTAGATTAGGTTTCAGTGATTGCTATCGCACACTTAGGCCAATTATGGACGATTGTGATACCACAGGATTCGACATCACTAAACTCCCTTAAAACCATTTAGTGCTATTAATATAGCGTACAAGATCTCGCACATTATAAATACAAGGGGACTATTATGAAAAAATCCGATATCGGATTTTCTTCGATATCGAAAAATCCGATCCGCCCCGAATATTCCTATTATGCAATTGTTTGGTCAAATTTGTCAAATATAATTCAAGTTGCTAAATTTTATTTTTTTGTTTTTTTTTAATTGACAATTTGACATTTTATAAACCGAAAACAATTTTTAAAATTGTTTTCGTTTATATTAACTCGAGCGGATCCCCATTTTCAAGAAACAAACAATTTTGATGCGTTTCCACCGATATTAAAACTGGCAGGCACTTTAAGGTTTTTGGGATAAGGATCTTACCAATAATCTGTGGGACAAGGTTTTTTGATTGGAATGACTCAACCAACTGTTTCCCGAGTGTTAGCCGAAACTCTTTTATTGTTGGAGCCAAAAATGTGTAGGAAATACATAAATGTTTATATCTTGGAGGATCAAAGATATAAACATTTATGTATTTCCGGTGGAGCATTCAAATAATTTTTTGCGATTCCTTCAATTCGCTCCATAAAACCGGCAAGTAACTCAAATTGTTCTTCAGTTGTTGTTGTAGTCCTAATAAATTCGAAATAATGTGAATATTTTTTATTTAAATATATTTAAATTTTAAATATTATTTAATTTAATTTTTTTTTTAGTTTTTATATTTCATAAAAATAATCTACTATTATTATTTTATAATAATAATAACACACCCATTGGATAACAAAAATGAAATTCGTCAATTAAATAGTAGTTGGATTTTGACATTCGATTTTCGGAAAATCCAATTTCGTATTGTCTTTTCGGATTTTCATAATAGCAAAATCAGCTTTCGGATCCGATATCGAATTTTTCATAATAGCAACCCCCCTCCCCCCCGCTTTCGTAATCAAAGAGGCTGTCCATAGTGTATTTGCCCAAGTGATCATGCCATGATCTCTGAAGAGGCAGTGTCCGGTAAGTACCCTTAAAATTCTAACTAAATCACACTCCCTTAGTGTGAATAAGATCTTGGAGCGATTCAAGTTCTGCTCAGGTCGTACTTGTTTCGCTACCCTACCAGTCGGACTGGCGAGACACCTAGCATCTGCCAAGGCAACTGCTTTCCTGTGGCTTGCTGCTTTCGGCACAGACTTTCGTCTGGCTCCAGTTGGTGAGTGGTACTGTACCTTGCTAATTCGTCTCCCCTGCAATTTCCCCCAACATCAGAATGGTTCGGAACCCAAACCAACTGGATATTGAATAGTTCACTCATCTCATTAAGAGACGTGTGACAATCCAACGCTACCTTTGACGCCCGGGAAACTGTTCACATAAATAATGATATCCGTTAACGATATTACATTATACCTCAACCAGTTCATGACCTCTTCAACCGCTATAACTTCAGCCTGGTTGCAATAATCAGGGAAACGAAAGGATAAACCCACATTCAATTACCCACAAAACACCAGCTCCCTTCCACTCTACCATCGAGCTTGGAGCCGTCATCGAAGAATTTAATTGTTCCGGTCTCCGCAAAAAACTCTCTTCCAATCCTCCCTCCCTAGAGAGCAGAATCACCCTAAAAAACTTGCAAAAGCACAACAGGAGTGTTATATAAACCAAATTCACCAGGTCATGCCTCACGGAATTGACTATAGTTGAGTACCCTTTTTGCAGGCAGTTCTACCCTGAAACCGCTGAAAATCGGGCGGCCGTAATGACCGTCATTTGCTTACCAATAATATCCAACGGGAGAAGGTAAAGCATAACCTCTAAGGCACTAGTGGGTGTAGTTTTCAGCGCCCCACTCATATTCCTGTATGATAGTTTCTCTAGAGCTGGCCACTAGACACTCACACCATACTGCAGCACAGGCCTTACTACTGCCGTGTAGAGCCAGTGCACCAGCTTCGGTTTCCGACCCCATTTCCTTCCAATAGCATTTTTTCAAGAGTAGAATGCAAGAGTATAGTGGCCTTCTTCACTCTTTCTATCGTATTTGGTTTCCAACTCAGCTTACTTTCCAGAAGATTTCCTAGAAATCTCGCCTTATCAGAAAAGGCCAGCATAGTACCACTCAGATCACCATTGGTGGAACCACTTCCGGAATTTTATGTTTCCTATAGTGAAAAGAACCAGCTCTGTTATAGAAGGGGTAATCCCCAAACTACATCTGCCGGCACAACACACAGTGATTGATAGCGCATTCTGCATCACAGCCCTAATTGTACCAAGGTGCTGTCTCGAGCCAACTATTGCTACGTCATCGGGTTAAGCAACCACACCTATTATTTCCTCCTCTAGTTTCAATAGTAGTCCGACACCTCTCTGAGGTGTTCCCAGAACAACCCGTCTTTTGAAAGAGGCTTCCCCCATCCCCGTAATACTCCTGCCACCAGCGAGAATTCCTGAAAATCCAGTGATCTCTCAATTTCCCGAACCATGGCATGTACTGCCGTGTCCACGGACTTACCCTTTAGATACGCATATTGAGACTGTGCCCAGTTACTGGGTATAATTCTCGAACGAATATAGACATCCAGCAGCTTAAAGTTTAAAGTGCTTAAAACTTTCAATAGCCTCTTTTCTCTTCCGTGTATTCAGAATATCCTCTGTACATAACAATTGGGCCCCGCAGTCATCCATAGACCCGCAGTAATCCACACCCACAAACGACGCATCCTCACTTCTCGGGAAGTGAGTTTCCATCAGAATATTTAATCAGAGAGCCTGGAACAGCTGGACTGGTAAAGAGAATCTTTCTTAAGCGTGTGGTTTCCGAGACCCATACCATTATATCACAGAAGAGCCTCCACGAACTCCTTCGCGCTTTCCTTGTCTCTCTTTTATATTCTCTGGGGTATTCCTTATAGAAGTCCTAGCCTTGACTTTATCTGGATCTTTTCGCTCTATTGAAGGCAGACCCGCAGATTTTTACGGCACTCCGCAAGCGCCGAGGCCCACCAAACAGGTTTCCGCCTTCCCTCCAGCTTGGTTAATAGGCGGGCTTCCCTCTTAGAGGGGAGACATGCGCGACTCGCTCAAATCGTCTGCAAAACGAAATCTCTCCATTATATAAATTGGGTAAGACTTTCCAACCAAAAAGTATGGATCCAAATGTTATATGTAAAAAATACCAACATACTCCTAACTCAAGATATATTTTCAATGTATTTTTATTCCTATTTTTATTTTATTTTTCTATTTCTTCTGTTCATGTGAGTTGACCGCGGAATACAAATTGCTCACTGTACTCCGTAAGCTGGCCTGTGGCAACTTTTAGCAAACAACAGCCGATTGTATTGGCATTTCCCAGCCATCAATGGCCAATATTTTGCTGGTAAGGATATATATGCTTTACAGGTGTGCGATGCGATTTTGCGAGACTTCCGTGCTACCGTTCGAATTCCGTGAACCGAAGATGAGCGTTTGGTAAAAGCGGCGGCGTTAGCCAATTTTCCCCGGTGCATCTGTACCATCGAATATTGTAAGTGTTTTCAATTTAAAATAATTAAATTCGTTTCATTCATTCACACATCAATCTTATATTTGTTTGGTTATTTGCAGAGCGAAGCGTCCTCCAATTGAACGTGTTCGGCGCCCAATTTCACGGACTCAAATTCTTGAAACGTTCGCCCAGCAAAACATCTATGTACAAAAGAATAAATGATTACATAGAACACAATTTGTACACTGGTGTGTGCGAGCCCATGATGTGGAATTATGGGTGAAATTTAGTTAGCAAAATGCGCCGTGCGACGTCGGACAAAAGCCACAATTTCACTGTTTCACACACACGCCACATACAAATAACATGAAAAAGGTAAAAAAAACAGACGAAAAACCACCAATTTATTAAATAAAAATGCTCCGAAAATGGTTCTACCTTACCTTACACGAATGACGCAAGATTAATATGGAAAATGTCATGGCTGTCAAATGGTTGTCAAATCGAGCAAATCTGATATTTCATGGCCTTTAAACTGGTTTAGAAAATAAACCAATAGCAAAATAGGCCAAAATAAACCAGAAAAGTAGTGAATAATATGGATATGGTTTAAAATTTTCTGGTTTGAAATCTGGTGGTTTATTTTGGTTTGAAAACGTTCAAACCACGCTTTATAACCGAGTGAATAATATGGCCATAAGAAATACAACTCAATTCAGTTCGATACAAGCTTTTCCATAGGGTGCCTGATTGAATTTTGCTAAACAAGTTTAACTAATCCGCAGTCTGTCCAGACAAACGAGGAAGAGGCAATGGAAGCTGCTACTTCCAGTGAACCGATTGTGACCAAAAAACACTCCTAATTTTTAAAGAAATCGTCTGGGCTGTACCGAAACCAAATTTTTTTTGCTGAAAACCAGTTTTTTGTGAAAAATCATCATCCGCAAAAATGTTGCAAGATTAATTTAGAGTATTTTGGTTCATAATCTCATATTTGCTCTTTCTCATATTTGCAAAAAAACAAATTAAAAGATGGAATTAACTTAAATTTTCAAATAAAAGATTTGGTTGACATAGTTGGTTTCCTGAAATTTAGACAGGAACAACGAATTTTGATTATACAAGACAGTTTTTGCCAAAAGTCCAGTAAGTTTAATTTTTCTCTTTAGATAACAAGTGTGATGTATTTGATATCTATGTATACATGCGTGGTAAAAGAAAGCCGGGTATTGGCCACAATATAATCATCCCTCCGCATTTGTGTATACATATTTATTGGTGGCATCTAGGGATCCAAATGAGTACCAAACTATAGTGAAAAAGACGATTGAATCATAGAAGTGGTGAGTTACTCTGCAATGTCGGAGCCACACGATAACACAAACAAATTGTGTCACTGTTTCCAACTTTATTTCATCGTTAAGTACCGTCGTCGTATAGTAGAATTCAGCTGATGAGTATTAGAAGAAATTTTAAATTTAATATCGCCTAAGAAAGAGTTTGGAGTGGTAGACCAAACAACAAGAAGAAAAGCCACTGGCCACCTGTAATATAAATCAATCTCATTCAAAAAAATAAACTTCGCAAAATGTGAAATTCTAATTTTTATAAACTATGAATTCCACCAGTCTGAGAAAAAAACACTAATACTTAAGGCGTATATCGGCGTATCAAAATCACATGAAATTGAAATTTATGACTGATGCAAAGAAGATGTAAACTTTAGATACCGCGGTTAGATAAACGTAGGTATGCGTCTGAAGGTTTCTGCTGATGGTTTGTATGTCTGACATTAAACATTCCAATTTTTGTTTTAAAAGAAACTTTTCTTATTAAACAATCTTGTAGGAGCGGGAAAACTCGTTAACAAACGAGATCAGCAATTTTGTTTTTATAAACGTAATACAGAGATTATCTTACGGGGTATGATTTAATCCCCAGTCGTTTATATGTACACAAATCTTTTAGTAGATAAGGATACCAAGAATTATGGTTTGATATACAATAACAAGATATATCGTTAATCGTTGTGTACGGCAAAAAGAGATTGCCCGTAGAACAAAAAACGAAATTCTTGTAGCAGTAAATCCAATTACCTACTATAAAGATTCACGTGTTTTTATCCAAATTCAAAAAATTTGTAGAATGTGCGGGTCTACCCAAAAAAGGTATCATTAAAAATAAATAAAAATAAATATTTTAAATTCTGTGAGATAAGGACAGACAAGGTGACAACAATTATGAAAATATGATTATGGTAACGATTATAATCTATACTACAAACCAGGTTGTTTAGGACAGTGGACATAATTGAATTTTTTAATAAATTACACTTGGATAAGAAAATAGATAAAACATTGTGTATTCGCATAATAGAATCGACTGCTTCATTATTCTCACCCACAGCGTTTTAAGGGCAAAATGTATATAGAAAACGAATAAATTAATTTTCAATGATAGAGTATTAAATTTTGGTTACGAACTAACCACCTTACATCCTTATCTATCTACTCCTTATCTCCAGAATTTTTATCGTCAATTATGTTCTCCTTTAACATGTTACGTTTAATAACGACACAAAGCAACTTTAATACTAAACCAATTAACATCTTTCAGTTTACATACCTTTGTGTTTTACTTGTAGAGTACTTTTCCTTTTCTTATCCTTTGCATAAGGATATCTTAAAGCCTGAAACAAAAAATAAAAAAAAACATTAGTATTATACTCATTTTAGATGGTGGTGGTGCTACAGGTGGTGCTAATATACAGAGATTTGATGAGGTTTGGTTCCAAATATTAGAATGTTTTCCAGATTTTATGTTGTGGCGGTCGTTAAGGGTAGTGGGGATGTAAATATTTTTATGTACTTAAGTTAAACAGAAAATCGATTTTCTTTTGTTTATATTAATATTAAAATCAGTTTCATGTTTCAATTAAAAGAATAATAAATTCGAGTTACAACTGTACAATTTTTATAGTGTCATTGTGTTAATTTATGTAATTATGTTATGTTCGTTCTGATTTTGGTTAGACGAACACCAGTAAAAATATGGATTGATACTTTTCCCAATACAAAAGAGAAGAAAACTTCTATATGCTTAATTGTATTGTTATTTAACGTTTCGGCATTATTACTGTTTAGTTCGTCTTGGCCACTTCGTTTTATTCGCAATAAGTTAAATGTAAGAAGGTACATACTCGTATTACAATATGAAGATACCATTTAACCTTGAGATAACCTTAAAACGTTATTCAATTAAATATCGTTATTGTATAAGAATTTTCTATATATTTTGACCGAAATCTTATAATAATCCGATGCTCAATCTTAAACTGGAAAATACTTTTTCCCTCCTAATCGCAGACCTTTTATAATCGTTAATTCAAACCGATTATCGTTTTATTGAGTGAAGGGGAAATATACATAGGCAAGCCCTTGGCACTATTCTTTTTCGGTAGTAGTCACTTTTGGTTGAAAAAATGGGTTGACGTTATTTGTCATTAAAAAATTTTTCTTTTGGCTGTGTTAATCCCAAATTGATTTATACAAGTTATTTTAATTTTTTATTGAGTACATTTTGTTTTAGTTTCTATCGGTTTCTATCGTTGTGTTGAGATTTCAATTAGAATTTTTTGCCGTAATTAATCCTAATACTCTTTCAAGCTTAGAGTTTCAAATGATTCATTCAAAATAATTTTTCCTCTTTTAAAACAAAACGTCTTTATCTAAAGAGTGTTTTTTGGAGGTTCACATCTTTAAGTTGGCAACTCTGTTTTGTTTGACAACCGATTTGACAGCTGCCATTTGCTTTGTCACTAATTTGATTTGCCATTCCATAATGAATAGACTCACGCCAGAGCAATGCTTGTAAATTGTTGATTTTTTTTTTTTATCAAAATAATGGTTCTGTTCGCCAAACTCATCGAGCACTACGTTCATTTTCGGTTAACTATGGATCGTTTTCGCACCACGTATACTCTTAATAATAATAATCATCCAGTAAGACGTCAAACAGTGCGTACCGAACAAGCAATAGACGCTGTACAGCGTAGTATTGAGGAAGACCCAAATCAATCAATTCGACGTCGTTCGCAGCAACTGGAGATGTGTCCATCCACTTTGTGGAAAATTTTATCTAAGGATCTTGGTTTACGTGCTTCGGAAAATGGGCTGAAGCACAATTTGATATTGATGTTAATTTTCCAACCAAAATTTTGTTCAGCGATGAAGATCACTTTTGGTTGAATGGGTACGTTAGTAAACAGAATTTTCGGATTTGGAATGAAGATAATCCACAAGCCTTTGCTGAAACACCATTACATCCAGAGAAAATCACTGTTTGGTGCGCTTCGTGGATCGGCAGCAATGATTCCGCCGTCCATATGTCTTCAAAAACGATGATGGGCGGAATGTTACAGTCAACGGTGAACGGTATAGAGACATGGTTTCTAACTTGTTTGTACTCCAATTGGCTGGCATAAATCTTGCTGATATGTGGTTCCAACAGGACGGTGCCACATGCCGCCACACAGCGAGGGATACAATTAATTTACTCAAAGAAACATTTGATGAAAGACTAATTTCACGTAATGATCCTGTTAATTGGTTCACACCGAGATCGTGTGATCTAACTCCATTAGATTATTTTTTTGCGGATAAGTTAAGTCACTTGTCTACGCCGATAAACCAGAGACGATTGAACACTTGGAACACAACATTCGGCGAGTTATTAGCGAGATACGGCCGCAATTGCTGCGAAGAGTGATCGAAAAATGGATTTCCAGATTACGCTATGTACGCACCAGCTGCGGCCGAAATTATATGCAAGCATTAATGACATAAAATTATCTATTTCGTTTCACTGATACACAAAATGTTTTTCTTTGTTCTATTTTAATCTAAAATTGTGAACCTCTCAAAAAACACCCTTTAGGCTAAACATTTTGAAGGAAGATATACGGATTCTTTATCCTTTGTTTAGCTTTGAATGGTTAGCGATTAATTTGATGGTAATTTGGAAAACTATCAGAACTCTTGTGCTCGACGATTGTGAATAACAGGTTTGACATTAAACCATCCTGTTCAACGCAGTAAAATACAACTTCTTTTTTCTAAATAGCGAGCTAACAAAGTATAAAAATTTCGTATTTCTTTCTTCAAAATGTTTTGTATTTTGGAAAACATACCACCAGTATATAAAATGGATAACTGCAATATATCTCCTGTCACATTACAAGAATTAAAAGAGGAAATCAATCTCAACCTAAATACAAAGAAATCTCCAGGATATGACTTAATTGTAAGACAAATAGTAAAAGCTCTTCCTGAAAAAGGACTACGTAAACTACTCTAAATAATTAATGCAGTGTTCAGACTTAAACACGTTCCAAGTCAATGGAAAGTAGCAGAAGTAATTATGATACCTAAACCAACCAAACCACTTAATGACAAAAATTCGTATAGGCCGATTTCCTTTCTCCCAATAATTTCAAAATTATTCGAGAAACTACTCCTAAAGAGACTAAAACCAATAATAGCAGAAAGAAATCTTGTTCCTCCACAACAATTTGGCTTCAGAGAAAACCATTCAACAATAGAACAAGTACACCGAATTACAAACATAATTGAAGACGTACTTGAAAAAAAGAAAGTATGTTCAAGCTTCTTCTTGGATGTAGCACAGGCCTTTGACAGAGTATGGCATAAAGGTTTGGAATATAAATTACAACGAGACTTACCAAAGCATTTTTATGAAATTCTAAAATCTTATATATCTAACCGACACTTTCGAGCTAACTTAGATGGCGAATACTCAGAAATAAAGAAAATATCAGCAGGGTTACCACAACGTCGCGTTCTGGGACCAACTTTATATGTTCTATACACCTCGGGCCTGCCAACGATAGAGGAGACTAACATAGCGACGTTTGCGGATGATACGGCCATCTTAGCAGTTACAAATTGCATAGAAGAATCTACAAGCAAATTGCAAAGAACTACTAATATTGTCAGTACCTTGACCAAGTGATGGCGAATAAAACTTAATGAAGCAAAATCTGTTCACGTAAACTTTACCAACAAGAAGGTCGGCTGGATACCAGTGGAACTGAACTCCCAGCAAATTCCCTATACAAATACGGCAAAATATCTAGGCATGACTCTAGACGCGAAACTAAAATGGAAAGAACATGTGAAAAAGAAAAAGAAGAGTTAAACATCAAATACAGAAAGATGGATTGGCTCTTAGGAAGAAATTCTGAGCTAACTCTACATAATAAATTGATAAATTGCTACTATACCGGCAAATCCTAAAACCTGTGTGGACTTACGGTATTCAGCTCTGGGCTTGTACAAAGAAAACCAATGTCAATATCATCCAGTCATTCCAAAGAAAAGTCCTTCGTGGAATAGTTAATGCTCCGTGGTACATAAGAAATGACAACCTCCATAGAGATCTGAAGATGGATTTCGTTAGTGAAGAAATAAGCAAACATGCGAGAAAGCACATGCAACGTATTAGTCTACACCAAAATGCTGAGCCTGTGGTACGTCGCATGTTGGATGATTCAAACCCAGTAAGACGGCTGCGAAGGAAGAAACCGCGTGATCTACAAGATCCAATCAGGATCGACTAAAAATATAATAAAATTGTAAAGGGGACTAACCAAAGGGCTACAATCCTCCAAACAAGAATATAAATTATGAAAGATAAATTACTAGATGATTTGTAAATCAGTTCTAATAAATAAACATAAAAAAATGTTTTACGCTCACCTGATGAGAAGACTGATTTTTTCAAATCAATAATTCATCCGTTCGAAACTGATTGTTGGGATTCTTACAAATTTTCCATCTATGAGTCAAACAAATTTGAAATTTATCCGCGGTCCAGCGATAATGGAGGAAAAGTATAGGGTGGTTGGGAAGTTGATTGTGTATAAGTAGGTGTCGATTATATCATAGTCGTTGTAAATGGATGGATTTCTTCCTATGATTGTGTATTTAATCGAGAGCACTGAAGATAGACCAATGTACGGAACAATCACAATAAAAACCATTACAATAGAAAAACAGGGCTGTTATGCCCTTTATGTTTAAAGCAATATTTTTATGGATCACATTTAATTTCATCATAGATAAATTAGATAACCACCCAGATACCGAAATATGGAAAGAATACTCTATGAAGAACTGTGTATAATTTATCGCCAAAGCCATTAAGGAATTAAAGCAAAATACCCAAGGTTCCAAACAAAAAAATGTGGCCAGCGGTAGTCGACGGTTTACACGTTGTACCAGAGGTAGAAGCTGAATTAAAAAAAGCTTTAGCGCATTCGATCGGAGGTGAAGGATTTATTGATATCACATTGGAGGAGGTGCACGAATACATGAGATTAGAAGAAGACTTAACTGAAGAAGATCTTCTGATTTTATTTGTCGAAAACCAGAACTTAATGAAAGAGAATTAAGATTTATTGGAATCCGAAGAGACACCAACATTTAAACCAAACATATTACAAGAGGGAACCGACATAGCCCATAAATTAAGATCTGTTTTCGAGGAGCATGATCCAGATATTGGGAGAGGGCTAAAATTTCATCGCGAAGTAGACATAATCATGGCACCATATTACGAAATTAAAAAACAGTTTGATATGTCTAAAAAGCAGACATTAATTACAGATTTCATAAGTTGCAGCACTACATCTGCTCCTAATGAAAGTTTTTCGAGCGACGAAACTGTTATTATGAATAAATGCAACAGTGATTATATTTTGTTACGAACTAAATAAGAGAGAAATGAATTCTCTAATAAATTTAGAATAAAATGGATTTTTTTATTTTTAAACATATCTTTACTGTAGAGATGTCGAATTTTGCTGAAATAAAATGTTTTAGATAAAAACTCGTAATGTCCGGTCAATTTTAAAAAAATAATCTAAACCAATATTGTTTGAAACTTAATATAAATTTTTTTGGTTTAAACGAAAAAGCTTCTATGAGAGTTGTCACTTCTGGAAAACCAATTTCAACTAAAATCACCGAAATTTCCCAATTTGTAGAAAAAAACTCACGTATGAAGCTTCACGACACCACAGACGCACGAGATCCAAATTTTATTATTACTTTACAAAAAAAAAAAGTTTTTTTTTGTAAAAAAATTGTCATCCTACTTTCAAAATATTTGCAAAAAACGAATCTCAGATGGAAGCTGTCACGTCCGGCGGGCCGATTTCAACCAAAGTTCACTCGGATCTAACAATTTTGGGAAAAAGCTTAAGTATGAGGTGTCATACCAATCAATCAATCCGTCTGGACAGTACAGGGCAGAGTTTTTGTTGAAAAACTGTTTTTTTTGGCAAAAAAATCATTTCCGCTTAAATCTTGGAAAACTGTCCTGAACAGGTATTGTTGCAACTTTATATTATAATCTTTTAGTACATAATCAGTTTTTCTATAAATGATATGCTTGGGATCTTCGAATTCACGAGAAAAGCTTAAATATGAAGTTTCACCGCGATCAAACAATCTGCCTAGGTTATAGAGAACCAACAGACATTTAGTCTAAAAGGAACCACATACGCATGTACAGAGATTTTTTAAAACCCACTTTTTTGATTTAGGCGATATACCCAATGGTAAAATTACAAAAATCTTGACGTATCTCGTGCTCTAGTACTCTGCGTGCTCTACGCATAGTATTGAGGGTACAAATAAGTTTTGAGTTTTTTTTAAATAACAATGTCTGGTCAATACGTCTGGTGAGGTAGGGCATCAAATTGAAGCGCCTCCAAAGTTTCCATGACGACTCTTGCAACATGTGGCCGTGCCGAAAGATCACTTTCTCTTGTCTTTTGGCATATTGTGGTCGTGTGAGCTTCAATGCTCGGCTTAATTGCATCAATCGTTGTTGACAACGTTCTTTAGTGATGCTATCATTAGGCTTGGGTAGCTCATAGTAGATCACTCCGAATTGATCCCACCAGATGCACATCATTAGCTTCTTGCCATGAATATTCGGTTTGGCGGTTGAATTTAATGCATGACCGGGCTTACCCCACGATTTTCTACGCTTTGGATTGTGATAGTGAATTCACTTTTCATCCCTGTCACGATTCGATACAAAAAATCTTTCCGATTTCGAAGTTTCTTGGCTTGAATTCATACGGAAACCGATTTTCTTGTTTTTGCACCATATTCATAGTCTTAAGACGGTTTTGAATCGCTTGTGCAGTTGCTTTCAAAGTTTCAGCGAGCTCCTCTTGAGTTTAGCATGAATCTTGGACCAATAACGCCTCCAACTCAGCGTTTTCAAACTTTACTGGTCTCCCTACGCTTTCTTTGCCACTGGTGTCAAAATCGCCACTTTTAAAATGGCACAACCAGTATTCAATGTTTTTATTGATGGAGTAAGTTCCCCATATGATTCACACGGCAATCGATGTCCATCAGCTGAAATTTTCTTCAAATTAAAACAACAAAGCAGCGCTTCCCGCAAATTGTGTTTTGTTGGCACAAAGGTTTTCATGGCTAGAACACAAAAAATATATTGTTTACACTTCAGCGAAATGACTCATACTGAAGTTTAGAGGAAAACGATGACGCTTTAACAACATGAATATAGAGGGCCCGATGCGATTTAATACTAGTTACGTCGTCTTTTGTAAATCCCTCAAAACTTATTTGTGCCCTAAATAAATGTTTTGCAAACAAAAAGGGGAACATAGCACCATTCGTTACGCCAGGCAGATTAACAAGAGGAGCGGTCAATGCACATAGGTTTACGGTGTAACTGCCGAAACTTGGAATTAAGGAAGCTCGAATTATTTTTCGAACATCCAAGAAGTCAAATTCGCTTAACGGTTTCGAATTTCCGTTGGGCTATAAACTTAAAATTTAAAACAGCAACAACCTTTACTTGAAGGATTGCGCATTGGATGCAGGAGCTCTGTCAGTTTCAAGGAGCTAAGACAGTCTACGAATCTGCACTACGCCCAATTAAAACTAAACGTTGTTACAAGCTGGCTACTGCCAACCTGCAGATATCACTAAGCACCTGCAGAGGCCTCCACGGTGATTTTTTTGCCGGCTACGTTCTCAGGGAGAAGTGCTAAGGTCGTAGGGTTTGAGGCATACAGGGCTCCTGGCTTACACCGTGATGCTACAGAAATTTAGGGGAACGCAAATAATAATAAAATGTAACCGGAGTTCCGCCGAAACTCTTCGGCCGGAACCTGAGGAACGAACACAACAAAATTATAAACCGAGAGCGGTGCCTTGGTGCGCGCATCCATCCGAATTCAAACGGGGACAAGCCCTGGTTACGGAATCGGATGCGGGCCCCAAGGAACCGCAGACACTACGCCGACACAGAGGGAGTTTCCGCTCCCATCACACCACACCGAAAAAATTTAATAATTCATTTTATTTCTAGAAAAAAACAACAAAATGGAAAACAACTTCCCCCTCCACCCGCACCAGGAGAAAACGAGAGAGAGAGAGAGAACAATACGCACCGAGCGTGCACCCGTTGTGCGGCGCTCGATTACAAAATATAATATTTAGAAATTTAAGATAATAATGAAATATATAAAAAAATAAAATCAAAAAAATTAAAAATATAAAATTAAAAAATGGTACCTTAATATATATAAATAAAAATACCGGTGCGGCCTTGCGCGGCCGTCATGCCACAGGTGATGTGCCACACCCGGACCGTTGCGGTGCCTTTCACCGTTACAAAAAAAAAAATAAACTCGAAAAACACGAGGGGCCGGTTGGCCACCCGTACGTAGCGACCTTGTGCGGTCGGACGTTGCGGGGCCTTTCCCCGATACCAATAAAACACGAGGGGCCGGTTGGCCACCCGTACGTAGCGACCTTGTGCGGTCGGACGTTGCGGGGCCTTTCCCCGATACCAAAAACTCGAAGGACAGCCGGTATGCCTCGATAGGCTGCCTTCCTGTTGGACGTCTTTGCGCCGTACCAAATTATGCCTCGATAGGCCACCTCTACCGTTGGGCGTCTTCGCGGTAAATAATAAAAAAAAAATTACGTCATCCGTGTAATTTTCAGCACTCGTTTAATTTCGCGTACCGTTGAAATGGGGCACACGTTAATATTTAGCGTTGAAAGGCGGTATCCGCGTAATTTTAATTTTTAATTTTACTCGCAACACAATGACCACCATACACAAAAAACTTAAAAAAACACTTTAATACTTTTTATACAATTATTCTTCTTAATCTTTTCTCAAAAAATAATATTTTATTAATTGTAAAATCACAAGTAATATAATTTGAAATTATTATGTTTTCCCATTTCGGCCATATTGTTGAAATTTAATTTTAAAAATTTTTTTTTATATTTTTACCAAAATCCAGAAATGACTTTTACTTTCAAATCCAAAACTAGACTATTAAAAAAAATCTAAACTTGACTTTACTAACAATCAATACTCGACTGCCCATTAAAAAACTCTTACGCCGCACAAACGACGCGCAAAACATTCCAGAAGAATTGTCTTTCTTCTCTGTCTCTCGTTTACATCAATTCGCATTGATGTAAACGAGAAGCATATAAAAAAACATTCTTATGAAATGTTTTGCTTTACACACCACTCGATGTACATTGCTCTCCCTCTCTCCCATTTTCGTACAATCACTACCAACCAAACAGAAAGAAACACACAGGAATCCATCCACCATTAACCGCGTTTAGATATAAAAAAAAACGGGCTAAAGAAACGTTGCGTAAACCAACCGATGAGAATCCATTAGGGCAAAGAACGCAGTTGCGACAGTACAGTCGTAACAACGTAAACATAAAAATATTGCTTTTGGTGGGTTTACGAGTGCTTTTCTAAGAAAGCCGTGCAGACGTTGAGGATGACGAGCGCTTTAGACGGCCCAGCACATCAACAACTGACGAAAACGTGGAAAAAATGAAAAAATGATTAAGAACGAATTGTCGAAAAACAAACATCCAGAATTGTGGCGAAACTTCTCAGGAAAATAACTGGAACATACTGGTTATATTACCATAAGCGGTTTTTTTTTCATATTGGACAGAAACCGAAATGTGTACGGAACCAAGATTCATTATAATTTGTTAACTTTTCGAAAGTACCAATGTTTGTGTTCAAATTTCAGCACTAGAAACAGCATAAATTACTAGAGCGAACGCAAAGAGGGTTCCCTTTGCTACGAGATAAGCAAAGGGAACCCTCTTTGCATCCGCTCTCCTAATTTAAGCCGTTTCTAGTGCTGAAATTAGAATACAAACATCGGTACTTTCGAAAAGTTAACCAATTATAATGAATCTTGGTTACTTCTATGCTTAATGGAATGAACAACTGGTCGGCGAAGAGAATGGTGTTTACGTACATTTAAGAAACATTTGTACTTCCACTGAAAAGATAAGGTGCTGGCCAGGTTTTCTCACTATTCGCTTTTGAGGTCGAATTTTAGGCAATACTACCATCAACCAAGAGCTTTCTTGACTGTCATGAATTATCTAGAATTATCTAATATTGGTTAATAATTATGTAGTGGTAATAAAGCAAAGTCCCGATGCTGAGATAAAGGAAAACTGGTCTGAAGCTGTGAAGCCAAAAAAGCACGATGATGGTCCATTTATAATAATAACTAAGAAATTACGAATTTGATGTTGAGGCCATCATGATTAAGATTTTAGGTTTACAAATATTCCATCTATTGTTTTTATTAAGTTCAAAAAAAATATTTATTGTGCAATGACACTCCGAAAATTGTTTGACAAATGAAAAGACGAAACTATGCCATTTTTAGTTATGTGTTCGTTTACAATATAACAATGCGTTTTGGTGTGGGCTGATAGCCTCATTAGACGTTATTTCTTCGAAAATGAACGTGAAGTTGTAGTAACAGTGAATTAGTGAGCACTATTGGATGAAATTGATTTAGATTATCTTTGGTTTCAACAAAACAGTACCACTTGTCATACAAATCCTGGACTTATTGGTAACCAAGTTCGATGATCACATAATTTTAAGAAATTCTATTCGTTTTTTGAAAAGTAAAGCGTATACCAATGATCCATAAAATATTCAAGATCTTAAGAACAGCATTCGAGCTGAAAATGAGGTCAATGGCCTGCTTTTATTAAACAATGGCCTGCTTTTATTTATTAAACTGCTTTTATTGGAAAAGTCATCAAACATTTTAATGTTAGGATGCAGGACTGTAACAGAAGCCTTGGTGGTCACATGAAAGATGTTGCATTCCATACATAAATGGCATAGAACAAACTTTCATTTTCAACAAAAAATTTGAATTTACGACATACATTATGTGTTTTTGATTAATATAAAAGAAAACTAACAGATGGAACACCCTTTACCATAGACTAGAATAATATTGCAGATACGTGCCAATTGAAATAAGAAAAGTTAACCGCTGGGTGCCACTAGAATTTAGATTATTTTTCACTAACCGGAAGCGTCATTTACTTTGAAGATATTTAATAGAACTAGTGAGATACTCAAAGTGCATTAGCACCCGTCAAATTTTAAAGATTAAACGAAATGCTCGTTGTAAAATTTAAATTTTTTTCTAAAACTGTTTTTAAACGTTTCTAGCTTGACATTTAAAGTCATCCTCACTTTGATCAAGGAATCGAATGATACCGTTCGTGACAGTCAGTAATGGATAGCTAAGAAGTATGCAAATATGTCGATGCGAATTTTCTTAATGTTTTAATTAATTCGGTACAGTCCCTGTTTAAATTTTGTAATGTAACTTAAAGAAGCCTTGAATCAAAATCTTATTGCTAATTTGTATGTGAAATTTGAACTGAGCCGGATTAATTTGTGTCATAAGTATTTATTTGAATGAATGAAATATAGACAATATTTTTCTCCAATCAAATACTCATTCTACTAGTTTTACTAAGAAGCCCAAAAAAGTCGTCCAAAAGCTAAGTTTGTATAAAAAAATAAGCAAGAAAGCAAATTTTTTATTTGACTAGAGAAACAACTTTTTACTTATAAAAACTTTTAAATCCGACTCAAAAGTAATAAATAAGTTTTTCGGACTGGTAACTGAAGAATCAACAAAAATCAACAAAAACGTTACTTGAAAGGAATTTTTTTCCAAAATCAAAGAATATAAAGTAGATGAAACCTTTGACATGAAACAAATTTCCTACTTAAAACATTTAGTAGCTTTTTGTAAATATCTGCCCTGTAAAAAATTTTGTAAATCCTCCAGTTCATCAGTTCGGAAAATTTATTTGTATAGTCGAATTCGATTTAATATCTATAATAAATTATTCAATGAATTTTTTATTATTAAGTTAGTTTATTTAAAGCCATTTACGATTATTAGCCACCAACGGTCTAATACCTTTAATTCTATGCTTCGGCCCTGACCGTGCTCTGACAGACATATATAATGTCATAACCAATTCAATGTCATTTTTTAAACGATTGGAACTTGGCAGGGAGGGGGCATCCACGTGCCAAGTGGTACATGAAGTCACCCTCAATTTGATCAAAAAATCCAGCTGTACCATTATTGTTAGTCGGTCGCGGGACTACTTGTATTTACTGTGCAATATTCTTTTCTAATCAAAAATCTTGGCCGACTTGGATATTTGTCCGTCTTTCTGTCCAGAAAGGTGGAATTAACAGCTTTTAATTTTTGGTTCGCTGGCAAGGAGAATGGTACATCCCCCAAAACCTTTTTACATCTCTAAATTCCAAGAGGCACAGATATGAGTTATTTGAGACAAAAGGATTTGCAGAATTTTGATTAATAGATTGCATTTATAATTGTCGATCGACAACGACAGTCCCAAATGTTTTCGATAATCATCAGTAAAATGTATAGCACGTTGTATATGCCAAAATTTTAAATTTCTTCTGTCTAGGTAAAGCCACCGTCTATCAGATTTTGTGGTTATTTTTATAGATTATTGAGGTAATACGGTTACTGCAAGTGTATGTTTAAATTTAAAACACCGCAAATTGTCGTTAAGATTAATTAGATTTTATTTTTACTATAGACTACTGCATTTAAACTCTAATATAGCGGATATCAATTTTGTTAAAGTATCTCAAATTTCAAGTTACAAGCATCATCCCTTAAAACGTCCTTTCATTTATTACTAGGAGCAACATGGAAAACTCCGTTGTCACGTCATTAATCTATTCATTCACAAACAATTGTCCCAGCCATTCACACAACATGACTACAAAGTAGAAAACTCTAAAAAAATTATATAATTAGTGATTCTAGCTCTGAAAATGCCATTTAAATATAATATTTTATCAGCTCTCGGTAATCTTTGATTGAATTTATTATTTTGTTTGACTATTAGTTAAAATCGCAAAACTGAACCTAGAAATCGCTTTCGTTACCCATAGCTGACCTATTTATGTTTTACATATAAGACAGTGCCTTATAAAATCATGGAACAAATATTTTTAAAATACAGCAAGAAAAAAAATTCGACAATCAAAACAACTTATGACATATGTTTGAGACAGTAGAACTAAATTTAACTGTGTAATGTATTTATTAAAACGCTCTCAAATGCTCTCAAGTTTAACTGGTTTTACCTATAATTCTCTAACACATCTAAAACTTCTGGGAAACGATTGTGCTACAATGTGGTGTAAATTTACCCCGGTTATTCTAACCGTAAGCATCAGAAAAACATTGGAACCATTAGACCCAACCGCGGAGACGAACATTAAAAGTTTTCTAAAAAATGAAAAAGAACGGCATTTTCTCTATAATCGAAGAAATGAAAAAATGAAGAAAAAATCCGATAGGCGTGAGGAAAAAATAAAACTTATAAACGCGTTGAACAGTCCCAAGTAAAACTGGATCGATATTTGTAAAGGCCCGGAACGGGCTATACGGGCTATACGTGACGAGGTGGCATATGCCAATGTAGTATGCAATTACAATAAACGTAAATGGAAGAATCTTTATGGCCCAATTTGATACAGAAATTTGCTAAGTTGCATCAAAACACTACCGTATCGAATGCTGAAATTTTAATGCGTTAATTATATAACATAAATGTTTCATTTTTTACAAGTAAATATATTTTTTATTTCCTATTCCTGCAGTGGATGTGCTTCTTCCTCATCATCATCGTATAATAATCACAATTATATTGGTGATTCCTTGTGTATCATTTTTTATTACTTGCTGGGACGATTTGGAATCATTTTGCACCAACAAATTATAGAATACGGAATTCTCGAATCCGGTTTTGTCGTTATTTAGAGTATGGTTAGATTTCGTTACACTTCTAACATTATTCACGAATTGCCCCTTATTAAAATGAATGACTTAATAAAAATGATGTAGATAAAAACCATTTGCCACACAAAACGATTTCGATTGGTTTATTCCTACTCTGAAAATATTACCCTCAGAAATTATAGTACATTCGAGTTAGTATACTTGGAAAAAAGCTAGGGTAGACAAAATTACCCTGGATAGTACCCTAATAAGGCTTGGAGATAGGAAAAAGCTTGGAGAAAGGTACTAATTATTTTATATAATTTCTCGATATTTCTGTGGTGTGAAATTAAAATCAAGTGAAAAAGATATTTGCACTCATCCCTCGATTTACACGTTAGATTTATTCCAAGAACTACTCCAAGAAAACTACGTTAGCCAATACTTTGTAGGCAGTGGTCAATAGAGCTATGCCACGATTGTTACGCACATTTAAGAGACGATGCGATCGCCTAGATTTGATGCAAGAGTAGCACATCCAATTTTAATCAATTCTGGAGGGATTCCATCTAGGCCGCGTGTATTTCCATTTTTCGATCTACTAATAGATCTTCTTCTGTGGGATATTCGAGAAAAACTTCCTCAACCGGCGGAGCAATTGCTCTAGTGGGGGTCGCTTCGTCATTCCGATTTAGTAGATTTTGTAAGTAGGTTTGCCATACTGAGAGAAAATCAACCACGTTTGATCTCAGCTCTCCACTCTCGTCTTTGATGGCTGTACTTCTTGGATATAAGTTTTTATATCGATGTTTGTTTTGCATGATCTCATATGTTCGAGCTTCTTTTGCCGGAGGCATTTAGTCGTAGCTTTCTTAGCACGGTGATATTCTGCTAGAGTGCTTCTAGTGTTGCAAGCCAACCACTGTTCACGAAGCTCTTGTTTATTTTCAATAACCAGGTGGCATTAATTTGCGGGATCTAAGAGGCCTTCTTCTAATAGTATTTTGCGCCGCGGTAGTTACGCGACTGTATAGCATATACCATTGCTACTAGATGTTAAGAGGAGTTTCTTTGTTGTTATTGTGCCGGTCTATGTAGTAAGTGACAACTGATTGGTAACACCGCAGTGATGCTTCATCTTTTAAAGCATCGACGTTCTATCGAGCACCCAAGTTTGAACTTATTTCTGAATATGACAATCAAAAGATCGCTGTCCAGGTTTGCAAGATCTAACGTCGGATATGCTCTTAGAGACCATGACGTGATCGATTTGATTTTCCGTTCTCCCATCATTCGATCTCCATGCTATTTTATAGATTCCTTATCTGGAATTAACGTACTTGGGACAACTAAGTTGTACATTATTGCAAGATCAGTGGCACGTTTTTCGTTGTTGTTGTTATTAGTTATTAATGAGTTACTCCAGCTCGAAAACGCATAGATTTTTGATGTCATCTAATTTATCTTCTGTGGATGCACGTACATTAACGATAAAGTACGGAGTCTGATGTTGATATCAGATGTCAGGTCGTTAGTCATTAGTTTACAAATTAGTAACGTTACTTTCGTTCTTTTCAAAACAATGAAAAAAATGAGTTTCGTGAGGCGATTAAAAACTGGTTCTGATGAGAAAAAATACCTTTGAAGCAAAGCAATGGCTTGATAAATGTTAAAGGCCTCTGTTCATCGAAAGAAACCGTCAAACATTGGTTTGCTGAACTTAAACGAGACCGTACAAACACCGATGATGTTGAATAGATAAAAAGATAAAAAACATGCACAATATCGTTTTGGAAGAGATTTTTTGCATCACTATGTGACTAGGATGAACCATGGATCCGCCACTAGACTCTAGAATTAAATCGTTAATCAGCTGAATAGCCAGCATCCGGTGAAAGGCGTCTGAAGCGACCAAATTGCTTGAATTGAAGTCCAAATTACTTCCCCATCCACCGTTTTCTCCGGATCTAGCTCCCAGCGACTACTACTTGCCCGCAGACCCCAAAAAATGCTCCATGGAAAGAGGTTTGTCGTCAAACGTGGAAGTCCTTAGCCGAAACGAACACCTATTTTGAGGCCAAAGGTGAATCGTTCAACATAATGGGCATCAACGTATTAGAGAAAAAATGTTTTTAGTAGTTAGCCTCGGGACTTATTGACCAACGAGTTTACGTAGAGTACAAAAACAACAATTAAATAGAAAATCTAGGATGTAAAATTTATTGTTGAGTAAAATATTTTAATTGTTCTTTTCGTCTTTTACAGGTTTAAATAGAAGTGGTCTGAGATAAAATAGTATTGTTTGAGGAAATATTTTTTTTTTCTGGGATGAAAAACTGGGCTAACTTTGTATGCTTGAAATATCAAAATAATAGCTTGCAAATAACAAAATATTCACAAAATGTAAGAAAAAAAGACAGACATGAACTAAGCATGAGTTTTGACCTGCACAACGTACCTTTGCTTTTGTAAAAAATACTCTTAACCAAAACATAAATTTATTTTGAACTCATATTATTATACGTTACAGTCACTGTAGAGCTGTCCTTATTTAAAATTTTTAAATTGCTCTACTTGGCCTGCTGGTATATTTCTGAAAGAAGGTTAAAACATCATTTCGCCTCAACACATAATTTACACAATTTAAATGTAAACAACAAAATATCTAAATTAAATTGGGTATTCAACTTTGGTATTTATGGCATTGCAAGTCAAAACCCTCATTAAATGTCAATTAACCCAAATATCGATCAACATTTATGTTAGACTGTAGTCTGAGGCGAGGACCAATTCAAAAAGACTGAGAGCCACCGATATTTTATAAATTTCAAACACATGTTGTGTGTTTCAACAAAAAATACAAAAACCATTTATTTTCGTTCATAAAAATATAATTGCATATTTAACTATCCATGTATAGTATGGCTGTCATACATACGTTAACTACACACTACACATCCATACATATGTACTTCATACCACTTAAAAATGCTACTTTAATAACATATTTGTGGTACAAAATGCCACCACCACGACCTCTCTATGTGGGTATAATCATGTGGGAAGGATTCATATAACAATTTTGGGGTCAGGCGGATTGTAAATTATATGTGTAACATACATCATTTCTTTTTACAAAACTGATGCATGAATTTTAATTATGTACGAGTACATTAAATGTACCATAAATACGAGGATTGGAATGGCTCGTACGAATAGCCTATAGACAAAGTAGAGAGTTTAAAGTTTGTAATTCTTGTGGTTGGTACATATGTAAGTAACGTTATACGAGTTTGTGTACATAATGCCACGAAGACCTGAAATCGAATTGAGTACAAAAAAGTTATGAAAATTTAATTTTCCTTTAACATTGAGTGTGTACCAACAAAAATTTCCTCTTTTTAGGAAAATGATTATTCCTCTTCTCTATGTATTTGGTAAAAGAAAATTTAATATTACATATTAGAAAGTAACTGTACATTGTTGTTTTTGTAATTATGAAAATCGTAATAAGAAAATTAGATAAAATAGAAGAACTATGCTGGGGGTAAACTTTTATGGGAGACCACTGGCATGGCATGCCATATCGAAAATGGCAGCCACATTATATAGATGTTCAATTGGTTTATTTATGTGTGTGGCAATTTAATTAACCGGTGTACATTTGGATGTATACATATGTTGGACCTGGGAATTCGAAGGAAACAAATAAATAAAATTTAGGACGAACATGTTTGTTGTTTTAGGATGTTTGTATGAGGTTCAAAAAGAAATATTTCGAATTTTTTGTGTAAACATAATATTTTGATATGTACGCATAAAACGAAATTATAAGCAGATCATGGTTTCACGCACATAAATGTTGCACGTGCACATTTATAATCGTCGTTCAACATATTTTATATTATTTGTGCTGATTTGAGATTTTTTTTTACAATTCAGATTTAGAACAAAATAGTCAAATGAACAGAACAGATTTAGAACAAAATAGTTGAATTAATTAAAATGATTTTCATTCTGTATGAGTAGAGCATCCAAATCGGCTATTCCAACAAATCTGGCTGTTCCGAATGGCGTATACAAAATAAGTCGGCTCACAGAGATGGGCGAGGTAGATTACGCAATGTAATCGACGCGATTGCCAACACGTACTATATTACTTAGATTAAATAGCGATTTATTGCATTCCTGACGCCATCAATGTAAAGAACGTCGACGATCTAAGAAGTGGTACAATATTAATTTTATCAATATTTTTCTTTGTTAGCAATTACATTTATTTAATTATTTACATTTTGATGCAAAATCACATAAATTTTTCGTTACCCAACTTCTACGCTGGTCTAAATTAAGCGGAGACCTCTGGATTTGTTTTACATTCGATTCTTTCAACATTATAAAGTAAGTTGCACAACAATTTCTAATGTGTTACAGACATTTGTCTAAAAACATGGATTAACTACTAACAATAAATATATTTCAGTAGATTGTTTGATATGCGCGCCATCTCGTATGAAATAGACTTATTTATCGCGATGGAAGATTTATATCGACCACGACGATGTACACTGTTGATATTTTATTTTCGTTTTTTCTTACATCTGTCACCGGCCAGTAGCCACACATAATGATTTTCAATGATGACATACAATTAATGATATTTCATATTAATGATGAACAGTCCAGTCCCATGAAACTAAATGAACTCACAATATTTGATTATGTGGTGGTGCCAATATAGACCTACAACTGAAATTCAGGACATGCTTTAAAATTCTATATTTAAAATGAAAAATTAAAAATTCAAAGTTGTTGAAAGGTGCAAATTTCGATATATGATCAATTATTTGAAACGAATTAGTTTTCAAAATTATTAATTTCGATATAACATTTCTGGAATATAAAAGACGAAATTTCCAATTTCGGTTCTAAATGAATTTTTCAGAAATTGGAACTCTTCGCTCTTATATGGCCCTACGCTTTTCGTATCATTTCCTCATCTCATTTGACATGTTTTCGTTTCCAGAGAATATTTTTGGCTCGGTACATTGTCGTTTCCAGTGAACTGTTTTTCGGTGAATTGTCGATTACTGTAACTTGTGGTTTTAGGTGAATTGTCGATTTCGGTGAATTATTGTTTTCGGTGAAATGTCGTTTTCGGTGAACGTTTTCGATCTATTGTCGTTTTCAGTGAATTGTTTTTCGGTCAATTGTCGGGCTACTCTCGAAATCGAAATAAATCAAAATGCTTTCTTAATCTCATAATCTTACTCGTTGTAATATGCAATTATCTAGATTTTCGTTTATAGAAGTTTGGGCTATCTTCACAAAGGTATGATCAAGATAGATTAAGCAAATCTAATTCTACCTAACAATTCTAGTTCATTAAAATTTCAAAACTAAAGGTATGAAACTTAAAATGTTGTAGAAAATATTTAATATGGATTCGGATAGATTTTTTGTGAGTAATGGTGGTGGGTAATGACCGGGGAGTAAATGCCCTGAGTAATGCCCAGACAATTAGCAGGGAGATAATGTCCTGTTACGATCAAAAACAAGTATATGTGACAATTTATCTTTACATAAAATTTCCTCACATGTTCTTCTATTGTGTTGTGCAGAAAGCGTAAAAATTTTGTTTAGTGTGAGCTTAACTACTGATAGTATTGTTGCGATCTCGCCTATTGATTTGATGGGCAAACAATCACCGAAGGCGAGACATTTATTCAGAGAAAGTAGCTCAATTAAGATTTAGGAAATAATTAATATTTTTGTAAGATTGGTGACATCGAGGTTTCAGTAGTAGCATTAGAGATAGTTTTATAACAATTCTGTTGTATAGCAGATTATAGTAGCAAGCCTAGAATTTTTCATCGGTATATAAACACGAGTGCAACTAACACAAAAGGGGAGTCATTCAGGAGATGCGGTACGCGACAGATTAAAAGCGAAAGTTAACAGTACCAAAAATTAATAGTGATGTTTTAAGTGAACAATTGTGCGATTTTTTATAAATTATATAAAGTGAATTTTTAATAAATAATAGTGGTGACAGCTGTGGGATTATGATATTAGAAGATTGCCGTGTTTTTATTAGCGCCCGATAGATTTATCCTGTACCTAGACAGCCCCTATCCATTTCATAGCTAAATTTGAAAAGGTCTTTGTTTCGTACAGACGTTAAACCAAAGCAAACTCCATTCTCGTGTACAAATTTTGACATAATGTCAACTTTTCTTTTGTTTTGTAGTTGCAAAAATTTTTTATACGAAATTGTTTAGGTTTTCAGTAAAAAACATGGTTTCTGTGTATTTGTGAAGAAAACCAAGAAAAACTAAACAAATGACAAACAACTATAAACACAAAAAAAATTATTTTTGATTAGTAGCGACACCAGTGAACAATAGTTGCAGTTTCAGTAGAAATTGCCCATTCGGCGCCGGATAGTGCTCGAATAATGAAACACGGCTGCTGGGTGTTAAGGATTTAACGGTTGCGGAGTTCAAATTCCAATTAAAGCAGCGTAATTTACCGACGGGTGGGTGGTTGCAAAAATTAACTAATATTGCGACTGCGTGAGGCTATGGAGAAGCAAAGATTAGATCCGGATACTTATGAGTTCGAAAAGGTAATAGAGGAAAACTAGATAATAAACGTGTGATTTTGGAGGCAGTTCTCAGACCACCTGGAATTTTCGATATGACACAATTATAGGCTGTTATAACTCAACAAAGTAAACAAATAGTGCAAGAACTGAATCAAAAATGGGCAACGAATGATTCGAGAAGAAAATAAATGAAAAGTTTCTAGAGGTAGGCGTCGAATTGGAGAAAGTACCAAACGATGTGCATCTACTTTCCCTAGAAACAAATGAAACAACATCGCAGGTAGTCCAGGCAAAACACTCAAATAAACTCAAGCCACCGATATACGATGGAACAACTTCATTTGGGATTTTAAAATTCTAATTTGAAACGGCTGCCAACAGAAATGCATGGGACGTGGGTCATGCCACAGAATTAGTAGTAGTGCTTAAAGGAGCAGCAGCCGAAACATTTCCAAAAATGATTGCAACACTTACAGTGAGAAAATGAAGGCACTGGATCAGAAATACGGAGTGACCAAAATCGAAAACTATATCGCATCGAGATGAAAGTACCAGAAGGTCGGAGAAGCTCTTCAAGAATATGCAAAAGAGATCAAGCGACTAGCACATTTAGCGTACTCAAATATGTGTGCCAATTATCTAGAGACAGCCAAAATGGATGTATTCATTGACTGCATTCGGGATCCAGAGACACACAAAGCGATGGTTTTGTCACCGAACTTTCACTGAGACTCAACAATCTATTATCAAACCATCACTTAAGGTACGGCTGGTTGAAATAAACACCGAGAAAGATTCCGTGACAGTAGGAATATCTGTTGGACATGTAACAAGGTGGGTCATATCTCGTGGGACTGCTCTGCGGTAGGTCACCATTACCAATGCAGCGGAAATCAATGGAAGACAAAGCATAGGCAAAGGACGAGGATCCAAGTAAAGTGTCGTTAAACTCCAACGAGCCAGCTTAAAGAGGCAGAAGCAGCCTCCCACAACTAATTGCCCCATCACATCCATCCCTATTTCTAGATTAGCACAAAGTGGTGTCAGCTTGATAATAAGAGGTGATATTGATGGGTAAAGCTGTGTGATTAAATTATGATGTCTTTTGTTAGAAGCCACCACAACATTACAACCCCTAATATAATAATATCCATTTTATCTTTATCGTGAAAATCAAAATTAAAAACTTTAAATATAACATTTTTTCTTAAACAACGGACTAAAGTTGGTGTTTATACGTAACACCCGTTTGCTAACTTCTAAACAAATTTTATAATGAAAATTATTTCAAAAGATATAAGAATTATATTGTTATAATTCGTATACCCTTTGAAATAATGTTCATTATAAATTTTTGTTTTACATCTTTAATTATTTAATATTTCAGAAAAGTTTTGAAGGTAAAATTTTGTAAATCTACAAATGTTCTGGTTTGTTAGGTGTATTAGGACTCATTATCCTATCAAATTATAATTAACATTTATAATAAAAGGTTTAACGAAAATTTGCTACATTTGATGTTGCCTTCTTTCTTCATCTTAGTACACCTACCAGTAATGTTGTAAATGTGTTATTGAAAATTTCGTACACCCGTAGCTGATAAACTGAAGGTGTTGCATTCAAACACTATTTATACTTGCAATTCATATGTTTCTAGAATAGAAATTAAATATTAAAATGTAATAATTAGATGCAAAATATTTATCTGTAATAATTAGGCAGGCAGGAGAATTATCTAGAGAAAAATAATTATTAGTCTAGAATTTTAAGCAAATTTTGAATTGAACAAATAAAAATACTTAGCTTGGTTACATAATGGATTGTGGAGATGATGACATTTCTATTATTGTGTTTTGACATTAACGTACACTAGTATAAGAAGATCTAGCAATTGAAATATATTAATTCCGAATTTAGATAAAGTAGATTGTAATTGCAGGTAGATAGTACATACATATTTCAAGTCAAACTTTATGTCAAATTTTTTTAAAACAATTTTGTAATCTCGCTCTCTTATAAAGCAATCAATATGGAAGCGTCAACAACTAGCAATTAAAATAAAATTATACATATATTTTTATACTTTGCATATTGCATTTTTTTTTTATAAATTTAACCAACTTTAATATTTCAAAGTGAGATAAGCATGGGCACAACTATAATCCTCCTACAGTATACGTTTTTATTTGCGGACGTACATCTATTTCCCAACGATTTATTTTCAACAAATACGAGTACATGGTTCTTCGAGCCGGATAGGAACGAGTACTGGAGTCAACTATTAATATCTGCTCGTTTGCGATAAATTCTACCTCAAGGAGCAAGTGATCAATTATCTGGACATAGTACCATCCGTTACATCAGACTACAAAGCATTAGATTATCGATTTTATGAACAATAATTAGAAGTCAGTGATTCAACAAATTAAATATGAATATATTAATAACAATAAAACAGTCATCAGTTTATTAAAAATAATGGTGCGTGATAGTGATAGTGATTCGTGAAATTCCATCCTAATTCAACTCATTATATTTGATCAAATCAAAATAGACACGCCTTCGCTTGTACAAAAACGTGGGTGCATTCTCGGTTCTTTAACAAAGGCGACGATGAAATACTTACTGAAGATATTGAAGCTCCTTAAGGTAGAATCATGGTGGGAATCATTTTGTAATATAGAAGATCAATTATTATTGTTTCTACAACAGATATCCAATTCCAATGAATTTGGGGGAAATTCTTCAAAGAGAGAGATTAGAAGATGAAAGCCTGTTGAGCAAAACATGACTAATGGCGATCTAAACGCCACCGTGAGGAAAATGTATTGTCAACAAAAGGCATATTTCGAAACGTTTCTTGATAAACCCAATCATCAAAATAGTGATGTTAACCTACCGAGACTAAATATACCACCGTTCGATGGCAAATATATCAAGTAGCCATCCTTTAAAGGCCTGTTTGAAGCTACGATACATAGTAAGGTCACTGTTTCAAGAGTATACAAATTCCAGATGTTAAAAGGAATTCTCAAGGGTGATGCGTCTAGAATGATGAACTATTTCTTGATTATTGATGCTAATTACGTGGGGGCCTGGGAAAAAGTAAAGAAACGGTACGACAAAAAACGCGTTATTGTAAATAGCATAATACAATTCATGGACCAACAGTCAATTCAATCTTCATCCTCAAAATCATTGCGAACATTAACAGAACCTGCAGATGAACTCCTACGGGGTTTTAGGCACTTGGGCTATAATGTGAATCGTGGGATACATGGATGGTGTATATCATGTTGAACAAGATAGATGGCGAAACAAGAGAACAATATGCATTGCGTTGATGATATGCCGACAATAGAAAATTTCTTAGATTTTCTTCAACGTAGATGTGATGCGTTAGAAAGCCGCCAAATAAATATCAAGCCAACAAGATCTATATGGAAATAAACGCATGTTACAATCAACAGAAATGAATGTGCTTACTGCAATAAACCACATCCGCTACACAGATGCTTCCAATTTCAAAGACGCAGCATAGAAGATCGAGAAAACTTTGTCGATAAACATAAACTCCGCCAGGTAGTTCCACTTCAATCTCGTTCACAATAAAGAAACCATTGCATAAAAATAAGCAGTCAATACTACCCACAATTGTAATTATAACCACATACTTGAAAGGCAAAATTTACCATATTCGTGAATTGTTAGATTTAGGCTCAGAATCCACCTTTATCACCAAATATTTTAACTATAAATGGTGTAACTATAAACGGGATGTTCGCAATTTTATAGCTGGTCAAACAAGAGGTATGGTCAATTTAAAATTATCGTCGAGATTCGAATGCTCCAAGTTTGTCTTGATGCGTTGATACTCAATAACTGGATTACCATCACAGTAAGTAATTTTGTGTAGGCTCAGAATCCACCTTTATCACCAAATATTTTAACTATAAATGGTGTAACTATAAACGGGATGTTCGCAATTTTATAGCTGGTCAAACAAGAGGTATGGTCAATTTAAAATTATCGTCGAGATTCGAATGCTCCAAGTTTGTCTTGATGCGTTGATACTCAATAACTGGATTACCATCACAGTAAGTAATTTTGGAGGAACATTTCTCAAGCAAACTATTTAAGTATCTCCTTGCTGATCCTAAATTTAATGAATCGAAATTTATTGAGATGATTCTCGGCATAGACATTTTTTATGAAATTGTCAAGAAGAGAAGAATATCCATACAACACAATCTTCATCTAATAGACAGCCTGTAATAATAGATTATCGCAGGGTTTTTTGACGCCAGCATTAAATCAGTTAATGGATGCTACACAATTCAAAGAAGTCCTGACGATGTTTGTAAACTGTTACGTCGTTTTTGGGAAGTCGAACAAATTTCAGTTGAATTTTCACCTAGTGATGATGTGTGTGAAGAACACTTTCTGCGAACCCATCAATTCGGAAATGCCGTTGTACCCTGGAATTACCACACAAAGCAAACTTTGAAACGTTATTTAGCAGTTTGAAAGCAGCAACTTCCAGGAAGATTGTGATGGAACGTAAGTTTAGACGAATATAGAAAATGTATGCGAGCATATCAATTACTTGGACATATGTAGAGAATTCCTGAACCAGCCGAATTCATTGACAATTCATTTTATTTACCTCACCATGCCGTTTTAAAACAAACCAGTGCGACAAAAAATCTGCGTGTGGTCTTTGAAACAGGTCCATCAATTCAAGATAATCTTTTTTCAATTTTAACCAGGTTTCGCAGTCATAGTTCAAGTTCAAGTTCATCCGAAACACCAACATTTTCAGTGGATCGTGTGGTGTGAGCATCCGAAGTAGGAAATGCGGCACTCTAAATTTAAAATGGTTACTTACGGCTTAAAGTGTTCTGTGTATCTTGCTATTCGTTCACTTCATCAAATTATTCTGGATAATCGTCATATATCTAAGAAAGTGGCAGACAGGGCAATCAAATCTGATTTCTACGTTGATGATTTACTGTCGGGTTATGACTGTTGAGGAAGCGGCTGCGGTAAACAAAGAGGGTCAACCATTTTATCACATGCTAGATTTCCATTAAGACAGTGGCGCTCAAATAGCCAGGAATTTTTCGGCAACATACTCACGGAAAAACTTGAATGAAATTCGGTTTCATTTCAAGATCCAGATGTATATGTAAAAAGACATTAGGATGCTGGTTGACTAACGAGAATGTATTTACGTTCAGCGTTGCGGAGATATCATACAGCAAGTTCACTAAACGACCCGTTACGCTGGATTTCCCCAGTAGCTATCAACTTCAAAATTTTGCTGAAATCACTCTGGTTGACCACTATAAGATGTGATGATCCACTTCCAGAAGACGTAAATCGGACTTAGTGTTCAATTTGCAACGAACTGTCCGATTTTACTGCAACACGTATTTCACAACCACCAACAAATACCATTCAGTATCATGGTTTCTGTGATGCTTAGGAAAAGACATATTCTGCTGTGGTATACAGAAGAGCTACGAACACTGATGGAGAATGTTTCGTTCGTATAATCGCCTCCAAAACGAAAGTTGCTCCTCTAAAGCAATTATCCATTCCATGTTTGGAACTCTGCGATGCTGTACTATTAACGGAATTCCTTTGTAAAATTTCAGACGTTTAAGTTCCAGCTGGCTTATTATATGCACATGAGCCGACTACGTATCACTGGCATCATGCACCTAGCAATCTCAATCCAGCTGATTGCGCAAGCCGTGGAATTTGACCGAGTGCATACTCGGTAACACGAATCAACTTGGAAGCGTCAACAACTAGCGATTAAAATAAAATTGTAAATCTATTTTTATTTATATACATAAATGTCAAATTATGTCTATATGCTTGTTCGCAAAAATCTCAAAGACTATACGGCCGAAGGACATAAAACTTTCATACAATGTGTATCTTGGCGAAGTGGTCCTGAGCATAGTGCGATATTTTTACAATAGCTGGCGCACGAGTTACATTATCAAATATCACGAATCGCTCAACCGATCATCTTGCAATTTTGACCGTGAATAAGTTGTATGTCCAGAACCAACCTTACGATATTTTTGAAGGGATTGGATCCCGGGGTCTATGGTCCCCGGTACAAATTTTTCTAAAATTAATTTTTTTTTAAATTCTTTGACGGGAATGGGTGGGTTAAGGGAAAGCTTAAATGAAATTAGTGGCATGCTTGAATCAGTAGGGATCCGTCCCTTCGGTCAAGGGAGCCTCTTTATAAGTTGCCACATCATTCATCCAATCGGTTTCAAATATTCGATAGGGATTTTATACCAATGAGCAGGGTTTCATAAATTTTTGGAAGGGATCGGGTCCAATGGTCTGATGCCTCTCCCCCTCCCCCCCCCCCCCCTCATACAAATATTTTCCAAAATACGCAATGTAATGCAAATTAATCAGAGCTATCAAGGAATTGCATTTTATAATAATTTGATTGTTCATTATTACACTTCTATCTAAAATATATGGAGCCCATATAAACGATTTATCTCTATAACGATGTAATCGTTAGCAATTGGGAATGGAATCGCCTCAGTGAAGAGCATATTGTTCACCCTGAAATATTGTACGAAAGGAATTGCGTTATCAATCAATTGAATCTATCCGTCGAAATAAATTGATGGGCTCAAAAAGATATTTATTAATTTAAAATTAATTAATGTGAATTTAAAATAAAATTTTTGCAAATTTTAAGCTGTTTTCTGACATTTAAAATGGTAAAGCTTAATCTAATAAATGAAATAAAAAAAAAATAATACTTTAGACTGAATATTTGACTAACCCGATTTTCTAATTATTTTAACAAATAAAAATTAAGTAGTCACCAAACATATTATCATCCACGGACCATACGGAATCATCAATCAGACATCTCCGTGCATGTCAGATGGAAAATACACAAACAAATAACCCAAAAAATTATTTAAAGAAATCATCACTGGCAACGATGGTTATCCAGGACCACTCTATCGACGGACATTCGACAATAATAAAAATACGAAATAACCACATCGACATCGATAATCCCTGGGTTGTACCGTATTTGCCATTGCTCCCCAAAATATACAAAGTCCATATTATTGTGGAATATTGCAATTCGGTCAAATCGATCAAATTGATCAGACACAACATTGACAGCATTCTTCACATTAAACTCAGAGGTGCCAACATACTTCACATGGAACGCAACACACAAAAATTTCAAAGACGCAAACATGGAAAAGCTGTAGAAGGATACAACAAATTATTTTCAAGCGATGCATTGAGTAGATTGTACATCGTCCATCCCAACAATGCAGAATGCTTTTACTTGCGACTATTATTAGTTAATGTACGTGGACCCATATCGTTTCAACAATTGAGAACAGTTGGCGCCCAATTATGCCAAACTTATCGTGAAAATGATACACATTAGGATACATCATTAGTTGACGCATCAATCACTTGCCAATCGCACCAAATTCGCACATTATTTTCCATTATTTTGACAACTTGCTTCCCGTCTAATCCAAAAGATTTGTTGGAACAATACAAAGACCAAATTAGTCAAGATATTTTACATCGAGTGTGCACAGCCAGCAACAACGCAAGCATGCAATTCTCACCTGAAATGTATAACGAAACGCTAATCAGGATTGCAAACAAATGATTATCAATCGTCAACAGAACGCTCTTTTAATTAGGAAAGGTTTCATCGAATCGATTAGCAGACGATTATATGATCAAGATTTGCACAGAGAGCAGCAATTTAATGTCAATGAGCTGTAACCATTAATTCAAACAAATCTGCCAAAACTGACGATACAACAACACAATGCATATAACCGTATATTGATTTTAGCGACCATTCGGTCACAAAACAGCAACTTTTTTGGATGGAGGTAGAACAGCGCACTCTACATTCAAATCACCATTGAACATGCAATTTACTGAGACACCCACATGCACCATAAAAAAGAATTCAGGAATGGGAAAAGTTTTGCAAACATGTAAACTATCATAATACGAGGGCGGAGTGAGAAGTCTTGTAAAAATGAAACAAGGAATGATATTTTCGGCAAAAAAAAATTATTTTTCAACGTAGTCACCTTTTAGCTCGAAACACTTAATCCAATGTTTTTCCAATTTTTCGATCCCTTCCGAATAATACGATTTCTCCAACCCTTCAAAATACGCGTTTGTTGCATCGATGGTCTCCTCATTAGAGCCGAATCTCTTTCCGCCGAGCTATTTCTTCAAATTCGGAAACAGGAAATAGTCGCAGGGGCTAAGCCTGGAGAATATGGCGGATGTGGAAGCATTTCGAAGCGTAATTCATGGATTTTGGCCATGGCAACTGCACACGTGTGCACCCGTGCATTATCTTGCTGGACTAGAACATTTTTCTTTGAGACTGTTCTCCCCTTTTGAAGGTAATCGATGTGGATTATGCCGCGTGTATCCCAAAAAACTGTGGCCATGATCTTGTTGGCCGATAAAATCGCCTTAGCCTTCTTCGGCGCAAATTCGCCAGTAGAAATCTACTGTTTAGACTGTTCTTTGGTCTCCGGTGCATCCATGTTTCATCCACAGGTATGAAACGACGCAAAAACTCCTTTCTATTTCGCTTGACCATCGCCAAAAGTGCCTCTGAAGTTGTCACACGTGTGCGTTTTTGGTCGATTGTAAGCAAACGCAGCACCCAACGCGCGGCTAGCCTTTTCATATTCAAATGTTCGTGTAATATTGCGCACACGTTCATCTGAGATGCCTACTATCTCAGCTCTCTCGCGCACTTTCACTCTTTGGTCTTGCAATACTGTATCATGGATTTTGTCTACCATTTTTGATATGGTGACTTCAATTTGTTCGTCATGAACGTTCGGCATCAGTTGTGCTTGTACGACCACAACGAAAATCAGTAAACCACTTGTGAATCATTTTAATCGATGGTGAAAAATCTCCATAATATTTATGAAGCTTTCCACGCCAAAAAGAATGTTTCATTGACACACGAAATTCACTTTTTTCCATGTTTGCACAAAAGCAATGGGTTGTCTGTTTTCAATGACAGATCTGTCTGAAAATTTTAATTTGGTCTAGTGACAGATGGTATTCACACATGCCATCTGGGATTTGGTATTGTGGCGCCCTCTGTTGCAATTTTACCAGACTTCTCACTATTCCCTCGTAGTATGGGATGAATGCACAATGGCCCACAAAAAATCTTTAGAAGCAATCAATCGGACGTTCCAAGATTTAAGAGGTAATACAGAGCCATTCGGAGGTGCACTCATTTTGCTGACTGGTGATTCTCGTCAAACTCTACCAGTTATATGTCTCAAATCATCTGTTCTTTGGCAAAATGATTAATTGCAAGAAGACGAATCCGCTGCTTGATTCGCAAAGCAACTTTTAGATTTTAGAAACGAGAAAATGCCAATCGATGCCACCACAAATTGCATTTTTGTAACTTTACACAGACAATTGATAAATTGATTAACAGCTTATTTCCAAACATTAATTGCAATTACAAAAATCACCAATGGCTAAGCGAATATGCATTATTGGCGGCCAAAAACAATGATGTCAATGCTATTAACACAGCTGTCCAAAATCAAATATCTAGCAATTCTACAACGTATATGTCTTAAATCAAGAAGAAGTTCTCCGTTTTACCAACGAAATGGCACAGTGGTTGAAGCTTTGGCGTTTGGATCGTTAGGTACCGGGTTCGAATCCCGATAGGGGCAGGATGTAAAAGGAAATTTTCATCAACAGATTACGATCTGTAATTAAAAGGAACACAACTACGACCCCTATCGGCGTGCAAAACTCATGGGCTGACCCATCTTCCATGTCAAGTCTATAGGCTGGCATGGAGCTATGCAATGCGCAGATGGTAACTTAAACCGGTCCTATAGCCGTACGTCTTCGAATTGGCAGAAAATGCGTAAAGTAAGACGGAAACCGCGAAAGAACAGGAAGTGCTTCGGCCCCAGAATATATATTGCATGCACTAGAAAAAAAAACCTCAGTTATCCGGTCGAATTCCTGAATTCACTTGATTTGCCAAGAAAGTTGGTACACCCATCATTAGCTTCGAAATATCGATCCGCCACGACTGTGCAATGGCACCAGGGTTGCACTCAAAAAATTGATGAATAACATTATCGAAGGAACATTATTGAACATTTCCGCGACTGCCAATGATACCGACCGATATGCCATCCGAATTTAAAATATTGCTCAAGATTGTGGGTTGAATCTACAAAATCTTGAGCTTCCCACTTGGACAGCTATATGTTGTGGTCTGTTCACGCATCGGAAAACCCGCCAACTTATTTATGTACACACCAAATGGCTAAACCAATGTTCATTCAATAAAAAACACACAAACCTAAAAAAAAATTTATTTAATTGAACTGCGATGCAGCCCACGCCGGGTATCAGCTATATGTTGCATATGTAAATACCCTTTGTTACAAAAAGGTGTTGCAGCGCACGCCGGGTATCCGCTAGTACTTTATATGTTACATTTTTTATTTTATAAGTTTAATCAACTTTAATATTTCAAAGTGAGATATGCTTGGACACAACTATACTCCATACAATATACGTTTTTATTTGCGGGCGTACATCAATTTCCCAACTATTTAATTTGAACAAATACAGAAGGTAAAGAAAAAAAACAGAAGATCTAGGGTTTGTTTGCGTACATCTCTCAAGATAATACAAATTTAAATGTTGTCACTTGTTCGTTTGTAGTATATGCGGTTGTATAAATATTTGGAGAAAATCCAAAATTTGGAAATCAGAACTGTATCGGAAAATACACGATTTGTTTGTTATTTACTTTTTGCAACATACAAAATTTTCTAGGGAAATCAAAAAGAAATACAAAATATGTTTTGTGATTAAACCAAAATATGTTTGTTTCATTTTGAACCAGAAAAAGCAACAATAGGCCGGTTTATTACCGCCCAAAAAAACCAAACGCCCACCCAATACAAACGTATAAACAATAACGTAATAATATTATTTATTGGTAAGGGGAGCAACATAATTTTCCGAAAAATTATTCTAAACCCCATTTAATTTAATTTTTCGTGCGCATATATTGTAACGTAAATAAAAAAACATAAATATAATATAAAAGAATTCCACCTGTGTTTTCCAAAATTTTCTTTTGGCTATACACAAAATATATGAAATACAAAAGTTTGAGTTAGAACATAAATCATACTTCAATATACAACAACAACACCCTGAAAATTCATCTTCGCTGTCTAATCCACAACACACCGCGACAAGGAATCGGCAAAGTACATTACGGTAGGTGAAAATTAAAATATTCCCATTCATTTGTGCAAGATTGATCTAACAGAACATCTATCATTTTCAAACTCGATATGAATGTTGGGGGAGGGGGGGGGGGGGGGGTAAATATAATTTTCCACCATACCAACCCTATATCCGTAAACAAATTTATACTTTTATCTTTATATAGCTACAGTTTTAATCGCTTCTCTGGAAAATTTAAATAATGTTTTGCGGAAATTGAGATTTTATGCGTATCTTAATAAAGTTGAAGAGTATATAAGATTGATTGTGGATTTAAAATTGAGAAACGAGAATGCTTATCGCTGCGTAAAGCCATTGTTTAAAAGATTTGCTAATCTTTCAATCATAAAATATTTTGTTCGACAGATGGCAGACGAATTTGTTAATACAGGTATGGGGTATAATAAATTGGTTTTGTGAAATTCCTATTTAAAAAAACTCAGAACCCAAAATGAAAATATTAAGACGATTTAAGAGAAATGTTTAAATAAAACATGGTTTAAACTGTCGGAGGCTTGGAAGTACGGTTTACATGAGAATTTGATTGCCAAGGTTGCCTTTTTATATCAAAAAACATTTTTCAACAAATATTATATAAATAGAGTCTACCTTAACGTATATAAAGTAACCGTACGATACATTCCTATAAAATATTTTTTTTTTCTGGCAACATTAGGATAGCCAGATCATATAGCTAACTAAGACAACATGCACAGAATAAAACTAACAAAAAAATTATGTATATCGGGTGTCTCTTAAGTAAGTACAATAAATTCGGAAGCTGAAGGAAGACACTAATCTGCACAAAACTTATATAACAGCACATATCCTGTCTCTAACCGTTATAGATAATCGATAATCAAGGTTCTACTGTAAAATTAATCACTTTGAAATTCATTCATAGCTTAAAAACTATACTACTCACAAATTTACCTACCTTTCGTAGTAGCCAAATCGAGGACGTACGGCTATATAGGTCCGATTTACGTAGAACCGCCTGCACATTTTCATACCTCCATGCCAGCCTTAGCACTGGCACGGAAGATGGGTGGGCCCATGAGTTCTGCACTTTGACATGAGGCCAAAGTTGTGTTCATAGGACCGATCGTAATCATATGATGAAAAATGGCTTTTGTATCCTGCCCTATCGGGATTCGAACTCGGCACCTTTCGTTTCAAACGCCAAAGCTTTAACCACAAATAATTTTCGATAAGCACACATTTATTTGTAAAATTTGTGAGTAATAGTTTTTAAGTTATGATTGAAATTCAAAGTGACTTATTTTATAGTAGAACCTTGATTATGTCAAATAATTTATTGTTCAGATTAGTGTCATTCATCACCTCCCGAATTTATTGTACATACTTAAGATTCATTTTGTATACACTTAAATTTGAACTTGGCTTAGTCGCATACTGCAATAAGTCAACCAAAATGCTTCTGGATTTATAAAATTTGGTGGAATTTTAGCGAACAAATGGGATTCGAGAAAAATCAGGGAGTATTATAAACAAATTTTGGGAAATGTTGAGAATGAACAGGCACCTTTAATCTACCAAAGTCACTAATTATGTAGGAGCGCCTGACGCCAGAAAGCTAGAGTACCCAGAGGCTTCGGCTGCTTCTGTATACACCTAGGTCACACCTAGGTAGTCACGTTGTGGGGAGTAGGTATTACTGTGACAGTAGCTAAGTGCAACAGGAGACTAAATGCCAGTGGTATAACTTGGCAAAAACAAGCAATGAGTACAACAAATACGGGATGTAATAATATCCCAGGTGGTATAGCTGCAGAGATGCTGGCAAATCCACACTCTTCGGAGGCAGGCCCAACAAATTCTACTGTAAGTCAAGCTCCAAATTATCAAGATCACCAAGACCGGATATATCTTTCAGTCCGAGAAAGAAAACACCGAATTCCGTGAACAATTAAGAGAAATAAAGGAATTTACAACTAAATTGAAGGAAGAATTTACAATTTTATAAAAAGAGAATGAAAAATTCAAAAAAGCAGATGAAACATATGCAACACTTGGAACGACACACATCCCTGCAATCGATGATGACATAATCCATTCCATACGAATGATGAAGAATTAGAAAGAAAAACAAATTGGATGTTGAACCGAAATAAAATACCAAGTAAGAAAACAAAAGTTCAACACCCACCAGAAATGGCAGAAACTTTACTATCAGCTTCAAGTGGGTTTCTAGAAACGGGTAAATCTTCAAGAAACAACTAGCTCTAACAACAACCAACTAAACCCAAAGAGAAATAAATGTCATTGGAATATCAAATTTCTCTGCTACATAATCGATTATGAAGTCGGTCACGGTAAGTACAAACCCGTATCTCTAAACAATGGCGTCTGGAAAATTAATGTTGGAGACTCCGAAACTTATAGAGCAATGGTTATAAAGCTTAATTCCGAGGGGCAGCAATATTTATCTACGAGGATATAAGAATGATCGCCCAATCAATGTTATGGCTAGAGGTCTTCACCCAACATGCGCAAAAGAGGAAATTATTGAGGATCTCACGCAAAAAGATCTCCCGCATCAAATAGCACATGCTGTAAACAACATAAAGAAAGAAAAAATCGAAACTGAACAAGGTGTTCAAATCAGCAAAAGCGCTTCTACTATTTATGCTAACCTGTAATAACAAAAAAGAGTGGAAGATGTGTATAATATCAAGGTAATACTTAACATGAGAGTTAAAATAGAGCCTTTGAAAAATGTAGCGGTCTAATACTGCAGTGTGAGAAATATAAAGGTTTTAATTATACGCAGAAATATTGCCAAAGAGAGATTAGATGCGTGAAATGTGCGGGAAAGCATCACGCCATAGTATGCCCGGTTAGTAAAGATATTGCCGCAACACGTGTTAATTGCAAGAAGCCACATCCCACAAACTACCGGGGATGTGAAATAGCTAAGAAACTACAAAGAATAAGAAATAAAACACGAAAACAAAATCCAGGAATACCGAAAAAAAATAACCAAACTTTCACCAAAGAGAGAACCAAAACTATACTCGCAAGAGCACTGCCAAGATACAACAGTGCTTCAAAAGATACTAAGAACCATGGAAGCTCTTAACATTCGGCTAGCTAAGCAAGAGAAATGCCTTGAAGCTCTAAGCAACATTAGATAAGAAAGACTCTCTAAATGAAATGACATCCATTCTCTATTAAAGTGATGCAAACAATTACAAATAAAACATTAACAACAACAGAATTAGAAATTTTTCTAACTACTGAAAAAAAAAGATTTATGCCCAGTATCAGAAACCCATTTTACATCAACTTCATATCTTAAAATATATGGATACAGCTGTACCCACGCCATTCATCTAGGAGCAAAGGCAAGCGGAGGGCGCTCGGTGAATATAAAAGAGAACATCAAACACTTTATAGATCTTAAAATTGAAGAGAAATGTATGCACCAATCACCTTTATATACTTTTACTTTTTAAATCACAATCACATCACAGTCACATACTCGTACAAACTTTAACAAGACACCGTGAACAAATGATATTTGTATAAAGTACACCCAGCACATTGCGCACAGATATTTAAGAAAAATAAAGTTAAGCATAAGAGAAAGCTGAGCCTACAGACATTTTTCAACTATTTTTCCCCAATGAATTTGAGAAGAGAATGAAGATCAAGAATGAATGAGTGGACAAATGTAACAGCAGAAGAAATTTATGTAGTATTTGGATTATATATGCTGATGGGAATAATTCAAAAACCGACGATACGATCTTACTTTTTTAAAAAGGACATAATGGCTACAACCATCGTCAAAAAAATAATTAGTTTGGAAATATTTGAATCTATAACCAATTTTCTTCACTTTGTTGACAATGACACCATCAATGCTTTTGAAGGTCGGGATTATTCAAAGTTTATCCTGTGATAAAGCATTTGAATAATGTATTCCAAAAATATTATTTACCTGAGCATAACAATTCAGTGGATGAATCTCTTCCATTGTGGAAAGGAAGATTGCCATTCAAACAATTTATTCCACCGAAATCTGCCCAATTTGGGCAAAAGACATATGAGCTTTACGAACCGGAATATATTGCGAATTTACGTCACCTCTCATTATGCCAGATATGACAAATACCCACAAAACTGTTCTACAGCTTGTACAACCATTATTACATAAAGGCCATACTGTATGGATGGACAGTTTTTTAATTCCGTAGTACTGGCGAAGGAGTTGTAGACGTGGGGTACAGATTGTGTGGGAACGCTACGCCTAAATAGGAAAAATATACCCCCAAAACACAAAATTACGAAAAGAAGAAATTATAGCCCAACACTGTGAAGCCATAACCATATTGAAATGGATGGACAAAAAGTCCGTTACTATGATTTCGACATATCACGGAAAAGAAACTGGTTTTATAATAAAAAGGAACAAAGAAGTTACAAAACCTGTAAGTGTCATAGATGACAACAAAAATATGAGTAGATTTGAAGGAAACAAAAAGCAACAACAGAAACATAAACAACAAAAAGCCGATCATTTAAAATTTCGAGTTCAACTTGTAGAACAAATTTTTGCGAAATATAGTATGTAAATAAGATCCAGGGAAAGGTTTCAGGAAGATATTCTCAAAATAAAAATTTATCAAACTTAGTGGTCGTCGTTTTATTGAAAGAATTCCTCCAACCCAACAAAAAGCTAAGCCTCAAAGAAGATGTGTTGTTTGCTACAAACGTGGACGCAGGAAGGAAACAATTTACTGGTGCACTGATTGTGAAGCTGAACTATGTTTGGACTCGTGTTTCAAGACATGCCACACACGAGAAAATTATTAATGAAACACTTCTTAAAAAAAAATATTAAAATAAAAAACAATGAAACTAATATTTAAAAATGTTTGTTTTATTAAAAAAATTATTTATTAAACAAATTAAAAACAATATTTCCTCCTCTCGCAACTCACATAGTAATTGAAACTTTTAACTCCCACGCGGAAGGGTTAAGAAGGACTTTTGCACATTATTTAAATCACTTGGATAAAGTTTCATAATCGGAGGTGATTTTAATGCAAAAAATACCTACTGGTGATCAAGAGTAACCTCTAAAAAGAAAGGAAGCTGCTTGCAGCAGGAAGACTATGCAGTTGCGATTATCATTCTGGAGATCAACTAACTTATTGGATTGTTATGAACACTATTCCATCTTGGCTAACTAATAACAAAACCTGCTGGGAAATATTCGATAAACTAGTTGAAGATAATATTGATCTTCAGGTGCCTATTAAAAATTCGACACAGCAAGAAGAAGAACTCAACAACATTACACAAGAAGCGTCGTGGAGTAAGGGAGTTACCAAGTTCAAAGGAAATACGCCGAATTTATCCTCTGGAAAGTAGGGTACTGGTTGCAGCAAAACGAAAAGCAAGTGACCTTACTGGGGGGATAATGCCGAATATTCCTTTGAAAAATGACAAAAAGTTTAAAACGACCTAAATTTCAAGTTCCACCAGTTAAAAATGAAATTGGAGCATAGGCTATAAGTGCAAAGCAAAAAGCCTCGTTGTTTGCAACCGATCTCGTGAACACGTTCTAGCCTCTACCTAGACAAACAGCAGAGGAAAACATACCACCTGCAAATAAAGTAGATAACCACAAAGTATCCAGGATTCGACTTAATTACAGGACAAGTAATAAAAAAGACTATGTTAACTACTCCAAATAGTTAACGCGGTATTTCGACTTAAAGACATTCCAAATTAACGGAAGATCGCAGAAGTAATCATGGTAGCTGAACCCAACAAAGCACAAAATGATGAAATTCGTATAGGCCGTACATATAGGAAGGCCGTACATTCGTATAGGAAGTACATCGAATTACAAACATAATTGATTATGTACTTGAAAATAAGAAAGTATGTTCAAGTATATTTTTGGATGTAGCACAGACCTTTAAGAGAGTCTGGCACAAAGGCTTGGAATATAAATTACAAAAAGATTTATCTAAGCAGATTTATGAAATACTAAAATTGTACATATCTAACCGACACTTTCTTTTGAAATTAGATGGCGAATACTCAGAAAACTTTATATGTTCTATATACTCGTACCTCGGACCTGTCAACGATAGAGGAGACTAGTAGCGACTAATAGCGACTAATAGTCGCTGATAGCGCAGAAAAATCCACATGTAAATTGCAGAGCTACTAATATGTGCTACGTATAGCTGTAGTATGTATAGCTACTAATTGTTAGTACCCGGAAGAAGAGATGGCGAATACAACTTAATGAAACAAAATCTGTTTACGAAAACTTTACCAACAGTTTAGTTAAACATTAAATACAGAAAGAAGGATTGTCTCTTACGAATAACTTCTGATCTAATTTTACATAATAAATTGCTACTATACCGTCAAATTCGAAAACCTGTGTGGACTTACGGTATTCAGCTCTGGGGCTGTACAAAACTTTGCTTTCTTACGTGGAATAGTAAATGCACCGTGGTACGTAAGAAATGACAACCTCCATAGTGATCTGAAGATGGATTTCGTCAGTGCAGAAGTACGCAAATACGCGAGAAAACACCTGCAACATATTAGTGTACACTAAAATGTTGAGATACGTCGTATCTTGGATGAGTCAAACCTAGTAAGCGGCTGCGAAGGAAGAAACCACTTGATCTACAAGATCCAATCTGGAACGACTTAAAATATAACCAAACTGTAAAGGGTACTAGCCAAAGGGCCTATATCCCTCCAAACAAGAATATAAATTATGAAAGATAAATAGTGATGATTTGTAAATCAGTTCTCATAAATAAATATAATTTAAAAAAAATAATAAAAAAATCTACTTGAAGCCATCGAGAGATTTAAATCCGGTAAACTACTTTAAAAAGAATAGCAACACCATAGTGCAGGATAGAAAATGATGGTCAATGAAAATTTAAAATGTGTTTAATTGTTTGGCGAAATTAATTGTACCGTATTTAATTAGCCGTAATTATATTTTCTGTCTCAGGTGTCACTTTGGTCGTTTTTTCGAACTTCGAAAAAATATTCGAAGTAATTCAAACTGTTAAAACGTTCCGATTTTTGGTTGCCAATGTGCCAACTGCCAACTTCCAGGTAAGTACATAAACCTATATTTTTGTAGTTTAATATAATAATTATAATTAATTTTTACTTAATTAAATTTATTTTAGTGTTAAATTATTTATAATTTTATATAAACCATACGTATTGTTGCAATGTGATTGTTTGGTTATTTGGTAATTATTTCTCTTCTAAAAATTTATCGGTTTTTGACAAGCTATTTATTTAATTTTATGCTTTGACATGACCTACACAGTTAAATTTAGTTATACTTTTTCACTAGCTGTGTTGATTTTCGAATTTGTTTCCGAACTTGTACTAAAACAGCTAACTTCATTCTTGATTTGGTTTTGTATTCAGAATTAAATAAGCAACTGATATTACAATCAACAATTAACGTACCAATTTTGAAATGTTTATACTCAATGTGACAAAACACTTCCTATTCGACCATCTTTGACCGAGCAAGGCTCGGTGCTCCCGGGACTACGAATAAAATTCGCACATTCATCTTTATTTTAGTTGAATTGGAATAATTGGTACCGATATGAGCATGAATCGCCTAACAAAATTCAGTCCCGTGACTTTGGGCATCTACCTATTACTGAAAACAGTGTTGAAAATATTTTGATGAACGTTGGCGGTTTCACTGTGAGGTTCGAGGTGGAACATAGGCAGAGATAAAGAGAATTTCTCCTAAATTAGGTGTAATGTTTAACTCACCTAGCATCAAAAGAGAATTTCTTTCTTATAGGTATATCAGTAGGTCGATTATGGCTTTCCTATAGGAAAAGGAAATAGGAAAAACATTTACATAGCATTTTTGTCAAAAATATCAATTTTTGGCCTACTGAGAAATCATGCTTGATCTAAATTTTTATAATTTAGGAAATATTTTTTCCGTACCGAAATTGGATAGGAATAATATTCCTAATTTAATTTCGTTTATGAAAAAATTTACACCAACTGGTTACCATAGTATGCCAGAAAAAAAAATTTTACGATAAAATAATTCCTTATTCCTTAATTCCTTCCCTAATAATTTCTAATTCCTTTTTCCTATAGGAAAGCCAAAATCGACCTACAGGACTGTTATATAGGTACCATGTATGATTTTCTGAGGAACAAATTTTTGAGCCCATATTGATCTCTTGAATACTACAAATGTCAATATTATTTTTATGTAAAATGGGAATAATTATCTCCGCGAATATTCCACGTAACAAAACAAAAGGTACTAGATTTAGTAGGTATCCGAGTGTAATAATTACTAGCGGCACGAATGGTTTGTTCTGTATTATTAGTAAAGCTTTGGTGATGTGAATGTTGGGTAGACGAAATTGGCAAAAACGATGGAAAAGGTTGTGGAATTAAACTATCGTAATTATTTCCGGTGTACAATACATTTGACGATTCCATGTCATGGAGTCTCAGGCATACAATCTACCTGATGTTGTGAATTAGAGTTGTTTCTATGTTTTTTGGCTTGGAAATTACAGATATGCATTCAACACCACCCAAGAAACCATCTTGTTGTAAATTAGTCAAATATTATTTTTATTAATTCATTATCAGACAAATTAGGGTTCGGTGGATAGCCAGAGCGGGAAGAATCCGACACGGTTGGAATAAAATCATCTAAGCTATTTCTGATGTAGTCAGTTATGGTAGAGCGTAGTTCATAAACAGTGCTGGATGAATGCTGGGATCTTTTAGTTGCGATGTTTTATTATAACTTAATAAAAAATTATTTAATTTTATTTAAAACCGCACTATATTTTAAATTATTTGATTTGCAATTGTTATTAAATTTATTTGTACTTTCACGTAATAATTATGCAAGCATTAGGAAGAGTAATTATGAGTAATAAACTATCTTGTGTTTCCAGCACTAAATTGATATAATATAGGAAAGTGAAGAAAGCGACATCTATGTATGAACATTTTTTTAGCTACTTAAATACTGGATAGATGGAATATTTGTTTATATATTTGTTTATTTTATATTCACCATTGAAATAATTTTTGAATTTGATCAATTTTATGAAAATTTTAAATAATAAGAATGTCCTAAATAGGAGTTAATAATTGACAGTAATTTAAGTAGTTAATCATCAGAAATACGATTTATTTTTAGATTAGCTAGTTAAAACTATTTTTACAATAATCTTTATATTTATTAGTGGCTACTGGCTAGTGTGCAATGGTTTTATAAATCATACTGATTTTGTGGGGTACTCAGGTAACGACTTAAGGCATCAAGCCAACTGTGAGAAATATTTATAATAATGTTGTGTTTAGATTCAACGGTCAACTATAAATTAAAATTTTGTAAATTTCGCAATTGTGAAAATTTTATAATGTTTTAGAAGTCGAGAAGAATTAATTTCAGAAAATTCCCAGATGCATCTGAAATAATAATATTTTTTCTTAGGTGCTCAATGCTAATTTATAGAAGCAAATGTTGAAGACCAAAATCATAACCTTTCCTATCGTTTCCTCTTGTGTGTGTGAACAGGCTGTAGGAATAGGAACGGCGTTATTCGGATCAGAGTTTCTCTATGTAAAAGAAAGAACGTTTGTGGAACGAGAAACGTTCTGTTTATTAAATTTTTACTTAAAGTCGACATCACGTATATGCTCGAGGGATTGTAAAAACATTTAATATTAAAATTTTAAATACATTTTATTTATTAATAATTAATTCCATTTTATATGTATATAGGACAAAGCAAAAAATTTTACAAAAATACTGCCTCATACTTATACACGTAAACATACTTTTATAATATACCATATTCGAAATTCAAGCTTGTTCATCTCATCGATTTATGAATATTTATTTGGCACATGACTTTTTGATATACCTAATTGATGTGGTGTGACTTGCATAAATTAAAACTACCAACCATTCGTCGGATATAAATAGTAATAATGTCAATAAATTAGGTTATCCAACGCAAAAAAGTCTCATCAAATTAACGCGTTAGCAAATTGCTTTAGCGAAGAATAACAGCTCTATATGTGAATGCCACCTACAGCTGAGGGTATAATTTGGGAAATTATTATATTTTTCTTTTACACGAAATGTGCCTTTAACGAAAATGTTTGGTTGATACGCACAACCGTGCGAATGACATTAAAGAATCACGGGTCCATTGCTTTTTATAACAATCTAATTACAATAACTACATCTTCTCGAATAAATGAATTCTTCAGGCAACAAAGTAATGATTTTTTATTATTATCTAAACCGCGTTTTTCTTTGTACACCAAACTTATTTTATGTAAATTTTTTTTTGGTAAACAAATTTCCATTTTTATTTTTTAAATTTAATTGGTCTCGGTTTTATCCTTTTTTCATTTACATAAAATAAGCAATTAATTCAAATTGAATTTTAATCGTTTTTGACATTCAAATTAAGTTATTATTGTTTTTCCAGTCAACGACAACTAAAATTTACGATGAGTGTGTGCAGAAATTAATATGCGACCCGCCTTGAGCACAGTATGGTTAGTCCACGTGATACATTTTAAGCCAATGTATAGCAAATTTACATTTAGCTGTCATTGAATACTCGTATATAAAGTGGTGTTTGTATATAAGTTTATAGACGGAATATAAGAGAAATGGATAAGAGTAGGCACAAATCTTCTAATTTAATAAAAAATTCAACATGTGATGAATAATTGAAAATGTTTTCAACAAAACAACGAAATACGTTTTGAAATATTCTGAACAACAAAAGTTATTTTCGATGTAATTGGGTTGGGTGTGTTGTATTTTTATGGGATTTATAAATTACGTTACAGGAAAACTGTGTTTTATATGTTCGCATATTATTACGTGTATGTATAGTACAAACATGGTATCCTGGATTCTGACTATATACAATAACATCCACATTTCTATTGTGTATACAGCTTCTTCGCTTCCACATTGCAGTCAATTCGAAGTGCTTTTAACCGTTGTTTAAATTTATACTTTTATACAAACTAACTTCATACATACAGACAAGATAATAAAATAGTGGTTAATAATTGCTGTGTTTATTAATTCGCTATCCAGAGCGGGGCTATTGAGAGCTGAATGAGAAATCATATTTCCGAAATTATGCTACTATCCGTATTGCCGTACCATTCAAATTCAAATTAAATTCACTCATAAAACAAACAGCCTTTCCACACACTGCGCGTGCGGTTCGTGCCTATGTATGTGGAAAATTCGTTTCTTTTTTATTCAATCAGAATCTACTTAAATATAAGTCCTGCTAACTCCATACATATGAAATAAACAATAACTAACTAAAGATGTATTCAAAAACGTAACTAAGTATAAATGTGTTGATGCAGAAACAAACAAGAAATGAAAAAAAAAATCAAATTTACATTGGATTGTTAGTGTAACCAACACATTCTTCGGTAGTTATTTTTATATAGGTATCTGTCAATGAGAGTTAGAGCAGGACTTATATTTAAGTAGATTTTGATTCAATGCTTGAGCGAAATAGATAGAAAAAACAAAAAATAAATTTTAAAAATCTAGTACGTATTGAATTTTTATTTTTTTTCCTTTATTAATTACAACTGAGACTGTGCTCATCTAGCAATTTATCTTTCAAATTTACAAATTTTACATTTCTGAAATAATTCTGATTTGTTGGGGTGAAACCCAATGGTTAGCCCCAAAACTAATTAAACCTATTTAAAATATAATTTTAATTTGGTAAGTTTACTAGGTCAAGTGGCCTCGTTCTTTGAAGTCTTCTTTCAACGACAGGGTTATCTATCATATGGCGAATATAGGAGTTATTATTTCGTGTTTGGCGGCATGTTTTTTTATTTCATCTTTGATGTATTCCACCTGTAAGTCCCTGTGAAGGTCTTCATTTCTTGTGTACCACGGAGCATTTACGATGCTACGGAGAACCTTATTTTGAAACGTCTGTATCATTTTGGCGTCTGTTTGCTTAGTACATCCCCAGAGTTGAATACCGTAGGTCCACATCGGCTTCAGTATTTGCCGATATAGGAGCAGCTTGTTGTATATTGTAAGCTCAGAGCCTCTACCTATGAGCCAATACATTTTTCTGAACTTAATATTAAGTTCTTCTTTTGTCTTTCTGACATGCTCTCTCCACTTGAGCTTGGCATCGAGAGTCATGCCCAGATATTTAGCTTTGTTTGCATATGGCACCGGTCGTGAGTTAATTACTATCAGTAGATGGGAAGCCTTTTGATATGTAAAGTTAATATGTGTGGATTTCGTCTCATTAAGCTTGATTCTCCAGCGCTTAGTCCAGTTACAAACCGCATTGGTAATCTTCTGAAGTTTGCTCGTTGTATCAGCGACATTACTTCCAATGGCCATGATTACTGTGTCATCTGCAATGGTGGCTATGGTTCCTTCATCTGTTGTTGGAATATCCCTTGTATATAATAAATACAGAATTGGTCCTAAGACACTCCCCTGAGGGATACCGGCAGAGATTTTCTTTAGTTTGGAGTATTCATCCTCGTATTTCACACGAAAATATCTATTGGATAAATAAGATCTTAGTATGGCATAGAATTGCCTCGGCAGATCTCTATGTAGCTTGAATTCCAGTCCACTGTGCCAAACTTTATCGAATGCTTGGGTGACGTCCAGAAATATGCTGGAGCATACTTTTTTGCGTTCTAACGTTCTTTCAATAACGTTGGTGATTCTATTCAATTGTGGAGTGTTTTTCCCTGAATTCAAATTGATGTGGAGGAATTAGTTGTCGGTCCTCAATTATTGGTTTAAGTCATTTTAGTAGTAATTTTTCAAAGCGTTTTGACATAATTGGCAGCAATGAAATTGAAATAATTGCCTGTATGATTTTTTATCGTTATGTGGTTTATCAGGTTTTGCTATCATGATTACTTCTGCTACTTTCCATTGCCACGGAACATATTTTAACCGAAAGCTTGCATTGATTATGTGTAATAGCTTACGAAATCCTTTACCTGGCAGAGCCTTGATTATTTGGCAAGTAATCAAGTCATATTCTGGGGCTTTTTTAACATTCATGTTGCTTTTCACTTCTTCTTTTAATTCTTTGAGAGTTACTGGGCGTATATAAAAATCATCTAGCTTTTGAATTGACATTATATTTTCATTGGCCGTTTGTCTTGGTAGTGGTTGGAAGATATCCTCGAGACACTCCACAAAAAGATCAGCTTTCTCTTTAGGACCTCTTGCCCAGATTCCATCCTCCTTTTTAAGTGCAAGCACTTGCATTTTGAGCCTTTTGATCCCTTAGTCGCCTTCCACAGTGAATACTCAGATTTTTTTCATCGGTAAGCCTAACTAAATATCTGTTGATTGATGCATTTTAAAGAAGAGCATTTTTAAGAGATTTGAGACTGTTACCTAAATTGTTAAGGATTGGTTTGTTCCGGTGTTCTCGTTATTTGCCAGGTTTTACGTGCCCGTCGTTTTTGTCTTACCAACTCTCTAACTTCCATTGGGTAGGATATGTTAAGTTTCTTCTTATTTTATACTTGCCAAAGCAGCATAGTGAATTGCTTAATTGAGTTGTTCTAATTCATCTTCCAACTGGTGGGGATTTCTTATCGGCACCTGAAGATTGATTTTTTCCTCCAATACCTCACGAAAGAGATCCCAGTTTGTTTTTGAATTTGTTAATCTGGGTGCACTCTCCCTTTGAATTACCATTTCACTGACTATCATGATAACCGGAGAATGATCCGATATTAGAGAATTACTGTCTTCCATGTGAATGTAGTTCTGAGATATACAGGTATCTTCATTCCGTCACTGGGCCATTATGATGGGGATCAAAATTTACATTTTGATGTCTGCAATGCTTTGACGTCGTAAGATCCCCAATAGGTGTTTTTCGCATTAAAGTCACCTCCAATAATAAAATCACGTCCAAGCGATTTAAATAGTTTAAGGTAGTCCTCACTTTTCAAGTTATGCCGGGGAGGACAATATATTGCAGAGACAGTAAGCTGTCTGTGTTTAATTTGAATCCTTACAGTAGTGAATGCATTGTTTCTTCTTCGATATTTGATTCTAAATGGTGTTTTATATTTTCTTTTATTAGTAATGCCGAACCACCTCTTGCTCTTTCCGCTGGATGAATGGAGTGATATATAAGTTATAACCCCGTAGTTTAACAAACGAAGATTTAACTAGATGGCTGTCAGATATTAATGTCGATTTTTTCTGAATTTACAAATATTTATATTTCTGGAATATGTTGCATAATGCCATTCGCATTCCAGATTGCTATTTTGAAAGTTGTGTTCTTACTTAACATTTTTTGTTGGATTGCGTTGAGGGAGTTGCATTTTCTTCAGTTGATCAAGTATCATGTTGTTCAGATTACTTTGGTCATCTGACCGCTTTGAATTAGCTGCAATTCTGTTCATAATGTTTTCCATAATTTGGTTACTTTCAGAGCCCATATGTTTGGTTGAACCCAAACCTTTCACTACCTGCGCAAATGAACTTATTTGCCCTATATTGCTTGGTTGTGGGTTTTGATTCATCTGATTTGATATTTGAACCCTTCGATTTTCGTGATTTTGCGGTTGATTTCTTGTTTTATCTCGTAATTCGTTTTGTTTAGTTGTTTTTCCAGTTGTTTAGCAACCTCACAGCCTCGATAATTAGCCGGATGTTGGCCCTTACAATTTGTACACTTTGCTGGCACATCTCTCCCTATTGTACATGCCTGGGTAAAATGATTACCTGAGCATTTTATACATCTTGGATCCCGGCCGCAATATCTTTGGGTGTGATTAAATGCCTGGCATTTCTTGTATTGAGGTATGCGTGTTGTGGATCTCCTCATTGGTTCAATTTTCACCTTCATGAGATGGATTTCTTTTATTCCATTATTGTTTTGAATATTCTCTTTGTTGTCAAATACTAGCATAAAAAGAGGGAGTCCCTTTTTACTAATAATTTGGTTTCCTTCCTGAATTTATGTTCTCTCATCTAGTATTTTAAAACCTTTATTTTGTAAGTCTTCCATTATTTCTTTGCTTGAGCAAGTGTGATGCAAACCTCTTGCCATGACTTTTATAGGCCGGGCCTGTTTGTTTTCGTAAGTGAGCCACTGATACTTTTCAGCATTCAATTTCATAGATAAGGTTCTATAAGTATCTGATTCCAGCGTATTAATTTTCCAAACGTCATTATTTAACGCTGTTACCTTATAGTCTTTGTCAGTAACCGATTTCATTAGTAACTGAATTTCTGGGTAACTGGTTACACCCACAATATTTATTGGTGGGGATGATTTTTCTTTCGGTTGCACCAAATTTGGCGTAATGTTCTTGGTAGATTTATTACCTTTTGGTTGATTGGCTTTGGGTAGAGCATCGTTTGAATCTGGACTAGATTGCCCCCTACCATTTAATTGCTCAGCCTCAGGTGACGATTCAGCTTTTCTTTTCTTACTCTTCCTAGACCGTTTTTTCTTCGTTAGGATCCAGTCCGTCTCTCTTTGTAATTCATCTTCATCAGTGGAATATATGAGTTTGTCTGGTTCAATGCTTCCTATATCGCAATCTTCTTTTGAATCCCGATTCATTTTTAGGTTTTCATTTTCTTGCTTTAGATACTCAATTTCTTCGCTTAGCTTGGCAAATAATTGCTCCATATGCTCTAGCCTGGCCAAGAGATTCATATTCTCCGTTTCTAGGTCAATAGTTGTTTTACTAGATTCGGCTATTTGCAAAGTAAAATTTCCGGTGGCATCACTTATTTCGTGTAATGTTTGTCTAGGTGTAGCGTTAGAAAATGTATCGGCTTGGTCAGCTACCGATTTGCTTCTATTTTTCTTTATTGGTGATCTTTGTAAATTTGGTCTTCTCTGGAACGGATTTGATGTTCCCTGATAATTCAATAGATGGGCCTCCCCAGAATCCATAGGGCCAGTCTCCACAGAGAATGGATTTACCAATGTTGATATTGGTGTACTACCTGGGGTATTATTTCCTTTTGTTTTTACCATTGCATAGTTTTGATTGACTAATTAGCTATTCTGCTTCACTACTACGAAGGGATTGGGTACCGCAACCGTTCGTTCTACAAAACATTGCCCAGAGTACGCCCGTATCCATTTATGAATACTTCGTGAAGGCTGTCAATCCCGTACTCCGGTATTGAATTGAAACAAAATGTAAAATTCTTCACATTTGCCCAAGCGTTTATTTCCTACCAAAATTCATTCTCAATTCTCATACTAATCGCGTAAAAACAAAAAAACATCCGACCCTAATTTTTTGTTTGTTTTTTCGTTTGCGTTACTAGAATATAGTAATATTTAAGTAGTTTTTGATACAACACGAGCCGCACTTGAAATTATTGCTGCAAACGTGTTGCAAAATACCCCACTTTAAAATTCAGTTTATAGGCGAAGAGGTAAGAGACGAAGAAAACAGATCGGGTTGCCGCTGTTAGAAAGGTTAATTGGCACTTATTTTAGCATGACGTTAAAAACAAAAATTCAGCTTGCTGCGTTTTCAATTTTTATTGTAATAGTGTGTTTCAATTGGCTTAAATTTAAATACCGCATAAAAATTTAAAGTGTTAAAAATTGAGGTGAATAAAAATGTCAAAGTTTTTATCTGCTTCAAGAGTTGATACAATTTTTATATGAACAATTTTTGGCTGACCAAAATATTTGTTTGTAAACAGAAGTTTGTTATGTCCAAAATTTGATAAAAATCGTAATCTTTAGTTATGTAATTGTGTAACAAATGATTTTGGATACTTGAACCATAGAAAAACAAGTTTACCATAGATTTCTCTTTTTTATAAATCGAGAGATAAAAATGAGTTGCGTAAAAAACTTCTGATAATTCCAATGTCATGATTGTATTTGTGTTTTTATATTGCTCGCAATGTAAAGTCTATGGTAAACTTATTTTTCTATGCTTGAACGAAGAACATTTTGTTTAATTATCGTTGGAAAATATATGTGCGCACTGCGATTACATGCAGATAGGCAGTATAAAATCGATTACTCATTAAAATGTATTAGTATATGATTATATTTAGTACATCTTCATTGATCACATTTAAGTGGTAACGTTTATCCATTTATTAGTACTCGCTTTTAGTAATCTACGTGAATGTATGGTAGGAATTCAGATAAACGGATGCTGCTGCATTGCTAGTAAATTGTATGTGGAAAATAGAATTTCCGATGCGATCACATAAAATCAGTACGAATCCCACAGCCAAACAAAAATTATTAATATTTGAAGTAAAAATTAAATTTAAAGCTCTAGAAGAAACTAGAAAAAAGTTCTTATTAAATAAAAATGAAAATAGAAGTGCCCCTTCCTTAGAAAAATACTCGTATGTGTTGATAATTCTATTATATTACATAGGCTTTAATAATACATCCTGTTAGCGGACACAGCTGGTCAAAGTTGGAAAATTTATAGTGTTTATGACAATATTTTAAATGGCGCGAAATTGAATAGCATAACTCCGAAAGACGCTACTACAATAATCCGCAAAGGTCAAGGACATTTTTAATTTTGCGATTATTCTACTTTTTGTTAATTTTTTTTAATAGTTAATCATATATTACGTTTTGTTCTAAATTTAACAAATTAATTGGTTAATCTTGCACGTTTTCAATTTCATTTAGGTTAGCGTAAAATAGAGTGATAATTTTGTAATTAGTTTAGTGCATAATGTTTTTTTTATGTTTATCTCAATCTTAATTATAACAAACGAGTTATAACTATAAATCGTAAATAATCTGTAAATAACTATAAATCCGTTAACATTACACGTAGATATGTATACGGTCAGAGCTTACTTTGGAGGTACTGTAACAAACCTCTGTGAATTTTGTCCGAAAAAATCTCGAAAAATGATTATTGTTTAATATGGCAACCCTGATATGTATAAATGAAACTATCTCGAAACAAAACTATCTAACAGAAATAATATCCAATATTTTCACGGTAGCAAATTAAAAAAAAATTATTTAAACAAAAATAAAAATTTGCGTAAATAATAAAACGAAAGCCTAATATAATTAATAATTAGGCAAAGTAGCACTAAATTCTATTAGCTGTCTGGCAGTTATAGTGCCCTGAAGTTGACCTAGATATCTATTAACGAGCACGGCTTTTCGTAGATACTAAAACCACCTTAGAAATAGCAAAGTATGAAAAAAATTGCATTTGCAGTTTGTCCACGCTAATTAATATCTAGGTCCGCTTCAGTGCACTATATCTGACAAACGGCTAATAGAATTTTTTTCTTACTTTGCTATTTCAAAGGTGGTTTCATTATCTACGAAAGGACATAGGCCGTGCTCGTTAATTGATATGTAGGTCGACTTCAGGACACTATATATGCCAAACGGCTAATAGCCTGTATCTGACAAACGACTGAGCATAAAAAAGTATCCCGTAAAAAATTGTTTATCAGAAGAGACCAAATTCTCAAGCTCGCCACAAACCTGCAAGTGTTTTAACACCTTTGCTCTTGCTAGGCGGACTGCTTTTATGCAGGCGTTAAATCTTGCACTTTTTGTATTTTGAAGAGCTTTAATCGTATTAAATTTTTTAATATGCACCCCATGCTACCTATGCGCAGATACATTGAGTTTTTTTTTCCAATTGAGCTATGCTTTGTCCATACAGTGATAAACAAACATTTTGTTGGCGTGTAAATGTCATAGCTCATTAACAATGGGTGGTTGCGTTTGAAGTCCATTTCGATAACTTTTTTTGCTACAGCAGCGTGAAGTTGGTAACTTCTTAACAATTCGAGCGCCGACTGTATGGTTCCACATAAACATTGACCTAAAACTTTGCACGAAAACAGAATTTAGATCTAAACCTTAATATATAGCTCGCACACGAATTTTTAAAAGTAATTCTGAATATATTTGTGGAAATCCTTTGACGAGAAAAGGAGATTTCTGACATGGTAACAAATATAATAACATAACATTAAGAAATTACTAGTATAGCAAATCCCCGCTTAAAGCCATCCGTTTAGCGCCGTTTCGCCTTACACTCTCTCTTAATTTTATTATTTTATCTTTCTATATTCTTCGTTTCACTTATTTTCATGCAGTATATTTTTTATTTATTCATTTTACCGTTAATTTGACGAGTATTCATTGAAATTCTTTGCTACACCTATCTCATATATTTTTATATAAAAATGACTCCAATTAACGCTGATTCGCTTAGCGCTTTTGCTGTACATTTTAATTTATATAACCATATAAATATAACATAACGTGTCTTAGATAAATTGTCATGAATTGACATTTGGTTTCGTGAAAATTTATTTATTTAATTAAAACTAAAATTAACGGTATTTTCCAAACACCGTCTTATTACAGACTTATTGACTTATTTGACGCCATTTTGAATAAGTCGGTCAAGTCATTTCAATTCATTGTACCTACTTATTTGTGACTTAATAACAAATAACAAAACGCAATTGCCACTAGATTTGAAAATAAAACTGCGAGTGTTTTCGTTTATTCAATCTGTATATTCCGAACGGTCCAAAACTGACATAAAATGTACTTTTATTCATTCTACGTACATATTCTGTTTTTTTTTTCGTTTGTTCTTTTATTTATTTTCGGAACGCATTCTGTTTATACTACATTGAAATGTAGAATGAAAAGAATATTCTGTTTTGAAATGCCAAGATGTGAGATAGTGCGTGTGCAAATAATTTAATTTTCACTTTATTTTAATAAAACAACATAATATATATATATATATATACATATATATATATATATATATATATATATATATATATATATATATATATATATATATATATATATATATATATAATATATATATATTTATATATTATCTATAGCTCAACAAAATTAAATGCTGCCAAACTAAAACCAAATCGATGCTGTAAAGAAGTATTCTGTTTATTCTATGTATGTTATTTTATTACATTTCGTTCGGAATGCTCTTAGGTCACGTGAACAATATTCTATTCCTACTATTCTTTCTGAAGAATTAATTAACGAAAACGCATAGAGCAAAATATAAATAAGAGAACTCATGTAGTGTAAAAATATTTTATGTTCCGAAGTTAATCTATTTTACTATTGGCAATCTGTATAAGCCTAACAAGAACAATGAACTATAAAATAACTATGCCGATATGTTTATAAGATACGTATATATGGGTTAAATATAGAAAAAAATTAAATTTGTGTATATAAAATAAAATTAACCTCGGAAGAGAAATTGGCTTGTGAAATTTGTACTACACGATTCATCTTATATATTTATTCCTCTATGATTACATTTATTCTAGACATACTTTTGGAGACATTTCTGTGTAGACGCACTTATTCAAATAAGTCTCCTCGCGAGGTGACTTATTTGAATAAATCGGTGTCCACAAATAAGTCGGTGTTTGGAAAACAGCCTAAGTTAAATTTATTGTTATTTCGTTAATTCGTGTTGTACGAAAAAATAAATGAGCGTCAAAGTTGTCGCTTATTTATTTGTGGAGAATTTCGGACACAATTTTGCTGTAACATAGAGCAAAATATACATATATATGTACATGTTTATTCCTCCATGGCTGTAATAACTGAAATTTTACACTAGCGAAGATTCACACTCGCCGTTGTTTAATAATTTTGTGTTGGATTATCGTAAACTTTTGCAATGACGAACAAGTGAAGCAAATGTCTGTTTTGGTAATTGTAAAATTGATTTTCATCCAGAATGTATCGATAATAAGATGGAAGCATGGAACAAATTGTTGAAAGAAAGCACATATGCAAAATTTGTGTGTTACGATTGCCATCATGATCTTAGTGCTTCGACGGAGTTGATTTATCTTAAAGAACAACCGTTTTTCCTGTTTCAGGAAGTTATGGTGCTTACCAGAAGTATCAAAGATGGTTATCAAAAATAAACTCATGGGATTTCGGATAAGTCCAACCTACTAACTTGTAATGCAACGAATTATGCTCCTGAACTGGAGGAGGTTCAACCTATTCTCAGTGCAGATGTCTCATCTGCTGCCTTGGCTCCCATCGTATTTCAGTCATCGTATTCCAGTACCGCGTAGTAGCCGTCTCAATTTTATCTCTTTTAAAGTTGGAGTTGATCCAGGCTTATACCGCATAAATTACTACAGCTTGACATACGATCATCTGAAGTTTTGGCAAGGGAGTTTACTAACCGACGAAATTAAAATCATTAAAAACAACATGCCAGTCAATACAACTACTAAATTAATCAATACATCAAATAATGTTTACATAAATATTATCACAACAACATTGTAATGCGTACTAAAGCACAAAGCTTTCTTTTTTTCCGCAAATATCTGTCTTAACTTTAGGCTAAAGATTTAATGCTAAGTATGAATACATGAATCGCAACCATAAGTTATATTCGATGGAGGAATTAACTGGGGACAACTTTAATGTAGTATTGAGGATATATGTTCTGACAACAGCTTCAGTAATTGAAACAAATTTTAATTAAGGAAACAATTTGTCGTTCAATTTAAATAAAAGGAATAAATTAGAACAGAACATAGAAATCCATTAAATCCTCCTAAACGTTCATACATACTTCCTGGCGTTTAATGTCATAAATCAACAAAGATTTTTATGCTAACGTTATATTTGATTTACACACGTCCTTAATACTCTTACACATAACAAAATTCCATTTTCATATGAGCTTTCAACACATATATCGATTTTAATGCTAATGGCATTTGGAGCACTAAAAATTGTTATCAAACTCATAAAATTAATGCCGCTTATAAATATAAAAGGATATCTCGTATATGCCTGCAATTCTCATGAGGACTTTGGTACAGTCGATACATAGCTTAAAGTTTTTTTTTATATAAATTGTATAGGACCGCTTAAAGCCTATTATTTAAATGCTCATCATACGAGTATATCATGTTATGACGTACTCATGTACGCAAAAAACACAAAATATAAAAATTAATTTTAAAATAATTAAAAAGCTATAACATAACATGTCGGTAACGAGGTACATACTCGTATATATTATGACAACTTGTATACCTGGGTGCGGCATCTAAAATAATCCTTCTATATAGACCGCAAAAATAGATATGCGGAATGTGGGCATATATGGTATATCTAATTAAAACACTTAACGGTTTACTGTTTTATACGTATCAACTAGATACATATGTGTGTATGTGCCTGTGTGTGAAAAATGGAAAATGGGAAATTCTTTTTCTACTTGTTGTTGATGTTTGTGTTTTTTCTCTTTTTTACCACAATCACCCCCACATTATGCTGTTTTAGGTACAGACTTAAAGACGCTGTTATTTATTTTACATGCAGGCATTTACATCGTTCTCTCTGTGTGTGGTATGTGAATATGTATGAGTGTTACGCTTGTTCACTAAATGGAAAACATAATTTTCTGTTGTTTTAATGACATTGTATTGTACCAGTATCATGGTAAGATGGTAGGATGGAAATTTTGTTTTATACGTGGCTACTGACAAACAAAGCAAAACGATTTAGAATTGTAGATGCTTCAGTGTCACGTTTCGTCTGATGTCGCATGGTTATTTGTTTTAACTGTCTATGCAGCATTGTAAATATTTACTTGTTTTCTAATTTGGACTGGCGTACATTGTATTATGAGCCGTCTATTTATGCATTCAGCGAGTGTATCAATTTTGTGGGTTTTATTACAAATCGAATTAGCATATAGGGTAGATCTATTCGAAAATTGGCAAGCGAGTAAAATTTATATAAAACTGGAATTTTCTGGTTACATCCTTACATTTACAATACTGAAAATAGACAAACTGGTAACTGTGGAGAAGTTTATGAACTGTGTTCATTTTTGGCTAGAACGTTTTAACTAAATTCAAGAGCTTTAAATCGATCTAATCGGGTAGAAATCTATCTACAATATAAAAATCGATTTGGCTTTTTGATGGTAAAACGAGGCTATACCATTTATTATAAATTTTTTCTTTACTTTTTATGCCTTTTTATCAGATAAAGCTTTCTTAGATTTTATTTCTTAAAGCTTCGTAAACCTACTTTATCTACTGAATTATTAGGACAAATTAAATTAAGCTTTTATTTAATGAAATATTGTTAATAAATAAATATCGGATTCTTATCTTCTTCATATCTTGGATTTTGGAAATATTGTTGTGTAATATACCGGAAAAAGTCGATCCATTTAGTTGTTTTCCGCATTGTTCAGTGAGGTCATTAAATTTTAACAAAATCAACACAATTGCGTTCAAAATATGAAAATGCAACCTTGCAACCTCGGAAAATGTGTATTTGTTTTCCGTAGTGGTTGTATAACATTTTCATTTTCTCTAAATTTTAGTATATAAGACGAGCATTTTAGTTTTAAGACAAGTAGTCATAAACAGTTATTATCGATAGTCATAATTAGTAATTTTAACTAATAGTAATTAATAATTAAGGATCAAAAATTATTTTAAGTGTTTAAATTTAAGTTGTGTATAATAATTGTGAGCCATCGATCTAATAACTAATAAAAGTGTTAATACTATGTAATAAGCAACAGTGAAGATGAAGTTTAAAATACCCAATCCCAAACCGCTCCGCACAACATTGGCGCTGCACAGGATCCTGCGGGCGAAAACTTATGCGTTTCATTACTTCCTGCGGACAAACAAACATATGATATTCACATAACACATCAAAGTAGAATCTAACCACGCTATAGAAAAACTGAGCTGTTAACAATGCAGAACGAGCCATACTGATTTTCAACATCAAAACTTAAAACTACCACTAAATCGTCATTGAGTGCAAATCATAACCATATAGCAAAATAACACAAAAGGAGATCCAGAAAGTCATCGTTATCAACTCTTCAACAGTAGAAAATATTAAAATCCACAATCCATGTACTTCATTTTAAAATCTAATCAACGGCACTATTTAAAAACAACAGATCAATGACATCGACTTCAAACAAAAATAATAAAATGGAATCAGAACCATCGCCAGCATAACGTGCATTCTTATCGGAACCAAACTTCCTCACACCACAATCTTACAAAACGAACCAGCTGCAAATATTAAAGTGCATCGCTCTTATTCCAGAATTCAGCGGCGCTGACACAAAAGACAGACCAATTGAACTCAACCGTTTTTGACCATTGCAGACAGTATTTATGAAACACTTCTCAACATATAAAAGCAATTATTCGACAAATTAATAAAACCCCGATTAACAGAAGAAGCATTCACTCGAATTTATCACAGAGAGATAAACGACTATCCAACTTTGCGAAAATCGCTTATGGATATTTATTTACCAACATATTCTGTAACAGAATTGGAACGAAGTTTTTGGAAACGAAACAATATTATGGCGAAACAACCAGAAATTACGGATACAGACTTTATGATGCACTTGACCAATACAAGGCCAGCTTTAAAAACAAATACGGACAAATTGATAAGACTTACAATAAACATCTAGAATTACAACCCGTGCAAACATTCAAACGATAACTATACAACATCATAATTAAAAATAAAATATTAACCAGCAAAGCCGAAAGTATCACCGAAATTTTAAACGAAACAGAAGAAACTGAGCATATGCGGTCAACTCGATAATAGGCATACCAACAACACTGCTAAATGAATCATCAACACTAGCCCTACCAATGATCGAAAGTAAACAATTATATCCAAGATCATACCAAATCAGATGTAACTACTGTCGAAATTTTAATCATACTTGGGACATTTGTCATACTAGAATAAACACAGAGAGAAAAAAGCAAATATATCACCCATTGCCGAATACCTGGAGTCATTCTAGCAGTCCTGCTATACCAGAGCAACGAATAAGTTACAACGGAATGCCAAATTTTAACCAACATCAACACTCAAAGTTACAATTAAATAAATTTCAAACAAACGCCAACAGTTACTTTACAACACAACCGCGAAACTATAAGTACGAGCCAGAAAGACACACATACAAATCCAAAGAAACCCAAATTGTTATTCCAGAAACAAGTAATAGGTTTTCAATCAGCAAAAAAATCAATATTGACACACAAGTCAGTAATAACAACCAACTATCAATACTGGTAATTGAGAAACTGAACACTCATCAAATAAACGGAAACACCCAGTTCAAACAATTTTACAACATAAACACAAATCAAGCAATTTCAGACATTCTTCGAACTAATGTATCTCAAATCAAATCATCCCAACATTACAGTGACAACGAGGATCAAAATTTACAACCGAAAACTAAATCATTGAAAACCAACAGTTTAAAACAAACACAAATCCAAATCAACGACACAAATCGATTAAATGCGGAAGATCATTCATCATATATAGTTAAGAAGCCAACGAATCCATTTATTCATCAATCCACGAAACCAAACCAAATCGTTCAATTATCCCAAGACGTTAAATCAACATTTTTAGTTCATAAGCAAACGAGCCAAGACGCTCTAAATCTAATTCATAACACACAAATCAATCAAATTATCAAACAACCAACCAAGCCCAGACGCCAACCCATCATATTTAGTTTATGAGCAAACGAGCCAAGATACTCAAAATCAAATCAACCAACTATCAAACCAATCATCAAACAACCAATCAGGCCCAGTTTGACGCCAGTTCAAAACACTTAGTATATAAGCAACCTAGCCCAGACGCTCATAATACAACCATTTAACCAATTACCAAACAATCAACCAGGCCCAGCCACCACTTCCACACATTTAGTTTATAAGTACACGAGCCTAGACGCTCAAATTATAAGCAATCAATCATCAAATAAACCACATAACGGTTATTTAAACCCAGAAATCTTTCCAACACACTTAGATAGTAAGATAACGAGCTCTAACACTCAAACCATAGCAAATCAACCATTAAACGATTCACAAAACTCATATCCAAATCATAATACCTTTCCAACATGTTTAGTTAATAATCGCGACAATTATTCGAGAATAGACACCTCATCATCAAATCTTTTGAGCCCAAACTTTTATAACACACAAATTAATCAACTGACAAATCCTGTACCTGTGTTACTGCAATAGCATAAAGAACTTTGGCATCCAAAGGAGAGTAACAAGAAGAGGAATAGGATAGATAAAAATATCACGCAATTCATTACAATTTGCCATAAAACAAAATTATATTTAAAGGGTGTTTTTTTAAGAGGTTGCCGATTTTTTTTTTGAATAAAACACATATAAAATTATGAAATGACCAAAATTTTTTTTTATTTGGTAGATAATTTTTTGGCATTTAACATTTAAACACAATTTCTGGCATATGGCTACCACGACTATTTTTCACAAATGTCATTCTGGAGGTCCAATTTTCCAGCACTTTTTCAAGCATTTGAGGGCGTATGTCAGCAATGACACGTTGAATATTGGTTTCCAAAGCGTCAATCGATTGAGGTTTATCCACATAAACCAATGACTTCACGTATCCCCACAAAAAGTAATCGAGTGGCGTCAAATCGCACGAACGCGGAGGCCAATTCACCGGACCATTTCTCGAAATAATGTTGTCGTTGAAAGTTTCTTTCAATAAGTCGATTGTTTCACGTGCTGTATGGCAAGTGGCACCATCTTGTTGAAACCACATTTCATTCATATCCATATCTTCAAGATTTGACAACAAAAACTCATTTAACATGGTTCTGTATCGATTTCCATTCACGGTAACGCGTCGTCCTTCCTCATTTTTAAAGAAATATGGACCGATGATCCCACCAGCCCATAGACCGCACCAAACAGTACATTTATCAGGATGCATTGGTAATCTTTGCTCCAAATGCGACAATTTTGTTTGTTGACGTATCCATTTAACCAAAAATGCGCCTCATCACTGAAGAGAATTTTACGGTAAAAAAATGGATCTTCGTTCAATTGATTTAACGACCAATCACTGAATTCACGGCGCAAACGATGGTCGTGTGGCTTTAATTCTTGCACCAATTGAATTTTGTATGGCACCAAACCCAAATCTTTACGTAAAATTTTCCATAAAGTCGATGGACAAAGTCCAATTTGCTGAGCACGACGACGAATCGATAAATTGTCGTTTTCTTCGACACTGGCCTCAACGACAGCAATATTTTCTTCTGTACGAACTCTTCTCATTCTTGTCGGTGGCTTGGCATCCAAAAGAGTGAATGTAGACCGAAATTTGGTAATTACGTTCTTTATGGTGGTCTCTGACGGACGATTATGTGCACCATAAAATTCACGAAGTGCTCTATAAACATTTTTAATTGAACACTGATTTTGAAAATAAATTTCCACGATTTGAAAACGTTGTTCTGGAGTTAACCTATTCATAATGATTTGCCAAACAATACTGAGTAGAAATGCCACTTTGAGCTGTCAAAACAACTGTCATAAAATAAAACGACATCTATCGGAAAAACAAACCTCCTAAAAAAACACCCGTTATATACGATTTGCCAAAATCAGCTATTAGCATATCCAATAAAATATTTTTCTCTTCCAAATGACATTATGCATAGACTAACTAATTTATTTAATTAATTTCTAGTAAAAAAAAAATATAATAGTTAGACATATTAAATTAGATTTAAGATCATTTCGTATAGAAAACAAACAATTTTTGAAAATTTTAAATTTAACATTACATAGGCCATAGTAAAAGTATTAATCATAAAACAATTTCATTCTTAAGCAAATTTTGTGACGTAACGTAATTTTTCTTAATATTTAAAACTACTAAATCTCTGCATATCATACAAAATATTTTTTAATACAATTCAAATCAAAATAGTACATTGAAAACCTTAAGCTTTAACAATTACGAAATGTAACACTTCACTAGCAATGTCACTGTACATAAACAAAAACAACAATATTTAACAAAAAATATATATGTACATATGTAAATTATAAGAAATTATAAGAATATTCCAATATATTATTAACCATATTCCATAAAGAAAAATCTTTCAGAAGATTTTTCTTCTCTCAAACGGGGAGGAATGTTGTGTAATATACCGGAAAGAGTCGATCCATTTATTTGTTTTCCGCATTGTTCAGTGAGGTCATTAAATTTTAACAAAATAAACACAATTGCGTTCAAAATATGAAAATGCAATCTTGCAACCTCGGACAATGTATATTTGTTTTCCGTAGTGATTGTATAACATTTTCATTTCCTCTAAATTTTAGTATGTAAGACGAGCATTTAGTTTTAAGACAGATAGTCCTAAACAGTTATTATGGATAGTCATAATTAGTAATTTTAAGTAATAGTAGTTAATAATTAAGAATCAAAAATTATTTTAAGTGTTTAAATTTAAGTTGTGTATAATAATTGTGAACCATCGATCTAATAACCAATAAAAGTGTTAATAAAATGTAATAAGCAACAGTGAAGATGAAGTTTAAAATACCCAATCCCCAAACCACTCCGCGCAACAATATTTCTTCAAAACATCGAATAAAATGGAGAACATTAATTTTCTTTCTTTTTATAAAACAACCATGATGTACCAGGAAAATTTCTATAAAGGAACGTTTTGAGCTGCGGGGGGCGTTTCATAACACTTCTCCCATATTGTACCTAGACAAGCGTTATCCAAACGTGAACCGTGTCGATTTTATGATGGAAATATATCCCTTTTTGGGACGGATTAAGGAAGTAGTTAATTCTCCGCATTGAAGCCTTTGTTGCTTTCAATGTCGTTTAGATACTTGAATTTATTGTACACCGTTGAAGCTTGGTTGTCCACTAATCTCCATTCCAGAATTTTATTACGAGAGATTTGCTGTTTGAGTCGGGGTGCAGCAAAACCAACCCACCCCATTGTTTCGTGGTATTTTTGGTTATTTCAAATATTCTTTAATCCTTAAAGGCCAAGTTCTATTTTTGATTAAAAGTTTGGGGGCAATTCAGTTTGCTTGATGAAATTGGGATTCTATAATGCATTTTGGGTAAGTTTTTATCAGATTTGTTGATGGACTTGGAATTTTTAAATAGTGGGCTATTCCCTAACCGATTCGATTACAACTAAGTTTAGTATGTATAATATAATTGGCTTTCACACATTAACTTTTGATGCATTTTTGGAACATTGTCGAACCGAATGGAATTGCGATATATCATTGACCAATTATAACCAAACTCAATTTGAGTAAGAGTTGCCACTAAATACGATCAAAAACCTTGTATCAAATCCTATGGAGTTGTCACTGATATTTGTGGCAGGTTACCGCAAATTTTTGTTATCATTATAACATAACACAACGCGCGCTTCAATGTTTGAGTGATGTGTGCAGGTGCTCCCCCCTAGAATTTTAAATAACGTTCTTGTTCTTCTATGTGTTTACATAATATGATTATTGAAAAGCGGTTCAATTGGGAAGATGAAAAATTAAAAAAATAGCTAGCAGTCGAGGTTGGTTTTTGATAAGAATATTATCGAGTAATTATTCAATACCAATAAACCACAAAAATATAAAGTGAACGATTTTTTTATAAGTCCGTGTTGGGACTTACAGCAAAAATATTTTTTTTGTGCCTTAAAAATTAACTTAATAAAATAATTATAAAATAAGTGATAATATTATAAATATTAAATAAATCGTGAAATTCTTAAAGATAATTATAAATGTAATCTAAAAGAACATTAAGGAAATTAAAGTGCTTGTGTTAAAACCGTGAGCTGAACGGGATTTTTTTTTATCGGAAGATAAAAACGTGGTCTTTATGATTAAGTTCCAATTACCGGGTGTCTGACACGAAGTGTTACCAACTTCAGACTGTCTATGCTGTCAAACCAGTGATGACAGAGCGCTCAAATTTACACTAATGACAGAGTTCCTTCCGTTATTTACAAGCGTGCAAAAGCATTTTAGTGGAAAATATTCAGAAAAAAAGTTACCCGCATTGGAATTCAAGCGGAATAGTGTGGTTGCTTTATATTTGGCTGGAAAACCACAGTCGCAGATTGTTAACCAGGTAAAACATCTGCATGTGAATAAAATGTTTGTGTATCGCACCATAAATCGTTATAACGATACTGGCAGCATTGCAAAACACCATGGTGGTGGATCGAAACGCACTGCAACATCGCCGGATATCATTCGGAAGGTGAAGGCCAAATTGGCTCGGAATCCGCGCCGTAGCGGCAGAAAAGTGGCTCGTAATGCGAACATTTCGCTCGAACGGATCAGCACATATTGAAAGATCATCTTGGACTAAAGGCCTTGAAATTCCATAAAACGCATGGTCCCACCGATGTTCAAAAAAAAGTTAGAGTGGAAAGAGCAAAGGAGTTGTTACGCTTGCACGAAAGTGGCGATTTGCCGAATTTGGTTTTCTCCGATGAGTCACCGTTCGTTATTGAGCAATATGTGAACAAGCAAAACAATCGGATTTACTTGCTCGGCTGTTCTACTGAAAATTTGGACCAACGGATTGCCACTCGAAACCAAGCGCCGCCGATGGTGATGGTTTGGGCCGCCGTAACGGCCGAAAGCCGTTCACCGCTCGTTTTTCGGACCGTGACATCAAGCTAAATGCTCAAATTTATCGGGATCATGTGTTGGAGGGAGCGTTGAAGCCTTGGGCACCAAAACATTTCGACCGCGCGTCAATCAAAATTGACTGAGAAACAACGTTCCCGGGGTTCATTTCCACTGCCCAATGGCCACCAACTTCACCGGATGCAAATCCGTTAGATTTCTCGGTTTGGAGTATTTTAAAGAGGAAGGTTGGGACAAAAAAATACCAAAGTGTCGATCATCTCAAGCAAGCGCTTCACCTGGAATGGGCCAAAATACCGCAGAGTCACTTTCGTTCTGCATGCAATAGCTTTGTCGGCCGTTTGAAGGCCATAATCGCGGCTAAGGGTGGCCAAATCGAGAACTGCTAATGCAATTCGAAAATTTAAATATTTGTGAACATTTTTTACTTTGATTCAATAAAATTCATCAAAAAATAAAAATTCTGTGACGTTCTGTTTTGGTAACACTTCATGTCAGCCACCCTGTAGTAGCGCTGCCATCTGGGCTTGAAGTCAACGGGTATTCCAAAGCACTAGTTGGTGGGAACCTGGCCTCGAGCGCGACCTTGAAAAATTTTAAGGGTTGTTGGATCGATTGGTGAAAGACACTCGAGATCGTCATCCATTGCTTATCACGGGGAACTTTAATGCTTGGTCTACTTGGGGCAGCAGAGTATCGAATGATCCAGGAGACGCTATATTAAAAGCTTTCGGCACACTACAGATTGTACTGTTAAATACGGGCAACACACCAACATTCCGCAGAGGTGATGTCACACAATAATTGATCTAACGTGGATTAGAAGCACCACTCTCAGGAGAGTAGTTTAGTGGAAAGTGAGTGAGTGATACACACATAATGACCACCAAGTTATAATCTTCGAACTTCGCGGTGTTACTCCTAATAGAAGGCAACCGGACTATGTCAGAAATACCGGTTGGAGATCCAAACTTTTTAAGGAGATTGTGTTCTTGTAACTATTAGAAAACAAAAACCCCTTCGAAACGGCTGAAAATAAGGCATCTCAAATTATGAAGGTCATCACAAACGCCTGTAATGCAGCAATGCCGAGAAGGGTAGTAGACGACTATCGTAATGCTATGTATTGGTGGAATGAGGAAATTGCGGCTTTACGTCGGAAATGCTTGAAGGGCAGGAGGAAGAATCAGGGTCCAAAGCGTCGAGAGACTGAACATTTTCGATAATCTTATTTAGGTAGGGCTAGTTTGGATCTCAAACTGCTACAAAATTGAGCAAGCGGAAATGTTTTAGTGAGCTATGCGATGAAGTCGATAGAAAGCCGTGGGGTCAACCTTACTAAACAGTAAAGAAAAAGATGAAAAGTAAAATGTTTAACCGTTCTACTTGCCCAGATATGATGCGCAATATTTGTTCCGCTAACGGACACGTTTTGTCTACCGGAATAGTAGTAACTAATGAACGTTATGGTCGACAAAATGGTCAAAACTTTTATGAAAGTTCGTATTAATAAGACATCCAAACCTGACAACATACCGAATTTAGCGATCAAAGTAGCTGTTCGAATATTACCTGAACTGTTTGCAATTACGTTCGATTCCTATTTAAGAGAAGATGTATTTTTAGTTTTGTAATAAAAACGCAAAAGACCTGAAGATCCATCGTCGTACAGGCCTTTGTGTATGCTCGATACTAGAGGAAAGATATTGGAGCAAGAGGCAATTTTACGGTCCGGTGACTTAGCCACACACCAGTACGGCTTCAGATAGGGACACTCATTAATTGATGCCATTAACTTTGTCAAAGAAATCGTCCAAAGTGCGATCGCCGGAAGTGGCTAGTAGGGAGGTAACAAGAAATACTGTGCAATTGTTACCTTGGATGTAAGGAATGCTTTTAACATCGCACAATGGAAGTGCATTTTTCATGAACTAGTTCAACGAAAAATCCAAAGATACCTGTTAGACGTTATCAAGGACTATTTCCGAAACAGGATCTCACATATAAAACGGACGATATCACCGTGGAATACGCTATTACGGGTCGTGTTCCACAAGGATCTGTGCTATTGTGGAACATTATGTATGATGGTGTGTTAAGGCTCCAGATTGGCGAAGAAACCAAAGTCATAGGCTTTGCATACGATATCGCAATCGAAGTGGTGGATAACATAAGGAAGAGGTAATCCAGATCTACCACGAAACCATTCGCATGATCCACCACTGATTGCAGTTAGTAAGTTTACAATTGCCTGAGCAGAAAACAGAAGCTATACTAATCTCTAGCAGGAACGGAATTCTTTAAGGGTAGTCTGTGTGTTTCAGACAGTTTCAGAGATACAATGTTTGTAATCGCAAAAATTCCAATTTTGCTATGACACATCTGAATTATCGAAAACTTCTTGTTTGGCGGGTCGCACAAATATACTGACTGGTTCGGTACGTTTGGCTAAGACAGATCTGATCATTTCAGATGTGGCATTGGTTTGGTAACACTAAATAAAACTCAGAGACTAATGCAATACTAGGGGGCGAGTGGCAGATATAGATAAAACGACGACAACTTCATCACCTTCACAAAGCATCCAGTGCTTGGCGTAGTACAAATTTGGGTGCCCACTAAGAAACATCATAGAAGAAAGTGAATAATGAAATGGAAGTGAAGTTAGATGGAAAATCAATGGTAAAGTAAACACAAGCAACGGAAATTACCTGTTTAACAACAGCTAAAGCAAATAAGGCACTATTGGAATGGAAACCTAACACAGAACCTATAACAGAATAATAACCGTAACCAGATGTCTTTCAAAAATACGAAGCACAATTATAATTCAGTGTTATGCTTCAACAGAAGAAGCAGATGAAACAACCAAGGATATAAGTTGAACAACTACAAGTCACAATAGCAGAGATGCATAGAAATGATGTCAAATTTCAATGAGGATTTCAATGAAAAAATTGGAATATATAACATCGACCTAACAACCGTCAATTAGAAGAAATTTAACACCGACAGATTAAAAGATGCCGACACAAGCAATACAATCTACGAAGCGGTCATCAGTAATCACAGAAGTATGGAATCCGGTAGAATACCGCGAAAATGGAAGGAAGGCTTGACAATAATGATTCCCAATAAAGGTGTCCTGAGAGCATGCAAAAATTAGCAATTATCATCCTGGATAGAATTTCACCGAAGATCAACTCGAAATTCTGAAAGAAACAGACAGGTTTCTGACCAGGATAATTGCACCGATCATATCAACATAACCTTCATCACCATAATAGAGCAGTCTAACGAATGAAATTCACTACTGTACCTACTCTTCGTGGACTTCGAATGTGCGATCATCCCGAAATACATTAATTGAACACATTCAAAATATGTAGAGGGACGAGAACTCTCCCCCCTACTGTTCTTAGTAGTATTAGATAAGTTATGTGAAATTTAGAAAACACGTCCCCCAACGCCATTAAGATGAGATTAACGGAGAAACTCAATGATCTGGATTGCGAAGATGACATATGCCAACGAATACACAAACACGCTGACATGCAGCAGAAGGTACAGAAGCTATTAGATCTAGCAAAATGTCTCCTCTATACCGCCTCAAAATAAATGTCAAGAAAACTAAGATGATGAAACTAAACAAACCAATGTCACTCTGATATATTCAACCAAGAAAAAATACAAGAGGTCAATGAATTTATATACCTTGGTTGTATACTACCGAAAATGGATGGAAGCTAGAATAATATTTAACATGTTACACAAAGTCTGGAACACATCTACCATATCTTGCAACACCAAGCTAATAATGTCTAGAATACAGCAGTCATTGAGACCGAAATAAGAATACGTACGAGGAGGAAGTTATCAAATGACATAACAAGAAGATTACTGGAATAGAACCCACAAAGAAACGGGGAAGTCGGACGACCAGTTTTAACGTGGAAGGGAATAATGCTATAGTAGAATCGAAACAACTCGGAAAGTCATGGGTGGAAATCTAAGCAGTAGCACCAAACAGAGTTTGATAGTCGAGCCTAGTAGACACCCTATGCTCCTAAATTGGAGATAAAGGAAAAATGCAACACTTGCCCCACTTGGGCAGCTTTTGCGGCTTACACCATTGCATGTTTTGAAAGACCTCAAAGTTATGCCAGTTTGAAGGCTATCAAACTAAAATATTCAATCAATTAAAAAATAACAGACCAAGACATCATTTTAAATCTAAATCTGGCAGATGAAATTGTCCAATTGTCAAACTTGATGATAAAAATGCGGTCTAATGCGGTCCCGGGAACTCTGCTATTTTGAAATGAGTTAGCCGGTTTGTCTACGGTAGATGGTGAAGATTAACACCAGCATTGCCTTTTCCAGGAGCTATTTAAATAGAAGAATTATGGATTGGGAAAATAATACCATCCAAGCAGGTTAGGAATCATCACTTGGAATTTGCCAAACTAAAACCCTTCTTAGTTGTAGTATCAGGCATGTATATACGGACTACTCAAGTTACCCTGCTAATTGCTAACATCGCTAGAATGACACATGACAAGATGTGACCCATTCAGTCACATGGAAAAAATAAGGAAATGTCCAACGATCCGCAGGTCACAGTGCACAGAGCTCTTTTCAAAGTTCGCCCTTAATAATGAAAATAAATTTTTTAATCAAAATATGCAATACCTAATCCATATAAAATACTGACTTCACTTTTGATTACTATTATTCGACTTACCAAGTTATCGGTATAGCTGATTCTGAAAAAATGGAAAATTAGATTAATAAATTTTAATTTCAATTACATATTTATTTTTTGGAAAATATAATTAAAGCACCTTATTGCAAGTATACTATCGGACAGGTATTCCATCTCGTGATTATACTTTGTATGTAAGTGTTTGGTCTCTACAGTGTGATGAAACGATCGAATTTTTTAATTTAAAGATTTCAATGTTTCATTACTTCGAAACCAAACCGCCAACGTCTTGGTAACCAGAATAACCCAAAATTTAATTTTATAATTTTGGTTTATTCATTGGGGATGTTTTGTTATCAAATGTAATTGACGAGGGTATAACAACTTGTGTAACTGTCTACCAAGTAATATGATTTCTTCAAAATAGGTAAAATATTAAATGGTCGCCATCGTCAATCACACTTTAGTCAATAACATGTCCTACATTTCAGTAAACATTTTCCTTTCTACTCGACGATATGATGATGTCAAAAATAAAAAATTCTATGTTTTCGATTTTCCTGTATACTGACCTGTTTTTCACTCCATCGAAAAGTTGTATAGTGTTTATCAAATTTCCATTTTGTCATATTTGTCGGTGAATAATTCAATTTAGTTAGTGGTGCTTGTTATGTACTCGTATGTTGCTATTACCTGTTACGATTTGAATTTCTATAATTAAATTTCAACACGAAAAATGTTTGTTGGGTAAGTGTTATACATTTTTCTAGATTGTCGGAAAACACTAGTTTGTTTCGTTTTATAACTAGTAAATAAATTTTATAATTATGTCAAGGGAGTCATAATAGGTACTTGCTTAGTATATTCGGGGTTAAGGTACGAGGTTATAATTTACTTAGCATGGCTCAATTGGTTTATAGTTGTAATAAACTGATATTTTAGTTCTCATGAACAATCAAAACATGCAAATTAATTGTAAGAGTATAAAAATCGTAATTATCTCATTACGGATTTCTATGCTATGCTTGGGTTTACTTTATTGCCGAACAAAACATGTAGATATACATCTGTTACATAATCTTGGTACCGTCTGTGCGTGTGTTGAAAATATCATTTCGCGCATACACTTGTTTTAGACGAATAATGCTTCTGGGAAATTTACACTATCGACGTTTTTGTAATCTAATATATTCCAAACAAATGTTTTATGTACTTAAAATCCACATGAGTCTACCAAACAAAAATATTTGCCTGAATAAACACATCACATTAATTATGAGGGTGCGTTGGTTATACAAGCTCCTCGCGCTGCACCCTGGGTAACGCTAAAAGTATAACCCCGCGAGTACAGGCGCAGTAAAACCCTAGCTACTTGTCTTGGGGGAAAATACCCATGGCAAATCCGGTTCTCCGTGTTAGGGGCGGCTATAAAAAAACTGGCAGTAGGTGTAAACTGCTAAGGGAACGAACACAGAATATAAATACTCAATGGAGTCAACCATAGAAAACCACGTTATGGTACAGGGAATTGGATATCCAGTATCGGCGGTTCTCGGGAGTGAGCAAGCGAGCTCCTAGTATGATGGTGATTACTACACCATATACAAGAGAAAGTTGGACATCTAGTGACCATAGAGTCATTACGTTTGAATTATCAAACGCGCCACAGAATAGTCCGCTTGCAAGTAACAAAACTCCGAGATTTTCCATTAAGATAGCTGACTGGGGTCTATTTGCTAGTCACTTGATTCGCACTTGGAACAGTGTAGAAGCACTTCCAGAAGTTAATTCGATAGATGAAATTGATACTCATGTGGAGCTGATCTCAACACAGTTAACCAGTGTTTGCAACAAATCAATTCCTAGGTAGAGATTAGCTAAGAAACGAAATATTTGGTGGAACTCTAATCTAAGGAAACTTAGATGTTCTATGCATAAGCTTACAAGAGCATACCAGACGGAGAGGAACCAAAACACAAAAGAGTTAAAATTGACTGTCTGCAAGAAATAAATACTTCCATGAAGTATTTAAAGCAAAACAAAGTAATTTCCAACGGTACGCCACGGAACATGGTAATAGTGACCCCTGGGGTCTTGTATATAAATTTTCCGTCAGCAAGGCAAGACCTCTTGAAGTTTTGAATACCATTAGGAAGACAAATGGGGTCGTCACTGATACGTGGATTCACACACGCTTGGAGTTACTCAACTCACTTCTGCCAGACAAAACACCAGACGAAACTGAGCCTCAAGCAGAAATGCACGAGATCGCCAGCAACAGCAGTTGGACATCCACAGATGCTGAAGACTCAGCATCTGTGGATGTCCAACTGCTGTTGCTGGCGATGGTAAGTTTAAAGCCCACCTACAGAGATTCAAAATTATAGACCAACGTCAATGTTTATGCGGATCGGAAGTAGAAGACATTAAACCTACTTTTCGAATGTAACGAGGTGACTGTTATGTCACTAAAACATTAGTGGCTGGGTAATACAAACATACAAGAATTACCACTGCCAGTAATACTTAGGGACGAAGCTCTTTCCAAGTTCCGGCCATATTGCGCTGAACTGATCAAAGTCTTAAAAGAACGGAATAGTGCGATATAGTAGACTGGAATCCCGGACTGTACATGTCTCCATGAGACTAGATGGAAACGTTTGCAATTTTGCAATTGCAACGACTAAATGTACTAGCACTGATATCGATGTACAATGCTTATTATTGTAATACAAAAATACAGTCGGCTATGTAAACTGATATTAATTTAAAAATTATTCTTAGTTTAAGGTTATACCTAGGTATAAGAACTAATGTTAAATTTTTCTGGAATGTTGACTACGGTTAATAACTGACCAGCAATACCTCTGAAGTTGAGAGTCTAGGTGGGTGGTTCATCCAGTACGGCTGACGGAAATATCCGGAAACACCTTTACGGATTGCACAATCCTTTCTTAAACAGAGGTACAGTGACAAGATCGCGTATAAAACTGTCCGCCGCAAGTACTGTCAAACAATCAATTTCAACTTCAATGTTGAATATGAAGCCAGAAGTGGTAGATGACCCGATGAATAAAGTCCTCAACAAGCACAGCAGCGACACAAGCCGCAAAGAGACCACTAAACGTAATGTACTCGTATATGACAAAAACTGACATCTGATCGCTATATAACTGTAAAACGGAAAATGGATAGAAATCAAACGTCGAAAAATTCAAATAACCGCTAAACCGATTTGAAGCGCTCATCGAAACATATGCGGAAGAGAGCCACATTGTAAAAAATATTTTAGAACTGGCTAATCGAAAATACAAGACTCCTCAAATCTACTTTACTTCCAAGCGTGCTACCGAATAGAAAAACATTTCACGCAACAAATTTACTTCCAGGCAAAATAAACGAACCAAAAATTCAAACACATGAGGCCAACGACTATAGAGAAGTCATTAATAATTACGATGTTCACAACAGAAACTATTATACATATACCGATTGAAGTCTTCAAGAGGTCTTTCCGTCGTTATTAAGGGCATCGATGTCCATGTCTATGAAATCCAGGATACGCATGTTGAAGGTGGATTTAAGATACAGAACGTATATAGGATCATGAACCGCTTGAAGCAGCCACAACCAATGGTCAAAGTTGAACTGGAACCATCCGAAAGCATTTTGAAAAAGGGAGAAGTTCATCCAATATATAAACTAACGTACCTCATACACAGACGCATAACTGTAAGAAGAACCAAAGAAAAGGACCGGACCAATACAGTGTTTAAACTGCCAATAATTTGGAAGAATATGGTCACTCAAGGACATACTGCAAGTTGATAACAGTGTGCGTCGTGGGCGGGGAACTACACCAAACCAAAAGTTAGTTGCCCAAAATATGGTACAAGCAATGCTACAAAATCAAACCATAGTCATCCAGAAACTAGAATATCTCCGATAAATTATATGAAAATATGCCACTCGAAAGCAAACGGTATTAGCCAACACAAACTCGAATCAGAGCATTTCCTTACAAAACACGAAATTGACCTTATGTTAGTTTCTGAAACCCACTTAACTGATAAACACAATTTCGAAATAAATGGTTACGAAGTTTATGACACTTAGCACTGTGGAAATTCAAGTAAACCTCTGTATGTGTGGAACTCATTCAACAAAGAAAGTTTAGTCATCGCTTCAATATATTTCCCTCCAAATAATAACGTTTCGGCATCTATCTACAAGAAATTGTTTGCAACCCTGGGTCAACGTGTTATGTTCGCCGGCGACTCTATGCCAAACATACCTACTGGGGTTCAAGCATAACTACTACAAGGGGACGTGAATTAATAAATGTTATTCAAGAAAACCACTATTGGCCTACTGATCATCGAATAATCCCTAACGTCCTTGATTTTGCAGTCACAAGTAAAATAAACCGAGAAATAATCCAAGCTAAATCACTTTTAGAATTATCTTCTGACCATTCTCCGATCTTACTACATTACTGGGTCGACCAAAAGCCATATTCTACAAACAACTATCTAATGAACACTTCACTAACTGGTTGAACTGATGTACATCAGTTCAAATATCATCCTGACGTCTACACTGCAGACGGCTAACGATATAAACATTGCTATGAAAATCTTTAATGATTTACTGGTCAACGCAGCTATTTCAGCCTCGCCTAAACCAAAGTGAAAACATACAAGACACACCATAACATCCGCTGAAATAGAAAAAATGTTAACAGAGAAACGTCGCTTAAGACGCATCGGGCAAATTAATCGATCGCCAGATCGACTAAACATAACTTTAATCAGGTAAAAAGAATACTACAAAGCCTACTACAAAGTAACAAAATGGAAGGCCACTAAATACCTTAAACGGCCTCAGCAACCAAACCCGCTAACTCGTCTTTCTAACGATAAATGGGCTGATCATCTTGAAAGCGTATTCACTCCAAACCTTGGATTATCGGTGGTTCAAACAGAAAATATGGCGATCAGACCTGTGAGGAAATTTAAAATGAAGAAATCACTAGTAAAGATTATTATTGTACCTCAAATTCAATTAAAGAAAACACCTGGGTATGATCGAATTACAGGTGAAATGCTTAAACAACTGCCTGGGCGTGCCTTTGGGCGACTGGCTCAAATGTTCAATTCAATTTACGAATCAGGGTATATCCCTGAGTATTGGAAATTGTCAACTATAAAAATAATCCCGAAGCCTGGCAAGGATCCTACCAAAGTCTCGTCATATAGACCAATAAGCCTACTAACAATCATCTCTAAAGTATTCAAAAATACTATTATCGAAAATACTAAACCGGAACGAAGAGAAGAAATACTGCTCCGCCTTCTTCTTGGATGTTACCTAAGCATTCGATAAAGTTTGGCACGAGGGTCTGCTTCATAAAATTAATCTTAAATTGCCAGAAATGTATCAACTTATGTAGCCGTATTTGTCAAATCGCAGGTATTATGTCAAACTATTATGTCACCTCTCAATCGGGCGGGAAAAATGTTTTGGCTGGAGTACCACAAGGTAGTGTGCTTGGTCCAATGTTATATTTAGTTTTCACTTCAGGTCTACTAACGTCTTCGCAAATTATGACGTCTACTTTCGCAGATGAGAAGGCAATCGTATGTAGACGTCCGAAACTCAGCAACAACATATTTATGCCATCGAAATGTGGCTAAAGAAATGGAAGACAAAGGTCAATGAAGAGAAATCGGCCCACGTAACATTCACATTAAATAAGCTTACTTGTCCGCCTGTCACAATGAACGGAATATAAATCCCTCAATTAAATGGAGCAACATATTTAGGCGTCCATCTAGACCGACGGTTAACTTGGCGAAAAGATATTGAAATGAAACGAGACCAGATCAAATTAAACATTGATAAAATGCACTGGTTGGTGGGGAAATCAACCATTGACCTAGAATACACACTTCTCCTGTATAACACAATAATTAAATCAATTTGGTCGTATGGGTGCCAATTATGGCAATCAACCTCAAATTGTCCAGCGAAAAAAAAACAAAATATCTCAGAATGATTACAGGAGCACCTTGGTTCGTAAAAAACAAAAATATACAGGGCCTTAGCATCCTAACTATCAAAGACGAATTACAAAAGATGCGGATCAGCTATGCAGAGAAACTAGCATCTCCTCCGAATTTACTGTCGCAACATCTACAAGATATACCTATGTCTTCACGATTAAGGACGAAAACGATGGCTGTAACACAATAAATAGTAAAATTATAAAGTTTACTTATTGATAAGACGTAGATTCTGCTCCCGCAGATTTACAGAATTACCTTAGTGATTAAGATTTGACAACTTATTGTTATTTTCATGTTTGAATTTAATCTTTCAAATAAATAAAATTTAAAAAAAATCATTAATTATAAATTCCACTCCATCTCGTGTCATATAAACCTAATATATTCTGTATAAAGATTTTAATTTCCTTAAATGGTCAAATTTTTTATATCTATATAAATGCAGTAATAAAAATGATAACACTGATTATCTAACATGATCTGTAATGTTTGCGTGAAGAGATAGAAAGCTTAAGTGAATGGAACACGTAAACAGACGGTGATTTAATATGTAAGGTCCCTAACCATTTTCATAAAAGGATTTATATTTTAGTGATACTTTTAAATCCATTTTCAGTGTTTCTCTTTGGAAATCAGTTCATTTTGTAACAAAAGCATCTTTTTTCTAATATATCGAGAAAAATACAAATTACAGAGAAATGAAGAAATTTCAAATAATGAAAAGCTCAGATTAGTCTGTTATATACACATTAACATTTAATTGTAGATACGAAATTAGACAATAAAATTAACGAACTTACACATCATTAAGAAATTTAGCGCCGCAAATTTTATGATCTATGTAACACGAAAAGGCATATTAAAATCACAATTTAATGGATTGGAACAGTTCCAGCGTAGCAGCTGTACGAATGATATTTGGGTAATTGCATCAAGAGCGCCTCGAAATCTACTAAACACCTTGCTCACCATTAGCCGAATTTCTACTATTGCGGTTATTTGGAAAATCAACATTTGAACAAGCATTCATATTGCAATTTGCGAGATTAGGGATTATTGTGGTTTTACTGTATTCGACTAATTGAATAATTCAGCACAAATTGGAATTTAATGAATCCAAAATTGTGTGGTTAAAATCATTTGGTACAGTTAACAAATTAGTTTATTATAAAATTGCAAAATAAAATGTAACCCAAATGGTTAATGGTAATCGCTTCTCAAGGTGCACAAAATTGACATAATCGGCTGGAATGTAAAATCGCTGTCTATGTCGTTTGTAAAATTTCGTATTTCCTTTTGTGTAAAACACCGTTGTATTTCTAATCAACGATTTCTAAAACTACTAGATTGATTGCTTCTATATGTCACCAAATTATTCTTCGTGATACGTTTATCGAAATGCAGAAGAGAGAACGAGCCCACAATTATATCAAGAGGTTGAAAGCGCGTTATAAAACGTGCTCTGGTTTACACGAAATATAATGTAAATTGATTAGTAAAAATTGAGACAAAACTATTCGTAAAATTCTGTCTAAATTATTTTTTCTGGCCTACTAAGGAAATAAATGGTTTAATAGATATTTTTATAAAGGGTGTTTTTTTAAGAGGTTGCCGATTTTTTTTTTGAATAAAACACATATAAAATTATGAAATGACCAAAATTTTTTTTTATTTGGTAGATAATTTTTTGGCATTTAACATTTAAACACAATTTCTGGCATATGGCTACCACGACTATTTTTCACAAATGTCATTCTGGAGGTCCAATTTTCCAGCACTTTTTCAAGCATTTGAGGGCGTATGTCAGCAATGACACGTTGAATATTGGTTTCCAAAGCGTCAATCGATTGAGGTTTATCCACATAAACCAATGACTTCACGTATCCCCACAAAAAGTAATCGAGTGGCGTCAAATCGCACGAACGCGGAGGCCAATTCACCGGACCATTTCTCGAAATAATGTTGTCGTTGAAAGTTTCTTTCAATAAGTCGATTGTTTCACGTGCTGTATGGCAAGTGGCACCATCTTGTTGAAACCACATTTCATTCATATCCATATCTTCAAGATTTGACAACAAAAACTCATTTAACATGGTTCTGTATCGATTTCCATTCACGGTAACGCGTCGTCCTTCCTCATTTTTAAAGAAATATGGACCGATGATCCCACCAGCCCATAGACCGCACCAAACAGTACATTTATCAGGATGCATTGGTAATTCTTGAACGGCGTGTGGATTATCTTTGCTCCAAATGCGACAATTTTGTTTGTTGACGTATCCATTTAACCAAAAATGCGCCTCACCACTGAAGAGAATTTTACGGTAAAAAAATGGATCTTCGTTCAATTGATTTAACGACCAATCACTGAATTCACGGCGCAAACGATGGTCGTGTGGCTTTAATTCTTGCACCAATTGAATTTTGTATGGCACCAAACCCAAATCTTTACGTAAAATTTTCCATAAAGTCGATGGACAAAGTCCAATTTGCTGAGCACGACGACGAATCGATAAATTGTCGTTTTCTTCGACACTGGCCTCAACGACAGCAATATTTTCTTCTGTACGAACTCTTCTCATTCTTGTCGGTGGCTTGGCATCCAAAAGAGTGAATGTAGACCGAAATTTGGTAATTACGTTCTTTATGGTGGTCTCTGACGGACGATTATGTGCACCATAAAATTCACGAAGTGCTCTATAAACATTTTTAATTGAACACTGATTTTGAAAATAAATTTCCACGATTTGAAAACGTTGTTCTGGAGTTAACCTATTCATAATGATTTGCCAAACAATACTGAGTAGAAATGCCACTTTGAGCTGTCAAAACAACTGTCATAAAATAAAACGACATCTATCGGAAAAACAAACCTCCTAAAAAAACACCCTTTAAATTGGGAAAAAAATTTCAACCACTAACTTTTTAGCTTAGTATGCCAGAAAAAAATAATTGGAACAGAATTTATACGAAATTTTTTGCTCAAATATTTCTAGGGAATTGCCAGAATAGTGGCACAGGAGTAAAAATATCAGTAATTATTACTTATATGGGGTGTTTATGAATGTTTCTGTAGAATTTAAAATGATTATCTAGGTTATATACATAAATTCACCACTCCCGTGCGGATTTGAATGTTTTATGCGAGAAATTCTGTTCTTCCTGAAATTTAATATGAAGTATAAATATGATATGCTTTTCGCACCATTTGTTCGTAACCATTTGTAACCACATGGCTTGGTCTCCGGTACCACCTGCGCCCATTAGACTGTAGTGCATTGTCGGCTATGGGGGTCCTGTTATCCGACGGTACAGGCCACCATGTTACAAAAAAATCCTGAATTGTGCTTTATTAAAAACTTAGCAGCAAAAAAAATAATTAACATAATCTACGAGTACATAAGAAATTGCATTTCTGCACAACACTGTGATCCCGGTCCACCACTACCTTTACTTTATCTACACATAATCTCACTTAAACATTACAGACCGAAGAAAAAGAAATAATCATAACTCAAGCTTGGTTAGGCGAAATACGCCCAAAAAAATTAATAAAATATGATGCCGCAAACGAGGAAATCGTAGAGAACCAGAACAAAGAAAAATGTTTACACATTAAATATTAAAACAAACAGAACTAAAAAATAAAAAATTGTATCATTAAATGAAAAGTTAAAGAAAGTATAAGAAATAGATATAAACAAAAAAATGCCTGCAAATACGTTAGACCCCTAACTGAATGAGGTTGACCGGATGATGTTGATGTTGCCTATCCTGATCGATGAACCGCTAGCGATGTCCTTGAAATTTCCAGAAGAACTACAATTCCTCCGTCTCGTTATATGTATTAGTCACTTTCGCCGCATGGTGAACAATACAAATGCGCTCAGCATTCAATTAAAATTGTTTAAATGTTCCGCAAATGCTTGATATATTTATGTTCCGTTGTTAATAATACCGTTGACATTTGGTACGGCAAGATTTTTAGCCGAATAACTGAGGAGTTACTTATGATTAAAACGTAGCACTCTCAATCGTGTGTAACGTTGAGCTATAATGCTTTGGAATTCGGTGTATATACAATTACAATCAGCGGTTACGCCCTCATTCCGCGATTTGGTATTCACTATACCAGTACTCGATAGTGGCTATAATTGGGTATTCCCGGGTAACTGATACACGGGTGCACAAATTGTTCGCCTTATAGCGGTGAGGATAAAAAAACACTTGGTATAGTTATCTTATGTCAGTCAATGATAAACGAGAACTTTACTTTAAAAATTTTAGTTCTTTAGTTTTTCCTACTTCGTAAGTTTTATTTTCCGAGGAAAACACCAATCTTTATCTGTTTACAAGACCAAATGCACTGATAATTATAGTAAGAATACACTACCAAATTGCAGTTCGCTCGTTAACAAAAATAAAAGAATCACACAAGTTTATTTTTGTATATGTATCTATCCTACATGAGCACAATTTATTCTCATAACAAAGGTATCTTTACATTATATTCTTGGTTTAATTAATTTTTATATTTTTAATTTTTTTTGTCTTACTTTAATAATTTACACTAACTAACAATTATCGATAACAATTATATTAAGTGGTTATTTACAGTCCGTTCCACTTTATATTATCTGTTCACAACTGTTCACTTCATGCGGTTTTCTCAGAGAGATTTTTCTGGAACAGGCAGTAGTTCAGTGGTCCTGCTCCCATTGTAAAATTATATCCACAGTATCTTTGCGGTTGCCCTTGAATACAAAAACTCGAAGTGCTAGAACGCCATATTTTATTATATTCCAAAGAATTTGACCGAGGACATTGCCAATCCGCGTCTTTTGTACTCAAACATTGTTTGCGTGAATGGCTGTATGTGTTGGTGTCTGTACGTGTAAATGTGCGATTCCATGCAATCAAATATACATAGCTTCCCTATAGCCCATAGATGGATTGACTAATCGGAATGAAATCTCAGAGTACTTAAGTTAAGGAACTTAAGTTTACGCATTTAATTTGGAGGCCTCAGCGGTTTTGGGCAGAATGGATCCTTCGGATGTTCAGCTTTTTAATTTTACTGAATAAAAGCGATGCCACATACACATGTCTACGGACGACTTTTAAAAACAGATTTGTCATTTATGAATTAATTAAAGCATATTTTTGACTTAAATTAATGAGATAATATGTAAAATATCTCAAATTAGTAGCCAAAATAATAAATTTGCAACTATTCAATAATTTTAATTGAAAAATAATCATTTTTCTATTCAGCCGTTTCAGGATATAATTTTGGTATAATTTTACACGTGAAGCCAAAAATTTAAAAACAAATTCCGAACTCATCCAAAGATTTTAAACGATTTTTTTCTCTGTTGTGTTTTTAACTTCACTTCGTTGATTTTTGAAACTTCAAAACAAAATATAAAGAATTGTTGTTGTAAAAATCGTCTGTAGTTTTTCTTGTATGTAGCGAGGCAAACAAACGCACGAAACGTCTGTAGTTAGATGCGTATGGTGTCATCGCTTTAAGCATTTACGGAAAAAACGAATAAAAACCAACAATGTTCAGTTCAGTATACTCAGTTCTAAAATTTTAATTTCATTTGATATTTTATTTGTGATATCAAAAGTAGATTATTATCTTCATTATCCTCTCGGAAAAGGGCTAGCTAAAACTCAGCCTTTGCTGATTTAGGTTATTTTCAAAGCGTTAGAAGATCGAGTCAGTTCTGGTAAATATATATTTCCGAGAAGTATAGTTTTAAATGCCAAATGTAGAATCAAAGATTAAGTATCTTGTTTGAGTAATTTGTGTAATCGCATCCAATATATTGAAGTAGGAGATAAAAGGTCGAATAGAATACAAGCAATCTCTGGTGTACCACTAAGGCTCTCAAGTTAGCCCAATAATTTTCATTAATGGTATTACTGCAGTGATAAAGCATTCCAATTTCCTGATGTTCGCAGATAACTTCAAAACCTACAAAGTCATCGAATCAGTCGACGATGCCAATAAACTTCAGGAAGATATTGACACCTAGCGTTATGGTGCGAATTTAATTTCTGAGCCTCAACATTGAAAAGTGCAAATCTCTATCATTTCACCGAAAAGCCAAACCTGTTACATAAGGCTATAAGATAAATAGTGTACTTCTTCAGTTAGTATTTGAAACTAAAGATCTAGGGTTACTTTCGCTCAAAACATTATATTTACTAAACACATTGGGCTGTGCATCGCTAGAGCGAACCCCATGCTCAGTTTTTTCAAATGTTCACAGTTTTGGTCACAATTTTGAATCGGAAAGAATTAAGCCGCAGAAGATCAAAAAATTATAGTGAAAATTCTAATCCATCAATTTTCCCCAAATTTTCCTCGTAGTCTCAGTATGACCTAAGCTATTAGAAAAACAACCGAAAGTGTTGGTTACTAGTGAAAGTTTTTGAGATATCGACCAAAAACTGAAAATAGCTTATTTGACCGCAGAAAATCAAAAAATCATAGTGAAAATTCTAATCCATCAATTTTCCCCAAATTTTCCTCGTAGTCTCAGTATGACCTAAGCTATTATAAAAACAACCGAAAGTGTTGGTTACTAGTGGAAGTTTTTGAGATATCGACCAAAAACTGAAAATAACTTATATGGCCGCAGAAAATCAAAAAATTATAGTGAAAATTCTATTCCATCAATTTTCCACCAATTTGCCTCGTAGTCTCAGTATGACCTAAGCTATTAGAAAAACAACCATAAGTATTGGTTACTAGTGGAAGATTTTGAGATATTGGCCAAAAACTGATAATAAATTGATAAAAAAATTTAAATTTTCAAAAGGATTGGTTATGAAATGGCCTAGTGTAGTCCAGCATGAACAGATCCTAGAACTTTTTCCTAAGTTTTGGACCCCTGATCAATACTTTTATCCAAATTTCATCGTCATTCTTTTAGTATGGCAGAAAGACGGAACATTGTTAAATTTCAAGATTTCATTTACCGAGTTTCTTTACTTCGGAGATCAATCAATTTGTCATTTTAAGGATCACTTTTAATATTTTATTCCGCTGGGATCTTTTATTTAGTGAAAAAAGAGATACAAAATGAATAATAAATTTCCGCTGGTAATTATATAACAAAATAAATTCTCTTTTGCGATTGTGCTGCCACTTGCGGCGAGTAGCGAAATCTCTTATTTTCCGCTGAGAAATTTCCGCTATCTTATACAGCATCAATTTTATGCTCCTCAGTGATTTTAACTTACTTGTTACTTTACTTTTATATTTTAAATTTTCAAATCCAAAGCGGATTTATTATATTTTGCATTTTTACATTAATATTTTTCAAGTCAAATTTGTAGATTTACATCAATATGAATAAATAAATAAATATTGCTAAACCACACTGTGCTTTAAATAATCATACATCGCTAATGTACCAAAGTAATATAGAAACCCAGAGGAAATTATTACGGTAAACGACATATGTGATATGTGCGGCCGCTGTCAACGGGCAATCCAAAATACTAGGTTTAGGTAGCCTGTTCTAGAGTTGCTATGCTAATCTCAGCGCGTTGTTGAAAGTAGTTGACAGAGAACCGTGAGCTCAACCGTATTGACTGTATTATAACTTTCATGTTCCAGGAACAGAAACCCGTTCCAGCCAAAATGTTACAATAAGGCACATAAAGAAGTTTTAGAGACCTTCATGTGTACACGACACCAAGGGAAGTTTAATAAATCTTATTTTTCGTTGCGGTCCAGGCTTTTCTGTTACACAGCCTCTTCTTCAAAATCATAGTATTCTATTCGTCACAATATTTGATCATTTGCTTTGAAAAACAAAATTTACTATTAAAACACGTCTGCTAAATATGAACTGTAGAAATTCAAATTTACAAAGGGAATTACATAATAAATAGCACGACGTATAACTTCGTTACAAGATATTTGCACTAACTGCGGCCGACTTGGGCAGAACCTTCACTCGCTGTAAATTCTGCACTGCTTTCTTTTCGGTATACCGCAAAAACGATGTTTCTGTTTCTGAAGAATTCCACTTAATACGTTGAGTATTTTTACCAATTCCCTCGGAATAGAAAAGCTAGTTTTTGAACATGCCCAAAATCGAAATAACGAATTTAAAAAAAAAACGTTAAAATTAAAAAACGGGGGAAAATATGTTGGTGAAGGGTGTGAATATATATTGTGGCGAACACCCAAATTTCTTTTACCATGAATGTTACAATCATAGATCACGACCACACTTAATTTTTATAGTGAAAAATTTAACTTACCGGACTTTTGAGAAAAACTGTCTTATATAATCAAAAATGCTGCCACTTCCGGTAAACAAATGTCCTCCAAATTATTTAAAGATCTTCCAATTTATGGAAAAAGCTTAAGTATGCAGTTTCATTCTGAATAGTCAATCCACCTGAACTTTAGAGATGTCAAATTTTGGTGAAATGAAGTTATTTTTATCAAAACTATCACTCGTAATTTCTGGTAAAATTTAAAAACTATCTGAGCAAATTTTTTGAAATTCAATTTACAGTCTTTTATTTTTAATCGTTTTTTGTAAATGCTATATACTTTCCAAAATATTTACAAAAAACGAAAAACCTTTGAAAGCTGTCACTTCCGGTAGAACGATTTCGGCCAAAATTCACTGGGATCTCCAAATTTATAGAAAAAACTTTATTAAGAGTATCATCAATCAATCCGTCTGGGCTGTACATGAGGCCGAATTTTTTTTGGAATATAATTTTTCGAAAAAATGTCATTTCCGCTTAAATTGTAGACAACTAATCAGGACCGGTATTGTTGCAAAATTAATTTCGAACTTTTTCATTCCTTCTTTGATCGTGGTTTGATCGCAGCCCCCAAAAAAATCGCCATATTTTTACTATCAACCCGGTAAACACTAGCTATCACGATAGTTAAAAACAGTCATGACAGTCGAAATTTTCGGGGCTGAGAGTAAAAATTACAATTATTAAAACATGTTGATTTAAATGTCTCTCGCCAACACTATCACCGAAAAATTATTGATAAATATGCGAATTTAAAGTTGAAAACTTATTTTGTCCAAATCAATAAAAAATAACAAAATAAATAATTTGAATAAACGTGACCTTCACGCCAGCTGGGACCATATCAGCCGGAACCAAACCAACTATGGCACAAGTAGCACGATACATTGTGCAGTATTGTGCACTACATGATTTTTCAGTCGTGTACCTTATAAAGCCAGCCGGAACCATATCAAACCAGATGGAGCCATACCGCCAAACCAACTATGGTAAAAGAAGCACAATGCATTGCGAATCACTGTGCACTATCAGTTTTTTCAGTCGGAACCCATATTAAGCCAGCCGGAACCATTTAAAGCCACCCAGAACCGGAGTTTCATCATCAGAACCTTTAGTAGTTTGCAAAATGAGCAGAATTCACTTAAATAGGTGTGAAACATATAAGCTTTTAGCCGGAACCACTACAATAGCAGACGGAACTACACTCTCTACAGCCAACCCTACTAACACAAAGTATTGTGCATTATTATGCACTTTATATGTCAACCGGAACCAAACTAACTACGATATGTTATAAGTAGCACAATGCATGTATCAATGTACTCTAATTGATTTTTCAACCGGAACTCATATTAAACCAGCCGGAACCAGGAGTTTGCATAATGAACACTCAATGCACTTAAAAAGTTACATATACATATAAGTTTCCAGCCGGTGCCATAACAAGGCCAGCCGCAACTACTACAATAGCAGGCGGAACCATTAAAAAACCAGCAGCAACCTTAACCTCTACAGTCAAACAATCTATGGTACAAAAAGCCCAATGTATTGTGCACTATATGATTTTAGCCGGAATTTTATAATTTTACGTTAAACTTTACTCTTTCCCTGAAGAACCCGCTAGTCCGTCCTACAAATAGTTTTTCAGTTCATTAGACTATTAGAAAACTAAACATCCAAATATTTGGTATTTTAACCTCTACGTATTGGTAAAATTATCTTATACTCTAAATTCGCATATTTGGCAATATTTTTTCGGTGATAGTTTGGCGACTGACACAATTAAAACGAAATGCTTCTATAATATTATTTTACTTTCAACCCCGAAAATTTAGACTGTCATGACACTTTTTAACTATCGTGATATCAATTATTTTCGGGGGGAGGAAAAGGAAGGGGTGGGGGTAAGAGTTACAATGTGGCTATTTTTTGGACTGAGAGTAAAAAATGTCATGTCTGATAATTAGTGTTGCCATTGCATGTTTCGGTAAAGGAATTGTCTTCGTTTAAATTACAATCCACAGATAAGCTGATATTTATTTTTTTTATTACTCCTGCAATCTGTTCTGGGGCCAAGGCTCTACCAACTCTTACGCGATTTCTTTTTCCGATCTTACTTTTACGCCAGTGTAGGCCAATTTAAGGACGCACGGTCATAGGTCCGATTTTATTACCATCTGCACATTGCATAGCTCCATGCCAGTCTATACTGGCATGGAAGATGGGTCGGCCCATGAGTTTTGCACTCCGACAGGGGGTCATAGCCTATTCAAAATGAAAATCACCAGGTTAACATATCAATGCTTGTTGTTTACACAATATTTGGTTTTTTATAAGTCACTGCGTAATAACCGATGGGAGGCCAACACCATGACCATTCAACAGACGAGGCAATTAGTTTAATTTCACCCATAATAAATTTAAAATTAAAATAAATAAAAAATCCTTTTGCCATCGCATACATTAAAATTGTACCAACGCGGTAAATCACTTTATGGTTTCAGTAACACAAAAAAATATTTTAGCAGTAAAGATTGTTAAAGATTTGTCTAAGAAAACTTTTAAAGAGTTTCTTTGCCTAATCATTTATTTTTATATTTAAGAGGCATGGTGTAAAATTATTAGCACACAAACGTCTAAAATTATTATCTAATTAATTAGAAATGTTGGTGATCGGTCATAAGTTTATCGTATAACAACTTGTGTATAAAAAATCGTTATGCTTTCTTTACATTCTACCAAACAAATTGTGTTTTACGTCGTCTACATACATACTTGAACCAAAAATATGGATAAAGGAATGGTTTATTCATTTCACTGTAAAGAGTAAAACCATTATTATCTAGCTAATGATGATAATTCTGTAAAAGAACTTCTCGAAAAAATAAAGTTTCACCACCTCATACACAAGAGCCAACCATTTATGTTTTTCAAGTCTCCTCAGCGAAGTGTTTTATTTATGCAAAATATTGTGGTGATGTCGTTAGAGTGATTCGGACAAGGATTTATTTATCGCGTTTGCATAGCTGTATTATTATTTTGAAACTGCGGTAAGTAGGAAAGAGGCAAAAAATGTTATGTTAATCGATAATTAAAAAACATGCTGACGCCAATTTGGATACATTTATAAAATTAAAAATATTTCATCCATTCTTTTCCGCATAAAAAATCTATAATTTAGCGACAAACTTCATATATTTTGGCATTTTGTAGAAAATTTAAAGTTACACACCACATTAACCGTTTGGTTTATTACATATTCTCGGTTTCACAAATTTCATGGCCGATTTGAATACTCGTACAATTGTGTATGACCCATAATTAAAATTTTACAGTTAACCGATTATTTGCCCGGCTAGAAAAACAGTTTCCAACGCCCTCTCCAGTTTTATTGTATAAACAGATATATTCACCCTCTGTCTTCGAACGTTTTTTGATAATTAAAACACAAATCAACTAAAACCAAAGCTCATTCCCAAATAACTCGAACCTTTAAGGTTGAGGTCACTCTAGGCGAAGTGAAAATTCAGTAATTTCTATGTTGAAGCAATGCTTCAGAGAGGGAAGAAATAAATAGTACATGGTCAGGGTCAAATAAGGACTCTATATGAAAAGTAGGGATTCCAAAATGAGAATGAGCCTGAGCACAGCAGAAGTCTACGTTGGGGATTCTAAATAAAGAATTACATTATGATGATATAGTCTTATAGACGAGATCATTACAACAGAGAAGTGAAGATGTACAATGCACTAAACTGAATCTTCTAGCAGACAAAATTCCAAGCACCACAATACCCCGCGTTACTGTCCCATCAGAACTAGTAAGTGTGAAAGAAATATTTATACATTTTTTTAAACCAGAATCCACAATACTTTCGTCCTGGAAAAAGGAGCTCCCGATCGCTCACCATGGGCATCAATTATGAATTCCTAGTACCATTTGCAATTTTAATTCTAAGGATTTAGACAAAAAGATAGAAACAGATTGAAAATACCTCGAAGAAAAGAACTACAATCAATAACAATAAGGATGACGGAGAACGAGACGAAACTAACTGGAGCAGGCTGAGTGTGTAAGGGCTGTGGTCCTTCTATAGAGGGTTTGCATTGGGTTAAAAACTCAAGTTGGAAAAACAATTGTTACGATACTTTAACAAAAGCCTTGGATAATTATGTCGAATTTACCACAATGACCTCGGACTCTAAATAATTTGGAACAGAGAAGGATTTACTCTCTCTCAAAGCAACAAATTCGATAGGCACGAGTTCGAAGTTGGTTTTCTGATCAGTAATCGTTTAAGCCAATTTGTAACGGATTTTAGATCCAAAAGCAACAGGATTTGCGTAGTCAGATTGCATACGCGTCACTTCAACATTTGCGAACGTACATGCTTCAAATGAGATAAGATCATAACATGTTAAAGACACTTTCTACGACCACCTGATTTAACCAAAATTCCCTATATTGTTTGGGTGATTTCAACGCGCAAATCGATAATTCAGATAGTATTCACCGTGGTACCGATAAGACAAAACGCGGAGCCACCATCGATTCTGACTACCTAGTTGCGAAATATGCCATCCGTCTATCTACCACCTATAATGACCGATTCAACTGAATCTCACGTTGGAATATCGCAACATTAAGCAACCAAGTTACCTGGGCCCTTCATTGAAGCTAGCTTATTAGAAACCCTGGACAGCCAACCACTACCCCGTTATGTGGAAGAAGAATGGAACATAATAAAATTGGCGATAATAACTGCTTCAACCATGTATCTATAGGTAAAAGCACTATACATCAAAACCTAGAAAGATATGCCTGAATGAGGAGCTAAACACCTTCATTTCATTTCATTCACCGACCAAATGGCACAGTGGCTAAAGCTTTGGCGTTTGGAAGGAGAGGTACCGGGTTTGAATCCCGATAGGAGCAGAATGCGAAAGGAAATTTTCATTAACCGATTACGATCTGTGATTAAAAGGAATACAACTACGACCCCCAATCGGTGTGCAAAACTCATGGGCCGACCCATCTTCCATGTTAAGTAACTAGGCTTGCATGGAGACATGCAATCGCAGATGGCAATTTAAATCGGTCATATAGCCGTACGTCTTCGATTTGGCAGTAATTGCGTAAAGTAAGAGAGGAAAATGAACCGCGAAAGAGCAGGAAGTGACTCGGCCCCAGAAAATTAATTTCAAGAAAAAGATGGTCACACAAAGGATTATACATGGTCGCCGGAAATGTAGAGAGACGAAACCTCGAATGACACAGAAACAACATGCATCAATCTGATAGCAATGAAGGGATGACACCTCCTCATCTTATACGATGAACTGACACGGTTTTCGTCTAGGCTGATCAACAATCAATCAAATTTTTTCCCTGAGGATCATGTTAGAAAAGTGCTATGAAAAGGATATATCCCTATGTCCCTGTACACCAAATTCTATTCAACATTTCGTTAGAATATGTCATTCGCAAAAATGTGCAAAACTCAGTCTCTGCAGATATAGCAACACGTACCGCAGCACATTACCGAACATGCTACGCTAACATTAACATTTGCAAGTCTAGCTATATATCGTGCAAAACAAAATTAAATAGCTACAAAGCGCCGATAAGACCAGTAGTCACTTTTGGTATAATGACTCAACGACACTAACAACACGGGACGACCAAAACCTTTCCGTTTTTGAGCGCAAATGAGTGCGTATGATGTTGGGCCCTATAGAAAAATGTACAGGATGCGTCTGAATCTCAAGATCAGAAATGATCTAAACTAATAAAATTGAAGCAATTAAATTGTCAAGGCTGAGATGGCTCGGACATGTTCTACATTCCAAAAATCGTACCATAAAACAGGTCCCTGTAGTTATCGCCAATGAAGACAGGACCTTGATGGTGACCCCCTCTATTCTGCGTACAGACGACGTATAAACAGGACCTTCAAACTCGAGTTTATGGTGTATCCTAGTCGCCTTTACCGGTTTGGCCCTCTTGGCCAAATCCCTTCATGGGATGTAGCGCTAAGGGATGATTGAATGTGATTGGTAAAACTGATTTAAATATTTTTCTATTTTTTCAATAATAAAACGGTGATATTCCTGGGGTAAAAAACAATCTGGCTAGTGTCAGAAGGCCAATGATAAGAAGGCCCCACCGAATAATTTGGAGGAGCAAGCACGACAAGTAGAGAGAATGGACATAAATTCTTGGTACTGAACCTCTTATATTATTTGTGGTAAGAAAGAGCCCACAGGATGTGACAGGTTTAGAGAGTTGTAGATAAGAGCACTGCTTTTCTGAATCCCAGTCAAGCGGTATCGTTAATAAAACAGGATTCCGACGATTTGAAACGGCAATTGTTCCAAAATATTTCAAAGAACAAACATAAAAATGAAAGTTGGCTTAGACATTTTGTATGAAAACACAAATAAATGAAAGTTTAACCACAAAATTGAATTCGACAACTATTTCAAAATCGAGCAATTTTGAACGGAAATGTTCTACCGGGAATAATTGGATTTCGAAAAGCTTCTAGCAGGTGAATCATCATGCCTAGTACGCAGCTGAATGGAACTAAAATTTTAATTACAAATAAAAATCACAAGAGAAAACGAAAATTTCACCGCTGAATTTTATTTTGCGGTACGTAGTTTAGCTAGCGAAATTAGTATTTTTCGTACTAGAATATAGATGTCTCTGTATAACACATTTTTCACTGCATTTTTATCTGCAGGTAGGTGCGATAAAAGTATGGTAAATTTTTGACGATTTAAAAAGACACATATAAATATTTATATTGAATTCATTCTGCGCTAATATTTTACGAAAATCGGCAAACTAACTTTTCATAGAATAATTTATCCGATTTATTTTGAAGACCGGCGAAAATTTGATTTCACGCCAGCTGCCTTCACTCTTAAAATATCACATAAATTGCAATTTTGCAATGGCCCACATCCACTATTTAATCGAGTATTTTGAAAAATAGTTTTCAATATTTTTAAATTTTCCGGGCGTATTTCATGATTTCGCCCCAGAATAACACGGAAATTATTCTTAACTGGCTGAAGTAATCGTTAAACATTATTTGAGGAGTACTACTGTGGGCAAAAAGTAGTAAGACTTTGTAAATTAAACTTCGCGCGGAAAACCATTCGCCGAAATATTTTTTTTTCTATGTTGGTATGACTGGCAGTGTGCCTAATGTCACATCAAAATAATCATTAGTGTATACGCTTGTCTTTCTGAAGCACAAAAAGTGCATTCGGCGATTTTTACAATGAGTGAAATTATGGAACAAAGAAGTTCCATTAAATTTTGTGTGCGAATCAATTTTGTGGTGCCGAAACGTTCAGAATGTTGCAAAAGACCTTCGGTGATAATTGTATATCGCGAGCAAGTGTTTTTGATTGGTACAAATTGTTCAAAGAGTGTCGAGAACGTGTTGACGACGAACCACGTCTAGGACGACCATCAACATCAACTGATGATCAACCCGTTAATAAAATCAAGGAATTGGTGTTCGAGAATCGACGATTAACAGTCAGAGACCTTACTGGCATCGTTGAAATATCGGAAGGATCAGTGAAAATGATTGGTTCCAAAATCACTCAATTTTTTGGAAAAACCGCGTTGCGTTGACGTTTGTGAAACAATGCTTTCCGGCTACCAGGATGTCATGAAACATATTATAATTGGCGATGAGTCTTGGATCTATGCTTATGACCCAGAAACAGACGATCAATCGGCCGAATATCGTGCCGAAGGTGAGCTGAAGGCCAAGTCAAAAATCAAGATGATGTTAACAGTTTTCTTCGATTATCGAGGTGTGGTGCACAACCGAATTCCTTCCGACCGGCCAAACTGTCAACAAGGAATACTATTTGAGTGTTAGGCGTCGTTTGCGCGAAGTTATTCGTAAAAAGAGGCCGGAATTATGGGTCGACAACTCTTGGTTTTTGCACCACGATAATTCACCTTCTCATACTGCATTGGTTTTACGTGATTTTTTCGCCAAAAATTCCACCCATATCGTACCGCAACCACCGTATTAGCCTGATTTAGCTCCGTGTGACTTCTGGCTATTAAGCAAACTCAAATGACCGCTCCGGGGAAACCGTTTTGAGTCAATTGAAGACATTAAACGTCAATCGCTACGCGCATTGGAGACTTTTCCGGAAATTGACTTTAACAACTGTTTCGAAGATTGGACAAAACGTTGGCATAAGTGTATTGAGGCCGGGGGGGCGGTGGGATTACTTTGATAGGGGCGAAATAGATTTGGAGAAATAAATAAAGAATTTTAAAATTATGAACAAAGTCTTACTATTTTTTGCCCACAGTATTATGTATAATTCCTGGGATGATGACGCATAATGCAAACCCTTAAAAAGGAGAGTCACATGATAAAATTGAAAAGATTAAACATAAAAGTAATAGAACATAATCGCGTGGAACACGTTTTCCAAACTGCTACGTTATGTAGCAAACCACAAGATAAACTTTTATTTATATTTAAATAAGAAAAATTGGTAATAAAATGGGATGAGGGCGAATGGAAGCTCTCTTTTTTTGGTTGTGTGCGCTGCCAAATTAAATATAGCATTCGATACCACGTCTATGTACTCGTATATTAAATTGTCTGCCATTAAAATAATTTTTAGTTTTTTTTATTTAGTAATCTCTTTTTACAATAATGAATCATAACCAAAAGGAGGAAGATTGTATTGCTATCGAAACAAGTTCGCTGTGGTTTCTTTTTTCATAAAAAAGAACGCCAGGATTAATATAAGTGGAGGACAAAAATTCAATTATTTGGAGGTAATCGATTTTTGGATTAAAAAACTTTTTGGTAAAGACAAAAAAATAATGTGGTGCCAAAACGATTACAACATGGAAACCAACAAGTATTTACTGAATAATGAAACCTTGGATGGTTAGAAAGAAAAAGCGGACCATGCCGAAGAGACAACTCATTTTATGCAACTGGTCGAAAACAAAATAAAATCGGTTTAATTTCCATTTGACAAGCTTAATATTCATTGTGCTGATAATTAGAATAATTGTTTATGAACCCTAAATACTCAAACCCATTCTCGATTTAACTCGAAGTCGGATATATGATGAAATACTAAACTGATCAAATGAAAATGTTATGCAAATTTAAACAAAATAGATATTTTATTTCTCGAATCTACAATTTATGAAAATAATGTATGTACGTAGATAAATAGAAATAAAACAATTAATTTGAATTTATAATTTTTAAACATAAGTTTACAGATCTGCTTTCATTATTAACATGCATAATACAAAAGGGAAGATAATAGAGTTAAGATAAAGATAAATACGGAATATCGTATTCATCAGCTATTCAACAGAAGCTGTGAAGCGAATTATTTAATTGTGTCATCATTGTGACATTGAATGACAGATATATATCGTTCTTTACAGATAAATGTTTGCTATGTACAGTTACTGCAGCAAATTATAAATATAGAAACGTACAACTTTAAAATTTTTTAATAGCCGAAAATTCAGTTATTCTACTTGACGAAATTCAGAGGTCCATCATACCACGCCTCTCACACGCGACGGAGAGAAGGGTTCAAGGATCACACGTCACACGAACGGTTCCAAATTTGCTAATTTCAAAACCAAATTCAAGGTTACAGCCACACTGCTCCAATTCACTACGCCATTCGTCAAATGACACTTAACCATTTGAATACTAAGAAGCGCTACCGGTTGTTGCTAGAGGGATCAGTGCACATTTGTCGACACATTTATAGTTCAAAATACTTGGATAAAAACCAGAAACTTGCCTTTATGTAGAAACGAACTATAACACATCTTTATACTAGTATTTCTTTTAGTTACCAACCATTTGATCAAACTCAAATATATTTTTCTGAAGGGCTCAAACTCGCACCTCTTAAATTTACGGAATATACTATAATTCATTTTATTATTTTTATTTGCGAAAACATCTTTATTAAGTTCCCCAAAAACTAGCGTAACCATCGTATAAGGACAAAATAACAAAGTTCTTCTAATGTTTTCGTTTTTAACAAATATGAAAGGTCCGAGTTATAATACGCTAGCCCAAGCGTCGAGAATCGGCTCTTAGCATGTAGAATTCTAGTTAGGCGCTACTCCGTAGGGACAGCTAACCCAGAGCAGAAGGAGCCCGTGGCACTGGCCAGAAAATCTGAGGACAGCGGAAAAAATCAGAGTAGTTGAGAGTAAAGTTCAGAGCAAGCCAAAACCAATAGAGTGGTAAGCGGAACTAGTGACTTAACATATGGTATGTACAAGAACCTCAAGAAAGCTAAAAGTACTAGGGAGGTTGAGGATTGGAGGAACTTATAATAGAGGACTGAGCAAGGTACAAATGTCTTGGAAACTCTTCTTTGATGATGGAAGTGATCTCTGAGACCTCTCGCCTTTGAAAGGTCCCTTTAGTATCAATCACTTTCAGTCATTTAATTGTACCGTGGAATCCTTGGAGATTCTCATGGAAATTCACTTAGATACTTTGAGAATTCAATGGAGCTCAACACGTATCGGAAACCTCATACTATATACACAGGGGATTTCGTTGTCAAGTAAAGAAATCTATGGTAAATAAACGACATCAAGAGGTATAAATCAGCTGACCTGGACCATACTATACCATACCGCTATAAAATGCAGAAAAACTTAGAGATCATTATTCCTTGACTGGAGGTGATCATCATATGGTGTTTAAAGCTGATATAAATTCCTAGAAAATAGACTAAAGTCAACCCTAAGGCTCATTTACCGAATGAAATACAATACTATCGATTCCGTGTTGCCATCGATTGATATTTTTAGGTGTCTTTATTTATCTTTAAGTATAAACTATGTTTTTTGAATTCTTGATTAATAAAAAAAAGCTTCTACCTTATAGTAGCGATTCTAAGATTTAAATAGTGTTTGGGGTTGAATTATCGTTTAAAGTATTCCTTATATTACGTAAAGCATTTGTCTTTTCTTTAAATCTTCAATGATTAGCAACGTTTTGTAATGCAGCTGGCCAACATATATATACGAGTATATGGCTTAGATTTGACTGCAGTTGGCCGTCCTACTTCTATCAACTTTTATATAGGTATAAACTAGCGGACCCGACAGACGTTGTCCTGTCCGAACATTGGCTTACCTGATACTAACGGGTTCAGCAAACGATTTTACGATATTCAAAATTTCGATAAACTGTATACTAAGTGACATTTGACATTTCAATCTTTTCGTTTCGTCATTGAGTGATTTGGTGTTGCCCAAAGCAAAATTAAAAAATGAGAGCAATTTCTCGTTATCCTGCGCCGCTCAATTCTCGTGTCATGGCCGGGCAATATTTGATGCTTGTCATTAACACAGTTGGCGAAAGAGGTGGTACTTTTCGTACTTTTCGATTTCTTTGTTTGTTGTTGAAATGATATCTATCTCCTCCTTCCCAAAATATCAATGGGTATTGCAAAACGTTGTAGTCGTAAGTGACTGTCTTGAATTGTCTGCACTGTGTTATCGCTGTGTTAGATCCGTATATCTCGACGTTCGTATTCGTCGCCAACCATAGCAACTGTAACTTTATTAACGGTTTGTGCATTGTATCGGCCTGCGTTTTTTTAAAGATTCTCGGGGCGAATTCAATGGTGGTAGTACAAGTTTCCCAGACTTGCAGCAGAAACCGGCCGATTCGCCTTTGTATTTGAATGCATGGCAGTGTTGGCATTCTTTGTCATAGCGCCGATGACAAGATGTGAATGTGACGAATAGTCGATGTCCAGCTCACATTCGAACGCAAGGCAGAGAAGTGATGCACGTGTCAATGCGCGATATACTTGCAGACGCTATCGTTCATGTGTTCTGTGTGTGCCCTTCGCTCGTTGACGCGCCTGTCTGTGTCTCAATGCTTTATCTGGACGGCGTTCGTTGCGTTGCTGCGTCTTGACTTTTATTTGCAGGTGTATTTGCAACCTGGTCTCTTAAATTTGCATTGCCCGTCAATTGATCTTCTGTCATTCCATTTAACCGACGGGTGTGGGCTATTTATGAATTCGTGTATGTCAACTAATATTTTCTCCTCGTCCACGAAGAAGTACCATTGTTCTTTAATAAACACACAACCCATAAATATAAGTAAATTATTTGAATTTTATGGATATTATAATTTGTTGAACAAACGTTGTTGTTGTTTATATAATTGAAATTCATGGAAGATATTCACTTCAACACTGCACCTTACACATTTACACAAAGTGTGTGTTTAAGTACACTTTATTTATGATTTAAATCGTTATTTCAATATGTTTTGTCGATGAATAATACACTCGAATATCGAAATACAGCAAACAAAAATTGAAATGTCAAAACAACGCCAAGCTACGACGCAAGTAACTTGCTCATGTATTGATGCGTGCGTCAGATATCGCAGAACTCGACATCAGCGCCACCTATGGTACACAATCATAACTATGAATTATTCTTAAAAGATCAATTATCCATGAACTTATGATTTTTTTTATTTTATAAAATATTGGTGAGTGGTGGGGGTGATATTTTGGACTGTTTTGATATTCGACAAATCTTAAAAAAATTTAAAAAAAACCGTCAAAAAATAAAAATAAAAACTCTTATAACCGGATCGCAGCGCCACCTACCGGGCCTAATTGTGGGGGGGGGGATCTAAACCATCCAAGGACCCACACAAAAAATTTCATCAAAAGCAGTTCAGCCGTTTAGGCGAAGTTTAGTGACATAAACACGTACAGAAGAATTATATTGTATATAAAGATGGGAAGGGGTAATTTTTGGGGTTATATGTTCTGGTATGCGAAAATTACCGAGTCCAATTGTGAATCTGAACCATCCAGCGACACACTCCAATACACACAAAAATTTCATCAAACCCGGTCCAGCCGTTTAGGAGTAGTTCAGTCACATACACACGTATAGTAGAATTATATATATAAAGATTATTCCCGAAGAAAGTAATATTTTGGACCAAATAGGTTCTTGATTGTACGAGTATGATCAAATGAAGGTTATATATTTTTAGTGGGTTTTATGTACATTAAACAACATCCTAGATCGTCCTTCAATCAAATTTTTTAAGTCAGATCTGGTTAGTATAACACGTTTTCAAAGAAATAATCACTTAGTCTTAAGCTGGTAAATATTTTTTAAATTGAAACGCCATAAAAGAAGATTCTGGCAACATGGGAATAAATCACGGCATTTTTTGCAAGAATATTTGATTGTTCGTGTGGTAGCGTCAGTAATAATGACAATATTAATCTTCACATTTTCAATTTTTACCCTGGTAAAGAATTAGATTTTCAAACTGACATTTTCGAGAATTTTTAAGCTTCTGGACCACCTTGACTGTATTTAACGCGGTAAAGACATTAATTTGCATACATTTTCTTTGAAACTATCGTGTATAAAAATTGATTCACGTATTCTTGCCTAATTTCATTTTTTCCAATAACTAAAGTTTAGAATTCAGCCTAAAATTATAAGGAGCTATTGGTTGATGTTGGTTATCGAGGTGTTCACCAAGCTAGGTCTCTCGTGGTCGAGCGGGTGACGTTTGGATCATGATTTAACCCAATAAATAGGATTAACAATAGTAACGTTGACTCGCTTAAAGATTGTACAGCCGATGAATTGCCTTGTGTTTTTCATGATGTTGATTTAGCGCTGAAGTTGAAATATTATGTTATTGTTGGAAGCTTCCTTGCTTTGGGTTGGCTAAAGTTGATTCACCTAGCCAAATGGATTCTGGATCTAGTTTTCTGGTTAGAATAAACACTACGAATGATTCACATGTGGAACTTAATTTTAAGCGTTCGATGTTGTGGAGCTTTTCTATATATCGCATGTTGTCATACATGTTCCGAATTGCTCCTGCATAAGCTGATTGGAAAGTCGCTGCAGATAAAAGAGAGTTGAAATATTTGTTCGCAAGTAGCCGGGGATTGTTGTACCTGGTTTGTAGCAAATCCCATGCTTTCTCATAATTTTCTTCTACGTTTGAGAGATGGCTGATAAGTTGAGCCGCGCCTTTCTGGACTTTTGACTCTAAATAAGTCATTTTAACTGTATCGGAGATTTCGTTGTTTGTATGAATGAGCTCTGTGAATAAATCATTGGACGAGCTCCATGTTTCATAAGCTCCGGTGAATGTTGGTATATCCACTTTCGGTAGTTTGATACTGCGCACTTTATCCACTAAAGTCCCGTAGCAATCTTTGAGGAAGTAATTAATACTCCAATCTTTCTCATATGTTCTATCTAGATCGTCGTATGCAACTGGTCGATCCCATCTATTCTTTTTTGCAGCTTGTGGATGTTTATCTGTAAGTATTCGGGTGAACGAACTTCATTACCAGCTTGCACTCTATTTGATGTCAAGCTGTTCGATCGATTTAATCCGAGGTGGCTCCGACTTGTTTTCATCGTTACTGTTGTTGTCTGGCTTGTTGGCACTAGAAGATGACGTTATAATTCAGCAAGCAGAAATTCGTAATTTTCTGCTATCTGCGTCCTATCTTTAAGATAGGTGTGGTTATCCCTTAGCAGCGACATTCTTGTAGATAACTCTGACTCTGACTTTTGCAATGAACGCTGTCTTTTTCAAAATTCCGCCTCATGTTGGATATCCTGTCAGCGATAACATCTCGTTGTTTGATGAGTTCCTCTGTTTCGAGGGTCATGATGAGTTATAGAAGAAAACTGGTGGGCTTCGTTGCGATTTAATTATTTAATCTATGTTGTTTATGCGCGTACAAACTGCTTCCAATAGGTGACGTTACGGTAAAGCTGCTACTGTGTGTTGTTGTAAAAACTGCTATGCTGATCTCGTTGACGCTGAGATCTGGCTCGAAATACCATGAGTAATCTAGTCCAACTGTCTAGATTATATGAATTATTCCAACCACAGTTTGGAATAAGAATTTTTCTTATTGAATAGTTTTATTGAATGAAAGTGTGCTTACCTTTGGTGGGGGCTTTGACTACTTTTCAATTAAATAAAACTTTCTAATTTCAATTAACGAATAGAACAAACAGGTTGGCTTTTTAATTTGTTCTAATTTATTTTATTTTATTTTCTTGGTTGTATACAAAAAATATACTTAAATTACAGCAATACATATTTAGTTGCTGAACTAGCTTTACAAATTCCATTTAACAAAATATGTTTAATTATATGAAAGATATACATATACATGTTGAGCTTGCCCTAACAGGTGTGCCTACCTAGGAGTGTGTACCTAGGTGCTGTATACCAGTTTCTGAAGTCACTCATCGGAAGTATTAAAACGCTTCAATATCAGTTGGGGCGTTTGGTGTATACTGTCGTTGCGTCCTGTTTTCCTTGATTGTCGTTCCTTAAGCGAGTATTCCTTGTTGCAATTTGAAGTTTGTCTTCTCATGTCACCTTAAGAGATTAAAACCGCTTTTTATTTAATAGTAATACTACAGCCTCTAAGTTGGCTGGATGTTTCTCACATCCAGCGGTTTACACTATTTCTGGTATGATGTTTATCTGCACAGTTGTCACACCTGCGATGCATGTTTCAGTATTTTTGGATATTTGGTATATTTTTTAGATAATTCTTTTGAACTGAAGGTCGACATATATATACATGTTGCGAGGTTCCTTATTTCGGATTTTAATTTATGCTCCTGACACCCTTTTGCTTTTAGGTCATCAATTATCATTTCTGGACATATAGAAAGTAGGTTTTGCGCCATTTTTCTGATTGAACCAGGCCTGTTTGTTTGTGAACGTGAGTTGTAGGGTTTTATCACATCCTACAGTTTCTTGTAGGGTTTTACTTCTTCCAGGTTTAGTTTAGTATTATTCCCATTCTGAACTTTGCATTAAATTTATTTAATATTGCTATTCATACTCTTTAATCTCATTTATTACTACTGGAGATGGTGAAGGTAACTTGTTTCCTAGCTTAATTTGGTTTTGGATGATTTTAGGAACTATCGGATCTGTCTCTTTTACTTTCAGTGGAGACGGCGTTGTATTTCGTTTCCCGTTTTCCTTCGGTTTCGCACTCCTAATCACTAAGTTCCTCGAACTAATTCTTTCCCCTTCATCTGTGTGGTTCTCTTGCTGAATTTCTGCTTTGGAAGAAAAATATTCTGTGCCTTAAAATCGTTAATATAATTTTCCAGCTTTATACGATCCTGCATCCAAGCAATTGCATTACTTAATTGCTAATTTATCCTGTTGGATTACTCCAGTGCCTCATATGCTCTACATAAATAATTATGAAGCATATGACTAGTTGCAGAAGAATTCGTTGTTTTCATTGATAAGCATTTTAAAATGTGTTCCACTCGCATCTAATATTTGGTCGACTTAAGTCATCTTTCCCCGGGTATTACCATGTGGAGGTATACTAGACATATTTGGCAATTTTTATATAGTTACAACGTGGACTATAGATCACATTAAAGTGCTACAGATGACGAACGCCTATCCTATTTAAATCCAACCCAACTTCCCTCCTTAAAGAAAATGATTTTTATTTCGTTCTCCCCAATATATTACGTATTGATGATTGGAAGGAGGAGAATCAAACTGCGAGGATGGAATAACCAGAACAAGAGTTTGTTACAAATTTAAATGAGTTTTTGCGGATTAACCATAAGTCACCAATCGACAAAAATATCAAAAAGGTTATTATTCCTGTCCAAACGATTTAACCATCGTTTTTGTACTGACCGTTCGATGGGGTGCTAGGAAGACCGAGGTACGTTTAGTTTGCATTGTACATATTTTATTACAATAATTTGATTAATCCTTTGTAGTTATAAATTATGATCATTCAGTTCTATAATACATGACTTTGAGGCTGTATCTTAAATGAATCAATGAATTTTTTATCGGATTTTACATGTCAATCAATTAGGAAAATTCCACTTGCCAGGTACCCCACGATAGAAAAGGTACTTCCGCCGCTGATAAGTAGGACCGACCCATATTTGCAAAACTATTAATTACATTTGGTATATGATGCGTTTCCTCTAATTTAATATTATTTGCCATTAAATGCACAAGGTTGATAGTATATAACCACCTTTATAAAATGTTATTGATTTTTAATTAAAGAAAAAAGAAAATAAATTAAATTTGTTTTATAATTAATTAAGATAAAGTTATAAGTTTCATTACAACTAATCAATAATTTAAAATTTCGTAAACTTGTGAATTTGTGATGAGATGTTCTTTCTACAGCGTCGCCTTATTTATTTACTCATCTCTTCATAAAAGGTGCACACGCACACCTGAATTAATATTAAATGAAAAAACAATTTCATATAAACCTTTTAATGGATTGAATTAAATCTGGTTCATATAAATCTATGGCGACAAACTCATAATATACGAATCCCATATAAATCTTGTATTAAGTTTTATTTCAAATACTTAGCTAACGTTCAGTTGCTGGGTCACGTAACAAGTAGAAAGAGTAAAGCAAACTAAGATATTGTCGTATAATGCTTTGTTATGACATCAGGCAAGTTACTACCATGCCACATACAATATACCATTAATAACCAATCGGAAGTACATATTTTATTTTAAAGTACTAAACTATAACAGTAGTGAGGCGACACTGTAGAAACTGTACATGAAAATGGGTTTTAACGACCTTAATATTAAAATAAGTCGGTTAGATGTAGACTGTCAATCCTTAATGTTTTCTCTGTAAATGGAACACAAATTTATGTGCATACAAGATTTAATCTCGTGCTGAAAATTAAATAAATAATGGAAAGAAAATCTGAGATGTTATTTTTCCAGGACGAAAATTGCGTATTTATAATATTATGATAATAGAAATTTCTATTCACAACGTGTCAGTTTAATTAAATTTGACATCTTTCGGCAGAATGGAACAATATGGTATAAGCAAGGTTATTTAAACGCTTGATGTGATGCTTTGTGAATGAATGGTTTATTCAGGTTACTGGCAAAAATGCTGTTGTCATTACTGTAAGTAATGTTCTGCTTTAATGTGAGATTACAAACCTGCTTTGATTATTTTATTTCCGAAGGTCGTGACGATTCCATTTAGATAGCAGAATCTTTATTGTTCAAGACTTTGATCGAAATAAATTCGATATACTCGATTGGGTTTTCGCTACCTTTATGTAATAGGTCGCGAAGGGATCTGCTGTTGAGAAAATACATCATGGGTCTCGATTTGCATACGGTTCTCTGGTTCGATGCACATTTGTTTTTATTGTTAGTTATTTACTGTTTCTTTATTGAATAATAACATTTAGGAAAGCTAAAGTAAATAACTGAGCAACAATATTTGATACTAAAGGGTTTTCCAATAGGAATGATACAATTAAAAAATTTAAAAAAAACAAATAAATTAGAGTCTTCAGTGAGACCAAAATTTTTTTTTATTTGAAAGGTTACATTATGCCATTATGTATGGGAAATAACGTACTGCATTCTGTCAGCCCAATTTATCATCACTTTTTCACATAAATTTGGCTGTATTTCATCAGTAGCACATTCAATGTTGATTTTTAATTGCTTAATTGTAGTTGGATTACGAGCATAAACTAGTGACTTAACATATCCCCAAAGAAAGAAATCACAAGGTGTTAAATCACACGAGTTGGGAGGATAATTAACTGGACCAAATCTTGAGATAATTTCATCACCAAATTTTGTTTTCGATAAATCGATTGTTAAGGTGGGTGTGTGGCAGATGGCAGCGACTTGTTGAAACCCCATATCATCCAGATTATTCTCCACCACAGCGGCAAAAAAAATTATTTAACATTGTTCTGTATTGTTCTCCATTGACTGTTACTCTTCGACCATTTTCTTCAAAGAAATATGGACCAATCACTCCACCAGCATGAATTGCACACCACACAGTGACTTTATCTGGATGTAATGGTGTCTGAACAGTTTCGTGTGGACTTTCATCACTCCAAATCCTGCAGTTATGTTTGTTTACATAACCATTTTACCAAAAATGAACTTCATCACTGATTAAAATTTTTCGATAAAAATGTTCTTGATTTTCAAGTTGTTCAAGGGCAAATTAAGAAAATAAACGTTGTTTATGGTGGTCTAATGGCTTCAGTTCTTGAACCAGTTGAATTTTGTAAGGATTTTTGTAAGGATCTTTCCTTAGATGAATTCTCCATGTTGTTGTTTGAGAAAGATTTAATTGTTGAGAATGACGTGGAACCGATAAATTCGGATTTTCTCTTACACTTGCTGCTGCCAAGTCAATATTCTCTTGTGTGTCGTACTGGTACTCTTGTATCGTGTAAAGAAAATTCACTTTCAAATTTGTCTACAATACGACGAATACTGAATTGATTAAATAAATAGCACTTCCATGATTAAATGGCATAACCTACAGAATACAAATGACATAAGAATGTCAAAAAATAATACGCAGTGTTGCCATTATAACCATTTTAAATCGTATCATTCCTATTGGAAAATCCGTTATATGGTTAAATACCACGCAGGGCAAGCATTTACGTAGATCTCGAATACAGCACATTTATGTAACTCGGCTCTATAAACTTAAGTTTTGTTCTGTAACTTTGCAGCACCAAATAGGATGACTAATAGAATAGATTTCTAGAGGGAATAACTTGCACCAATTTTTATTCCCTGAAACGGTTTTAACATATTTATGTTGTTACCAATAGCATCTGTATACCAACAAAAGGTGAAGCTAATGCCAATTGTAGTTTTTGAGCTTTTAGAAAAAAATTATTTGTTTAAGATTTTTGCTTTTCTTTCATACGCCTAAATGTTGATACAGAAATACATACACGTACAGTCGAAAGAATTAGTTTGGCTGCGATATACACAGAAAAAAATTTCTATTTAAAGTATACAAACGATGTCGCCAACTGTTATAGAATGTTGTTTGACAACTGTACAATACATTTTTATTTTTATTTACTTCTTAGCATAGAAAATTTTATTTATAACGCGAGTTTATTTCAATATTCGAGTGCCACCATCGAATTTGTAGTTTGTTTTAAAACATTGTGCACTTTGGTTAAAATGGCGAATTCACTACTTATTGATTTACAGCGGCGAAATGTCTACAAAATAAGTCATACTAAAGAAACTGTAACTTGTATTAAATTTGGGAATATATTAGTAAATGAAGAAAAAGCAATTGCAGATCACTTCAACGATTATTTTGCAAGTGTCACGAGAAATTTCAATCACCCTTGTGAAAACGATTTTAATTATTTATCATATATCACATATCTATACGAAGAGGAGCAGGCAATATTAAGTTTAAATTTAAATGCAGGCATTGGTAATGGTAACATCTTTACAAAAGTATTGCAATACACTGTTAACTATATCAAATCAGTACCCTCCTTGCAAATTTCATAAATCAATCCTTTAATAGTGGAATTTTTCCTGATTGTAATAAGACTGCAAATAATATTCCTATTTATAAAAGCGGAGATGAAACGGATGTCTCAAACTATAGACCGATTACAATATTAACTGCTATATCTAAAGTTTTTGAAAAGGTTATCATTACTCGAGTAAGCCAATTTTTAACCTCTAACAGTATCATCAGTAACCATCAATTTTGTTTCACCTTGGGTTCTAACACTACGGCGGAGTGTTTAAAATTTGCGGATTATATGAGCCTAAATATAGATAAAAAATTGTTTCAGTGGCGGTTTATTCTTAGATCTAAGTAAATCTTTTCAAAATGTTAACCTTGGTATTCTTTTGTTAAAATTTTCCAAACTAGGCTTTACTCCAAACCAACCAACTAAATTTGTTTGAGACTTATTTATCCAATAAGTGTCAATTCGTGAAAGTTAATGATAGTGTGAGTTCAGAAAAAATTGCGATTTAGGAGTTCCTCAAGGCTCAATCTTAGGACCCGCTCTCTTCAACCATATAACTTTCATTAAACTTGAAGGGAAAATTCAACTATATGCCGATGATGGTCTGATAATGTTCTCCGCCAAATCGCTAAAAGATTTGCTTATAAAAATTCAAAATGATTTACAAAAATCGGAATATTGGTTCAATATAAACCAACCAACTATCTTGGGTTGGTGATTAATAGCGAGCTTTACTGTCTAGTCGCTATCAATCGATTAAAATATATCCTTCCAATAAAAGCACTTTTGCTAATGTATTACGCATTCATTCAGTCGAGATTACCTTGCCTTAATCCGATTTGGAGTGGCGCTGCGAATTATAAAGTGAATGAGCTAGAGATTTTGCAAAAACGAGTTCTCAGAAACATTGTTAATGTTCCAGTAAGGTACCCAACTAAGAAACTTTTTGATGAGTTTCAACCACTAACGGTTTTTGAAGCTACTAAACTAAGCTACTACTTTTGATAAATAAAATATATAATAACCAAATCAAACACAATTTTGATTTGATCAAAGCTCAAGATCAATATGACTATAATCAGAGCCATCTACGATTTAAAGAGCCGTAATATTAAATGATGCATTTTACTTAAAGGGGAAACATGTTTCCAAAAGAAACAATGTGAAATAACCAATTTTTGAATTAATATTTGTGAATGAAACTTTAATTGAGTAATTAAAATTTTTATTTTATACGATAAAGAACATATTCAAAAAACACATATATGAAAATCAGCCATTATAATTTAATGTTTAATTAATGAAAATAAATTAAAGAGAGACATAATTTTAATGTTTTTCTATAGAATTGAACTTTCTGTTTAGTTGTGTGGGTTAGTAAAAAATATTTCATTTGATAAATGAATGTGGAATAAAATGATGAGTTTTGATTGCAATCAATAAACCACAACCCTTCTCAGAAAACCAGACAAAAAACACGAACTAATATAACAGTTTTTATGGACCTCAAAAATTATTACCTTATTAACACCTCGATTCCGTTAGTTGAGTGGTTGTCGTTCCAAGTCATTATACAAATTTGTTAGTTGTTTGAAAAGTTATCCAATTTGTACACCATTAAGTGAGGAGAAAGAAACAATTAAGGTTTTAATTTTGAGACGTGTTGTATTTGCAGGTGCTTAACAAAAACATAAAAACGCCGATTGGGGTTTGAAGTAAATACGGTAGTTAACATAATAGACATTTTGGCCAAGCACTGGTTTTATAGTAAACGAGTCACTTTAAACGACAAACTACACAACCAAGGGAAGTGGGCTGTAAATTCATCAATTAAATTAAAATTTCTAAAGAAATTTTTCACATAAATATGTTAGTTTCGTAATTATGTGTTATTTATGGAACCGATTAAAATGTTCTTATAATAAAATTGCAAATTCAAATTAATCATTTCGGTTTTTATTTACAAAAATGTATTTAAAAAATATTAATGTAAGCTGATTCTTGTTCTAAATCTATAATTGATAACGCGATTACTTATATACTTGTATATATTTTAACTAGTCTTACTTCGTTCTTACACATCTCTCTTCGAGGGCTCAATGGGTAATCCCCCACAAAGCTACAATCTAAAAACACGTCCCTTCATGACGTTTAGTAATTCCTGACACCGTCGCTTGGGGTCACCACGCTCTTCCCTTATTTAAAGAAAATGTTTGATCGTCTAATATCGACTAATGTCAAAATCATCCAGGCGGCTGGGCATCTTCCCAGCCGTAGCTCGTGTTGTACGGCGGAGTTGCACCTCCTGGCTGATCAATCCGGTTGTCTTCATTGTCTGAACCGACATCGATGGAATCGTTGATATTACTGGCATGGCATGGTTCACGAACATCACATGCTTGCTGTTGCTGAGGCATGATCGAACATGTCCATCAACAAGTTATCGATGTGTGATTTGGCGTGACGGAACTTCAGCTGATTGATGTGAGCCCGAGGTGCCCGTCCGGTGGTTCGATTTGTACCACATATTTGACAGTTCCTTCTCGGCTCTCAATCTTCCCTGGCAGCCACTAAAAATTACTGTTGCGCAGCATGGACTTCAAATAAATTGCATCACCGATACTGAACTCCTTCCATCTTGCTCCGTAGTGGTCGTTGAATTAATGCTCCATTTTCGTGTTACGCACATCACCTCGCTTTACAGGGGGCCTAATCAGATTGGTCTTCATATCATGCCCAGTCATTAGTTTGTACGGAGACTTCATCCCCAGTGCATACGAAGGCATGTTGCGTCAGCATATTAGAAATGTCCGCAAGATTTTATCGATATTCCCTTCCTCCTTCAACTTTTCAAGCCCTGTCTTAAGCAGCTCGACAAAATGCTCGGCAGGGTCATTTAACTGTGGGTTGAATCGTGCCGTGGTAGTGTGATCGATGCCGTTCTCAACACACATCTTCTTGAAGTAGTCAGACTTAAACTGTGGGCCGTTGTCGCTCACGATGATGTCCCACAATCCATATCGAGCGAATGTTTCCATCAAGTTTTCAACGGTCTTTTCAGATGTCGTGCTACTCATCTTGAAAACCTCCGGCCAGTTGCTAAATGCATCAACGATGACTAGATAGTAGAATCCATTGACTGGGCCGGCGTAATCGATGTGAATGCGTGACCAAGGTCCCTTCGGCAACCGCCATGCTTGCAGCGTGCATTTCCGAGATAATTTTTTACATTTTTACACGAGATTCGATATATCGTTGTCAATTCCGGGCCAGTAAACTTTGCTTTGCGCTAACAGCTTCATGCGTGCTGTCCCTGGATGACTCGAATGCATTTCTTCGAGAATAACCTTGTGCAATTGTAATGGAACCACGATCCGCTTGTCCTAAAAAATACCCTCTTTAACCAATGAAAGCGATGTTCGGAGTTGGAAATATTCTGCTATCGCGTCATTTCTGATTTGCTTTCTCCTTTCAGGCCGGCCCTGCTTAATGAAATAAGCAACCTGCTTCAGGATCTCGGGTTTTGCGGTTTCAGCTTGGCTTGCTTCAAAATTAACCGGCAATGATTTCGATGACTCGATGGCAAAGCATTCTGCATGACTGTCAATTCAAATGGTTGCAATGATGGTATCTTCGGGCTCGGTCTTCAGTTGCGCATTAATAACTCTTGAAATAAAATCAGCATACGCAAAACTCTTTGTGCTGATGTAATTTATGTCAAAATTGTAGGTGAGCATGACAAGCGCGTACCGCTGAAGACGATTATCGGAGTAAACAGAGACTCCTTGTTTTGATCCAAAAATTACTAACAATGGTTGGTGATCAGTACGTACCTCGGACTTCTGGGCGTAGATATACCGATGAAATTTCTTAAGCGCTAACACCAGTGCAAGGGCTTCTCGCTGGTTCTGTGCATAGTTCTTTTCGGTCTTGCTGTATGATCAGATGCTCTGCCGAATTTATGTAATAGTGATGCCCCCATTCCGTAACTAGATGCGTCAGCGGCAACAAAAATTTTCTTCGTTGGATCGTAATGTGCTAATGCGAGATCTTTTGCCAGAACTTTTTTTGCGTTTTGAACGCCTCATCACGAACAGGAGTACATTCGTATTTGACGTCCTCTCGCAGAAATTCATCCAAAGGATCGGCATCGAAATGTCACCTGGAACAGATAATTGTTGAATTATCTCAACTTTAGATTATCCGGGCGTAACCCATCAGGGTCGATGATGTGGCCCAAGTAGCCAAAATACTTCTCACCGAAAGTACATTTCGCGAGATTAAGGGTGAAACCGTAATCCTGAATGCGGTTGAGGGCATCGAATAGCTTTTGTCGATGCTCCTGCTCGTCTTTTTCAGCGACAATGTTATAGTCAAGATATGCTGCAACTGTACGCATACCCCCAAGCATTGTGTCCCTTAGCTGTTGGAAAATGCCCGGTACTGTCTTCACTCCAGGCTGCAACCTATTGACTTGGAACAGCCCGACGTGTGTGTTGATCACCATGAGCCTTTTAGCATCGTTATCGAGCTCCAATTGTAGGAAAGGATCAGAAAGGTCAATGTTTCTGAGTATAGTGCATCCTGCGAACTTCGTCAAAATGTCTACCAGTGTCGGCGCTGGATACTGATTAGGTTCTAAATGATCGATTAGGTTCTAAATCTGAATTTCGTCCGGACCTCCTCCGTCAGCGACAGCTCACCATTTGCGTGAACCCTGTTGCACACTGCTGATAATGGTACATCGAAAAGCCCCAATATTTCCATCCAATCGCTGCCAAACACATTCAGGGCGGAATTTGCAACGTAAACCTGTCCGTCAACCTCGCGCTCGTACAGCTTTAGTTTAGCTTGAAAACTGCTCATTATGTCGAGATAGTCACCAGTTGCGCAGATCGCCTGTTCTTTACACGGAGACAAAACTGGCATTCCTAAAGTTTCCCAGTTTGTTCGTGAGATGGTCGTTCAATCTGAACCCGTATCGAGCTGTAGTGATATTCTGCGGTTATTGATGGACGGGATAACAGATTTGCATGTTGACTCTGATCTTGCCTGAACCTCAAAACTCCGTCTTCTCTTATCGCTACCTCTTCGTGCCATTTTGGCCTGAACGCGAGCCGCGAACATCGATTCTTTTTGCACGTAAATACATTTGAGTTCTTCGACAGCAGTTGCCAGAGTTAATTCCATAATCTTGATTAGCCAGTTTATACAGCAGCAACCCAACTTTCGCCGTCTCGTCAACGATCCCGCCTCTTCGGTGAAAATTGATTCATAACGGGCATACCACAACTCAAAAGTTGCACTTTTTTCCCCGTCATATATGATATTTTCCAAGCGGTCTAATAAATTCTTGACGAGCGAATATCCTGTCGCCAAGTTTTCCACTGCTTGCGGGGCTTGCTGCTGGTTTGCGAGACGCGCTAACAGTTGTTGCATCATTTCGCCTTTTTCTGAGACTCCAGTTGCATATGCTGCATTTCGGCACTACGTTTTTTATTATCTAGCTGCATTTGGCGCAGTAAATCTTCTATTAGCTTACTATCCATTTTAACTCATCTGCCCCAATTGGTTTTAAGGTTATGTAACTTAACAGGATCGCGTGTTGTCTTGTAACTTGATTGATCTATTTTAAAATACGCGAGTTCGTATTTTTCTCGTCGCCACTTATATACTTGTATACACGATTACTTATATACTTGTATACATTTTAACTAGTCTTGATTTCTTAACTTCGTTCTTACACATCTCTCTTCGAGAGCGCAAAAGGTAATCCTCCACAAAACTACAATCTAAAAACACGTCCCTTCGTGACGTTTAGTAATTCCTGACACAGTCGTCTGGTGTCACCACAATTCTTATGAGAAAAAACAAAAGCTACCCCTCCATTTGAAGCTTACGATATAAAATGGCGGAATCTTACGGCTCTTATATCTAGGTGGCTGTCCTACAATACAAGAAGAAAATCAAATTTTGTTGTTAATTATTTCAGAACAAACGCGTCAAATAATGGTATATTGGATCAAGTAGTCGAGGACTATTGAAATATAATACTTCGGAGCTTAAGAACATTACAAGCTCTACACAGTTTTAGAAGAAAACTACAGGTAACCCTCCAACAATACGGTATCTTACAACACGATTTCATTCTAACACTATTGAAAAATTGGGGAAAATCTCCTACAACTCGGTACCCTACAAAACCATTTTACTATAAAATTACTTATATCTACATTATGTGCTATTATACACAATATAAAATACATAAAAACATATTAACAAAATGCAATTGGGGGCATACACATAAAATACAATTGAAAAAAGTGAAAATAAAATTAGAAGTGCTGTTGTTACAGGTTCTTTGATATCCGCAAAATATCGTATGCAACACGTCTCCGCTGATTATTAAAAAAAATGGAGCACTTAGCACTTGAAATGAAAAAAGCTGTCAAAACAGATTCCATTGGACGGTAATATAATTAAGCAAAAATCGCTTAAAATTTATAACTACCACCTTAAAGAAAATGGGGAATCATCTGTACAACGATTTAGCAAGTAAAGGCTGATTCGAGCAGTTCAAAAAGCGTTTTCACTGCATAACATAAAAATGTAAGAAGAAATTGCATCGGCAGATCATAAAGCTGCCAAGTCATATTCAGAAAAAATTAAAAAAATTATTGAAGATCAAGGATACACAGCGCTTAAAATTTTCAATGCTGATTAAACCGGGCTTTGGTGGAAAAAATGCCCAACCGAACATTCTTATCAATGAAATGAAAAAACTGCACCCGGATTCAAGGTATCAAAAAATTGTTTAACTTTATTTGTGTGTAGGAATACAATACTTCGGAGGAATGTTTAACAAAACCCATGCTAATTTATAGATCTTTGGATCCCCGTGCACTAACAGGCGTAAATTAAAACACATTACCGGTATATTGGGCAGCGAATTCAAAAGCTTGAGTAACAGCTGATTTATTTAAAAATTGCTTTCTAAATTGTTTTGTGCCAGAGGTGAAAACTTTTTAAAGCACAAAAATTTAGACTTCAAACCGCTATTACTAATAGAAATAAGTCAAATCATCCACACAACTTAAATCATCCTAACGTCCAAATAGTGTTTCTGCCTCCTAACACGACTTCATTGCTCCAGACATTGGATCAAAGTATTATTTACACCTTTAAGACTTATTACATCAAAAGCTCATTACAATGGATTTTAGACATAACTAAAATCAATTTTCGGAACTGTAGCTTGGAAGATATTTTCAATTAATCACTTTATCGAAATCATATCCTTATCGCTAAAAGATCTGAAAATTACCACATTAAATGTATGTTGGAAAAAGTTATGACCAGCATCAGATGAAATACAAAACGTGCAAGAATCAGCAGAAAATGAAATTGGTTGCATATTAAAATTTTCTAGATCGATCGGAGGAGAAGGTTTTGTAGACGTGGCTAATGAGGACGTTCAAGATTTACTAGTGGAAAAAGAAATCGAAGAAGCGCATTTGGTAGAAATGGTATCCCTAACCCATGTAAATCAAATCGATTCTAGCTCTGAAGAAGGTAGTGGTGTTAATAATTGTATACTAAAAAAAACTACAAGGTTTTAACTTAGCCGAAAAGTTGGAATCCCATTTGCTTAAATACAGAACCTTCCACAGAAAGCGTGGTGCTTATCACCATACATGAAAATACAACGGTCTTATATGGACGCAGAAACAAAGCAAGATTACAGATTATACTAGCTTCTAGTCTCTTATAACCCGGTTTCACATAACACGCCATATTATAGGAACCTATATACCGTGCTATAGGAGGGTTACCTGTAACTGAATACTTTAAGATGTACGAAAATTATGAATTGCTAAAATGAGGAAAATTGGGTATTAAATTTAATTTGCGAAATTAATAAGAAATTGAATAGTGTAAGTAACTTATTAAATAACATTTCTTTTTGTGTAAATATTTTTTTCAAACCTGAATTGATCATTGGTAAAATGAAGTTTAATAGCTAAGCAAACATACTGCTAAAAAGTTGCTTTATAACCTTATTAGGTTCGAGCAACTGACTTGCATTGTTAAACCTATTAAATTTAGTCTGGTAAAATTGTTGTCTAAATAAAAATAAAATACAAAAATTACGAAAAACAAAAGAATATTTTAAAACTAACTTGATATTACGCGGACAATATTTTGTATCAAAGGATATTCTTGTAGAAGATGCAAATTTAACTTTTTTACCATGCAATGTTTATTATACTTTGATGGTAATAAAATCTTTGTTTTATTACTTCATTTGAACGTGGTTCAAACGTCTCCTGTTTTTCCATTTTTATGTTGGGGCAATAAATGCAATATTTAATTGTTTCAGAATTTGTACTCGAATTTATTTTCAGTAATAGGTATAATCAGCTCGTCATGAACGACAATTTGACACCTTTCTCTGTGTACGTAAATGTTACCTGGAACGTCTAATAAATATCATGTTTTCCGAATGATCTTACATCAATGGTATACTAATCAACTGAATAGAATACTTAGAATTTTTATTTGGACCGCGAATGGACGATTAGCACAGCATGTTTCAGAGTTAGAATTTTTCTAAACCTAGAAAAGACAGATATAACGTATTCATATATGTTTGTGCAGTTTACATTTTAATGCAACGCCACACAAACTTCTTTAAAATTGATATAAACAATAATTAATTATTTTTATTAATTAATTATTTTGCTTTATAATTCAATAAAAAAAAAGTTTAATTTTTATTTTAGGAAAAAATATAGTTTTTTTGTAATTATTTGTACACGTGGAAAATACTAAAAAAAATTTATTTATAATAATTCAATCAGTTATATTTTAATTCAGAATAGACAAAAACACATTAAACAACAAATTAATATGACGTTTTTCCTCCTTTTGATTTCAGAACTTCTGTGAGGCGTCTGGGCATAGAGTCGATTAAATTTTTAAAAAAATCTATTGGCAAGGTGCTCCACGCATTTATTATGGCGTTCCAAGTGGCTTCTTCAGTCCTTTCAAGAACACAAGGAATTTGTCTTTTTATGTACGCCCATATATTCTCAATCACATTAAGATCCGTGATCTGAGACGGCCATTCTAATAAAGGTTGGTCAAAATCTTTTCAAAGTTTTAGTACCATTTTGCCTTTATGGATAGGAGCATTATCCTGTTGCAGCATAAAATGTTCTCCAATTAATTTGCATCCAGCCATTAACGCCACATCATTTAGAAGCAGCAAATAACGGCTTTGAACAAGTTTCCATCTTAACAAGGTAATCGGACCAACACCGTTATACGAAATGCATCCCCATATCATTAAGGGCCTCCACCAGAATGACGCGTTGGTGCGACCACTGGACGTTTAAACTTCTCTGAAGGTTTCGAATAAAAGAAATGTATTCCCCAGGTCCCATCAAGAGAGAAAATTGATACGTCCGTCCATAAAATATTAATCCAAAACTTCAACGGCTTGTTAATATGCTCTCTTGCAAAATTTAATCTTTTTAATTTATTTACTTTTGATGTAAACAGTTTTTTTGAGTGGTGTATTTTTTTAGATTCTCCTCCCTCAATCTCCTGAGAGGGGGAGTATTGTTGGTTGGCTAATAATGGGTCTATTTTTCGAAAAGTTTATAAACTTTTGTATGTTGTTTGCTGTCATCTGTGGTAGATGTTGCTCGATTTCGGTCTGTTCTAATGGCATTTTTTACCGTTCCATGAATGTCTTTTCTTTACTTGGTACAAAATGGTATTTCTATGGCAACCATACTTTTTCGATAATTCCGTGGTCGAAATTCCATTTTCATAATCAGCTACCATTGCTGCTCTGACTTCAATACTAAATTCAAAATTTTTAGGCATTTTTACTGAAGAATTAACTTTAATTTTTATTCATAATTAACTAATTACACACTAAGTCAATTCCAGAAAAAACAAAAATTCAAATAACTGATTTAAAAATCATAGTGCACCAGGTTTTTTTTAATGTGCACAAATAATTTTGTATAAAATTAAAATTAAACATTTTTTTTTATTGAATTATAAAGCAAAATAATTAAGCTAAATAAAACAATTAATAGTTTCAAAAAGATTTTTGTTTATGTCAATTTGAAAGAAGTTTGTGTGGCGTTGCATTAAAAATGTAAACTGCACAAATATATATGAATACGATAGTATGTCTCTTATCGGAAACTCATTTAACAGAAAATTCATTTATTAAAATACGTGACTTTCAATGCTTCTACGCTATTCATCCAGGAAGAAACGCTATGCAGTGGATCTACCGTAATTATTTAAAAAAATATTAAATATTATGAAGTGAAAGATGAATCAATCAATATTAGGGATCTAAGTATCTCCTCTATTTACTCTCCCCTACGCCATCAGTTAAAAAAGAAGACTACAGTGAACGTTTTAAGTCACTAGGACCAAATTTTTTCATAGCCGGTGATTTTAATGCAAAGAATACCTATTGAGGATCTAAATTTACAACCTCTAAAGGAAAAGAGTTATTTAATGCAGCTCGCGAGAAGAACCGTGAATTTCTCTCTGGCGATAAACCAACATATTGGCCTGCTGACATACATAAAATAACAAATCTTCTTCATTTCTTTGTAACAAAAGAAGTTTTAAATCTAACCAATCATCAGTGATCATGAGTCTAAGTACAACGATAATAAAAAAGATAATTCACCTACATTAACGAACAACAAAACCATTTGGGATTTATTCAACAAATTATTGGAAGAGCGAACAAATCTCGGCAAACTAATTAGAACGAAAGTGCAGCTGGAAGATGAACTAGAAGCATTTAATAATAATATTCAACAAGCAGCTTGGGAAAGTTACCGCTTTTTCATACCAACACCACAAGGAAACATAACTATCCTCTTGAGGTCAGAGAACTAGTTAAAACGAAACGGAAAGCTCGTAGAATCTGGCATCAGACTTGTGCTCCGCAATACAAAAATATCCTTAATTTTCTGTGCAACAAATTAAAACAACTAATAAAGAAAATGAAGAACAAATGCATAAATAAGCGATTTTTTGAACGAAAGGATAACGATTACTAGCTTCGGAAAGCAACGAAGGTTTTAAAAAGAACCGTAATGCATGTGCCACCTATCAAAAATGATGATGGATAAAGTGACAAAGAGAAAGTCACTCTATTAACAAATATTATATGAAGCTTATTTTGAAGAGACTTTTCAACCGTTGCCGAGACAAACAGCAAATGAGAATACAACGGTCGTAAACAAAGTAGATGATCTTAACATAAGACATGTGACCTTATTGGGACTTAAAACTGAAATCAATAATAACTTAACTATCAGAAAAGTTCCAGATTATGACTTAATTACTGGGCAAATTGTGAAAGCGATTACGTAAATTAGTTCAAATAATTCAACGTCAATGGAAGGTGACTGAAGTAATTATGATTCCTAAACCAGATAAACCAGAAAACTATAAAAAATCATATAAATCGATATCACTAATTCCGGTCATATCAAAAAAAATTGAAAAACTGTTATTATTTATTTATTTATTTATTATTTCATTTGTTTATGAGCTGGTTATTGACCAATTTGCTCCTAGTTTTTCACTATGTAAAAAAAAAATTTTATTTAATTCAAATTTTGTACAAAGTACTTAGTAGATGAGAAATAATACATAATTAATACAATTCAGATTTTACTTCATTTTTTTTTTCTTATTACCCACACCTGACCTCATTCTATTTCTTTCTTTTAATAGTTTCATTAATCCTAGTTCTTACTCTACCCATTCCCTTCATTAGACTTGATTCTCAGTAATATTGTTAGGTGTTTCAATTTTCTGTTTTTGTCTCTATATAAAACTTGGATAGTTCTATTAGTTCATCAGTTTTGCTATCCTTCAGTATAGCTATTAGTGACTTGCCTTCTATTTTTTTGTATTTTCCCTTTAATATTTTATATGTTGGACATCTGTCTGTGATGTGTAAATCTGTTTCTTTAACATTACAAGTATTGCATTTATCGTTCGTTTCTACTTTGATTCTGTGTTTGAATACTTTGTTATATGTGTGTCCCGCCCGAATTCTATTAATGATTTTTATGTACTTAGTTGTCACATGTAGATTTCTAAACCAAGTTTTTTTTTAGGTGGAGTTGCGTTGTTGATGATCCTGTTGAAAGTCCTTTTGTTCTGGTTGCCCTTTCGTATTCGCATTTCCATTCGACGAATAACTTGTTCTTAATAATCGGGAATATATCCTCGATTGGTACTTTATTTTCAAATTTGTTTTTAAATCCTTCGATTGTCGCTCTCTTTGCTGCTGTATCTGCCTGGTCGTTTCCTAATATTCCAATATGTCCCGGTATCCACTGTATTTTGAAATTATAAGTTGGGTACACACATGCAAGCTCCATTATGAGTGATTCATAATATTTGTTTGTTTTTAATGCAGTTTTTTATTGATGTGCAGGCGCTCTTCGAGTCGGTGTATATTACTATATTTTTGTGGTTGTCGTTAATCAGTTTGACCATAGCTAGGTATATTCCTAGTATTTCGGTTGTTTTTATACTTGTTTCTCGACTTTGTTGAATTGACATGTTGTTATTTTCATCAATATAAATTCCTATTCCACAAATTTCCAGCCTTTTCGATCCATCGGTGTATGCACTTTTGTAGTTACTGTTGGAGTTTTTAATTTCCTGGTAAGCTGTTTTCCATTGTGTTATGTTAGTGTTTAGTTCTGACAATTTTTTATATTTTCGTATATCTTTAAATTTTTTGGGATGTTTATATTGTGTTTTATTTTTCCTATGTGTTTTATTAACGGGTATTTTTCTAGTATTTTTTTGAATTTGTCCAGGGATTGGTTTTTTATTATTTTCTTTCCAATTTCTGATTCATTATATATCTGTTTGCATATGTATTTTATTGTAGTATATTCATTTTGTTTTCTATAGGGAATCTCTCCCGATTCTGCTATAATAACTCCAACTGGTGTAGTTCTTGTAAGTCCTAAGCATAATCGTAGATCCGCATTTTGTTTGATTTACATTTGTTTTGTGTTTGTATTATTAGGTGATATAAATACAGCTGCATAGATTGATTGTGATATTATTATTGCTTTATATATTTTAATCATTTTTTGGGAATTGGCCCCTCTGTTTTTATAGGCAAATGCCTTTATTATGTTTAATTTTTTATTAATTTTATATTTTATTTGTTTAAAGTGTTCTGTCCAGTTTAATTTATTGTTTAAATTGACTCCCAGTAATTTGGTTTTAATAATATTTTCAATAGTAATGTTATTAATTTGTATATTAACAGCTTGATTTATTTTGTAGTTAAAGTTTATCACTTTTGTTTTTTCTGGATTGATTTCCATTTTTATTCCTTTTAATATGTCATTAAATCTATTTAGTTGTGTGTTGTCTTCTCTCTCAATTGTGTCGTGGGTATCTCCTGTAATTATTATCTCGATATCGTCTGCAAACTGTATAATTTTTGTGGTGCTAGAGTTTAATTGGTGTAATGTTGTGGTGTAGATGTTGAATAGTAACGGGCTTAGGGAACATCCCTGAGGAATGCCTTTGTTTGTTATCCATACGAGTGTTTGGGGAGGAAGTTTATTTCCTTTAATTTCATATTTAGTCTATTTTTTATCATTTTATTAATTATTTTTGTGTAAATGTTGGTAGTAGTGCTATTGGCCTATAGTTTTCTGGGCTATCTTCTATTTTGTTGGGTTTCTTTATTGCTACTATTTTTATTTCCTTCATTTTATCTGGAAAGCTATTACTCCTCCACATGTTATTTATGTGTGTTGTCAATGTCCTGATATGATTTTCAGGTAAATATTTAAGTATTCCATTTGAGATTTTATTTATTCCCGGGGCTGTTTTTTTATTATTTTTTATAATTATGTTGATTTCATATTGTTTAAATTCGTTAGTCGATGCCGGTGGTATGGGACTTGCAAATGGTATTGCAACGTGCTCCTTTGATTCTGGGAAGTTCAGTTCTACGAACTCCTTCGCTGTCTGGTAGTTTTCCAGTATATTGAATGCGTTTGTTTTCTTTTTGTTAATTAAATTTATAATCTTCCATACATTCTTATTATCCGTGATATTTGTGATTTTTTCAGTTATTTCATTCCATGATTTGATTTTTGCCTTTTTGATTTCCTGTGACAATTTTGCCCTGGATCTTTTTAATTCTATGGCTGTATGTATGTCCTTTGTATGATTGTAATTTATTTGAGCTTCTTGTTTTTTTCTCCATAATTTGTGAATTTCTTCATTCCACCAGTATTTATTTCTATTTTTTAATCTCTTTCCTGTTAACGTGTAACTATTTTTTTGTACAATACTTGTATGGGTATTATTTGGGTCCAATTCGTGTATATCCTCTAATATTCCTTTCATGTTTATTTTTTTGATGTTCAGTTTTTCGTTAATATATGTTCGGTTCTTGTTGTTATCCTCTATAGTTATTTTTATTGGAATATGGTCTGAGCCTATGTCCTCATTAGTGCTTTCCCAAGTTATTCTATTTGCCAAATCTAATGACGATATCGTTATGTCTATTGCAGAATCCGTGAAGTTATAATAATTTTGATGAGTAGGTTCTCCATTGTTAAGAATTTTATATTGATGTGATATTATGTTGTTTTCTATTTTGTTTCCTAAATTATCATTTTTGTTATTTCTCCCCCATAGTCGGCTTTTGGCATTAATATCTCCTCCTATTATTGTATTCTTTTCATACTCATATTTCTTTAAGATACTATCGAATTGATCGCTAACTTGTTGGTTGCATGCTGAATTTCTGGTTGAATTGTAGAGAGATATGATTCTGAATATTTCGTTGTTGTGTTTTAATTTTGCTTCCCTAGCTTCAAGAGGATTGGCGAAAATTTTATTTGTGGATATTAGCTGTATGTTCTTATGTATGATTATTCCACAACCCCCGTATCCATCTCTTCTGTTGTTGATTAATGCTCTATAATTTTTGAATTTAGGTGTATTTGCATCCGAAGTCCAAGTTTCACTTACAATTGCTAAGTCTGCGTTTTCTTTACTGAGATACATTTCTAATAGATCGGTTTTATTTTTAATACTGTGCAGATTAATTTGGATAATAATCATTTTAATTATTTAGGAAATTGGATCCTGGGCACTGAGCTCTTGGATCGTTGATATAAAGCTTATTGGTTATTATATACATAATCTGGGTTTCTTCTTCTGGAATTTTTCCTCCTTCCATAATAGGTTTTACTATGTCAAACAGAGACTTGAAGTGATCTAGTATTTTTTCGCAAGATTTTCGATACTCCTCTTGTTGTAATTCTTCATATTCTATGTCTATGTTCACCGGTTCAATTCTTAATGCCTCACTGTGTTGTAATTGTTTGTTATTTCTCACTCTTTTTAATGCGGGAAATGAATGTTCATTATGTTTATATATAGGAAATTCATTATCGTATTGTTTTCGTGCTTTGTTGTATGATGTTCTCGATTTTATCCTTATAGCTTGAATGGCCATCTCTCTTTTTTTACTAGGGCAGTATTTCGAATTTGTCTTATGTTCGTTCTGACACATGTGGCATTTGACTGGGTTTGTACAAGCTGTACCCTCTTCTACTTCATGAATTTCAGTGCAGTTTCTACATCTCTCCTCTTTAGATAAACAATGTTTTTTTGTATGTCCATATCTTAGGCATTTTTTGCAGAACATTGGTTGTGGAATATAATATGCTACGTGATAGTTAACTTCATATATTTTAACAAATTCCGGTTTGTATTTGGATTTGAAGGTTAGTTTGATAGATTCTGTGTTTTTCACGATGTTCTGTACGAAATCAAATCTTGTTAACCTTTCTGCTTCAATTATAGGCACTTCTCCTGTCAGATTGTCTTTTATTTCCTTTAGAGATATCTCCTCTGGGATCCTTCTAATCAGTCCATATGTGTGATTGAAGCTTTTAGGTATGAAGATTGCATATCCTTGTTGTCTCAAGAAATAGTTTCTTGTGATTTTATTTGCATTTGAGATGTCTCTGTAGATAATAATAAATCTTTTCTTTTTGATTGTTTCGACGATATTCTCGTAGTCTCCTAAATTGAGTTGTCGTAATATTCTCGCTAAATAGATTATATTTGTATCTTCTTTTTTCCACAATAACAGAGAAGGGGCCTTTGTCTTTTGACGAGTAAAGGTTGATTTCCCGTTCCTTGGTCGTAATGTTACCACTAAACTTGTTTTGGTTAGAACTTTCATCTGTATCCATCCGATCACTGCGTTTATTAATATAATCCAAACTAAAGGGTGATTTTTTTGTGGTTAGGATTTTCATGCATTAGTATTTGACAGATCACGCGGGATTTCAGACAAGGTGTCAAAGAGAAAGATGCTCAGTATGCTTTGACATTTCATAATGAATAGACTTACTAACGAGCAACGCTTGCAAATAATTGAATTATATTACAAAAACCAGTGTTCGGTTCGAAAAGTGTTTCGCGATTTACGTCCGATTTATGGTCTACATAATCGACCAAGTGAGCAAACAATTAATGCGATTGTGACCAAGTTTCGCACTCAGTTTACTTTATTGGACATTAAACCAACCACACGAATGCGTACAGTGCGTACAGAAGAGAATATTGCGTCTGTTTCTGAGAGTGTTGCTGAAGACCGTGAAATGTCGATTCGTCGCCGTTCGCAGCAATTGGGTTTGTGTTATTCGACGACATGGAAGATTTTACGCGAAGATCTTGGTGTAAAACCGTATAAAATACAGCTCTTGCAAGAACTGAAGCCGAACGATCTGCCACAACGTCGAATTTTCAGTGAATGGGCCCTAGAAAAGTTGGCAGAAAATCCGCTTTTTTATCGACAAATTTTGTTCAGCGATGAGGCTCATTTCTGGTTGAATGGCTACGTAAATAAGCAAAATTGCCGCATTTGGAGTGAAGAGCAACCAGAAGCCGTTCAAGAACTGCCCATGCATCCCGAAAAATGCACTGTTTGGTGTGGTTTGTACGCTGGTGGAATCATTGGACCGTATTTTTTCAAAGATGCTGTTGGACGCAACGTTACGGTGAATGGCGATCGCTATCGTTCGATGCTAACAAACTTTTTGTTGCCAAAAATGGAAGAACTGAACTTAGTTGACATGTGGTTTCAACAAGATGGCGCTACATGCCACACAGCTCGCGATTCTATGGCCATTTTGAGGGAAAACTTCGGAGAACAATTCATCTCAAGAAATGGCCCGGTAAGTTGGGCACCAAGATCATGCGATTTGACGCCTTTAGACTATTTTTTGTGGGGCTACGTCAAGTCTAAAGTCTACAGAAATAAGCCAGCAACTATGCCAGTTTTGGAAGACAACATTTCCGAAGAAATTCGGGCTATTCCGGCCGAAATGCTCGAAAAAGTTGCCCAAAATTGGACTTTCCGAATGGACCACCTAAGACGCAGCCGCGGTCAACATTTAAATGAAATTATCTTCAAAAAGTAAATGTCATGGACCAATCTAACGTTTCAAATAAAGAACCGATGAGATTTTGCAAATTTTATGCGTTTTTTTTTAAAAAAAAGTTCTCAAGCTCTTAAAAAATCACCCGTTATTTGCACTCGAATGGCTAACACTTGTACCGTATTTTCCTATGACTATTTCATTTGAGGTATTATTGTTTGGTCTAATTTGATCTAATATTGCTCCGTTTATATTGTCACCACGTTTTCCCACCATTTTTTCTTGATTGGTTATGATTTTATTTTCTGTATTATTTTTCCCACTATATGTAGAGATTTTATGTTTTAAATTGATATCTGTAATATCTATGTAATTTACACTATTTGCATTATCACTTTGATTAAGATTTTCAGTACACACTTTTTGTCTTTTTAATTTCACTGAGTCATTATCAGGGATTTCCCTGCATTCTTTATTTAATTTTTCATTTTTTATTCCAGGATTCACTTTAATTCAATTTACTATTGTTTTGTAATATTGCTTAACTTTGTAAATGTAATAGTTTAATTAATTAACTCTATTTATTTATTTATCCACTTGTCACACAACTCATTAGCTGTAGGTTCGAAAGAGGTATGGAAAAACTGTTGCTTAAGAGACTCAAACCTAAAATAGAAGAGAGATGCTTAATTCCACCACACCACTTTGGTTTTAGAAAATATCACGGTTGAACAAGTTCACAGAATAACGGATGTCATTGAGGATGCATTTGAGAATAAGAAAGCTCAAGCTTTCGGCAAAGTTTGGCACCAAGGGCTTGAATTCAAACTGCATCGAGACCTGCCTAAGCAATTTTATCAAATTTTTAAATTCTACATAGCAGATCGACACTTTAGAGTCAAATTTGAAAATGAGTACTCTGAACTAAACAGAATATTAGCAGATATACCACAAGGTAGCGCTCTTGTACTATAGTAGCCAACATTTGCAGACGATACAGCTATCCTCGCAGTTGTAAAAGATATTTCGGAAGCAAGAAGCAAACTTCAAAATGCAGTTAACACTGTGTGAGCAACTGGACTAAAAAATGACGCACCTTATTAAATGAAGCTAAATCAGTACACGTCAACTTTACAAATCAAAATCTAAATTGTATACCCATGATTCTCAAAGCAAACCAAATTCCATATGCAAATAAAGCTAAATACCTTGGCATGACCCTCGATGCTACGCTAAAATGGAAAAAACACATCAAGGAGAAAAAAGAAGAGTTAAACATCAAATATAGGTAAATGTACTGGCTCATGGGTAAGAATTCTGAGCTCTCAATACACAAATTGCTTCTATACCAGCTTCCGTGCCAAGAAAACCAACGTACAACTGATACAATACATACTTTCTAAATAAAGTGCTGTGAGAGATTGTGAATACCCCATGGTACATTAGGAACGACAACCTTCATAGAGACTTGAAGATGGAATACGTCACCGATGAGATAAAGAAACAAGCAAGGAAACACGTACAAACGCAGATATCCGTCGTATGTTTGACACTACCAATGGAACGAGGAGACTCTAAAGGCAGGAACCGCTGGCAGGAGCTGGGCAGTTCTAATTAGAATAAGAAATTATTGTAAAATGAGTAAGATGTGCGCGTGCTAAATGTTCAAGAATAGCCATGTTCTTTAAGGTGTTCGGACTTCAATGAAATTTCATAATTTTTTCATTGATAATGAATCGAAGTTTTTGAATTTTTCAATTTTCCGCGGACAGCGGTTTTTATTACATTAGGTATGAAGGTAGAAACTGGGCTCTCTTTTCATGACATAAGTTTCAGGCATTTACAAGCTGTCGTTCCATGTGTATCAATTTTAAGAGATGGATGTCGATAAGCAACATTTACGTCATTGCATTCTATTCTCTTTTCAAATGAAAAAAATGCTACTCAAGCTATGGAATTGATTAATTCGACTTTAAGTGAACATTCTGTGAGTCATTCAACAGTAAAAAAGTGGTTTGCAAGATTTCGTGATGGCAATTTTAGTCTTGAAGACAATCCATCCACATCCAGGTGCAGTAAAACAATTTGAAGACGAAAAACTTAAAGTTTTATTGTATGAAAATCTGTATCAAACTCAAAAGGAGCTTGTAGAATAGTTAGTAGTTACTCACCAAGCAATGTCACTTCGATTGCATGCAATGGGAAAAATACAGAAGGAAGGAAAATAGGTTGCTCATAAACTGACCGAAGAAAACAGAAACTGAAGAGTTGATATCTGCATCAATTTATTTTTTCGGTACAAAAGAAAGATTTTATTGTACAAAATCGTTACGGGTGATGAAAAGTGGATTTTGTATGATAACCCTAAGCGCAGAAACCCATGGGTTGATCCAGGTCAGCGATCAACATCAGTTGCAAAAATGAATATTCATGCCAAGAAAGTGTTATTGTGTGTCTGGTGGGATTCGAAAAGAGTAATTTACTACGAGCTTCTGGAACCTGGTCAAACTGTTACAGCTGAACGTTACCGGGCGCAATTGATCAAATTAAGTGATGCTCTGGATGAAAAAAAAAACATTTACGGGCCAAGGAAGAACTTTCTTCCACATACAGCAAAAACAATCCAGGAACTCATCTTCTGCTTAGGCTGGGAAGTTTTACAGCATATGGCGTCTCTGATTACCACTTATTCAGATCGAAATTATTATATTTGAAAGACCAACGGTCGTCGAAAGTTGAAGATGTGCAAAAATGACTCGATGACTATTTTGTTTCGAAACCACAAAATAATAAGTGAATATTTCGATAATTAATCTTTATGACAATTATATTTTCAATAAAGTTAAATTTGACCAGAAAAAGCAGAGTTTCTACTTGCGCACACCTAATAGAATGAACTTTCATTCGGGAGATTCCTTTCATTCGGTAAATTATATCCAAAATTAGGTAATATTATTAGACTGGCCTGGACCAAATATGATACGAATCGGCTAAAATTTCTTCAAGTTATCATGAAATTCGAGTAACGAACTTTTTTTTCGGGAGGTGCCCGAAGGAAACGAAATTTTGAAAAATCATCTCTTAGATTTGTCCTTGGCATACAAAACACACCTGGTAGAAATTAAATCATTGGTCATGACGATCGGTTTAGCGGCTGAAGCGCCCAATAAATTTTAATTTTAAGTTTTAAGCAAATTTATGTTTACTCTATGTAACATTCCGAGATTTTTGTCTAATTATGATTCAGTAACAAGTTGAACCACCCAAACTCTTTATATTTTGATGGGATTAACTCCCAATTTCATGTGTATTTTTTTTTGAGCAAAATAAATATTTATGAACGAGCAAAATTGTTAATATTTAACCACCTGCCACCACAATATTTACACATTTCCAATGCTTCAACCCCCTATGAAACTACGATTTTTATAAAAATCAGAAAAAAAATTTAATTCCCCAGAAATGTGTTTAGAATATTTATTTGACCTTTAGCATCTCGAAAGTACAAAAGCTCAACTGAATATCTTAAAAATGAAATGTTAAAAATTTTATAAACGTTCATTCGAGTATCCCCAATTCCATTGAAAAAATCTTTGGACAGCGTTGCTGGAAAATAAAACTTGTCAGGCACAGAACACATACACCGACAATAGATGAATATTTAAATCTCACCACTAAGTCTGATAAATTGGTAAAACGTTAGGTGAGAAGCTTATAAAAATCTACCTTTACCATTTTGTTGAACAGAACAGTATTTTTCTATTATTCTATACAAATAACTACAAAACCTTTGGCCAGCAGATATGCAGCAAGAATAAGGTATGTTGTACATAACATACACACACACACGGATGAAAAGAAAGTGTAAACAACATTAAAAATGTCAGAGAAGTGTAAAAATAAATTACAAAGGAAACACCCACACACACCAAAAATGCTGTATTCGCATGTAATTAAAACCTACTTACTTATTCCTCATCTATCCCTTGCTATATCTACATAGGAATACAGAAATCCCTACGGCACGCTATCCTAGCTTTGTTGTTTTATCGAAAGGCAGTAACATTTCTAAAGCAAAATCGATTTTATATTTTTAAAATTTAACATGTTGATGTTGTTTATGTTGCATATATATTTACGCGTAGGAGCCAATCATAATTACATGCCCCAATAAATCATTGATGTTCTTCTCGGTTTATATAAAATATATTTGTATGTGCATATTTATACGAGTACCTCTATAAGTGTATCGAAATTCAAATATAATATTCCTACCTTTCACGTATAAATTATTCTCGTTTCACTCTGGTTGGTTGTGAAGTGGTAATTTGAAAGCTTTTAATTTTCAAATTAAAATTTGATGTTGCACTTTTTGTTTATGTGATATATCCTTTTATGTTAATTTGTCAAATAATTAATTTATTTATTTATCTATTTAATCACACAACACATTAATTTAAATATTTTGGCACCAAAAACAATATAACACAACCTTTTGGTATAAAACCAAAAATCAACTTTGGTCGTACCTGTAGACTACAAAAAACAAAGATTTTCTTTTCTTTTCTACTTAAATTTCCAAAAAACTTTTAAGAATTTTCACCATTATCTAAATAAACCAAAAAATATTTTAGTAAAAAACCACTTTGAACTACAAACACTTTACGTCGTATAGGTAAATATAGAGCGCACACCTTAAAATTGTGTTGTGACTCACATTTAACCGCAAAGTTACTTTATAAAACGCAAGTACCACGAACCAAGAGAAATATTTTCCTTTTAACAAAAAAATGTTGATTTATTAATTATTAAACAATCTTTATACTTATTTACTTTTAAACTTTATTTGGGTTCACTTTGTTCCAAAATGGAAAAGCTGCGAGTAAAACAACTTTTTGTGAAATTAAATTGATTACGACTGAATTATTATGTGGAAAACATCGAAAAATTTTATTCAGAAATAAAAAAGCTCACATGCGATGGAGTGGTGGAAAATCAGAGATGTGTTTTATCCTCTCGGTATCTCTTTCTCAACATTATGTACAAAAACGAGGGGAAAATATAGAAATGTTGGGATTGGTTTGTTGTTTTGGTTTAAACGCCACACTCCAACCCCAAAAAAGGATAAATTCTTAGTGGTGGTAGTTATTTATTTGGGTTGTGTATCGCGTGTTGTTGGTATGCGGGTGTAATACACGTTTTGGAAAATTGTTGTGACAATAATATTGCATTATTGTTGAATGGAAATATGGTTTGAAGGCGTAATCGCTGTTAGTGACAAAAAATCAATGAGACGGAAAATTATGCTAACGATACGAAGCGTGCTATGTAATATAAAAATGTCATCGATTTATTTATGCATTTGAGATTTAATTGATTTCCGGGAAACAATTGAATTTTAAATTAAAATAAAATCTTTGGTCGACATTATTTGGTAGCTTTGTAAAACACAATTAGTGTTACCAATTCAGCTGATATGAGAAGGAGTCCTAGATTACCATAATACCTGCCCGGGATGTTTACTGAGTAACGCTAAATGAATCGAGCGGTGTAGTGGGGACGAGCAGAGGGAATTCTATTTATAGTCATGGACACTACATGTCACTGCGAGTCATTATAGGAACCCAAAATGGGAACATGGAATGTGCTAAGCCTTCTACACCCTTTCACACTAGACATACTTGCACTACAAGGGCTTAGAAGGTCTGGGAGTGGGATTCATACTACCACCAATGGTTATACCCTCTACTACATAGGCCATCCGAATAGAGAAGAATTTGGGGTCGGCTTTTACGTTCGCCGGCTTATTTTGAACTTCCGCCCCGCCAACATGCAAGTACGCACACAACCATGGTTAGATTACGCACTAAAAACGATAGACCAGATAATGTAAAACATTTATTCTTTGTTGACCACCAAGATCACGTAATGATTGGTTCGTAGATCAGTGCAACCAACTCGTCGAAAATAGGAACCAACACTAGGAACTCTCACACAGAATATATATGCGCCAGGAAAGCCACATCTAAATTCGCCCGACAAAAGAAGTGCGAATTTATGAGGGAATGATTCGAAAAACTTCAGCTTGCAAGCGGACAACAGAAACTCAAGAGATTGTTTTGCAAACGCCAGAAATTTAAGCCATCAAAAACACAGATAGAGAACTGAGAACAAGCGTGGCTGATCTTTACTCAGTGTAGCAAACCTACGTTCAAAATTTATTAAATTTGACTAACGAAGTGACCAATATTCGAGCTGTTATCTCACCAGGCGAGGGGATATTTGTGCCATATCCCACAGCAGAAACACTAGATGCAGCTTTCAGTAGATTGAAAAATGGAAAAACACCCGGCCTTGAATCATTGCAGTATTATTAAAGCATAGATCAGCTATTCTTGCATCCTATCTTTCAGATCTCATCGTGATGATCTGGGACCCGAGAAATGGAAGACCACACTCATTTGCCTGCTACATAAGAAAGGTGACCGTCTCAAGTATGAAAATTGCCGAGCCATAGCTCTGTTAAACACTGCCTACAAAATGCTTGCTAATGTTGTACTTGTCAATATCATTCCCCCTCGGGAAAATATCATCGGTGACTATCAATGTGATTTTCTTCCAACCGACCAACCCCTAATCAATGTTTCACGTTGGCTTGGAGAAATGTATAATAATGGAAGGAAACGAGATAACCCATCCCCCTGCATGCGAGCTCTGCGACCTGGCTAGGATTCAGACCAATCAACCATTAGTCCGTAGAATATTTGATTATTTAACCACGATAATGAAGCAGACAAATATATAAATAAAATAAAACTTCTTTTTCTAGCTCTAATGAAACGTATGCTGCATGAGTAGGTCGACTACGTGAAGCTTCCCGTAAGTGCGAGCTCTAGAGTCCGAAGAACGGTTGTGGATAATCCCATCACAACCTTGTAATCCTGTTACTACTGCTTGTCTTCAGAAGGCATCTCAAACACTAAAAGAAGTCATTATCCCCAAAGCAATGGAGTCGGCACAGTTCATATGACAGGAGGAAATCTGGAACAGAGATCTCCAAGTCCGAAAAGTAAGAAACATAATTACATTAAATCATTAAATTTAATGCAGGTAAACGTATTCGAGCAAGTCCAGGATATTCGGTCAGAAAATAACAGTTCCATCAAGAAGCATATTCGTTAAATGTGGAGCCATAAGTTCTCAGAGTAAGGCGAATCAACTTGTAAGCCAACCGAAAAAGTTCTTAAAGGAAAGCGAAAACATGGCAAGTATTTTTTGGAATGGACTGGTTTGAAAAATGTCAGTAATGACCCTTTCTACCTTACATCAGTCGAAGAGCGGAATTTAACCGAATTTGAACAACAGAGAAAAGACATATGAGGTTTGTGCAGTTCCAATTTAGAAATTTCCGAAACGGAACTGGGCCTTTATGCGAATTTCGGGGCTCACCTAACCCTAAAAGATGATGTATTTCCGAAATGTTTCAAGGCACATCGGGTTTCATTTGGATTAATGGAATTCGTCAAAAGAGAAATACGTCAATTGGTAGCCAATGCGTTTTGAAGCCGATTAAGTGAATTCAATGGGCTGCGCCAATCATCGTCGTAACAGAATTAAATGGATTCGTTCATTTGTTTAGTGATGTTAATTAGTAGTTCCAAGGATAGAAGAATTATTTCACCGATTACGTCACATAATATATTTCACGAAAATTAATTTGTGTGTGCATATCTCCAAATTAAGTTGGACGAGGATTCCAAACAATACATGATCATTAATTCATTGGTGAGCCTATTTCAAATATTCATGGACGATCTACCGGGCAACCATCACCGGAAGAACATCTGTTTCAAGAGATGAATTACTCAGAACGCAATGCAGTTGGAATAAAAAATTTTACTATTTTGGTCATTTCATGTCAGCAACAGGAATTTAGCTATAAAAAAGAAGTTCAGTCTTTCTTGGGCAAAGTAAATTCCTGTAATTTTCGGGAAATTCTCGATAGAATTGATAACGAGAACGGTGCGTCGTGTTAGGGAATCGGTGTTGTTGTTCCACACGTATACCCAAAATAGAAACTTATAGAGTTTGTTATGAATGAACTCTAAATGAATAATTCAAAACTTTGAATGAAGATCTGCAGCGTCAAAATCTCTTAGAGGAATAGGCTCTCTCTATCATTTTTGTATGGGTAAAATTTCATCATGATAAGAACCCGCCGTAATGACGTTTCAGCATCTCCAAAGATGGCCATTATTTTGATGGGTTATCGCTATACAATTATATACAAGCTAACAAAACATGACAATGCTTATGATTTGGTAAGACTACTAGCCGAACCTGTTACAACATCGATGTTTTTGAAATGTGCATGAATCTTGAAGTGAGATACGAAGTGGGATAAGAAGAAAAAATGATTGGCCAGATCAAATTCGCTTCGATCGATACAGAACGGTCATGTTCGTGAGGTTGTACCAGACATCTTGCGACTCAAAGTTACACATCTTCTACGTAAAGATGAAGCGGATGGTAAGATAACTGATCATCAGCTAGCGTCAGATTCAACGAAGAAATTCGAAAGTTAGTCCATAGCAGCAGCGAGTAGACTTGGAGTTTCCAAGATTATTTTTGAATGTAATTTGTTTAATTTGCCCGCATTACAGCGTATTTTGCTCGTTATTCATTCTTCGAACGGATGACAAATACCACTATAGACTCGCCAATTAGTCGAAAGGTTACTTGACTGCCGAGTGTCAGATAACGGGCCATCATTTACGTCAAGCAAATTCAATGAGTGTTGCCAACAAAATGGAGTCAAACATCTCTCGACAGTTCCGTTTCATCCATCTTCAAATGAAGAGGCCAAGCACTTGTACATTCATTTAGAAATGCAATGCAAAAATCATATGGATCGAGAGACAAGTTATACCGCACGCATTGCAAAAGTATTTGTCTACTTACCGTTATCACCCGGTAAACTACTAGCGGAATGAGAAGCTGTTTGTGAACAATTTTGAAATTGTACCAGAGCTAAATTGTAACTACTGGCGGGAAAATAACGTAACGTTTCAAATCAGAGTTTGGCGATAAAAATCGCAGACATCAGAATAAAATTCATCCGAGATTAGCGAAACGATCCACAAGAGTTTCTAGGGAGGAATATAGCATATTCGTAAACTTCATCTAGTGATCATTATTAAAATGACGACGAACCTAAATTAAAATGCAGTAAACCATCGCAGTTGTACTTTGATCGAGCGTCCGACAAAAATTGTATGAAACGGCATGCTAAAAATTGAGAAAGCATTACGAAAAAAATATATATATTATCGGCGTTTTATATTGTACGAGTTCTTTATTTTCGCTGATGCTCAATTTGAACTATGGTTGAGCATTAACTTGCTCGCTCAATGAGCTCTCTAATATACAACAGTAAGTAGTATTGCTTAACGGCAAATTATATTTTTTCGTCTCTAGACTGAATCATTCTCGTTCAATCTACGCATCATGAGTAAAGTTTTGTTAAATAAATAATTTATTTGTTAATTGAAGTTTATTTTACTTTTTTTACTTAGTAAAATAAAGAGTGGGTAACTGCAGCAGGGAAACTTTCGAATTTCAAAATGAAACTTTGCATACCGATTAAGCCCAATTTATGCTAATTAGTGCTCACGGGAAAAAATTAGTGCTAGTCCAGGAGCCGAAAAAAACGGGATAATAAAATTTCAAATTTCGCCTGAAAGACGAAATAAATAAAACCCGATTTCTAATCTTAAGCCTAATTATAAAACTTTCTTAAGGTCGCCAAACTGATGAAATTTGTGCTCATAAATCGAGAAAAACCACACTAGCCCCTGAAAGGTACTATATTAAACCAAAATACAGAGGTATATCGTTCAATAATATTTGTGTTGAACAACAAATTAAACAATAGAAATAAAATGTTCTAAAGTCTAAGTCATAAGCAGTTCAGATAGTATATTCCCATCAGGTATGTTCATTAGCATTCTAAAAATATAGTGGCTGAATTTGTGCTAATCCAGAACTGGCCCAATTCCATTAAACAACAATAATCGTTGAATCAATAATTTTCGAACAAAATGTGTTCTAGAAACCAATGAAGTTGACACTTCTGATTGCACATTCCGATCAGGTATTCTGGATTAGCCAATTCTGGATTAGCACAATTTCGGCTACTATATTTTCGGATGGCAATGAACATATCTAATAGGAATATGCAAACAGAAGTGCCAACTTCATTAGTTTCTAGAACACTTTTTGTTAGAAAATTGTTCATTCAACGGTCGTTGTTGTTCAATGGAATTGGGCCAATTCTGAATCAGCATAAATTCAGCCACTATATTCTTCGCCACTATACTATACCTGATAGGAATATGCAATCAGAAGTGCCAACTTCATTGGTTTCTAGAACAATTTTCAACGGTGGTCGTTGTTCAATGGAATTGTGCCAATCCTGGATTACCACAAATTCCACCACCATATTTTTTGGATGACAATGAATATTTGACAGGAATATGAATTCAGAAGTGCCAACTTCATTGGTTTCTGGAACACTTTTTGTTAAAAAATTGTTCATTCAACAGTCGTTGTTGTACAATAGAATTGGGCCAATTCTGGATTGGCACATATTCAGTCACTATATTTTTCGGATGGCAATGAACATACCTGATAGAAATATGCAATCACAAAAGCCAATTCCATTGGTTTCTAGAACACTTTTTGTCAGAAAATTGTTCATTCAACGGTCGTTGATGTTCAATGGAATTGAGACAATTCTGGATTATCAAAAATTCTACCACTATATTTTTCGGATGGCAATGAACATACCTGATAGGAATATGCAATCAGAAGTGCCAACTTCATCGGTCTCTAGAACACTTTTTGTGAGAAAATTGTTCATTCAACAGTCGTTGATGTTTAATGGAATTGGGCTAATTCTGGATAAGCACAAATTCTGCCACTATATTTTTCAGATGGCAATGAACATACCTGACAGGAATATATTATCTGAATTGCTTATGACTTGTACTTTAGAACATTTTATTTCTATTGTTTAATTTGTTGTTCAACACAAATATTATTGGACGATATACCTCAGTATTTTGTTTTCGAATATAGTAACTTTCAAGGGCTAGTTTGGTCTTCCTCGATTTATGAATGAAAATTTATGAAAATCATATTTCTATGATAAGCACAAATTTCACCAGTTTAGCGGCCTTAAGAAAGTTTTAAAATTAGGCTTAAATTATTTCTGTTTTTTTCTAGAAATCGGGTTTTATTTATTTCGTCTTTCAGGCGAAATTTGAAATTTTATTTTCCGTTTTTTTCGGCTCCTGGACTAGCACTAATTTTTCCCGTGATCACTAATTAGCACAAATTGGGCTTAATCGGTATGCAAAGTTTCATTTCGAAATTCGAAAGTTTCCCTGCTGCAGTTACCCACACTAAAATAAAATATATAGTAATCATGAAAAAGGTTGACCTTGAGATTCTCGCAGATTTACCATTCTCTACATCACCGAAGTCAAAAAAGTGATTTTAAATAAAATCTCAGTGTGTGTGCGTGTCTGTGGTGCCGCGCAGAATAAATATTGTGCCCTCTATTGATGAAACTTCATACTTATGCATTTTTCATTAATTCAGAGACCCGGAGATTTTTGGCCGAAATCATTTAAGCATTTAAGATAAAAACTACAATGAACTAAAAGATTGTAAATAAAATTTGCAACAATACCGGTCCAGAGCAGTTTCAGAAAAATTATACGGAAATGACGGTTTTTATCAAAAAATTGAAATATGTGACAGGAATATGAATGACAGGAATATGAATTCAGAAGTGCCAACTTCATTGGTTTCTGGAACACTTTTTGTTAAAAAATTGTTCATTCAACAGTCGTTGTTGTACAATAGAATTGGGCCAATTCTGGATTGGCACATATTCAGTCACTATATTTTTCGGATGGCAATGAACATACCTGATAGAAATATGCAATCACAAAAGCCAATTCCATTGGTTTCTAGAACACTTTTTGTCAGAAAATTGTTCATTCAACGGTCGTTGATGTTCAATGGAATTGAGACAATTCTGGATTATCAAAAATTCTACCACTATATTTTTCGGATGGCAATGAACATACCTGATAGGAATATGCAATCAGAAGTGCCAACTTCATCGGTCTCTAGAACACTTTTTGTGAGAAAATTGTTCATTCAACAGTCGTTGATGTTTAATGGAATTGGGCTAATTCTGGATAAGCACAAATTCTGCCACTATATTTTTCAGATGGCAATGAACATACCTGACAGGAATATATTATCTGAATTGCTTATGACTTGTACTTTAGAACATTTTATTTCTATTGTTTAATTTGTTGTTCAACACAAATATTATTGGACGATATACCTCAGTATTTTGTTTTCGAATATAGTAACTTTCAAGGGCTAGTTTGGTCTTCCTCGATTTATGAATGAAAATTTATGAAAATCATATTTCTATGATAAGCACAAATTTCACCAGTTTAGCGGCCTTAAGAAAGTTTTAAAATTAGGCTTAAATTATTTCTGTTTTTTTCTAGAAATCGGGTTTTATTTATTTCGTCTTTCAGGCGAAATTTGAAATTTTATTTTCCGTTTTTTTCGGCTCCTGGACTAGCACTAATTTTTCCCGTGATCACTAATTAGCACAAATTGGGCTTAATCGGTATGCAAAGTTTCATTTCGAAATTCGAAAGTTTCCCTGCTGCAGTTACCCACACTAAAATAAAATATATAGTAATCATGAAAAAGGTTGACCTTGAGATTCTCGCAGATTTACCATTCTCTACATCACCGAAGTCAAAAAAGTGATTTTAAATAAAATCTCAGTGTGTGTGCGTGTCTGTGGTGCCGCGCAGAATAAATATTGTGCCCTCTATTGATGAAACTTCATACTTATGCATTTTTCATTAATTCAGAGACCCGGAGATTTTTGGCCGAAATCATTTAAGCATTTAAGATAAAAACTACAATGAACTAAAAGATTGTAAATAAAATTTGCAACAATACCGGTCCAGAGCAGTTTCAGAAAAATTATACGGAAATGACGGTTTTTATCAAAAAATTGTTTCTCAGTAAAAAAAATTGCTTCCTGAACAGCCCATACGGATTGATTGATCGGGTGAAACTTCGAACTCAAGATTTTCCCATAAATTGGGAGCTCCCAGTAATTGTTGGCCGAGATCGGTTCATCGGAAGTGGCAGTATATAGCAAGTATATAGCATTTACGAAAACACGATTAAAATAAAATAAGGGTGTTAATAAAAAATCACCAAAATTCGGCATCTCTGTAGATCTGGCGGATTGGATATTCGGAATATAACTTCATACTAAAGCTTTTTATGTAATCGATGAATCTTCGATCGGTACCAAGCCATTTAACCCCTACCTTTTAGTCCTAGTCCATTTTAGTTCTATTTAGATTTCATCAACTATTTGAAATGCTATAGTTATTTTGCTGTTTCTAATCTGGTAGTTAACACTAATTTCCCCAATTAATTAATTTTCTCGTTCTTGATTGATTTACTTTAAGATTTGTTTGGTCCAGATTACATTTAAATAAAGCATTACATAGAGCTCTGAAGTTGATTATACCAATTCTCCAAGCATCTTCCATTGCTTGCATTAAGTTTATTATCAAGTCATCACATAATTCTTCTTTGGAATCAGTTTCAATAGCAAGTGTTTGATTCTTCACCTATTTTCTAAAATTTAATTTTAAATTTTTGACACTTGACGTATTATATGCTGAACAGCTTCTGCTACCGAATACCACTTCTTTTACAATAAAAATTTTCATCTTTTTATCGAACTGTGAGTTGCTGTTGAATTTTTTATTTTTATTAAACTTTTGTTCCCGGTTTTCATATTTTAGTTGCAATTTCACTCACTGGATCGTACCTATTTTCTAAAGACAGTTCATTTTCCGAGATGAGTTTTTCCCTTACTACGGAATTGCGAATTCCAATTATGATTTTATCGACCAACCAGCTATCATGCAATTTATATTTTTATATTTAAGTGAAGCAGTTCACCATCGCCGAAACTTCTAGCGGTACTTTTATTACTTGGCTACATATGCTAATATTTGTTTCCATATGCGAAATCATAGCTAAAGCGATTCACCAGCACGGGGAGTAATCAAGCGCTCGCTAACTGGATTTTCTTTCGGCAGACATATGAAACAGAAAATTAGATGCATTTTGCCAGACTGAGCATTTTGTTGCTGGGCAGAGATTGAAATTTAAACACACATACATGTGGCCAGTGGGTTGTTCGCTACATGGCAGGTTATAATGGTATGTACTTACTTCGCAATGACTTTACCTAAATCCTTGCGAAACCACAATAGATTCCAAATGTATAAGATTTGAGACCGTATTCACTTTCTGTAATTTTTACCTAAAAAGGTGGGTTATAAAAGTAGTTGGGTGAATCGTTGGAAATTATTATGTTCTAATATTTTAAATAATATCTTGTCTGAAGTTGTAAATGCCTATTTATGACAATTAGAAATACGTTCAAGAGATTTACTCCTGTATAATTATGTATATGGAGATTAATTATTTAAATTTTAATTAAATTAGCTGCCTGTAGCACTCCCACTGAACAGTTGATTCGAGCGAAAGTCCAATTTCGTTCAATTTTCTGAACAGACACGTTATCGAGATAATGCATTCAATACCCTGGCTACACCCGATTATTTTGTTAACTTGCTGGTTACAAATGGCTAATGAAAATTATGATACTTTTCAGACATTAATTGTTGATTATTATTTATGACCGAGATTATTACCGAGAGTATTTTCAGGTAAAAGTTTGAACAAAATTATATAAAGCAATAAAGTTTGATTTATTATTATAAACATCTTTAATCTATAAGCAGCACTGGAAATGGAAATATGCCCATACCACATGTTGGACCTGTATACGTGAGTAAATAAATTTGTTGCATCAGCCTTATAAAACGCTAATTTCAAAACGTGCATCCCGAAATCAAAATAAACATTGCATAATTTTACTCGACTACGTATGTATTTGCAGTAAGTAACAAAAGACTCGAATATCGATCGAATTTCCTCGAATGTGGAACACAAAATAACGAAATTCAAAAATACGATTTGACACGGTAACTCACATAAAAATGCGGAGCTATATACATGGCGTACACAAATACTCGCACAATAAACATAAACACTCGTAAAAATAAAGAAAACTCGGTCAATAACCTTTGCAATTTAGTTTTATACATTTCCCCAGGATTTCCGGCATAAACAAAACGTTTCATATAGGGCATGTACTACATAAACGGCATACACAGCCATCTTCTCCTTAAAATTACACACGATACGAGCAGACACAACGCTAGGAATGCCGGAAAATATATAAATCGTGTTATGATACTTTGAGATCGTCAACACGTCTTGGCACATGAATAGTTGAAACCAACAGGATAAATATACGAACAACGTTGAAGCTTTTCTCTTCATACAAAATTTCTCATTTTCGATGTTTTTCAACCAAATTTTTGAGGGGTGCGAAAATTTTATACGGCCTAGATAAAACTTTCCGATGAATAATTATTGTTTGTAAATGTATACAGCCTTTGATTAAAAGGCAAAATAATTTTAAATATACAATGCAAAGGTTTGCATGCAAACTTGAAATTATCCTAAGTCATGCAATAAATAATACTAGGGCACGAACACGTATGCTACGAATCCAGCTGCAGAGGATTAAATCGATGGGAAAATGTTTTCAAAGTATTTTGATACGTTTCAAATAATTTGGGAGGCACAAGAGAAAATAAATAATCAATATTCTGGCAAAATTTCAAAAGAAGCAAATCTAATTATCCTTTCGAATCTTTAATCGATGCTCTAAGCCATACATACAAATAATACGCAATTTGATTACGGAGAAACGAGAAAAATTAGCATTACACACAACATATCGAAAGAATGCGAAATTTTATTGTTGCTGGATATTTCGCCGGCATTATTTGACGCATGCCTGATACTCTTCGTCGTTGTATTTGCGTTTTTTTTATTTGTTGTTTGGTTTCATAAAGTAATTTGTTCGGAAATGGTTCCCTTTGAAGATGACTTTTGCGTTTCTCACAATTGTGAAATAGTTTTCATGATTATGTTATAAAAATTATGCTAATTTGACCTTAATTTACGAGTATATCTATAGTAAATCATGCGATACATTTTTAATAACTTACTATAATTATATTGCGAGTGTATTTTAATTGTTTAACATGTATGGTTCTTATTGTATTGCATACAAATTTCTGTCTAATTCAGGAACCTTACCTTCTTGATGGTGCTCTCTCTGGATTAGACAACAACGTTGGCTGGACCTTTCACAAGAGTTTTGAAACCGAGGTTAAACCTCGCATTTTTTTTCTCTTCATATCACTGGAACTCTCACCCATGAATGTAGCTCAGCTGCAGCTCATCCTCAACTCTTCGATTTCACACAAAACACTGGCAGTAGCATCAACTTATCTTCCTTATGATACTTTTTCACCTCCTGCTTCGGAAAAGTTCTCTAGTGGAGCATAAATAAACAGATACCCCTGGTGGTAGGCTGCGATTTCAATGTTCATCACTCATTATGGGGCGAGCAGCTCAAATGTTAAAAATGGGGGATCGCCTCTGTCTGAACTTGAAATCTTCAATAAATGGCGAAAGCCACCTTTTGTGGATTCTAAAAGGATGAAAACTATTATCTATTATTGATTTGGTATTCAATTAAATGACTAATGATATTTTTCATTAGACTACATATGTCTCGCTTTTAACATAAACCGTAAAAATCACCTCTTAAACCTTACCGCAATAAGAAGGTATCAAACTGAGAAACTTTCATTGAACTAGCAACATCTTTGAGACAAGCAATCACTTTACCTTTCGAGAAATCTCGTCCTCTTATTACCAAACAAAAGACTCGGTATAAGCCTTTTGGGTGTCCAAATTTTAAAAAATTAAGGAAACTACCTGAAAACTTAAGAATAGAGCCAGAAGATCTAACCTTTAGAATGATTCGGATGTTTTTTTAACAGCACAAAGGGAATATAAAAAAGTTTAAAACCCGCTCGTAGGGCTTCTTGGACTAGCTTCTGTGAAGAAATTAACAGTCTTTCCGGCTACGCTAGACCTAATAGGTGTGGAAGTACTGCAACACCCTGATCTCATCCTTCAATAAGAAAACTGCAGAATTACCGCTTACTGTCCAATATTCCCGATTGCAACGTTATTAACTCTAAGTCTTTGATTCCAAAGAATCCAATGGTACCGACAACCCACTTGATTGGGAGTTAATCCACAGACCAGTCACCTTCGGGCCTTGCGCCGGTGTATTTTTCGCTTGTATAGTATAAGTCAGATGATCCTGATGGGGTTTTTTCTGCTGAATTACAACGGATTATTCTTCCCATTCGGGATCACTAACTTAAACTTTTTAAAGCTTGGTTTGCTGGCGGGTTTATCCCACAATCTTGAAACAAAAGCAAAGTCATTTTCATCGCTAAAACTGGCAGGTCAGATTACACTGACTCTAAAGAATTTAGGCTTATTAGTTTCTCCTGAACTTTTCTCTAACCTTTTGGGAGAATTTTGTCTTCAAATTTATCAGAGATCGCCACTTATCTAACTTCCACTCTGTAACATGCCGCATGCTGACAGAGTTAGCAAATCGTATGAAACTGCTCTATACACACACTTGTTACAAGAATCGAAAGAGCACTTAACATTAAGGAGTTTCTCGTGAATACGTTCCTCTGTATTGCAGATGACTTCGACAACACCTTGTTTTCGACCATCGTTGCATGGATTGGATCCTACTCAGGTCACGCATTACTGTGGTAGGGCCGAAATGCTCACCGCGAACCTCCGTTAAAGTTTCATAAACTAGCCCCCAAGGAGATGTTACCACCTCTCTTATGGCTCCTCCGTCTTGATGAAGTACACTTATAAAAGTACAGCAATCTGGCTAGGAAACACTTAAATATCCTATCTAACTTAATGCAACGCACTAATCAGCTGGTTAAACAACCTAGACTAGCTTACTGGCCTTTACTAGGCGAAAAAATCGACATTTTGATGTTGTTTTACCTTAAAATTTAACTTCAAAACACCATCACTATGGTTTCTGGCAATGTAGAAGGGCATTTCGGAAGTCTTGGGGTTTGACTTCCAAAATGCTGATGTTTATTTACAAATCGTTGGTCTTACCTATGCTATCGTAAGCTACTATTGTTTGGAGGCCCATCTTATAATAGAATTCCGCCTTAGCAAAACTTAACAGTCTACGTGGTATGAGATGCCGAGCTATTACCGGTGCTATGTCCTCGACTCCGATCCTCGCCTTATAAACCATTTTTACTCTGCCCCCTATGTAGTGTTTCATTCTGGATACGGTTTGTTTCGCCGCGTTCAGCCTAAGGTGTGTTGGGGCGTGGAACAACCATGGTTTCATTAGAGGGCAAAGAATAAAGAAGATAATTCTCAAACAGTTTAGTGCATCTGTACCAGAAATCATTATGGTTATTGACAATTTGTTACCAGAATTCAAATTCAATATTCACCCCTTAGTATAGTTTTTCTATCGAGAGACATTTGGTTGTCCAAGGATTTTCATAACCGGGCATCTGAGTTGTTAGTTTTTCCGCAGACGGCTCTCATTCTGAACTAGGAGCGGATATTTAGAGTAATGTGACGGCTGATTGCCGAAAAGCAAAATGATTTATCTGTAAACCTAATTTGAAATTAACGAAGTTAAGCCAGTTAGCACGATTTTTGGCCGCTATTCTTACGGATCGTGACCGTTTTAAACTATATTTACACGTAATTCTTTGTGTGACGATTGTCTTGAAGAGATCGATAACAGCATTTACTTTGTTTGCTGTTAACTATAGCCTTCGAGTCAGTTAGATCCCCGTTTCTTGATGACAGAACTTTCAATTGAAGAACAGAACAATTTTCCTCCATGCCTTGGTTAAAGCTCTTGCAGTTTGCGGAAATCAGTTACGATTTGGGAGAGAATCCTCGGTTTGGACCATGGACCCATTGTGGCATTGAGTGCGGGACTTTATTGAGTTCCAGCAAACATAATAATAATAGCATGTGTGAGGTTTTTAAAACAATTTTAATTTATATATAAATATGAACTAAGGCATATTGTAAAACGGTCTCATAAGTTGTCCTCGGCTAAGACACACGGCATAATTAGCAAATTTCAAAATTTTGTCTGTTATATTAAAAATAAATAAACCAAGCGGGCGTACATCTTGTTATCAACCGATGTCTTTCTGGCAGTTGATGTTAGAGGCAGTTCATAGATTTTCTCCGAATTATGTTTCACTGCAGGTGTATACATCCTTACGAGTATAGTCGATTATTGATTTCTTGAAATGCTTCTCTGCATTCCTTGTACTTCGCATCGGCGAACTTAAAATATGGAGCTAAGTTTGTTTGCCAAGTCACATTCTCTGAACAGAGCATGCAGAGATCATTGTCGGTGTACGCTTTTGATTAGTAACAGGCTTAAGTTTAACTAGAGGTTATATGAGCGGCAAGCCGCCCAGTCAATAAATTATTTCACACCATGTTTACTCGGTTTAAAAAAATTATTTAATGAATTTTGTGGGTTTTATACAAAAATCGAATATTTATTGTTACATCTCTTATATCCCAGATCTGTTTTGCATGCCGAAAATTTCATTAAACGCAATGTTGCGCATACATTTTCGAGTCAGTTTTTTTAGCTGTTTCGCGCGCGTGAAAATTCTACGTAGAGCTGACCATGACCGAAAGCGGGAAAGCAGGTTTATTCCTACTTTGTCATACATTTGCGCTTGATAGTTGTGGTTTGTGAAGCAGACGGGTTAGTTGCATTCTCAACCATTTCTGGATGAATTTGAATTATTTTTGGAAATTTTTGCAGTCGGCCCCGCCAAGTCTCAAGAAACATTAATTGTGTAGTTGCCGGCCATCTCTTCGTATGTTAGCGGTTACCGTTATTTTTTTTTTTTTGAAGTGCCGCCACAAAGAACTTATTTGGTGCAGCTCGCAGTATAATGTCTGCTCGATTACCTCGAGGCACTACTGGCAGTGCGTTTGTCTAAAATCACCACCGATGACGAAAACTTTGCCGCCAAATGGTAATGCATTTTTCATGATTTCGCGCAGTAATTGATCAATGCATCTCAGGCCATCCTTCTGTAGAGAAGAGGCTAAACCACAGAATATATACAGAAGCGACATAACTCCATTTTTGTACGAATTGCTTTCGACCCAAATATTTGACCTTCTACATCAAAAGGCAATTCGGTCTTCACCGGACAAGTGGTGCAGTGGTTAAAGCTTCGGCATTTGGACCGGGAGGTGCTGGGTTCGAATCCCATCAGAGGCTAGATGCAAATCGAATTTTCATCATCGATTACGATCGGTGATGCTAATAAATAACTCTGATGGAGTGCAGAATTCCGTGTCACGCGCCGACCCACCTTCCATGTCAATGTACAGGTTGACATGGAGCTTGCAATGTGCAGGTGGTATACTGTAGTTGTATGAGTAGGTGAAGTAGGTGGGTTAATGATGTGGAGTGAGAGTGGTATCACAATGGGCCTAAAAATTGGCATTAGTGTGCAGTAAGCAACCACTGAACCTAACCTACATCAAAAGTGGAGTGGTAATAATGGTTTAGATAGGTAGATAATAGATGGCGCTAGTAGTTTTCAATAAATTAAAATCGTTTATAAAATATTCGCAGTGTACAACTAAAATTTCCTCTCAATTGGCTCTCTCAATTTCAAATGTCACTTTGACTTGGCTGCAACAACCCTATTGCTGTTATTGTGAATTAAGACATTGCTATAGATTTAAACCTGATGAGACTAAGTGTACGGAATCAATATTTAATAACAATACAACACAGGATTCATTAGGATTCAGTGCGGATACTAATTCGCCCAATATAAAGTATATACTGAAGAATATCATCGAATGGATTATAGTAAGTGGTGATACATTTCAATCACTTAGAATTAACCTGAATGCTTCATTTTTAAATCATTTTAAGGAGGTAAAAACAATCGATCGATTAAACCGTAAAATATATAGTGATATTCAATGTGTTGGTAATTTATTACCAGATGATGATCAGGGATACTTTTTATCGTAGCTATGCTCATTACGGTATTCAACACGATATGTTAACGGATGAAGTACGGACGAATACGTTACGTATCGGGACGCCATCCTCAATAATACCGATTGTTTTAGATATAGGATGACACCCCCATTCTCGCAACGTTCTCGTCAAAGGCTGGCGCTGAAATCGTATTTGGTGTTGATAATTCTGATATTATTTATCAGGTCATGGATGTTATACGACGAAATAAATTTAAGAATATTAAATTGGTGAAGGAATTGTGGAATCCTGCTGCTGAATAGATGTAACATTAGTATTGTGGGATACGATGATACAAATCGACACAAAGAATTTATCGATTATTGGTACAATGTTTACTCCTTTGATATGTCGTGCATGAAAAACGAAGTTCTAAAGGAAGTGACCATAGAAATCTGTAAACCAGAATGTATTCTTACCATGTGAATGTGTTGTTCTTGTAGATACAAACTGCACTAATTTCATATACGGGTTTAAATTAAATGTTACAAAGGGTGGACAATTAACCGCAATCGTTGGATATTTTGATACATTTTTTGAGTAACCGAATCCGATTAGTTTTTCGCATAGCCCGCATGCAAACATGTAAACAACCCATTGGAAACAAATCGTATTCTATATGAATGAAGTGATTGAGGTGAACGAAGGGGATTCCACCACTGGGAAATATATATGCCAGCGAAATATTAAGGATGTCACTCGCAATTACTATTGAAATGTTGGGGCACGGTAAAATCTCGATCGCAATCTGTACACATATATAGCCGAACGCCGGTATGAATACGCATATGACCCTTCACCACAAATTGTGCCTATACAAGGCTTTTCACATGTATGGATAAATTATTGCATTTGATATCATTAATAACGGATCGGATTAATGTATGGTGATCTTCGATTTGGTGTAATTTTAGTCAAATCGAATAGTTTCCCGTGCAGATTCACATTTTTAAACGAATTTATATCCGTATGGATCTGAAAATGTATTTGATGTGGTCTGATTTGGGTAAAAGTTGTATCACATACATATTTTGTTTGCATAATGCATATTTTTCCGACAAATTATCATTGTCATTTTCCCGGCCGTCGATAGTACTGATTCGCTCACTGTTTGACAAATGATGACACAAGACACAAACAATTTGACAGATAGTCGAAGAGAGAGAATTTATTTTTACACTTCTAAAAAATTAAATGTTTACAACTTTTTGTAAATTAGAGCCATCTATTAACGTACGTAGGAACTACTTTAGGGGTATTATCAAAAATACTATGGTTTCTAACTGTCGTTTCTGAATATATTCTGTAGCTAAACGCATATACGAAATGGATATATCAGTAGTGGCACTGTGACTTAAAACCACTTGTAACGGGTTAGCCCTTACTTACAGTCAAGGCTAATCCAGTTTCATAGAATTGCAAATATCCACTTAGCACCCCTTGCACCATTGATTCCCGCAGCTCAGTTGTTGGGGTGCACAAATAATGGTGTCGATGACCTCAAAAATAAACTTCCGGGAACCCCAATGAATTAATTGCATCAACCATCCCATGGATTGAATAAACCGTGGTCGTACTCTGGTGGTTTAAACAATCATAATGTTTACCTTAACAAAACAAAATGTGAGTAAGGCCTGTGGTTCAAAATAAGAAATTGTTAGTAATTAGGTTATGGAGGTAACTGAATGGTTCTGACAGAAATGATACGAGCCGCTGATGAGTTAACAATTTCCGTCCCGGGAAACAGCCGGACTAAAGACTGCTACGAGGACCTTGAGTATTAGCAGGTTGCTGGTCTAACACCTCCATACTTATCATGGAAACAAAAATTTTCTTTTCGCTTTAGAAAAATGCTTACAATCAATAAACCAAACTGGTGTAAACACGTCTCTTTTTAATTTGCTTAGAATGTCCATGAACTGCCATCATTTAAATTCATTTTAAACGATCGCGCTGCTTAATATAAAAATGCATCGACTGCATTTTTATCAACAGAATATTTTCGCGTTTTTTAACTAAATGTTTTGAAATTTGATTACATTGTTTTTGTTGTTGTACTCACTGTAGTTAGTTCAAAACACTTAGTTGTACGCAAGTAACCTAGATAAGCATAATTATGTCATCACAATAGCATTGGGGATATCCCATTATAGTGAAGAATATGATCTTCAATGTTATGTTATCAACGTCGCTCGTATATGCATTCATTAAGTACATATGTGGGACAAATAGATTGAATTCGTAACGGGTGATGATAAATGCCCGTCACACATTGTGAACAGTTCTTCCTCTTTTGAGAAGCTTCGCTGCAATTCCCGTTGTTGTGAAGGGAACAGCTACTCGTTCTCGTCCTCTCACGAAAGACATCAGTTTTGTAGAGGAATGTTTTGCCAGATCCAACAAGGAAATTTAATCGTCATTATCGAGAGCATGACGGATGCCCTCAAATGCCTCACGTTGCTTCATATGGAGCATTTCGATGTTAATTTAAGCCAAGTGTGCTTCCTCGCTAGCTGAAGTCCTTTTTAAAGTGCTCCCACAGGTCAATAGGACGTGCTGGCCGACCAAAAGTAAAGGATGAAAGCAAAGGTGTACCGTACTTGTGAGCCCTTGATAAGTGACTACTTCCTCTAAACATCGAACCCACTCGATGTCAGATTCCAACAAACCACGCGCTAATGCAGCAGCTTTGAAAGAGGGATGAATAGTTCCCGCAAAGGTCCGCAACTGCTAAAAACTTTCACTTCGTTCGTAAAGCAACAAAGTGCGCAGATCGAAGCGCTGCTCATCTCGTGGACTCACACAACTGAGTCCATGTTCGAAACTATTTTGTTGACACCTCGCTGACGGGGTTGCAAATTGTTGCTAACATAGACATAGTTTTGTGGGATTTCAGTATAGAGCATTTTTGGAGCATTTGCGTCCTAGGCTTTAGGCATGCAATAAGACCCCAATTGTGTGCACTTGGTTTGTGCTAATAAAAGTGCCTCCTCCTCATTTGCATTCTCGAAGAATATTTGCTAATGTTTTTCTAGATGGACGGGCAGATGCAGAACTGTGTGCAAGTGCAGGCATCATGTACTTATAAATGTGCTTTATGGCCGCAAGTGAAGTGCACACCGCTACATTGATATGCGCATGAGCAATAGGTATGGACTGTACGGCACGACATAACGTTTGCCCATTTGAGCACCTTTGACAATAGCGATTTCGCCTTGACGACGACGACACTGTGGATAACCCTTAACTTTAGCTACTGTGTCGTCCAGAAACTTCTCTGGGAAATGCCTTTTGCATTTTCTGTAGCGTTAAAGTTATTAGTGACGCAAGGGTCATGCATTGTTTTTAAGCATGATTTCTCGCAGTTTTGGATTTGTTCCAGCAATCGGAATCTCCGCAAAGACGATACGATTAGACGTCCAGCAGATGTGAATTTCTCTTCCGCTCGAAGGGTGATTAAGATATGACTATGTGAGATACTGCGCTTTTCATACTAAACTCGATTGTGAAAACGAAGGCGGTGTATTGACCAAAAATACCTTGTTATGTGAAATCGTTATCAGACGAGAGTCCAGCTTGATTTTAAATAAGACCGCCAAATCCGGTCGATATACGTTAGTGTCACCAGTCGCGCAATTATGAACGATTTTTATTTACAGATAGCCGCTGGGCCGCAGGACTGTTCTTCACTGAAGGATGATGGAAGGATTATAGGAACACCTTCTGGAATGTGTAGATGTACAGCCATATTATCGACGTGATCGATGAGTCCCTGATACATCTCACTACGTAATTTGCTTTGATTTTGCCGAATACAGTACAAGCTGATGGCTTCAAATAAGAGTCAACCAACCATTGAATTCATTGCGTACATCTGTATGGGCGACTTTGTATTGCAGCATCAACACGTTTTAATGAACTTGATTTGCCCACACTCCAGGATATGATTCGCATTGCTTATTCGGTTGCCAACCGGCTTCTCTTTAGAAATACAAGAGAGCATAGGTCGTTGAATCTAGGTTTTTCTGTATATTTTGGATTTAGGAAAAAATACCTGGATCACATTATCTGGGCTTGGTAAAACTGGATCCGTTTTATATAGATCGATTATGTGTAAATTAATTTTCTGTGTCAATTGAAAATGCAATATTGTTTATATTGTGATACCCTTTCTAGAATATTAGACAAGAACACGACGTCGGCCTTGACAATGACTAACTAACCCGGGTGATTTAGTTGAGTGTGGCGACATGTCTTGCGTATATATATATAAGAGATTAAGAGATGTGCTTCAGTTTCAAAACCAAGATTAGTGTCGGTAAGATTAGTGTCTTATCAAAATCATTCTACTAATCCGTGAAAAACTCCATTATCTAAAATTGTTGGGCATTCGGTATAGTCACAAGTATGTCTATACCATATAACTGAAGGAATATATTTTCGAATGTTGACCTACCGAGCATTCTTACAATTATGAATTATAGAACGTGAAGGAAAGTCTATGATTTGTTATAAGTTCTAGACTTTAATCTTGTACAGGGTCATTCATGTGAAGACTGCTTGCCGACTTTTCTTTGCAATGTTCATTGGTATGAGTTGCGATTATCTTTTGATGTTCACGGTTCATTTTTGTATTGAAATTTGCGGGTTTTGTATATGAGTGTCTTGCCTGATTGATGGTAGCCCTCTGGGTTTGATGGTATATGTGACTGCCTACTGTAGTTAGATTTGTACATGGTGGTATGCAGAAAACAATAAAAAGAGAAGATAGAAAATAGGTAATGAAAAGCAGATTTGTGCAATCTCGTCATTCCGAGGTTCAGAAAATGGTCGAAGATTGCAACCGCAATCTGGTATGTCTCAGAATATTCTAACGTATCGGAAATTTCTGTAATAGATTTAACTTTAAATGATAATTTAAAATTAACATGTTCAGATTGCACTGCTTCCTATTTAGGGTAAACTGGTAGATTAATTCAGTGAAAGGAAATATGAAAGGTTTAATTACAACAACACCGGGTAATTATCCGGCACAGCAATTAATGGTTAATGAGATGTTATGGATAAACTAGACTGGAAATTCACCCGAACAAATATAACGAAATTATATTAAACAATAAAATTTATCTTTCACAATATGCTTTAGGAACTTCCGACCGCATGTTAGCAAGGAAAGTAGCATTTTTCTGAGGAATCATAACCCACATAAGCAACGAGATTTAAATTTACCAGTTAATTAAAGCGTCATGCTTAACATTTTTGTTTCAATGCTTCAATCCTATGTAATTTGTCGAATAAAGCCTCTTGCGATTAATACATTTTAGAATGTTTTTACTTGCACGTCATATTTCAGCACGTGTTCTTTAGCAAATCTGCGAATTCAATATTAATCGGCTACTCCCATTCTTACAATATCTCTCGCTTTTCTTGGGACCTATCTAAAGGGGATAGTCTATAGAATAAATTTACATATTTAATAAAAGGATATCAAAGTGAGAATAATATTCGCCAACGAATAGTCATCTCAAGCTTTTAAACTTATCGAAAACTATCAAGAAAAGTTGTCGTTATCAGAAGACTCTTTAAAACTCCCATCTTTATCAGACAGAAGAAAGTTTTTAAATTTGGGGTGGTGCGTCCAGATGTACCTTTAACGAAAGTGCTTGTTGTCATTAGGGGTCCATGGTTTAATATCCAAAGGAAACTAGAAAAAGTCGTAATTGGGGACCCGTAGAATGTGCGATGCCGATGGGTCTTGTCTTATTCCTTCTCAGTCTTGTAACCTCAAGTCCTAATTATGCCCATTCTATAAATATTCATAATATTGTTTAACAAAAAGTTTTTGTTAAAATTTGAAATGCCTTACCATATAATACGTATCATCATATATTCAGAATATACTGTAAATTATGGTCGCGCTTTATGTTTAACGATTAATTAACGCCATTCAACTCGCGCACTTTTACCCGTTCGTGGAATTCACCAAGAACCGATTGTTCACTCTATTTGCATACAATATTATGAGATGAAACTTACCGATGTTATTAAGCTTAATTTCTTTAAATAACGTAATTCGTATTGAAAATGCATTCTGATTGGTGTAAATACAGCCTATGCAAAAATAAAGTAGGATTCTGTAATTCAACAGATTCAATAAAATTTTGGTTTGCATCTTTGCTAAATATAACCGCACAATAAAACCAATCAAAAAATTTTCACGATTTTTTTATTTTTTTCAATCTTATTTTGTCATTTATAATCATTTCTAAAATAAATTTCGAAATTTTTATATTCTTGCATAGTAAATTAAATTAATGAAGTACTTAATACAAATAAATTATTAAGTAGATTATTAAGTAGAATACATAAGTTATGTATAAGTAGCTAAATATGAAAAGCCCTAATATATAAAAATTAATAATTTCTTCTTTGTAGATTGTAGCTTAACAAAATTCTTAAATACTTTAAAAAAAATAAATTCTATATTGTTTTTGTCTTTCGCTTAACATCTTATAAATATGTACGTCCTATCTATATTGTAAAATATAAAATATAGTAAATTAATTAAATTTAAGTACATAGCAAAATGCTATATGTGTAGGCTCGGGCTTTAGACTTTATTATCATTATTGATCATTTTTTCAGCTTCCTCGACTGTCGCTAAATTTGGCTTTTTACTGTAGGATGTGTTTTGTTGTGCTTTCGACGATGTGCCCTTCTTTTTACCTTTCTTACTCTTCTTTGGTTCAAAGAACGCTTGAATATCTTCTAATTTTTTGCCAGCCGTCTCGGGCAAGAAGAATAGCGCAAACACAAATCCGATTACCGATACGACGGCGAAGAAAAACTGGACAGCCCACGCTCCGCCTAAATATATAACTAAATAGCGGTAGCTTTGTACGGCACAGAACATAAGAAAATTTCCCAATGAGTACGAAATTGAGTGACCAATTCCTCGAATTTCTTGGGGATACAATTCCGCCGTCATTGTCCATGGAATCGATAGCAGCCCAATCATCGAAAAGCAAACATAAATTAATATGCATCCAACCGGAATCCAAGTATGATCTGTAGTGCCATCCTTGATCCAGTAGGTCACTAAACCAGAAACACTCATGCACACGGCCATTCCAATTGTTGAAATCATAATTAAAGGCCGACGTTTAAATCGTTTTAAGAGCCACGCATTACCCAGCGACATTATAAATCGTGTTAATCCAATGCAGATGGAAGCGTAGAACGGATCAACTTTAGCACCAATATCTTGGATAAATGTGACCGCATAAAAGAGAGTGATGTAAATTCCACTGAATTGTTGAATCAAAAACAACCAAAATAGTAATATTACTGGTTTGTAGCCAGTTGGTTTTCTAAAGTGTGCCATTTTTGATGAAGTGATCTTATTGTACTCCGCAATTTGTGTAAAATCTGATTTCGAGAAATTTTTGGTCATGAATTTTGATTCCTGATCACGTTGTAGGGCTTGGAGATGCATATCGGCAAGTGTTTGCGTCTAAAAATAAATTTAAATTACATAATTTTACTTTTTTAATTACACGATTAAACTTACGGTATGTTCCGGTTGCGGATAATATTTATACAAGTATTTTAACGACTTGGCCGCATCTTCAACTCGTCCCTTGGACACGAGCCAAACTGGTGATTCAGAAGCAAAAATTTGTATTAAAATTGCTGGTATTAGAGAATATCCAATGCCACACCATGCAGCAAATCTCCATGTCATAAAGGCACCTTTGGTATAGGCAATAACCATTCCCAATGAAGCAATAATTGGTGATGACGTAAGTAGCGAGCCTCGTAATTCAGGTCGAGCAACTTCTGTAATATAAACGTAAGCAGGACTTGTACCAATGGCACACGCCAAACCGGTTAATATACGACCAATCAGTAACATAGTGAAACTTTCCGCTGTCGCTATCAGCACCCAACCGATGATACATGGTATCACAGCTATTTTGATGGTATTTAAACGGCCCAAATATTCCATGAGCAGACCAGCAAAAAGGCACCCCACTGGGACTGCTATTACAATAATTGAAGCTGAAAATAATATAAAAACGATAGATTGTTATTGTTGTTAAGATTAAGATTAATTAAAGGCACATTAATATAAGCGAAACGTTAATAATATAGCAGATTGAAATTAATTGTTCTGTGAAATGAAAGATGACATAAGCTTGCAATTGCGATTCGTTATCAATTAGAAATTCTTATCATATGACAGTAAATTTATTATTTATTCTATTTCGATCACGAACGAAATTCAAATTATGTTTTAGTTGTTTAGTTGTTAGGTGATATATGTGATGCGCGAGTTCAAATTGCATTTTATTCAATTAATTAGTCATCAAAACAGATTGAATTAAAATTTCTGAGGAAATAATTTATTTTTATTCACAACTCTGGTTTCTCGTTTCAATAGCTTTTGGCTACAAAATCCTAGAATGGGCCGGTCGAAATCTCGAGTAAGTTTTCGTTAAATGGGGCTCCTTGACAAAAAACTTCAATATCTATTTAAACAACCCAAGTTAACTTAATCACATAACACAAAAATAGTTTTATGTCATATCCAATATCACGTATTCAGGTCTAGGTGTACTTATCCTGAGCAATACATAGCAGCTAACGAATTATTTTGCTTATTAGTTAATAAGCAAATATTGAGACAACTAGAGTACGTAAACCGTTTACTAGATACTTAAAAACGAGTTTGTTCCAACAGGACAAATCCTAAAAAGTAAAATCGTAGATTCTCACAATTAAACTTGGGTAGCGGAAACTAATACTCGAAATCGATCGAGTGATTTTTTAAACTGTTTGAAATTTTTTTTTAAATATTAAAAAATTTATTTTTGCGAAGTAAAAAACAACTGATTAAAAAAATGTGTTTATTAATACACAATTAAACAATCAAGATGTAAACATGCCAGACAAAAGAAATCTGTGAATCAAATCTGTAGACCAGTGAGCGACAGAAGCGATCGAATGGAACCGACACCTCATTGGTTTTTTAATGACAGTGAAGTCGATCATATAGGCTTCTTCGAGACGACTGCTCAGAATAATTAAAAACAATGGAACATTTTACGAGTAAAACCCAGCGGACGATAAATGCTTCAGATAAGTTACTTAAAATAACAATCCCAAGTCATTCACCACAATGAATTATGTTCATATAAAAGTGTTTTCCTAATATATGACGGCGGCGAATGTAATACGCATTAACATGGTGTTATCAGGTAACAAATTGAGCTGTTAGTGGGAGCTAATAAGAACCAGCTGCTACGAATACCCCGAAATATTACTGTCAATTGAATATCTTAATAAAGAAGACTAGCATAGTAGAAAATATAATAGAAATTTGAAATTATTTACATAATTTTAGAATTAAATACCGCAAGCGAAGAATCTATTAGTTGAGGGTACTTTTCCCTTTAATTTTTGTAAGTTCCCTTTACGTTACTAAACTAACTAGTTAGTGTGTGAAGAGATTTGTAAAATTGTTTGGAAAAAAAGAAGCGAAACACGGACCAGAATTAAAAAGACAGAACAAGCACCTCCTCATCAACTGAGATTATAACATTAAGCGTTTTCGGAAATAGACATAGATTAAAATAGAAATTTTTGAGTAACTCCAGATCTCTTTCCAAACATGTAGAGTAATTCAATTTTTTTTATCTTTTTGTTTATTTGTGTTAAATTATAGGGTGTATGAATATGACTCCGCCCTTTCCCAATAGGTGTCGTTACTGGTTAAGTCTATTATAAATAGGCAATACTTGACGTTGAAAAATAAATTTTTTTTGCTTTAGTTTGTTCAAGAAAATAACCCAATGATTTAGTATTTTTTTTATATGTTGGCACTCCGTGGATAAATTTAGCGCTGAAAGAATCATTTAAAATTCAAATGAATAATTTTATAAAATTTATAAATTTGAAAACTTATCGTTTGCTCGTGTAAATTTACGGTGAGCATGCTCTATCGAATGCAACGTGCAAAGAATGGTTTCGACGGTTTAAAAATGATGATTGGAATGGTTCAAAAAGCTAGCAACTGGGTTCCACATGAATTGAATGAAAGAGACCTCGAACGTCGAAAATCAATTTGTGAAATACTGCTTCAAAGACAACAAAAAAAAGGTTTTTTGCATCGAATAGTTACTGGAGATGAAAAATGGAAGTATTATGAGAATCCCAAACGCAAAAATCTTGGATGAAGCATGATGAAGCTGGTCCATCGTAATCAAAGCGAGATATTCATTGCAATAAGGTTATGCTCTATATCTGGTGAGATCAGAAAGGTGTGGTATATTATGAACTGCTAGAATCAGGTGAAACTATCAATGGCGATGTCTAACGACGACAACTAATAGCGAAGTATAGAGTAAAAACGACCAGAATGGGTTAATAGATACAACAAATTAATTTTTCAGCACGACAATGCAAAACCATATGTTGCAAACGTTGTGAAAAATTATTTAAAAGGGCAGGACCAGGAAGTTCTACCCCACATATTCACCAGACATAGCTCTTTCAGATTACTACTTATTCCGGTCGTGCAGTCGTCTCTATCTCAGTTCTCGCACAGAGATCGAAAATTAGATTATTGATTGTATCGCCTCCAAAGACCAGGATTTCTGCAGAGAGAATCGGTAAATTGCCTAAAAGATGGGGGAAAGTTGTTACTGCAGATGAAGCATATTTTCAATAAATAAATCTTTCATTTTCTAAAGAAGCAAATGTCTTTTACATATTTTAATAAAAAAGAACAGAGTCTTATTTACACACCCAATAGAAGTGTGAGAAAATTAAAGTACAAACTAATACTGTGGGCAAAACATAGTAAGACCGTGTTCATAATTTTAAAATTCTTTATTTATTTCTCCAAATCTATTTCGTCCCCCTCAAAGTAATCCCCCCCCCCGGCCTCAATACACTTGTGCCAACATATTTTTCAATCCTTGAAACAGTTGTTAAAGTCAATTTCCGGAATAGCCTCCAAAGCGCGTAGCGATTCACGTTTAATGTCTTGAATTGACTCAAAACGGTTTCCCCGGAGCGGTCGTTTGAGTTTGCTGAACAGCCAGAAGTCACACGGAGCTAAACCAGGCGAATACGGTGGTTGCGGAACGACATGGGTGGAATTTTTGGCGAAAAAATCTGGAACCAATCGTGCTTTCACTTTTCTTAGGCCCAAATGATCTTTCAAAATGTTTTTCACTGATCGTTCCGATATTTCAACGATGCCAGTAAGGTATCTGACTGTTAATCGTCGATTAACAGTCAGCTCCAGCACCAATTCCTTGATTTTATTAACGTGTTGATCATCAGTTGATGTTGATGGTCCTAGACGTGGTTCGTCGCCAACACGTTCTCGACCCTTTTTGAACAATTTGTACCAATCAAAAACACTTGCTCGCGACATACAATTATCACGGAAGGTCTTTTGCAACATTCTGAACGTTTCGGCACCACAAATTTGATTCCGCACACCAAATTTAATGGAACTTCTTTGTTGAATAATTTCACTCATTGTAAAAATCGCCGAATGCAGTTTTTGTACTTCAGAAAGACAAGCGTATACTAAACACTAATGATTATTTTGATGTGACATTTGGCACAGATGTCACTGACAGTCATACCAACATAGAAAAAAATAAAAAAATATTTCGACGAATGGTTTTCCGCGTGAAATTTAAATTAAAAAGTTTTACTACTTTTTGTGGTATATAAAAAAACGTCGAACCTGTCAAAATTCGTCTTCGAATTTTGTTCAATAGAAATATTTACGCGCGGAATGTAATCTTACTTTTTGTATAGACAGAGTAAATTGAGTAACTTTGTTACCAACATTAAAAATATTAAAATTACCCAAAAGCTACTCTTGGTCTATTTCCGAAAATGTCTATTGTGAATCGGCCCGTAGATTACTTTTTGGGTTAGAGGTTCTTTTCTGCATCGGTTTTTTATTTAAGTGTAAACATATACACTTCTAATGGAGTTTTCTTTGAACGTTGAGAAGGGAAATCGGACCACGTTGAAATAGGTTAATATGCGCTTTAAATAAAGAATGATAAAACATTCAAGTTGTGCAAAAATAGTTAAATTAAATTTTAACCAACCTCGTTCAGGACTCCCATATTCCCAAACCTTTATTAATTTTACCATGATCCAACAGTTGCCCCAATTTATAAATTAAATAAAAAAGCCGTTGAATATTTTACGTTTACAAGCATAGTACGACTCATACTCATTTTAAAAATAGAATCACAACTCTCGCGGGCTGAAAATGTGAAAAATTGATTTTCTTATTCATTCAACACAACAAAAAAATCTGCCAAACTTTCGATTACATCATTTTGTTTGTTTTGTACACTTTGGATTAATGTGTCAGTGAACCATCGTTTCATCAAGTTGCTTTGCGATTTTAATTTTCTCAAGGTCCAATGTATTGTAACGTAAATTGTGTACACTCATACGTGTTTATGATTTAAGACTCAGTAATGACATTTTGCTATATAATTTTACTAGTCACACGAACAAAATTATCACGTGAACATTTTACGAGTCGCACGACAATGAAATTGACAATTAATTTGAATACAAAACGAATTAGTACAGCGAGAAATTTGGCTATAAATAAATTTTGTACATGTCGTTTAGGTTCTTAAATACACAAAAAATGTGTTTAGTGTGTACTCTACGCGAAATTTATCGAACGAATATTATGATGATTTGGTTGGCTTCGTTTGATGGTGATTGGAAAAAAATTAGGAGGAAATGTGTTAGGCGTTTGACACTGCTGCTGCTGGAGGAAATGAAATATTGATTTGTTTGCTTTATGATTTTTTATGTTGTATTTCAGTCATACGACGAGGTTATGTGCAATTGATAAAATTTATAACTCGGTACGTTCGTCATTGCTGTACAAAAATGTGTATATGGTAATATAGGCATTGTGATTTGCTCAACGAAATATTAAGTTCGGTATGACATTGACAATATTTTCGATAAAGTCATCATAAGCGAGTTCTCATCTGGACTACTAATTAAATTGTATTTTTCCAAGTAATTTAACAACAGATGCCGAATCTTTATTTGTGAACGCCATGCTCGATAAACACAATTGCTACTAATCGTGATAGATTACTGGATCTTGTTTTCAGCAACGACATTGACACTTTCAAAATTTCAGAATCCGTGTTACCTTTTGTAATTAATGTTATCAATCACAAGTCTTTAGATATTGTATTTAACTCAACTAATTTAATAGCGAGTTCGGAATCCATCAACTGGTAAACAACTCTCAATTCCAATGATATAAACGAAAATATTGATAAATTTAATGACATTATGCAGCAAGCCTTCGAACTTTATGTACCTATGTGCTGTAAACCACAAAATGCTCACCCTCGTTGGTTCGATAATAGACTAGTTAACTTAAAAAATCGGAAGTCGAAAGCGTATGCCAAAATGTTGAAAAGCGTGTTAGAAGCCGACAAAACAATGTTTCTGCAACATAATAACGTGTTTGAAATTTACTTCAAATCAAAATACAGATCATATCTCGCTTAAATTCAAGGAAAAATCAAAGTAAATCCAAAACAATTTTGTAAATACTTTAGGAATAAACGCGAAATTCTGACATGTTCGCGAAGTTTTTCCAATCAGTCTACAAACCAAGCGTTACTAGTGGATTGTACGAACAACCCAGCAATACCAACGTATCAATAACGCCTCCTGTTATATATGAGGATAACATTTTATCGTCTCTAAAGGGATTTAGAGATGGTTGTGGCCTTGACAATATACCCTCTTCTATTCTGAAGGAATACGCTGACAGTTTAGCAATTCCATTATGTTACCTATTCAACCACTCCTTAAGCACCTGGGTGATTCCCGAAAACTGGAAAATTTCAAAAATTACAACAATTTTTAAAACGGCAAACGAGACGACATTACATGCTACAGAGGAATATCAACTACAACATCAATTCCAAAATTGTTTGAATTAGTTTTACGCAACAACTTTAAATCCACAATTGCACGTCATATATCAATAAACCAGCATGAATTCACCAGTAAACAATGCAATTAATGAGATAGAAAACCATCATCAAGTTGATGTAGCGTACACGGATTTCAGTAAAGCATTTGATACCATTTGCCATCAAAAAGCACTCCGGAGTTTATTCGCATTTGGGTTTTCACTCGAGTACATTGTAAATTTGTTCAAGTCTTATCTATCAAACTGGCGACAATTTGTAATAATGGGAAATGAAGAATCAAACGTTATTAAAGTTACGTCTGGTGTTCCTCAAGGATCTCACATCGGGCCGTGGATATTTATTGTTGTCATAGATCAAATAACCAAGATAATCAAAAACTCAAACGTGCTCATATTTGCTGATGAGAACATTTTTCGAACTATTAATGGAATGCTAGATACGAAGAAACTTCAAGAAGACATCGATAGATTAAGTGAGTGGTGTGATCGAAACTCGCTTTACTTAAAAATATTAAGAAATGCAAAATCATGTCTTTCCATCGTAAGAGAAATCCGCTAATTACTTCCTACAAAGTCAACAACGAAGTATTGCAAAGAGTCAATGAGATCATAGATCTAGGTGTTACATTTGACGAAAATGCCAGTTCCAATAGGCATATTGAAAATTGTATTGCGAAAGCGAATGCCATGTTTGGATTTGTTAAAAGATGGACAGATGAATTTAAAGATATTCAAACCTTATGTTCATTCTATTTCGCTTACGTTCGATCTCAACTGGAATACGCTGTATCGGTCTGGAATCCATACTATGCTGTACACATTAAAAGAATTGAAAGCACTCAAAAGAAGTTTCTGATTTTCTTGTTAAAGAAAAGCGACTGGAATTACGACCATAATTTACCATTCCATGAAAGTGTGGCTCGATTACCTCCGTACTCAACAAGATGCACGGATTACAAAATATGCACGCTTGAAAATAGACGACTTCTCTTAGGTGCGGCTTTCATTGGCAACGTTTTGCTTGGTCACATTGATTCAGCATACATTTTGGAAAACATATCAATTCATGTGCCTTGCAGAACATTTCGAAACCATGAGTTTTTAGCACTTGAACACCATTTCACAAACTATGGAGAAAATAACCCCATTAATAGGTCGTCTAAATCTTTCAACATCGTCGACGACCTATTTGACTTTAATGACAAGTTCAAAAATATCCTTAAGAATTATTTTTTAAATTTTTAATTGTTAAATCAAAATTTGATTTATATTTTTATGTTTTAAAGTTCTTTATTTAATTTTTTAATATTTTTATTTTAAATTAAATTATCTGAAATCATACATGTAAATCACAGAACAGATTTATTTAAATAAATAAAATAAATGAATGTATCATCCTTGAAGAAAAATATGTTGATACGAATATGCAGTAGGTTTCCAAGTAGAATGCAAACTGTATCGAGTTTAAATTTGAGTTCATGGACGCCTGGGTTTAGGGTTTAGTTTTGTTCACCTTAAAGCCACGAAATAGTGGGGTTGTGTTTACTTTTAGTATAAATGGCGATGCGAAATTTTGGAGTGAAAATCAAGTAGGAAGGTTTATTGAATATAATGGAAAAAATTTACGCGGCCTAACGTAAATCTTTTATTTAATTTTTCTTCTATTATATTGATTCTGTATGGCAATTCTATTCTAATTTTTTAAACTATAGACGGAATCGACTTTATTGCATTTAAATCATATCGAGGATTCATAGCAAAGTAAAAGATAAAGAAAATAGATAGAACATATGCGATAAATCGATATCAATATTGAAATTATCTTTGGAACACAGCAGTCCAAGTATTCGCAAAAAATATTATTTCCCAGCTGGAAATTTGTCAGCAAGGACGTGAATATGACATAGTTTCGACATTTCTCATTCTATCAAATACTTTTAAAAATGGCATAGAAAACAAGAGAGGGGTTTTATTATTTTGTTTCTGCAAGCCACTCAGTTTAGTTGAACCATGTACAAATACACCACACCCGTTCACTTACACCTTGCGAGCTCTATGTCAGTATCTACACTGAGACGGGTCGGCGCTGAGATTTGTACTCAACTAGAAGGTCATATGAACATTACCGATCGTAATCAAATGAAAAAATCTCATTTTACATCTTGTCTCTAGTCGACCTCCTCACATCCCGATTCAAAAGAAGAAATCTTTAGCCACTTGACCACTTGTTCGGCCAAAACGCAAAGGTCAGTTTGACAGAATCAAAGAAGTAAAAACATTCTCGACCGAATCGAAGACGTCGATGGCAATGAGGTCTCTTGCTAGACTCCAAGAAAGCTCAGTCAGACGAAGAGTCTAATCCGACTTTGGAGAAGGCAGACGAGCTAACATAAATGGTCAAATTAGTTCATATCATCCTTCACCACTACAAAGCAGATTGGGTATAACGTTAACAATGTAATAATAAAAGTACCTTTGAACAGTGAAGACCAGGTACTTGGGCTTAGGACTCTAAACTTTATACTCATCCATGCAAAGAATGCAAATGCGTTTTCTGTATTCTCGAATATCAGTAATTCTAGGAAGCTTGTTAATGGACGCCCAAAAGTGGAAAGTAGGATTCATCTTGAGAAGCGATATTAACTTATGTTAAGCAAAATTTGCTGTAAGCCAACGTTTATAACCAGTAATAGATGACGAGTCGTAGAGATCACACTAGTCTCAAATTTCAATAGGAATAAAGTAGTGCATTGTAAATCATTGTTACCTCCAATATGAAGTTATGTTTCGGGCCAGCCTGGGCTTCTCAGGAATTCTAGAAATTCAAAGCTACCACGGATTGGGACTGCTATAAGTGAGTCCTAAAATATCCAAGGAGTCTTTGGGGTTTCCCAGATTATGTAAAGTACTAACTCTACTAGTCCTACCACTTCTAGTTATCTCAATAATCGAGTGAACTCTGAACCATAACTAGCGCTGAATACTGATGAAACTCACTTACGTAATAGAAAGGGCAAATAAAGCTCTGTTGCGTTTTACTCCTGTAAAAACGACATTGGGAAATTATTGCGTATCAACCTACAGCTCATTTTATTAAATGTAAGTAATCTGTCTGGGTTTCACTCTCTATGTTCTGACGAACCTAAACGTATTGCTAAAGTGCGTGAACTGCTCCAGTGCGTATCAGTGGTTTCCACCACAGAGGGCTGGAGGATGGAAGCAGCTTTGAATCCTAAAGGTGTACATTTATTTATGGATTGTCCAAGGCTGGTTGGGAAGGTTAGAGGCCGAGTGTTCTATGATAAATTAAACTTAAACATCTCCTTTAGTATCCTCGACTATTGCGGCGTTTTTAAAGATGAATTACTTGTAATAAGAGATTCGCCGCAGATTCGTTGAGGTATAATGTAATATCTGGAAGGGATATTAGCATTTTTACGTAATCGTAACCCACAAAGTAGCCCAGCTTGATGTTGATGCCAGGGCATTTCAATATTACTGCTAATTTAGCTAAATCAAAAAAGTTCGCTCGTCGACCTAATTATAATTATGTAGGCATATTTAACCAAAACTAGATATGTTTCGATCCGGAAGGGTAACCATATTGCGAGTGTTATATCATCGTGCTTGTGGATCAACCTTTCCATCTTCTTGCATAATTATTGTCGTAGCTGCATTGTCTTTGAATCTATTAAAATGACACGATCAACCTATGTAGAGGATGCAAGCCAGGTCTCGTCTACGCTTTGTTGAAAGATTTGGTTTCACTGAATAGGAGAAAAAATTAACTGTCGTCCGACTACGGACCAAATCATGTATGTCTTGCCGTAGGGCAGATTGCTACACTTTATAAATGGTCCGCCCAACGAAAAAAATTATTGCTTACAATAATTTTTATGATGTACCAGGATTAACATTCAGTCTTCGAAGAATGATCAATGTTATTATTTATTCGCGACTGTAGTGCCGAAAGAAAGTTAAAGAACATAAAGTTAAAATGCAGCTAAAGAACTGCATTTTAGAATATCGGCAATTATTTAACCATCAATTTAAGAATTTACTCTACTGTGACTCAATGAGTATAAGAAATACATATTTTATATACTTAAAATGTTTATTACCAGGAAGCAGTTTTAACTAGAAAAACTCAGAATAAATAAGAATTTATAAAGTATGTCTGTTAACACTTTTTATAATTAAATCGGACACAATATATCATTTCACTTCGACCTCTGACCAACTTTTTCTTTATTTAAAAATGTTTAAGTATGCAGTCTTATCGCACACACAAGCGCAGAGCTCGACGAATGTACTCTACCAATTATAATTCTGAGCTTAATTGCCATTGAACTTGTCTGTACTAATGATGTGTGACTATTTTCAAATTTTTCTAATTAAAATAATAAAATCAAAATGAATTAGTTGTTATAAAAATGTTCTCGATTAGAGGCATGTGCATCGATCGGTATCACATCATTTGTTCATATTCAATTATGCATGCATGCATGCATATGGCTTAAATGAAGAAAAATAAAGCATTTTCTTAATTTAAAATTATTGTCACATGACTACAACAAAGCATGACTATCTATATACGAGGCGATGATAAGAGGACACATTATGTAACTGCACCATATTATTATGGCCAAAGTGTATACGATAAACATGTGATGATGACAAATGAGTCGATTATACTTATATGAGCGATGTGGTGAGTGGTGACACAGAAATCGTTCACAAAGAAATGGTAATGGTTAATTGATATGTCAATTTCCTTAAGTTATTGTGCGAATGTATCGAAATGACTAGACACAATAATCTAGTTTAAAAGTCATTTTGTTCTAACAAATCGATTTTTAGGCGGTCGCAGAAAGAAAGAAACCGCACGCACAAAAACTAAAAACAATTTAGGCAACATTTCATCGCGTACTCGTATATAGATTTTGTGTCGACCTACTGGGCGTGAAGATTGATACCACTCTACAAAATTTATCTAATGACCTCTTTGCAATAATCGTTTAAAATCAATTATTATGGCTTAGTAACAATAATTTAATTCTTATTTTTATTCGATAATAGCAAGACATACACGATATATTTTCAATTTGCAATTTATAGAAATGAAAATGAATGGAACGCCGCGCCGGCCATGCGGCAACAACAAAATAAAAATTATTTATGGTGATGTGCGTTGTATAATTTAAGTTTTGTATTTTCTTAGAAAATTCTATTATATTATATTTTATCTTCTGTTTGTTATAATCTAATAAATTTACAATTTTAGTGGTTGGCTATATAAATGTGTATAAATAAGTAAATTAATTATTATTCTTCAGAGACATCAAAAATTGATTGCAAATGGAAATATCCGGTGTAAGTGTAATGAAGTTTGGTAGTTCGTGTAGGATCACCGTCGATTTATTAAATACAGATGGAGTGTCGGGAAATTACATAAATATGGATCAGTATAAAGGGACCAATAAATACCTGGACAGATTAAGATGCAGCTCATTCTCACAGCAAGTTTGATGCGGTTATGATATTGTATTTGAAGTCAAATTGTATTTCTAGACTACCCAAAGAACAGAAACAATCCACAACTGGTTAAATATATATTAAATGGTTAATTTCATTTAAGGATATAAAATAAATTCGAAGTTAAGCAATATCTGCGTGTTGAATATAACCAGTTTTACTGATACATATTTAACTTTTAATATATAAATACATAAATAGTTACATATATAAATACAATAATATTATTAACCAGCACGCCCAGTCGTGCAAAAAGTAGATATAATTTTCAAATAACTAACACAATGATCTGTACAGCTATACGCCTTGATTGAATCGTGGCGAAATCAATTATGATGCTTAATTCCGTCAACTGGTTTCGTTAAATAAAATAATAAAAATAAGTGAGATAAGTTTGAGACAAAATAAGTAACTAACTAACTTAACATTTGGCGTATTATGTACTTATCTCGGGAAAATCCCTTTTCCATAGACAAGCAAAGCAACTAAGCTACCATTCCAACCCAACTGGTTTTCAGTATTTTAATATATAAACATGGACAATAGTGCAAGGGCTACTCTTGCTCAATCCTAGCCACTGACAACTATCAAGCTCCGATATCTAAACCGCGACCCTGCAAGCAAAGCTTTCTAGTTGCCTTAAACGTATTTATTTCATGCTGTGGCTAAAAAAAATGTAGTAAAGGATGTTTTTTTAGAGGTGCACATCTTTAAGTTGGCAACACTGTTTTGTTTGACAACCGATTTGTTAGCTGACATTTGCTTTGCTATTAGTTTGAGTTGCCATTTCATAATGAATAGATTCGCGGCAAAGCAACACTTGCAAATTGTTGAATTTGTTTATCAAAATAATGGTTCTGTTCGCCAAACTGATCGTGCATTACGTCCATTTTACGGTCGTCATAATCGTATACTCTAAATGATAATACGCATCTAGTTAGACGTCAAACAGTATGTACCAAACAAGCGATAGACGCTGCGTATAGCGTAGCATTGAGGAAGACCCAAAGCAATCAATTCGAGCAACTGGAGATGTGTTAATCCGCTTTGTGGAAGATCTTATCTAAGGATCTTGGTTTACGTGCTTACAAAATTCAACTTGTGCAAGGATTAAAGCCATCCGACCATCGCACACACCGCCAATTCGCCAATGGGCTGAAGCACAAAGTGATATTGATCCAAACAAAATGTTGTTCAGCAATGCTCACTTTTGGTTGAATGGGTACGTTAATAAACAGAATTGTCAGGGGACAATTATGAGCCGGCGGAATCATTGATCCATATGTCTTCAAAAACGATGATGGGCAGAATGTTATAGCCAACGGTGAACGATATAGACATGATTTCTAATTTTTTTGTATCCCAATTGGCTGGAATAAATTTTGTATGTGGTTCCAACTGGACGGTGCCATATGCAACACAACGCGGGATATAAGTAATTTACTCAAAGAAACATTTCACAACAGTTACACAACAACTCCATTGGATCATTTTCTTTGGGGATATGTTAAGTCACTTGTCTACGCCGATAAACCAGAGACGATTAAACATTTGGAATACATATTGGCGAGATACGGCCGCAATTGCTGCGAAGAGTGATTGAAAATTGGACTTCCAGATTACGCCATGTACGCGCCAGCTGCGTACAACCCGCACAAAACAACCTTTATTTTGCCAAATTATGTTTTTCAAACGTTGAACATACACATTTTCATTCAATTTACTTAGATCGAGGTTTGATCATTACACTGAGAAAAATATTTCGTTTTAAAAGTGTTCTTTACTAATTTAAATTTGTTGTTGAACCTAAAAATTTAATTTCAATGTGTCTATTTATACCATACCAAACAATTATGTGTTTCCATACCAAACAATATCCGGCCCTCTATCGGTAATTTTCTGAGCTAGTTTTCATATTTTTTTTTAAAATTATGGGTAATCTGCTTTTATTTAAATTGTTTCTATAATATAAAATTAAAATGTTTAAAAACAAACAAAGCTAGGCGCGATTGAATATCAAAAAACTCTAAAAGAAAATGTTCCCACAGATGCTTGTTAAGAACGCTCTTAAATTTAAGGATTTACTATTCCAAAACTCAAAACCCACTATTTCTTAAAAATTAAGGAGATCCCTTAAAATTAATTGAATTATTCTGAATTCCTTCTTTTGTTTTGTCATCCTCAATTTTAGTGACCAAAAACTTGGGACAAAGGACTAGAAATGTATTAAAGTTAAATGTTATTTTAACACATTACAGTCCGGGGGAATTACGCAAAAAATGGCACTTGCGAAAAATGCAAAAAATTACCAAACACTTTTTTCGTAAAATCGATATAATTCCTAAACCAGCGAATCAACTAAAACGAAATTGCATAAGCACCTTCAAGTTGGTCTATTGTGTCTATACTCTTTATACATAAAAAAAACAATGGTTGGCAACCTGTGGTACACGTACCAGCGTGGAAAAATACAAAAAAGAGATATTTCAATGCAGAAATAAAATGAACCACAGAAAAAAAAACGTACAAAGAAAATATTTTATCGATTTTTTTCTAAGGGATTTGGGGTTACCTCATAAATTATAATTTTAAATAGACTGAAATAATTTTAGACATTCGGTTGTGTTTAAAACCATTTTTTGACAATAAGAAAAGTATTCTTCTTATTTTAAGTTATTAAATAGTATGTTTTGTATATAGCACCATCCCTTGATGTAACCAAAAAAATTTAAACTCGTTTATATTTTTATAATTAACGCGTTAAGAAATATTTTTTAATTTAAGGAATCATTGTTTTGGTTTAGAAATAAAGTTTCATTTAAATCAATGAAAATAATCCCAATTCACATAAATAGGTTCAACCTTATTTTAACAGAATAGAATCTAAAATAATTCGTTTCACAACTATAGCTGTGTAAAGTATTTAATTATATTAACAATAACAGAAAATTGCCTAACATTTATTCCAAACAGACCCTTAAACCTAATGGAGATTTATTATTTTTAGTATTTAAAAATTTTGTCGTGACTAATATTGAAAAATTGCGATGCAATATGAAGGGGCAATTGGAATCATTACTTTCATAAAAAAGAAGTTTCTGGATAAATAGGTTACCAAAAATAAGGTCCGTTGTGATGCCTGCACCACTAAGTCTAAGCGAAATATTGTGCAGCGAACTTAGGCACTCAACATCACCTCGATTAGGACTTAGGAAATAATTTTAAACGTATCTACTTGTAGGGCACAACGAACATTGCCCCACACAAATGTAACAACCATTTCGCTGGTTAAAGGCTTTACTTAGCTGCTAATGATTAGCTCTCCCCGCAACATGTTTTCATTAATTTCAAAATTTCAAATTGTGAAATAAAGAATTTTGCGTAAACTATAACTCAACCATACACAGAATTTTATCATTCAGCATGATATTTTGCTTTCGTAACTTTAATATTTAAATTGGTAGGTAATTATTATGACAGTCAAAAGACCATTTAATTAAGCAACAAAGCAACACTCCGTATGAAAAGTGATAAATTACGAAATTGTTCTTTCACGTCCATATATACGTTTATACGTTATAATAAAAAATATAAATCACTTTTATAAAATTTCCAAATTGATAAAGATTTTAGTGGATCACAATCACAATTAAATTTTTATTAATAATTTAATTGTGATTTTATGAACATAATCGAGCTATGAGTAAGTATAATGTCGCACTACAAGACAATAAACGTAAAGGAAATCTAAAACTCTCATCACAAAATTAGCAATGGGAGTAATCATCCAAACAACATTCAATTGTCCGCTTTTATCGTTTTCCTACAACCGAACCAATGGAAGAGCTGGACCGATCTGAAAGTTATCTTTATGCCTCCACATACTAAATCGATGAAATAGTGACATTGTTTCGAAACAAAAGCGACCAAACGACAATACATAATTATCCGCTAGGGCTGGCACATTTACAAAACGATAAAAAGGATGGGACATACATAAACAAGTACAAAACCGTTTCGGTTTTGTCGCTTTAGTATGGAACCGAATTTTTGAATTCAAACCGTCGCTGATTTAATTAAAGAATGAATTTTTTGAAGTTCCAATTGAGTTCCTTTTATCCTTTTATTAAATGAAAATTGTAATTTTGTAAATGGTGAAAATGTAACTGTTTGAGATTCAATACTCAACCGTTTCACACTGGTTTAATCATATTTCCGCTATGTGACTAATTTGGTTAGAACAGTGCACTGTCATTATAAAGCAATGTTTCTTGACAATACACATGGTTCAGTTAGGGAACAATCTTTTGTCTAGTACGGAGTACGAAAAGTTAATGTTATTGCCATTGGCTGCAGTAAATGGTTTGATAGAGTTTACCATAAAGTTATCATATTTAAAGATAAAGTACTTCTTTCTCAACGTATTTACTTTGGCGGCAATCTTATCTTATGTGGCGGCAATCTTATCTTACTCTCGCTGGCCCGTCAATGGTGTCTTCTGGAGCACCCCAGGCCAATTTTACCCCAATATTTTTTAACAGGGCCGTATATATTTAACGGGCCTGATTGTATAAAAAGATATGGGATCTCAAATAACTGTTTTGTATGGAATATTACCATTTTTGAAAGTAAATGTATAAAAGGAAAAATAATGAGAAATTATGTAAAATAATAAAATAAAGAATTTTGAGCATTCGTTGTGTTCCCAGTGGCCCTATTCTGCCTTTCCCGGGGAATTAGGAAAATGTTTAGCTGTAATTACAAACTGCATTAACTCCCAAATATGTATTTCCCGTTCCCAAATATAAATTCTGACAGTTTAACAATTCAAAAATGTACGAATCACAATTCCCCCCAAAAAATAATATAGGGAAAAATTAACGCCAAAATTGCTACAAAATTATATTTTCCCAATAAAAAAAATTCCAAACGCAGAATACACTTCAATAACAAATAATTCCCCAACTGCTAGAGAAACGTCACTAATTCCCAATTTCCCATTCCCGGGGAAAGCCAGAAAAGGGCCACAGATGGATATTTACATAAACTAATTCTGAACTGCTGCATGCTGAATAACATTCACAAATGTCATTCCCACGGATTTATTGATTTAGTTTATTTTTATTTATGATAAATGAAACATAAAACACCATAAACTTTTATTAAAAAAAAATAGATTTAGCAATAAAACAATTTTACTAATTATTACTTCACTTTAAACGATTATTTCACCCAGTTTCCCACATAAAAAGCATCTGTGGCACTATTCTGGTAATTCCTCGGTAATACTGGGGAAAGAATTTATATGAAATTTCTGTTCAAATATTTTTTTCCAGCCTAATAATTTTTCCATACCTAAAGTGGCAGGGAAAATTATTCCCGAATCAATTTTGTTTACAAAAAAATTAACATTTCAACAATCAACTTTTTACCTTAGTATGCCAGAAAAAAAATTTTAAATAAAAATTACCTATTCCCGGAGGATTACCAAACTAGTGCCACTGGTTGCTTGAATAGTGCATTGTGGTTTTGGTTGATCGTACTTTTAATCAAAATACACTGCTTAACATTCCGATACATGCTCAATTTCAATAAAATGGCCAAATTTCATTGATTGCCAAAGCGAACACACACATAACACTCAAATTGTAACATAGCTGCAGGCAGGCATTAACCTTTAATCGTACAAAATTTGTTTGTACCAACAGCTTCAATTATTCCTTATAAATATTATATTTTCGTAAAACAAAACTAAAAATGACATTAAAGTCATAACAAAAACGTGTTTTGTAATAAATTTACGTTTCTTTAATTGCTTCTTTTATTTTATCGACAAATTTATGAAACGTAATCATCCAAACTAGGTACAGTACAATTGAGTAATTTTGTACTGTGGATTAACATATAAATCGTAAAATTAACTTAATTTTATTTCATAATTTTACGATCGAAAAGACCCTTTCTCCAGAACACTCGTTTTCGGGTACCCTTATTGATGAAAGCTCGATGATATTTTCTTTCTGTATAATCAGGCCTGTAGTTTCTTTGGCCTTGCTCAACCATTTATGTATGCGCTGAAGATATGAAGACTGTATTTGATTTCTTCATTTAATTGCAAATTTCGGAAGTTCCTTCAAAAAATGTCCAACTACTGGACTACGTCCAATCACTGAAACCGAAAATAATCATAAACATATGTTTTCGTGTTCAAAGAAATAGGCTTCGTTATTAATTTAAACTTGACGAAATACACATCGAATAATTAATTAAATATACAACAAAATAATGAAGAGCAGTTCAATTCTAAATATTACTTAACAACAAGATGAAAAATATTATTGCTTGGCAAAAATGGATTGCTCAAAACACAAACAGACTAATCAGAAGGAGCAAGAATTTTAGGCAGATCGCATATTATAGAAAATAAATGCGCTCAAAAAATCCGATCGAAAAACTATATTGCACCCAAAAATGAAAACATTTTAATAGTGTGGACAGCCAGGAAAGCTACTTATATGACATCCAACGAAATTAAAAAGAGTTTTAAACGGAAAATTTCCGATGTACTGTTAGAAGAAGGTCATAGAAAGAAATCAATTTAATTGACTGGGTCGCACAACACGTCTCACTCTTAGAGAAAATCTCTCATCTTTTAAATCTCACCTCTCACCCGTTAAAAGTAAATCTCACTTTTCTTGCTAACCGATTGACACAAGTTTGTTACCAAAATACAAGGAGAAAACCACCTAGCATGGCGGCGATTCAATTATGACAATAGGGGTTATTATGAGTTGTTTTTCGTGGGATGGGTTTGATGAATGCGATTTACGTGACATACTTGGGAGGGTTTGCTAAGAATAATATGCATCCAAGATAATGTAGAGATTATGGTTTAGCCAGCCCAATACCTCGATCTAAAGCCCATCGAAAACACATGAGGTATAGTCCAGAACGCGATTAATATAAAAATACCAAAACAAGAACGAATTTCGAAATTGAGTTAAATCTGCATGAAAATCTACAGATTCGGATATCTCAAAAGTTTGTGCAGTCTAAAAACCGACCGTTCAAGGAAGAGTTGAATAAAAAGAATCATATAGATAGAGGAACGGTCTACTAACAATATGTTCTACTCATAAGACTAGGTTGAGGCTAGTTTTACATATTATAATGAGCAATCCTATTTTTGAACAGACTTTTTTTTAAATAATGATGAATTTTATTTTATTTTTTAAAAAGATTAAAGTAAATTCTTGCAATTATTGATATGTTTATTATGTTTTATCTTAAAAAAAAGACTCGAGTGAAAATCGACATGTAACATTGATTTTACCATATATAACACTTTCATAAAAAACTCCTTGTGTCCCATTTTAAAGAACTCCACTGTATGACAGCGAATTGTACTTAAAGGATCAATTTGCTAATATATCAAGAGGGCGAACTGTATGCTTGGCTCCATACAGCGCCGGTCTAAGAATTACTTAATCCCCGCGTTACTAAGGCTCTTTATACCACGGCTTATCACGATATTCACATAAACTTGCCATGAGTGGACAAAATAACAATCCTCCTTGTCTCGGTTAATTAAAGCTAGTTAATCCAGAGCCATTATGTTCGCCGGACTATTGAATAACGCACGTATATTGTTTTCGTACACCAAGTACTCTTCTTTACTAGAATGCTAGAAAGTAATAAAAATTTCAATCTCTTTGGCAACAACATTAGCAAGTTTTACTTAAAGAAACTTCTACATGTTTCTTAATAGCCATTTATAAGATAAATACGTATATAGAAAATTCTATGAACGTCATTCAAGCTGTGCTGTATACATTTTTCATCCTAGTTTTAACACTCTGAAAACAATTCGGTATTTCTAATTGTCAAACAAATATTGTTCAATTTTAAGCCTGTAGTAACAAAACATAATCATTACAAAGATTACTACTCGTCGACACATCTGTTCAGCATCACAGAATTATAATAAAATAGACGCGATGTATATATGTAAGTATATAAGTTTTGATGCGACTCTAAGTTGCGTTCCTTTAACAAAAATTGGGTTGGGGTACGTTGTGTTGGATACGTTTTTCCAAAAACAATTACCTAAAATTCTTTTCTCAAAATTTATTTCACCAAATACCGTTTTCCCAAGGATCGTGTCGGCATTCCGAAAAATGCACGAAATTTACCAAAGCCACCATTTTGGGATTTTTGTAGACATTTTTTAATATTATGTATAACAAAACTCTCTAAATTTTTATAAAAATTAGTCTACAGTTTTTATTTCTATTTTGGACAAATTATTATAATATGGAAGTCCCATTCCCATTCTTGATAAACGATTCAATAAAAATCTGCGCTACATACCACGTTTTTCGTCTGTATACGATCATTGCGAACTAAACACAGCACAAAAACTTATCATTAAGGACTTTAAATAAGACGCACGTCGGAAAGTACGATAAATATACGGTTCCTATCAGGTTTAAAAGGAAGCAGATGGTCATATTTGACTGGCAAAGCAAATGCTGATTCGAAGTGAGAAGGAAATAAGGACGATTTCACCGACCAAAAAAAAAGTTCTTCTACACGTGGCCAAATCATTTATAACTTTAATTTATTGAAATTCTAGTTAAATTGTGAAGTGCAGTGAAAACGAAATTGTTATGTATGTACTGTTACAATAATAGTAATTACTAAAAAGTTAATTCAATCAAATAAAACGTTTAAAATAATTTTATATCTGTTTGATTCCAAATAAAAAAAACCTCATTTGGCGAAACGTGTATTTCGGAGTACTCAACGCTTGAGGTTATGAGTTTGAGCAACTCGAAAAATTTGGCGAACAAATTTATGGTGAAATATTTTAATCATCCCAAGTTAAAAGTTATTATTCTTTTCTTCCTGGTTAGGCGTCAAGTTCGAATATTAGCCTTACAAATAGACGTCAAGCTTAGTAAATAAATTATATATGATTCTAACGCTAGATTGATTCCTCGTTTAGTTTCGTGAAAACGAGTTCACCTTCTTAATTAAATAGGAACTATAATTGTTTTATGGACAATATTATTCTACATTAAAAATAAATAAATAAACTAGTATTCCTTCCATATACCGGTAAAATTAAAAGCAATAATAATCTAATAATCGTTCCAAAAATGCATTTAAAGTATTAACTTTATTATTTATACTTGATACCACTCACTTGAAGTTGATAATCGAAAAGAAATTTGTTTCTTGATTAGATTATATTTTCAGTACCTACTTAATTCTATTTTTAATGTAGAATAATGTTCTGTCATAACAGTAGGTTATGCATCAAGGGAGTAAAATAGGGAATTATTGATCGAAAAGTTTGTACTCGTAGTAAATAAATTTTTCTTACATAAAATATACCGACGAGGAATTTTTATATTGCTATCGAGTTTGCATTGATATTTCGTTAAAAAAAACTTCGCTAAACTACTTTAGTCCCTACTCCCTATGGAGTAACATACATCATTATTTACTTATGTTTGTTTTGTAGAACTTTACTTTAGATTTTTAAACAAATAAGTGCTCCGTTTTGGCACAGGAGTAGAAAAAAAAATGTTATTCCTGTTTAATTTAAAAACTTAACTCTTTTTTCGACTATAATGCGATTAATTACAATAGCTCCAGTGCTATTTCTCTAACCCGTATTTCTTTCTTGGCGAATGATCTGATCTGGATCAGTTCATGTCTGGTAAAACAACACAAAGGCACTTACCAGATTTCAATATAAAATTTTTGATCTAAAAGAAAATGTTGATCGTTTTACATATCACATTTGATCTGATTCGGATTAATGCGCGTCGTGAAATTCACTAAATGTGTCCTTATAAAACGGAAATTTTGTTCTTAACCATTTTTGTTCGTATGGAGATGTGTTTTTTGCGATAATTGTCGATAACATTTTAAGTTAGACCACTCCGTCAGGTAGACCACTCTATATAAATGCCTTTATCATAAACACAAAGCACAGAAAAAAATAATATAAACAGAGGTAAAGCTGCTTTACCACAAATTATAAACTTAAATTTTCTAACTCTTGGAATATATGTTTCTGTTTTTCTCACTACATGTTGATTTTGTATTTAATTTGTTCGTTTAGTTAGATTATAATTGTAATGTTGAATTTGGTCAAAAAACCCTATCGTAACCCCAAATTTTACTACGAAAATATGCGTTAAAATTTTGTATTCAGCTTTAAGCGTATTCAACGTCGATTCGCGTACCATATTTGAATGAAGTTTGTAAAAATAATGCTCGGTTTCGGGACTATCCATTCAAAATTACTGTAAGTATTATTTGGTGTATTTTTGAATTATTGCATTTCAAAAATTTCCAGACCAATCTGTATCGATGTAACAAATTAGATTTGTTCCACGTGACTTTCCTGTGTAAGTTAATCGGACTTGCAAATTAAATTTACTATGAGCTTCCACTAAATTTTTCAGAGAAATAGTGATTTCCTGAAAAATCAAGTTTTGAACTTATAGATATTTTGAATGTCCGAAATATAGTGAAAAGACCCAAAGGGACAATTCCTTGCTTTTAGGGCGATTCTTCGCCCAGTTTTTCTAAAATAATTGTGTAAAAATATTTGTTAGTAAAACCTAATAGAATATCTAATCGGAAGTGAAAGGCCGAGTCAAACAATGAATCGAAAAGTGAATCAAACACTTATGCTCAAAAACATAAAACATATGCCACCAAATTGTTTCAAAAATTCAAATAATACTATTACTTCAATCTAGAGGAAAGAGGCAAACTGTTTTCGCCGAGCTAAATAATATTGGTAATATGTACTAGCCAATATTAATATCAGTATATTGAATGCACGGCAATTTTTTAAATTATCTTCCCACCTTATACAGAATTCCGAAAATTTGAACTTGGATAATCGATACGTTGAGACTGTCATAGGTCATTTATATCAAATTGAAAACTATCTACGAAATGTCAGTTGTTAAAAAAACTGCTTCTTTTCCATCCCCGAGTTCATTGAAATTCAAGGAAAAAATTATTTACAATTTTTGATAATGAAATTGTTGAACGTATATTTCTAATATAATCTAAATAAATACCAAAGCAAATATAAGTTGTAAATAGTTAAATTTGGTGATGATATGGCTGAGCCAAGCCTAACAAAAAAAAATGCTTAATTTGTCGTGTTTGGAAAATAGTAAAAATTATCGATTTGTATCGTCCTTATTGAAATCCGTCAAGAAAACTAGTTAACTGCAGATAAAAAGGATTAAACAAAAATATGAACAAGGACAAAATATTGGGTGGAAAAAATTGGTATCTATTTTGCCTAAATAGCGCGTACAAACCCGGAATTGTGCTGCATTGGTTATTATCTGTTTATCCAAATAATAATATGTATTTCGAATTATATTCGATATTTGGCAAGATTAATGATTCACGTAATCTGACCAAAAAAATCAAGCTTAAACTCCGTTTTCAATGCGGATGCTACGTTGCACTGTAAACGAATTTGCTGGTTTCAAATTTAAACCTTCAGCAACTATGATGGCGTGGAGATAAAATTCTTCGTATCCTGGTGGGAGATGGGCTTACAATCGCAAGAAAATATTGTATATTCGGAATTAATGTTTTTGAAGTTTTTTCTTTGATTTATATAAAAATTGGAGCGTCCCCAAAACAATATAACTTACGAATAATGAGGAATTTAAGTTAATTACAAAAACGGTAAGTATTAAAAAATAAAACTGATTTCATTAAAATATTAGAGTAACTCCTCATTTAGGAAGTTTTAAGTCTTCAACTACAAATTTTTATCATTGCCCATTTACACTATTGTATGGATCGCTCTTTGCAGAACTCCCTTAATACGCAACCCGTATTCAATGAAGACCGCCAAAATCTGAGAAACTTCTACTTTGACCATCATCTCCATTGTTCTACTTTTGCCTTAAAAATACGAAGAAATTTATCTCGCACCACATTTCTAACAATCACAAATTTATAGTATAAAAACCATACAAATCAATTATGTGGAGGAGTATTCACATGCAACCTAAATTCTAAACCCAACATGTGTTATTATTTATGTGTGTTGTTATATCCTATTTTGTAAATAAGTATTTTATAATTTAAAATTGAGTACATATAATGAATGCATTGACCGTTCGAACAGATTTTTCCCGATCACATATTGATATTATGCATATCTGGTCGAATTTAATTGCGCTGGAAATTTAATTATATGTTTTATTTTACAACGAAGCACAGCGCTTACATGTAAAGAGAAATGAAAGTTTAGAGAGACGATAATTTGCCATGATTATAGAGTTTCATATCGCGCGCGGTAATAATACTTCTTCATCTACACTTTGGTACTGGGTATAATCTACGATTTCATACTAAATAGATTACGCAATCAAATTGCCATTTAATAGCAATTTAGAACGCTTTCAGTTTAAATAAAATTGTTTACCAAATAAAAAACCACCATATCAAAACTATCTAGTATTAACCAGCTGATTTACAACAATTGAATAACAATTGTTATTACTATTTTTTATTTGAAAGCTAGGTCATTGTCATAACCATTTTTTATCATCTCTATGTCATATAAGTTTCACAACCAGATCAATGAATTACAACTATACTCTACTATACGATACATAAACAATAAAATTGTTTATTATTTTGAACATTAACTATTTTCCCACCCAATAAAACGAAATTAATATTAATTGTGCAAAGCGTACAAATAAACTATGTTTTAATATGATTCATTAGTGTTATGTGCGGGCTAGATAATTCTGTAGCGACACTTACCACACCATGATGATTCGGCTAGTGTTAATTTTAAGTCACTGTTTGGATCTTCAACTTGTGGAACTAATATGGCGGAAAATGCAAGCGATATTCCGATTACTATGTGAAATGAAGCAGCTGATACGGCTGATAATATCTAGAAAGAAAAAATAAATTAAATTAAAGATGGTATAACTTTATGCCGTCATATTTTGTCATGACCGTGACGCTTTAATGTAGTGTTGACATAACTATATAATTAAAACCACTAATGGTTGAGTCGAATTAGGTAGAACACTGTACAAATATAACACTCTGTTAGCTTAAACGGCCGTATTACTGAAATAATTTCAATTGGATTAAGTTATGTAAAAGCTACACCCCTTTCGGCCACGGTGAAGGGTTTGTCCGAAAGTGTGATCATCAATTAGAAGACGTTTGGGGACCGTTAACAACATTGGAGAGAAATATAAAATAAATCGCCACCGTAATAATTTGGGTTATCAGTCATTCGTGATAACAAAAAATATTTTGATTGCAACATTTTATATTTTAAATAATTTATCATTTTTGCTAATCTATTTTTAATAATATAGAGTAATAATTGATATCGACAATCGTGGATGGAAATTCCAATACTCGTGTTTTTTCAAATAGAAATTAAGGTATCCTTTCAAAATCACTTGATCGTTAGTCGACATGATAACGTCTTGTTTGGTCAAATCATGGTTGTTACTGATCCACATTTACATCTCGTACGACTAGTGCCTAATATAATAAGTTTCAATTGTGTGCAATCACAAATAAGATGTTTCGGTATATCAGATGTGGATTACATAATCGACTCGGAATGGAATTGAGTACGGCCCGCTGCGGACGTTGGTTCACAATATACTAATGGGCTGTGTAAGAGCTCTATTATGACAATTATTTCTAAATTTTTGAATACTACAAAATTGCAATTGACTCAGAAAATTACGCTATGTAGCAATCATTAGAATTTTTAGCTACCTAGAAGGGAACAAATGCCACTGAGCGTTTTAATTAAAACACTAGATATTTTACGTATCGAACCCCTTCCGACTGTATAAGCCGACTCAAGATTACTATGATGGTTGGAGCTACTATTAATCGCCCGACAAGGCGATTAAATGTACCATAAACTTTTATTTGAGCGTCGTTCTTCAATTCGTTTTACCAAACCCATTCAATTCACGCCCAAGATCATCTTCCGATTTGTACAGCATAAACGTTAGGACTAAATCGATAGGAAGAAACTGGGCATCCAGTGCGGCCGTGTTATCAGCCGAGTTTCTTCGTCAGATATGAAAATATCACATTTCACGCGTTAAACCTTTCTGGATACATGAATCAATTTTTAAAATTGACTTAAACATGTCAAAGAGATTGTTTCATCTTCTTTTCGCACCCAACAAATTATTAGTGGTGTTCCAAGTTTAAATATTTTTGAAAATTTTTAGTTTTTCAAAAATTTAAACTTTGAAATTGGTTATGAAATCGTGCTGAATTTGGAATTTCAAAAATCGGAATTAGAAACCCTAGGTAAAACTGATCTGTCTTCGACAATAAATTGCTTGCCTCGTTATACACCTACTCCAATGTTTAGTGAACTTGGTTTAGTGCACACTGTTTTAGTGCACTATTTGTTGAGTGCAATTTGTTTAAGTGCAAAGCTCGTAATGCAGTTCGTGTTAGTGCACTTTTTTTGAATGCGTATCACATGACATCCCACCTGCGGCAGAATTCTGGGTTTCCGTAGGAAAAAGAAATTAGGAAAAATATTCACGTAGCATTCTTGTCAAAACTGTCATTTTTTGGCCGACTGAGAAATCATGTTTGATCTAAATTTTTATAATTTAGGAATTAATTTTCCGTATCGAAATTGGAAAGGAAAAATTATTCCCAATTTAGTTTTGTTTTTGAAAAAATTGACCTTTGTAAATGTAAATCCCTTACATATGCGACGTGTCACAGGTTGAAATAACCGTGACGCTTTCTTGACAACAATTTACATTTGCGACAGATGCCACCACGCACCCTAATTATTACAAAAAATACACTATTACAAAAAATATTTTTGTGGTGTATATTTATTGTGTTGTGTCAAAAAAAAAATGTTAAATATTAGCTGTGATAAAAAAAGTAAATCTCCCAAAAGATGTTGGGTGAATCAATTACTTTTAAAGCGTAATGAACAAGGGCATTACACTAATTTGGTGGTAGAAATGAGGCTTAACGAAACCCACAAATTGTTTAATTATCATCGAATGTCAGTCAAATTATATTTAACTCGAGAGCCTATATCGCCAGGAACAAAACTTTCTTTAACCTTGAGCTGAAGATGCGAGCAAATAAATAATTTAAAAATTTTAAAATTCTAACCATTTTTGTAGATACCTATAGCAAGTGGCGACATGATGAAATCACTTGCGTATGATTATCGAGTGTCTGAAGCATCTGCAAGATACATTATTGCTGAAACTTGTGACGCAATATGGCACTCACTTTTTCGTTCTTCATTTGAAACGTTAGCCGAAATTAAATGGAAAGCCGTGGAAAGTGGATTTCGTACTAAGTGGAATTTCCCAAACTGAATTAGAGCTCTTGACGGGAAACATTGCACAGTTCAGGTAATTTTTTATTGCATTGTTGTACTAAAGCTAATTTTGTCTTAATTTTAGGCCTTTCATAATAGTGGAAGCAGTTGCTTCAATTACAAAAATTCCCACAGCATTATACTAATGGCACTATGTGCTGCGGATTATATATTTTTAGTTGTAGACATCGGAGCATCTGGGAGCTTTTGGGAAAGCATTAATCGAAGGCAGCTCATTTTTCAATATCCCTCTTGATCAGAATTTACCGAATAGTAACATAAGTGCTCCTATTAGTTAGATATATTATGAGGCCATTTCCGGGAAGAAGTTCATGTATTGGGCTACCCGTACCGGAGTCAGTTTATAATTATCGTTTGTCGAGAGCAAGGCGAGTCATCGAAAAATTTTTTGGCATTTTATCCGCTAAATGGCGAATTTTTCGAAGGCCCATATACACAAAGCGGGATAACGTGCTAAAATTTGTTAAGGCGACTGTTTGTTTACACAATTGGATAAAAAAAAGAATACTATTTATTGCCCAGCTGGTTACACAGACGTTGAAAGTGAGAATGGAGAAATTGTTGAAGGACGATGGCGTCGGGAAGCGGGAGAAGACAGCAATGAAGCTCAGCAACGTATTGGCCGAATAAGTTCCAACAATCCCTCGTCAAACGCTGTTGAAATAAGGAAGAAATTTAAAACTCATTTTAATGAAATTGATATCCTTCCATGGCAGCAGAATATAATGTATAATTCCTAGGTTTAAATAATAAAAATCACATTAAAATACTTTTAATTAATTGTTTAATTTATTGTATTCCTATATATTCATATAAACTATTACATTTACATATATACATATTATTCAGAATTATTCCTTGTACGTAGCAGTGCACATAATCTTCGTAATTTCTAACCGTATACGCCGCTGCTCAGTTGGTTCCATTATTTTTAAATCGCTCGCCAAGGACATACAATAATGGTCAATAGGGTCGTGCTCTGGTATTGGTTCTTTCAGAATATTAATTAATTCTGAAATGTCCGTTGATTTATCTGAAATAATAAAATTTATTCCCATATACTTATAAGGCTATTTGCTATTTCATAAACACACTTGTTTCCTTTTGTTTTTTTTTGTGTTGATGCCACAACTCCAAACGATGAAGATGTTGATTGATCTAAACAATCGTCAAGCGTTTCAGGATCCGTTCCCGCGAAAAATGATCGCAACGTAGTTGGGCTTGCATTGCTGGTGATTTCTTCTATGGATAGATTAGTTGTTTCGGTATCGGTTACCACTAAACTATTCGCAAGAAATCTAAACATATGTTTATGTTAATATTTTTATATAAATCATATTCTTATATAAATTTATGTATACATACTTTGAACTATCTTTTAGAAAACGGTTTAAGGAATCCCATTGATGCAAGCAGTGAATAATACTTTTTAGTATTTGCGGCACTACCACTTTTTTTTTTTTATTTCGGTATACCGCTCTATCAATCGCTTCCATTTTTTGGCATACATCAACCAAAATGTCAAAAAATTATTGTATTAATTTATTCGTTCCATATTTTTCTGCGGTAGCCATTATTTTTATACAAAACATGTGTGACGTCATATAATGTACGTTTTTTTTCAACTGCACTTATAGCTGTTCATCAGTCATATTTAATTTATTTATTAATTATATAAGCAATTATAATTAATTTAATAATTAATTAGTAACACTTTATATTTTATTTTGAAAAACAAAACAAAATGTACCAAAAATAAATTCAATAGTCAAAAACTACGTCGTTTGTACATACAAATTTGTATGTGTTTGTGACGGAAAAGATAAAATTAAACCATGTCTCGACGTGTGGTGTGTGCCGTGCGCCGAATATCAAAATATTCGTCTCTGATTGGCTACAAGATCCCGTCACACGTCTCACGTCGCAAAAGGAAATCCACCTTAACTGTTTACCAAAGTATGTCAGAAAAAAATTGTTTTGACAATAAGATTATGTAAATATTTTTTCCTAATTAATTTTGCCTAGGCAAAACGTCACATTTGCGATAGTTTATCGAAGATTGTTTCTTTTTCCTAAATTGGAATTGGCGAAACAGCCGCCGAACAGTTACCGAATTATTTCTTCTCCAATAAAAGTTAATAATATATTTTACTCTACTTTCGTTCAAGTATCGACAACAAAATATTCCGTGATAGAAATGAAGTAGAAATATAAGCAGTAGATAAATATAAATAGTGAAATACTCGTAACATCACATTTTATTCTAGAGAAGCGAGACATAAAATTCGATAAAGTATCGAAAGTGTCATGTTATCACCATGTTATCATATCTGAAAAAAATGTTTTTTCTTACAAGACAGCGTGTCTCATACTGCGAGCCAAACGCTTAATTTATTGAAAATAAAATAATATGATAGAATTATTTCAAAAAATGGTGCAGGAAATGGATGGCCAAGTTCAAGAGTAAACATAGGGAACCACCATCAACACAAGCCAAGGATAATTTGTTGGATGACCAATATACAAATCGGAAGTAGAACCGCGCATGCGAAATTTAATGTCGAGTTCGTTTCAACACACAAAATGATTTTCGATCAAAAAAATTTACTGTCAGATCAAAAAATGTTGCTCTAAATTACCATCGCATTTTTTCCAAAAGAAAAATTGATTTATTTTTTGATCGAAATCATTTTTTAAAAAAATCTTTATGTCTCGCAGATTTTTTCGTAGCTACTAGGCACCAACAACAAGTTCGTATAATGAAAAATGTGAACATTCGCGATCGATATCGCTGTATAATAGAAATAGCTTCAGAAAACAGACAGGGAGATCATTTTTTTAGACTAAATCTAAAAAGGCTCACTTTAGATATGCACCGCTCCCTAATGGGAGAAAAGAATCTCATCAGTACAATATGAAAGATGAGATGAACCAACCACGTACGTACAACGTGAGAAGGTTAAAGAGTTTAAATATTTAGGGTTGGTACTAACTGAGCAAAACGCAGTTTCCGTAACGAATTTTTAAGCTTCAAAGATTAATATAAATTTCTATTCGAAACATCAGCTGGTAGCAGAGGTGTCCATAAGGTCGGTCGCGAGATTTTTTAAAATTTCGAGTAATTTCATTTACTGAGAATACTATTCAAAATCGAAAATAAAATGATCAGCATGCCGAAGATCAAAAAGTAGATCGCGAAAACATATTGTCTGGAAAAGTAGATCCTTCAAAAAAATTAGTGGACAAGCGCCTGACTTATAAGCTTTATACCCGATATTTATATTCATTTTACGCACATTAAAGCCTAATAATCTACGATTAAAATAGAATAAGCTAATCACTTACAAGTAGTAGATAACCCAAATTAGGAACCAATTTCTAAAAAAGGACATTCTTATCCGCTTAAGTGTAAGTCACCAGTGAATTTGCCGCAATCCTAAACACGTAATCATTCACGTTCTAAAAATGGTGTTCAGCAAAAATTTCCCCAACCCAAAACTACTGTATACGTATATAAAAATGGCTCAATTCAAGACTATAAACAAGTTCGCGATACAAAAATGTAAATTTATAAATAATATTCCGTGCCGGTATCTAGAGAGAATAATAAACTAATTACGCAAAAGCCAACAACAGCAACGACACAAAGTCAATATAATTTTCAGTTTTTCATTTTAATAAGATTTTATGCCAAAAAAATTCATCGCAGGGTTGTCGTTATATTTATGAAAAACAAACAAAATAAAATATACTAATACATGGCGTAATACTCTACATACACGAAAATTACACATTTTTATTATTATTAATCATTATTGAATAGCTAATTGCGTTAGACCATAAATTAATTAATTTCAACTAACCCAGAAAACACCATCTACATGAACCGTACCACTATAATAATTCGTAAATATAGGAAGTTTGTAAGAACAACATACACCAATATTTGATGTATGATCCACTTAAATATACGATATAATTATAAATTGTATGTAAGGGGTGTGTTAGTTATGAAAGCCCAAATATGAAAATTGTATCTTACCTGAGGTAATGCTGAACGAAATGTGCCAGAATCATATTTACTTAACGATCTACAACTTGCTATAATCTCACGAAACGCATCATCAGCCTTTTGTTCTTCATTTTCTCTAAAGGAAACCAAAAAAAAACAATAAAATTGTTTATTAACAAATCAAAGTTTATTAATATAGATATAAGTAAAACACTAAAACTCTATACTAAAATCTATATAAGTTAAGAAAAAAATTTAAACTGTAAAATTGCGACCATCATAGGATTGAACGACTGACTTTAAATTTAAATCAACACTGGGCAAAGCTAAATTTTTTAACAATCAAATGCACGAACATATACAGAAATATTTATAGACACCAACGCCACATGATGATGGCAGCAAAATACAGTACCACATTTAACTCGAAAATTGTACGCGACAATTACACGATTTTTTCGAATCATTATAAATCCGATCAAAAACCTATACTATGCCACCTTCAAATAAAGAAAATTTCAAGTTCATTCGTTTATTGTGAATAGTTGTTTTTGTATTGAAATAAAATATAAAACGTTTTCTTAACCTTTTAGTGCACACAAAACCATATTCTCAAAGTGAAAATATTCAATTCTCACGCCATATACGGTTAAGTTTCTTGTTGCGAAATTGTTGTATGATCGATAAATTTTATTATTGTTTTGCGCTCCGAATCCAAGTTGAGTTTGATTATGAGTCACATTGATAAGCGGACAGATGTCATGGTTGCAATAATAAATATTTTTGGTGATAGAATGTTGACGTTCGTCACAGAATTGTATGTTCGTATATCTGGTTCAAGGCCATGGAATTAACACATACCGCCTTTATGTTTAAATTTAAGGTGTAATAACCTCGGGGAAAAGTTCCTTTGATAACACCGAATGTGTTGGTATCCTTGAAATAGTTATTTTTATTATCATAACACTACATATGTACATCTATCAAAACCATGATCAAAAACTATTATCGTAAAACCAAGAAATTCATAAAGTTGTTTATTTGTATCCAAGGCAACATTAATTTTTTAGAGATTTATGAAATTTGATAACCGTTTTAATAAAAATTGCTGGAATTGTGCCATATGGCAGTAAACAAATGATGAAATATTTATATAAAAAACTACCACGCGTACATACGAGTACTTTAATTGTTAATATGTATATCTATTTGTGAGGCATGGTTACTAGGGCCGCTTATATCCTGAGTGACATTCTGCAACAAAAAACAAAGCATAAATTTGCTACATTAAAATTCTTACCAAGTAAAGTAATCAGAATGAGAAAAATGGTGATTCTTTTCACCACTCAACAGATTTAATTTAACGTCGCATTCAATTAAATTCAAGAAAAATTAAATATTGAGTCGTAATTGAATTTACTCTGCGACTTTACTTTTAAAATTGATTGATTCTTTTTAAGTACATCAAGATTGGATTTAATTTTATTCCAATGTCATTGTATTTAGAAAATAAATCGTTAGGCATCAACAAATTTCATTAATTTAGAAAAACAATACGCAGAGATGAAATCTTATATACAATTTTTTTTGGATCTTAATTCTTCAGTAATAGGTTCTTTACGTAGTATATGTCTGTAACGCTGTAATGATCAATCGCGAATCATTACGATTAGTCGCTGTTAATGTTTTGACCATAACAATTATTGTATTAATAATCCACGATAATCGATAATACTCTATAAAGATCAATGATAATCGACAATTACGGATAATAATCGATTAAAGACTTTCTTTGACTAGTTATCGATGATAATTTATATTGGATATCGCGAAACTGTCTAACTTTGTAAGCCGATTTTGATTGTTTTTTTTATTGAGAATCAAAAAATGAAGATTGCGATTTGAAAAATTTAATATGTACTTTTGGCAAATTATTCGTTTTTTACAGAAAATATATTTTTTGAATATCGTTGAAAAGGTTTTCAATAATATCATAATGTGAGGTGAAACTCCTTAGTAATCAGAACTATCGCTATTTGTTGGACACAACAAATCCATTTTTCCTGATTCCTGCATAATCATGTTGAAAGAAACACAAATTCATAAGTCGACCCATCTAGTAATTTATCTATCATAAATTAGTTTCTCGGTTTAAGACGAGTAACCTACTGGTTACTCATTTTACAATAATTTGTTATTCTAATTAGAACTGTCGTGCTCCAGCGATTCCTGCCTTTGAAGTCTCCTCGCTCCATTGGTCACGACGATCACGACGTATATCTGGTGACGTATCCTATCTTCAAGTGCCTATGAACATTATCGTTCCTAATGTACCATGGACCATTCATAATCCCTCGCAGCACTCTATTTTGGAAGTATTGTATCATTTGCACATTGGTTTTCTTGGCACAACCCCAAAGCTGGATACCAAAGGTCCATACTTGTTTTAGCATTTGCTTGTATAGAAGCAATTTGGTGTCTATTTACATTATACATTTTCCTATATTTGATGTTTAACTCTTCGTTTCTCTTCTTGTTGTGTGTTTTTTGCTATCTTAGTTTAGCATCGAGGGTTATTTTTATATGGAATTTGGTTTGAGTTGAGAACCACGGGAATACAGTTTACATTTTGGTTTGTAAAGTTAACGTTCTTATTAATTGGGCTTCAATTAATAAGATGTGCCATTTTTTAGTCCAGTTGCTCATAGTGTAATCGAAATATATTTTCCAACTGCTATAGCATGTTGCATTCTGTTCTGTTTCATGTTGCTACTGTAGAATCTTAAATATTCGGTAAGTCCTTCGTATAAAGAATAAACAGAATAGGTCCAAGTACGCTATCTTGTGATATACCCGCTCGATACCCGCTTCGATTTTTATCGAAAACTTGGACGGCACTATGAAGCACCTACTACGCAGGTGTAGTTAGACAGCATCACAACCTGATTTAACTATAGGATTTAATTTTTATTTTATTTCTATGGGCTTATTATAAAGAGGTGATTTATGAACGACAAAATAAGGCAGAGGACAAATATTATTAAAAGTAACGAACGTGCGTTTATCCAGTTCAATGTTGTCGCGCCGGCTTATCCTCGATCTTCAGCCGGTTGTTGTTGGAATACTTTTTTGATAATTTCCTAAGGAGATGCTCATCGAGACCAAACACTATACAATTTTGAAGTAGATTACGATCCTTCGAATAGTGGCTTATACGAAGGCGTCGTGTATGACGTATAGATAGAAAGTATGCATCAAAACTATTTACGATGCGGTTGTGTCTAAAACTAATGCAATATACGTGTATCGAAAGGAAAATTTGATATAACCTGAGATTAACTGTTATTTTAATTTAATTTATAATAATTCGCTAAGGCATTCTATCTAGTCTATACTTTGAATATAAGCTCAATATAATTTCCAAACTTTGTAGTTTGGCAGTGTGGTTAGAAGAAACAAATGAATTTTCTATTTAGAGGTTTAAAAATCTCGTAAAGTATAAAATATAATTCAACGGGTTTTTTGATAATAACATTCGTAAATCTCTTTTAATCAATTTTGAATCTTTTTTACAATAGAAGTGTTCATCACGGATCTTATGTTTGTATTCTAACTTTTTATAATATTACAAAACAAAATACGACCAGCTTATACAGAAAATGTAATTACCGTAAGCAAACCTTTTTATTCTTTTTTGTAATGTTATAAACTTACAACACAAAACGCCAACAATGCAATTTACGCTTCAACAACAGTGTCGATATAACAGGACGTTCGTGCTCTGACACACGGCAAGCGTTGAGTTTCTGTTTATTTGCACTGGCCCTATTGAATAGCACTAGCCTACATGTACAAAAAACTGGCGCACAGAATTTATCAAACAATTGTACGCGAACCACTGAGCTGAATTAAAAGCCAAATTAGAACCCGTTACAGCAATTCACGAACCCAACAACAAGTAAGTCCTAATGGGTGTTGGAACAGAATTCCGAATTCTTATGAGTAAAAGCACTCTCGACCAAGGCAATGTATAGGTAATTCCGAACAAGCACTAAACTTCAAGTCACGTTAAAATATATTTGTGTTATAAATTAATCGCAGATGCTAACCAATTATTAGAGATTGAAGGCAACCACGATGCCCCAGAAGCAGATGCTACCCCAGAAGAAGAAGCCAACACACGTAAGCCCCGCAGTACGTTCAAACTGTTTTCAAGTACAATAGTAGCCATCTTATTCGTTTACATTTTATGTAACCGATAATATCACAACCTCAGCGAAGGTATTTTAGTTAAAATTAATGTAAATTCTTTATTAACTTTATATTCAGCTGCTTTATATTAATTTTACAGGGCCCCTATTTAGGAATTCAAATTCGAATAAACGAAAGACGATTATGAATGATCGGTATCTGTGAATTCGAAAACGAATCGATCATTATGAGCAGTTATGTGTGCATCAAAATACAATTTTTCGTTTGGTCGTCAAACGTCAAAATTCACCATAAATCGAAATATCCTAATGATTACTTTACAGTGTACATTTTCATTTTCGTTCGAATTCACAAATATCAAATCATTTTCGAATCGAATTGTCATTCGAAACGGATTCGCAAATAGGGCCCCAGTTCTACCAACTTTGATTATTTATTCCAGTTTAGAGAAGAAATTACTCAAATCCTGAAAATACCTTATGAATTTACACAACTATACGCTGAACTGGAAAAAAGTAAAACTTTTCTTTTAATTTTACTTGAAATAATTTTGAGTGGTTTACTTTTTTTCTGTGTTTTGACTATAGGGATTAACAGTTCAGTATTTTATTGGTAATTAGAAGTAGCAAAATAAAAACAGTTTTGTACAACTTGCTAGTTCTTTAAATATAGAAAAATAATTACAAAGTGATCACTTACTAATGATTATTTTTTATTTATTAAACATTTTATTAAAATTACAGAACAGAATGTGTCTTATACTTAAGTTTTATTATAATTCAAAGGCATGCTGGTTATATAGCGAGAACACATATTAGTAGATTAGTAAAATTAAATTGTTTATTTTAATTTGAAGAATTTCCATGAATGAGGGCCTATGCCCCTGTAACCCCAACAAAATATGTTTTATAAATCAGAGCTGTTTTGTGTTGAACGAGTTTGTAGTCTTCAGCTTTGCTTAAGGTCAAACTTATTGCTCGCATAAAGATTTTTACTTGATCATCCTCGAAATTGGACTCTATATTTGATTGAACATGGCTGAAAATGCTTCGTAATGAAAAATACTCATGTGATGGCGAAACATTCAATAAAAAATATAGATTTAAATCTATTAAAATATACGTAATTTGCGTCACCATATACTTAAACGAATAATACACATTTGAATGTCCGCATGTGACATTGATAAGCATTAATTTAATTTGTTTATCGTTTGAATAACACCTTGTATTATAAATTTCCGGATAAAAAAGGGCTACCAAAAGTGTTTTAAAATATTTTCTGTCGAGACATCAACAACCTTCATAAAACTCACAGACTCGTTTATATGTAAACAAAAAAACCTGACCACATATCTAATTAACAAATCTTGTCTCGTCGTTCAATTTTATATATGTTATGAGCCGTCTCAATTCATTACAAATTCCCCAAAAATATTTTACAAATTTGGTTATCTATCATGCGACACAAATCGTACTTAATTTGAACACAATAATAATGGATTGCAATTTATGGTATTCTTTATCCAGACAATAATTATAAATCATATGTAGAAGCCGCACGCAGTGATGTTATCCTAATTAAAAATTCAGATATTCTTACATAATGCATAATCGTCGAGGAAAACTTGATAGTGACATAAAAACAGTTCAACGTAACTTAAACACTGCGGCACAACAACAAAATACATCAGATAAAACAAATATTTCCTCTTCCTTAATAGTTGTTTATCGTCCAATTTTTGGAATTCCAAATTTTTATGATAACCTTGATTATATATACAGGCTCTTGATTTATCGCAAGGTTTCACCGAAATTGTTTTAATATGGTCACTTGAAAAACGTGATTATGATGGTCTTATCAGCTTTTGAGTGCAATCGATCACATTCTAATTGTTTGTAATTGAAAATAAATTGTTACACCAAACCTCGTATTGCATAGCATAAATAATATGTAAGTACGTCAAATGGGAATTTTGCAAGCTGGCAATTTGTCGCGCGGTATTTGCAGATTGTACAATTCAAGTATCTGTATATTAGAAATTTGATGCGATGGTTGCCGTTGTATTCGATAAAACCCAATTATTTATAATCAATTGTAATATTCGAGGTTATACACAATACAATATAGTATTGTTCAATGATATAAACACAATCTGAGTTTGGTGCTTAGAATGAAACGTAATCTTAGTGTATATGACACATATGTTTGTGCAAAATGTAAGTCGATTAAAATATTATTTATGTATAAGGTTTGAATTGTGCGCGTACATTAACTAGGCCACAGCAATTACGGAGAATGAGATGCCCTTTATACAATAAATAATTACCTTAACACGCGAATCTGGTGATATTTGAATGTCATAGTTATGAATGTCTACCTAAAAAATTAAACAACAAATCGATTGAGCAAAAGAAGTAAACAAAACAACTTTTTCAAGGTGAATAGCGCGCAGCCAATAACCGGAAGATCGATTGAGTTGTTCCCAATAATGTTCCAAGATTTCACAAATATTTTCAAGTATTTCTTAATTTTGTTTGTAGTAAAATAATATTAAAAATATAAAAATAATGCAATTAAATAATTCAAAAATTGATACACATACGAGTATATTGTCTGTTTACGAAACAGACACCCATTATTTGATGGCATGCAGAAATCTGAACCATGAAGTTTTTAATGATTCAACAACACGCGCGATTAAATTGTACAAAAAAACGTAGAATGAAGCAGGTTCTAGAAGTTTACATAAGCCACCGTTGATTTTGTTTAGTTAAATTTGTTTAATTTGCGGATGAAGATCAACATCGCTGATGTATTGACTGAGATATATTAGCTTTAGTTTTAATAATTTATAAACTTGAAAATACTATAAATATATTTTACTAAACTACCTCAATGTTTTAGAATTGCATGACAGAGTTGTAGATTAGATGAGCCAATGCTTTTAATATGTTAAAATAAAATTGGGTCGGGTACACAAAACTGCAAAAATTATGTATTCTCATTTATATTGCACAGTTTCATTTTGAATTAGGATATTGTTTTGTAAAAATTGATTTAATTTCAGAAAAATGAATTAAGTATGATGGCCCAGCATTTGAACAAAAACACCATTTCAACACCAAAAACAACATCTTACCGGGTACAGTGGTGCTAACTCCTCTTTAATAATAAACACCAATCCATAATGTGTTAACTATCGGATACAAAAGCTGAACCATATAATCATCCCTTCTGTATGATACTCTCCGTAATCGAGTGGAAGACCAATATGATCGATATTTAGTCCTATTCTCTAACCTTCGGATTTTCCATTTGAACAGTTATTATCGGTTCCCACAATACCCTTAGTTAGTAAAACTCCCTTAATCCTTCAGTCGAACAAATACCCCATCAATTATTGTTATTTGGTTTTCTCATTCCTCATCATCTCTTTTCGAGAGCTTTAACTGTACTTTTAAATAAAATTCATTGCAACAACAAAAAATACAAACAGTTTGACCACAAATTTATAAACAAAGGTATGAATAACTTTTTGCTATACCTGAAACATGGAACGATAATTACCGTAGGGTGATTATTAGTAAAATATTATTTTGCGAGAAGAAAAGATTATAATTGGCAATTTAACGTAGCTAATCCGTATCGAATAGTTCATCTAACAGTACTAAATACTTAGGTCGGCCAATTTTTCCATCGCAATGGTGTAACGTCTCTTCAACACACACGGTGTAACATAGATTTTCTATAAGGTTCCCAAAGATTTTAATGTTTTTTAATTGTACATTTCTTAATTTTACAGGTCAGGCAGAAAATAAAGTATAAGAATTGATGAGCTTTATATGAATATATAACTTCAATTTCAATCCTCCAGGCCCTAAAACCAGATCTACCGCTAACACAAAACCGAATTATGATTCCACTTAAATTAGACGTGATTGAATACATTTACATATTTACAAGAAAAAATGTAAATGAACAAGTACCGTACCTAATTACTAATATTGAACACAACCGCTATAAAAATCTAAAACAGAAGCAAATGCGCAAAAAATGGTTAAATAATTTAAATTCCAAATACAAGAAAAATTCAATTGCATACATTAAAACGTGACCCTTTATGACCTTGGATGCCTCTGATTTTCAAATTAAACAAAAATAATTTATATTTTTAATGTGAAAGGTAGTTTTTGAAATAGCTACGTGATAGATACTTCTTGTATGCAAAATTAAAGGAGCTAGAAGTAGAAGCGAATTTAAACTATTCGAACCGAAATGAATTAAGAGCCAAAGGCCTAATCAACAAAGTTAATTGCTATTGAAACTGAACATCACGGCTTTGCTTGAAAAATTGTAAAAAATTTTTAGCTGAAACTGCACTGTCGATAGCGCTGGATTTTTGTATTTTAATTTCATTCAATAAATGTTGTAGCTTTATTTCTATTTAGAGACAACCCATTTTTAAAATGCATTATTTGATTATTATATTTTTTGGTATAAGCTGCTCTTAATGATTTTTAAATAATAATTTTTCTCGAGGTGATTCATTTAATCATCAAATCATATTCTTTAAGAGATTTCATAAGCCAATATTGTTTACATAAAGGATTTCCTGTTTCCTTCCTTGAACAATTGAATTAGATATTCTCTGTTCAACTGAGTTCCTGTGATTTAGAAGTGGAAAGTATTTAAACCCACCCAACAGTTTCAAACTAGTTTTTAAGGGCAGAATGTGAGTATCAGTACTTTGTCGTGTTTACCAGTTTCCACCTACTTTCTACTACTTCATAGTATTTTCGATTGACCCCACAATTGTATTAAATTTTATACAAACAGTCTGCTGATTTCTGCTCGTTTGCCATAATTCTTCAAAAAGAAAGATACTTCACTATTTCTACTAGGTGTTCTTGCAGATTTCTTGACACAATGCATAACTTTGGGATTGTTAAAACTCTTACATAGATATAAAGGTTTACTGTTGCTGCGTTTTTTTGAAACAGCTGCTCTAGACCGCAATAAATTATATATTTTGATTTTTTAAACAATTCCCATATTATTAAAATATTTGTGCTACGGATTTACTCAATCAAATACTAAAGAGCTTATACTAAATCAATATTTTGCATTATATATATTAGAGTACAACCGAGTTCATCAAAAAATTTAATAATTACTGAACGGACGAAACAGTGAAATTTTTTTAGTACACAATCTTTTGATTGTTTTTTACATTGTTCTTTACTTCATTTACAACTGGAAATTTGAAAGAATGAAAATGAAATGACTGAATTGTGTTTTTAATAAGAAAAAATGGATATCTTAATGTTTGCTAGTGAAATTAATTTATTTATTTTAATATTGGATAGTATTGTGTTTAATTATAAACCAAAAATTAAATGTCAAAATGATTGACTTGAAGTTAGTTAAAGTTATTGTTCTAAATTTTTTTATCTAAAGTTCCCTGTATTTTTCCTATATTTTATCGCGGTCTCGAACACCATATTTCAGAAAAACGCAGCTTGTGTAAATTAAATATAACACTGGATCCAGTACACTGCCTTATCAAACGCCTGTGTATTATTCATTTAAATTAGTCACCAACAATTTTCGGTTAAGCAGGTAATTTTAAATAATCGCATTAAAGTTCGTCGGTAACTGTGTCCTTAACATTGTGTGTATAAGCCTTCATGCCATACTTTATCGAAAACTTGAGCGTTGTCTACAAATGCTGGTGAGCAGTAGTACTTCTTTTGAATAAATGAGTTTTGATTTGATGATCATGAGGCGAATTGGAGGACATTATTGTGCAGACCATTTCAGCTTTCTTATAGCTTTCCACAGTGTGTAATCTGTTGCTGCTGTCACTGTAACTTCAATTAGATAGAATTGGACTCCCTCATGATGTTCCTTTGTTAACGCAATTTTTATTTAAATTTAATGTTCATGAGGTCTATGTAATTGCCATTGCCATTAGGTATTGATAGTACTGCTTCATCAATTTCAGATGTTGTCTTAATTGAGATGTTAATGAACACCTTCTTTTACAATAAATTTGCATTGAGCGAATTAGTGTAGTTGTTTCTGAAATAACACTCGCGTGCTTAGCGTTATTATGGTGATATTTTTTGTTACACGAAAGTCAATTAAATCGGGCATTTTTCATCTATCGGTTGACCAATATGTTGGTCTATCAGAAACGAAATCCTATTTCCTTCTTGCATACATTGCGACAACTTCTTATCTTTTGTTGAAGCTAACTGGAGCCCCATATTAAATAAAAACTTCTTATTTGGAAAGCTTTCACGGCCAGTTCCTCACTTATCTCTCAACACATAGGATTAAACAACGGTGAGCGATGATGTTTTGAAATTTTTACATTGCCTACAAACAATATTGTTATTTAAATTATTACTTACACTTACATTGTAGATATATACTTTTTAATTTTTGTGAATCGACCAAATTTTTCTGTATACTGCATTTTTGTTTATAGTTCCCAGTGCTCTAACTGAAGATTTTACGCAATTCACATAACTAAATTTTATATGGATTGCGATCGTTACTAGATTGTAATTTTTTGGAGAGAATAAACCTATCGCCACATTCCACGCATTAAGCCTTAAAGTTTGTGTTGTACTTTTTAATATTTTATACTCTTTTCAAACGGTTTTCCTCAAGAGGTAATGTGTTTGCTTCGTTTTGTCAATGCTATTTTGGACAATACTTTCATCACGTTTGGTCAACTGAATTAACTACAATTATGTTAATTAATTCTGCCCGATCGTTGCTTTCGTGTTATTGTAGGAAACTGAGACAAAATTGATGTTAAGAGAATAAACAATTTACGAGATCGGCCAGTCCGTCAGTGATAATATTGTCATTACGATTGTACTTTTTTCGTTACTTTTGAAGTATTGGGTATACAAATAAGTCTCCGCCGATTTATCAAAAATTGGGCATTTATTGTGAGAGAACGGTAGGTTATGTTTTATTCAAAGTGTTATCCTTCGCTAGCCACTACTTCTTCTCATTTTTCTTGCAGCATATAAATACCATTTCGGAAGAACGCTTTTTGAGGATATCCATGAATCAACCCGACTTTTAGTATCTTCATATGATGTGAAATTCTGCTCACAGGCCATGCGTCTTCGATCAAAACAAGTGCTAATCAGACGGGGCAATGTCTGGTGAATACAGCCGATGAGGAACAACTTCCCACTAGAGCCGTTCCCAAGTAGGTTTTGACCGACGCATGTGGACGAGCATTATCATGCAGGAGAATAATTTTTGTCGTCCTTGAGTGCTCATGCAGACTGGGAGAAGTCCATAATTTACAAAGAAAGAATAAATTATCGTACAATACTTTCAAAGAGATTTACTCATTTATTACTTTTAGTGAATCGGAATTATAAACGGAATCGGAATCTTTCTGCATATGGTTGGAAAAATGCCAATACAGAGCAAATTTGAAAATACTTATTAGTACATTTTTGACGACTATTGAAGATTGAACTTTGGGACCAGATGGAGGCTCAAGATGTTTAAGCAAAGTTATTCAAAAGATTAGAGAAGTTCGCATCAGGCTCCGTGACGTTGTCAGTAAATCCGAACTAAAACCTATGAACATTTTACATCAGTGTAGATGGGCAGTCATCAGTTGTTCTCCAGGAGTTAACGAAGTGGTGACATGTTCTAAAATCACCTACGATATTTTATCGAAGTTTATGTCTCTTTTTGATTGAATTAAATTGGCGACTGTTTCGTTTATCGATTATTTCTTTTTTGTTGCTATCACAACCTACTAGAAAAAATGTGAACAACCTCTGTCCCTACTAATTTCGTTCAAGCATCGAAAATAAAGTAGAAATATCATGATCTTTTAATCTAGCAGGCTGGTAGGTTATATAAAAAACTGAAACAGAATCAAATATCATTCTAGAGAAACGAGGCTAAACTTCGATAAATCATCGAAAATGTGATGGTAGAACATATCACCACTGAATTGCTTAGCTCACAACCTTTGTCTTAGGCCATTTCTGTAATTGCAAAAATGCGAAGAGTAGGCAGTTCTCTTTTATACCGAGGATGTTTTTTGTTCAAAACCTTGAAAAACTAGGGAATACAAATTTGTAGTTAGAATATAGTACAACACACTAGTAGTATGTTGTTATGTAAACTAGAGTCAAAATCTACATTTACACGTAAAGAATATTTCCTAGTTAACACAACAAAATGTTTTATTATCTGAGGGGGTTCAAATTAACCCGAGCAAGTTAAAGTCTGCAAGAACTAAGAAATGATTCATGACAAAATCGATAACATCAGTAAGAAGCTGGTACCTCTCGACCGATAAAAGGTTTATAATGATAAAAAAAGTATGTTAATATTTGCTGTTTACTTTATCGAATGGAAGTACCCAAACCATTGTCTTGGCCTTGTTTTACGATATAATGTTTAAATATGTAATTTCTACTAATAAAAAGATTTATTTAGTTTTTAATCGGTACAATGAAATATTTTAATTTAAATTTCTATAGCATCTACCAACTTAGTTTGTTTTATCATCGCAGATATAGCTGTCATTAAAATGAAAAAGCATACATTTTTGTCGTATGGTTTATATTTTGATATCGACCGATATTATTAATATTTTTTGTTAAATGGAAAAATCGCGTTGAACAGCATAACGAAATATGCTAATTTAACTATAAAACACAGAGAAATCTTCATCGGATCCTTACAGCCCTGATTACCATAATCAGTTCATACCAGTTCATACCAATTGCAAGTAATCCCATAATAAGATAAAACTAGTTCTTACTCTTTTCTGGAAATTTATCGACATAACTGTTGATGATTTTTAAGTGTAAAATGGTTGATTTCACGATCATTGAAATTTAAATATATCACGACCGGTTAAACATAAATACCATCCGGAGGCATAGAAATATAAAATTAATTGTCATAAATCTGCAAAATTATGATTTATTTTAAAATTTTCACTACGTTAAACAATTTTATGTATAAACTCGCGCTATTCTAGAGACCAGGCTAATTTTTGAATTTCACATTTTTAAATTCAAGGTTTACGACCTAATTTGTGGCGACATAATATTAAAGAAAAACAAGCGACCTTCTCTTTGAGCATCGTAAACCGTTTAAGAATAACAAGTTAGTAAAATTTCGTAGAATGAATCAGCTGTTTCCCAACTATTATCAATTACTAAGCAAAACAACTATACTGTTACACTACTTTTCGTACATATACAGTGGCTGCACAAATATTTAAGTAAATGTCAACATTATATAATGTGTATTTGGAAATGCGGGAAACAACAAACCATATTTAACTGTGCTAGTTTTAATTTCTTGACCTGTCCCAATTAATATACCCTGGAAAAATCAATTGTACATAAAAACGCCAATAATACGAAAGATAATCGTTAATTTAAGGATCATATAACAAAAAAACAGAAAACAGCCCACGCCTTACATTTTATTTGCACAAATCGATTCCACTTTCACAATAAACAATAAAATAATCGAGGTGCCAAATACTCTTCATTTAAATGTATTTAAAAGTAAAGAAAAGTTCGAGGCCACTCCTATTAACTCAAAATTTATTATACCGTTACATAATTTGCAGAATTTAACTTGTAAATTTTTGTCCAATTTTTGAATAAATGCAAATTTAAAATCTTGTTTGCTCGTTTTTAAACGTGACACCATTTAATGAAGGATGAAAATCGATTATGATTTATTGGTGCGCGACCATTTCGATAATCCAACATAATGTTTAACTACGATGTCTACCACGGTTTTGTTTGTTAGCAAATTGAATAATAGCATATCCGGTGTAAACATCCGACTGAAACAGTTTTTGCGCAATTTTAATTAACAACTTAGTTATTATTATTGCAAATGTATAAACATACACATTCTGTTATAATATGATCTGAAGCGTAACAACCCTGGTGAGATACCGCACGTCTCTCTGATACATATCTGTGACCAACTTTTCTTGCAGACATGTCGCCTACTTTTATTGACTCAGTATATTTTAATATAATTTTTAGCGAATTTTTATATTTCGTTAAGATTGATGTGGGTAAGGTACATGAGTATCTTCAAGAATTCTCGTTTTTCTTTTAAAAATATAAAAACTGAAGGCGAATAGGCGATATTACATTGTGTGCAATTTTCAATAATCAATAAATAATTAATTCAACCTTAAAAAATTGTATTCTAACGTTTATGTGATATACTGGCTATTTATACGTACGAATTTGCGCTTTTGTATACACAGATAAAGGAATTGCATACTTGAATACTAAAAAGTAAGAATTTCAAAAATTACCTCGTACTAAAATCTAAATAAATCTCTCGAGATACAGGCATGTGATTAGATAATGTGATCATGTAATACATGTATGTATACTTCAATCGATATCACAAAAATGAGTTACTAAAATACTACGTATAGTATATATGAGGGTGATTTTAGCTCACACGTGGTTGCTCGACAAAATTACTGCGCGCTATCGATTCAGAAATTTGTAGAGTGATTTGTTAAGTTATTTACTAGATAACAAACTGTGCAAAAGTTATTAACAAGCTTTAATTATTTGCTGTAGATTAATGTGAAATTGTTAATATTTGTTTTAACTTAAACTCCTTACCCATATTGTGAATGAACTTTAATCGTTAAATAAATATTTAATCTCGCGTATCAAAATCGCTAAATACGAGAGATAAGACTAATTTCTGTGAACACCGAAGGTTACCTGACCATTCATAATTTATTTTTATCCTATGCTATTCAATTTTCAAGTGTTTATTGTTTCAAATAGTTGGCCAGATCTTATCAATTCGGTGTCGAATATTATCATCGTAAGTGAGCAGGACTTGAGATAAGAAGTTGAAGATTGGAAACGTTGTGCAAAATATATTTTCACATATCGATATCCGTGCTCGTACGTGATATAATTTGCCAGTCAAGGCTACATAATATATGTATATACATAAACATTATATCTAATATTATTCTAATTGAAACATTTTATCGATTTAATAAAATTTGTTGCCGTTTCGATCGCTTCGTTTCTATTTTAAAGAAATACAACAAAAAATATATTTCAATTACCTAACTTTGAAATACAATATACATATTTAGATATTGATTGTTTATATACGAATTCAATTAAAGTTGTTAGAAATGGAGTAGAGTACTTATTGGAAATGCTAATTTTATATTGTCGAATAAGTTTTAAAATTCGAATCTGCGCGTTTTCTTTTACCTGTGAATTTAAATGGAACGTCTTTGCTTGAAATTCGAAATATTGTGGAATGAAACAAATTATTGCGTTATAGGTGTGAAGTTAGAAATCATTGAAATATGTCGTACAACAAAAAAGGAGAATTTAAACAGTGTGAGATATTGGATAAGAAGAAATGGTAAAAATATAATCATAATGAGTTATTTTTATTTAAATCGCCTGGTTACCGGTCAAATTAATAATAAAAAGCCGTACACATAAAACTAAAAATTGTGAGTAAATTCCATATAAGTTTCATTATGCCTTTATGTATCAAGCTCAAAATGACAGAATGCTTTAAATTGGAGTGATTTAAGAAAATTAAAGAATAATGTTTTGGTCAGTCTTTTTAGTTCAAATTCGGCTGTTTCTATCGATGTATGTATGTACGATGGATGTATGTAGTGATACAGTTATAGATAAAATATCTAAAAAAAAAGTTGTCTTCAATTTCACACTCGTCAGGTCTTCAATTTCACCGGATCGTCGAACAAAACATTATTCACCAAATGTTTTTCTTCAGAAAGTATTTTATTTGATAAAAAAATTTAATATACGAGGACGAAATGAGAAGTCTGGTAAAAATGAAACAAGGAATAATATTTTCGGCCAAAAAAAAATTTATTTTTCATCGTAGTCGCCTGTTAGCACGATACACTTAGTCCACCGTTTTTCCAATTTTTCGATCCCTTCCGAATAATACGATTTCTCCAACCCTTCAAAATAGGCGTTTGTTGATCGATGATCTCCTCATTAGAGCCGAATCTCTTTCCGCCGAGCCATGGAAGAAATTCCAAGCGTAATTCATGGATTTTGGCTATGGCAACTACACACGTGTGCACTCGTGCAATGTCTTGATGAGAGAGAACTTTTTTCTTCGCCAAATGCGGTCGTTTTTCTTTCAAAACGTCGTTGAAACGGTATTGGAAGCTGCAGTAATATTCGCCGTTGACTGTTCTCCCCTTTTGAAGGTAATCGATGTGGATTATGCCGCGTGCATCGCAAAAAACTACGGCCATGACCTTGTTGCGCGATAAAACCGCCTTAGTCTTCTTCGGCGCAGATTCGCAAGTAGAAATCCACTGTTTAGACTGTTTTTGGTCTCCGGTGTATAGTGATGGATCCATGAATCATCCACAGTTATGAAACGACGCAAAAACTCCTTTTTATTTCGCTTGAACATCGCCAAACCTGCCTCTAAAGTTGTGACACGTATACGTTTTTGGTCGATTGTAAGCAAGCGCGGCACCCAACGCACGGATAGCTTTTTCATCTATCTATGTGGTGACTTCATTTGGGCGTCCTGAACGTTCGGCATCAGTTGTGCTTGTACGACCACAACGAAAATCAGTAAACCACTTGTGAATCATTTTAATCGATGGTGAAGTCCCCATAATATGTATCAAGCTTTGTTTTGGTTTGCGTAATAGTTTTTCCACGCAAAAAATAATGTTTAATTAATACACGAAATTCACATTTATCCATGTTTGCAAAAAAACAATGGGTTGTCTGTTTTCAATGGCTGCCAAAACTGAACTAAATGGCAGATCTGTCTGAAAATTTTAATTTGGTCTAGTGACAGACACATGACATCTGGGATTTGCGATTGCGGCGCCCTCTGTTGCAATTTTACCAGATTTCTCACTGAGGCCTTATTAAGTATTTTTATATGTAATTTAAGCATGGCACACTTAAAAAATTGTATACAAAACATGCGCATTCAGCTTAATAGCCTACATAAACAAATTCGACGCACAAGACACAGGGCCTTGCGCTTTGAAATGTCAAACAAGTAAAATCCATTAAACTACATAGAATAATATATATTAGATGTATGACTTACTCGTAATTGTTGCAAATTTATTTTATATAAGAAAATAAAGAACAACGAATTTAATTTTGGGAATATTGTCCATCGTTTTTTATGACCTTGCCCTCATCTCTCAGGCGTATGTTACCTGATGCCGTCGCGAAAGAAACTTGCAGGTCTCGACGCGATAAAGTCATCGACAAATTTACGCGCATCGTCCAGCGTTTTGAACTGATTATCCACTAAAGCATGCACCTTCAAAGTTTTTGAATTTTTCCCATTTGGCGCAAGCGTTTGGAAATAGTTGTTTGAGTGACTCCTAGTTGAGGTGCAAGCTCTTGTTGGGTTTGCGTTCTAGTGCTTGCAATTCCGAAACATCAGTTCTTTAAACTTTCGAGGCTGTCCCGGGCGCGGCTGGTCACAAAGATCGAAATCACCACTTCTAAAACGTTTGTAACAATAATTACACATTTCATAAGACTCAACGTCGGCACCAAGAATACTACAAATTGATTCTCGCTTTGCTTTAGAAGCATTTTTTCTTTGTTAGAATTCGTATAGAATGTAGTGCCAAATGTGTTGTTTACCAGTTGCCATCGTAAACGCTACTGTTCAGAGCGGTTATGTAACTCACGTAGAGTTGTCGTTCGATGTCCTGAAACCTTGTGTCGGACCCTGTAAAAAGCGCAACGTACCGTGAAAATATTTATATTTTAAACATAATTTTAAGCTCGAAGAAAAAATCTGTAAAAATTAATTCATACACCTAATACAAAGCCGCAACAAGAAATTTTGCGTAGTTAATTTTAAATTTTTTTTCTAACCCTCTGGATTTGAAATGTCATTGTGTTTTTAGAAATCATTTGCCTTTTATTTGTCTTTCTTTTGCAATAAATAATACGTTTGTTAGACAATTAGATTTACAATCAATCCTCCAAGTCAGAAAGAACAATTTTTTAATAAAGTCCTATAGTAATACATACATAATGGATTTCCTAAAAATACATTGCATTAAAAAACTTCTTGAAGTGTTTTGCGCATCTTTGACAGTTGCGCGGGACACACCCGTTGAATTTATTTTGACTGGAAATTTCTTCTCACCAGATATATTTCCAGCTTTCAATACCGATTTTTATTATCGATAAAATTTGCGCCTAATTCTTATTAACACTTTTCGTGCACACTTATTATGCTCTCACGGAAAAGTTTGTTACTACGAAAACGGGTTTAATAACTTTAACTAAGTAAAATATTCGTGGTATTTTCTAAAAATGTAACAGTATTGTCATCTTAACCTTAAACAAGTTTGCGGTTCAGTTAACATTATTGAATTAGTAATTGTAAACTCAACTCAACCATTTTGCGTTTAAATTAAAGAATGCAAAGCGGTTCTATTTGCTGTATGCTGCGTACATGACATTAAAACTCAAAACCAGTCAAATTTCGTGAAATGCTTTATGCCTACTAGTTCCATACTTGAGTTTTGAGATGAAATATTTTTTACTTTGTATTGAGAAAAAGCAATAGTAACTATAACTTCAGTACGATATGATGATTTTTCCGAACTAACTCCCAGTCCCAAAGTCATGTACGAACCAGTAGTGAAAACGTCCCCAGATCTTTCTTAAGTTACAAAAAGTAACGAAAAAATAGTAGTAGTTAGTAGTTAATTAGTAGTTATGTCAAAAAACTGCGAAATTTACTTTGAAGTTAGTTCTTTAGTTTCTTCCTCCAACATTAATTAATTTTTAGTGCAAATTCCACCAATGTAACTACGCCCAATGTATGAAAGTATTTGTTTTTATTGTGGCAAATTACTTTAAAGACTGCAATTTAATTGTACTACATACTTCAAAATAATAAAAACTTTGTCCGAAAAATTTGAAAATTTTTTCGTGTACGAATTTACTTTTTAGACTGTGAAAATTACTTGAAAGTTTTTTTTCATTAAATTCGTCACTTTAAAGGTTCTGATATGTTTCCGCCCTTTATTTAATGCAGACAATTTTACATAAAAATAAGGAAAAGTCAAACATACTGTATTGATTTTTCGTTGCTAAAAACATAACTTTCACGGTCAAAATGACCAGGTTGCCATTAATTGTAATACCTTTATGTATATAATTTTATTTATTTTAAATAAAATATCGTTATTCTATAATTAAAACTGTTTTATTATATAATTCAAATATTCATTTTTAAAGTACAAAAATGTAATAAGATAGACAATTTATTAGATTTATTATGATTTTCTGTTTTTATCATACCATTCATTAATTTTTTTTTACGTTTTGTACGCAACCAATTTTGAAAGTCATTTTAAAGTAAATATTATGTAAACACACTAAAACGTCAACGAAACTGAACAATCATTCCCCATTTAGGTAGAAAACGGGTTCCTGCTCACCAATTTACGACGGTAGCTTAGCGTTTTCACTGGTGATAGTGACTGGCTTTCCAAACTGTTGCTTGGGATTATTTTTATTGCATAAATTATAAATTTATTTACAATATTAAAATTATTAATTTAAAAATGAAACACACAAACAAACTGAATGCGAAATTAAAATAGAGAATGTAAAAAGTAGACAAATAGAGATGCAAGCGATGTAATAACTTTCATAGTTTAAACACCCGGTTTTTAAAGTCTATTTAGGTCGCAAGCGAAAGCACCCATTGGAATAACTCTTCCTTATGCTATATCTCTATAAATGAATACACTTATGTGCAACAATTTTCTAATTTCTCTTTTAACGTTGCTTAAAGGTTAATTAATTGTCTTAAAATCTTAATAGGTAGGCAAAGAAATGAAAATACTTTAGTAATTATATGATATTTCTTCATTCTGACTTCTAAGCTTGATCCAAGTTTATTAACAAGGCCACAATTCAATTTGAGATCAAACGTAAATAGATACATAAAAACAAATTTATCTCAGTGCGGTTAAATGTGCCGAGTACGAGAGGAAGCACGGAGATTTTTTAATTATTACGATGCTCATGCTCCAACGGTTTGCCAGATGTTTTGAAGATATTAAAAATATAAGTAATTATTTTTAAAATCAACGCAAAACGTAATTAGACGCGGTTAAATATTGCGGCTATTGGTTTTGCTTCTGACGTCCGTCTTAAAAATTGCGTATTGCGTCTGTAAAACAATATACTATAATGTAGTATTACATCACATAAGAATGAGGTTTCCTTTAACTATCGTCGCAGTATGTACTCGTACTACGAGTATTAATTGTTTAAAGAAAATTTGTTAATAAAAATAGAAAAAAATCTGTAAAATTATTGGGCTTAGTTTCATTCCCTGTGGTGACTATATCTAATAAAGAAATGTTTAATATCCTCACGGACTGTCAGGAAAAAAAATCTAAAAACGTCAATTGTTTAAGAAAATTAGAAAAGGAAGTTAAAGAAATGGTTCATGATAGTAAACTGATAGTTGCATTGCATGCGAAATATCTTTCAAACTTTACTCGTAGTATAAAAACCGTACGGTAAAATAATGACGTTTTTCTGCATCAAATGTAAAATGTCTCTACATGTAATGATTTGACAAGTAGAATTATTTTACATAAAGGATGTTTCAAATTAATTGTATCGTGCGCTGTATGGCATGTGGACGTTTTCACCAGCATCATGTTTGAACACATAGTTCGATGATTCCATCAGCCCATAAAGCACACCGAATGGTAACTTTTTGTGGATGTAGTAGTTTTTGAACAATGACTCGTGGATTGCTACTGAGAAAATTGAAGTAGTTAGCATAGTACTAGTAATAAACATAGAAAACCGTCGAGCGGAAAAATCTTAATATACAAAATATTTGTCATTGATAAAACAATCAATCCTGCTTTTATAGTGGTAAGTATAAAACACTTTTTACTAAAATAATCATAATGATAGTCAAAATGAATTATCCAACCTCAAATGAAGTTATCGATCAAATTTTTCATTCCTATTACTTCTAAAAAAATTAATACCTCATTGAAAACTTTTTCCAAACATAATAAAACCTATTCAATTAACAAAACAACTATTTTTAAAATAAAAAAAATTTCAAATAAAACTATTTGCAATAAATATAAAACAAACTTTTTAAAAATCAATTAAAACTTTTTTCCATAATGTTTATAATAATTTATATAAGTCTCAAGTGTTACAGAACATCCAATTTGGTTGAGTAGTTGGTCCAATTTGGTTGAATCGGCTTGTGAAGTTGATTCGATAATTTTAAGTTGGTCGTGTTGGGTAGTAATTTCATCCAACCGACCATCCATTCAACCAAGTTGGATATTGAACGAAATTTCGGCATTAACGGAAAACAAAACACTGGAAACAAAAACTAATTAAAAGCAGAAAAGCAGAAGTGACAACAACATCAAATTTGGTTGGGCCGATATCATGGTCCGACAAGTTGGAACATTTGCAGTTAATGGTTAAAACTATTTGCTAAACAAGTAGTTACCTCTCTCGTTTTGTTGGACGAAATAGACATACGTCACTTAAATTGGAAATTGTTTTACAGTATTTCTAAGTTGAAATAATATTAACCTTTGGAATTAGATCGGTATGAACTAGAATTTCAAGTAAGCAACGATATGTGGTTCGTTATGAGGAAAAGGCGGTTAGCAATAAGACTACTGAGGAAAAGCACACTGAGTACCTAACTAAATAAAAGCTATTAAATTAGTCTTCCTTTTACCATACTCTAGTAACGTAAACCGAATCAAGCTGGTTTTTAAGTTAGCGCACAAATTCTCGTAAAGGAAACAAATTTTGAAAAAAATGTAAATTAAATCTTAAAAAATTTGAAATTTCAAAAATTCAAAAATTGAATTTTGAAATATATTTTTCTGAAATTGAAAATGTTTTGTATTTATGAAAAATAGTTTTATTTGAAATGAAATTAATTTTATTTATTTTAGAAATGTGTTGTTATTTTGTTAATTGAAAACACTTTCTTATATTTGGGAAAAGTTTTGTGGATGGTGGAAAAAGTTTAACTTAACTAGAAATACTATACGTGCAAACAACTTACTCGGTTTTCATATTGTTTTGCGCAGCTAACAATTCAAACGAATTTAAAGATAGTATATGATAAAAAGTATAACAATTAATGGAGAAAAATACACCCAGCACTATAAACGTTGATATCGGAATGAAATAGATTCAAATAAATCTAATAATAGAGAGAGAAAACAAATATAATAATATAGGTTTCTTTTATGCAGTTACCCTCACCTAACCTCTTGTTTGGTACGTTCATTTAAAATATTTTTATTTTATTTCTATATTCTCAGTTGACCAGCCGTCGATATAAGAAATATTCATTGCACATGTCACGGATGTTTATTTTACAAGTGTTTTCAGATGGAATTTAATACTTCTATGACAAATAATAGTTAAGTATAAAAAATATGAAATTATGAGTAAATGATAAAACACACTTGGACTGAACAACAAAACAAATCCAAACATACAAATAGTATTTTCTGGTTGAACAATATACCGCCATATATAGAATACGGTGAAAGACCGAAATCAGTAATGTTCAAATAAAAATTGGAAAAACCAGTTTTACTGGTCCGGAATCTACGAAATGAAATCCTATATTCCCAAACTGATTCTTCCTTCACCCCACGAACTACTCTTTATGGTCTTAGCGCAGTCATTTGGAATAGTAGGGCCAAACGGCTTTACTAACGTCCTACTAAGAGCTAGCAGGAGCTAATTGCGTCCCTCATGTCACCGAGCCCTCTGATGACGAATAAGTGAAACTACGAGGATGTAGGGGAAGGTTAGTTCCATCACAGCCAAGGATTTTATAAAATTTATCTAAATTGACAATAGTCCAATTAAACAAATTTTAAAATTAATTAAACATAAGAATTTTATGAAAATTAAAATAAGACTATATATTCAGAAACCGGTCAGTTACGGGTACAATTCGACGATGAATGTACAAATATGTAATTATAATAAGCCGTTCCCAAATGCGCCTGTGGCGCCAATCACACAGGAAGGATAATCTAGAAAAGTTTACGTTGTGTGGAGTTCACTAAACGCTGACAGTAAACAAGAGTTCAGAAAACCAAACCTGAACCCGGATCCTACTTTTACGTAGGATTTTTAAAAATATCTGGACATGTACTTACATGTCCAGATATTTTAAAATAATTAATTAAAGTTTTTAAGGTCTTATGTTTTTGATTAAAATTTTAGACAAATATTTCGTAATTTTAAAATTATTCAATTCGAAAATGTTAGAAATACAAAAAGCTATTTAGGTATCGACTTATTTAAACAAAAATATTGGCAAACTGTTTTTCAGGGACGCATATAGTTCATTGATTGAAGAATCACTGAAGCAGCATTTAAGAATCCCGAGGAAGAAAAAAATGAAAATATTTCTTTATTTGCTGCCACACGTCTTACAAGGTAAGATACCGAATTTCCCTAACCTAAAGCTATTAATCTAGATTAACTAACAACCATGCCTTAGAACAAGATTTACAATTAGTAAAAAACTGCTTTACAAATAAGTATGTTAGGATAGAAGCCCAGATTTGTAAAATCAGTAGAGCTGAGCGTCGAAACATGTTTTGGATTACATCTACTTTAATAAAGACGATTTTACCTTGCTTCAACGATTTGTTTTCATACAAAATTACTTACAAGGTTGCAATGTTTTAAACATGTTTTAAACAAAGCGATTTGTTTTAAATAAGTGTTTAATACGTGATTTTTCGAAAAAAAAGTTTTATTTGTTTAAATTAACTTTAGTTAAAATCTTAAAAAATATAATACCTCTTACTTCAAATACGTACAATAAAATTAATGCCCCTATTATGGTTCTCGCCTCACCATCGCTTCACCACTCTTTCGCCGTGATACTTAGATTCGTGTGAGCAATATTTTAGTATTATGGTTCTCACCTTTATTTTGGCGAGAGACATACTCTCTCTCGCCGCATTATTTTTGGTTGTTATTTGTTCTTGTTAAGTTGGTTAGCGTAAAAATTATTGAAAAAAACTTACATTATCGCTGGTAGCCATTATTTTTTATTTGTCCTGTAACCTTCAAAAACTTTATTCGTACTACATTACATTCATCACCTAAAAATTTTAGGCGATCGTTTTTTACACATCACTCTCTCACATCGCTCTCACGGCGAGAATCATAATACAAAAATATATATACGGCGACTCACCGTCGTCTAGTGACGCGTAGGCGAAAACCATAATAGGGGCATAAATAAATATTATTGGCTACAGAATCCATACTCACCAGTCAGATTGAGTCAGCATCATTTATATAAGACGTATTGGGCTTTGTTTTCGGTTTTGTTTCTTTGGTTCAATGATTTTGTAACTAACTTGGCAGCCTTTTCGTCTCCCAATCGATGGCGTAGACAATTTTATGATTATTTAAATATGAAATGATGGTTAACTAAGTTAAGCCTTCTTTTAAGGAAAATATTAAAACAATGTTTGGCAATCGGAAGATTACATTCAACTTACTTTGCCGGCCACTAATCATTTTATGAAATTTGTTTTCAAGTTTGCTAATATTTGGGTCCCTCCTAAGAGAATATTTTCGAATTAATTTACCCAGTCGGAATATTATCCTTAGTAGGGGAAAAAATTTAAAAGAATATTCAAAGTAGCCGGTGAAAAATTCGAATAATATAAATAATTCCAAAGCAAACCATATTCCGATTGGGGAAACTTCCACCGAGTTCAAGAACAGGGCCCCAGATAGTTCCTTTTTACAATTTTTGCATTTCCCACAATGATTTTCTTGTCTAAATTTGCGGTCAACCAAATTGATTATTACTTCAAATCCCTCGTTCACAGATGGCACTAAATAAACCAAGTCTGGAGTTTAATTAAAATTTGCTAAATAAATTAAGATTTATTAATTTCTTAAGCACTTCTAATCCAGAATTGATAAATCTGAACCAAATTTTCTGTTTAGAATTAAATATCAGATGTATTTTGGTTATGAACCTTAGATACACCTATCTATACTGGTATGAACGCACCATCAATTTAGTTACTCGGAAATTCGGATAAAAAATCGGCGTCAGGCGCACAGCATTAGCAGTAAATTTTTCGATTTTCCCTACAATTTCAATGAACTAATGCCCAATACTGTTTTTGTGTGACCATACCAAAACCAAAACTAAAAGCAATAATCAATAGAATAAAAATGTAAACTAGAAGTGGAAGAGGAGCAACCAGATTTAATTATAATTTAAAATTCGATTTTTTATTTTGTTTAGTGTGAATATTGAAGTGAAGGAGGAAGGTTATCAAATTTCTGGTTGGTGGTGTAATTTTTTAAACTGATGAAATAAGCCAATTATTTTATAATGCACCATTTTACACCAATCTTGAATAAATATGATGCAGGTAGTAATGAATTAAACTTATGGACTAAATTTTCCTTTTAAATAACAATTTTATTTATAATAAAGAAACTATAGTGTACTGTATAAGGATAATAATTATGGACTTGTTACACAAGCTTCTACACATTTTTATTTTATTTTTCGTTTACACATCGTTTCGTTTTTATTTATGAAAATATTTTGCTTTATTCATGCACAATACCATGATATAGTCGACCGAAAATTGTGTATGTGTTCCAACAATATGTCCTGTAGAATACATTTGTATTGGTTTCACACATACTATATAAATAACTACATATATATGTACATAACTATGTAACTATATAAATGACTACATACAAAACCAAACACAATCATATTCTATCTGTGGGACGATCATATCTTTGGTGCCATTTAGAAGAAAAATTTAAAAACACAATATCAGTAACAAGGAACAGCTAAAACGGGCGTAGTGAGAAGAATGGAGCAAAATTGAGCCAGCTTATTGCGAAAAACTTGTGTCAAAAAATAAAGGACTTCCTACCAAATATTAATTCTCTGATGTATCAGTGATATTGTTAAATTTAACTATTAAAACACGTCCAAGTTTTATTTTGATGTAAAATTGGAATTTGTTTGTTTATTTTGTTTTCATAACATTGTTAAAATTTATTTTGTTGTTGTATTTAATTTTTTCTTATGTCAACTAATCATACTAAATAATAGTCGTTTGTATTTTATAATTCTGATAAAAATTGCATGTGTGTTTCGTTGTTAATTTTAATTTTGTTACTGTCCGAGTTTCATTTTGAGCCACTGTCTACTTCGATCGTTTAGGAGAGACAGATTTTTTTTAAACCGTCGACATAGCGATACGTCATCGTTTTAGGTAATAGACCCGAAGTAAAAATGGCCTTGGAAAACATGCATCATGTTTAGAGCTGTAGTTTGTACGTCCGTTTAGTTTTCTTTCCTTTTGTATTGAGAAATCTTAATAAACTTATGTTTAAAACAATATTAAAACATGTTTTAAACACATTTTATTTGGTTTGTTTTATACATGTTTTAAACAAAAAAGTGTTTTTTGTTCTAAATTAAAAAAAAAAATTCAACCCTGATTACTTAAGCTTGCTTTACCTATTTAACTTGTAAGTTGTACGCTGTTCTTTTGCACCTCCAATTTTGTTGAATGCCATAACAAAATTACGCATGTGTAAAGTTTAATGTTTGCTTACAAATAAGTACCAATTGTTTTTCCTCTACCAAAATTTTTATGTCGATAAATAAATAAATTTTCATACATATCGCACCCCGCATTCAAGACTATTGTATAGCGATTTACATTAGTTTTCCACTAGTCCTGTGGTATATCAGATTATGCAATATTTATCGACTTATTTTGTCAGTCACCTCTTATATACCTCCCTCAAAAGTTAATTGCTAGAATGTAAAATCAACTGTTTCCTAATTTTGAATTATTTTCATATTATATTACGTTAAGTTTATGTTTTAACCAATATAGATGTAAAAAAACCTACTAAAAATGTGGTCACATTAAGACAATTGTTTGTAATATTTTTACAAATCATAAAAAATGTAATTAAAATTTCAAAACGTTCCGACGAAAATCGTCTTTTTCGACTTACCATAGTCATGAATGGGCGGTACGATATGATACAATCTCTTATCCTTAATTCTCTTCAGGTTTACAATATTTTTAGATTTGTTACTGTGACTTTGTGTATAAGTTTTTAACATAGGATTCCTCAAAAGAAAATTCGATGTCGGGAATGATTTAAGAATGAAAAAGTTAAAATATTTTATTGGAGCTGCTTTCTAAATGTATCCCTTTTTCTGACTACAGCATGTTTGAAAGAAATATGAAGAAAACTTGTACACTACATCGCACTGTGGCTACGGAGGTTTATTATAATTGGATGCATTTCGTTAGGGGAAAAATTATAATTAGTGCAATATTTTTACGTGTACTATCAACATATTAATAGACAAACAAAATTGATTAAGGCGAGGCTCAGAGACAGTTTTTTTTCTTCAAATCCTTTAGAAGTTTCTATAAGTTGGCCCCTTTTTACGGAACGAGGGTTAAACTTACACAATTTCGGCGCTATATCAAATTTTCACACATTTATTTATTTTGTTTATTCCGCTATTACGATTTTTGCCGAATAGATGTACGAATTGAGGTTAAAAAGGCATGCAATTCTAACAACGGTATCGCATAATCTCAGTAGGTAAATTTCACAAATATCGTTGCGATTTTAAATTTGCAAAAAATAAAATTCTTCAGGTTGCATACTAGCTGAGTAAATCGTTTACTATGGTGAAAATCGAATTTAATACAAATTACTTAAAATTGACTTTTCTTTTACTCAATTGGCACACAGCCAAAAATTAATTTGTTTTTTTCCACCGGAAAATACTTTATTTTAATTGAATTCGTTGTTTCTAAACGAAAATTGGTTTTTTGTTTTCAGCACTTTCGTAATTTGCTTCTCAGCTCGATAACTCATGATTTCAACAATCATTCAAATAAAATCAAAAATTAAGAGAATTTGAGTAATCAAATTGAAAAATTTAGATTTAAATTCTGTCACTTTTGTTTCCATTGAAGAAGACAAAATTTCGTAATTACTAAAATTAAATACGTTCTTAACAAAGTGTTGCTCTGTTTAGTTTTTAGTATTTTAAAACCATTTTATTTTTTAGATAAAATTTTTTAATTCGTTATCTTCAAATCACGGAACACTAATTCAATTCGTTGACAGTAAACATCTTACGATTTTGTTTACTTGTTTTCAAATAGTTAAACAAACGAATAGGAACAAAAACAAAATTCTTGTAGGTGCATACTTAAAAATTCAATGACATGATACGCAATTCGGGGAACAAATTCCATTCATTTTCATTTGGATTATGGATTCATGCAAAAAATACAATCAATTTGGAACCAAAACCAATTTATTACGGTACTTGTGACGTACTTCATAAATACTTTTCTTATTATTTGGTGTAATGGGGATCTTTCATCGTGGCTCATCCATCTAACTCGATTGGATTTAATGAACCCGATATAATGTGTCAGTTTGCAAAAATGTTTAATTTCATGATTACTCATTTGAATTCGATATTTTGAAATTTTCCATAAGGTATAAGAGAGAGCGCTATTAGGTTCGTCATTTTATTTTTCTAAAAATGGTACATTTTTATGAACACGTGTGAAGTTTCATGTAGATCTATCAACTCATTCGTGTATTAACAGCTGTTCAAAGTTGACGTGTCACAATATTTTTTAAAATGGAAAAAACTGAATATCGTGCAGTGATAAAATTTTTAGTTTTGGAAGATGTAGCACCAAAATAAATTCATGAACGATTGTTAAGTGTATTAGGACTCCACCTTCAATTAGGACAGTAGAAAGATGAGTTGCTGAATTTAAATGTGGTCGTACAAGTCTTCAACGCCAGAAATCTTAGCAAAAATAGAGCATATGGTTTTTGAAGATCGTCGATTAACCGAGAGAGATTTAGTAGAAGATCTAGGGATCTAATTAGGCAGTGCGAGCAATATTTGGATTGAAGTTTTAGATTTTAGAAAGGTGTATGCACCACAGAACACATTCGAATGCGACTTTCTCAACAATTGGAGCGTTATAGAAAGGATAAAAATGATTTTGTGCGTCGTTTCGTCACTATGGATGAGACCTGGGTCTACCACCGTAATCCTGAATCAAAACAAGAGACTAAGGAGTGGTGTGAACCCGGTACTTCGGCTCCGAAGTGAGTTAGGGTCCAGAAGACCCATTAGTTTTTTGGGATGTAAAAGGAATTTTTCTCGTGGATTACCTCTAAACTGGTACAACAATGTTGTAATCTTTTGAACCAGCTGGATGTAAAAATTCGTGAGAAAAGATCTGGTTTACAGAAGAAAATAAATAATTTTTCATCAAGACAACGCAGAGTGTGTGCTCACACAACTGAAAAAACCATCGCGAAAATGAGAGTGAATTAAAGTACGAATTGTTGCAACATGAACAGGTAATAGAAGCCGTGGAAGCGTATTTCGGCAGTCTTCTAGATTGAAGTTCAGGGCGATTGTATTGAATAATAAAATGTATTTCAAACCATTAAATCGAAGAACACGACAACCTGAATGACAAAGCTTAGTGAGCAACCTAATACTTGATAGAATTTATATTTTATAGGTGTTGAATTCAAATTAATGCGTGATCGTTTTCCGCGATGGTGAAGCGTTATTCAAAAATAAACTTGACCTCTGCGCTTGAAGAACTAAGAAATAAATAGTTTCTTTCTTTTATGCATGATATATCAACATTTATTTTTGTTTCACATAAGTAGTTATCCGTGGAATATTCTAAACGTTTAAAGAATAATTATTATTAATTTAAATGGCAGTTCTTCTTTGGAAAATATATTCGGAATTAATTAAAAAATACCCTACTTAAATGTATTTGCATTTTGTAAGTGGTGAAGCCGCAATGAAAGGAGACCATTTAAATTAGGTAACCATTACCAGTTCTTTGGACCGTACATGCTTATGGTTAATGTTAAGGTTAAAGTAGAACAGGGTAAAATCTTTTAAATTGAGTCCGTTGGGACATCAATTAAGAATACCCATTGTAGTGCAGTACATTCATTTATTTGGTAATACAATAATTTAAGACGCCAACCAATTCCCTTTAACTAGATTGACGATTTCCTAGTTGGGCATTTTGACTTTTCAAATTATCCACCATATCACTTTTGGTTCTGAAGCAAGTGTAAATAATAATAATTTTTTCTTGTAGTTTTAGACTACCAAAAACATCCGCATTCAATGTAAAAATAATGGAAACCCACTTTACCAGTAGTCAATGACCTTAAGTGCTTACTTATATTTTTAAATTAAAATAAAGTTATTTTTTCTGCGTGCTGAGTTTTAGCTAATGTTTTTAAATAATCTAATTTATTTTGTCAAATTATTTTGGCGATCTCATCGACGGCCAAAAGCTGCCAAGTTGGAGGTAAAGTAATAAAGAAATTATTTATTTGCAAAAATGTGCTGTTATTTGAGCAAGACGCAGCAACGACTGTTGAAGCCGACGCAAAATTGAAGCCTTTTTTGCGAATGATTTTCGTTTGGTCAATCGGCCTAAGATTAGGCCGCCAGCTAACTAAGGGACTAATAAAACCAGAGAACCTAAAACCAAATCTCGCGAAAGGTACGGAACTGGTTTAGGCCACCGGTAATTGTACTAACAGAATTAAGAGACCGGAAACCGATATTCAGTTAAATGTGCGTCCAGGGGTACAATTAGTGTAGTCTTTAAAGCACTTCAACATACCATAATGAAGCGAAATATCAACATTTTTGCCAACGCAAAAACCAACAGGTTGTGAATTGTGAGGGCAAACATGAGATGTGTCTGGCCAGTGGCCACAAGTAATTGGCTTTAACCCCATTAATAGGTTGTCTAAATCTTTCAACATCATCGATGACCCATTTGACTTTAATTTATCAAAGGACAACTTTAAAAACATCCTTAAGAATTATTTTTAAAATTTTTAATTGTTAAATCAAAATTTGATTTATATTTTTGTGTAGAAAATAAAGGACTTTAAATTTATTTGAATTTTTAATATTTTTTTAAATTAAATTATCTGAAATCATACATGTAAATCACAGAATAGATTTTTTTAAATAAAGAAATTTAAAAAAACTTGCCCTGTTTATCGTAACAATCATTCATGAATAAGTGATATTTCCCGAGGAGAAAAGTTAATTATGGATAGGCCAGATGAATAATGGTTAGATAAAAAGAACAAAACAAGCAATTTTTTTAATTTTTCGAACACCAGTCGAGTGTCATTTTTACAATTTACTGAATATAATTTTTACTTTTGTTTTCTATTCTAATGGGTTTTATTGTGATTGTTCCGTACATTGGTCTATCTTCAGTACTCTCGAATTAAATACACAATCAGGAAATTATTCCATTTAGCGTCAACCTGAGTGACAAACGACTATGATAATCGACACCTACTTATACACAATCAATTTCCCAACCACCCCATACATTTTCGTCCATTATCGCTGGTCCGCGGATAAATTTGAATTGTTTACTCATAGATTGAAACATAGATGAATAATATGAAAGAATCGATTTCGTTAGGCTAGCAGTAATTCGCTAGTACTACAAATACATGGTATTGTCCTATATATATAGACAATATTCCAATGTAAGTACAACATCAGTCGTCGCGACGTGATGAGATGACTGTTTTTTTTTTTCAAATCAATAATCTCATCCGTTCGAAACTGAATGTTGGGAATCTTACAAATTTTCCATCTATGAGTTAAAAATTCAAATTTACTGATCATCGCTTCTTCAGAGTTCAATGCTTCTACTGTACAGTGCAATTACTGATAGCCCTACCAGTAAATTTTCTGCAAGCTCATATGCTTTGTTAGTCCAACGATTTTATTTGCCCCAAAGGAAAGCTGAATTCATAAAAATAATGATAGACGCATGACGGCGACTTAACGTTAGGGCCGATTTAACGCGACTTCGCCTAAAAAGACTTAAATTTTGATTTTTCTTTGTCCAATAAATATTTTTAAGCCAGCATTTGTTTTGAACAACGCTTTGCTATTCAACAAACCCATTGAAACTAAAATATTTAGCAATTTCTTAGCATGACGGGAAAAAAACAAAAGAAGGCATTAAAAAACATTTCTCTTTTAAAATAATTTTTATTATCACGTACTGTGGCGTTGGATGACCACATGGAAATAGCATAAAAGTAATTTTAAAATAGAAGAAAAAACTAAAATACCCCCTGGGCATACCAGTATCCTCATCCAGTAGCAGCACGCAACTTCTAGCAGCCCTAGTACCGGGCTAGGATTCAATGAACCAATCACACAATTATCCGAAGATAAACTGGTTATATTATCGTCACAATGAGGTGGCCAAATCCCTACATGAAATGTAGCGCCAAAACATAAACAACATTGTGTTTTATTTAATTTTTGGCATTTTTGGAATTTTCCATACACTTAGATCGTTTAGAAAAATCAAAACAACCAGTATCATATATAGTTATGAATCATAGAGTGTAAATATGGGATTGGGTATATTTTTACGGTTTTGTTTGAAACCTGATCAACACTGTCCAGTAGGGTAAACACCAAAACATGATATTAATACACATCAATCTTTGACCCACTGAGCCTCAGCCCTTCTAAAAATACATTATTTACTTGAGTTAACATTTTATCACTGGCCACCTTTTCGGAAAGTTTCAATGCAGCTTTAAATTTATGCTATACCGATTTCAAATCAATCTAAGAGAGCTACTGTTAATTTGTTCAACCTTGGATTGATTCTACAAGCTTAAAGCGGAAAGTTCTTCCATCGTGTAATAGGTCCATCTTTCTAGATATTCATAAAATCGTTCGACCGAATAATTAACGGCACCTAAGTACTAGAGTTTTTTCAAAAGGCAAAGGATTACAAGTACAGACGTTGAGAGGATTTAACAGTTGAGCAGAAAAAAATTGTTGCGGGCCAAGGTAATATCAAAGTAAGATTTTGATCCAAATTATATAATCAACAACTTATTGTCAGTTAACAACGTACTTAGCCATTGTTATAACCGCATGAGTCACTGAAATGTTTACGATAAAATATTTTATCATAATACTTAAGTGATGTCGTTAAAATGTTTCACAATAAAACTGTGCGATATCGACAAATTGGAATGAAATGTAAGACATTATTGTTGTAAAACTAAGAACATACGAGTGCTGATGTAATCTTAATAATTGCCCTATTATTGCCCTATTACATCCAAATCTAGTTACACTTGCTTAGTAATCGATGAGGTGGCAACCCAAAATGCCTTCCCAGCTAGGTTGTTGCACAAAACTACCAGTTACCGCGTGACTCCGTTATTTTGATAGTTTAATTACAGAATAACTACAGAAACGTCATAATGCGGTTTTTGTATGGAAAAATATCGACTCATTTTTTGCCCTTCGCTGACTTAAGGTAGGAAAAATTTGTTGTTTTTGAATATTTTTATTTCAAATACACAATTACAGGATCATAAAGAACTTTTGACAGAATATCAACAAAAAAAAAAGTCAAGATAAAATCACCAAAGCCATTATAAATATTCATAATTACCAGTTAGTTATGTATGTTTCCTATAAAAAATTTAGAGAAAAAAATTTCTTGACCTACGCAATGTCTGCTCTGCTCCTACGCAATGTCTGTTCTGGTTATATTTGTTTGCTGTGGTTTAGTTTCAAATGGAATAGCAAATTGCATCGAAGAAAACCAATTTTTAGATAAATAAATATTGTAAAAATCAGTTAGGCATGGATGCCGCATCCATTCACAATATTGAATAAAAATTAGAAATATAAAGGTCCAAGCATTATTGCCAACGTTGAGATTCAGTTAAGTATGTACCAAAGCATCAAGAATGATAGCAAAAGAGTGCCTATCTGTTTAATAGGTTTACGATCCAAAACTATTTTCGATTTCTTCAAAGCCATTATTTTCATTGTTCGCAACTTTTCAATCGGCTTTAGTATTTGAAACACATATATGAACAAATTGGCCGAATTCAATTATCTTAAAGTCTCAACGATCCCGATGAATTTGCTACTTAAACAGCAGGCGAATCCACATTAAAATCGGAAAGATTCAGGTTAGGCAAGGATTTGGAGAGTTCCGTCCAAAAACCCGAATTTTTAAAATAAACCGAACTTTTGAGCCTGTTCAACGCTTAAGCTAAAAGTAACAGTTTGCACTAAAGCGAATGTTTGGGTCTCAAAACTTTAGCCATAATAAAAACAATTAAATCCACGCTTATTTATTAGTAAATATCGTCATCAAAACAAACAAAAAATAACAGACAACAGAGTTCCAAGAACAATAAATGTAAAGCAAAAACAACAATATCTAATCAATTGAGAAATGCGGCGACGTAACACGCAAAATTCATAAATATTTTTTGCCACTCGTCCAAGGCTAATCAACAAAACATGAAACCAGTATGCACTTGTTGATCACAGACAACAAACACAAAATGATTGTAAGCTTCTAATCCCACATTCTACTAGCTAATCCTCATTGATATAATACCGTGTTCCAGCTGATTGATTTCTCACCCTCACCGTGACGATCAAATCAAACAAAACGCCGATATCGCGGTTGATAAATTAAAGCTATTTGTCGCGATACGCGAAACATACAAAAACCATCCATGTACACAAAGCAAATACAGAAAAGCCAAAATTATGGCTTCGTCTTACAATTGGTGTCACCTTCACCTCCAAATTGTTTATTACGCTGCCGATATTGAAATAAATTATGATACATTGTTTATCGTACTAAGGTCAGCGTTCGTATTTTATGACAATGGGATAATTTGAATATTTCATCCATCATTATTTCGCGTGTCTGATGTTTGCACAGTGCTAGACACAAGAAAGCACTAAATAAGAAACAACCGGTTATTTAATAATCTTCAATGAAACTTTAAGTATTTCATCGACTTATTGCACAATCAAGATTCTACTTTGATTATTTTCGGGTCGCCATCTTTCAGTCACCGGCGCAGAATAAAACAGGATACAACAATCTCAAAATAACTACTTTAGCTTAACTTAAGAACTATGTACTTATAATTTAATAAACACGCACCTTTGATGCAAACTAAAAGCACTCGATCCAATACTGTAAACAAAGAATAAAGTTTTATGATCAGTTTTTTTATTATTGCACAAGGATATTCGATCGAATGCAACAACAAAGAAAACTCCAGCCGCCATATTATCCTGATAATGCAGCAAACCGTTTTCTTTGTTCCGACTCGGTTATTATTAATAGAAAAAAATGGTTCACCTTAGGGGATCCATTTCGAAATGTTTAACTTAAAATCGTATTTTATCACTTTAATTGTAATAATAATAAACTGAGTAGAAAAACAATATTACGACACGATTTTCTTGGTAAAAAGAAAATCAAAATAAACACACAAAAATAATGCACAACACAAAATTCACTTTTCACACTTATATTTATGTAAAAAAAACACAATATTTAGTTATTTTTCAGTAAAGTACATGATTGTAAATTACAATTTTACAATGTTTCACAATAAGATTATTAATATAAAATAAAATTCATAAAAATTTTTTAACGAAGTTTCGTAACTCCTTTCACTTCAACAATCTCGCGAATACTGAAAAAAGCAAAATTCCCAAAATACAAAATGAAAACAAAAGAAACGTTTGTTTACGTTTTTTTGTTCTGTACGTCATAAATTTACCGCTAAGAAAATTGAAAACCGTTTGGTTATATTTAGTTTCGCTATTTAATTTTAGATGGCACTCAGCTATTGAAACGTGTTTATTGGGGTATTTAATTTATAGGGTGATATGAATAAAATTAAAACATCGTTTTTGGAAAATAAATTCCATCTATGTTGTTAAAAATTTTGTTTAATATTTTGACCTTTTGAGTTTACTTACAAATTAGTTGCGATTGTTCGCGGATAATCTGGAATATTCCGCGCGGTATATTAATGCGGGTGCGATGAACGCAATGAATGAGTGATAAGTTAGATTTTGGAGAGTCCCAGTTAGGATACTCTACGTGATAGAATAAATGATGAAACACACTAAGCAGTAGTAGCGAGCAGCAAATTTAAATATTAGCTTATTCGCTTATGTAACAATACAAAATCATAGTTTGATTATAAATATAGGTATTTTCAATAAAAGAAAACAAATATTTAGTAATTTTAATTTTAGTTAATTTAAAGAAATCATATTGAATGAATTTGAATCTGTCGTGGCAACAATAGATTCCACACCCAGTAGCTTAAACTTACTGCACTGTTCCGTTACTCATAACCACAAAAAAATTGACAGAAGTCGATTTTACTACTAAAACAAAACAAATTGCTGCGCTGCTTGATGTGCGTGTCTGGATTGTTTGAAATATGTTGAGCTGCTCTTTGTGTGTTTCATCCTTAAAGGACAAAACACACCAAGCAGCAGCAGCAAGCAGAAAATTTAAATATTTGCTTATATCCTTTTGTAATAATACAAAATCATAGTTTGAGTAAAAATATAGGTATTTCCATTAACAAAATCAAAAATTTTGTAATTTTAATAGTAGTATTTTAAATATTAAATTTAAAGAAATTAATTTGAATGAAGTTGCTTCCATCGCGGCATCATTAGATTTCACACCCAACAATTTCAATTTACTGTTATTTGATGCTGCTCATAACCTCGATCAAACTGACACAAGTCGATTTTACTACTAAATAAACCAAACTGTTGCGCTGTTTGATTGTGCACACCCGTACGCAACCGTTAGTGTGGATTGTATGGAATATGTTGCGCTGCTCTTGGTGTATGAAACACACCAAGAGCAGCGCAATATATTCCAAACAATTCACACTAACGGCTGCATGTAAGATTATTTTGTTATGGTTGTATAATGTGAAGAGAATTGTGTCAATTTTATCGAGGTTATAAGGATCAGCATAGCGCAGTAAATTGATATTGCTGGATGTGGAACCTATTATTGCCGCGACAGATGCAACTTCATTCGATATAATTTCTTTAAATTAAAATTGTTCTATTAAAACTAGAAAACATTTGATCTGTTTTATTGGGATGCCTATATTTATACTCAAATTACGATGTTGTATCATTATATAAGCGAATAAGCTAATATTTAAATTTGCTGCTGCTTGGTGTGTTTCATCCTTCATCCTTTAAGGAAGAAACACGCCGAGAGCAGCGTATTCCAAGTGATTCACACTATCGGCTGTATATGGGCTTGCACCTCAAGCAGACCAGCAGTTTCTTTGGTTTAGAAGTAAAATCGTATTGTGTCAATTTTATCGTGGAAAAGAGCAGTAAATCGATGCTGTTGGCTGTGGAACCTATTTGTGCCGCGACATATGCAAACATTTCTATGTTTATACCCAAATTATGATTTTAAATCATTACAAAAGCTAATAATGTAATAATAAAATTTCCTGCTCAATGCTACTGCTTGGTGTATTCCATCCTTAAAACCAAAAGCATATATTGTATTGCATCCCATATACACCAGCTAATAAACACAAATTTTTTTACAACACCCCAATTTTTCGAAGTTGTTGTTTGGCGTGTTTTCTAGACACGGCTACGACAACAATTCCATTGCATAAAGCAAAGCTTCGTAAAAACAAATTATTAAAAAAATAGCTTTATATAAGCAGAGTTATCATTTTAGTGATCTCCACTAGATGTCAAAATAAATTTTCTACATTCCAAATTGGAATTCCGAATTTCTTTGTCTTTGTATAATATGAATATTATATAAATTTGTATAATTATAAAGTGTTTAATATAATTATTTTTACAAATAATTGTTGTATAATATGAATACAAAAGCATAATTTTATGAAATTATTCAATAGAATTTTAAATGATTTTTGCAGTGCTAAATTAAAATAAAAGCACTAAAATATTAAATCATTGGTTATTTTCTTGAAAATAAACTAAAATAAAAAAAATTATTTAATTTTTTTTAACAAAATACGCTGGTTACTATTTTCAATGTACATATGTATTTTGGTTAGCTTTTAACTTTTATATCTTAAGTCAATAGATTTCTACCCCAATTTTCAAATGAAGCCTAAATAAATCAGACGAAATTTTTCCATACACAATTTTAATTGTGAGAACATTATACTATTTAAAATATGTCGGAAGTGAGTAGCGGGAATATGTATAAATATACTCGTATGTAAGATAAAAGTGGTTGAGATTCAGCTGGTATGATAAATATTTTTTAAAGGCTGATTTTATTTACGGTTAATTTAAAATTGCACTATATAAAGTGACCATATTTTCCGGTTACCTGGGTAGGAAATATGTAAAATGTTTGACATTCCTCCTTCCCAAGTATCGCTATTTCCAACTTATTTCAATTTTTATGGAATAATTGTTGGAACTAAGTTCCACGATCAAGTTCCATTTTATTACAAGTTTTACTATAAACTGTGGAACAAAAACCCATAACTCAAAGTACTGGATATTTTTGTTAGTATGAGTACACAGACACACTACCCAAAATAAAAATTGGCGCAAAATATAGGGTTATGTTATTTAGGTTGAATTCCCAGATTGGCACCAAATTTATATTACAAAATTAGTTTTGGTTGTTTTAAATATTGGGTATAATTATTAAAAACATATTTTTGTTTTTTTTATAATATTTAATAAAAATTATATTTTCTAAATAACAAATTATAAATATTTAAAAATAAAATTCACTCGGTCAATTCAAGTTTTAAAATAAAATGAACGAACATTATTTGGTAACCATGGAAAATACTGATTGAGAACGGCCAGTATTTTTGTCATCGTGACATATTTTTGTCAATCAGCTTTCAAATTAAAAATGTCCTTCGTGGAACTATGCGAAATAATACTGCTTCCTGACGATTGACTATGCAAAGAAGGGAACATTTCGGGTGGCCCATTGATGTCATAATTGTACGTATCAGATATTGTTGGGTTGCCTAAGTTAGAATGGGTATACACTGTCACACTGATTTGACCATAAGTGTGATCGTTCCGAACACTTTGTAAATTTGATGAAACTGGTATCACGTCGTTTTTGGAGTAAGTATGATCGCTGGGTGCAACATAATTTATTAAATTAAATGAATTGTTGTTTGTGTTATGACTGAATTCGATCTCTGAACTACTTACAAAAAATAGTCCTTCAGAACGCGTTTGTGTAGAGTAAGCGCATTACTATTAGCTTTATCAAAATGATGCTCAAGTTTCTGTTGCAAATCCGATTTTATTCTGCGATGTCTAGTAGTACGGGGAATTAACATTTTTGTCCTACGAATATTAATATACATACGTTTGTTATTTAATGAATAGCGGATTAATAAAATAAAAAATATAAATTTTAGCAAGACGTGCATTAGTTTAATTATTCTGAAACTACAACACTACACATAAAAATATGTCCACTTTTATTTATAAGTAGAATGCACGTATTTATTTATAAGTAGTATATGATTTATAAGTCTGAAATTTCATAATACATATTAGTTTTACAAAAAATACCTTTTATTACTATAGTTATCAAAATAATTATTTATTATTTACTATTATCACAGTTATATAAAAAAGTATCACAGCACATATAAAAAAAATTTAAAATCACTTTTACACTATACGATCTTATCTTACGTCAGAGAATATAATCCGTATATACGAATATAAACAATATGGTGGTCACCTAGAATTATGAACTATAGAATGAATGTTAATTAAAATAATAATGTTAAATAATAAAAAACGTTCGTATTTTTTTTACTCGACTTACTATATAGTCGACTAAAAAAAATATGAACGTTTTTTCTTGTTTTCAATATTGTGTAACAAGGAAAGGCAGATAATCCAAAATATATCGTGGTCTCGTATTGAGGTAACATGCATACAACCAGTACCCAGTTTTATATTTTGATTAGCCTAATGCTATTTTAATACAAGAAAATTATCATTCTTGTCCATTTTTTCTATGATAAGTATATAAATGAATTTTACAAAATAAAAATGGTATACTGTACCACGAGATGAAACACAGACCGACTTCAAATTTGTTGTTATTCCCAGGAAAAACAAAACGAAACAAATATTGGTTGGAAAAGTTGGATATTTTAAGTTTAAGTGTGCTAGTGATTAAGATACCTTAATATAAAAATTGATTTGAAAATATCGTTGCCTGATAGTGTTTGTTTCGACATCGCCATTATTTTTTACTAACATATTTTGCATTTTAATATTATTCAATTTTGTTCTTGTGAATGCATTTTTATTTTATTTTTATTTCGCTGCCGCCACATTCCTTAAAGGGATTGGACCACCCCATTTCTAAGGTTACATAAGCAGTTTTTTATATTCAGATTAATGAATGACTGCTCTACTGACGCCTAGCCATCCACCACAGTTGTTCCATCTGACCCCGTTTTTGCGTATTCTTCTTTGCATTTTCATGCGATCTCGGAGCTATTCGCTTCCCAACCACCCCCGCCCCTTCAGTGTAAATAATCCAACAAATCTAATTATTTGTTTGAATTGTGATTAGTTTTTTATTTAATATTATTTGAAATTTTATTATTTATTTAATATTATTCGTTTTAAATAAAAGTTTATGAAATATTTAACTAACCTAATTCTGTGTTTTGCATTTACTAAAAAAAATGCGCCATAATATTCAACACACAAGACCCGCCTTTGTCATAGCACGTGTGCATTCATACATTCACAAGTTTACTCAAATCTATTCAGACAACGTTTTTCAGTGATGATTTCATCAAAACGTCTGGGAAATGCAGACATTTTCGGAAATAGAAATACTTTGGATACTTGGAATTTTGCAAACCTTATTCATGGTGCCTCCACGAGGCTTAAATTATAAAGTTGGATTATTTCTTTACTAACTTGAATACAGTAATTTGCTCAAAAAATTCATCTACTCATCTACGGCTGTCATGCGAGTTACAAGTTCTGTGTAGGCTTTGTAGTTGTTGTTGGTTACCTTCAATTTCTGCTTGGTTTGCGACCAGTTGGGGCTTTATTTTACTTTATTCAAATATATACTTTATTCATATATCCGGCTTTATATTTTTAGCCTAACAGTTGTGGAAAGACAAAATTTTTCTCATCCGTAGTATTTTACATAAAAATCTATCTCAGATATTTATACAATTTACTTTATGTACATCACTTTTCTCTTAACAAACGATATCAATAATATAATTAATTATTATAGGAGTACATTCGAATACTGACAAAATGCATTCGAATTATTTAATTTATTTTAAATAAACAACAACAACTAAATTAGCACCAATTAATACTCATATTTGAATTTATTTTTTTTATTATGTTGGTAAGCCCAAAATTATTTGTTCAAAAGATAACCAAACTAAACCTGGATTAAAATGGGCGGGACTTATTTGAATATTAAAATTTGATTGGATAATAAGTTGTATTAAAAATGATCTAGCTTCGTGAAAGCATCATCACTCATAGTCCTCAACCGTCGATAATACAGTTCGCCGTAGAACGAATTAGTTTTAGTACACAATAGACCCATTGCACCGCGTAAGCAAGACACACGTCCATTTCTGTATTTTTCGTCAGCTGAGCGACATGTCTCGTCTGTCATTGTTGTAGACGATAATAAAGTAAAATATTGCACGCAAAATTTTCACAATCCCCGTATCAAAGTGTAACAATTACGTTGCAAAATCAATAAATTTGCATAAAAATGTTATTAATTAACTATATGAAATAGTTACAAAGTGTAATAAATAGGTGAAACAAAGTCGGGGAATACAAATCTAGAGAAAAATATTTTCTTTGATTTTGTAATGTCAAAAATTTATATTTTTTGACGTTTACTTGTCATTTCGCGTTTTTTGTTCCTACAACTTTTAAGTTTTTTGTTTTATTATAATGTGTGTGGCTTTTCGAAAATTTAAGATAAGAAATAAATAAGTTTTGTGTGCTCTATAAAATTATATCTAGAAAAGTTTTTTTTTTACTGTTTAACTGTTTCATACATTTTACAAAGTGAATAGAAATCTTAAGAAAAAGCGCAAAGGAACGGCCAAAATACGGATCTTGTTAAAATGAAGAAAATATTTTCAAAATTTGAAAAAAATGAAAAGTTGGAAAATACAACAAAAGAAACACATAGTTATGTTGGAAAAGTATTTGTTGTTGGTCACGTTTCGGTTACCGTGGAGGATTGTCTCGCCGAAGGTAAGTTTTCTTAGCAGCAGGACACAAACATAGCACCAGTCAGTCTGGAACCAAGCTGGAAATTGTGTTATTTATGTGCGGAATTGAAATTTTCTCTAAGTTTTGATTTTGGATGTAGTATTGTTTCAATGGTGACCTCTAAAATACGAAAAGAAAACATGTAGAAATACATAGACAGCAACAAAAAGTAGGGTAACAATTATTATTTGTGTGTAGATTTTTCACTACTCGTTTTTATTTTATTTTATAGTTTCAAACAATAGTTTTTATGATTTCTTACAATTACTTATTACTGTTTATTTTTGTTTTGGTTGTAGGAGAAAACTTTATAAGTCGACGACGATGATTATTCATCGTATCACGCTGCGCCGCTCAACTCAACACCTAATTAATTTGCATTTTTGCAATTGGGGCTACGTCAGGCAAGTCTTATCGCTTAGCAAACCTAACGTGGTGTTATCGAATTCGCCTTTTTCTACTATAGATAAATTATAAATGTGCAATTTTGAGTATGGTTGTACTAGGTAACGTTTTCATACGCGCTTATATAACAGAAAATGTGTACAAAGATTGACAAAACCTGGCATTTCTAGTGTCATACTTAGATGATTAAAGTCAAGGGAGTTCTAGCGACTTTTTATTTCGTTCTTTAGAGGCAAAAAGGCTGCTTCTTTCCTTTTACTCTGCTTGTTTGGTTTAAAAGCGACCCATACTTTCAAACAAAGATTAGATTATCTGGCCATAGTATCAGTAGGCACTATCATCTGATAGTAAATTTGATTTTAAAAAAATACCTCGTCAATTTTTTATTTCATTTTTACTCAATTTCACTAGAGTATTGGATATTTATTAGTTTTTAAGTCCTTGTTAGATAATCTTCATTTGAATATGTAACTATCGATGATCTATATACTTTCAAGCTCGTTCACTTTCCAAGTGTCACCAAGATGTAAATTTTACTTCTTGATTTCCCCAATAACCGCGAACGAGGAGCTACTATACCAGTATGTTAATGCAGTGTTACTTCGAAAGGCGAACAATTTTATAAATATATCACAAATTAGGCACGATAGTTAAGTTTTCATTTAACAATATCAAAAATTCTTGAACAATTTTGAGATTTTCAATTTGCTTGCAACCATTTTTCTACCGACCAAATGACACAGTGGTTAAAGCTTTGGCGTTTGGATCGGGAGGTACCGGGTTCGAATCCCGATCCCGATAGGGGCAGGATGCAAAAGGAAATTTTCATCAACAGATTACGATCTGTGATTAAAAGGAACACAACTACGACCCCCTATTGGCGTGCAAGACTCATGGGCCCGACCCATCTTCCATGTCCAGTACTATAGGCTGGCATGGAGCTATGCAATGCGCAGATGGTAACTTAAATCTGTCCTATAAGCCGTACGTCTTCGATTTGGCAGGAATTGCGTAAAGTAAGATGGGAAAATCAACCGCGAAAGAGCAGGGAGTGCTTCGGCCCCAGAAAAGATTGCATAGATTAAAATAAATAAATAAAATAACCATTTTTCAGCCTTTATTCAAATTCAATTTAATTGAAAATTGCAAAAATCAATTGACAACTGTTTTAAATTTAAGTTTAACTTAATAGTTTTTTACATAAGGGAGGAAGGTTCATAGTTTTTAGTATATTTACTATACCATTTTTCAACCCATCCCTACCAATTTTTCTTTTTAGTTCTTGCTTCATAGACAAAATCAATCAGTCTGTCTGAGGTTGTTGTGCAGGAGGTTTTAACGATCACATCAATTCTTGATTGACCCTGTGAATTGAAATGAATAGTAGTGCCCAATCTGGTCAGCATCATAGGTCATATCGTTTGCAAAAAAATCTAGAAGGATATAAACACCCAATTATCGATGAAAATGGTGTTGCGCCAACAATAAAATTCAATATTTTTCGTGTAGAGTAGACCATAAAATAAGCTCTCATTGAAATAGGTTGTTTGAAAAATTGTTATTTTTACAAAGGGTAAGTTTGTTTTTGTAAATTTCAAGGAATCCAAATCAAAAAAGCCTAAAAAGTATTGCATTCAAAAACTACAAAGCATTCGTTGATGGTAACGTAAACTAATTTCCAGCTTACAGTCTTTTAAAAATAATTTTCATTATAGTTGAATCCATTTATTAAACCATAACCAAACCATTTTAAACCAAATGCGAATTAACAGTTGGCCGCATAATGAGAAAAATTGTCGATCCTTTTGTAAATTACGTTCAAATTGGCCCTTTGCTAATTTGACAAACAACAGTTTTACTGACAATTATGGATAATGGATTTTCTTTGTTGGAACGAGCATGCCTCAAACTTGCCATAGTTTTCCTTTTTCGAAAAAGAGGCGCCAACTATGCCCAAAACACACATCAGAAGTGTAAATGGAACACATGGTTTTTAGGTTGCCATTGCCTTAAATTTGGTTTGGTTTTTATTTTGTTTTTTGTTTCTAGAAGTTACATCGATTGTACATACGATAAAACGGTTATTGTATTATGGAATGGAAGAAAAACGCAAATTTACGAATTTTGCTTCATTCAGAATTTTTTTATTTCTTTTTAATTCACTTCTGGGCATGGAAGATGGAACTATTCAACGTATCCAAGCTGTCTTGTGGAATTGGTTTCCAGTCTTCTTGAAGGGGATTGTATAGCTGCACTCACGTTGTTATTGATACTAAATGTGGCATAATGCTTCGTTGAAGTTGATCTCATGCGTGTTCAATCGGATTTAGATCCGGGGATTGTGCCGGCCACGGTAACACATGGATTTCCTGTGCTTCCAACCAATCTATTGTGATTCTGTGTGTGGCCTGACATTGTGATGCATTAAAATGAATTCTGATCCGATTTGGGTTGATAATGGAAGCACAACAGGTTCCAATATTCTATTGATGTAACTGACTACCAACAAGTTATCTTCTGGAAAAACGAGATCAGTTCGTTTACCACTCATAATTCCAGCCCATACCATAACCTTGTGCACTTTTTGCACAACTCTTAGGCTTTCGGCGTTATCAGGTTGTTTCCATTTTCTTATTCTTCTAGTATACGGGTGAAATCCGAATCTTGACTTATCAGTCAATACAACTTTGCACAATTGCCCTTCTGTCTAATTTCTATGATTTTCACACCAATCATTTCTAAGCTCTCGATTTCCATGTCGTATTGGTGGACATCTCAACGGGCGATGAGAGTGAAGATTGTTTCCGTGTAGTCTATTTGTGATGGTTTGATCACTAACTTAAATGTTTTCACTTGTCCACAAGCGTAACTGCAATTGCCGGGCAGTTAAAATTGGCTTTCGGTGGACTTGCACTTTGAAGCTTTCTTACCGGTTCGTCCATTTCATTATGAGTTAGATTACGATATGTATTGTTGTATTCCATACTTCTACACTAAATTTTAAATTTTACAATTTTAAAATCACTTTTACGAGCTAAAACTGAATAAAATCTGAGAAATTAAATCAACTCAAATTGGCTAAAAACAATTTTGTCAATAATACAATAACCGTTTTTATCGGTATCGTTAATTGATGTATCTTCTAGAAATAAAAAACAAAACAAAAATCAAACCAAATTCAAGGCAATGGCAACCTAAAAATCATGTGTTCCATTTACACTTTTGATGCGTGTACATTTTCACTCGTAAGGTAAAAAACGCAATGGACGCTAGCCTGGCCTTCAATTTCAGTTTGTTTGGACAAATTTTTGTTCAAGTTCGCATGAAGTCAATGCACGTTTGCCATTAAGGTCATCTTGTCGCCTACACCCGATTTATTTTCGCGCTCGGTGTACTATACAAGCACTTGAACTTCAATTTCGAGTCATTAAATTAGTAATACATTCGAGGACTACAGAAGACTATATACAAATCCTGTTTTGTATTGTACAGGGTCCTGGGTACAGGATCCCAAAGAAAAAACTATGTTTCTTTAGAGAAAGAGCTGTTGTCATTCTATCTCTAATTAAATGATATCGATTCCAAATGGTTAAATTTTTTTAATAATAGGATAGTTTAATTTTTATTTTTCGGTTAAATTCGGGTTAATATTAAGTGTCAGGTTGTAGAAGTATTCTGAAATCAAATTGTATTATATAGGTATGAAAAATGGTACATATAATATTGCGAGGCAGCGGTAATTAAATAATATATAGTTAAATCCACTTGATGCGATATAATTTGATGATAATAATTTCGGCGATCACAAATATCGTTTTTTCAGAGCATGTTATACTCAACCCCAAATTTACAAAAAATACCGCCGCGAAGGAATTATGGAATCGTTTGTGATAATCAGATTCGTACATGGTAAATGCTCCGCTGAATTAAAGTAAAACGTGAAACGAGAAAGGAGACATCATCCTTTACTGAAGCTTCGTTCGCCACAGATGCTCCCGTTGTAACTGGAGTTCAAACATAAAGCTGTTGAAAGTAAAATGCAACAGAATTAATTTTTCGGTATTCTGCAATAATGACGCAGTCCATTATTATAGATAGAATTTTGTAGACGTTTTGGATCATCCTTGAATTCCTCAACGGGCTTTTTTTGCTTGAGGGCAGACCAAACCAAAAGTTATCAATAAAATTATACTTTGATCATAAAATTTATTTTACCACATAATGCTACAGTTACAAAAATAATGTTTACAAGCAATTCATTTCAGCATCTTAAGCCTATAAACTTCAAACATTGTATCTTAATCCAATTGAACATCTGATGCCATATACTGACAACAAATTGATTCCCCATTTCTGTGTCGAGTTTTATTTTTTTGTATATTGTTTGGAAAATTTTAATAAATCTTGTATAAATAGAATAAAAATGAAGAAAAACTATAGAAATGAACTCGTTAACTGTATAAAAATGATATGATTGAATTGATGTAAATCAAAGGGATGAGAATGGATTAAGGATATGGTGTTGTGTTTCGTTAAGGAAACCGAAAATTCTTTTGTTGGTGGATTAAAGATCTCGTTTTGGTTTTTTGATTGTATTGATATTTTGGATGTACTTGGGGTTTTTAATTTTTATGGTGTTCTGATAATTTATTCTGAGAATACATAGGCGCTAAAATAGGAGATATTTTAGTCTATAAATAGAATATGTATTTTGAGGGCAACCAATTTCGTGAATGTTAGTTGTAAAGAATCAGAAAATATATTGCAAATTTCACTTCGGGGCTAGATGTTGCTTCACTGTATTTTTCAAAGTATATGTTAAATTTGTCGATAAAATGTTTCTAACGAATGTGAGATTTAGGTGACATTCTCTTAACAGATTATTAATTAAAGATATTTAAGAAAAACGTTTTCCTACGGTTTTCTGTTCTATTCGCCGCAAAAAATCTCATTCAGGATACTTACATCGGCGCTTTGGACTGCCCGTATTGGTGCTTGACGAATTATATTGGTGCTTTTCTCCTTTTGGGTTCTTCAATGCCTGGATACTATTTAGTTGGAATTCAAACGGTATGAGACACTTTGTTGCTGTGGAAGATGTTCACAATTCATTTTACATCAACAAAGCTCAGTTTTCTATTGCTCTAACGGTCAGACTTATTTGATAAACTTAAAATTGGAAAACGGTTAATTGAAGTTATTTATCGAGTTGCTGAATTTTCATTCAAAAGAAAAAATAAGAGCGGAAAATACATAAATATTTTCTAAAGAGACGATTAAAATATTTTGCGCGATATACCACTCTGTCTTGAAAACTCCAAAACGTAATATATAACAATTTTTTTCTAATCCTTCACTATTTTTTTATTAGCCAAATCAATCACTTGGTAATTTACATGAATATGTGAAGTCAACTGCTGAGCTAAAGCTCGTTGGTCGAATGGTGCTCGATAAAGAGGGGATTTTTCTAGTATTTGCTGCAATATTTCCAGCGATTATTTAAACCCGAATTGAGAATTGAAAATATTGAAAAAAATATGTGAGCAAGAGAGAAAGAGAGTGGTTTGGTCGGAAAATTTGCTCTTTTCTTTCTAACGTCAAATGAGTAATTTGAAAGAAATTTACATTTATTATAAAGAATATAATCATCTAAAGTAATAGAATTTACTTGTTGCTAAATAAATTGATTGATTGATTGGACTGTAGGATCAAGTACTGGACAAGTGTCCCGGATAACGCCGGGCCTATTCCTACAGCCTGTTTAGGAGGATAGAAAAGGTTTTTTTTGGGACAGAACGACCCGGTTTCAGACACCTAGCGATCGTACGGCACAACATATTTCTAATCTACTTCTAATCTACTAGAGGAAGGATAAAGGCTTAATAGGTTTAATGGATAATGATGGTATTGGTCTTCAACAATTGCTTCTCTAAATCAGCAACCTGAGAACAACATATTATTATTGCACGTACATCTGGAAATTTGCTGAAATTTAATTCTGCATTAATAATTTCCGGCTTCCTAAACAAAATTGATTGATTGAATCGGCCTGGTTACAGACAGCTAGATAAAGTCAATAGTTAGTAACAAGAATTTAGTTGTTACTAAGTAAATGTATAGAAAACTCAATAGAATAAAGCATACCTTACAAAGTAATCGAACTGTTTAATCGTTTTTAATCAAGTTGGAACTCAAGGTTGTCTAATCTCACCGCTATTATTTCTAATAGTGCTAGGCAACATCAAAAGGTAATTAAACAACACGTCCCCAACCGCATGCAAGGGTTAATTTTAGGAGTAAAACTTAATCATATACATATATTACGCAGATGTCTTATTTTGATAACACATTACACCGATATGCAGTGAAAAATATAAAGCTGTCAGCATTAGTAAAAGAAGTTGGTCTCAGGTTAAACATCAAGAAAATCAACAAAAAAAAAAACAAGTCAATGATATACCTAACCAACACACATTGCAGTCGAAATGAAAAAGCGATATGGGTTGGTGATACAGAGAAAGTGTCTGAATCGAAAAACATAGGTGTCATTGGAATGGAAAGGAATGTTTGCTAAAAATCGTGAGCGAATTGAGAGCTGTGTTAAAATTAGATGGGCCAACCTAGTAAACGCTCCTAAATTTGATATAAAGGAAAAGAAATACAAGAAGAAATTCTTAGTACTACGGAACTGAATTGAAAATTTAGAATATTTTCTTACAAAATTAAAGTCTCTTCGTGAATTTAAAATTTAAGTTGAGTTTCGTGATCCAATAAATAACGGCCCGAATCAATTTTGTGCCAAATCGACTCGATCCACACAATCATTTGTAGAAACGAGTTAACTCAATCCTAAAAAAACATCAATATTATACTTACAGAGTCGAGTTGAGAAATAACAACCACTAATTATTTAAAAAAATTAATAGAAAAGTTGATTGTTGGATACAGCTAAGTCGCTTGTACAGGGATTTCTTTGTGAGGTAGTAACTTCTGCGAATTCTCGTCTTTTGCGTTGGCTGAAGGACTTAGTTCTTAAGCACAATAAATTATTAAAACCAACAAAACTGATTAAATAAAGAACACCACAATTTAGAGCACGTTATATTTTTATTTATTTACACAGGTTATAACTCGACTGACTGACTATTAAATTCTTGTCTCAAAAGGTAAAGTTAATTTTATATACCGATAGACAATACATGATATATAATATAAAGGCTTTACATAAGAATGAGTTATATATATATTTATACAGAGAAGATTTTAAGTATATATAATACAATTGTCACATAGTATATAAACCAAATTGTATTTGTACATAAATAGAAGGGTTATACCAAAGAATTTCTACATTGTGGTACCACTACATTTTGGTTCTAAATATAACACGCCATTTAATATAATGCGTAATTTTTTGCTCCAGTTACTCATGGTGTTAACTGCATTTTGTAGTTTGGTTTTTGCTTCCGATATATCTCCCACCTGCTAGGATAGCTGGTAAAATTGTTTAGACTGGTCTCGAAACAGTTTAAATGGCCATGATGCCAAACATAATCGAAAACTTGAGCTTCATCTAAGAAAATATCGGAGCATATCTTCTTGATTAAAAAATGATAGATAGTTAAAGATAAACTGACGAAGGATCAAGTAAATATTTAAAATCTAAAAAATAAAACTAGGTTTTATTAATATTTATTTTAAATAAAGTGATAAAAATACATAAAAAGTGAAAACATGAAACAAAACAAAAATCATAATTGAAAAAATTATCTTTCCGGCCGTTGGCATGGAACATATTCATCAGAAGGCTAATTTGATTATTTAAACTAATTTACGCAAACCTTTCTAAAATTTCATTACATTTTATTCTATGTTCAAGTCATAACGTGGTCTGACACTTAAATTGTTATTCATGTCATTTTTTAGTTTCTATAATGCCACATATCGTATGTTTTGATCTTCTATTTTGTTTACGTTTGTTGTGTTTACATTTGCCGTTTTTGATAAACGGCACATGCAGCATTTTGCTTCTTTTTAATCCCTTTGTTGCTTTCCAAAGTGAGTAATCGTCATATTTTATTCGGAGACTAGTTTATGGTTTCGATTTTTATTTTTTTATATCATTTTTTTTTTTTAGATAATTTTGTTACCTTAAGGAGTTGGTATGAGAAATAGGTGAAATTACAGTGGTCAGATGATAATCCTTCAATATTTTTGATTTACATCTACTCCTTTAAAATTCCTTTTGTTAAAGGAAATCAAGAAAGTTTCATATTTTCTATATGTCCGTAGCCCAACATGTCAGTTTATACCCAGAATTGAAATTATAGTTGTTTATCTCGAGCTCCATCAAATAACACTTCCTTTAGAGGTTGTAAGTCTAGGCACGATTTTTGGAGCTAGGAAAGTGAGTTTCTATTAGCAGCTGCATAGATTCTACGCTAGTAGCGATCGAGAGTTCGTCCGGTCGTTGAAGATAATTCGGGATGTTAGGACAAGTAGCTAGTGCTTAATGTAGTTTAGAAATTTTCGAAGACTCCTGTATTTTATCATAATATAGTCTCCATCCGTTGACTTCGGATTTCCTAGTTCGTATTTATACGTTCTGAGGATCTCTTTATAGGAGTCGCAGCTTTTAGTAGCTTTTGCTCTTTTGGCTTTTCTGAAGGCTTCTGGTATTTTGGACGGGTTCTTTTGACCACCAAGGTGACCGACCATTTACTCAATGGTCTACACTACAATGGTACACACGTATCTACAATAGCTTAATTATAAGCGTCAGAGTGTCGGTTCACTAGGTTATCGAGCTCCTGTATTGATATTGAAGATTTTAGAACCGGTAGCGGTAATGAATTTCCTAGAATAATTTTGAAGGAGCCACAGTCGGTTTTACTCATTTTCCTAAAAATAGATTTATTGGCTCGGCTCGTTTTATATCCGCTACATATTTTAGATAACAATGGTCAGAAAAGGGTCGAACATCAAAAACCTTCCAGTTCTTTACACTGTCTTTATAAAATCATAGATAAGTAATATCTATGACCTCTTGCTTATTGTTGGTTATAAAAGTTGATTTACAGCAAATGTTTCATATACATACATAGGTTAACACTAAGACTGAAATTATGAAGCAAGTTCTCTCGTACTTTCCGAGATCGTGTGATGTGAATTCGCATCGCTTTCCAAGATGGCCCGAACTTTCCTCATATGAACCTCCTTTAATGAGTTTCCTCTAGTTCCAGGTGCGATATCTTATCCGTTGAGTAGAAGGTAAGCTGAAATCCGTTGCTACATCAGTGTTGCTGTATTTTTGTGGCAGAATAATTTAGTACCAATACTTGAACGAATCTTACCTGTTTTCTTTGCATGTAAAAGTACATAATACAGTTTGGAATCTTAAGTCCGAGAATTCGGACTCAAAGTCAAGTAATTGGAAGACAATATCAATCTGATCTACATTTGTTTTAAACGGAAGAGCGGTCGAGGTGCCTTGCATGGGTGAAAGTTGATTTGCGAGCACCTGAACATTCAGGTTGAGTCGTCAACCACAACCACAATTACATCACATCCTTCTTGCCTCTTCCTGAAGTCTTTCCTCATTGCCCTCTACTTCTTTGACGATCGAGTGTGTCTCCATAGCATCACGTCTCTCCAACTGACTAGCATCCACAGTGACGATCGCACCATCGCGGGCGGAATACTACTCGATGTGACCTCTTCCGGTACGTTCCCGGATTTGTTAGAGAACAGGATTCTTCATATTTGTTTATTTTAAATCCATAATATGTAGTATATAGTCGCGGAAAAATGGGGTTCCTGCTGTCCAGAGATCAGCGATACAAAGATAACGGTATTTGATTCGGTGGGTTTCACATATCCAGATACCCTGTTAGAATGTTAGAAACTTAACTCCTTTTTATACTGGATGTCAGCTTTGCCGGTTATCAACACGGTACATTGAATACTTTATCTCAGCCCAGTACCTGGTATGGTTTAGAAGTACGAAGAAAGCACTGGTGTGGAGGTATGACCCTCAGATTTCGCCCTCCTCCTTTGTATTGTGCATAACGTCTCCTATTTTTAATAAAAAAAACTTGTAAACTGACCACTCAAGGTCTTTATATTTCCCCTTGTAAAGAGTTTAATACTTTTGCTGACGATGGAGACTAAAACACATGAAATATCTTGAAAAATTGAAAATCAGGCCGTTTTACGGTGCTCCCGAAGCCAATAAGATAACGAAAATAATTTTATAATTTTTCCATGGATAGTATACTTAGGATTTGAAGAAAAATAAAATATATTTTAGGGACGTTGAAAAAAAACACAATAAATATTTTTGAAATCCTCTGCACTACATTTTATCTGAACCAAACATTTGGTTCAGAAAAATGCGAACAGTTATAATTTCTAAAACATGGTACTGTTGTTATCACTTCTTTCTGTTTAAAAGGGATAATGCTTTAAACTATATGGTCTCGTAGATGATGGATCTTTTCAAGCATGTGGTACATAAAGAACGAATTCAGCTACGAGATATAAATTTCATGAAAGTACTTCTGACCGATTCGTACAACGGATTAGAAAATCTCTTTTGTGCATGCATAATAATAATAATTCCAACATACTTAGGGGTTATGGAATCTACACACTATACACCAATCATCTCTTGAATCCTGAATTGCTCTATTGAATTCGGAATCGATTACAAACATAATTTGCACTATAGAAATAATTGTTTAGAGGTCACATAATCGACTTCGGACACTGAATATTTTGTGAGATAATGATTTGAAGTTGTTCTATACGAATCACAATATTCTTTATTTCTAAGATTTAGTTAGAGAAATTAGTTAAACCCCTTTATTCCACAACTACTGCTTGATTTCATATGAATATTTGTAACATTTTCTAACCTTAAAATGTATAGTGTATTTATAGTAAATGGGAATTATTTAAAATCCCTGTTCTGGATGAATTAAATGTTTGCAATAAATTTGACAGAAAAATGGAAATCCATCAGAAATTTATGACAGAGAATAAATCTTTTTGTGCTATAATGGTTGAAATCCATTTTTTTAGCCCCTCTGCTAACTTTTGTCACTTATAAAATTGAATTTGAATTGTTTTTTGTAAAACACTTGTAAAAAATTTTCCTTAGAGTGACAATATTTATTGATTTTATTATTAGAAAGATCGATTTCGAAAATGTATTTCTTCTTCAGTTCCTTTTTTACAACTAATCAATTAGTTGTAAAAAAGGAACTGAAGAAGAAATACATTTTCGAAATCGATCTTCCTAATAATAAAATCAATAAATATTGTCACTCTAAGGAAATTTTTTTACAAGTGTTTTACAAAAACACAATTCAAATTCAATAAATCTTTGTTTAGCATACTAAGGCCTTGTCCCAAACACCGACTTATTTGCTTATACCGACTTATTCAAATAAGTCTGCTATAGAGGTGACTTATTTTGAAAGCAGAAAACTTATTTGATCATGTAAACATGAAAAATTCTTTTGATTATACGTAAACATGAAAAATTCAACAATTGTCAAATATTATTATTAACTTTTCACTTTCCACAGATATTCGAATTAATAACTACAGCCTTCCTGAATACGGAGCCCTGCGCGATTAGCGAACTTCATGACAATCCCCTCTAATTCATCTTCATTAAAAATAATAATTTTTCCCATTAAATTCAGGATCACGTCCAGTGTACGTTTAACTACATTAAACACAGTGGATTTTGGAATATTGAACGATACTCCAACCACACGGTAGCTTGTTCCTGCTGCTTACTAAAACAGTGTTAGGCTAACCTCCATTATGGGAATCATACCCGTGATGTTTCGAGGGATAAAGTTTTACTAATTTCTGAAACGCTTGATCTGAGACGCGTAAGTGCTATTTTATTAACATTTGGTCTTTATTGCTTCATATATAGAGCTCCGCTTCATGGAGCAATATGTCAAGCCCTGAAAATTTAATGATTAGTGCACATTACAAAATTTGGTATAAAAAATTGTTTTAATAACTCAAGATACATTTTTATGTTTTTATTTATTAAATAATTCATTAAAATAAATTGTTTTTTGTACATTTTAATTTTTTAATTTTATTATTTAATAATAAATTGCTATAACATTTGTTGTTTGCTATAGCTGTCAAAATAAGTCAGCAAAATCGTTTGGGACGACATGACCGACTTATTCAAGATGGCGTCAAATAAGTCAATAAGTTTGAAATAAGTCGGTGTTTGGGAAAGGGCCTAAGAGCGTTCTTTAATAAATAAAATTTGTTGTTGAACCTAACCTAAAAATTCAATTTCAATGTACCATTCGAACCTACCTAATAGAAAAACTCCGTATTTGCATACTAAACAATCCTTGGCCCTCTTCGCCAATGCAATTGTCTGAGTTAGTTTTCATACATTTTTTTCTGGAAATTATGGGTAATCTGTTTTTGTTTAAATTTTTTCTATAATATAAAATAAAAATATTTTAAGACAAACATAATAGCTACTGAATATTAAAAACTATAGAAGAGAATGTTCCCATAGATGCTTATCAAATCTGCACAACTTATCCTTTCTTTAGTAAAGAACACTCTTAAAGTTTCAACATATTTATTAACCTGTCAGAATTTTGTATAAATCTGAAACTGCCCCAAGCCGTCAAAAGCCAAAATTGAGTGTAGGTGATATCTTGAGCTAGTGTGGCTAGTTTAAATCAATAAGTTTATGGGTCGGATGAAAAATAAGCAAAATCTGAGTAGAATTTTTTCTATTATAGTTACTATCTGTTGCTTATAGTTAAACCCAACTACTCTTAATGTATTATATTATTTGAGTACATTCCGCCCTATGTTTTATTTATAAGTATTTTCCAACAACAGTCGATTTTTAATATATGCACGTAATTTTTAACAACACGTTCGTCGGCGTCTTTCTATCGAATACATAAAGAATATAGTCAAAGACATTGATTGCGGTCATAGGGAGTTTATCGCCCAGTTATAAATAATCTCAATTTAGATCTTATAGCTTATGATGAATCAGTCGTTTAATTGCGGTTTATAAGTTTACTAGAAGAAATATTTGTGACCATATTTTTGTTATTATATCACCTAGTCTAGCATGTGTGTACTGGACATAAAATTTGAGCAGTATGGAAATGAAAAAATTCTACTCAGCGGAAGTTTGTTCTTCTCGTGTATACCAGAATGGCAAATTTATAACTCCCTGGGTAGAAGTATATATTTAATTCGATTATTGCGTTAAGCTCTACGCAATACTTATAAAAGATATTTTTTTAAATTTGTTAACCATGACAATGTGAATTAAAGTTCCCTTCAAGATTTTTATATTTTATCCTAGTTTTCAACATAAGTATAAAGTAGGTTTTATCAGTGTTGATAAAACTTTACAACTTTTGTCATGTTTAAACGAAGAAGCAACAAAAATTATATATATTTTCAAGTAGTTATCTCATTAAAAATATAATAGTTTTGTACATGAAGACGACGACGAATTATTGTTATATGTTGATGGCTGACGACATGCTTAATACAATACAACTAATGTTTCTGTATTGATTTTCACTATCCATTCCCAGCAAAACAAAAAAGTTTATCGAACTAGAACATAGGCTTGATTGTAACGTAATGCAACATTAGACAGTTTTTTATGTCACCTGCCTATGTTACGTCGAACACATTGTGTGCGAGAGCATAATAAAAATGCCTTAGCGCTACTAATCAAATAAACTTCGTGCGTTTTGGTGTGAATTTTAGAGGCGTATTCTAATTGTGTTAGCATATGTGTTTGGTAATCTTATGGGAGTTATTATAGCGTAAGGTGGTTTTTATTATAACATAATACAATTTCTAAAATCGTAAGTTTTTTGCATTTCAGCCCAGCCAAATGTAATTTATGATTGAATGTGGAATATAATTTTTATGGCAGAGGTGTTACCAATAATCTTTCCAAATTTCAATTTTTAGAGAGCCATTTTCATTATTTAACTTTTTTCAATTTTGTAGTCGTTACGTGAAAGTGTACGTCCACAATGATTGAATATGATACGTGTCGTCTGGAATCTAATCATGTTACTTATACTTACTCAAGGAAGAGCCAAAATATTTATACGTTCACAAGGCAAATTATTTAAAGCGCACACAAAGCCAAGTGTTTCATTTTATTATGTTTGAATGATATATTTATAAAATTATGGCCTGATATAATATAGACCGATCCGTGCTATGGCCGAATTAATGTGTCTCATTAAAGTAATGACGTCTAGAATAGAAACGAATTATATTCTTCCAGTAGCAGTAGTATAAAGATGTATAATATGAAACGTTGGAAAACGGCAACGATAATGAAGGGGTGAATATATTGTGGCAAACACCCGACTTTATTTTACTACGAATGTTTACGACATCTCGAATTACACCACACTTGATTTCTAAAGCGAAATTAAAAAACTTACCGGACTTTTGGTAAAACTTAAATTTCATAAAACCAACTTGTTGTTGGCCAACTCTTGTTGAAATTTTAATCTTTAAATTTATTTAAATCTTATAACTCTTTGTCGTTTTTTGTAAATATCAATTCACCATTTTTGTAATGTGTTTTTACAATAATTAAACCTTGTTGGTTTGAATACTTCTCCAAAATTCTTAAATCGCGTGGTCTGTACGTGACAACTGTCAAAAAAAATCACCGTACAACTCGTATTAACAAAATGGCCGCAAATTTAAATCCGGCGCTCTTGCTGAGACACCCTATATATTATATTGGTAGACGCGGTACCTCTACTTACGAGTTACAGAGTATATGGGTTAAAGGTCAGTTCACGAGTGTAGTTCGGGTGCCGCACATTAACAATCTCCTGATTGTTTTAACAAATATCGAAGGAAATTTAATTTTCTTTTCCTTTTAGTAGAGCCTAATGTGAATATTAATATAATCGTATCATGGGTCCATAACTGTTTATTCAGAAGTCCCAAGAGTGTAACGTGTGTACGATTTTTATTTACCATTTTCACCACAGTGTACAAACCCTGGACACCTGTGAACAATTTACCACCTCACGGAAAAACGAACAAGCCTACATTCGTATACACATAATTTATTTATCACAATATAGTCCATGGTATAAATAATTATGGTACAAGGTAGTTGACACGCTTTCATTTTGTAATTGATCATCAAACTGGACATTAAAAAAAAACTTTTTATAAAGATACAAAGAAGGGTACCAAAATTAGAAATAATTTGAACTCTCAAAATTATACTAAGCTTGGGGCTTGATTGTCAAATTCGGTAACGCGGAAAGTATATATAGCATTGATAATACATTCCTTGAGAATTTCGATCAGTTCGAATTTTTGGTAAAGTAAGTATGAATTCTAAAACCGTTATCCGTAAATCAAAACTTTGTCTTTTTTGAGAAAAGTGTTGTTCGTTTGTGAAACGAGGTGCTTACTAAAATATTTTTTTTTAAACCGTCTCATACTATAGCTACCATCGTAAACGCGGGGCTTAACGTTAGCAATAAATTTTTAACAACAATTTTATGCAAAACAAAAATGGATAAGATACACTTTCCTCAATAGATAAAACAATTTATCGGTAGTTTATTTCTTTGGATTAGGTACGAGTGTATATCGTACTTATTTTTTCCACTACTAGTACTAGAATATATCATTTTTGTATGCCATAGCTATTTTTAAAATAATACACAATACTTGTGTTTGAAATTCTAGCTACTTTAATTTCGTTAACATTATTAAAGAACAAGTATTTTGCTTATCAAATTGATTTGCTTATCAAAAATAACCCACTAATTCATCACGCTTGAGAATACTATTAAAGCCCTCGCTTGCTATAACCCTCGACGCTCGAGATATACTTCTATGGTATATTATTTAATATGACATCTAGCTAAAGGTTTAATGGCTGCATTGGTCTTCAAACAAGTGCTTTAAATCAGCAATTTAAACAAATATTATTATTGTATTTCACATACATCAAGAATTTTCCTGAAATTTAATCCTAAATTAATACTATGTACGAGTAGCTTCCTAAACAATATAAAAATGTATTAATTTAATCTGTTCGGAACTACTGAAATTAAATCAAATTTTAAATGCTGGTTCTGAAAGTTGTAAACTATGTAGTTTCAATTAACATAAGAAGAGCTTATAAAATGAATAATTGAATATATAATGTGTAGATGGAAAGATCCCCAAAACTAATCGTTAGCTGCACCTGCAACTCGGAAACTTTAATGTACATATTTACTAAAATAATATTCCCAACACCAAGTGAATTTCCTTAAATCAGAAATTATTTAAACTAGTTTTTTAATGCCTCTGCATCCTGGCAATAACATTTCTTATTTCTTATGTAATTTAATTTATCAAATAATTCTGAAAGTCAAAGTACAAATTAATTTAAATAGCTTACAAACTAAGAAAACCTAAAGCGACGATAATAACTGTAATAATTAGTATTAGCCGCATAGTTTAAATCTAATTTTAAATTTACAGTGATCACATTGGCTAAACTTACATTAAAATAAATCATTTATTCTGATCTCTTAAACAATGTAATAAATTCTTTATATTTATTAATTAAACATTATAAAAGTGAAGTCAACAAGTTCCGCACTTAATTTACATTTATCACGTGATTTATCGAATTAATTCCCATAGCAATTAGAATTTAAAATTAACACGTGATCATCAATATGATCAAACAAGAATATTCTTGTCAACGCGCTATTTCAAAATTAACGTACATCGGCGCACAATCTCTCAATCTTGCAGCAGGAAATAATTCACACTGCAGAACATATAAAGCTGGCCGTGTCATCACTTTTTCAGACAGTATGCGTGTTGCCTGTTGGCATACTACTTTAAAATTGTACAGTACTTCTTGCCTGTGTTTTCGTTTTTTGCTTTTATTTTATTTCTATAAAAAACGTAAACAAAGATCTAATTGACTAGCGCTGTGTAAACCAACACGCTTTTTGCTGCGTCAAAACAAAAAAAAATGAAAAACAATAAAAAATGTCAGATAAATAGGGTACACTTTTAGAAAGAAATGAAATTATGAAATAAAAGTTTTTAAATTAGGATTAAAAGTAGTCTGATACGGTACTTGGATAAATTATGATTATGTCAATCAAAAATGCATAAGAAAAACTTAAGCATTTAAGAAATATAAACTAAATTAAATTATTGAATATTCTTGACAAGAATATTCTTGTCAACGCAATATTTCGAAATTAACGTGCATCGGTATACAGTCACTTTTTACCGAATTAATCTCCATTGCTGTTTAGTGTGGTCATTGAAAAAAAAGAAGTGATACTGGGAACTTAGCCTGTAAAAACAAAATACCGTGACGGCATAACTGCGCGGAGGCAGTAAAGTCTCAAGATAAAGACACTTTATGAAAGTAAATGCTTGTTTGCGTACCTAACAAACTGATCGGTGTCTTACTAATTTGGTTCTATTTGTTCATTACGGCTATGGTGAACCAATTTTTACAGCTGAAACCACCCAATATTGGAGACATGAGGCCTTTTCTTCTATTATATCGTCATCAGTTTTAGATAGTTTTCGTTTTTTAAGAGAATGGTAGGTTTCGTGGATCTAGCTAGCTAATGATTGGGGATGAAATGTATTGTCGGTAATTATTTTTTTCTTGTTACTGAGTGTCTCGGTATACGCGATCAAGTAATTTTCAGTGTTGTGACAAGAATTTTCTTGTATTCTCATTAAAAGCGCCTACACATGATTTGACTTGGTGCCTGGTTGGACTGATTTGATCAGATCAGATGTTCAATCAGGTCGTGTGTAGGTTTGTCCATCCGACCGTCATCCAACCATCCAACCGCCTGGCCAAATCAGGTCCTGTGTAGCGTTATTGGACGGTTGATTTTAACACATTACTTGTTGGATATGTCAAAGTGTCAAAATGGATGGTTGGTTAAAAATATATTGTTAATGAATCATAAAGTGTATGGTGCGTGCAGAGAGTATTTTAAAAAATAAAATAATTAATAAATATATTTTAATAATAAGTAATTCAATTTTAAGGATATACACAATAATATTTAATAAATTTTTATTTAATAATAATATAATATTGAAATAATCAATAATTTTTTTGTTAAAATATTTAATTCCATAAGCATAAGTATGACATCCCAAATAAATGACTTAAGAACATGACTTAATTTTTTACAGTCTAACAACCTTTTTTGTTACTATATTTTGCGGTTTTTGACAATAATATTTAAACACACCACAAGTACAATAGCAGTTTTTTTTATATTTTGTTAATCGAGACATTCTGTATTTCGCTGTACAAACTTTCACGTCCAACAATTAAAACACAAAAATCACAAATGTCAAGATTTTATCATTTGCACTCAACACAAACAAAAGTATAAATGATTATCAGGTAGTTTGTTGGATCGTGTGGATGCAACCCTGATTTGGTCGGACCGACCGTCGGCCGACAAATTAGATCGTATGTAGGCGCTTTAATTTTGATTGTGTGTATTAAATAAAGAAAAATAGAAAACTTAAAATCTGTTGTTATAGAATTGTTTTCGTAAATAGTGGTAGTGTTTCGGTATAGGGATCAAGTAAGTTTAGTGTGTGACTTAGAAATTCCTGTATTGTCATAAATAATTTGTATTTATTTAATTTTGCAAAATTTATTTAATTTATAATTATCACCATTATGATAACATGGTGACAATAATATAATTGATAAATGACAGACGGATTTTATTATATGATATTGTAATTATTTTAATGGTGTCCTAATGACAAATTTTGTTTATTTCAGATTTGGTAATAAATTTTAAAATTCAATGTTAAGTCACAATAATTAAATTCAATTTAACACTACAAATCCATATTATTTTAAATTATTTAAATTTTTAGATTTAGTTTTCTCACCTTATACTTTCGACTCATTATTATTGTTTTAATCATATTGATGGGTGTTGAAGGTTGCAATGCAGAAACTATATAAATTCTTCATTTGAGTAATAGACATGGTATATCGAAAGCTGGTTCTACTTCTAACTTTAAATGATTATAAAATTTACTACTACTACTGGTACTATAAATTTATAGAAACCTTGAGTTTCTAGGAGGCAGTTCTACATTTTCATTCCTACTGTAACTGTGTTGTTATATTAACAAATGAAATGTTTAACGAACTACACTTTAATAACTATTGACTATTTAGCTGACTGATAACCGGGTCAAGTCGTATCATGTTTAACAACTTTATGTGTAAAAGGGTGCACGATACAAAAGGTTTGCTGTACAAAGAAGCTTATTTATAAGATTTATTTGGAATGTTAAATAATCCTGAAATAATCCTTAGGTTTAACATTGGTTCTGCTGTATGTAGAAGTGCATTCTTAATTGTTTATTTAGGAAAACATTTTAATATGTCTCTTAAGTCATTTATTTTCTCATTTACTTTGTCTTCTCGCACTATCTTCATTATTTTAGTCATTTTTCACAGGTTTTCTTAAGCCATTTTCCTTCGAAAAAAAATCTTGATCCCAGCTTCGATTTGTTTTGATTTATTTTTTGATCCTAGATCAATTATAAAAATACCATATTTTTGTTGGATTCAGTTTGTGATTTTACACACATATAAACAAAAATAAATGTTCAAAGTGAAAACGTTATGGGGAATTGTATCGTACAAAAAGATTTGATCTATATAGATTTGATCTAGATCAAATCTATTGGTGAGTTCTTTGCATTTTTCAAAATAGATCAAGTTTTAACAATTCTCAAAGCACGTGAGCTATTAGAATCGTGAGCATCGTGGACTTGGTGCCATATGCCATTAACTTATACGTCAATGGTTGACTGTAAAAACTCACACTGTGCGGACGTAAACTATTTGCAAATTTTATTGCGAAACGCTTAGATGCCGTGTACAAAAAATATTTCAAGATTCACTTCTGCCCTCGATTAGTTTAAATATGACATTAAAATTGTTGATAGATCTAAGTGTCAATTTTTCTAAGCAGAGAATGAATTACAACATCACCTACACTCGATTTATGGTATTACCGTGTGAGAGTTTTTATGGGCTACTTCAAAGGAACACAAAATTAAAACATTTTCTAAACTAATAATGAAACGACATCTGAATTTCAAACTAATTATTTACCACATCATTTTTATTGACAAATTACAGGTGATTTATTTCTTACAGCTGATTTATTCCAAAAGAAAGACTAAATATCGTTTCAATGACAATGAAATTACTGATAACTAACTTTATTCAATTATCCTCATTGTAAGAAAATCAATAATACTTTTTGTTTTGTTATTTTTACAGGAGGATTTGCCATGGTGTTTTTAGCAAAAGCAAATAGTGGAAGTACCCGATACGCACTGAAACGTATGTATGTCAATAATGAGCATGATTTAAGCGTAGCCAAACGAGAAATTCAAATAGCCGTGAGTGTATATAGATAATCCTTTGACTAGTAAACATTAAATTTAATCATATCCTTCTGTACATTCCAGAGTAATTTAAATGGGCACAAAAATATAATTGGATATGTGGACTCGAGTATCACACATAAAGGGAATGGTGTGTACGAGGTGCTTTTACTTATGCCATACTGTAAAACGAATATATTAAATATTATGAATACAAGGTAACCAATGAATTAATGTTAGTTTTACGTAACGGAATAATCCATTTTTTTAATTTTTTCATAGACTTCAAGTAGGATTTACTGAACCGGAAGTATTACAAATATTTTGTGACACAGCAGAGGCCGTTTCTCGATTACACCATTGTCAAACACCAATAATTCACCGTGATTTAAAAATAGAGAATATTTTACAAAGTGATTCTGGTCATTTTGTTCTTTGTGATTTTGGTTCGGCGACTGCCAAAATATTAAATCCTAAAGTGCATGGTGTCGCAATAGTAGAAGAAGAGATTAAAAAATATACAACCCTATCGTATCGTGCACCTGAAATGATCGATTTTTATGCTGATAAAAATATTACAACGAAGGCTGATATATGGGCACTCGGGTGTCTATTATATAAGCTATGTTTTTTTACGCTGCCATTCGGCGAAAGTACGCTGGCAATACAGAGTGGTAATTTTTTTATACCGGACAATTCGAGATATTCGAAAGCAATTCATCAACTCATACGGTACATGCTGGAACCGGATATTGACAGACGTCCAAATATTTTTCAAGTTTGTGAAATTGCATTTAAAATAGCCGGGAAGGATAATCCCATTTTAAATCTTCATGTGAGCATGTTAATTTTTTTAGTTTAAGAGATTTATAAATTTTGATGAATTACAGAAAATTCCTGCACCTCCACTTGAAACGTTGCCTGTACCACCAATGGAATCTGAGACGAAACGGTCTAGTTTACCTGGAGCGTCTAAATCAAAGACAACTGTTACAGTTGTGGAAAGTGGAACTAGTGTTGCACCGAGAATGCGACCTAAAGCTTCAACACAAAATATACCTAATTTACCAATAGGACTGCCTCCAAGTCCTTCGCCACGTAATACAATCCCGTCTCCTGCTCCTCAAGAAGTTCTGCAGCAAGTGACACCAAGTTATATTCCTCCAACGGTTGAAGCATTTACGGCTCAGTTTAATGTAAATTTTCCACCAACTCAATCCGAACCACAAGTTATTAGTGTGCCTATAGTTCCACCTACACCACAAGCGCTACCACAAATTCAAAGTATTCCACCACAACCGCAGCCCCAACAATTACAAGTGCAGACTCCACAATTATCACAGCAAGCCATAATTTCAAGTACAGATCTTGTTGAAAATCGTATTATAGATAGCTTATTCCAATCAAATTATCCAGATCCTTTTAGGGAAACAGAAGTTGACGATATCGATGAAATAATTCAAACTCGTGATCATCCGTTTAACGCTCATAATAGTGTAGAGTTATCGGCACATCAACCGCATGCCTCATTACCACCATTGGACACAAGTGGCGGTTTAGCAAATTTTGTTCCGACTCAATTAGTATCAACACCAACCAAATCTACCCAACTGATGATAACTCAGAAAGCTGGTCATCGAAGAAATATGAGTGACACCTCCGCGTTCAATAAGTATGCGACTTATACTGTGTGCCCGATATTGATTTTTTTTGTTTAAATTTCCGATTAAATTGTTGTTTAGTTCATGGATTATTTATTGATAGATGTGTATCGTAAATAAACCAAAGTATGTCTGACATTTATTTCTAACTGCAAACTTAGCTCAGATTTTTCAATCGCCGATTGAAAAGCCTCCACTGTTTTAGTTTTTAATGAAAAATTTTGCATTTTAATTAAAAATAAAACACGTTTTTTTTGTACCATATGTGAACTACTGGTATTAACTAATCATCAATTTAGTTAATCGCAAATTTAGGCAAAAAAATCAGCGTCAGCCACACAGACATTAATGATAATTGGAATTTCCAGTAATTTTTAATTTATTATTTATAGGACTTATGCTACAGAAACATCACAATTCTTAGCACCGTATGATATTTCAATAAAAAATTCTTCTACTCCAATATCACCAACGACAGCCTTCTCAACAGCTGCATTTACATCTGAACAAAATGTTCATGCACCCCAACTGCCTCAATATTCGGTGACGACGAAAACATCTCAAATGAGCACATCAGTATCGAATACAGACATTTCAGGTAATGCGAATGGACAATTTAACGAGGACCTATCGAAATGGAATCCGTTCGAAGATCCAACGCCATTTAATCAAATGACCGAAGATCATATATTTGGGGCCGAATTCGATAAGATTCGAAATGAGGGTAGTGAAACAAGTATGACTAATTAACCTGTGACAATATTATGCATACTTGATAAATAAGCATTCATTTTATTCTAGGCATTTCAAAACTCCAGCAAACTCCAACTGAAACTGAGGTTCTTCCAACATTTACAGCAGCAGCCACAGTTGTCACTACGCCAATTACCGCAGCTCCGATGATAGCCGCTCCTGCGGAAGATGATCCATTTGGTTCGGCTCCGTTTAGTTTACCGCCAGCATTGCGTGATCGGGCATCAATCAAAAAAGCCGGAGGTAAAGCCTAAATTAAATAATTCAATTTAATATTTAAAACAATTTAAAAACAAAATTACCAAATTTCTAGTCGTTTTTACTTTAAAACAAACAAACAAAAACTATTAACAAATTGATTTATTATCCATTAAAAACTTATTATTAACAACAAGATATAAACATATAACTAGAAAACGTTTGAAACTTTGAAACTTGGAAAAATGAAATATTGTTGTAGCTGAAATTATTGAGATGAATATGGTTATGTTATATTAAGTTCGAGGTGCGGCGTAGATCGGCAAGCACTTGGGGTTTCTTTAACTCTCTCGTTACTGTCTCCAGTGGATCTAGAAATTTGGTTATTTTCAAAATTGTGTTTTTTTTAGTTAATTTAAAATTTAACAAATTTTTATTTTAAATTACTATTCAGGGTTTATTAGTTCAAAATTTGCGTTGATTGTTTTTATTTATTCGTGAAAATTCAATTTTATTCTGATAATTTTAAATCCGTGAATCGATAAATTCCATAGTAGTGGATTTTGTTAATTGTCGATAGTTTAATGCGGCAGAATAAATCTCTCCATTGTGGATTTAATAATTTTCTTGTTGTTAAAGTTATATTATTTAGAACTATTCTCGAAGAGCTATTAGATTTAGCCTGTTCTTTTTAAGACAAGTTCTATTTTATTTCTTAAACATCATTTAAACTCCAATTCTAATATTTTTAAGACAATAAGTATCAACTCCAAATGTAATTTTATCACTTAAATCCGATTTGGATGCAATGTTTTATAAATTTCTGTAGCTATCAAGCATTTAGTTTTTTTATTTACGGATTTAAACAAAAATAATTTAAGGTGCAAATCATATACTAATAATTTAGAGCGTGTGCCAAACTAATTTAACTTAACCGGTTGCAAAAATAAACTTGCAAAATAAAATATTTACTTTCTTAACCATCACAAAGCTTTCTACAACGGCGGGGCCTGCAACTTGCAATGAAGGTGATAATTTTATATTGATTTGGTTTATTCCGTTGTATTCGAATTAGGTGTAAATATTTTCATTTCATCTTAATTAAATTAATTAAAGACGAGTATAAGTTACACTAATTCTGGCAACGAATTTTTGCTTTTATTTTCAATCACATTTTCGATAAAATTTGGAGAATTCCTTATTTTTATCACATGAATAACAGAATGCTATTTTTGCTAAAAAAAATGTTCAAAATATGATAATTCTTGTTACTCCGCTGAACAATTTAATATATTTAACTCATTTGGCACACGTTCTTAGCTTCTAAAAATTTTGGGAAAAACATTGGGAATCATATGTCACTAACATTTTATAAATCATCGATCTTTTACCGACAGGTGCATTACCCATATTCATCTTTTATAATTGAACCAATAATAATTATAATTACAAATTTAAAGTTAGCTCATAAAAAGGAACGATCTATTCGCTTGGCGTCGCTGAACGGAAGGAAATTTGTTTATTAAATGTAGTCTATGCAAAATAAGTTTAAATATAGAGTTTTTGTGTGGTAATTTATAAAGTCAAAATTTTCCTATAACACTCATACAAACAACAACACATTCACTCACCAAACACACAATAAATGCCTTACAAAAATAATGTTTATTGAAAAATATGATTAAAGCGAGACTACATAAAATTTCCTACCCAATCAACCGGCCATATAAAATATACTGAGTTTAGGGGTGCGCGAACTTAACGCCATACAATTTAAAATTTTAATTGTAATGAACGTATAAAAGACATTAATAATTAAAATTGACAAAAATATATAATAAAATTTTTTATTAAAATATTATAGAGAGAGTAAAAAAAGATTTTTTCCAGCCTCATTTGGCTTAAATACATAAAAAACCTAATCGGCAATTTTTATGATAGAATTTCTTTTGCGGCCGCACTTGTGTATAAAATACAACGAAATTACTAAATTATATTATCCTATATTTAATTATATACATATTTACTTTTATTATTTTTTTTGTAAATATTTAAAAAAATACTATACAAAACTATTATTATTTTACATTTAGTCCATTAAACAAATATCAATATTATTATAAGTGTATATTGAAATTTATAAACAATTCTTTGAAATTAACCCATTTTAGTTCGAGTTTATTTCATATTCGATCTAATTTTGTTACACGGGTCGCTAGATTTTATTTTAATACTTTCAGTGTAGACGAGCTTATTGTTTATTTGATGGGATTTGTTAATGATGGACTGACCAGTTTAAGTATTCGTTCAAAACAAGCATTAATTTATTTTTTCTACCTAAATTTACACACTAATTTCGATTTCGATTCAAATGTGATGCGAATGAGATAAAATTTCTAAGATAATATTACGAACATTTACGTAATAATTTCGTACATATTCGTTTAATTATGTAACATGCTCAGTAATTGTGCAGGATCAGAAATTTTAGCAGTATTGGTCATTCGAAACTAATTAACTAAATATAAAATTGTGTTTCTCTTAAAAATTTCAGCGATCGTTCGAAAATCTCACTAAAATATCAAAGATATTAAAAGCACAGATAAAGTGTAGTGCTACTACTGTCTGATTTAAAATTAAAGATTAACTTGAGTCAATTCTTTGCCTTTGCTATTTGTCTGTTTATATATTTTTAATTATAGTACGTTAATGTATTTAAGGACAACATAAACATAATCTGAAAAATTAAATTCTAGCTTGTTTCATAAATAGCTATTATTCTATTTTATAAAATATATTTTGTAAAAATAGATAGGTTTGATTGAATCTATCCTATTTCAAGGACACGTCTATCCTCATTTTCACAAGCAGTCGCTCACGAATATTTTTCACGATAAATTTTACTTTTAACGTTGCGAGTCCAAAGTCGGATAAATACCAATTAAATAATTGGTAAATACCACTTATTTTTCAAAAACGTCTATGACAAAATTTCTCGACAAATATGCTATTAAATCGACTTCGAAGTAAGTAACTTTCCCGACTATTGATCCTAAATTAAAATATAGAGTTCTAATTTAAAATTTTTGGAAAAATGTCTGTGTTATCTAATGTGTAAAGTTTTTGTGGGCGCCTTTTTTCAAAAATCAAAAGTGATTCCCTTAACAGTTTGAAGTTTGTATTTAACCGTTTCTATGAAGAAGTGCACCTCCTTTGTCAACACAAATTGATCAAAAAATTAGCTACAAACATTTCGCATTTTAATGTTGGGTATAATCGAAATGAGGGAAATAAGCTATTAAAAGAAACTAAAAGTTTCATCATTTTGTATAAAATTTGCACCGATAAATGATAAGTTTTCCCCACAAGGAACAAACAGTAATGGTTTGTAAATCCCGTCAAGAGGAAACTCATGCAAAATTTATAAAGGCGTTTATAACAGGAAAAACATGGTATGCGTACATATTTGGCTGGAGGAAAGTTTTGCTTTGTTGCATGTTTTGCTTAATATTAGCTCGCTGCAGCATAATTTGCATTTTCAACTTATGTACATATTTAATTAGTATAGCCCAAAGTCAGTTCAGTATTCCGTATTTTAAACAGATTCTCATGCGAACTTTTAATCAGTATCTTAAGGATAATCTTTTCTCAAGTGACGGCAATTTAGATGAAACGTCCTTTTATAAGGTGGAGATCATAATTCACAATTCATAATTGTCCCATATCCAATTCGAACAATACGAAACATCCAAAATAAACCAATAAGATGATTTATGCTACACATTTCAAGGAAAATTGTATCGTTCGTATATTCGTATTAGTCAACGTAAAAACAAGAAATGTATTGAAAGTTTTGAAATTAACGTTAATCATAAATTACAAGAAAATGACAAATGACAATTAATAATGACAAATTCGTATGGCGCCCCTCTCCTCCGCTGTGTGGGTTTAACATTCTCCGCTTTATTAAATCATTAACAAGCCTTTTTCTAACATTTATATGATTTAGATTTTTTTTCTATTTCAATGAGCTGAATTAAACGACTCACTCAATCACTATTCACAATATTCAAATATCTGTGACGAGAAAGAGATCATTGGTGACATGATTAGAAATTTATTTTGGAACCGAAAGAAATATTATATTTTGATGCTTGTTTAAAGCTATAAGGGCTGTTCGGAAAAAAGCAATGATAACGGAAGAAACCTTTTAATCCAATTCTTTTGATGGCAAATGCTGTTTAAATTGATGGAACAGCTTCTTGTTATATGTTAGACCCTTCTACTGAAAAGTATTAAAACTTAAGAAACGAGAAAATTGCAATTCGGGTGGTTATGTTATAGAATATTTTGTTTATAAAGGCCCTACTGTTATTAAAGTTAAAATGGACTCCATACTTGGGGGTTCTGCTTCATCATCAGTACGGGTTGCTAGCGAATCGACGAATCGGAGTGCAGGAAACAGTTCACATCAAAGGCGTATCAAATGAAGTGTCCATAAAATTTTAGTTTGCAGAACTAAATATCATAAAATGTTTGCAATATTGGTGACACGTTTATTCACATCAGAACAAAAAGGCAGCTGTTTTTAAAGAAATTTCGGTGTAATCCAACCGTGGTTTTAAACCTGTTGGTGAAACGTGGTAGAACATTATACTCAGAAAACCAAAGCTAGTCTAAACAGTACCTTAAATGCTATTCTATGCATCGAACAACTCCAAAAGGTCCACTCATTTGAAGGATGAAATCGTCTGATTTTTGAAAAGTTCGCAATACGAATTTTGTTGGCCACCCCCAAAAAGATAAATCACTTAATTGAGAGTAGTACTACACAAATTGACTACCCAAATCTTTTATACCCAAATTAAAACAAGTGGATCGAGGGCCAAAGGTTGTACAATACTAGTGAGAATATTGCTGCTGCAGACGAGTATTTTGTTGAGCTTCATGTTTCTAGTTAGATAGTATGCTAAAAAATAAAAATATTAATGAACCCTTACAATATTGTTTTCATGACTAGGCTCGAAACTTATCGAACAGCCCTGGTGGGAATTTGGGAATTTATGTAGAATAATAACAGTCCGAATATTTAATGAACTCCCTCGTACACAGGCACTTTAGCAAAATTGATATTTTAGTTTCCATTTTGAAACTGCTAATGCTTTGGAAATGTCTCGATTACTAAAATAGGAATTAGAAGTCAAATTTGTTTTTCTTTTATTAATACAATATAGTAAGCCGCATTGCAAACCCTTAGGAGCTTGACTGATATAACATTTAATTTATTAAGTCCAGTACACTTCCACCGTTTATTTTTTTGCTTCCATTTGTTTTAGTGACGGCTTTTTTGTTTACGTGCGTCATTTCTTGTATTGCAAGGATTACAAGGTGCATCGCAAAATAATGTTTTTCCATAAAATGTGTTGATTAAAACTGTTAAATAAATTCTTTGTAAAGTTTTGTGGGGTTTTAATGGGAGAGGTAAGTAGTATTTTCCGATTTCCCATATGGTGCATTTTTTGCGCCTAAACACAAGGGAGGTTGAATATTTTTTCTATAAAGCTTAACAATAAAATTACTTCCAAGGCATTAGAAACGTCATGTATATAAATTTATTGTAATTCCACTATCGCTCGACATCCCTTTTAATGCTAATAATAATCCCTTTTAATGCTCTAAGAACTAATAATTTGAACAAATGTAAAACATTCCAGCGCATCTACCATCGACATAAATCTCATCAAATAAACGAACTTACTTGCCTCTAATACTGTTCCAATCCGTGATTTAAAATGATTAGACAATTCTAGTCTCTTTCTTGCTCCAGCAACACATGAACACGAATAAACTGTGATATTTCGATTAAGCTGTTTAAAAACACGAAAATTGTTTTAAAAAGCAATTTGATTCAGACCCCTTATTTTTATTACTAAAAAACTTACTCTCCACAAAATAAAATAATTATTCAGCCAACCACACAGCATAATTCAAGTAAAACATATAAAATATACAACAAAAAAGTAATCTTGTTTGTTGGACTAGTTAAATTATTTATAAATTATAACAAATCAATTTAATTGAATTTTAAATAAATTTAATTAAGCCCAAAAAATATCTAGTAAATTGTTTATCTTATAATATATATAAATTATAAATAAAAAAATTAATTAAAAAAAGGATTATATTTTATATTTAAATAATTAATTTTATTGTTTTTTTATTAATCAATTTAAAACAAAAATTTATCAAGCAGAACATGTAAAAGTTTTATTATTTTATTATAAATCACAAGACAAATAAAATAAACAATCAAGTCAAGCTTGCATTAATTAATTACAAAAACTAGAAAAACATATTATATTAGTATCTAGTAAATTTTTTAATTAATTTTTTTCTCTTGTAAAATACAGCAAAATTACATATAAAAAATTTCGGTGATGGGGGACTTTGTTCTAATTATTATTAAATTATACTAAATTTATCATTTTTATTATTGTATAAAACTACTAAACCCAATTATTTTTAATTAGTATATTATATAATATTTAATAAATTAATTATTATTATTTCGTTTTTTTATGTATAATTTTATGTTTGTTTCTTTGGGCATATTGGTAGCGTATTTTAATGGAGTTGGTGTTTCTGTAATTTGATTTGATTTTTTCTATTATAAAACTAACAACTATTTCTTCCCAATACTGTTTTTTGATCTACTAATTCCGTTAAAACTAAAATTGTGTAATTTTTTATTTTTTTTTATTTATTTTTATTTTATCACCGATGGAATTTGGAATATTTGTTGTTTATGTGCGTGTGTGTGTGCAAAGTGCAATCGAAATTAAAAAATTTTACTTCAGGGTGCTGTATAAAATTATAAATTTAATTATAAAATTTGTTCTTTAATAACACAACCAAGGTAGTTATTTATTTTTATGTTTGGTATTTAATTTTTTTTAATTTTATTATAATTAAATTAATTTGCAATTATATTATATTATTACATATATTGTTCTTAATTTTGTTATCAGTTATTGAAGTGGAAGGCCGGGTTTCCAAGTGCTGCGCTAATCTATTGCAAACTGTGTACTAATAATTTGTGTGCCATTTATATGAATTTTGTTAACATAACCATATAAATTTAATAAAATTATTGATTTGTTGGTGTTGTACGAATTTAATTTTAAAACGACGATGTTAAACGACGATGTTAAAAATGTTGTTACCTCATACGAATAGAATCATACCACAATGGTTAACAATAAAAACTAAAATTGTAATTTCACATTCTGATCAAAAAGGAACATAACGACACAATATTATATTACTTTGGTATATAATTAAAATTTCATGGCCTCGTTATTAATAATTAAAATGTTCAGAAAACAAATTTCTTTGGGTTATGAAATGTCCAAATAATGAAGGACTCGTATATGTTTTTATTATTCAATGTTACAACTGATTCAGAGATCATGTAGTAATTTATCTATCTTAAATTAGTTTCTTGGTTGATGATAACCTATTGGTTACTCATTTTATAATTTCTTATTATAGTTAGAACGCCCAGTTCCGGCGGTTTTTGCCTTTTGCTTTGCCTTAGACACTACGTATATCTGCGTATTTATGCAAAGATAATCGCTGTACGTATTCTGTATGTTTCTTTATTTGCTCGCTGGCTTGCTCTATTTTTAGTTATCGTTCCTAATGTATCACGGGCCATTCACAGTCCTTCGCAGCACTTTATTTTGAAGGCATTGGTCTTCTTGGCATAACCCGAAAGTTGGATGCTGTAGGTACCATACTGGTTAGACCACACAGGCAAGAACAATTTGTTATGTATTGTGAGCTCTGACTTTTCCCCCATGAGTCAATACATTTTGCTATATTTGATGTTTAATTCTGGCATTTGATGTGTTCTTTCCATCTTAGCTTGGCATCGAGGGTCATGCCAAAGTGTTTATCTTTATTACAGAGTAAGTTCAAGTTTGACTCGAAATTGTCGATCTGCAATGTGGAACATGGAATTCAACATATTTCTTCTATTAAAGGTTTCAGTCTCTTGAGCAGCAAGAGTGTTATTTTTCAAATATTTTAGATAAGACTGTACATAGTGTATCGGTCTATAATAGAGGTGTCCATTAGGTCGATCACCTCTGGTTTACCTGGTTTAGGAATCATGATTACTTAAGCCACCTTCCAATGACTTGGACATATTTCAGCCTGAAGGGTGCATTAATTAATTGAACTAATTAAGTGCGCCTTTCTCGGTAATCTCTGGAGCTTTTCTAATACTTTAATTATTCTTCATTTTTAGTTCCAATAAAGACACATGTCTTCTGTTAAGATCATCTATTTTACGACAGTTGTATTTTCATTTGCTGTTTATCTCGGCAACGGTTGAAACATGTCTGCTTGTCACTTTTAGCCCAGGATCCGTTATCGTTTTTGATGGGTGGCGCATGCATTTTGACTCGTTTCAACTTCGTTGTTTTCCAAAGTGAGTAATCGTCATCCTTTAGTTCAGAATAATTTAGGAGTCGCTTATTTATGCTTTCATTCTTTATATAAAGAAAATTTGTTTTGATTTGTTGCACAGAAAATTGAGGATATTTTTATGTTGCGGAGCACATAAATATTCGAATTGTCTTTGCGACATAAACATTTATCGATCGTTGTCTTTTGGGTCAAAGAGAATCGAAGTTTTGATTTTGTGTACTAAAATGTTAATTTTTTATGTTATGTGGACGTCAATCTTTGTAATCATAAATTAATATCTAGGTTTTTTCCGTAAATGCGAAGCAGAAATTGTTTATTGTTTAGAGAAAAATCTTAGTGCATCGATTTCTGTGGGAATTTGAACGAATATTGCGAAAATATTAATATCCTTCGGTTGAGAGACGGGATGTAGTGTTCGGTCATACAAACTAAATGTATTTGTCGAAGTTAATGAATACAAATGTTAATTAGTTTATTATGAGTTTCGACTAAAATAAAGACGATAAACAAAATGTCGATTTTTTATAACGAAAATTGTTATTCTTGGTAAAATGTCCATTGCAAAAATTAAATTTTTATTTTATTTTGCTTGCGCTACATGTCATGTAGGGATTTGGCCGCCTCATTATCGTGGTTACAAAATTAAAAGGTGCCACACTACTGCTGAATGCGACATACTGGCATTTCAGGGGAAGGGGTGATCGTTTCCTTCCATTTTACAATTTCTTTTATGCTGTTTCCATGATGTCACAGCGCGTCCATTTCGAAAATGTCGAATTCAATATATAAGCAGAAATATTGGCTCACCAACATTGTTTGAAGAGTAGGTCTGGAAGCCTAAAAGTTCTTACAGGAAAACTAAAGGTGGATGTTTATAAATTTATTGAAATATTACGCACAAACATTAAATGGATACTGCTAGGGCTCCATTTTGGATTTGCCACCTCCTCCCCCCTTCTAAGAGAATTTTCCTGCAACATTTAGTTTAACACCGACTATTTCTCCCAATCAACGTTTTATAAAGCAACATATTGTACAAGCCGATATTTCTGTAGTAGACATTTTAATTAATTCAATTTGGATCATTAAATTAATTTGATACAAAGTGAAATACGCACTCGGACTAAATGTTAGAATCTTTCATATAATTAAAAATACCAAAGACTGCTGACTCGTCTTTTATCGTCAAATTATATAACTCTTGTGTATCCGTTATATAATTAGTTATATAGTCAGTAATTCTTTTTTTTACAAGCTGTTTTTTTTTAAATTATTTTTGTCAAACAAATTTGGTTCCAATTGATAATAATTATTTTGAACAAGTTCTGTTTCACAACTAATAAATTCAAATGTTAATTTGGAATGTGCTAAAAATTAAAAATTTTTAGAAATAGTTGCTTCTCTCTTAATAATAAATAAATAAATCACTCATCCTTATATTAAACTAATTTACTGCATTTTTTAGCGGTGGAGTAATTATTTCAAAATTTATTTAGATACTACTGGGTTGCTAATTGTTCTAATTTCATTAGATCAAACAGACTAAAATGTCTAAATCATTTCACCTTTAAAACTAAATTTTCATTTCATCTCATTTGTTTGGTAAATTATAAAGTTGTTTTTGGCATTTCAAAAGGCGTAGACAATAATTGTTGGCGAAAAATATTCAAGCATGAAGTCTTTATTAAAAAAATATTCTACTTTTCATTTACAAATTTAATTCCATGGAAAAATATGTTTGGTAACTTTCAACTCAAATCAAAAATCAATCGCTATTTTAATGGGATGGAATACAAAAATTATACTGAAAAATTGTAATGAAACAGGAGAAACTTAAAATAACTATAGAAAGATTTGTTGTTTTGAACCTCATTCCTGACATGTTGTCAAAAAAGGACGACTATAAAAGTGCAATAGTCTAATGTTGAGTTACATCAAATCCTAACCAAAAAAACTTTTCTAATATGAGTAACCACAAAAAGTAACCACATTTATGGAAGTGATATTTTTGTAGTTTTTGGGAAATCGACATTTAATGTTAACACATCAACAGTTATAAGATTGTATTTAATCATTTAGTACAATTCTGCAAAAGTTATAAGATTAATTATCATGGATTATCATTTAGTACAATTCTGCAAAAGTTATAAGATTTTATTTATTTTTCTTAATTTAACCAAATGTTAAATTATTAAAAAATTATCTCAAACCTGATTTTAACCTGATAATTCGAAAGTACACGTAACCCGAGGTATCGATAAGCGAGGATTTTTTTCAAACAAACAATTAACAATCAACAATTGACAAAATAACAATAAAAACAAATTTTTGGTATAAATAATTTATCATTAATTCGAGGTTTTTTATGTTAAATCCAGGAATATCGCTATTGAAGAGATCGTTAAACGAGGTTTACCTGTACTTAAATTCTTCAAATGGTTAGTAGCATACCTTGGCATCTACTACTTTATTTACTTCTGTTTAAAGACATCCTGGGTAAAAGCAGAGATGTTCGCTAGAGACTAATTTGAATTTAAAAACACGATTAATCCAACATGCCCACTCCCTAATAGCTACAGTACCTAAAGTATTTCGCGTTTTACTTGTTCGTCTTATAAAACAGATGCAAGGTAAGCAGGTAAACATGCTTAATTTTAACCTAAATTTAGATGCCTAACTACAGGAATGCCCATTAATAAATTCTCAATGTTTCTACGAAAACTGAATAATCCAATTTATTGTAAACTAGGTAAAGTTTTTTGTGATCTTCGCGAGACTATCAGAATGTCTCTTCAAAATATTACCAACACTTAAGGATGTTCACTAACAGCTATAAATTATACTGCAAGGTCTAATCGGTCGCTGGCTTCATTGGGTCGCTTGGTCTTTGCACGGGATACGGTATACGAATCACTATTTATAATTTTAAAAATTAATGAACAAACCCGAGCTTTTCTTATAATTTAAACAACAACACATTCAATAACTGATAACGAAATAATTAAAGCATGCTTTAATTTTTTTGTATCAAATTGGTGACTTTATCATTATAATTTAACGTTCATTTTTATTCAGTATATTTATGTTTATTTAATATTTATGTTAATTAATTAAATTTTTAAAAATTAGTTATTTACCTAATTATTTAATTTTACCTCCGAAAAAATTATTTTAATTTGTCATAAGTAAATTTATTTCAGCCGAATTGTACACGGGTGTAATGACCAGCACCGGAGGATTATCCGCCATCAAACGACGCGGTGAATTAACAAAAAAAATATGGAAATTATCACCGACTCTGGAGACACCACAAAGTTTATTGAGTGGTGATAAAGCCAGTCTAATATCACATACGGAGAACGATGATCGAATAAGTCAAACGACGACACGTACCAGTAATAATGATTCACCGCCTGTGCTTATGTTTATCAAGACGCCCCTTGAAGATCGTTCGAAATATGAAAAATTATCATCGCACGATATTACGTCGGATGACAGTGATTCGGACGTGCAAAAGCCGCGTATGGAGACGATCGTTCTTAAGAAGATCACTTTTAAGCAGATTGTGGCGAATAACATACCGGAAAAAATTCAGGCTGTCTACCACAAGGTGGATAAGACTCAGCTACCAATTGTTAAAAAGTTGAAGACTAAAGGTGGTAAAGTGAAGGGTCAAAAGAAAAAAATGGATCAAGGTAGTGATTCGGTTGAGCCGAAAGAGAATGATGGCAATTCAGATGATGATTCGATTGGTTCGGCGAGCGATTTGCACGCAGAGGGGCCTCTTGAAGAGGATGACTCTGTTGTTCAAGTTCACAATGATCTGAATAAGCCATATGAAAGAGATGATGCTATTAGCGAGAGTATTAAAACGTGTGGCTCTAGTGCGTATCACGCCGAGTGTGAAAGTGTGACGACGCATGAAGATGATGTCAGTCGTGTAGTAAACCGTAAACTTCGTATCAAACGACGTAATAGAATGAACGAATCATTCAGCACGATAATCGATGAGGGAAATATTTCCCCGGCGTCTGCCGATCTTTTACATCAGTACGGTGACAAGCCACTTCTACTCGACGACGAGTTACAGTACGAATCTGGCGAAACAACCGACAATAGAAATAAAACTGATAAATCTGACAGCGACATTGTCGATGAAGAGGACGACGCCGAGTTTGATGTTTTTGCTATGGCTCCGTTTAAATTACCTGAGAGCATGGCCCGACGGCCGAAAATTAGTTCAAAACGAAGTAATTTAAGTAAATATAAACCATCCTCGATCACTATCCCAGAAGATTCGAATCTGTTCGATTTTGATGACTTAAATAATTTGCCGAAACCGCCGGATACACAGGTCGTTGAGAAAACACCATCGCCAGTGCCTCATCAATTAGTATCTGTTATAACAACACCGGTACAAAGTAAATCTGATTATGGAATTGTTACTGTTGTATCAAATTCAGTACCGAGAATTCCGCCTTCAGAAGATATTCAAACAATCGCGATAAAACCAAAATCTAACCAAGATCTATTTGGTTCTGAACCATTTCCAATTCTACCCCCTAAACCTCAAGAAACTCGTAATGAATCTTTATTTACCGTAATAAGTATTGAAGCTAATAATAATAATAATAATAATAATAATAACATAGTTAAACAAGAAAAACGTGTAATTTGTACAATTCCTATAAACCAGTCGGTCGAACCAATCGCAATTCCACATGAAACTCAATCAGCAAAGAAAAATTATGTCAATTATTCACAAATTGATCGACTATACCCCATTGCGGACAATGAATTTGTTAACTTCGACAAAGTTACGGATAAAATAGTGGATGATGTACACGATTATGATGAAGATTTAATTGAAATTACGACCGCTTCATCATCCCACCCAATAAAATATAAAAAAGAAAAAAGTAAATTTTATCTTAAAGAAAAATTAAAACTTAAAGATGAAACGAGCTCATCAATGATGGATTTACCGTCAAAATTAACACAAAAAGTAAAGAGCCTAAATAAACCGAAAAAATTGGAAAATGAAAATAGTCATAATCATCATAAGAAAATGACGTCTGATTTTGGTTTTAGCAACATGAGTTTTGAGGATTTCCCATCAGACGACGAACCACTCGAGAAGCCGGTTAATATCGGTAAGACAACCGTACCATTTGAGGTGGTGCGCAACGAAAAAAGTTTAATGGAGGCTGAGAAAAAATTTGGCTCGTTGAAACGACGAAGTAACCCATTCTCTTGAAAACGATTATTCTAATTTATTTGTCGTCACCCATCGTAACGAAAATGATTGTGTCAATTACGAAAAGATTTATATTTTTTATAGACTACATTCCAGTAATTATTATTAACACAAAAAAATTAAGTAATGCAGGTAGCTAAAACATTCTTTGTATATTTTTAGTCTATTATTAACTACTATAAATATTTATCTATCTATAATATAATATTGAAATTATCTAAAACCTATTACTATTATTTTATAAAATAAAATATCTATAAACACGTTTATGCATTTGTGATAAGAAATTATTTTTATTATTGTTAAATAGGGTTTCCAAATATATATTGAGTACACGTGGTTAATAATGCCGGCTTACCGTTTAAATTTTTAACAAATAAACGATTATGCTTTACCAAACTTGAATAAAAAAATAGCAATATGTATAAACTTTTGGAAACCCTGATTGAGAATTGAACGAAAATGTAATCAAATTTTTTTATTGTCATTACAGGGGTGACAACCAATTGAGATATCTACGATTTTCAGTTTAGATTTATTTTGTCTGAAATTTATTTTATCCTGGAACTTTCCGTTTCGCAGGATCTTTTGATCGCCGTTTCTTTAACTCTACCAGCAAAAGTTTTCCAAACTAAAGGATTCCTAATTTGTGTTTATCTTATTGTTTGTTTTGTTTTATTCCTCTAGTTATTCTTCTGATAAAAACAAATTTTCATGCAAATCAATTGTTTTATTTAATTTCTGTGAGTGATTTAATGAACACAATTGTGTTTTGAAAATTTAAAAAATGGACAATGCTGAACATCATGCAAGTTTGACAGATAAACGGGTTAGTGCGGTTCGAAAAAATGTAGTTTCAGGTTTTACGAGTACCATCTGACAATAATTTCGAGCCGGAAGGTCGCGTTTATTTTTCGAATTGGAATTAAAGCACGATGTTCAATATTTTAATTTTTTTAAGTTTTCTAAACAAGAGGACAAAAAATTAAATTTTTTTTTTAAATTTCTATTACCGTTATTTCATATAGATTTACCGAACTTATTGAACGCTCCTCATAGCATTATGATACATACTTTGATCAAACTAATCAAACTACTTATGCCGGACATTGAAACAACTAAACTAAATTGACTAAATGTTGAACGTTCTGCTATTGTGAAAAAAACGGCGTTCGACGTCTCTTGACGAGTTCATACGGAACCCAATCTCCTTGTTTTTGCACCATACCCATGGTCTTCAGACGATTTTAAATCGTTTGTTGTCACTCCCAAAGTTTCAGCGAGCTCCTCTTGAGTTTGGCATGAATCTTGGCTAATCTCTAATCTAGAACGGCGGAACCAGTACTCACATATTTTTATTAATGGAACATGTTATCATACGCTTCTCAAAGCAATCGACATCTATCAGCTGCAATTTTCTCCAAATTTAAACAAAAAAGCAGCGCTTCCCGCACATTGTGTTTTGTTGGAACAAAGGTTCATCTGGTTAGAGCACAAAAGATATGTTGTTTACACTTCAGCAAAATGACGCATACTGATTTTTAGAGGAAGATGATGACGCTTTAACATGAATATAGTTACAAGATGGCCCGATGCGATTTAATACTGTTTACGCCATCTTTTGTAAATCCCTCGAAACTACGAATTTGTACTCCCAATAATTTATTTATTACAGCATAGTTTCAATTAGAATTAAAAAACAATGGTCATTAAATATTAAAAAGTTTAATAATTAAAGTAGAAATATTTAGTTTAACTTAAAAATCAATATTTATTTTAACTTATGTTTAACACACATTATTATCTATAAACATATTCTTGGTCGTAACAAATCAAATCATTAAATCAAAATTATGCCACATTGAATCGATCAGCTAAGTAAAATGGAGTTTTATACAAACCTTTTTCACCTCAAAATGTCGCATTTGTTTTAATTGGAATCAATAGAGGCGTTGAGTATAGCGTTAAGCCATGTGGTCAGCTTGTTACGCAAAACAACCATAAGACATGTCTTGTGTTTGTCACCAGTGATGTTTTTTCTCTTTTCGACATTGGAAAAATCATATGTTCTGCCCTCACCAAGATCATGGCAAGTCATAAAACCGACGATAAAACATTTGCTGGGTACCGACAGAGTCGAGTCGAAAAATAAGAACTAATATTTATTTTAAAAAATTAATAAAACTTTATAGTGAAATAATATCTCGCTGGAAGTGCGTATTCTTTCATTCTGTCGTAAATGCAATAATAAATGTATCCTTTGTTGTATTTCTAGGGAATGATAATCCCACAAACCATTGTGCTATGTAGCTCATAACAAATTTTGTGATGTCTCGATATTCCCTTGTTGACTATTCTGCTTAGATTATAGTTGACTTTCGACACATATTTTACAAAATTTTCTATTTATTACATAATTTGGCCGCTTTTTATTTTTCAACTGCTGCGTTTATCCCACAGCTAAATTAGCAGATTAACAATGCTACATTCAAAATGGCAAGTGTAACATAGATATAAACGTGACATTTTCATAGCTCAGCCAGCTATAAATTAGATTTTTTATGAAAATGACATTTATAGCATCGCAAACGCAGCAAACGATAACAAACTATTTTTCTGTGTTAACTAAGAGCAGTTAACAACATAATACACAATGTGCCGTCTTCGCTCGAGTCACGAACATTTAATGTTTTTTATGGAATCTTTCTTTTGTCCTAATATAAATGGGAAACCGGAAAATGTAAAAAAAAATTCTCGTTGATTTGATAGTTGTTTGTAAATGTACCGTACCGTATTTTGTGAATTTGATTTTTTGTTTAAAGGACAATTTTAATGTACGATTATTAAATTTTAACGTACGAAAAACACGACTCGATTATCAACTCCATTTCAATCCAAATTTAACTCTAAGTGGACTCCGGATTGGATTCCTATTATGTACGTAGTAAATAGTATTCATCCAACCTAGTATGCAATTTTTCAATGTGTGGAAAAAACAGCTCCAATTCCATACTCAATTCCGTACTACAAATTATCAAAGACACAAAAAAGCGATTTTGAGTAAAAATAATTTTGTTTCTCTTTCTGATTTGCAATTTTTGTTTAGATCTGTTTTGCATCCATTCTACAGTTTCGCGAGACATGTTGTTTTATTTCTAAAAATTTTTTTGATTTATTTTTTAAAATGTGTTTGACGTATTAAAGTGAAATTTTATTAATTTTAAGTGTAATTATGATCGTATTTGGCCATCATTGCGATCAACAACATTGGAATAGATAGATAATAAAATTTAATTTCAATCATCACGTACAAATTTACGATGACGATTTATTTTTTTAAGATGGAAGCCGAGTGAGAGATGTAAATACAAAATTATAATGTATATTGTATATAAAAAATTAAAAATAAATAAATTTTACAAAAAATGCAACTGTCTTTAATTTCAAAATAAAACCACAACGTGAAAAGTACTATGGAAATCTGTTCTAGTAGCATGTGGAAAAGTGTGTACAATTAGTATGAAAAAATATATGGAATAAAAGCGAAATTCCGACGAAATTCTATCTAATTTCCAATTTGACATGTTTCTTTCCATAGAAAGAGTGTGGTTTTTGAGCGCGAATGTAAACAGAATTCCGTCGACATTGCATATTGGGAATATGCAATGCCGACGAAATTCCGGTTACATTCGTGTGCAAAAACCCACTTTTTCTATGGAAAGAACTATGTAAAGTACTCGGAAATCCATACTACTCGCCAAAGAAAAGTGCCACAAAAATTCCAGCGTAAGTGTGAATCCCGACTAAAAAGAGAAAAAATCAAATTGGAAATTAGATGGAATTTCGTCAGAAATTCGGGTTTATTCCATATGTTTTTCCATACTAATTGTACACACTTTTCTGCATGCTACATAGTAATTTTCAGGTTATGGTTTTATTTTGAAATTAAAGAAATTTTCGTTGCATTTTTTTTTATAAAATCTATTTATTTTTAATTTTTAATATACAATACACATTTTTATTGTTTAATTTAATTTTAATAAATCCCGCCAATGTATTTACATCGCTCACCCGGGATCCATCTTACAAAAATAAACACATGCAAATCATCAGTTGAAAAGTATTTGTCGTAAATGTGTGCATGATGATTGAAATGCAAACGTATTACCTGTTTAGTCCAATGCTGTTGATCGCGATGATGGTAAAATACGAGCATAATTAAAAAATTCTTAAAATTAATAAAATTTTACTTTAATACTTAAAAAACATTTTAAATAAACTCAACATTTTGAAAATAAAACAAGAAAAGTTTTATAAATAAAAAGACCCGTAACTACGTACATGTTCAGTTGTCGACGTGTCACACGAAACAAACATACAATGCAAATCAATACACATAAAAAATTACAAATCAGAAGGAGAAAGAAAATCATTTTTACTCAAAATCGGGTTTTTCATCCCTTTGATAATTTGTAGTACGGAATTTAATGCGGAATTGGAGCTGTTTTTTCCACACATTGGAAAATTGCATACTGGGAACGCATGAAATATACAATAACAAAATAATGAGGTTTCTGGAAGTAAATAATAAACAAAGATCTAAAATTGAAATATAGGTGTGATAGATAAGATGGTAGGGAAAGGGCCGAGCAATGTATAAGTATTATGATGCCAATTGCAATTTACACTACAACGGTTTGCATGAAATATGACCGCTATATTTAAACGGACTGAAAAGTATTTTCAAAGCCAATTATTTACATCCATTAATATGGGATGTTGAATAAATATAAACACAATTTCTAATTAATTTAAGAGCAAGGATTAATCGGTTGCTTAACTTTCGAAATTCAGTTTTAACCGAGGTTTATTTCCATTTAAAATTACTCGATAATGAAATTGTTGTCGCATACTATTTAGCCCGAAACTTTCGTTTGTTATACACAACTTAGACCATATTTTAAATTTTTTGTGTTTTACCATTGAAATATTTATAACAATTGATCCAAAAAATACACGTAACAATTGTTTTAACAGTAGCAATTATCATAAAAATTCTGATCGAAAATTTCAGAATACTCGTAGATCCTAGAATTGAAATTGTTTCGGAAAGACAATTTTTTAGGTAATGATGGTTTAAATAATGGCATTATTACTGACCGTTTTTCCTTAGTTTGCGGTAAATTCAATTGGTTTTATTTAGATCTATAGCATAATATAAGGTACATCGCCGTTCAAGCCTTCATGCTTTGTAAGCCTGAATCTAAACTTATCTAAACTTATTTTTCGAGTAATTGAAACAAACTGTTGTGATATTCACAACCTCACCCATGCCAAATATCAATTCCATCATCATAAATAAAAAATCTAATCAATTAAAAACAAAAATCGCTACGATAATGCAAACGATATCGCATATGTATATCAAAACACATATAACATACATTCTTTACGTGCATACAAAAAGCATAGTAAGCGCGATCGACTCGATACATAAAAGTATGAAATTCAAAAGCAACAACAAAACAAAACATTATTCATATACGTCATACACACATTACACATTCTTCATATAATATCAAAATACAATAACAACAACAAAACCAAGTATGAAGTATGGTATATCAAAATATATGACCTATATGTGTTATACATTTTTGTTGTTGTATTCAAAAATAAATATCGTTCATCGACTTATAATTCTTGCAAAATACATTTTTTTAATTTTAATTTGGAAATGCAAAGCTACTCAAAAATATAAAAACACGCGTCCTAAATTATACTTTTTTAAATAAAATTGTCGAATTTCCAAAAAATGAATTGTTGGTAGAACTCTACCAAATATTTAGTATATAAGAACCGAAAATTGTTCAATAAAATCAGAAAGAAATACACAATCAGTTAATCGCAGTCAAATGGTAGAACTGAATCGTGAACCCTTAGAGGTCTAACCTCGACGGTAGTAGCATAGTTCAGTTTTACCAATAGTTCATTTTTAATCGTCATATATTGAAGCCGCGATCAACCCAAGAAAATTAAAGTATCCACAAGTAATCTAAAAATATTGTAAAGGCTGTTAGTTTACAAATAAATAATATAAAAATAAAAATAAGCAGTGTTCAGTGTTTGTGCTCGAGAAAGAAAAAAAGGGAAGAGAACCATCACCAGCAGAACAAAATAATTGGTAAGTATTTCAACAACTAACAATCTGGCACCGGTTTGTTGACTTGTCCCTTCTTTACCTCGCACGGCAAAGCGAGGAGGTTCATGGAAGTAGTGGTTCACACCACAGTATATGAATCTAGGTTGGCACGTTTCAACAAGTCTTCATCTCATACTAACCATCCACTCATCCAGGGTGTACAATACAATAAAAAAAAAAAATACAATATAAATTGGCGCTGTAGACAGGATACAAAACATTATTCATATACGTCATACACACATTACACATTCTTCATATAATATCAAAATACAATAACAACAACAAAACCAAGTATGAAGTATGGTATATCAAAATATATGACCTATATGTGTTATACATTTTTGTTGTTGTATTCAAAAATAAATATCGTTCATCGACTTATAATTCTTGCAAAATACATTTTTTTAATTTTAATTTGGAAATGCAAAGCTACTCAAAAATATAAAAACACGCGTCCTAAATTATACTTTTTTAAATAAAATTGTCGAATTTCCAAAAAATGAATTGTTGGTAGAACTCTACCAAATATTTAGTATATAAGAACCGAAAATTGTTCAATAAAATCAGAAAGAAATACACAATCAGTTAATCGCAGTCAAATGGTAGAACTGAATCGTGAACCCTTAGAGGTCTAACCTCGACGGTAGTAGCATAGTTCAGTTTTACCAATAGTTCATTTTTAATCGTCATATATTGAAGCCGCGATCAACCCAAGAAAATTAAAGTATCCACAAGTAATCTAAAAATATTGTAAAGGCTGTTAGTTTACAAATAAATAATATAAAAATAAAAATAAGCAGTGTTCAGTGTTTGTGCTCGAGAAAGAAAAAAAGGGAAGAGAACCATCACCAGCAGAACAAAATAATTGGTAAGTATTTCAACAACTAACAATCTGGCACCGGTTTGTTGACTTGTCCCTTCTTTACCTCGCACGGCAAAGCGAGGAGGTTCATGGAAGTAGTGGTTCACACCACAGTATATGAATCTAGGTTGGCACGTTTCAACAAGTCTTCATCTCATACTAACCATCCACTCATCCAGGGTGTACAATACAATAAAAAAAAAAAATACAATAAAACTGGTACTACACTTAATACGCAATATCTCGTATTTTCTATTGTAAATTTATTCATTATACTTTTGAGAATGAATCAAAGTGATTCCGAAGTCGTAATAAGTGTTTATTACTATGAAATTTTTACTCAAAAATGTAAAGTTGTTACACGAAAGTGTCTTAAATGAATATTAGATAAACATTTGACGCTTCCAGGTCCCCCATTTTGATTAGTGAAATTATCGCCAATTTGATTTGAAAATTTAATTATTATTGTTGTTGTTTATTTTTTCAGAGGGAACTAGTAAAATTATATTTTGATCTTACTATATTTTATGTAATTAGCTCCATACGATAATAAGCGCAATGTATAATAGCATTAAATGTCGTTTTGGCGCTGTCGTGACGTGTTTTGCCAATACACGCTGCGAAGCGACATTAAAGTCGAATACATGAATAATTTTGATAGTCAAAGGTTTATTACCATTAAGTTAGGAATGAAAGTTTTTTTCGAGAATATTTCGTTTTCTCATACAACTAGAATTGACTAGTAAAATATTACATTTTCTATTAATAATTGTTTTTTTAAACCTAAATTAGCTAACTTATTGGTAACGAATCTCGACTACAAAGTTAATCGTGTACTCGGCTTGATACATGAATTTGTAAACCACCAATTTATCGAAATAATTCGGTAGAGTATTAGTTCCTATTTCGCAAACACTTCCTTACACAAAGCGAACGACGTATACTACTGGTATCTCGTGAAGTTTCAAAATAAAACGATTTTTTAAAATACATAATAAAGGGTGATCCAATAAGAGCTTCCGGAAGATTTTTTGAAATAAAACGCATTGAAATCAATCTATAATCAAAAATTGTATTTGTGACGTAAGTTCGGTTTATGACATTTAATGTTTGAAAATAATTTCTTTTAAATGTTGTCGCGACTGACTTTTAGATGATCCATTCTATGGGTCCGATTTTCGAGCACTCTCTCGAGCATTTCGGCCGACATTTCGTTAATTACGCATGTTATGTTCGCTTTTAATATAGGAATCGATTGTGGTTTATCGATAAAAAAATTGATTTCAAATACCCCCATTAAAAGTAATCTAACGGCGTTAGATCACAAGATCTTGGAGGCCAATTCACGGGTCCGTTTCTGTTCCAACGCCCATAAACCAAATCGTTGACGCAAAGGAAGGTCAACCGGCTTCAATTCTTGAACAAGCTGTATTTTGTATGCCTTCAAACCAAGATCTCTCTTCAAAATACGTCACAATGTGCCATACGAGAGACCCAGAGCTTGAGAACGGCGACGAATTGATTGATTGCGGTCTTCACGTACACTTTCAGCTGGCGGCAGCAATATTCACAAAAGATCGACTTGTACGAACTCTAGTCGGTTGATGAATATCCAATAATGAAAAAGTGGTTCGAAATTTATTGATTGTTTTGTTCAGTTGGACGATTATGTACACCATAAAAGCGAAGAGCACGAAGACAATTTTTCACTGAACACTGATTTTTGAAATAAATGTCCGCAATTTGTAAACGTTGTTCTCGTGTAAGTCTATTCATGGTGAAATGTCAATGAATACTGAACACAAATGAACATGACAGTTGTGACGCATGAATTCCAATGAGAATCCCAATTGGAAAAAATACCTCCTATTGAATGACCTTTTATAATCCTGGTAGTGAGTTCAACCACAGTTCTCCTATAATATTGAAGGGGATCTCATATGTGTCAGACAGACAAGGATAACTTCACAACATTTCGTGATCTCATTCAAATACTCAATTTTATGTTATATGATTTTATAAATTTACATTTGATCTATCGGTTTTCCTATTCTTTATAATAAATAATAGCAGAAATCGCAACAAGTTTTTCTTTTGTTTTACTAATTTACATGAACATTAAACTTGAGATAATTGTAAGTGATCTGTAAGAAAGAAAGAGTACGAATAAAACAAAATGTACTTTTAAATTGTCTTCATCGAGATCTCGAGTTTTTAAATCGGGCAAGTTGCCAATGACAATTTTTTTCGGTGACAACATTAAAAAACAATGAACTAATCTGACATCTATACACTATTAGTCGAAACTCATTTTGACACGAGTATTTTGCTGTACATACAGTTTAGAAAGCGGGAGTAGAGCAGTGATTTCGTTTAATCTAATTATAAGTTTTGTTTATTAATTTATTATAAAGTTATGAACTATTATTTAATTTATTATACAAGAAAATAAATATAACTATAGACATACATTATATAAAAAGTATTGTTTGAATATTTACAATAAAAATGTTTTAAATTGAATTTGGTGGTTTGAATGTATAGGAAATGATAACTCACTGTAAGTATATAATTTCATTTAATTTATATGGGGTTCCCTACGATTTATCAATAATATCTATTATTGCAATAGATAAAATTATGATTAACCATTCAAAACAAAGCTTAATAAACTACCGATAACTGCGTTATCTTGAAAGAAATTGAAGACTCATTTTTTATATCATTTACCAGGCTTGCTAGATTAACTCATTGTGATATTTCTACTTTATTTACATCACAAAATAATTTATTTTTGACGCTTCAGCGAAATTAGGGAAAGAAAAATTGTTGAAATTTATTCTAGTAGGTTATGATAGCAACAAAAAAATAAATAACTGATAAAACAAAAGTGTCAATTTCATTCAAGGAAAAAGAGACATAAACTTCGATAAAATAGCGAGAATGAATGGAACAACATTTTCTCACAGTACAGAATAACTACAGAAACGACATAACGCGGTTTTTGTATGGAAAAATATCGATTCCTTTTTTGACCTTGACTCACTTAGTGTTAAATGGAATGGACTTCAATTATGGACTGATAATGAAGCTTTGACAGTATATTTCAACAACAAACAGTTAGTTAACATTAAATCATCACTGTAATTATAAATATTCATATTTATTGTTTCTTATAAAAAATGTAAGGTGGAATAACAATTTATTGGTCTACGCATTGTTTGTCCTGGTTATACATATTTATATTCTGTGACCACGTGTACAAATTTTATAACACGATTGCCAATTTTAAGCGTTTTGTTGATTGATTTCTATTTTGTCGTCGTAATTTCGACTTTATTAATAGAAATGAATTATAATTGATAATTGATAATTTTGCATTGTTTTGGCCGACATCTCACTATTAGTTAACAATTGATTTAATTTATCGGGAGTTCCCCACGATTTATCAATAATATTATTATGTGTCAATGTCAAGCAATTTGTTGATTGATTTCTACTCTATTGTAATAACTTTGACTTTATTAATAAAAATTAATAATTGATAATTTTGCATTGTTTTATTGGATTAGTTACGAAACAATAAAAGCATAGTTATTTAATTGTTTTACTAATACAAAAAATGCTGCTTCTTGATAAGAATGACTACGAAAAGCAGAGTAGATACAACAATGGAACGAGTTTTGGCTAATGACACACAATATTTTTTTTCTAATCTTTATCCGAATTGGCAATGTTTTGACGTTTCCAATTTTTGTTGTACTTATTTGGCACAACCAGTTTAGTGTTTCTTATAACAGTGGTCGTATTTTGGGAAATATTAAGTGGGCTATTACTTTGGTAATTTTACATCAACGATGTTTTAGATACATTCCAACCAGTTTTGTTTCAAGTTTTTGTAGAAATAAGCATACAATTATTCTACGTACAGTTATCATATTTGACCACTACATGACACTTTATGACATAAAAATAAATCACATTTGTTTTTATTAAAATTGTGTACCAACCGATAAAAGTAAAAAAATCTCTTGGCTCGTACTTTGGACACAAATTTAATTCCTATTTGAATATACTTATACCAATTATTAATATTAAGGCTCTTTTCCAAACACCGACTTATTTGTGGACACCGACTTATTCACATAAGTCACTTCGCGAGGAGGCTTATTTGAATAAATACATCTACATAGAAATGTTACCAAAAATGTGTCTTGACTAATTGTAAACATAGAGCAAAATATACATAAGAGGACTCATGTAGTGTAAATTTTGTTTTCTGTACCGAGATTAATCTATTTTACTATTGGCAATCTGAATAAGCTTAACAAGAACAATGAACTATAAAATAACTATGCCGATATGTTTATAAGATACTATAAAACTATAACTATACTATGTTTATAAGATACTATAAAACTTGTTTATAAAACTATAAAATAAAATTAACCTCGGAAGAGAAATTGGCGTATCAAATTTGCACTACAGGATTCTCTTGTATATTTATTTCTCCATGATGTAAACCATGCAGTTTTTATTTTCAAATCTAGTGGCAACGACCAACATGTCAAGAAATTTCGGTTTTTCCATATAATAGTAATTGCATTTTGTTTTTTTGTTATTTGACGCCATTTTGAATAAGTCGGTCAAGTCATTCCAATTCATTGTACCTATTTATTTGTGACGTAATAACAAAAAACAAAATGCAATTTGTATTATATGGAAGAAAAAAATTGTTGACATGTTGGTCTTTGTCACTAGATTTGAAAATAAAAACTGCATGTATATCATTTAGTCAAGACACAACGGGCACATTCACACCCAACAGTTGGGAACATGTTGACTAAAATCAAAGCCAACGGTTTGAAATCAAATTGGCGATGATTTCACTAATCATGATGACAACAGTTGGCGGTCCTGAGCGCGCCCAATGTGTTGGTGTTTGGAAAACAGCCTAAGTAACCAATTATTTCTCATTCGAATAGGAATATCATTTGCGTCCAAGGTAAGAGCCAAGCTATTTTTTTACATCGCTTTGTACAAAATTTTAATAAAATCAAATAAAACATGCGAATTATTTTTATGTCATAACTGATGAAATAGTAAAACCTAATGCACTATAATTTATTTTTGCTCCCGTCGTTTAATGAACAAAGGATTCCCCCAACAACTGACACGCGCGTTATTTTGTCGTCTCTTAAATATTACATTTTATCAGGTTATGGGCCCAAAAACTAAATAATAATAATTTAAATAAACAAGCTAAAACATTCGTATTCCGCCAATAATACGATATTTGTTTTAAATTATATTTGCATACAAAATCTGTGCATTGTGGTGTAAAAATTATGACAAAATGATGACTAATAATTTACCACTAATCGATAAATTGAACGTCGCGACAATCACGACACGTGGAAATTTGTAGTTCAAACCTATTTAGAGCTGAAAAAACGATTCGATTGTGTTTTGGTAACCGGAGATGATAAACAAATTTTTTAAAAACAAAATCGAAAATTATTCTGCTAATCCGCTGTTCCACACTGATTCTTTCGTCGTGATTCTTTCCTCGTTTCCTTCCCCTACGGCTACAAACTGTTTTTAGTTTGTTGGTGAAGGGGAAGGAAACGAGGAAAGAATCGAAGTGTGGAATGGCGGAATAGCACCAATCAACTATGTTCATATAAAAACAGCGACTGGGTAAAAGAAGATTGGGATAAGTTGCCAATGACGTTTGAGAATTCAGGTTTAAAGAGAATAGTTGGGTTGTTGCGCGGGTTGTTGCGCTCATTAATTTGGCCAAATTGAAAAGCTGTATAAAAATGTGGAGGAGTGCTGACAACCATAATCAACACAGCTCAAAAATTAAATTAAATTGAATTAAATGTGTTAGAGGAATGCATGGGTATAATTCTTTTGACTTTTGAATTTTAGCGTATGAAAAAATTAGTGGAGGTTCCATAAAAACAAAATTATTGGAAGATGTAAAAACAATTGCTTCAATTGTAACTATGAGTAAGAAATATTGCAAAAAATTGCACAACCATAACCAAAGGAAGGCAGAATGCACAAAGTTTGCTATACACAACATTTTCAGCAAATGCTGTCAACCGCATCGATTACAATGAGAAATTAACGTACTTAGTTAACGTTAGGAATTCACAAAATGGATTTACGTCACCGAAAACTTAATCCGAAATAATTAATCCGAAATAGGTACCAAAGAAGTTCTGGGACTTGTCCATTCAGATTTTGTGGCTCTATGCAGATAGGCTTGGAAGGAAGAAATCATTATTTTCTTACATTTGTTGATGAGTTTTCTCACAAACCAAACCGGAAGAGTATAAAATATTATGAACTGACAATGGAGGCGAATACATTAACCAGATTTATGTAAATAGCTCGAAAGGTTATAATTTACAACAACCACAATCAAACAACGTAATTGTTAGTCGTGATGTTACGTTCCTTGAAGACCAACGTTTTTTTAGAACAGATTACACAGAGTGTGACCCCTCGCTATGGATCGATCAGGAGCAGTATATAAGAACTGTTGCTGCGATTCAATATGAGTAAATGCAATCCTTGTTCAACATCAACAGATTCAATAATTATTCAAGAAGAGCGCATTGGTAATTAATTTAATTCTGCGGTATTTAAAGGGAACTGCCAGTGCAAAACTACAGATCTCCAAATTAACAACTTTAAGTACCTCCTTTTACTGCGATGCTGATTGAGACAGTGATGAAATCCATCACTGGTTTTATGTTTTCATGCTTCAAAATAGAACGATATGTTGAAATTCGAAAAACAACCAACGCAGTTTCGTTATCTACTCGTACAATGGAAGCAGAATACATGGCGTTGTTGTTTGCAATTCAGGAAACTCTCTGTAAAATATTGCGACAACAAAAGTGCAATTGATCTGGTATCAATAAACGTGTTCACGCCAGATATCGGGCACCATTTTGTGCGTGTAAATGTGTAGTCTGGTGTAGGATAAAGATGAAGCAAATCTGGTTAACGAAATATAAATCGCTTAATTAAAATATTTGAAATAGTAAAACCGAATACATATATAATTATTTGTATTGAAGTGGGTACCTATAATATATTTTTGATATCGGCTCTTGTTCATTTGATTCTCTCAACAACTGCCACGCTTTTTATATTTTTTATATCAATAACAAATAATTATACTTTAGTTAATTTATATCATTTGATTCATTCTATTCTAAAAGAATGGAATTTCTATTCTTTCTTCATTTCAATTCTAAATGCTAAATATACTTTTATTTTTTAATAATTTTCTGATTTAAATACAGGGTGTTTGGGTTTGGGGTGCATATCAGCTATGAGGTGATTCCTTGGTTCATTCGGGGAAGAAAATCGCATATGAGGAGGAGGAGGTCACTTTTAATATTTTTTTGTTCAGATAAAGCAACAGTTATTTAACATGGTCAAAATATTTAACATGGAGCAACTAACTTAGCCTTATTTAACAGATATATACTTAGACTTTATTTTATATTCAAGTGATTATCTTTATTGGTGGTTAAGCATATATCCCAGAAATATATCCCAACAAAATTTTGCAGAAGTTTTTTTGAGCCACTACACGGCAAAAACCACTATAAAAATGAAAATGTTGCCATAAAATATATTCGATCCGAGTATTTTAAAACGTTCAATAAACGTTCTTTTAATGAAACGTCGATCAACCATATTTGGAACCGATAATATTCATCGACTACCTGAAAAAAAGAACATCCTTCAGTAGCGAATATTACACATAAGACGGCAAAATTGCTCGGTTTGAAATTCGAAGTACTTGCCAGCGATTATTATCTGCTCGAAAACCTAGAAAGGATGTTCCAATAAATCAGTAAATGAGATTTGGGTTAAATGAGTAAGCCATCGAGGATACAATCGCCTATTTTAAGGGCTTGGACAAATCATCTTTGGATAGGTATAAGGAAAGATATAGAAAAGTTGAAAAGACGTTTGACTGATCTAATTATGCTCTGGAAGGAGGTTATGTTGAAAAATAAATTGAGATTTATGCTTTTGATAGATCAATATCTATCTCTCCCGCATCCACATTAAAAGTACGATTTAATGAAACTGCAATGCTATCCAACTGAACGAAGGTTTTCATATTTTTTTCTGTTTAATTTTTTAATAAATACCGGATAAAATTACTTACTTGCAAGGAGAATTATTCAGTGTAGAGGGGGCATCATCTAGTGGTGGTCTTGATTAACCTTGAAATTCATTAGTTTGGAAGATAATGTAGAAGTTACTTTTTTAAATTAGAACTTATACTTTTGAGTGCACCTTTGATTAAGCAGTTAAAAATAAATAAATATATACTTTTTCTCAGAGCACAATTTTTCGTAAAGCGGTTTCAGAGAAATGAGCAAAAAATTGATCTACGTTACAGCAAAACTATTTTCTCTAAGTTGTCACACTTGGAGTTGTTGTAACGACAAATAAAATCACTTTTTATTGACTCACAGAAGAATTGATTTTATTAATTACCTTCTTTTATAATCTTTTTCTAAGATAAAGTATAGTAATCCGAAAATTATTGACCTCGTGAGTTTGACAGATTTACCTCTCACTATATTGCCAATTTAAAAAAAGTGGGTTTTAAAAAGGCCCCTTTATTTGTCGATAAATAAAGTGACTAATCTATAAGAGTAAGTCAGACAAGAGGATATATAGTTAACAGGCCAAATTCCGTCGAGCATTTGACTTTCATCATAAACTAAGTTACATTTTCACTACTTTTTAAGTCTTTAAAATTTTGACTTTTACGCACGTTTTATTTTCAACTTGAAAAACGTTTATTTTATTGTTGTGGAGTTAAAACAATAATGAATTACGCAGCACTAAAGTAATGACAAATGATGGACCTTCCTGTCATTAGTTTATTAGACAAAGGCATCGGGAATAAACAAAAAAACATTATGTTTTGCTATACATAAATTTAAACTATAATCATTTATTTATTTATTAATATTTAAATAAAATACAATTAACAAAATATTAATATTACTATGATGGACATTTCTGAGAACGTTTATATACGTACTATATTTGTTGTGGTTAAATATTGGTACCGCCTTCTTCGTAAAAAATCCGAAGCTGTGAGATTCAATTTAAAATTGCATACGGGATTTTCAACTTGCAGGTCGTTGTCTGGAAAAAGAAAATAGCCCATTAATTACATGCGTTTTATAAAATCTTTAAGTGTTTACCATATTGTTTTACAAAGCACGACGAGAGTCAACCAATTCTAGGTCGTCTGTTAAACTTTTCTCGCCCTTTCTCCGTAGCTGAAACTCCCATTTTTCCTAGGTTTTTCTGAGTTTTTGTGATAGAAACATTTCGTGACTTCATATAAGTCAAACTTCCTTGTTTATGGGGCTCGTACAAACGCAAAATGATTGTTTAACAGGATTACTATGGTATTTTCATGATTAATTTTAAATGAAGTTTCAAACAAGAATTGCTCAGATTTTGTAAATTTGACCGAATGTCACTAGTATTGCTATAACTCAGATCAATTTTTGCTTGTATCTCTGAAACCATACACTAGGTATATATGAACAATTTTGATCGAGCAAAACATATTTATTTATTTTTAACTGTTAATCAAAAGGTGCATTATAAGTGCTTATTTAAAAAACTAACTTTTGTCAATATATCCCAAACTAATGAGTTTCAAGGTCATTCAAAATTACCAATAAACGTCTCCCTCGAAATTGAACAATGTTTATTATGAGTAATTTACTCCTATCTTGCATCGTTTCCGTGATAAAAGTTTGACATTTATTAAACAATTCATCCTGTCTAAGTGTGGGCTTTTAAAATGTTTGCTTGATTCAGTTTTTCAATTGTACTAGAACGATGTAATGCTGGGTTGTCACATTTTGTAATAATTTTAGATCCTAAAAAAATAATTTAGTTAATAATTTCTGGTACAGTGAAAATGCACTAAGTAGGAAATCCGATATCACATAAAATAATTTACAGCTGAAAAAATTAAAGAAATAAAATCCCTTTCGTTTGAATTTACATGCAATTTTGATTCTTTATGGCGGAAATCCTGATTTACGAAATGAGATTTGATTTCTAGTACAAAAAACTAGAACAAACCTCCACTAAGCCGGAAATTCAGCTAACTTCAGTCGGTTAAAAAATAAAATTATGTCAAAAACTGTCGTCACCAATTACCACATCATTCATTTATTATAGTTTTAAAACAATTGCAATTTTTGAAATTCTTTAATATAATAAGAATAGACCAAAAAATAACAACAGTTTTATGCACAAAAGTTTTTTAAAGTCCTCAAATGTGAAAAATTCTTTAATTTGGAAAATATTCCGGTCCCGTCGAGTTCCAGGTTAGAGGAGTTTAACTGTATTAGTTTTTGATTTGTACTAGTGTTGTCTTGTTTTAGAGCAAGGTGAGTGTCAGTTAGATGAGGTTAGTAGTCTGAATCTGTTGCTCATATCATTAAAATAATGTAATGGTGATAAACAGTAAGATATTAGAAAATACAAAATTAGTTGTTTGGCAGGTGGCTTGAAAAGCGAACATTAATTGAAGGAATGAGTACCTTTGTTAGGTACATATGCTAAAAGTTTGAAATTTTGAGCTAAAACTTTTAAGGTCAATGCTTAAAATTTAATATTAAGATGTTTTCTCGTTAATATATCGAACCAAATTGCAGTTGTTGGTTTTTTCCCATAGGATGTTTTAAATATTTTAAATTGATAGTATTTGGTAGTTCAAAATCTCTTGTAAAACCTTCGGGTTGGAATTTGGAAGTAAATTACATTCGAGATTTAATTTTTTTTAAATTAAATTAAATTTTTTAAACATTCTGTAAAGTTGAACAGAACGAGGAAGGTTTATAACAATTTCTTAGGGGAAATAGAAAGCTTCAGTGATGATGGATGCTCGAGTTTTATCAACCGCAAGCACTTATACTGAATGTATTTCAATACAGATTCAAACAAAAACATTTCTTAATTGCGAGTTCAACTAAGAGAAAGGGAGTTTAGAGTGGGAGTTATTAAAAAGTATGTTTGGGCCGGAAGGCTTCGTCTAGAGAAGCATTAATAATTTTGATGTTTTAATTGGATTGTTGTAGGCAAGGTGTCAAAATATGTACGGGTGGCTTTTGTAGACACTTTATGGAAGATATTGACGCTCAACAACTGTAACCGCGATGATTTACATTTTTTGTTCGATTTTTTTGTTATTATATAGAAAATGACTTTTAAATTTATTGCTTATCCAAATTTAATCCTAGATACCTAGATATTAAAATGAACCCACTATTTCGATTAGTAAACATGTGAGGCAATCGAACCTACTGCAATGGAGCGGGTGATAAATCCTAGGTGTCAATACCTAAAGATTTCAAATTGAAGTTCAAAAAGTTATTTCTCTAGCAAACTAATGTGTTCCGATATTGTATATTTCATAGGACACTTACTAGTCCTAAACTAGTCTCATGTGTATTTTAACTATGATAAAAAATTCAGTTACAATTTAACAAAAAGAGCAAGGAGCATAACACTCAACTCATTCGTTTTTAAAACTGTAGCGACATCAAATTTATTTTTAAAGAATTTTTACTTTGGCGCGAAACTTAGAGTTTTAATATTGGTGTTCAGTTTATTATGTTTACCAAAATGTAATTGCGATTTTAAAAAAAAAATGTTTTTTGAAACTGTTTCGATTATTCGGTAATCCTATAGGTTTTAGTTTAAAATGTTTCGTTTAATTTTAGAATTTCTTATTTTATTGAGAATAGAGTTTATCAAGAAAAATTAAATAAGCAATGGTGGGTTCGTCAGCATTAAGGTACTCAAATCGAACATATTCGAAGCTGCTGGAGTAGGCTGGGAATATTGTGTACAATTAAATTATAATTTAAGACCTTTTAAGCTTAGTTAAAAACCGAAATTATACAATACAAATAAATACTATTATATAACTACGGAACGCCTGAAAACGCTAGTTTTATATAGAATAGGGTTGTTATTTGGCTATTTGTTTAAAATTCTCTGTTTTGAACCGCAATGTCATTAGATAAATTCTAATTCTCTATAGGATTGCGGCGTTATGGTGGTTTAATTACAAGCATTTAGTTGTTCGAAAAATATTCAGAAGTTTTGTTCACAAAATTTTTTCAATTTTAAAAATTTCAACCAACCATCTGGCCTGTTTGAGTAGAAGCCAACATTTTAAATTCTAATTCTACCTAGGCTATCATGGATCGTTCTTTTCAATGAATAAATTTGGTTATTTATTTAAAGAAAATTAAATCGACCATTATATCAGTGAATGAGTAAAATCCACGTCTTCATGAAGATTTCATCAGTTTCATTCTAGAAAAGTGGTGAGAGTATTGTACATTAAGGACTTGTTCTAGTGTACAGTTTTACATTATCATTAAACCCGCAAAATCTAAAACTCCAAAAACTCTTTATTTGTCACTGTTTTCGTGCCCACAAAAATTTCAATGATTTAAAAAACTAAATTAATGTAAGGGTATCTGGTTTTAAAATCTAAGTAAAGAAACCTCGTTACAAAATTGATATTAATGTTTTTTTTTTTCAAAAATGGCTTTAGTCAGTCATAGCTGAAATTTAAGAAAGATACTGTAATTTTCGTAATGCTTTTTCTTGCAGTTCACCTCTTACTGTGTTACAACAATGAATTTCAGACCCAGTGAATTTCAGATTAGAGCACTTCGCTGTCCGTATTCTGTCTAAAAGTCTGTTAATATATTCTTCATCCACCCCACTAGTATGGTCATGGAATTTTTCATAATTTAGGGTTGTAAAGGCTTACACAGAATATAACCCAGACCGTTGTGGTAGACCCTCATTCAATCCACACTGATTCAGGGCTAGGAGATCGAGTTTCTTGAAAATAAATCACAATATTCGATAATTAAATCGCAAAGTTATGAGTACCCGAAACTCTCCAAATGGCATGATGCTTTTGTTGCTAGCATCCCTCTATAATTAATCATAGCAATCGAGAAAAATTTCGCTTTTATATTTTTATAAAAAACAGAGTTTTTGTGTGTGCAATTTTTAAGGGTTTCTTATTTGTGATCGAGAAATTTGTTTAATTTTTTGATTTAATTTGAGTTTTCATTTTGCAACATTGTACCTTTCGTAATCTAATGAGTGTAATACAATCTGTAGATATTTTGTGCTATCAAAACCTTTTTGTATATAAACCCTTAAATTAATAAACTTTCTACAATATGACCAAAAATCCACGAAAAATTGTTCGCAGCCTGTTTTTCATTTCTTTCATATTACGTTTGTAGCATTCTGTATACTTATATCCAGCATTCGCGTCCGTTTATGTTGGACGGCGTTCATGTAAAAGTTCGCCCATTTCTCAATTTAGGTAAACGTACTCGCAGTGCGATCGAAAAAATTTAACAATTTAATGTTAGATTCCGAATTTCGTTCAAACAATTTCGTTCGTTTTTCGGCCGGGTTTGTTTTTTCAAAAATGATGAGCTCAACGCCGTAGTTGAAAGATTATCCTATTTGTTAAGGTTAAGCAATTATAATGTGTATGACATAATGATTAAATAAGCTGCTATCGGGTGAATTTGCTGGAAACATCCAGTTTTAGACCTTCTGGGATTTTCTGAAAGCAATATTTCATCTGTGTCTGTGGTAGATTTCCATAGCGATAAATTGAGTATTATCTCAATTAAGGGCAAGCAATTGACCCTTAAAATAATAAGTATTTAGACAACTAAGGTTTCTTGTTTTTTGTGTACTTCAAAGAGAATAAAAGACAAATAGTTTATGAATTAAAGTTGTGATTGAGATAGTGGTACTAAATAAGTCTTTCTTACTTATAGCTAAAATGACCATCCAACGCTATTATATAGTGCTGAACCATTGAGTTACCATCTTTCTAGATTTATATAAATAAATTCAAACCAACTTTTTTTACAGTCGCTAATCAATAACACGAAACTCTATATGCAAATTTTGGCTGTGTTTTGAGACTATATGAGAGTAGGAATTACCGATAGTTGTAAACACGTTTATCTACCGTGGTATATGTTTTTTATGGTAGATTATTGATAGTTTTATGATAAAAATTATTCGTTTCTTATACATATCGCACACATTTCCGTACTCTCAATTAACGACCAAAATTTGCGCTCTGACGTCCTACAATTTATTTAGATCATAACCCAATTTCGGCATCGCAAAAATTTGCCGCCCAAAATTAATCTTTTACAGCCAGGTTACAAATTGTATCATTTAGTTGCGACCTCTAAATTATTTTGAAACTAGGCCACAAAATAAACATAAAATTTGTTTATAATCAACAAATCTTTTTTATTATTTGCACAAATATTTTTCTGTTGTGTCCCGGCAACGGTATTAAACTATTAAACGATTAAATGAGTAACATCATGTAAACAGTTGATTACATAACCTGAAAGTGTTTATAAACAAAACTAAATCTGAAGCGTAAATTAAGTTTAGACGTTATCACTACTTATGGAATTTAGAAATTCGTACAAAGTAACTAAACAATTGATTTGCTCGTATGAGTTTAAATTTGTATTTGTTTAATCGTTGCTAATTCAGCCTTTTCACAAAAATACTCTGGTCAACATTTTTATTAAAATACTTTCCTAGTGATTAAGCTTTTAATATTTTTGTACAAAAATTCTTCTGAACTTTAGTCCCAAATGTGTATTGAAAAAATTTAGCGTTACAATCTTTGTATGTAGAAGATAAAGTTGATTCCTCAAAAAACGTATTCAAAATTGAACTTTTAACTTAGATAAAGTTCTATACCAGTAATTTGCAAATTTTAAATAAATTATGAAATTCCTGTAGGTTAAAAGGTGGTAATATAAAAGTACTTAGCAACAACACCAAACTTGGAGAGTGGAAGATCAGATTAGAATATACAATATTCTTATGCTGGAGTGATTTCATATATATGATTAGAGATTCGGAGGCCGTCTGCAACTCCTAGTTCAAATGGTAATGAAGGAAGCCTTCTCTCGGATTCATTCATTGGAGACCATGTGCGGGGATTATTAACTTATTTTGGTAACAGTATCCGGTAATTAACTTTGTTCTCGCATACATCGTTAACATTTTTGTAACATCTTTTTCAGAATTGAATTGCGTCAATATTAAGAGTTTAAAATTGCTCAAAAATATCTTTCCGACTATGCCAAGATACATTCATAAACCTTAAATTCAGAATAAGGACTAATATGGTATTGGCCGCATGGTATCGCTTTACCATCCCTCTTGGGGGATCGGTTACAGAGCAAAAATTGTTCATAATTTACATTGACTACAATGATCTGATGGAGCATTTGTGTAATCTGGCGTAATCCTAGGCAACCACATCACTTGTTTTAAGATTATTTATTCAATTTACTCTGGATATCCGACATATCAACCGTAACGACAGATGCTAAGCCATATGACGGACTCGTTACACTAAATTGAACGGTCATGTTAAAAAAAGTTGTTCGTGATTTCAGCATGTAGCTTGAAATATGAGCTATTCAAAGATTCCCGGGCCTAAAAATATTGTGTTGTGTGTTTAAAACGGTAGTTTTGTAAAATTTAGTATAGCAGTATGTTACGTAAGTTGTCCCTGCAATTTTTGCATATATATTTTTTGTCAAGATGTACATGATTATAGAAGATTACATGTTCGAGACGCTGTAATTCATTCAGTATAACCAAAGAATTTTTAATAATAAGAAGAGAATACACGTACCAAAAAGTTGAGACGCCTAGTTTTCGGTTACAACTCTACGAATTTTCGAAAACCACGTATCGTACGATATTATAATCTATATAATACCCAGAGAAACCAACCAATCATGACGTTTATGATAAAATAAACACAAACAAACACATACTGCGCTATCTAGTGTAAATGTAAAACCCTATATTTTTGTTATTGTGGCTACAAAACGAAAATAACAAAATCGCATAATCCGTCAGAATGGCAAACTATTATTTTGCGTGATATAATATTTGAACGAAATAAACAAGGTATAAAAAAGTGATTTGCGTTGTCTCGTCAAGATACGAAATGTTTTAAAATTTTAAATGTAGAACTAGATAAAACAAAACACTTGTTATTAATTTTATTGTATAATTGATTATTAGGAGTTGATATTATTGTTTGACCTTTGATGTAATTGTGAATGGCTATATTGCCAGTGAATCCGTATACTTATGTCGTTTAATTAATATTTTTACACAAATTTGAATTCGCTTGAAATTTATGGTAAGATCTCATAAATTCTCATAAATTAATTACTACTTTCTCGTCACATTCTTCACATCATTTATAGTAAAGAGATTTCCAATAAGAGGTTTTATTTTGATATTAAAAAAACGAGAATTTTTTAAGAGAAATCAATGAATGTTTATTTCATTGTAAAGAGGAAGGTATGCCATTAACATTTGAAAACGATATCAGCCAAAAGGCCGCCATGGCTACGCTTGCAGCACCATATCATTTTCATGAAATTTCCCATGACCAATTCGCACATTTGCGGCTGTATGTCCTCGATAACTTCACGAATTCCATCTTTAAGATCTTGAATCAATTGTGGAGCATTGGCATAGACTTTATCTTTTACGTGGCCCCAAAGAAAAAAAATTTAAATGTGTTAAATCATAAGATCGCGGTGGCCAATTGTGATCACCTCTTCGAGAAATAACACGGTCAGGAAACTTTTCTTGCAAAATTGCGATTGTTTCGTTGCTTGTGTGGCACGTAGCGCCGTCTTGCTGAAAATAAACGTCGTCCACATCAATATCTTCCAATTCTGGCCATAAAAAATCATTAATCGGTAATCATTGCTCGGTAGCTCAATCCTCTCATCGTAACAGTTGCACCAGCCTCATTTTCGAATAAGTAAGGTCCAATCACACCGCCAGTCCAAAAACCGCACCAAACAGTGACACGTTGAAGATGGAGAGGCTTTTCAACAATCATTCTTGAATTTTCTGAGCCCCAAATGTGACAAATCTGCTTATTAACGTAGCCTTTGAGGTGAAAATGGGCCTCATCACTGAAGATGATTTTTCGATGAAAGTCCGGATCATTTTGATGCATTTGAAGGACCCAATCAGCAAAGATACGACGTTTATGGTGATCGACAGGCTTGAGTTCTTGTGTTAACTGAACTTTAAGAGCCTTAAGACCTAAGTCTTTATGCAAAATATGGTGTAATGTCGTTTGTGGAATGTCTAATTCCAAAGACCGACGAGGAATCGACAAACCTGGGTTTTCGTCAACACTACGGGCTACAGCTGCAATATTCTCAGTTGTTCTTGAGCGACGCACACGGTTTCGAATCTTCACATCACTAACTTGTCCCAACAGCTCAAATTTGTCCACCAGTTTCAGTATTGCCGGCCGAGAAGGTGCTTCACGATGACCCAAAAGTGCTTTAGTTTTGCGAACTGTGACTGCAAAATTTTCACATTTTCATTGTATCGTATCATTATTAGTAATGGCGTAGTTTTTACTTGTCAAATGTCAAAAGATGACAATTTCAAAATTGACAGCTGCCCAAATAGCAGGCTATTCAAAATGAAACCTTTTATTGGAAAATTCTATAGAATTGATGATATTCTTGTTCGTTGAATGAATCTCTGCAAAGCATTTTTATTGATTGAATAAATAAATGAAAAATCAAATAAATTCAATTGACGATTTTCAAGTAATAGTTGTGTGTTTAGGGAAGTTTGTTACAAATTGAGAACAAATTAGCAATGAAAGTAATTATTATAAACTGCTGTAATACTATTCCATATGTCATTTCATTAGAATGGGACATTTTCTGTGATAATATTTTGTTCTAATAAAAAAAAGTCATGAAATATTGCCATTTTATTAGAATCTCCCCCAGTGGTTGCTATTCTGGTAGTTCCCCGGGAATAGGGAACTGGGGAAAGAATTTACTTATAATTTCTGTTAAAATTATTTTTTCCGACATACTTAAGGGAACAAGTTAGTGGAAATTTTTTTTGAAAAGCAAATTAAAATTGGAAATAATTTTCCCTGCCAGTTTCACTATGAAAATATTATTCCCAATGTATAAAAATTTACATCAATCTTCTTTCCTCAGTGGAGGAAAGGTCCCCAGAAAAAACCGATTTATAGATAAAAGCAATGTAAATTCTTTGCCCAATTCCCTATTCCCAGGGAATGACCAGAATAGGGCCATAGGTGGCCATACGTTTATTGGCGTTTTTCTTAAGATGTCACATTACCAACTTTACCAAGCGTAAATTAACGAGTTGTAAAAGTTGCCTTATACCCTCGACAGACACAAACTATCAGTTACCAAGCGTAAATTAACGAGTTGTAAAAGTTGCCTTATACCCGCGACAGACACAAACTACCTAACTGCGAATTCGATATTAAGTAGTTATGTTTTTTAGTATATCAACATACGATTTTGGCAAAACAGGATTACTACATTTCATAACTTGGTAATTGCAATCTAGTTGTAAACTCAATAACTATGAAATGCAAAAAACAAATAACGAATGTATAAGTGTGTGTGGAATTTTATTTCAAATGTCATTATCAGTTTTACAATTTCTAGTAAACTTTTGCTGTTGCACCTTTTAAATAGTGTCAGATTTCAAATAAATGAAACCAAGGTGACGAGTATGTCGAATGAAGTTTGGTAAAACTTAAGAATCGCATTTGCGGAGTGTCACTAATTTTTGCAGGTCGCGATCGTAAAAATTAAAATTGAAATCGTGATCTCACTGATCGCGATAATTTTTGTGTCTGCCGAAGGTATAAGACTATGCGATTTGTGTGATATTTCCAGTACAATATTTCCTTCTAAAGGTGTGACCACATTTACAAAATTTTGTGTCGAACGCGTTCGGCGAAAACATTTTCGTCGCAAATGAGGAAGTGTGGACGTGTGCACACGAAAACAACACAAAAATGTATACCACATTCTACGCACACGTCCAGCACTTGCCGGTTTTTTTTGACAATCATCAAAGAAATTTGCGCCACATGATGCTCTAGTGACAAAAAAAATGTGTGTGTGTATATAAACATTTGCGGCAAAAATATTTTTGCCGAATGCGTTCGACACAGATTTTTGTAATTGTGGACTCACCTTAATGGGAGAACTTAGCCTATTTGGATTTGTGGATTTTCAAACATTATTTTTAATACTTAATAACGTTTTGCAAAGTGTGACGTATAAAAATGTCTGATGCGTCCAAGTAAACCAAGATTTTTAATTAGAGAAAGATATTGTAAATCATATTGCATGCAAAACGCGTTTAAGATTATGGTCGATAGGCATTTTGTATCTACTAAATTATCCCCGATATATCACATTCTATTCATCAAGTAAGCACATATCAAAAACAAATTTCAACAATTTTTGCATTCCACGCAGAGCTCACCTTACCTAACTACAATGAATGCGTTCACTGCATGACAGAATGTTACTAAAAGTTACAGTTTTCGACAACTTGTGGTTCACTGAGCACCAAAGTAGTACAGTTTATTTTGACAACTTAGCGTTCACTGCTTAAGTTGTAGTCGACACAACGTTACATTTTTTAACTATCGCGAGTGTTGTCGATTGATGTTATCTCGTGTTTGTCATAGTAATGGTACTATTCCACTACAACAGCGTTATTTTGCACAAAACTGGACCGCGAAATTTTTAATTATTAATTAAAAAAACTAATTTTTAATTATTAATTAAAACATAGTGCATCATTTGGTAATAAAAATTGAATTTTTTTAATTAAAATGAAGTATCTTGTGAGAAGTTGCCAAAACTCACCTCAAAATTGCAGAAAGGAATTTCTTACCATTGATAAATTTACCAAGTGTTTATATAAAATAAAATGTAAATTATGTTAAGAAGAAAATGATTTGTGGTAAAATTATGCTTCTTTTTAGTTATAAATCAGAAAAACTATAAAAATGTTGGTTGTGTTGTGTTTTTTTTTATCAACCAGTTTTAGTATCAGTGCCGCTGGTGAACCGTTTACGTACCATAAACGAAGACTACACTTCATACAATAGTTCGAAAACGAATCGATTTTGCAGCTCAAAAACAAACCGTTTACAGTGTTTCTATCCCAAGCTTATTAGACTTTTTAGCGAAGTATTCGTTCTTTTAATGATACGCAAACGTAACAATTTTGCGATTCACTAACGAAACACTTTTGCATATGATTTCCAGTAATCTTATTTTCATAAAAATAATAATATTTAATAATTAATTATTAAATATTATTATTTTTATGAAACTTAATTTATATTATTATATTTTCATAATTACTATTTTTCATACTTATTTTAGAATAAAAATAAAATTCCATAAAATATAAAATACTTACCTAAATTAACTTAAAAGTTAATAACATAAATACACAATATGTCGCCTTCGCTCGAATCACGAACATCACGGCAATCAATTTGTAGTGTTCTTGGTGCCGATGTTGTATCTTATGAAACGTGTAATTATTGATACAAACGTTTTAGAAGTGGTGATTTCGATCTTAGTGACCAAGCGCGCCCTGAACAGTCTCGAAAGTCCGAAGATGCGGAATTGCAAGTTCTACTGAATGAAGACTCAATGCAAGCACAACAAGAGCAACAGATATTTCCAAGCGTTTACACCAAATAGGAAAAATTCAAAAACTTGGAAGATGAGTCCCACATATGTTAATCGAACACAACCTAGGTCAACGTATGAACATGTGCCTTTCACTGCTTGTCCGGCAACAAATAAAAAGGACTTCTTGTGGAAAATTGTGACGAGTGATGAAAAGTATATTTTCTACGAGAATCCCAAAGGTAGAAAGTCGTGGATAGATCTCGGGAAAGCCAGTACATCGAAGCCGAAACAGAACATCCACTTAAAGAAGGTTCTCCTGTGTACTGATGGTACATGACGGGTGTGCTTTATGACGAACGCCTGGAAACGGGACAGACAATGACTGCAGAATGCTACAGCTAACAATTGAACAATCTGAGCGAAGAACTTGTTCAGAAAAGCTATTTATTGGGAAAGAAAGTAGGCAAGTCATACTGCTGAATGGCAACGCTTGACATCACGTTGCTCGCATGACTCAGAAGATCCTCTTGAACTTGGGATGGAATCTTCTCCCGTATGTGTCATATTTACCAGACTTAACCCTACCCTACTACCATTTTCCAGTCAATACGGCACACCTTAGTGGATGAACAGTTCAAAACGCTGGACGATATGCATAAATTCGCCGATGACTTTATCGCGTCGAAGCCTGCAAGTTTCTTACGCGACGGTATTCGTATGTTACCTGAGATTTGGCGAAAAGTCATAAAAACGATGGACAATGTCTCCAAGATTAAATTCGTTGTTGTCTATTTTTTATATAAAATAAATTTGCTTAAAAATCTGTAAACATTAAGTCATGCACCTAATACCTTTCCTTTTAACAAACAATATAGTTAAATTATGTAAGGCTATAAACTAACAAATGCATTCGAAAAATTCAAAAATAAATAACATCAATAAATTTATGAGCCTAACTATTGCTCATATTTGAATTTATTTTTGTTAATATTGACTTGTTTTTTATTGTATCCGAGACATCAGATAAATCAAACAGATAATTTATCTGACAAATCTGATAATGTTTTATCTGAAAAGACTTTTTACCGATTTTTATACACTGTACTGAAAATAAGTAAAAACTTCTGAGCATTAGATAACCAATTGGCATGTCAGTCGAAGTGATGACTTGTGAAACGTCAAGATAAAAAACAAAAATAATAATGGAAATGACGCAAAACGTCTTAGTATTGCCTAACATAGTTAAAAATACATATAATATAATTTGTAACAGTGATGATCCCGACGAAACCAACAGTGAAGTAGAAAATACTATTATTAATTTTACAATTAATTTAATAAAAATAATTACAAATTAATTTATTAATTATTATTTTCCATATCGTTCGTCATATTTTCTGTCAAAATATTTCAAATATGTTTTTTTCTCTGTAATGAGAATGGTCAGAGAAAATAAAAAAACGAAAACAAATGTATCGGATCGATCCGATAAAATAAAAAAGGCCAGGCCACTTGTTGGTACGACCAAAATTATTTGCTCAAAAGATATATATATATATATATATATATATATATATATATATATATATATATATATATATATATATATATATATATATATATACATATATATATATATATATATATATATATATATATATATATATATATATATATATATATATATATATATATTGTAATTAAACGTGGATTAAAATTGGCGGGACTAGTTGAAAAACATTTTCATACAAAGTTTTGATTGGCTAAAAAGAGTAGAATTAAAAATAATAATCTCGCTTCGTGAAGGCACCATTAAGGAAACACAATTAATTTTTTGTCTTGCCCTATAAACAAAAACTCGAATTCGCAAAATACGGTACATACGAGTATACTAACTAATATGAATCATTTTTTTTCCTTTTCACATAAAAGGATAAAACAAAGATTCCATAACCTAAATCATTTAATGATCGTTAGTCGAGCGAAGGTGACATATTGTATATTTCTTTTATTAACTTTTAAGTTAATTTAGGCAAGTATTTTATATTTTATGGTATTTAATTTATATTTCTATCGCTGAAGATAAAAAGCGACCGAATTATGAAATAAATAGAAAATTTCAAAAAAAATGTGCCGAAAATCAACTATAATCCAAGCCATCAACAAGGGAATATCAAACATCATCAGATTTGTTATGAGAACGGCATGGCACAATGGCTTATAGAATTTTATTTTTATTATAAAATAATTATGAAAAACAGTCTATATGAACATAAAATAATATAAATTATAAATTTAATTTTGCGTTTCTATTTCCAACATTCTTTCAAACTTCGATAAAAATGGAAATATTAAGATGGAAATAATATGCAAAAGTGTTTCGTAAGTGAATCGCAAAAGTGTTACGTTTGCGTATTATTAAAAGTGAACATTATATGAAAGAATATCTCGCTAAAAAGTCTAATTATCTTAGGATAGAATACGCTTTTTTTCTCTCCATAGTTGTGAGTTGTGACCATTGCGTATATGTAATATACGGCCAATAGTAATAGAAGGCGAATAAAAAAAAAAGATGGTCCGAGAAACGTTGTCTTCTTGTCAAGATTTTTTTTTGAATTTATTTATTTATATCTCGTACATATATATAATAAATTTTCATTCTCCTGAGCATAAACTTTGTTTATTTACCTTTAATTTTGATAAATTGTTTTTCATGTTCAAATTGGTTTTTATTCAGAATTTTACCATTTTCCGCTAGGATTTCTTTAATTTGATGTTCGCCTTATAATGTATAGATCAAAGGTTGTGTGTGCACGTAGACTGAATGTCACAGAGAAGAAAAATAACAGAAATAACTACTCTTCATGGTAAAATTCTAAATGAAAACTACCTAAAAAATAAGCAACAGTTTACCAAAATTAAAAATAAATAAAAAAAACTTCATGCTCGGGAGAATGAAAATTTAATTTTCTACCGCATTTACGAGATATAAATAACTAAAATCAAAAAAAAACTTTCCAAAAAAGAATTTGAACAAAAACAAAAACTAGTTTGATTATTTTTTTCTTTGCGATATGAGACCACCATAAGCACTTTTTATATAACCATCCTGCTCTGACTTGTGACACATGAAATAGCGAATTTTATATGGACAAAATCATTACATTCATTCTACAGTATTTAATTCTCTGATACCGAGTTGTATTAAATTAAGTTTATTCGTCTTTCAAATCGCGTGCGCGTACATATATGTACTAATTGTAACAACATATCGTTCGCTCGCATTTTTATTATTTTATATAAACCCAAAATAAGTTGAAAATAATTTTAATTGTAAATTGTGTACCGAAGTGTTCGAAATTGTATAAAATAGCTCAGATGTAAGTGGCAAACTGTTAAACACAGAACTTTGTGATTACATTTTTTTATATTTTTCCCGTTATTTGTAATTACTCGTACATTGCAAGATGTTTTTATAAAATGTTTTTAATGTATTAACATAAACACGTACGTATTAAATTGCAATATGTGCACCGAACAAAAAAAGTTAAAAACATGCCGGTTTGCATTACTGTTTATTGATAAGCGTTCAATGTGTCATTTTAAGTAAAGTGATATGAGATTATGAGTTGATGAGTTTATGTGCATCTTGTGATTGTTAATTAGTATTTCAAAGTATTTTTATAAAAGTTCATTTGCAAGCTGATTTGTATAAATTGTGTCAAGGTTTTCCGAATTTGTGTAGTGATTAGGTATAATGTTTAATGCGAGTTCATTCGTTGTAACACCGATCTATTAGTCGTAGTAACGCGACATTCAATCTTAAATTTCATCAAAACAGTCAGAAAGTTTATTTATTATTCCCACTTTTATTAATAACAAATTCATTATCTCAACTATGTTTCATTAGGTGTTATCTACCGCTCCACCAAAACCACTAACCGCTCATACAAACACAAATTCAAAAATAACAGAACAAAACATAGTAATTTAAAATTAATAATTACTCAAATTGTTATCAGCTTGTTCAAATAATAATGAAATCCAGAGAGACAGTTATTAGATACAAAAATTAATTAGGAAGCTGTTAATCAAATTGCCCAGGTCATGATAATGACGTGTGCACGCGATACGCACGCTCTTTTTGATTTTCTGGTCAATGTACGATTTAGTGACTAACTTTTTGGTGTATTGGTCAATTTACTCAAAGGTCACATTTTTAATTTTTATTTTTATTTTTTGAGTAATGGTAAATTAAAGCATTCCATAAGATTAGGTGTAAACAATATTCTGATAAGAGATACCGGCGTTCATAATTTTTTTCCTGTGGAAAAATTTCAGAATCTTTGATCTTGTTGACTCAAACAATTTGAATCATTAAATTGGGAATGTTTCAACTTATCGTTTTTGTCAGCTTCCTGACAACCTATGGTACTGATACGATATGATAATTGACTACTCTATTTTTATGCTCGTTCTAGTTTAGATGTTGTCATATAAAATCTGGCTTGCTAGCTATTAAGCTTGCTTCTCTTGCCGGTTATTAATAACTAACTTCTAAAGTGAAACTAATATGGTTAATGAAAAATCTTTGTTTTCGATAGATATTCCCTGGTGTTTGGGAGCTTAACCGATTCTCATTTTTGTGCTTTTTTTGGATATTCCACTGCAGACAAAAGTTTTGGTTGCACGTTTGGCCCTGTGGATGTTAGTACGTAGTTATAACTATCACAAATCTATCACATTTGGGTAGTTTATGTCCAAATAAATAAATTTATTTTAGACTTTGACGTCGAACTGGGTCTATCAGTTCGGTACAAATTACCAGTATAGAAGCAGTGATTATACAAACGGCACAGGATAATTCCTATTCTCTTAGGCACTTTTAGCAACACTCCTATGTCTTCGTAATTGAATAAAAAAGGTGTCGTAATAAAAAAGCGTATTTGCAAATATCGAGTGAATATAGAGCGAAATATTTATGGTTTAGTCAGCAGGATCAGGAAACCTGATAATGCTGAGGATTTAGTTTTGCTTGTTATCTCATTTTATTTGAAGTGCGTTCTTTACAACTTGATTTATGGAATAAGGTTATTTGAATGTAATTAAACTGCAATTGCAAAGTTAATTGTGCGAATAAATATTTTATTCTATGAATATTGGTTCTGGAATATGAATATAAAAAGTGGTGTTGGTTCATTTCCTAAGTTAATAGGTAAAATCTATTATTAAGAAATTGGGTTAGATTTTTCGCCGTGCAGCGTAAAAATATCTAACATCTAGTGAATTTTTTTAACTTGAGTTACAAGTGCTCATTCTACATACAAAAATAATAATTTTAGTACATCATTCCGTTTCGAAACCAATTTTGATCACCTTTAGCTTGTAGAACATGAGATGCGCTCTTAGCGGCACTTAAGGCGAATACAACAAACAACTTATACGTAGATTCTGATCCGTTTACTTATTTAAAATAACGTTGACTACTACTGTATCAACTAGACATATTATTTGAATTAACAATTCCACCATTATATCTGTTAGGGCATGCTTAAAATTATTTAAAAAATTTCTGCCGAATTTTCTAAAGATCCCAAGAAAGTTTTCCTCAACAGTTATTCCCTAAATTTATCCGACAAATAGGTATAACACAAAATTCTTAATCTTTTAAAATTCTTCTTCTAAAACTCGAAACGATTGAAGGGGTTTTGAATATCCATTTGATGTAGGTAACATAAAATAACTACACAAAATGTTTAATCAATACCACTTCGAAGCTGAGTTAAAGTATTATACGAAAGATTAAAAATTTTATGTTATGTTCAATAATATTCTCTCTCGAATAACAAAATTCGCAAAAATTTTCGTTCATGTGAGCTAGGATCATTTTTGTACATAAAATTTTAATTCAAAACAGCTTCGATCAGCTCAGCAATCCGTATAACTTATCAAAGTTCAAAATACGTGTTATGTTCTTTACAATCTTCTGATTACAGTTCAAATCCTTTAAGATGAACAATAAAATTGATAATCTGATCTTGATAATTAAAACAAAAAAAAATTGATCTCAAATTCAAATTTTTGAAAATTTTTTATTTGATTTGTAAAAATTTAATTTTAATTTCAACATCAATAACAGATTATATTTGGGAAATGTCATTTGCACTTGTTATTTGTTTTTATCTGTCATACACAGAAACTGCTGATTTTGTTTACGTATGGCCCATTTACATGCGACCAACATTTTTCTTCTGCAAAATAAAAGAGATATAACATTGACTTTTTGCACATGAAAAGAAACATATACCCATGCAAAATTTTGCATAAGACTTTGAGCAAAAACCACTATAAAAATGAAAATGTTACCATAAAATATATTCGATCCGAGTATTTTTATGGTAACAAAATCAAAATTAACAAAAAAATAAATTATTTTATATTTAAAAATTTATAAAGGATTTATAATAAAAACAGACTTAAATACAATAAATTAGTAATAATCCTTTATTAAAATTATGGCATTACTATATATGTTTATTTCTTTCTCGCATATTGAATATTTTTATATAGCGGATGTTTCTTATCTACCTACAAAAATTTGTAGACGAAACAATTTTCTACGTGTAAATGTCACATTAGTAATGCAATTTAAATTTTTTTGTCTAAACATAAATAACAAAAATTAAAATATATAACATTAATTATAATATGATATTGTTTGTGTTTAGTGTTTGATAAAGTTAATGAAGATTATTCTGATATAATGTGTAATCTATCATTCATCCTGTTAGATAATTTTAGCTGCGTTTTGTTGAATTTCAAGTTCTTGAGTTTGCGATTGCTTTTATCGAATTTTAACCATGTTAAAATCTAATATGGGTAACACTTTTAATCGTTCAAGCTATATAAAACAGTCCTCTAAGTGCAACATAAAAAATTGAACACAAAACTTTGAGGGAGTTTTATAATGGATTTCCGCTAATTTATTTTAAAAAAAATTCACTTATTAATTTTAAAATGACTAAATTCGACTTAAGCTTTATTGTGATCTCGGATAACTATTTTTCAAAAAAACATAACTTTTATCTAAATCGCTTAATGCTCCATTTACATGTAGAAAATTGTTTTCTTCTGCAAATTTTTGCAGGTAAAGAAGAAGCATCCGGTATAAATAAAAAAAATCAATATGCGAGAAAGAAATAAACATATGTACGAGTAATAGTATATAGTAATAGTAAAGCCATAATTTTTTCGTATATAGTAAAGCCATAATTTTTTATGCATTTTTAGTAATTTAATTTTAATTAATTCAAATGCGAAATTTACATTTTTATCTATGGCGTTTGTTTTATTTGAATCCTTAACATTTATAAATACAAAATAATTTTTCTTTTTTTAATTTTAAAATTGTTGCCATAAAAATACTTTTGTTTAATTTTAAAATTGTTGCCATACTTAGTTACTACTATTTTCATTTTTATAGTGGTTTTGGTGGTGTAGTAGCTCAACAAATCTTCTGCAAAATTTGGTTGGATTTATTTCTTTTCTTGTCTCTTATGTGCAAAAGTCAATGTAATATGTCTTTCATTTTGCAGAAGAAAATTGTTGGTCGCATATTCATAAATGGGGTATAAGTACGGTACTCAAATTGTCAAAAGCGATGTTTAGTAAAAAACCAGTTGTTGACCACAAAATATTACCAATTGACCTAAGTCTTTCTTTAGCATGAACTTAGATGTATAATTGAGGGATTAATACATTATTATCGAAATAAAATGTTTAGTTTGTCTATGGTAAGGTTTCAAAGTTTATCGTTTTTTCGAAACGCGCACAAATCAATTTTTTCAATATTTTAACTAACAGCGAAAAATTTTTGCGTCAAGGTGTTAAGGAACATTAAATCGAGGGATTAATACATGATTATCAAGATTAGCAGTATTATGCCGTATTTTCTACACCGTGTAGTTATAAATATTCTACATGTGTAGACAATGAATGTAGATAATATAAAAAATAGCGTCGACAATGTAGAGAATGTAGAAAATATGTCGACAATGTGGAAAATTAGTTCTTAACTTAGCAATCAGTAAATTCTTTAATTTCTTTGTTAATGGAACCATTTCAAGACAGAGAGCGTCATTCATACTCCATATTTGAACAATTTTAACCCAAGTGTTTATATGAAAATACTAATTATGCTCGGAAAACAGAGTAATCGGAAAAATAGAAATTTCTTGTATGTATTTCGAAAAAATAGTAAAACTACAGACATTTATTGTAAATAGTACACCTTTACAAAATTATGTTTCTAAACCAGACACAAAGTTACATGAAAAACACCAGAACTACATAATAAACCGTAAAATCATCTAACTCTAATAACCGCGAAAGTTTGACCAAATTGCAGTATATTTCAGGCAATATAAGTTAATTGAAAAAAAAAATGGAAATGGTGAATCTCTCAGTTAAATGTAAATTTTAGTTGGCCAGATTGCCAATATTCAAAAAATCACACCTTGTCACACAATACTATATTTTAATCTAGTAAAACAGTGCAGCTAGACACTAATGGCTTTATTGTTTTAAGCATTTTACTATATGACGTCAATTTATGTCGACGGTTCCAATCTTTGGCTGTAAATGGCAATAAGATCAAATAAATGATTAAATTTTGTGTATAATCTTTTTTTTTTAATGATGCGATGAAAATAGCCGTGTATTCTACAATATATCAATTGAAAATTATATTACGGGTTATTGGAAAGAGAACCTTTAATTACCAAATACTTTTTACGAACATTACTGCCAGAAAAGAAACTGTAGACATAAATTTGATAACGAACCAAGCAGTTCCGCCTGATATTCTAGAAGCATTGAGTAAAACCACACAAGCACTCCATAAATATTGCTTAATTTGGGTAGTTGAAGCGTACAATTCAATTTACATTAGGCAAAACCAAATCGGTTGTACACAATCTCCATGCGTTCCCACTATATCTGTCTACCGCCCGTGCTGGATGGATACAGTATTTGTTTCGAAAATGTCCATGACAAACGACATATTGAGCAGATAATTTTTAGTTTCGTATAGTTACCGTTATGATTATCGATGAAACCCATGAAAGGAAATAACCAACATTTTATTTGGCTTCGTTAAGAAAGTCACTCAATTCTGACCAAGACGTAATTATTATTTTTATTTTTAATAGTAACAACGCTTGATGCAAAAGAAATCATTAACGATATTCCTATTCCCCGGATTCCACACCCATTGCTACATATTATTTAGTAGTATCGACATATATATATATAATGTTTCAGGAAATGTTACAGGATCGTGTTAAACCTTTTCAAGGATATTACGCAAAATGCTGAAATTTCAACTCAACCAACATTACAGCTATTGATAATATTATTTTGAAAACTAAACATAATTTAATTATAAGAATGGGGATATGTTCATTTATTGTTGTCCTAGTATCGGTTACCCAAAAGGCTAGTCCAACAGGTAGACTGCACTTCACAGTGTTTTATTTTGAATACTTCTGCATGGGCTTCTAAACATGCATTTAGGTGATAAATCTATTCCAGAAATTTAACCCTTAGGCAATGTACTCATTTTAACATCATCATTGAACCTGGACTGTAAAATATACAAATATTTTGAAGAAATTGTCGCGATAGCTGCAAACGGTTATCGCCCACTAGTTTTAATCACGTCAACGGTGGTAATTTCAGCTTGAAGGTGCACAATCAATGAACGTAATCAAATTATAAAAAATTTCATCAAAATTTATATCAAAATTTCATATGGTCCGCGTACAGGTGCTCGCATCGAAAGTAAATGATTGCTAGATGTTGCGCCGCCCTATTAAAACTGAAACATTGGGATTATTGGACGAATAAGAGAAAAACAGATCTAAGCAGATAGGTTAATTTAAAGCTTAAGTTGATTATTTCTACTAAATTTTATTTATTATACAGCCGTAACAAATTTGTTCACAAAAAATTAAATTTCAATTATGGAGGGCAGTTGACAGGTCCAAATCCAACAGCTTTTTCTCATACCAGAGAAATTACAACTCCCTAAGATGTCACTATGTGGTCATTTCCTTTCGAAAACATGTTCGGAACTAAACTTTTAAAATGTTGATTTTTTGGAATATTCAAAGTGTCAACTGCTTTTGAATATTCCAAAAAATCAACATTTTAAAAGTTTAGTTCCGAACATATTTTCGAAAAGAAATGACCACATAGTGGCATCTGGGGCAATTATAATTTCTCTGGTATGAGAAAAAGTTGTTGGATTTGGTAATAACTTAAACAGATTACATGGCGAATACAATATTTGTAATATCTTGAACCATTTTAACCGTATACGTACGTACTAATTTCAACAACTTGTTTAGTAAAAATTAATTTAAAATTCGGAAAACCCCATTTTGGACTGGAAAACTATAAGAATCTAACATCGTAGTGAAAGAACGCATTGGAGAAAAACTAAAACAAAGAGTATTTAAAATGCCTACAAATTTTCTACATACTCTACCAATTATCGACAATGTCTACACTATTTTCGACACCGATACGACGACAATTGTGAAATACGCGTAAACACACAACACTGAAGATGACGTAGTCGTCTTCAAATGACGTAGAAAATGTAAAATTTAGTTTAAAAATATTAAAAATTTCGATTTTGATCGATCGAAAAATTACGTCAAACGAGTTTATTTGTTTTACGCCGCAATGATGATTATTTTTGGAAATGCTATTGATACTAGATGGCAAACTACGAAATAAAAAGCGTGTCAAAGAAAACTGGTTATTAATTTATTATAATATGCAATATTTAGATCAGTAATAATGAAAAATAATAAATTTATTAATTAATTAACAGACAATAAAGTAAAGTTTAAAAACTCAAATTTATTGAAGAAACAAACTATTGCACACATTTTAGGGTCATTTAAATATCGTTACTAAGAACCAAAATTTCGTTTAGTATCCATATTGCCCCTAAAATGTATGCAACAGGGTTGTCTCTTTAATAAATTTTAATACCAAAATTTTGTCTCTAATTTGCTTACTCAACTTTACTTATATTGTTTAGATGTGTAAAATTTATTAATACATTTTTTATTTTTCATTACTGCTGATCTAACCCTTGCATATTATAATAAATATAATAACCATTTATTTAGGACACACTTTTTATTTCGTGATTTGCCATCTAGGGACAGTAAATTTTCCAAAAATAATCATCACTCCGGCGTAACGTTTGACGTAATTTTTCGATCGTTCAAAATCTAAATTTTTAAGACTTTTAAACTAAATTTCACATTTTCTACGTCACTTCAAGACTAATCTTGATAATCATGTGTTAATCCCTCGATTTTATAGTATGTTTGTTAACCCCTTGATGCAAAAATTGTTGGCTGTTAGTTAAAATATTGAAAAAATTGATTTGTGCGTTTCAAAAAAACGATAAACTTTGAAACCTTACCATAGACAAACTAAACATTTTATTTCGATAATAATGTATTAATCCCTCAATTATGCATCTAAGTTCATGCTAAAGAAAGAATTAGGGCAATTGGTAAAATTTTATGGACAAAAACTGATTTTTATTAAACATCGTTTTTGACAATTTGAGTACCATACAGCCTTAAACACAGGTATGCTAAAACTACCAAGGATCGTCGAGAAATTTAGTATGTGTAAGTACATTTTAACCACTACTTTGTAAATCGAGACAAAAGAAGGGAAAATTGTCCATCGAGTGCTTTTCTTTAAAATTTAATCAAAAGTTTAATAACGGTCAAAACGTAAAAAGAAGGAAATACACAGCTGCAAACACAAATGTAAATATTGTTACGAATTTCCCCTGTTAAATCCGGTTCGTATCACTGGGTTATGTCATCGTAAAAACCGATTCTCGTAATCTACATATTCCCGAAAATACCGGAAATAATTTATGAAACACTTACAACACTATTGTAATACTCATAGAGTTCGACAAAACGAGAGTTGTACTGCAGTGAAATCATGCGGAAAAGATGTTGTTAATCAATGCATGCATAAAGTTAAAAATGCTTTTAATTATCTCCTTGCATTCTGGAGCGCACCCGTCCTGTCAAGAAACACAAAGCCACGAATGTTTAATGCCTGTGTAAAAGCAGTGTATGTTTGTAAAACATGGAAATACGCACAGAAGATTATAAGAATACTAAAGGTATTAATCTATGTAAACAAATGTTTTAGACGACTAAATACTTCTGGTCAAACAAGATCAAACCGACGAACTTCTGCGGGAAACGAAACAGATGAAAATCGAGCCTGACATGAAGAAACGAAAGTGGGGATGAATATGACACTCACTGAGGAAAGGACCTAATGACATACTATGAATGTCGTTAAATGAGATCCGCAAGTGGATTAAAATAGGAAGACCACCAATAACCTAGAAGAGAACGGAAACAATAGCGCCTAATAGAGTGAAATGATCCAGTCTAATAGACATTCTATGCTCCTAAGTCGGAGATAAAGCAAAAAAAAAAACAATATTATTTCTGTGTTTGTTAGTTAGTGCCAAATCAATGCTTTCAATAGCTTAAATGAAAAAACTGTCGACTTAGCTTGCAAACACTCGCTATTGTTGAAATCGTCGTTTAAATTTGTATAATCAACTGGTGTTCCTTTAAACACTTTCCGAATTTTTGTTCGTATAGTTTATTAGTTACCTTACAGCCTAAGAAGATACGATGTAAAACAACGGCACTTTAAACGCATATCACCTGAAGATAATAAGCATTTGTTTTCGTTCCTCATACTTGGTGTGTAGCACTGATGAAATGACCTGATCTCGTTATAAACATCGCTCGTTTCTTTAAAAGCTACTAGCTCATTAGTCCTATCGAACAACATTTTCGGAGCTTTAAATTTAGAACATTTCAAATGTAGATTTATTTGATTGAAATTGTTTTATCAGGTCAGTAGCACGAACTTCAATAGTAATAGTTGTTATCTTTAGACTAATATACCCTCATATAATAATTATATACTCGTGAATTGCTATTGCAAATCTTTAATCAAATTTCCTTTGTGTGATATCTCTCCCGTTATGCATTTAACTATATATAAGCTTCAAATCTTATCATTATTGACTTAGTCCGTCGCTCAAGTATAAATAAATGTTTTCACTACAGACTGCTTTAGTTTACATTTAAATATTTTTGTCTTAAATCGTAGCATTCAGTTATATTTTGACATTATTTTAGAAGAAGCCATGGCGAACAATGTTCTTGTAATTGATGGTGGTTTTTCCACCCAACTAAGTGTACATGTTGGTGCTTGTGTCGATGGAGATCCATTGTGGTCGGCCCGATTCAATGCTACAGAGCCAGCTGCTGTGATTGAAACACATTTAGATTTTTTGAAGGATGGTGCTGATGCCATTTTGACGAATACCTATCAAGCTAGTGTTGAAGGATATATGGAATATTTAAATTTAAGTGAACAACAATCCGTAGAATTGATCAAAAAAGCAGTTAAATTAGCGCATATTGCACGGCAACGTTATTTAAAGGAGCATCAAGATTTGTCAGTTAATCAAATCCCTTGGATTGTGGGTTCAATTGGTCCTTATGGAGCACATTTGCATGATGGTTCTGAATACACCGGGAACTATGCGGATACAGTATCGGCAGATACGCTTAAAAAATGGCATCGGACTCGAATGGATGCTGTTATCGAAGCTGGAGTTGATGCCCTCGCGATCGAGACCATCCCTTGTCGTGTAAGCATTCATTATTTGTATGTAAATATTATTCAGTAATTATGTTAATTTGTTTTGTTAGATTGAAGCTGAAGCTTTGCTTGATATGATGTACGATGATTATCCCGACGTTAAATTTTGGATAAGCTTCCAATGCAAGGTGGTATGATTTACTTTTTATTAACACCCCTCATATATTCAGATTCACGTTTAAAAAAAACTCGCAAACACTTGTGCTCGTACTGTGCTTGCCGGGAACCAGCTCACTCAATATGATGTATCATTTATTTTATTTCATATAGAATCATTTATCGATCAAACACGCAGGAATGCCAACATTTTCTTGGGTTATATCATATGAATGTGATTCATGGGAAAAATACTAAACCAGAAATCAATTAGATATATTAGTGGTCCTACAGTTAATTATTACGATTATAACTGATTTAATTGTTTATTTAGGATGGTTCAAGTATTGCAAGCGGCGATAGTTTCGATGAAACGGTTAATTCAATTTGGGATACAGTGAAAGAGCGTAGAATGGATAATTTTTTGGCCGTGGGTGCTAATTGTTTACATCCGAAATTTGTATCACCACTTTTTAAATCGGCAAACGCAGGGCGTCCAAAATCCGAAAGTATCCCACTCGTGGTATATGCAAATAGCGGTGAAGTTTATGAGGTCGAAAATGCCGAGTATGTATAACTTTAGATAAAAACGCCTTCAAGAACAACAACTTATTTTAATTCGTTTCCTTTTTAATGTTTTTAGATGGACTGGCATGGAAAGCTGTATCCCACTCGAATGTTATGTTCCCGAGTGGATTACATTGAATGCTAAAATTATCGGTGGTTGCTGTAGGACCTACTCACGTGATATACGAAGGATTAAAAATGCTGTTAATGATTTTAAAATATAGAATTAGAGGTTTAGATTTACGTGTATAAGTGTGTTGCATATATTAGAATTAAATAATTATATGGTTTTTTATATGTATGTGTTAAATTGATACTAAAATGTATGTTTCTCAGGCACACTGTCTTCTGAGCTTATCATGAAATATTCTAATTTCGGACTCTCTTTATTAATATAAATCCCAATACAATACATAAAATACTATACATCGGCCATAACAACCGTATCACCAGTGCTCTGCATAGCTTGTAGCATCCATTGAAGATATCTCGATGTTGAAATATGTCCATTAGCGCCTGCACCGCAAGGCTGCACTGTCCAATATGAAACGCCTAAATGAATCCATAAACGATTAGGCGACAATAATAATAGTGGACCACCCGAATCACCATGACACACAGCTGTACCGCCGGCTAAATGTCCTGAACAAATGGTCGATTGAAATACTGGAAATACTTCTTGATCGTAGAAATTGGCACATTGTTCAGTTGGAATAATAGTTAAATCAGCTTGTTGTAGCCGGTTTGATGGTACCCAATTATTTATATTCGTAACCCCCCATCCAATTTTGCGGCCAGTTCCGGTAGGTATAAAATCAGACGGTGCCAGTGCAATGGGTAATACAAATTCATCGAAATTAAGCTCTGTTTCGAGTTGAATCTGTAATAAATGTAAAACCCTCATTTAAAGTTATGTAAAATACGTATTTTATGGCTTACTAATGCAATGTTCCACTCAAAATGTGCCAAAGTTTCGCCAAACGAAAAATTTTCGTGTGGAATCACTCGTTGAATTTGTCGTCGTTGACGTGACATCTCAGTTACGCTCAGATCCCAACTTCCACATGTTACATCATAAAAACGGGGTCGAATCGGAAAGCCAAAACAATGAGCAGCCGTTAGCAGCCAATTTTGATTCAATATTGATGCACCGCACAAATGTTCACGAAAATTATGGAGCGGCGAAATAATTTGTATTGAGCACATAAACGGATAGACAAACGGTGCCGTTTCGTTGCCTTGAACGATGAACTGTTGTTTCTGGACATCTGAAATGACACCAACGTGATAAGAACCCCTAATAAGACACTTATAATGAACACTCACCGAAACTATATACGGCTTGACCAAGCAGACCAATTACGAGTAGAGCAGCACTAAGCGGTGATTTCATGTTGTCACGATTTTGAATCGACTGTATAAATAATAACTGGATATTGAAATTTATATTGATTTCTTTAAGGCGATTTGTGTTATCTTATCAATAAGCTTGGATCACTGAGATATACTAAAATATGAAAAAGTCCTACCAAATAGTTTCTGCAACAGAGACGCGAATGCAAATAACTTTTAGGTGCCCACCCGTTAAAATTAACTTTTAGATGATTACATTCGTTATATAGCATGTTCATAAATAATTAATCAGAACTATTTTCGAAAGGCGAAGACAAATAATACGACCTTCAATGTATTTTAGTCTCTATAATACCTCAGATTAGATGCACCAAGAACGCGAACAGTTAATATACCTTATCAGTATTTAGTCTTATCACGAAATCAAAATTTTTGTCTATAAATTCTTCATTGAATTTTTGGTCAATTCATTAGAGTTGTTTGTTAAAAGTGATGTAGTCGAAATGGCCAAATTAAGCCTTTTATTTATTCTATCGGCATCTTTAGCATTGACGTCGGCCATATCTTTAAGTGAAAATGGTATGTTTGAATATCGAAATGCTGTAAATATAATAATCTGTATTTAAAATTTTAGCGAACACATTTATAGTGGGAGGCAGTATTGCCCCGACACCAAATCCATATACATTTGCCTGTTCTTTACATTTTGTATGGCCTACCCGGGAATTTCATATATGTGGCGCAGCACTGATAAACCCACTCTGGGCACTAACTGCGGCACAATGTTTTTTCTTTCCATTGCGTCCATCGTATTTTTCTGTGCATTGTGGCGTATCGGATTTAACACAAAGCGAGGCGGGGCGAGAGCGCCGTAACGTCGAGCGTATTGTTGTACATGACGGGTTTGAAATTGGTGCGCGGCCCGAAAATTTCGCATTTAATATAGCATTGTTACGTTTTAGTCAAGCATTTTCCCTATCGACAACAATTTCTCAGATTAATTTGTTACCGGAGGGTTCGTCACAAGTTTTAAATGAAGTTATTGCAATGGGATGGGGAGTTTATCAAAATACACCGCAACAACTATCGAATCAGTTGCGGGCCGCAACTCTATCAATGACAGCAACCGCGAATTGTCATAATGTGGAGGCACTGGAAATATTACCAGAATTTAATACGACAATGTGTGCAGTGTCAACACCATTTGGAGTTAGTACCTGTGTAGGAGATTATGGTGGTCCGCTTGTTTACCATGTTGCGGACAATCAATTTATTTTAGTCGGCATTGCTTATGGATCGCAACGTCCGTGTGGTATTGGTACCTCAGCTTTTATTGATGTGAGACCATTCGTATCTTGGGTTTTTAGCGTTTTGCTGGGTATGCACTAGGATGTAAAAATGTATGTTTTTTGTTAAATAAGAATAAATCTACTAAAGTTTGTGTAATGTTATTTTGTGCTCCTGTCTTTATCCAATATGGACCTTTGCCTATCTTAATAGGATATTTTCAATTCGACAGCTGCAAGAAAACGTGAATCATATAGGCTCTAGGGTCACAGAATACAAACAGATGGGAGGGACGTTAATCGATATTTTTTTGGAAAAATGTTGACCGTTTTTTACCCTGGATTTGTAAGGAAAGGGTAGAAAATAATGGTGAAAAAATTGTGCTAGGGTGGCGTGTTTACAATTATTTGAACTAATCAACAAAATTAATTACCTAATAAAATTTAAACTGATTGAATTAATTAGAATGATAGCCAAAATGTAACTTCGCATAACTAATAACAACCTTGAAAATTATGTAGGGAAAGGTTTATTATCAAGAATAGGATTAGTTTATAATTAAATCGAATTATGTCGAACCAACCTGCGAACAACGCAGATCGGAGCCAGATAAGGAGGCCTGTGGGATTAAAAATTGTAAGTTATGTTTGTTTTTTCAATACAAATTCCAATAGGAAGCCGAGAAATAAAATTAAAACAGGAATTACGTACATATCGCTGGGATTGGATCCAATAAGTGTCGATCGATAATATCAGTTTAGATAATACCGACAGTACACGTGAAAAATTGTATGACACTTAACAGTTAAATATATACGCTTCCAAAAATACATCCTCTGGAATGTTAGTTGATTGTTGAATATACGCTCCATAGCCATAGCACTATAATCACGCTATAGTTCTTTGAAAATCCTCCATTCACTTCCTCACCCAATTATGGTACACCGCATCTGTACGTTGCAAGCTTCTTGTCAGCATGTATACGGATCGGCGCTAACATCTGTACTCAGCCAGAGGGTCATAGTTTTACCGATCGTAAGCGGATGAATACTTTCGCGTGTTACATTTTGTCCCGGGTGAAATCCAAACTCAGCCCCACCCGCTTAAAGTGCTGTATATCTTACTATTGCACTGCCTATCCGGTTTGCGATATTGCAAAATTCCATGTCACTTTCATTAATGATTAAATCGGAAACAACCACGATTTTGGGATTTAGTTCTTGCACTCGTGAGACCAATTTGACTTACGATGTTTGCAGATTTGGATGTTGGTTGTTGGTTTTCTTCAAGATTACAAAGCCCAAGTTTCCCATCAATATTGTTTAGTGGCGTAAGCAAAATATAGTGACTATATAAAGATGCAAACAACAGAAATATGTCGACCGTATTATTTTATGTAACTTATAATATTTTTCTTGTAGGGGCGCGTGACGGAGATAGATAATACACGAATCGGAAATTGAAACATAAGAATTCTAACAGTAGCATTAAGGCTAGCACAATTAGAAAAAGAAAATAAACGTTACAAAATTGAAATTCTCAACCACAGTGAAGTAAGATAGGAAAACAGTGGTCAAGTAAACACGAAAGAAGGAAATTATCTGTATTCTCTGGACGAGAGGACACATATGAACAAGGCGTGGGCATATTAACAACAGCTAAAATAAAGAAGGCAGTAATTTAATAAAAACCATTTAATAGCAGAATGATCGTAGCAAGATTCCAACACAACCATAATTCAGGGCTGTGTCCCAACAGAAGACGCAGATGAAACAACCAAGAATGTGTTTTATGAACATCTATAATTCACAATAGTAAGGACACATATAAGAGGCATTAGATTTAAACACAAAACATACGCAAATACACATGGAAAAACCATGCCGCCATTTCATATGGTGGATAATAAATAAAGATATAATTTAAATTTAATTAAAATTTAATTTATAAGTCCCGATGGGAGCTTACTCGGGCCACGGAAAAAATTTTAAATCGGTGATATTCCAAGAAATTTGTCAGTTGTTCGGCATAAACAAGAAAAGAATAACGCCTTTGCATCCTCAATCCAATGGAATGGTAAAACGATTTAATAGTGCACTGGAAAAATATTTATCAAAAGTTGTGAATGAAAATCGGGTGATTGCAATCGGCATATACAATTGTTCTGGTGGCTTATCGATCAGCAGTATACATGAGAAAGTGTACATGAGAAAGAGTAGATTGTGTCATTTGTGTAAACTCAACTTATCAAAAACGGTTTGTACTAGAAATCAGTTTTACACCACAAAAAATTATCAATTGACAGTGTTGTGCAATTACGCGTAAATAAGATTATTTTGTTGGCCTGACATCTGTTAATTAATTGCACTACTACAATAATTTAATGTGTAAATTATTGCAAAAATATTTATTAGTATCAAAATTTTTATAATATCAATGCACTTTTCTATAACATTGAATACTATATTTTTTAAAAGCGTAATTCACTTGATATTTGGAAAATTAAAGACAAATTAATAGCAGATCCATTTATGATTCAAAGGAAGAAATATATTGTTAGTAGCTCAGCTCAATCACCTTAGGAATAATTCGCAAAGACTCAGGGAGCTTATAGAAATTTGATTGAATTTCTGAAAGCGCCAATTAATTTTTACGTGTTGTCAATCGAGAATATAGACAATATAACACAATTAAATGCTCAAATAATGTGTCTAAACTGATTTGTATCTTTAACATATTTATATTCCTAAATTTCGTTCAATTAATTTAATTTAATTTATTTTGGAGAATCGACTGATCATCGTAGAGGAAAGACGTGTTTTTGTCTCTCCTTTAAATAAATTATTATTAATATTTTAATTCAAATCAGTTTAGGAATGTGTAGTGTGAGAGTGATGTGCTATTTTTGAGTGAGTTTTGTTCTTTAGAAGTTCACCTGTTAATACAGGTGAATTGAGACAGTTATTATGAAAATTACGTTCAACAAATATACAATCAGAGAAGTATCTTTTTATTTTAATTTTCATTCTAATTATATAAAAGTTGATTATTTATTATTGTTATTATAACTATTTACATATATGTGAACGGTAATTTATAATCGTATACATAGAAACTGACATTTCAAGGGAATTCCCTTTGTATGTACTTAAGTACATAAAATATTGGTACCCGAGAAACCAAAATTTGAAATTACAACAGATCGAATTGTAACTTACCCTATAAGCGAAAATTTGTATACTCAAAATGGGTTGCCACCGTATTGTGACAAAAATGACCTTTTGTGGAATAATATAAATTGATAAATATATAAAATGTTAATGAAAGGAGGAAACAGTTTTCTGCCACGGGAAATTTATCATTTGAGCTGAAATATGTTCGATTGTGTTATCCATTTGGGTTTTTATTTAAATTTAATTACATTTTCATAACTTATTTTAATAATTTTCACTTACTTTAAACAATTCTATTGAAATTTTGTCGAAAGTCCTGATTTAAAACAATAAAGTTGTCGGCAAATATAATTCAATTTATTTTTATTATTATTTAAAATTTATTATTTATTTATTTTTTTTTTACATCCCGGAAGGTCAGGGAAGATTGTGATTGCAACATTCTTGATCAAGGGGTCTATTTAATTACTTAAGCTTTAAGCATAAACTCAATACAATCAAATATGTTAACGATCCAAAGACTTTTTGCTACGGAATGTTGTTTTTCGACGATCTTTCTGGTTGAATTCAGGTTATGTTTTAGTGAAGTTGTGTGAATGTTAGATATAAATTAACCCTGCTTTTAGTTGGATGAATTTAAATATAGGTAGCTGAATGACAATACCGAATCTAAATTTTTCTTTTTTGTCAGTATTGACGGAATATTTAGGTCATCATTTGTATGATAATACTGCCGTGTCATTACGAACGTGAAGTCCCTCGGTTAGATCGTGTTGGATGGAAAGATAGGGCAAAATAAGGTTACAAGCAGTATGTGATGAGATGACCCATAGATGTGAATTAAATAACCTAACTAGTCTAGTAGGACTGATGCCGAATACATATGATGAATATTAGTATCCTTTACCTCAAACACAACTAACTTACATTAATTAACTAACAAACTCTAATCTACAGTGTGAATTTAATTGAGACTAACATTTTAATATATTTAAGTAGTTAGAAAATGACTTTGCTGCGGTTCGCCCTAGTCGTTTCTGTGACTAACATCCTTTCCTAACTAACCTTATCTGTTAAGGATGCAGGCAGGGCCTGGGCCCGCATGATGCTGAAATATTATTCGCATTCAGATATATTTTGTTATTTGATTGTTGATATTTCAGGATTATGGTAACGTACCTAGGATCGCCGTTATGGCTGGCCTGTACGCCTCTATCATATCATATCATATCATTAATTTAATTTAATTTATTTTATTTATATTGTTCTTATGTGTTAAATTAATCAACTAATTTATTAATTTTTATAATTATTTACTTCTAAACATTGCATATTATAATAAATAAATTTCACTTAGGTTGGACACATTAATTATTTATTAATTTGCCATCTAGGAACAATAAAAAATACTCATATTTAATCGCCATTGCGGCGTAAGAACTCGAATTCTCGAAATATTTTTAAACTAAATTATCCAATTTCTACATCATTTCCATTCCAATCTTTATAATCGTGTATTATTGCCTAGATTTTATGTTCCTTTAAAGCTTGATGTAAATTTTTTTCGCGGTTTAGAGTATTAACGTATTAAATGCTACGTTCCATTTATCGTAGCAAACTACTAATAAGTACTTCTGATAACACGCAGCTTCTTAAGCGTTTTTCAAAAGTAGTTTCCTTTTCATAGTAAAGGGTTTTTCAATTTGTAGCGGTTATGTTGTTTTGGTGGCGTCTGTCTAATCTTGTGTTATTTTTTCAGCCACTGATGCCAAATCACCATGACAAGTTACACTTGTAACGCAAATGATAAAACTTTATTATCAAAATTGTAACATCCTCAATATAAATAATTTAGTTTACGAACACACCCTTTTGGTGTGCACTGTGAATGCGCATTTAATTTTGGTACGATTAAAATAAAATAACAAAAAGATTGTCGTTAGTGTCGGTCGAGTGATAGCGTGTCTATATAAAAAAAAGAAGAGAGAATAAAAAGGAATAACTTCAGAAACCACTTTCATTCAAATCTGGCTATCATTTCGAGTTATCGACGCGAAACAAGAGAGTTCAATTTGTGAGTGAAGAATTTTCCTAATAGAAAATATTAAAAACTGAAAATAAAAAATTTAATAAAAAGTGAAATTAACTTGATTAAAAACAATAAAAATTCAATAAAGGATAATCTAATAAAACATAAAAAGACATTGAAAAAACTAAAAAAGTGTAAATTTAGTGAACGAACCAAAATAGGTAATGGCGGTAACCCAAGCCGTCCAATAAATATGGACGAAGAAGAACCATCCGACGATGATTTTAAAGGTTTTAATTTTTATGATAAAAAATTAAAAAGAAAATTAAATAAATCAGAAATCACTATCGAAGAAAAAATGAAGAAAATCACGCCAAATAAAAAACCAAATATTAACAAAGAAAATAAATTGAGTGAAAAAATGGAAACAAACGAAGGTGAGGAAATTAACAAAAGCAAAATGGACGAGGCCTCAAGTCAACCAACCATACAAAAACAACCAGATAACAAATATATTAACACTGATAAGGGACCATACTATGTTTTAATAAAGTCGAATACACCAAAATACATGATTTCAGTGATTCTTGCAAGAATTTTCACAAATAACAATATAAAAACCAAAAGCATCATTGAAATAAATAAAAATATGGCAAGAATAGAATTCGAAACTTTTGACAAAGCAAATAAATGTATAAGGAAAGATGACCCAATTAATAAAATCTTAACCGAAAAAGAATACAACGCCTTCATCCCGAAAACTTATACACATTTTGAAGGTGTGGTTAGAGAACTAGTAGGCGAATTTGAAATAAATGAAATTAAAGAAAACATAACATGCGAGTTTCCGATCACAAATCCCTAAAAAATACGAACATTTTAAAACTGGAAATAAGAGCAAGTGCATTGCCAAAAGAAATCTTATTTTACGATGTAAAAATAAAAACGGCGACCTACATACCTAAATTAAAATTCTGTGCATCATGCCTAAGCTATGGGCACATAAAAAGTTTTGTCGATCAAGAATAACAAGATGCGCTAAGTGTGCAAAACCTAAAAAAATAAATGAACAACACGAATGCCAGGAAAACCCAGAATGCAAATTCTGTGTAGGAGTAGAGCATTATACAAACTCAAGAAACTGCCAAGAAAAGAAAAAACAAACACAAATCCAAATCCACATGATTAAAAACAAAACATCATACAGAGCTGCACTATACCCACGAAACGTGCTGATCAACCAGGATATTAATGATTTCCCTCAAATCAACACAAACGAAGAAAACAGAATGAATATCTGGACTGATGAAACTCAAAGGCAGGAATTAATTCTAAAGGCACAAAGAGAAAAAATACTAGAATTACAAAACACCTTGGAGAAATTCATTCGACTAAGTGATAAAAGATACGATATACCAGATCTACTAACCATTGAACTAAAAGAGTTAGTAAATAATATAAAAACAAAATAAATGGAAAGTAGTATAAAAATACTACAAATAAACATAAGAAGTCTAAACAGTAACATCAACCTTTTCAAAAAATAGACGTAGTAATACTAAATGAAACCTGGACACATGAGAACAATATACCACGAATACCCAAATATAAACTCATAACAAAAAACAGAGACACGGGATATGGAGGAATAGGGTTTCTAATAAAAAACAACATTGGAGCCAAACAAGTCGACCTAAATATAAACATCACACATATTGAGGCAGAACAAATAAAAATAAAATATAGAGAGGAAGAAATGTATTTGATCGGTTTCTACAACCCCCCAAACGGTAACACAAATGTACAAGTTATGGATTTCAAAAAATTAATCAAGAAAGCAGAAAGCAACAACAAAACAATCCTAGCAGGAGATATCAATGCCCATAGTAGTCTATGGGATCAAATAACCAATGACAACAAACTTGGTAAAATATTGGCAGAAATAATAGTTAAAAGCACCATGTTATTATTAAACACCGGAAAACATACCAGACAAGATTTAAGATCGCATACAACATCAGCGATAGACATCTCCCTATGTACTACCGATATATACAATAAAATCGACTGGGACTGCAAAGAGGGTAACATAGGATCTGACCATCTGCCAATTATAATAAAAGTAAACGTAAAAAAATACATAAAAAAGGAAAACACCAATTGGAAAAATGTAATAAAAGAAATATCAGAAATACAGGAAGACAATAACCTAGTAAATATTGAATCCAAAATAGAAGAAATCATTCAAACAAACACAAAAATCATAACCATAAATCAAAACAATAACCCAAAACCATGGTGGAACGAGCATGTTCAAAGATTATGGAACATAAAATCCGGAAAACAGAAATGCTATAATAGACATAAAAACCTTCACACGGCTACAGAACTACTCAGATCAATAGCAGTACTAAAACGAGAGATCAAAATAGCAAAAAAAAATTCATGGGAAAACTTTATTAACACCATAAACAGGGAAATAAATACGAAACAGCTTTGGCACAAAATTAATAAACTAAGAAATAAGAAAGGAAATAAAGGATTCAATCTATTAAAGGAATCCGATATGGCAAAAAAATTTATAAACGAAAACTTCCCAGAAACAATAGAAACAATAAGATTACCCTGCGTAAATACTGGAAAGACAGAAAACATATTTAATAATGAGATAATAACAAAAATAATAAAACAAAAGCAAAATACAGCACCTGGAGAAAATAAAATATCATATAAAACCATTCAAAACATAATAGAAACAAACCCGAAGTTAACAAACATTATAATAAGTCATCTAAATAACATCTATAAAAACCAGATATATCCAGAAAACTGGAAAGTTACGAAAATAATAGCCATTAAAAAACCTAATAAAGATGAGTATGAAACGGAAAATTATAGACCAATAAGCCTACTCAACACATTTTCGAAAATATATAACCAAATGATTCTTGAGGAACTAAACCAACACTTAGATAACAATAATATACTACCAAAAAAAACATATGGTTTTAGAAAACATATAAATATTATGGACTACTTCGTGGACCTCTTCAGTAAAATAGCATCAGAAAAACATAATAACAAACGACCGATATATCAAAAGCTTTCGATCACGTAAACAAAAATATACTAATTGATAAACTCATTAAAATAAATACACCAAACCATATCACAAATTGGTTATATCAATTCCTAACGAATAGAGTGATAATATAAAATAATGAAACTTCAACAATAAAACAAATCACCAACAAAGGATTACCACAAGGCAGCAGCTTAAGCCCATTTCTATTCAACATCTATACCAGGAAACTCCATGATATAGAAAACAATAACAACAACATCTATCATCTCGCAGAGGATATAGTGATGCTAATAACAGGGAAAACCGAAATAGAAGCACAAACAACAGCTAACAAATCGCTAAAAGATCTAAAGGAAGGACTAAATAAAATAGATCTAAAGTTAAACCCATCAAAGAGGAAAGAACTATGAAACTACTTGGAATAACAATAAGCAACAAATTATCACTACTGCCACATTATAAAATAATTGAAAAAGAAATATTCAATGCAACAAATTTATTAAAAACAATAACATACAAAAATGGTGGAGCACACCCACACCTAATTACCAATGTATATAAAGCGATAATCCAATCGAGAACAAAGTATGCAGATATAATAACACCCACAAACATAAAAAACAGCATACAAATAAAACAAAAAATAATAAACCAAAACCTGCGTATCTGCACAGGAATGCTAAAAACTACACCAATCCCCACCTTACTGGCGGAAGCAGCAACACTACCGGCAGAACTCGACAATAAGGCCACAACGCTAAAGTATATAGCCAACCATCTACAAAAGAATAGCGATATCGGAAAAAGAATAAAAAGCAACTCCTCTATAAAAAAAACTGTCAAACCTATATCTAGAGTATGATTTTCTACGTGAAATAGAGCAACCGGAAAGCAGGGTTATGGAAAAAACCGAAAACATCTTAGTTCAAGAAATATTAACTTAACAAAAGAAACAAGAAAAGAAACCCTAAACGAGGTGATTGCAAGATCACACCACAACGAAATACGGAACAAATACAAGGATTATGTACAAATATATACAGACAGGTCACTAAAAAGACAACAAGGAGGAATTGGAATTTACTTCAAAAACTCAGAAATAGAGATAAAAATACAACTAAAAAACCAAGCATCAATCAAAACGATAGAAACTTTAGCTACAAAAACCGCAATCGAGAAAGCTATAGTAATGGGTATAGAAAATATGATAATATTCACAGACTCAAAGGGCAGCTGCACCTCAATAAAACGAGCTAACGAAGAGAGCAAATACAAATTTTACGAACAACAAATATTTGACATGATAAAAGGAAAAAACATCAAAATAATTATACAATGGATACCGGGACACTTGGGAATAAAAGAAAATGAGAGAGCAGATAAACTAGCTAAAGAAGCATTAGAAAATCCCAACGAAATAATAAACAACCCAATAACCATAAAGGACTCGTATCAAATAATAAAAGAAACAATAAACAAAGAATGGCAAATAAAATACTTGGAGAAATAAAATAATTAGTTGGAAAATATAACAAAACTATCAATATATCACCTCCAACAAAACCATGGTATCATAACTCAAATCTAAACGCTTACAATATAAGACAAATAAATAGACTGAGATCGGGACACGCTAAAAGCAAAAAATTTAAACACTTAATGAAAATAGAAGACAATAACATATGTGAAGTATGCAACATACTGGAAGACAACGAGCACATAGTGGAAAAATGCACACAATACGGCCAGACGAGAAGTAAATATGCATTATTACTAAACACCAAATTAATAGATATTCTAAAATCAGAGAATGTCAATGACTACAAAATGCTATGCGACTACCTAAAGGAAATAGGAAGCAACTTATAATAGCAAATCATAAATTCAACGAACAACAAACATATAATTCCTTACATATAATTTGACAAGTTAATCAAAATTTTATTCTTATTATTATTTATCGAATTTCAAACATGTAAATATTAATTAAAAATATTGGTCGTATGGATTTCGGTTCAGACCTTAGCAAATGAAATATAAAAAAAAAAAAAAAAAGAAACCACTTTATTTTCACCGACATAAAAATAAAATAAAATACAAAGTAAAGATATATAAGGGTTTAATTTATATTATATTGAGTTCACCGAGTGGATACCCATCCATATGAAACGTAACCTAAAAATAAAATTGTTGATTATTCGCCGGTTAGTACAATAGTACTGTAATTCCAAGAAAAATAATTTACATTTGGCACCCAACATCGTGGCCATATCGATTGGGAATTTTCACTGGAGGACTTATATATGAGGAGGGAAACATAAAAGAGAGGACCATTTCGCTGGAACTAAAACGTATTATTGGAATGGTAGGTAATGACAGTAAATGTTAACTAAATCGAAAAAAAGGAATAAAACCTGAAGATAGTGACGAGGTGATTAAACTAAATAGTTTTTCCAAAATGGCTTCCTTTACGGACGAGCAATTTCATTCCCTTTTGGCGGTTATTGGAAAGATGTCCGACCCTAAACAGCAACAATTGGTGTTGCCGAATACAAGTGGTACGTTTTTAAGTTGTACCTCGCGATTTAGAGGTGAAATAAATAAGGATATTTCTGCATTTTTCGACGCAATAACAACCTACAAGGTTGTGGCGGTGCCTCGGACGAGAATGCCCTAAACGGTCTTCCGTTACTTCTTGAAGGACACACTGCAAGCTGGTGGGTCGGCATCAAACACACTTAGAGCAACTTTAAAGAAGCTCTCGATCTCATGAGATCCACGTTCGGTCAAAAGATGCCCGCATATAAACTGTACACGAGTATTTTCTAAAAATCAAAGAAAGAGGGAGAGCGTATCGGCATTTTTGTAGTTCATATCCGACAACTGTTCACACAATTGCCTTCTACTGATTAATCAGACAAAGTCAAATTAGATATGACATACAGGCTCCTTAGTTTCGCATATCGATCCAAAATTAAACGAAGCAACATTACCTCTTTTGACAATTTATTGCAAAAGGGTCGCGATAGGAAAAAGGGAGGAATTCATGGGCGAAGTAATAAACCCCAAACACATGATTAAGGCGAATATTAATCTTAATGTGTCAAATATAGACAAGCTTTCTAGTCCCAACCAAAATTTTAGTTATCAGAAATATTGTAAATTTTGCAGGCGTCATGGTCATGAATTTGAAGAATGCAGGTCAAAGCATAGGAGAACAAAAAGCAGTGATGAATCACAGAAGGTCAGTTCTCAGACGTTTCAATAACGAGTTTCAATGACATCAAATGTTACGGTTGTAATAAGCCCGGATTTATAAATAGTAATTGTCCCAAATGTAGCCTTAAATCTACAGCCATGGCAAGTCTGTTAACTGAACAGCATGGTGTATTTCACCGCCCGACAGTTTATATTGAAATCTTTGACAATGTAGGCTCTGCTTTTCTAGATACTGCAGCTAATACCAGCGTTGCTGGCTATGCATTATATCGGATGTTGAAAGATTATGATGTTCACTTTGAGGAATCCGTCACAAACATTATGCTAGCTGATGGGACGTCGAATTTCAAAAATAATCTTAAAGCATATATAGACGTGAACTTGGATAAGAGGGTCATAAGAACTACATTTATCGTATTCCCTTATAATGTTAATAGTCGAACGCTGTTAGGTATCGATTTTATCCAAAGTGCTGGATTAATCTTGGACTTTACTAACCGAGATTTTCTGCTGAGAATATTCCCCATACATTTATATTTAACAATAATGATACTATCGAACACGAGCTGGAATTATCCACTGTTGATTTAAGGTATGATGAGGGTAGTAACTTGAGTTCTGTTCAAAGAGACGAGAAGTCAACTCTTGGCTGAACATGAATCGATTTTCTATTTCTCTGATTCTCCTACTCCGTACGCGAAGCATCGTATAAATTTATCGAACAACTCACCGATTGCAGTTTCTGCATACAGAATACCACTCAATAAACAGGAAATTTTAAAGCAACAGCTGGACGAAATGCTGGCTCATAATGTCATTGAGGAACGTGATTCATCTTCGGCAGCCCCAGTAGTTTTGATTCCAAAACACAACAATGAATTTCGTCTATGCGACAATTAAATTCGCAAACCATAACCGATTCTTATCCAATGCCCCGAATCGATGATATTATTCACATACCAAACAAAATTGAATTCTTATCTACAATTGATTTGAAGGCAGGCTATTGGCAAGTCAGTGTGGCCGAGGCCGATCGTGATAAAACATCTTTCATCACGCCCTTCGGACTCTTTAGTTTTCGAAAAATGCTTTTGGCTTAAAGAATGCCCCTGCTACGTTCCAACGCCTGATCAATCAATTTAAAAATGGCATACCAGATGTCAATCTCGTCGCTTATCTGGACGACATATTAATTTTTTTAAATACCTTCAAACCTCACAAACGCAATTTAAAATTGGTATTTGATCGATTCAATAATTTTAATTTAAAAGCAAACCGGGACAAAAGTAATGTTTTTAACAAATCGGTAAAGTATCTCGGTCACACTATTTCGAGGACAGGTGTCCACTATTACGGGTATGAAATCACCTATTAATTTAAAACAAGTCCGAACGTTTATTCAAACGACTTCGTGGTTTCAAAAATTTATTAACAATTTTTCTTCTATTGCAAAGCCACTGTGTCAGTTGGCAAAAAATAATGTTAAGTGGAAGTGGGGTAACGAGAAACTTGAATCTTTTGTTCGACTGAAAACAGTATTAGTCAACGCGCCAATCCTGATGCAGGCTATGCAGGCTGATCAGTCGCCACAACCATTTTTGATTAGAACCGATGCCAGTAAATATGGTTTGGGTGCGGTTTTGATGCAGTTCTGGGAGGGTCAGGAACTTCCAGTCGAGTACGCAAGTCGACTTCTAATAGATATTGAAAGAAACAATCCCACTATATAGAGAGAGGCGGTTTGATGGATGCGAAGTAACTTTCCGTTCGGACCATCATCCACTAAAATGGCTCATGACCTTGCAATCACCAAGCGGAAGATTAGCGCGATGGGCGTTGAGCTCCAATCGTTTAATCTGAAAATTGAGTATACCCTAAATGCAACATGTGAACAGACATAAGTATTTAATTTTTCTTGTTGTTTTTACGTGCTTTGCGTAACCCAATTCTCTTTTCCGTAAGCATATTAAGTGTAAGTAAATCCCTCGTATGTAGCATGGGTAACCTGCTACATAATAAACGGAAAAGTGGAGAGTTGCAATTGTGGTTGCATCAAATTCTATGTGAAAATTTATACCAATTCGGTTGTACTTTTTGCTGACGCCGAAAGGATATGGTTAGTTGACTGAGAATATTTCAATTTAACTTTTTCTTGTCCCCCCATTCCTCTCACCCAGTCAATTAATTGCGTATAAAAACTGGAAAAAAGGCAGTGCACGTGTATAGTGATTCATCATACTAACATAAACCGGCCCAGGTAACAGGGTGCACTTCTGGTTATCCCACGGGACGGAACTGTTGTTCTTTAAGCACTCCTTTACTACTGCCAGAACCGCTTTGGGACTCAAAATACTCTACAAACACATCTATGTGCCTGAGAGCAATATCTTTTTTTTTTGTTTGTAGTTAAGATGATAGTTTAAAACTATCATTATACAACCACGGTTGATTCAACCCGCATAATGGGTTGACAACTGCATCACTACTTCGGGGTCCGATACCCCCTTTTTTTATTTTCCTTTCCCAATTTTTTTTGTTTTTCGATGCGGTTATCAAGGCCGTTACTTGTGCATCCCCATCCCCACGACGAAGTACTAACCTCTTCCGATTGAGCTAGGGGTTAATGCAACGGGGGGTGTAATACAGGTAAAGGCAAATTTTTCTGTGAAACTGGGTTAGCCCTCGCTGTGCTGGACACTATGGCGTTGACCGAACGTACGCCAAAATAGCCCATAAATACTATTGGGTCGGAATGAAAAATGACATTGCCAAACATATTAAGAATTGCAGCCCATGTCAAAAATATAAAATAACGAATCTTAAACGCACCGGCTTGTTAAGAACTCTGGTCATGACACAACGGTTCGAGATTTTATCTATCGGCTTAGTTGGACCGCTGGTTCCCACTGAAGCCTATAACAATTGGATTTTTATTATAGAAGGTACTTCCACAAGGTGGACTGAATTATTTGCATTGCCAAATTCAATAGCAGAAACGAGTGCGAAGACGCTGACCAATGAGATTTCCCTGAGATACGGAATTCCACGATACATAATCTCTGATAACGGACCTCAATTCATGAGTGAAATCATGCAATATGTCACCAATTGTTTCGACATTCAACAAATACTTACGCCTGTGTAATATCCCGCGGCCAATCCAGTAGAAACAAGGAATCGTGACCTGAAAACACAATTATTCATATTAGTCGAACAGGATCACAGTACCTGGGATCAGCACTTAAGCTCCATTCGTTACGCTATGAACACGACGAGACAATTTTATACCCGAAATTACCCCATATTTACTAGAGGCCTCAGAATATATGTCAAGAGCCAGGATTATTTTTGTTTTAATGTGAAATTAACATTCTAAATTTAAATTGGAAATTTAAATTTTAATGTTAATTTCTAGAGGGAGATTGTAACGTCCTCAATATAAATAATTTAGTTCCCGGACACACCCTTTTGGTGTGCAATGTGAATGCGCTTTATTTTTGGTACGATTATAATAAAATAAGTAAAAGATTGTCATTAGTGTCGGTCGGGTGATAGGCGTGTCTATATAAAAAAGAAGAGAGAATAAAAAGGAATAACTCAAGAAACCACGTTATTTTCACCGACAAAAATACAAAGTAAAGATATAAAAGGGTTTAATTTATATTATATTGAGTTCACCGAGTGGATACCCATCCATATGAAACGCAACCTAAAAATAAAATTGTGGATTATTCGCCGGTTGGTACAATAGTACAATTCCAAGAAAAGTAATTTACAAAATGAGTGTTCATTAGTACAAACTTTGAGCTCGTTGCGCCCATTTTTCGGCAGACTCGGTAGTCCTTCAAAGTCGATTCTCCAACGTTTGGTGGCCAAATTCGAGCCAACTGGTTCGGTAAATAATCAGCCAACTCTCGTATGTCAAAGGAACGCCAGATCGGCCGAGAATATTGCCACGGTCCGTGAAGGTGTACACTAGAACCGGAGGTAGTCAATTTCTCGCCGTGCACAAGAACTCGGCCTTTCACAGACTTCAACTTAGTGAATTTTGCGTCGAGATGTGGGCCTACACCCATACAAGGTCCAACTGAACCAGAAGTTCATAGTTAATGACCAAATATAACGCCGGTTGTTGGCTGCTTCGGATCGTTTAGAAGATCCCAATTTTCGCCGAAAAATCATCTTTAGCGACGAGGCGCATTTTTGGATGAACGGCTATGTTTCCCCAAGTCGCAATACCAACGCTCAAATTCAGCCGGATCTATGTGCCACCGTGAAAAGCTGCGGCATACATTTGAACGATGTTATATTCCATAAATAATGGCATACATGAACCTTTCAAATAAAAAAAAGAATTTCGTGTACACACAGTTTGTTTCATTCCATTTAAATATCGATCCGCCCAAATTGAAAAAGATTTGTCCATCTACTCACAAGTACTTATTTGTGGCTTGCAAGGCAAATGGAATACACAAAATACCTCAATTATACATTTAACTTCATCCTATAGAACGAGTTAGGTCAAATGTAATTTTTTGTGTACAAAAATTGACGTGTACTCACGTCGATTTTGACAAGTTGCGTGCCATCAGCCTTAAAAGTAAAGCAAATTAAATTATTACATGTACGAAATTTTGGTATTTAAATTTATTAAAGATACAAACCAGTTTGGACGCATTATAGCAATTAAATATTGACATCAAAAAGATTTGTTTTCTGGGCATCATACACCATAATTAAAACTTAATATGTAGTGAAAATTATTGTTGTTAGGTTTTTAAGTGTTATATATTTGGACATTATTCTAAGATTATCTTATGGCATATTCCGGAAGTGGTATAAATTACCAGAGTTGTTGTTGTAACCAGCCAAACTTTTGAGTCGGGTTTGACAGATCATATTCGTACCTACAATATTTTTATTTGGGACACATAGAACCTATCAAATTACAATATCATCAGGTTCTTTTCTTGACTATTGGTTTTATTTTCGTCAAGAGGTGGCGCTTTTTGTTTAGTAAAGATTTTTACTTTTATTCTCTTGTATCAAGGGCGGGCAAACTAATTGTGTTTGTGCACGTCAAATAAAACTAAAACATTTGATTTTTAATAAGCAAAACTAGTTTTATTGCAAATAAATTGTATAGTTTAGTAGTAAATATTTATGTTTAATTATAAATGCATTATTTTTAAAGAACATAAAAGTTTGTTTCGATTAAAATTGAATATTAAAGTTAAACAAAAACGAATATAAATCAGAATACATTAAATTAATTTAAAAATGATTAAAAATTAATAATATTAAATTAAATATGTCGAATTAATAGAAAATAAATCACCTAAATATTACAGTCAAAAGTATTAATAATCATAAATATTTAATTTCATATTACATATTGAAAACCTTCTATCACATAAATCTCGAACCGTTCGATAAAATTTTTTTCCTTCTATGACTATTTTAAAAAATAATTATAGGAACAAAAATTAAATAAAAAAAAAAGTTTAATTAAATTATGTAGATAAATAAAATATAAAAATAAAAATTGTTTAGATTAAAAGCACACAGTCGAAAGATCCACTGGACCCACTCTCTCATTTCCATACTTTCTCTGATGATCGAATTGTTCCTCGTTTTGAAGTTGGTGTGGTGGCGGCAGCGGTTGCGGATGATGAAGAACTGAAATTATCATGGTTTCAAAATATTTAGGGTTTTGTTATGAAAAGAATTAGCAAACAATTATTTGTTTATTAAATTCTAAATCGACTATAGGTTAGAAAATTAAAATTCTAATATTTAATGTTTTATGTTAAGCGCATATCAATAAATGATTCGTGTTTCAAAAAGTGTTCAAGCAATATGATTGGTAGTGTCTTCAATTGTGTATGTGATATGTTTGTGTATGATTGATTGGTAAAAGATTACGAGAAATGAAAATATTAAATTAATTAATTATTTTTTGGTAATTAAATTAGTCTCATGTCACATGACACAACATCACGTATCATACGAGTCTACTCAGGTAAGTAGTTGTGTGTACAAAAATTAATAGAGGTTTTAGTTTTATTCTACTTATAAATTATACGAGTTCTAGCTACATAATTTCTAATACAAAAATATACGTCCTCTAGGACCGAGAGTACGAGATGTAAAATAATAATTCGGTTGGAGGTGATGGCACATTATTATAAAAGTTCTACGAACAGAATTTTCTACGAAGAACATGCATGTCATTAGATTCTATGTATAGAGTTAAGAAAAATGAAAATTATAGAAAATATCAAGAGACTAACTAAGTAGTAATACAAATAGGCAGGGGCATGTCCTTTTTATTAATCTAAATTGAGTTTAAAAAAATGAATTCTAGATTCTCTACCTAAATCAACATTCAAGAAACTTCGAATTTTTTTTTTAATTTCCTAGAAAAATCATTAAAACACAAATACAAAAAAAAATTCAAAATATTTGAGCGCCGCCCGGCCTGTTTCATGAACAGAGACATGTTCCAATTGATTTTCTTCGTTTCATTTTCATTTCTCGTGTCTTTGCAATAAATGACGAATTCGAATTATGTCGCTGTAAATTTTTTCGATTTTTTCGACGCTTGGGTCGTGGCGGTGGTACTAAACATGATTGTAATACATACGTTGTGGTCACAACCCCGGATTTTATACGATGCTTTTGTTGTTGTTCGATTAGTATTGAGCCTGCAAAAGTGGACATGTGTTACAATATTATATTTACACTCATGGGCTCCGTATGTATTCACCCACTTACCCTTATTATCTTTAATTACAGGTCCATGATCATTACGATGCGACGATGAAGTCGATCGTACCGTGTTTCGATGAGAACTTAATGTTTTTTCAGCGCTACCACTTCGCATCGGAGACGATTTCGTTTCGCTTTTTTTCGATGTATGTTGGCTGAAAAGATACGATTCATGAAAATAAACTCGACAAAAAACACAAAAATCTACGTACCTTTCAGTTTTATCCTTGGTGCGGATACGTCTAGGCCGTCTAGGTATTTCAATGCTACTCTGTAAATCTTCCGACGAACTGGCATTATTTGAATTTAGGGTGTCGCGGCTGCTTGTACGATGCATGCGATCACTAGCTTTTCGGCGCGTAATCGATTTGACCGAATTCATTGAACTGCCGCTACGTAAATCAGCACTTTGCGACTCGAGCTGTTTGTTGCATAAGCGTTTTGTTTTTTGGACCGATGTCATGGCGGTCGTTTTAGCTGACGAACCTCTCGGAAGACTTTCGTTCGATGAGGCCGATGAAACACGTGACCGGCTATGATGATGTTGGTGATGATGATGAGTGCCATGGTGTCGAGAATCTGGTGGAGTTTTGCTTTTACGACGCAAACTGGTACTGGTGCCAGTATACACGGGTGTTGATACTTGCACACCTTTCGAATGCATCGTTTTCTGGGTGATCGATTTATGTTCATCGATTGTATGAAGGTGGGATGCTTTTTTATGATTTGATGAAATTTTTCTATTTTCTTCGTTTGAATCATCATCAGTATAACCCGAAATCGACTGTAAATTCAAATAGGTTAAATGTAAAACATTCTAGTTAAAATGTTAACTATTGCACAATACTTACACCTAAAATGTGATCCGCTGTTTTTGATAATTCATTCAAGATCAGTTCATCCCGCTTCAAATCATATTTTCTCTCATAGCCGCTTACCTTACGGAGATTCTCGTATACAGGCTCGTCCTCGTCTACCTTCATCTTTCGCGTTTTTATAACATGGCCTACGTCGGCCATTTTCGTATTCATCTTGACTAGCGACGATGTTGATGTGGTCGTCATTATTGACGACGTCGACGATGATGATTTAATATTTGAATAATCACCTGGATTATTGTTGGGACTGTGACGCAATAAATCCGGTTTATCATGCGTTAGTTGCCATTTCTTTAAGAAATTATCATTGTTGCTACTGTTCGTATTGTTCAATTTGGCCGTTGACAAATTTTTCGTTCCAGACAATACGGTTGTGGCCGAGGTTAGTGATTTATGATGATTGATGTGTGTATTATTTGGTGTTGTCGTTTGATGTTGTTGTTGTTGCAATGATGAACTAGATCCAGATTTTGGTATACTTACACCAAAATATGATAATTCATGCTCGCGTAACTTTCGTGGACCACCGCTTGCTAGTTTCAAACTATTGCGATCGCCATCTTTTTCATTCGGATTTAATTTTCGTACAACAGTTTGGTGATGCTGTTGTTTGGTTGCCGTTGGTGCAGCGACTGCTGTCGATGTAATCATTGTTTTCGTTGTAACGGGCGCAACAACCGAACGAGGTTTTGCTATTGGAATTGGTGACGTGCTATGTTTTTGTGATGACGTTGGTGAATGTAATGCAATCGACATAACATTCGAATGGATGAGGTCCTTGTGGCCATTCGAATATTTATATTCTGAAAAATAAAAAATTATCGGTGTTAATATACTGAGCATGAAATTGTCGAATAGAAATCAACATAAACAAAAATTAAAATCACGCCGATTGAACTATCTAATCTCCCATACCTGACGCCTTCTCTTTTCCACTTTCTACATTCTTATTTTCTTCTTTTTTCATCACACTCCGTTTTGCCTTCACCCGGCTCCAACTTCCGCTCAACTCACTTGTCCTTTCCTCCATCGTGATCAAATTGCCCAAATAGTGTTTCACCTCTTCATCCGCTTTTGCGCTATCATCACTGTCCTGATCGGCTGCCTCGTACAAGCGTCGCAACTGAGATAATTGTTGGCTGAGTACATTTGCAGGACCAATTTTTTTCATACGTGGTGCCGCTATCGGTGTTTTTATCTCATCATCACGAAATGCTTCGTGACATGGCGCGACTGGCGCAAAATCATATTTTTCCGAGCAGCTGCTATACGATGAATTCGAATAGTTCGATATAATTTTATAGTTCTCTTCGATTTTACTTTGAAGTGAATGCTTACGCGCAACATACATTTTCGTCGAGTCCGTACTGTCGAGCTCCGAATCATAATCCCTATTATAGTCACCGCCGTCCAGCGACGATGAATATTTTTTACCTCGCATCAAACTTTTTTGATCGTACAAGGACAATTTTGATGTATCCTTTAACAAGCTATTTGCGCTGCTCGACTTTGTAATCGCATTCATTTGTGAGATAAGTTTCAAGGCGGATGTTGGTTGACTTGGTCCATCCGATTTTTTATTATTCTCTGCATCGCCTAGATTTAGTCGGTTAAGCTTTTCTGTACCGTATTCTAAATTCCTCATGAGGTCATCGAAGTGGCCCGAGGATCGGATTGTTTGCATTATTAACGAGGTTGATTTTAAATCGGTTGGTGATGATGATGATGATGCTGTTGACATATCGATACAAATTTTAGTGGTTTCCTTGTCATCTTCCGACGGCGTGTTTCTTTCATTGCCGCGTAATTTTACGGTGATTTTTTGATTTCCATGTGGATGTTGGCTTGGTTGATCTATATTTTGATAAGAGGATTGAGAGTATGAGGATATGGATAAAACGCCAATTTGTTAAGAACTAAGAATAATAAAATTTTGAAAGATATTAGTGGTTTTAGTTTAAATGCTTTCTTGTTTCTAATATTTGGTTATGACTAGATTTAGATAGTTCAATCAACAAAAAGAAATTCAATTCTACTTACACAAAGTACATATATTTAGTGCTTATTCAAGTATTACAATAGTTTTAAAGATTCTAGTGTTAGTCTAAATAAAATATTTTATATCCTATGTTAGTTCGAATGAAAACATGCATTTTAAGCGAAGCTTTAAGCAGATATATTACTAGGCGCAAGGAATAATCATTCCGAGGAACTTAAAGTAAAGTATTGAGACGCTGTATGCTTAATAGATCTTTAACTCTCGTCGCACCAGTTCCCATCTAGATAGAAACTTCGAACTTATGTAGCAATATTATTTTCTCGGTCACTAGCACTTAAATTTAGTACAATAAATGAAAACAAACGTATTTGAAAATTGGAACAGCTATAAAACTTTGTCGCTGCATTTAGTGTGGACAGAAGTTTTAGTTTTCTTGTCTTCAAAATATGTTTTAGTTGTGTATATTTGTCTCGGTTTTGTCTAAAAACAAGATTTCTGTTTTGTCGGTTTAGTGAGAATCCCCTCCATTGCCATTAAAAAATCACTATACAGATCTTTCAAGACTCATTGTCCCAAATATTCGCAGTTGTCTTCTTGAGCGTGTTACCAAATAATAAAAAGTGTCAATATAAGACATTGCCTTATAAAATCGTGTTCCAAAATTTTTTTTCTATAGGGCAAGAATGAAGTTAGCTGTTTAAATACAATTTCGAAAAAAAACGAAAATCAACACATCTACGAGTAGTGAAAAAGTAAAACTAAATTTAACTGTGTAGCTTGCTTGTCAAAACAAAAAAGTAAACAAACAAAGACAATTTTTCAACAATCGAAGAAAGGAAGAAAAAATCGCATTCCACTGCTCAAAACATAATACAGGAATTTGGTAATTAAAGACCAAATTATTGTTTGTGTGTTGATATTTATTTTATTTATTATTCCTTTAAATATATAATTATTATTGCAAGACTAATAATGTTCTTGTTGTAACAAAGAGAAAGAAGCATAATAACAAAGGTGAGAAAAATTACAGAGAATTACAAGAATCTGGTAGGAGGTCTGGAAACACGACCCGCCCTTGTAGTTGTTGAAGAATTAGGTGAAAGATCAAAACGAACATGTTTGCGAACTTTCGGCTCCACGGTAGGTAGTTTAGATCCGTCAGCTGAAATAATTCTGGTTTGTGAATTGGTAAAAGTAATCCAGTCTGGATACGACCTTCGAGAAGATGTCGAAAGTGTTGGATCCCCGAATAAGCCGCAAAAAGTTCACGATCATAAGCACTGTATCTTTTTTGCGTATCATTGAGACACAGTGAAAAGAATCCGAGTGGTTGCCAAGTGTCTGATCTGAATTGCTGAACCACCGCTCCGATCGCCGTATCAGAAACATCAACCATTATGTCCAGAGGTGCTGATGATGATAGATGATATAAGTAAAGTAGTATCTGTAAGTTTAATTTTACAATTATCGAACGCTTCGAAAGCTTCAGTTGACATTGTATTGGAACTCGACTGTTCTTAGTGTAACCTTTTAGGTAGTCGTTCAACAATTCCTGGTCAGCAGCAGCACCTGGAATGAAGCGTCGATAACAGTTTATCATGCCAAAAAAACGTTTCAGTTGTTGAACAGTCTGCGGTCGTTCGAAATTTTTATTGACTTGAACCCATACCTTGTCCAGTTACCAAATGGCCTAAAAAGATAATTTCGGTTTTTTCGAAAACGCTGTCACCGTTTACAACAAGTCCATGTTCTTCTAATTTAATAAAAATAATTTGAATGTGTTCGAGATGTTCGTCATAATTTCGAGAGGCAATGAGCACGTCGTCGAAATATACAAAACAGAAGTCAAGTCCGCGTACTGCTGAATGCATAAGACGTTGGAACTGTGCTGCGCTGCATTCCTAAGGCCGAAAGTCATTCTACAAATTACAAATAGTCCAAAAGGTTTCGAAATTGGTGTTTTTGGAATGTCAGTCGGTTCAATAGGAATTTGGTGGTAGGCCTCGAAAAGCTCTATCGTTGTGAATATAGTGCAGCTCTCGAGTTGTTGTGTAAAGTCCTGGATTGGTGGAATCGGATGCCTGTCTGGAATCGTGACTTTAAGCTCGAGCATTAAGCTCGAAAGTCTACACACGGTCTCAACTCTCCATTCTTTCTAGATTCTTTTAGTGTAACGGACTGAACTAGGTCTGCAAATCCCGAGTTTCATCATGTTTTCGAATTCTGTCTTCGTGATGATGAATTTGTCCGGTGCTAGCTGTAGTGGCTTGCATGAAGCCGATGGTCCGTACGTTTCAATTTTGTGAGTCACGTTATGTTTTGTATTGTCAATGTTAATGTTGTCCTGAATGTCAGTTAAAAATTTTGAGACCACATTGAAAATTCCCGGATCTGTTGCTGACCTGTCGATCATAGAGTCATTTGTATGAGAGGTTAACGGCTATGAGCCTCTGTCTCTGTATATCAACTAGCAATCCAGTTTTCACCAACAAAAAAATCCATCCTTCATTTCTACTCCTCACACGATGTAAAATAAAAGAACCCCCAAAGTCTGCTTAGCATTGAATTACTGTGCGCAAGAATGACAGACAAATGATTTAAAAATACAAAAATTGCTATAAATTCGATTAAATATATATTCGATATTTTATTTTCGGATATTAATTTCTCGACAAAAAAAATATTGACGTTTTGGTAAATCGATATTATTTCTTCCAACTAATTACGGTAATTTCTCTCGAACAACGAAACGCTCATACTTATCAGTAAGCGCTTGTGTGTATTTTCATATTGAAAGTATGGCGGGTGTTAACAGTTAATCATAAATAGTAAGTTTAACACAATACTTGGCACACTCCTTTCCTAAAAACTTGTTGTTTGCTAATACTGATCAGTCACACGAGGTTAGAGCGGCTGATACCGCACACTTAGGCCAACAGTGGTCCACTGTGTCATCACAGGATCCTATCTCCCCTTTACTCCCGTTGAAACGATCCAGAGCTACGTATGTAGCGTAAAATATCCCGCACTCCACAGTCCGCGAGTTCCAAAAGGCTGCCCATACCGTACACATCTAAGTACCTATGCCTTCTGTCTGATAGTGCCGGACACGAGCATAGGAAGTGATCTCAAGTCTCCTCCTCCCCCTCGTCCATACAACTTCTACAAAAGTTATTCGTCTGTAGACCCAGCCTTCTCGCTTGTTCCCCAAAAAGGCAGTGTCCTGTCAGTATCCCTACGACCAATCCTATCTCTCGTTTTCCCAGGGATACTAGTGCCTTGGAGCGCCGCAAGTCCAGTTTTGGCCAAACCTGTTTTGCTACCCTGCACGTGAGAGTGTTGGCCCCCCTCTCATTTGTCGAGGCTATTGCCTTTTTACTGAGCACCAATTTGAGCAGTGCTATAGGTCTTCCAGGACCTGCTCTTTTCGGCTGCATCTGGAGAGTCGTACCGTACCTAGCTAGTTCATCTGTCATGCAGTTTCCTGTGACGTCCGAGTGACCAGGGACCCAGCATACCTCGATTCTGAAATACTCACTCATCTCATTATGAGATGATCGGTAATCCAGCGCCATCTGTGACTTCAGACAAATCGCCTCTAGTGGCCTGACCGCCGCCTGCAGTAGTCAGGGAGACGAACAGATATATTAACATTAAGCTTCTCACAGAAGTCTCCGCCTCCTACGTTGCCGTCTAGCTTCGAGCCGTCCGTAAAAAATTTAAGTGCCTTGTTTTCCAGTATTGATCCGTTCCTCCAGAATTCCCTCGAAGGACAGATGGTCCGGAAAGCTTTATCAAAGCACAACGTTGGTTTAATATAATCGAGATTCGCCAGTTCTTCCCTTAGCGATCTAACTATCGTTGAGTGCCCCACTTGAAGACACTTCCACATTAGCTGCCATCTGCTTACCAAAAGATTCGATTGGAATAAGGTGGGACATAACCTCTAAAGCGCTCCATCATCCCTATATATGTTACCTTGTCCAGAGCTGGCCACCACAAGCCCACCCTGTACATCAGCACAGGTCTTACCACTGCAATATATGGCCAGTGTACCAGCTTTGGTTTCAAACTTCATCTCTTACCTATGGCGTTCCTACATGGGTAAATGGCTACATTAGCCTTATCCATCCTTTCCATAATGTTAGGGTCCAGCTGAGCTTACTGTCCAAGATTATGCCCAAAAATCTCGCTCTGCCCGCAAAAGCCAGTCTAATGCTGTTCATGGTAGGATGGCTAATTTCAATTACCCCGGAATTTTATATTTCTTAGTAGTACCAGCCCCGTCTTGGAAGGCTTGACCCCTAATCCACATTAGAGGCATACAAATAAGGCTCCGCCGTTTTAATCAAAAATTGGGCATTTATTGTGAAAAAACAATAGGTTATGTTTTATTCAAAGTATTGTCCATCGCTAGCCACTACTTTTTAAAATCTTTTTGGTAGCATACGAATGCCACATCGGAAGAATGCTTCATCTTTTGAGGCTATCCATGAATTAACCCAATTTTTGGTATCTTCATATGATGTGAAGTGCTGCTCAGACAGGCCTTGCGTCATCGATCGAAACAAGTAGTAATCAGACGGTGCAATGTCTGGTGAATACTCTTGAGTGTTCGGTAGAGAACCCCAGTAATGGTTTTGTTCGGATTTAGAAACTGATAATAAACGACACCAACCTCACCCCACCAAATACACAACATGCGTTTTCCCATGAATATTCGTCTTGGTTGTCGATGTTGAAGCATGACCAGGTGGTCACCACGACTTTTTACTTTTTGGGTTATCGTAGTGGATTCATTTTTCATCACTAGTGACTATGCGATACAAAAAACCCTTTCATTTAGACTTGGCAAGCAGCATTTGACTTGAGAAAAAATCTATCGGGTGTCAGTCCATATGGATCCCTTGGTTTTGAATCATTCCTAATATTTTAAAGGATGTGAAATGCTTCTTAAGTTACTTCTAATGAAAATGCAAGTTCTTCTTACGTTTGGCAAGAATCTTCAACCAATAACGCTTCCAATTCCGCGTGTTTGACATCAAGTTCACCGTTCTTAAACTTTTGAAACCATTCTCGGCAACTTCTCTAACTTAAGGCAGTCTCACCATGTGTTTCTAAAGAAGTAAATCAAAAGTATCAGAACGGCGGAGACTTATTTGTATTAAATCCAGAAAAAAATCACTTACAAGGCGTGAAGTCTACATGACATTTGATTTTACGTCCGCTTTGACCCGACTGTCCAACAAAACCAGACTGTGTGCAAGACTTTTATGCTGCGGACGAATATTCGAGAAATTTTTTTCAGCGAATTGTGTTATTTTCCGGAAAGATTTGAAAATGCAATTAAATATGTTTAGAAATCAATTATTTTTATAAATTCATTTTTAATTTTCCTAAAGCTTTCATTTTTCATTTTAGTTAAGCATTAGCGTAATAAGTCTTTGCAAACTGTAGAGGAAGTTATGGAGAATTGCATCAAAGCATAAGACCAGATTCATACTATAGGCTAGTCGAATATAAATGGATTTAAATCTAAATCTTTTGTTGTTGTGCGGTCCCTTACTGAACTAAGAAGCGATCGCAATTAATCGGCTTTGTCGCGACTATGAGAAGCATAAACTCAAATATGTTTGTGCATTGCTGCGTTTATTCAAAATTTGTACAAGCGAGCGAATTATGATATTTACTCACTGAATATAACAGAAGGATCACGTGTTAATGTATGTAATATTAAATCAATGAGTAAAAATTTAAAACTTAACACTAATTACGATTCACAAAATCGAATTCAACGTATTAATATTACATAAACGAATGCCGCCGGTTTGGCTGATTTGAAAGTAATTTGAGGCGGAGATGTTCCTCAAGAAATAAAAGTCGTTCTCCTAGAAATAAATAAAAATGATAAAAAATATTTATGACCACCACTAATAAATTGTTTTAAAAATCCTTTTAAATATCACCAACAAGTAGCTGCCTTTCTTTTACGTACTTCCATACTTATATGCAAATCAACTCGTAAATTGTATTTCAATACAAAACGGTAATAAATTTCGTCTCAGTTTTTTTTGTAAAGGGTGTTTGTTTAGGAGGTTTGTTTTTCCGATAGATGTCGTTTTATTTTATGACAGTTGTTTTGACAGCTCAAAGTGGCATTTCTACTCAGTATTGTTTGGCAAATCATTATGAATAGGTTAACTCCAGAACAACGTTTTCAAATCGTGGAAATTTATTTTCAAAATCAGTGTTCAATTAAAAATGTTTATAGAGCACTTCGTGAATTTTATGGTGCACATAATCGTCCGTCAGAGACCACCATAAAGAACGTAATTACCAAATTTCGGTCTACATTCACTCTTTTGGATGCCAAGCCACCGACAAGAATGAGAAGAGTTCGTACAGAAGAAAATATTGCTGTCGTTGAGGCCAGTGTCGAAGAAAACGACAATTTATCGATTCGTCGTCGTGCTCAGCAAATTGGACTTTGTCCATCGACTTTATGGAAAATTTTACGTAAAGATTTGGGTTTGGTGCCATACAAAATTCAATTGGTGCAAGAATTAAAGCCACACGACCATCGTTTGCGCCGTGAATTCAGTGATTGGTCGTTAAATCAATTGAACGAAGATCCATTTTTTTACCGTAAAATTCTCTTCAGTGATGAGGCGCATTTTTGGTTAAATGGATACGTCAACAAACAAAATTGTCGCATTTGGAGCAAAGATAATCCACACGCCGTTCTAGAATTACCAATGCATCCTGATAAATGTACTGTTTGGTGCGGTCTATGGGCTGGTGGGATCATCGGTCCATATTTCTTTAAAAATGAGGAAGGACGACGCGTTACCGTGAATGGAAATCGATACAGAACCATGTTAAATGAGTTTTTGTTGTCAAATCTTGAAGATATGGATATGAATGAAATGTGGTTTCAACAAGATGGTGCCACTTGCCATACAGCACGTGAAACAATCGACTTATTGAAAGAAACTTTCAACGACAACATTATTTCGAGAAATGGTCCGGTGAATTGGCCTCCGCGTTCGTGCGATTTGACGCCACTCGATTACTTTTTGTGGGGATACGTGAAGTCATTGGTTTATGTGGATAAACCTCAATCGATTGACGCTTTGGAAACCAATATTCAACGTGTCATTGCTGACATACGCCCTCAAATGCTTGAAAAAGTGCTGGAAAATTGGACCTCCAGAATGACATTTGTGAAAAATAGTCGTGGTAGCCATATGCCAGAAATTGTGTTTAAATGTTAAATGCCAAAAAATTATCTACCAAATAAAAAAAAATTTTGGTCATTTCATAATTTTATATGTGTTTTATTCAAAAAAAAAATCGGCAACCTCTTAAAAAAACACCCTTTATATGCTTGCAAGCTTTTATACAAAACTGAAAAATCGTAGGATTTAAAAATTAATTTTAAATTCACTTTTTGTGTGTTAAATAAATCGGTTTGACAAAAAAAAACTAAAATTATAATTGAAGGACAACTTGTTGTACGAGCATATGTACTCGTATAGTTCTTAAGACCGTGCGCGGTTCGATTATGAGTTTAAGATTACCAAACAACAAAAAAAAACTTACTTTTATTTAGGACTCAGTCGCAGTACGAACTTTAATCTGATTTAAAAAATACATCGTACGTATGTGAACTATATGTGAATCAGAGATTTCGATTTTGCGAATTTTTATTTTGGTTAAAGACATTAATCATAGCATAATTTTGGTATTTTGTGTATTGATATACGATTAAGAAACTTATAAATGGGGCGCTGCGCGAAAACTTCCTTTTTTCGTGCGGTATGTTTGTTGAGTTTCGTAGACAAATTGATCTCAAAATTTGGTCAATGTCAGAATTTTTGCAAATAAGGTGGAATATCGTATGTTAATAAAGAATATATTTGAGATGATTTTTTTAAAATGTATTTTCTTTTGTTTTGTGATCTCTTTCTGGCCTTGGTATCTTTACATTTGTATCTAACTCATGATTTATTCGAAGAAATACAGAACCTTATTGTGATTCATCAGTTGTTCTTTGTTTGCAGTTATAATCATATCGCGATGGCACATACGTACGAAGGTTGGTCGCTCAATTTTTTATACGCTGCATCGAAAATATGTTAATGTGATTTAGATAAAATGTATACCTCCCATGTCGGCGACAAAGGTTTACATTAAAAATGCAATTTTTCAATCAAAACTTGTTCCCTAAAATATGTGCAGACATAAAGTAAAGAAATCTCAAATAAAGAAATTTTCCGGAAATACCAGAGACACAAATAAAATAAATTCTAACAAGTCATAAATGCTTTTCAGATAAACCACAAACCACAACAATTGGAATCATTAATTCAAAAATATCAAATGAGAGCGAGTTGCCGTCTGAAAAATCAGGGCGCTGCTCTGTTTTTATTGTATGATTATTTGAATTACCACTGGTGAGGTCCAAATAATTACAGAACCATACGGTTGTAAATTATTTTTAATTCTGCTTCATTTTTATCTAAATCGTCTTATTTATAAAGGATTTTCCAATAAGAGTGATATGATTTCCTTCAAAAAACAACACACTAATTGTTAAGGAAATTGAAATGTTTTTTATTTAATGTGAAGTACAATCGATACAATTAAGTTCTGAATAAAACGTCATTCAAATGGCCTCCTCGACTTCTTCTGCAGGAACGAATTCGATGAACCCAATTTTCGAGCATTTTTTCCACTAAATCAAGTTGTATGTCATGAATAGCACGTTTAATATTGACTTGTAAAGCTTGAAGAGAGTTTGGTTTATTGCTAAAGACCAATGACTTCAAATAACCCCACAAGAAATAGTCTAATGGTGTTAAATCACAACTTCTTGGAGGCGATTCAATATCACAATTTCTTGAAATAATCGAATCTCCAAACTTTTCCCGCAATAATTCAATTGTTGCACTTGCTGTCTGGCACGTAGCCCCATCTTGTTGGTTATCATCGATCTATACCGATCTCCATTGACAGTAACGGTGTTACCAGCTTGATTTCGAAAAAAATACGGATCGATGATTCCACCATACCAAAAACCACACCAAACTGTCAATTTAAGTGAATGTAATGGTTTTCATGAATAATTTGTGGATTTTCTTCGCACCAAAATCGACAGTTTTGTTTATTTACCGCACCACTCAGATGAAAGTGAGCCTCATCGGAGAAGATGATTTTCTTAAAAAAATCGTTATCGTTTTCAAGTTGTTCCAAGGCAAAATCAGTAAATTCACAACGTTTACGGTGGTCTGATGACTTCAGTTCTTGAGTGAGAACAATTTTATACGGATGCAAACCCAAATCCTTTCTCAAAATCCGCCAGGTTGTGGTTTGAGACAGTCCCAATTCTTGAGAACGTCTTGGAATCGACAAATTGCGGTCTTCAGCAACACTTGCCTGAACGGCAGCAATATTTGCATTACTTCGAGCGAATCTTTGTCTTATTGGCACTTCAACATTATGTAAAGAAAACGTACGCTCAAAATTTTCAACAATTCGATGAATAGCAAGCACACTTGGACGATTATTACGACTATAAAATGGCAAAAGCGCACGAAAAGTTGCAATTGGAGAACGATTATTTTGATAATAAAGCTGAATAATTTGTAAACGTTGTTCTTGCGTATATTTCACCATGATGAAATTGTAAACATTACTGAATACAATGAAACAAAAAATGACAGATCATGGCATATTACAAATGGCCGAAACGTCATTTAAAAATCATATCATTCCTATTGGAAAACCCTATACATAAAATTTCTGCTGTCTAAACGGTGTCGGCGTATCTGGAAAATTTTCAGACAGATTATTCCGCATGTTGTAACCTCAACATGTGTTGTTGCCCTGTTGAGCTTATATCAACATATTCCCGGGCTCTCCCCTTAGCATAATAAAAACCTTTTAATGCTAAACGATGCTTTCTTCTGGTCGTGTTAGTAGTGAAGGGGTTCTGCGGTGGTTGGTTGGTTTTGGTTTAACCCAGATAACTCCTATTGCTATACAGTACTCCAAAATAAGATGTGGATCATCGCATAATAGTATGAACATAATGAGCGTTCTTCGTCATCTATCAATGTCTTTACCTGTTTACCAAATTTTGTTGTTTTTAGTTAGTTCAATTCATTATCTTCCTTCGTATTATGACAAACGCATTAAGTTCCCGTAAGTTGTTTGGACCAGGTATTAGATGAGTTGAATGACGATTAAATTTATTAATATTGTGTTGGACTCTACCTATATAGCAATTATCTAAACATTAGAATCTCGACTGTGGTTTCGTTGGATACCACAAATATCCATTGGTTGGTATAGTGTGAAGTTTGATCCAATGTTTGCTAGATTTTGTTGTACTAGGGCTGGCTACATACGGTATCTAGTCTATTCTTGCATTTTAAGATCACTAACTCGCGTTGCGTTTGGTTAATGAAGTGTTAACAATTGATATTTCGCATAAGAAGTTACAGGCTCGATTCACATCCTCCCTTGTTAATAATGCAATGTTCACACGCCGGAAGTGGAACTAAGGATGTATGACTGAATGCTGCCCCAATTGATACACTATTGGAACTACAGATCTTAGTGTATAGTCCCACACGAACGAAAGTGGTAAGGTAATTTCAATTATTACATTTTCCTGAGTTTGTGAGATAAAGTAATAGTTACAGGCTCGTGTTGTCGAATATATTGCATCTCTTCCTTTAGCTGACTTGGTGTGAGTATATGCTGATTGTACTTCTTCTTCATACGTTCTATAGCCGTGTAATTACCGTATTTCCTGCCGTAGACGATGTTGATCCTCGTTGTTTGATTTTTAGTGAGAACCAAACGATTATTCTCATAATTGTTAATTTATTCAAATTGCGGACTGCGAACATGTCCCCTAACACATGGCCCACTGTGCCTCATAATCCTTGTTTCACTCGTTTGTGATCCTTGTTGTTTTTGAATAATAACTCGTTGTCTGCTATTAAGTACTTGTATTGCCATAGAAGTTGCTGTAGAATGGCATTGCATTTTAAACCGAGCAGCTCGCTACAAGTTATACTTGTATGTGGTTGTTGTCTCGGAGCTGGGTTTGCTGCGACAAAATAAGTTCCATTACCGGAGCAAATATCGGTACAAAGCCCTCGCCTAAGAACGAACCATTTGTAGGCAGCAATGAAAACTTCCGTTGTAAGACAGCTTAATATTTCTGTAAAGATCGCCTAGGTTACCATACATGGGAATAGAGCTATGTAGCCTTTGCAGGTCTTGTATTTCATTTCTTTGATTATCCTGAATTGGATGGGGCCGGTCGATAGTCGATTCCTGTTTTGAAAAATGTTCTCCCTGGTTGTACTCTTGCAGTTGATAATGTTCTCATTATTTGTTCTGTCATCTGTTGTTTATGGCGAAAGCATTTTAGACATTTTTGAATAACGTTTCCTATAGCCCGATTATGTGCTATGGTGTGCATATTCAATGACTGCAGGATTTTTATTTGACTTTACATGATGCCTTGTAGTTGTTGGTAAAATAATTCTTATTATAGATATTATATTGGCCACAAACGTTTTGAATCGGCTTGGCTCCAGAAAATCCAATATAATTCATTTGGAATAAAATCTGAACTCTTCCTCCATAAATTGTTGTTAGCGAGAGCTAATTGGCTTGATTGGATACAAGATGCTTTGTAGTTGTTGGTTATATTCTACCAAGGCGGTATATGATTGATTAGAGGCGCGACAGAAATATAATTTAGCCTTAGCACCGCTGGATAGTTTATCCAACGATAAATTAATTTTATTAAACTCGTCTTGCCAGCTTGCTTTGACTGTTTATTGTTTGTCTGTTGTTGCTTGGCTGCTCCATTTTTGCTTTGTTTGCCGTTTGTTGTTTGACCGATTTGTTTCATTTTTGTTTTATTTGCCGATCCTTGTTTGGCTGTGTCGATAGCTTCCGATTATTTTTGACGTCGTAGCGCTTTGATTGCCAGCTGTTGTTGGCTGTAAGCTTCTTCACACAAACTTAGATTCACTTCAATATCTTCATGCTTTAGTCGGGCTAACTCCAGGTGCTTCAGGTCGATGTATTTTTAAATTAACTGGTGATACATCTGTTTGAATGATGCATCCTTTGTAAATTTTATTTCAAGTTGTAATAGTCGGGTACCTTCCATCTGGATTGCGCTCCAGTTTTTTTTAAAGAGTTCTTCAATTTTTATTTCCTCGGTGATTCCGTTCTTCTGGAATGTCATTCTCAGTGAATACTTGTAATTGTTCTTAAATTGTCTTTGTGGTCACCTTGGATGCTGCTATTTGAACTAATTATATGTCCTTTGCTGTGGGAGCTTTAATTATGCATGCAGATCGAATGATTGTGGGATCACAACCTTATTTGTATTACTACGGATGGGGACCAACTATAGGGCTTCCGGACTTCTTTCTGGTTTTGTTGTATGATTATTTGGATTACCACTGGTGAAATCCAAATAGTCAAAAACCTATTTTGTTGTAAAATATTTTTAATTCTGCGTTAATTTATCTAAATCTTCCTAGTTTATCTACTGCATCGGTATCGGTTGTCTGGTAATATTGCAGACTGATTATTTTGTATGTTGTATTCTCAACATGTGTTGTTGTCCCTGTTGAGCTCAACACGTCTGATTCGGAATGGATTTAAAAAACCACTCTACTTACGGAATATTCTGAGCAAAGTTTTTTTCATTCTATTCCTATTCCAAAAATCTCCAAAAATATGCAAAAGATTATCACTAGAAATAATTTAAGACACATGCATTAGTAGACACATGCAATCCGGAATACCAATAAACCGTTTTAAACCATATGCTAAACTATTGCACTCGGAATAAATATTATAATATTCTTAGTCTTTGTAGCTGTGTCTTATGGTTTACCTTTATTTCGGAGTTAAATTGGCTTGCATTGCTTCATGGGTGTGGTTTCCCCTTTTTCATCAAAGAGATACGAACCAAACAAACCTAAGGCTACGAACCAAACAAACCTAAGGCAAATCGCTTAATGAGGTAAATTAAAATTTTAATGCACTTTTTTATTGAATAGCGAAATAAATCCTAATTTTTATTTGTTTTAAATTTTTTTGACAATTGTATGATTGCTTAGGGGTTGGTACGAAAGCCCGAATTATAAAATCCGGAATTATCAAAATCCCGATTTTTAAAACGCTGCTTTTCAATATGCCGCTTTTTAAAATCCTGCTTGTTAAAATCCCGATTTTGCTAAAATCTAAATTTTGCTAAAGAACTTAGCCATTTCTTTATTGATCTTGGTCAAATTATGGGATGTGGTTTGCATCTTAACATGAATTTTTAGAATTGGACAATAATTGTCAAATTTAGTGTGCAGAATTGGATTTTTATTCTAACTTGAATTTTGAATTAAAATCTGGAATTCGGGCATGCTGAATGGAACTAGGCCATTTTTAACAAATTATGGCCAAATTTAGGTTGTAGAGTTGGATTAGAATTCTTACATCAATTTTGACTGAAGTTTTGGATTTTGGTTATGTTGCATGAAACTTGGCCATTTCTTAACCAATAATGGTTATATTGGATATATATTGGTCTAGATTATGATTCCAACATGAATTTTGAGGTGCATTCAAGGAATTTGGAATTAATTGGGCTAGTCTATTTCTTCTTTATATTGAATGGAACTTTGAAGTTCCTTAACCACTTATGTATAGTTCTAATCTAGATTCGGAACCAACAATTATTTTATGCATTTACTACATTGTACTGCCTAGAAAAAGATTAGCATAACTCCATTTTTTAGAAGTTTGCGCACGAATTCTTAATAAATAAATTTAAAAAAGTGGAATTTCCATAATTGTGATTTTAAAGAGCGGGATTTTGATAATTATGATTTTAAATGCGGAACTCAAAGTGTGGGGTGGGTGGTCTCGAAGTGGGATTTTGAAAAGCGGTATGTTGAAATTCGGCCGTTTGAAAAGCGGGATTTTTCGGGATTTTGAAAGTCGGGCAAATGAGCGAGTGCTTATTTATTGGGTTCCACACAAAAAGTTGCCCGAGTGAACTACTTCATTAATTCGATGTAAGTTTTGATACGGATATACCGAACTCACGCGAATTACAACAAACTTTTCCAGAACAAAAATTGGCAGATACAGAGCACTATATGTCGTTATGTGTGGCCTTAATCGGTAAAAATACAACAACAACAATTATAAATTCACATAATAAAAAACTCGCTTGTCTGCAAATCTAAAAAATTGTAAACCAACATTAAACAATTACGTTTCGTGTTTTTATTTTCACCTTCTTTTTAAAACTGTATTTTATTTACCTCACACATAATTTAAAATGGCATTTACCATATATGTACGTTAATTTGATCTAGGTTGAGACATTATCAATATTAGATAATTAGGAAAATATTCTTGTTATTGGATATGGCAACAGAGGTTTCTTCAAAAATCTTAAGATTAAGTTTTCAAGATTTTACTCAACATATTTCAATACCGCACAACATAATTTTCAAAATATTTCCAACATTGAAAACTGGAGTTACAAAATTCTGGTATTTTGAAAACTTTAACTCTACGGTGTACTGTATTAAACAGTATCATCAATATGTCATTTCGCGGATCTAATAGGTTTGTTAGGAGAATTGCTACCAAACTTCACCGATAAACATTGAAAATCAATTGTGTGTAAGTTTGAGCCGACGATAGTAGTTTAATATTTTAATAGTTAATTTAATAGTTGGGAGAGATAGTTTTTATAATAATTTATTTCAAATTAGTTTTTTAGTGTTACAATCCCACTTTGCTTTAATAAAACAGTTCGATAGAGTAAGGTATATGTATCCTAGAAATTATAAAACACACTCATTTACCATTGAAACACACTCATTTATCATATAGAAACAAGATTCTTTGTGATTTTACCCATCTTAGTCAAAATACATTTCAGTTTTGCCTTAGATTTAATAAAAATTAGTTTATTATGAGATTGGGTATAAATTGTTCACTTTGAATTGAAATAATAGTTTGTGAACATACTTTAATAAAGAATTCGAGTCGATGCTTCAGTAAAGGCAATCATCAGATGTAACAATTGATACCATAGAATTAAATTCTAATAATCACATTACTCGACGCGCATATTCGCCCACAACAAGCGCGGTGTGGCGAGTTTATTCTTTTGCACAACAAATGAAGACATATCAACATCGGATTTCTTCAGCGTGTAAAAGTGGTAAAAATTGAAAAATATCATGAATTATATTTTATTTTGTAAACAATACAAACAATTTTGAGTTTGAATTTTTTTTTATATAAAATTTTGTAATATACAATAAACAGAAACTTAAAATTAACAAAAAAATGTTCGGATAGAGTACTTCGCATTAATCATGAAATTTTCAAGATCATGATAATCGTTAGCATAATTTCCATAAGACGCACTCACTTATTACGAAAAAATGAAGATATTTTTTATTTCTAGCTATCAAAATATTGATTGTATGTTACTATAAAATGTTGCGATCTCGCCTATTGGGTTGATGGGTAAATAATTCAGCCAGGGTAAGACATGTATTCAACGATAAATGCTAATTTAAAGTTTAGTATATCAATTACATTTTTGTGAGATTAGTGACCTCTTTGTTTAAGTAGTAGCATTAGGGTAGTTTTTTAACAGTTTGGTTATATATCAGATTATAATATTCTAGAACAAACCTTTCGAGAATATTACTTTTGTAAAAATTCAGGCGAGTCTTGATTCCGTCGGTATATAAATAAGGGTGCAATGAACACAATGAATGAGATTTGGTACGCTAAAGATTAACAGTGTGAAAAATAATAATCTAAGTGGTGTCACAGAACAGAAACGACAGTAAGAAATCATAGTTTTTTTGGCAATAACCCTAAAGTAGCTCGTACATACGCCAATAGATGGCTCTAAATTTGAAAAAAAATCATGTTTTTGTCATCATTTGTCAAACAGGAAGCGAATCCAGTAAAAGTAGATCGGGAAAATAACATTAATGATAATTCGTCGGAAAAATGTGCATTATGCAAAATATGTGATAAAACTTTTACTCAAAGCAGACCACTTCAGTGAATACATTTGCAGAGTCATACGGATGTAAATTCGTTTCCAAATGAACCTACACACGAAACTTTTTATTCGGTTTGAGCCAGGCTAAACTCCCACACTCAACATTTAGGCTGATATATTATAAAGAACAAGAACAATAAGTTCAAGGTAGAATAACTAAAAAAAATATAAACGAGATTGCTGTTTGGCGACTACAACTGCTAATTGTGCAACATTATTGTAATATGATTTGTAATTTTGTATTATGTGGTGTGAACCGTTCTTCGTTATCATTGGGCGCATTCAGGACCGCCAACTGTTGGCATCATGATTAGTGAAATCATCGCCAATTTGATTTTAAAATTTCATAGTACTAAACATTTTCATAACGTTGGCTTTGATTTTACTCAACATGTTCCCAACTGTTGGGTGCCCTAAATGCGCCCATTGGGTGGTGATTGTTATCATCGCTCTATTAAGAACGCGCTAAAATGTATGCACTAAGATTAAACTGGACAATTGATATAAACTTGGGCTAATGCTTTATCACGGCAGTAACAGCAGGCGTGTCTTTGGTGCATGATGGTACAATCTGATTTCCAGACTAATAGGCAAAGACAATCTGCTCTGGGAACTTATCTATAATATAAAAGTTTAATATTTTTGAACTGATATGAAAACTTCGATAGTGCCGTCTATGTGCTAAGAAAGAATCTTAACACAAAAAGTATTTCGGAGGGGAAGTTTGGTATCACATTCAGCAAATATATTTTTGCCAAAAACCGAAAAAACCCACACTAATGGTCCTTCCTAGTTCCTTACGAATATTTTCACCAGTCCTCTTGTATCCAAATTTCATTACACTGTTCATTACTTAAGGGTAAACACTTATTATAATTTGAGTGCACATATTCCTGTGGTCCGTCCCAAAAATGATGGTATCAAGCATTTCACGACCAAAATCGTTTCACGCACCAGGAATCATAATTGTCAGCAAGGTAAGTTGGATTACCGACGCGCATCATTATATGTCACATAATTAACAGGAGCAAAAAAAACTACAAGATAACCATTTGTGGATTCGAGCAATTGTGAAACCTCTAGGTACACTTACTCGTTGTACTCGATACTTAATCAGTAACTTTTGTGTTAAATGTTTAATTGAAATGAAGTCAATCATTGAAAACGAAAACAATCTGATTTATTTTAAAGAGTGTACTACGTATAAGGAGTTCGTCAATCGAAGTGTTACCAACATCTTACTAAAACATGAACTTCAATCTCTTAGAAGATACAAAAAGTTCTAAATTTAATCCCGGTACAAAATGGTGTTTGCCTACGGTGTTTTCTATTAAAGAAAAAATATCCAGGTTTAGGCTGTGGTAATTTTTCAGTGTCGACCTATTTTTATGGATCAGGGTGTTAATATGAACAAGCAACCCTACAAATTAGCAGTTTTGGTTTTATTTAACTTGTTTTTATTCAAAAGATTTTAATAGTTTAGAATAGTTCTCCAAAATTGTCTCCATTGTACGAGTACGTGCAGTATCTGGATTCTGAGTTTTCGAATCGAATGACTCCAGACCAATTAGCTTAAATCTCAGTGATAACATGAACTGCTAAACACGTTTATTATACAAAATAATGCAGCGATTATTTAACATACTATAGATTGTAGATAAGACTATTTCCGAAAATAAACTTTAAAATTTTAACAAACATACAAGTGGTTTTGTTAGCAATGCTTATCGGAGATATCTTGGCATGAATACGATATAAAAATTACCGGATTTTGCAAATTTCTTTAAACTACAATAGTTGTTTATGCACTAAATACAACAAGTTTTTGCGAAATTTGATACCACAGTTGTAATTCAACTCAAATATCGTTTTTGATCTCTAGCAACAACACTTAGAATTAACTAATTTTCAAGCACGAAATGAATTAGACGTTGCCAAAATTATTGAGTTTAACGATCGTTATGGTAATAAATTTGTTAATTTTTGATTAACTCCGGTGAAGCAATTTTCTCATGATCAATTATATTTCGTTAAACAACCGCTGTTAAAAAAATGTTTATGAGTAAGTTACATCTCGCGTTACACTTAAACAAATGGTATGTTAAAATTTTGCAATCAAATATTTACAAACCGTTCGAAATCTGTCGATCACTTGATCATTTAATTACGTTCACAAATTAGTTTTAAGTAAATGGGTTCCATTTTATTATTATTCTTTGCTAGAAGTAAGAGATTGAGTTGGATACGATTACAACATTAGAAAGATAAATTAGGTGAGGTGTATAGTCTCTGCAATTTTACTTGTTCCATCGTAAGTACTAATTTTAAACTGTTAGTAAGAGTCCATAGATTTTTTTAAATATTCGATTTAGATCAGATGACTGCATCATGTATTAGGCCAAGGTTAGATTTAATTTGTAGATACGAAATCGAAAAATTACTACCGAAAACCTTCAATAACATATTTCATGTAATTTAAAAATCTGCATTAATCTACACCCAGGCATTCGACTCTATTATTACGCCAATAACTTTTACTTTTTGCTTTTGCTTAAATCAATATGTTTAGACTCTATCGTAAGAACTTATCAAGGAAATTCTAAATTATAAATAGATCACGACTCTGTAATAAATTATATGATCGAATTAATAAAATAATAAATTAACCTCAAATTAAAATTGTTTAGTAGCCTTCCGAATACGCTTAATCCACATTACTTTGTGCTCTAAATACTAGAAAAATTCCAACGGAACTATTCCAATCGATATGCAATTTCGATGAACGTAACACATCGATCAATCATATAGAATGGTTGACGTGCTACAAATTTTACGATGCCAAAAATTTAGATCAAAATGATCTACATCATCATGTAGCAGGATTTTAGTATCAAATTACCAAATTGTACGGTTATCTACTCCCAGAAACCCCATTACCTCACTACAGAAAATTATTAAATTCATCTTAATTATTAAGACAACAACAATCTTACTTAAAACACAAATAGAATCAATCATCCTACCTTTATTGTTCCATGAAAATGATGAGGGATTCGATGATAGATTAACTTTTGTCGAATAACCTAAATTCATTGAGGTTGATTCATTTTGTTGATTTGTAATACTATTTGTTGTTTTATCACGATCATTATTATTATTACTACTATTACTACTACTAGCATTATTATTATTACTACTATTATTATTGTTATTAATATTTTGTTGTTTATTTAACGATGATGACGGCGGTGACGACGTCGGCGATGGTGTTGAAATTTCATTTGCTTCATCATTATTGCATATCGATGAACGCCAATTTGTAAAATCGTTCGAGACAGGACGGAGGCGTACCCCCCATAAACTTTCGCTATTTTCAATATTTTCGCCCAGATGATAAGGGCGCGGTTTAATCGGTTTATTTTTTAATATGCCACGAATTAATGTATTCTCATCGTCGTGATCTAGAGTTTCATCATACTCTTTTGTAGATACTGATGTGGTTGTGGTTGCTGCTATTGTTGAACTAATTTCCGATAGTGCGGTTGTTGCGACATCGGTTGCCGTTAATTTTGTTACACGCTCCAAGGTACTCGTTGAAGCTTTTTTCTCGGTATCGCCGAAATGTGTGACTGGCACACCAGAATTGATTGCCTCTAAATACGATGCACTAATATTACTACTGCCCGAACTAATCCGCCGTCTACGTCGAAAATTATTAGTTGGCGGTGGTTTACCATCAGTTTCAACAATATTTACTCGACCAGATTCGGCCGCGAAATGCACTTCGGTCTTACAGAATTCAACACGCTTGGCATTTTTGCGACTATCTCGATTGTCGTCGGAATTATTGGTTTGGGACGAAGAGTCATCCGAGTACATACCGTTTAAATGTATCGATGTTTTCGATTCAAATACACGTCGTAAATTATCACGTACATATTTGGCCTCATCGACTGCAATCGAATGGCGTTTAATTTCATCTTCGTAATTTCCGTTCGACATCAAACTCATCATTTGTCGCGAGTTGCTATGCTTAATATCATGTGAACCGTTTGTAAATGTGATCGACAAGGCTGATGCGTTATTCTTTTTTGTAGAATTTAAATCACTCAATGCTACTACTGTACCTTTCGAGGATGGTTCAGTCGCGGACCAATTCGAAATTTCGCTGGATCGCCCAATACCGCTGTCCGTTGATTCCAGCATCTTCGACGATGAATCTGACTGTGGCAACATTTTTTCGAAACCGTACGATTTACGTCGCAAATACCAATCATTGGTGGTCGATACATTTTTATATTTACTTCTCGAATTTGATACGCTGCTACTGGTATTAACCATTTCACTATCTTGTTTAACAGTCGGTTCAGCAATTTTGATACCTGAGCGATCAACTAATCCACTTTTATGATCTTCTAATTCTTCTTCTTCGAAATGTGTCGACATATCCTCTTTGTACAATGATTCGTCACTTAATTTTCGAAGTTTGCCACGAACTTCTTTCAACGATTCGGCCGTTATAAATGACGTACGTTTATCAGTTTTATCAGATGATGACGAACTGGAGGATACAGACGATGGTGCGGATTTGGAATCACGCTTTAAACTATCACCTAAAATATTTTCCAACGCAACCAAATCAATATGATTGTTGCGCATTACCGTACTAAGTCGTTGTCCATTTTCGAGTTCCTGTTTTATACGTCGAACATTAACCGAATTGGCCGGCAGATCGGGTGGACGTGAATAAGATGAATGCCTGTAAATAAATAAACAGAAATATTAATAATTAACATAAGATTAAGACTTTCTCGTGTGCTTTATGACACAACAACCAATCTATAAAACTTTTATTAAAGCGTTAATACGAGGCATTAAATTAACACACAACAGCACATAAATCGCACCGTTTTATATCAATTTAACGCGGTTTAAAAATTTAAATATTTAATTTTCTGTAAGTACGTCCAGCATAGAGTGAAAGTGTTGTGTCCAAATTTGGAGTTTAATTACTTATTTATTTAAGACTATTATTTGGTAAGTCGAGTACATTAAATATTAAGTTGGAAGTTGTCAATTACCAAATGTAGCGATCGATCTTCACATTATCGTGTAACTCGTTATACGAGTACATGTACATTGAATTGCAAATTTACGTAAATTATATTTTATGGCAATTTAATGTTGGAATTATTTATTTTGTATACATAATTATATATCTCGTGGCCGTGGTTTATATAACCGTCATTTACACATACACAAGTCATTTAAAACAAAAATTAGAAAATTACAAAGTGCGAGGGTGGTATTGATTATCTTCACATTGGATCTCGTTTTCTGGTCACACCTTGTTGTATTTAATTTATTTACATTTTTAGAAATATTCTAGTTTCTAAGTACATACTAGACATGAAACAGCTAAGTGTCGATCTAAATTTAAAATTTAGATTGGAATCTCCCTGCGACACATTATTTCTATTGTGACTACTTTTTGTGTGATGTAAAAGTTATTATTATGTATACGAGTACACATGCGTGTGTGTATTTATTTCTGGTTATGATTGTGCATTAGGTATACGGTAGGTATACGGTAATGGGTTACATATAAATTGAGAAGTTGAGAATTCTCATTTGGAACCTTACTCCCCAAATTTTATCGGATAAATTCAATATAACAATGATTTCATAGCGACCCGCGTACAAAATTCATATTTTCATATAATTTCCTCTTCAAAGCTTAAAGTTTGGGAACATGACAGTATTTTGTTGCAAATTAAATTTAGACTATCTTATAGGGCTGAAACCCGCGGCGAGCTGCAGCTATCGGGGGGTCACAGGTGGTGGATATTGGACGGCCTATCGATAGATAGGTTAGCGGTGAATTAAATAAGCCGCCCCCAAACGCAGCTCTGCTGGGAGAAGGGTCTCAGAGAACTGGGGAGTGGTTAACCTTTGTTCACTAAATTCTGAATGCCAATGGTACCCAATATGGAAGGGCGAACTGATGGCGCCATAAAACCATCGACTACTAACCACGGCGAACTGAGCGTCGCGTCCCATATGAATTGCTGAATGGGCGGGTGAATGTTGAAGGAGGGAGGAGTGCCGGGGGTGGTGCTCGGTGAGCCAATGGGCCGGATTAAGGTGTCATGTGACCCGTGCTGATTATTGACTAGGCTGGGGTCCATTTAACAAAGCCTAATCGTGAACGGAGCCCTCTGTATACCAGACTATCTCCAGTCGTACTTAGCCTTACCTGCGTATACGGATCTCTGTGCAGGTGGGCCTGTATTTCTCCGACACTCGTGGAATATGAACGACAGAGTAAAATAAAAATAGGGGGATCGTGACGAGAGTTAGAGAGTAGCTCTAACCGTAAAGGTGGGACTCCCTCCTCAGTGGCAAGGAAAAGCGACACCATGGCATCGAAGCGGAGAGTTTGGTGAGGAGAGGTAGCCTCCTCTATCTTGAGTCTGATGGGAACATCCTGTCGGACTCGCGATGAGAGGCGGATGACGTCCGAAGCAACGAGTCAGATGGCAATATCCTGATTCAGGGAGTGCAGGAAGATATGAGTAAGGCAGAGTTCAATGATTACTATTGTACAAATAAACCTGCATCCCACGAAAGCTGCCTTGGCAGCTCTCGTTCTCAGACTGACTAAGTCAGATGAGGATTTGGTATTGATCCAAGAACTATTAAATACTAACCTTTTAGCAATATTGGGCGAGAACCAACATTTGTTGTTAAAAATCGATAGGAGGTTTTAGATGTGACCTTTGCGTCAGAAACAATTTTTCAAATGATCAAGGGGTGGAGAAGGGCGAGGGAGCATTCTCACCGATATGTAACATATAACCTAAACGTTAAACAAAACAAAACTGGAAGAAATACGGAAAGGCATTGGAGAAATTATTGCCGCTAGAGGTCCCTGGACTTCCGGCGACAATAGAAGAATTAGATTGCATGGTTGATATTGTCACAAAGGCATGCAATCTTTCATTTAATGCTGCGTGCCCGCTGATAAAGCCTAGGGGCTGGCAGAAACCGACATGGTGGACCACGGAGTTGGGATCCTATCGGATGGCGTGTAGGACGGCCTTTAATAAAGCCAAGAACACAAGGGAGGTTCGGGATTAGGACTCCTATAAGGAGGCAGAAATTACAAAAAGAGTTGAGGAAGGCACAAAGGAGGTCTTGAAGACTCTTCTGTTGCAGAGTGGAGGAGGTCGCTGTGACTTTTCGCCTTAGGAAAATTCTATCTACTAATCCAGCCAGTCCTAGTTATTTAATTAGACCGGACGGGTCATGGACAGCTTCAAGTGCGGAATCATTGGAGCTTCTCATGGAGACCCATTTTCCGGGAAGCTTTTATGACACGATGGTGCCTGGAGCTCATGGAGGAACATCTTCAATAGATATAGAGAACATCGTGAACAGGGAACGAATCCTGTGGGCACTGAACGGTTTTAAGCCTTATAAATCGGTGGGGCCGGATCGGATTATACCAGCAGAGATCCAAAGGAACTCGACAGTCATCCTCGTCTGGCTGGAGGGTATCTTCAGGGGATGTTGAAACTGGTCTATATTCCTAAGAAATGGAACGGGGTCAGAGTAGTCTTTATCCCGAAATCAAGAAAAAGCTCACATGCTTGTCCAAAGGACCTGAGGCCTGTAACTCTATCATCCTTTCAGTTGAAACCCTTGGAAAGGCTGGTAGATGTAGTTATTCGAATAAAAATTGAGCCAAGAAATTGGGTAATGTCGCAGCATGCGTACTGTAAGGGAAAGTCGGTGGACACAGCTTTGCACGATCTAGTACGCACGATTGAGAAGTCAATTTACTCGCAAGAGTTTTGTATGGTAGCATTTCTGGACATTGAGGGTGCCTTTAATAATGTAAAAACGGAGGCAATCATAGAATGATTGTTATTTTTGAAGGTCGACTACTCTATAAGTAGGTTGATAAACCAGATTCTGGTAAGCAGAATTATTACTTGGGAACTGGGGGAGCCCACCATTAGAAGACGAGTGGTTAGAGGAACCCCGCAGGGAGGTGTAATGTCCCCCTTTCTTTGGAGTGTAGTGATGAATGTATTGCTGCTGGAACCGGAGAGAGAGAGGACAGGGGCTTTTGCTGATAGAGCGAGATTTTTGGGCATAATCTTGGACAGTAAGCTCAGCTGAAAGCCTAACATTATAAGGGTGAATAAGGCTAATGTAGCCATTTACTCGTGTAGGAACACCATAGGTAAGAGATGGGTTTTGAGAACAGAGCTGGTACACCGGCTCTATACCGCAGTGGTAAGACCTGTGCTGATGTACGGGGTGGGCGTATGGTGGCTAGTTGTGGACCAGGTAACATATATAGGGATGATGGACAAGGTGCAAAGAACGGCCTGTATGCTTATAAGCAGGGCGCTTAGGACAACACCTACACGCGCTTTAGAGTTTATGCTCCACCTTATTCCAATCGAATTTTTTGGAAAGCAGATGGCAGCCAATGTCGCTACGAGACTCTCGGCTGTCTCTCAGTGGAAGTGTCTTCAGGCGGGGCACTCGACGATAGTTAGATCGCTAAGGAAGAACTAGCGAATCTAGATTATATTAAACCAACGTTGTGCTTTGATAAAAGCTTCCGGACCATCTGTACTTCAAGGGAATCCGGGAAGAACGGACCAATACTGGAAAACGAGGCAGTGCAACTTTTCACGGACGGCTCTAAGCTAGACGTCAAGGTCGGAGTCTTCTGTGAGACGTTTAATGTTAATATATCTGTTCGTCTCCCTGACTACTGCAGCATGTACCAGGCTGAAGTGGTGGCGATCGGGAAAGTTGTGACATGATTGAAGCATAACGTGGTATCCGTAAAGGATATCGCAATTTATGTGGACAGTCAGGCGGTGGTCACGTCACTAGAGGCGGTTTGCCTCCCTGGTCCCTGGTCGCTCGGACGTCACGGGAAACTACAGGGCAGATGAACTAGCTAGGTACGGTACGACTATCCAGATGCAGTCGAAAAGGGCAGGTCTGGGGAGACCTATAGTAGCGCTTAATTGGCACTCGTAAAAAGGTAATTGCCTCGACAAATTAGAGGTGGATCAACACTCTCACGTGCAGGGTAGCAAAACAGTTTTGGTCAAAACTGAACTTGCGGCGCTTCAAGGCACTAGTATCCCTGGGAAAACGATAAGTAGGATTGGTCGTAGGGATACTGACAGGACTTTTGTAGAAGTTGTATGGACGAAGAGATCACTTCCTATGTTTGTGTTCGGTACTATCAGTCAGAAGGAAAATGTACTTAGGTGTATACGGTATGGACTTTGAAACTCGCGGATTGTGGAGTGCGGGATATTTTACGCTACATAAGAAGCTCTGGATGGTTTCAACGGGAGTAAAGGGGAGATACTATCCTGTGGTATCACAATGGGCCACTATTGTCCTAAGTGTGTGATAGCAGCCACTCTAACCTAACCTAGCCTAAGCTATAGGGCTGAAAACTTCACGCACATTACGTTTTTCCTGCAGAAATTAGCTGATTCATTCCAATAAACACGTTAAATGAGAGTTAATAAATAAAAACAAAAATTGTTAATAACCTTGTGTTTACCGAACTTTAAAGAATTAATATATTTTTCAACTAATCACTAATCTATCTCTAACTTTTCAACTAATCACTAATCCACAAACACTTCTTCGGTAATTTAAAAGACATTTCTTTTATTACACTTTATTAAGAATTGAAGCTGCAACATTTAAAAACACCTGCTGTAGGTTTGATAAAATAATCAATAAAGGTTTTTGTAGGAGTATACCTCTAAAACTGGAAAAATTAATTTATTTGTACACAGGGGGCTTCACAACGAAGATCGACTCTGAATAGCCTCCTCCAATGTGTTTTGGGGAAGGATCATGACCGACACATATTTTAACAGTTTTGTTCCATAAAGAAACAATGGAACAAACCTTGTATCGCAACTATGGGCAAATTTTAACTGTTAATTTTTTTTTTTTATAAAAGAAAGTATTAACTGTCCAATATGAATTTAATGTCTTTTGAACGTCAATTAATACCTTCTTTTCATTCACGCACACTCCACCCATTCACCCAATTAAAGTATACTCCCTGCGCATTGCAAGCTCCATTTCAACCTGTACGACATGGACAGTGGGGGTCGGCGCTGAATTCTGCACTCCAACAAACAGAGGGTCTTAGTTGTGTTCAACATCACCGATTGTAATCGATGACGAAAATTCAATGTTTTGAATTAAAAAAGGAAATTAAAATTTTTTTTTTCACAATTTCGCCACACTTAATATACACAAATTGGGAATACATTCGGAATATACCTTATCTCGAGTTGAGGTTAGCAAGATATTGGAGGATTTATTACGAGTTAATGAAACATTGAATTCCTTAAATTAAAAGATGGTGTTGTCTCATCAGACAGTGACCAAACTACAAAAATATTGAAAATATTTTTAACTTATTATGTCCCCTTCGTAACCTCGAATTTTATTGTATTTTAATTTGGAGAAGAAGTTAAATTTGTTGTGGAATAATTTTGACGAAATGTTTTCCTTCTTAGATCGTACCGAAGAGTGTATTGCCGCTAATATCAAATCAATCGCGCTTTCTAATTTCGGCAACGAAAAGTTGTTCGCGAAAATTAGTAAGTTTATCGACAATTTCGATTTGATCATTAATAAAGAGGTCAGTAATAAAATTGAATCACTTGTTTCTGGTACTAAGAACAATTTAACAAACATCTAACACAACAATCAACTTACAACTGCGATAACATTAACTACAATACGCTCATCAATAAGTTCGAGTAGACCCATTGACGAATCACTAATCGTGCAACTTGAGAAGGAATTGAAAACTACCAGTGATGCTTGCCATGATCTAACGAGTTCCCTCTTAATCCACAAACCAGCTGTAATTACAGATCGCGCTAATATTTTGAATCTTCTGCAGGAACATTTTCCTGCCACAACTATAAAGCATCTAAGTAACAGCCGAACCCCTCCATCTCAAATAATTCCTGCTAATGTTGATACCAACTCCAGCAACTTATAACACAGTAGCAGCAGCAATGTTAATCTTCCATGCATCAAAAATTATCTTTGTATCCAGGTTCTGTAACAATACAACTAACGCCGATGTTATATCACACGTTAATTTTATATTAAATCGACACAACATCCAAGGACAAAATTTCAAATGAAAAATATATCCCGCTTTAATGGAGAAATTGCGTCATTTAAATTAACGATTCCTGAAGCTATATTTAACTTATTAATTACACAGAATCATGGCCGAAACAACTTGTCTCAAAGAATTTGTCGATTTCCGAAATAATAACTCGCTCAAACTAATTTGAATAGTAATTTCAACAGCAACGAGTTTTTTACCTCGGAATTCAACGTCTTCCGGAAAGACGGTTTTTACTGTTCAAACACAAATTTAACCGGTATAGGGGTTCTTATTGCAGTACACATCAATTTTGATAGTGAAATTTTTATCATTCCCAACACTGATAATATCGAGCTAGCATGTGTGGCAAAATCAAAAATAATAAAAATAATGTTTTTATTTTATGTTGCTATATTAGCCCACTAAGTCAGACCGTGAGCTATCAGCTTCTTACTAATGCTGTTTATTTCATCTTTGGCATGATGAATAGGACTCAAGAGGGACTGAAGATAATATCTTTGTTGTGGGTGATTTCAATCTCTCCCGCCTGAAATGGGATTATTCAGATGATAACACTCATTATCTTGTTTCGAACGCACTAACTGTCAAAGTAACTTTATCTGCTGCCAATATTTTGAAGTCTGGACTATTTCAGGTTCGCATTGGTGTTTTCCTCTGTTATTAATAATTGCATCGCTTCTGAAAACAATCTAATTCTGTGTGCCATATAGGTGTATACCATCCTCCCATTTTAATCACCGTTTGTCTGGAGCAAGGTAGTCTTAATGTCGACTCTAAGACTCCATCACGATTCAATTTTCGTAAGGCCGACTTTGTGAAACTTAGTGATTTATCGGCAAACATCGATTTGACACCATTTTAAATGATAATAATGACATAGAAACACAAACTATTATTTTTTACTCTGCTGTTTTTGAATTTTTTGAACAATCCATTCCGTATAGTCGCCTAAAAACTGTTTCGCCATCACCTCCTTGGTATAATAGTGAATTACGACCGTTACGCAAACGTAGAAACAACCGTTGACAAAGATGAATGACGAACTTTATGGGCTGATCCTAAGAGTTTCTGATGACTTATTAAATTGAAGAAAAATTCTGACGGATACCTTTCCACTCTATAAAGATCTAATTTTCGCTAACTTTTTCAGTCTGGCTTTTATTCAAACAGCGATTTTGTAGTACCCGATGAAGATTATTTTATATACATGAATAACTGTGTTCAAACAACCTTAACTTCCATGCAAATCGATTATGAATTCGTGGTACAAAAGATTTTCAAACTTAAAGGTGATTTTTCATCCGGCCTGATGGACTACCATCCATCGTCCTGAAAAACTGCAGTGATATTCTCGCCTCGCCGCTGACGGTACCCAAAAATCGTTTTCGCTTGAAATTTTTCCATTTATTTGGACAAGTTGCGAGATAGTAATTACGTTCTGTATCTGGTGGGATGAGAAAGGTGTGGTGTATTATCGGAATCAGGTGAAACTATCAATGGCGATGTCTACTGACGACAACAAATACGTTTGAAGCGAGCAATATAGGAAAAACCACCAGAATGGGTGAATAGACCCAACAAACTAATTTTTCAGCACAACAATGCAAAACCACATGTTGCAATTGTTGTGAAAAATTATTTAAAAGAACAGGACTGAATAGTTCTACCCCACTCGCCGTACTCACCAGACATAGCTCCTTCATATTACTACTTATTTCGGTCGATGAACAACTATTTACTTTCTAGGAAAATCCGCGCTTAACTAAAATTTGTGGCAGAACGAGACAATGCAACAACAACTTTATCATCCACATTATGCAAACCTTTCCCAGGGCAATACAATTGGAAGACGTGTTACATATGGGATTCCAAGAGTTTTACGTGAGGGAAAGAAGTACTCCCAATAAACTACCTTTCTGTTTTTATCTGAGCTAAATTACACTGATTATGGTCAAATCTCACGACCTTAGCAAAATTCATAATAGAACCCTAATTCTATGCAATAAATCGAATTTCATAGGTCAACTCTTGGAAGTACTACACTCGTACACTCGTATTTAGGATATCAATTTTATTCTATACGACTCAAATTGAAAATGACCCAGTCCTATTGAATATAAGGATTATTTTCTTCACCCTCGCAAAAACAAATTATACGATAAATTCGCGATCGGTAAAAATTGAAAAAGTTTTATTAATTTCCAAACTAATTAATAACTTTGGTTACTCGGGCTTAACTTTAAATTCCACTAGCGGAAATCAAAATGTATTTTGAGTAATTACAAGTAAAACCTACTAGAATGATCACACATTTACACTCTAGTACATTCGAATCATTTCAAAAGCCCTTGCATTTACATTATATAGGTTATTTGTGAAAGGCAAGCCAAGTATTTCTCAATTTGTACGCTCTGCTTTTTTAAAAGTGTCCACGGTTTTTACTAGGCGAGCTACTTAACGAACTCATTTTGGTATATCTCTGAGACAGAAATCGTATTTATCCACAAGACATTAGACGGACGAGTTGAAACTGTTTGCCAAAGATTGCCAATCCTTCTACTTTTATTTTATACAAATTGTCTATTATTTGGCGATGCGGTGACTGTAAATTTAACTTTAAATTTTAATTTGTTTTTATATTTAATTTAATGTCAGTTCACTAACTCACAAATGGTGCACTGAAGGTCCTTCTCGAAAAGCTAGAAAGGAAATACAAATTATGGGAAACTCTTTTATTTACGACTAGTTTTAAAAAATACCTCTGTTGGCAAACTAAAACGTTTCGCTTAAGTGCTGGGTAAACCGGTATAAATGGATTTTAGTAAAATCAACAACAAATTCTTAATAAAGAGTTGAGCTTATAAGACATGCAAATTGTCTTCTAACAAATAATTCAGTTAACAATAATAATCGAAGCATAGATAAAATAACATCTAGTTTAAAATGCGTATTCATTCATTATATCGCAAATGCAACAACAAATATACATTTTGTAACATGTTGGCTCTTTGAAACAGGTTGGTAATACATGGAAATACCCAAATTCAAAACCGCGAAACCAATAGCCGCCAAATTGCTAACCTTATTTAAAATCGAAACGGCTTCCTTCCATAGTCACATTTTTGTTTCCTTTAAATTTGGGTTCAACTTTGGTTTGTATAGAGTCGAGCTGTTAGGAAAAGCCATCCATCTGAGGAATTCACGCGAGTCTATTATTTTTATTTTGGTTGTTTGTGGTTAGAGTGTTCTGCTTGTGTTACAAGCCGTCTTTATCACTATAACTAAATTTACATACTTCTGTTTTAACTGTTAAACTATTTAATTAAATTATTTTCACAAAAGAAAACTGAATAATTAACCCAGGCAAATAAAAGCGGCGGGAAATTATTGTGGAAATAGCATTTCGATTGCTAATCAGCGTACTGCGAGTAATATTTAGTTGCGGTTTTGTATTATATTCACTTCCTCATTTATACACTAAATTAGTGTAAACGTGATTATTTAAGCAGCCATATCGTACTTTAAATCTAAATAAATTGATGATTTAACAAAATTCTAATTTAAATGAATTGACTTCTAGGTGTCTTTGAAGCACAGTCGGTGTTGGCGTCGATGGAAAGGTTTAGACATGAAGGCTCACGACCATGACAAATTTAATTCGCCACTCTCATTCAAAATACACCACAGTGAATATCGAAATAGTCGTTAATAGGCAATATCGTTAATAGTCTTTAACGTTCACAGTTATTTTATTGATCGGTAATCATTTAATCCGTTTTACCGTATTTTATAAACAGCTTCAAGACTATGACATCACTAAAAATTACTGATTTGTGTCATTGACTTTGAACAGGTAAATTGTGATTCCTAACAATGAAACAGATTAAATTCCAGAAAGTAAACACAAATAAAACCATAGTCCGTCAATCAACTTTCATGACGCATTTAATGTTAATGCCAAAAACGTCAGTCAAGACTGTCAATAAAACTAAATTGAAATAAGTATTAAATCACTGTTTGCTATTCCACTGCCCCGTATCCGTCCCTTCGAGATTGTCTGCACATTTATCACATACATGTAATCTTCAATCAGAATAATTGGTTTTGTTGTGCAGAATTCTTTCGAAGATATTTCTCAGGCATATTCATGTAAACTTCGAATAAACTCCACTTAAGCTTAAATAATATTTTTGAAAAATATTTTACTTGATTATAAAACAGAAAAGGTGGGGGTATGAATATGCTATGGCCAATACTAGATTTTCTAGATTTCTAAATTAAACTTACCGGAATTTTGGTAAAACTATCTTGTATAATCAAAAATTGTCATTCGTACTTAAATTTCAAAAAAACCGACCCATCTTGATAATTTTATCTTTAATTTTATATGAATCCTTTGTCGTTTTTGTAAATGATACACTTTTCAACATCTTTGCAAAAATGATGACACCACTACACAGATTTCCACCAAATTTCGCAAGAATCTCTCTTCCCAACTAATAGAAAAAGTTTAAGTATGAAATTTCATTCCGAATAGTCAATCCGCCTGAGAGATGCCGAATTTTGGTAAAAAAACCTTTTTTCTCTAAACTCGTCATTTCCGGTAAAAATTGTAAAATGATCTGAACTAATTTTGTTTGAAAATTAATTTACAATCTTTTTGTTTTTAACCGGTTTCTCGTAAATGTTATATACTTTTCAAAATATTTGCAAAATACGAAAAAGTTCCTGTGGAAGCTGCCACTTCAGTTGCCAAACTCGACCAAAAATCACTGGAATCTCCCTATTTATGGAAGAAGCGTAATTACTGTATTTAAAACAGTTTTTTTGACACAAAATGTAATTTCCGCTTTTCCTGCTTGCAAAATTAATTTAGTTTTTTTAGTTCACAAACGTTTTTCTTGTAAATGATATACTTTTCAAAATATTTGCAAAAACAGAAAGCTCCTATGAACGCTGTCACTTCCGGTGAACCGATTTCGGTAAAATTTCACTAGGATTCCCCAATTTGTAGAAAAGCTTTGAAAAATAATTTCTGTGTATAATCAAATTGAATTTTGAATACGCGTTGCCAATAAGTTATAACCTTTTAGAAAGACTTTAGGTTTAGACCTTTCCATCGATATCAACTTCGTGTCTCTAAGACACCCAGAAATCAATTTCTTGAAATTAGAAGTTTTGAGTGACGTCATAGCCTTAAAGCTTTATATGAAAGACGGTATAACTGTTTAGGTATATAGTTATCGTCAAATAAAACTATTGCCCCGTCAATGATTACTGGACGATCCTACATCGATAAAAAATAACAAGAAACAATTTTGTGCGGGAGGGGGGGGCTTCGTGCTTTGCGCAATTTTATTTTATTTATAATAAATAACCGAATTTTGGATAATCGTGGTGAAAAAAATTTAACTGTTTTGAGGTCCTTCATATCTACATTTATCCATTCATACCACCACCGAGTGTCTAAAACACCTAGAAGCCAATTTATTTAAATTAGACATTTTGAGTGACGCCAAAATATGGTATAACTGTTTAAATAATTACCGTCAATTGAAACTGCTACCCCACTATTGGCGGGGAGGGGGAGGGGTGGGGGTAGGTGTGATAAATGCTTCGAGTAATTTTATTCATATACAATTAATAGTTATTTGTGTTGTTGTATTAAAAACAATAGTGAAAGAGAAGTCATCAACATAAAGTTACATATAAAATGAATGTTCTCACTGGCCAGTCAATGATTGCTGAACGATTCTACATCGAAGAAACTATAAAAAAATTGAAATTTCTTTTAAGTGTTGCTAATTGCACAAGATAGTTTTGATTTCTTAATAATAAAGAAACTTGGTTCCACTAAATATTTTTAACTGTCCTTGACGGCCAGTGGCAATTACACTTTTAATTTTCCAAAAGTCACACATTTGTTCCACAAACGAAAGTAAAAAATTGGGTTGAGTTTCTTCCTCAGTGAACGAATCTTCCTTTAGTTCGAATGTCATATGATTATTCATCATTTCACATTCTTGTTTGTAAAAGCTTTTTCACACCTTAATACATCGTAAGAGATCACTTGAAGCCAACTTTGGGATAACATTTCATTTAACTCGAAATATTACCTACTTTAAGTAACTGTTGTTTGACTCTCTGCTTCAGCTGGTTATAGTGTCCAACAAGAAATTAATTTTTTATATTTTAGGTTATCGCAAAGCTTCGGTGGTAGATTTAGCCATCGATCCTTTTAGATTGTGGTTGTCGCTGCAGTTCATCATATTTATCGCTATTTTAAACTTGTGAATCAATAATAAATATTCAATAAAATTAGACAAATATTTAGGGGTAGCAATGGAAACATCCAAATTTTGTGTTATGTGTATATATTTAGATGTACAACAAGTTGAAAATTCCTAGCAGTTTCTTTATCGATGTACGATTATTTACTCATTTTTAAGGCCTAACCAAAATTGACTAAAAACAAATTATCTGTTAAAATTAAAAGATAAACGATCTACCTTGTCTATGTATAATAAAAAAAACACGTGCAAACTCGATTTTAGCACCCAACCTACAACCCAATAGGAACATCTACCTCATTAAAAGAAAACAAAATTCGCACCGCCTTAACATTTTATCTTGTTAACTTATAATTAGGCATATCTTGAACACATATCTAGATATAGCAGTACCAAGATCATAAACTAAGCTATAAAAATCGTGAGAGGCAAGTTTAATATTTCCAAACGATGATCAATATTAAATACAAATCCGCCCACTGGCAAAATTCTGATTCGCACCCGCAGTAACACAATACAAGATAAATCTACTGCAAACAAATTAATTACTCAATTTGCCATAAAAATATCCGATACTTGATTTTTTACGTTGATTAGTAATCAGTACCCGGCAAAAGGTCATCAAATACATGTAAACAAGAACTGTATATGTTGTCTCGTATTATAATTCCGTGCCATAAATCGCGATATAAAAAATTGAATGCACACGAGTGCATTCGACAAATTTTTATAAGGTTTTTAAATAAATGAAATTGTAAATACTATTAGCAAATTATGCAATTCACTTAGCTAAAATGCTAATTAATATTATGTTTCGTTGGCAGCAGCACGATGATTGATGTTATAAAAACCAGAGGATAATTAAAGATGAAACTGATGCATAATATGGGTATATAGAGGTGGTTATGCATAGTCATGTTCAAATTGGTGATGTTAAATGTCAAATTATACGTTTCAGCGCGAGTTTTGACATATATTTAACACATTTTGCATTTGCCCTCATTTGCTTTATCATTTAAAACTTCTATGTATGAACCGGCTTCTATGTATGGCAAAACTGCGATATTTTTTCTCGCCTTCAAGAAGAAAATTAGTTTGTTTGGTCATATCGACAACAGTTAAAGTAAAGTGAAAACAGTGGGAGCTATAGCGAAAACGCACTTTGTGAATGAACAATTATTTTTTGGATTGATAGGTAATTGTAAATTATATTCAACCGAAGAATTTTTATGGCATCATTTATCATTTATGTATTGTGTATTTTAGAGCGATAAATAGGTTTTTAGAATTTGTCAGATAAACGAAATGTCATAGAATTTTTTATTCAGTGTCTTACCGCTGACTATTTTAAATATTTCGATGTAAGATAAACCTCTATAAAAAAATTATTTAGCTTATTGGTCTAGTCTAGTAATTTTCGAAACCCAAACTGTCAAGAACATATTTAAGTTTGAAACACATAACAAATAAAGGGCAGCTAACGAGTACAAAGTAATTCAAATCAGTGTCCACTAAAAAACCGGTACCAGTGTAAACTTCATAGTAGACCAGGGATGATATTGGCAAGAAATTAAAAGTACTGAATTTTTAAGGAACAGTACTCTGTACCGTAATCCAGATTGAAAGTACTTTAGTACTAGACTCACATCAAAATAGCATTTTGCAGGACCGCAATTTTAATTAATGCCTTCATACACAGTAGCGATTGGTATACTGTGAGTTAAATCAATATTAATAATCTTCACCATGTTCATGTCAAACTGTTCTTGCAAATCTATCACAAAGTTAATTAATTTGGATTCTACGAGTTTATTTCAATGTAAACCATAAGCAACCAACAACCCCATTTTAAAAGAAGTATTTAACAATCAACCATTTTTTGTTTGGCAAGCAGTTATTGAGTGCCTCTAACAGTACCTGTTATTGAAAACATTTCAGTAAAAGCATTAAAACTCAGCTAATCTTAACGCTCGATTTTATTTGAGGAAATAAACTGCATTTTTCAGTTGTAGACCATGGGCATTGCTCGTTTGTAAATAAACCCGTTACGTTAAAGATCTTATCGTCATTTCAGCAATTATTATTGCTAATCCTGGAAGTTGGGACTGGGAATAGCGACGAGTGCTTATTTTAATGACAAATCACAAATCAGCTGACGCAATGGAATATAACCTCTTCCAAGACATTAACGCACAAATTACCATTGTTAAAAGCGGTGCACAAACTTCAGTTTTCTGGATTCATAATTAATTAGTTACATGGCCTAAGGCCGTCAATTCCTTGTGTCTGAAAATTACTCAACTTTCGTAACTAAAGATTGGGATCGAAAAATCTCGTCTCGTAAAATTGTTTATATTTTTGAATTTACCGAAATATAACGATGCAAAAATATTATGAATTTCTGTTTGTCTAGGGATTACTGAAAAGAAAGGCGGTTCTGTGATCTTTTATATAAGAAATTCTGAAGTACTATACGAACAAATATAATTAACCGCTTAAACACAAAACTTTGCTTAGAGCAGATCTTTTAGAATGGAAGCCTCCGTGTCCTAACACCAACAGTTTTAATCGAAAGTGACAAAATTTAGTGATCATTTAGACCAATGTACTGAGCTTCATATCCAATTCACGAGACCCTTTATACTTGATCCCAAATATTAAACTACGTTAGTAGCTTTAATCACAAAACTGATTAATTATCTTAGCCATAGAAGTTAGAGTTGTTGAACACCCTGCTATCTAGATGAAACCCATTGGTTTTGCGTTAATTATATTATTTTCTTCTACAGAAGCTGTCACGAATTAAATTGCAAGTGACATTTCTAGCATTTTCTCAAAAGTACTAAAAATCACCCGAAAGTATCGAAGTACTTTTCATAAAGCCAAAGTATCGAAAAAAGTACTATAGTATCGACATTATCGACCATTATTTTACAACAATTTTGCAACAATTTAAAATTTAACAAAGTACAGGTCAATATATTTGAAATTTTTATCCGATACAGTTTCGTGAGAGGGTCCTGAATGGGCTCCAAAATAGCAAATTATTTCATTAAAAAAGCGAATGGTGAGTATTAGAAACTCCAGAATATCAAAACCAATTTTGAATTTACAAAAAATAGAAGTTAATAGTTAACAGTTAATAGTTCGTATATATATACCGTATTTTGCGAATTCTATTTTTTGTTTAGAGATGGACATCTACTACGAATTCAGACGACTACAGCGGAGCTCTAAATCATAGAATTTGTTTGCCATTTGTTATTTAAACAGGCCAATCCCTGAACTACAAAACTTATATAGTCCAGTTTCTGGTAATGGACATCTACAACGAATTTAGACGACTATAGCGGAGCTCTAAAACATAGAATTTTTTGCCACTTGTTATTTAAAGAGACTAATCCCTGAAATACAAAACGAATTCAGACGACTATCTCAGAGCTCTAATTCATAGAATATTTTTGCCATTTATTATTTAAACAGGCCAATCCCTGAACTACAAAATCTATATAGTCCGGTTTCTGGTAATGGACATCTATAACGAATTTAGACGACTATAGCGGAGCTCTAAAACATGGAATTTTTTGCCGCTTGTTATTTAAACAGGCCAATTCCTGAACTACAAAACCTATATAGTCCGGATTCTGGTAATGGACATCTACAACGAATTCAGTCGGCTATAGCGGAGCACTAAAACATAGAATTTGTTTGCCATTTGTTATTTAAACAGGCCAATCTCTGCACTACAAAACATATATAGTTCGGTTTCTGGTAATGGACATCTACTGCGAATTCAGACGACTATAGCGGAGTTTTAAATCATTTTTTGCCACTTGTTATTTAAACAGACCAATCCCAGAACTACAACACCCTTATCGTCCGGTTTCTGGTAATGGACATCTACAATGAATTTAGATGACTATAGCTGAGCTCTAAAACATAGAATTTCTTGGCGCTTGTTATTTAAACAGCCCAATCCCTGAACTACAAACTTTTATAGTCCAGTTTCTGGTAATGGACATTTACTACGAATTCAGACGATAATAGCAGAGCTCTAAATCATAGAATTTTTTTGCCACTTGTTATTTAAACAGGCTAATCCCTTTAAAACCTATATAGTGCGGTTTCCTGTAATGGATATCTATTACGAATTCAGACGACTATAGCGGAGTTCGAAATCATGGATTTTTTTGCCACTTGTTATTTAAACAGACCAATCCCTGAACTACAACACTCTTATCATCCGGTTTCTGGTAATGTACATCTACAACGAATTTAGACGACTATAGCGAAGCTCTAAATCATGGAATTGTTTTGCTATTTATTATTTAAACAGCCCAATCGCTGAACTACGAACTTATATAGTCCGGTGAAGCAAGTTAAAAAATGTCAATATTTTTTTATTTGTAATGGCCACCATTTTGTATATTATTTTTCATAATAATATTTCTTACTATCTTTATATTTTTATATCGTGATAGTTGTAGTTTCATTATAATTTCTTAAATATATAATGTTGTTGCCATATTTAACTATAATCATTTTCCGGGATGACTACGGGATAGCTTCACAAAGATGAGAGAGAGAGTATAATCACATTTTCTCGGATAGCTGCGCTCTACAATTCGAAGCGAAAATAATAAATTCAATAGAACAGCATAACTTTTACTTTTGAGGCGGAAATATGGCGTGAAACATTGATGCGAGAGTGTGTAGTGCACTGCTGAAAGTCACGAGAATTTGATTCGTGATATTCTTGAATTGCAAGAAGAAATCACAAGAAGAATATAACTATCAAGGTATCAATACTCAGATGAAATATTCTCCACATCCTCATGGTGAGACGAAGGAAGATATTCAACGGCATTCCAAATACCCTTCGAACTTTATATAACAAAATACTTATTTACTAATACGGAAATTTAGAAACACCGATCTGTAATGTGGATAAACACCGATCTGTAATGTGGATAAACGATACTTCGCTCAAGCAGAGCACATCATTATCCTGTAGTATTAGAGACCGTCGCAGGTTCAGGATTCTTAGTAATAATTACTTCCTGATAATCAAATGCAGTGCCAGTAGTAGGCATATGCTCAAGAAATTCAGTTGCTGCATTGTTCGGAACAATCGATGAACGTCTAGACATGGGCATGCTTAGCATGAAGTATGTCGTCGACAAAATACCGAAGAAATTAATAACAAAATAACCTTAAAATAATTAATTCATTTTTTTTTTCGACTCTTTTAAGTTTTTTACAAAAAACATTGTGTATAACTTTAGGTAAGAAGTTTTTAAATTCGTCTGATTAATTAATTTTTTTAAGATATTTTCGGCTTTTCAGACAAAATATTATGTTTAGTGACATTTCACAATGTTTACGTCTTTTTTAAGCCAGCGAAAACAAAGAGGCAATTTACTCACCATATATCTACCACAAAAAGTAGAAAAATTCACTCTCCCCATTTTTAAACTCTACAGTACTTATGTAACGATGTAAAGATACACAACCCTTACAAAAATGGGAGCTTCCTTAAGTTTCTTCAACTCTTGGTTTGCACCTATGGTACAACACTTATCGATTTGGTGAATTATATCGCCAAATCAAAAACCTTTGGGAATTCTCATTATGTCATTAGTCAACACTAATTTAGTTAAGAAGTTTTTAAATTGGTCTTTTTGTGGTAGATATATTGTGAGTAAATGGTATCTTTGTTTTCACTGACTTAAAAAAAGTCGTAAACATTTTGAAATATCATTAAAAATAATATTTAGTCTGAAAAGCCAAAAAAACCTTAAAATAAATTGTGCATAACATTCAAATTTGGTTGAAATTCATTTGAATAACAATTCTAAAAAATTTGATATATCGACGATAATGTCGTGCCGCTCTACACGTTGCGTGCATCTTCGTCTCTTACCTCTTCGCCTATAAACAAAATTGTATAGTGGGGGTTTTTTGCCGCTCGTTAGCAAATAATATGTAAGCAATAATTTTATGTGCGCCTCGTGTTGTATACTCACAACACAAACCAAACAACAAAAAAAAAATTTTAGGATCCGAATCTTTTTTGGTTTTTACGCGATTAGTATGAAAATGAATTTTGGTAAAAACCTAAATGCCCTAGCAAATGTGATAAATTAATTTTTTTTTTCGATACCTTCTAAATTTTTCAAATTTAATTTTTTGTTTTTTCTATCTGTTTCGCTCAAGCGAAAATAATTGTAAACATAAATACATACGTGTCGTGCCGCACTTGTGTTTTATTTCATACGCGTTTCTATTAATTAGCCTTTCCACACACTGCATTTTCAAATAAAACTCAAGCAGCAATTGCATCTCCACGCCAAACTCAAGTGCGGCACGTGTCTGTGGATTGTACAATTATTTTCATTTTATTTTGGATGCTTGAGCGAAACAGACAGAAAAAACAAAAAATTAATATTTAAAAAATCTAGTAGGTATTGAAACAAAATGTAAAATTCTCCACATTTACCTAGGCGCTTTTTTTGTCAAAATTAATTTTCGTGAGAGGTATAAGAACAGTTCTCAAATAAAAACATAGTGTTCTGTTCAGGTTGAATAAAAAAACACAGCGTGTGTTTTGGCAGCGCACTGCTTGTTCGGGTTGAATTACGAAATATGCCCAAAGTGTGATATAAAGAAAATGTCGTAGCATACTTCGGATCAATTTTGGATGAATTTGGGTGAATTATGTCACGTTGTATATTGACTCGAATGAAAAAGACCGCAGTATCTCCCATCTCGTTTTCACAAACAAAAGAAATTCACCCTTATTCCCTTAGTCGCATCACTTCATGCGACGTGACTACACATCTTCTTGGTTACTAAATTATTAAATCGAAACTTACAAAATAATTATTTACAAAACTCGTTGGGGCTGTTTTATAAATCTTAGTAGCTGCTTTATAAATATTATCTTCTGACTTTTATCACTTCAAACGACAATTTCCATCACTTGAAATTTCGATGCGACAAATAAATAGAATTTTTTTCAAACTAGGACCGCCAACTAAGATTTAAAAAATATTCACAGTGATTTTACAATCTAGTATATTTCGATTTTACAATCTAGTAACCAAGAAGATCCATAGTCACGTCGCATGGAGTGATACGCCTAAGGCAATAAAGGCCTTTGTTATGACGTTTGTTTTCAAAATTGATTATATCTCTTTAAAACTTTATCTATAGAGGTGCTTCTATTGTGTCTATTTCAGCTTGGTGGGAAAATTAATGTAACCTAAAATTGTATTTAATTTTGCTGCAACTATGACTAAATAGTAATGGACTCAAAACCCGCACATATAGAGAATGAATACTGGCACGGGTAAAGAAATATTAATAAGCAGCGAATGCAACAGTCTGGCCCATATCAAATGAAGGAAGCTGAATTTAGTAGCCGTAATGAGTTGTAATTTATAAGAAATAACACTAATAATTATTTATTTTTATAACTGAAATTAATTTATTTGATTTGAAAATATTAAATTATGATATTTTAATATTAAAGAATACTATTCTTATTTTTATAGCACCACGTAAAAACCACTTCGTAACAAAACATTCATATAGCTAAACGAAAACAAAAACAGTCATAAGACGAAACGTCAGATTATCACTATTAATTCATTATTTCCCTTCAAAATTCATTTTGCAGGGTTGTGTTTGTAGACTAGTTTGTTTTAAATTATATCACAAAAAAAGTCTCTAATAGTGATATAAATTCAAGATATAACCACCATAAAAGAACCACCCAGGAAAAGATAGAGGAAAAGTTCGTATAATTTTCGCACAATATACGCACACAGCCATATTTCAAATAAAAGTAGAAGTAAAACAAAACTAAAAGTAATAATAAATACGTTGGGTAGACGAATGGGTTCGAATCCCGATAAGGGCAGGATGCAAAAGGAAATTTTCATCAACAGATTACAATCTGTGATTAAAAGGAACACAACTACGACCCCCTATGGGCGTGCAAAACTCATGGGCCGACCCATCTTCTATGTAAAATTATAGTACTGGAATGGAGCTATGCAATGCGCAGATGGTAAGTTAAAAATCGGTCCTATAGCCATACATCTTCGAGTTGGCAGAAATTGCGTAAGGTAAGACGGGAAAAATGAACCGCGAAAGAGCAGGGAGTGCTTCGGTCCCAGAAAAGATTGCATGGATTAGAAGAAAAAAAATAATAATAATAAATAGAAGAAAAATGTAAAATAGAGCGAGAATAGGAGGAGCCGAGATTTCATAATAAATTTTGAATTTTGAATTTTTATTTTGTTTAGAGTGGGTTTTGAAGTGAAGGAGGACGATTATCAACTTTCTGTTTGGTGCTGTGATTTGTTAATGATTTAAACTGGTGGACTATATTCCTTTTAAGTCACAATTGTATTTCTAAAAAACAAGAAACGATAGGACATATATTGTATAAGGATAATAATTACGGAGTTGTTCCTGTAATTATTATCCTGTATTTTTATATAGTCGACCAAAAATTGTGTATATGTTCCAACAGTATGGTTCAAAATCTACTTAAATATAAGCAAGACTTATAGTTGAATTTAAACTCTAATTGACAGATATCTACATAAATAAAACTATCAAAGATAGTATTGGTTACACTAACAACGCAATGTAAATTTGACTTTTTTGTGGTTGTTTTTGCACCAACACATTTATGCTTAGTTATTTATGCTATAGTTACACCTTTAGTTAGTTTTTGATTATGTCATATGTATGGTGATAGCGGGGCTTATATTTAAATAGATTTTGGTATGGCTTCTAGAATGCATTTGTATTGAGTTCGCGTAAAAAAATTTGTGGCGAAATTTTTTTATTTGTTTTATCTTTTATGTTAGTGGGCAATACCAATATAATGAAAAGCCATATTCGTTATAACTGAAGTAGTGTGGGTAAATCCAATAATCAATTGAAACAGATTGCGATGGGCTCTTCGAAAAATAGCAGCAGGAGCCAAATTAATGCTCTCCAATAGAATACTCAAACCAAATTTTCAGTCAAATCATAAAGGGTTTTCCAATAAGAGGTTTCATGTTGGTATTAAAAAACGAGTATTTTTTAAGAGAAATCAATGAATGTTGATTTCATTATACAGAGGAAGGTATGCCATTAACATTTGAAAACGATATCAGCCAAATGGCCGCCACAGCTACGCTTGCAGCACCATATCATTTTCATGAAATTTTCCTTGACCAATTCGTACATTTGCGGCTGTATGTCCTCGATAACTTCGCGAATTCCATCTTTAAGGTTGAAATCGATCGAATCGGTTTGAATCGATTGTGGAACATTGACATAGACCTTATCTTTCACGTGACCCCTAAGAAAAAAGTCTAAAGGCGTTAAATCACAAGATCTCGGTGGCCAATTGTGATCACCTCATCGAGAAATAACACGGCCAGGAAACTTTTCTTGCAAAATTGCGATTGATTCATTGCTTGTGTGGCACGTAGCGCCATCTTGCTGAAAATAAACGTCGTCCACATCAATATCTTCCAATTCCGGCTATAAAAAATCATTAATCATAGCTCGGTAGTGCAATCCATACACTGTAACAGTTGCACCAGCCTAATTTCGAATAAGTAAGGTCCAATCACACCGCCAGTCCAAAAACCGCACCAAACAGTGACACAAATGCAACAATTCTGCTTATTAACGTAGCCTCCGAGGTGAAAATGGGCCTCATTACTGAAAATGATTTTCCGATGAAAATCCGGATCGTTTTGATGCATTTGAAGGACCCAATCAGCGAAGATACGACGTTTATGGTGATCAACAGGCTTGAGTTGTTGTGTTAACTGAACTTTAAAAGCCTTAAGACCTAAGCCTTTGTGCAAAATACGGTGTAATGTCGTTTGTAGAATGTCTAATTCCAAAGATCGACGAGGAATCGACAAACCTGGGTTTTCGTCAACACTACGGGCTACAGCTGAAATATTCTTAGTTGTCCTTGAGCGACGCACACGGTTTCGATTCTTCGCATCACTAACTTGTCCCAACAGCTCAAATTTGTCCATCAGTTTCACTGTTGCCGGCCAAAAAGGTTCGTCACGACGACCCAAAAGTGCTTTAGTTTTGCGAACTGTGACTGTTAAATTTTCACCATTTTTGTAGTGAATACAATTTCAATGCGTTGTTGAAGCATGTATCGGACCATTTTTACTAATGTCGTAGTTTTTTCATGTCAACTATCAAAAGATGACAGCTTCAAAATTGGCAGCTGCACAAATAGCAGGCTATTCAAAATGAAACCTCTTATTGGAAAATCCTTTATATCTGTGTTTTGGTATATGTGCCCATTTATCGGTACCCGAGTCTGGAACGTTACTGGGGGCAACATTCATTCGATTTTACGAAAAATGGTGTTATTTAGCATCACTGCTAGGAAAGAAAAGGAGAAGAACTCGTTATTTAAAATTCAGCCAGTTGTTGATCATTTGAATCTTAGTTTTGACTCAATCCCAAAACATCCACGATTGTGAGTCGATGAATACATGTATGGTACTAAATTGAAATCGAGCTTTCGTTAATACATGCCAAACAAGCCACATAAATGAGGCATAAAATTATTTGTTTTATGTGACTCGAATGGCTTTTCGTATAACTTCGGAATATGTACTGGATCAGGAGACACCGTAGTTCTTCCAAAAACACCAAATTTACGCGCTTGTGCTAAAGTTGGTTTTCGTTTGTCATAATCAATTACCGACTTTAAATACCACATAATTTATTTTGATAATATTTATACGTCGCTACCACTGCTAGTGTAACTTCGAAGTCGAGGAATATATTCGTTATGCACGATACACACGAGTCGCATAAACAACTGTAAACTTCCTGGTAACTAAGACAAATTAAGAGCTTCAAAGAGAACCTAGAGGGTACTCAGTAGAATATGTAGGACGTGCGTGCGGACTTGAGATAACAAGCGTGTTATTGAAGGATACTAAAATGTAAGACTGGCTTCAACTTATGTCGGAATAATTACATTTAAGTTGAATTTCCCTTACATAATCAAGGAGTATAATTGTCATATGAGCAGGGGGGAAGGGGTAGTAAATTCCTATCTTCTATAAACATCGTCGTATGCATGGAGGATTCATTACGGATGAACTTGCTGAGTTTTGGTCTGTAATTGCGAATATTTTGTGTCAAAGGAGGCCATTTTATGTGTGGTACACACTTTGCTCCGTGACGAGTGGTGAAATGCTACTTCAGTAACAGACACACTTTGTGACCTCAGTTTTCCAATCTTTGGACAGGCTATCTGGTCAAGCCCAGAATTACATCAGTGTCCACAAATCTTTGGTCAGTTATACGAATACTATTCGTTAAATTCTAATTGAAAAGTAAATCAGTTATTGAAATAGAATATAAACTGATGAACGTAGGCTCACACCTTACATCCAGAACTTCATACCTAGTCGAGAATACATAGTTAAGCTAGGACGATTCCCGGTTAATAAAATTGGTACTTCCTTAAGTAGTATGATGTGCGTTAGCGTTTTAAAACTACAAGGGATAAATAATTATTATGACAGCACAGCGCATGTTTAATAAATTCATTCGAAGGAGGCGGTGGTACAGAACCGTAAAGCAGATGCACTGAAACCAGAACGATTTCAGTGAATCGACTGCCGTATATAAGAATGAATAAATGCAGCTGACGGATGGAATGTACTTATTCTTAAACTGTATAGTTGATATTGCTATAAACAAAAACGCACGCTATGATTTTAACTACAGAGTTCTTATCATAGATTTCGTCATTATTAATTATCAAGACAGCAACTAAAATCTCAGAAAAGTAAGGCCTCTGAATTAGACTAAAATCGGTATGCATTCTAACAAGCAAACCCCCCCCCCCCTTCCCCCAGTCACATGAGGCTATTCTGACTTGCTATTCTGCGTTAATCTGTTTTAAATTTAGCAGGTCATCTTATAGTGTTAGATGAAAATCAAACCTGCTTTCGATTCAGAGATGATATTAAAAGTGATCCTTTCAGGCACGCAAATAGAACTGGAATAGGCTATGTCCTGAATTTGTGGTCAACCCGGAAAACAATCGATTGACGATTTAAGTCTCTGCTGTTGAAGTAGAGCGAAGTATCTTTATGTTAGTGTAGTGTTGACAATGAACCCTTGCCATGATTAAATTTTCGTAATTTTGTTGATTCCCATTTTTTTTGTTGTAAATTTTGGTTTAGTAGTTGTTTCCTTGATTTTGTCGCTGTAATTTGCGGTTTCGTGCCAGTTGCAGAGTGTAAGTGTTTCAGAGTGCCTTGAAGTATGGTATAACTAAATATGAAGTACGATTCGCTTAATTTAGACATAAGTTCGAAATCAGCAACAATAATGACATCATGACGCAGTTTATAAAATTTTTAAATTCGTGTCAACTACTAATCGGGGCCGTCCATAGCAGTATTTGTTGTCTATTGTTAAATGATAATCAGAGCTGTCGTATAAATAGGAAGCAATTATTTCGAAATTCAAATAATAACTCAGAAACATATACGTAGAAAACATGGAAAAATCGTAACTAGTTTATTACCGGAGCTTTAGATATTCTCTTTATCTAGGGAAACCCGCATTGTTATATACAATAGTAGTAGTAGCAATCTAACATATCCCAATAAAAACAATATACATACATAATTTTCGCATACACACGTCTTTTCTTAAGCTCGGTACATACGTTGGATGAAAATCCGGGATTTTTACATCTCGCCGTTTTATCCAATCAAATGAAAGAAAATCAAATGAAATACAAAATAGACGCTCCCGTTCATCCCAAAATGTTGACAAAATCCCAACTCTGAGCAAAAAATCCTGCAGATAACCAACTTAAAAAAACCAAAACTGTAATAGTTTTTTGTGTTGTAAAAATCCATAAAATGGGCCATAAAATATTACTTCTCCTAAAAATGAACAGTATGCGATGATGGTCGATCTAAAAACTGTTTCTTCCTGAGCGTACAGCACCAGCTAAAGATGTTATCTATGTTTAACTGTGTTAGATTTCTATTTCTTATAAATCGAGAGATAAAAATGAGTTGAGTAAAAAACTTCTGATAATTCCAATGTCATGATTGTATTTGTGACTTTACATTGCGCGCATTCTATGGTTTAGATATGTGAATAATTTCTTTCAGCGGTAGCAATATACGTCTTCGGTGCATCGAGCATGGCGACACTCTACGCCTTTAAAATATACATACTCGTAACACGTACACGAACACAAAGATACATTTGTATTAATCATAAACATAAATAGATCGACTCCACTTTCCCCAATGACGTAGCAGTAAGCTTCAGTATGGCCAGATGGTGCCTCCGGAATAATACTTATGTCTATAACACGTAAATTTGTAATTGAGATGATAATTAACGACACTGATATAAAACGGCATTCAAAATTAGCATACGTCCATTCAATATTTTGTCTTGAAAATACATGTTTTAGAACTTAATTCACCAATTATTGAAATATTATGAATTTATTAAAACATGAAAAACTAAAATGAAAAACGAATTAAGCCCAAACGCATAAAAGAAATTAAAAATGTTGACAGCTATATGTCATGTCACAAGTAAAATATACCAAATATTGAGCAAAAAACCGATATGTTACGTACTTCTAGTTTCAGAAGTGAACAAACCCGGATTTTCATCCGACGTATGTACCATGTCCATGTACTAATATATTACAACATGATTCCATAAACTTGTAAAAATAATAATACTTGCAATTAATTTTCTAACTCGTGGCTATTTGAAAGGTAAAATTAGCTATGCCAGTTGGTAATATGAAGAAACGATATCAAGTCGATTTCAAAATTTCAAATGAAGTAGTAAAAGCCCAACTTCATATTTCCGATATAAAAATCAATCAATCAACTATATTTTGCGATTTTGTTGAACTCCTTAAATTTGCGAAAATCATATAGATTTTGTTTCCTGTTTAATCATTAAATGGATTTTGTGTGCAAATTTTGATTAGTAAATCCTTTGATTAAATGTTGTATGACGTATTTTAATCGCTGAATGACTAAACCAAAACTTGTTGCTAACTAGGTCGATGAATTATAACAATGTTCCGTGCGAATATTATAGAGTGCCATTGGTGCTGGTGATTATTGTAATTAATTAGTAAAGTTTAGATGTGTGACGAACGGTCATTATTAACAATCATCCCACGGTTGAATAACAATATTTAGTTTCATCAAAGCCATCAATTGTTTTTGCAATCTTTACTTTATCTCAATATATAAATTACTTGTTTATGTTAGAATATTAAACCCCAAATTTCCGTTAATCGACTAAAGGAAATTTCGGGTGACATTTTTAGATTTAAATGAAAGTAAAAAATTATTAACACTATCAATTTACTTCAAATACCACTTTTCTTTAAAATGTATAATGTTACCAATACAATTCTTGAAAAAAATACTAGAATTTTTAAAATTTGGGAAAGTGAAGAAGAAACGGCAACTTTCAAGTTAAATTGCTTCCGTAATTAATTTCGATCAATAGTTTTTCTAATTAATTTCTTAGCACACAGCACCGTATCTAAAGGTGGGCACACACAGATAAATCATCTATCTTATATACCTAAAAGTTAAAAGTTTCTGTCATATATTCTTTCCACTTTTAACCCAAGTAACAAATAATCATGCAAACATATTTAATATACAGAGGAGGTAAATTTTCAACAAAACAATCGCTATATTACAAAAGATTTTATCAAAAATCTTGTAGGTTCAGCAGTGAGTCCTACGCAGAAACGAGCGATTTAAAAAAACTAAAATACATTAAAATCTTTCTCACTCTCTTTCTCTGTATGAACATATCACACCTTTCAAAAATGCATTTAACTAAGCCAAATTACAACAAAAAAAAAATCCGTCATCAATCGTTCGATCTTGTACCATCCCATGCCAATAATTTTACACTCCAGTGTGTTTACACATTATTTAAATTATTAATTTGGAAGAGAACATGAAAAAAAATAAATTCACTGTTAGCAAATTATTAATCATCCGTCAAATTTGACAACAGCAAAAAAATTTAAATTTAACTCATTAACATTTTTATCGATTTGCATAAAATATTTCTGCTGGTGGTGGTGCTGCTACCGCGCCGCTGCTTTCAATTTTCAAATCGCGTAATTGCAACGTGCAACATAAATCTGTGTATGACTGTGTCCCAATTTTAATTATTATTACTTCGCTTACATTTCGTTTATATGTACATAATTTTTATGTCCAGTTTGTTATTAATAAATAAATAAAAAAAAATCTAGTGCACACCAATAAAAAAAAGTGACTTACCTTAGATTTACTGATGTCGACGATTTTGGATATTGCAACGATCGGCGAAGTTTACTAACACGTTTCCATTCAATTGGTTCACCATTTTCATCTAAATTTAAGTCCGGATTTTCAATTGCTAAATCCTCATTCGATACGCTTTTACCGCGTGACAGATTACCACTATAAAGAAACGGAAAACACACAAGAACAAAAATTTCACTTAATAAATCACTATAAATCACTTATTGTTACTACTATTGTAAAATAAATATTGTGTATATGGAAACGACTTTATTTGTTGAATTTAAAATTAATACTAAAGTTATAAATAAATAAAAAAAACGTGTGGTGGAGCGAAAGAGACAAATTATTTTTGCTTGATAGTTTTTAGTTTTGTAGTTTTTCGATTTTTTTTTTACCACAACACACACTCGATTGATTCATTCTGTAATTCAAGTTGTCTTTAAAGTTTACTCATATTATTACTATTATTACTCTTTTTTATTCACCAGCCATATGCCGCATTATATTAATGCACTCAGGTTTGTATTTTCATTATAATTACACATGTAAATAGAATACAGCGGGCAAAAAAAAACAAAATGAAGTGACAAATTTGATGGCGCGGTCTAGACTTGGATTGGTACAAAGACAAAGTGCTAATTTGTTGTTAACCGGAAATTGTATAATATAGGGCAGTTATTCATTCTTAGTTAAGAAAGTATTCTTTGTAAGTATTGGAACATTATTACGGTGGCACAACACAATGGAAAAAAGATTCATTTTCACTGAAATTTTATGGTTTCTTCGCTTTCAACGCAGTCAACATCAATACAAAGTATGAATGGGTTCACTTTAGTTCTTCCGCTTTTCATTTGGATGATTCAAAGATATTAAAGATATCCCATTATAAACGCTCGCCAAAAATTAAAGGATCAAGCTTTGTTTTAAATATAACTTTATTTTGAAATAGCCACATCTTTAAGTTGGCAACACTGTTTTGTTTGATAACCTATTTAACAGCTAACATTTGCTTTGCCAATAGTTTGATTTGGCATTTCATAATGAATCGACTCACGCCAGAGCAACGCTTGTAAATTGTTGAATTTTTGTCATCAAAATAATGGTTCTGTTCGCCAAACTCATTGTGCATTACGTCCATTTTACGGTCGTCATAATCGTTCATCAGAGAGGGTAATTCGGTTAACTATGGATCACTTTCGCGCCACGTATACTGTAAATGATATTACACATCCAGTAAGACGTTAAACAGTGCGTATTGAACAAGTAATAGACGCTGTACAGCAAGCGTAGCATTGAGGAAGACCCGAATCAATCAATTCGACGTTGTTCTCAGCAACTCGAGATGTGTCCATCCACTTTATGGAAGATTTTATCTAAGAATCTTGGTTAACGTGCTTACAAAATTCAAGTACAAATTGATATTGATTGACTGAAGCACAAATTGATTATGATGTTGATTTTCCAAACAAAATTTTGTTCAGCGATGAAGCTCACTTTTGGTTCAATGGGTACGTTAATAAACAGAATTGTCAGATTTGGAGTGAAGTTATGGTGGCGGCCACATGGCCGAAATCATATTCAACCATTAATGGCATAAAATTATCTATCCAATAAAGCTAGTTTCACTGATATTCAAAATGTTTTTCTTTCTCAAAACACCCTTTAGAACATTAATTATTTTTTGAAATATTTAAATCATGAGTGAAAGCAGGGTTCACCGAAAAGATATTGAGGTTCACGGGCAGATCGGTATTGTCTACACCGCGTAGTCAATTAGTATTCCACATGTGTAGACAGTTAATGTAGACAATTAAAAATGGCGTCGATAATGTAAACAATTTAGGAAATTTTAGTTAATGTCAAAATGGAGAGCTCAATCTTCAGGTAGTTAAACCATACAAAATAGTCCATCGGGTGAAGGGTGGGTTATTTTGAGAATACATCATTAATATTTCAACGATTTCGGATCAGTGAAACAGTTTTTCCAATTTTTATTCGCACATTTACCGGTTTCGCAATTTAATCGTAACGTTTTTATTTAATAAGTGTTTTTATGCTCTGAAAATGGAGTGATTGGTAAACACATATAACTACGATGCTTGAATGTTTTAGCTGTTTTAATACAATTTCAAACAAATTTACAGATCCCTGTGTAGAAAAGTAGACTTGTACTGTGTATAAAAGTTAAAATTTGACGCAATAATATAGTAAAGCAAAAAAAAAACAGACAAATAATGATAATACAAGTTCACCCTAATAAATGCCAAAATATGACCAAAGGCTCTCTGGATATTTCAAGCAATATACTTCCAGTTAAAACAAGACCAAGTAAAACAAGCGTCGACTGATAATAAATTGATGGAACCTCTGATTTGTTCATGAAAAGATTAATCACTGCTATCAGACAAATTTAATCTGATGAAACCACACATAACATGTCAATCTTTACGCCTCAATTTTTTTTTGGATTATTGTTTATTTTGGGCTAAAACACAACCAAAAGTACTAAAATCAATCAAAAAACTGATTTATCGAAACGTTTTCTAGCAACCCCAACTATGTTATGACGCACAAGGAACGAACGTTTAAATTGAAAATGAAATACTCGTTCCGATAATGTACTGACAGGCGACATATTGCATAGGGATTTTTTTTACAACCTATAGCCGGAATTAGACTGTAACAGCGTTATAAATATTGATCAACCTCATGAAAATACATGAGTGTTGTTGTAAAGATCATACACTTTTCTAACGATTGGAGATGAAGACGAGAAAATTATGATATAATTTACTAGTTTTTTTTAACTCTAAAAGACAATGTTTCTACTTTTATGTTCGATTCTAGAGATGTTCACGAGATCTCACCTATATGGCCGAATAGCTAAACCAAAACCCTCTGTGCGTGGTGAAAGGAATTTAATTATGATGATTTTCAATCTATTTTCCAATTTTTCTATTATCGGGATAGAGTTTGTTCATATATACGAGTACTTTACTGAAAGTGTTTTAGGTTAGCCTAGACAAAGTCCTATACTGAGCCATATACTTCCTACTTAGAAGTTTCATGAATATGAATAAATTTTCAAATTTTATTTCACTGAACCTAGAGATATTTACGAGGTCTCACTTACATGATTGGATAGCTCAGTCAAAAAAAATGTGTGTCATGAACGGGATTTAATTATGATGTTTGCGGTTATATCGCACATCACAGAAATGTTCACGGGTTCTCTTTAATACAGCATTCGAATAGGTCGGGAAATACATTCAAAAGTCTATGCACATCTGGTTCTATAGGTAATAGAAAAATTGGAAAATAAATTTTGATCAAAAACCACAAATGTTTAAAATACGCTGAACAAATTTAAAATCATCATAATTAAATTCCGGTCACCACGCACAAAGGGTTTTGATTTAGTTATTCAAGGTCATATAGATGAGAAGATCTCTATGGGAGGTATAAAAGCAGAAACTTTGTCTAAAATAGCCTATTTTAGAGTTAAAACACTAGTAAATTGTATAATAATTTTCTCGTGTTGATCCCAAATCGTTAGAAAATTGTTTGATCCTTACAGCGACATCATTATTGACTTAGGGGCTTCTCTAAGGGTTAAATATTATCTAAAAAAAATTCAATTGCACTAAACGAAAATTCGAATTGGAATTTTTTTAAATTTAACAATGTAATGTTTTGGTATTCTTTTAGGTATGTATTTCACAATCATATTACATACTGACATTTTATTTGATCTCGTTACGATATGTAAAGGCTGTAATTCGATTTCAACCAGAATGCAAATTATTAATTTTATAGAGCAGCGCTGGTTTCAGAAAAAATTCCTGGTATGAAAGTTACGGGTGCTATCAGTGTACAATAATTTACCGAGTGGTAAGCGAGGTTCCGCCGAGTGTGCGAGTTACGTTAACCCAAATATTGCTAAAGCAATACCAACTATTGATAATATAATTTATTTTAGTGATCCATGATTTATAAAATAAATTATTTTTTATTACGATCGTGAATGAAATCGCTTACGGTTGTACCAATATCGATGACATCGATTAACCAAAGGTCATGCCGAACCGGTATGAGAAACTAACAAATGTTTTAAGACCGGCTAATAAACAGGATCTGTAGGATATAATCTTCGGCAATACACTCACTTTACTGATCAAGTTACTATAAGACATACTAAACAAAAGCATATTGGTGTGGTTGAGTGTTGAAGCGTCGACAGATACGTGGAGGGATGTTTGGGAAGAAATAAGCGAAAGAACAAGACTTAAACGGCTCAATATTATAGATGAGGCTAGGTGGACTGCAGAGAATCCGCTTAAGAAAATATTTGGGTGATTTTTTGATGACAAAGGCAACTTTCTATAAGTAGATTTGCTCCTTATTTTATATACTATGGGTTCTAATAATGATTTCAATTCTCAAATGTGGCAAACTAGTTTCAACAGTACATGTTTAATTAAAAAAAAATCAATTATGTAGACTACTTTCTAAATATTTGCAAACCAGTAATTTAAATTACTTGACAGCTTATGAAATGGTTAATTCCATGTTTTCTTTGAGGCAATGGTCCAGCAGTTTTAGTATTTGTTTATAAAAAGCTAAATTATTTAGTCAACAGGTAATACGATTGGGAGAAGAAAGCTCCGGTTGCATTAATTGCAAATTATTTGGATTATTTTCTCGATTTGCAAATAAGTAGCTGACATCTAGTAAACAAAACGAAAATCAAAGTTTGCTAAGAGAATACGCAAACGAAAGCGAATGGCAGATGAAACTACGGATGATAATTTTTTAAATACGTATAGTTTCATACAACGTCCGTTGAGATAATAAAAAAATAATTTGGCAACTATCTGACTAGAAGATCTGAGTAAAATTATAATTAAACGTGATGCTACAGCTACTGCATAGTTAACGTCTATGGGGCAGGGATAAAAAGACCTTATGACAAATTGCTACATCTATGAAAATATCCGAGCAAGATATTTATAAAACAAATGAATTGTAAAGCATCTGTCAAAAATTGATTGCGGGAATTGCATTTACAATATTTATAATTTATTATCGAAATATACTGATCATGTAAAACTTGGTCGAAACTTTGCTTTGGATCACAGATTGTAATTAAAAGTCTAGTCTTTTTTGTTGTTTCATGATACATGAACTGGCCGGCTCTTAAAACTGGCCAAACATAATTTGCAATTATTGATGCGAATGGCTATTGAAAAGGATATATGGCCAAATTTTTTACATAATGAATTTTCCGTCTCGTTTCTCTAGAATAAAAAGAGGTACTATTTCACTTTTTTTTTATCAATAAATGGCCTGCTTGATTAAAACTTTGTGATATTTCTACTACATTTTTATCAACTTTTTTTTGATACTTGAACGAAATTAGGGAAAGAGATATTTTTCACCGGAAAAGAAATATTTCATAAACGAGACAGCCGTCAATTTGTTCATAGGAAAAAGAGAAAACCTTCGATAAACCTAGTATATGAACATGGCAAGCTCCAAAATCTCCGGTTAAGTCTAGGATAGGCCGGAAATGGTTTTTTATGTTTTGACTTGGTAATGATAAGGCAAAACTGTAGTGAGCGACCCAGTGTCAGCCGTATGTTAGGATTGTCACAATCTTCGAGCTTCGATATGACCCCATATACATTTGTATGATAATCGTCTAAAACTTCCAAAACCTTCCTGGGCTGGAAATATCGATTGATGTTTTTAGATACGTAATTATGTGAATGATGACCAAGTGGCCAGCACTAGCCGTATGTTCAAATTTTAGAAAATGGCCAAGTTCCAAAATCTCAGGGTAAATTAAATACAAATGTCTGTCTCTTAATAATTTTCGAGGCCGGAAATGGTTCTTTATGTTTTGAGTTGGTAATGATAAGCGAAAACTATTGGCAGCTAGGATTGGCATAATCTTCCAGCTTCGGTTGACTGACTTGCGAAACTTCAATAACTTTTAGACTAGATTTTCATAGTAAAGTTCTTTTCAAGTTTTGTTAGTTATTAGCTAAGTTAATTTAAACAATGTATTACCCAAGCTGATAAATTTTGACCTTGATTTAGATAATCTACTCAATTGGAAGTATTTTAAAATTGTGAATTTTTCTAAATGTCTTTTAAACATTTTATTTTAACGATTCTTATAATTTTCTCGTCGTTATCTATATTTTATATCAAACCAATGTATCAGAAAACTGTTTTTAACGCATTTTTAACGTAACATTTGTGAATGAAGTATTTATTCTTGTACATAATTTGGTTTTAAAAACGATGTTCATAAACAAAAAAAAAAATTTGACGTAAAATTGAAATAACTCGTTATGCAAATTTTAGTGACAGTTTTAGTAATATGTGCAGCAGATTGCATAATATCGCGCATAAAAATGACTAAAAACTACATCATAGATAAAACAATAATTAATATTGATCTTGAAATCATGATCTAAATTTAATTTTCAGAGACGGGCAATAAAAATGTTGTCATCAGTGCATGTTGATTTCTATAGATTAGTTTTTTGTTCAAGGTTTTGCAAAAGTTGTTTCCACATCATCGCTACTTTGATATTTGTAATGTAAACAGAAGCGGAATGCTTGTAGACGAGCCAGGTACGCCATATATTCCTAAAATATAATTGTGTAAATAAACGACAGTGTTGGTTCAACAATCGTCGTCGGTTGCAAGGTCGTGTGACATCAACTAAAACTATGGGATTGAGCCGTTTGCCTTGGGAAACTGGAGTGACAAGAGAGAGTACTTGACGTGGCCAGCGCCTGAATGGCTCTAGATCATTAAGAAAAGTGAAAGTTGATTTTGGGCGGTTAGCTTTATAAACAGAGCTATTCAGATCAAGCTACAATAGTAGAATTTCTCCTTGGGCTTTGACAAAAATACATAGAATATTTGGAAGCATTTTCTCTTGCAGAAAACAAAATAATGCGATTGTGAAATTGATAACGTTTAATTCAAAAATATCTAAAGCGCTTAAATTGTTATCATTGTCGGTTGCGAGCATTATGACGATTAGGTAATTTTAATCCTCTCTATAACTTAGTCTGATACTTCCCGAAGAATCCCGTCACAATCTTTAAAAATGGTCGTAGGATGCGTTTCAATGGTTGGATACGTCGATGAATGTCTTTGACATTTTTGCTTATAGGCTTGTATTGCAGGTCAAAAAAAACGTTCTAGTCGACTGAGAACGCTTCGCTTTGTCAAACCATATTTTACTAGAATTTTGACAATCCGATGAGACCTATATGCATGAACATATTTATTGGTAACTTTACAGCGTTTCCTGCCTTTCATGACTAAAAACATGTCCTGTCGTTTTTTCCTTGGCTACTACGGAAATAAATATTTTCAAAACAAAGAAGATTGGGAAACTTTCGTTTTCAAAATTTTTTATAGGGGAAAATAATTTCCAATTTTGTTTAACTGCAACCTTATTGCATCAGTAGGCCAGAAAAATAAAATTCATTCAACAATGGTCTGAAGATAATTTTCCCTGTTCACTTTAAAAAAATAATTGTAATGTTTATTATAAAGAAAATAAAAATAATATTGTAAAAGGTGTAAGGTATTCGTGTAAATGATTAAGAAGTGAAGTAAATTATAAAAGTGATTCCCAGAGTAAATATTTACAATATTGGAGGAGCACGTGTGATCATCCTGCAAAACTTTAATGCTACTGCCGTAAGAAATCAAACCGATTTCTGGAAACAAAAGTTGGCTTTCCCACGATCTAAAGTTAAAGCTCGTGTTGTAAGGTCTGTTCGAAGTCAGGAACAAAAAACGAATGAAAGATTTAAACTGGAAAGTCTGATAATGAAGATCAAAAACAGTGATATCAGGATAATGTTAGCAATTGGTATGGTAGTTAATCCCGATTCAGGAAATCCGGAGTAATAAAATCTCACTCACAAAATCTCGACTTAACGATATCTAAATCCAATAAATATTCGTCTAAGTAAAATCCTGACTCGATAAAATTCTAACGCTACCAAATGCTGACGGCACATAATCTCGAAAATCTCAAAAAAATATTCCGATTTTTAAAAATAAAATCTGCCGCGAAATTTTATTTTTAGGAGTCGAGATTTTTCGAGATTTTCTGTACTTACTGTAGACGATTAAAAATGAAATATGTACCAGATTATTACAATAATTTCCTTACTCAAACCATATGGAAATTTTTTGGCAATCGAAATTAAATTCAAAAAATTATCTATTTGGCACTAATCGATAAAAATGATCAAACAATTATTGAACCTTCTTATCATCGACATTTCTAGTCAGTAGCAGATCTTCTTGAAGAAAGTTTTCCAAGGACCCAAAACAGTGTCGAAGGATGGCATCGACGTCTCCAAATAATTACTTCTAAGCCTCACCTTGGTGCTTATGAGTTAATAAAGCTACTAGGGAAAGAGCTTATTGTGGTCGACTCGCAGTACTCGTCTAAATGCTGGTAAAGAGCGTGCCAGTAAAAGTGAATATGTTCGTAGAACTAAACGATTGCAGTTAGTTTTAAAAGAAAAAAATTAAAAATCAAAATTAAATTTGTTTAAGGGGCTTGCCTATAATACGCGATTGAACTAATTTCATAATTTGTACTTTATTGTTTTTCATGTTGAATGAAATTTTTCAATTGAAAAAAAAATTGTAATGATTCTTTACTCGAAAAATCGCCTTTATAAGCACAATTTGATTAGCTTGCGATTGTGTGGAGTCGGAATTTTATTTAGTCGAGGTTTTATGCATTCAAAATTTTATGAAATCGGGATTTTAATTCTGTTTTATGTTTTCGAAATTTTATTCGAGATTTTGTGGAGAATCCGCTAGCATTAGCATTGGAGAAATCAAATATCGGAACATGCTTTAAATTATTTGTGGGGATCATTGAAAACTTCTGCTAAATCTGTGTGTAAGAAGGGAAATTCATTTGATTTTTTTATAGTAACTGAGCATTCTACCCGAATTTGAAATATATGTCACCAGCCTTTCGGAACTAGGAATATATCTGTGTCAACATCAATGCAAAACTCGTCATATAGAATAACATATTTTTCTGTTCGATTCGTTGTTCAACGAATGTATATCTCAGAGGTTGTATTGATCACTTCAGTTACATGCAATCCAGGAAATCCACCAGACCAAGCAGAGACTGGAGCAATACTGTTCACTGTTTTCTTAGGGAAGACTTTGTAAAACTGTGTTTTTGACCTTGTTCAATTAGTAAGGAGTATTCCAGGGCTGATATGACATGCTATAACATCATATTTTCGATACTTTATCGAATGTTATGTCTCTTTTTCCTAAACTTAAATTGGCTAATGTTTCCATCGCTATCGCAAGCAACAGGAATAAATATGAGCAGTAGTCCTTTCTCCAATTACGTTCAAGTATCGAAAACCAGTAATTAGATAATCAAAATGGAGTAGAAATATTACAATCTTTAAATTTAGTAGACTGGAAAATGTTATAAAAAATGAAACGTTGGTCAATTTATTCTAGAGAAGCGAGGCACAAACTTCGATAAATTATGAAAAATGTGATGTTATAACATGGCGAGCCCAGAGATCAAATTACAGTTGTTGACAGGGCTAATATACGAGTATTAAATGGAATTTACCCTTTTATCGTTTTTTCTTCTGAAAAGATGAATCATCGTAGCACCATATTATAGTTCGGCAGTTTAATCAGATATCTGTGCTATTGGGCTGGCTGGATGCCAACGGAGTAAGGAAAATGCTTGAATTCAGCTTCTGCGGACTTTAACTACACGAATCGCGACACTACAGAGTTAGAGCGTGTTATTACATGCCAAAAAATTTCGGATTTCACAAAAAGAACCAAGTAACGAATTTTAATATCCTGGAAATTGAACTATAAATTAAATGTTTATGGGGGAGCAAATTTTTCCGTAAACAAAATTCGACATCATTTTTATTAAATTGATACGCTAAAGAATTTACTTTTCCATTTCACTTTCGCAGTGATTACGTTACGATAGCTTTAAGCGCGTTACCACAAAAAATTAAACACGTCTATTAAACTGTGATAATTCCGGTAGCAGCAGCGATAGTAGTGGTAGTAGCAATTCGTTGTAATATTGTACCCATTGTATAATTATGACAAATGCTTATGAATGACTAATCACACCGCAAAAACAATAATAGTAATAATTGATTATGTCAATAAAACAATAGCGGAATAAATAAATTATAATCGAAAGTTTTATGTTTTGTGGTTTCTTGTCCAATTTTGTACCCGCTGTACATTTTAGCACAACTATGTTAGAAATAAATGTAGAATAAAAACTATAAACTTACCTATGAGAACTGTTATTGGTATTACCGTTGTTGTAATTACTATTGCTATTATTATTTAATAAAATTTCTCTTTCGTTTATCTCAAATAAATGATTTTGTGGTACCGTCGACATCGACGACGACGATGACGACGTTGTTACTGGTTTTCTACGAATAACAACACCTACATTTGATATTGTTGAAATATCTGTAGGTCTTAATATATGTTGTAGTTCTGTTGCTGTTGTATTCATTTTAACGTCATGAGGTTGCTGGCTTGTTACATTCTGGTCTTGATGTTGTTGAAACAGTGATGTGAAATTATTATTACTAATACTATTGTTAGTCTTACTATTATTATTGTTACTAGCCATATGTGGGGTTGCTGCAATATTCTGCAAAGAAATAAATAATAAAATCAATTTAAATTATTGTATTAAACACATTTCGTTCAGTGCAATTTATATATGGTCGTGAACATATACAGACCACGTCACAACAATACGTTTATTGAACCGCAGGAGGTACAGTGAATTAGAATTTAGCTGACATGATTTACAATTAAACACGTGATTCAGATCGGAATCCTGCGATACTCCGAAAACATTCAGATGCGTTTTGAATTTAAATTATTTAAAAACGTGTTGTTGTTGTAGTAAGTACATATAAATTTGAAAGTAGTTTTGAGTGTATGACTTGAGGCGGCAATTTTATTTTATATACATACTCGTATATAGTGTAGGATATACAAATTATTCTTGCGTGAATTAAAGGTCAATGTTTTGGTGGACATTTTATAATTCTTCGTTTTGCGTTTCTGGTTCATGAATTTGGATAATACGGTGGTGATTGCATAATCTGTGTGTATAAATATGTGCATAACAGCTTCAAAAAAATTACTTCCGTTCGGTTGTGATGCTCAGTATATTTAGATGTGTAGTTAACAAATGAAATGTGTCAAGATGAAGGCGAATTAATTATTTATCAACAATGTGTATACTATATGTCAGTAGACCAACATGGAAGTTATTTTCTATGGCAGTATGCCTAATTACCTAAGATTTCAAGTAAAAATTTCACACGCACAATGGGAACAACGTTTTTATTGCACAACTCACACTTTAAACAACAAACAACATTTATTGTACTGATTCATTAATTAAACTATTTTGATAAAATATTTTTTTACTCGTATCAATTATGACCATTCTAATTAGTTATATGGAATTGATATTACGCTGTACTGATAAACCGTTTCGTAATTAGGGATTTTTAGTGGGTTTCTGAGATTATTTAAAGCTGATGCATGCGATTTTTAATTGCACGCGTGCATCACAGGCAGAAAATACGTAAAAACTTTTATCGCGGCATAATTAATGTAAATTTATATGACCGGATGGAAACATAAAGAAGGGTGGGCATGAAATACAAAATCTACCCACGCCAATCCGAATCTATCTATCCAGAAGATCTGGATACGATTCAATGAACCGGTCACTCATTACTCCAAAAAAATATGACCGTCGTATTTCTGGGACAAGCATAATCTTTACGACCCATATTCAAATCACAGGTTGCAGATTCGCAGATAATTCGATGCAACTATAGTAACAATCCTACACTATTGTTTTAAACATTATGAACATTATCTGTCAACGATGTCTTATATGTGAGCAGGCTGAATCCACACACAGAAGAGGCTGCATTAGTTGATTATTTAAAATCCAATCTGAAATCTAGACGTGGTTGACTGTCATCTACTGCCCCAAGGGCCGGGATAAAACTAAACTAACGTTTGTTTCGTTTAAGCTTACTTTGGAGAGAAGTTTCGCAATACAAGTTTTGTCACCTTCGTTTTCACCTCCGAGATTAATATCGAATCTGTCTCGCTGAATTGGTACAGCATCTTGAGATTTTACAGAACACGTGAAAGGGGTGGAGGTGTTTCAATTTACTATAAAAAATGCTTTAATGGTAAAACTTCAGTTTTTATGGCAGAAATGATATTACCATTTATAACTGTACTGATCGTAGTTTGCTACAATCCATCAAACCCCGTGCAATCCGATTTTGATGATTTTCAGGAATTCCTATCCTCGCATATTTTAAATTATTATCATTTTAAAATTGCTTGCGATATAAACTGTAATATACATATGCTTATAAATTTCATAATCTTTTAAAAGTCAACGATTTAGTTTCAGTCCCGTTCCCACCTACTCATTACCGTACATGGCTTGATTAAGACATTGTCTCAGAGCCAAATTACTTTACCATTTCTCAAAGTCAGATCAAAGCGTGTTAAACTGGACTACAAGCTTATCCATGACTATAGTCAGTAAGATGCTGTAAAGATAATGAATTACTTTTCTGACATTAACTGGAGCTTTCTGCATGCGTCTGATGATGTCAATTCCCTCTTCAAATGATTTTATGATTCCTTGTATTATATTCATGACAATTGTGTGCTAACCAAAAAAATAGTTAATTGCCAATCGGCTGCCCCATGGTTTAATTGTAATGTTGCTAACAGTATGCTTGTGAGGGATCATGCGCACGCAAAGTACAAACAGGCGATGTGTGGAACCTAGAATTATATCGTAAAGAGCGCAATAGGGTAACTAACTTGATAAGAATTTCCAAATAAAAATATTTTTTTGGAAATAGTAAATTAACCATGAAACGAATTTGGTGCAATTTCAACCATATTGGATTGGGGACTAGTAGGTCTGGTGTTTCTACTGAGTTTGACCCTTCAATTATCAACACTTACGTGTATCTTATTAAATCAAATTCATCCGGTCACGATAAAATAAACTTAAAATTTCTAAAGAATATTTTACCATATATTGTATCACTTTTGACATACCTGATTAACAGTTGTATCAAGCGTTCTGAATTTCCTGAAATCTGGAAAATGAACACTGTGATTCCGATTGTAAAAAACGGGTATCGATTCTTTGGATAATCTTAGACCGCTTAGTTTAGTTTCCATTTTATCTAAAGAATTCGAGATCATTCTTCGTCATCAAATCAACCAAGGCATTCGACTCTTTGAACCATGTTTTGTTACTACAGCAGTTGATGCTTTTCTTTAATTTTGACAATAGAGCACTTAAACTTATGTTTAGCGACTTAACATATAGATATCAAAAAGCCATTTGAAATGGATACGAATCAGTTCCTGAGCGTATACATGTAGGTGTATTCCAAGGAACGATACTTGGCCCAACTCTGTTTTCACTTTTTATTAATGACTTACCACAAACAATAAAATACCCCGAATATCACATGTATGCTGATTGATTGTCAAATTTATCTTTGTGGTACTAGTGAAAATATATTGGAAACCTTTAACAATATTAATTTGGTTCTATCCAATGTATTGGCTTGGTCCAAATCTCACTGAACATTGCTAAAACGTAAGCAATTCTGATTTATAAAATAAATTTCCCAATGATACCCGATATCTTTATTGATGGTGGGAAGATTAAGTTTGCGAATCATGTTAATAATCTGGGAATTTGTATAAATGGAAGGTTCACCGGGGATTCACAAGTTGTTAATGTTTGTGGTAAGATCAATTCTACTTTGTATGGTTTGAAGCATCATAAAATATCTGCCCTAAAAATGTTCGAATTTTGTTGGTTAGATCATTAGTGAATCCCCACTTACTATATTGAGAATTTCTTTTTTTAAGATCATGTGACTCTACCTCAATTAGCAAGTTACTTTGCATAATACCGTTAGATATGTTGATGACTGAGAAAATTTGAGCACATATCAGCTAAGTTTAAAGAATTGTTTGGTTGCACTATGATTCAATTATTTTACTTTAGAGTAATGCTCTTTAATAATCGTGTTCCTCCATATTTATAACGGGTGATTTTTTAAGAGCTTGAGAACTTTTTTTTAAAAAAAACGCATAAAATTTGCAAAATCTCATCGGTTCTTTATTTGAAACGTTAGATTGGTCCATGACATTTACTTTTTGAAGATAATTTCATTTAAATGTTGACCGCGGCTGCGTCTTAGGTGGTCCATTCGGAAAGTCCAATTTTGGGCAACTTTTTCGAGCATTTCGGCCGGAATAGCCCGAATTTCTTCGGAAATGTTGTCTTCCAAAACTGGAATAGTTGCTGGCTTATTTCTGTAGACTTTAGACTTGACGTAGCCCCACAAAAAATAGTCTAAAGGCGTCAAATCGCATGATCTTGGTGCCCAACTTACCGGGCCATTTCTTGAGATGAATTGTTCTCCGAAGTTTTCCCTCAAAATGGCCATAGAATCGCGAGCTGTGTGGCATGTAGCGCCATCTTGTTGAAACCACATGTCAACTAAGTTCAGTTCTTCCATTTTTGGCAACAAAAAGTTTGTTAGCATCGAACGATAGCGATCGCCATTCACCGTAACGTTGCGTCCAACAGCATCTTTGAAAAAATACGGTCCAATGATTCCACCAGCGTACAAACCACACCAAACAGTGCATTTTTCGGGATGCATGGGCAGTTCTTGAACGGCTTCTGGTTGCTCTTCACTCCAAATGCGGCAATTTTGCTTATTTACGTAGCCATTCAACCAGAAATGAGCCTCATCGCTGAACAAAATTTGTCGATAAAAAAGCGGATTTTCTGCCAACTTTTCTAGGGCCCATTCACTGAAAATTCGACGTTGTGGCAGATCGTTCGGCTTCAGTTCTTGCAGGAGCTGTATTTTATACGGTTTTACACCAAGATCTTTGCGTAAAATCTTCCATGTCGTCGAATAACACAAACCCAATTGCTGCGAACGGCGACGAATCGACATTTCACGGTCTTCAGCAACACTCTCAGAAACAGACGCAATATTCTCTTCTGTACGCACTGTACGCATTCGTGTGGTTGGTTTAATGTCCAATAAAGTAAACTGAGTGCGAAACTTGGTCACAATCGCATTAATTGTTTGCTCACTTGGTCGATTATGTAGACCATAAATCGGACGTAAATCGCGAAACACTTTTCGAACCGAACACTGATTTTTGTAATATAATTCAATTATTTGCAAGCGTTGCTCGTTAGTAAGTCTATTCATTATGAAATGTCAAAGCATACTGAGCATCTTTCTCTTTGACACCTTGTCTGAAATCCCGCGTGATCTGTCAAATACTAATGCATGAAAATCCTAACCACAAAAAAATCACCCTTTATGAGAAAATAAAATTTTGGTCTAATCGAAATGGTAAAGTAATAATTCTTGTTAACCGTATAATCTGCTGAGAAAATGTTTTCTCCGATGATCCGAACCAGAGCAGAATTTTCACAAAATTTTTATTTTATCGTCGCGAGTTGCTTATGTTTCGTTCAGCCCGCGCTCCGGACAAATCCCAAGGATCTCGTGACAAAAAATATAACCGCCTTCAGTGATGTTGTTCCTTTAAAATTTAAAATATGTTGCGGCAAAAATAGTAGTAGTACTCGTACCACAATAATATGCCACACATATTCGTATTTCTTACGCTAGACGAAATCTTGCCTAATCTTAAATTATAATATTACTATAGTAAGAAACACTATAGCAACTATCATTTTGTTTGTCGTTAAGTTAAATGTACTGTCCGGCAAGACGAATTTAACATTTTAATGCGGCAATAATAACAGTAGTGAAATCAATCATCAGTAGTTTCCATAGTATTCTATTTAATAATTTTATTACTTTCAACGGAATAGTGATAGTGGTAAGCATTGTACCAACATATCACACTTGTAGAACAAGGAATTCAAAAAGCAATCCATTTATTCCCATAATGGAGATTAAAAAGGCTTAAGAATGCCACAAATTGAACGCCCGAAGCCCTAGCGAAAAGTACCATATCCAGGTAATTACCACATGGTATTACCTACCAGATTATATCAACACTGCAACTGACCTCACCAATGCGATAATAGACTATCAAGAGCTGGGAAATTTGTTTAACAAGGGCCAAGCGAATAAACGTTTGGTCGTTCACCGGGATTTCAAGCCACTTTACAAACCCAGAGAAAATCTTCTGCGCCCTGTATACAAACCACAGAAAAATTCGATTTGTCGCGCATCTGTTTCAGGGAAAACCCTATAACTAATTCGTAGCAGTATCTTAACCAAACTAACAAATGAAATTGTCCAATTATCAGACTTGATAGTCTGCCCGGTCTTCTTTTATAGGTTGATGTGGCGCTGCTATTGCTTTTTATAGAAATGAGTAAGAAATACAAAAACAACTTAATATGGCCACCGCTTCCCTGGCATTCCAGGAAACGAGTTAGTCGATCTCGCGTGAGGTAAAGTGCAAATAGCATCTTTACTGTCCTCGAATCCAGCATGGCTTATTTCAAAGAGCCACTTAAATACAAGAATTATGCATTGGGTGAAAAACAACGTCGCTGCGTCAATTAGATCCAAAAACTTGGTGTATCAAAAACTCTGCCATTAAGATCCATAGTATGGTAAAGAATAGGATAGGGCCCATTTAACGGCTGTTACTTGGAAAAATAAAATTATCCTCAATGAATGATTCTGCAACTCAGCATATACTTTTCACATGTCACACTCTAGCTCTCAAAATATTCAAATTCCTCAAAGCCTATCTATGTACTATACAATTGCCCAACACAAAACTAATTGTTTTGCCTGAAATAGTGGCATTTTTCTTGCAATAAAATATTCATTTTACGTTGAAGGTTAAATGGGATGCTGCATTCGTACGTTTTACCAGTGCACCTAGAATATTCACTGTAATCAGTTCTACAGTCAGTTTAGTTAATTATGGTAAATATTTTAGTATAGTATAGTTTAGTATTTTATAGTATTTTTTTTTAGTTTTGTTTTCGTGAAACGCCATTCGTGGTAAAGAAAGCGGTAAATTTTGAATAACTAACAATTAAAAATTATAATTCGAAACTTTGTTAACAAATAATTTATCACATTATTGCAAAAATATTAATTTAACATTTTATTAAATAATTATGTACGTACATGTAAAATTTGTTTGCTAAACAAAAAAATACATCCATCTCTTTCAAACCATACTACTTTAGACTTTTATTTTTAATATTTTCATTATGTTTTGATTATTAGTTTTTACGAACATATCCGCTGTCTACAATTCAGAAAAGAAACCGTAGACTTACATTTAATGACGTATCAAGCAGAATTGCCTGGTACTCTACGTGCGAATGTTTTACCAGTGCACCTAGGATACTACAGGCCACACTGCTTTAAAAATTTTGCTACATGACGTCATTTTATGTGGTCGGTTCTTTCTTTGCTATAATAGGCAGCAATAAAATTAAAAATATTGTTTTTGTTTGTGTTTAAGCTGTCATATTGATAAACAAAACTTGTAAACAACAAGAAAAATATTTTAATAAATTTTAAATTTTTATAAGCTATTAGTAAGTATTAATTCATAATATTATTATAAAATTATACATTCTAAATTGTGTTAAATAAATAAACATCTACGAAATATTGAAATTTGTAAACATTTCGTGTAATTTACAAGTAGACATAACCTTACTTTTAGCACTCGTATAAATATTTTATTTTCTGTTTATTTTCGTTTATTTTTTTATGAACATGACTGCCGCCTACAGTTCAAAGAATAAACTGTAGGCATAAATTTGGTGACATAGCAAGCAGTGTGGCCTGTAGTAAAGGGTTATCCAATTCGAGGTTGATAAAGTAGAAATCTGTATACCGACATCTGTCAAAGATAAACGTCAAGTACGCTGTCATTTATTTAGTTGACATTCTGCCATTTAAGAATATGGAGCATTTAACATACGCAAATTGGGTGTTGGAAAAACAGGCCGTCAATGCTGATTTTTCGAACAAAATTTTCTTCAGTGATGAAGCTCATTTTTCGCTTGGTGGATACGTTAATAAGCAAAACTGTAGAATTTGGGGCTCAGAAAATCCACAATTGATTGTAGAGAAGCCATTACACCCGGAAAAAGTCACTGTTTGGTGCGCATTGTGGTCTGGTGCTGTGATTGGGCCGTATTTTTTTGAGAACAACCATGGACGAACCGTTACCGTCAATTCTGAGCGCTAAGGCCGCATGTTAACCGATTATTTTTTTACGAAAATCGAAGATTATGATCTTGACGATATGTGGTTCCAGCAGGATGGAGCAACCAGTCACGTAACACGAGCAAATCGAGATCTTTTGCAAGAGAAATTTCCTGGACGTTTGATTTCGCGATTGGCTGATGTCAATTGGCCTCCAAGATCCTGTGATTTAACGCCTTTGGATTTCTTTTTGTGGGGCTACGCGAAAGATCGTGTTTACGCAAACAATCCTCAAACTCTTGACGAATTGAAAACTAATATTCGTAAGGTAATGGCCGAGATACCGCCCGAAATGTGCCGAAAAGTCATTGAAAATTACCGCAAAAGAATCAAGGCCTGTAAGAAGTCCCGTGGATGACATTTGAATGATATCTTGTTTAACTAAAAATGGCAAGGATCAATCTGTAAAATGAAGTAAAAATTACAATACATTCCGAATATTTTGTGTGTTTTTTTTAAGTTTACTTTATCAAGCTTGAATTGGATAACACTTTATTTTGGGTGCACTGGTTTTACTCAGTAACTTTTGTTTTCATGATAAATGATTAATATAAAACAATAGAATCAACGACTACTAATTTATTTACGGAAAAATTACTGAATTGTTAATTTAATGTTACGTGTGTAATTTTTTTTTTGCTATTGCGAGGTTGATTTATTTTACTATTACAAATCTATTTTAGTCTTGCAAGGACTATGAATTATAAAATAACTGAGGCAATGTGTTTTTAAGATATAAATGTCCAAAGCACTGACGATAACCTCACTCAAGTTCACCAAATGGTGCTAAACCACCGTCGAACTAAAGATAAAGAGAGAGAGAGAGAGCGAGAGAGAGAAGAGGCTACGAATATGTCCAAAGAACGTGTTTGTCACATATTGAATCAAGATTTAGGCATGAGAAGACGGTCCACGCGTTGGGTTACGCGTTTACCTACTTTGGACCAGAATCGTGTTCGAATGAACATTTCCAACGCTCTGTTGGTACAGTTTAGGTGCAATAAATCAGAGCTTTAGCACCGGCTTATTGCTGTTAATGAAACTTGGATACACTATTACACTCCAGAATAAAAAATACAGTAAAAATAGTGGACTGCCAAGAGGTAGTCGGCTCCAAAAAAGGGAAATGCTGTGATGGCGATTGTTTTCTGGAATAGTCATGGAGTTATTTTAATCGATTGGCTTGAGAGAAGAAAGAGAAGAGAGAAATTTGTGACAAAAGGCCACAATTGCAGAAAAAAGTCTTGCTCCACCAAGACAATGTGCAGTCTAGCACATTGTCTTGGTGGAGCTAGCCAGCGGTTGCCATGTCAAAAAATCACGAATTACGGTTAGAACTGCTTGACCACTCTCGTTACTCACTAGATCTAGCCCCAAGCGATTTTTTTTGTTCCCTAATCTAAAAGTTTTACTCGGAGTACAATGGCTTTCGTAGAATGAGGAGGCCATCACCTTCGTGAACAACTATTTTGGAGAGAAAGAAACCGAGTACTATTTGGACGGGTTGCAGAGATTGGAGCATCGCTGAGAGAAGTGTATTGGCTTACTAGGAGACTATGTAAAGAAATAGAAATAAATTTGAAGAAAAAATGTCTTGTATCTTTGTGAGGTCGGAGACTTTTCAGACAGCCGTCGTACATACAAAAATTGAAAATGAATAAAATAATTTTATCATGTATTATTAGTTTGTATCAATATGATCAAGTAACACGTTTCCGATGAAAGTGCATCCAGAGTTAGGTGTTTGTTTTCAAAGGAGCAAATATTATATTGTTTGTACCTTGTTGAATATGGAGGTAAGGGAGCTTCATTTTCATGGAATGATTTGCTATGAGCATAATCCCAGTCAGTGTGTTTTACAGGAATATTAGAATTTTTTATATGCGTTCAATTCTTTTGACGTGCACATCTCACATCTCACATAAGTGAGTTGACATCTCACATAAGTGAAATATAGTTAGCATAACGTTTGTATATACATCCTTGAACTCTCTAATCATTTAACAAAGCCAAACATGCAGTTCGCTTTAGTAAAACAGTTATCGATACTTTTTTGGTATTTTATGATGCTATAAAAGGCCAAATGCCTTACTGAAACCCGCGTAAGCCACACCTACGACATTTATCAGTTTAGTTTGTTACTTTAGTTTATTACTTTGGCAACGCACAAATCTTCTTTGCCTGATTTAAAAAATATGCCGGTCGACCAAGAAGAATGAGTATTTATGGTGTTTTGTTGAAATCAGGCACATGTCTTCTTAAAGTTGTATTTGATATATTGCCGGTGTTCTGATCTTTTCGGTATACAATAGGTGGTGTTAAACATAATGTTCAAAGAATTGTGTCTGTTATCATTCATCACAAATGGATTAATTGGTTGAATAACATTTAGCGCATCTACTTCATTGGTGAATACAAGATCTAAAAATCTACTCAGATTATTTGCAATACTGTTAATCAGACTTTATGTTGAATATGCAATTTAAAGAAAATTAAAATCACCAAGTACCAAAACCAAAATGACTTCATTAATCTAATTAAGGCATGCCGAATATATATAATCGTTTGAATTGGGCGGTCTGTACTGTGTATCTGTGTGGATGAATAAATAACTGGTTGATTTTAATTTTCATGGAAATCTGCTTCGTTCCTGATGGTAAAAATTTAGCTGCACACTCTCTAGTTTAGAAAGCATCCCTATTGAAACGCCGCCGTCATTTCAGTTATTAAATTATATTTCTAGCTTATTCTATTTTTAACGAAAGTGTTGTCAAACTTAAATGGATGTTTTTAATTATTCGCAGACCAGGAAGCAATAATTCCAAAAAACTAAAAACTTTTTAGGTAGCGCCATTGCGCATTAAACTAAGTCAGAAAAATTTTCGACCTTGAGATAGTGTAGATAGAGTGAACCTTATTTTCGAAAGTTCCAATATCTAACGGGACACCCCCTAGAAATAGGGGTTATGCTAAAAACTTAAACAGAACAAATATTGGGTCGATCGGAGGTTGTTTAGAGGTCGCGACTTGAGCGCGAAGTTCGTTAAAAACTGTATTATGTTCAATTTTTCACTTTCAAACGAACAGAAAAATTATTTAAACATTTTTCGCAGCCTAAATAAAAATTGTGTTAAATAGAGGAGATAATTACCTTTCCAAAACACCAAAGATATCGAAAAACGGTTAACAAATAGCGAGATTATTGCCAAATTTCTAAAATACAAAAACAAGACAAATTATTACTATTTTTTTATTATAAATGCATAATGTTTCTTCTATACAATGATATTACGAATTAATTTGATGAAAATAATTAATCTAAGATGATCTTCTACCCATTAAGGATGTTTTGGTATATGTTGAAAACTTGTGTGTGTGTAGTCCTTTACGACTTGTAGTAAATATTTCATGCCTTCTTCATTTCTTGTTAATTTCTTATTAAAATCCTGTAGTAACACAACTCCACGTTCTGCGATTTCATTTACGACTTTTGTTTGACAGATAATCTTCATTCCGTTCTTGAAATTATCATCCTGAGGCTACATATCCGAATCTTTGTTTAAGAAGTCTGTGGAAATCTTGAACCGTTTAAAAAAATCGCCAGTTTTGGTGTAACAAAATCTGCTAATTGTTTCGACATGAATGTTTCCACATCATCAATTTTCAACATCCCTCATCATATCCAACTGTTGCACCATTCTTCTTTTCTCTGCACTATACAGAAGTTTTTGTCGGGAAAAGAGAATTCGATGCTTTTGTCGGACAAATACCGCAATTGACCACATATTTTATTTAGTAGAGCCATCGACAACTTTTCGCCATGTGTTTTGTAGAAATAAATATCACGTAAATAGTTCAAATCCAGCTTTGGTGCTTTAGCGCTTTAGTGCAATGGAACTAAATTTTCACATAAAATCGTACGACAAAAATTCAAATGTCCCGTAAATTCTTCTGTTCTTGCGGCGTTAACTTAAATTCTTCACTAAAGATAAATAATTTCAATACATAAATGGGTTTGGACATCGAGCGAGAATGATGCATAGGCCCTGGCAGACGGAAACGGATTTCCAATAATTCTTTGTAATCATTCCGAGCATGTTCCTTTGCCAATTTGTTCTTACAAAAAACCGCTAATCACATCATTTAATTGTATATGAACGTTGGGGTCATCTATGCCTGCTTTGGAATTATCCTTATTCAAGGAATTCTAGTCATTCTTGAATCTCACAAATAACGGAACATTTACTCCTGATGTATTGCCCATTTCTGATTCAATTGCAATGCGCAATTTAATTTCACATATGTGATATCGACAAGGAAGGTATAATAAACTTCATTCCAGTATTTGAATATATTGTATCGAAGTAAGCCGCCACGACATCGTCAGTTACTTTCCAATCGATTAAGCTTTGGAAAACAGCCTCCGCCATTTCCAAACCAATTGCTCTTGATATTTTGGAAATGCTCAATAATTTTTCTCCATCTATATGGGAAATAATCACCGGCAAACGATTCACTGTCTCTGTTCCAGATAACACCGGAAGTAATTTTCCATCCCAATGTACTACGCCTGTTGTAAACTTGAATGTCGATTTAACTGATGCTATTTCTACTCTATTTGTCTCACGAAGACGCCTCAGTATTGTTCGATTCAAAACGAGTTCATCAATAGAATGTCCAATACTTGCTGCACGATCGGTAATCTTCCACTTATGCAAAGCTGGCAATATTCCAAGAGTAATGAAACATTTGTTTCCTCTAGGGGCCCATTCTGCGCTTAGCATAGGCAAATCAATATTTTCAAAGCTCATTTCGTTATCAGATATCCTTTATCTGACACTCTCCGATGACGATAATAATGCTTGTGAGTCTATTGGAATTGATTTAAGTTTTTCTTCAAGATATCTTCGTCTACGACTTTTTTTGTGCCTCCATACGTTCCGATTTCCATTTTTCTTTTTCAATTTCATATTGTCTGGATCAGGCATTGGTATGTGCGATATCGAAAATATCATACCAGTTTACTATTAAAATTTCTCTTTCACGGTAAACTTTTGAAGGTATATTTTTATTCCTTAGAAGATTTTTCCACTCATAATGCAATTGTTCCAATTTTTCAATGGAGTTGTTACTTTTTCATTGGAATTTGTTCTTTTGACCAAAAAATAGACACTTCCTGGATTGTCAGAGCTGCATTTTCACGAATTATTTTACAGTATGGTGATTGTAAAAAATGACACAACACTTGCTTTTTAGAGGGTAACTTAGCACCGATAGTTTGACAGTACCCATGGCCAAGAAGATACATTTCTGTAGTGGAATAATTATGTAAAGTTCTTATGACTCATACGGTTTGTTATGGCATCATAAAACACTCCATTGTTAATTCGTCATATCTCTTTTTTTTTTTTTTTTTTGTAATTTAGAAGATAAATTGCAGGATTGAAAAACAATCGTTTCGAAAATTGGCAATAAGCTTGGTTAACCGATTTTCGACATCTTTGAAGAAAAGAATAGAAAAGAATAAAAACCCGTAAACCATCTTCGATTGACCCAATATATTTCCTATTTAAGTTTTTAGCATAACCTCACTTTTCTAGGCAGTGTCCCGTTAGATATCTCTACATTTTTTCCTCGCCATACAAACAAGGACCACTCTAGTGTAGAAAATACGATTTTTTGAAATTTTGTCTTCTACGGCTTACAAATACATAGCTTCATCATTATTATTGAGATATATCGTAAAATTTAAAAAAAAAACGTCCTTTGGACGGATATCCCAACCCACAAATGGTCGAAAAATGTTAAAAATGTTAAACCTCCAGATCACTAAAAAAAATATTTCATATTTTTAGACGGAAAATTGCAAAGCAAAGAGAGCCCCTCATTGTTAGTTCGAACTAAGAATTGCTAAGGCCAAGAAATTCGCAATGTACTAATTTGAAATATCCATTGAAGGTAATAAATAGTAAAATGTCATCAAGGTTTATAGATTCACAGAAGATGAAAATTCTCAGAATTTCGACCAAAGTTAATAAATTTTATTTATAAATAAAGTGTGTCACTTTCAGTGTTCAATTGTTGAATATTGCCTCGGTTAATATTTAAAGGACATTTGAATGGTTGCAATTTCTCTTAAACTTCAAGAACTTCATTTAAATTTTATCTATTGTAAGTCTTAGTTTGATAGTAATTTATTTGAGATTTATTACACCCCTGATGCGTCAGGATCTCTGAGTCACGTATAAATCATTACCGATAATGATCGTATTAAAATACAAAACCCACAAAAACGTGAACTTGAAGCATCGTCTGCTAAATTAATACTATTTCCTAGTGCGCTTACCGTTTACCAAATTTTACAATAACAACATCTGAACTTTTAATGATGTAAGCGTTTTTGTATGCGCGTACGTATAGAGTACATAATTCAAAGAACTTAATAGTGATACATTAATATCGTACATAAGATAAATCTCTGTATAGAAAAAAACCTAATGTTACCAAAAAAAAAATCACTTAACGTTTTTGTTGTTGTTATTTAATGCATCTAAAAATAAATCTTGATCTAATAGTTTCGTAACATGCGCACCATAACCAAAACCAACGAAAACTATCAAATTTAAACTTTAAAACAAAAAAATATCTTAAATGTTCGACCAAAAGTACAAAACAAGAAGTTAAGCTTAAAATCAATTAAACATTTCATATACTTACATTCATGTAATGGTTGGGTGTACTGCTATTATTGCTACTATCATTATAACTATTCGTACTGATATTATTGCTGTTGTAATACTCGATCGATTTACTAGGACTTGGATGTAAAAAACTTCCCGCTTTCGACGATGACCATCGTGATGATGATGTTTGTACGGTTTGTGCGCGCACCACTTGCAACGATCCCGATGATGTGTGAGCTTTTAATATTTCTAATTGTTTACGTTGAGAGTGCTGTATACCATTTGGTGTTGATATATTTTTTGAGTCAATAACCTAAAACAAAAAAAAAAAATGTTAATGTAAATAAATAATGATTTGTGGTGTGTATATAGGTAAAATAATAATACGTGTATGTACGAAAATAATAAGACAACACACATAAATGGTGTGATACAAATCTTGAGTAACGAAATAAAAAAATGTCTATTGATTAATGTGTGTAGGCCAATTTTGAATTTTATGGTGTCGTTATGTCTGTCAATGCCTTTATGTATTTTAATTGTAGTTTTATGATATAGTTTGTTAAATTAAATGGCAACAACAAACACAAAATTGTAATTACTTATATAATCATTTATGGTGAAATAATGGACAAAAAAATTGCTCTCTGAACGTTGCAATTCGAATATGATCGTATGGCTTTGTACACATACGTTGGATTTCAATGTGTCTCGATTTCTTGCGGTTTATTTCCAATATTCATTTTTGGTGTGCACTTAACGAGTAACATTTAATTTTAAGTGATTAACACATTTTTAATGTATATGGTTTGGCGGTTTGTCTTATCAACACGAAAGATATTTGATCACCGCAGTCTATGTAAGAGGCCGAATTGTGGTTATATGCAGTGTGACCTCGAGTGGAATTGTGGTTTTGTTCATAAACGCCACATTATAACATCATCGGGAGGGAACGATCTACGCAAAATAATCAAATATGAAATTGCTATAAAATAATCACGATTGCTGACAAGTAAAATTTTGTTAACAAAATCTGAGATCAAAATATTTGATAAAATATGTTTGTGTAACGCGTAAACCGCGATCTTCAATTTTTTTAACTAATTTAAATTAAGTCATCAAGAACCAGATGAAGCCATAATTTTATAATTTTAAAATGATCACGATTTATTATCAAGCGATGATCTTACTATTTTATTTTACAAAATATTGGAGTTTTTACATATTTATTGCTAATAATTTTTTGTTCAACACTCCAAAATCAGGTGGTAAGCCCTAAACAATTTGCTTTCTACACTTAATAATTTGTTAAATAATTTATATTAGCACTTTTGTTTTTATATCAAACGAAATTTTGTGTGTCTGTAATTTATTATTCGGGGCGAATCACCGTTTACTTTTACTTTCAATTACAGTGTAAAGTAAAGAGTATAGTAATTATGAATGTCGATATATCACCGAAGATCACAAGGTGGTTTCCCAATCAATCTCTGTGCAGGCGCTCCACAATTATAAACATATTTCACCTTCTATATAAATTAAATAGTCCTAATCATTTTTGAGAAAATTGATCCACTGGAGGAAAAGCTTTTTATTTCTTCCTAATATTTTGACAAGTGAAACATACGAAAAAAGCGAATAGGAACAAAAAATCATAAGTGAACTTAATCTCGTTAGCTGTGTGTCACCAAAATTTATTTAGAGTTTTGGAACTGAATGTTGTTTAAAGATCTTACAATTTTCGCGTTCTAGTTTTTTTTATCTACAAAATTTAGTTATGCAGTGTGTTCCGATCGAGTAAATTGACTAAACCAGATTAAAACCTGAAGTTTGCAAAATCTAAAAGCAGATATTACTAAACAAAGATTCTTAATCAAAGATGCCACACAAGCATGTTTGTTAATTTAGATGTAAATTAATAATTAATGTCATCAGAACCTAACCTCGTACATTGATTTTTCGCTGGTCACCTAGTGGTCACTAGCAAAAATTTCAATTTTTAGTTTGTTATATGTGTATGTGTGTTATTTAATGTCTTGATGTTTGAATGGGTTATATAAAGCAATAGCATACAAAATTTCGATATTAAATTTGTACATATTATATTGTGGACCTGACACCAAGTTTTCGGCAAATGGCACACTGTGCCTAATAGTTGAGTATAACTTGCAAAATAATTTTTATTCACCGAAGTATATGCTGTCGATATTTGATAAATCTCAGTTAATTTTGTAATTTGCAATTAAATATTAATACTGATTGCTTGACATCGATTTTTTTTTGCTGAATTTAGGACAAGCTAAATTGATGGTAGGTTCGTACTAGTAGTTTATAGATGGCAATAAACAAACTACGTCTGACGTTTAACTAAATTTGATCAATTTCCAAATTATTTCGAACCGGTTGTAGCTAAATATGAACTAATTTTGCAAGTCCAACTATCAGGCATGTTTTGATTTCTGAACCTTCCTGAACGCGTAAATGCTTAAGTTGTACTCTGTTTCGACCATTTCGGTCCGTGCTATGGCCAAACATTTCTTAGGAGCCAGTTCTTTAGTTCTGACGAGAAGCTTATAATATTTTGGTGACCCTGGCACTTACCGAAATGGTCCATATAGCGTATAACTTAAGCACTTACGTGTTCAATAGTTGAGACATTAGTCGGAAATTTAGACAACAAAATTGGTGGCAGGCACATAGCATAAATTTTTTATGTTTTAAGGATGCTAGTGGTCAAAAATAACTGAAAGAACTAACTCAAATTAGTTTAGTCAAAAATTTTCCATCAAAGCGAAAATTGCCTGACTTCAGGACAACATTACAGTGTTTATTGAAAAACAAATATCTTTACTTTTATGACCCCATTAGAACAAAGAACACATTTTTAATAGTTTTTAAATTGAAATAAATTTAAGTTGTGTAGATACTTAGATTATATTATAGACCGACTACTAACTATTGTTTCGAGCTAACCTAATCCGTTGTAATGTGTCATGTCTAACCATTATTTACTTAGTTTCGGAATGAGATATTTTTCACATCCTGACGCATTTGAGTGTTAACAACGGCGAACAAATCAAACATAGAGAATGCTAACACCAATAATATTCAAAAACATCTAGTTTTCATTTAGTTTTCTGTTGGTCATAGCAACATTTAGTTGGCGGGAACAAATTTTATTCGGTTCTATCCAAAGGCATTATACAATATAAATAGACATAAAACGTTTTTTCTCCATATAAAATCGTCTATATTACATGCGTGATCAGTTCAAACGGGATGCATGATTTTTAAAATCGATACTTTGTCGGAAATAAAACAAAATTAATAAAATAATTTAAAATAATTAGTCCATATGTAATATTAAAGTCTGGTTCTATCACTATAAACGTCATCTCTGACAATTTATAAGCCAATTAAGTGACAAACTTGGCATTTTCGTGAATGACTGCTCCGTTGCTACCTTAAAACCATATGAGAAGATAAAGTATATTGTAGTGTGTTTTGAGTATGGCATTAGTAATATATGCTCATGCGCATTACACCCTGATAAAGAGAAAATTTATTAAAATTGCTGACGTTTTTGTCATGACACAGTGACAAAATGAGTTGACAATTGTATTGTACACTCAATTGAACAAAACAGAGAGCATAAAATGATTTTACGTACATTTTGGTGTTAATAGTTTTGAGTGTTAAAATACAATTTTGTCACGACATTGTTTTGTCGTGAAGAGAATGAGTGAAGACCGAGCATAATACTACAGGCAACTAGTTTCTTAACTATAGTTTCGAGTTAACCAGGACTTCGTTGTAATGTATCGTTACTAACCATGACTTCCAACTAAATTTTGTACATGTGTTTTGGAATGAGATATTTTTCTCACTGAGAGGCAGGCTCACAACGCCGAATATAACAAAAAAATGGAGTGAGAGACTGAGTTTTTGAGTTTTCTGTTTATCATTGAGATATTTAAGTTGCTGGGAACAAAGGTTTTTCTCTCATTGGAAAAATAATTTCTGACAATTTCAAAGCCAATTAAATGTCAATCTTGGCATATTTATCAACGCCTACTACATTACTATTTTAAAGCAAATAAGAAAATAAAAGAAATGTTAGGGCATCTTGAGTTCTCATCTGGAAAATCAAGGTACCTAATATTACCGTTATGAAAGTAGTAAAGCCCGATCCTCACGATTGGGCATTGGTACCAATGTTGGTTCACAGTCCTCTATTTGTCAACATTGGTGACGTGCGTTCAACATTGGTGACCCTACAAGCCCAACATTGGTTATATGTAAATATCACACGGATGAAGATGACCTTGAAAGCGAAACCAATTGGAGACTACAGAAATCCAAGAGAGGAAATAAAAAACCATCCCAAGCAAGAGGAAAGCTGAATCATCACCAGAAGTTGAGCCAATTCAAACCCACATTAAAACTGCCAATGCAATTACTGCACCAAAAGTGCATGAGCCAGAAAAGAAGAAACAGGTTCGACCGCCGATCAATATTCTAGGAATAACAAATCACGGTAGTATTCAGAAACTGATGAAAAAGTTGTACGAAATGACTACAAAGTAATATCGCTCAGTAATAATATTTGGAAAATAAACACAACAGAGCCTGAAGATTATAAAGCCCTAGCTAGCAAATTAAATTCTGTTGGTCACCAGTGGTATACCTATACGAGGATAAAAATGATCGATCAGTTAAAGTAACGGCAAGAGGTCTCCATCCAACTTGTTCAAAAGATGAAATTATTGGACGACCTGCAAAACAAAGGCCTGAAAATAATCGATGCAGTCAACATCATCAAGAGAGACGAGAAAATAGGGCAGGAAATGTTGAAATCATGAGAAGAGGACTCCCACTTTTCATGCTAACCTTCGACAATCAATAAAAAATCGAAAATATTTATAATATTAAGGCTATCCTCAACCTCAAAGTTAAAACAGAAACACCGAGAAAGGTCATTCGACTAATACTGCAATGTAAAAACTGCCAAGATTATAATCATACACAAAAGTACTGCCATCGCGAAGCAAGATGTGTTAAATGTGCAGGAAAATACGCTGGAAACGACTGCACAGTTTCCCGAAATACAACACCAAAGTGTATCAACTGTAAAGAACTACAGAAAATGAGAGATAAATCACGCAAACCAGATACATCAAGATATGTACAATCTACAAAAAAACCACGGACCACAATCGTCAACTCCTAATCGAAACATACAAAGAGGGTGAGTAAATGAAAACGTTACTTATGCATAAATAGTTCAGCAAACAGAGCAGAAACAGTTAAAAGTGGATCTCGTTTTACAGGACATACTGAGAAATGTAGAGAGCCTCAACAAAAGACTTATCTCGCAGGAAATGAGTCTGCAGAACACACTATATAGAAGAAATGAAATCACAAACTAGTTTCAATAAAAGAGTAGAAGGAAACCTTGATCGAGTGTATCAAAATATAAATTATCATAAATCAAAATATAAAATCGAATTATAAACAAAAGAAATGAATAAAACAATACGAATTGTAATGGGCTATTGCATCGCATTCAAGAACTAGATATATTTTTAAGCATGCATAATATAGACATATGTCTCATATCAGAAACCCATTTCACCAAAACTTCATTCTGTAAAATAAAAGGATATAATTGCTACTATGCATTACATACAGAGAACAAAGCTAGAGGTGGATCAGCTATCCTCATAAAAGATCATATAAAACATAACGAAGAACTTAAAGTCGAGAAGCTCTCTATGCAAGTCACAACAATCAAAATACAATTAAACAATATTAAAATTTGTAGTATCTCAGCAATATACTGCCCTCCAAGATACAATCTCAAACAAGTGGAATATACAATCTTCTCAAAACGAAGTGTCTTCTTAATTGGGGGTGACTATAATGCAAAAAATATCTATTGGGGATCACGGTTAACGACTGCTAAAGGAAAATAACTGTTCGCAGCAGACAAACAACTAAAATGCGAGTTTCTTAGGCGGTACACCAACCCATTGGCCTACGGATATCAGTAAGACTCCAGATCTTATAGACTTCTTTATTACAAGACGGATTCCAGATAATTATATCCATGTAGAGAACAGTTAAAGTCTATCGTCAGATCATTCACCAGTTATTATGATACTTAGCCAAACAATGATTATGAAAGAGGGCAACCCAAAATTAACGAGCTCCAAAACCAATTGGGATCTCTTTCAAACACATTTAACAGGAAGAATTAGTCTGCAGAACCCAATACAGGGACCAGCCCAAATAGAAGACAAACTAGATAAGCTGATCCATAATATCCAAAGTGATGCGTGGGAAAGCACTCGTAATAATAGCAAGGAAATGAAACGCAATGCTAGCTATCCAGAGGAAGTGAGAGAACTTCTAAAAAGCACGGAAAAATAAAAGAAAAGCACGGAAGAAATGACAAAAACATCGAAACCTGGAAAATAACAGGATATTTGACCATTTTTGCAACAAATTAAAATAGCTAATAAAACACATTAAAAATCAGTCAGTTAATAATTACCTCAGCACTCTAACTGGGCAAAAAGATACTGATTATTCATTATGGAAAGTAACTTAGAATCTTAAAAGTGCCAAACTTCAGGTTCCTCTAATTAAAAATAAAGAAAATTGGCCCGAAATGCTAAACAAAAGGCAGATTTGTTTGCAAATCACCTTGAAGAGGCATTCCAACCTTACCCCAAACAAACGGAAGAGGAAAATATCACCTCGATAAATAAACAGGATGAAATGAAAATTAAACCTGTAACATTGAAAGAGCTAAAATGGGAAATCAAGTATAATCTGAATGCGTATAAGGCTCCAGAATATGATCTTATAACGGGTCAGATCATACCGATAATAGTGTTACCGGAGAAAGCATTGAGGAACCTAGTGCATATAATTAATGCAGCATTTCGACTAAGATATGTACCAAGATAATAGAAAGTTGCAGAAGTAATTATGATACTTAAGCCGAACAAACCTCCGAATGATAAAGCTTTATATAGGCCAATTTCTCTGCTACCAACATTTTCGAAACTATTTGAAAAGGTTCTTCTTAAAAGACTCAAACCAATTATTGAAGAAAGGAATCTTATCCCCCCACATCAGTTTGAATTTAGGGAAAAACATTCCACGATAGAACAAGTACATCGAATTACTGATGTAATCGAGAAATCACTAGAAAGCAAACAAATTTGCTCAACTATATTCCTTGATGTAGTGCAAGCATTCGACAAAGTAAACACTGCTAAATATCTCGGCATGACTTTAGATGCCAAACTTAGATGGAAGGAACACATAAAAAAGAAGAGAGTAGAAAAATGCAATGGCTCTTAGGGAGACAATCTGAACTAGCAATCCATAACAAACTGCTGTTATACAAACAATTGCTGAAACCTGTATGAACATATGGTAGCCAACTCTGGGGTTGTGCCAAGAAGACAAATAGCAAAATCAATCAAACAGTTCAATCGTGTTCAACAGTTCAATCTGGTACATTCGAAACGACAACCTCCATCGAGATCTAAAGATCGAGCTTATCGCGGATGAAATCAAGCATCATGCAACAAAACACCTACACGTCTGCACCAGCATGGATATCTGGACGTACATTGTATGCTGACTACCACACCAACAAGAAGACTGCAAAAAATCAAACCACTGGACTTATCGCGACCAGGAAGTCAGTAGACTTACTGAGGCATAAAATCTGAGGAGGAGTTACACGTAACTGGGGATAACCACTTGATTACGCCGACTAGCCAAATACTTTATTAGTACTTTAGTAATTGCAATATAAATTACTAAATGGGTACAAGACTCAGTCGTAATATAAATAAATATAAAAAAATGGTGATGCGTAAACATTGGTCCTATACTGACAAATGTTATATCCACACGAAGCGACAAATATTGAGTGTACAAACAATCACCAATAGTGAACACCGACATTTGTAAACATGAGAAAAAATTTTGTACATTGTAAAATTATTATTTTACAGCACATTGACAAAATGAATTAAAATGTTTTAAATTAAAATTAATTATATTTTTTAAATCCAATATGAAAAGTTGTATATACCATACATACATATACATAATCTATAGGCATTCATTTAAAATCACATTTTCCTGTTTAAACAAATCGAACTGAAATTTTACGAACAGTTCAAACAAAATATATCAACCATTTGCCAAATTGTGTGTAGCTGTATGTGTCAGTCAACGTTCAACGTATTTATTTACCGCCGATTTAGCGAACGTTGGCATATGTAAATGTCGGTTTTCATTGGTAATTTGGAAACTACACATGATTGGTGATTTATTGGCCCATTTTGGTACCAACTCCCAATTGTGTGGACCGGGCTTAATGTTTTTGTAGTGCAACTATTGGTTCACACCAAAAATTGAGTGCCATATTTACAAAGGGAATTTATTTTAAACAACAATATTTGGTGCTTTGTTTTCGATTTGTATTAGGAAACCTATGACAGTTTCTAAGAAACGAGGAATAGTTAGTTTTTAAGAAAAGAGCAAATGAATGGACGGAAATAAGCTCGGGATTTGTTAAATATTCCTTAAATCGGGTTACCTAATTCCGTTCGGCTAAATAAAGCAAATACAAAAATACATACCTATTTTCATCCCACAAAAATAAATATGTGTTTGTCAAAACACAAACAGAATGCTATGTTATTCCAGGACTGAAAATTTCCCTCTAACAATACGAGGCAATTGTTTTTTGTTTTATTTGAAAATGTAAAATGGGCAAAACAAAAACTTACTATAGGTTCCCATCTAACATCATTGCATGGAAATTTTCCTATTATGTAGTTGTATTTGTGTGTTATTTTCATTTTGCAGACAAATGAATTTTGACGTTTTATGAAAACAATCGTTTATTAGCAACATAAATAAAACTAATTGAAAAGAGATGTTTTGCCTGACACTAATTTTTTGACTAAATTACTAACTTTTCATGTCAAAACCATGTTGCGCTATTAATCGCCAGGCGTCATTCAACGAAAATACTCATCGTTAGCCTGCTTTTCAAGTTAGTTGTTAATTAATTTATGTTTTGTTAGTGCATAGTAGTGCTTAGTAGTTAGTGCAAGTTAGGCATGTAGGCATCAAGATTCATATCCACTATCTCCTCAATAAATAATATCATCGGAGCACATTTCCTGTCAAGGGGGGATATTTTCATTATACATATATATATATATATATATATATGTATAATAAATAAATATATATATATATATATGTATATATATATATATATATATATATATATATATATATATATATATATATATATATATATATATATATATATATATATATATATACATATATATATATATATATATATATATATACTTTTGCACAACTCTGTGAACGTGCACTAACTCCGGACACACAATGAATATATTAATAAACTCGCCATTAATATTCATTTTAATAGTTGTCACAGGGAGTTTGGTGTAAAATTAAGTTTGTTTTGACAGTAAATTTACGTTTGAAAAGATTCCAATGAGTCTGTAACAGCTTGTACTATATTATTACTACTGCCATATAGGTGTTAGTATGGTAATGGTAAGTGTTCACTAACAAAAATTTAAAAAAGTTGGCAGAAAAGTCGAAAAAACCATGGTCAGGCACACAGCTTTAGACTACGGACAGAATAAAATTTCCAAAAATTCCACCAAAATTAAGAACTACAGAGAAAAACATAAAACATTTTATGTTTTAAATAGCACAAGTTTAGCCTCTATATTTTTCGGATGGCAATGAACATATCTGATAGGAATATGCAATCAGAAGTGCCAACTTCATTGGTTTCTAGAACACTTTTTGTCAGAAAATTGTTCATTCAACGGTTGATGTTGTTCAATGGAATTGGGCCAATTCTGGATTAGCACAAATTCAGTCACTATATTTTTGGGATGGCAATTAACATACCTGACAGGAATATACTATCTGAATTGCTTATGCCTTGGATTTTATAACATTTTATTTCTATTGTTTTATTTGTTGTTCAACACAAATATTATTGAACAATATATCTCCGTTTTTGTTTAAATATAGTATCTTTCAGGGGCTGGTTTGGTTTTCCTCGATTTATGAATGAAAATTTATGAAAATTATATTTCTATGATAATCACAAATTTCATCAGTTTAGCGGCCTTTAGAAAGTTTTAAAATTAGGCTTAAATTTCTGTTTTTTTCTAGAAATCGGGTTTTATTTATTCCGTCTTTTAGGCGAAATTTGAAATTTTCTTTTCCCGTTTTTTGGGCTCCTGGACTAGCACTAATTTTTTCCCGTGAGCACTAATTAGCACAAATTGGGCTTAATCGGTAAGCAAAGTTTCATTTTGAAATACGAAAGTTTCCCTGCTGCAGTTACCCACGTCCTGATTATTTAATTGAACCTGTTTTAATTTTAATAATTGAAACATAGAAGTTATGGTTAAAGTCCAATTCAAGACTGAAATTGTTTCACTGAAATATAAAATTTTTCCGTAATCCAATATTTTACATTCGATTCTAATCAAAATTTCATATTATTTTACGGAATACTTTTGATCCCAGGTAAGAGGCAACGTCTACAGCCTTAATATTTCATGCATGATGCTTTTTTAATTTAGAAATTTTTGTAAAAATGATCATTACAAGACAATGCGTTTAGAATAAATAACAAAGTAATTAGCTAATAGAATCTAATCCTATAGGTTAACCTTAAAGTAATCTTGCGTTTCCTGTAATCTTTTGGACCCTTACTTAGTAGAACTGAGTTTTAATGCCCAGGTATTTTAAGGCAAATATGTAAAACTGTTCATATTTTAACGGCCGCTTGATTGGGCCGAATAATAAATAAAATACAATACAATTGTTTATAATTCAGTATTTTACTAGAATTTTTTGGCATTTACAAAATTTTTGTTATTATTTTAAAAAAATTTGTAAAATATACAATTATTATCATGATTTTTAATATTTATTTTATTAATATATAAAAATAACACATTTTAGACAGACGTTAAATGTGAGTTAGTTCTAGTTGATTGGTGAGTAACTAAACACCAAAGTATATTTTTTCAATTTGTTAATAATTTGGAAATAAAAAAGTGAGTGAAAAGTGTTTTTACGAGTACAGTTTTTTGTCATGGAACAATTTTTAATAAATATTGGAATTCCGGAGGGAATAGTGAAAAAATATAACAAGGCAATTACAATGAAAGTAAGTAATCAAATCATTCAAATGAAAATAATTAAATGTTTTTGTGTTGATAACATTGATATATTTATGGTAATTACATTATTTGGGCAAATTATAACATAGAACTAATTGATTATTTAGTAAATATTATTAAATGGAAGTGCCTAAATAATGTAATTATTAAAATTCCTAATCGATTAATAATTTATTGCCTCATATTTTCTAAATATTTACAGACGAACAAGCAGCCATACTTTCCATTTGATATATCCATTTGATATTCCATTTTTATTTATCTAAGCCTTATTAAAATTTTGTATATATAATACATATTGTAATACTGCATATATATATATATATATATATATATATATATATATATATATATATATATATATATATATATATATATATATATATATATATATATATATATATATATATATATATATATATATATATATATATATATTTGATAAAACAGTTTTCGAAATTGACAATTTGGTTTGTATTGGTTATGATGTATTTTCTTAATTATATAAAATCCATTATAAAGTTTATAAATTTGTTTTGTAACCTTTTTAAAATGTTTGAAAAATATACAAAACAATTTGTAATTTATTTAAAAAAGTTTATACATTTTATCAATTTTAAATTACGTTGAGAAGTATATTTTATTTATTTAATAAATAATTTAAATAATAAATACAGAATTTTTTGTTCAATTGTAGATTGCACAAAAAATTTTATCTGCTGTATATGTTCAAAAATTTTGTTAAATTAACCCGTATTTTTATCATTTTTACCTGTTTTTTTCTTTGAGTGCACATTATTATTTTACAACGTCTTTGTTAACAATCATCGCCAATAAGTGGCATATATTTTTAGAACCTCATGCTGTAAACGGCGTGAAGGATTTAAAAGATTATCGACCTATTCGAATACCGCATCTTTCCGATATTCACTACCCACTACGAAGAAATAAATATTGCTTATTGTATATTGGACTTAGCGGCAGTTCGCGCATCGAGGAAACGCTTAAATTATATTTGCCTGTAGAATTTAATAGAGAATCACTGATATTTTGAATGGTAATTTTGTGGAATTGTAAAAGTAATTTGACAGTAATGCCATACCCGCACCTAACAACAGATAAAGAAGAAATTTTAAGGTTTCATATGCTTTCCAAGATAATTCTCTATCAAATCAAGCACTAAAGACACATCTATTTGTTTCTGCACAAAATTTTGTGCCAGATCACAAAAATAGAATACGTCGAAAACAATTTTGTTTTATTAAAATGTCAAATTTATTTTAACCGTAAAATTCTATTTGGTTGTTTGGGTAACAAACACTCTCAATTCAATATAATTTAAATAGGTGGCTTTTATTTCCAAATTTTACGTTGTGAACATTTGACGGTTAAAAATTAGCATATTGAAGGAATACTTTTGGGGGACAATAACTTATAGTGGAGGTTAAGAATTACTACTCTGCCTATCTCGAAATTATCAAAACCTGTACTGGATTCGCTTCGGAGATTGGTGCATAAGCAAAATAACGTAAATCGGTGAATACCATGAATAACCGTTTGGAACAGCCAGCTACAGAACCAAGCAGAGATTGTGATTATTAATGAAGTAATGCAGCAGATGAAATTATTTGGAAGGGCTAGACCAAGTGAACCTAAAGATTTTGAAAGTATTTAGTTCAATAACACAAATGTTCAACGATATTAAAAATCGAATAAGATGGAAACGAGAAAGAATGCAATACCAAAACGTCATTGACGAACTGAACAGTTTATTCAATTTGATTTCCACATTTCTAAAAGAGCCCTTAGATCAAATACTTATATGTACGAGTATTTTCAATTATGCCCAAACAGAAAGTGGGCGTGCATTTCATCTCATTAAAAGAGCAAAGATCAAAGATTTTCTATCATTTTTCAATTTTTAAAATTAATTGTTTATAAAATCAAATTAATTTAGTGTATCCCTCATTGCTACTTAAATAAAATGTTTACCTTAAGTTCTATGGTATTCAAGTCTATAAAAATAATCGCTTATTCCGTAACGAAATAGTTTCGCCACGTGTAAAAGAAACCCCGATAATTCTAAACGAGATAAGATTCTAAGAAAACAATAGTTCAAAAAACTAACGAACACAATGAAATACAAACCTTAAAACCCCATGATATGCCTTACTCCAGTGAGACAATTATTCTATACTAATCTCAAACTATATGAAACTTGATTAATAGTTCACGATTTTTGTAATACAAATTTATTACAGCAAACGCAACATTGTATATGACAGTATAACAGTACCAACGAAGGCTACAGACAAATACATAAATATCCATTTCACATATTTGCTTTATTAAATTACACATATCACATAGTTGGACCCCATACGTTGCTTTTGACAACCGCGATAATAATAAAACAATAAACCAACTGTTTTATCTTTTGACGTTCGCGTCATTTTAAATTGTCAGTCACATAAGCTCTAAGTAAAAAATTTATTGGTTCATTTACATGGCCGTGGTACATAACAGTAACACATATTACAAATAATTATCCTAAATAAATGATTTTTTTTAAAAATTCGCATTCGATATCGATTGTCTTGGCCTTGAGACATAAAACAATCACTTCTTGTGAAATTTGGTCAACACAACACAGAAACACGAGTAAAAAACGCGAATTTTATTAAATCGAGTTTTTAACTTGTCTTGTATTCTGAATTTGTGTGTGCGTCGATTTTGCAAATATTGTGTTATACACAAATGTGGTGGTTTACTTGATACAATTTTTTGTGGCTTGAGTTTATGCCATTTATGTAATTAATCAATTTTTTTTTTGAAGGTGATGTGATATACTATGACGTAACACACAACATATGCATACGTATGAAATGCAGGCACAGAATAAACAAAAAAACGTTTGGTGTATACACGCAATTTGCATTGTAAATTAATTAATTAATTTTTTTAATTATTGTTCTGCCATCTGCTTAATTCTATAACATACGGGTTTAGGCCAAATATGGGTAAAATGCCATTAACCTTCTGAGTTTAGAAGGTATCTTTTATCGGCAAATACTGAAACACGTTGCTAAACTGTTACATAATAATCTGTGTGCTAGCTTTAAAGTTTTGGTGTTTCATTGCACGATTTGCGAACTAACTAGCGTGTTCTCTGGATCGCAGTTTAGTCAGAAAATGTTTGAGATCATCGTTGAAGACGTTGATGTAGATTATTGATTTCAACACAAAAAATTAATTTATTGCAGTAATTGTTAAATTGGTAATGAAATAATGATTAATGAAGTTAGCAGATCAGATATTGTTTGAAAATAATAAGATAATAAATTTTTTCTCAACTGTTTTGAGTCAAAAGTATCATTTACATATATTATTACTATTATAGCATTTGTTTTTCGTAATGATCTTGGAAAAGAATACTGGTAATTCCGGTTCATACGAAATTGCCGATGCAAATGCTCTATTTGAAGTGCATGCGTAGATTTAACCTTGATTTGTAGTACTAAACTTTACAACAGCTTAGTTAATTCATATATGAACCTCTATCGAACTGTGTTTCCATGATGAAGATGAAGTAAGTCCGAAAATAGGTTCGTGTAAGTTTATCGCATGAAAACTGCTAACTTCCAATCCCGAAAATATTTCCCTATAACTTAACAATTGATTTTAACGAATCCTAAAAAATGTTGCTTTATAGGAATTGAATAGAAAGTTATTAACCGAGTTAGGACATAAATATATCCGAACGGCAACAACAAAATAAATGAGCCAAAGTGTGCAAAATGGTTACAAACTGAGTCTGATACTGTTCTATTTAAACACGTATAATCCTATTTATAAATTTATCTTTATTTTTAGATTATTGATCTGATGTTTCACCACCATCTACAATTTAACAACTGACACCATCTCGAGGGATGTACCATCCATATTTTATATGTGGAATCTGTTTTATGTAATTTAACTCCACATACAACATATCCCTTTTTTAATTTAATCTTTAATTTTATGAATTAATATATTTCATTTTACTTAAAACCTATACTTATTAATCTAAAATACATTGTTTTCATTTTATCAACCTCTTCATTTTTTTTATTTATTCCATGCAAAAATCATTGAATCTTTGAGGAATCTTAAGTTATTTCCCTACCTAACCTAGTTTTTCTTATTTCGGGAATTTCAAGCAACTCCTCAGGTCTAGCACCAGTACCACTCTCTTCTGTAAAATTGTTGGACCCGACTTCCTGTTCACGTTTCACATCACATATATTAAACGATCTTCTCAAATGGAAAGAATTACCTCTAATTCTATTACCGTTTTCATTGATCAATAAATATGACCTCGGAGTATCCGCTTTCCCTAAAATTCTACCAAGTTTTCAATTTATATCCTTACCACCCTCCCCATAGTATGCCGATACCTTATTTTGTCTTTCAACCAAACTGGCTTTAACCTCTCAATTTGTGAATCTAACATTAAACTTTCGGAACAACATCGGAATTTTCCTTCTCAAACGTCTATTCATTAAAATCTGAGCAGGTGATAATCCTAATTTAGCTAACGGCGTATCCCGATACTCTAACAAAGCTCTCCACAACGGTGTACCACTTTCACTTCATTTTTTCAACATTTGCTTTGCAATGTGTACTCCTTTTTCTGCCATTTGATTTTGTGTATCGTGGGCTTGAAGTTTTGGCTGGCAAATTATTATCATAACATAACTCTCTGAATTCCCACGATGAGAAAAGCATATCAGAAACAAAAACCTTAAGTATCCGATGAACACTCAAAATCGACTCCAACACCCTAATTGTATCCCCAGCAGACGTGCTATTAATCTGTCTAACCTCTAACCAAACCTTTCAAAAGGTCTTTCCGGAATTTCATGCGAAATTAAGGTTTCCTGTCTGTTAGACACACGAAAATTACACAAATCCAATACTTCACACAATATGCCAAAAGACATGATAAAGTGGTCTTTCAGCACGACAACGCTCGGCCACATATTGCAAAAGTCGTCAAGAAAACTTTGGAGGCGCTTCAATGGACACATTCCATTGGGGACCCTATCCACTGTATTCACCAGACAATGCTCCTTCCGACTACCACATGTTCCGGTCCATGACTCGTGGCCTGGCCGAACAGTGCTTCAATGCTTACGAAGAAGCCATAAATTGGGTTGATTCTTGGATCGCCTCAAAACACGAGAAATTTTTTCGTCGCGGAGTCTGTAACGATGGGCAATACTTTGAATAAAACACATATTACCAATTTCTCTGAATAAAGCTTCGAAGTTATAAAAAAGGTCAAAACTTATTTGTACCCCCGATATAAAAATAATACAAGTAAATGTCTCATTTCCCCTATAATCATTTCAGTCAAAATTATGTGAATAAGTCAAGTTTTGCAAGTCGAAGAATTCCAAAACTCACCCCCAATAGTAATGTGGTTTCGTAAACACGATCATAAAAATCGAAATGGAATCAAATCAAAATCTAGTTTTAACTGGTTACCAAATTATTTTAACCGTAGACGTACGCTACTGAATACAATTGCAACGGTTATTTCATTTAATAGTCAGTTTCAACTGCCACGCCACCGTACTAATTATGTGTTAAATGATTGAGTCTTTGATTGTCACAATATTTAATCATTTAAACGACGATGGGACCATCATTTGATGCAGTTGCAATACTATCGTTTCCAGTTCTATTCAATGAATATCGTAATAAATTTTATTTTAAAGATCACAGAAAATTGTCTGTGTACGAGCATGTAGTTGTTTTTGTTTGGTAGGATTTGTACTGATCCTGTTTAATTTAAAAACAATTTGTATGTACAAGATGTTGTTGTTGTACACTCGTTTGAATTGATTATTTATACGGATAGTTAGATTCGAATAATTGACCTTCTGAGAATAATTCATAGTTATGTTTGTGTACCATAGGTGGCGCTGCATCGACAAAACATATTGAAATAACGTTTTAAATCATAAATGAAGTGTACTTAAACACACACTTTGTGCAAATGTGTAAGATGCAGTGTTGAAGTGAATATCTTACATGACCTTCCATGAATTTCAAGTATATACATGTGCATTCAATGATTCTATAAAATTTATGGAGTGTTAAACAGCTCATCGAAAATAAACAACATCATAACGGTTATACTATCATGTACTCAAATACAAAAGTGAATCGGTCGGTTTCTGCTGCGGACATGGAAAAGTTGTACTGCAACCATTGAATTCGACGCCAGAACCACTGAAAACACAGCTTCCAAATGACATCATTTGGAGCAACAAAAACCGTTCGGAATGACGATGGGCGCAATTTTGAATAAACGTTTAAGATCCAGGGCCAAGCGTATCTTCAAATTGGTTATTTAATCTTAATGCCTGATGCTGATTGAAAATTCTTGCAAATCTGCTTGTGCAAAACACAATCTGCCAATACAACCACATCGAGTAGATGGAGAAGCCATAAATTATGGCGACTTTGAACCGTTTTTGCTAAGTCACAACCAGTTGGTCCAGTTGTTCAATACCGTTTCAAACATACTGCAAAACAACAATTCCATGATGGTCATCAAAGCAGACAAAGTATCATCTGGAGAGCACGCAGGCCGATACAATGCACCAACCGTTAATGAAGTTACAGTTGTTATAGTGACGCATGCGAACGTCGAGATATACGGATCTAACGCAAACATAACACGATGCAGACATTTCAAGACAGTCGTCATTCTTAGGACGCTTTGCAACATCCAGTGATATTTTGGGAAGGAGGAGATGGATTTATTTAACAACAAATAAAGAAATCAATTGACAAGCGCAATCTATCAACCGATCGGGCATTTACACACATACAACAACAGCAATGACAAAAGAATTGAACGGCACAGGATAACGAGAAATTGCATTAATTTATTAATTAGTATAAAGTTAATAGAAAGTTTGAATATCGACAAAACGTTTGCTGCACCCGTTAATCCAGCTATTAACAGTCACGAAGCCGAAGCCAGCGTTCGGGCAGGACAACTTCTGTCGGATCCGCTAGTTCTATATGAAATCTGTTTTCGCAATCAGAAAAAATCAACGCAAACTTGACTAAATATATTTTATTCCATGGAAATATTTAGCTTGCGTATAAATATTGATTGATTAAATTTTTAACTAATCGTTAAATATTTCCACGGAATAAAATATATTTAGTCAAGTTTGCGTTGATTTTTTCTGATTGCGAAAACAGGATAGAAACCAAGCATACAATTTATCGATAAAAAAATCAACATAAAAAATAATTCTTAAGGAGAAACTGGAGAAAGCAAAGGCTGCTACACTTATTTTGGTTTTAAAGAACCATATCCATCACGAAACCCAATAAAATCAAAGGCCTGCTACAATCTTATTTGGAATTTTATGGATATTTAATTGATTTTTTTAATCGATAAAATTTGCGCTTGGCTTACCCAGATTTCATATAAAATATTTAACTGGCGCACAACTTACTGACCGTTAGTCATTTTTCTGTGCAACCGGTCATAACAATAATAATATTACTTAGCATCAATGAATTGTTTTAACCATTTAAACAATTCATTGATGCTCATTTATTTAGAAACGTAACAATCCAAATTTTGAAATTTTTTCTTTTATTACACTTTGTTACTGAGATTAAGGATTTAAAATAAAAAAAATACGGTTTCTGTTACACCTGTTTTTCGGTTATGTACTGTTTAATATGACAGTGCCTTTAAACAATGCGTAATTGCTCTAGAATTATATGTATGAAGAAATTCTAGTGTCCGGAAATTTTTACGAGTAGTGTAGATCTTGTTTTGCGTTCTAAATTAGATTTCCAACCAGTTTCTAGGTTTGTGTTCTGCCAGCTCAATTGTTTTTTCAAGAACAAGTGGAGCAAAAAAAAAGATAAAATGTTTTCCATCTCGTTGTAATTAATTTTTTGATATGGGTCTGCTAACTATTTCTAACACTCATCGTTTGAGCCTGAAGAGATGGTACCCAACATCTTATAATATATAGCATTTAATTAACCAATAGTTCTCTAGTATGAAAAAATGGTTTGCTGGATGGGTTCTGCTAGCTTTAGGGGCTTAAAAGCTATACAGGTTTTAAGATAAAACTTTAATTTAATCGAGTTTCGGACTGAGTTAAATAAATGATATATCTGAAGTTTTATTAAATTAAGTTTTGTGGTAACTTCAAGTATAGTAAAGAGGGCTCTGATTTATAGTGGATCTTAAAACTCTTGTAAATTATATTAAATACTTATTTGTATTTTAAAACTTTAAGCTTTTACCACTGGTGACACAGTATATTTTCTATTTTACTATTTGGTTATGCTTGTCAAAATGTCATAAATAAAATAAATTACCAAATCATAGTCGAAGTATTATACACCAAATAATTGAAAATATATTTAATCCTATAAGAAAGCTGCTTTAAGTAGAACAAATTTAAATAACGTGTATATGTACAATCTACTTTAGGGGTCTCGTTCACAAACAAAGTGCCGACAAAACTAATTATAATTTGACACCTATATATGTAAGCATATAAGTACATCGCGGATATAAAATGTCAGATCCATATCAAATCAATACAATGCTTTAAGTGAAAATCCGCTTAATACATAAATCATTTCTAAATACACCGACAACGAATCAAAATCCACACTTTGTAGCGAACCGTGATCACACAGATCTACGATAAGAAGTCTAATTTTTCAGGAAAGCGAAAAAATGAACTGAAGCAAAACATGTAATTTAAATACTATTTGTTTTTCACATATGATTAATATTAAATGAAATTATTGTAAAAAAAAATATTCAAATTAGATGAAAGTTCACATTCTTTAATTAATTATTAATTATGTTAAACGAATGAGATCGTTACACAAGTATGTTATTGACCGATAATAGTGTTAATTCCTAACTTGCATTTAACCCCCCGCAGAATATATCGAAAAATTCCATCGCGCTAATAAATTCATTGACCGCGCACGCCGATACATAAATTCTTCGCATTACTAAACAAAATCACATAAAAATTAATTACAAATTCTTAAAACACCGAAACTAATCAGAGAATTTTAGCCAACACAAATTCTATATATTTACATACACAGAATATAAACGCTTAAGATATAATACAAGGAGCAAACTAAGTATAAAATAACGATTCAAATTTATAACCCACCACAATCTTTTGAGAGCAATCATCTTAACAAACAGAAATAAATTAAATCAATCATTTCTTATATGCTGCTTGCTTATACACGCACACACACACAAAACGTTTAAATTATGATTTATCTGCGTATCATGTGTGTGTCACACCACATACACTGTATATCGTAATTTCTCATGATCGTTGGTTCTTAATGACGAATCGTAAGAGGTGTTGCACGGTTTGATTTACAATATCATAGCGAATTATCATCAGTTAATTGCATTTGAGTTTTCCACATTTTCTAAATTGATGATGTTTTGACATAAATAAAGTCAGAAATGTTTGAATGATTTGAGGTAGGAGTTGTTGGTTGTATATAGTGGTGGATATTGTAAGAATAGCATATTGAGCTTATAGGTTTCTAAATCTAATCAAATCAAACCCAGAATATACGACAAGTAGGAGTGGTGGCAATCATTTGTACTTTTACGTAACATTTTTTCTTCTAAATATTTAAGTTAGACGTGAATTAATTAATTTGTATGAGATGTCGTGGTTAATTTGTGATAAATTAGATAAATTAACATACAAGCAACATTTTGTATTTTAAATACGTGATGTACAAGAGTTGGTGTTGTCACATATCGAATGTATTGAATACTTGTAAGTAACGCGTTAAGAAATGAAGGATAGTGGCACTTTGTGTACAATAAACAGTTTCACGATAAACAAGCCATGTTGAACATCTCGAAGGTGTAAGGCGTGACCAGATGTATATACTAATTCAATTCAACACCTAACTAATTATTTTACAGATATACAGTGAAATTCATCAACCATCAAACATTTCTCACTGAATGAAAATAACACCAAAATCACGGATACTGGTTACTCTAACAATCAGATTGCTGTGGATATATCCAAATCTCGAAAACAAGAGTTGCTTTCGAAATAAATCTAAAAATCTCTGTTGTGAGCTAGATGCGGGTACCACGAACAAATAAACATCCAGTCCACAAAACGTGTCAATAAAATTATGGTGTTGGTATTCGGTTGGTTAAATAAATAAATCACAAACTCTGGTTTTTAATTTTGAAATTGAATTATTCAATTTCAAATTTTTTTGCACTTGTTGACAACTTGACAAATTGATTTTCTTCAATAAATATTAATTACAAAATGTTTATCTGTTTAGTGTAGAGGGTTATCAATCGCTTCGTAATTATAACCTAATTGTCACTAGATGGCATCACATGTTACTTATGTGGTATTAAACGCACCTCTATAGTAATTATGTGTTGCACCAATATTACAATGGTGTTAGTACAATTTGAGCTAATTTTACAATTACATTTGTAGTGAGTAAGTGTCAAATACATAATAACAAAAATGGTATGAAAATAATTACATAACAAAATTAAATTTATCTTAAGTTAATATTATTATCATTTGTTCAGGTCAACTAGCATCATTGCTGTATACGACCTAGAATAATTTTTTTTTTTACGTAATGCGATTTCTAAAAAACGGTGTTACCGAGTTGGGTACTTTACCACAACTGGGTAAATAATTATCTTCATTGTAATTTATAGGTAAGACGTAAGAAACTACGTGTTAAGCAATATAAAGTGAAATATTTGTGTTCTAATATGCATAATATAATTTGGTTTGATTAGGAAATGCAAGATCAAGGTAAAGGACAAATTTTAAGTTAAGTATTTGTTTACATATGATTTTGGTTGATTTCTTACTAATAATATATATACTAATTTTTAGGTAACCAATTGATGAGTATTATACAGTGACAAAGGTAAACTTAATTAACATTTGCTAATTTTTATTTTAGGTTGCGATGTATTTTTTCAAGTAAATTATGTATTCAGGATTAGGCTTGTCCAGGTAAGTATAACTAGCCCCAATCGCTAACAAACAATCTCATTTAACTCTGTTAAATCGCTTACTGAGTCGGTGGTGTTATTGAACAGATAATTAATTAATTGTCCTTAATTATCTGTTTCTCCGCTATTCAAAGTACTCGTATGTTGAGACAAATTGGTTATGTGGTTCTCAATACTTCCAATTTCCCCAATTGCTCTTTGGGGAATTTCTACTGATTATATGACAAGCTTTATACATATAACTATTGGCTGCGATTGACCTCCAGAGTGGGTCCGTTTTAGTGTGAATGGTTAATAATTTTATTAATTATGATTTTTATTTTTTTCTAAGTATTTTATAAAGAAGACTTGGGAAATTTACAATGGAACAATACACAACAGAATAACGAATTAAAATAATTGAATTTTATTATAAAAACCAACTGTCACTTATTTTGACGCAACGTGCTTATCGACGGTAATTTAATGTGCGTTCTGTACGAACATATACAGGGTGGCTAAGACCAAGTGTTACCAAATGAAAACGCTGTAATTTTTTTAATTTTGATTATTTTTTATTGAAATTTCGTGGAATATGTTGAAAACATATTACATTTTATGAAAAACATGTTACTGCTCGATATGACCTTCTTTGTCTCTGATTATTTGATTCAGTCTTCCATAGAAAGCATTGCATGCTGACCGAACGTGAGCTTGCGGAATTTTATTCCATTCTCAAACAAGAGCTGACTTCAATGCATCGACACTTTCGTATTTTTTAGTGGACACCTTACTCTCCAAAATGGACCATATGGAGAAATCCATGGGATTCAAGTCTGGTGAATATGGTGGCCATTCTTTCGACGAAATCAGCCGCGGAACGCAATTTTGTAAAAATTGCAGTGTCGCTCGAGCTTTGTGTGACGGTGCCAAGTCCTGTTGGAATGTCCAACGGTTCGTACCAAAGTGTTTACGTGCCCAAGGTAGCAAAACATCGTTTAGGATCTTTTGGCGGTACACCTCTTGGTTTACCTTGACTCCATGTTCGATGAAAACCAAAGGAGTGCGTCCATCTGCAGTCACTGCAGCCCAAACCATAACATAAGCTGGTGATGCGCATGGCAACTCTTGTGTCCAAATTATCGTTGGACTTGTGTTCTAACCAAACACGATCATTTTGTTTATTCACATACTGCTGGATGTTGAAAATTTTCTCATCAGAAAAGACAATTTTTTGAATCTCATCACGTTCGGCCAGGGCCTTCAATGCTCGTGTTCTTTCAAGCCTAACTTTTTTTTGTGCTTCCGAAAGATCTTGAACTTTTTGTATCTTGTAGGGCTTCAAGTGTAGTTCATTTTTCAATATGGTTTGAATGCTGTATCGTGAAACACGTAGACGTGCGGCTAATTGATTGGCACTTTGACGAGGATTTCGTTGGATTCGTTTCTTCACATTTCGTATCATTTCTTTTGATGTTGCTGTCTTTTTAGGACCGCCTCTGTTGCGTTTAGCGATGCTACCAGTTTCGTTGTATCGAGTTATGGTTCGATACACAAACATTTTATTCACATTCAAATGCTGGAGCTGACGAACTATTGCTGTTTGTGAATTTCCACCCAAATACAGTGCAATTACACTATTACGTTTGAATTCCATTACGATTTTTTTATGAAGATATTAATTTAGAAAAATTATTTGTTGACCACATGTAAACAACTAACCAAACTTCAATCTGTCAAAAAATTGACGCGCGAAAATGACAACTACACAAATGACAGCAGAGTGAAGTCAGTAACATTTGGTCTCAGCCACCCTGTAAATAACATATGACACGTTAAAAACACCCAGTCGCAACTTTTTTTACTGGTCACCACCAGGAATCGATCTCGGGACCGCCGATTAACAGAGCAAGCACTCTACTTGCTACTCCCAAGTTCCGGAAAACGACGAACGGCACACATGGAAGATAATAATCAACGAGTACTTGAGAGTGCGCATAATAGCTCAGAAACGTCAACAAGGAGACGTTCAACACAAATGGGGCTATCGCGAATGTCTGCATTCAGAATTTGTCTGCAGAATTTTGGCCACATTAAGAATGTTCCCGTATAAAATTCAGCATGTGCAAGAGTTAAGGCGGACAGACTATCAAAAACGGCTCGAATTTGTTATTTCGCTACGACCAAAATTTGAAGAAAATCACGATTTCATTCATAATTTAATAATGAGCGATGAAGCCCATTTTCTATTAAAAGGCTTCGTAAATCAGCAATACTGAAAGTTTTGGGCAAAATAAAATCCAAGACCAATTCATCAGTGACAATTACACCCTCTTAAGTGTACTGTTTGACGAGGAGTATCGTCTGAAAAGATCTTTCAGAGTGATCTGATCCGATTCCTAGATAATTCAATTAGGTTTCCGCCGGATGGGCGATTACGTTGCACCATGTTGCATAATGTTTCATCGTGTTGCACAACGTTGCATGATGTTTTGCCATGTTGCATGGTGTTGCAGCATGTTGTGCGATGTTACACCATGTTGCGCCATGTTTTGGGTAGTTTATAGATATTGAACCATGCTGTGCCTTGTGTACCATGTTGCGTTATGTTGCACCACGTTGCACGATTTTGTACTATGTTGTGTTGTGTTGTGTCATATTGTTTCGTGTTGTGTTGATTGCATTACTTTAGATGGTTGCACTAACTGCGTCCTATTGAAAATATTGGTTGTTAAGTAACAATATTGATTTGTAGCATTCGCCATCCAATTATTACATGTCACAGGAATCCGGAACCATATTTTAAAAAAAGATCGGCTCGAACGATTATGATAAAAAAAATTTGAGAACATATTTTTGAATGTCAGGTTAATGATTGCAAGGGATCATGGTTTTGGGAAATATGTATAAAGTGCTCCAGTTTAGTCATTATGTTGCGTCTTGCTCCACAATATGTCCAATAAGTCATCTCAATCAAAGGGGATGGAGCTCAGATTAATGGTGAAAATGGGAATTTAATATAATTTTTAGACATGCCTCTGGAAAATTTTCAATTTAAATGAAACTAAGCCATTTCTTAACCGATTGCGCCACAACTCTCTTTTTAGGTTAAACATACGAAATGATTCCAAAATGAGTTCCGAATATGATTTTGAAAAATGAGTAAATTGGATGGAACGAAGACTTTTCTCAAACGAATAGTAAGGAGTGGACTACTCAGTTGGACTATAAAATAGCCAATTTGATTGAAACAACACGGAGGGTTCTTTATATTGAATAGAACTAAGCCGTTGCTTAACCAAGTATGGCGTAATTATTTTATTAACCGCAAGAAGCCATCGAGAGGTCTATAGCTCCGACAAGCCACTAGTTCAAAGACTAATAACGATTTCATAGGTCGAAGGATTATAGGAGGACAATTATAAATCAACGCTCCAATTTTAAAATGTTTACACTTAATGTCACAAAAAATTTTCAATCAAAAACTTTCAAGAATTCAACCAACTTTAGCCGAGTGACGCTTAGTTGCCCAGGAACTAGTATTTTGACTATGATTTGAAAGACACATCAGTAACACAACTCATTTTAAGCTCAGAAATTCCAACCGTTTGTTTAGGCATTCGATTGTCGACAAACCTCACCCTACTCGTTAAGTTTTTTCTTTATCGAAAAGCACCACCGTATAAAATCTTATTTCCACTCAATTCGGAAGAACGTTCTCACTAACCTGTTCATAGATTTCATATTCGATCAGTAAAAGCGATATGCCTCTGAAGTTTCACTTCAGTTCAGTATGAATATTTTAGCCTAATGAATAATTGTATATTTCATCCTCGATTCGGTAATACATAAGGGTAGTATGACTGGTAGTATGGCTGGTTGTAGAAATTTTTATAAACTTAAATCAAACATCTGGAGAAATTTCTAATATTGCTTATTGCAAATTCTACTCTTTACCAAAAATATTAAATGTATCCACGTTATAGCATCTCTTAATGACTTACTATAAATTGTTTACAGTGACATCACTTACATTTTGGATTGTCTACGCCGGGTTACAATGCACCAATTTGAACCTACCAAGAGCCGGCCATAGCTGGACCAACTAAGAACTGAACTGGGCTCCATAAAGTAAAAGAGGAATGAAACCGGCAGTTTACAGTGAATTAGAACTTTATTATATTGATGCAATACTTATATACGAGAGGTAGCCTTGAGAATCGAAAACATCGCCCTTCTATCTGAACCTGATCGTACATACGATAACTTAGCACTTTTCGAAACGAAAGAGTAAATATCTTAAGATTTTAATTTCTCGTGTAAAATAATATTAAATTGCAGTTAGTTGTCTTAACACGAACCAATTAATGTTTCAAACAAACATTTCCGTTGTCTTAAGAATAATTTGAAAAGACATAAACAACTACAGCTGTAAAAGTGCCTTAGGTGCCCTATTATTAAATTGACGTGTACGTGTTGCACCAAGAACCAAAATAAAATTTGAATCGTGCTACTAAACCGAATTTCAACCCAATTACCCATTAATTAATGAGATTAAATTAATCAGCATTAAATATGTAAACCTCGATAATCATTTAATTATAAATTTAATATAAATAAAACGTTGTGATAGCAACATACACACTCATACATATACATAATCGCATCGTAATTTCCAGTCAGAAATCCATAAATAATTCCTAATGAATATCGCCATAATTAATAATAAAGCATCGATTGAATGAATCAATTAATTGCTTTACCTACGCGCATTGCACTTTAAAACTAACAATCGTCTCTATTTTATAGATCTCGATAAGTGGTATAGATGTTGTATCAGATTAGAAGAAATTTAATTGTTTTTCATTTTCGTACAGAAAAAGTGTGTGTTGCTGACCTTAATCACGCGTCTGTGACGAGATTACAAAATACGTAATGAAGAAAAGTCGTAAAACTTTATTAAATTTTAATGCATTACGGATGTAGGGCACACAATGAATATGAAATGATACTCGTATGTATGCGATCTGATTTTCGATCGACGACTTCAAAAATTATGTATTTAATCGATGATCGGAAGTGTTTTACTCTGTTAATAACTTACTTCTTACCTATGTACCATATAATGGGGTTTCCAATAGGAATGATATGATTTTTAAGTGACGTTTCGGCCATTTGTAATATGTCATGATCTGTCATTTTTTGTTTTATTGTATTTAGTAATGTTTACAATTTCATCATGGTGAGATATACGCAAGAACAACGTTTACAAATTATTCAGTTTTATTATCAAAATAATCGTTCTCCAATTGCAACAAAATCATCTTCTCCGATGAGGCTCACAAAACTGTCGATTCTGGTGCAAAGAAAATCCACAAATTATTAATGAAAGTAATGGTTTTTCACCTAAATTGACAGTTTGGTGTGGTTTTTGGCCTGGTGGAATCATCGGTCCGTATTTTTTTTCGAAATGAAGCTGGTAACACCGTTACTGTCAATGGAGATCGGTATAGATCGATGATAACCAACTTTTTATGGCCGAAATTGGAAGAAGTTGATCTTGCCAACATTTGGTTCCAACAAGACACTTGCCACACAGCAAGTGCAACAATTGAATTATTGCGAATCATATCACTCTTATTGGAAAACCCTATATAAAAGCAGGATCAATACTCTTAAATCTTAAATGAATTGATTAAATAAATATTTATATTGCCTTTTACATAATAAAGCAAAGCATCTTAAGTATTTTCGGGAAAGAGAATTGATACTTAATTCTTCTTGAATCAATATTGACATGTAGTGTTAAAATAAATAATTATTAATACCGCAGTCGTTCTATAATAAAACTGCGACACCATACAGAGAGTTGTTGAATGCAAATCCCAAAGTTTTTGTTTTAAATGCAAGATCTATGACCTGTTTTAGTTGATGTTGTACGGCTCGCGGACAACGCATGCAACAATTTTAATGTTAATTTGTTTTTGGGACATCCAATTAATGATTGTATGAGAGCATTAAATGTCCTAAAAACGAACTTTAGTTAAATATGTCAAAAATCACGATCAGTTAAGTATGAGGTACAGAGCGAACCATGCGGATTTCTTTTCTTTTCACAACCAGGCGCGTCCGATTCTGAAAACATAAAAATAGTATGTAGTAGCCAAGTTGGAAAACCAAAGGCTGATTAGAGGTCAGCCATTATCATATTAAACAGTCGCCGGCTACGCTGGCGAAAACTAATGGACAACCGAAACATCAAGGATATGGGTGAGGGGGTAGAAACACTCTCTTAAAGATACACAGATGTCCACTTCGATGGGATTACGTTGTGGATCCCCGGAGGAATCACAACCAGTCTGTGGCGGAGGTTGAAGTAAAAGAGTAAACTTACAGTGTTTCGAGGTCCCGACAGATTAACATCCTCAACTCCAAGGCAGCTTCGGCTGCGCTTCTGCTCAATATAGGAACAGATGAGATAAATAGTGTCCTAGACCAAGATCCTTAGGTCAATGGTGCCCAGGTAGTTGAACTTTGGACTCCTAAATATAAACTCCTATACACGAGTGTGTAAAATTCGTTCCTGAATTCTTAATAAAAATATTCTGAATAGGTTGAGAATTGAATATCGTGGGGAAGATATCCCACCTATCATTTTAGAAAGCTCATTAAATGTCGCTGAAAAACAAAAAATTGAACTCATCCTGGGAAGTGATGCAAATTCACATTACTCGTCGAACGAACGAGGTGAGTTACTCCTTGATTTTAATCTTAATACTAACCTATGCATATGCAATGTTGACTGAAAACCAACGTTTACAACTTGAAATGAACAAGAAGCACTACACATTATACTTGTCTCAGATACCATTACGGATAGTTTAATGAATTTGAAGGTGTCGAAGGATCATTCCTTTTCTGATCATTCTTAGCTCCAATTTGAATTGGAGGCAAACCCCGTAAAACGCCTAGTTATTGAATTAGAAGGAAAACCAACTGGGATATTTTTAGAACTATTCTAAGTAATTAACTACCGGTTTGATTCTAAACCCTCCTGATTCTACATAAGAGCTTGGTGTCCTAGTAGACCAGCTATCCGACGACTTTAATAAGGCCATATTAGATGCGTGTCCTCCTAGTAGACCTCTGGATAAATCTCGACCAACTTAATGGTCGAAAGGACCTCAAAATACGCGTAAGAAATGCAGGAGCCAAGGAAACCAAAGCTGTTAAGGACTGGGACTGGTATAATGAAATCTTCAAAAGATACAAATGAGAATTTAGAAATGCTAAAACAAATGCCTGGAGACCATACTGTAGTAAAATACAGGTCTAAAAGTACTAGACATATAGACTGCAAGCTGGAAACCATACCAACATATAAAAAGAATAAAGAAAGCTACAATATAAAAAAGGCGGGCATTGAAGCCCCGCATGGGCCAGTTTTAAATATTCTGGCCAATCTAAAATCCTTGGAGAAAGTATAGCGAAGTGGAGCTCTTAGGAGCACATCTACTCAAGCCATGGATATGCTCTTTTATCTCACACCCTTAGATATCCTAAGTAAAGAATAGGCAGCGAGCTTGGCTATAAGACTCATCCCCATTTCCATACGGCAACAATAAGGACACTCATTTATTCTACGAAACTGGAACATCCCATAGTAACGACTATACCATCCCATCACCACATTTTGATTACAGGTTTAGGGCTGATATTCCCACCAGAGTGGACTGTTTCTTCATCACATTTCTGAATACTGAAGGTGTTAACTCGAGGAGGAAGGTTTTGGGTGAGGTTTTCTGTGAAGTATTTAATGTAAACCTCTCTTTTCATTGAGGTACAATGTAATATCTGCAACGGATATTCGAGTCAGGCGCTCAATTAAGACGCTCAAATGATATTTCCTTACGGCGAAAGTAGCCCAGAGTTTCCCTCATCTCTTAACGAGATGGCACATCAGTTCAGCATTCACCTGATGTGGGTGCTAGGGTATTTCAATATTATGGGGAATGAAAAGGCGGATGAACTTGCTCCACAATCTGTCTCATTTCACCAAGCAAGGCGGATGTTGATACACCACTCGCTACATGGAAATTACTGCTTCAAGAGGAAGCTAGAAGAACAACTACAGATGACGCAATTGACTATTGAATTTATCGAGATCTAGACAGCTGGTATCGCTGCGGCGGGACACTGTTTCGTAGGTAAGCATGCGAGCAGAATGGGTGGCTCTTCACACGATTACAACAACGACAGTTGCAAAGATGAGGAGAGGAGGGGGACACAGTTTTCCATCTGCTATTAGCCTGTCCCCATCTAGCGCTTAGCAGACTGAAATTCCTGAATTTCCATTGAGAGCTCAAGATGGTTTGATGAGGAGAAAAAACAATATGGCATGACTACGGACTTGATTGTGTCTATAACAGTCCTTTAGGATAACCATCCTAACCTTACCTAACCTAACTCGAGCCTAATTACTTATAGATAAACTATACATTGGTATTCAGAAACTGTATTCTTCTCGCCGCTGTAATTCAATATGTAATGAATTCGCCGCTGTAAACAAAAAGAGTGTTTATTAGGGTTTTATGAGCTTTTGAAACGAACAGCTCCATAAAGATTTGTTTTGTGAACCACAGAAAAAAGATTTGTAAACCCGATCGATGCTGATTCTTTAAAGAAATGCAAATGGATAACTTTCACGAATTAACATTTTTCGAAATTAAATTTTTCTGTACTATTTACTATTATCAAATCCTCGAAAATCGAAATCATAAATAATGAATCAAATCTCATCAAAAAAATTTAATTAAATATCAGAGACGGTTCGTTTTCCGTCATCCGTAAACGACTAGGTATGAACTAATCATTAATTTTGTTAGTCGGTAATTCCTGACTATACTAAATTACCGTTCGATTGTACTAGTTATTTATAGTTGTTAAGCTGTACCCATAAAACGTACCTAGTCTAACATTTAGTCCCAAATTGCGTACTAAATTGTTAATTATCTACCATTGATAATAAATACTTCGAAAATTGATAAAATTTAATTTAAATTAGAAATTAGAAGAAAATTTCAGTGCATTGCATTTTGCGCCATCTATTAATACCTGGTGCGAACTAACAATAAATTAGTTGTTTAGTTGAAAAAATTGTATCGCAGTATGACAGTTTATAATATTGTGTGCTTGACGTCTCGAATATCGATCTTATCTAAAGTTTCGATTATCCAAAACTAGTCTCACACTAGTCATTGATAGATGTCTCTAATACTAGTTAAAATTTATCAATCTCCAATTTGCAATATTTTGAAGATTTATAAATCTTAATTTATTTAGGAAATTTTAATTAAGAATCAGGTGCGAGGTGTTTTGCACCATCTATGAATTAACCATCAATTTAGTTAGTAGAAGATTTAGACGAAAAGTCGGCATCAGGCATATAGTCAGATTAAATAATTTTTTTTTAAACAAAAACGCATAACATAAAATAAGGAAGTTCGTTTGAAAACCATAATGAAGTATTCACAGTACCATCTCCTTGGTAAAAAATTAAAACCATTCATTTGGCCAAACTAAAAATAATGTAAAGTTGAATTGAACTCTAACTGTTTTATTCACAGAACTGACAAACTTTTGTTTCATATAGGAGTATAAATTAATTTAAAAGTTAACTGCACTATTTTGTAACGTCAAAGCATTACAAAAAATTGTTTTATCAAATTGATTATATGGCAGCTGATGTACTTTTTCCTTAAACCAAGTGAGCTACTTGAATGTGAACCACGTACGTTAGTGGTGAGACCGAATTGGTTACTTTTTATTTGTGATGTAATTTTAAGTGTGAGGATGTTGTCCAGGTTCACCATGTAGTTAATGACACGTTTAAGGGCGACTGTTGTAAAATTGCGCTCTTTTACACCCAATGAGAATAGGTTTAAATCACCGTATGAGTCGGACCATATACTAACGAATAATTTATGTGATTTTGTATTAAAATGCAAACTTATTTTGTCCCTAGGATAATAAGACAATCACCTATTAGCTAAACAGCAACTTTATCAGACCTGCTAACGTGAAATAAAGAAAATAACTAACTATAATGATAACATTTAGTGTTTAACATAAACGGGTTTCGACGTTACGGACGCAAAAAATCGTAATGTAATCTATCTAATCTCTATAATCGCGTAGATTACATTGCGTAATCTACTCGTCCAACCCTGCTCACAATAGAAAAAGTTTTCCTTTTACCTTACAAGTTTTATTGTTGTGTAAATGATATAATTTTTAAAATATTTACAAAAACCGAAAGGCTCATATGGAAACTGCCACTGCGTCTAGATAATTCATTTTGGCGTAGACAATGTCGACAATTAGCGAGTATGTAGAATATTCGTAGACAATCTAGATTATCGCTTTTTTGTTGTTTGTTTGCGAGTTTCCAATATTGTGAACGTTATAATTCAATTTTTACAAAACAAACATATAAAATTAGTAAATATTTTAAATATTTCAATATTTTAATTTATTTTCAAATTTCTTTTTGCAATGCCATATATTTTTCATTAACCATTTGCGTTACTGGAAAACTGGGTGACTTTTTTCTCTCGCCAGAGAAATTTAATTTGTCCACTATTCAGACTTCACCATTTGGTCAATTCTTTTCGAGAATATAATAACTTCGATCTAAACGAAACTGTAAAAACAGAAATACTGGCAGATCAAAAACCACCAGATTTACTTGCCCTCGGTAATTCAAATCAAAACATTATATTTTACAATTTTTGAGTAAAATTTAATAGACTGTTTGCCTAAGGTCTTCTTGGAATTTTCAGAAAAATTGGAGTAACTTCAAAGAATGTTTCTGCATCCAGCACTGCATTAAAGAAATAAAAAGTTTCAATTTTAGTTGAATTGTTACGTTTTGTTTAGTTAAATGTTGTTACGTGTCGGCTTCATCGATAATCATGCGTGTACGAGGCTAAATTTGTCGCTATGAAAGACATTCTGTTTAAAATGCCGTCTGTTATGCACATCTTCTTCATCACAACGAATACTGTATCCACCTTTATTACCCAAGTTTAATACTCATTTTTTAAGCAAAAGGGCGGCATAGAGATATAGCGAGCACACAAATGAAAAGTGGAGATGATTTTGTGAAGTGACGTATAGTGACTCCAATTCTACTGCTCTGTATTTGCTTTAAAATTTTACTGTGTATAAAATTCTAATTTCGAGAGCTGCTTATGAAACAATAAAACAAAATTTTAAATCATTCGTATGAATTTTCATACAATTAGTAAAGTAAAATTTGTTTTAGATCCGCATCTATTTTGTTGCGTTTGTACAGGGAGTCATAAAAAACGATTTGTATGCAAATTATAAATTTTCTTGGCTACTTTGATTTATATCAATTGTTGTCCATTTTATTTATATGCATTTTGCAATCCGCATTCGATTCGTTAACGCGGATTCCATAATCGACAATGATTATTATAAATAGGAGTACGTCATTGCCATATGAAAACTTGGAGTGAACATTTTCAAATGTGAGGCAGAAATGAAGCGCCATGGAACCGAAATTATTTTATTCACAAAGAATTCATAGAATTTTGCTGCATGCTAACAGAAACAGTATTTTCCGATATTGTTTACATTATCTACGTAATCGACGTCATTTTTTTAATTGTCTACATATATTCTCTACATATGTAGAATATTATTTATCTACGCGATGTAGACAATAAGACACAACACTATGAAGGTTCACCCCGATCAGTCAATCCGTCTGGGCTGTGGAGAACCAACAGAAATTTAGTACGCATACAAATCTGGCAAAATTTCGACGGCAAAATTTTTCATGATTACTATACAATCGTAGAAAATAGCCATTTATAAATAAACTAGATGACCTGGTGAGCTTCGTACCACCTAGAATTGATTTAATTGTAACTCTTCATAAGCGATTATGAATCCCAATCAACCTTCCAACTCTAATTCATTGAGATCGGCAATATTGGCCGAACAGTGTACGGTTTAAGTTCAGTTTGGTGATTAAATGAAACGCGTTCGTAATTCAAAGTCATTCAATGTATTTTATTTACAGGGAAATAAAGTTAACATTCAACTCAAAGCTTTGTGGTAATCTACGTTTTCGTTTTATTTTATGGCGCGCATTAGAATGAATTGTGGTTATGTCTAAGCCTGCAAAGTCAGTTTATCTTCTACCATCTATTGAAAATAAACCGAAGTGACTATATACGTTGGCATTAATCGCATCGCCTATTCTTCAAATCGGAGCTGCTTTTTGTTCAACGGAAATTTGTCAGTCGTCCAGTCCTGACATTAATGTCAACCGCTCAATCGCGAACTGATGGAAAAGACGGCTACACTTTGAAATGTGATTTTCTTCATCTTTACGATTCATAAGTATGTATGAATAAAAATTCATAGCAATGACATTTTTATTGGTTTCGGCGCTTGCATTAGCAATCGACATACGGTTCAATGTAAGAAAATCAACGAATGAACTATTGAAAATTTTACACTTACCTGTTAATAGCAATCCTCTGGTGGGATTCGAACTCAGTACCTCCCGGTCCATATGACGAAGCTTTATTCATTCAAAATTTTCATGCAATATTCCCATACAAAGCGCAAATTTCGATTTTCCGGTTTTTTTAGAATTTTCGGATTTTCCTATATGGTTTTGCAAATTTTCCGAATTTTTTTCAATTTTCCGGTTTTTTATTTGGGTTTTTCCGAAATTTTTTCTAAACCTACTGTCATCCAAATCGGTCGAGCTGTTCTCGAAGATTTGCGCGACTAACGCACGGCAATTGATTTTTACATATATGAAAGTTTGTAAGAGGTTAAGTAAATAAAGGCTCGAAGCGAACGCACACATCCCTTCGAGACAAGATTTATCCAACCATACAAGATTATTTCTTCAAACACTAAATGCGCCTTTAAGGTTGCGTTCGTTCGTTCGTTCATTCATTCAAACAATTTTTTTCGTCCTATCATCTCTTGTGAAAAAATGCATAAGAAAAAAGTCGTCATTTTGGAACAATTTGTCGAAAAAAATTGCTCCAATGAATGAATGATAACACTCGTAAATTAGCTAACACAGCAGTTTCCGCACGTTTGTAGCAATAATTTCAAGTGCGGCTCGTGTTGTATACTGACTAATACAAGCGAAAAAAAAACAAAAAAAAAAATGTATGGTAAGTTTTTTTATGTTTTTACGTGAAATCTAATGAAAATGAATTTTGGTAGAAAATAAACGTTTGGGCAAATGTGAAGAATATTACATTTTGTTTCAATACCTACTAGATTTTTTATTTTTCTCTATCCTTTTCGTTCAAACATTCAATATAAAATGAAAATAATTTTACACACACATAAACACGAACCGCACTTTAGGCTGGATCATACTTTTATTTCTTCCTTCTAATTTTTTCGACCAACAATCGCTTGTGAAAATGATGATTAGTCGAAAAAATTGTTTGAACGAAGTAATAAAAGTATGAATCCGGCCTTAGTTTGCGTGGAAAGACAAGTGTGTCGCTTGAGTTTTGTTGCAAAATACAGTGTGTGGAACTAATAGAATTGTTTACTTGGTGTTAAAAATAAACTCAACATTTGGAATACTAGATTCACTTTAAATACCGAATATTCAAAGTGAACTGTTAAAACATTGATGTAGCGTAAAATCAAATTTTAAAGTAGAAAAATTAACGCAAAGCCTACTTTTAAAATAGTTCGTACAACAAATAAGTATGAAAATTAATTTCAATTCGAATTTAATTTACATTTTTTAAGTCCAGAGTATTTTGGATACATTTTTTTTACGCTTTCTGAAGAACTTTATGCTTTGTACATAAGATTTATTTATTATTAATTTATAATCTTATTTTTTCCTAAGACATTTAAAACAATCATCAAGTAACGTAATAAAGCTTGTTAGCTTGATTGGATGAATGGGCTAGGTCACCGTGCCTCGCGACGAAACATATTTAGAGTGCTTTTGCTTTGTAAAATTATTTTATATATTGAAAAACAGTTGACAGATATTCTAATTTAAATATAACTAAAGTTATTTATGACTTTGGGTTGTGTGAAAACTGTTATACTTATTTAGCTTGGCAAACAAACAAACCTAAACATTCCGAAATATTAGAAAATCACATAAACCTTAATTAACAATTCATCAAATAAGATAAACCAGCATAATGATGCTAGATAAAATCCGTGCTTTGAATATTTTATAACAATCAGGCGTCTTAATCAAGATAATAGAATTAACAAAAATTAATTTATTGGTCGCTTTATCTAACACGACACGATTATAACAGTAAATAAAATAGAAACGTGATTATTAATTAAAAAATAAGTCGCGTCGTCACAATTTCAAAATTAATTAGCCAAAAATTGTGTTTGTGGATGTGTGTGTTCACGCCAAAAACAAACGAAATATTAAATAAATTATAATTTTGTAGAAAATCAAAATACACAAACCGTGGCTGCAAAAAATATCGTAAAGTTGTTTAAGCATAGAGACCTACACATTTTTTAAAGAATATTGACTTAACAAAATTATATTTTTGTTTCTTCTTATTTTATCGGCAATATCAATTCTTATTTTAAATATAAACTGGACAGATGACGTCGGCCAAAATAATGTAATATGTAGCAAAGAGAAATAATTTAAGTTTCATTAACTTCCTGATACAGATTTTTATTTTATGAAGCAATATAAAAAAATGACATCCGGTATAACATCCTCTGGTCATTTTATTTGTTCAATCTTCAAGGTTCAGTTAACAATTAATAGTTAATTACATTGATCAAGAAGTGTTTACGAAGATTTTTTCTCATGAGAAAATATTAAGCAGTGCGCGATAATACGCTTACGAGATAAAAGACAAACAAACTTTTGTTCTTCAAGCACGACTTATTAATTTGTTTTAATTATAAAACACAAATATATTATCTGTATAACTACTCTTAGTCATCTCGATAACATATTGTTTAAACTTTCGTGTTTATAATGTGTGGACTATTTGATTTTCGATTTTGATTTTGGTAGTTTTTGTGTGTGCCGCGAATCCAAATATTTAATTGTCCTTCAATATGCAATAATCTTAATTTTACTGTGCAGTACCACATTTATATGGGGTGTTCGTTAGTCGCAAATTTATATATTTTAATTGGTTCGAGATTATTTGTGTGTTAATCGATTATTGCTCATCGATTTAAACATCAGTCATCCCTATAATTCCATTGGTTAAAATAGTTGTCGTCTCAAAGGTGTCGGAATCATTGAATTTGATATTCAACCGGAACAAGGAAGATGAATTTGTCTTAATGATCTACTTAATGACTAATCTTATTGCATATTTTTACCCGTAACTTAAATATTTCCGTACACCTCAAGGCGCTGGTGTCACACAAAGTACGGGAGAAGAGGGTTACCAAAATTATTTTTTTTAAACTAAATCTAAACGCCGTTCTTACCGGCAATTCTGGGCCAATTTATTCTAACTTTATATGAACAATTCTACGACTAGATGTTGGCATTATTTTTGATAGTGATTTTTGGAAGCGACCTAAATAAATAGCTCCCTAAAAATTATTAAAATTTCTTCGCAATGGTATTTGTTTTGTGATTGTGATATACGATGGAGTCTGATAGTGCTTATGCTCTTAAATAGAATAAGCTTGCTTTTGACCGTGGTAATGTTGATTCTTCTTGAAGGTGTGTTATTATACAGAGTATTTATCTCACTTTCGCAGAGACTGTGTTCCCTTTAAACAATGTACTTGGCCAATTTATCAATCCATGGCCAAATAACTTAGTTAAAGAAACCATGTATAAATAATTATTTATTAGGCTAAACCGAGGTCTGACATTTCAGAGGACTCCTAAGTATATTTTTCGTGCTTCTCAAAAATCTGTCCAGCCTCTACACCAACAAATGTTTCTCTCTTCAATATATTCTTGGTTGTGTTCTTATAAATGGTGGTTAAATTTTAAGGGCCGACGTTGAATGTGAACCACACCTAAACGTCAAGATTTTTTCTGCATTTAATTTGACATTTCTCAATTTCAGACTAACTCAATTTGAACCATGGAAAGATACACAATCGAGCAACGCGTTAAAGTTATTCAAGCATATTATGAAAGTGGGCGTTCAAATCAAAATGCATATCGTGCACTTCGTGATTTTTTCGGTCAATTTAATCGTCGAAATGTGCGTACAATCGGAAAAATCGTGCAAAAATTTGAGCAAACTATAGGAGATTTTAAAACACCAGTGCATGCTCGTACAGCTCGTACAGCAGAAAATATTGCTGTTGTTCGCGATAGTGTGGCTGAAGAGCCGTCCACCTCAACTCGTCGTCGTGCCCAACAATTGCACCTCTCACGCTCGTCGTTGACGAACATTATACATAAAGACTTGCGTTTACACGCTTATAAGGTGCAATTAACTCAAGAACTAAAGCCTCTTGACCATTGGCATCAATGGCCGTGTTATCTCACGTGGTTGCAATGTCAATTGGCCGCCAATATCATGTGATTTGACACCGTTGGACTTCTTTCTTTGGGGTTATTTGAAAGAAAAGGTGTACGTCGATAAGCCAGCAACAATTCAAGAGCTAAAGGATGAGATAATTCGGCATATTAACGGCATATAAGCCCAATTATGCCTAAGCGTCAACGAAAATTTGAACCATCGGGTGGAGGTGTGCCGCCGAGGTCGCGGCGGCCATTTGGCCGATATTTTGTTCCATACATAATTGGACCATACCATATTATCATAATAAAAAGAATTGACAATAATTTCCTAAATAATTTGTGTTTTATTAAAAATCAACTTCGGCCCTTAAAATTTAACCACCCTTTACAAGAAATAATTTTTTAACACATTAAATGGGTTACCACCGCCGATGGAGCCTAGTTTAAGCCGGGAGACCGGTCCTTACAAATGTCACTATTAATTGTTGAACTTCGATTTCAATTTCTTACTACTGGACGAAAATCATCTGCTCACACAACTTGCTTCCAGCAAATGGCAAATCATTGAAATCTGTAAAACAAAAATTTGCATTTTGAAGTGTGATGATGGTGTGGTGGGAAAATAATAACAATATGGTACAGATAAAATATCCAAAATAAGGCGTTTGCTGGAAAAAAATATATTAAGTAGGAGAACAAAGGTTCCTTTCACTGCAAATAATAAAAACACAAAAGGCTAATTTCCACTCCTTGGAAGAAAATCGTCGGGAGATTGAAACGATCCAGAAAATGTTTTTTTTCGTTAGATAGGGAGAACGGTAATTGTACAAAAAATCGTTTCAAACAAAAGTTGTAGGTTTTAATATCTTTAGTTTCAGGCCCGTCTAAGTGTTCTGTTCCTTTCTTTTATAGAAAGAATAAGAAAATGGGTAAATTAAAAGCCATGTTAGAAATTTGAAATTGACCACAATGGCTCTATCTAGCATGAAAATCACAACAGCAAAATAGGAAAAAATACCAACGGAATGAGGGATTTTGTTGACAATTTCACCGATTGTAGGTGTTTGAAATACCTGTTAATTGAGGATCTGAACATCTGTTTTGGGTCACTTGCGGGGTAGCTATATGGGTTGTGAAAAATCTGTCGTTACAATATGGGAATAATGAAGAGGTTAAATATCACTTGTTAACATTAAATTTGCATAAAATGTAAGTTTCTATAAATTTAGATGTTATTTATAAAGGAATAACAGATAAAATGAATTTTTTACTGGAAATATTCTATTAAGTGCGAGCTATGTTTCACCATAAATTAACATAACAGCTATAATTACTGAAAATTTAATCAAAGTCACGCGTCCTTTTTTCTATTTACCCCTATTTCTCTCCTTTTAAACCACTAATCTTCAAACCCTCAAAACCTTACCACTCCCGGCCCTTCGGATTGCCCAAAAGCGATAAAAATTTATTTATGAAAAATTAAAAGATCCTTGGAAGACGATAGTTAGGTAAGCCATACCAACAGCTATATTCCTGAATTTTTCTGAAAAATGCCCTTCTTAGTCAATTGCATTATAAATTAAGTTGACTAATTAACTTAATTTATAATAACAGTAATCCAAAAATATATGGAAATACTTTGAACTTATATTCACCATAAAAATTTAAACCCAATCGTACCATTCTGATTAGCACTACAGGCTGACACGTGTTTGGCCCAATATATGAACTGTTTTACTACATGGCTCCCAGAAATCGCTAGTTCCGGATATCAAACCTGGAAATAACCACTTATCATCATGACCGTTACTGACCACACCAATTTCAAGATAATCCTACCGTTGTGAGTGGCGCTACCGGCTCAGATTTGGATAGGCCAATACATTTGACAGGGATTTGCGATAATAACTTCTGGAAATAAAGAGTTCCGCATACTAAACCTACAAGCTCACGTATGTTTGACCCCATACATGAACTGTTTCATGGTTCCCAGAAAACGCTAGTTTCAGAAACCAAACATGGTAATATCCACTTGTCATCATGCCCGTTACCAACCATAAAAATTTCAAGCAAATCCTACTGTTGTGATTAGGTGCTACAAATTCACATGTATTTGGTCTAATATCATTATTTGGCTGTGGACCAAATCTCCAGTAAATCGTTTAGTACGGTAAACTAAAATATTAGTACAAATTACTTTTAAAATAGTGCCAATTTAGACGTAAGTAAAATTTGTTAAATATGGCTCAAAGGGTGAAATGGTTTATAGGAAATATTCAAAAACAGGTTCGTAGGTGCATGATCTAATGTCAATATAATTTATGTAAACAAATTTCAACATTTTTTTAGGTAAATAAATTTAGCAAATCTTTAATTTTTGATTAAATCTTCAATAAGATAAATGTTTTTTTGTATGTGATATTTTTTCATATGGTGCTTACTGATTACAGTTGCGTATCCGTTGTACCGTTTTTGTTTTATATTTGGATACACTGAGAAGAAGATTAATATCAAATGTTCGGATTTTCTATGAAAATTTAGTGTGTATTTGATCAATGAAAACTGTTAAAATAAAATTTATAATTTGGATTTCAACGCGTTTTTATGTCAAAATACAATTGGGGAACGTATTACATTTTAATTAAAAAAATTGTCAGTCCTTTGTGTCCTATAAATTTCCTTTGTGTCCTTGCTTAACACTGCTTTTTAGAACAGTATTTGTATTTGCCGCATACACTGTTAAAAACAGCATTTATCCTAGATTGACCTTAAAAGTGGCGCACAACCTTTGTAAATTTTTCGTCGAAATGTAATTGCCTGGGTTTTGAATGTATTTTTGCTTTCCTTGCAATATGTTTTATTACGGGCTGGGATGAAAATATAACTTTAGTGTTGCCTGATGCAATTATTTATGATTTCTGGGCTACATGATTAACATTACGTTTTTATGGGTATTTTTCACAAAATTAATTATTTTCGAATTGAATTCATCACTTTCACTACAAAATTTAATAAAAGTTAATTGTTTGTAACGTGTACATTATAAATATTTAAAATAAATCAATCAACATAGTGGTGGGCATATGCGTACCATGCATGTGCGGTAAATTGTACTTTCAATAGTGGTACGCAATGTATAAATTACCTGCAATTATAATTCTTTGATTTAACATGCGGTTTTATCTTTTGGCTCTGAGAAAATGTATTTTGTATCTTTTGTATCTAAAGACCAAGGATTTTGTAAGGGTTTAGTATGTAATTAAACGTATATAATCGCGAACTTATAATATCAGCTATAATACGTGTGGAACGTGAAAGGCTTCCACTAAATAAATGTTTTGTCAATCTACATCAACAATCATGGCGTACTAAAGTACACGAATTTCGAAATATAATTACGAGTATAATAAACTGTATATGCATAATATACGAGAACATGTAATTGAAAGGTCAAGAATACATCATTTCCGAACGCAATGGATATACCGGTATACAGCTACGTTTAATTAATAAATCACTTGAATGAACGCAGTAAAGTACCATGCCAGTGAAAAACATAAAATTACAACATATACATTATCTCGCATGGTTGAGCGCATATATTATGCGTCGGTAATATTTTATTATATACGATGATAATGATGATTTCTTAATGAATTCATTAATTTTTATTTATAGACTTCGGTTTATTGTGTTATGGCCAAAGTCAAGTTTGTTACGATAAAATACACATAAATTAATAAATTTTATTGTTGTAACTTACTTTGCCATATTTATTCAATGGACCATCAATCCATCGATCAGCCTCAATACGACCACTTAATAGGGCCCCCGTATTCGGATCAACATGCTGCCATTCACGCACCTCCCGTTGGAAAGGTCCACTTGAACTACCAATTGCTACCTCCATAGTTTGTATAATTTGCGTTTGTTATCCAATTATCTGTAATAAAAACAAATCAAATAAATAAATTATATCTGTGTAACTTGAATTTTATATATAAATCTAATTAAATTATTTATTGAATCTTGGCTTTCAAATGTAAATTACATTAATTTTTAGTCTACACAAATAAACAATAATAATATTTGTTGAGATTATATTATTACAAAGATATAAATTTTCATGGTGCCCACACGTCGTGACATAACCGTGTGTTTAGTTACATATATGTATGAGCGACACCTACCACATGCCGTGAGTTACAATAATCTAATATCGCGTAATAATAATTTAATCTGCTTTACTGTAACAAAAAAATTACATTTCGGTTGTGAAATAAATTTGAGTCAAAGCGCGCTTTTTGGTACATATTATATCGACATATGCAATGTTTACGTAAATGTTGAAACGTCAACTGATTGGAATAGCTGTCTTACTCGTAATATAAGGAGATTAGAGATTAACACGCATATAACAAACAAATGGTTCACACCTAACAAAAATTAATTTATATTGCGTAACCCTAGATACCTAATCCGGCTATTTTTCTTTTGCTTATTATGTTCTAAAATAGCCACAGGGCGATTTTGTTTTAGTAAGCCAAGTTCAACTTGCTTCACAATTCTTCAAGGTTAATTTTAAATTGAGAATATTTATTTATACAATCTTTGCGCCAATTTGGCATTCGAAACCTAATAATTTAGATAAATCTTAAGACTAGAAAACGCATTGTCAAACTCCAACTATTTGGTCGGTTTTGTTTATTCATAAAGTAGGATTCATCATACCTAATTTCAATAGTGACAATTTCACATTCGGCTGGATCTGCAACAAAAATCGTACAATATTATTGACGTCATACAGTAACAGACTTTTGTATAAGTTGGCGTCTCGAACATCAAATAATCACATCGAATGCATTCTCAAAAGTATTGATCACTGAAGTATTGATGGCTAAAAACAAGTTAACTCTGATAAAAATATGAGAGCACAAATGTTTTTCTGTCATTTAGCTGTGCCATTAAAACACAGACTGTACACTGTTTTTACGGATAACTTGTTACTGCTGGTTCACGCTGGAATGTCAATCCGCTAGCAGATCTAAAAAAATTGGTTGTTGCTGTGATCAAAAATCAGTATTCCTATTTAAATTTAAGAAAACTAATCAGGTCAATACTTCTTAAAAAATTTAGTCTTCGTTATAAAAATTGAAAAAACTCCTACGGAAGCTGCCACTTCTAGTACCCCATATTTTGCATGGATTTCCAAAACTATGGAAAATGCGTAAGTATGAAGTTTTCTTCCGATTAGGCAATCCGCCTGGTCTGTCGAGATGCAGAATTTTGCTGAAATAAAGTTTCTTTTTTTATCAAAATTCCTCATTTCTGGTAAAATTTAAAATATGATCTGAACTAATTTTATTAGAAGATTTGTAAACAACAAAAAACCTATGGAAGTAGCCACTTCCGATCAGGTAATCCATATGCCGTATACAGGTACCAAATTTTTACTGATAAATAGTTTTATGACAAAAAACGTAATTTCCGCTTAAACTTTGGAAAAATAATCTGGATCGGTATTGTTGCAAACTTAATTTAGCATCTGTATAACCGTTTTCCTCGTTAATGATAAACCTTTCAAAATACATGCAAAAAATGAGCAAGCTCCTGTTGAAGCTGTCACTAAGGAGGCTGTTACTTCAGCCTGATGGAACGATTTTGAACATTATTCACTGGGATCAACCAATTTATGGAAAAATCCAAGGTACGATGTTTCATCCCGATCAATCAGTTCATCTGGGCTGTACGGGACCGAATTTTTGTTGAAAAACGAGTTTTTGTCAAAAATCGTTAAATTTTGGAAAACTGATTTAGAACGCTTTTGTTGCACATTTTCGCTTCTTTTCGACTCTTTTAGTCCATAATCGTTTTTCACGTAAAAGATATACTTTTCAAAATATAGGCGAAAATCCTCCTATGGAAGCTGTCTAGAAAAAAACTTAAATATGAAGTTTCACGCTTTTGAAGTTAGACCTAAACTAAACAAACTAAACAAACAAAAGTAAACGAAAGTGGTGTTTGCATTGGTAAAACTTTTAAATATGACATTTACAAAAAACTTTTTCTTGAGAAATTGAATATCTCAGTATGATTTTCTGAAAGGTCCATTAGCACTATCAATATTTTATAATGGGATCCACTTGGTCAAATAAATACTAGTTTACTAACCTTTAATATCAAAATAGTTAATTTTGAGTCATGATTTATAATCGAACATTTATAACACCCGACGTGTCTCATTTTCGAAATTTTTATTAGAATCTGATTTTTCACAAAGTTATCAAATCCCTCAAGGCTAATTAAACCTGAGAAATACGATTTTTTACTTAAAGTTTTTTTCTGGTTGTGCAAGCCAATATCAAGCTTTTTGGTAACTCCGACAATTAAAAATACTCGTACTTCAAAGATTTAAATTAATAATTTGTTTGAATTGTAATCTTTAAAAATCCGTTCTGGTGACAAAACACTCCTACCCCTTTCACAGATCCTAGACCTCTCATAAAATCATACTGACCTAGATGATAAACACATTAAATCTTGAGGTATTAAATGTGTTAAGAAAATCCAAAATTCTTAGTATAACCTAGGCTAGTAACGTATTATTTGACCACGTGAATCCCAATAGCTTTTTAAATGGTTTAGAAGTTTGATAGTCCTAACCTAGACCTTTCGGAAAATCATACAGAACTTGGTAATAAACATATTAAATCTCAAGATATTCAACGTCTTAAGAAATCCCTAAATTCTTAGGATAGAAAAGATTATTTGACCACGTGAATCCCATTATCTTTTCAAATAGTTTAGAAGGTCGAAGGGATTATAACTCTAGGCCTCTCAGAAAATTATACAGACCTTGGTAATAATTACATATTAAATGTCAATATATTAAATTATTTAATAAAAGCCTTCCGTTTAAGATTGGTAATGTGTCACTTTTAGTTTAAATTTGTTGGTTTCGGATCAATTTAGTTCTAACTTCAAAAGCGTGCACAAGCATGTGAAAATTGTGCTAAGCTATTCCTAAAATTAGTTTTACTCTTCACTTGCATGAAATTTCACCCCAATCCAACCAAATCGTCTAGGCTGTACAAGGTCTAACTTTTGTTAAAAAACCAGTTTTATTTCAAAACACGTCATTTCCGCTTAAATTTTGAAAAATGATCTGGACTGGTATGCCGTAATACACGTTTTGAATCACTTGTTTTTTTTATTTCGCAAAAATAAATTTTTAAATATTTAAAAAAAAATTCAAAAAGTTTAAAAATCACTCGTTCGATTTCGGCTTGTTAGGCCATCATCAGGAGTACCAACTGATTTGTAAAAATAAAAATTAAGTTATATATAGTACAAAAAAATAGGCAATAAAAATTAATCAATTGATCGTCCCAACCTTCTGTTAAAAGGCGAAACAATTAATTAATAATAGAAAAGAGGAGAATAGCAAGTATGCGATTAGTATGGGCTGAGTAACAAAATTTAAGGTATATTGAAGTACATTTAATTACCCGACGTATTAGTCATATTATTAAGAGCGTGAGAATAGAACAGGGCGGGATCCGTAATTGGTGAGAAACGAATTTCTCTCTGTTCGTTAAGGATATTTTGGTTAAGAAATGTGGATTTTCGAATTTCGTACGATTCTAAGGTATCTAAACGTCTGCGTTTGGGTTGCATATGTAATATGTCTAAATTGCTTAAGCTGGGCTGTATGATTTTCTAAAGTTAAATGAATATGGAAAGTTCATTCATTGCAACCAGATAAATGTTCTCTAACACGACTCCTAACAGTCGAAAATATCCTCTCACACATTTTTTAGAAAAATAGTTCAAACCGATTTTTTAAAACCGGACCCCACCTGAGAACCCCTAAACAAAATTTGCAGTATTTAGAACTCATCACAATTAATACTCAGCACACGAAGTCTCACCCAATTTTATAAAAATCGTTCGATCTGAAAACCCTAAATGAATTTTCCTAAGTTAGGAGTAATCGCTTTCCATTCTTGGCATTACAAAACCCTTGTCATGAAAAACGGATTAGAAATCCAATTTAAAACGTAAACCAAGATCTATTTACATACAAATAATTAAAGACGTGCTATGACCTAGGCAAATGCTCCATGCAAACCTATTTGCCTCCACTCATTCTTGGCAAAGCATTGGACATTTTCAATTAAGGTTAGCAAAACCCAAATCGAATATCGGAAGAAGACAGACACAGACAAGTGCACTATTAATACATTTTGGGTCCCACTCATATTTTGAACTTTTTCATGTTGAAACTAACAGAATGGAAATACGGAAACGGGTCAAAATCTACTTCATATTGGGTGTGTGAATATGACTAAGCCCTTTTTTATTAAAATGTCTTTTACATTATCTTGTTTAGAAAATGACAGAATTATTTATTGAAAGTATACTCCATCTGCAGCTACAGCTTTCCCCCATCTTTGACTCAATTTACGGATTCCGTCATAACATTATTTCCTTTCCTTTTTCTTTTTGAATTTTCTGTTCCATGAAATTTGAATGATTGATGTCTTTTATTGACGGCATTACCATCTGTTGTACAGTATTAGTACTAAAATATTTTGTTTCTATGGAAATTAGCCGACATATTTTATTTTGTTTTCTATTCACAGCCAGTGTTCATGTAAACGTCGAATGAATTGTAGAGCGAGACCAATGTGTACACCTTTTGCGTGTGTGCGACCGGCGGAAATGTGGAGTATTTTTTGTTGTGTGTTCCTCATTTTGGTGTGTGCGATTGATGCGCGTGAGAGGGTGTGGGCGAGTGATGCACATGAAAACAAAACAAAAAAACATCAACGAATAAAAAAATATTCTTCTAGAACTTTTTGGTGCGAGAATTTTGGTTAGTTAGCATATAGTTTTTTGATTGAGATGTCGAGTAATAATTTTGTGCTCGAGTTTATTTTTTATGCCATTAAGTTTTTGTGTTGTAAATCCATGAGAATGGACCTATAAATTAAAACTAATTTTATAATTTAATATTAATTATAGTGAAATTGTATACGATTACTTTATCTGATTGCCTAATTAATTAATAAATAAATACAAAATTTTAATAAAACGGAAGTTTTCGGTATCGAAATTTCAATTTAGTGGTGGAAAACATTTCTGGCGCATCTTCAAATTTTTATTTAATATATTTTGGTGTAATCGAGTTCCATAGTGGTTGCTTGGCACGCGCGAGGGGCTGCACATTCATTTCGCTACATTATTATTCACTTTCAGCGTCCATTTCGTTCAAGTAATTTTTTTGATTTATTTCGCTACATAAATTATTCAAGCCTTTCGCCTCTGATTTTGATTTTCTTGAAAAATTTATTTAAATTAAAAAACAGCACGGCGTTTACTGGCATTCGGTTTTATTTTTTTTCTCCCTCCTTCGCCTCAATTTATTTTTCTGTTATTTTCCTGGTTAGGTTACCCATTTGTGTTTTTTTGTAATAAAATGAATTACTAAATTTTTTGGATTGGTATGATGGGGTCTAATTTTTTTTTGTTCCACGGTGTAGGGCAGGAATATGCAAACCTCAACTTCCCCACGACCCAAAACCTTGAGATCTAGTCAGTAAAATCACCGTGAAAGAGGCCTCTGCATATTTAGATGAATTTGCGGGTTGGCTTCGTGCCATCCAATAACACGATCTCTGCGTGAGAACTAAACAGCTGTTCAGTAAGAGACGGCTGCATCGACCGGAATCTACTCCATCCACCGTATTCACCAGGCATAGCAAGTATGAGAAGCATTCCTTCAGTAATCTGAAGGAGCTACATATGTCTCATGAATACGGCGGGAGTCGAACTCCCAGTCCTATCCTTTTAAATAATTTTTGCACTTGTGGAATTTTGGAAAAAACTTTCCCATTCTGTGCCCTAATTCTCTAAAAACCAAGATAAATTGCAATGTGTAAAAGTGATAACTTTTACACACGAAAAAAATTATCGTAGAAGTCTAGATTTGTATTGGATATCGCGATGTTTTAGTAAATTCGCATTTTCTAAATTTTTTTCAAGATAAAATGTCAAGTGGGAAGATTAATTTATGTCAAAAAGTATCACAAATAATTTATCGTGGAATAATCAGCAAATGAATGTATAAAAGGCTATCGTTTGGATATTATTAATAATTAATTGGAATTTTTGATATTTTAGCTTATAGTTTTATTTTAGAATTAAATAAGCTCAAGCTCTAAATATTTAATTGACTGCGATAGTTTACTTAAAAAGTAATACAATTATTTCGATTTAGAATGTAAATTTGTGAACTTATAAAAATGGACGGTTATCGGTGGAATTAAAATATTCTTTCAGTAAAGTCAAACATTCGAATATTTTACTTGATCGTCTTAAGAAGAGTTAAGGAGTAGAATATCCTAAAACAAGACGGTCTGTGGATTACTACAAAAACCATTTTAGTTGCTCAATGTAGAAATATAAAAGTCAAGTGTTTCAAGTATCTAATTTGACAATATCTAATGCATCAGTTCTCCACATATCAAGCAAAGCTGTCAACTTGTTGTGCACTCGAAATATTTTACTTGATCATTACGCACAATTGCACACAATTAAGAAAACCGATGAGTACAATAAATACGACGGCCTATAGCAAATCTAAATTAGTTAAAAAATTGCAGATAGTGAAAATGTTTAAATTTCGTTAGCTACTATTGCCTGTAGCTCTCAAGAATCTTTAAGATCTTACAATGATTTAATTCTAGACTATTTAATAGGCCCGTGTTTGAGAAATTGATAATTGGACAAATTTAGAACAATAATAAATGAGTACAAAATTTAATTATATTATGCAATAAAACTAACTTTTAACAAGCACTACAAGCACATACAATTTTTGGTGTTATTGACGACATAGTCTCAGGCGCACAAACAAATTATTGGATGAGAAACTCGTGTAGTTCGAAAAACTCGTTGTCACTAACTAAATTTGATGGTTAAATGATCTTCGGTGTTCAAAACGCATAGTTTTTTGTTGTTTACTCGAAATTCTACATATCGTACGGCTATCCCGGGATTACAGAAAACATTCCAGATTCCAAGATCCAACTATTATACTTAGATATTGTTAACTCGCACGAGCGGAAAGTGCTAAATAGAGCCATTCGTTTTCAACAATGAAATATGTACACTGAAATTAAGATCTGCTTAACACAAATTTGATTGGATTTGAATGATGTGGTTTTGTACTTAGAATAAAGAATAACCTTTGCAGGTTTCAGCGTATACAATATTAATCAAAATTCAACGGATGAATTGTAAATAAAACTTAGATTGTATACGTCTTTACCATATGAAGTAAAGAAACTTGACTGTTGTAATGTTCTTCAAGCCGTTTATCTTGGGTAAAAAAATGTTTAGAGAATGCAATTTAAAAATGCTAAGATAATTTATTGTATACAATTTTCACCTGTAAAATTACCGATACGACAATCCTTAACAACTTGAACTATTGTTTGTGAATACTCGTAGATGCTATTTAGAATAATTTGTATCCATAAAATTATTATTGAAATTTAAATGGGAACGGTAGTTATGGGCCCTCAAAGGCTAAATATGAATCTACACAAATCATAAGAGTGTGTAAAGTTTTGACATTTATTGATCGTAACCGTTTTAAATTTTATCTCGAATATTGTAAAAAAACAAGATAAATTATCGTTTACCGTTTACAAATTATCTTACTGCTTAGAAAATTAGAGTACTGGTAATTTTTCCTCTATAGCTCACTTCAATTGTATTAGTTGTCATCGGTAGACATCGCCATTGATAGTTTCACCTGATTCCAGAAGTTCTTGGTATACCGCACCATTCTGGTCCCACCAGATACAGAGCATAACCTTATTGCAATGAATATCGCGGTTTAGTTGCAGTGGATCAGCTTCACCAGGCTTCATCCAAAAATTTTGGCGTTTGGGATTCTCATAATAAATCATCTCCAGTAACTATTCGATGCAAAAACCTTTTCGTGGTTTCTTTGAAGCATTTGTGAAACAAATGGCTTTGCGGGGCCTTCTTCTTTTAATCCATGTGGAATCCAGTTGCTTGCTTTCTGAAAAATTCCGATTGTTTGTAAACGTTTTGCAACAGTTGTTCGATCAACATTTAATGCTACAGGCAATTCTGATTCCGGTTTTTAGAAGAACATTCAGCCAATAACGTTTCCAATCAGCATCTTCAAATTTCTTGGGTGGTTTTCTTTGCTCAGTATCTTCATTGCCAAAACCATTATTTTTAAATCATCAAAACCATTCTTTGCGCTTTCTATTCGATTGCGCATGCTCACCGTAAATGTCCACACGCAAACGATAACATGTATTTCACAGAACTTTTCCTAGCAATAAAATAATGTAATATAACCTCCCGTAAATGATGCTTATTTGGAATAAAATTCGAGTAGTTAAGAATACTAGTTGTTTACTCTTCAAGCAAATGTCACACGCTGGGTTTCATGGCTGACATCAAGTTCTACCGAATACTAGTATTGCCCACTTATAGAACACGTAAGCGGCACTAACGAAACCTATTGGAAAAGGGTGGAGCTATATTCACACACCCAATCTATAAAATTAAAGGCTCATTATGGTCTAATTAAATATTCCATTAAAATGTTATTGGCTCCACTCGTTCTTGACATACCATTGGGGTTTTACCATTTAAAGAAAATCGGATCAAAACCAAATTTAGAACCGCCCAATATAGGCAATATAGACTAATCAAATGCCACATTAAAAAATTAGAAGCCCCTCCTATTTTAGATTGTTAAGTAAGATAAAACAATGGGCCATTTTAGAGATATATCAAAACTCAAATCAAAAAATGGTTTGAAAATTCATATTTATCATAAAAAGGCTCAACTAAAGGACCTTTATAGGCTATAAACTGTTGAGTCCCACATATTTTTGCTATTTAATTTTGCATTTTTAAGCGGATTGTCAGTCCCTTTTCTTGATTTGCGTTCTGCTGGTATTAAAATAGAAATGCCCAATGTTTTCTCAAAATCAAAGCTCAAAATATTTAATGAGGAATTTGAAAGATTAATCCCTACAGAGCCTTTAATTATTCACATAACACTAGATGATGTTTTGCTTTCTAAAATCGTTAGCTTTTAGTGAAAAAATTCAGTTCTTTATCAAGAACGAGTGGAGCTTTAAAATTCTTTAATGGGACATTTAATTAGCTTTTAATTTTCCATTTGCTATAATTCTCCATAGGTAGAATCTGAAATGGGTTCTGCTAACTTTAGAGACGAGGGTAAAACAAAAGTGGAGGAAACAAAAGTTTGAATTTAAACTACGTCAAACCCAAAAACAAACTGTATCATCCGAGCAAGGCAATTCGTGATTATAATTTTAACCCAGCTCCAAATATGCCAAGTTAATCGTCCCCGAGACCTTGAGCGCATAAAACAATTGATTGATTATCTGAACTTTACCTCAAACAAAACAGAACATAAATTAATGATATCGCGATGGATATGTTGTAAACATACACGACACACACAGAAGTATACCTTACCCATTTTAAATGACTTATAATTACAATTAAAACATAAAGAATATAGTCTTGAATATATTATTAAATATCAATTCCAAAAGGTAGTTTTCAATTTGCTCGATTGTAGTACACACACACGGAGACACAAAAGAGATGAGGCAATCTTAAATATGTGCGCGATAATCAAAAGTGTGCAGATACATAAAAACAAGCAATTGTGTGCTTCTTACGAACAAAAGCTTCAAGATCTCGATATAATCGTATTATTCCATCATCATTTATATGACTTAACTAGTTTATTTATATTTTTTTTTTGTATTATCGTATTCTTATTCATAATTAAATTACCTGTAACGTCTTGAGTAGGTACATAAAGATAGTGTTCAAGTTCGCTGAAATATATGTATGTACGAGTATGTGTGTAAAAGACATGATGGCAACAGTAACACATCGAGATTAATTCTTTGCTGTTAATTGATTTAATTTTTTTTAGTTTTAACGATTGGAAATATTAAACGTAATTGAAGGATTTTTAATTATAGGATTTCATATTTATTTTATTGCGGTTAAATTAATTAATAGATAATTAGCGATATTATTATTTATTTATAATAAAATAATTATCGAAAGGGTCTTGTCTTTTTTGTCTTGAATCAGTGTCAATACACGGTTAATACAAGAGTTATTTGTTCATCGAATGAATTAATTGCAACAATGATTGCATTTCGCGATTGAACTATCGATGGCCGTGAGCTAAATCGCCACAATAAATTGTATGCTTTGCGCACAAATTTATATGATTTGAAATCAAAATTAAAAATCGATTTATCCTTTCACTAATTGACATCACACAACGCTGTAACAAAAAAATCATTCAAACTTTCATTAGATTTGCGCGCGATTGATTATCAAATTAGTAGTTGTGGATTAACGCGCAGTGATTAAATAAAAAGAAGTCGTAATGTACCGGATACAGTAATTATGCAGCCGCGTAATGCACATTTTATATGATTAAACCTTAATCTGTTTAATTGAGGTGTAATAAAATAAACAGTAGAAAGCACTTTACAAGCTTTTTATCGCTCACTTAATCTGTATCGTTTGTTTATGACTACTGTCACTTAGGTAGTAATTTCCGCGCGATATAAATTTTTCAAGGAACTTTTAATTACACTGTGAAAATATCAGTTTTCAACATAAATATTAAATTCATGATTTAATGTTTATTATTTTTTGTCGCGACAACATTTTTTTGTATTAAATATTACAAGTTATTATAGAAGAAAACATGTCGATTTAAAAATTTTAGCAAACTATTTGTGTACATTACGATAAACCATACATATTGCATTCCTTTTGATTTTTAAAGAAATTGAAAAGTGTTAAGATTTCATAATGAATATTTGACTTATCATCGTATGTACTGAACTACAAAAACAATCACACACCACCTTTGATCGAATTCGGCCGGAAACCAGTTCTCGCATGGTTGAACCATAAACTACACACAAAATTTAAGATACCGCCATCGGAAATAAGATTAATATAAAAACGGAAATCATATAAGATTGACTAATTTTGAGTTACGGTCAACCATGGTCAACTTTGATAATTTTAAAACCACGATGCACGACAATTTGAAATGATCTAGGTCACTTTATTCGTTTATCACTGTTTAAATCTAGCCGGCTGAGCATTTATGACAACCCAAGGTTCATCGTAAAATGTATAAATGATTATACGACAATTATACGACCAAATACGGGTCTGGTTAGATCTCCGGCGTTTTATTTTAAAATGTAAGTTATAATCATTATCACCATATGTGAGTATCGGCAATGTATTCGACCATCATAGGATAATTAAATAGTTTTTATAATTTGGTCATTCATGATTGGTTATGCACAATAATAATACGTTTTAGGTCTAGCAGATTATATTTTATAAATAACATGAACTGTGTGAGCGTCACTTTAATATTTCGATTGTTACTACTCAGGCTCCTATTGCAGATACATAGCTAAGTGCACTAAATCAAATAGCGTTATGAGTGAAATACCTTTTTGTATGCCAAAGTAAACACTCAATTCGGCCATGTTGACTTGTACTTATTGGTTGAGATAACCAAATATTCCAAATTCTCAAAACAGGATAGTTTAGTGGTTGCTATTAATTTGTATTTAGTATACAGTACTGAGCTAGTACCGACAATTTACTCCCCTTCAACCAGTAAAGTAAATACATCAAGTACTCGGAAACGGTGCAAGATGTCGGAGGGGACGTTTAGTGGTGATCTTCAATGGTCTTGTAACTCAATGGTCTCGGTGATATTGACAAAAGTTAGTTTTTATAATTAGAACCTATGGCTTTAGGACACGTTTTGATTAAGCAGTAAATAAATAAATAACTTTTTGTTCTTCCAAATTTTTTGTAAAGTGTATGGTTTCAGATATGAGCAAAAATTAATCTGCATTACCAAAACATTTTTGCAAGTTTTAACACTGTTTCGTTGCAACGACAAATATAAATAAATAAAATAAATCCTTGTTTGACTTATTAAGAAAATTAAAACATATACGAGTGCCGGCAAAATTAACGTGAGGCCATTAAATTGTACGCCGAGCGATATCCTGATCGCCGGCACTTTGGAAGAAGTGTCTAGCAAGTACGCCTCGCACTACCGGAACCATAGGAAATCAAACGATGCGTTATGAGGTTTAAGATGAAATTGTTGTAGATGTGCTAGATTTAGTATCACAGCAGCTACAGACATCAACTCAAAATCTTACACGAGACAGAAGAATATGTCAAACAACTTTCTCCCTTGATTTTTTGAACAGAATTCAATTTTGTCATCGGAATGAAGTTTATGCCAAAATAACAAAGTGTACACTGTATCCCTAAGTGTTTAAAATTAAAAATCATTCAAAAATTGTTCCTTCGTAATATTAACAAAATTCTAATAAACACAAATATTTCAACATTATTAATTAGATAAAATTACATTTTTGAGTTAAGTTTTGAGTGAAACAAACGAAAGAAAATTCTAAAGAAAACACACTACTAATCGTCCCTCAGCTGTGGGCGCACAGGGAGCTTCCGCAGTAACTGTGTGAACCTCGGCAATTCTTGGTAGGCGCATCCACGTCGCGAGGGATGGGCACTGCAGCTTGCGGTGGCTAAGGTATGCCAGGGACCTAAATTAAATCAATGAATACAACGGAAAAAGGAGAAGATACCCAGGTGGTACATCAACTACCCAGTTGACTAATCCCTGCTCTAACGAGACTGGCTCAATGGATTCCGGGGTAAGCCAATCCTTGATATACCCATTCATAAGTAGCTCAAAGTTGTCAAGATCACCAACTAGACAAACTAATTCAGCAAATCCGCTGAAAAATGAAAACGCTGAACTCTGCTGGAAACTAAGTGAAGTATAAACATTTATAACCCAACTAAGAAGCGAAGTTGTCAAACTAAAAAAGGAAACTGAAGAACTAACTAAAGAAGCCCAAAAAATGGGAATGGAGATTTCTGAAAACTCTTTAACCAGTTATAACGAAGCAAGTACATACACCAGTTATAACACAGAGTTCATTACTGATGAAGAGGAACTCGCAAAAGAAACAGATTGGGCACTGAAAAGGAAAAAAGAACTACCAAAAAACGAAGAGCAGAATTCTCGCCTGAAGTTGGAGGACCATCGCAAGCTACTGTAACTGATATTACTAATACTAGTTCAGCATATCAGCAACAAAAAACAACAGCAAGAAAATCAACAACAAAAGGTTTCACTGAAAGAAAAACTCCTCGGCCAATTAATGTATTCGGCATAACAGAATTTGCTAGTATACAAACTATAATGAAATCAGTGGCCATTAAGAGTACAGAGTAGTGTCACTAAACAATAACGTGTAGAAAATCAATTACCAGATTCCGATACAATAGCCACAAAGCTCAATGAGGAAGGCAATTAAGATTATGGCCAGAGGCCTTCGTGCAACGTGTGAGAAGGAGGATATAATAGAGAACCGAAAAGCAAAAGATCTGCAAACAGAAGATGCACTAAATATCCTAAAACGAGAGAGAGGTGAGAACAATGAAGTAAAAAAAGAAGGCTCCCACTCTTTATGCTTACTTTTAATAAAAAGGAGAAAGCAGAAAAAAAATTAACATCAAAGCAATTCTAAATATAAGGGTTAAAATAGAACCTCTAAAGAAAAACATGAGGCTAATTCTCAATGCAAAAAATGTCAAGGTTTCAACCACATACAAAAATTATGCGGTCGGGAGCCTAGATGCGTAAAATGTGCTGGAAAACATAACGCGAAAGAATGTAAGGAAAGTAGAAACAACCCTGCAAAATGCATAAACTGTAAACGGCATCATCCTGTCAATTACAGAGGATGCAGAGGAAGTAGCCAAAAACCTCCAAAGGCTAAGAAACAAAATGTATCAGTTTCCGCAAAATTCTAAGGTTACAGAGAGAAATCAAGTAAAATCCAAGCGGAGCCAAATCAGTTATAGGGACAGGGCGGAAAACCTACTCGCAACTTGTACAACAATCATGTAATGCTGTTACTGATGACCCTCTTGAAAGGATATGTAGAAGGATCGAAGCCATTAATGCTATGCTAGCATAGCAAGAATGGGGCTAGAAGCTTTATAAAAGCATCTAGAAAAGCAAGACACCACAAACGGGGCAACAGCCCTCTTATATTAAAATGAGCAGAACATTACGAATTGTCACCTGGAACGCTAACGGACTATTTATTTATTTATTTTAATTATAAATGGTGCCTACAGTGACTACAATCGGCACAACAAAATAATTGGTAAAAGAATTACGGCACATAAGCTCGACTACAAAAGATTGTATAAAGCTTTCTTGAATGAATTTCTCGACAAGTGATAATCGAAAGCTCCGTATACCTTGTTGAACACCCGCAATACCCTCGGAATTGGATCAGAAAGACCGTAGTTCGTTACCGCTCGGTCGATGAATAAAGCTCCATCGCGTTGACGCATTCGACGTTCGGGAGCATACAAGTTGATACGTGCTAGTAACTCGATACAATCGACACGAGAATTGATGATATCACGCACAAACAGCCCGGAAGGTACATCTCGGCGATTACCTAGACATTGCCATTTCAAAAGATTACATCGATTCTGATAAGGCAAGAACGCAAAGAACGTAGTCCACAGAACGCATGAATGGTAAACGTCGTAGCGCGAACAAAATAACTGTTTCTGGATACTCTCAATCCTCTCGAAATGACAGTGGTAGAAGAGTGACCAAACAAGAGATGCATACTCCAAAATGAACAGAACAAAGTAACATATAATGAAGTCAAAATGAAATAGCATCAGATTCAAAGATCACACCAAGATCCGAAATGAACTCAACCCGATCAATGGTTTCGTTGATAAAAAATTGATAAAAAACAGGCGAGCGGATACAGAAGAAAGAAAGGGTTTTGCATTTACTCAGTTTAAAGCCAGTAAGTTGTTAATTGACTAGCGCAGCATGTTCCAGGGTTACACATTTTTCTACATTTAGAAAAAATAGATATGTCTTAAATCGGAAAGCCATTTGACAGAAGCATCATTTATTAAAATGGTGCTTCTGTCAAATGGCTGAGGAAGAGCGAGGGGAGGATCATCAGTAATAGTGAGAAAGAATGTTAAACACTATGAAGAACCTGGTATCGAAGAAGAAAGTACGCAAGTTAAAACCATAAAAGTTGAAACTAATAGTAATAATGAATACAGTATTTCCTCTATCTACTGCCCTCCATGCTACAATCTTAACAAAAAAGATTATAGCAGACTCTTTAGATCTCTAGGATCCAATTTTATTATTGGTGGCGACTTTAATGCAGAAAACACCTATTGGGGATCAAGACTTACAACCCGTAAAGGGAAAGAGCTTTTCGAAGCAGGTCGGGTAAACAACTGCGAGTTCCATTCTGGAGGTAAACCAACATATTGGCCTGCTTCTTTGTAACAAAAGGAATTTTCGAGGACTACATGTGTCCCGAAAATAAGGATAACTTGCCTAAGCTAACAAATAATAAAACTGACTGGAACCTATTCCAAGAACTAATTGAAGAGCAAATAAACCTTCAAGTACGATCGGTACAATTGGAAAGTTCTCCTACTAATCATACCGAATACTGTAGGAATGAAAATTATCCTCTTGAGGTCAGGGAATTAGTTAGAGAGAAGCAGAAGGCACGAAAGACCAGTCAAAGGACACGCGCCTTCGAAATAAAAAAATCATCAATTATCTGTGCAATAAACTGAAACAACTCATAAAAGGAATTCAGAACGAAACTATTATCAAGTACTTAAGTGGTCTCACCGAACATAAAGACACTGATTACTCTCTTTGGAAAGTAACAAAGGCATTAAAAAGGACCAAAATATATGTGCCGCCTATAAAAAATGACGAAGGAACCTGGGCCAAGAGTGATAAGCAAAAAGCTACTTTATTTGCGGCTCACTTGGAAGAAACCTTCCAACCGTTACGTTTCATCATATGCCTGTAACATTACAGGAATTGAAAGATGAGATAAAGTACAATTTAAATGCGAAAAAAGCTCCAGGTTATGATTTAATTACTGGCGAAGCCATTCCTGAGAAGAGATTACGGAAATTGGTTCAAATAATCAATGCTGTCGTCAGACTAAAATATGTCCCACGACAATGGAAGGTTGCTGAAGTAATTATGATTCCCAAACCAGGCAAACTACCAAACGACAAAAAATCGTACAGACCGATTTCACTACTTCCTGTCATTTAAAAATTATTTGAAAAATTATTGCTCAAGAGAAATTATTGGCTTGAAATAATAGAAGAACGAAATTTAATTCCACCAAACCAATTTGGATTTAGGGAAAATCATTCTTCGGTAGAACAAGTTCACAGAATAACGGACATAATAGAAGCCGCACTTGAGAAAAACAAAATATGCTCCAGTATCTTCTTAGATGCAGCATAAGCTTTCGACAAAGTTTGGCACCAAGGACTTGGATTTAAATTGCATCGAGATCTACCTAAGCAGTTCTATAAAATTCTTAAATCTTACATTGCATATCGGCATTTCCGTGTAAAATATCACAAAGAGTACTCTGAACTAAAGAGAATGGCAGCAAGCATACCACAAGGTAGCGTACTGGGTCCTATATTGTATATCCTGTACACCAGGGATATGCTAAATAAACAAGGTGCTACCATTTGCAGATGATATAGCTATTCGGTCAACTGGAAATAGTAATCCGAGACAACGACAAAACTTCAACAAGCCAACTCAGTGAGTAGCTGGACAAAGAAATAGCGCATTAGCCTAAATGATTCACAAACCCGAAAGTTAACTGGATTCCAGTGGAACATAATTCAAGGCAGGTTCCAAATGCAAATACAGCCAAATATCTGGGCATGACTCTCGATTGCAAGCTTAGATGAAAAGGACATGTTAAAAAGAAAAAAGAAGAATGGAAAATCAAATATTGGAAAATGTATTGGCTAATAGGTAAAAATTCTGAGCTTACGATACACAATAAATTGCTATTATATTGGCAAATACCATAACCCCCTTTCAATTTTGGGGTTGTACCAAGAAGACACATACACAAATGATACAATGTTTTCAAAACAAAGTGCTGCGTGGCATTGTCAACGCACCATGGTACACCAGAAATGATAACCTACATAAGGACTTAAACATGGAATAAGTCAGTGAAGAAATAAAAAACATGCAAAGGAACACATTCAGCGGATATCTCGGCACCAAAATGCAGACATACGAAGTTTGTTGAACACCACCATTGCAGTAAGAAGACTTCAAAGTCAGAAACCTTTAGAACTGGGCAGTTGTATTTAATTAGGACAGAGAAATATAATAAATTATGTAAATTGAAACTCCCGGTGGCTTACTGCGAGTCAAATCTGAATCTTTATTTAAGAAAGATAAATTACTAAATGATTTGTAAATCAGTTGTAATATAAAAGAAAACGCTACTAATCGCACAGAGATGATCAAAGTGGTTCTGTATTTGGTGTACGAAATCAATCTTTCTTAACGACATGTTAATTTCATAAATAAAATTTCAAAGATTTGTCGAAATTCTTTATTATTTTAAAATTTTATTTCGGCCACATGGGTGGCAAAGAAGTGATCAAAGTGGTTCTGAATTATTATTTGATGTATGGAACCATATGCTCGGAAATCTCTGAGATTGTTGTTATTCGAGAGTGACTAACATTGAGTGAACTTCAAAAATTCTTAAACATTTGAAATTTTTAAATCGGCCCCTACGGATTGCACGGAGGTTCTGAATTAAAAGTTGATGTAAGTAACCAATCTTATTCAGCTAGATGCTCGGAAATCTCTACTAAAATTGATTTCTTACATAAAATAATAATTCATAACCACTTCGATCACCTCTGTGCGACTTGTAGTGTATTTTGTTTTAAAGAATGCATTTCGTAACTTCCACTCAAAACTTTTCTCTAAAATTAAATTTTTTCTAGTTAATAGTTTTGATAATATTTGTGTTTATTACAAATTTTCCAATATTATTATCAACATTTAATTTTTGAGTGTTTTTTAAAATTTAAATCCAGTGTAAATTTTGTTATTTTGACATAAACTTCACTCCGATAATTTTGTCATTGAGCCAGGCAACGAATTGAAGAAAATTCAAATTTCGTTCAACATGTTCTGTGGACAAGCGAAGGCATAACTTACCTAGACCACCGTAGTTTCGTTTTTTAGAATTTATGAGACGATCATCATACCAATGAGGATGACTCCTGATTTGTTTTATGCGTAGTCGGAAATGATTTTCAAACCATCACAATAACGTGAATGTCTCATAAATCTGGTGTACGAGTACATTAACAATAGCAAGATTAAAATATCCCATCTAGTGGTTTTGCAAAGTATAACAATAATACAGAAAATCAGCTTTATGGGAGGTGTCCGTGTTTTCTTGAAAAATAAATCTATCAATGACCCCTCATCATTGGAGGTAATAACAACATATGACTTAGATTTGCAGCAAACGTGGTATTAATGAATGCCCGTTCTTACCATAATACGTGAGATATTCTTAGAAACAAATAGACTATGTTTCTTTAAATTTGTGTCTTCACCACATTGTCGGCTTTTGTAATAACGACTATTTGATGGATGAAGGAAGTGAAAGGAGTAATTTTGCGACATTTTTCAAAAAATGATATGCATGGCTAATTATGAACTAAAGTCCTGATCAAAAATTATGTGCAAGGCCTTCCAAATGATATGCCTCATGATTATATCGAAATGAAAAAAAAATTGCTTCCGTTAAATTTCTGACATTCTTCGAGATCCTTTCCATGATATGCGCTACGATCATATTCTATAATTAACGCACAATTTGCCCACATCGCGGGCATAGTCAATTTGGGAACTAAGTTTTGTTAACAAAATTGTTGTGTAATTCAAGGACAACATAGTATACCACACCTTTATACTTGAAGGGAGTTGGGTAATTAATCTGCATCATTTTTGTTATTCACATAACACCGCTTTAGTTTCATAATTCACCGTTTTGGTGCTAGTGGCAAATTATACGTTTCTTATAGACTACTCGTATATTCGTGCTACACTGTCTATCACTTTAAAGGTGTTAAATTCATATATTTAACTACAGCTGTTTAGTACCTAAAATTACCACTATGGCACTGGAGGCGGTATTATACTAAGCAACAATTTTATTATGAATGAATACTTAAGATCTTGGAAAATTCCGTAAAATTAGCCTCCGCACTTTATTCATCCCTATACAGCGGTTTTATTTGAAAGAGTCACATGCTTAAAGGACCAAAAAAAAGAAATATGTTTATATAGATGACGAAAAATAGTGAACGAATATCTCCGTAAATTTGTGTCGCTTTTAGTATGTATAATTTGCCAATTTCTCCTAATTATTTCTGATTGGTAGAACAATTTGTACACCACTCCTAGTTCTTTCTTTTGTTCTTTCTGGTCGATGGAGTGATCACGAGACATAGTTTCGTCTAAAAATTTTCGTTGTGCAATTTCCAGAATTAAAGTAGTTTCACCGGTAAAATAAATGAACAAATTTGATTTGTGTTTAAAGTTTTGAATTGAGGCTTTTGAAAATGTTTACGTCTTCATATTCAACACACTTCTGGTGGTATTATATTGCTATGATTCGGATAAATGATGATACCACTTCTCACTCTGACTTACCATTAACATGTGGTTTTCCGGGGAAGTTTAGTACTAGGCTCCACGGACTACTTGAAGTATTGGCTGAGAAATATGTGGTATCATACAGCAAAGTTCATCAGATCATCAAAGCTTACGAAATCATTTTAACCTTCAATTAGATACCTAGTTTTTAGAAACAGGCTGTAACGGGCGTAGCTGATTGACTGGAGAGGATTTCCTTAAGGAACGTGAACTAAAACGATTCTGTATCCCATAAATCCCGTGCCATATCAACTGTATCTGGCATGATGCCTCTCGTTTGGTCGGCATCTAATGGCCACGTTTAAACACAGAAATGACTGATTTGATTAGGGATAATCTGTTCGGATTAGAGATAATAGTAGATAGAATTACTGAATAAAAGTGCTAAAGAGCAATGCCCAAGAATTCATAAGAAATTAAGAATTGATATTGATATTTTGAACACTTTCACCAACACATAATGCTTTTGTCAGTATAATTATCGAAACATTTTGGACCGAACACTTTAGGACAAGTTTACCTCAAACCCAATTTTACTTCTGTTAGTTTTGAAATTAAAGAGGCAACGAGAATTACGATATATATGACCCCCTATAACACGGTACTCTTATAACGCGTGTTCATATTACGCGATTCCATGTCCCTCGTATAACACGTGTTTTCCCCCATATAACGCGGGGATTTCCCACGTTATATTTCTGTTTCGAGCGCGTTGTACGAGTATTCTCGTACTCGGGATTTGTCTGATAATGCAAAATCAACATAGCGGCAGTAATTGTCGACAAATGATCGACAAATTATCGGCTTGTCTTTTTGGTTGCGGATTACAAGAAACTAATGTATTAATGTTTAATTCATTTCATTAATAAGCCGCTCGCGTATGAATTTCTTCAAACTTCAAAATTAATAATTTCGAAAGAATGCAAATTAATGTGCTATGTTTTATTTGCAACGTATTAGCAGCAATTTAGCTCGGTGTCTGACACCGGGTCGATTCGTCCTAAAAAAACGGGATACAGGAACTAATCCTGCGTTGATCGGGATTATTGGTCAGCTTTGATCTTACAGTTAAATTAATCTATTAAGAGTACTTGGTATTTGCATTTAAAAAACATTTGAAGTTGTCGATCAAAAACGATATCATAAACTGTAACGAAACAATTTTTCCACGATACCCGGATACCCCAGAGCGACTCAGCTAATTGCTATAATCTTGCGTTCGTATTTTATCATTAACAATATTTTGCTCGTGCTACACCAAATGACATTCATTAATCACATTGGCGTCAATAATCTAACACTACCTATCGCACATGCTTTTTGCTATTGACATTTCGATAATTAAAAGAAAATAAACGGTATTTTTAATTAGCCCATAAATTTCCCAGTATTTTTATATAAAACTACCCACAAACATTTCTCTATATTACTAATCGTAATTATATTATTATAGAAATACGACAGTATAACAATCAAACCTACTTACTTTTATTTTCTAAAGACAAATCTCGCTAAAAAATTATGCAAAGCCATTAACTTTCAATATATCATCTGCTATTTGCTGCTGCTGCTGATGCTGAGACGAGTTGTTAAAAGAAGTTGAAGAGTATAAAATTTGCATAAAGCTTGTCACTTCGTGTAATTATTTTGGTTTTTATAGTGTTAAACCAATATATAGAAAGCAAATTTGAAGATTCTTAAAGTGAAATCAACAAGCACGAAATTTATACGTAAATCCTGGCTTTTTGTAAGTTGACCGTTAATTTATATTACAGTACAGATTTGTGTAAAGAAGCAGTTTTATTGTTTATGACGATGATTTCATTTTTATTGTCGTGGATTATATAAAAAATCTTTAACATGTTCGAAAGTACAGTACATAAACTATTAACCATAATATTTATTCTGCAAAATCATTTGTTTATGTTTATAATTTATCATCTACACACGCGCTCTAATCCATTCATCATTATTTAGATTGCGAATAAATACGCGACAAAAATTCATTCATTGTTAGAATATTAAAATAAACGTTACAAGTTTGTGTGTTAAATTATAATTCGTCTGCTGATGATTATCCATACGAGATGCAAATGGCCTCGTTATTCTTCATGGTTGGCAGCGAATTAAGCAGCGAGCTTTTTGCTGTGCTTTGTTAAATAATTATACAGCTTTTGTTGTTTTACTTATTTATTGTTACGAGTATAATAAAAAGCTTATAAAAGTCATCAAGATTATAAAACACATAAAATTGAGACATTCAATAAACTTAAAGTAATTGTCCATGATCAGCATTAATGTCATTATAATTATCCCTCGTATACACATGTACAAAATATAATATCAAACGTAGAAAGGAGAGACGCATTATCGCAGCGACGACCAAAGATATGTTTCTTTCGAATCGCTTATTATCTCTTCTCGACATTGCTTGTGGTTAGTTAGGCGCAGGCAGGCACAAAAATAAAATTAAAAAAATTAAAATGTCAATGTGATTATTTTAGCAGATTGCGAATTTTGTGAAAGGGATACAATATCTTGTCGTAATTTTGTGTCGCTTGAATTGAATCCATGGCTATTACAAGACAACCACAAAACATAAAAGCCAGTCTTAGCTTTATAACCAACAGTAATAAGATTATTATTAAATATGTGTACCACGATTAAATGTCATAATGTTAATTGTAAATGTTCGTGATTTATCATAGCCATAATGAAGCTTGTAGATTTTAGATACGCGTGGTTACAACAACAGCAACAAAAATAGTAAAGTGTTATGCCTACAGATAAAAATAAAAAATTATTTGTTGACCGATGGGATTATCGAGTATAGAGAACATACAATTATGGCATAACTAATTGGCTCTAAATTGAATAATTACATCTCAAGTGAATATACAACACTAAGACAACAGGTGGTAAATGTTGGTGTTTTAAAAAATATTTAGTCCAACCGTTACAATTAAAATGTCTAAAACATTTTTTGCAATCAAGTTCAATTTAAATTTTCCGACTGGCTGTTATATCCACAAGCATGTAGAGGTCACTCTGATTTATTTTCTTCTTACAATCGCAACATTCTCCCCGCAACAAAACTAAATTTTTATATTTTCTTCCGTCGATCGTCGGTCTTGGAATGTCAAAGTCAATAAAATATCAATTTTTATCGTACACTATAGTAATTGATCGAAAACTAATGACATCAATGTAGTACTTACATACAGAATGGAATTAAATGTTGACGTTTCTTCTAGATTTTTATCAATCATGTCACGATTTCGACTTGACGAATCAAAATTAAATTTTTTATTTAATATTTCGCTGTTTGCATGTAACAATAATTGTTCTACACACATTTCCTACTTTACACATCGTTTGTAGGCAACGTGGTTTCGAATATTAAGAATATTAATCGTCTTTAATGTTTTCAGAACAATAACCCATAGAATTTATACTAACTTCCGTGTATAAACCGTGATCACATAAGATTACAAGTTCTCATTGTACATTTTGTGGTTAATTATGAAACTCGCGTCTTTTTAGTGATTTGTGTAGGAAGTAATGATAATGCCTTTTGTAATCGAATTTGTCTTACAACAATAAAAAATTCTTATTCTTTCGTTCTTATTAAATTCTACTCAGTGTTTAATAAAGTGTTTGTGTGTGCAATCGGTTAATTTTACTTTCTTCTGGGGGCCGAAGCCCTCCCCAACTCTTTCGCGGTTCGCTTTTCACTTCCTATTTTACGCCGTTGCCAGCCAATTCGAGGACGTGCAGCTTCCGGTCCGAATCGTAGAACCATGTCTGTGTGCACTCTAGAGACCAGACGGAGCGACTGAGTGAAACTGCATACTTCAGCTTTTTCAATTGGGAGATCCCAGTGATTTTTGTCGAAATCAGTTCATCGGAAGTGGCAGCTTTCACAGGTTCTTTCTCGTTTTTTTTGTAAATATTTTGAAAAATATATCATTAGATCAGTTCCAAAATGTAAGCGGAAATGACGATTTTTGGCAAAATCATTTTCAAATAACTAGCCGGAAAGCCGGAAAAATTTAATTTAGAGTTAAATTTCAGGAAATTTCCAGATGCACGTGAAATAATAATACTTTTTTCTCAGGTTCCTGATTTAGGGAAGCAATTGTTGGAGACCTATACCATCGTTATCCATTAAACCTATTAAGCCTTTATCCTGTGTTGTGAAATACGATCGCTAGATGTCTGAAACCGAGTCATTCCGTCCCAAAAAAATTTTTCCTATCGTTCCTATTGTTATGTGTAAACAGGCTGTAAGAATGGGCCCGGCGGTGTCTGGGACGCTTGTCCAGTTTGGTAGGTATGAGAATAGGTCTACTTTACGATTTAATACTGCTAGGTGATTAGATAGGGACACCCTAATCACCTAGCGGTATGAAAGTATATTTCACATTACGACCTATTTCTATTCTAGAAAATTTTTTTTATATTTCTATTTTTTTGACCAACATTTGTTTCGTATTTTTTGCTGATTTGGCATCAAAAAATATCTGTAACTCCAAATTTTCACCCTCCTATCCCCACCGTCACATTTTTTAATCGCGATTTTAATATTTTATATGAACGATATCCAAATAATTTAAAAGTCGTTCGTAATTCAAATATAACGAAATTATTTATGTTGTTGAATGACAGATGGCGCTACGTCCGTCTCATCGAACTTTCATCCACATATGCGCAAGTCATTCACGAGAAGCATCGCGTCATTTTGACATTTCATTCTGCATTTGTTATGTAACACAATATCCGCTAATTTTCTTGAAGGGACAAGACGGATATTGCATAAACATTAAACAAATAGATCCCGCCACAGGTAATTCATTCATTAAGAACATCATTATCCATTTTGAATTAATATTTATGAATATGTTGTTACAAGAGCCGAAACAAACAAGAAAGTGAGCTCGATGGATTTTTATGCGTATCGTATGATGATTCGATGCGGTCAGGACAACGTGATTCTGCGAAGTCATGAGCTGTGCCAACAATTCATGGTCGACATGTACGCGAAGGTAGGGAGCGAACGACTGCGATTCCTACGACACAATCAACAGACGCCGACATCGCCGAAATTGGTAATTCTGTCATTCTACCATCATCGTACGTAGGCAGTCCACATCATATGCAAGAATACATACAGGATGCTATGACTTTCGTGCGGGAGTATACGGACGACCGTGTTTATTTATCCCGTTTACATGTAATCCAAAGTGGCTGGAGATTACACATTTGCTATTGCCAGGCCAAAATGCAATGCATCGTAATGACATTGCAGCACGTGTATTCAAACAAAAATTGAAGTCTTTAATGAGCTTTATTACAAAATTACACGTATTCGATTCCACTCGCGAGGATTATCTCATGCACACATTTTTATGTGGTTAGTCGACAAAATACGTTCTGAGGAAATCGATAGTGTAACTTCCGCCGAAATTCCAGATTCATCTACTGATCAACTACTGTTCGATATTGTTACCAGAAACATGATTCATGGCCCAAGCGGTGATCTGAATCGTCTATCGCCTTGCATGGTAGATGGAAAATGTACAAATCGTTTTCCTAAATATTTCACCAACGACACGATCACAAATGTCATTGGATATCCAATATATCGTCGAAGAAATACTGATAATGGCGGACAATCATTTAAGTTAAATATCAACAACGCAGACATTGACATTGACAATCGTTGGGCGGTACCATATTCGCCCCTGCTGAGCAAAACATTCGATGCTCATATTAATGTTGAGTTCTGCAGTTCGGAGAAGAGCATCAAATACATTTGCAAGTATGTGAATAAAGGCTGGTGATATGGCTGTGCTTCAAATTCAAAATACCGATGTGAATGCGCGAAAACGAAATAATGCGCTACCTAAGCCACCGGTACATCAGCTCCAATGAAGCTGGCTGGCATATCTTTGGTTTCCAAATTCATGGACGGGACTCAGCAGTTATACATTTAGCCGTCCATCTTGAGAACGGCCAGCGCGTATTTTTCACTAACGAGACAGCAATTACTGACTCATGAACAAAAAATCATCTAGGACCGCATTATGCTGGCAGTTTCGACGGGATAAGATAGATTCTTTTTCTTTTGGATGCACCAGGTGGAACTGGCAAAACATTTCTCATTTCGCTCTCATCGCATTGGCCGTTGCACATCTGGCATTGCAGCAACTTTATTGGATGGAGGCAGACCAGCTCATTCGGCATTTAAGCTGCCACTGCATATTCAAAATAACCCAGAGTGCTGAAACAATGCAAAATTATCATCTGGGATGAAAAATTATCATCTGCACTATGGCACACAAACATTCTCTTGAGGCGTTGAACAGAACACTCAAAGATATAAAAAACAACGACAAACTATTCGGCGGCATTCTGTTACTCCTTTCAGGTGATTTCGGACAAACACTTCCTGTCATTACGCAGTACAGCGTATGTTCAACATACGCTGATGAGAGCAACGCTTCCTTGAAATCATCGCCACTGTGGCGAAATGTTGAAAAAGTTCGGCTAAAAATGACCATGCGCGTCCAAATGATACAAGTTCTATCCGCTGATAACAAAAATAAGCAAGTGTTGGAAATCACACTGTTAAAATATTTCTTAAAGAAATTTTGAGTGAAAAATTAAAGTTCGTGTAATTTTAAAATATACTAATAACGGATGTAAATGGATGTAAAGGTGACTGATGAATAATGTGAGGGTTTTCCATTGCCCAGAACCGACTATTCTAGTGCGTTTTGTTGGCACGTTGTTTCTCCCAAAAATTTCACGTAACTTTCTCATCGTCACAGTAATCGATGATTGATTTTGATAAAATGTTTTAACGATTAAAACACGATGGTTTATCGAATATAAATTTGCCACGTGTCTACTTCACGACTGTCAAGAGAGAACTGTCAATACTAATATTCGCCTAAATGGCGGCAAAACAAAGTAGTATACCTTCCCGACGGACACCCTGTATTTAATAAATTAATTATTTTAATACTAAGACGCGAAGTATATAGAGATGTTTTTTGAGGAAAACTACCACTTTGCTCAGAAATGATTTTTAAAATAAAATTGTTATCGGCCCCTTTTGATCTTCAGTGCATCCAATTCTGGCAAATGACAAGACATCACGTAGACTACACCAAAAATAAACCACATATAAGTTGTTTTTTAGAACCTGACTTATCAAATGGCGGGGAATCATATTACAATCCATTTACACTTTTTTAAGTAAAACAGCCATCGGATTTTTTATATTTGAGTGAATCTCATTTATTCTCACAATAACAAGACATCACGGAGATGGCACCACAATGAAACCATATAGAAATCACTCCTACGGCTTTAACCTATCAAACGAAGCTTGTTTCCTTCCAATATGAATTGACTTAGTACGTTTGTATGAGCAAACTTCTCATTGGCTCCTTATGATTTTTGAGTGAATCTCATTTATTCTCACAATAACAAGACATCACGGAGATGGCACCACAATAGCTTTTATTAATATTAATCTTCTGGTAATGGTTCTATGTTTTTTTATCATTATTTGCTTTTCTCATTTCCCTTGTTATTATTCTTATGGTTATAAGTTTAAATTATTATTGTGGTTATGAGCTTTCAATCATTAAAATAGAAGTGCCATAACCTTTACTTGGAAAGTGTTAATGATTATTCGGCAAATATTGATGTATCGCGTTCAAATTCTATTAATTTAAATATACTTCAAATAAATATTTGGGGTATGAACGATCTAGCTAAATTCGATAAGTTATTACTTTTTATAGAGAGTCTCAAACCGGATATACATATTGTAGTAGTTTCGGAAACATTTGTTCAAAGTTCAAATAAATTTTCTTATAATATTAGAGATTACGTAAGTACTTTCTCTTGTAGGGATGATAGAACGGGTGGTGGTATCGCTATGTTCATTAGGAATGATTTTCCATTCACCATGAAAATTATGGATGACGGTTCTTTATCATTCCAATACATATGCATTCAAATTTTACAGTTTAATCTAACGAAGGTATGCGGCATATATAGGCCTCCTAATTCTAACCCAGCATCGTTTCTTGATTTTTTAGAACAATTTCTCAGAAACCATAAATCTACACACGATTTTATTTTAGTTGGTAACATGAACATACCTGTTAATACAAATTCTAACTTAATCTCAGACTATAACGCAACCTTGCTCTCTCATGGTATGATTGTAACAAATACTTTCTTTACCAGACCATTGAGCCGTAATATTTTAGACCACTCTGTTAGCAGTTTTCATAATATTGAGCAAGTTCGGAATTTTACCATTGAAGCCGACATAAGTGATCATAGTTTTGTACTCTCAAAATTTCGCTTCAAGCCTTAATATTGTACTCGGACATTAACGAAGAGATACGTTAATTACAAAAAGGTTAATGAATCCTTTGAATATTTTTTAATGAGTACCGTGTTTGATGTCAGAACTCCTGAGTCTACTCTAGAACGGATTTTTGATATGTACAATAAACTTGTTTTACAGTTTTCTGTATTGAAGCAAGAACATGTTAAAATTAAAAATGCAAGTGTTTGTCCTTGAATGACCCTTGATCTCGCGGGTTTAATTTAACTTAAAAACCGGATGTTGAAACGTTTTAAAAGGAACAGTACTAATTTAGAACTAAAACATAAATTAGATTTGCTAAATAGGAAGATCAGAAACGGAAAATATTTTACAAAGAAGCATAATTTTGACAATTTATTTAATAATTTGAGCCAAAAAGAAATCTGGAAACAGTTAAATCAGTTCATGGTAAATAACTCTAATAATAGGATCCACTCCGTTATTTGTAATGATGTTGAGCATCATGATCCTACTGCTATTCTTAATATATTTAATCTCAGTTTTGTTAATTCTGTTGATTCTTCTGTATCAGCAAATAGCTCTAGTCCAGGCTCAGATGCTATTCAATTACTATTTAATGTGGTTTTGGAAACCGGTGTTTACCCTGATTGTCTTAAAGTTGCTAAAGTTACGCCTATCTTTAAGTCTGGAAATTCTAAACTAGTTAATAATTATCGTCCAATTTCAGTTTCGTCGGTATTTGACAAAATTTTAGAAAAAATTATTTCTAACCGGATGATTGACTTCCTGAATAAATCTAATTTTTTCTATTCTCGTCTGTATGGATTTCGACAAGGTTCTGGTACAGATTTAGCCTTAACAGACATTACTGATTTGATCTATCGTAATTTTGACAGGCAAAACTATATCTGTGGCTTATTTCTTGATCTTCATAAAGCTTTTGAATGTATAGATCACAGTTTACTTCTTCAAAAATTACGAATTTAAGCCATAAATTGTGGCCGTGGCCTATCATATAAACTGTTAGCAAGCTACCTTAGTAATCGAAAGCAGTTTGTGATTCTAAATGGTGTAAAAAACTCCACTTTAAGTGAGAACTGTGGTGTTCCTCAAGGAAGTGTCCTTGGCCCTCTACTATTTCTAATCTACGTAAATGATATGGCCAATTTATCGCTCACGGGTCATGTTAGAATGTTTACTGACGATACGTCCCTGTTCTATGAATCCAGATATTGTCAGGTAACAATGTCACATATGAGGGATGATATTATTTTACTTTTGGATTTTCTTCACTTAACGATAAAACGAAATATATAATGTTTCACTCCCTACGCCTACAACACATTGATTTACCACCACTTCAAGTAGCAAATTGCACCATAGGACCATATTAATTCTATTTGTATTAAAGTTTGCCCATTTATTGATGGGCGATTCGTATACGTATTGTTGTTATTTTTTTGTTAAAAACGTCACACTCATTCAAAAATGCTCGATTTCTAAATATAATTTTTAATAGAACGAATCTCAAAAATATACTTTACTTAAATCTTAGGAATAGGTATATGCTTTACCTTCTCTACAATGTCAGCTGTAAATATTTCTAGATTGAACAGCACAACATTTAGAATTAGTCTAATTTTATAATTTTGTTTTGAAAATAAGTTCCATTAGGAAAAATAACAAATTTAACAGTGTAACAAACTTCACTATCATGAAAATTCCACCTTCTTCCCAATTTGATTTTTTCCCTTCTTAGTTGAGATTCACAGCGACACCGGAATTTTAGTGACACTTTTCTTTGGTGAGTAGTATGGATTTCCGTGTACTTTACATGGTTCTTTTCATAGAAAGAGTGTGGTTTTTACACGCGAATGTAACCGGAAATCCGCCAGCGATGCATATTAGGAACCAACAGATGATCCATCTTAAATATTTAAAGGCGTATTCATATGCATATCGGAATAATACAGTTTACGCCAATTTCATTCATTATTTTATTATTTTGTGCGCGTCTATACTTATAAATTTGCTATATGATACCTGCATTTTAGCAATAACATATAGTGGTAATTATTATTCTCGAGTATATTACATATAGTATAAAGGCACATATGTACATATATCAATTAATTAAATAATGTATGGTCTGGTAACCACAAATTCTTATAACTACATGCTATTTCTTTTTAAGAATATATTGTATACCTTACTCGTATTATTGCTTTATAGAAGAATAACTTTATTAGGTGTATCTAAGATTTAGTCCAAGCGTATATATTCCAGTTCATACGAAGATCAATCATTGCTACTTACAAATTGTAATTGATTTACGTACTCAACACGCGCATAATGCATCTCATACTCATCGTATATGGATAGTTTGGTTTAAAATAACCGTTAACAAATCATTTATTTAGTGTTAAATCTTTAAAGCTTCCACGAATTGAACATTGAATTTCGTATTTCATTTTTATATACGCGTATCTCGGAGATGAAATTAATTCAAAATAAGAAACATACGAGTATAAAAATGTTGTCTTACCATTTTTGGATTAAATAAAGGTTTTATATTTACTTGTATATAAAGATACCATTTTACAAAAAGAAATAATTAAATTGTGAAAAACTGGTAAACGATCGTACGAGATCTTTTTGGTGAGATAATTATTCCCAGAAGTAGATTGTCACGAAACTGTATTTTATAAGAAACTTTTCAATTTATGTACGTCAATATGTCTGCATTATGGTTTGCAATATGATAGAAAAGTCATAACCCATTTACACGTTTAAATTTTCAAATGACATTTTTAACAGTTATAATTTGAATTTTTACTTTTGTTAGAAACATCCGTTTAGCTAAAAATCGTTTTCGCTATAATATTCAATATTTTTTTAATTTCGATTAACACCAGATCCAAATAAAATAGAGAAAGGCGGCCATATTCCAGAATTTCTTCCCAAAATCATTTAAGAAACCCATATCCATCCAACATACCCAATCCTATCATAACCGGTTAGGAAATGGCTGAGTTCCGTCCCAGGTGGCCAAATTTCAGAATTTCTTTCCAAAATCATTTAAGAATCTCATTTCCGTCCAACATACTCAATCCGATTATAACCGGTTAAGAAATGGCTGAGTTCCGTCCCAGGTGGCCACATTCCAGAATTTCTTCCAAAAATCATTTAAGAATCTCATTTCCATTCAGAATACCCAATCCGATCATAATCGGTTAGGAAACGGCTGAGTTCCGTCCCAGGTAGCCACATTCCAGAATTTCTTCCCAAAATCATTTAAGAATTTCATTTCCATCCAACATACCCAATCCGATCATAACCGGTTAAGAAATAGTTGAGCTCCGTCCCAGGTGGCCACATTCCAGAGCTTCTTCCCAAAATCATTTAAGAATCCCATTACCATCCAACATACCCAATCCTATCATAACAGGTTAAGAAATGGCTGAGTTCCGTCCCAGGTGGCCACATTCCAGAACTTCTTCCCAAAATCATTTAAGAATCCCATTTCCATCCAACATACCCAATCCCATCATAATTGGTAACCGAAAAATGGAAAATAAAATATTGTCCGTTAAATCGAGCGTCCGTTAAATCGGGGTTCGGTGCACAAAAGAGCAATTAAAATTATATGCAAAAATACTTATAAAATATCGAGGAGTCATTGTCAATTATAAAAGATAGGACTACTCAACTACAATACAGGAATTGTTTCTGTATCCTCAACTGTGTACCTGCACGAGGTTGAGGAGAGGCGACGAAGTGCTGTTTCTATAAGGTGAGCTAAAAATCATCTGCATGCCTAAACATAAGGCAGGAACATACGAGTTAGGGACGTCCATAATGGTAGAACTTCAATTTCCAATCAATAATAAAAAACGAATAAGCACTGAAAGCGATGACAACTCGTTTTAAACCAGTTTTAACGTTAAAAAGTTAAAACAATTCTGATTTGCTTAAAATTGAATAAGAAATATACGTAAGAAACACTTTTCTGAGAATATAATTACCATTGCACCAACTCGGAAAATTCACATAAACTGAAAATCAAATATTTCTTTTAAAAAATCCTTCACAAAACGACTCAGCAATTTTTTTTGGTTCTTCATTGAAAATTTATTTTTAAAAATATCAGTACTATTATATATACTGTACCAAAGGATTAAAACGTCCCCAGCGCCAAACTGGAATTCATGAACTTAAGTGCTGGTAAAATTGTTGCTTTTTCAAGCCCATGAATGATTTATTTGTCACATGATTTTATTGCTAAATGTAGCTGCTTTCTGCGCCACAACGGTAGTTTTGAATACTAACGTGTTTCAACTTATTTTGTGACATTCTTCAAGACGTTTTCAATGATGTTAGATACGTATATATTCTAAGCCATACGGAATAATTTGCGAACAGCGCCAGAACGCTGAATTTGTGAAATAAATTGTTGGTACAAAAAAATTTTACTTCGTCCAAAATCTTAAAACCGAAATGCCACTTGATCATATCAGATGTATCTGCAATCACCATCAGAATGGTAATTTGGAGTACTAATGAGCTTCAGCTAAATTTGTGACATGCTTTGAGCTCTTTCACTGACCTGTCACACGTATATATTCTATAATAAATCAATAATTAGCTACCAGCGCCGAAGCAGCGGATGTATCAACTAAAGCGCTAAAAACAAAATTTGTTTTTTTCCCAGACCTTTCAAATGATATGTCACATGATTATATGGGAATGAGTAAAATTGTAACTGCTTCCAGTGCTATAACCGTTTGAAATCTATAGTACTTCAGCAAAAGTTACGGCAGGCCAAAATGGTGGATTAAACTAAAGTTATATCGAAATTGTTGTCTAAAGTTCCCGGTCTAACAAAGAAAACACAATTTTTTGGGGAAAAATACATTTTGTTCATCAACATAATTTCCTTCTAGATACAATCAGTCCAAAGCCTCTCTAACATTTCGATGCCTTTTTTGTTGAACGATTTATCTATGTCTTCAAAATAACCTTCAGCTTCGGCAATCACTTCTTCATTGGTGTCAAATCTTTTTCCCCGCTGGGAGCCAAATCTAGCGAATATAGTGGATGCTGAAGAAATTCCAATGTGCAATTCGTGCAATTTTGCCATGGTTGCGATCGACTTGGGACATGGTGCATTGTCTTGGTGAAAGAGTAATTTTGTATTCTTCATTTGAGGTCGTTTTGAACGACCCAATACTATATTCGCTTTTGATCTTTTTCCCTTTCTCACGGTAGTCAACGAATATTCAACGAGGTTCACCGATCTCTCCCCATTCAGCTGATTCCCGATTTGACTCTGGTGTATAGTGGTGGATCCATGTTTCATCCATTGTCACATACCGCATAAAAAAACGTTTTTATTGCGCTTAAACAGCTCCAAATAGCGCACGCAATCAACGACGCGTTGTCGTTTTTGATCCATTGTGGTCAAACGCGGTACCCACTTCGAACACAGCTTTCTCAGCCGAAAATCGAAAATCGTTCAAGCCATTCTGAAACCCAAATTATGTTTGTTTCCACCGTTTCGGAAACGATCCAAACGTTTTGCATGAAAATTGCTAAGAGGGGTTTTTCAAGTACCAGAAATTGATTGCGATGGATCTTGGTTTCAGGTAAATTCGATTAGAGGGTTTTCTGGGGGCCCGGATTCTCTTTTTTTTCTCAGCTCAAGCGACTTTCATGAAAATTGATGAAAGGAATTTCGTGTACCAGGATTCGATGGTATGGTTCCTGTTTTCGGGAAAACTCGTTTAGGTGGTTGAGAAAATAAAAATTAAAAAATGAGAATGGACTCCACCAGAGCCATTTCCATTTTTTTAATGAAAATCGCTGTGTATGGGCTTTCCAGTACCGGAAATCGATTGTCGGTGGATTTCGGAAAAATTTGTTTATGGGATCCTCCGGTGAAGCACGAGTTCTTTAGTTTTATCACATTAAACTATTTAATTAAAATTGCGAAAATCATTTTCGAGTAGCAGGAATCGATTACATTGGGTCCCGATTTCGGTAAACTACTAACTCGAGTACCAGTAGCACTAATCTATCTTTCCCTGAAATATGAAATTAGGAAAAACATTTTCACCCAAATTATATTTTCATAACCCATTGATGGAACGGTTTGGTGTTCATATTTTCGAAGTAAGTTAATGAAAGTTAATTTTATTCCACAAAGTAGTTTCCAATTCTGCTTTGTTCCGAAAATATTTCCACCAAACTGATTTCATCAGTAGGCCACAAAAATACACTTTATATAAAAATGTTACGAACATGTTTTTCCCAATTCCCTATTCCCAATTTGTGAAAAATTATTTATGTGGTCATTGATGCATCTTGTCGGTGGATGTTGCACCATGTTGTATGGTGTTGCTTTATATCGCGTGATGTTGCAAAATGTTGCGTACTGGTGCACCATTTTGCGCAATGTTGCGGGATCTCACACCAATATGTTACACCATGTTGCGTCATATTGCAACATCTTGCACCACTAAGGTTTCACACAAAGTTTAACGACCTGAATTTATTTTAAAAAATGATGAAGACTTACGATGAGTCTTAAATTCGGGATAACTTGTTGAGGGGTTTCTCGGGTAGGGTCCGGCACTCTACTTGAATAAAATTTGGGCATGAACGATTTTGATAAAAAAAGATTAAAATAGGATTATCAGGAATTGACTGGAATGAATTGTGATTTTCGAAAATTCATTTAGAGGTCGTCCGGATTGGCATTCATGCTACGCTTTGTTCAGCAATAACACTAAGTCATATCCCAATCTATGAGGATGGAACACATATTATATGATGAAAATGGCAATCCAATATAAATGTAAATTTTGAGAATTCTCACTAGAACTAGGTTCATCAATTGGTTGTGGCTTAGTTTTATACCAATCGGGTTTATTTTACAATAACAATAAAATATAACCAAAATAATAAATTAAAAATAAGAAAATGTTACCTACATTTTATACAAATTGTACGTGCCATTTTCAAAAACGATAAAGAAAGATTAGATACAAAGCAAACTTATATGACAATCTTTACTAGGAATACCAAAGTGATTCAGATTTTTTATAAAGTTATTGGTCATTACACATTTCCGGTGCATTTAAATATTAATCCTCACAAATTTCACTTGAACACAATCTGCAAGCTAGCCGGTAACCAAAAGGTCCCAGAACAGTAAAAGTTCAAAGGGATTTAGTATTGGGTAAAAATGTTTTATTCGAAAGTTAGAGGACTTCAAACAATTTATTATCCGGTGATATGTGTTTGTCATTGGGATTGGGTTATCTTGACTAAACATCATGATAGTAATCCCAAAGTAATATAAAACGATTTAATTGTGCAAGTGTGCATCTATGATGCAGTTAGCTTTATTAATAAATTCAAAATATAGTGATTGTGCAAAGTTTTAATTAAATATGTAAAGTTAAATAAAATAAGTAAATAAGTAAATAAGTAAATTTATGAAAGAAATTTGAGCACCATCATTACGAAGGAGTATGTTGTCTTTAAGATCTTAAAAACGAGAAAGAAATAATGAATAAGTCACTTTAATAATCCATAATTAAATTATATACTTACTGACATGCAGGTTTCGACATTTAAGTGAGCGAAACTTCCTGCAGTAATCTCAGGTGATTTTTGCGCTCGCAAAATCATGAATGAAATGAGCTTCTGGTACTTAACCGGCAATAAATACCAACTTAAACCATAAATGGTATCGCCAACATATTCATTCTGGAAATTTAACAAATTGTGGAAAAGAATTTATTTGCATAAAGTAGAGTAGTTAACTAGACTAACTTACTTGAACAGTTACAACAGATCCTAGGATACAATATTCAAGAAGTTGAAATAGGCCTATAGTTGCCAAAAATGGTCCAACAATATAATGAGCCCATAGCGACAGTATTAATGATACTGATAGAAGTATTTCGCTAGTTATTAGTTGCGACATACACACACCACGGTAAACTGAATCTATCAATACAATGTACTTCATATAATCCTGATGGGCCCTAATACATACATGCAACTGTTCCTGAATTTTTGTTCTATTTTGTGGTGCCGGTTCAAATAAAAGTTTCTCTAATTTACTTATGCGAAATTCAAATATTTTACGATATCCTATTGAGTGTAAAATAACGTATAGAAATACTGCATCACTCGCTAGTATAGCGATAAGGCCGATAGAAGCACAATACGCGTGACTTACGGTATTAAATGCATAGCCGACTACGGTGTGCCAATCAATGAACGGATATTGGATTGGGAAAATAGTTGTGAACAATCCATATTTTTTCCATAATATTATCGGTAAAAGCAAGTAACACGTTATTACACAGAAAAAACCAACTGTCAGCAACTCAACTATGATAGTGCAGTATACACATACTTTTTTAAGTAGAGGCGCTAATTCTGGATGATCCGAATACTCCAGATGTAATTGGCGTATTTTTTCAAACACTACAGTGCAATCATCGGGATATAATAGGACGACATATAATTTGTGTATTCCCTATAATTGTATAAAATTTGGAGTTCATAAAATTTATTTATTTTTTCTAAAATATTATACTCACTTGGCATATACCAGCGGCTACACAAAGTGCTTCCAGTTTAGTATTAAACGAATCGTTCGTGTACAACATATACAGAAATGATAAAATCAATGAGTGGGTCACAGAAAATGCCACAACCAATTGTGGGGTAACTGTAAAGCCAAAGTCAATAATATTGGTTCCAATAAAACGGAAAATTCTTCGCACATGATTCATGTAGTACACATTGGCATCAATGTTTGTCCCTTCCGCCACTATTGTATGGGGCAATTTAAAAAACTTAATTTTCATCGTCCGACAAAATTGTAATGCTCCGTTTGTTTGTGTAACTTTTCTAAATATTCGCACAACTTCTATTCAATGGTAGCTGCAACTCTCGAGTTTTATTCCATAGAATTTGCAATTTTCCTGTTTTATTAAATATTTATTATTTTGTGTTGGTTTTTTCCAATGTAATGTATAATTATTTTAGTTGTCGAATTAAATCGACTTTATGGGTGGAAGCGCATTTTGTTTTGTTTGCGTAATGTATAATTTGTGGTGCGAATACTAATGGGAAATACGAATTAGTATATCGCCACCTCAGAATAATTTTGCACAACTTTCGGAATCTTGCTACTCTTAGCTTCTGATGATAAGGCCTTTTATTAGCTTTTACTTATTCTATTCTATACAGGTAAAAGAAAAGCGAATATCGAAAACCCGACAAAACTTGTTTTATCAAATATTTATTTTTGATGGTTCGCGTTTCTTCTTCTAGTGCAAATAGTATTTCAGAGGATTGAAGTTTATGCCAAAATAATAAAACATACCTGTGGCCCATTAGTACAACAAAAAAATTAATTTTGGGAAAGTTTTGAGTGAAAGTTATAAAAAAAATTGTTTAAAATAAAACACTAATAATCGCACAGAGGTCATCGAAGTGGTTCTAAATTAGGTTTTAATCTAAAAAACCAATTTTACTTACAGAACTCAAAACCAATCAAATTTCGTGAAATACTTTATGCCCCGCCTACTAGTTCAATACTTGAGTTGAAATATTCTTTACTTTGTATGGAGAAAAAGCAAAAGTAACTAACTTCAGTACGATACTATGGTATTTTTCCGAACTAACTCCGAATGTCATGTTTATTCGACAGAAAAAACCGTTGAGTGTAAAATAAAATTCTTAAACAATTAGCTATTTTTATTTCGGTGGGATCATGAACACCGCATGTAAATTTTACAGGGCTGTGAAATTTTATATGAAAAAGCAACAATTCCAAAATTGATGTTGCTTTCTCATGAGCTCGTATGTATCCATGAGCTCGCCCCTAGACTTTCTCGATTGTTGAGTGAAACTCAACTATTTCTTACCGTCTATAGCACAACCCAGCGTACAGGGCAAGGTCAGGATTAGAATGTGAATTCCGGATGAACTTCTAAAGTGCATAATGAAACTTCCTATACTCCTTCGAATATAGGATGCTATAGCGATACTAACACTAATTTTGAACAAAGTTATTTCGCCACGCTGAGCGGAATTTCACTAGTTCGTAACCGAACCAAGTTCTGGAATATGATCTTGTTCAATTTATCTTGCTAGTTTGCAATTGGAATTTTTATATGTGAGAAAATGTTTTTGGATTTGGCCTTGCTAATTGAAGTTCGATCAATCAACTAAATTCAGTTTTTAGGCTCGGATTGGGATTTAAAAATTCTTTATGATCCATGTTCTATAATTTACTTTGTTAAGAATTCGGCTATTTTTTAACCAAATGCAAAACTTTTAAATTCAACATGAACTCGATTATGCAGACTCGATTATGACTTACTCGAACAGACTATGTCCAAATTCGGTGTATATAGGGCAGGATTGAGATTATAATAAAAATTTTGAAATATGCGCATACTGAACGCGACTTTGCAATTTATAAACCGATTTTGGACAAATTTGTGTTTTGAATATTAACTTTCATTGTAGATGAAGTTCTGGTTTGCCAAGCTGGATAAATATTGGAAATTTCTTAGTCGATTTTGAACAAATTAGTATTGAATGATCTGATCGGGATTTATATATGAATTCTAAACTGATGAAACTCGTTATGGTTAAAATCTGTAGAGATATTTTTTAGCGGGCTAAATCATTTATGGGATATAACGCCGGTCATAAAATGGGGCGCCCACAGTTTGCAGGAAACATTCATTTGAAAAGGTAGACTACATTCTACTAAATTAATCTTATTAAAATTCGTTAACTCAGCGATATTTCTTACTCAAATGCATATTAAAAAATTTAAAAATACTGAGTCTACCAACATTTGGTAAGCTCCTCCAGCGCAAAAATCAAAAAAAAAGAAACCTGGGTCTTTTTAATTGGACAAAGAAAGATGTAGACAAATAGAATTGTATAACCCAGGATTTTGGAAGCCGTATTTTTAATTACGATTTTGATCTCTTAATTAGGAATAGAAACTTACGGCCATCAAAAATAATTTTGCAAAAACATCGAGATGAGGTTACTAAGTGGTTTCCATGTTTGATTGCGAATAATTATGATTTTGAATTCTTTACATAAATAATTTGGTCGTCTATATAATGAGACTAAGGCGCTCCAAGTATATTTTGCATCCATTTTAATAATCAAAAGTGTAAACGAATTGTAAACCTCCTGCAATATCCCTTTCCGTTTACAGAAGGAGACTAGGCGAGTTTGATGTCTGAGACGTCCAAGACTAATTGAATGTTAAAATGCACACTCATCTAGTTCAAAGAGCATAATCTTTACCCTCACTCCATCAGTTTTCTGTACCAGACTTTTTACATAACTGGCCACCACATACTCATTGTTTACTTATGTATATACTGAACTTACAACGATAAAGTCAGTGTACCACCTCCGGTTTCGAATTACATGTGTTCAAATGTAATTCCTGCATTGATTCAGACTGCTCAGCAGATTATGCGGTCCCTTCCCGAAAAGGGGAGGTGCAGCTTGAAGGATTGGAAGCCATTTGTCGTTAACAGAGCTTTTCATTACCTCTATCCATGGTCTCCGTCAGAGCTTATTGGAAAGGGAGTTTTGATTAAAAAAAATTCCAAGGATACTTTACATGTAGCTGCTCATCATCGTAACCCTAAACGTCATTTGACTAAATCACACGTAGTAGACAATATTGACATAAAAATGTTCGTGCTCGCGAGATATATAAAGAGTTATTGCAATATTTAAAAAATGGAGAGATGCATATTGTGGCCAGTACCCAATTTTATTTTACCAATAATGATATTTGGTAAACTTGTTTATATAAACAAAAATCATTATTCCTGCTTAAATTTAAGAAAACCAACCAAGTCAGTTAAATGCTAAACTTTTCAAAATCACTGCAAAAATTGAGAAAACTCGAAAGAGAAGCCTCCACTTCCTGTTCACAGCTTTCCACCAAATTTCGCAAGGATCTCCCAATTAATGGAAAAGGTTAATTATGAAGTTTTATTCTAAATAGTGAATTCGCTTGAACTCTAGAGTTTTTCTTCGGCGGTATAGCGAATTTTAAATCTGCAAAAATGTCGAGGTCTAAATTTTTCATGACTATATAATTCATTCCACTACGTTCTAGAACGTAAAATTGTTTTGAAGGTTTAGACGGACTTATTTATCAGATATCGCAATTCCGGAGTCTATGTCAAGGGCACATAATATTCTCCATGAAGCCTCATTCACCTCATAAGTTACCATCATAGTAATACATGATTATGTACCGCGGCAAAATGGATGTGCGCTTATATTTACAAGAGAGAATTCAGAAGCTCCTTGGTGAGAGAGATACTTCTTTCTATCTCGAATCTCTAGTCTGGGGCAAAGAAACAAACGAAACGTATTATTGAGAGTTAGAAACAGGATTGTGTTTCATTTAAACGAATATGTGCTCGAAATCTAGAGCTGAAATGGGCAAATGAGTAGTAGGTTTACGGAATCAGAGTAGATTAAAATTTTTTGGGAAAATGTGAACTGACTCTACATATAAGTGTAGAACATCTTGCTCTTGAAAGTAATAATCGAAGGAATCGGATAAATAAGAGGTAAGCTTTTGTAGAAGCAACAAAAAAGTCTTATATGCCTGTTAAGCCAATACTTCCCACAGGTTAACCCAGTGGGAATAAAACATTTGTCACGCACGAAATGAATACCCTTGACACTACTCCTACATGTCAATCAACCAATTCAAAATAGAATGCTATCGAAAATTGACGACAACACTTCCCGAAACTTTACATACTATGAAATAAATTCCCAACAGCCAAAATCAAAAATAAAAATTAACGTTGGTACCCAGACGGAGAACGTGCAGGAAGTATTTTTAAACAAAATTCTTAGTTCACCGACTAAAAATACGTTTATGAATACGTGACGAAATTTTAGGGTGTCTATATAGAGGTATCTGTCTTGTATGTATATACGATAAAAACCAAAACCAATGAAGTTATACGTAGCGCTAAATTTGGAAAGTGTCTCTATCTAATAATTGACTTCTGATTTATGTTTGACCTTGCATCAAATTTCGGATTTGCATTTACATTTTGAACAGGAAGTCCACGTTAGAAAACATTAAATCTCCCACTTTTGAAGTCAATAGACTAGCAAAACAGACATGCTTGAACATATAGGTGACTTAGATCAGATGCATTACCTATCAAACAACAATAGTACCATAAGATCAGTAGGATGCTAGACTTAGGAGTTATGGAAGAGAGCACCAGCCCGTAAAATTGTCCAGTTGTACTCGGAAGACATCCCAATGGTAAATCTAGGTTAAGGCACGAATTCCTGAAATAGCACGAGAAATAATACTTATTAATTGATAAGCATTCGTGATAAAACGACTTTCACCCTACCTGGTAGGCCTCTCTGTCAGTTTACGGTGATTATGTAATGCCAGCGAGGATTTTTTCCGGTCTGACAAGACTGAAGGTGTTTGCAAATTTCCAAGACCACCAAACATGAAACAAACTCGAAGTCTATTGAGCTGACTATATATCAAACCATTCCATATAAGATGGCGAAGTTTTGTATGAAATTGATACCGAGGGGTAACGAAAGCCAATTTTGTGTGTTTATCAAAAAATAAATAAAACCCAGAAAAACTATAATGTCACTGAATTTGGAAGGACGAGGCGCTCTAAACGTTTCCGTTTCCGTTTTTCGTTAGAAGTTTTCCTTCATGATAGAAACAATTAATATAATAATAGATTTGTTAAAACCACACCATCCGAAGGTAACACGGATAGTCCTTAACGCTTCCTAAAAATACGGCTTATGCTATAAACCACTATACGTATATTCCTAATATAAAATGACCTTCTGTGCCGTTGGCCTATTAAGCAATTACGACACTGTGGAATTGAGGTCGCGATATAAAGATCGATATTGTCAGCGTTGAAAATTACATTTGTCCTTTTTCATACAACTGCCAATTTGTGTTTATACATAGTTGCATAACTCTTTATATAAAAACAGGTGAGCTAAAGGAATTTTTTTCGTTTATAACATAAAAAATTCAGTTTTAATGATTATGGGTGTTACGAATCGGACTACGAAAGACTGAAAATGTTTTACGGATTGATAAGAAAACATTCAAACTTACTCGATTAAAACTACTAAAATTTATAACATCGGATGATGGTCGGTCCTGTCCTTTGATTCGAGGGAAGATTAGTAATATTATTGGGCGATTTGCCTCGCTAATGAGAAAATGCCTGCATTGTTTGAACCAATTATGATTTCAATGCACTTAATCTCCAAAAACGTTATAATTAAGAAAAAAGAATAAATTAGCCTGAATGTCTTACTAATTGTCATGGTAGTCATGGTAGTCCGCTTAAAATTGTATCGACTAATATTTCAAAAACACGTGTACTACGAAACAATTGCGAAGGAAAAATATGGTCTTTATAAGGAAGATATTGGAACTGTTGTAATCAATTATTTATACAGTCGGTCACAAGAGTTAATTTGTTTAATTAAATAGGAAATAATTTGTCAAGGCTCAGCTGCTGGGTGAGGATGGAGCCAAGAATATAGGACGGACATAAAGAGGAGCAGAGAGCCCGTTAATATAACTAATTGAAACGGGCTAGAGACCTTCGGGACTAGAAGGTGTGGCAAAATAGATGAAATAAATATTTTTTTTCAAAATCTTGGAACTTCAAAATTCCAAAAACCACACAATTAGCCCATAGTTAAAAATTATTATAATCTGTGAAAAACGTAGACGAGGGTTTTAATTTTATAGTAGACACATGTACACACAGTATAGTTTATTAGAATCGAAGACCAATACTCCAACGGTATAATGTAGCGTAATCTATTCGAAAATATGAACATCTCTGGGATCAGCGGTATAAAAAATTAAATAGAATAAAAATTAAAAAATTTATTAACAATAAAGGTCACCTTAATTTCAGTGCAATAAAGGCGAGCTGTCGTAAACCTTAGGTTAGAAGTTAGGGACATCACCAGTATCGACGATACGGGTTAAGAAAAGGACGAGTTACATTTATTTTGACTGAAATCAAAAATTTCTTCAAACGTCCTTGTTAAAATTTCAATTCAGCTTGATTCGATTCTTAAAATTATTTTATGCTTTTTCTACTTACTCGTATACTGTCTTGATCCAGGCTATAAAAATCTCAAATGTTACAATTATTTCGGTCGCCCGCATTCATAAAAAAACATTTAAAAACTGGGGTTTTGATCATTGAGCTCCTGAAAATGGGAATTTTGATTTGAACCTCAACCCACTTTTTAGTTAATGGTCCGAGTTTTACTTACTCATTTACTTACTTGTTTGTTACTCTTACTTAACCTGTTGTTGACCACAACATATTAACCTCTAATTTTTTTTATTGATTTACAACTAATCCATGACTTACCTGTAAATGCAAAAAATATAATTATTAGTTAGGTATGATTAATTGTTTAATTTTTGTAATTTATGAAGTCCTTTGGTAACATTTTGTTTTAGTTCATATCAATAACACTGACGCTGTGTAAAAGAAAACTAACATGGTGCTAGCAAAAAACAATTATCTGAACACATTTGCCAAAATAACACATAGGTATAGCCGAAGCCAAGATTTTAGTAAAAACAGAATTCAGAAAATATTCTAACATTAAAAAATTTTATATTTAATTTTTTTCGACTCCGCGAAACATAAATTCGCCTAAATGATAGCCAGATATTTTACACTCGTATTACATAGAGTTGAACTTCTTGATCAAGAATTCTCCTTATAAATTTGATGATATTCTAATTGATGTTACCCTAAATTAAATCAAATTTAGATTTATGAATGTTCTATAAAACTTCTTCACCCAAAACTGCCTATCTTTTGGTAACTGGCTCTAAACTAACGTAACTGAGTGTGGCATTTTAAAATTTTTAATTTTATGTAACAAATTTGCTGCATTGTCTGATAGTACTCACTTAGGTCAACGTTGTATTTTAGAAAGGGTCGAAATCTAGAGTTTTGAAGTTCGATACAAATATATAAAATGGATTACGCTCGAAGTAACGAATTTCAAAATTCCGAAAATCAAAATCTCATAATTGAAAATCCCAGAACTTAAAATCACGGAAATTAAAATCCCGGAATTCAAAATCCTACAAATCAAAATCCCGGAATTCAAAATCCCTGAATTTAAAATATGTCCGGCATTCATCCGTGGCACCCCGGATCATGCGGATAATTCCGGATTGCGAGATAGCAATTTAAAAAGAGAATAAATTTTGGTTACAAATTGTTGGTTAGTCAGAACACGGTTTTGAGAATTATACTTTTGGTTTGGCATTTAAAATTCATAACAAATAATGGTCAAACTGGATTTGCATGATGGGATTGGTGTTCTATTAAACATTTTGAATGAATTTCTTAGCCGTATGTGCTTAAATTCAATGAGGGACTCTATCATAATTTTTTTTATATGCGGGTAATTGTCGAAAAATAAAAATGTGTAATCCCTTCTTTATCGGCGGGCAATTTCCATCGGTTGCATCGGAAATCGATCTACGCGAATTTCGGAATTATCTACATGTTGGTGTCGAATATAGTTTAGACGATTAATTTTTGCGTAGACAATGTCGATGTTGGTAGGGGATTAGTTGAAAATGTAATGTAATTAGTTGAAAATGTTAAATATTTTGTTTGGATGGCTGAGATGAGTTCGTGTATATATTTAAAAAAATTACAAATCTACTGTGGGCAAAAAGTAGTAAGACTTTTTAATTTAAATTTCGCGCGGAAAACCATTCGTCGAAATATTTTTTTATTTTTTTCTATGTTGGTATGACTGTCAGTGACATCTGTGCCAAATGTCACATCAAAATAATCATTAGTGTTTAGTATACGCTTGTCTTTCTGAAGTACAAAATGTGCATTCGGCGATTTTTACTATGAGTGAAATTATTCAACAAAGAAGATCCATTAAATTGTGTGTGCGGAATCAATTTTGTGGTGCCGAAACGTGCAGAATGTTGCAAAAGGTCTTCTGTGATAAATGTATGTCGCGAGCAAGTATTTTTGATTGGTACAAATTGTTCAAAGAGGGTCGAGAATGTGTTGATGACAAACCACGTCTATGACAGCCATCAACATCAACTGTTGATCAACACGTTAATAAAATCAAGGAATTGGTGCTCGAGAATCGACGATTAACAGTCAGAGACCTTACTGGCATCGTTGAAATATCGGAAGGATCAGTGAAAACCATTTTGAAAGATCATTTGGGCCTAAAAAAAGTGAAAGCACGATTGGTTCCAAAATCACTCAATTTTTTGGAAAAACAGCGTCGCGTTGACGTCTGTCAAACAATGCTTTGGCTACCAGGATGTCATGAAACGTATTATAACTGGCGATGAGTCTTGGATCTATGCTTACGACCCGGAAAAAGACGATCAATCGGCCGAATATCGTGCCAAAGGTGAGCCGAAGCCAAAAAAACCACGTCAAAGCAAGTCAAAAATCAAGGTGATGTTGACAGTTTTCTTCGATTATCGAGGTGTGGTGCACTCCGAATTCCTTCCGACCGGCCAAACTGTCAACAAGGAACACTATTTGAGTGTTATGCGTTGTTTGCGTGAAGCTATTTGTAAAAAGAGGCCAGAGTTATGGGTCGACAACTTTTGGTTTTTGCACCACGATAATGCACCTTCTCATACTGCATTGGTTTTACGTGATTTTCTCGCCAAAAATTCCACCCATATCGTTCCGCAACCACCGTATTCGCCTGATTTAGCTCCGTGTGACTTTGCTGTTCAGTAAACTCAAACGACCGCTCCGGGGAAACCGTTTTCAGTCAATTGAAGACATTAAACGTGAATCGCTATGTGCATTGAAGGCTATTCCGGAAGTTGACTTTAACAACTGTTTCGAGGATTGAAAAAAACGTTGGCACAAGTGTATTGAGGCCAGGGGGGATTACTTTGGGGGGACTTTCAAATAAAGAATTTTAAAATAATGAACAAAGTCTTACTATTTTCTGCCCACAGTGTTATATTAAAATATTTTTAAAAAAAATATTCTCAACTCCAATTTTTCGGAAATTATAATTTATGCCACATATGTCACATAACTTCGAAAAAAATATTCGAGCTAAAGTAAAAAAAGTGCCACTTGAATTTTTTATGGTCGCCTATTAAATAGAATTTAGTAGCCTGCAACACTTGAGCCCATTGACCTGATTAAAATTATCGAGTGATATCCGTTTGCGCCAATCGTAACAATTTATCCAGAACATTTATACTGGGTTGAGGTCGTTTGCCCGCTCTAAATGCCGAAATCAAAAGCACGAATATCAAAATCTCGCTTTTTAATCCCCGCCTTTCAGAATCAAGTTTTTAAAAAATCCTATTTTGAAAATAGAAAATTTCATCAAAAAATGCAAGAGTTATGCAATGTAAATCATAGAAATATATTATACAGAATGAATGTAAGCAACTGTCAAGCATCACAAATTCAAGGAGAAAAAGAGAAAGCGTATAAGTCAACAGGACCATATTTAGAATTTTTTTCAACCGAATGAAATAAGGTTAGGAAGTTAAAATTAAAAAATCTATGTAAATCGAATAAATTTTTATTCATCCAGTACAACACATTAATTATTTTTTGCTTAAATACAATATATTGTAGATTTAAACCTGTGTATATCCAAATAGTTATTGGTCCAATTTAACTTAATATTATTTTCATTGCCGTCAAATTTAGTCGTTGGCTCGTTTACCAATAACCCGTTTCCTAAAAATTATTGCTGATTCTCTTTTGTCTGCGGTATAAAATAATTACAAAGCCAATTGAGTTCAACCATTGCTTTTTTAATTCCTCACATATTAACCTTATCCTAAAAAAAACGAAATATGTTTTTCATTTAATTTCTGTAAAAACTGAAGAAAAGCACGTAGTACATGAAACAATCAACACCATATTTTCTGAACCATAGTAATACGAAAAATGCGGCACTGGTAATAAAACATGTTTACAAAAAGAAACACCCAACAACAACCAAAATTCGATTCTTAGTTTTTTCTGATTACTACAAACTGATTACTATTACAAAGTTATAATTTTACCACAAATCACTTTCTTTTTAACATAATTTACATTTTTTGTATTTTATATAAACACTTGGTAAACTTACTGATCGTAAGAAATGCCATTCTATAATATTTTAGGCGAGTTGTGGCAGCTTTTCACAAGACACTTCATTTGAATTAAAATTTTCCAATTTTTATTACCAAATGATGCACTACTACACTATTCACTAACTATTTTATAATATTTTAATAACTTTAATTAATAATTTCAAGATTTTTTAAGAGCGCAAAATTTTGCTGTCACTTGGTACAAAAACAAAAAATAATTTGGTTGATTTTTTCTTTGATATACGAGTATGAGACCGCCATATGCATTTTTTATGTAACCGTCCTGCTCTGGCTTGTGACACATGAAATAGCAAATTTTATATGGGAAAAATCTTTACATTCATTCTAAAGCATATAATTTTATGATTTAAATGGGTTAAACAATACACTTACACAACTTTATCATCGTTTTCTATCAATAGTCACTAGAATGACGTATTGAATCCATTTTAATTACAGTAATGGGTTCGGACCCATGAAAGTGAATTAAAATTATACCATGAACGTTTGAAAAATTTTGGATTTTGGTCGAAATAAATGGAACTAGGCCATTTCTTAACAAATTAAGGTCAACTTTGGTTTGTAAAGTACTCAGTTACAGGGAATGAAATTTAGCCATTTCTCAATGAATAATTAAAGAGTTTGTAGAGCTGTAGTGAAATTTGAACATGAATTTTGGAAAAATATTTAAGTTCGGCTGTTAGAAATAATCTTTTGTAATTGAAATCTTCTAAAATAAATAAATTTTAGGATTTACACTATTGGAATGTTAAATGTTGATTTTTAGGTTATGTTCATTTGTAAATTGGAATTTTCATTTTTTTGTGGTGTGGTTTTGGAATTTATGTCATTTGGACTTTTATTTAGAAATAGCGAAACTTCATACAAAATTCAAGTACAAATAGAATAGCAGCAATCGAATCGCAATCTAATTCTGCATACCAAATTTGACTATTGTTGGTTGAGGAATGGCTAAGTTCAATTGAGCCTGGCCTAATTACAAAAATTTATGTTAAAATGCAAAAATGCAATTCATGTTAAAATTTGACAATTATTGGTTGAGGAATGGCTAAGTTCAGTTGAGCATGGCCAAATTCTAAAAATTCATGGTAAAATATAAATTTCACAATGCTCGGTCAGGAAATTGCCGAGATCTTAAAAAAAATTTAGATAAAAAATTTTTAGTATTTTAAAAAAATCCCGTTTTTTGCGGAATTTTTTAAGATTTCAGCAAAAGCGGGATTTTAAAATGCGGTATATTGAAAAGGCTGGATTTTTTAAAAAGCGGAATTTTGAGAATTCGGGGTTTTAAAAGTTGAGCGTTCGACCGCTCCATTTTCATTAATGATCCGCAATTGTATTAAGCCCATGCAGTAGTATATTTGTCAAGTATATTTGATAGAGTATTACCGATCGCAAAATTAAATTATTTTGTTTACAAACCCCAGATTAACATAAAACATTTTTCAATAGTATTGCTTCGGTAATATTTGGACTAACGTAAGGTTTCACACACTCGGTGGAGCTAGATCGAATTTTATTTTCTCGTATACCTATCGGTATCTTACCTATACCGCTAGAATCATTGATCTTAGGTTATAATAGAATCTTGTAACATTTCTTGATACGTTATTTATATTCTGGTTAGAATCAAGTTACTACCAAATCCAAATAATATGTTGGGATATAATATTCCTTCATGGGTTTCATTGATACTCATAACTCTAAACAAACTATGCTAAATCAGGCTATAAGAGAAATTCCCTGCGCAATATGCCGTTTTTCATATACATCTTCGAAACGAAAACTGTATTCACTCAACACGGGCGGGATACGGATATAGCGGCTACACATTGACGCTGTATTTAACCAATTTGGTTTTGCCCGCTTTGAATCCAACTCATCTTTCAACCACAAAAATACCCCATAATTTATGGGGTATTTGTGTGATTTTACCAAATTACAATTCAGTATTGTGTGATAGGGTAATACAAAGAGGATGATTTTTAATATTGAACCTTCGATGAACTTGTAGAATCACATAATGTATCCTTGCCTGGCAAATTTGTTTGTTCATTGTATGACATAAACAGTTTGACAGCTCTGTGTTTGATATAAAAACTTAACTGTGTATCAATTTCTATTTTTTAACAAAGATGGCGATTGTTTTTTGATTTTCTCGAAATTGTTCTAAAACAGCTAAAGCTTTCCAAATGTGGAGTAAGGAATGAAACTTTCTACCTTGGAACGGTCCCATTAACAAGGAAATCATAGACGCAATTCCAACAAAAACAGTAATTTTCAACATTTTCGATTTATTGTCTACATAGTCGATGCCATTTGATTAATTATCAACATACATTGTATATCCATGTAGAATATTAATTATCTACCCAACGTAGATAATACAGCACAACACTGATGTCATCTGATTTACGTTCGAAGTGACTTTTTAGAATTCATAAGGAATAGTATCACTTGATGTCGCCTATGGTTAGTATTTTGCTAAGTAATGCCGCGAAATAAGAAATCCACCGATATTCTGAGACATTTCAATCAAAAACAAACTAAACAAAAGGTTTACCAGTCTAACATTTTGTGATTGAACTACTTTTACGAAAGTTATTGAGCCCAAACACATAATAGAAATTTTAGTAAAAGTGTGTTGTGGTTCTAAAGGCGTTTGTTTTAAGCTTTACTTTTAAATTGAAAGGAGTTTTGATCATAAATTTAGCATAAAAACATTTGACTGCTTGCTTGATTTGATTGCTTTTTGACACATACACCGTATTCGTGGAGCCTTTGGATAGTAGGAAGTGATTTAAATTTGGTACGATACAATTGAAACATTTTAAATGAAATTTTAAAACTTCCCAAATAGTGCCATAATCTAATTCGTGTACCCCACAGCTTCGACGGCGTATATTACTTATTATGTTGTCAAAATTTATATAATATCCTGAAATAATTGCTCTTCTCTTCCAGTATGACTTATTATCTCGCCCTTTAAACCTTGAATTGTTGCTGGCTTATTGGCATAAACCTTAATTTTCAGATAACCCAAAAGTAAAGAAGTCAGAAGATGTCAACTCGCACGATCTCGGTGGCCTGAATTGACCTGTTTATCTAGGGCAGAGTTTCCCAACCATTTTTTTACATCTTAATTTCATACTTATATTAGTAATAAATAAGATGTTCATGGCCTGTTTAAGTCCAAGGACCCCTAATTTATGAATTTAGCATATGGATCCTCAGATAGATGGTATGCTTTGCAAGGAGGGCCGTATAGCCCCCGTTAAAAAAAATTGGTCTATGGCAGTGATACCCAAGAAATATGTCGGGTAAACATACACATGCAAGTCTGTTACTACTACTTAAGCAACGAAAAGAAAATACGAATAAAATAATTTCAATTTCAATTCTCTTTAACGGATTTTCGTATTGGGTTTATATAGAAAGAAAAACCATATTATTAGGTTGTCACGGAAATAGTGATTATTTAAAGCCTTAATAAATTTTCAAGTTGTTCATCACTTAATCGATTTCGATATGGATTTTTAATCATTGTCATATGAGGAAACGTACTTTCGTATGTATACGTCCTAGAAAAGAAGACTTGATAATGGCTTCTATAAGTTTGGAAATTTTGATGGGGTAATGAGCTTCCTAAAGTTCATTCCAGTTTCCTTAGAATTTTTTAAAATAATATCCGTTTGTAAATCGCATAATGCTAGTTGAAATCTATTGGTTGATTTTCTATTGTGCCATGAATGGGGTTACCAAATATTTCGCTAATAAGTCTAATATTTTCAAAATCCGAAAATCTTTCGTTGAATTCTTGAGTTAAAATTTTTATTTCTGGAACGAATTTTGAAAAATTGAAATCGGGAAATTCTTCTAATACAGCAAAGCAAGATTTAAATTAAGCCAAATTATTATTTTCTAAACTGGTTTTAAAAATTTCAAGCTTAAATTTAAAACCATCAATATTTCCTAAAACAAGAAAAACAGAATGGTTCTTGCCTTGTAAATTTAAGTTTAATGAATTCAAATGTGTTAACATACGAGTATCATTCATAAGTGCCAAAGATATAATGAATTATTTACATTTTAATCTGCTAATTAACAATTTGACGTTTTCGGTTTCAGATATTCGGGCTTCCATAAATGCTAAAATATCCTTTCGTAAAATAAAAAAAACGATTCAAGCAATTTCCTCTACTCAGCCAGCGAACTTGAGTAAATAAAATTACCTCTTATGTTGATTCGGTTTCTTTAAAAAAAATTCTTCAATTCTCTGTGTATTAAGGAATTTTGCAATCCTTTCAATTTATTTACTATTTTAATTACTGTATCCATGTTTGATTTGATATTGAACGATTTTGCACATAGACTTTCCTGATGAATTGTGCAGTGGTAGAAGGGGACGGCAATATTTTTTTTTCATAATATCCTTAAATTTGCCGACCATTGCAGCTGCTCCGTCAGTGCATACTCCCGATAATTTATTAATATTTCCAAACTCAATAATTTTTTGTTCGACAGCCCTAAGATATTAATGCATTTGATAGTTCTGTGCAAAGGTACACAACTGAACATTTCTTCATGGGTAGTGAAATTTCCAAAAACCATTCTGGCAAAAATTAGCAATTGTCTTGTATCATATAAATCTGTGGATTCATCTAATGCTATTGAAAAATATTTGCAATCTGAAATTTAAATCTATGATTCTCCTACTTACTGTACTGCGTGATACGTTTATGGAACTTATGCATTCCAAGCTTTTCTCACAAGAATGGTCAAAGCATTTTAAGGCTTCTTCGAAATTTCTTTTGAGGAATTCACCTTCAACAAAGGGTTTTCTGGATTTGGCAATATTGTACGATATTATGTAAGATGCTTTCAAAGACGAATGCTGCATGTTCATTTCACCAAACGGCGATAGAGGCGGCGTAGTAAAATTAATTTTCATGTTATCGAACATGGATCTTTTCTGCGTAGCATTCTCTTCATTAAAATCAATGCTATGTTACTAGCAAAATCGCAAATGAGGCATTCAAATTCTTTGTTTTTATTTAAAATACAAAAGTATTCAGATTCCCAATCAAAAACGGAATTTGCTCGTTTGATTTTACCACAATATTCAACTGACTTTTAAAAGTATTTATGGAAATACTTCTTGCCTACTGGAGCACTTGAATAAAACTAATTTTATGCAAAAAACCACAAATGCAACAAAATACAATTTAACAATATATTGCGCTTGCGTCACTGACCTAGGGCTTCAATTCCTGCATTAACATACTCAAACCTTATGTTAAAATTCGACGTAATGTGGTTCTTTATACCTTTTATTTATAAGACCATAGATTATATTGTTGTTTATCAAGATACCTTAAATAAGATCTAAATCCTCTCTCAAAACGAAAATCTGCGTTGTATAAATGACGGATGATTTTTCTAAAATCAATTGAAATCTACGATTTTCATATCCGATATTTTGAATTTCCGGTATTTTGATTTCTGGGATTTTAATTCCCGGGATCTTATCCGATATTTCTGGTTTCCGGGATTTTAGGTTTCCGAGATTATAATTTCCGAGATTTTGATTTCCAGGTTTATGATTTCTACTATATTTAGAAATTTTTAATATACGCCGCAATTTTGTATTTCTACTATTCATAACACGTATAAGCAGATTTTCGTTTTAATTGAAAAAGGAGCTTCCAAAGAATAAATTGGAATAATGCAAAATCCAGGAAATTTTAAATTTTTTTCAGAATAAAGAGGCTCAGTAAAATTGTGTCCACTGACAAATTATACCCGATGACAAACGTAACATACTTCCAACGCTAAACAGATCTTTCTAAATAAATCGTAAACGTCACATCATTTTAGATGATCACATATTAAACATATTGAGGCTACACCTTGCATTCTATGCTAATTAAAACTATCCGTATATGTTTGTATAGTTTGCAATATTATGACAGCTTTGTCACACAGCAATTTGCACACTACAATATTTTATGGTATTCATGTTTATGTATATTTCTAATCAATCTAATTTAAATAATCGATTCAATCGCGGAATTTTCCCAGTTAACGAAACCACATTTCAATAATCAATTCAACACCTTGAATACAAAAATAGTAATCTTATTTTATATCCGATAGTGGATGCCTAAATGCACATTCTTGTCTTCATGTTCGTCCAATGTTGTATAAGATTATAATGGCACGATAGAAGCATTAGACAATAGCTTAGAATATGTTACTTGTATGCATATTATCGAGTCGTTAATGATTAATTTGGTAATCAATCACAAAGCACATGGCCCATATAATGCAATACATAACAATGGCAATTAAGAGTCTAACCGCAATATCGATTTACGCAATACACCGCCGGTAACGCAATACGCTTATGTACATACGATATTTTCTTGTATGTACTACACGCTACCACAAAAATATGTATGATAAGTCGGTTGTACAGCAGCATAACACATAACACCATAAAATAAATCAACGACCAGAAAATCATATAGTTATTAGAAATGGGGTCATGTTTCTTAGGTTTCATGTTTTTGTATGTTATAATAATAAACCAAAACGATCTAATCTTACCTACCTCTCAAACACAATATTGTTGTTGCTTAGTTTATAGTAGAGAACCAGCCTGTACATAGCGACTTACGAGATGTAAAATTCATATGAATTATCCAGGTAATTATTGTTTTGTATGTACTTGTACTGCTCTCCATTAGTCAATACAAGATTTTGTGTTTGTTAATTTTGATAAACCGTGGATTTGTATACGTAAGATGTGAAAAATAATTAAATGAACAATTATAATTTATGAATTGTAATTTTTTATGTTATGTAGGTAATTTTCTAAACAATTAGTGTCACCTTAAAATTAAATGTTTACATAATAAAGATGTTATCTTTATGATATGATTAGGTTTGATAGGAAAACTACTGTTCAGTTTCAAGTGTGAAACCACTTTGGGCCTTAGCTTCTTTAACCGAATCTCCTATGTCCAAAGCTCACCTATAACGTCCGTCCGTCTGTCGAACTTTTCATACTTAAAAACTACAAACGATAAAAGCTTTCATGTTTACTCATATCGATACAAATAGCTCATAGTCGGAAACATCCCTTCGAAGAGTGATCAGAAAATCGGATTACATTGACCTTCAAAGATTTTTGTTTTTCCATTCGCTCTAAATTAATTACCACATTACTAGGGGTGTGAATTATTTCACGTCATCTATGCCTTTATGAAAGTTTGGGTGTTACACTGTTAAACCAACATCTAATAAGGTAAATTAAGATTCAAAAATTAACTGCACCACTATAAGTAATTAAAATAAAAAAAGATGAAAAATTTATTTTTCTAACATAAAAATAAGGCGTAAAAATTGTTCACCGCCTCTGCGAATGGCCATTCAACATTGAGTAAAATTTATCTCTTCAAATTTCAAAGAAAATGGTTTGTGGTTAAAAAACGGTTCGAGGTACCCATCAATTTGTTGAGTGTTCCTAAAAGATAATGTAATGATCTATACCCTGCATTAACAAAACATGAATCACCATCTCTAGGAATGGCCGATAATGGCCCTTCAACGTTGAGTATAAGTTACATCTACAAATATCAAAAAAAAAAAAGCTTGTAGCTCAAAACTGCTCGAGAGACTTATCCATTTTATTAGTGTTCCATTATTTATAACAAGCATTAACCAAACCTGAATACCCATCTCCGGGAATAACTGATACTGGCCATTCAACATTGAGCAAAATTTGCATCAATAAATATCACGGAAAAACGGGAAAACGGCTTTTAGTCAAAAGTTCGTTCGAGAACCCAACAACCCCCTATAGTGTACCCGAAAGGCAATGCAACGATCCACACCATGCACCAACCAGACACGAATGGTGATTCCCGGGAACTGTCGACTATGGCCATTCAGCGTTGAGTAAAATGTACCTCTTTAAATATCATTAAATTGGCTTAATGATCCGTATCACTAACAGAACCTTACTTGACAAATTAGTGAGAAAATAGTTTTGTAAAATAATCCGTGCTCAAATTCAACATGGAGTGGATCGCATATTCAATTACATAGTACGTGGGCCATTTGCTGGTCCTGTTTTCAATCGATGAATTTTAGTACTTAATGTTATCTGTTCTACAAAATTATTTGACATATGAAAAGTCAAAAATATGCCATTTATCATCATGGAGTCGCTAACAACGCATTTTCAAAAACAACAAAATTTCGTAAACTACTGAGCGTACAATTGGCAAAATTATTGATCGTTTTGACGAAACTGGTTCAGTGGAAAAATAATAATAATGGAAGGTCGTAGACCGTATCAACATGTTCATCCAGTTCGCGTACTCCTGATGCAGTGGCAGCTGTTAGTGATAGTGTTCGTATGAACTAAGCACATCAACCAGGCATCGTTCACAAGAACTAAACATTTCACGAATCACATTACGACGCATTTTGTATGTTAATCTTCATTTGCATCTATACAAAATTCAACTAACACAAAAACTGAAGTCACCAGACCATTTAAATCGTCATTGCTTTGTTAATTGGATGCTTGAAAAAAATTAAGGTTTTTCATCAAAAATCAGCTTTAGCGATGAGGCTGATTTTCATCTTAATGGGTACGTGAATAAGCAAAATTGTCGAATTTAGAGATCGGAGAATCCTCATGTTATTCACGAAGCAGAAGTTCATCCTCCAAGAGTCACTATTTGAACGACCTTTGGTTTCAACAAATAGTGCAACAATCAATTTATTGTCAAAAAAATTTGCTGATCGCATAATTTCAAGAAATTGTGAAGTTCCCTGGCCACCAAGAAGCCCGGATTTAACATCACTTGATAATTTTTTGTGGAGTTATATGAATGGTGTATGCTAATCATTCACAAACAATTCAACAATTTAAAAACAATATTCGAGCTGAAATTGAGGTCATTGATCAGCTTTTATTGGAAAAAGTCAACGAAAATTTGTATGTTCGGATGCAGGCCTGTAGACGAATTGATGGTTGGTATACGAGAGCGTAGTGAGAAGTCTGGTAAAATTGCAAGAACGGACGCCAGAATCGCAAATCTCAGATGTCACGTGTCAATACCATCTGTCACTAGACCAAATTAAAATTTCCTGACAGATCTGTCATTTAGTTCAGCCATTGAAAACAGACAACCCATTGTTTTTTGAAAACATGGAAAAAAGTGAATTTCGTGTGTTAATTAAATATTACCTTTTGCGTGGAAAACCCATTACGCAAACCAAAACAAAGCTTGATAAATATTATGGGGACTCTTCACCAGCGATTAAATGGATTCGCAAGTGGTTTACTGATTTTCGTTGTCGTCGTACAAACACAACTGATGCCGAACGTTCAGGACGCCCAAATGAAGTCACCACACCAAAAATGGTTGACAAAATCCATGATACGGTATTGTAAGACTGCGTGAGATAGCTGAGATAGTAGGCATCTCAGATGAACGTGTGCACAATATATTACACGAACATTTGAAAATGAAAAAACTATCGACTTACAATCGACCAAAAACGCACACGTGTGTCAACTTCAGAGGCAGGTTTGGCGATGTTCAAGCGAAATAAAGAGGAGGGTTTGCGTCGTTTCATAACTGTGGATGAAAGATGGATCCATCATTATACACCGGAGACCAAAGAACAGCCTTTGCGTCTCAGCGAATCTGCGCTGAAGAAGGCTAAGGCGGTTTTATCGGCCAACAAGGTCATGACCACAGTTTTTTGGAATGCACGCGGCATATTAGAGATCGATAACCTTCAAAAGGGGAGAACAATCAACGGCGAATATTACTGTAACTTATTGGATCGTTTCAACGACGTTTTGAAAGAAAAACGACCACAGTTGGCGAAGAAAAAGTTATCTTCCATCAAGACAATGCAAGGGTACATACGTGTGTAGTTGCCATGGCAAAAACCCATGAATTACGCTTTGAAATGCTTCCACATCCGCCATATTCTTAGCCCCTGCAACTATTTCCTGTTTCCGCATTTGTAGAAATTGCTCGGCGCAAAGAGATTCGGCTCTAATGAGGAGATCATCGATGCAACAAACGCCTATTTTGAAGGGTTGGAGAAATCGCATTATTCGGAAGGGATCGAAAAATTGGAAAAACGTTTAAGTGTGTCGAGCAAAAGGCGACTACGTTGAAAAACAAATTTTTTTTGGCCGAAAATATTATTCCTTGTTTCATTTTTACCAGACGTCTCACTGCGCCCTCGTATGAACGATATTGTTTTTCATATATAAATGGCGTCCTTATCAATTCTCTCTTCTCTTCTTCCCCAAAATGTGTGTTTTATTTACCAAAGAAAAAAGGACTAGCAGATTATCCACCCTGTATATGGAACAGATATAAAAATTCTCTATACGTACTAATTTTCTATTTGAAATTGTACTAAAATTATTTCAATACATTAAAGTTAGATGTATCACGCTGCTTATATTTATATGGACTTGTGGCGCATTCACCAACTATTTAAAACATAATATAGCTAGAATAAAATATCACCAAACTAGCTTTAAAGAATTTAACGATCTACATGTAATAAGCAGAATTTTGTACCTCAAAATTTATTTGGTTATCATCGTTCAGTTCATTATCCCCCAAGTCCCGCCTAAATGTTGATTTTAATTTCAATATTAATTTTTTATTATAATTTAAATTTGAACCTTAACCAAATAACTAAATAATCAAAACGCAATTTAAAGTATTGTATTGGCAGAAATACACATCACTTTACGCCGCCAAAAATACTGGTTCTATACTAGGTGAAGACATCTACATTTTCGCATTTTTATTTTTTATTTTTTTGAGGAAACCAATTGGTCTAAGGGAACTAATTTTGACTGCACGTTTCTCTTGCCAAAATTAATTTATTTTGGTTAGTGTTTGTTATAGATCATTTCATTACCTTTTAGAGGCACTATTCTGGTAATTACCCGGGAATAGGGAATTCGGGAAAGAATTTATATGTAATTTATATTTAAACTTTTTTCTGACATACTGAGGTAAAATGCTAGTGTTAATTTTTTTGAAAACAAAATTAAATTGGGAATAATTTTTCCTGCCAATTTAGATGTAGGCCTGAAAAAAATATTTGAAGAGAAATTACATATAAATTCTTTCCCCAATTGCCTATTCAGGTTTCGTAAGTGCATAATATTGACCATTATATTACCTATAGGAACACCAAAAATATTGATAAGTTTTCGAGCAGATTTTTAGCTACTATACTATACCGAATGAATGGTTTTTATCGGTGGTTCCAAGACCTTTATTTAAGTTTGGTTGCTTGCATAGGCATTCCTAATGAACAAAACATTTAATTATGTGCTAAATGATTCGTAACTTTGCTAGATTTTGGTACTATTTTTATTTTACTGGAAGGAGCCGAGTAATTTCAACAAATTTAGTTTTTCGTATACTCTATAAATAAATTAAAATATATTTGAATTAATTTTCTTCCATCATTTTTTGTTTAATTTGATTTAAATATGCTAATTTGTAAGAAATTGGTAAAACTACTTTAAACAACTCATATTTCTTATTCGACTCAAATTTCTTGAATGATATATCTGTCTCATGTTTCTATCTCTATTTTATAAAGTTTCTTTATTTCTCCCAACTGCTCCCAATTTAACTTGATACAATTGAAACAAAATCATATAATTAATATTTTCTTTAAATATTTTGTAAAATTAAATCATAACAGTGTACCATGCTCCAATTATTAGACAGCGAATAAGAATTCAATTGGGTTGAATGCAATTCCCATAAGATTTGTATTGCCCTAGAAAAATTCGTGGAAAAAGACATGGGCCTCACATTGCCTGATTTCAAATTTATTTACAATTGTTTGCAATATTTTTTTTAAACTCTCTTAGTATTCAGTTTCCCGCAGTTCTATCATTCTTCCAGATAAACTCATGTGAATCATCAATTCAACACGCTCTGTCCCTATGGGTCTAATCTTGTAACCGATTTTTCGCTCCCTTATCGATGTTCAATCGCGCTGAAATTTTGCATAGTCATCTATCTTCGATGACAATACATGAATCAATCATTTTGGCCATTAAAAGGGGACTAGCCAAATGGAAAAAGGGATTGTAAATTAAATTTCAAACAAAATTAGTTTAGATCAGTTTTTAAATTTTACAAGAAATGAAGATAAAACACTTTATTTCATCAAAATTTGGGGCATCTCTACTCATACCTAAACCTTTTCCTTTAATTGAAAAAGGAAATCTATGTACCGGAGGTGGCAGCTTCCATGGGCAATTTTTTGCCCACTTTCCGATATCCAATCATAAAAAACATACATTAATTAATTAATTAATTAAGATGATTTTACCCCTCTGGTTAGCGGCGATGGGGGAGGGGTACACCTAGAATTACACCACAGCAGTTACTGAGAGGCGGCTAAAATGGTTGGATTGTCCGGCTTCATCCACATCCATTTTTCTAAATTCATTTTTAATTTTTTTAATAGTAATAATCAAAATTTCGCTAAATATGCCTTACCATCCATTTTGCCAATGTCCGAGGCCTCGTAATTAACAAAAATTGCACACATCATACTTCAAGCGCCACCAGTTCAAACAACATTTGAGTTAGAACGTGGAGTGCGCATGTTCGTTAAGACCACATACTGTACGATCGACATCAGAAGTACGAAATTTTCACAAACTGCTTAAACTATCGTGTTTAAAATATCTCTACCTAGTAAATACCTTTTCTTAAATAGTTTGTACAGATCCTCCAATCAGACGGATTCAGAACCTGTGAATTTCTTTGATGGTTTGTCAGAGAAATGTAATGACATTCGCAATCAACATCAATAGGACTGGTTGAATCACCAAGATACGACTTGTGCTAGGTGCGAAGCGAAGTGGATTGCTACTTTGCATGACCTCACACAGATTGTTAGTGACTCCAGATTTGAATATCAAAATTGTACAAGAGTTCATATTCTGATGTCATAACGTGATAACCGTAAAATATCTGTCAAAACACCACCTGAATTCAGACAGCAACCAAAGCATTTTTGACATTTTAACGAGGCCGACTATGATGGTATACGGATATTTTTTCAACATTTCCCTAGCGAAAGACATTCGACGCCAGTCGACGTGGTTTCCAATTTCATTGAGACCGTGTTACATGGAATGAATAAATATACCTCGCCCTCATTTTCCTATCCCAAAAAAAGCCACCAAAGTTGCCAATCAAAATAAAACTGCTTACAAGAAATACGAGTATAACCGCAACGAAATTTATTTTGAATAATATAAGGCCACACGAAACACTTGTAAAAAAATCTGTGCTAAGGAAGCGAGCCGTCAACAAGGTTTCCGAGTTGAAAATATCCGATCGCCAATTACTGGCAAACACCTTCACAATGAACTCGATCTTAGTTGTTCCCGTTGTTGCTTCCTTCAATTCCGTGTTATGATTCCAAAATGGATTCAAGTCTGAATGAGTCATTTGGGAGATTCGGTACGCGAAAAATAAAAGCGAAAGAGAGTAGCAGACAATTAATAAGTGTGTTAAGTGGTGTTAAGTGAAAATAGTGGTGTAATTAAAAATTGGTAAATAGTGAATTAATGAATAATTGTGGGAATTATTTGTTGTTGTAATTTAGTGTTGGTAAAATAAGAAACGGAAAATTATAGTCGGAATATTTCAGTAGTGGCGTAACTATTCCGTAATTATTTGGAAATTATTCAGAGATAAATTACAAGAATTTGTGAAATTCTAAAACGATATTCGTAACAATATTCTCCATTTTTAAAATTTTCAAAAAGCGAGTAGGTATTGATTTGCATGATATTTTTTCGGTAGAACAAATAGAAGAGTGCCGTTATTTCAGATAGATTTACCAAACTTATTGAACCCTTCTCGGCATCTATTCCCCAGCCCAAAATCTCAATAATTCTATGAAACATGGTACCGATTGAGAGTCAGTCGATATTGGCAGAATTATATTGAAATTATATAATCATTTTTCATTTTTCACAAACCTCTTTTTTCTAGTTTGTCCGCTTTTTTAATAGGTTGGCTTATTTTTTCTGTCAGCACTTCTGAACACCATAAAAACTGGTGAAATTGGGGTTGCTAATCCATACAAAGATTGAATTCCGTCTAAAATTCCCGTAAGGTTATCATGAGCCTACCCCAATTTTACTCACCTAGAATCTGTCCGTCTATAATAAATTCCACACTCCACAAAAACCAGAAGAAAATTAAAATATCGAAAGACAGTAGTTAATAATTTTTGCATTCCTTGAAATAGAGTTCTGCACTTCTGAATGTGAGTATTAAATTATAATTTCTTCCCATTTATAGTGTTTATTTATTTATTTAGGGGTTCCCGGTTTAAAAATATAATTTTTTTTTTTCGAATACATACTCGTATATCATTAATGTACTGCAACATGTATCTCAATTATATTTATTATCGCAATGGTTAATGTATCTTGATATGGTTTGCTTCTGCTTTTGAACCGAATCGAAAGTACAAAATACAACAAATATTGAAAAACCATTTAATTTGAAGGTCAATATCACGATTTATAGTATTTATGGATATATAGCCCTCGTTTATAAAGGAGCTAACAATAGCCTCACTTTATATTTACAGTATCCTTCCTTCATCAGTATGCAATAAATTAAGTGGCACGGAGAATAAAAGCAGTAATAAAACGTCTTTAAACAAACGTGTACTGTGTGCTTACCATTTCTTATCTGAGGCACAAAGAATTTAAATATATTTACAAAATTTTCTTATTTTAAAACTTTTTATTTATTCAAACTTGAAGTAAAATCAATAAATATAAATCTTAAGTCATTGAGCCTTCTACACAATACGATACATAAATTAAATCCACCGTCTTAGAATGATTTAAGAAAATGTTTAATTGTGTCTGAATCGAGTACTTTGAATATATTACTCGTACTCGTAACATTACATACATTTATAATTTTGAAGGATTTCTGTGTTTTTTTGTTTAAACTAAGGTGTACGTAGAATAACTACACGTACGAGTATATGTATAATGTAAATTATTTAATGGGCAAGCATAAAATAATTTATGTAGAATACATCTAATTTACATAATACATTGTACATGAACATGAATTAGATGTGTTTAGTGTTTAAAAGTAGATCGATTGAATTTGATTAAGTCGTTTGATCGTGTACTCGCATATTTTGGGGCTAATACATTTAATTAATTCATTTGCCAACTACATGCTGCTGCTGTCTATCTGTCTTTTAAATGCTTATGTAATTAAAAAATAATTGAGACTTTCAAAAGCAATTAAATCGACACAGTTATATTTAGAAAGTTGCTAAAATATTCTTAGCCGCAAAATGTGTTAATGCAATTAAACAAATTGGGCCTATTGAATGGGCATTTCAGAAACAACTTGATACCGATATTTCAGGGATTTCACACAAATTACAAATTTAAAATTTAAAAACAAATTAAAGAATTGCACTTTAATTCTCTTCTGATTGAGAATTCTTTTTAATAATCATATAATATTACTTTGTACTATTGTACTTTTTTCAATATTTTGGCTGTATGAATGAAACAAGCAATTGAAGCCAATTTAAAAGCGTTATAAAATTCCCAGAGTCTAGGCCCAAAAGATGGTTCTGTGAAAACCGGCTTCCCGGTTTAGTAAAACTACGATACTTGAAATACTGTTTTACACTTAATATCCAAAGATCTACGGCGGAAATCAGCACTAAGCTACTCTACTATACATATAAACATATAAATATTTAGATGAGTTTCAGTTAAATAGCAATTCACAAACTGTTTGGACAAATGATTGTAAACTAATAAAAACGATAATTCGCATAATTCACATTTTTATTCACATTTATAGGTCCGTTGTCGTTGCCCTAAACTGTGCATTCCAAAAACAATTTAGTTCTCCTCCAGAATTGAACAGAATTGGTCTTTGAACGATTATAGCTAACCTTGAAGCTAAGTGCATTATGTACAGAATCTACTGAAGTAGATTGACAAAGTAAGAAAATATCGCGGTCTTTTAGCAAAATTATTTAAACTAGATGTATAAAACCTGGTAAAACTAGGAATCACTGTACACACTCCATATCAGCAAGGTTTGACGGAAAACCCTTAATTTAACCCTATTTACACAATAAAATTTTTGGAAAAACCTTCATGAGTGATTTTTGTAAATCCCACATTTTATTCTAAAATCTTTTACACTGGTTGTACAGAACATACTGACAAAGTTTCATAAATTCTAGGCAGTATGAAGTTTCTGATAAACTGTCGAAAAATCTTAACAGTCAAAAAGTGAAAAAGAAAATGCTACACTTTAAATTAGGAATGCTATGCTTTTAAAATGTAATTCGTAATTAGTATGCCATCGTGTAGTACTGAGCCTATCGTATCTTAAGAAAAAATAAAAATGTTGATTTAACATTCAAAAAATTAAAAATAATTTGTCCGGATATTTTTGAAGTTGTCCTTTGATAAATTAAAGTCATAATGGTTAAATGGTTTAGACAGCCTATTAGTGGGGTTGTGACCAAGCAAAACGTTACCACTAAAAGCCGCGCGAAAGAGAAGTTGTCATGGAATGATAAATTTTGGTCATAATGCCAGACACTTTTTTTAACAAAATAATCAGAAACTTCTTTTGAATGCGTTCTAAACGTGTAAATTCTTTCTATGAGCTCAGCATAGTATGGATACAGGGTATCTTTAAATTCACCTGTCCATCGTCCATTATTTTCAATGTGCTTATGGAAACAGGCGTTTTCGACAAATGTACTTAAATCCATAATCTCATTGACTATTTGCAATACTTCACTGTTGCCTTTGTATGAAATAATCAAAGGATTCTTAGAAAGAAGTAGATGAGTTTCCATTTCCCAATATTTAGGTATAGTGAGTTTTGATCACACCACTCACTTAATCTATCTAAGACTTCTTGAAGTTTCTCCGTATCTATAGCATTCCATTAACTGATGGTACTATCAGCAAATATGAGCATATTTTTAATTATCTCGGTTATTCGGTCTATAAAAACAATAAAAATCCTCGCTTTATGGCCCTTGGGGAACACCAGACGTAACGTTAATAACGCGCTATTTTTCATTCCCTATTATTACAAATTGTCACTGGTTTGATAGAGATGACTTAAATCAATTTATATAATCGAGTGAAAACCCAAAAGTGAATAAACTCTGGAGTGTTTTATGATGACAAGATAGAATCAAATACTTTACTGAAATCCGTGTACGCTACGTATCAACGTGTTTTTCTATCTCGTCAATTATTTTACTAGTGAATTCAACCAGATTAGTTGATGTGGATCGACGAGGCATAAATCCATGCTGGTTTATTGATATATGATGTGCAATTGTGGTTGTGGATTTAAAGTTGTTCCAGATAACAACATTTAATTGTTATTGTTTTATTAATGAAATTAATGCACTGACCCTACTGACCAAGTTTAATGATTGTGCCTACGATCCACCAGAATCACCCACTGACAACCCTTAATTCTGAAAATCCCACCTTTTATTGACAATAATAATATATTTCATTGAATATCCAAAACTACATCACTTATTAATTTCTCGGTCAAAATATTTAGATCAGGCCACAGTTGATTTACCGAATAACAAACAACATTATTAACATTTTCAGACATCCTCTTCAAATTCAGCCAAATTAAAAATGAAATAACCAAGTCATTGTTGTACATTTAATAAAAACATCTCAATGACTGACACCCAACCTAAACGAAATGACACAATCCTCCTTTTGATATGATAAATTAGTGTGCGACCCATCCCATATGTAGAAATAAGTGTTTCAAACAAGCAAATTATTAGAAAACATAAATTGGATTAAACAATTTCGAGATGATTGCTTTTTATAATGAGATTACATCGATTTTTATGGATCAATTATAAAGAATACGATGGTTTTGAATGATCGCATTGCGTTATACCGCAACGCTTAAATAATCGCTTCGGGCTATAACATTTCATATAAAAATTTTGATGGAATTTTAATTTTTTTTCGTTGCAATTAAATCTGTAACGCGCAGAATTGTATAACCGGCAAGTGAATAAACTATGTGTTGTGTTGTGTACCTACTGTGTAATGTCACCCATCCATATAATATGATATAATCATAAGAAATTATTTTTTATATTATGTCATTAACTTCATCTACATACTTAAGTACACATAACAATAGCACAGAATAAACGTATCGCGCGGATGATCTAATATATGTCTTCACGTAAACATAAAATTAACTTAAATTACGTTGAAAGGTAAAATATTTCGTAAATAATAGAGCCAATTTTCACACCACAATGTGTATAGACTATTAAGCGAAATTATAAAATTCCGTTAAATTTAAATTAGCCCACAATTTGTTTTCAATTAATCAAACAATTGTAGCGCTTTTGAAAATTATCTGAGAATTTCCAAATTAATTAAATTAAACCAAAATAAAATGATTTAATTTTTTATAGAAAGTTTTTATTTATTGTTGTTGTTGTTGTTACAATTTTCCTTTCCAATTTTACTACTCGTATATATACCTTCAATACCTTTATAAAACATTGTGTTTTCTCTTGCAGCGCGTGCTGGCAAAAGAAAATAACTTAGCAAATTTTTCTTTGTAAATATATACTCGTACATAACAACAAAACACTTTGAATTTCGTTACAAATATTTTCATTTACTCTCGCCTCAACGTATGTAAATTATATACTGAACAATCCATTAATTATAAATTATAATGCTTTACTTGAACATTAACTGCAAGTACGTGATTTAAGTGAAAATTACTGAAAGGTAACCAAATTTACAAATTAGTGAACGTTTTATGTTTATGGTCTCTATCGACTTGACTTGTTAATTACAAACCAAAAACAAGAATTATGTCCGCGAACCGTGTTATACACGACTAATTTGTTTATTGTTACATGGTGTACCTGTACAAGACAAAAGACGTAGAAATACAATGCTGTATATTGATTTCCTGGAATTCTAGTGATGACATACATAAATGGAAAATCCAAGGTTAAGTGTATATGCGTGCATGCATAAAGCTCTATCCGCAGCCGCACATTTTGTTACATCGCGCATTGGCGTGATGTACGCGCAGACTAAGAAAATAAATTGTAAATATTTATTGTTATTTGTTTCTTTAATAAATTGTTGTTTGTAAATGCTTTAACCTTCTTCATTTTGCATTTGTTTTGTCCTTGAATCATAGCGAATATTTGTCATTACCACAGATTAAATCGCTCTATTGAATCTTGTTTGTAATCCTGTGATAGTATTGGTGAAAATTGGTGTATAGCTGTTCGTATATGTAAAAAGCATAAATTAGCTGAATTTGGACCAGAAGGAGGCATTTGTAATTTGCAAAAAATTTGTAAAATTTGTACAATAATGTTTCAACGTTTGTTAACTTTAGCTTATTTCATAAAGAAGCGACATTAAGAAAATGCATTTTTATAGACCGTATAATCTTGAACACAACAAAACACATGCGTCCTCTAATTTAGGTATTACATGCCACCACAGCCCTTGTGATATGCATTACATTTTATACATTACCGAAACTGTTTTGTTTTGTAAATTTGTTACACAGGTCGAACAGTTGGTTAAACTGTATTTCATGTGTGTGTAGAGTGGGTCTCATCTTCATAGAGTCCGGTGAATTTCTTAATTGTCTTGGTTTAAAAAAATGTTAAATTATAAAATGTTAATAAATATTATTAAATGTTAAAGGTTAAATTATTAATTTATTAATTATTAACTTTAAACTAAATTGATTACTTCACTACTTTTTGTATCCTTCCGAGGGTCTTAAAACCTTGAAACCTAACATTTTATAAATATGACAAAATGTTTATTGCATTTTGAGACACAATTCGGATGTAAGAAAAAGAGCTTCCTTTATAACTAGTCAAGATTCAGCAAATTGGAGGCAACGACAAATTACAAAAAGGATACACATTATTGAACTGTTTTTGAGACTAAAAAATTGTGCCTTCACAAATGACCCGGTTTTTAAATTGTTTGGAATTTTTGTTCGAATTTTGATATTTTTCACCTGGCTAGTATGTGTGGGCTGGCTTTTCGTATTTCTACTGATTTTTATTGTATCTAGAGTAGTACTGGAAATGTTTACAAATTTATTACAATATTTTTTTTATTTACGATGAAACTACCTCTATGAGATGAAACCCTTAAAAAACCCAAATTGTTCATGTACTGCAATAAAGTCTGCCAAATTTTTAAAATATTTCTATTCTGTTTAGCTAATTGAATCGCATGTCATCCTACACATATAATGACCATCCCTGAACGTATTACAAAAGCCCACACACTAAAAAAATGATAATAATGCATCGAATTATGAGCTATTTGCGTGGTGACCACGACGGTAGTAATACGAGTATGTATATCGAAGGAACTGAAAGAGCATGAAAACCTGAATAAAAAATTTTTATATGTTAACTTAAAATGTTCAGCCGTAAATACGTTATAATTTGTTAAAGTTTAAAAACATGTTTCATTTTATACCGAAATCTTAAAAATTATTAGTGGTATTAATCTAATCTATAGCTACAAAACTATATTAAATTATGCAAGCACAAGATAAATTTTAATATGAACATACGAGAAACATTAATTATTGAATTAATACATTAAAACAGAACTAATTTCGCTCTAGTAAAATAGATCAAAATGAAAAACATTATTTTCCCTTATGAGGAGGTCAGTCATAAATCGCACTCATCTACTTCTTAATAATAAAAGACAAGAGCAATTTTGCTTTTGTCCTATGTATACAATTATAAATTGCTCAACCGATCTGAACCAAATATTTCTCAATTATAGTGTTGTACGGTTTAGATTATCAACGTATGTATTTGATTCGGTTTACCGTAAGCCATCGTGTACTTTCAGTATTTTTATCCATAAGCATTTTTGATACTATTTAGCTCACATGATAAATAAAAGTTCAAGGTCTGATCAGTCTTAAGCACTAGACCAATCACCAACAATATTTCTCGATTCGTTAGAATAAATTAAAATGTTTATTTCCAAAATTTCATGTTTACTCGCTTCAAGCCCAGCTTGGTAATTAATACGTCAAAAAAGAATTAATTTCGATTTTGTGAAAATGGTAAAATTAGAAACTTTATTTTTCACATTTTATTTATTTATTTATTACACACACACATAACATATAACTAATTTTGTTCTCTTCAATCCTGCCTCCATCCACACGCCCCATTTTGAGCAGCAGCTGCTCATTCTAATGGAGTGCATGGCGTGGTGTAGATCAAATAATTTAGAAAAACAAAAATATTTACAAGAAATCTCCGTCAAATAAAAGTATAATTGTTGCCGGTTTTGTGGCTGAGCCTGGCAATAGATACATTACGGCACTTCAATTGCTGAACATTAAAAAATATTTGGAAAATGTACCGGTTGAAATACAGCAGCAACTACTTTGCTTTGCCTCCATTGGTAGTTGTAACAATTTCTCTCACAAGCATACAATGTTATAGATTTTAATAATTAGTAAAGTGAATGAAATAAATTTTAGAGCGAAAAATATGCGACTGCTTGACTTGAAAGTCAAGGCCAACCCCATCTATACCTATACATATTACTTCCAAAAAATAAAAGGATGTTTTCGTTTCTTCGCTATACAATTCTAAACCACACCCACTCTGTGAACTGGACTGTACACGGATACTTAAAAATCGTAGTTGCATAAGTTTGTTTTTGTAAAAGAAAGTATTAATTGTCCAGTGGATTTAATGTCCTCGTTTCATTCACACACCACACAAATACAAGTTACCAACTACCAAGTTGAACTTTATTCAATTTTTTAATATATTTTTTTTAGCCATAACAGTTTTCGTAAAGCACAAAAGCTCATGTGATAATTACATGATTATTAGTCTTAAGCCTGGTTTGATGATTCACACTTATGAAAGGTACAGACGGACCATCAAAAACGATCATGACGGCCGACCTAACTTCTAGGATCATATGAAATGCAAGTGAAGAAACCACATTTCTCTACTATAAACTCACACAACTGAATTTTGTCACAATGTTAAAACGCTACTAGTATTTCAGTTGATTGCGAAACCTCACTCTCAATAGTTAATACTTAATCTCGTACTTATGGTTTTATGAATAAGAAACGTATTAAATTCGTGGCAATAAAACGATTTATCAAAATAAATGGCCCATTGTTTTAAATATACTTAAAGCTCAGGCACATACGATGACTTTCGTTAAGTTTCTATAAGAAATAAAAATAACTGAATCGGACTTACTGAATCATACCTACAATTAGATCGAACAGAGCTTTTAAAGAGAATACATTTTTTATTACCCCATAAAGCTCGCGATTTTCTCAGTAATTCTCTAATCGATACTGCATAACTTACACACAAACTTTACACTAAAAATCGCACATACACATGTTATATCATTAGTTAGTTTCATGAAACTCGCCTAATAACCCTCTATATCAATTACTAAAATATTTAAATTAAATTACGTATTATACGATTTTATTTTGGAAAGGTCTTGTCATAACAACACCAAAGCATTTTTTTAATATTTTATTTCACATTGAATCATAAAATTGATACAAATCAAAATTGCTTATAATTATATATTTGCACAGAAACAATTATTTTAAATCTAAAGTGTATCTACATATTTTACGTGTTTTATCTTGAACTTTCAACTGAAATTATTATGCTAGTAATTAGAGGTTTAGTAAACCGAGAAAAAGTAGTCACTCCCTTATTGACATTACGTTTGTTTAACTTGTTCATTACTATTGCTACAGTAGGACCATAGATGTCACTTAAGCGGACAAACAAGAGAAATATTTGAACAAAATCTACGTGTCGTTGTTTCATTTTCATTGTTTTGCATTTAACGGAATTATTGACAGGACTGAGATTAAGGAAGATTAAGGGTCTTTGTTCATTTAGGCATAGCTAAATAAGTGATTAAAGGCAGCGCTGAGAATTTTTGTAAAAATTTGTAAGAAATGCGTGAATTAAAAATATTACAATTTATCATGTGCAATTTTTGTTGCTTTAAACGTGATTTTAGAAAAAATTTGCCAACAATGTAGTGTTAATTCGAAGAGCTGGTTCCGAATCAGTTTATTTCCAATCAATTTAATAGTGCGGCTGTGGCTCAAATCTAAGACAAATCATACAGTAAATTAAAATTGCAGTACAAACAACTTATTAAATTGTGGCAATTCTCTAGTGAATAAAATTTGGTGAACAATGTAATCCTTGGGTAAAATGGTTGATTGAAACATAAGTAATCTAGTATGTAGACATTTTATGAAATGTCAAAAATTTGTGTTTTATGTTTTGTTCACGAAATTAAAACGTATATTTTTTATAAATATTAAAAATTTATCATATGTAAGAACATATACGGCATAGTGGGTCGAAAATCATGGTAATGTTGCAGAATGTGTGCGAAAATTGCGTGCGGTTTTCGGAAGAAACCAAGCGCCAGGAGCTCCATATGTGCGTCATTTTGTGAATAAACTTAAAGAACCAGGCTTGTTAATTAATAAACCAACACGAACCAAGCAGCCAACCAAGCGTACACCCGGAAATGTTGATGCTGTAGCCGAGAATATGCGTGAGTCGCCGGGAACGTCAACTCGTCATCGTGCTCAATAATTGAACATTTCACGCACAACATTGCGACGAATTCTGCATAAAGACCTTGGTATGACACAGTATAAAGTTCAATTGGTTCAGGAATTGAAGCAAAGAGACCACCCATTGTGTTTTCGGTTCGCTGAGTGGGTTTGCAATCGACTTGAAGAAGATGCCGATTTTGGCAAAAAAAAGCATCTTTTCGGATGAGGCGAATTAGAAGAACTCACACGTGATCGTAGAGAAGCCGATGCATCCTCAACGAGTGACTGTTTGTGACCATTTTTCTTTGAAAATGAGCAAGGAGCCGCCGTTACTGTCAATGGTGAGCGCTACCGCGCCATGATAAACGATTTTTTGTTCCCAGCACTTGAAGAGGAGAGCATAGACAGTGCCACACAGTACACATTTCAATTGATCTTTTGCGCACTGTCTTCGAAGATCGAATTATCAGCCGAAACGCTGATGTGATTTGGCCGCCCCGGAGCTGTGATTTGACGCCGTTCAACTATTATCTTTGGGGTGCCGTCAAATATAAGTGTTACGCAGATAAACCAGCAACGATTAACGCTCTCAAGAACAATATTCGCATTGCCATTGAAGACATAATGCCGCATACCATCGAAAATGTGCTCAAAAATTTGACCGACCGTATGAGGTACGTCAAGGCCAGCCGAGGCAGTCATACGAATGAAATAGTATTCCATAATTAATCGGAAGGATTTTTCTTTACAATGAAAAAATAAATTTGAAACAATATTGAGAACTTTTTATTTTATTGCATTTAAAAAAAAAATTATTTGGCCCATCCTATATTTTGATATTTTGATTTTTTGTCCCGTTTACCAAAACATTAAGTCCTTATCTGTTACCTTTGCGTCTTAGCTTTACCCTACCTTTTAGTACGGTATATCAGTTTACCCTATGCACTGTTAAAACTGTATTTTACCGTAAATTTACCTTAGGTTTAACTTTTAACCATAATTTGTAACAACATTTAACCATAATTTGTTTAGTACATATATTGTTGGAAAACTGGTAACACATATTTTTACGTGTCGTTTTAATTTTTTGTTATTTTTTCATTCTTGCAACGAACGCAGCCACGATAGACATACAGTTTGTAAAAGTATTTTAAAACAAATTTTGAAACAAAATAAAATGAAAAAATAAAAGCGTCTTGCTTTGGTACAAGCTATTCCCAATCTGAATAAGAATAAATTGCGAGAACCAACTTTTTTGCTGGTAAGGAATAATTCTACTCTACCTGTAGTTTTAATGTTCACCACCAGGACAGTTTTATTGAATACTTTAATTTTTAAATGTTGGCAAAAAAAATATAAAAGTTATTTTTGTTATTTTGACTTCGAATTTTTCTAAACAAGGCGAAACATTATTTACGATTTGTAATAATATTCAATAATGTTCTATCACATTACTATTTATTTGAATATATTTAGTTGCGTTTTCACGTTGTTTTGAAATTCAAAAAGTAATTGTTACCAACTAATAAAAATAAATAAATAAAGTTTTTGGTTGTTACTGTGATCACAGTATTTATTCCCATTCAGAATGGGAATTACTTGCTTCAAAGTAAAACGCTTATATTGTGCTCAAAGTAACTACCAAAAATTATTATTTTTTTTTTATTCGTTGGTAACAATTACATTTTGAATTTCAGAACAACGTGAATGCACAACTAACTAAATATATTGAAATAAATACACACAGCGGCACAAATTAAAAGTTAAAAAAAATTGTTTAGATTTATGAATATCTAAGATAGGTGATACAATGGAAATCCAAATACAGGAAAAAAATTCTAAAATTTTATTGAAAAATTATAAAAACTGTGATAATGGAAGTATGTTACTTTTGAGATACTTAATGCTTCCGATAATAACACTGTCGACCTTTTCTTGTGATAAATTCTCCCATTCGTAGAAACAGAAAAGTACAGTTGAAGCTCTTTTGTGTTTCGAACTCGGACCTGTCTCCCTAACATGTCTCAGACATGCTCTATAGGGTTCAAATCTAGAGACCTTGCAGGTCAGTTCAGCTTGTTTATTCTAACTTTAGACATAAAAGTCGTTACAGAGCGTTCAGTAGGCGGCCGATCATTATCCTGCATTAAAACAAAATTGTATCCGATAAATGGGACAAATGGTACCACACGTTCTATCAGAATATCTCTAACATACCGATAAACCACAATTGAGCCTCCACCATAAGCGACGATTTTCGTAATATTACATTGAGAATGCCGTTCACCTGGTCGTCTCCATACTCTTTGCGAGATCGCGTTCACTAAGAGATGACTCGTCTGTACACAAAATATGGATCTACTGGTTTAAAGTTCAAAATTGGTGTCCTTGAGTAAAACTTAACCTTGCTACTCGGTGATTTCTCTGCAGTAGGAGTCCTTTGGCTGGAACATACGATCTCAAAACGACTTCTTTAAGCTTTCATCTCACAGTAGGTTCACTTATTCGCACTCCTTGAACCTCTTCTAAAGCATTACGGATTTGAGTTGCTGTTTGACGCCTGCCTCTCATAGTTTCAAACACAATGAAACAATCATCTCTGGAGCCAGTACAACGCCTTGACCTTGGCCTCGTCTTCTCTCGGAAGAACCCGTTTGCCTGTACCGTTGAACAGACCGATGAATGGTAAACGTTAACACACCGAACCTCCTGACCACTTGGCGGTAAGTGTAGCCATTATAGTGTAGGCGAATGAATTGATATGCACACATTATACAATTAATTCTTATGAAATACAATTAAATAATAAAAAATACTTCACCACTAAAAGAGTTAGATATTCTGTTAATTGTTAATAATTTAAATTTGGAATTAAAATATTGAAAACACAGCCGAAACGTTAAAGATTATAAATTATAAAAACAAAAAACATGTGATAGACAATTATTGTAACTAATTTTTCGTCTTGTTTAGTAAAATTCGATGTCAAAATAACAAAAATATTTTTTATATTTTTATTGCTAACATTTAAAAATTAAAGTATTCAATAAAACTGTCCTAGTGGTGAACATTAAAACTACAGGTAGAATAGAATTATTCTACATCAGCAAAAAAAGTTGGTTGAAAACCATTCCAATTTGAAATAAAATATAGGGGGTTGTTGTTATACGTTTACCAAAGTAAGACGCTACAAATATCGTTTTAGATTTATTCAGACTGTGGTCAATTCGAGCAGAATTAATTGCGTTTATTGTGTGTTTGAAGTCAACGAATTTTTGACTCGTCGGAAAACGATTGTGACGTGTGGAGAAAATGGCCATTGTCTAGTACAATTTGTATGTGGTAAATTTTGATCGAAAAACACGAAAATATATCCGTTGATGCAAAATTATCACCAGCTGTAACTTCAACATTTATATTATGGAAAAAGGAGGAATATATTTATGAAGTACTACAATTGCACATCACAAGCAAGGTTTATGTTTAGGGGATTCTCCATTTGTTACAAATAGTTACAACAGTGGCAATTATTTTTGAAATTTTATATTTAAATAAAATTTCTGTTTTATTGTAAATACTATGTACAGTGCGGTTCAATAGATTACCGCTACTCAATCAAAAGAAGCAAGCCGGTTCCGAAATACGAAAAATTGTGAAATAGAGAAAGAACGAGTTAACATCAAGATAACTGTGTTTTTTGTTTTGCTTTGTTTTGAAAAATGAGTTAGGAATTTATGACTTTGTTTCGGAAAGCTAACCAATTTTTGTTTTGTTAAATACAATATTAAAATATAATTTCTAATATTTAGTGGAATTTATTTTATTTATCTGAATAACTTCAAAAATACGATCCTTAAGTGAGTCGTACAATGACGGCAAATAATTGAGTGAAATTTCAGCCCATACCATCATCGTGCGAACCAGCCCCAAAGATTTTCTGTTATGTTGAAGTCCAGTGAATATGGTGGCCAAGACAATAGCTGAACATTTTGGCTTGTGATGTACGACTTTACAACGTGAGCTGCATGTAATAGCGCGTTATCTTGTTGGAAAATTCATGAGAGTGGTGTAAAATGGATTTTAGGGAAAGAATCTGTTTTCCCTTAATAACTTTTTGTACTTTAAAATGCCAAATCGAGTGTGCTATAATAAGAAATTGAACCCCAGACCATTACGTCCCCTTCTCTACTATGATAGCGATCCTAAGGTTGAAAATAATAATTATACCCATCTGGTCCATCCAGGTAAAAAGTAAATTCATCAGAAAATACGACTTGTTGCTAGTCATATTCCAAATCATGTGTTCCTTTACGAATTCCAATCGTTTCTGCTTCCGTTCATCATTCAGTGGTGGTTTTTTCTTTAGCTTCAGCCGCTTCAGATGTTTTGCACTTAAAATAGCACAGCGGAAACTCGATTTACTGATATTAACACCAGCTTGAAGAGCAATTTTTGTTGTAGAAAGAGGCGAATTGGAGGCCAATCTAACAATTTTTTGTTTATGCTGAAGCCGTTGAAACCCTTCCTTTATAATTACCTCCATAAGATTTTGTATCCTTCAAATAATTTAGTATGACTTCGTGACCTCGTCCGATCCTACGACCTATAGAACGGCCTGAAAGCCCTTCCTGATTATACGCATCTATTTTGGCCCTTTCTGATAAAGTGGAAAATGAATCCTGAACTGAATAACAAAAATACTAATTTTTAACCTCACTTTCAAACTTTTAAAAAATAAACTATTCAAATTCATAAACAAGGGCAATATGTTTGGTGGTGATAATCAAATGAACCGAAACAAAGTCATGAATATCTGATTCATAAAATTACAGTTATCTCGTGTCTGCAATTTTTGCTTTTTGCTTTTGTATTCATTACTAAATGCTCTTTCTTTCTCTATTTCACATTTTTTTCTATCTCACGCACACCGGCTGGAAATTGAATTTTGCTTCTTTTGATTGAGTGGCGGTAATCTATTGAACCGCACTGTATGTAATACTACGTATCTATGGATTATTAAACATTTAGGCGCGTTGTACGACAAATATTCGGAACCTTGAGGGATCGGAACCTACCTGGAGATGGAAGATGTTACCCCGCGTGAGTTTTTGGTCTCATGTTGAAACCAATAAAGAAGAAGCAATCGCAGCTAATCCGGAAATAATTCTAATTTCTCTTGGCGCATTAGAATAGAAACACCTAAATTTAATGGGAATTTTTAATCTTAGTATAACTTCAGAAAAGTGTTTGTAGAATTGGTTCATGCCATAATGCGAGTGTATCACGGGCATTAAAGTTCGAATTTATGCGGCAATGCGTTGTTAGACGGAGACGCCTTTCAATTTATTGATGGAATTCTATCAGCTAATACCAGAGCCCAATTACCAGATAATTTGAGAATCACTTAACACGTACTATGAAAACGATTGTCGGGTTAAATTCATTCATATGAATGAAATTTATTATTTAGAATTTGTCTGTGGAGAAGGTCCACCAGAAATAAAAATTAAATTTAAATTTGTCTATGAATAACTTAACATAATGCTCTCAGGAACGCTTATATTTCAATTGAGCATTGGGACTTATACCTTGTATTTCACATTATGGAAAAGATAGATACAACAAGGTGAGAATTGGAAAAGAAAAAACTTATTCATGAGGTTTTTACCGTTAAACCAGTGTTAAATATTTTAACGGATCGAATATGAGGTTTAGCAGCTATGTTATATCTACATACGCCAACTACCAAATTAACGGCTTGTAAACAACCCCAATCTAAAGCAAACCGCGCTAAATCTAGCTATGTAGCTAATTAACCTTTTCAAATATAATTTAGTTTTGTGTGTTTTTAGCGACCATAAAACCCAAGGCGACCATAGTATTTATAAGTGCAAAATATTTGAAACCTTATCATGGGATAAACCAAATTATTGGTTAATTTTAAAAAATTGTGTCTGAATTGTTTAGGCAATCATGCCGTTCAAAAGTGTGTCGTATATTTCACAAGGTGCATCACACTGTTCTATTTTACTAAATCAATTGCCCCTAGTAATGCACAAATTTTATTATCAAAGGCAACTGTTTATGCCGAAAGCTTCAAGGTAATACAATGGCCTTGCAGAGTTATTATTGATCAAGGCTCAATGCCAAACTTTATCATGGAATCGGTATGTTAATGAGGGTACGAAAACATCATCTTTTGTACCAAATACAGGAATTCAAGGTAAATGCGTAATTGTTATTAAGATCACAAAATTCTCTGTGGGTGGACGAGTCACTCAACCGGCTGGGAAGATTAAATGATTAAAACCAGGGTCATGATAGCCGGCCTGGGTTCTCCAATGGCAGATTTATGAGTAAAGGCCCACCCCAAGTTGGAGCATTATCCCCCCTTCTTTGGAACTTGGTCTTGAACGACCTGTTATTAAACCTGGGAAGGTTTAATAAGGTGGACTTCACATCATCAATGATGATGTGAAGTTACGATTGGTGCCTTCGGTAAATATCCTTGCACCTAAAGAGAACGAATGCTAAGTGCGCTTGCCATTCTCTCCGATTGGGCTAACAGAGGCGTTTTGTAAAAAATGTAAATCCACACAAGACAGAGTTGGTCCTTTTCTCCGATAAATACAAATTGCCTCAGATCGACCCCCAGATTAAATGGTATTATTGACCTTCACTGATAAAATGAAATATCTGGGTCTCATTCTGGAAAGCAGACTAAGCTGGAAACCTAACATACTAGAAAGAGTAGAGAAAACAACCAAACGCTCTGCTCCTGTAAAAATGTCATTGAAAAAAGGTGGGGTTTGCAGCCACACATTGTTCATTGGCTCTATATTTCTATTATTAGGTCCATTTTATTATATGCGGTTACTGCGTTTGATGACCAGCTTTCAATATTTTCACGAACCAAAAATCATTGGTGAAAGTACAAGGAACAGCTGCTTTGAGTATTTGTGGGGCTCTTAGAAGCACTTGAGATTCTTTTATATCACACTCCTAAAAATTCTAGGTAAACAAATAGCAGCGAGCTCAGCTACAATGCTCAACGCGGTGGCGGCATGTCAGTATGGTGGTGGGTGTTATTACGGCACACTGTCTCATAGGAGAACATTAGAGCAGTATGAGAGTCTCCATACATGGTTACTGTCATAGTTGCAGAATTGAAGAGGAGGAAGAAACTAGTCTGGAATTAATAGGTGGCAGCTATGGAAGCTATCTCCTAAATGGTTTGATGAGCCTCAGTAAAATGGACGTCAAGGATATTCTACTCTTCATTGAGAGCTCAATATGATTCGATGAGTAAGGGAGGAGTGATAACAATGTGTCACGGCTACGGACCTTATGGTGGACGGTTACTTAATTTTTAAATATCAAAATTTATTGTCCTAAAAAATCTTTAATGATCTAAAATTAGGACCGATACTGAAAAAGTTTGAAAATCCCTGCTCTACTGAATAATTATTATGTTAGGAATCCAATTACATATTACAAAAGTCGTTAAGTTAGCCCCACACTACATATAGAGGATTCATTTATTTTTCAACCAATATTTCACAACTACAAGTCATTAATCCGCAAATTTATATCAAGCAAACACATAAAGCTTACCGAAGTATAAAATATAAAAACAAATCGCATACCATCAAATTTTATTAAAGCGGAAATGATATAATTTAGAGGTCGAAAGATTAAAGCATCCAAATATCTTCAATCTTAAAAATTGTATTATGAGTTGTATAAAGATATGTGTTTAAGAAATGTAGCATGACGTTTAAAATGAAAAACTCTCACAGGAATAATATAAAACGGACAATGCAACAAATAAGAAACCAAAGTAAATAAATCAAACAAAATATTCAAATTTCAAAAGTCATTTTAAATAATTTAAACAACAAAAACCGCAAAGTCATGCAAACAACACACCGAGAGAAAGTAAAATCTGGAATTGTTTGGTTAATTTATATATAGAACTGTGATTAGACGGTAAAAATGTACTCGTGTATTATTAAGAAGTCAGTGAACCAGACCGAATTTCCTTAATGTCTATAAAACATATGACATCATCATAATTCTGCAAATTATATTTTATAGATTCCGGGAATGTCATTGAACCTCTTAAAATAATTACCTTATAATACATTGCGGTATAGGAAATAACAATTTAATTTAATTAAACAATCGTGAATGTTTTTGATTAATAATTTTAATTTTAAATTTTATGATAATTTTCACTTTTCTTTTTCGCGAATACATAATTATAGAGCGATCGCTCGAACGGTACTTAGTGAAATGGTTATAAAGGAAGGAAAATATTTCCATTTATAATTTGGTACATTTCAATCGGAAATCAAAATTTTATCCGGATGATAATTTAATATTGGGGTCAATAATTTAAAATTTTGCGGCACGATTGGCACGAAATTAATTTTTCAGGAAGTTTAGTTATTACAGTTTTTTACCGTTTTCATATAAAAGACAATGTACTTAACATAAAAAAACATCTTTTACAGTTTGATAATAAAAAGCACGCGCTCAGTTTATGTAGCATACAAACATAATAAATTCTTGTTTTTTTTGCGTCCATGACTAATATCCTAATATGGTGCTTGAAAGCTGAATAACGTACGTAAGAATAAAGCTAAAATGTTACGTCTTTTCTTTATAGATTTCTTTGAATTTCGTGGTTCCGTAAGTTTTTTTTTGTTTTGTAACAAAATATCAAATTGAAATAAAAAAAAAATCGTTCGTTCGTTCGTTTTGGCCTGCGTGTATACATTTTGTCATTGTACATTTAGCGTCCATTGCGAAATTCGATTTTGGTGGTACTGTAAAAAGAAATAAAAATGCATTTCGTTTGATCCCAATATTGCGATACGACAAAGAAAAATCCATTTTTTGCAATTAAATTTAATTCGAAATGGCGCATACGATGTGCTGACTTTTTAATTTTTTTACAAATACAAAAATGACAAAGCATGATGAAACTAATTCACAAATTATGTCTTCTTGCTATTTTGTACAGTTTTCATCATCAAATTTGTTTGGCTTAGCAATAAAAAGCTTAATTAATTTTGATTTTCTACGCAGGCAAACATAATTTGTCTTACGAAAGGAATTAGGTCTGTAGCTAGCTTCAAACCCAAATCAACAGTTTGACAGAAAGTTGCATGTTTAGCCTTCAGTAAAGAAGATATTCACAAATTTAGCAAACTATTGCAAATTGACTCTCAATGTTAATGTTTCAAAATTTTTCGTAAGTTAAGTGGTTAGAAAAAAATTCTGTTGGCTGAATGTTGGGGTATAGTTGTGTAGGTGTGACCCAATAAGAGCACAAGATCGACGAACCTGTTGGCCTTTCGGCTGCTTCTATGCTGACTCGAGTATCATCAACCTAATTTTCCGTATTTACTTAAAAACTCTCTCTCTCCCTATAAACTTCATTGAAATGAAATAAAATAGGCCTTAAAGTACCTCTCAAGGAAAAAAATGTTAAATCAGTGAATTTATCGTATTAATGAAGTTACGATATGTTTACCCTTCATCAGTTTTACAATTTCAGCCATTTGCCTTCTTTTAGTATTCACTGTAAAGGTTGCCTTATAGTTTGCAACGTGCAGATGACGTGCTGTAATTCAGTGAGTACATATGTGAATGTGTGATGAAAAATATAAAAGTGAAAATAGAGGATTGAGAAAATAATCTGGCGCACCGAAACGGTACTTGTTGTAGAAAAATATAACAACCTCAGGAATAAATAAATAATTAATTCACGCCAAATATAACTTGGTTTAGTGTCTGTTTACAGTAGTCGCGAGCCAATACATAGGGCGTTTTCACGCCAACCAACAGTTAACCACATGTTGAGTAAAATCGCAGCCAACGTTATGAATATTTTGGACTCTATGAAATTTTCAAATCAAGTGGGCGATGATTTCACGATTTCTAGTTGACTTGTCAATTTTGACTAAATTTTTCAGTAAATTCAATTATTTCTCAAAAACTCTATGGTAAACTGATCGAAAAATGTGTACTGAAACCCCTACTTGACTACAATGGTTGCGTTTGGTACGCAACCATTGTAGTCAAGTAGGGGTTTTAGCAACATTCTTGTTATTGGCTCATCGCTGCCATACGGGCTTGAGTCGCAGATGAGCAAAAATTAAGAATGAAGTTAATCAGTTCAAGTAAATCTGATGATTCAATAGCATACCCGCCGGTGCAGAAAAGACCTAATTTTTAGACGTTTCTCGATATAATGCTGGTTAATAAGCTTTAGACAATTCACGTAGGGTGTTAAATTAAATCGGTCAATTCAGAGTAATTCTTGTAGCAAAAAAAGACAAATCTACGTTGCACTTGGCTGAAATATTCAAGTATGGGTCTGACGAAGGAATTATAGAGCGTCGTATACAAAAGGATTAGAAAATTCTATGACCCAGAACTTGGCAAAGCCGAGAGAAAAATTGGTTCTGATTATTATGTTATCTGAAATTTAATTAAAGACCCAGTGGTTTAAATCATTCTGTAGAAGGTGTTGAGGTCCACCTTGGGGTGATATATTCCAAGGATGTCATCATCATAAACTGATATATTCGGATGTTCTATGTTGTGGTAAAGAGTGATCTGAACATAACCAGATAAGTGCAAGATCTTAGGTAGGATTCCAACCACCGCAGAAAGCCATAAGAAAAACCGAGTATATTTTGTGTGAAAACCGAGTGCATTCGATCATGTTGGGAGAATTTGATTTTTTTCTTAAAAACCTGTGCTACTGCAATGAAAAAAGCAGTTTACTATGAAAATTAATGCGTCGTAAGTAATGCTTTAAAAGCCTTTGGAATATAGGAATTAAGAAAATTAAAACGGTAAAACGTTTCAGTGTCGACGATGTAACACTACTGTTCAGTATTCTCGTAGCAAATGCTAAAAGAAATTATGATATAGATCAATGTTGTAGAGTAACAGTATAATTGACCGCATCGGTGCGAGAAACAATGTTTAAATGTCAATCTACATAATTTTTGATATCTCTTTGTTGAAGGATATCAGAATTAGATAGTTTATGGAAAAATGAAGGAGTGTTTGTTGTGGCCAACACCCGACTTTCCGAAATTGTCTTGTAAAATCAAAAATCATTACTCATCAGAAAATCAACAAGGTCAACTCTTGGTAAAATTTTAATCCCCATTGCACAAATTGAAAAACCTCCTAAGGAAACTGCCTCTTCTAGTACACAGATGTCCACCACATTGTGCATAGCTCTCCCAATTTATGAAAAAAAAACTTTAGCCTGGAGTTTTTTAGTCAATCCGCCTGTCTGTATAGATGTCAAATTTTGATGAAATAAAGTTTTTTTTATCAAAACTCATCTTTTCCGGTAAAATTTAAAATATGATCTGGACTAATTTTGTTTGAAATTTTATTTACGATCTTTTTGTCTTTAATCGCCTTTTCGTAACTGTTATATACTTTTGAAAATATTTACAGAAATCGAAAAATATTCTATGGAAACTGCCACTTCCGGTGGATCGACTTCAGCCAAAATTCAAGGGGATCTCCCAATTTATGGAAAAAGCTTAAGTATAAAGTTTCATCACAATCAACTTATCCGCTTAGGCTGTACAGGACCACATTTTTGTTGAAAACAGCATTTTGTTCAAAAACGTCGTTCCGCTTAAATTTTTGTTAAATGATTAGAATGGTTAGAATCTTTTAATTCATAATCGTTTTTCTCGCAAATGTTATACTTTTCAAAATATTTACAAGATACGAAAAACTCCTGTGGAAGCTTTCGCAACCAATGGGCCGATTTGGGTCAAAAATCACTGGGATCTCCGAATTAAGAAAGTTAAACAGGGGTTATTTGAACATGTTGGATTGAGAGCTATCAAATACAGGTACCTTCGTCTGTGTGCATCTAAGCTAGATAAGAGAGGTTGAAGTCATCAATTTCGATGGAGCAGGACCCATTAGCTATGGTTAAGGACCATCGAATTGACATAGTCAGACAGGTGTCTATCTATCTAGCTGGCAAAGTCTCGAATAATTTTACACATCGGAAAATCTACCTACGGTTATGGACCATCGAATTGGTATAGTCATATTTGTGCCTATCTGACAAAATCTTGAATGACGAAAATTTTCGAAACATGTTGAAAATCAAATGTTCATCCCCATATCCTCATCAGACCCACCCAAACATATAAACAAAATCTTCCTTTGGTCATGTGCCAGCGAATTGGCCCCGGAGATTGGTGTATATCTGACAAAATTTCGGATGACGTGAAAATTAAAACTTTACCCCTATAACCTAATCAGACCTACCCCAATCCTATAATAATCTACATAATCTACTTTTGGTCATGGGCCATTGAATTGGCATAGTGAGATTAGTGTCGAATGACGAACGATTTTATCGACAAAATATGCAGAAAATCAAAATTTCACTTCTCTAATCTCATCAGTGGTACCGCAACCCAATACTAAAAATATATCTATGGTTGTTAACCATCGAATTGACACAGTCAGATTGCTGTCTGGCAAAAATTCTAATGACGAACGATTTTATTGACAAAACATAGAGAAAATCAAAATTTCACCCCTACAACCTAATAAGACCCACCCGACAAAATCTCGAGAAAATCACAATTTCACCCATAACCACATTAGACCCACCCCAAACCTATAATCAAAATTTACCTATAGTCTTGGGTCTTCGAATTAGCAAAGTCAGATTGGTGTCTATCTGGTTAAATCTCGAATGATGAACGATTTTATCGACAAAACATAGAGAACATAAAAATTTCACCCCTACAACCTAATAAGACCCACTCCAAACTTACAATCAAAATTTTCCTATGACGCCATGAGTAATCGAATTGGCATAGAATTATTTTTGTTTATCTGGCAAAATCTCGAATGTCGAACGATTTTATCGACAAAACTTGTGGAAAATCAAAATTTCACTCCTATAACCTTATCAGACATACTCGTAGCTCAACCTATAAATAAAATCTAGCTACGGTCATGGACCATCAAATTGACATAGTCAGATCGGTGTTTGTCTGACATAATTACAAACCATTTTAACGACAATTACAAACCGTTGAATGCTTGATAATTGTTCAACTTCTTTCTCGATATTTTTCGGCTGTATAAAAACAGATATGGCATTTTTCACGGTTATCATCATTTCTCAAGTAGTTACCCAGTCTGAATCCAGCCCACGGTCGCCTTTTAACTTCTGCTTAGTAAAATTAATCTATTAAAATGTTTGCGGTGGTTATGGTCGGAAAAATCTAAAATTAAAGAAACATTTCTTTGATAAAGTAAGACCCACCCCAAACTTATTTCATCCCTCTCAATTTTCCTGCCCAATAAGAATTTTTTTTTATTAGCTAAATGCAATCTGTTCTGGGGCGGTACTGGCATGAAAGATGGGTCGACTCACGACTTCTGCACTCCAGCAGGGAACCATAGGTCTGTTCACTTAAATCACAAAGCGTAATCTGATGATGAAAAGTCCCTTTCACATCTTGCCTCTATCGGGATTCGAACCCCTTACCTCCCAATCCAAACGCCAAAGCTTTAACCACTGTGCCGTTCGTTTGGTCGGTAATATGAATCTTGACCTGAAAAATTTTTCAGCGATAAACACCGACGAACCGTATCAAATGCAATCCAGACATAATACTATAAACGTTAAATTTTCACAAATTTTGGAAATTTAGCCATACGCTAAAATATACATATCAAACTAATAAATTAATATCGGCATTTCAGTTTTATTAGTTGTTTGTTATGATAGATAAATATGTTTTCGGCGGATTCTGTAGGTTATAGTTACTTTCGGCTGGGACATTTCAATTTAATATATAATTTTTTAACTTTCGGCTGAAGTAATCGAGACACTATCTGCACACTAACTTTAACAAGGTGTATTTATGAGTTGAATAAGTTCGAAAAATAGAGAACTTCTGGCACAGATTATGTTACAAAATAATTTTCTCACTACCAGTTCTTCGTCTCAGTTCATTCACAGAATGTTTTCTTTAAGTAATTTTCTGTGCAATGTTCTATAAAAAAATATTTAGTTCAAAATAAATGTATTAATTGAACAGTACCAGTAGTCAGAGCACGATTCTTAGATTTATCGTAGACATTTAACACGGTTGCAATCTATCAAATGTCTGCAACTACTATTTTCCAATACATTAAGAGGCATATCAATTATTAATAAGATAATCGCCAAGTAGGTACGAAAGTATGTAAAAACAAGTTTACGGTAACAAAACTAAAAATTCGGTCAATTTCACCATCCTCAAGAAAATTGTCTGTAAAGTATATAACAGATATCCAGTTTCACTTTGTGCATTGTATACCTATAATACGATCGAAATAAATTTTCATTACGGCAAAAACCTGACAACAACAAACTACATACATAATAATATTGCTATATAGACAATAAATTTTCTATTTCTTTATCTAATCTACTTTAGATATTTTTGCCTAATTTCGTATAAATCATTTTGAGTCGTTTGGGTTTTGTTAGAATATTAAAAATTGAATCGGTTATAATTGAGTTCATAGAGAGATTGCAGTGCATGTATCTAATGTACCATTGACTTAAGACTTTCTAAATGTATAAGAAACTATTTATTGCGCTTAAACGTTAATTTACAATCTTTTTTTGTTACAAATTATTAATTGAAAATTAATTGAGGTAATTTGAATTTAACGATACATAATATTGATGCAATGTATGTATATAGTGTTACTTCATACCTCCGAATATATCTGATTTTGGTTACACGTTTGGTGGTGCGTAAAACAAACAAAATTTATAAAGAAATTTTAAATGTGCGCGGCCGCGTAGGTTCAAGTTGGAATAATAAATATCGCGCATTATAAGTGGCGTGTGATTATGTTTCGTATTACAGAAAAATAAACCATCGTTTTGCCAAAGCTTAAGGTATCATATTATGGTACCTACTTACGTGATCGATCAATTTTTGTAAAGAATGTCTAAATAGCAACAATATACTCGGATAGTGAGATAAAAATCTTGAGGTAAAATTTACCAACCGAAACACCCAAATCAAAACAAAGCGCATAAACAATTTATTTCAATTCATAACTAAACAAATTTGGAGTGTGTTGGTTACCATTTCAGTCATGGTCACACAAAATATCTTTTAAAATCTTCATTCAATTAATATTTAATATATAATTAATTTTTGCAAATAATTTAAAAAAAAAAATACTCCTAATTACTAAAAAAAACCTAAAAACAATTAAATTCAAGGTTTTTTTAATTTACGCGGTCTCTTGACCGCCATTTCGCGCGCATCTTGTAGTTCCACCACACAAAAACAGCAAATATTTATATTTAAATTCATAAAGAGGAAATAATTAGCTCTATATTTTAACTAGAAGTTGAAAAAAAATCCTTTTGTTCTGTGTATTTAAAATAAGATCTTACTTAATGGCATGGCCTTCGCACAAACCATATATCAATTAATTACGTCGTCTTTGATCGTTTCACTGAACATAATAAATTATTATTTTTTTTTACAAGATGGGATGTTTTCTTAAACACATCGTACCGAAAAATATCTGGGCGGTCATATATATTTTGTCAGTTTTGTACAATACTTATACATATATAAATTTTAAAGTATAGAAGTCAAAACAAAACCGTTTGATATTGTTACCTTGCGTATTCGAACTTGATGCCGTGAACTTACCTGAAATTAGAAAAAAAAATTGATTAATTAAATTCGTTTCGAAAAGTAAACTAAAATTACATAAAGTGTAGTCAGCCGCTAGGCCCCTCCTATAATATTTGTGCATTTCTAAATTTAGGAAACAAGTAGCAAAACCCACTATTAATCACATGACAAATTAGATCAGCAATTAATTTAACCACTTATTAAATGCTCTTACAAATCTTAATTAAAATTAATAGCGGATTTACAGTAAAACATTAAGTTATGTAATCCAAAATTATTAATATTGTGAGAGCTTCTTCAAACAGCGTTCGACACAGCTGAAGAAGAAGTTAAAAAGCGGCTTATAAAAAACATTGCACGCGAGAATTGAAATGAATCAAGCGTCCAGTGACGAAAGTGTTAATTTTAAAACTGATCTGATAAATAAACAACTAAAAACACGATAAATGAGCTGACATTTTTTCTAATTTGCGAAGCTCTTTCATGTAAACCTTGGATTAGCACCAGAAGAATTTAGTAATTGAAAGCTTTTGAAGGTTTTATAATTATATATTCTTTATATCTGTAAATCGTATCAATCATGTGTGTCTAGCTAAGCTACTTACTCGTATAAAGCGACAATGTACTAGTCAATCTACTTTCTAAATTTAAAAACAATTGGAAATGCTGAAATAGTTAGAATCGTGTAGTACCGTAAATTCAAAATCATTCTTTTCAGGCCAAGTGTTCAATCAACGAAAATGTCAATCTTACTTTAAATTAATTGAAATATGTCATTGCTCAATTAATTTAATTACTAAACTTTTTGTTTTTATAACATTTAATTATGTAGAAGATTTCCACTAAAATCCAATGAGGCTTGAACTTTTTAATTGACGACGAAGGTTACGAAATCGGAAACTTACTCGAATTTATAAATTAAACCAGTATTACACTTTTATCCACGGACTTTCAACTTATTCGTTTGGAGTTAAGATTTGTTAATTAAAGTTATTCAAGTTACAAATTAAAATACGTACTACGATTTAATTAATTAAAATTTGACGCCCAATGAGTATAAGAGATGGAACACAATAAAGTGCAAAATTTAACAGTTTTCCCTGTGATGAAAATTTCCCTGTATGAAAAGCACAAGGTTGTAAAAAATATTTAAAAATGATTGTTATGTCGGATCAAGATTTTATAAAATTGAACCAATTTAGGAAGACATCAATTTTAAGACTAGAGGGGAATTTTAATTCCAATTTTCGGTAAATCAAAATATTTTTGAAAATAAATCGACGTGTAGTAATTTATTGTTTACACAACCATATTTCCGAAATTGATCAACTCAACGCTTCTATGATTTATTAGCTTGCAATCTTCGAGCTATATCTTTAAATGAATTTACAACCATTTCACATATTTTTGATTTTTCGAAAGGCATTTTTCAGACCTTTGTGAAGATAGTCCAAATTTATATGCTCGAAAATCGAAAAAGTTGCTTATGGCAATACTGCACAAGTTTACGTATACTATTGCGACATTTACTTAACAATTATAGCAATAAATCTCTAAATTATAAAATAAGTATTATTTATAGCTAAAAAATAAATAAAAATATTATGAGTTTAATAAAAACAACAAAAAGTTAGGATATCCCGTGTAAATAAACAGAAACAAAACACAACAAAACACTCTCCACTGACCAACTACACTGACAGCGAAAATCATCAAATCAATATACAGATTTTACTAGCATATATATACAGCATAAATGACAGCTCCGAAAATACCAAGTCAGTTAAAAAAAATTTATTTGAAGGAGTTAAGTAGAAGTAGTTATAATTCCTCGAAAGCAGAAACAATTCGTTGGCCGGACTACCGGCTTAAGCCTGGCGATGAAGGAAGATCCAAAGTAATTTTTGTAAATTTTGAAAAACATTTTTATAGGCTAGAGTACAGATATAGTCCATAAAACTCAGCAAATGTTCATTGGCCGGTCTATTGGCTTATGTCTGGCGAAGGAGGAAGTTTTAAAGTAATTTTTGTAAATTTTTTACATTTTTTCTATGAGGTATGGTTGAGATATAGTCCTTAAAACTCGACAAATATTCGTTGACCGGACTATCGGCTTATCTCTGGCGATGGAGCAAGATTCACAATAATTGCAGTAAATTTTTTAAAACTTTTCTATGGGTAGAGTTAAGATATAGTCCTTAATACTTAGCAACGAATATTTGCTGAGTTTTAAAGACTATATCTCAACTTTACCCCATAGAAAATTTTAAAAAATTCACTAAAATTACTTTAAATCTTCCTCCATCGCCAGACGTTAGCCGATAGTCCGGCCAACGAATATTTGTTAAGTTTGATTCAAACCTACCTTACAGAAAAATTCTAAAAAATTCACTAAAATTACTTTGAATCTTCCTGCATCGCCGGACATAAGCCGATAGGTCGTCCATAAAATATAACAAATGTGAAGAAAATGCTAATTGTTTGCTAGTTTCATTAATTGTGTTTTTGTTAGTGATATTACCTGGATAAGACGAACTTATCGAATATGAGGCTGTGTCCAAATGGTGTGATAAATATGTTTTAGTACAAACATTGTGAATATACTGAAGACGCCCGAATTATTATAGTCTTTAGACATAATAGTTTTTGACAGATAAGTGATAATGTAATCGGATAATAATTATCGAAAGTACTTGTTTAGGGCTTTGATTATGATTAGAAGCTGTGTAATATGTAAAAGAAATGGACTTAGGGATAAATATTCAACAATATCATTGTATTTCGGTTTTTAAATAATTCAATACAAAATTAAAATTAAATTAATATAACTAAAATTATAATTTCAAGTGTTCTTATTAATTTATTAGTCTTATAATGATTAAAATCAATGAGGGCGGGGAATTTTTATCAAAAAAATTATCACAGAATTCGGGCGGCAACTTGAAAAAAAGAGAAAACTTTTCACGTCAAGTATTTGTGCTAGAAAATATTTATCACACAATTCGGACACAATCTTGGATGTACTTATTAAATCCTATTAAAATTAACTGAATAATATAAAACCGCTTTATTTCGACTAATTACATTAATGTTTAATTTGGCTCAAAAATATATTTAAAGTGCTCCAAAACCGTAGATCTTATCACAACTTCAGTTATTTGGGGTGTTAGTTGGAGACAATGCCAGTTATAAATAATAATCAGGAGCACCCCATCCAGGGGATCTGCCTAGAGATCTTAACATAAGCTCCGTTATATCGGTTGTTAGTTGGGTACCATGTTAGTTAGAAAAATTATCAGGAGCTCCCCATCCAGGGGTGGGAATAATATAGAGTGTTTTGTATTATGACCAAATATAATGACATTTCTTATCCCATTTGAGGTATCTCTGGAAATCTCAACACAACCTCAGGTGTAGTAAATAAAATATTATTAAATGCTCCCTCCTTGAGATGAGCAGCAACTGAATATATTTTCTAACTGACATGGTCCCCAACTAACACCCCTTATACCTGTTAAGATCTCCAGAGATACTTCAAATGATTTAAGAATTTTTATTATATTTGGTCATAATACAAAATACTCTAAATTGTACCCACCCCTGGATTGGAAGCTCCTGATAATTTTCTCTAATTAACAAGGTCTCCAACTAACACCCGATAGAAAGGAGGTTGTCTTAAGATCTCTAGGCATATCTCAGTTGGCCTAATATTTTTTATTATATTTGATCATAATACAAAATTCTATAAATTATTTCCACCGCTGGATGGGGCGCTCCTGATTATTATTTCTAACTGGTATCGTCTCCAACTAACACCCCAAATAACTGAGGTTATGTTAAGATCTCTAGAGATACCTCAATTGGCCTAAGAATTTTTATTATATTTGGTTATAATATTATTAATAAAATTATTAAATGCCCCCTCCTCTGAATAAGGAGCAACTCAATATATTTTCTAACTGACATGGAACTCAACTAACACCTATTATACCTGAGGTTGTATTAAGATCTCCAAAGATATCTCAAATGGTTTAAGAATTTGTATTCTTTTTTGTTCCCACCCCTGGATGGAGAGCTCCTAATATTTTTTTCTAACTAACATGGTCCCCAACTAATACCCGATATTACGGATGTTGTGTTAAGATCTCTAGGGATTTCTCAGGTAGTCTAATATGTTTTATTACAATATATTTGGTCATATTCTATAAATTGTTTCCACCCCTGGATGAGGCGCTCCTGATTATTATTTCTAACTGACATCGTTTCCAACTAAGACCCCAAATAACTGAAGTTGTGTTAAGATCTCTAGGGATACCTCAGTTAGCGTAAGAGTTTTTATTATTTTTGGTTATAATATAAAATTTTATTAAATATCCGCGAGGGAGATTGTACAAAAGATCAGGAGAGCAATTTTCACATTGTTGTATTGAAGAACATGTCTCGAATGGCGGTGGATGCATGGTCTGAGGAAGCATGTTACTGAAGGCAAAGACAGATCTTTGTTAATCTCCGAAGCGAATACTGTGATCAATTAAGTTGACTTTTCAAAGGAACATCTAGGAAATACTCGAGGACTACGTCGTACCTTTTGCCGGGTTTATTGGAGAAAACTTCCTGTTCATGCAGGATAATGCGAGACCGCATTTGGCTGGTATAGCGTACCAATACCTTCAAGGAGTGGATGTGCCTGTGATTGAGAGACCAGCTCGAAGTCTGGACCTCAATCCCATAGAACATTTATGGGACGGACTGAAAAAATGAGTTCGAGCCAGAGTTATTGCTCCAACGAGTCTCGAGGAGCTGCAACAGGCGATCGCAGACGAACGGGAGGCAATACCTCAAGATTTGGTGAAAATTATGGTGAAATCAATGAAACATCGAGTGTAAGCTGTTATTCAGGTTAGGCTAGGGAATATTTTTTATTAATAAAAATGTGTTTTTGTTGATTTCCATGATTTAATTAGATTTTTACCAATAATTTTCATGATGAAAAATTCACAGAATACATTTACTTGAGATGTTGACCCAAAAAATCACTTTGTTCGTACGGTATAAGTACAAAAAGGTGCCACTGGATAGGTGTCGAAACAGACTTTGAATCTGCATTCTAAAAAATTAAACAAACATTGAATTTTTGATGTTTTTGAACTTTTGCTGAAAATTGATTAATGTGCGTATTTTTTGCACCCAAGTGTATTACCCCACCCAGTTTACCCGATAATGAATTAAAATTTCTCCGGTTATCTCATTTGATTTCAATAATTCTTCCTTATGTAGTTCAGTGTGTAGTGTTTGTTACTAATCTGCCTCAGATACTGATTTCATAGTTATTTTTTTAAAACTTTTATTAACCGCAATATTCGTGCTAATGAATATTGATTAATGAAATGGTAAATGTATTATAATTTCTTTCGGCTTTTTAAAGATAACTCCAAATATTTTAAATAATGTTAATAAATTAAAAATTAGGTTCATTTTCGCTTTATACAGGTATCATTTTGATATGCACCAACACATATAAACGTTTAGCATAGACTTAGTAAAAACTTCACACTGTTGTATATAAACATGTGAAGTTGTTTCTAATTTGTCTACTAGTAAAACTTTAGCAGTATCTTCACATGCATTAAAATATATCACGTAAAATTTCTAAAAAGAAAATCGGGGGTTGACAAATAATTAATAACATTTATTTGTCCCAGCGCCGAAATGTTTTCTATCTTCATATTATCATGAAAATATAATATTTTTACTCTCCGCCCCGAAAGATTTTTGTGTCGTGATAGATTTTATTGTCATGGCAGTAAATATTTTCGGGGCTGATAGTCAATAATGTCTTCATATTAATAATTAGTGTTGCCACCTCATTTTTCTGGGATAAAAATTGGGCTATTTCCACTTACATAAAATTGGGCTTACTTCACAAACATGTTTTTAAAAGTTTTATTTCTACTCTCAGCCCCGAACATTCCAACTGTCATGACAGTTTTTAACTATAGCAAGTATTTTCGGGGCTAAGAATAAAAATGTGGCGGTTTTTTGGGCTGAGAGTAAAAAATGCCATGATAGCAATAATTAGTGCTGCCATCGCATTTTTCGGGGATGGAATTTGGGCTATCTTCACATACATATTTTTCAGTAAATACTCGGATGTTTCAGTTTTCAATTTTGAAAGATATTATGGCAGTTGAGTAGAAAATCTGTATTGAAACCAAACGTAAATTTTAGCTAACTAAATAGGTGTGGTGCAGGATTCAGCTGTTGTGCAGTAGCGTAAAATTATCATCCCAGTTTGTTAAGTGACCATCAAAGGAAGATGCAAACTGTGTAATCGCACAATTTAACTTTCTACGAGGGGCCCAGGGCTTCCCTAACGATATTTACCCAGACTAAAGATGCTGCCAATTATTATTACAGGAGAGGATTCCATTTCTTAGTTTTGTAAGGTTATATGGCTGCCAAAAAAATCGCCATCCGGTTGTTTTATCGTCGCACGACGATGTCACACACCACCATAGCAATTATAATTTGACTAATAATAATTTATAAAGTAATTAACGATTTTATAACGTAATACTACATAATGTTTTTGATGTAAAATAATAGTAAACAAAAAATATAAAAATATTATTATCGGCCGGTTTTTATCGGCAAACAACAATAAAATTATAATAAAATAAAAATAAAATTGTAGACATTTTAACACAAAATTGTGAAGTAAACTTGTGTGATGGTGTGAGCCACCGCACCCACGTAGCAAAAAAAAACTAAATTTCGCGTGAGCGTGGGGGCCCCAGCACCCACATGGCAAAAACAAATTTTTGTGTGAGCGCAGTAGCCGTAGCATCCACTATTTTGTGTCAGCGCAGACGAAGCCGCAACGAAAGTGAATTAATACTTGTGCCCGCCGAAACACCAATGCGGGATCGCATCACCTCTACAAGATCGTCAGTGACAACAAAACAAATTCGAGCTCGCAACAACAACAGCGTGTCAGATAACAACAACAACGAAGTAGCATCAACAACACAAGCAGCAATAAAATAATGGAGCAGACGATGCAGCGGTAAATTCAACAACGTGGCATCAACAAACAATAACATCATCATAAATAACGCGACAGCTACAATACGTAAAATTTTAATTTCGTCTCGTATAAATAAAAAATGTTTTTTATGTGCAATTTTTCAGCCGTTTTCTCATAGCATCGAGCAACGCAATTTACAGTGACAAAATCCTCAATTTTGGAAGCAGAAACTTGACAACTGCAAGATTACCTGGTTTCAATAGTTTAAAGTTTCCAAGCGAAATTCTTGCTTCTACGATCAAAACCGTCAAAGAGAAATTTCTACTAGTTTCGAACGGTTGCTGCACCCAAATGTTTAGCAATTATTTTTCGCGATCAAACGTATTACACAGTCGCCCAATTCATCATTCAACACCGGAACATCAAATTTCTCAAGAACAGATGTCCCGTATCGGTATTCTTGATATTAACAAAGATCGACACGATAGTTTCATTATACTGTGACTCATCTGGGAGGAGGTAATGTGGCGATCAAAAAAGTAAATTGCGCCCAATGCAATTCAATCTCCACCCGGTTGGTTTTTTCCGTCTCGCATTTTTCCGTTAACGGAAATATTCGATCCGACACGGATTCACCCTATTATGAAACTTGTATTATCGAAAAAGCCATGACTGTGACACACCAAGTTGAAAAGCACCACGTTGTCACGCGCCACCATAATAATTAATATAAAACAATTAAATAATTAAAATAATTAAAAAATTTAAAAAATTTAATATAAAAATTAAGAAACAGGTTTATATCGTGAAAATAACTGAAAAATGTAAATGACGTAGTCACTTACATTTTCCCGTTATTTTTTTTCTAAATTGTCTTTACTTTTAGGACATTTGTAACAGCCAATTAAACTTATTGATGTTTTTTGGATGGTCAGGTACTAACTATGATGCTAGTTTTCAGCAGCAGAACTTTGAAAATAACAGCTTAAACTTGCCGGAAAATTGCCATCTACTTGGTGATTCGGCCTATCTGGTCAAAAAAGTTGAGGACAACGGTGTGTTAAATTCAAAACCTTCGTAAATTTTACATGCGGCTCAGTTCAGAAACGTCATGGCCAATTTAAATTGAACAAGGTATACGCGTTTTGGAAAATATCAAATTTTTTAAACAATTTGGTCAAACTCAATTAAGATGAAAAGAATATAAGTACCTGATCTGGTTCTGAAAATTAATAACTTTAACTTAAACCATGAAAATTGAATTTTACTATAAGTTTCGAGGTTCGGGAAAATATCGCGATCTTGGTGTAATGGAAGCTTTACCAGTTTTCAACTGGCTGAGATTCTACCAATAGATCTTAAACAATAAAATTGCTAGGGTAATAGCATTTCAAAGTAGTTGTTTCTATATCTTGTTGGCATTATTGGCATGATAATTTTATTAAAACTTTCCAAATAATCAATCAAAAATGTTCAAACAGGTATCAAGGCTTATATGAAATATGTTTTATGCAATCGAGAAGTAATTTTAAAAATTGATTGATTGATTGATTGATTTTGAATGTACGACCAAGTTCTTAGGCTTGAGTTCCCGGATGACGCCGGGTCCACCGTACACCCTTTTTTACACATAACAAAACCGAATCATTGGATAGGTTAGTTAAGTGGGACAGAATCGGCCCGGTTACAGACACCTAGGTATAGCCGATAGTTAGTAACACAAAGACAACACAATTCTAATCTACTAGATGAAGGATAAAGGCTTAATAGGTTAATGGATAACGATGGTATTGGTCTTCAACAATTGCTTCTTTAAAACGGCAACCTAAGAAAAAATATTATTATTTCACATGCATCTGGAATTATCCTGAAATTTAATTCTATTAATACTTTTCGGCTTCCTAACCAAAATTGGTTGACTCGACCCGTTACAGACACCTATGTAAAAACGTTAGTAATAAAATGACAACACAATTCTAAACTACACAATCAGCAATTACAATGAAGCATTAATTCACAAGTATCTGTAAATTTCGTGAAATTTAATTCTAAATTCAATCGAGAAGTAATTTTAAAAATGTATATTTATTCAGTTTCAACATCTAGTTTAGGTTTTTAGAAAATAAATTTTAAAATTATTCTTTAAACAAATTAAGACATCCTGCGCTTGTAGAGCGTACCGAATTTTGGTAGATTCGGTATTTCGAAATTCGTTGAAAAAACAAATTCTAGGTACAAAATATATCGTTGAGTCAACGAATCTTACTGCGATGCAGTCCACTTTCTCAAGTAGATGCGTTTTGGTTTGAGATCATTTCATTTTTTTAAAACAGCGCGTTCAGCGCATGTAGACTACATGTAGACTACTTAATTATTTTAAAATTATTCCCCATTCTTTATCATTTCAAATAAAGAATGGGGAATAATTTTAAAATAATTAAAAATGAAATTTGTTTTAGCATGGTCTTATTTCCGAACTTCATCCAAAATTCATGTTAATTTGCAAATCCCTTTTCTACACTCCAAAATTGACCTAAGTCGGTTGACACATAGTTGAGCCCTACTCATCATCAAATTCATTCGTCAAATTCTAAAAATTCGTCAAAATTCTTGTTGAATTAATTTTTTTACAAAAATCCAGAACATGGTTCATAATTAATTTTAAACGAAATAGCCAAATTTTATTCAGCAAGGCCAAGTTCCTAAATCATATCATCCAAATTCAAACAAAATTTGCTAAGAAATTGCTCTGTTTCATTCAGCATTACCAATCCTGTCCAAAATAAATTATTTGACCCTAGCTAGTCAACAAATAGTCCAGTTGAGTCAGCTCAAAATTGTGATACTTTAGAACTTCGATCAAAATTCATGCTAGAATCCCTTTCAATAAACAAAGGTTGACCATATTTTGTTCTGAATTTTAATAGCAAAATTTGATAATTAAAACTATGGAATCTTAAAAAACAAAATTTTGGCTTAGCATTTGAAAATCAGCACAGCGGTCCAATGAAACTTATTAGACAAGACCCAGACTAAATTTATGTCTTATCGTGTTATGCCATAGACAGACTACTGGCTTCATAACTGTAGTTTCGAGTTAACAATGACTTCGTTGTAATGTGTCATGCTTAACCTAGATTTACAACTAGGTTTATACATAGTATCGGAATGAGATATTTTTTCTCATCCCGAGGCATTTTTGAACCCCAAAAATGGAGGTTCCGGACACCAATAGTTTACCAAGCAAAACTAGTTTCCTTTGAGTTTTCTATTTGTGATTGTGATATTTAGTTGGCGGGAACAAATTCTGTAGCAGATTTCAAAAGTTTAGTGTTTGCGTGTTTCCCTCATACTATTAAAGTTAGCCGACACGTCTCAGCCGACAAATTGCGATAATGCGGATTCTGCTGTAACAATTGGGCAGTCGGAAATGTTGGTAATGAAGATTCAAAGTAGTCTACAAGAAATAACAAACGACAAATGTCGGTAAAGAAAATTCGCAAAAATGTGCAGTCGAAAAATGACGATAGAGCACGTAAACAACTATGACGCTAAACAGTAATTTTTTTAAATCAACCAATTTGTATTTTGTTCTATAACGAAAATATTCAAAATTAAAATTTTTCAACTGAATTACGAAACCAATTTTACCATTAGTACCAAACCAACTAATCCAATTTTTTATTAGGCTTCATTACGTTTTCGGATAGGCAAACTGTGAGACGCCTATATAGTGATAAGCATCTATAGTTTGATATTTTATTTGAAAAGTCCGGGAAACTTATTTGAAAATATCGCACATAAAAAATTTGAAAATGTCTACAAAATGGTCGTTTATAGCGTCCTAATTGAAAAATAATTCAAATGAAAGATCTTAGTGATGGTTGCCTCTGATGGAAAATTCTTGAAAACTCGTTTGAAAGATCGCACATTTTAAATTTTAAAATTTCGATCGAAAATTGATAATTTAAAGTATCTTGGCAGGGAAAGGATTTAAATGGCATGTCCCATTTACTAAAGGTTACTCCTGGAAAAAAATTCAGATCAATTTTCTTATGGGGAGTCGGTTGAATATGTAGCACCTCAACTAATCGCAAAATAATTGATTATAAAAGTAGCGACGAATACGACACATTCAACCGAAATCAACTTCCGCAATCACCGGCGCACGAGCTGACGTCACTCAACCGGCCACATACACTGGCATTGCGAAAAGCGAGACTGAAGTTTATTTCCTCGATTGTTGTACTAAAAATGTTAACAACGTGAAAAAAAGAAAATCTTTGTACATTAAAATTAAAGTAAATAAATACATACGGGGTGAAAGAATATAAATATATATTCATATATAATATAATATATAAATAATAAATAATATTGTAAAGCTAAAAAGCGAACCGCGCGTTATAAGTTTACCACCAAATATTACAAATATATCGCACATACAAAATATGAAAATTTTTAATATTGTCACATCAAATGTAACTATCACTAAAGCCTTTTATTGAATCGTTTTCCAGCCATGACACTTTAAATGATCAATTTTAGACATTTTCACGTGAAAACTGGCCTGACGTTGTTTTAAATCATAATCATTAACAACGTACTCGATTTAAACTGCTTCCCAAACATGTCATTATAAATGCATTCCACATCTTATCTCCAACATTTAATAAAGCAGAAAAATTTGATTTGAATATTTCTAGAAGAGAATATTGTTTAGAAACAATACAAATAAAAAAAACATTTTTAATATAAAAGAAACTACTTTTAGACATAAAAGTTGTATCTGCATTATCGACATGTTTCGAATGCCAGTGACCGTTGATTACATTTAATCTGCATTATCGACATTTTCGGGTGGCTATTTCTGTGGATTCTTTTACCAATCTGAATGTTTCATTCAAACGAATTCTCCAATGTTCCGCACATGAACTTAGGTAGAAATTTTTTCTAGTGGTAAGCATTACAAAAACCTTTCATTTGAATCCTTATTCAGTCGTGACAATTTAAACAGGTAATTTTTAGAAAGTTGTGTTTGTACGATATATTCAAACGGGTTTTCGAGACTTCCCACATAAAAATTGATCTGAAATTGACCAAAAGTAATTATCATTAGCACCTTCCATTCCAGTCTATTCCAGCCATGACACTTTAAACAGTCAATTTGAAACTCGTTGATATGAAAGAAATGGAAGAAAAATTACATTGAAAACAACCACAATTTAATGAAGCAATTTTTTTATAGTTTTGTTACTCGTTTTTTAAACAGCTCTTCTAAATGCCTTTTTCGGTATTGTCGGTTTTTCGGTGGTTTTTAACCCAACCAGAAAAAAACAATTGTTACGAAACTTCATCAAAAGCGTCGTAATTATCCGACTCGTATTTAATAAGACCAATAAGACTATCTAACAGAGTAACTGAACTTTCAGTTTAAGAGACAGATACGGTTAAATGAAAGAAATCGCTTCCGACTTTCATCTACGTATTAGCGCTATTCGCAACGAATCCGGTGGACAAAAGGAACATCAACTCACTAACAGTGTGGTGAAATTATTTCTCGTCACTCTTCAACAGACAGACGATATTCTCCAATGAGCAACCTATATCATTTAAACTGCCTGATTTCAATATAAAAATGACACCACCACCAGCTCCATCTTACGATGAAGTGCGAAGCGTCAAATCAAATATAAAGCACTTGGTGAGCATGGCATCTGTAACGAAACGCTCCAGAACGGCGGCGATTACCTCTTCTACCGCATGTTTGTTTCATCGATTTGGCTAGCAAAGAAAATCCTAGACGATTGGAAATAGGCCTAATCTGTCTGCTACATAAAAAGAGAGATCGGTTGAATTGTAACAACTATCACGGAGTAGCTTTACACAACACCGGCTACAAGGTTTTGGCCAACGTAGTTGATGACAAGACATGCGACACACAATACGAAAAGATAAATGAGTTTAAAGACTTGGGTTGATCGCAGCAGGTTACCAAACAATCTAGTTTCCCTTAAAATTTCAAATACATACACCGTTGGTAAGTAATAATTCTTTCCTAAAATAATGTTTAATTGTGTTAAGCAATGTATCGCGTGAACGCCTAATATTCAATAAATTTATTTTGTATCTATTTCATTTCATAACTTTTTATTACTTTTGAAGTAGGTATTCTCGTAAACCGAACTGCACAATTGTCTCTGTGATTAAAAAATTGTATCGAGGTTTTTCAGTACCTTGCTTATTTTCGTCATATATAAATGATTCCTCGCTTTTTGACCGCTCTACTTGAAACCCCTTGAATATGATTAAACATAGTTATAACCCAGGCCACAAGTGGTAAAGGAAACCAATTTTTAAATTCGAATCTGGAGATTCTAAACTGGTTGAGCAAGGTGGCACCGTGTTTTCCAGTATCTGACGCTCGAGTATCCATAATAGACAAACCGAATATAATCACGAAACTCTACTGTCGAAATGCGCTTACACAAAGGGACAAATTTATCTGGCCAATTTGTATTTGGCTAGCGGGAATCTAGAACAAAAATCAGCGTGTTTAATAAAATCAAATTTCTCGAACAGCTAGCTAAAAGTTAATGTGATGCTGGATTTTTGGATTTTACAAGAGGCACTCGAGGATAAGTAAATAGTCAAACCACACTGAATGATTAATCAGGATTAAAGATCAATTTCGCCTATCACTATACTATACGCACTATGGAACGAGCCAGTCGGTCTCCAACACTTGAAACTATATATATCCGATAACACTGTTATCCTAAATGATACACATTTATCTGTACGATAAGTTTACCAACCGTCAGAATCGATATATAATGCTGGAGGACAACCATTTGGCCGATTTCTATTCCGAATTCATTGGCAAAGTGCAAGATTTCAGTTTACCGCACCAAGGAAATAAAATGAACTTTGTAGGTGAGGCTAAATAGCTGGATAACCAACTATTTCCAGAGTAGTTTTGAAAAGCAAACTGAATAGTCAAAGTTAATAGGGGGCTGACATTTGCTTATTTCCATTCATTGAAATGAACCAACTTAGAACTCACCAGGATAGCATAGTTAGCAAGAATCAAAAACGAAATGTGCCACTGGATACTTTAACGTAACTGATGAGTAAATGGTGACGATCACTAATAATTGCGCGACCTTTTGATGACTCCTTCCACAGCCATTGATTATGGATCTATGGGGACAATCGGAGCACCGGGCAATATACCAACTGAATAATTAGTACTTGCAAATCAAGATCACCGAGTGAACCTTTTAGGATACGCTAAACCAGGATGGCCTTATCATGCTCTGTTATTAACCACCAGAATCATATTTACCAAGCCTAACGCTTATCAGGTCATTAAATTTCGGCGAACCTTCAGTAAATCGATATATTGAGACTCAACTCTAAATCGTAACAGAAAATAAATCGCTTCGAACGCGTCTTCAGGAGGAATGTAATAATTGGTATCGGTTAGGCGCAACCGCTGAAAGTGGTTCGCACCTTAGTACTGCTGTTCAAGAATTTTTTTTATTTTTTTTTTAGAAATGTGTGTGTGTGTATTCTGTGCCTAATACTTGAGAGGAGCAGGGATAATGAATATTGGCTTTTAGACCCAACAATCTTCCATACTCCCTAACAGCGCAGTGTCCATTGAGTATTCCTCCCTCTTATGGTTGCTGTGGGAATGTTAAACCGCCTAGCGAGCATCTCACCCTGAAGTTGTCTTTGTAACAAAAGATTCAGACTAAATGAGTAACAATTTAACTCCATCCTGGACGACCTAGAAGGTTATTCCAGCTACTTGGTTGCCGTATCAGATCCTTTCAACTTATATTACAGTAACACTCGTGTGAATACTTTTCCTTTTTAAGAATAAAATCCTCCTTCCTGTGAAATATTTTCAGTTAGGGAAGAATAATCTTAAATTTATCTTATTTATCCCTCTTGGGTGTGGTAATTCTTCAAAAATTCAGCTAGGAGAGGTTTATTTTTCACATATTACAGACTTTCTTATGTATTTCTAAAAATAAATTAAACAAAAATTTTAATTCATAGTACGAGTACGTACTAATCGAACTGTAAAAATTTCACGCACTAATAAAAAGTACTGATCAATTTTTCCGAGTCAACACAATCTACATTGGAATTTACACACCCCGACAAATTGTCAATCACTTGACGCAACAAATTTGAATTTGATTTTCGAAAATTCGGAATTAAAGAGAAGGATGGAATATTGTTATTTCTCTGTCACACACTAAATATTATTTTATTTACTCCATTATTTTTCTTGTATACTGTACCCTTTCTTTCATATCACTGGGACTACTCGGTATTTAAGAAAAGAATCCAGATAGAGAGAAATTTTAAGTATGAAAATAAAACAAATGATCTGTAACACGGCTGGTAGTGAATAATGCATATCAATATGCAGGTAGACAAATATTATTCACCACTAGTCGAGAACCAAAACTGACTTTGGAAGTGGAAAAAATCTAAGTATTTTGTTCAAGTGCGCCTACACAAATCATACTCGTAATACAATCACCAGCACTTTCTTGAGCACATTTTTGTATCTGCCTAAACTCGATGCATAACTTTTAAGATTACACAGCTCTAATCTGAAACCGCAACTTTCTTCATCTCTGTATAACGATAAACCAAACAAAATAAAAACTTCTAATATTTACTCAAGAAAATTCAACTAAAAATATAAAATCGTGATTATTTAAGTTAATTAAATTTCGATTTCATGGGAAATGCTCTTGAAAATAAAGTCTTCTTCATTTTTTTCTGTTGTTTTTCGTCGATCTTCACAGCATCATTGCAAGTTGTATATTAAATTTCAATTCAATGTTACAAATACAAAAGATTCAACGATATAAATTTATTTGATTTTGAGTTTTATATTTATGTGATGTTGTTGTTGTTATTATTTTAAAAATTAATAATAGAATTAATTTTATCACGATTTAGATTTATCAGCACGGGTACGTAGGGTTCAGAGACCTAAGAATACAATAAAACAAAAACAATACCATTTCTGTCAATCATTTTACAGAGAAGAAATCATAAATCAAAACTACATATCGAGCAACGTCAAAAACTTGAATCAATCAATAAGTGGTTTGATTTTTGTTTTATATTTCTAATTTTGGTAATTTGGTTTAACTAGTTAAGGACAAGAACAAGAAATAACAATTTAAGTTTATATTTCTTTAAGGTTCTAGTATATGACCATACCTTTAATAGCGCGCAAGATAAATTAATTAAATCATAGAAGAAATAAGTATTAAAGTATGTATGTTGTACATTTTGTCAAAAAGTTGTGTATGTATATGGGTGCTGCCGCCAACGCTAAAGTACGTATATTCATTTTGAGCCACAGTTTCAAATTTCAATTAATTCGCAAAAAAAAAACTATTTTTTGGCTATGACCTTAATTGTCAAAGACTATATACGAGCAATATACCTATTTAAGTGTATGCGGTTTTATATGAACAAAAAAGAGGTGTGTTGGCTATTCATGAGCGGGATAATCAGGGTTAAAAATCTATCACTCTGCGCAAATTTCAATGGCATGGTTTTGTAATTATCTACAATTGATTTCATTTCTATACGCCGTTGCTGTTGTTGCTGCGCTGCGCTGATTTACTCTAAATCAAGGTGGTGCGTGAAATACATATACAATACAGAATTTATACCAAATTTGGGATGATCTTGAAACACAGAAAATTAAATGGATAATTGAGATATGAACAGATTACATTACAAATTAGTCATATTTATTTCTAATGAACTTTAAAAGTTCAATGCTAATTGGTGTTATCGAAAACATAAAGATCACGTTTATATAAAAAAAATGTTTAAAACCAACACTAAACAATTATAGCAGATAGATAGATAATATGGCTATTCATCTTGTTCTTGTAGAGTAGAGAACATGTGAGAAATTATTAATTCGATTTATTTTTTTATTTTTTTTTTTGTGTTTTATAGAAAAGAACATAAATAAGAAATTTCATATGGAGTCATTGTACTTCGAGAGAACACAAAAAAGCAACAGTATTCTGCATATAAACAGATACCCAATGTATATAACATGGTATTTTATATAAACTTTTGCGTTTTGTATTCTTAAGAAGAATTCACAAAACAATTGAAAATCATTAGTTCCATGACTTAATCTTACCAAGGAGTAGGATAAAATTGTATACGAGACGGCGATAAAAATCGTGATGGCGATGCTTATGGTATAAAATATATCTAGATATAACTAAGTAAATGTATAGAAGAAAACAATTGTAAATATCGTGTATATTGGATACATAGGGTTGTGGTTTATTATTTGCAATTTTTTTTTTTTGCAAGTTCAAACTTAAAATAGCGCGGTCAAGGATTTTCCTTTTATTCCTTAAACAATCATCGTACAATCATATACGAGTATGAGATCATTCCCAACTTTTAATTTATCACTTACTCGTACACTCCACTTGGAAATATACGAACATTTCTATTTATAATATTCACTAGCCTCAAAGAACAACAGCACAAAAATTATTTACTTTAAAATTGCCTAAAATTAGTTATTTTGTCGTCATAATAACAGAAAAATAATCATCTGTTATTATCTATTCAAAATCAATAATAAGAAAACGGTAATTGTATGAAATACTACCTATATTCATTAGCAGTGCTGGGCAAATACAACAAAAACGTGGGCGGTCATTCTTAAGTAAATCGTATAAACAGTTTGGCCATTTAAAATGTCTTATATACTTTAATAAATCCATTCTCATTAACACTAGTGTCCAATTTTCTTGGCACCTACATACGTAGTGTTTGTATCAAATTCGAATAAATTTGACAATTCACGAGAATTATTTCCTAAAATTCGAAAATTTTTATATGTGATAGTGTAAATAATATTGCAACTGCATATTAAACATTTTTATTGGAATTGTTCTGTGAAACAAATACCTTAGCCTGATAGGAACCAAGCGCATTGATTTTACTGGGTGATCATAAAGAAAACCTAAATAAATAACTTTTCACGATAAATATTATTCACGTTGAGAACAAAATAAATCTTGAAGTCTCTGCTTTTCCAATTTTCGGTAACGTGAAAAATTATTTTTTGATGTCGGAATTTTTTCTCGATAAAACCTGTGCTTGATTTTTATCGACTCATTTGTAAAACAAAATCTGTAAATAAAGTCCAAATAAGAAAAATTTAACAAAATTCCCTTTAATACAGAAACTAACTCTAACGGAAAACAATAGACATTTTCTAGGGTAGGGTTGAAAAAACTCGATTTTCATAATGATTTTTGAATTTTGCGTAATCTCTCTAAAAGTTAGAAATATATGAAAACTCGGAAAAACTGGTACATTACGTCTATGTAAATGATAATGATTTTAGAAAACTTCAATACTAAGTACCAGTGCCCCTAGATTTCCGAAATTGTGAATTGTCGTTTTGTTGAGTAGATTCTGTTCTGTGCAAGATAATTATACTCGTATTTAAAAATCTTGTCGAAAACTTTGTTAAAGTTCGGGATTAATATTTGGCATAAGTTTCATAGAAACTGTGACAATTTACTGATAAAAAATATTGTGAACGGTTAGTGTCGTGAAAATTTATTTACTATATATAAAATGTATTTATTTATTTTATTCGATATTACGAACTTTTACACAAACAAACACTATTCGTATTGTTTTTGCTGGGTTTTTAGGAATAACTTTAAATTTAGGAAAATATTCCTACCCGTATTTGACCACTAAATCTTAATTCAGTGATTATCTAAAATGTTTCGCACAATAAGCTGGTGTGGAGGGGTACCCTAACTGCCTTCAGATTCAAAGTTTCGAGATGGATTACAGTTCCAAAAGACAATTCCAAAGTCGTAATTTCGGCATAACACAATTTTCAAGCACGTACGAGAAAGAATTTTTCGAAGTAAAACTATTGCTTGATAGCATATTTTCGCGAAATGTCAAAACAAAAGAAGCCCTTGGTTCGAAAAGTTGTTTATTTTTTAAAATCTTTGTGTTTTTGTAATACTGTTAATAATTAAATTAAAATTGTTGTTGGTATAAACATAATATTTTTATTAATTATGTTGCATAATTGTTTATAAATTATTAAACGTGCTAATTTAATTAAAAATTACTGTTTGAATTAAATTTGTTGAAAAAAACGTTGAAAGGAACGCTGCTCGCAACATTGAAATAAAGATAGCAATAGATAAAAAAAAACCGAACTCAAACAGCTCCTCGACTGAAAAGACAACCATTCAGTCTATATTACTACAAGTAGAATTAATCGAGTTTTAAATGTCCAAAAACGTGTCGTAATCCGAAAGTTGGGATGCTTACATAATCAACCCCGTATTAATCAAATAATTTAATTTTAATAAAATAGAAAACCATTACTTGATCTAGTCAAAATCAATTACAGAGGTTGTCATTTGAAATTTTTTATGAGCAGGTATTTCAATATTACGTTTGAGCATAAATCAAAATATTAACTCTAATAGCCAAAAAAAATCAACACTCCCTAAAAGCTCAAACTGACTGCACTTTTCAAATTGGATATTTTGCATTCAGCGTGTATGCTTTTGCCCCTACTGCTACTTGAAAAATCTCTAATCTGAGGTGTAATCTATTAAGCTACTTCTAAAGTGTATCCAATTCAATAACCTATCCAAACCCATTAAGAATACAGTTTTTATTCTTGGTTCAATTCTAGAAAATTCAGAGATTCTGAAGAAGTCAAAGAAATCAAAAACTGGAACTAATTGACAAAGGAATGATTTCTGGACCCGACAGCTGTAACTTCTGCATATTGACCTGGATGAATCCAACAAATGTAGCTGTTAAAAATGGTTGAGTGGTGTTCAGTTTATTCAAATACATTTACAATGTTTGTATGAGCGTGAAAAAATCCGAGAATTACAATCCAGTATCGCCTTTAGTGAAACAGCCAAACTTCTTAGACCCAAATAGTGCTCTTAGGAAGATATATCATTTTCTAATCTTATCAACAACTAGCAATATTGCCGAACTACTTAGATCCAAAGAGTGTCGTTAAGCAGTTATACCATTATCTAATAGAGCTCACAGGTTATTCCATTAGATTTTTTTTTTATTTAATTTTTAATGGGCTTTTTGTACATTCCTTATATTATACTCCTTCTTCTGTAGTGTCTTGTCTTCAACTCATTGTTAGTCCAGTTAAACGACAAGATTTTAATTTCAACGATATGCCGTGATGCCGCCATACTTTTTGGTAAATATATGGATGGTCTATCACATGACTACGCGGGGAATCTTCACAAAACTACAACCTCTTTCACGAGTCGACTAATGGGGAATTTTAACCTCCCTAAAATAGGGGAGCTATCGCACTGACATTAAAGACTAAGTATATTAGAAAAACTCACTGAAGAGAAATGAAAGAAAGCAAGCAGCAGTTACTGGGCATATATATTAAGACACATTTTGAGAAATCATGGGGATTGAAATCAAAATACGTACGTACGTTGCGGTGTACCTATATATACTTATTGTTCCTTTGCTACATTAGTAAGGTAGAGTTGAGTGACAACTAGTAGGACTGGTGTGGGGCTTTCCCCGCTACTCTTCTGCAGCGTTTAGGCAATCATTTTGAGGTGTGATCATCATTTAAAACCCTTACTATCGGCTGTGAAGCGAATTCACACGAGATGGGGAGGCACCACCTCCTAAACTAGCATGTATCGATTCGGCATCTTTTGCTAACCACAAGTGTATTAAATTGAATATTGGAGCTCCTCAAAGAGTAGAAACCTTATTAAGAACAATAAAACACATCAAGTGGCTAGTCGAAATCCACAGACTCCAATATAATTTACCCACAGAATTCCAACCGATATTAATACAATCGCAGATCTTTACAGCACTGCAAATGCACCTCACTAAGTTAATAATAAATAACAACCACACAATTTTCACATGATTCGGGTCAGAAGCGCTAAAGAGGGGTGTCACCTGATAGAATCATAATTTTCAAGAAGAGCGAAGTTCGTAAACTATTTAACAAGGCCAAGTGAAAAACGACTGGACGGGCTACCAAACTTCTCTCACTAGATAGCACAGCACTATAGTGCAACACACTAAATAGCTGGAGAGATTTGTTCCCAAAAATCGACTAGCTCCCGACATAACAGAACACAGACTTAGAACATAAAAATACACTGAAACTAATCAAGAAGCCAAATGGTAAACAGACCACTTTGAAAGTGGAAACCCTTAACTGTGACTTTAACGATTGCAAAATTTTTTATTAATAAGGAATTTCACGAAAACTTTATAAACTATTCGTTTTTTATTCAGAAGCCTGAAGGAATCTGCCTGGTTCTAAATTTATTACCCATTACGAATCGTCAGATGGAGATGAAATGCATGCCTTCTTCAACGTGGCATACGATTAATAGAACATTTACTTATTAGGCAATACAGGTCCTGCTATATAGCTTATAAGCGCCAAGATACTTGAGAAAGGTGAAAATAATTTTCAAGCCGAAAGTTATAAAGAAATCTTCGGAGGTGAACCTATTGATCTCACATAATTTATTTTGAAAACCAGGAAGAAAAGTATTTGCCACTAAATCACTAATACACTCCAACTATACCCTTTGAACCCCAGTTAACATATGTATCAGCCTGGAAAATCAACAGAGACGAGCTAACAACAGAAATCGAAAAACTTTGAGTGCCTTTATTGATATACAAAGTACTTTAAAATGTTGAAGAGCAGGAGGATTCAGGCCTCCGTCGATGATAAAACCATCATTATCGCAGTGTCTAGACGGTGTTCTCAAGATTAAATACGATCACCTCTTTTGTGGCTGCTAGAGATGAACCAATTACTCTCCAGGTGAAGTAATACCCTTATTAGAAACATCTGATGGTTCAGAACAAATTTGAGAGGCTAATACTACATTGTAAGCAATATGCTGTTAAGAAAGTATGCGATTAGTGCAGGGAAGTTGATCTCAGTATCAAACCAGAGAAAATCGTCTGCACACTGTTTACATCCCGCAAGAAAATACAATACAATATCTCGTGCTACAGTTTCAAAATAAACCCCTATGCAAATAATGCTGGAAGCTAATTATCTTGGTGTAATATTTGATCAAAAACTGGCATGGAACATCCTCATGTTAATAAATTTTACTTCGACATCATCGAATGTTTGGAAAACGTCTAGTTTCAATCGATAAATGAAGAAGAAAAGCTGTTCAGGTTCACACACTTACTCTTACATGTCAGAGGCATGGCCTTTTCTAGAGCCATTATACTAGAAATATTAAGACAAATCAAACCCAATTGACCAGGTCGTAGCATATCTTTATCAAAGTAAAACAAGCTATATTAGCCGAGCCTATAAGTTCACATTCTGCCCATTCTTAGGAAAATCTCCAACTGTCTATCAAGCAGAAACTCTCGCAATAAACACAAGAATGTATTAGAAGAAGACACAAGAATACTGAGATTTTCATGAGCTACGAAAGCCATGCGGCATTGCTAACCCTAGTGTCGGCCTGAGTGAGGATGCAAATAGTACATTCACTAGCCCCAAACTCAGCATTGCTTATTTCAAGACGCACTTAAATGGAAGTATTATGGACTGGGTAAAAGCACCAACGAAACGAAAACTAACGCTTGGGATAATACTCCGCATAACTAGATAGATGTAATATTTTGACGTTTCATCAAGTTCAATGTGGCGGCATCACGAAATATGTTGATCGTTCGAATTTATTTATGTTTTAAAATCGTTCAAGTGACGTCCTAAGAGCACCGGCCAAATGGCATAGTGGTTAAAGTTTTGGCGTTTGGATCAGGAGGTACCGGGTTCGAATCCCGTTAGGGGCAGGATGCAAAGGGAATTTTCATCAACAAATTAAGATTTGTGATGAAAAGGGACACATCTATGACCCCCGGTCGGAGTGCAAAACTCATGCGCCGACCCATCTTCCATGCCAGTATAGGCTGGCACGGAGCTATGCAATGTGCAGATGGTAATAAAATCGGACCTATATCCGTAGGTCTTCGAATTGGCCAATACAGGCGTAAAGGTAAGGACGTAAATAAGTAAACCGCGAAAGAGTTGGGAGAGCCTTGGCCCCATAACAGATAGCAGGGGAAAGAAAAAAATCCTAAGAGCAAGAAAAATTAAAAACAGGAGAGAGATAAAAGAGTGACTTTCAAATATTGGAAGCTACTCGCCTGTCACTCCTCACTATGCAGTTTGACGTAAACGGCACTTCTCCTGCACTATTTATGGTCTGGCCGGGTGCGAGGAGTTACCATCTCAGAAGGTCAAATCGAGGGATCATGTGGGAATCGATATCACCACTTTGTGACATTATTCGCCCGGGAAAAATTTCTCGCAAAATGTGCATCGTAGGACGAGCTGTGTGTGATGGGACACCGTTTTGTTGGAATCACATATTTTGTAGTCCTATTTTATCCAATTCGGGTACAAGAAAGTGTTCCAACATGTCCGGCGCACCATACAATTACTCCATGAAGGTGTAGTGGCCTTTGGTGTATCCACAATAAATTGTTCTCGACCGCTCTCTACGACTGTCAAATACGAACTGACAAATGTCATTCAAAACAAAATAACTGCCAAACAAAATCGACCTAAAACATAAATGCAACCTATATTATAGTCAAACATTGATTAGTTTTCATTAACTTCGCTCAGCTTCCTAGTAAGAAGTCCAATCTTACCATAATTAATTCTATCATGTGTGATCCTAAAACCGGGCATTATTCTCAAAGTTCAGAAAAATTTTGTTTATTATTAATCTTTTAAAATGAATTACGAGAATCAATACAACCAGAAGTAATTTGTGGACAAAAACAACATCTGCAACAGCTCAACATATACTAAGCGGTTGTATACTTGCAAATGATCAAGATAAGGAGGCAAGTTGTAATAGTTCAAAAAGGCAGCCTCCTTAGAGCGAAATGTCGGAATCTGCGTTGCTCTACTTCAATTCTCTTATGTGGGCTATGTGACATGGGGCAAGGCTTGACATGCTCTAGGTAACATAAAGCTAAAAAATAAAATAAAAATTAAGATTAACGTTTCACGAAGCCAGGCACAGAGTTTGCCCTGTTGATAATATTATCGACATGTGAAGTTCAATTCATTGTCACAAATAACAGACACACAAATCACGAACGGAAATAACTCTAATAATTAAGATCGCGGTCAATGTAGTAGTAGTGAGAGAGAAAATGCTCGCGTTTACGAGATACGTGAAGCAAGAATTGGCACGAAAAAATATTAGTCCAGATGACTTACCTGAGGATGTTCTTGATCTAGCTATAAAAGGTACTGACGTGGATGATCGACTTTAAATGCGCCTGATATGATCGTTCTCGCAGAAAAGAGCTTACCCATAACAGAAATTAAGCTGAAAACACCAGAGCTCGTAGTTTAAATAAAACAATTTTATGGGAAATGATGTCGAATACATTGCTGAAGTCAGTGGTGATGTTATCAACCACAATTCCCCCCCATTCAGATCTGAAACATATAAGGGCGTAGTGAGAAGTCTGGTAAAATTGCAAGAGAGTGTCAATACCATCTGTCACTAGACCAAAGTAAAATTTTCAGACAGATCTGTCATTTACTTCAGTTTTGACAGCCATTGAAAACAGACAACCCATTGTTTTTTTGCAAACATGGAAAAAAGTGAATTTCGTGTGTTAATTAAATATTATTTTTTGCGTGGAAAAACCATTACCCAAACCAAAACAAAGCGTGATAAATATTACGGGGACTCTTCACCGTCGATTAAAATGATTCACAAGTGGTTTACTGATTTTCGTTGTGGTCGTACTAGCACAACTAATGCCGAACGTTCAGGACGCCCAAATGAAGTCACCACACCAAAAATGGTTGACAAAGTCCATGATACGGTATTGCACGACCGCAGAGTGAAAGTGTGCGAGATAGCTGAGATAGTAGGCATCTCAAATGAACGTGTTCGCAATATATTACATGGACATTTGAATATGAAAAGACTATCCGCGCGTTGGATGCCGCGTTTGTTTACCATCGACCAAAAACGCACACGTGTGACAACTGTAGAGGCAGGTTTGGCGATGTTCAAGCGAAATAAAAAGGAGGGTTTGCATCGTTTCATAACTGTGGATGAAACATGGATCCATCACTATACACCGGAGACCAAAGAACAGTCTAAACAGTGGATTTCTACTGGGGCTTAATCCACATCGATTACCTTCAAAAGGGGAGAACAGTCAACGGCGAATATTACTGCAACTTATTGTATCGTTTCAACGACGTTTTGAAAGAAAAACGACCACAGGTGGCGAGGAAAAAAATTATCTTCCATCAAGACAATACACGGGTATACACGTGTGTAGTTGCCATGGCCAAAATCCATCAATTACGCTTCGAAATGCTTCCACATCCGCCATATTCTCCAGACTTAGCCTCTTGCGACTATCTGTTTCCGAACTCGAAGAAATGGCTCGGAGGAAAAAGAGTTGGCTCTAATGAGGAGATCATCGATGCAACAAACGCCTATTTTGAAGGGTTGGAGAAAACGTATTATTCAGAAGGGGTCCAAAAATTGGAAAAACGTTGTGTATCGAGCTAAAAGGCGACTACGTTGAGAAATACATTTTTTTTTTTTTGCCGAAAATCCTTGTTTCATTTTTACCAGACTTCTCACTTCGCCCTCTTATATATGCTGTGAATTGAGTTAGATTAGTGCTGTCTAGATGCTTAGATTCAGCCAAAAAGAATGACAAAAAGTTTTACATCAGTGAAAAGGGAACTCCGCGCTTTAAATATTGTAAATTTGTTGTTGCAAATGTTGCGAGAACTAGCCTAATTGTGTTATTCTTTATGTTAGTCTTGCATATAATTGATATTACAAACTTCAAAAAAATCAACATAATAAGTCTACCCTCAATAAACGGGTTGTGAATTTTTCAAATACTCAGTCTCTAAGTATGCGAAGTGACCAACATTTTAATGCTATTCTCAGTAAACCATTTATGTAGGGGATGTGTGGAGGTAAATAACAGGGTGTTTTAGGAAATGCTCTCTCTTCTGAGTATGCAGTCACATAGGTAAAATGTATGGTTACCCTCGATAAACCGGTGGTGGTTTTTTCAAAATAGGACTACACTAAAATGTACTTTTAACACTATGCGCCGTTGGTACTTGGCGAAACACATTAACACTTAATAAACACATTAAAACACTTGTTTACTATTTCGCAAAAAACTTTTTTTTTTTCCAAAATGTTTAAAAAAATACTCGATTAATTTCGACTTGTTAGGTCATCATCATGTTACAGTACAGGGTGAATACCGTTTTCTTGTGACGACTTCGTTGCAAAATCTCTGTTTGAATGCGGTTCAACTGAGACAGCGGCTCCAGAAAGTTTGTGAAGTAGAAGTCAGTCGGTGGAAAGTTAGAAGACGAGTTGGATAAGATGATCCGACTACACACAGGCCAGCAAACGGGTTGAAATTGATCCCAGCCCATACCGACAAGCCCGCGTTCAGTTTGCTCGAGGGCATTTGGATTGGACAGAAAAACAATAGAAAATAGTCCTGTTCCCTGACGAGTGCACGATATGTCTGCATGGCTAGGATGGACGAGGAGGAGTGTACAGAAGATCAGGAGAGCGATATGTACATGTTGCATCGATCAAGAGGATTAACTATTCAACGGTACGGACTCAACTTTAGTGAAAACACTTTGGTGAAATCAATGAAACATCGCATGGAAGCTGTCATTCGGGCTGGGAGAGGGAATATTTCTTATTAATAAAAATGTTTTTTTACTGATTTCTGTATTTTAATTCGATTTTTACCACTAATTTTCATGCCGACAAATTCACAAAAAACATATAGTTCAGATGTTGACCAAAATCACTTGTTGGCACGGTATAAGTACAAAAAAGGTACCACTGGATAGACATTGAAATATACATTTTTGCATTCAAAAAAATTAAACAAACATTGGATTTTTGAATATTTTTGAACTTTTGTTGAAAATTGATCAATGTGCGAATTTTTTGCACCCAAGTGTATGTATTATCCTTACTAAGAGTTTTATTTGCAGAATGCACATTCGAAGCAATATAACTCTATTTTTTATTATTATCTCTGCATTCTATTCTGGGGCCGAACCCAACTCGTTCGCGGTCTGCTTTTCATGTCCTACATTACACCGTAAACACCTTTTGCAGAAAATTAAATAACTGTGGTAGGTTCTGAGTCAACGTTGACTCCACTACCACTAAAAATAGAGAATTTTGAATAAATTTTTATTGAAGAATTGGAAGCTGTTTATGAGTTTTCTAATTAAGATACTTCGATTTTTGAGCTTACCCTTAAAACCATAAAGAACCCCTTAATTAGATTTCATAACCAAACAATCATAAATTATTTGCTTGTCGTATGAACGACAAGCGCTTTCGAAAAGTACAGTTTAATTTTCGAGCTACTATACCCTTTAGCAAGGATACCACTCCTTATATCACATGTACAAACGACAAACTCTTTTAAAATTTCTCTAATTAAATATTTCAATGTTAGATATGATGTACCAATACATTAGCTAACCAAATACGTGCAGTTTGATGTTTGATCTGCTGCTGCTTCCTCGTAGGACGAATACAAAAAAAAATTAAAATGGGCTCACAAGATACGGGGGCATCCAAGCTGCTATCCCTTAACGACAATTTTCTCTTAATAACAAATGTTAAATATGGATATGGTATATCGGTGTCGGATATAAGGTGTCCTAGGTATGAGATTATGAATTTTAACACGAAAATTCAAATTTTATATTTGCAACTTGACCAAATCGAAGCATTATATGCATTTTGTAATTCTAAAAGATTTTGCAGTTGTACCTTACAAATTGGGGTATGGAATTCGTGCTAAAGGGTACCAACTCAAAAATTAAACTGCACATCCGACATTAAAATAGTTAATTTTTATTATTGAAAAGAATTTGTCGTTTATACGTACCAGTAGACAATTACAACTGTTTGGTTATAAAAACTAATTAAGGGGTTGTTTATGATTTAAGGGTGAGCTGAAAAATCGAAATTGTCTTAATTATAAAGCTCATAATAGCTGCTAGTCCTACAACAAAAATGAATTCAAAATAATTCAACGTTGGCTCAGCCCCTCGCTACAATTTTTTAGATTCCTGTGAAACAGATCAAGCTCAAAATTTTTGGTTTATGGATTTCGAGAGCTCATATAGCCCAGAATTCGGTACCAATTGTTTTCCAAATTTTTCAAGGTGGGAATCTAACACAACCGGGGTGTGATAAACACATTCACAAGAATCTGACAGTTTTCGATGTTGCTGTTGGGGCGAATGTAACAACACACCACGGAAATATTTGTCTTGTTCACGTTGACTTTAATCCAAACCGACTCTATATTTGTAGTGTTAGGAATGGTGAGTACCGAACTGTCAAACTTAAGACATTAATATCTGAACTAAAATACTCGTTGTTGATGATGTTATTTAAGTTTGTCTCCATAAGTGCTAAAAAAGAGCACATTGTGGGATTCTGTAGGTAATTTTCTTACGTTTTCGTTATATAGCGGCAAGCAATTAAATATTTATATATGTTTCATTAAAAACTGACCGACCCTAATAATCTGACTAATTTAAAAAATAACCGTATGACCAATACATAGATGAGAGAAAAAATACGAAAGGGTCAATTACGTTATATTTCAAACTTGTTCCAAAAATTAGACGACAAATTTTGTTTAAACCCAATTTTTCAATCTCAATGCTAATTAAAGACTAAACAGTTACGAATAAAGTATTTGTGTATGACAATATTATATTTAAAAAAGAACAAGGTCATCTTTATACATATTTAAAAAACGTTAAGGTTAATAATTCAAAAAAATATTTATGAAAGTTTGGCCTTCTCTCACACCAAACAGTACGTTTATCAAAATGGTGGGTCGAAGGCGCCTTTAATTTTAACAAGTACATGAGATCAAGTCTTTATTACCGTGTTGGCACCAAATTATAAATAAACTAGACACATTGCAATGAAAATTATGTATCTGCGACCGGTTACACATCCTCATATACTCGTATGTATGTACCACAGGTATAACATAAAACAGGAAAAATCAAATTACATCTTCCTTTTGTGATTATTAAAAAGAAAATTGAAGAACATAGTCGACCATAGCATAAAATGCATGTAGATCGTATATCGTACGCGTACAAAACCAGTTCAATTGATAGTTCTTACAAATGATGCCTCATTACTTAACCGCGTATCTTGATTTCTGTCTTATAAATGTTTTGACGAAATTAAATAGATTTTAATTGCAGTTTAGATTTCTGTTTTACCATAAAACACGTTAACGGCGAAAGACTGTAACAAATGAAGAAAAGCAAGCAAAAAAAAGTTGACTTCACATAACCCTTTTTTTATTCTCATTTATATATTCCACTCAAGTTTTTTTTAGTTTATATTCTATAAAACTGGAATTCTCCATATGTCTTAAGAAATGTAAAGTTTTAACTTTTTCTGTATTATTTTCTTTTTGTGTATAACAGTTTTCTCTGTTTTGAAATTCAAGATGGAAAAAAATTTACAGTAAGTTACATTTTATATTATTTATATTTGCAGTCTGATGTGTAAAACTGTTAATTGATGTTCAATGATATCGCAAAAAAATTGCACAAAAATAATAATCGGCTTGGCCATCATGGTCTCACCTCAATTACGAATGCAAACGTATCTCATCACAAACAAATACAAACAAACCATGAGACCGGTCATTTTATTGTTTTATTTTGCTCATAATTTATGAGTCACGAAGATAACCAACATGCTTAAATCAAATATTGACTTACGTTTAAAAAGATTTGTCTCCTCGCGATATATAAAAACCGCGATGCGAATCAATTAAAACTCAAACACAAAAAGCACTTAACAGTTTTAATAAAAATGCGGTTGTCAAAAATTTTTCGAATTGAATTTTCACACAAAAAATAACAAAAATTTTTCATTCTACTATCTGCATAGATTTGCCTTATTTTATTTTGTTATTTGTTATAAAAAAAAACCCGCGCACTAAATTATACACCAGTGGAAAATACAATTTTCTCAATAAAAAACCGTAAAAATTAACAAAACTAAGTATATTTTTAAAAACAAAAAACTTTTCTATTAATTTTCACTTAATTGTCTTTTGAATTGCAAACTTTTTTTTTAACTTATTCTCTTTGCTTGAAGAATTTATTTTATCTCTAAGCAATACTAAAAAAACGTAAAAAAAACTGATTTTGGACAAATAAATAAAACAACCGTTTGGGCTGCCCACCAACGCGAAACTAAAAAGAAGTTTTAAAAAGAAAAAATTGTTAACAACAAACCAAAACAGAGTTAACAAAATACATACAAAATAAAAAACAACAAAGTTGTGTATAAAAAGAATAACAAAAATTTCTTTTTGTCTTAACAGTACGCGCGGAAGCTTTTGCTGCCAGTAGAGATAAAAAGCTCGTCGTTTTTCATGCATTTTAAATTAAATCTATTCCCGATTTAAAAATAAATAAATGGTCAACCTTTATTTCAACCTCCTAGAATTTATGGCAAATTGTATTTTAATAATGACCGATTCTTCCATTGCCGTTTGTTAAATCTGAGTATAGTCTCGCTTATATTTTGTTGTTGTTGCGTTGTTTCTTAAAGTTTTACTTCTTTTGATTTTGCTTTTTTTATTATTTCTACAAGAGTAACTATAAAGATTTAATGACGCAATCTTTTACTTGAGTACATAAAAAGGTAAGAATAACACTGCCTGAGTTGGATAGGCTGACGAGATAATGAAATTATTCAACGGAGTTTAAATTTAAAAAAAAATATTTAAATTGGACTGACGTTTAAATGTTATGCGCCTCGATTCTAGAAATATAGTTGTTCGATTACATGTTATAGATGGCGACGGTCCTAAAGTAGCCAAGTTAATAACATTTGTATTACTTATTCCAAATCTTCTGTGTCGTAGTGAATGAAACAGAATTCTAAAAAAATATATATATAAAAAGGTTGTCTGACAGATGTAATGACAAAGCAAAGTAAAGCAGTAACACCAAGCCCACAATCTGCTTGTATTTAGCTTAATAGCAATTTGTAGAAATTCAAAATTTATTAACACATCCGCGGTCACACTTTTTTATTGAGGGCTACTCAGCACGTCACACATGTAACTCTGGTAATTTTGAAGATAATTTAAATCTGATTGGAGTTTTTTGTATTAAATGGTTTGTAGAGAATTTTGCAATAATTAGTGTATTTTTGCAAATACCACTGCAGATGCAGTGGTGACTCCCCATTTCATTTTATTTCATCTAGATTACAATACTGCATTAGAAGTGAGACTGAAATTGCAGTGGTTGAACGAATAAAACTCTTTGTAACTCTTAAAGCGGTGTCACTGCATTAGCAGTATAATCAAAAATCAAAATTAAAAAAGAATAATTAATCAGTTTCATTTGTTTATTAAAAAACTTTAAATAATAAATAACAAAAATAGCGATAATTCATCAGAATAAAATAAAATTGTTCTAAATTTAAGAAAAATAAGTCTTATGTGGTTTTTAGGATTCAAGAATTGGATTATGAATGGCCGAGTTATGCCAAGATTCGCAACAATTCAGACACAAAGGTGGATTACCTGGACATTGCTTACATTGAAACGCCGTTTGTTTCCGTTTTTTCGATAGAGTGCAACATCTGCAATCACGAAAGTATGATTTCCTTTTCCATCCGTTGGGTAGCGGACTTTTTTCAATAAAATGTTGGTTTGATGAGGATGTTGATGCCTCTGAAAATATTGGAATGTTTGCTGACCTGTTTGGTGGTATTTTCAGATTACGTCCATTAGGTATGTCTTGGACGTTCAAAAATGAGCAAATGAGGGACTCTCTAAATTTTAAAAATGTTATCTTAGGAAACTTTTTTTTATAAATAAAGTAAGAATTAAACACAGCGATATTTATAATGTGAAAGATATCTTTTTTATACCACCGAACAGTTTTTCGAGGACATGAATAATATGATACCAATTGATCTAGTCGATCAACACCAGACATATTTTGGTTGTATTCCTCGACTTCGATGGGTTTGTTTCGTTCTTTACCATAACTGTTTGTGGCTAAAGCCATTGCTGGGTGATAGCTGTATTTATACAGAGGACATCCCTCTTGTCTTTCCATTTGGAGACATAGATATTTCCTTTCCGTAACCAGATATGCTCATTTTTTTAAGTTTTTTTGCAATTAGTTCCTTTGGGTTTTCCTTTCGGTTGCTTCGTAGAGTACCACAAGTATGGGTTTTGTGAGATAATAATACGTTACATAAAGACACACTATTATAGTAATTGTCCATATAAACTGTGTGCCCTTTTCCCAGGTATGGCTCCATTAATCTTAACACCAAAGAATTAATTTTTGAGCATGTTGGATCTGTATTGTGTTTTCCGCCATATATTTCTAGATTAAAAACATACCCATTTGGATCACACAGCTCAAAAAATTTATGCCGTACCTAGATTTTTTATTTACTTTTATTAATTACGCCATTTACTTTTATTACAGCGATACACCCCCGATTTATTGAATTTGATAAATTTTTCAAAGTCGTAGGAGGTATGGATTTAAACAAACTTTTTAAAGCTTGAATCGATTCTGGGCGCTTTCTTGCTACTTCTAGCTTCATTATAAGCCAAATATTTTCAATTGGATTTAAGTCTGGACTATACGGGGGCTAGCTCAACACATCGATACTTCGTTCTTCGAAGTATCCTGTTATCCTGTTGAAAAATAAATTTGCAAGTCTCGCCAAAAAGCTTTAACACAGAAGGCTCAAATTCGTTGTGTAGGGCCTGCAGTTAAATAGCTGCTGTAATTCTGGAACTAAGGGAGCACAATCGACCGGTTTCATTTCCAGAAAAGCATCCCCAGACCATAATTCCTTCAATTTTCGGTGTAAGTCTTAAAAGATATTCGTTGCTAAGCCTCTCGCCCGGTTTTCTTCTTACAAGAATTCTTCCATCTCCAACATGCAGCTTGAATTTTGATTCATCGGAGAAAATCACATCATTCCACATCTCTGGAGTCCAAGAAACATGTTCCTAGGCCCATAGCAAACGTTTTTTTTTTCACTAGTAATGTGAACTCAGGCTTCTGGACTGGTTTAAGTGCTCTCAAACCAGCTTTAATAAGTCTTTTTCTCACTAAGCTGGATGAAATTTATTTTCTCGTGGCTCGCTCAACATCCCGGCTTTTGTCCCATGAAGTTTTAAAACGGTTCCAACGACATTGTAACATTATGAAACGATCTTCCACTGGCGTTGTCTTTCTGGGTCTTCCAGAGCCTTTCTTTCTTTGTGTACTGCCCATCTCTCGCATTTTTTTAATATTCCACGCAGTACTTTTAGGAATGTTTAATCTTTCTGCTATTTCACGCGTGGTTAAATTTTCTCGCGCCAAAATCAACATATTGCTTTTACGCGGCTCACTAACTTTTCCCATTTTTTTAAACTAAAATTGCACTTTATTCTTTATTTGACTTGGATCACTTACAGAATAATCTTACAAAATATACACTATTAATACTCAAAAAAAAAATTACAGGCAATAAAACATATGAACCCTAATGAAGGCCAAGAACGGTAGGCGTAAAATAAAATAATTGCTTGACCAATTTTTTGCACATCAGTTGCGGGGTTGTACCGGTGTAATAAAATCAAAAGGCGGTCCAACAAAATATTAATATTAAAGATAGAACTTCTATAAATCAATAAAAAACAAAACTAAAATTAAAAAATAGGTGCTTAAATTATTCTATTACTTTAACTCCAATCAACGCATTTTGAATATTTTGGCAATTTTCGGGGGTTTCCCCGAAATTGCAGGTAAATTATTTTTTTCAAAAAATTACGTCATACATGTATTTAAAATGAAACAATAAGCCAATTACTTTCAAAAGTTTTGTAATTTTAGCAAAAATAGACTCCAATTTGCAATAAAATATGTTTGCCCAATTGTTTTCCCCAGCACTGTACATGAAATCAAAAACATTACTACAACCAAGATCGGTAAAAGGAACTAAGGCACCTTCTAGACAACGACGAAAGGGCACAGGCAACTGGAAACGAGAACTAAATAAAAGAAGACGACAATCAGAGTGTCGATTTTGTACCAAAAATGACAGCGCGAGGTGAGCAAACCGGAAAAACATAGTAGTGGCTTTTTTATTTATATTGGTTTACCTGAGCGCATGTGCTTCATCTTGTTTATATATTTTTTGTTTGATGTGTCAAATGCGGTTTCGGATTGTTTAAATATTTGAAAATGAAAAATCAAAATCATAGTAAACAATCGGTTGCACTGCTCAAAAGCAAGCGAATAGAAGAGGTGAGGTAGACGTCAGCATCATACATATTCAACCGGTTCAACCGGAACTATTTATTATGATACTTGCCATCGTAAAATTGACATACAGAAGGCACAGACACATAAGAGAAAAAATACAATACAAATATAAAATCGTATATTATACAATGTATACTTGACCCGGTCATTGTTTTCTGGATATAAATAATCAGCGATCAAGATCCTAAAAAAAATTTAATTGGTAAATTTCCTGAAATACAACTTCATTGTTATGAGTGATTACCATTTCCTCCACCCCAAAAAAAAATATAATTGACAACCAGCGATAAGTATTTATCCAACGTAGAACAAGCTAACCAAAACCTTTACCAATTTACAGTCTCCCGAACAACCTAACAAATAATTTAATTAAAGAAGTGCCATGAACCCCGAAAATACAAAAACTATCTAACTACAGCAATATTTGTCTGCATTTAAATTTTATTCTGTAGTCTCAAAGTCATCTACAATTTCAAAAATTCAAACATCCGCTGAAATATCAAATTTATTAGCAAACCCGGTTATAGCCATTGTGGTTCCTACCTTGTCTGCTTCCATAAAAAGTCACGAAAATTTACAAGCTTCTTAAAAAAAATATTAATTAGAATTAAAATTTAATTTGGTTAATAATGGAATTATATTATATTCCTGGCGACCGATTGAAAGAGCTTATAAAGCAGAAAACCCTTAATTACAAAATATTTATGTAAATCAACTCAACCCAAAATTAAAATGGCTATGTGCAAACGATAATTTATTAGTTTCTAATAGTAAAACTAAGTATTGTTAACTGTCCAATCAGGAAACTAACTATAAAGGATAGTATTAATATTGAACATGTCGGACAATTCTAGATTCCTAAATTCCTAAATAAACTAAATCAATAATTTGAATAGTAATTATCAATTAATTAAAAGAATTAAATGAATTATTATTACTAATTACAACTAATTGCAGCCGCATTGATTGACTTTTAAATTAAAATTTTATTTTTAATTAAAAAGTAGTACGGCTTCAAAGACATTCTGTGATCAAAAATCATTTCATTAAAACTAAATAAATTAGCAAACTATTAGAAGTGCTCACGGAACCTGAGTCCAAAGGTTTAGCAACCTATTAGAAGTGCTGACGAAACAAGAGTCCAAATCTCTGGGAATGCGTGTTAATGGCCGTTTACCATTTTCGTCCAAACTCTAATTATAAATTCCAAAATTCGCTATTTGGTTATCTGGTAGGGAAGTGGCAATCAGGCTGGCCGGATGAACAATTTAGTAACCTATAAGAAGTGCTCACGGAACCTGAGTCCAAATCTTTGGGAAGGTGTGTTAATGGCCGTTTATCATTTTCGTCCAAACCCTTAGCTTCAAAAATTCATGGCAAATTTGCTGATCTAGTTGGGAAGTGACAATCAGGCTGGCCAGATGAGCAATATAACAACCTATTAGAAGGCCCCACGGAACCTGAGTCCAAATCTTTGGGAAGGCGTGTTAATGTCCGTTTACCCTGTTCGTACAAACTCTAATTATAAATTCAAAAATTCGTTGCAAATTTGGTCATCTGGTTGGGAAGTGGCAACCAGACTGGCCGGATGAGCAATTTAGCAATCTATTAAAAATGCTCACGGAACCTGAGTCCAAATCTCTGGGAAGGCGTGTGAATGGCTGTTTATCATTTTCGTACAAACTCTAATTATAGCTTCAAAAATTCGTAGCAAATTTGTTGATCTGATGATTCCTTCAGCCTATAAAGCACACCAAGTGGTAACTTTTTGTGTATGTAATGGTTTTTAAACAATGGCTCATGGATTATCTGCACTCCAAATGCGATAATTTTGCTTGTTGACATAGCCATTCAACCAAAAATGAGCTTCGTCGCTGAAGAAAAGTTTGTATGAAAAGTTTGCATCGATGTCAATATTGGCTTCGGCCCATTCACCTAATTGGTGACGTGAACAACAGTCGTAAAGTTTTAATTCTTATACAAGTTGAATCTTGTAAGCATGTAAACCAAGATCCTTACCCAAAATCCTCCATAAAGATGTTTGATCGAGTCCCAATTTTGGTGCACGATGACGAATCGATTCATTTTGATTCCATTCAATACTACGCACTACAGCTGGGGGTCTATAGGGTCCTACGGGACACGTATTATCATTTAGAGTAAACGTGATGCAAAAGCGATCCATAGTTTATCGAATTAACTGTTCTGAAGGACGATTACGTCGACCATAAAATGGACGTAGTGCGCGACGAATTTCACGAACTGAACCATTATTTTCAAAGTAAATTTGAACAATTTGCAAACGTTGCTCTAGCGTGAGTCTATTCATTATGAAATAGCAAACCAAACTAACCAAAAATCAACTGTCGGCTGTCAAATCGGGTGTCCCTGAAAAAAGTGCTGCCAACTCAAAATTCTATACATCGAAATGAAAGGCCCTTAAATAAAATTTAAAAAAAATAAAATAAAATAAATAAAAGACAAGTATTAGTAAATACACTGTTAAACAAATTCTTATAACAAGAAGATAATTCTTATAATTCTTAATAGCCAGGAAAATTATCATGTTTAATTAGTTTTACAGAAGTTGACATTTCAATATCTCTAAATGCCGGGTATAGAACATTTGTGTATAAAGCCACTATGTGGAAATTACACGATAAGACGATATCTAGAAGTCAGATAAGACTATCAAGTGAGCTAAAGGATATTTCCATAAAGATGGGTTACTTCTGAATTTTGTTCTGGTAAATTAAGAAAACCGTTCAGTATGAATAGTTTTAGTTTATATAAATTACTAATATCGTGTAGTTTATCGGAAAATGCCTCTATGGTAACAAATTGAGAAAGGGGTAACCTTTTTAGTTCTGCAAAATCAAGTCGTTTTTATTAGTTTGCGTAATTATTTAAAAATACATTCTGGATATCGTAAACTTTGTCGGAAAACTCACCTACATATGAGTAGCCTTACGTTGACAGAATCAAATGCGTCAACTGTCATTTCCAAACAGAGAGTTGGGATACCCTATTTAGTTGTAGTAAATGAAGACGATTTATCGAAATATGCTACTATGTGCAAGTGTTAGCCTTACGTTGACAGAATCAAATGAATCAAGAGCCATTTCCATAAGAAGAGAATAGGTATGATTTTTTGTTCTCGCAATTCAAATCGATTTTATGTGTTTGAGTAGCTTTAGTTTAGATAAATTCTGAATATCGAAGAGTCCTAAGGCTATCATTTCAAAGTACTCGAATTTTCCGACAGACTACGATTTATTTTCTAAATTATTTATATCAATGAAATCCAAAAGCAACTCAACTCCTGTACCCTAATTCTCTAAAAACTAAGATAAATTGTAATGTGTAAAAGTGATAACTTTTACAAACGAAAAAAGTTATCTTAAAAGTCTAGATTTATATTGGTATTGGTGATATTTTAGTATAGGGGGATAACTAACTAGGGATAATTTACTTGAATGGGTAAAAGGCTTTCGTTTGGCATTTTATTAATAATTAAATGCAATTTTTGATATTCTAGTTTATAGTTTTATTTTAGAATTAAATATACTCAAGCTCTAACAATTTAATTAACTGCGATACCCTACATAAAAAGTTATAATTTAGAATTTAAAATTGAGACCTTTTAAAAATGGACTATTATCGTTGGAATTAAAATATTCGACCGTCTTCACTTATACCTATAATTTTATTTAGTTTTATCTAGCCTTTCCACATATACAACAAAACAAATAAAGTTAAAGTAGCATATAAAAGAAATTGCCTGTTTATATTAGAAGCAAGCAAATTTAAGCGGTAGTATACGCTAAAACAAGATGGGCTGTGGATTGCTCCAAAAGCCATTTGATTTAGCCAATTTTCAAATATAGAAGTCAAGTGTTTTAAGAGACTGATTCGACAACTTCTATAATATCAGTTTTCCACATAACAAGCAAAATTTTCAACTTTTTTTTATTATCCCTGCAATCAGTTCCGGGGCCAAGGCTCTCCCAACTCTTTCGCGGTTTGCGTTTTCCGTCCTTACTTTTACGCCAGTGCTAGCCAATTCGAGGATGTACGGTTATAAGTCCGATTTCATCACCATCTGCACATTGCATAGCTCCATGCCAGCCTATACTGGCAGGAAGATGGGTCGGCCCATGTATTTTGCACTCCGACAGGGGGTCATAGATGTGTTCCATTTCATCACAGATCATCTTGTAGATGAAAATTCTCTTTGCATCCTGCCCCTATCGGGATTCGAACCCGGTACCTCCCGATCCAAACTCCAAAGCTTTAACCACTGTGCCATTTAGTCGATAACTTTCGACTTGTTGTGCACTCGTAATATTTTACTTGATCATTACACTTGCACAATTAAGAAATCTGACGAGTACAATACATATGACGGCCTATAGAAAATCTAAATTAGTTAACAAATTTGAAAAAGTGAAAATGTTTAATATTTCATTTAGAGGCACTATTAGCTCTCAACAATCTTTAAGATCTTAAAGTTCACAGCAATTAAACCTCAAACCAACAACCTTGTTCAATATTTTACAGAAACATCTACATGTAACGGTTTTAAAAATACAGTTAACACAAGAATTAAAGCCAAATAACAACGCATTACGTCGGTAATTCGGTAATTGGGCCATAGAAAAACAAGAAGAACTTGAGAATTTTTTGAAGCAAATTATTTTCACCGATGAAGCTTAGTTTGAAATTGGCAGTTATATGTCAACAAACCAAACTGCTGCATTTAGGATGAAGAAAATCCTAGAGAAATTTTGAAAAGACAATGAAACCAAAAAAAGTTACTGTATGGTGTGGATTTTGGTGTGGTGGCATTGGTTCATATTTTTTCGAAAATCAAAATGGCAATGCAATTACTGTGAAAGGAGCTCGATATCGACGAGAGATGATTATAAACTTTTTGAGGAATAAATTGGAAGATATTGATGTGCAGAATAAGTGGTTTTAACAGGACGGTGCAACATACCACACAGCAACGGAATCAATCGATCTTTTGAAAGAGGAGTTAAATAATCTAATAATTTCTCGAAGAACAGACGTGAATTGGCGACCAAGATCATGCGACTTAACGCCGTTCGACTTCTTCTTATGGGGTTTGTTGAAGAGTAAAGTTTATGCAGATAATCGTCAAACTGTTCAACACCTCAAAGACAACATCGTCGAGCAAATATCACTAACTAAACCATTATTATGCGAGAAAGTTATTCAAAATTTTGGTAAAAGATTGACCGAATGCCGAGCTAGCAAAGGAGGTCACTTGAACAACCTTCTTTTTTATTATTAACCGGAACCAATGTACTATTTCCAATAAAAATAAATAAACATTTCACACAATTTATGTCTTTTATTTAAAATTTAAATGATACCTCATATTTGAACACCCTTTATTTCATAAAATCGATTTCTAATGAAACAGTTACTTGATCCAAGTCTCACCTCCTACTCGTTACCGATCCTTAAGATTAGCCGATACATTTTAGAAAGATAAAAAATTAACTCAAGGTAAAATCAAATGGTAAAGCTAGATTGTTCCTCCAAAACTAGACCAAAATCAAATAACTAGAAATGGTTTCGATTCATCAATTTTCGGTGCGACATCTTAGTCTTAGGTACATAAAAAATTATTGGAGTCACTCGTAGTGACTAACTAAATTAGGCTAAATGAGTTTTGTTGCTTAAAACGCATATAGGGATTATAGAAGATATTCCGGATTCCGAGACTGTTATACTTAGATATTGTTAACTAGCACGGGCAGAAAGTGTCAAATAGGGCATTTCGTCTTCAACAATGAAATACTCTTAAGATCTGCTTAACACAGATTTGATTGGATTTCAAAAACATATCGTAAATATGACAATAATGTGATTTTGTATTGTACTTAAAGAATAATAGCCTTTGAAGAGTTTAGCATATACGAGTACAATATTAATCAAAATTCAACGGATGAATTGTAAAATTGTACATGGCTTTACCAAAGGAAGTAAAGAAATATTTGGCTGTTGTAATGCTCTTTTCAAACATTTGATTTGTTTTATATCTTTATCTAACCGTATCTTGATTTTAATATCAAATAACTCCTGACTCCGACCATTTTACAATATTATTTTTGGGGCCATGTGTGATTCTAAAAGGCTTTGATGTATATGCAAGAATTTACGTTCTTACAGATTGTATTTTTTGAGTTATTAAGGATATAAATTAATTAAAATTTCGATTTGACGTTTAATGCTATCTTGTTCAATTGACGTCAATAGTTGGTTGTAAAATTATCCGTACCACAACCCATAATAACTTGAACTATTATTTGCGAATAAATGCTATTTAGAATAATTTTTTTCCATAAAATTAATGCTGAAATTTAAATGGGAACGGTAGGTATGGGCCATTAAAGTCTAAATATAAATCTACACAAATCATAAGAGTGTGTTAAGTTTTGACATTTATTTATCGTAAATGTTTTAAATTGTATCTTGGTGTGCAATTAGAGAATACGAATATTGTAAAAAGGCAATATAAATTATCGTTTACACGTTTATAAATTACCTTACTCCTTAGAGAATTAGGGCACTGTTCTGAATTATTCATTGTATTCTTACAAGAATTCATTTTGTTTACTTTTTCATTTTCAGTTCATTTAAAAAAAATAAATATCTATACCGGGTGTCCCAATAAGAAGTTCAGATTTAAAAATTTAATAAAATAAAAACGACTTAATATATTTCCAAATTTATTGTTTTGTTTGAAAGTACAATAATCCTGGTTATTTATGAAAAACGATTTCATTCAAATGGGAGCCGCGACTGGCCTTGGCGTACTTCATTCGCGGATCTATTTCGGCAATGGTTGCTTCAATATTGGCTTTCAAATGCTCATAATGGTCTTGTGGATTGTCCGTATAACACTTGTACTTCACGTCACCTCACAAATAAAAATCCAAAAGCGCCAAACCACAGCTCCTTGCCGGCCAATTCATGTCACCATTTCGACTGATAATGTGACCATCGAATTTTTGACGCAGTTTCACCATTTTGCTGGAACCAAAGGTCGTCCAAACCAATATCTTCAAGATATGGCCACAAAAAAGTTGTTAACATCTGGCGGTAGTTGATTCCGTTGGCCCGGCCTCATCTTCGAAGAAATACGGCCCAATAATGCCGCCACGCCACCAGCCGCACCAAACAGTAACACGCAATGGACAAACTTCCCACTTTATTCTCAAACTTCTTGATACCGTTGGGTGTGAGTCACGTGTTTTGAACAAGTTTTGACCAGATTTTGTACGACGTAAATTTCCAAAATTTCCCACTTTTGTTGAAGCGTTAAGCGACTCATTTCGTCAACTAGAAAAAATATACTGAGTTTCTGTCAAAGAAAAATTTACATTAGTATTGCCAGAGCCAAAATAACCGATATGCCAAATTGAACCGGTAATTGTGGCACCCTATACAATGAATAATGTTTAGTTTAAACTCTATATTTAAACAAAATATTTAACAAAATTTTGGTTTAACCGTGTAATTACTAATACATGTTCTGTATTAAAAATTTCTTATTGGATTTGTATATGTACACGGAATTTTTTTTGCGGCAAACTTCACAACCGTATAAAAACATTATTATTATAATTATTACAATAAATTAAATAATTTATGATTACTGGGAAGTTGGTAGTTGACACTTTGACAACCAAAAGTCATGAACTTTCTAACAGTTTGATTTACTTTGAATATTCGCGAAAATCTAAAAAACAATCAAAATGCAGGGTAAGAGAAAAATGAAACCCGCCTGCCCTATATATAAGCTAATAAATGATAAGAAAGGTAAAATATAATATTGGTAGGTTCGTCGCTCTTAATACCACATCTTTCATCGCCTCGATCAATGCAAAATTATGTGATCCCATCTTATGCAGCTTACCTAAATCTCAAATACATAGAAAAATCAATATACGAGTAATATTATTCATTTTGGTTTTTCTTGTAACAAAATAAAATAAACTATAAATCTTACATCTACAGAAGAAGAAAACGTTCCGAAGACATAAATATATACAAACGCGTGATACAACAAGCAACAACAACCATACGAAACGTTTGGGTTTAAAAACCTTGTATGTATAAATTTATTTATAGCAAAACGAATTAATTTTGTTCTACATATTTCGTTATTAACGTCTCTCCGGTAATTTTTCTTCTTATCATTTTATAAAGATAATTAATTGCTTGCGATGTGTACTTAAGTCGCGCTCGTATGTAGCCATTCTGCCGCATTTATTCCCAACGTAAGTTAATTATGTTCCTTGCGTTTTGCGGATTTTTATTTTTTATGTATGAAGGAATGTGATAAGACTATTTAGATTACTTTTATCGATAACTTCATCGAAATTCACAATTTATTCAATAATTTTGTCTGTACTCGCATATATAAAGAGAAATATACTTATACTCGTATATGCAAATTGAAAACCGCGCACAAAACAATAAAAAATGTATATAGCGATGTATAACTCGTATGTAATAAAAAAATATATAAAATCGAGTTAATATACGACACAAGACAAAAATCTTTTTATTTTTTTAGCTTTAAGACAAAACAACTTTACACATATGGTAATAGACAAGGTATGAGTAGTTTTTGGATAAATTTATTGTTTGGACTTTTCAAGATTTTTTTTATGTAAGTACGTCTCATATATACCGAGTAAAAGTCACGATTCTCAAAAATAATGTGAATAAACAATTTTCCTATCTTAAGATGATGCATCGTTATTATACAAAGAAGATCCCCGTGAAAAAAGCATTATTCGAAATTAACATTTCAAATTAGATATCCGCGCCCAAATAAAATAATTTGTTTGTTAAACCAACAAAATGTCGAAATGTCTGATTAAAAAGTTAAAGCGCGCGCCTGGGGGTATGTCACAAAACATGATTAAACGATAAAAAGTACACGACACACTCGAATGACTTTGAAATTGAAAGTTAAACTGTTTGTTGTAAAATTTATTTGAAATTGATAACAAAAGTTATATAATAGTTGTATGTCTGTATAAGTTTGTTCCGCTAATATAATAAAATATTGCAAATACAATTTTAAGTTTATTAAAGATAAAACCTGTCGCCACGGCTAAGTTTTTTCTTTGTTAATCATCCTGATTCTATCCCCATATACAAATTTCGAAATACTTGAAACTAGATTTTTTGATGTTTTTCCGCACGTAACCTAACAAGCGAGATGGTAATTAGTTGTGTCCGTTTCATAAGAGCATTACATATTTTGAACACCATCAAAATAACATTGTCATACTAATTTTAGAGGTGCTTGCTGATCTCAAATCCTAACATTTTATGGTTCCGTACGTCAAAAAGAAACAAAAAGTGTCTCATATTTTCGTTTGGAGCAGGGGTCACGGATTCAAGTTTAGCACCCCAAAACAAATATAGCTTCTTTTGTAAAAAAAATATCTTAATAAAGAAGATTACGAATCGGTTACGATTTTTTATAATTGCTTAGGCATTAGTGTACTATCTGTACAACTGTGTATTACCTGTATAAGACGAAATTGATAAAGTATAGAATTAAGGCTGTATGGTACTCAAATTGTCAAAAACGATGTTTAGTAAAAATCAGTTTTGACCATAAAATATTACCAATTGACCTAATTCTTTCTTTAGCATGAACTTAGATGTATTATTGAGGGATTAAAACATGATTATCCAAATAAAATGTTTAGTTTGTCTATGGTTAGGTTTCAAAGTTTATCGTTTTTTTGAAACGCACTAATTAATGTTTTTCAATATTATCCCTCTAAACAGCGACAAAATTTTGCATCAAGATGTTAAGAAACATAAAACCGATGGACTAATACATGATTATCAAGACTAGTTTCAAAATGACATAGAAAATGTAAAATTTAGTTTAAAAATACTAAAAATTTCGATTGTTATCGATCGAAAAATGACGTCAAACAAGTTTATTAGTTTTTACGCCGCAATGACGATTATTTTTGATAAATTTACTATCGTTAGATGGCAAATTTCGGAATAAAAAATGTGTCCAAGATAAGTTGTTATTAATTTATTATAATATGCAATGTTTAGATGAGCACTAATGAAAAATAATAAATTTATTAATTAATTTTACACATTTATACAATATAAGTAAAGTTTAGTAAGCAAATTATACGAAATTATGGTACTTAAATTTATTAAAAAAACAAACCAGTACATACAGTTAGGGGCATTTAAATATCGATACTAAAAGAGAAATTTGTTTTTCTCAGTATCATACAGCATTAAATCCTCGTAACGATAATGATTATTTTATTTAGTTCTATACGATGGTACACCATTTTTCAAATTGACTAATCCACACTCTTCTGAGGGCGGTTTCATGGATTCTGGGGGGAACCACCTATTGCATGTTAGTGAAATCAAGTTTGAAACAACGAATCCGTTTCAACAGCAGTCAAATATATCAAGAACGTATGCCAAAAGTAGAAACAGAAGCAGTCCTGTAACCGATATCTCCAACGTCAGTACCAATGCAAATGATGGACATTCTAAAAAGAATGAAAAAGAAAATCGAGCACTAAAACAAAAAATTGAAGATATGGAGCTTCCAATCTCCAATCTTCAACGCGAGGTAATCTGCCTGAAAACAAATTCAAAAACGGAAAACAAAACCATAAACAAAGAAGCGTCAGACAACGAAGTACATCCTAAAAGAGACAAGGCAGAAGACTGAATACTCAACGGACGAGGAAGAGTCTGATAGGGAAACTAACTGGATGCTGAAGAAGGGAAAAGCTAAAGAAAACAAGAGAATTAAAAAAAGAAAGCCTGAGTTCTCACCAGAGGTAGAAAAATCACCCGGCAAGCAGCTGAACAAAATGTAGCACAGCCAAAGGTAAAAGCCCCTCCACCGATTTGTATAGTAGGAGTAACCAAGTATTTGAAATCCAAAGTGTAAGTAAGTAATTTTACGGAACAAGAGTACAGAATCACTGCTCTGAACAATAATGTATGGAAGATTAACACTTTCAATCCAAAAGCATACAGAAACTTGTCAATGAAGCTGAATATGGAAAAATATCAATGGTACACGTAAGAAAATAAAAACGACCGTCCCATCAAGCTCATGACAAGAGGCCTACATCCAACCTGTGAAAGTAATTCAATAATGGAGTACCTAGAAAATAAAGGAGCTAAAATATTTGATGCCTTGAGAGAACCGACTAGAACCCATTTCAAAAAGACGACTTCCCCTGTTCATGCTAACGTTAGATAAATCAGAACAAATAGAAAAAATTTATAATATGACTGGGATACTCAAGCGAGTAAAGGTCAATGCTGTTAAAAAAGGCAGTAAAAGAATAGTATACAATGTAAAAAATGCCAAGGCTATAAAAATACGCAACGATATTGCGCGCCTGAGCCAAGATGTGTCAAATGTGCTGGAAAGCACCCATCACAAACTTGCAAACTATCTACAGAAGAACCAGCAAAATGTATAAATTGTAATGGGCAGCATCCAGCCAGCTACCAAGGATGGAAGGTTCCCAAGCAGCTACAGTAGCCTGAAATTATTGCCCATAACCAATGCAATCCTTAGGGGAAAAAATGTGCCAATCCAGCGGAAAGTAGCAGAAGTAATAATGATTCCGAAACCGGGCAAGGCACTGAATGACAGAAAATCTTACTGGCCAATTTCACTTCTCCAACACTAGCAAAATTGTTTGTGATGCTGAGGTTGCTCAAAAGATTGAAAAGAACCATAGCACAAAGAAACCTTATTCCAGAATTTCAGTTTGGTTTCAGAGAGCAAAACTCAACTATTGAGCAGATTCATAGGCTTATAGATGCCATTGAGAGTACATTAGAGAGATTTTAAGAGCATATGTACATAGAGAATCGCCATTTTCGGGTGAAATATGAAGATGAATACTCCGAGCTAAAAAGACTTCGGCAGGAGTCCCGCAGGGTAGTGTTTGGGATCTATTATCTACCTGCTCTACACCAGAGATGTACCCCAATTAAACGGTGTTACCGTTGTAACGTTTGCTGATGATACTGCATTTCTCTCAGTAGGAGAAACTTTCGAAGAATCGACAACGAAACTTCAAGAAGCTTGTGATAAAATCCTAAAATGGACAAAAATGTGGCGAATCGGGCTCAATGAATCGAAACTCACGCATGTGAATTTTACTAATCTAAAAGTCAGCTACAAACCTGTTTCTCATTAACGGCCAGCAGATTACATACATAATGCTAAGGATACCGCGCTTGTATTTATTTACCTTGCGGTGAAGGATTTGACTTGTCTCTTCTAAGTTGATTTTTGATCACAGAGCACATTTGACGTATTTCCAGAGTTGCCTCCACTCAAAGCTGATCTTATGTCTTTCGTTACAGCTCTGTATTGTGATAAATCAGAGGTTGTGACATTAAAGCATACAACTACCTTTCATTGTTGGTTGCTATAAGTGAAAGTTCAGGGCTTGACTCGAAGCGCCTCGAGTTTAGCTGTTGTCGTTTGTGTTTCGGCTCCCACAAAATTGGTTCAGAAATAACTAATATACACTAACTAATATAATATATTACTTGGATATCTGGTATCATAGTTTAGGCTACAATTGGTTATTCTTCCTTCTGCTCGCAGTATTTTAAGTTCATCAATTTGATTAATTGATTGATTGGATAACGTCGGTTCTATTCCTATAGTCTGTTTACACATAACATGAACGAAGGATAGGAAAGATACTTTTTTTAGGATGGAATGACCCGGTTCAGCTACTATGAAATTAAAACAATTTAAAAAAATGCTTATGGTACTGAAAGTTCTAAAAATATTTATTATGTATAGTTCCAATTCCTACAGGACGAGCTTACGAACAAATGACGTGAATGAAATTAATATATATGATGTAGATGGAAAGATCCCCAACGCCAATCTTTTTTTTATTTTATTTATTTTATTATCTCTGCACTTTGTTCTGAGGCCAAGGCTCTCCCAGCTCTTTCGCGGTTTGCTTTTTCCGTCCGTAATTTTACGCCAGTATCGGCCAATTCGAGGACGTACGGTTATAGGTCCGATTTTATCACCATCTGTACATTGCATAGCTCCATGCCAAAGCCTATACTGGCATGGAAGATGTGTCGGCCCATGAGTTTTGTACTCCGACAGGGGTTCATAGATGTGTTCCATTTCATCACAGATCGTAATCTGTTGATGAAAATTCCTAATGGATCCTGCCCCTATCGGGATTCGAACCCGGTACCTCCCGATCCAATTCAAACACACCAAATCTTTAACCACTGTACCATTTGGTCCAACGCCAATCATCGTGACATAAAAATTTAATGAACAGCTTATTGTTAGATAAACCTGCAACTCAAAAATTCATAATGTACGCTGTTCATTGTACATAATATTCGCAGCACCAGTGAAGTTCCTGAAACCAGAGGTTATTTAAATGAAATTAATTAATATCCGGAAGTTTTATAATATGTATTTAAAATGTATATTTATAAAATAAATCAACACTCTAATGCTCCCATCACCGTTGATTTCATTTACATGGTTATGTAAATAAAATCAACTACTACACTGTTAAGTAAACTTAAAAAAATTTATTGCAAAAATTAGAACTTCATTCTGAACTAATATTTTTTATGTTGTAATATTTAGATCACTGCTTCCTGCCTGATGGCCCCCAATTATTGTTATCACATTTAAGTATAACCTGATGCCACTCTGAAAATAATTATTAGCGGTTGTAATTCTAAAGTAAAAATCCAATACTGTTAACTAATAATTTATTAATTTATCAAAATCTGTATCGAAAAAACATCTTATTCATTTGACAACCCCCAATCACCACCTAAATAAACAGAAATGAAAAAAAAGCAAAAAGTAGGTATGTACATATTTATACCATTCATCGTGCGCCCCTATTCATGGTTCAAACCTTCCAATCCAAACGCCAAAACTTAAACCACTGTGCAGTTTGGCCGGTGAAATAACAATTACAAAGCAAATAAGAAAAAAGGAAAAATGTTTTACGAATGTGGTTGCAGCCCAACAATTCAACCTGTTTAGTTATCTCCCACGACAAGCGATGGGTGCTGTGGTAGAATTCCAGGCGTACACCCCAAACACAGAAACACAGCAATACATTTCATTCTGGAACTCCGCATGTTCAATTATTCTAATCAGCTCGTTACAGGATGCATCAACATTTTTAGCAGACAGTAAGTAAAATTGAAAGCTCGGCATCCAGTTTTTTTAAACCTTTAGCTGTATTAAATTACTGTAATATACCACTTAATATTAAAACCAACCAAAAAACAAAGATGGTTGGACACATATTCCCCATTTCATAAATGAATGGTCTCTAAATGTTCAGGTGCGCGTAATTCCCCCAGATCCATCAAAAACTCAGCATCGAATTGTCGCATGATATAATGATACTTTACTTACTTTCGTTTTACTTCTCGTAAAATTGTAAAGTAAAGAAAGTAAAGACGAAAGCAAATCTCGCGAATTGAGGATGAATAAAAATTACACATTTTCTTGATCTCTCACTCAAATATGTTAATTTCTTAATCAGCATTTCTGGTGGGTGTGATATAATCAATGCTTGCACAAACTATCCATATAATGGATGATAATGATAACTAGCAATTTTCAATATTTACGTTGCTTTTCATTTGCATTCATAAAACACGAACCACTTACGACTGTGGATGTACACCTTCGTTCGTACACATAAAACTTTTGACAGCTCGGTGCAAAAATCCTTTTTCATTTAATAAATAGTTAATTTGAGTGGTTTTGGGTTTTCATTAGGTTAAAATAGTTTTATAGTGGTGTAAAAACAATTTTATAATATTAAAAAGGTGGTGGACGCAAATATATAGTGTTTTAAGTGAATTATTGTTTGGCAGCAACAACAACAAGAGTTTGTTTATATTTACGCAGCGTGATTTTGGACAGCAAGCAAAATCAGGTGTGGGCAAAATGAAGCCTTCGGACCCAAAAAGGGGCGATGTTTGAAAGCCCAAATAGATTCACACCGTTCAGGATGTTGGGAAATAATACCCAACTCTCCAAAAGGAAAAAGATCGAAGAAATGCGAACAAAGAGATTAGGATTCGGTGCAGATATAATGGATTGCAATGGAGTGAATGAAAAATATCTAATAATCAAGCACGAGCAGGAGGGACAAAACCTGTAACATTTTTCACAGTTTGGAATACAATGATATGATAACCAAAGGTATCATTAAAACGCAACGCTTGAGAGCTGGAGAACTGCTGGTTCTGACAAAAATCAGGCAGCGACCGATGCATTACTGAAGACCACATCTCTGGGGCAATTGGCTAAAATAAAAGTGACGGAACACCCAATATTAAACAGTTCCAAAGGTATCATTTTCTGCCACGACCTAAAAAGATTAACTGAGGAGGAAATAAAAGAAGGGCTTAAGGACGAAAGCGTCATAGAGGTATATAAAATAAAGAAATGGGTGGAAAATAAGTTAACGGACACAGCAGCAATTATCCTGACTTTTAATTCACCAGTGTTACCGGAATATCTGAGGGCAGGCTTTCTACAACTAATGCTGTGTGCCTCAGAAGACTTTTCAAACTAAACTATTCAATATACTAATAGTTCAAGCAATATCTCAACAGATGTCCCTAGCACAAAAGTCTTCATCTGTGCCTCACATTCAACTAAACTAATGTAAGTGTCATCCGAAGTTTATAAAAATATAAACAAAAATAAAATTTTAAGAATTTAATAATGTACATTAGGTATATAGAATTTAATTAATAATACAAATAAACTTACATCGAATAGAGTACGGCCGTTTTTCCATTTTTTCTTTGTTTAATCCTTTCTAACGTCAAAATAAATTATACACATCACTTCAAGTTATACAATAAAATGAAAAGTCTGAAAAGTAACCTCAGGAGTTGACTTTTTAATTATTGCCTATGAGACAGTAGCAGAAGCTTCAAAATTTGAAAAGTTTAGTTTGAAAAGTCTTCTGAGGCACACAGCATTAGTATTCGGTTGTACATTCCAAATCCGTTGAAGTGCACCGAATGTCACAAATTTAGTCACACAAAAAAGAGATGCACAAGCGATCCTAAGTGCTACAAATGTAGTGAAGCAACATCACACAACCAGCCGTGCACTACACTAAAATGCATAAATTGTGGAGAGGCACACACCAGCAACAGTAAGGAATGTCGAGTATATAAACGAGAAGTAGAAATAGTGAAAATTAAAACTGTAGATAGATCAACATTTCCCGAGGCGAAAGCCAAATATTTTCGATTATATGCAAACACCACACCAGCTAACCAGACAACATATGCAGATACACTAAAAACCGCCTTTAACCCACCAAACACATCACAAAAGCCGCAAAACAAATAAAACCGACTAGAACAGACAAAACCACAATCATATCAAAAAACCATTTCAACTTCAAGGCAACAACAGACACAATTAAACCAACCACAACAACAACAGCAACAAAAAGATCAACTACAACAACAACAAAACCAACAACAGCCGCAACAACCAAAACAACTACTAGAAGCGAACAAACTACGACAACAAATACAGCAAGTACAACAACAACAAGAAAGATTGCAACAACAACCGCAATCAAATCAACAAACAACTTGTAATACAGCAATGGACATAGAAACAATAAAAAAATGAAGCATGGCTAGCAATGAGACATTCTAATTTAACTCCAAAAGAATTAACACTATTTGGAAATAACCATGTAAGTATGATTGATGATGAATGAGGGAAGGAGGAGAGAGAACGCTTTGGCCCTCTCCCTTCTTCATTTCTTTGAATGGTAGAGCGAATGCTGAGATCCAATGGCGATATGTTGCGGAATTATCTGACCAATAACGATGTGAATGTGATGATTTTGTGTGAAACTTGGGAGCGTGAGGATAAGACGTTTCGGGTGAAAGGATACAATTATCTGTCCAGACCGAGGGCTGATGGTTTCGGCGGGGTGGCGATATTTGCACGTGCCAATATCAGCCTGATCCTGTGTGACATACCGCGTTTCGAGCACTTTGAAGTCATCGCAGCCAAAACTCGGAATCTGGACAGAAACTTAATATTTGTTAGTATCTATGCAACTCCAGTTTTAACTACGTCTGACAGAGAGAGAAGCCAACGAGATTTTCAAATTTTGTTTGAATGGGTGGAAGGCAAAAGTGACGTGATTCTAGTGGGTGATATGAATGCACATTCGAGAATATGGGGGAGTGAAAGAACTGATGCTAGAGGTAACTGGTTGACCCACCTCATTCTGGATTGCGATCTCTTAGTCCTGAATGATGGTGGGTCGACTAGAATGGTGCGAGTGGGGTCAACAGCCAGCGCGATAGATTTCACTTTAATATCTAGCGGGCTGGCAGGCCAAGTCACTTGGAATGTCACAGATGAGAATTTGGGTAGTGATCATTATTTGATCAGGATATGCTTAGGTGGTATAAATGTTGACATAGACCGTAAGGTCATTATGAATGGTAAGAAATGGGTCGGACGTATAGATAAGACTCTCATAATGAAAGAAGTAAATGAGGTTAACCAACTTGAGGATGAAATAGAGAGAGAGTGAATGAAATGTGCACTATAAATGTCAGAGGGAATAAATACAAGGTGAATGGTTGGTGGAACAATGAAATCCACTATTGGTATGAAAGGAAACGGATAGCATTGTGAGAGTTCAATAGGTGTATATGTCATGAATGCAGAATAAATTATGGAAGAACGAATGCAAGGTTGAAAAAGGAGTGAGAGCACAAGGCAGAAATGCAGTGTTAGATGACAGAGAGAATGGATGTGTCTTTTTACAAATGATTACGGACGTACGTAGCAATTTGAGCGATAGGTATGAAGTTTTGTTACCTGATAATGAAAATGAATTTATGAACGATATGTGTTAGAAGTTTGAATGGGAAGAGTTCCGAGGGGTTTTAGAAATATCCAAATCTACTACCCCCGGAACTAACAGAGTGAATTATAAAATGATTGGTAGATTAGAGTTCGAAGCCAAGGCGGCCTTGCTTCGAATTATCAATCAAGTATGGATGAGTATTCAGATACCGGAAAAATGGAAGGAAAGCAGAGTGGTACCTATTCCTAAACGGGGTCGGGACAGGAATCTGGCAACAAATTACAGGGGAATATGTATGTTGAATGTATTTGTTAAAATTGTGAATGGTATGATGAAAGGTCGTATAGATAAATTTGTGAATGAGGGAAATTTGTTGCCGGAAACCAGCTTTGGGTTCCGTCACAAGCACTCTGCTAATGAATGTGTAGAAAGTTTGTGTGGGAAGTTCAAAAGGAAAATAAGTATGTTGTGGTGGTATTTTTGGATATAGAAAGGGCATATGATTACGTGGTTCTAAGGAAACTTTAACAGATCCTAATGGACTTGGGGTTTCCTTGGAAAATTTTCAAATGGATGTATGAGTTCATGAATGAGAGAAAGTTAGTTTTGTATGGTAGAGGGTATTGGTTGGAAGGAGCGGTGACTATGGGCCTCTCCCAAGGCAGTAAAATTTCCCCGACTCTCTTCAATCTGTACACGAGCTCGATACATAGGTGTAACTCCTCGAGCAAAGTCATTTTGCAATTTGCAGAACGCGATTAAAAGGGTGAGCAAACCGAAATGGGGAACTCATCCGGGTGTGACTGATATGTTACGAAAGGCGCTAGTATTAACTACAATTGCGTATCGAATGAGTATATATGATGATGGGTCCAAGGTTGGGTTTAAAAAGTTGATGCTTGTGGAGAATGCGTGTGCTATTGGGAGCGATCAATTCGACACCAATACACACTCTGTGGTCTGAATTGGGTGATTCGTCTCTTAATTATAAGAGGGTATGGATCTCCGTGCGAGAGACTGTGCTAATGTTAACTAAGGACAATAAATTGATGAATAAAATGAAAGAGAGATTGCAAAGAGGGACGGTTTACAAAAAGACAACAAGATCACTGGTAATCTTAGAAAATATTAACATATTCTCCAAGATTCGTCCGGCAAATCCGAAAGTCGCGCCAAACAATCTAATAGTGCGGTTGAAGTTTGGTGACACAACAAAAGCAATGATGAATGAGTTATCGGTTAAGAGTGATTTTTTGCCAAATGCGAATGAATTATGTTGCACATGTTGCATGTGGAATACAGGGGCAAGTGTAAATGATGATCGAGTAGGTGTGGGAATTTATATTCCTTCAATGAGGAAAGAGAAAATGGTAAGAGTGCATGACAGTATCTTTATAATGAATGCAGAATTGATAGGGATTATGGAAGGGATCAAGTTGGCAATGGCACAAGGCAGAGGGAGAATAGTGTTATTCTCTGACTCCCGGAGTGGGTTTGAATTAATTAGTAAGGGTGGGGAACTCATGGCAATGTGTATGTGGAATAATTATTGTTGTTTGATTGAGGATGTTAATAAATATGAATTCATGGATGCCAGAGACGGATGTTCCAGGATGTTTCAGGTGAATCTGTGGAGAAAATGGGAGAGAGAGTTTGTTGAAAAATGTCAGGTGAAAGGTAAGAAGTACTTTGAGTTGGTTAGGTCTCCTTTGAGGCAATCGTTCTTTAAGGTGCTCAAAGGAGATACTAGAATGTTACGAACTATGGAACGAGTGAGATTGAATCATTGGAAAGAATGTTTGAAGAAACGCAATTTGAAAGCTGTTTGGGTGTGAAGGACATCGAACATTTAATTCTGAAATGTTCGGTATTTAACCAGAGCAGACAAATGTTCGGTGTTCTATTGAGTGCAAGTAGTTTGACTGAATTATTACGAATGGGAATGAACGTATATAAGAATGTGTATGAATTTATTAGAACAAATCAGATAGAAATGTGAAAGGGGATCGATGTGTGCTTGGTGTATGAAAAGAAATTAAAATTAAATTATTATGTTAAAAAATGAAAAAAATTAAATTTTTAAATTTTGAAACGAGCCATATGGCACCAAATTTTTGGAGCTAGTGTATGTTCGAGTGTATCAGTCATACATACATTATAATATTCCTCTGCGTCTACCTTTATACATAAAATAAACCTCCAGTTATAAATGTTGCAATGACTTTCAAATCGATTTTAACCAAACCAAAAACCAAACGATTAAAATTTGTAATTGCATATCATTTGTGTGCGATAAATGTTGTTAACACGAAAATTTACAAATTAAATCTCATTAACATTAAGAAGTTAAAAACGTTCAATGGCACAAAACCTAAATATTTGCGCGTTCTTATACTTATAAAGTCGTCATAATGTTTTTTGTTTTTGCTTTTCTTATGTTTTATGTAATTACCCCAATACGTGTAATTTTAGCACCTATTTATGATAAATTTTTGGTCTTATACCTAACAGATTAACAAGATAGCCATTAAAATAGCATATAATTACATAATGATTTCCTTTATTGCCATTCATGGTCTTCAGGTTACGCGCGAAGATACGTTATACCAAAAAAGTTTAATTCGCAAAAAAAAACATTTTAAATTGCATTGACTTGGTCGCGGCATTAAACAATTTTTATTGAATAATTGAGAATTGTTTACAACAAAAATTTATTTTCATTTTCGATTGAAAGAAAATAATTTACCCTCGGCTTACGCCATAAAAGGATTAACCGAATGCATGTCAGTTTATGTAATATTATTGTTTTTTAAAAATTGGACTTTGATTGATTTTTGATTTTTTGTTTTTGTTTTTTAATAAAAATTGTTGCAAACAACAAAAAACAACTTAACGATATTGATTGAGTTTAGTGTGTGAAATTTCCGGAAACAATCAAAGTGATTGTGTTTTTCACGTCTTATACATTTTTATTTGTTATTGGGGGTATGCGAGTAATTATTTGGTTTAAGGAAGTCCGCAACAAGTGCTTGATTGATCTGTCTTGTTGCTATTAATAAGAGTTGTTAATACACCATGGCATTTTCATCAATCATAAATAACTTAATCCTTATTTGGACACGGTTCGAGGGTAATTAAGGTGAAGTGTAATTCTTACACGTTTATTTGATTCAGACACGCAGCAATTTGACCATGTCCTTAGTTACATTATCGTAATATTATTTACCTGTGCACACTTTAAACTGACCTCTAAAATATATAAGTTTACGCAAACAAAAGATGTTCTTGCATGAAGTGCAAATTATCAAGTTGTGTGTATCAATATTTTTATGAGATTTCCAAGATTTGTTTATATAGACTTTATATTAATATATATTTGATTATATCCACTTGCGGTTTACTGATTGGAATGCACGGCCATGACTAACTGAGGATCACGGACACTCAGCTTTGTCAATTAGAGGTTTTGCTCCCTAGTTCTTCTAACGGGTTTAATTGGCATGAGTTGAATGCAGGAATATTTGACACTTTCTAAACGTAATACTGTGAAAATAGTAAGACTTCGTTCATAATTTCAAAATTCTTTCCTTATTTCTCCAAATCTATTTCGTCCCCCCTCAAAGTAATCCCCCCCCCCCTCCGGCCTCAAATACACTTGTGCCAACGTTTTTTCCAATCCTCTAAACAGTTGTTAAAGTCAATTTCCGGAATAGCCTCCAACGCACGTAGCGATTCACGTTTAATGTCTTCAATTGACCCAAAACGGTTTCCCCGGAGCGGTCGTTTGAGTTTGCTGAACAGCCAGTAGTCACACGGAGCTAAATCAGGCGAATAAGGTGGTTGCGGAACGATATGGGTGGAATTTTTGGCGAAAAATTCACGTAAAACCAATGCAGTATAAGAAGGTGCATTATCGTGTTGCAAAAACCAAGAGTTGTCGACCCATAATTCCGGCCTCTTTTTACGAATAGCTTCGCGCAAATGACGTATAACACTCAAATAGTATTCCTTGTTGACAGTTTGGCCGGTCGGAAGGAGTTCGGAGTGCACCACACCTCGATAATCGAAGAAAACTGTCAACATCATCTTGATTTTTGACTTGCTTTGACGTGGTTTTTTCGGCTTCGGCTCACCTTTGGCACGATATTCGGCCGATTGTTTGTCTGTTTCTGGGTCGTAAGCATAGATCCAAGACTCATCGCCAGTTATAATACGTTTCATGACATCCTGATAGTCGGAAAGCATTATTTCACAGACGTTAACGCGACGCTGTTTTTCCAAAAAATGGAGTGATTTTGGAACCAATCGTGCTTTCACTTTTTTTAATCCCAAATGATCTTTCAAATGGTTTTCACTGATCCTTCCAATATTTCAACGATGCCAGTAAGGTCTCTGACTGTTAATCGTCGATTCTCGAGCACCAATTCCTTCATTTTATTAACGTGTTGATCATCAGTTGATGTTGATGGCCGTCCTAGACGTGGTTCGTCGTCAACACGTTCTCGACCCTCTTTGAACAGTTTGTACCAATCAAAAACACTTGCTCGCGACATACAATTATCACCGAAGGCCTTTTGCAACAATCTGAACGTTTCGGCACCACAAAATTGATTCCGCACACAAAATTTAATGGACTTCTTTGTTGAGATTTTGTTGTTCAAGAGATGCTTGCTAGACCATACTGTAACTAAAACTAGAAATTGAACGGGGAATTGACACGAATAGGAAGGAGGATCACGATCACATCGCGATCACACTTACCGTCTCATCCTTTAAATTTGGCTTTTAGTTTCGCATTCTGACCACCAATCTGGTGAAATTGAACGAGTAGAAATGATGAACGAAAATTACCAACCCAACGTAACAGTGGACCCCAGAACAAGAATAAGAGTTTCGAATTCTAACAAAATCATTAAATTTATTGACATTAATCAAAATAATTCAAGCAAAATTAATTAATATAGAAAGAATCAAAATTTTGAATTCATAATTATAAAACTAAAACTTAATGCAGTGAACTAATGCTGCTGCTAAAGGACGTCCTATATACAATATATATTATGATATTTATTAGAATAAATTCAATCATCATTTTTTTCCTTTATTAATTACAACTGAGACTGTGCTCATCTAGCAATTTATATTTAAAATTTTTACAAATTTTACATTTCTTAAGCAATTCTGATTTGTTGGAGTGAAACCCAATGGTTAGTCCCAAAATTAATTAAACCTATTTAAAATACTAATTTTAATTTGGTATGTTTACTAGGTCAAGTGGCCTCGGAAATAGAGGTTTCCATGTTCCTGGAGCCTTATTTCGTGTTTGGCGGCATGCTTTCCCTGTGAAGGACTTCATTTTTTGTGTACCACGGAGAATTTACGATACTAATGATAACCTTGTTTTGAAACGTCTGTATCATTTTGGCGTTTGTTTGCTTAGAACGTCCCCAGAGTTGAATACCGTAGGTCCATATCGACTTCAGTAGTTGCTGATATAGCAGCAGCTTGTTGTGCATTGTAAGCTCAGAGTCTCTAGGTATGAGCCAATACATGTTCTGAACTTAATAGCCGTGTTTTAATATTGGCACACTATCCGGCGCCGAAGGGAAATTTCTACTGAAACTGTAGCTATTTATTCGCTGGTGTCGCTATACTATAAAAATGAAAAAACAAATTCATCCATAAAACACAAATTTAACGAACTGAAATATACCAATTAACATTTATTTTGGCATGACGTTATAAAAAATAAATCATCTTGCTGCGCTTTAAATTTGTATTGTAAGATTAAGTTTCTAATGGTTTAAGGGTTGTACAAAACAAAGGAAATTTAAAATTTCCCTTTGAAATGGATAGCGCTCCCGATAGCTATTCCCGATAAATAGGTAGAGCAAGATATTTTTTTATCGATTTTTAACTAAAAAGTTGAATGAAAAATCTTAATTAGAATTAAATAAATTAATTATATGCAAAAATAGCGCGCTAAATATAAGTTTTGACGGTGCTCCGGATACAGCTATCGGGCGCTTATTAAAAAACACGGCTAATATTAAGTTCTTCTTTTTTCTTTTTGACATGCGATCTCCACTTGAGCTTGTCATCGAGTGTCATGCCAAGATATTTAGCTTTGTTTGCGTATGGCACCGGTCGTGATTTAATTTCTATCGGTAGATGGGAAGCCTTTTGATATGTAAAGTTAATATGCGTGGATTTCGTCTCATTAAGCTTGATTCTTCAGCGCTTAGTCCAGTTACAAACCGCATTAGTAATCTTCTGGAGTTTGCCCGTAGCATCAGCGACATTACTTCCAAAGGCCATGATTGCTGTGTCATCTGCAAAGCTGGCTATCTTTCCTTCATCTGTTGTTGAAATATCCCTTGTATATAATAAATACAGGATTGCTCTTAAGACACTTCCCTGCAGGACACCGGCAGGGATTTTCTTTAGTTCGTAGTATTCATCATCACATTTCACACAAAAATGTCTATTGGATAACTAAGATCTTAGTATGGCATAGAATTTCCTCGGCAGATCTCTATGCAGCTGAATTCCAGTGCACTGTGCCACACTTTATCGAATGCTTGGGCGACGTCCAGAAATATGCTGGAGCATCCTTTTTGCGTTCTAACGTTCTTTCAATAACGTTGGTGATTCTATGCACCTGTTCAATTGTGGAGTACTTTTCCCTGAATCCAAATTGATGTGGAGGAATTAGTTGTCGGTCCTCAATTATTGCTTTAAGTCTTTTTAGTAATAATTTTTAAAGAGTTTTGACATAATTGGCTGCAATGAAATTGGCCTGTATGATTTTTATCGTTAGGTGGTTTATCAGGTTTTGCTATCATGATTACTTCTACTACTTTCCATTCCATGGAACATATTTTAACCGAACCCCTTACGAAATCATTTACCTGGTAGAGCCTTGATTATTTGGCAAGTAATCAAGTCAAATCCTAGGTCATTTTTAACATTCATATTGCTTTTTACTTCTTCTTTTAATTCTTTGAGAGTTACTTACCACCTCCATGTGGTTGAACCGTATTTCATTTATCACCAGTCACCACTAATTAAAATTGTTTTTTTTTATTTCTAATATATTGTGAACACAACACAATATTTATAGATTTAATATTTTTTTAACATTGGCGAATTCCGTAAACGAACCCGCACCTTTTACCAATTAACTAACTAGCCAACATCCAACAATGTTTTTCTATTTATACTCGGTACGAACATTTGATTACATAACAAAACATGTTCTCATCGAGTCACTAACACATATTTCCAATGTAATGTTCCCGCGCTTTTCGTGTTAAATGTATTTGTTCATTACAGCTACTCCAAGGGAGCTAAACCAACCAACCTTGGAACGTGCGAACGTCGGTCGACGTTACATCCTTTCCAACCCCCAAAATCTCAGTCTTTTTGATAGAGTACCATCACGCGAACCGCGCTTGATATCAGATATAACGGGTTATGGTTGGTTCCTTAACACTAACGAGTGATGGCTCGAGTAAGTATCTCGAAGTGTCCCTGTATCCCCCGCAGTTTATCAAGAAATGTTGAGATTTTTTAATATTTTTTCCCAAATTTAATACTGATTTAAGAAATTCATTCAAAGCGACGTTTCAGATAACACGTCTATCTCAAAGCAACCCTCCATTTGGATTTTTAATTAAGTTATTGAAGCTAACTTTTCGATAAAGTTTTGTAATAGAAGTAATATCCAGTTTCAATCTGCTAAGATCATGAAAATTCAATCATCTCGACCGATTATTACAAAATAACAATTACATTTCGCCATGGCCTGATGAGATCGAAACAGGATACTACTTCTATTACAAAACTTTATCGAAAATTTTGCTTCAATAACTTGATTAAAGTTATATCAGATAAACCCTTCTAATTGACACCCGAGAGGACAAAATTAAGAATCAAAAAAATTATGGGGGTGGCAAACATTCGCTCCTAAATTTTAAGGGAGAAACATTTTTTAATTTCGAACAGTCGGGGTATCTGCTGTGTAGAGGACTATGCACTCATTTCTTGTTTAATTAGGCACCACAACTATCAAATTTCTATCACAGCACTACAGCAACTCTCGTACAACAGTACAGTAGAATCGAACTACCAAATCCAGACTCTAACAACAAGCGGCGGACTTGACTTGAACTACAGAAAACTTGGGTAAAACAACAGCACAGGCGACTCTCGAGCAAAGTTTACTTTTGTTTTAAATTTAATGAAACATCTTTTAACTTTGATATTTATTTAAAGTGATGCCACATACGAGTACATATCTAACTAAAGACGATTCGTACGTAAATTTGTTTTGTGTCGCCACGTACAAGAAAAAAATACAGACGATTTTTACAACAACGATTTTTTATATTTTGTTTTGAAGTATCAAAAATCAAAGAAGTGAGGTTAAAAACATAACAGAGCAACAAATCGTTTAAAATTTTTGGATGAGTTAGGAATTCGTTTTTAGATTTTTATTGAAAATGATTATTTTCAATTAAAATTATTGAATAATTGCAAATTTTTATTTTGGCTATTAGTTTGAGAAATTTTACATATTATCTTATTAATTTAGTCAAAAATATGCTGTAATTAATTCATAAATGCCAAATCTATTTTTAGAAATCGCCCTTAGATATGTGTATGTGACATCGCCTTAATTTGAAGGTTTCACTTCGAAAATGTTTAAACAACTATTTTTAAGGCACAAAGAACTTCATTCACAGATGGCGCTTGAGATAAATGTAAATAACAATATCAGGTTTGACATTTGATAAAACACCAAACAATAAATAACTTGGTTTTTGATGATTGCCGTTGGACCAAATGGCACAGTGGTTAAAGCTTTGGCGTTTGGATCGGGAGGTACCGGGTTCGAATCCCGATAGAGGCAGGTTGCAAAAGGAAATTTTCATCAACAGATTGTAATCTGTGATTAAAAGGAACACAACTACAACCCCCTATCGGCGTGCAAAACTCATGGGCCGACCCATCTTCCATGTCCAGTACTATAGGCTGGCATGGAGCTATGCAATGCGCAGATGGTAACTTAAATCGGTCCTAGCCGTACGGCTTCGATTTGGCAGGGATGCGTAAAGTAAGACGGGAAAATCAACCGCGAAAGAAGAGCAGGGAGTGCTTCGGCCCCAGAAAAGATTGCATGGATTAAAATAAAAAAAAAAAAAACTTGGTTGTTCTTGTAAAATGAACAACAAAAGTGAAATCTATGTGACGATAGTGCATTTTATTAAGATACAATACAAATTACAATTTATTTAAAGTTTAATGAAAGCACGCATTTCTATGTTAATTTTTATCAAATTCTTATAATTCTCTCGTATTCATGGATTGTGAATACAGCTATAGAATTTGACGGTTACAACATCAACTTTTGTAATTTACACCACTTCTTGAATATTCCCGAATATTCCCGAATAATTATTTATTAGTTCACTTAACGCGCCGATTGCAATTAATTTTAATTACACCACTATTTTCACTCTAAACACCACTAATAATTTTTCACACAGTTCACTTTCGCTTTAAACTTTCGCGTACCGAGTCTTCAAATTAACTAGCTCATTTTGTTCTTTTCATCCGTATTTATATACTGCGCTAAATATTCGAGATCTTTCAAAGACTTTCGGTTCTGTTTCAGCCTTAAACTGGAACAATCACCACTAAACTGTTACCAAACTACTTCTAATGGTACTACTTATTCCTAGAAGAATTTTCATCCCGAACAGAATCCAAACTACAGTTTAGTCCGTACAGCTCCATCCAATTCAACTTTTCTTCTATTCTCGCCTCTTGACGACACTCAACCCTGCAGTTATCGTCAGCCACGCCATGCATCTCCTTTATATTCCATGTGCTCGCACATCTCTTCGTCCATGCGTCATCCATGAAAACCGCCAAAGCTCCAATGTCAACGCATTTCATAGATCTTTTCCGCCTTCGTCACTCTCTCTCGAATTTTAGCGACATAGGGTCCAGTTCGTTCCACTTCGTTGCCGCTGCTCCAAATTCCTGCCTGTTTAAACATATTTTTCATAAACTGTGTTACATGTCGATCGACCTCCATACAGCACTTTCTCGCCATTACTTCCCACCAATTCCTCAAACCAACTTGAGGGATATGTTCTACATATTTTCCAACTGACGATACTCTCCTATATGCTAAAACCAACGCAGTTGGTATGATGACCGCTCCAATAATCCAATACGATTTGGTCAGAAATCGCTCAATTTATTTTATTTATTTTGTTCAACGAGTTTTGCGGTTGAACTGTTTATCATTTTCGTACTGCCTCAGCTAATTATCTTTATCTACTGTCTCCTCGCCACCACTCGATAACACAAACCCCACTGGTTCCTCCTGACCAATGGCATCAACTCCAAGATCTTTATCATCCAGTTCCACCATTTCATTATCGACAGCCATTTGTACCTATTCGTAGACAGCCATTCGTAGCTATTCATACCTATTTTGGTTTCTTTAATTTCATTCCACTAGTTGCGTCAACTCTTTTAAAGTTTGTTGCGTCTCTTTACTTTGGTGGTCAACTTTTGATTCATCTCTCTACCTTGTTGGTTTTTTGTACCACATTTAGCCTCATTTCCAACATCACTCCTCACATAGAAATGAGCATATGCACAATATACGTAGTCGGAATATTAATTCATTTTTGTAACCAACCGCCGGAAAAATCACGCTGCTTTAACTGGAGTTTTAATTCCGCAACCTCAAATTTCTTATACAAATTTTATGGTATTCACAATCTCAGCGCTATCACCATGAAGTTTTTCTGTGAAATCCGGTTCCTATCATGGGATTGTGAGCAGTTATAGAATTTAACGGTTACAACACCAATTCTTGTAATTTACACTTAACACACCATTTACAATTATTTTTAATTTTACCACTATTTTCAAAGTGATGAATAAACTAATAATTTTTCGCCCTGTTCACTTTCGCTTTTAAACTTTTTGCGTACCGAATCTCCTAAATGACTAATTCATTGTACTTATTGCACTCATTGTTACATTCTAAAACTGGTATAATCACAACTAACCTGTTATAAAACTTCTTCTAATGCTAGTGCTAAAACGTAGATGTCACTAATTTCATAAAATGTCATTAATATTCTCAACCTTTGAGCAATTTTGCCTGAATAAATGTCTCACCCACGCCAAGCAGTAGACGAGGTCGTAACAATATGTAATAGTGTGCAGGTTCATTGGGACCAAGAGTAGACAGATTTGAGTTGTGCAGTATTACTCGAAACTGGAAACGAATTGGAAAAATAATAAAAATTATAAAATATAATAAAAAACCAAATATTAATATCAATTCTTTCATTTCCTTCGAATCATCACGCACAATTGGTGGCCAAGACGTGCATGGCTATGTATACAGTGAAACGTAATTTAGTGTGGTGTAACAATTAACTTGTGTGAAGCTTAATTCGGAATAGCATACTTTTCATGGTGAATACAATCCAATTTTGGTTGAGCACATTTTTGCAAGCATCTGTATATTTTGAGTCAATTGTAAATACCATGACGGAAGAAAATAAAACTATCCACAGAGTATCCGTACAATAACAACGATTATGGAAAAATGAGATCGAAATATGGTTTCAGCAGGTCTGTAGGTGGAAGCTCAATTTATACTCAGCTATACTAGAGAGAATGATACCAAATTTTATTCACTGATAACAGCTGATAAATACCAGTATATTATTGTTATGATCTCGCCTATTGGTTTGTTGGGCAATTAATTCGGCATGGGCGAGACATTTATTCAACAAAAATTGCTCATTCAACATTAAGTAACATTTTTTGTGAGACTGGTGACATCTGGGATTGAGTAACAGTAGTTTTATAACAGTTTTGTTGTGTATCAGTTTATACTAGCGCCGAGAATATCACTTAGTATGAATACAGGCGAATCTAGAATATTCGATCGGTTTATAAATACGGGAGTAACGGGAAAATAATAAGTGGTGTAAAGTGAAAATAGTGGTGTAATTTAAATTTGTAAATAGTGTATTAGGTGAATTAATAATTAATTGTGGAAATTATTTGTTGTTGTGATTTAGTGATGGCAAAATAAGAGTGGGACAATTATACTCGGACAGAATATTTCGGGAATATTCCGGAAGTGTCTAAATTACGAGATTTGGCATTGTAACCGTCAGATTATATAACGATATTTATAAGCTAGTGATAGGAACCGGATTTGACAGGGCAAATTGGTGACAGCGATGGAATTGTGAATATCAAAAGGTTAAAGTTTAGACGATTTGACGGATAAAAGTGCAGTTGTTGAAATAATTCTCGAACTATCCGGAAAAATGGATATGACACAATTATTGACTGTTATAACTCAAATGTTTTATCAACATTGACAACAAATCAGTCTGGGTAGTTTTCCTTTTAATGTTTTCAAATTCTCGAATCTATTGGCTAGTTGTTTTAGCCCATTTAAAAAATGCTTCTGCATTTGATTTGTTACCATCATATTCGTTGCTGAGACTAGCTCTGGAAAAGAGCCTTAATTAATTCTTCCATTGATTTCCGTATAATTGCGACACCAATAATCATTTTTATTCGATCACTTCGCCAATTACAAAACTGTTATAATTCTGCATTTTCTTGCATTGTATTATTAACGATGGCGCATGTCCATACATCATCGTGAGCATAATTTATATATTCATGGTTCATCACGAAATTCGAATTATTATGTATATCTGCAAATAATGGTAATTTGTCTGAAGTTTGAGGTTAAAGTTAATAAAACTGTAAAAAATAATATTATTAAGTTGTTATATCTAAGTCTCGTCTTGTACGAACGTGGAAAAGATTAGAAATTCGATACGGGTGTGATTTTTGTCATAGGTTACGTTTCGAGGTTTAAAATAATTATTAGGTTAGGAGTAGATTAGGAAACTAAATAAGACGCAAATTTTCGTTTTAATAATTTTATTAATTTTTATTCTTCTAAATGGATGTCTCTTCTATGTGAGTCGATTGCCTAGGACAATGTATAAATTCTACTAATTGTGTGCCTTTTTCACAATCATCCAACTTCCGATCATGCTCATCATCTTGGTATAATGATTTCCATAGACGGTCAATCGAGTCAAACAGACGGTACCAAAATTCTTCAAGCCAAAATAATTGAGTATGAATTTTAAATGAAAATTCTTCCATTTGCTGATAATCTTATATAATTGACGATATTTAGCTTATTTGAAATAATAAACACGAAGAATTCTACAAAGAAAAGAAAATAAAGTTATATTTTTTGGTTGCTTAAAAATCAATCAAATATCTGCCTGTACATACAGTACGTTTCATAACTATATATCCAATCGTTTTTTTTGTTGAAAAAATTATTAACACAGGAAAACAATGTATCAGAAAAATGCGGCTCAATAAATAACGATTAAATGTAATTGTTTCTCCTAAATAATACTTACAATGAGGCCAATACGAGGGTAATTCAGCACAATGCTTAGAGTGTTTCAATCAAGTGCCGAAAAAATAGTTTACTTTAAAAACATATACATGTGACCCACAGGCGGCTAATATTCTGCAAACAATGATTTTGCACTTCATCTCGTGTGTACTGGAGCATGATCTTGCTGGAAAATTCAGCTCTCTTCTTGATTTATGTATGCAAAAAAGACATACGGTGGTTTCTAGGACGTCAACACATATTCTCCCTGTTCATTTTAGTGGCTAGAAAGGCTAAGGCGAGGGTGCCCACTGCAGAGAAAGCCCCTCATACCATTAAACTACCACCTTCAATGTTCCGCTAGAAAAGTACTTTGGCTCTTTTCTGAGATCCCTGCAATAATATTGAATACCATCTGACTCATCTAATATTTTATTTTTTTTTTGATAAAAGGATAACAAGATCAACCAGTCACGACTCATATTTGTCGTAACAAAGTCAAGACAATAGCTTTGGTACTAACATCAATTTTATGTGTTTTAGATGTTCAGCATCTTTCATAGCTCGACAGATTGTACTTCGAGATACATTAAATTTAAGCTCGCTTCCGAAACTTAATACTTTTACAAGAATTACTCGTGGCCTTAATCAAGCCACGTTGGTCCTCCGGTTTTGTTGTTGCAATAAGTAATTGGATCATTAAAAAATTAGCAACGGTATTATTCTAATCTTCGCACGATTTGTCTAAACAAAGACCTTCTTCGATAAGGGCTTGAATTTTACCTTTTCCATCTCTGATAAGTACTTTCCACGTGACATTGCTTTTCTATTGTACAACACGTATCTATTCGAAAGATTAATTAATACTAAATTGTTTTAAAATGCATAAGCCTGGGTCGCGAGACAAATTATCAAAAGGCTACTGTGGTTATATATAGTTATGAAACAAAGGAATTTTGAGAATTTTTTTTTTTTTTTCGAGAAATCATTGAAGTAAGTAACGGGTTTTTTTCATAAAACAGTAGGTCCGAACTTATTTAATTTTTTGCATTAAAAATTTTTAATTTTCTTTATCAGTTATTAAAAAAAAAAGAAAAAGCGATTGGACATATAGCTATGAAACGCACTGTATTAGTCGTTTTATTTTGGGCTACAAATCATGCACACAACAAAAATCTAGGTCAAACTTTCAAATTTATGCATTGGTTGGATTCTTGTAGATTGCAGACATTTGTATGTTGTTTTAAATAATTTTGGGATTTCGTACAGTGAGTAAATTGAATGAAATTTACTGCAAAACGACCAACCCCTTCAATATTTTGTATACAAGACATTAATAGTCGATGTTTTAAAATATCGTTGCGATTAGGAAATTCTAATTTGAATGTTGCGGATTCATAAAAATACACGGATGAAATTACTTAATTAATTTTGTATAACAACCAGCGAAATAGGCCTTCCTTGTATAAATGGGCCTTTCTATATTACCCAAAAATGTATTATTACCTTGGTATTGAGAAAATTATGGGCGAAACTAATCGTGTGTGAAGGTTTGAAAATATCATATTGAGGAAGTGGCACTGTGTGACCCTTTCACCATTTAAAGTCTAGACCGCATTAAAGTTTAATTACAAATTCAAAAATATCCAAAATCAATAAAAGACCTTCAACATTTGATGAAATTAAAGCACCTTGAACTCTATTTCGCTATGATAGAGATATGAAGTAATATACCTCACTGCGGTATTACAGTTCAAGCAAACACCCCTGATTAATCATCACATTACTCAAATCTATAATTCCAAATACAAAAACAAAATCACCACAAAACGAGTGAAAGAATCGCACGGCGCATATTTAGTATGCATATCGCAATCGGCTGATAGATTTACAATGAAAATTTAAATTGCGATCTCTTTACAAACAAAATATAAATCATGTATGCACTCTCAGCACACTCGTATGTCAATCCCCTCGTCTAATTTATGTACCTTCACCTAAAGAGACGAGTTGTGTGCCTGTACTTTCCAAAGCGACATGAATATTTATGTGACTATGTTCGTACATAAAATCGCAGATAAAGCGCGATTTTTAATTATAATCGTTTTGTAATTGATTGTAATTATCGCGCGCGCTATAAATATACAATTAGGTTTTACATAACAAGTGTGTTACAGTCATACAGTTGGCAAACAATCTTAAGAACGTTAATACTCCTATCTAAATTGCAAAAGCATTAGCACGTTGGAGAGTCAAATAAAGGTTTTTTAATGAATCGCACTAAATTAATATTTTAGTTAACCAAGCCACCTAATGTGTTTGTTATTTTAAATATTCGAGTTGTGTTTTGATGATGCGCCCAGTGACTTATTCGAAACATTAGGTTCTTTCAACATGTCTATATACAAAACTTGTTTATATATAAACATAAACATGGACATCCCCATTGCATTTCAAGCGATAAGCAACAGAGCAAGCTGCGCCTTAAACAAAGGTTTGCAGCTGAGGAAGGAAAAGAAGCATGGTAAGTAAACGACAAAGCAAAGGTGATAGCCCTTCACGCCTTCATGACACAATGGTCACCACGCAATAGATGCATAAGTTTCGCATAGGTAAAACTAGTAACTTGTAGATAAAGCACAATATTAATCCACAGGAAGTGTCAAAAGCTCTGCGACATTGATTAAATAGCAATCGAGTTTTGAAGTTTGTATCTAAAATGGGAATTTCAAGATAATTTAGAATTCAAAATATCTTCAAGATGCTTAAACCGATCTGATTTAGGTATTTCTGCGTTTACTGAATACCACTAGAAGAGTTTTAGGTACATTTACATGAAGACTCCACCGTATGGAGGGTATATTGCATCCCCTCAGATACAACTTTCCAATGTTTCCCTGACACAGTAATAAACAAAAGTACACCACACACTCCGGTTTAAGTAAAAGTTCATCAATAGCCAAAAGCCAGAGCAGTCCAGTGGCCAGCCTTTATATTTTATCACTGTTTCAATCAAATTGGTAAAGGTGTTTTAATACTAGACCTAGTACACAAATTTTTGTTGTCCATTTCAAAAAGTTCGATTAAAGGCTTAATGACAGTTTTGTGTAGAAAATCCACTACAATCTGTCTTTACGCGCTTGGAATGAAACCAAAGACGATGTCACGCAACATTTGAATTGGGTAGCACATGGTCTTTAATTATAGAATAGTCACACTGCAAATTGGAGGGAAATAATGTGTAATGTAATTCCAAGAAGAACAAACTCTAGCTAATCTTATCTTTAAGACACCAAGCTGCCTGGGAACTCAATGTTCAGCTTTCAAGCTGAGCTCTCAGCTTTGACTCATTGTATACTCAAAGCTTAATGCTTTATAGTTATATTACAACCAACAATTTACAGGCATGTGGATGCCAGCCCACTCTGAGTTTGAAGGTAACGAGATTGCAGATTCTCGGTGGCTAAAACGGGCTACGCTCTTCTCAAGATATTATACCTATTATACCTATTATTCTTGTATCATTTAATAATGGTAAAAGGTAATCAAACATGTTTTTCTACATTTGTTAAGGCTGAGTAAACATGTTAAAAAAATGGATGACATAAATTAATACAAATAAATGACATGCGGCTGGCTCCGACGATGTGATGACTGCTTAGAGGAAAACGATGATAGTATTTATTATGTATGTACAGCAATCTCGCTTTTAAGGACCAGATTTCACTTATTTATTTCCAACTTAATTCATGTTAATCAATTGACATCCTTACCCTGGCGCTACGCATTCAAGTAACTCCTCAGTACTTTGCGCCTCGATTTCCTCCTAATTGTATCACTAAATAATTCAACAAATCAGTTTTAAGATATTATAATAATTGAAATATTTTTGTTGTTACTACGCTAAACTGTTCCGTTCTATTTGGACCATATTCCAGAACTCCAAAAATCAGGTTAGAATTACATTGTCATCCATCATACCAAATTTCAACATAATTTGTTAAGATATTACCTGGTTCAGTTCCAGTTGGCCATATTCCAGAAGTTCTTCTAAAAATCATTTTAGAAAATTTCCATTCATCATTTCCATCCAACATACAAATTTTCATGATAATCTGTTAAGATAAAACCTAGTTCCGTCCCAGTAAGCCATATACCAGAATTTCTTTCTATTTTTATCTCCTTCCACCTTACCAAATTTTTAGCATAAACCCATTATCATTATACCAAATGTTATGAACAAAATGGCAAGTCACAGTTTATATTGTACCTTGGCAACAGGCGTAGTTCTACGTCATAATGTATTTGATTGTTGCCATTTTTGTTCATTTGAAATCAACAGGTTTCTTAATTACTCAGCCCCAGCATAAGCCAGGAGTTAAATGAAAGAAAACAAAACGAATTTCGTTAAAATCGGTCCAGTAGTTTTTCAGATCATCGAAAACAAACCTTCCAACAGGAAACAGATGTATTGAGGGTACAAATAAGTTTTGAGATATTTTTTATAACTTCGAAGCTTTATTCAGAGAAATTAGAACAATGTATTTTATTCAAAGTATTGTCCATCGTTAGCTAGAACTTTCCCCCATCTATCAGGCCGCATACGGATTTCGCGTCGACAAAAATTCCTCGTGTTTTGAGGCGATCCATGAATCGACCCAATTTAAGGCTCCTTCGTATGCAGTGAAGTGCTGCACTAACAGGTCATGAGTCATCGACCGGAACAAGTAGTAATCGGAAGAAGCAATGTCTGGTGAATACGGCGGGTGGAATAAGACATTCCATTGAAGCACCTCCAAAGTTTCCTTTTAACATGTGGCCGAGCATTGTCGTGCTGAAAGATGACTTTGTCATGTATTTTGGCATATTGTGGCCGTTTGAGCTTCAATGCTCGGCATAATTGCATCAATTGTTGTTCACAATGTTCTCCAGTGATGGTCTCGTTAGGCTGGAGTAGCTCATGGTAGATCACTCCGAACTGATTCCACCAGACGGGCAGCATTAGCTTTTTGCCATGAATATTCAGTTTGACGGTTGAAGTTAGTACATGACCGGGCCCTCCTCACGATTTCGTGCCTCGCCACGATTCGATGCAGAAAACCCTTTCCGATTTTATCTTTGGAGCAGTTGTTCGCACGTCAAAAAACGGCGTTCGACGTCTCTTGGCTTGAGTTCATACAGAACCCTATTTCCTTGTTTTGCACCATACCTATGATCTTCAGACGGTTTTGAATCGCTTCTTGAGTCACTCCCAAAGTTTCACTGGTGTCAAAATCGCCACTTTTAAAACGGCGGAACCTGTACTCATGTGTTTTTATTGATGGAGCAATGGAGCATGTTCCTCATATGCTTCACACAGCAATCGATGTCCATCAGCTGCAATTTTCTTCAAAATAAAACAAAAAAGCAGTGCTTCCCGCAAATTGTGTTTTGTTGGCACAAAGGTTGACATGATTAGAGTACAAGAAAAATATGTTGTTAATACTTCAACGAAATGAAACATACTTATTTTTATAGGGAAATGATGACGCTTTAACATGAATATTGTTACGAGATGAGATTTAATACTAGTTATGCCATCTTTTGTAAATCCCTCAAAAATTATTTGTACCCCCAATATAGCCCTTATTAAATCATTAGCATTGCTCGATGGCTTTGACAATACTACTGGTAAATTCAACTAAATTTGTTGCGAAAGATTTTCCTGAAAAACCCATATTTGCAACTGGAGAGCCGGCAGAGCGTAATAGCTTCTGCGCTTTGGTTGTAATACTGTAGCATTAAACATCATTTCTCTTCCTTGTCTTGAAGATAGGCTGTATTTTCCAAATTTTTCATTTAGTAGTTAATTAGTATATTGGATATAAATTGATGAACACGGAAGATTACAATACGAATGTGAAAGTTGAAGCTAAGGAATAAGGAGCTTTCACACAAGTTATTTTTACGATATTTTTCTGATGAATGGTTCTGCATGCTTTTTCAAAACAAACTATGGTATCCCGACCAAACCACCACCGTCTTACAAGTGGTTTATTGCTGCTAATAATTCGTCTTCACCAATAGTAGGAATTATTTTTGATTAGGCTGGCGTTGTAATCAATGCGGAACTGTCGCTGAAAAAATGTCGAGAACATGTTGCAATTTTCATGCCTGATATTTAATTTAATCTTTCAAATAGGTATAGATGTTGATGTATGGTATTAATTTATCAATTTCAGGTTTGCTTGTTTTAATTTTTTCATACACCTTGGTTTTCAAATCTTTTAAATTAATTAGAACATCGTCATGCCATGGAGGATTATTTTCGGTTTCAATATGTGTTATTGGTTAGATCAAAGCTATATTGGCATTGAATTGATCGCTCCACTTAATATTGTGCAAGTTGAAATGGTTTACATAAATTTTTCTAAAGTTGCCCGACACGGTGTAGCTAATGTGGCAGTAGCTATTTTGTATTTCCATAGGTGTATACAACATTTGAAATGAAAGGTAATAATGATTCTGTTGCAATGAGAATATTTGGCTCTTTGGTAAACACTAACTCAAAGTTAATTTGATTTAGATTACAACTAAGCATTGAGTCAAGAAACCAGTCGTGAGATTCTGTATTAAATGGTAGATAGTAATTTACTTTATCATCGATATAGGTACCGGGTGACATTTTTAAGCTGAAACTTTCAAATATCTCGGAAAATAAGCACTCTACGAAAAAAAAGTTCCATTATCAAAATTTAATCATTCCGTGGGGGACATACATTAGTGCTAAAATTAGTACCCTCCTCCCCTTCTTGTAAGTGGGCCCCGCCCCACTACTCTTGAAATTGAAATAGGTACCCCTATTTTTTATTGCAGATTCGGATTCTACGGCTTCAATTATCGATAAATATCGATAATTAAAATATTCGCACGGGAAAAGAAAAGAAGAAATGAAAAAGGACAGTCGGGTTTTAAAGTTCAAGAGACACAGTCTCACATTTGCATACACGAGTGTAAGTGAAGAAAAAAGTAAAAACCAGAAGTGCCGAACAATCATCCAAAATTGAAGTCGTGGACTTGTGTTAAAAATCTAATAAATTATAAATTAATAAAATTTTAATAAATCATAAATTAATATTTATATAATACAAATATAGTGAGTGTTATCATTTAATAAATTAAACCCGCTATCCTCACTATAGGTTAGTCAACAAAATAACGTGACTATTCGGGTCACGCTTTTCAATCTGTTCTAAACGCGCAGAAGATAACATCACAACCTGCAATTACGTTATTTGACTGTGGTTGATGTAAATCTTTCAAGTTTTCACAGAAACCAACAAACATACATCTCTCTGATTTTGGACTCAATTTCTCTATTGATTCGCCACATAAACCATTGATGCACATTCAAAAACCCGTAAATATTTAAGGTTGAGTTTTCATCCCGTCCAGATTTCTTCGGGTCTTAACTCGCTTTTAATACTTTGTGTTCCCTTCTGTCCAGAACTCGTTAAATAATCCAGCATCATAAACATACATCTCACTTTCTCAACAATTATCTGATTCATTCTTTCGGTGATTTCATTTTGTTCTGGCGTATATGGAACTGTGGTCTGCAGACATATCCTACCTTCTCGCAAAATTTTGACATAAACCTGGTTAATGTATTCGCCTCGAATGTCGCTTCACAAACATTTTATAGTCTTCCCGATTTGGTTCTGCGGCTTCGGATTTTGATTTTAACAAAAAAAAACAATTTTTGAGAAAAATCGTCAATTAATGTTACAAAATAACAATTTCCTCATATCGAGTCTATCTGCATAGGGTCATACAAATATGAATGGACAAGTTTCAGAAGTTTTTTGGTATGGATTTTGCCTAATACTATCACATCAACCTCAGCACATCCAGCCGTAGTTACTTCCAGTTTTAAGTCATTTGCAACCCCAACATCACTATACACGGCATCAGTGACCTCTGTGAGCCAATCGTTTTTTATGGTCATATGCGTCGAAGATCCGGAATCCACCGTCCAATGGTTGTGGTTGATAGCATTTGCTGAAAATGTTGTGTATAGCAAACTTTGTGCATTCGGTATTTCTTGGATAACACTTTAATTTTGGGTTGGGCATATTTTTGCAAAGTACCCTTAGTTGCTACAACTGAAGTAATGTGGACCAGCAGATTGATTCTGTTTACTTTAGGCAAAGTTGTTTTCACATCTTGCAATAATTTTGTTTTAATGGAATCTCCACTAATTTTTTCCCCAAATTCTCAATTCCCATAATTATTGGCTTATATTCCTCTTATAAACCTGCTAAAAGAATTATACCTATCTGTTCCTTTGACATATTTAATTTAATGGAATTTAATGAAAGGGTTGTGCTGATTATGGTTCCCATGGATTCCTCCACAATTATTACAGCTTTCTAACTATGTCGAAATTAATGAGCGCAATCGGTTCTCCGGTTATCAAAAGACAATCGAAAACTTCTTTCAGCTCTAAATAGGTTTAAGCTGCGAATTTCCACGTATCGTAATTCTCATGACCTTTCAATTTCTCGATTGATACCAAACTATTAGTCGCCGTCTTGTCATAATTCTTTCACCACAATATGCAGATATTGTACGCCAATATAATTGAAAACTCCCGGTTTATAATCTTATTTGCGGAATACAAATGGTTTGCTTTAACTTTATATTATTATTATAATATAAAGGAAGGGGAGAGAGGGGGTTTCCAAAACCTGATGAAATATTTAAGAAAGAACAAAATAAAACGAGTGTCAGTCGTTGAGAAAATCCAATCTCAGCAAGAAAGTCATTGACGACACACTAATGACTCATCAGCAACAGTCAAGCATGACACGTATATAGATATTTATCAGCAAATCGAACTAATTTTCGTTTGGGACACGTATGAGTAGAATCGTTTATGGCATGTCTGAGATAAATCGAATGTGAGAAGTCATAGACGAATTAATGTGACATGTCTGAGATGAATAATGTCTGAAATGAATCGTATATGATGTCTGAGATAAATTTAAGTATATATATGAGCGTATTTAGTAAAAATATTTAATTTAAATGAAGAATATTTCTAATTTAAATAAATATGCAATAATATATCTACGCTGCTGCCTTAAAATTATTTCATTCATCTTTCCGGCATGTCTTTTGAGTATTTCAAATGGTTAAACTTGCATTTTTATCGAATAAAAAATAAATAAATATTACTTGCTAATTTGACAAACAAAATTTAGACTCCGTATACAACAAATAAAAGTAATACAATGCTAAATTTTTAATTTCTCTCGATTATTTACCTACTCCATTTTATAAAGTACGTGACAGGATGATAATAAACATCGACTTGTCATACATAATTCGTTTAAGACATTGCCAGGAAAGAAGAAATGCAGTGTTACCAAATTAGCCCTTTCGAGGCTAGACTTAGCACTCTTAGTTTTATTTTAGCACCATAAAAAGTAGTTTTGCCCCAAAAGGCAATTTAGCTTTATCTCAATATTTTTAACACTAATTCTAGCACTTTCACAAATTCTATTGTAAAATAAGAATTTTATAACTGATTAATTAATTAGACTGTGTCCGAATTGTGTGATAAATATTTTCAGTACTAAATTTAAGAAAAAACTGAACGCACCCAAATTATCACAGTATTATATATTTTATCCGTATAATTTATACGAATAAAAATTGTCGTATGCACTTATGTTTAATGAATTAAAATGATTAGAAGCTGTTTAAATTAAACGATCTGGTATATAATACTCAATAGGAATATTGTATTTTGCCTTATAAAATTAATTCGACCCAAAGTTAAAATAAAATAAATAAAATAGTGTTTATGAATTTTAATCCTTTTATTGATTAATAAAATTTCGATTTTTTAGTAAAAGTATAATTGATTTAACAATAATTTTCATTTTTTATCTAATTTATTCTTTATAATTTCGTACAGTTATCAAATACTCCCCTTAAAATTTCGCTATAAAATAAAAATAATCTATCTTTGTCACACTAATCGTGTATTTTTCTTGTCTCTTTTTGATATTTTCCAAAAATTGTATGCTTTGGTATGGAATTCCGCCTGGTACAACAAAAACAGATACATTTTAATGTCATTTTACGTGTTACAAGTTGGACCAAACATTTTGGGAATTGATGTTCGAAATGGCATAAAACTTTAATTTACTTTATGTATTATTAATAAATATTATTATACATTGCTTTGAATTAATTATTTTCTAGATTTAATTATTTTTAAAATTTTAAAGTTGTGAAATAAACTGTTGAACTTGGAAAAAATAAATTTAACTTTAATTTTACATTTTAATTGAAACTTTTAAGTAAGCCATTTCCTAATTTTCAACAAATGATTTTTATATTTTTGGAGTTGTTTAATTTTAAAGATTGAGTGAGTAGTGAAATTTATTCCCGTCGTAATAAGGAGGCAAGGTGTATTATTTTTACTTAATTACACTGCCCTCTAGTTGTCGACTTAGATTGAAGTCTCGGCAAAAAATTAATGTTGTCAGGTTGTCTCAGGCCCTGTTCCTGAATACGATACGAAAACGAAAATACAATATTCATATTTGAATTGAATCAGGTTCGTACGATTCTTATTTAAAATTGAATAGGAATCTTGTACTTCCGTTTTCGTATCGTATTCAGGAATAGAGCCCCCCAGTACTCAAGAAGGCATTGGACCAATTTTCGGTCCAACCAAATTGGATGTTGTATACACACTATCAAATTTACCATCCAATTTCCACTTTCCAATTTCCATTTTTTGTGTCTCCCTAATTTGTTTGTTTTCAATGCATTTTTTACGTGAGTGACGAAATATCGTCCAATATTACTACACACCATCCAATTTGGTTGGATGGGTTTTCCTTCCTAGCGAAGAAATAGAAACATATTGGGTATAATTTAATATTCAAGCAGTCTTCACGGAACGACATTATAACGTTGGATTATTTTTTACCAACTTGAACATAAATAGTTACACGGGAGATTTGCTCAAAAAAAACGTTTACGGCTGTAATGCGAGTCATATCTTTTCTATTGTTTTGTAGTTGTTGTTGTTGTTAACTTTCAATTTCTGCTTAGTTTGCGATTAGTTGGGGCTTTATTTAATTTTGTCGAATAAACGTATTACATAAACGTATTACGGATTACATACACAATATTCGGTTTTATATATAACACAATTTATAAATATCAAAGAAAGTCTAACAGTTGTGGCAAAATAAAATTTTTGGTTCTCACCCGAATTGTTTTACTTAAGTGCATTCAATTTTAATCAATTCATTTATTTCATCAATCTATTTAATCCATTTATTTTATGTATATACTTTTCTTTAACAAACAATATGAGTCAATTATTTAAGGCGGTAAACCGACAAATTCATTGGAAAAATGTCATAAATAAACAACAACAACAAATATATGAGCACAAGTGTTTCTCATATTTCAGTTTATTTTTGTTACTATGTTGGTACGACCAAGATTATTTGCTCAAAAGATGGAAATTTTTCAACTAAACCTGGATTAAATTGGGCGGGGCTTAGTTGAATATAAATATTTGATTGGCTAAAGAGTTGGATTAAAAATATTCCCGCTCGGCGAAGGCGCCTTCAAATGCATGTTGACAAATTTCCAACTGGGCCCAAGTATAACAAAACGGAAAAAAATATTAATGTACTAGATTTTCGAAAATAGCCCATGGTAACTTTTGGGTAATTTTAATATTTTTAATGTTGGTACTTACTTTAACAAAAGTTACTCAAGTTACCCTGGTTAAACAAAAAGTAAGATTACACTTCGCGAGTGAATATTTTTATTCAGCAAAATTCAATGGCGTATTTTGGGCAGATACAACATTTTTGTAACTTTTTTGTACAATTTGTACTTTAAAAGTTTGTAATATAATTTATATGATACTTCTAATTTAATATAAAGACAGAAACAACAACTACAAAAACTAAATTAACCTAAAGTTACTCTACATGTTCGGAAAAAGATTTGGTATTTATTGTCAGCAACAGCAAGTTACTCAAAAGTAACCATAGGCTACTTCCGAAAACGGATATTATAGGAACATACTTCATACAAATAATTACTTATTAGATGTTACAATTTCAACAAGATGTTCTTTAAATTCCTCCTTTATTCTGATTGTTGATATTTACAATGTAGACCTTTCTAGGGTTTTTACAGTTTTTCAGAGGGAATAATCATAATCTCAATCCAATTTACCAGACAAGTGGTGCAGTGGTTAAAGCTTCGGCACTTGGACCGGCGGGGAGGTACTCGGTTCGAATCCCACCAGAGGCTGTGTGGATGCGAAGCGTATTTTCGTCAACGATTACGATCGGTGATGTGTTAATAAACACAACTAAGCCCCTTCTGTTGGAGTGCAGAAATCAGCGCCGACCCACCGTCCATGTCAGTGTACAGATACAGATTGACATGGAGTTTGTAATGTGCAGGTGGTATACTGTAATTGAGGGTGGTGTTGTGCGTGAATGAAATGGGAGTATTAATTAACCTTCAAAGAACATTAAATCCATTGGACAGTTAATACTTTCTTTAAAAAAAACTATAGTTAATTAACCTTCAAAGAACAATAAATGCATTGGACAGTTAATACTTTCTTTAAAAAAAACTATAGTTAATTTCTTAATTGGCAGTGTCTTGTAAAATAAAAAAATTATTTTGTTATGAGCTCGGTAACAACCGTACGAATTATGAAAAATCGTAATTTTTGAACGAAAATTGTATCTCTTTCATTCGACTCCGACTGTTGATAAATGTATTTAAGACTGATACCAAAGAGCGACCCTGATAGACCTCCTTCTTTACTTTTACAAAATTTCAAGCTCTATTTAAACTATCAGCAATCGCAATATAAACCATAAACAAAATCTTGTCTCATCCATTACAAGTTTTACGTATATCTCAATTAGCATTTCGTCTAATTTTGGCACAAATTCAATCGCCGTTGGGTCCTTTGACGATACAAATGTGACAAGAACATCACCATCACCACTAAGAATGCGAAATGTATTATACAGTTATCGCAGATAAATTTTGGATGTGATAGAATTATAAAACATTCAGATTCACTAGTCGCATCGCGTCATCATAATTTAAACGACACAGGGTTTAATGCCAAATTGTAAACGTCCACTAATTTTATTTTACATTATACATACATACTCAGATTCTCGACTCGCGACGATTCCCCAAACATGTGTAAAACGCCAACAGCAAAGTACACATACAGTTACTAGCTAGTAAATGAATTTCAATACCCGATGAATTAATTATAACCCGCGTATTTCATTCGATCAAATTATAACTAAATCGACCGCACACCGCACTGTCACTCAGTTGTCATAAATAGAAATGCAATTTCCGAATAAAAGTGTTCGTATCTCGATAGCGCACTACTACATACTGGGCTATCTCGAGAGTGTATTGCTTGCGCGTACACATTCTTATCAGTCATTCAATATATGAAGTAAACAAAATACAAAAACTGTATAAATCTTACGAAAATTTGATATACTTCTCAGTCGTTCAATTTTAATACAGTTTGCAATATCACAGCACACAAACCGCTAAAAAAATGGTTCAACTAAGTTTTAAGGGCCTAATGGCACCCGTATTCACACCAATTAATAACGATAAGTGAGTATTTTACCATAAAATACCGTAAATAATTTATTAATAATATGATGTTTGTTAAATTTAGAACACAATCGGTCAATTACGATATAATCGATAAATATGCAGCCTATCTAAAGCAAAAAAAAATTCCCGGTGTTCTAGTGAATGGCACATCAGGTGAAGGCATGTCACTTAATGTAGCCGAACGTAAAAAACTCACCGAGCTATGGTCGGTAGCCTGTAAAAAATATGAGATTGAAATGATGGTGCAAGTTGGTGGATGCCCACTACCCGATGTAATCGAGCTTACCAAACACGCTGAAGAATTAAAAGTTGGCTCAATTTTATGCCTACCCGAGCTATATTTCAAACCAAGATCGGAAGAGAAGCTAGTGGAATATTTTCAAGTGCTTTCGGAATATTGTCCAAATACTCCTCTCTTGTATTATCATATACCGATGTTCACGGGGCTTGATTGTAAGTACACTTCCTAGATTAAAAACAAAAAGAAAATTATTAATCTCAAGTAATTCATAATTCTGTGAAAACGCTTTGTTTAAAAAAACCTCGTTACAATTTGTTTTTGTTTTTAATTGGCCGCGAGCCAAAGTATACACTTTATTGTTTACTATGTAGTGCAGATTAACCGGAATGGTAGTAAATTTTACGTTGCTATGACTGGGCAATGATAAATTTCGCAATGAATTTGCACATAAAAATTAAATTTACATCGTACTGTCCGAAATGTAATCGAATAGCTGTTTAAATGAGAATCCAAACGACCAAATTAATAAAATGCATGTTCAAACCATTATTAACCCATGTTCTTGCTTGAAAGCAAAAGATTTCAAATAATTTGGTTAACATTATCCATATTTTCCAATTAATAAATAACACACGAATTTTATTAAGTACTCAACTAAACGTAAAATAAACAAGTGTTCTGATAATCTATCTCCCAATCATTGAATATTATACTGCTCCACTTGTCCCCGCATGATTAGCGAATATTTTTTATTATTAATCTTTATTTTATGATGACAACCTAGCAGAGAATTTTATCTTATCTAAAACATGATTTGCCCAGGTTGCTGGTTGTTAAGCCGCTTAATTTATTATTGTGGAAGCATGTACTCGTATAACCTTGACACTAACTCATTAACTTGTATCTTTCTCGATTCCAGTGAATATGCCACGATTTATTGATTTGGCCGGCAAAAAGATATCCAATTTTGCCGGCATTAAGTACACATCGAACAATTTGGAGGCTGGTGCAGGTTGCTTAAAATATGGCCAATCGGTATTTTTAGGCTCTGATACAACACTTTGCGGTGCGTTAGCATTAGGTTTCGATTCATTAATTATGACAACTCTCAATATATGCCCAGAGTTATCGATTGATATTTGTAAACATATGCAAGACGGACAGGTTGAAAAGGCCCGAGAATTGCAACGAACTTTAACCGCACGCGTTGAATTTATTCTACAATATGGTAAGTGTAGAGCATAAATGTTTTACATTCATTGTTGCCATTGACTTCAGTAATGAAATTAATATTTTGATTCTAGGCGACTGGGTCACCGCAATGAAAAGAGCTTTCAACGAATTAAATATTGGTCTTGATATGGGCCCAGTACGAAAACCACTTTAAAATAAAAAGTTAATATAAATTGTATACTTAACTAGATAGATAATAAAAGTCAGCATTTAATATTTTATATTTGTTTTTACAATTTAGTATCAAACACCATAAAGAGTAGATAATAACAGTAGGTATAGATGATAAAAATTATATCAATGGCAAGGCACAGTGATCACATAATGTAGAAGAAATATATTTCTGTTTCGTATCTACAATTTGCTTTGTACCCCCTTAACTTCAGCCACTCGTTCCAACAAACTTCGCATTTCTCTAAAGCATTCAGCCAACACACCGCCGAATGTTGCGGCATCAGTCTCTTTACACGTTTTCATCGATGAAATACCAAAGAACATATCATTTTCTCGAGGATTATAACAACAACCATAGCCATCTTCAGTTAAGGTACCATAGCACATGAATGATTCATATTTAGATGCGACTTGACTAGTGGATAAACGCATGTGAAGACTTCGCACATATCCAGGATCACTATAAATCGGATGAAGTGGAATATTATTTTCATTAGCTGAGTGTTTCAGTGCAAAGAAATGCCGATCAACACCTTGTCCCTGTAGCGCTAATGCTGTATAATCTTTATGTGCTTGAATAGCATTACGCAAAAGCTTGACACGTTCGGCATCAGACGTTGGCTGAAGCATAGATTTGGCGAATGCTACCGATTCAGTGGAACATGATCGAATCGTTTCGGTGCGACCGTGTATATAAAGTCGAGTATGGGCTGATTCATAATGAGCTCCAGGTGTTTTGTGTAGCCGATAGAACGCGTATTGAATTGCCATTTGAATATAGCTATCGGGGCTAAGTTTTTGTGTTTTAATGAAACCCTTACCGTAATCGGTGAAATGTAACACGTCCATGTCGAGATTGGCTGCAAGTCTGAATGAATTCAATTAGATTTTGGTATATTCGAAACTAAAAGAAATGAGTTACTTACATATCAATATTTTTCTTTGCGATATCTATATATGCCTGAATATCAGGTGTGATGTTGAATTCTAATTTGGTTGGAGGTACAGCGTTTCCAACTTTAGCAAGACGTGGTATTTTATCTCTGCAAAAATACGAAATTAGGAATCAAATTTGACATTCTACAAATTACTTACAATTCCGATAAGATGCGATCAATCATAATGGCAACTGGCTGCCCTTCAGCGGGTGTATGTTCATAAGTAACACCAGCAATTCCTGTTTGGCCGATCACAATCTGAATCGTTTTATCGAACCATCTATTGCCAGAGTTGCTAGTCGAACCACCACCCGTGATTAGTTGATGAGATGCAGCAACTGTATCGTAATCACCATTTTGATTGGGAACTAAACGATCGTCGATGGATACCGTAAATAGAGATGTTTGAATTTCACGAACGGATTTAAAATTGCGGGAATCTTTTATCAATGATTCATAAGCGATTGCATAATTATCACGTTGTTCTGTTGAGAGAATCCCAACCGGTTCTACAGTACCTTCAACTCTACTAATGCAATCACGGAATTGTTCAATAAGTTCATCAACACTGAGAATATCGTTACCCGATGGTCCTCCATAGACGGGAATCTTAAAAGCATTGTTTTTATAGAATAATCCTATGTGCTTTGAATTCGGATGATACTCGATTTTATCGATTTCGCGGGCCGGTATACGGCATGTACCAAAAATACGCTTATACTGTCCCATGTCCAATAGAGCTTTGCCCATTTTCTCCTGCGGAATTTTATCTTCATCCACCAGTTTTTTATATTGCAACGCAATGAACACCATTCGGGCGGCATAATCAATTTGATCGCTCAAATTTTTTATATTGAATTTTGGAAAAACAAGGCCAGGATTCGAATAAACGACCACCGGATCGCGATAAGCTAAATATGCATATTTCACCCACCACTCAGCCAACCAATCTTCACGTTTATTTGACCGTTCTATTAACAAATTTTGTAGTTTAGCTCCAACACCGTTTTCAAAATCTTTGCACAAATTTTTTGTGGTCAGGTACTCATCCTTGGTTAGGAATGATTCGGTTGTTTTCAAAAATCGTTTTAAGGTGTCTTCCAAATAAGGAACCGGATATCGTGGCAAACCGTCCGGATTTGTTGCCGACTTACAGTAATTATGTATTATCGCCGCATTGCGTATTGATTGCTCATTCCTTAATCGATTGATCAATGTTTTGGCTTTATTCTGTAAATAATTGATAAAAAATGCGTTATCAATTAATTTACAGCAAACATAATTTAATTTGATTATTATTCTAAGATTATAAAACTACGTTTCAATCCACAAACCTATTCAATGTTTACACTTTCATTCAACAAAATTTCATTCAATTGGGAAGTTGTACATGCAAAAGCAACAATCAACCACGTCCACAAATCTCTAGGTGGGAATCAACAAGTTAAAGACAGTTCACAAAATTGATTTCAGATACTCACGGCACTAATGCAAGAATTGCTGAAAATTCGTAACATGTTCTCCGAATCAGAACTGCAATAGAAAAACCCAAATAAAGTATAAAACTTAGTTGAATATAAATAAAAACTAATAATACACTAAAATTAAATTTACTTATTGCTTTGCACCATACTGTACAGTGTACTTTCGACTAACACTCGGTTTCTTAAGCAAGCAAACTGATTATACGAACTAAAACTTTTCTTTTCCGTGGTTTAACCCCACTTCTATATTTTATCATAAAATATGATGACGTACAACTCAGTATACAAAAAAAAACTTGACACAGAAACAATAGAAATTACAGCCGTGGTTAAGAAAAATTCAAATAATAACAAGCAACCTGTTGCAAATTGTGAAATAAATAATATAACCACGACTGTACGATAAGAACCCCCTTCCCGTTTGATAAAAAACACGAAACAAGATCAGAAAGTATTTTTAAGTTAAAAACAAAAAAAACAAAAGCAACTGGTATTTTTGGGTGGCTGCTTTTATGATGCCAAACCAAAGGAAAAGTAGTCTAGCAAGATTTTATGAAGGCCACAATGAAGCAATCGTGAACTGGATTTTAACGAACATATTACAATTCACTATACAAAAATTTCAACTTACCCTGTTTTAAGCTAAATTACTTCAATTTAAAAATTTTCATTTAATCAATACATAATGGTTGACATTTGAACCAATTTATAAAAAATTGGCATAAATATTAGACAATTCTAGCCTAACATTTCGCTTTGACTTGACATTCCTTCTTTATTTTGCATTTGGTGCAAGCACAGAAAGTACTATATATTAGCACTTTTAATGGTCTTTGCGTTGAAACGTAAAGTGCGTCGGCGTTTCACGCATAAAAACTTCAACGCCATAGATATAAGGCGGAATTCCATTACTGCAGCTTTTTTTATGCAGAAAACCAGAAAGAGATAAAATCAAAAACCCGTATGTGTGTGAGCGGAGCAACAGTAAAATTTTGTACTTATATTTTTTTGTTGTTGTTGCATTTTGGTTGCCATAAATATAAATAAAAAATACAAAACGAAGTATTTTTTATGACAATCAAAATGAAAAAATTCTCCCCACTCTCAGCAAATTTTAGTTTAGTAATATTTTTATGGTGAGCACTTGGCTCAGACATTTTATATGTTTGGAGGAGTGTGATATAAATCGCGTTTTCATGGTAAATTTATATTAATGTTCATATTAAAATATTTTACAATTTTTAATTTTTATTATTTACTCTGTATTACATAATTTGTATTATTTAGGTTGTGTTATAAATGCGGTCAAATATTCCCCTAACTTTTTTTTATAGGAAAACGTTTTTATAGTTTTAATTATTGAAAGGAAATAATTAAAAAACATAATAAAATGATGCCTACAAATAATATTCAGAATTTTAAGTAATTTGGAGATAGAAGTAAAATTAATTGAACAATAATTTTCATTTTTTAACTAATTTTTTGATTATAATTTCGTAGTTACAAATATTCCCGTTAAAATTTCGCTATAAAATAAAAATTATCTGTCTTTGTCGGATTTTTGATTTTATCTCTTTCTGTTTTTCTGCAAAAAAAAAAAGCCGCAGTAATGGAATTCCGCCTTAATGGATTCCGCCTCTACCCAATATGCAATGCCGATGGAATTCCGTTTACATTCGCACTCAAAAATCACACTCTTTCTATGGAAAGAAACATGTATAATACAAGGAAAACCATACTACTCGCCAAAGAAAAGTGTCACAAAAATTCTAGCGTGGGTGTGAATCCCGACTAAAACGAGAAAAAACAAATGGGAAAATAGGTGGAATTTGGCGTTTTTTCCACAGTTTTTTCCATACTGATTTCAGGCACTTTTATGCACGAAAAAACAGGAACGTGCTTGTACATATTTTTCAATTGGAATAATAATTTTTATTCTAAATAAAACAAAATTTTGCATTTATTATAAAAGAAATATTAATTTTTTATTGACACAGTTCACTGACACATTCTATACACTTAATATTACATTTTAAAACCCATCCATATTCATTCGTAAGCGCCATCAAATTTTACACGATAAGAAACGATAAGATCGGAAATTTCCATCATCTCACGACGACGCCATTTTAAAATTATTACCATTTTTACATCCAAATTTATTGATCACAAACACGAAATATAATTATTACACATATATACATAGTATGAAGTAAATATAAGTTATTTAAAGATTATTAACTAATTTAAATACACAAAAAACACAAGTTAACACAGTAAACAATAAAATCGCGGAAAACACAAAAATGTACGTGTTATCCTGTCAAGTGCTCTATTATACTGAAGGAAGAATACAAAACAATAATAACAAAACTAACAAAAAAAAAATTTTAAATTTCGCGAATGAAAGAGAAAGAAATTTATTTTTCTCTAAAATCGATATTTTTGGGTCTTCGATATTTTGTAGTACGGAATTTAGTGTGGAATTGGAACTGTTTTTTCCACACTGTGGAAAAATTGCATACTGGGTATGTGTTCGGTTAATAAAGATAGGAAAACCAAAAATAGTTATTTTGGTTCGTTTGTACAAATACAGTATTGTACGTAATACAGTTATAGATACAAAATTTTTATTGTGTAACAGTTCATTTTTTATGGCGAATTTTTTTACTTTTTTGATATACATCAAATTTTCGATGCTATCAAAGAACACGAAAAAAAATTGATGTGTTTCTGTCGTAGTGTGCGAGTACGAGAAAAGGAGGGAAAGCACATAAACAAAAAATTTACTTTAGTTACTAGTTGTGTTGACACTTAAATTTATATCAGAACAATTTTGCTAATTTATGGTTCTGCATAAAAAATGGAGATAATCGATTTATCCAATTATGATGTTGTTAAAGATGAAAATGGTTACATTCTGTTAGAAGATGGTTTTGTTAAAAAATCTAAGAAGTATGTATTTTAAAATATGTAAATATAGATTTCAAAATAAACATTATTCTCAATCAATTTATTTACAGCTGGTGTTATTGTTAAAGCTATATATGAAGATGTTCAAGGATTTTATAAAATAAAATTAATAGTGGTAGAGAGCATAGAGGAATAATTATTGAAAATGTTGACGCGGAATCTCAACCAGTGATGGAAGAATAATATTTACTAGAACAAGAAGTTGATGACTTACTATTCCAGTTGAAGATACAGAGAAAAGTAAATTGTACGAAATAGCACAGTCATAATTAGCTAAATCATTAATTTTTATTTTTGGGGGTTGGCGGCAACGTTAGGAAGTTGACAGATGAGCAGACAAAGTTCCTTTTAGATAAATATTGTGAACATTTTAAGAATGTGGGACCAATAAAAAAATTCCGAAACCCCTAAGCTATGTGGAACTTCATTGCTCAACAGATTAACGAAAAGTTTAAGGTTTCGTTTACTGTGCAAGTGAAGACACGCTACAGATGCATATTAAAATGGACAAAAAAGGCATTCGGCATATCTAAAACGAGTGGGTCAGTACTGATAGAAACTGGAACTTATACAACGAAAATTGGTTCGCACTCTTTCATAAAATTCAACATCACTCTAAAGGCACAACGGGGAAAAAATAATAGTAATTCAATTTTCATAGAGTCACCGGGTTCTTCAAGAGAATTTGATTCAGATTTTTGTACGCAGACCTCCGATGAGTCACACACAACAAAAAAAACGTGCGGTAAAAACACAAATACAATTATTATGTGATAAATTATTAGATAAAATAATATAGCAAACATGACAAATAGTTAGCTTTTCTGAAAGCTAAGAGTCTGAACTATGTTTCCATCAAAAAATATTAAGTGACGTAGAGTAATTGTTAAGAGTTAAATGGTACAGAAAAAAAAAATCTTAAAAATAGAATTCTAAAAGTTTTGTTTAAATTTGAAATACTTTTCAAATAAATAGTCATAATTAGTATACCTTATTTAAAAGAGAACGTTGTAGTTAGTTCTTGAAAACAAAAATGTTTATTTTTGTTGTGTTGGAAGGCTCCACTTTAAACGTTTATAACTTGATAGGGGGCTTTAACGTAGGAGGTTCAAGGAGTCTTGATCGATGAATTTTGATCGATCAATCGAACAGTACCATTCGTGTCTGCCACTTTAGTGACACCTTGTATATCTATATATATGGTTATTACTGTACATAACCGAAAGTTTGAATCTTATTTTGAACTGAGATGCAGAAGCTATAATCGCAATCTAAAGGATAAAATAAATGGTGATCCCACACACTTTTGGAATTTTTTTAAAACCAAACGCGAAACTGATGGTTACCCAGCCTGCATGGAATTTATTGACCAAAAGTCTTGTGATCTACAGATCATAAGCAACATGTTTGCCGAGTTTTTCCAATCTGTTTATAAAGCAGAGGAAATTGATAATTATAAAGATCTAACCACTAGTGAATATAGTACATTCATAATTACGCCACACATCGAGCTAGGAGACATCCAGCGAGCATTGCAGTAGGATTCGGAGAAGGATGTGGTCCTGATTCCGGCTTCATTTTTAAAAAATTCTAAAAATCTGGCAATTCCTCTAAGCATTTTGTCCATTAAAATTGGCAACTTTTCCACAAAAGAGTGACGCCTATTTTCGAAACTGGATCTAGAAATGATGTTTTTTGCTACAGAGGTATTACATCGATATCTGCTATACCTAAATTATTTGAACTAGTAATATGCAACCTATTCAAAGCAGTGCTTCTGCGGTATTTATCACAATATCAACATGGTTTTATGCCTATCTACAAATCTCATAGAATTTATTAGCTATTCTATTAAAGAAATTGAAAAGAACAAACAAAATAACGTAATATACACCGACTTTGCAAAAGATTTCAACTCCATCAGCCATTGAAAACTTTGGAACACATTTTCAATCGAATGGCGATATTGAACCAGTGAAGATGATGTGTAAGAATTTTAATAGATAATTAAAGAAATGAAAAACCAATTTTACTCGAGTTACTCTAGTATATATATATATATATATATATATATATATATATATATATATATATATATATATATATATATATATATATATACTAGAGTAACTCTATATATATATATATATATATATATATATATATATATATATATATATATATATATATATATATATATATATATATATATATATATATATATATATATATATGTACATATATTCATATTATATAAATATATGTATCGATTTTAGAAATCAAAATTTTGTTAAGTGCATTTTTTAATAAACACGACTTACTTTGTGAAAATAATTGATAAAAAACATTCTGTTGTGACTAGCCCGGTTTGGGATACCATTTCTGCATTAGTGATCTAAATTATCAACAAAAAATTTCTGAGACAAAGAGACTTTACAAAACCATTGTTTTTATTTGACAGAAGATAATATAGCTTACAAAAATGATGTTACTGGAAAGAAATGATGTTACTCTTCTAGATCGTATTGAAAAAGCAAATTAACCAAAGAACTCTTTTTCATGGGTGCGCTGCGATTTCTCTGAAAAACACTTAAAGTGGAATAACTTTTGCACCATCAACAATTCGAAAAACTTTACTTGGCTGTTTTAGTTGGAAATGAGCTCCCCTATCACCTATCAGATTTTGCAGCTCAAAAACGAGCCGTTTTTGGTGTGCCTATCCCAAGATATTTAGATTTTTTAGCGAAGTATTCGTTTGCATAATGTTCACTTTTAATGATACGCAAATTTAATACTTTTGCGTTTCACTAAAGCAACACTTTTGCATATGATTTCCAATAATTGTATCGAAGTGTAAAAGAATGTTGGAAATAGAAACGCAAAATTAAATTTATAAATTATATTATTTTATTTTTATAATTACTATTATTCATACATTCAATAAAAATAAAGTTCCATAAATCACTGTGCTATGTCATTTTCAAAACAAATCTGGTGATGTTTCGATATTCTCTGGTTTACTATTCGGCGTAGATTATAGTTTATTTTCGGCACATATTTTGTTAAATTTTCTACTTATTTTATAATTTGGTCGCTTTTATCTCCAACAATAGAAATATAAATTAAATTCCATAAAATATAAAATACTTATCTAAATTAAGTTAAATATTAATAACATAAATACGCAATATGGCGTCTTCACTCGAGGCATGAACATTAACAACATGATTTAGTATATGGAAATGGAATCATTGTTTTATCTCTTTAAAATGGGAACCAAAAAAAATGATTCCTTAATAGTTCGGATATGTACCGTATTTTGCGAATTTGACTTTTTCTTTAGAGGGAACTCCCGAAGTCATGTACGCAGCTCAGGCTCATGGCTGGCGCATGAAAATCGCCTACGAGCTTGGCTTAACATAACAAAGTTAAAAATGTGTGATCTCAAAACGGCGGTACCAGCTTTTATTTTTATATTTTGCTATTTCTTATTGATCTAAATAATTTTTTAGCTCTATGAAAATAGAAGCGACGTTGTTTGCACCCAATAGAAGGAAAAATTCGTTATTTTTGAGTTTTAAATTTGAAATAAGGTAAGAAAATGGTCGATAGGCAATTTTTTCTTGGTCTACCCAATGGCGCTTCGCTTCGCTTATGAAACACAAGTGTGTTATTTTATTTTGGAGGCTTAAAATTATAAAATATTGCTGCATTTTTGTGAAAAACAATCGGGTTGAGTTCGTGATAGCTGTTCTAGAATTTGTCCAATTTAAAATTAAAGTTTTTTTTAATGAAATAATTTAGAATTAAATAAGATAACGAAACCTTAAAACTTCTATAGTTTTCTTGTAAGATTCTTGTTCTGTATACTTCCTTTATTATACAGAACTAAACAGAACATCGATTTTACAGGAAAACTATACAACTTTTATGATAGATTTTTTTTGTTATACTTAGATTACTATGAATTCTAAGTTATTTAGTTTAAATATAATTAAACTTTTAATTTTTAATTGTCCAAATTTGAAAAAAACTATCGCGAACTCACCCCGAAAAACAAAATTGTTTTTCATAAAAACACGGCTATTCTATGTCCACTCGGGACATTACATATTTATTTTTGTAGTTATATTTTTTATTTTGCTGGCGCTGCATCCCATAGAGGGGTTTGGCCGCTCATTAATGACGTACTTTATGTTAAATTTTTCAGATTAATGTGTGGTTAGTCCAGCCAGGGCTGTTGGAAGAAGCATATTGCTCCTGGATGAAACATACTGACGTGTGGAGAGGGAATATGATGTAATTTTCGCCATTTTTACAGTAACTGTTATGCTGTTCCCCTGCGGTTACCCAATTTAGTACTAACGCAAGATGGTTTTTTGGCATAGATAGTGCAGTTGTTGTCACATTATCTCTCTCCCCATAGTGAGGGACCGTTTTAGCTAAAAATTTTCACAGAGTGGACATATCTACTCAGTGTTTCCTGTTACTGTAAAACAAGCGTAGAAAAATGTTCAGTTTATCATCCTAGATGCATAAAACTCAAATTATAATACACACGATTTTATGACGTGCTAAGCACAGAACACAATACTAATATGTTCACGAATATTTATATTTCAAATTAAACTTTGCATGTTTACATATGAACTTATAATTGATTAAAATAATATAAAAAATACATGTGTTTTGTTACGGCGTATCGAAATCGAAAGAGTAAATTTCTTTTCTTTATGTCCATCAATCACAGCGAATCCGCCGTTCCACACTTTGATTCTTTCGTCGTGATTCTTTCCCCTTCACCTACAAACTGTTGTTAGTTTGTAGGTGAAGGGGAAGGAAACGAGGAAAGAATCAAAGTGTGGCACGGTGTGATTGATTACTTCGATTCGAATCGAACTGGTTGCGAATAACCCAAGCTGAAAAAATGTAGGAGTCGCGCTGACTTTTTAGCAGCGCTCGACCGTTTCAACCACGAATTAGGTTATTCTGGTTAATGCAATGGTCTTAATGTCAACGAACGACTGTAATCTGCAGGAATGAGATAGTAGAGTCACCACAGATGATACTGCAGAAAACCAACAAGGGCGCGCAATAAGAGACCTTACAAGAACCAGTACTTATATGGTTTTGAAAATATACCTTATAAGAAGATGGGTCTATGCGACACCATGCTGAGTTCTTACTATTGCCTTTCTCGTGAAAGTTGTAAGTGTAAACATCGAATTTTGAAGTTTTGACGACGCCGTTCGTTCCCAATTTCCATGGCCAAATGTTACATGCAATATTTAACAATACTGATCGCTGGCGAAAGGGTTCACATAATTTGCGACGTTGATAGCCCTCTGTTAATACCATGTTGTGATTTTTAAAATAAAGAGCATCCACCTCGCGAAGATCCTTTCTACGATATTTATTATGGATTATAAATTTTCAAAAAGACGTTAAAGGCGAAAGATAAATTACGTTTTCAGAAGAATGTCCATGTGGATGAAATAAGTACGTGTCGCCACTAAATTTTTTTTTTTTTACACAATTTACACAAAGAAATATAATTTTATTCTTCAAGTATTTTCAGACACTCAACATATCAAACAAATAAAAAGCATACTACTTTTGTTTTGAGGCTGGTTTTTGTGTCTTATCACATTTTGGCTTGCCTCCCGGCTTATCGGTCTGTTCGCTCGGTTTACCTTTAGGAGCCCCACATTCCATTACCTTTTTCAGTTCCATTAAGCATTTTTGAAGCATTTCCTTATACTTGGTAGCATCAATTCCTCCCTTAGCTGATTTCCATGACGATATCGCAAAAATGATATCATTATTACGTGGATTATAACAAGACCCATAACCATCTTTAACGGCCGGACCATACGCAGTAACAGATTTAAATCGAGACATTATATTACTTGTTGACAATTGATAATATTCGCTTTTTGTAAACCCCGGATCTTTATACAAATCTGGTAAAGGCAATTTATGTTCTATGCTCATTGCTTTCAGAGCCATAAAATGACGATCGACTCCCAAACCACGTGCTGCTTCATCCGCTAAACATTTATGCGCAGCAACTGCTTTACGAAGCAGATTTGCCTGTAATCGAAGATTATCGCTGCAAACCATTGCCTTACAAAACACCAGCACTTCAATACAACACGATCGAATTGCTTCGGTGCGACCAAAATTAAATATTCGTGTAGAGGCCGTTTCATATTGAGCCGCAGGTCGACCGTGGAGTCTAAGGAAACAAACAGTAAGAAAAAAAATATAATGTGGCAAACAAAAACGTCTTACTTGAAAAATGCAAATTGCAAGGCAATTTGTATGAAGCTGTCCGGACTAATACCACATTTTTTTATTGCTTCTGTACCGAAACCCTTAAAGTCTAAAATCTCTTGGTGGTAATCTGCAATTAATCGGTCCACATTCTTTTTGCTACACTCAATTGCGTCCAACAGCTCCTTCGAGCAACAAAATTCTAAACGCTTGGGCGGTGCGTAAGTGCAAGCATCCGGAATATCCAGTTTACAATCTTTTCCCCTAAAGGGAGAAAATAATAGAAAGGATAAAGATAATTCGAGACCAGAATTGACCAGCTACTTACGAGTACTGCATAAGATAATCGGCCAACGAACCATAGCATATCCCATCAACGGGTGTATGCTCATAATTAAAGCCAACCATTCCTGTCGGACCGATAATTATTTGAAGTGTCTTATCGAACCATCTGTTACACGTATTAGCCTTACTACCTCCGCCATGTAAAAGTTGGTGACTCTGAGTAACCATGCAATACTTCTCCTTTTGACCAGGCATCTTCTCATCGATACATATCATAAAGAGCGCATCGCGAATTTCTTTAATGGCCACTTTACTATTTCGATCTTTATGTAACAGTAGGTTATTTTTATACCAACAGTCTCGGGGCTCTGCTGTCAGAATACCAACTGGTACCGCATCTCTGATTTGTTCCATGCACGCGTTAAACTGTTCGAGCAAATCATTTTCACTGAGCGACTGTTCTGGTTCACATCCGTAGACCGGCACCTTAAAATACTAGAATTTTATAAGGAGGTTTAGTAAATGTTCAGTATACTTTCTGAGGTGATTGAATTATTTACATTATTTTTAATAACCAATATGATATGCTTAGATTTCGGACAGAAATCCAGTGTATCTATTTTTTCGCCAACTGTACGGTTTGTTCCCCAAATTTTTTTATATGATTCCATTTCAAGATCTCCGCAACGGGACTTTTCTGGTGGCAATTTATTTTGATAAGCCATTTTTTTATAATTCAAACATAGTACCACAAATCGGGCGGCCAACTCGATTTGACCGCATATTCCGTCTACATCCATTTTTTGAAAATTAAGCGTGGGATTTCGATAAATCACAACTGGTTTTCGTAAAAGCAAGTAACCATATTTCTTCCATAACATTTCTAGCCAATCCTGCCGCGAACTCACTAATTTTTTTAGCGCTTCGGTAAGCTTCTTGCCCCCTTGTTTATCGAAATTGCAACATTGTTTTTGAGTTTTATAAAAATCACAATCATTCACAAACGGTTGGGCGCTCTTTAGCAATCGGGTCAATGTATCTTGCATCGGTGGCAGTGGTGCTCGTGGTAGATTAAGCGGATTACCGTATAGATTCTCAATCAAACATTTAGAGTTAGCCTTTTTTTTCCCCTTAATACACGGCGCTGGTGGTATTGTCGCTACTGTTGATGCTCTTAGCGGATCGACCATTTTATTAACTGGCATCGCCACTGCTGTGGTTGTTGTGGATGGAGTTATAGACGCAGCCTTATTAGGCGAATGGGATGCATCTTTATTAGGTGGTGTGGATGTTTTGGCCGGAACATCTTCACTATCCTTTGGTTTGTTATCTTTCGAATAGCATCTGTATAAATATGGAGAGCGGTTTGAGGTTCTGAGAAAATTTTCGATTGCTCCCAAACGAACATTTTTTATCACTTTCAACATTTTGGTGAATTTTGGAGTAAATTAAATTAAAAAAAAAATTCAAAAATATATACTAATCTGAAAGGAGAGTAAGAGAAGTTATTAAATCGGGATGTATTTCACAGCACTACATCAGTTTACCTGTTTGATTCGAAAATTTTTTTCGGTTTTATTCGAAACAAAACCATTTACAAACTGCCTTATTGCAAGAATTTTTGTTTGACTTGCTACTGAGATAGTCAAACTTTTTTTTGGCAAAGTGAATAAACGGTACAGGTCGGTTCGAAGACCCAATTCAGGAATCTAATTCCCGAGCTCATCTCAATTAAAAGCCCAAACAATTTTGTGCATCTTACTTTATTGTTGATTATTGAGTTTTTACATTATTTAGGACATTTAGTCTTTCGTAAATACGGCTTTCCAGATGGTAGATCAATACGTTCAACTCCGTTCGGGAACAAGTTGGGAATATCTTCATCTTTGATTGTCGGCAGAACCATACATTCATCGCCATATTTCCAATCGGCCGGAGTAGCTACTTTGTTGTTATCAGTTAGCTGGATTGACTCAATCACACGCAGAATTTCACTAAATTTTCATAAAAAATTCGATTAAATTAGGCATACTACGTGTATGTAATAAAGGTTAGCTAATTCTCACTCGAAATTCCGGCCGGTGGTAGCGGGATACAAAATGGATAGCCGCAATTTTTTAATGCTGTCGATTATAAAAACTGCCCGACATGTTAGTGGTAGACCAGTCTTTCCAATTTCATCCTTATCTAACATGTTTAATTTAACAGCAAGCTCACGCGTCTCATCATCAATGATGGGGTACGGAAAATGTCCATTTAATTCTAAGAAAACCCACTTAATTAAATTAAGACCGATATAAAACCGCAATTTTAATTTTTTACTTACTTCCATATGCTTTGATATCTTGAATCCACCCATTATGCGATGCAACACTATCGCAAGATAATGCTATCGGCTTAACATTACGCTTTGCAAATTCAGGTACTAGTGCAGCAACACGTGCCAACTCGGTGGTACACACTGGCGTATAATCGGCCGGATGGGAAAATAGAATTCCCCAACTATAAAATCAAAGGCATTTATTTTGTAAACCTAACTTAAAATGGTGGGAGCATACTCACGAATTTCCTAGCCATTCGTAAAAATCGATTTCGCCAATCGTTGTGTTCACTTTAAAGTTAGGAAATTGATCACCCAAATTCATTTTTAATGTATAAATTTTTCAAACAACGCGTTCACAAAACCTCAATCTTGACAATGCTGTGATTGTCTGTGTGACAGAAAGTAGATTGGAATTGTTTGTTGTTTAGCGGATGGTTGGTGTTGGCGAAATGATATTCCATGACTGCATGTAACTGTCGTATTGGTTGAGCCTGGAATTGTAAATCGTGTTAAATTTAATTGACTGATAAAAACAGTATATCGCTAGAATTAGGTCCAACATTTTACTTAGGTATTAAGTTTATACAAAATTGTCAATTTATAGTGGTTTCCAAAGCGTGTTATGCAACACTAAGTAAACGTTAAACAAACCAACTAGTTTATTCTGTATTATTTATCGCTTCTGACATCTATTGACAATAAACATAGGGAATTTTAAAATTAAATCCCAACCAACCCCAACATTACCACAATTATTCAGTTGATTACGCCCCGTTCTGTTCTCTGCCGTAAAATTGCCTTCCTCTTCCCGTAAAAATAACATTGACATTTGGCGGACGAAAATGAAACAGTTCTAACCATTGCACGAAATATATATTGTTCTCTTTTTAGCACATTCATTACATGTCGTAAATCGACAATTCAATTTCTTTTCTTATTGCCCCACATTCCAATTAGACAATCAGTTCAGTCAGTTATTCAATTCAGTTTACGTTAATCAGTGGTGACATAAAGAGTGCAAAATCAGGCGATCGTCACACTGAATTTTGCTAGTACCCGAATTTATTTAATTTAAGATATTTGCCATTTTATTGTGGTGGACAAAGTGCAATTTCAATTATATTAGAAACTGCTTGTTTGAATAAAGTAAAACAAACAAAAAATGGGTGAACATACCAGCGTGGTTAAATACTTTTTATCTGGTGGATTCGGTGGTATTTGTACGGTGGTCGCAGGCCATCCGCTTGATACAATTAAGGTATGCGTGTATTTGTCATGAAGGCAATTAGCTTTCATTATCATTTTCATTGATAGTCATCACACTAAGCGAAAAGGTTAAATTCCAGTTTTGCTGTCAAAACTTTTTGTATACAGTGCACGACTTAATCATTTTATGTACATTTTAGGTGCGACTGCAAACAATGCCTCGTCCAGCACCTGGACAGAAACCACTGTATGCTGGTACATTAGACTGTGCTAAAAAGACGATATCAAAAGAAGGCGTACTTGGTTTGTATAAAGGAATGTCGGCTCCATTGACTGGCGTAGCTCCAATTTTTGCAATAAGCTTCTTTGGTTTTGGTTTGGGTAAACGTTTGCAACAAGGAGCAACTCCGGATGTACCTTTGACGCATGCACAATTATTCGCAGCTGGAGCCTTTTCAGGGATATTCACAACGTCCGTTATGGCACCTGGTGAACGTATTAAATGTCTTCTTCAAATACAAGCCGATGATAAAGGGCCCAAGAAATATAATGGCATGCTTGATTGCGGTAAAAAAATATATGCTGAAGGGGGAATTCGGAGTTTGTATAAAGGAACATGTGCCACACTTTTACGAGGTAAGTTGAGAGTAGATTTCAGAGAAAAAAATATATATTTCGAGTTAAAAAACACAATTTAAAAATATTTACAATAAATCGAATTTACAAAATAGAATTCTTATCGTAATAACTATCGGGATTATCTTGCACCGGTTTTCGTTTATCTATCAAATCCAACTGATAATGTAAATTATTCTCGTGACCGATAGTTCTTTCGTATTTCGACACGAATTTATGCTGGTAGTGATGCGACTTCTCCGAATTGTAAATTTTTCGTATATTCGGATTGTTTGAACGTCGATGTGCTAACAATTGTTGACGTTGATCTTCGGAACGGGCTTGTTTCGCTTTGAGGATCGATAATTTTTTTTCATAATTTGAAGAACCTGTCATCGGATTATTCGGCCTCGGTGCTGCAGCAATCGGTTTACAATTTAATGTACGCCTAATTGTATAGTATATCGAACGATGTGCAGCATTAATCGGTCCTCCGTCACAACGTGGGGTCATTTTATTATCGTACATATATTTGTATTCGTCGCGATTACAATTCTCCATTATTTTTAAATTAGTTTTTCCATGACATTGCTTCATGTCTAAACCGGCACGAATCATGTTTGTTATTTCCTGGTTCCAGTGCATCATTTCACATGTACAAAACCATGGATTATGGGTGAGTCGAATCAGTTTGACATTTAGTAAGTTTCGACCGAAGAAATTTTTTGGCAGCGATTGCAGCTGGTTGTACTGCAAATAGATCTCCTTGAGATGAGGTTTCTCGTCAAAAACACCGGGTGGCATTACTGATATATTATTATGCGATAAATCAATTATTTCGATTTGATTTAAACCATAAAATGCATCCATCGAAAGCTCTTCGAGGCCACAGTTGGTAATAAAAAGCTGCTTTAAATTCAAATTTTCTGTGAACGCGTCAAATTCTATAGTCTTTATGATTCCGTTTGTAATTTTTAAAACTTCCAAATTTTTCAGATTATGAAACGTCTCCTGCTGCAAACTCGGTATGTTGCAGTTATATATCGATAAGTATTTTAAATTTTTAAGCGGTTTAAACGTTTCTTTGCCTGAGATTTTAAGACTCACTTGTTCGCTACCAATCGATAATTTTCGTGTATCATTCATAACGGAAAATGTATACGGATAAACCGTGCGAACGGGATTATCGCGAAGATCGACTATTTTCAATTTTGGAAACGGTGGAAATGTTAATTCCGATAGTTTTGTTAAATTGTTATAGCTCAAGTCGAGGGATATCAGTTCGAGCAAACCGGCCAAAGCTCGATAATTTAAATCCAAAATTTCATTATGCGCAAGCGAAAGTGTCTTCAAATTTGGTACACCAAAAAATGAAAATGGTGGAATAATTTTGATGCCGTTATGTTCAAGCGATAAATGCTTAACATGCTCTAGACCATCAAATATCTCCCACTGCAATTCATCCAATTTGCATTCATGGATGCGTAACACATTTAGTTCGGTCCATCCAAAAAAAGAGATTTCCCGCGACTTACGGAGCTGCTGTAAATATATTTCGTACGGAACTATTTCGATTTTCTCCTTTGTAATTGCCAGTGTCACATTGTATTCAGTATTTTTCTCACTCTCTGGCGTATAATCAAAATATTGCGATGGATCAATTTTATCGTGGCGCCTTTTTAGTGAACCGCTACTGTAGATTGTGATTGATTCGAAATTTGCGAATTTTAATTGGGGTAGCCCCATATCGATAACTAAATGTAAATCACGTCCTGTATTTCCACGTATTTCGAGAATTTGTAAATCGGCTAAGTTTACAATGTCGCTGGTCTGAACTGGAATATATTAATAGATCGAATGACATTGAAAATAGATAAACTGCGAGACTATTTTGATATGCACATACCAGTATAGTTATTTTGTGTTCCGGTATACAGTAATGTCAACGCTTCAACATCCTGGGGAATCACTGATAATAACACTTTAACATTTGTGTCTTGTTGCAAGAAACACATAATAAATTTTATAAGGGGGTTGTTCGAATGCGTTGAATCATTCTCGTAGAATGCCTTTAAAGGAAAACAAAAATTTTACAAATTAGCAACGTTCCGGATACTGAACTTTCTTACCTCATTTCCATTTTCATTATCCACATGATCATCTTTTTCCGCATTAGTTGTATATAATTGTTCATTATCCTGTATAACATTATCGAAACTATTGGTCCACCGGGCTATTGACAAATCGTGCAAGTGGGAATGCTGACATACACATTGATTCGGGCATATCGATGCAATTTCATTCCATTCGGAATACGATCGTTTCTGTTGGGATTTAGGTAAAAAGTTTATTAGTTTGATTTGTTTGTGTAAACAGAAAAAGTCAACGACTTTTCATTTTTTGTTTTTTTAGGAAGCGTTTGTGATATCTCATTTACTCTCGATGATTGTAGGCTTATCAATATATACAATTTTTATGGGTTGGTATAGTTTGTTTACGAAATGTTGTCAATATTGTTCGTGGTCTGTGAAGATTTGAGGTCCCCTTAGATATGTATTCAAACCTTTTAGAGCACGTTGTCGAAAACACGTTTTTAATTTATCGTATTTCCCACGGTTTTATTATTATTGTATAAAAGAGAGGTAGTATGAACACATTTCACTTACAAGTAATATCACAAAAATTATTATATATTTCCACAAAATTTCCGTTAAATTCATTTTAGCTAAAATAGTTTTAATAAGCTTTTTTCACGACACTATAATTATGTATATAAAATGTATATTTTCACTAAACACTAAATTTCCACACAGTAAAATTCAGATACATCTTTTGAGCTCTTGATATCGCGGTCTACTAAATTATGTTGGACGTTAGGTTGAAAAAAATAATTATGTGTAAAAAGGAAATAAAAAATTTTCAACATCCTCTAGTTTCGCTGTTATCACACAAAAATAGTTTCTGTAATTTTTATAGTAAAAACTTGTACATATTTTTCATCATTTTCAAGATATGAGAAGTTTGGTTTGTAAATCAACATGTATGTTGTTTTCGTGTGCGGCTGGCAGCAGCTACGTAAATTTCTGCGAGCTGATAAGGATTTTGTAAAAAATGATTTACCTTACGGAGATTTTTGTTAGACGGAATGTGTATGATAAGCATAATTTTTAACATGTAAGGCGCATTTCGCTCTTATTGTGATTATCAATCGTTTCGCGTAGTCATCAGAGAGTGAGGCGCCATAAAATTGTAAGCGGCATGTTTGCTAAAAAATACCAATATCAAAATATGATGAGAGTAAATATAGTAGCCTGTTATAAAATTGGTGATAATGTAGTAGAAACTCTATTGGATAATTTGCAATTTGCTAGCCGAAATCCTGACTAACCCCTTCTCAACATAGAGTAATATATGTATATTATTATATTATATATTTATTCCTCGATGCTACTCAATTAATTTTACCAAGGAAATTTGAATTTGAAATTGTATTTTTCATAAAATTTTTGTTTATTTTTGCGATTGCAAAGTAAAATTTGCGGCAAACATGAACAAAACTGTTATAAGAAATATTTGAAATTATATTCAAATTTCCTTGGTCAAATTATTTGAGTAGTCAGAATTTCGGCTAGCAAATTGCTTGCTTGCTTGCTAGCCGATCGAGCATTTGCCCCATTATCTAATATACTTAATCGCAATTAGCAACAGTTTATCATTTCTGGGAAAATTTAACGCAAGCTCATAATTGACGCTAAATTAATTGGGCAAAAGGCGAGGACTCGAATATCACTTTATACATTGCCAAGGTTTTTTCAAACTGACCAAATTTTGTTTGTATTTTTGAATGTTTCTTTCTCTTTATCTACGACGAGATTAATATACGAATGCTAAGATGAGCTGCTAAACTGTACATTTTAAGATCTTCATTCCTCACTAGTAAATTCATCCATCATCCATTACGAAAATTGCATAACATAAAATTCGGATTTGTGAATAAAAGTAACCAACTATACCTTACCCTAAAGATGTTTTATTCTCGTCGTAATATGCTTACATCATTTGCATATTCTATTAGATAACTCAAATAGTCACTTATAAGCAATAAATTCTCTTTGGCTTCATAACAGTAAAACAAATCTGCTATACGAGATGAACACTCTTTATGGGTTTTAAATTGTTTCTTCTTCAAGCAAGTGTGGAACCTCCTCTCCCTCAGATTGAACGTTTATGAATTTAAAAAAGGCAACGAGCAATATTTTATGTTAAATATTTAAAGTTTTCTTATAAAATTCTTCACTTATATGAAACGGTAATAATATTCTGTCCCAATACTAGCAAGAGTCCAATTTTAATCATAATTATTTGATCTTTGATTAATTGTGGTTTTTGAAAGCTAGATGAATTATCTTTTTGAGAAATACGACTACGGCGTGGAACGTCTAGTTTATGCTCAAAAAGTTTAACATACACTTGCCAATAAACCACTTTTTTTTACTTCACCTAGCCTATCTTGCTTAGTATGTACTTTACTTTCCCCATAATATTTCTGGGATGAATTTAAATTTAATATCATTCCCAAACCTTATAATTTGGGTTATAATTATCATTTAAGATCGATTTAGTTCCAAATCAAATGGAAAAAAATCTCGATGTGGAATTTTCAAAGTGAACGCTGATTACTGATTTTATTTATATACAAACGTATTGCCAAGGGAGACCTTGGTAAAATACTTTTGTCAATGTATTGCGGTAGGGAAAACACACAATAGACAACACAACACGTACAATAAACCCTAGTCGGGAAAATGTTAAAATAATTTAATTTAATTTAAATAAATTATTTGGCGCCCCTTTCCTACAACACTTTCAATTCTTAAGAAATTGGTGGGTTTTATTGTTGAGAGAGAATGTAACAGTGTGTTTCATTATCACTTTTCCTAATTAGGTCTTATTAAATCTAAGTCCGATTTTACTAGTTCCAAAGTATTTCTTTGTTTTTTCTTAATTTAGTAGAAAACAAGAAAAGTCATATATTTTTTATATTATTTTTTTATTAAAACATTATATTTTCGAACACAATTTTTGTTTTGGAAACTATTCCGAATTACCGACCAAACGTCACAGTGGTTAAAGCTTTGGCTTTTGTTTAAATCGGGAAGTACCGGTTTCGAATTCCGATAGGGGTAGGGATGCAAAATCGATTTTTTATCATCTGATTATTTATTTATTTATGTATTGATCGACAAAACAATTTTGAAAGAGAAAAAGCGCACATGGTAGCATTATATTGAGTGTAAAATGTATTTTCGACCTTTTTTAGTGAAATAAAAGACATTAGTTTGTGTAGAAATTGAAAGAATGTTTTATTCAAAGTATGCTCCTTCGGAAGCTATAACCTTCGCCCACCGTTCAGGCAATTAACGGATTCCCCGAAGGAAGAAGTCTGGTTGTTTCGATCCAGTCATCGATCCATTTTTTGAAGTTTTCATATGAAGTGTAGTGCTGCTGTGCCAGGGCTGATTGGATCGACCGGAATAAGTGGTAATCAGAGGGAGCAATGTCTGGTGAATACGGCTGGTGGGGTAGAATTTCCCAGTTTTGCCTGTCCAAGTAGTTTTTGACAGGTATAGCACCTTGTGGCCTAGGATTGTCATGTTGCAAAATAATCTTATCGTGCCTTTAGTCCCATTCCGGTCGTTTTGCAGCTAGAGCTTGCTCTAAATCCATCAGTTGTCATCGATAAACTTATCCCGTAATGGTTTCACGCTCTTTCAGCAGCTCATAATAAACCACATCCTTCATATCACACCAAATACAAAGCATCACCTTCGAGCCATGGTTATATGCTTTTGTCGTCGACGGCCCTGGTTCACCTGGCTTGATCCACGCTGATTTGTGCTTTGGATTGTCATAATGGATCCACTTTTCATCCCCAGTGATGATCCGATGCAAAAACCCCTTCCTTTGTTATCGTTGAAGCAACAATTCGCACATGGTATTCCGACGTTCCATGTCCCCATGTTCATTCAATTTGTGTGGCAATTTGATTGTTCAATTTCCCAGCTTCTGAACCAATCCCATTGCATGTATACGTAGCGAAAGACATTGTTGGGTAATATTCAACTCTTCTGCCAATTGTTGTTCGGTCTGACAAGCGTCCAACACAAGCAATTCTTCCAATTCTGTATCTTCAAATTTTCTTGATCCGCCTTCACGTTCTTTGTCTCTTACGTCAAAATCACCAACTTTGAATCGTTGAAACCACTCTTTGCATGTTGTATTCGATGGAGCATTTTCACTGTAAACTTCCACAAGCAGCCGATTTGTTTCCACTACACTTTTCTTCAACAAAAAATAATGAAGTAAAACTTCCCGCAAATGCTGTTTTTTTGACACAAAATTCGACATTTTCAATTACATGAAAATAATCGTTGTTTACGCTTTGAACAAATATCACTAATAATTATTCAAGCTTGACATCTAACCTCCAAAAGACATATATTGCCCGATTGAATAATATGCAAGCAGCAATACTAACGACACCTCTATAAAAAGGTCGGAAATACATTTGTACACCCAATAAATGGACAACAACAAAAATAATCAATACTTTCATTAGGCATAAAAATCTCAGATTTTTTCAAAAACAAATCCACTCCATATTAGCATGGCTCCATATTGAGCCCGAGCTCGTTTATTATAGAGGGTACTGCAAGAAGTGAATACTTACAGACTACATAAAAAATAATATAAATGAATACAGTAATAATAACACATGACAAAAAAAGAAAGAGCACGCTAAATAACACGCTTTGAAAGATTTAAGCGACGCTGATCTCTTAATATCTAAAGGAATGAAATTCCAAAGAGAAATACCTTGAACAGAAAATAATGTATTTAAAGATCTGCACAGGTTTATAGGAGGAAGTAATCGGAAATTTAAAAAATTATACCTACTGAACAATAACTTACTAAATAAATAGGGAGGTTACTTTGTTCTGAGAAGCTCAAAAATAAAAAGTCAGACACGAAGTTAATAAAAATCAGCTAAGCTACAGCCAAGAATCAAATTGAAAAAAAGAAATGTGATCATATTTCCTAATACTAACAATGAAACGAGTACAAGCATTGATCATTCATCGGTTACGATCGGTAATGAAAATGACCTCCAGTCGAAATACAGAATTCATGGGCCAACCCATCTTCACATTTTAGATTCGCCTTTTAGACGAACCGTTCACACTATTAATTAGCACTTGCACATTCCTTATCAATCATCGCTTGTATCATTTCATGATTTAATGTGTAACTGTACGTACGTTGCACAGTATATCTTTTGCTCTCTCGATATTTCGTTTGGCGAGGTTTTAAGATGATCCCAGGACTATTTCTGAAGAGCCTTATTGTAGAGTTTCAAATAATCTCAGCAAATAATCAGGCTTCCCTCACAGATAGAATGTCGAACCAAAACATCTGACATGCAAACGGGTGAGTCTCCCTTGGCAATATGTTTGCATATAAATAGAATCAGTAATCAGCGTTCACTTTGAAAATTCCACATCGAGATTTTACCGAATTATATATTCCGTAATCGATTAGCATATGGCCGAGTTAAATTCAGCAAGGTTAATATTGATCATTTTTCATAATTTAAGCCAAATTAATTTTGGAATTTTAAATTCATTATGTTCTGCTATCGATTTTTTCATTATGTATTACTACCGATATCGTAGGTTTGGCAATGATATTAAATTTAAATTCATCCCAGAAATATTATGGGGAAAGTAAAGTACTAAGCTAGATAGGCTAGGTGAAGTAAAAAAAAGTGATTTATTGGCAAGTGTGTGTTAAACTTTTTGAGCATAAACTAGACGTTCCACGCCGTAGTCGTATGTCTAAAAAAGATAATTCATCTAGCTGGCAAAAGCCACAATTGATCAAAGATCAAATAATTATGATTAAAATTAAACTCTTTGCTAGTATTGGGACAGAATATTATTACTGTTTCATATAAGTGAAGAATTTTGTAAGAAAACTTTAAATATTTTACATAAAATATTGCTGAGCAGAGGTTCCACACTTGCTTCCGAGTATTCATTCATATGAAGAAGAATCAATTTAAAACCCATAAAGGGTGTTCATCTCAAATAGCATATTAGATTTTTTTTTTTACTTATGAAGCCAAAGAGAATTGATTCAAGATAACATTTTCGAGATGTTGAATTCGACATTTTAAAATTTCGATGTTTCGAATTCGCTGTTTCATTAATTCAAGATTTCCAATCCAATAGTCCGTCTTACGATGATCTTCCAGAATTCCAAAATGGGACGAACTTTCCCAAATTAGCCTAACGGGTCGCGTAAATTATACAATTCACAGATTTATCGCAATGACTCCCCATTACAGTAAATCTGGTGAATTGTATAATTAAATTAAATTTCCAGTTTCATATTCACTCGTTTTCTTTTGGTATAAATCAAACAAAATTATTCATTCAAAATCCGCCGCACAATAATGCGAACGGTTAGCGAATTATCAAAACTGGGTCTTGGGGTGTTTTCCCAAAATCGACTTATTGCAGACTTTTTGGCTTATTTGGCGCCATCTTAAATAGGTCTGTCAAATAATTCCAATCCATTGTACTGACTTATTTGTGACGTAATAACAAAACACAATTTCTATTATATGGAAGAATATAAATTTCTTGACATGTTGGTCGTTGCCACTAGATTTTTCTGATCATTCTAGATGGTGATTGGAGTGTTGTCAGATTAATAAAGTTTCATAAATATACGGATATTGGTGTGAAGGAGTCAGATTATTTAATTGTTATCTCATTCATAAATATAAATTCTTGTAGAAATATAAATTAATAATTTATTAATTTGAATTTTAGGTTTCAGTGTAAAATTAAAATTCTTAAATTTCTTTTTATTCTTATTTTAAACGTGATAATAATAACTTAACAAATTTTGGAACTCTGGTTTAGGACATGTTTAGGTAGGCGGCTGTGATCGATTTGGAATTGTTGGTTTTACTTTAAAATTATAATTTTTCGTAAGTATTTAATCTAGATTTACTAATGTTATTTTATAAATCAGTTCTATTTTTTAGTTTACAGTTATTGATTTTATTTGCATAATCTCTAGATTTAGGGAATTTTATTTGGACAAATGGCGACCCTCATCATTCGAAATTTAAATTTTAAATGAATATAATAAAACTTTTTATGGGAGCAAACAAGGTATGAATTATAATGGCTATTGGGTTTGCTAATAACTTTGATATTTCAGCGAATATTTGAATTTTTGGAACTACAGATAGCTTGGAAGCTACGGAGTAAATTTGCAATGCAGTCAAATTTGCTGTACTTAGATAGTTTTTCGAGATCATGCACTTTTTAATTAAATTATTTTTTAGGTTATTCGGAAGACTAAATTGGTAAAGGTTTTGGTTAGCTTGTTCTAGGTTGGATAAATAATTATCGCGGTATGTCGATTATATGATTTATAATTTATTTAATGCTGTTGTAAATAGATTGTATATAGTTAACTATCGTAGATTAATTTTTATTGTCTTATTTTAATATTTTCTGAGTCATTTATTTTATAATTAAAGCATTGAACAATTGATTGGGTTAATTGATTATTATGGATCCTACGGATGTGCTAGCTACTTATTATTAATTCTGTCATCTTATAGATTCCTGATTACTTTAATAGTTTTATTTAATTTTGGTTTAATTTGTTATGGTATTGAGGATTCTAAAGCTGTGAAAAACATTCATTATTAATACATTACCTTTCAGATTCCAGAATAGCTGTTTTTGGAACCAGTTTTCGTTTGGTCATTTTCTATTTTTATAAATAAACATATTTGTATTAGATTAGGGATGGCAAGGACAAGTGACTTTCATACATTTTTTTTATAAATAAATCCATCAAATCAATAGACTTAGAAATTAGGTAGGCCGTGCGTCTCCTCGCAAAGTGACTTAGTTGAATAAGTCGGTGTCCACAAATAACTCGGATTTTGGAAAACAGCCTTACTATTGAATTTGACATACATTTTAGTGTACTATAGTAGATAAAGAAAGCAAATTTTATGAAAATTGTAATGCTATTTTCTCTTTTGTAGGGGAACGATAGCCGTCGAAAATCAGCTTTCAATGCAACCTTGATTCATTGCTTTAATTGTTTTATATGAAGTTTTGGACTCCCGACGCAGTAAATTCGACGAGTTCTATAATCGACGTGAATAAGCCTATACAAGTGAGGCTTATATTTACCATAGTCTTAGGTATGCGGACCTTTAAGTGATTTATGTTGCGGAGACCGATATACGAACTGAGACTTATTCTCATATCGAGTAGACTTATTTAGATGAGTTACCAATTTGGGCGAAATCCATTTGGGTATAGATGGAGATCGGAAGGCTCCAAATTCGGTGAATAAAATAGATATTGCAATAATTCATACTTTAAATCTTGCAATTTTTTCATCGTATGACACTCTTGTGTGCGTGTACATTTTCTTGATGAAAACTTATTTTTTGCAAGCCGGCTCTTTTCTCACGAAATTTCGCATTCAGTTGTACCAAAACTTTTGAATAATATTCTCAATTTATTGTTTTACCTTTTTTAAGGTAATCAATAACTAAAATACATTTTCTTGCATCCGCAATTTTCCGAGGCCATAACCTTTCTTGCTGAATGAACCGCTACCTTAGACAGATAGACAGACCGCATATTTCGCAACAACCAGAAAGTTCGATCGATGGTAGCCCCGCGTTTGTTTTTAATATCATTCATGTTAGATTAATATCAAATGCCTTTTAGGCTCGAGGATGTGGCGGATTTAATTGATCGTAACTCCGTAATTTGATTTTCACGTGCCTTTATGAATACGGTTGTGTGGGAAGTATGTGTTTTCTACTATCACATTATATAGCAGAGCTAGCTCCGTGGTGCCGATACAACCACGATTAATACAGTTTGCATTTCCGATTTGTGCGTTGAAGGCACCCAAAACAATCTTTACTTCGTGTTGAGGAATTTTGTTTAAAATACTTTCGCGGTAATCGTAGAAAGTGTCTTTGGTTTGTTCTGATTTCACATCCGTTGGGATATGTATGTTTACAAATGAGTTGTTGAAGTGACGTGTGTGGAGTCTGAGTACACATATCTGGTTGTTTATTGATCTAAAATCTGTTCCGAATTGGCGTAAACAATTTCTGGTCAGAAACCCAACTCCGAACTCGTGCCTGTCGAAGTTGTTACTTTGGCAGAGAGAGGATTTTTTGATAAATCTGTGCTATTATGAACCTAAAAACAAAATCGGCCGAATTTTTCTGAACACACTAGAAAAAACCTGACTGCTGTTTAGTTTGCGTATTTTGTATTCGATTGATCTTATTTTGTCGTTTCATCAAAATATAGTGAAGTGTTTTATATTTTAATAATATAAATAAAATAAATAAATTACTATTAATACGAGTATTATTAACATTTTAGTAATTTTAAAGTAAGCAAAAATTTAAAATATAAGATTTTACTATAAGAAATTTTAAATAGATAAATTCTTAATATAACTAATTTTTATGTGTCTGTCAAATTATTAAAAATCTAACCTCAAATTATTTAAAAAATAATGTTATTAACTTCAGATTTATTTATTACAAATTCGATAATACAAGTTTCGTAATAGAGTAAATCCATGTTGGATTGAATATTTCCCTTAACGGGAAAACTTCGAGACGGAAAAATTTCATAATAGACCCCAGTGGCGACTGTGATCGACGATGATGTTGCCGATAAGTCTTGTTTCTTGCAGTGCAATTAGATGGAGATTGCATTAAGATGCCTGATCGAAGAGTTGGTGGAGATTTTTCGGACGGTTTACGCAATTCTATGTTCCAAATTTTAAATCGTTGTCCTTATTTCCTGTCCGAGCAAACCCTTTTAATGGAGTAGTTACCGGTGGCAGCTGCAAGGAGGTGGTGTGAGCACATCGAACCAACATGTTAGTTTAGGAAGGCTTTGGAAGATGGCGCCACAGTAATTTTAACGATAATTTTATTAACAGACTTACGATAAATATATATAAAATAAATTGATATATGTAATTATAATTATTTTAATTATGAAACTAACAAAAACTATAAAAAAAATATTTTTCGTTGAAAATGTTTGTTAATAGTATTATTGCAATTTTAGCACGAATCATATTATTTTGCGAGTTTACTGTAAAAAGTTATACTAATCGCCATTATATGTAGTACTCGTGCGTATAATTCATTTGTGAACATCTCACAAGTTGTTGTTAATTGGGAGGAACGCAGATTTTTGTTCATTTCTTATTTAGTACATTATAAAATATTTGTATGTTTCATAATGATATTATGCATATCCTATTGTAATCGCCAATATTTCATAATAGGCTCCGCGAGGGAATAGGTTTACCCCGAGTATTGTGCATCGAGCAAATGTTGGGCATTGTCGACTGATCCGGTGTGCATAGTGTTGAATGGTGTTTTGCTTTGCATTCTCTTCGTATAATATAAATTCATTTTAGAGTAATATTGATAAACTGAGTATACTTGTACAGGCACTGTTCACAAAAAACGCAGCGTGTAGAGTAAAATTTATCATATTATTCGCAATTCGAATGTTATTCGCAGTTTCCAACAATGTAGCTAACACGTGCTGAATTGTTAGCCACATTGTTGGAAATTGCGAATAACATCACTTTTTCGACACTATATCGAAGATACTGTCTCTTTTCTAAACTGTGAAATTGACTACATACTTCATTTATGAATTATTTCTTTTCTAGTGCTATCAGAACCTAGAATAAGGGTGTATTCAATAATTCAGCAACTGGATTTATTTTTGAAAACGGTAGAAATTTCTGCTTTCGAAATTTGCTTTAGAATTTTCTATAATATTCGAATTTTTCGCCGCCTGCTTAATCATTTTTTTAAATTTGCAAGTGTACCAACATTTTTCCCTGCTAACGGAATAATTCCAAATCGATTTACCCAATACCCAGTCGGGATTTTTCCTTATGATAGTACTATGACACTGGCTTGAAAAAAGTGCAATATAAAAAGTAAATGGTAAACTAGGAGTGAGAAACAAAAACGAAAGAGACAACACTATTTTTCAAGCGGCCAGTACATTTTGTTTGCCAGTAACAGTGTAGAGTTGCTAGAATTGCTCAATTTGTAGCTGGTTTTGCTCAAATTTTGTACAAAATGTCTAATATATTGTGTGCACTCACTCTTATTTACTTGACGGATACGTATTATTGTCTCATTTCATTTTGATTTTTTAGCTGCTGTAAAAGTCGGCAAAGAAACCTATCATAATACCATTACTAAGAAAACAAATATTAAGAGCAACGAAAAATATGTACACTGCCAAAATAAAAAGGAACAGAATTTTGTTTTCGATAAAATACCCAGATTTGGACGCTTGTATCTTGGTGACATAACAGCTTCCAAAAAAATCATTTTGCTTCTAATTGAAGGAAAGATTGTCTTCTGTTTTTTATGACTTTTTTGAGTAAAGGTATAAACAGAACTAGAGATACATCGACAAAATACATTTGTCTGCTGGTGATGTCGCTTCGCTTTGAAGCGACGACACAAGAAAAATAATAACAAATTAACCCCAAAATAGTTCATTTATCTTTTTATCGACTCTATTTACTTTTTTTTAATTAAAACATTGTTTACAACATTCATATTTAATAATAAACCCCATAATAATCTGAAACTTGTATTGGTAGTACTGCAGCGCCGACGACAAAATTAGAATGGATTCTAAAAACAATTCAGCGACAATTCGCCAGCTACATTGGTTGCGTTAGCATCCTATGGTTTATGTGTCTTCTAATTTGAGAGGCGTTGTATTTTGTCGCTGTATTTCTGGTTCTGTTTATACCTTAAAATAAAAATTACCCAAAAGAAAAAAAATATTCTGCTGTTTGAGACTGTAAACGAAATTGCTCGATATTTAATTCCCAAATGCAAATTGGCCGTTTTATAGAGAATTTAGAAACCTTGAAATTGATGCTATAGAGATTTCTCTACGACGAGTCCTTGTCAATTTATTGAAGTTTTAGCGAGAAACGTAACCAAAAACTGAGACGCCTATCAGGCGTAATTTTGGTGGTTCAAGACCAAGATGAACAGACGTTTTTACAGTAAAAAATGAGATTTATTTCAAAAGGTATATTGCAACAAAAATCCTTTTAAGCTTTATTCAATCGTAATAAAACTAAAATCTACGAATAAAATGGATCTTTCGATATTGCGTGGTACTTCCTCTAGCCTACATTACTTCATAAATACGCCGTGGCATATTTAAAATATTATCTGGTTTAATATCTGGTTTTGTACTGACACATTACTTTTAATTTCTTGAGCACTGCTTGTACTTCTCTTGGTGGGTGTAGTTTTTCTTGGCCGACGAGGGCCGAAGTTCGGTTCACAATAGACATACTAATATCACAGATTCGCCCAAGTTACGCCGGCTTCAACTAAAGCCACAATTTTTGTAGCGCGAACGAGTAATTGTTCTTTTCGATTCATCTCGCTTGAATATCCAAATAACTATGCAATAAATAAAATTATTGTTTTCCATAAAATAACGTAAAATTTAAAGAAACTGAAAATTTTATCGGAGAGTGCTTAGTTTGCAAGATAAAAAGGGGTACTGGTTAACGTTTATACGCTTTTTGACACGCTTCGCGATAGAACTTCAATAAATCGACAAGGAGTCGTCATACAGAAATTTATACAGCATCGTTTTCAAGGTTTCTAAACCTTCTATAAAATAGCTAATTTAGGGTTTGGAATGAAATATCGAGGAATGTCGTTTACAGTCTCAAACAGCAGCATATTTTTTTTGCTTTTAGACAAGATGTATTTTACTCAAAAAAGTCATAAAAAACAAAATAAAATAAAACGGATTCCAGTATCGAAAAGAGGACAATCTGTTCTTCAATTAGAAGCAAAATGATTTTTTTGAAAGCTGTTATTTCACCAAGATACAAGCGTTCAAATTTGATTTTTTCGAAAAAGTTTTCTCTTCCGGTTTTTTGGCACAGTGTAAAATGATTAAAGTGCTGTTTTGTTTTAAGTAATAAAATGGTCGAAGTTAGTTTCGAATTTAGCTGTGATCGTTTATAAATTTATCAGTAGTCACTTTTAGCCCCATTTATCAGTAGTCACTAAATTCGATTTGAATTTATATAAATTTAAAAAATTTGAAGATACAATTACTACCGACAAAACAGCCAACTATGATAAACAATTTCTTTTTATTACGATAAATTTAAAACTGGAAGCGAATTTCTCAAAGTAATAAATTAATCTTATATAGAGTATTCTAAAGCAAATTCGAATACGAAAATGTCTATTGATTTCAAGAATAAGGCTCCTGCTCTGCAAATGCATACTCCGGTTGTAAGTTCTTACCTCACCGAGTGACTAAAAATCTAGTCAGATTTGCATAATAATTCTAGGTGAGACGAGAATAGCTATAGGGGCCTAAAACGAGAATGCAGTCACTACTATAGATTGTTGTGATAATTTTATCAAGGTAGGCGATAAAGAAGAGCTGCAAATGTATCTTGGCTGTAGACGTAAACTTTATTTTTGTAGGTCGATTCGTGAGGCTTTTGCTGAAGATTGAACTGTGCAGTTGACTGAATGCATTCTTGCACGTATCGTAAATGTGAACAATATCTATTTTCCTAATTTCGTGCAGGTATTGAAAACAAATTATTTGGTGATAGAAGTATCACTAGTGTTATAATGAATCAGACTGGTAAATGATATACATAATAACTACTCTAATTAATTTAAAAAAATCCTTTTTCCCATAAGTCCACATCAAAAGGAGAAAATTTTATTATTATATTTTTAATTTCGCAGGTATTTCTAAAATGTCTCGTGGTGAATTTTTAATCAGATTTCTGGCTATAGAAAAGTGGTTAAAAATTATACGATTACTCATTAAAAATTGAAATAGCATCTAATTTTATTCTAGAGAACGAGACGTATGCCACTCCATTTTGAATAAAGAAACAGAAAGTTTGCTCGCGTTGAACTAAAAAACAGACCAACTAAATTGCATGAGGTATGTTTTATGAAACCGGCTGAGCCACTGCCACTGCCATTGTTATCTATCAAAATTGCTGGGCATATTCCCTTTATACCGTTGATGACTTCCATAAAGATCAATAGTTAACGTTGCTGTTTCTTTTGGAGTATATTAATAATTATTATACACTCTTGACCTTGTGTTGACCGATCAGATGTGACTTCATTCTGATTATAAAATTTATCCCACTTTTCAGCATCATCTGGCTCCGATGGGGTTTAATATTGATGAAGGGGCTAGAGCCTTGATAGGTTACTATCTAAAATAGGTTTGAACTTGATTAGGAATTTCATCGTTCTCTGTCTTCTTAAATTCAGACCATTCCATTTTTAAGCGTGCTGTTGTTGCTGGTTCACATGAGATACAGCCCAGACATATGTACATTAATCCCCAGCAAAACTGAATGTATTTGTTACATCTGTCTCGGTGAAGTGTTTTTGCGTTTATAAAAACAACATCACGGGAGTTCAGAGGTATCAGGGGTGACATGTTATAACATCACATTTTCGATAATTTATCGAAGTTTATGTCTCTCTTCTCTAGAATAAAGTGGGATACTGTTTCTTTTTTTATAACATTTTTAAGCTGGGCTTTAACAGCTAGATTAAAAAATTGTGATATTTCTACTTCATTTCTATCACCAAATAACTTGTTTTCGATACTTGAACGAAATTGGAGGAAGACGTACTGTTCATATTTATTCTAGTAGGTTGTGATAGCAATAGAAAATAAATAATTCATAAACGAAACTGTCGCCAACAGTTTACATAACATTCGATAAAGTATCGAAAAAGTGATTATAACATGTCATCCCTCCCGCATTTATACTTTTTCGAAATTTACAATTGTTAAAATTTTGTTGTATCAACTACAAATTTAATGTAATGTTAATAATAAGAAAGGATTCGAAAGATTTTAAAGACTGATCTTTATTAAAATTTTATTTTTTGGATTAAACCATATTCATATACCATATTCTGTTCAATCTAATTTCAGATGTTCCGGCCTCCGGTATGTATTTTCTAGCGTACGAGGTTGTTAAAAAAATGGCCACAGAACGTTGGGGCAACGAAGGCGGTTGGGGCCTTTTGGGTGCAATATTTGCGGGCGGTTGTGCTGGTATCGCCAACTGGGCTATTGCAATGCCGCCGGATGTACTCAAAAGTCGTTTACAAACGGCACCTGAAGGTACCTACAAGAATGGTATTCGTGATGTATTCCGAGAACTAATGAAACACGATGGTCCATCGGCGTTATACAGAGGTGTTGTACCTGTTATGTTACGTGCATTCCCGGCAAATGCGGCTTGTTTTGTTGGTTTTGAACTATGTATGAAGTTCCTAAATAATGTAGCACCTAATTTATAAGATGAGAGCAAAAGGAACTGATTGTGCCTTAACATATTAGAATACTAAGACTAACACTCATATTAAGCGATGTGTACAAAATTTGTATATTTTTACAAGGAAATAAATTTTTTAAAGTGTTAATTCTAAATTTATTTATTCTGCTGAATTTAGGGACATCTAGGATCAGGTACAGTACGAAAGGCATGTAAAATAAAACGACAAATTTTTTATAATTCATAATTTTTCTTTGTTTTGTTTTTCTATTAATTTTTGTATAACATCAATAAATTTGTTTGTTTTTAATATATTTTCAAATAAATTTGTCCGAATAAAAGAAATAAAGAAAAACAACCGAGAAATAAATTTATTTTAAAACAAAAATATTTTAAAAAAATCTAAAAAAAAGATTATTACACATAAAAAATATTTAATATTTAATTATAATTTTTATTTTATATATTTACTTTTTGTTTATATAATATATAATTATTTATATAATTTGAGGGCAAGGTAAAAATATATTTTCATTTTCTTCATAACAATCTAAACATATTCACAGTTCTCTTTCTGAGGTGGTTAAAAATAAAAACTATAAACTAAACAAATAAAAAAAGCGATGACTAAATTAAATTCATCAGTAGTCTTCTTCCTTCTATAACTTATATAACAATTTAAAAAAAACAACTAAATCAAATAATAAAAATTATAAAATGAAGTATACATACACAAGGGACGAAGTAGAAACAATAACTACTTTAATTGTTTTTTTTCTAAAACTAAAAAACATTACATTTAATTTTACAATTACAATTCAAAATTTTACAATTTAATAAATAAACAGAACACTAATTTTTAAGCGCGTCGAGTAATTTTGTTTCCAATTTTTTTTCTGTTTTAAATTTTTAATTCAGATTTAGTAGTAGTACATTATTACACTTAAACGTAAAAATTATATTTACGTAGTAGTTTCTATAGGACTAAAAAGGACACACATATCCAGACACACATTTAAAAATAAAAATTGACTAAATTATGATCACTTTGAAAATTCAAATTTGTCGAACCTCATCGACATCGTTGTACTGAACCGTACGCAATGTACTTACACGCATTCCCCATATTCGGGAATTAATTTATCGATCTCAATTATTAGCTGTGTAAAGCTAGGTCTCTTCTTTGGTTCGACATGCCAACATGGCATCAACAGTTGATTATAAATTTGTTCCGTACACTTTTGTGGTCGCTGCAATCGTTTTCCACTTGTCAACGATTCTGCTAAATCGACTAATTTTAATTCAACTCCGGGAACTAAATCGGGCGGTTGGCCACGGGAAAACATTTCAAATAATGTTACGCCATATGACCAGACATCACTCTCAAATGAGTATTTATTTGTACGTAGCGTTTCGGGTGCATACCTTAAACGAGATAAAAGTGATAAATTGTTAAATAAGTTGGTTTAAATTAATTTTTATTCTATTTTTTATGTGGCTTTTAAACCATTTAAAACACACTCTAATAATGTATGCAGTAAAACATGAAATAAAGGCAAAATATTCTACACTGAACATTGACCCTGGATTATAAAAAACATTGGTCAAGCCTTTTTACAATAAATCTCAGAAAATGTTAATCATGAAACTAATACAACAAACGATTAAAAAACCAATCGAATTTGTCTGTGATATAATTATATCTACTAGACATGACACAATACATTTATCAAGTTGACTGCCAACGATGCGAATTGAAATACTTCATAAAGTTTAGGAAAAGAAAATCCAAAAAGGAAAAATGGAAAGTTGCAAACTAGGAAAATAAACAATTATTGGCATTTAGTCAAGTGGTTCGAAGAAAATCCAACCATAACCTCTTATTTACAAGGAACGAATTATTACTGATTCACACCTTGTATGATTGGTAATTGTTTTTTATTGAACCTTTTTTTAAGGGAAATTATGTAGCAGAAATTTGCTACACTAAATTTTACTGAGTTACATTTCACCCCTTCAATGGAACAACTTAAAAAGTAATTCGGAATGTTCTAAGAAATTTGAATGGTTGCTGGGTAGAGGGTTTTATGTTATATAAAGCACATATATTTTCATGTCGATTATAGAATCCGCGGTAGCGAATCGATTGCGTATTGAAAACTGCATGTAAACAAGAAAATTTTAAATCAGGATTTCATAAAAATTCGAATGGATTTTCGTACAAAAGTAAAATTTGTTTTAGATCCGCAACTATTTTTTTGCGTTTGTACGGGGAATCAAAAACGATTTGTATGGAAATCAATACAAATTTTCCTGGCTTCTTTGATTTATAGCAATTGTTTTTCATTTTATTTATATGCATTTTCCAATCCGCATTCGATTCGCTCCCGCGGATTCTATAATCGACGTGAATAGCTTTACACCCTTATTCCCTTAGTCGCATCACTTCATGCGACGTGACTACTCATATTCTTGGTTACTAAATTATTAAATCGAAACTTATAAAATAATTATTTACAAAACTCGTTGCGGTTGTTTTTTAAATCTTAGAGTATGCTGCTTTATAAATATTTTCTTGTGACTTCTATCACTTCAAACGACAATTTACATCACTTAAAATTTTGTTGCGACAAATAGAATTTTTTTTCGAACTTAGGCAGCCAACTAAGATTTAAAAAATATTCAATGCGAGTTTTGTACGAAATTATTCAGCATATTTCGATTTACTATCTAGTAACCAAGAAAATGCATAGTCACGTCGCATGAAGTGTTACACCTAAGGGAATAGAGGCCTTAATTTAGTACAATATTTTTATTCTAAAGGTCGATGTGCCAGGGACGATCGAGCGCCGCGCATTTGTTTGAACAGTACCAAACAAAATTAAGATATATTGCGAATTTAGTTGAAGGCGATTTTATGTTAACCTGTGTCAAATTTTCCGTGTTTTGAAAAAGAGTAAAACCAACCAGCCAAAACATTTTATTTTGTAAACAAACTTCCTCTCTATATATTGTCTGTTCCCTTTATGTTAAAATATTCTTATTATCCGGTATTTTTTTAAGTGTCTGAATCAAAAATTGATCCAGGGCTGCCAGTTCACTAAAAAAAATGTAAATGCTATGTACTTGTTAGGAGAAATGACAGCTAACTTCATTTCAAAGTGACATAAATTGATAGTTACCAATCGGAATCCTAGGATCATTAATGTGTGGCGCACGATCGTGAGATTAATTTTAGCATATAACACTAGCGAGTGATCAGGTTTTGTGTTTTTTTGCAATTAATTTGCATAAATTGATCCATTGAGTTTGCATTACAGCCTTGGCCAAAAGTATTGAGCACTCTATAAACTTCGGGCGTACACGATAAGTATAGCAGAAAACAACCTCTAATGTTTAATGAATTATTTTTACGACATCTAAAAAGGGCTAAAAACAATGACTCATACCGCAGGCAATAAACCGTCCGGTGCAATAAAATTTGTTAGTTTTCCATTTTATATTTATTCATCAGTCCGCTACTTTCGCGCATTGTTTACACATCCAGTGATCTAGTGATATTATTGCAATATGCCGAAACAAAAAGAGTTAAGTTTAGAACAACTACAGCTTCTGCATGAGCAAGGGAAATCACAAGTAGAGATAACCTATGAACCGTTCACGCATGTTCTAAACCGATGAAATGGGCATGCCGATCTGTGCAATATACTATTGAGCGATTCTTCGCTAGTGGATCACACAGTAATAAGTACAGAATCGGGCGCAAACGCATTACCACATACCGTGAGGACCGAAAGTTAGTGAGAGAAGCTTTAAAAAATAGGAAAAAACTTCTTCAGACCTCTCTGCTGAGTTGTCAGTAGAAATCAAGAAACCAATCTCTGCTCGCACCACTCGCAGGCTTCAGGAAGCTGATCTGAAATGCTGTAAAGCCAGGAAGAAACCTGGCTCTCCGAAAAATATAAGAAGACTCGGTATAAATTGGCCCTAAAATACCAAAGTTTCACCGAAGAAAATTGATCAAATATCGTGTGGTATGGACGAATCAAACTATGAAGTAAGTTGACAATTCTTGGTTTGCGAATTATTTTGATTCAGACTATTGTAGTCGTGTCATGTCACATGAACATTGATATTTTTGTAGTCGATTGAAGCAACGCGGGTTATACAGTTCAACTTAACATAATACTCCTCACGCCGATTTTTTTATCTAAATTTCCTCAATTCATGTTTAATTCATACCATTCGTTCACAGATGGCACAAAACATCCATTATCAATTTGCTAAATAAATTAAGATTTATCAATTTGTTAAATATTTCTAATCGGCTATTGATAAATATGCACTAAGTTTCACTTTTTAGCTAATGTTAGCCATATTTCGGTTTCTGGACATCAGAGACGTCTATCCAAAACAGGTATGAACTTTGAAGAACACATGGATTTATTTTGAGTTTTTAAACTATGTAACTCGCTTTCCTTTAGTCGACTTCCACAATTTCAATATTCACGTAACGTGATACGATTATGTGAATTGGGCTGCTAACTTCAGTAATAAAAGCATTTTAATAATTGATAGCTGTTTTTGAAATGTCACTCGAAACTCTGAAATTTACTTATGCGTTGAATTATTACTAAGGAGAGACATAACCTGGTTACCAAATAACTAAATATAACGATAAAGCTAAGGTTCCTAGGATGCAACTCTAGCACTATGTAGGTATATTTAAAATTTAAGTAGTTTTTCATATTATCTGCAGTAGACGAACAGAATTTAAATTAAATTACGGAACGGGTTCCATCCTCTCTTTAGGGCTTACTTAGGAGATCTATTAAACGGTAAACTACTCTAGTCATAACATTCCAAATACAATTACCAACACCAACCTCAGCACTAAATACTGATATTCTTCGCAAGGAGGAACCCGATGTCAATTGGTCTATTCTAAGGAAACTTTCCAAAACAGAAAATTGAACTCTAGAATTGCTAGAGGTAATAACTAATACCATGTCCCTTAGTGTAATATGCACTATTTTGTGATATTCTGATTGGTCGGTCAGTCACAGTCGTGTTTGTGACATCTTGTTTTGGCCGATCCTGTTCCGTACCTTGTACAGTTTTGTTACTTTCAGTTTTGAAATGTGCCGTTGTAGGTGGGATCGATATGTACATATATTTACAACCCATCATAGCATGTGAGTCTGTTGATTGTAATTACCAAATATTGTCCTGTTGTTTGCCAGAGAACCTTTACCATACTGCCAAGGAGGAACGTTTATTACAATTTCTTCTAAAAATGAGTCAGTAAACATAACGAAACTCATTTGGTGGGATTCGCTGATTTAGTGAACGGTACAAATGGCCACACTATCAGAACCGGAATATTGAAGATTTTACGATTTTAGTAAGCCTTCTTACAACATTAAAACACTGATTGTCTAGGGAACCGACAAACGAGAATCTAACTAGTGTTAAGTCGATTACAAACCCTTGGGAATCCGGAGGACAACGTTGAAAATATTATAAATTGGCACTTGTACGTTACAGATATGTACTAACGAGCTTCCAGGTGATGGTTTGGCTAGCCAATACACCCCTGCTTAGTTTCGAATGACGGCTGAATAATGGTCTATCACTAAGACGTTAAGAAACGTAATCTCCAAAGCGCGGGCGATTGTGAAAATTTGCATGTCTCACGATGTCACGATTAACAAGATAAATGTATCAAATAGAGTGTACTCACCACTTAATCGGTATATCTCGAGAACTTTTCACGGTGTAGTACCCTTTCTCGCCGGCAACTTGGGCCAAACCAAAATCAGAAATTTTAACACATTCGTCATTATCGACTAGAATATTACGTGCGGCTAAATCACGATGAACAATATGCTGTAGTTTTAAATATTCCATTCCCTGAAATAACAAAAAAAAGATTATTTGAAATCAAATTTTACAATGTACCACCCGTCCGTAGTGGGACGACTTCGAACTTACACTAGCAATATCTTTGGCAAATTTTAACAAACTTTGATTTGTTATCGAAGGACTATTACAATTTAAATACATTTCAAACGATCTATGCTTCACATATTCCATAATAATTGAGATTTGAGGTTCTTCAATGAAATCAATAATCTTTACAATATTTGGATGATCTAATTTCTGAAATTGAGACAAAAATAAGCCGATAAATATTTATGAACACTCCTTAAATACAAATACCATTTTACCTTCATAATTTCGATTTCTCGCAAAAAATCTGTCATTACATTACGATCGTTTACTGGTAACGATGTCAGCTGTTTTATTGCAATTTCACGGATTACAGAATCATTAATTGATTCCATTTGACCACGAAACACTGTGCCATAATGCCCGTATCCGATAATCCCTTGAAAAGTAATTTTTATATCGTCCTTTTCACTAATTTGTTCTAAATGATCGATATCAATCGGGAATGAAAAGTTAGCGATATTCCTCGTCGCGGTTTCACCATTAAGATTGTGGTGATTTTGCTGATTGTTATTTAATTTTACTTGATGGCTTTCGACCGATGACGATGAATGATCACTCACAGTCGAATCGGTCGATATAATGTCCGTTTGTTCAGTCTCATTTGTCCCAACGCTAGTGCGTGATCCACCATAACCATTGGTCGCATGAGATGGTATTGATGAGTACGGATGACTACATGCTTCCTCTGTTTTATTTAACAACATTAGTTTTAAATTTATAAATTAAATATAAAAAAAACCTTACTGGTTGTAATTAGGCGGGCGAAAATTGTTTGTGGAGCAAACCGCTTATCTGGATCAGGGTCCCAACCTTCTTTGATAATTTCCCGAATTTCGGTCGGACAATTTTTTAACGCTGGTTGTGACTTGCTATTTTGATATTCATTCGGTTTCTTACCCATTGCGAATATCTCCCAAAGTGTCGTTGCATATGCCCAGATCTCAGCCTTCATATTGTTTCGAACCCCCTCCATGTTTGAATGAAATTCAGGTGCAATCCATGGTAAACTAAAATAATAAATAGTTGAATTTCAAATGTATTCCGGATTTCGAATGCCTTGCCTTGTTACTTACTCAGACTTGGAAAATGATTTGTTAAAACCGGGATCACCCAGTTTAACCATAAGTAAATTCGGCGCATCATATCGTACCACGTGTAAAGATGCACATCGAATTCTGCCATGTACAATATTATTTTCCTGTAGATAGTGTAAAGCCCGGGCCAATGAGTAGGCCGCATCAATTAAGCAAACCGGTGCAATTGATGTTCTATTCCTCAAAAACTCATCGAACGGCCCTAGTTTAGTCGATTCTAGCACAAGCGCGATCGGTTGATCGAGCGAAATCCCATACAGTTTTAAAATTTCAGAAGTATTTAATTTTGACCATAAATTACCGAGCTTAAGTACTTGGGGTAGATAATCCATTCGAGCTGGTTTTAACATTTTTAACGTAACCTCTAATTTTTTATTACCCGGTAGCTTCCAATCAGCTCGCATCTGTGTTAAAATGCCATCGTTACACTCTTTGATTGAATTTTTATATAACTGTAACTCTTTGCCCGCGTCTATACACTGAGCTTTGTGTTCGCGGATATCGCTTAAAATTTCGACAGTTGTATTAGCCGTCGGTTGACTAGTGGGTAAGCATAATAATAGTGCGGGTGGTTTGTCATATTCCGAAGGGGCAATACGATATTTTTGTTTCGATTCGGTTTTAATGCATTTCGCTAATTCGGTTAGGCTGTCTGATACTTGAGTTCCGTTTGGCAGTTGTATTATCCATTTATTTGAATCCTTGGTTACTTTGAATGTTTCCAGGTGATTACTGAAAATTATTTGTTAAGTTTAAAATAATAATTTTAGGTTAAATTATGATGATTCTTACGTTCTAATAATCATATCAATGTAGTAAATGTTATGCTGTTTATTACATTGCCTGATGATATAATAGCCGGGTTCATTATTCCGCTCTTTTAGTTTAGTATAAGAAAACTGACCACCAATTGGGCCATGACTTTTAATCTCCTTCAGCATCTTAAGTGATGGTGTTGGGAGTTCACGACACAAATCTACCGTCCAACGGCACATTAACCTATAGTAACCGGCAATACACGTGACTAGTGATTCCAATGATTCTTTATTCGGCATAATCAAATAAAATCCAGGTGGCTGATGTTTCATTTCAATTGTGATCCGCAAATTCTCGATGATGATGGCATATATGTCTTCGACACGAGAAATATGTTTCCACGTATTAATATACGAGTAGTATATTCGCAGCCCAGGCTCTTCCGCGTGATATGGTGAAAATTGTATTTTAACCGGACATGTGCGCTGTGTGATATGGTGCGGTGGAGACGATTCATCATCTGAATCTGAATATTGTGCATTGCCTGAATATTCTTCTGTTAAATAGTTGGGTGCCAATTTATTGATTTGCTCCAAATATGATGTTTTTACATAACTGGAATTAAAAACAAATTGGAAAATTACATAAATATTTCGAGCAAAAATATTGACGTTTTTTTAACATTTTCGCCATTCCATTAGAACACAAACCACTTGTATCGAGGGCTGCCATACAACATGCAGATTATCTTATATGTAAATGTGCATTTAGAAACAAAATAATAAAACGTGACTAAAATCTAAATACAAATAGTTTTTGCTGTTTTCGTCTGCGCGCAAATAATTTTGTATGTATTCCAAAATCAAAACAACATAAGTTTACCAAACGAACAAATCGACCAAGACTATGAACATACAAAATAGTATGTAACACAGAGACTTGTTAAGGTGATGACTTTGATACAATTTATTGGAATTTATTTTTCCGTATGTGTAATTTGAAATTATAGTTCAACGACTTGACTAAAACATTAAAGACTTATGTACCGCACAATCATTATTATTCTGTGCACAGTGGCCATCCCAATGACATTTATAATAAAATAATATTTCTATATTTAAACTGAAATGTGAGCCGCACAACAAACCGGATTGATAGTAATTTGCCTCTCAGTATACCCATAAATCACTTGTTTAATATTATAAAATCGGTTGCATACCAAACCAATTCCAAAGGCAGATAGCAGATAAATGTTCTTGGTACAATACATATCTGTTATGCAATATTAGCAATTACTTAAATCGTGACCTAAAATCTGCTAATGTATGTTGACATTGATTTATTGTATATATTTGCTGCATCTTTAAGATTTTTGCTGCTCCAAACAGCAAAAAGAGAGTGGAGTGAATTTGCGTCACACATTTGTTTATCGATTTGAGAATATAATTATAGAATTCGTGATGTGGTTAGTGGTGGTGATGAGATTCAGCTTCGTTTTCCATTTATATATTTTCGTTAGCTGCTTGAAACGAGTTTGATCAGGAGGGTGTGCAATTTTTCAAATAAATTACACCTACCAAAATAATCGATCAAATTGTGTGGGATATCGGAATGATGGATATTTGAGTATATTAAAGAATTTTGGAATGATATAAAATTCTGGAGTTTGGATTTCAGTGTTTCATTACAAGAATACTGAAGACGGTTTACGTTAAAACGGATTTTGTACAATTATGAACGAGCATAGGGACAGGAATTTTAAAACTAAATTTGATAATAAAGTTTATAAAGGTGGCAATAGATAAACGATTTAGATGGCCTTTGAAGCGGAAATGTTCAGTGATGATCTCAACGTCACAGTGTACTTGGTTAATCTCTGGTTTGGCTCAACTATAAAGAATTTCCCCTTGTGGTAAGTAGAAGAAGTAGGCCTTAACGAATTTAATAACATTGTTACCTGTATTAAAGATAAAGATGGCCAATCCTCTTCAACTTTTAACATGATTTGGCTAAAGAGTAAGCAATCTTACTATCCTCAATATCACAATAAACTGGGACGCACATGGTCTGATCTAGTTGTCTAGTTCTCAACCCAAAAAAGAAAAGGGATCGGCAGTTCGCCTATATTTATCCGTATATTAAAAACCAAGAAAACAGGGTGTTAGAAAGATTAACGTGCCGATACACCATAATTCCACTATAAAGCTGAGTGCGGTGCAGTAGGTCAGATACAAGTAGTAATGAACATAACGTAAATTATTCTCAAAAATAATGGAATATTCCTTAAATTACTTTGAAATATAAATTCGACCAAGTCAGTTTCGCAAAACCATTCCCCTCTGGCTCGTTTGATCAAAATCAACATTTGATCATGGTCAACTCTTTCAGTGATTAATTTTCTAACTCATATGCATAGTAACTATCGCTAGAGCTAATTATCTTGTGTTAAATTTGTCTTGAAAATGCAGGTAGGGTCCATGGGAAGGTCTATAGTAGCAATTTCAAACGAGCTTGTTATAACTATACAGAAAGTAAAACAGATATAATAAAAGCAGCAATAGCATCGCTAAGGAACGTAATATTCATTATTAAATAGTTTTCAATCATTTGCAGAAAGCTGGATTTAAAAAGAACCTGGATTCATATTTTATTATTAATTAAGAATGGCGAAAAATGGATCACATAAAACAATAAGTGCGAAAAATATTTTGGTAAAAACGTGGTGGTCATATTAAGGCCAATCATGCATCATGGAGTGCAGGAACCAGGTCAAACGAACGATTCTGACCCATAATGTGAACAATTACTCAGATTACAGTATGGAAATAAAAGGGAATGGCCGGAATTGATTAATAAGAAAGGAGTTGAGTTCCACGGGATCGCCAGATCACAATATGTTTGATGGCTCGGCCATCATTGTCAATTGAGACTGTGGTTGGAAAGTGTTGATGCATCCACCATACAGTTCCAATCTTGCAGCGTCACACTATCATTTGTTCCGTTCACTGTAGAACTCTCTTAATATTGTGAAATTGTCTTCAAAAGAAACTAGTGAAAATTAATTAGTTCAGTATTTCACAAATTTCTGTGATTCTTGATAAATCACAAAAACTGTACAATGGAAAGGTAATGTTTTCACCAGAAAATGACCACAATAATGCTTTATAAAAGAGCGTTTGAAATTTGTGTAAAAAATGGCGGAAACTTTTGTGAGAATGAGAAAATAAACTGGACAATTTGGGAACATAGGAGCCCGTTTTTTTACTTTCCATCAGAATAGGATAATCTTTTACAGGATTTCATTTAGGTGGCATGATTACCACGTTAGAAATTTGCTTCTCTATAACAAAAAATTGCAATTATTGGGAAGAGTAATATCAGACTGGCCAGTAACATCAGACGCAAACCAGAATATGCTAAAATTCCCATTAGATATTGTTTGTATGAATTAGACAATTATATTTCTCTAATCGAGTATCAACCGCAACACACTTAATGTTCTTAAGTTTGTGACGAAAGTAACATTGAGCCAGCAAAACCCTTCATGGGATTTAGAAGATGAAGAAGATTACCATCCGGATTAATGTTTTACTAAAGAACAGAAATCATTAAGTAGTTAAATTAAAGTCAAATTGCTTTTATTTACCAAATTCTTCGAAATCAATAAGGTTCATTTAGACGCAATGGCCACGAATCCTAAAAATTATTGTTTTAGTAAGGCAACCATTCGTAAACAATCCATTGGTGGTTTGGCGTGAAGCTGTCTGGGGAATTAAGTTGGCACATGTATCAGTTCAGCATCTTGCAGCTATCACTAGTATCCGTGTTACCTCCTCGCGGTGACCACCTGGCAGCTAGCTCACTACGGTATTTGTGGCGTTATAAGCTAAAACATAGCGCGAACTGGGCCGGCTTAAGGTGTTAATCGTACCGTGCTGTAAGCCAGTCAGGATGGAGGCGTAGTATAAAAAGGCTCTGTCTCTAACGGTGTATCCGGATACTTGGTACCCTCCGGGTCAAACTGCCTTATTTGTGTGGTGCAGATCTCTGCACAGAGGGACATTACTTTATCCGCTACACGTGGGACAATACATGAATGAAACTAACAATACAACACAAGAAGCTGGAATATTTTTAGAACTATTCAAAGTAATTCACTACCGATACCGATTCGAAACCAAAGTCAAAATTGCTGGAGGCTCTTTAGAAGAGGAAGGAAACCATGGAAACTAAAGCTGCTAAGGACTGGGACAAAATCAAAATACAAACAATTACAAATGTCTGGAGACTATACTCCAGTTAAGTACGGGTTGCGTAAATTACTATCTCTAAGTCACACCACTCCGAGTTTTCTCTAAAGAAGGTTTTTGGACCGTAACTAATGCAGAAGCCTTGGAGCTACTACTGGAAACTCACTTTCCAGATAGCTCCGAATCTGCACCATAAACGCCTAGGGAAAACAGAGTCGTAGGTATTGTAAGCCAGGTTATAAGCATGAAAACAAATCCTTTGGGCTATAAATAGCTTTAAGCCTTATAAATCGGCAGGGCGCGATGATATTATAACGGCGGATTTCCAACAAACGACTAACATAACCTTACACTGGCTGGAACTTATCTTCAAGGGCAGCTTAGAACTCTGTCACATTTACTAGGAAATGAACTGAAGTAAATATAACATTTATATCTAAGGCGGGAAAAAGCTCTCATTGCAGTGCCAAATACCTTAGACCTATAAATTTAGCCTCTTCCCTACTAAAATTGTTAGAAAGACAGATAGGAGTTCGTTCTCCCAACATGCATAATGCAAGAGAAAATCTGTGGAAACCGCTCTCCACTACCTTATTACTCCTATCGAGAAATGCCTTGAACATAAGGAATACTCTATAACTTTTCTGGATATAGAAAGATCACTTCTCCTCTCTGTGCGTGAACGAGTCACTCAGGGGCTAGGTAGATCAAATGCTTAAAAGCAGGGTCTTGACGGCCAGCCTGAGTAGGTCCTCCAATAGAGGCACAACGAAAGATGGGTATTTATTATCCCCTCTTCTTTGGATCTTGGTCATAAATTACCTGTTATTAAACCTGCAAGAGTGCGGCTTTAAGATGATTGCTTATGCGGATAATGTTGCGATTTGTGTGTTTGGTAAATATCCTTGCACCTTAAGAAAACGCATGCAAAGTGCGCTTGGCATACTCTTCTATTGGACTAGAAGTTGCGGACCTCGCTATCTTAAATGGTATTGGATTGACCTTCACTGTTAAAGCGAAGCATCTGGGTCTCAATCTGGACAGCAAACTAAGCTGGAACCTAACATATCGGAAAGAGTAAAGAAAGCTCCAATAGCGCTTTCTCCTGCAAAAATGCCGTTGGAAAAATATGGGATTTGGAGCCCCACATTAAACATTGGCTCTCTATTTCTACTATTAGTGTCCGCTTTAAACATTCTAACCAACCAAAAGACCTTGCTAAAAAGTACAGCGAACAGCTGCCTTCTGTATTAGTGGGTATCATACGAGCCCGAGCAATTCCGGTCAAGCACTGAAGATTCTCTTTCAACTCACGCTCCTAGATATCCTAGGTAAACTAATGGTAGCGAGATCAGCTAAAAGTTTCAACTCCATCTACATGTGGACCTGTAACAATACATGACACTCATCACAACTGTTTTAAGAAACAGGAACATCCCAAAAATTACCGACTTAATTACCTTACCATTCCTTCACCATCTTTCGATCAGAGTTTAGGATTGATATTTCCATTTTGGATGAAAGATTGAGGGTGGGATTTTCTGTACAAAATTAAATGTAAAGCTCTCTTTTTTTGGTCATCCGCACTACTGTAACGTTTTTCAAGGTAAACTAATGGCGACAAGGAAAGCGGATGACTGGTTGAGCAATATATGCAAGGAATATTCGCATTTTTTACGGACAATGTGCCTTCAATTAAGACGTTAAAATCATAATTCTTTACGTATAAAGTAGCCCATAATTGTCTCTTAACGAGATGGCAGATAAATTCATCATCCACCTCATGTGGGTGCCAAGGCATTTTAATATTACGAAGAATTAAAAATCGGATTAACTCACTGGACAAGCTCAACCTGACTCATTTCACCAAGCAAGGAGGGCGGATGATGATCGCCACGAACGCGCTAAAACTCGCTACGTGCAAATTACTGCTTCAATAGGAAGCTAGAAGGATAACGAATGACAGACGGTACAGTAGTACCTCATGCGTAATAACTACGCAGATCTGACCAAAACTAGACCTATCAAGATCCATACAGGTGGCATCGCGGCGACGGCGGCATGTCAGGGACACTGTCTGGAGTCTCATCACAAGATTACTGTCGCAGTTGCCAAGATGAAAAGGATGAAGAAACTGTTCACCATTTGTTTTTCACCTGTCGCCGACTCTATAATGACTTGACGGACCTCAGTAAAATGAACGTCAAGGATAACCCACGCTTCATTGAGAGTTCAAGATGGTTCGATGAGTAGGTGAAGAGAGAAAATAATGTTACTTGGCTACGGACCTGATTGTGTATATGCCAGTCCTTTAGGACAACTACCCTAATCTAACTTAAGACATCCATTACATTATAATTAAAAGCAAAACCATTTTTCATACGAAAACTGTATGAAGTATCCGTGTTTTTTCGATCAGTTTTGTTTTGATAGCTGTTGGAATTAGATAAGCTTGTGTTTGTTTGTGCCCATGGCAAAAGAGCAATATCGGCCAGTGATTCGATTCCTGATTTGTATAATACGTGATAAGTTGTGATTTGCTTGACGTTTATAAGGACCAGGTACTTTCGATGACTCCATCAGATATGGGATCAATGAACTGAAGCGTGGCCGAATATCATTTTTTCATGAAAAATATCCAGGTCATGTGATTGAGGTGACTACGGAGAATATGATCCACAATATCCATGGTATCGTGGTAGCCGACCACCAGATGAAGATTATTGATATTGGTAATATCTGCGTACAAAGTATGGTATACGGAAAAATGAGCAAGACAAAATTTTTGCTCAGAGCGAAACAAAACCAGAATTTCATAATATTTTCGGAGCACTGATTGAATATGTTAAAGCGCATTCCGAAAGTATACCTTTGGCGTTGCGTGACTGTTGATGTAACATGGATCCATCACTATATGCTAGACATAAAATAACAGTCAAAACAGTGAATTTCGCGAAGACCGTCGACCGGAAAGGTTACAACTGCAGTTTCTGGAGAACAAACCAGCTCACTAAGCGCTATTTCGTCCTCCTTATAATTGATTATAACAGATTTGTCGATCTGCAATTTCTTTTTGTTCCAAATATAAAAAATTAATTTAGCGAAAAATATGTTGCAGAGCTCGGAATTCATACTTTTGGATGGTTCGCTGAATTCAATGTATCGAACTGAAAGGATACTATGACGAGAAATAAATAAGAAAAATTAAAAATGTGTTCTCCCTCTTTAAGAGCGTTCTTTACTAAATTAAATTTGTTATTGAACTTTTTTTTCGAAATTATGGGTAATCTGGTTTTATTTATATTTTTTCTATAAAATAAAATTAAAATATTTAAAAACTAACAAAACTGGGCACGAGATTATAGATTAAACTTTGTTATTGCAAAAACAATTTGAATCTATTGTTGTTTTATATTCCGATCGACCTTGCACAACTTCTTCAAGTTTGAGAGCTTAATAATAAATTATTAAAAGACAGTTTCGAGAAAATAAAAAAAATAAACTCGAGTTTTCCATAATAGCTATTAAATATCAAACAACTCTAGAGGAAAATATTCCCACTGATGCTTATCGAACCTGTACAACTTATTCACTCTTGGTAAAGAACGCTCTTAAGAGTTCACAAGCACACAACCACTTATGAAATGATCAACGTACACTTCATATTTTATAGAAATAATAAATTTAATTAGCGCGCGATGACATTAAAATATTCGTATATAAAATGTCAGCCTTCTTTAATATAGCAAAAGTGATAATTCTGTAGATATTCACTATAATTAGAATACAAATAGATTATGATCTAACATGGTAGAGCTAAACATAAAGTTTTGTGTTGTTTGTCTCCGTCGTGCGCCTATAATTAATTTCAAATTTAGAGGTACATCAAACAAAAAAATATAATCTGTTCAAAATTAGAAAAGTCCCAAAATATCGTTATCTCGCTGCTTAGCATAAAAAAGTTATTAATTCAGAAAACATGTGGCTGAAGAGATAATACGGAGATGACATATCATTGAACAAAACAAATAATAATACATAATTTATACTCACTCTGGTTCATAATCCGTATGCTTGATTTGTCTTAAACTAGTTGCAAATGTTTTCTTTAAAAATATTGGATGCTTTGTTACTATTTCTTTGGGAACATATGATTTATAATTTTTCTCTAATTTCTCTATCGAAAACTGCTTCTCGATCATATCTTTATACATATCGGCCACAGCCAGCCCAACAATTTTACTCTTGTGCTTACAATATTCTATTTCAGGTATTTTGCTCGATATAAAGTCATTCCGCACTTGATAATAATAATAATTGTATCCATTCTTATCTAATTTCTTAAATTGTTCTAAATTTGGTACTTTGAAACGTAACCGAAATTCATATTTTGTACTTGGTACGAGCTCCGAATTTGGTGGCAACCATGTATTTGTACCGTTTATTCTTAAACTAAATAGGAGCCGGACAGCAGGTGTAATTTTTAATAAATTGCAGTAGAAGATGCATACGTCTTCGCATTTTTTGAGATCGGATTCCAGTCCAAATTCATTGTACTCGGATGTTGTATACAAATATACTGAACAAGTACCCACAGTCATTTTTATAGTTGTCCGCGAACACAAAAATGCCACGTATTTTAATTTCTGGATACACTAGTATATTAAATGCGTTGCCTAACGATCATTTTACAATTGTGTTTGTTTTCAACCGTTCCATTTGCGCTGAATTGAAATCTGAAAATATAAATAAAAAAATATTTATTAATACTTATGAGCATAAAATTGTTTTATTTATTAGAGTCTGCAATATTTATAAACCAAGAATGAAAATAAAATATGTTTATTTTTTGTTTACACTTGGAAAATCTGAATGAAAAAATTAATTATTGTTCTGAAGTTAAAACGAGGGAAAATTTAAAATAAAAATATAAAATGTAGATTAAGTGCAGATGCGATTTCGGTAATAAAATTGATTTTTTACTGGCTGATTGGATTGGTAAGCAAACGAATATCGTATTGTGTAAATGTTTTGAATAATTAAAATCGCAAAAGCGCAACTGGTGTGTCAAGTGTTGTTTAGGTTTTAAAATAATCGGGGAAAAATACCATCTGTGAAATTCTGATCACACACAGGCTTTGTCTATTGTAATTTGTAGATTAAGCAGGTTGCAAAGTTCAACTTGCGTAATGAGGTTTTGCATTGTATCAGCTATAAATTATAATTTTTATGTTTAGTGTTTTCAGCCAGAATTAAAGATTAAAAAGGAAATATAAAAGTATTCGGTTTTAAATTTGATGGAAGCGCATGACAGAAAGAAATAATGCGACGACTTCATCATTATCAACGTCAAGCAACCGTTGCTTGAGTTAATACAAATTTGGTGCCCGCTTTAGAAAGGTAAAAAGAAATTTTAAAAATGAAAGGAAATGAAATCATCCCCTTCCCTCTCCCGGCATGACCAGATGCCTCATCCGGCAGTTATGTGCAACTTGTAGGAGCTCTAAGCCCTGGCTAGGATTTAACGGACCAATCAATCATTCGATAATATGACCTATAGGTGACCTGAGATGGGATGTAAAATAAAATAAAAAAAGATTTCAATTTCGTGTTAATTCTCCAAATTACAAACAAACTTACTGAATTCGAAAGTGTTGTATAATAAAATTTCGATTTTATAAAAACTTAGAATCGCCTTAATGCTCGTAAAATTCCAAAGAAATTAGAATTATTATAACCGTAGTAATTAACCGGTTTTAATTTAGGTTAAAGTTTAATTTAAAGATTTGAAAGAAGTTTTTGTCATCGCTTAAATTATAAATTAGCTGTCTTCGTTGTCTGGATTGCTAAATTTATCCGATTATATTTCACATCAGTGAAGTGAAATTAACGTAAGAGGTTTCTATAATTATGAATCTAACTTGAATTTTACTAATGAGAAATAGCATTCAATGAGAATAGGTCGTAAATTTAATAATTCCTTCCATACGATCCATGCACTACGATAAAACCAAAAGTGAATATGTAGCAGTAGTAACTTTATTTTTGTGCATATTTTCAATTACCTAAACAATTATTTTTAATTATTTATGGTCCTTAAAGGATGCTTGAATTTCTGAACTACGCAGAAAAAAATCCTACTCGTATTAGAATTGACTTTTAAATAGAAATTCGGTCGCTGTGTTCTGATTATAACAATGAAAAGGAAGGTTTAAAAGTTTTAATTGATTTGTATTTTAGGGAATTTTGAACTTTATTTTATGAATTATTAAATGTAGTCCATCTTGCAGTGGTAAATAATATCCTATAAGAAGGATGAGAAGATAAAGTCCTATAAATCAGATTTGTTTTCTTAGAATATACAATTCAAGGAACGCCATTGTAAAACGCTTCACCAAATAGCTACAGAAGACGCAATATGCTTTAACAATTTAAACAAATTGACGAAATTCCGCTAATCGAAAATTCGAAGGCACAAACCTTTTTTTTGTGTTTTGATAGAAACGTTTTACTGGGGTTGCTCGATTTTCGAACAAATAGCTCTGTTCCCAATGATTAACCTGTGCATTATTATGTGTGCCCAAATCGATAGTCAATATTTGTGCGAAGAAATAAAAAATAAACAATAATATGCGGGATTTTAACATTTTTATAAAGCAAAACTTTGATCAGTCCACATAAAAATGTTAATCATTGATTCAGGAATGTGAATTTGTCATTAGGATGGTTTAAAAGAGTTGAGAAAATACAATCCATGAATTCAGGTAATTTCCACTTAATGCACGAAGCAAGATTTGTAGATGAGGAGCTATTTCAAAGCCAAATTCGTTTGAGTAAAGAAGCTTACCGATTGTTACTTATTCTACATTCACTTTCTCGATTATTGGCATTTGACTAACTTTAAAAATGTATAATCTTATACTATATCTGCGATCGAGCGTGATAAAATTCGATTCGATTTAGAGAAATTGATATATGTTTTGACCAAACAAGCATACATAACTAATTTTAAGGCTATATGGCGCTAGAGTTATGACTAAACTAAATATCCTATCTTACTATCACAACTCCACTAACAAAATCTCGCTTAAACATTTCAGGTAAAAATATATTTAGGGCTTAACGCCAATTGGTCTTTGCCCACTTCGTGACTTCTCCCCAATCTGCCTTTTACAGCCCTATTATACTAAAACAATCTATCAACCACTTTTAAAAGGTTAAAATGAGTGTCCTCACACATGGAACACAAATTGAACAAAAAAGCCAAAAAGAAGTGGGACCGGAAGGATTTAGCCTTGCCCTAAATAATTTGATTCAGACAATCTGGTGAAAATGTAGGCTTAAAACGCGGGTAATATGCAACATTTAAATAAAGCGTTACTTCCATTAAACAAAAAATGCAAATTGTTTAATTATATTACTTGACGGAGTTTTGTTGGTTTGACATTAGCTGTGAGTTGTGCTTGATCTGATCCGGTTCAGTTTATGTTTCATGAAAAACACAAAGACACTTACTAGATTTCAAATCAAAATTTGTGATCTAAAACAAATTTTGGATCAGGTTTTCGATATAAAATTTGAACTGATCATTGGGTGTCAAGAAACACGGCAATTATTCAATTGTATTTCTTTGTTCTATATAAAAAGTAGTGTTGGTGCAGATTTATACAATTTGCAAATAGATTTCTCTTCGATTGGAATTTTTCGCTAATTGCATTAGTGCACAATGGAACTGTGCTAATACTTTCGCCTGAATACACTTCAAAACGAGTGGCAAAACGGCCGAAAAATTCACGGATGCTTAAAATTTCTACGTCGAAGAATTACGATTAACACTTGAGCTATGTTTTTTTAGAGACGTAAGCTATGTTTTGAGACCTCAGGTTCTCGTTTTAACTTGCAAAGCCGAAATTCCTGAAACCAAATTCGTGGAGCTAAGCTCAAACTGCTCGTACTCATTTAAACATTTTATTTAAATATTTTGCTGAACAGATGGAGTTGGTCCTAAGATTTATCAACAATATTTCTGTTTTTTGAGGTATGAAAACCAGAACAAGAATCTGTAAAATGTAAACATATCTCGCATCAGTTAATAAAACTTAGCTCAAGTGTGCAATGGGCCTTATGCTTGCGAATATGAATGTCATAAAAAATAAGCCATTAGATATGCACAATTGAGATGACCGCGGATGGATGTGTTTAGCCATAATTGGATCTAAATTATTCGGTGAAAAAATTAGATAATTTTGGCGTTTTATCGTCCAATGAAGCCACCTTGAACCTACAAGTCTTTAAGAAGGATTCAAATAAATTAAATTCAATTACCTTGACACAAATAATGAACTATTCTAGTTGTCGACAATTTGCTTCCACGACCCTTCAGCGTTTGTAACTAATGTAAGTAATTCATAAAATTTTAAACATTTCTTTATAGTTATGCATCTTCCATGCCAGTATAGGCTATGGAGCTGTGCAATGTGCAGATGTAGATAAAATCGGACCTATAACCGTACTTCCTCGAATTGGCCGATACTGGCGTAAAAGTAAGGATGGAAAAAGCAAACCGTGAAAGAGTTGGGAGAGCCTTGGCCCCACAACAGATTGCAGGGATAAAAAAAAGAAAACGAAAAATGTATGAAATTATCACTATTCTTTTCTCTTTTGTTTCTACGCTTGCTATAGGAAAGTAAGCTATAGTAAGGCCCCAGGCGTTTAAAAAAAGTTTTGTCTTTGTTTTGTCCAAATTTTTGATTATGGAGGGTATTCAGATTAAGAATATTTTAATGGTGAGAATATAGTCAATTATAATTTCAACTACATATTTTAACTTTTTAAGTTTTCCAAAAAGTTGCAAATCTTTTCTCCGTTACTGTACTGTAACGTCAAAAAACATAATTTTGAACTTTTATATTTATCATTTTACATACTTAATATCCATACCGAAGGGTAATCGATGAACTTATCATGTATCATCAGTACATTATGAATCTTTCAGTGAGGTCTCACATGAATTTCTTCTGTGCCTGGAACAAAATTCATTTACATATTTAATGAAGTTTTACGTGATCTAGTGAATGATGATCATTAAGAATTTATTGCATAAAGCATCTATGAATTCATCAATAAGAAGAAGTATTCGTAAAGAAGTCATACAGATACCAACAAACCAGGGACAAGGTCATGAAATCTGACCGGAAAAATCGATTGTTCCAAAATACTATGGACAAACATAAAAACGTTTGAAAAATGGTCAAAGTGGGCTGGGATATTTTGTATACGAACACAAATAAATGAAAGTTTAAAACAAAATTGAATTCGGCAACTATTTCATAATCGACCAATTTTGAACGGAAATGCTCTACTGGTAGAAATTTTATTTCGAAAATCTTCTAGCAGATTAATCATTGCTCTTAAAATATTATAGAAGTTTCATTTTTGCATTAGCCCACATCCAGTATGGCAAATTTGAAGACTTTTAAATCGAGTATGTTAGAAAATATTTTTCAAACCGTTTAAATTTTTCTGTCGTATTTCATGATTCCACCCCAGTCCGCATGCTATAATCTGTAAAAGGGCATAACCATATAAGGACCATCCATATGATATGGTACATTATGATTTAGAATTGGATAAACTTAAATTTTAAATAATACACAAAAGATGCAATATATTCTCTTAATCAGTTTTGGGTCAGTTATACATATTAAATAATTTTTATTTTTGTATGTACAGGATGGGCCAAATAATTTTTCTTTTAAACTAGCGTTTTTTTTGAGTATGGTAAGGGTTATGTCACTTCTGATTTGACAGAAAGTTAGTTTTAGTTTTTAGTTTTCCTTCCGCTGAACGAAAATGGTTGTGTATTCGCTTGAACAACGCCGGGAAATGTTGAAACATTAATTTGAAAATTTTGGTAAAAAAAATCTTCTTTTCGGATGAGGCGCATTTCCATTTTGGCGGCTATGTAAACAAGCAGAATTTTCGCATTTGGGGCACGGAGAACCTGCACGTGATCGTAAAGAAGCCGATGCATTCTCAACGAGTGACTGTTTGGTGCGGATTTTGGTCCGGTGGCATCATTGGGCCATTTTTCTTTGAAAATGTGCAAGGAGCTGCCGTTGTCAATGGTGAGCAGTACCGCGCCATGATAAACGATTTTTTGTTCCCGGCACTTTTATAGGAGGGCATAGGCAACATTTGGTTTCAACAAGACGGCGCCCCGTGCCACACATTACACGTTTCAATTGATCTTTTGCGCACTGTCTTCGAAGATCGAATTATCAGCCCAAACGCTGATGTGATTTGGCCGCCTCGGAGCTGTGATTTGACGCCGTTGGACTATTATCTTTGGGGTACCGTCAAAGATAAGTGTTATGCCAATAAACCAGCAACGATTGACGCTCTCAAGAACAATATTCGCATTGCCATTGAAGACATAATGCCACATACCATCGAAAATGTGGTCAAAAATTAGACCGACCGTATGGGGTACATCAAGGCCAGCCGAGGCAGTCATATGAATGAAATATATAGTATTCCATAATTAATCGGAAGGATTGTTCTTTACAATGAATAAATAAATTTGAAAAAATATTGAGAATTTTTTATTTTATCATTTAAAAAAAAAAAATTATTTAGCCCGCCCTATAGTTAAAATAACCTTCCATAAATAAATTAGACAATTACCAAAAAGAAAAGAAAATTTTGCATTTGATCACTTCTAAATTTTTTACTAGAATAACATGTTTATACAGGGTGTACCAAAATTGGACGATCACACGAAGCAGGGTGATAGGGGAGCTCATTTCCAACAAAAACAGCCAAGTAAAGGTTTTTCGCATTGTTGATGGTGCAAAAGTTATTCCACTTTTAGTGTTTTTAGAGAAATTGCACACACCCACCAAAAAATTAATCTAAAAAAACAAGAATTCTTCTGTTTAACTTTCTATATTAATACGATCTAGAAGAGTGTGCCTTTCCAATAACATCATTTTTGTAAGCTATGTCATCTTCTGTCAAATAAAAACAATGGTTTTGTAAAGTCTCTGTTTCTCAAAATTTTTTTGTTGATGTATTAGTGACGTCAGCGGGAAAATAATGTACTACAGAAAATTGACCCACAATCAGAAAAATATGCGACACTAATGCAGATTTTAAAATGATATCACACATCGGGCTAGTCACAACAGAATGTTTTTTATCAATTTTTTTCACAAAGTAAGTCGTGTTTATTACAAAATGCACATAACAAAATTTAGATTTCTATAATCGATGCTTTCTGTAGTACATTGTTTTCCCGCTGGCGCCACTAAACATCAACAAAAAATTTTGAGAAACAAAGAGACTTCACAAAACCATTGTTTTTATTTGATATAAGATAATACAGCTTATAAAAATGATTTTATTGGAAGGGCACACTCTCCTAGATCGTATTAAAAAAGGAAGTCAAACAAAAGAACTCTTGGCTTATTAAAAATTAATTTTTTGGTATAGGTGCGCATGCGATTTCACTAAAAAACACTAAAAGTGGAATAACTTTTGCACCATCAACAATTCGAAAAAACTTTACTTGACTGTTTTTGTTGGAAATGAGCTCCCTGCTTCGTTTGATCGTTCAATTCTGAGACACGCTGTATAACATTTACAAAAGTTAATAGCCACTGCACTAATGAATTTTATGAACATGTTCATTAATTTATTCAGCAGAACACCCAAACTAAACTATAATGCTAATTTCTTATCGAAAGAAATTTAAAAGATGACGAAATCTATGTAATCTGTATGGCTGTTTTGCGTTACTGTGGTTTAAGAACTCTGATGAACATTTGTCGGTAGGAATGTTAAATCTCAAATCTATATTTTTACTAAGTGGCGTTCACAAAATAACCTGGAAACAGGTGTCGAGTAGTTCTTAGTTATACGTAATTTTTTGGTCAGCGCCTATATCAAATTTAAATTTCGAACAAAACTATGTTAGATTAGGTTAGGTTGCAGTGGTTGCTATCGCACACTTAGGCCAAATACGGCCCATTGTGATACCACAGGATCCGACATCATTAAACTTCCTTATAAACCATTTAGTGCTATTAATATAGCGTACAAGATCTTGCATATTACAGCTTTCGATATCTTTTCCGAGAAGCTGTTCATAAGAGATCATGCCTTCTTCCAGCTAGCGGAGGGAATGAGCATAGGAAGTGAACAAAAGTCTGCTCCTCCTCCTCGTCCTTATAGCTTATACAGAAGTCATTTACATCCAGACCCAGCCTTCTTGCATGATCTCCGAAGAGGCAGTGTCCGATACCCTTATAATTCTACTCAAATAACGCTTCATCGCTTCTTTTGAATCGCTCCAAGATCTTAATCACACAGTAAGATCTTGGAGCGATTCAAGCTCAGCCATACTTGTTTCGCTACTCTGCCAGTCAGACTGACGAGCCACCTAGCATTTGCCAAGGCAACTGCTTTGCTGTGGCTTGCTGCTTTCGGCACAGGCAAAGTCTTACCTACCCATTCTCTCCATGTACCGTACCTTGCTAATTCGTCTGCCCTGCAATTTCCCTTAACATCAGAATGGCCTGGAACCCAGACCAACCGGATATTGAATAGTTCACTCATTTCGCTAAGAGATATGTGACAATCCAACACCCACCTGGGCGCCAGGGAAACAAAACTACGTTACTTAATTAAAAATAATTTAAAATCGAGCTCTGGAGTCCAATTACTATGCAGGGTCGCTGCGATGCCGAATAAATAACAATATATTGCTCCGACAAACCAAATAAAACTCGCCGAGTAAGGGGCACTGGCAAACTGCGAGATATGTAATTTAAACAAGAAAATGACATACTCTTAATACTCGAATACTCGTCTGTAGGCATACTCTGTGATAGCGCATTTACAATACAATTTTTTTTAAATAAATAGAAAGAAATATTCATCTACTGAGAATTATCTCTTATGTATCATAATTAGCATGATCTATTAATCAAATCGCGCATGTAACCAAAAAACTAAGTTATCGAAACAACTATGAACGTATGAACTTATCATACTCATGCACCATTTTGTAATGATATGCCTTCTTTTTGCCCAGACCTTGCATTTTATAAATTATAAAATATGTATCAGTCACAGATGAAGATATAATCCCATTTATTACTTTTTATTACTTGGTATTAGCAGCTTAACAAGTTTTATTTATGATAACCATGCACAACTTTTAACTTTTAAGATGTTTTGTCATCGACACTAAACTCTATACATGAGTTTAAATTATTCATATCGTTTATTTTTAGATTTTACTGTGTACAACTGTTCCCAGCTAGTAAAATAATCAATATTAACTGCGCGATTTAATTTGGTGGGCGTGCTTACATAAAAATTGCGATGACATATTTGAATTAATCCTTAACATAATTAAATAATGATATGATAAAGATTACGAATTGTATTATTTTTCATCTATAAATAGTTGCAACAATAAACCGCTCCAAATCTGGGGCTAGAGTCGCATGTGTAAATTAAAATTTGGAAAATCCAAAAAAAAATAATCTCAAATTTAATTATATTCATCCTTGAATGACTTATCACTATATCATACAAATACAACATGTTTGATGTTGAACCACAAAGACGGCTCGATAATATTAGGACAAATATTTCCATAAATAAACTAGTAGACATGCTGTCTGTAGACACAAAATTTAACCGGATATACGCAAACAACAAAATATGGTTGAACATTTTCGGTAATGAAAATGTCATTTTATTTTCTGTTCAACAATTTTCCAAATTGAGAGAAGTTTCTAAGAATTATTTATTTTAATAAACAATTTACAAAAAAAATATGTAATTTCAAGGAAATAGACAAATATAGTTGATAACCTTTCTTCTTATTATGGAGATAAGACAGTGTATAATTATTTTTTAAATTAGTTTTAATTGGAATTTAAAAACGAAATACATAAACTTATCTTTCGATAAATTTGATTACAAATACGAATATTTTATCTATATTTAAGATTATTATTAATTAGTAATTAATCATTGACTCAGGACCGTCGAGCCGACAGATAAACGTTGTGGACTTATAAAAAATTATATTTAAAAAAATCTAACGAGAAAAGCAAGATTTCTTCTGTACAGCATACAAAAAACAGGTTTTATATTTAAAGAATTGTTTGTCGTCTATAAGCTGTATTAGTACATAAAATCAATAATAAAGTGTATATAAAATTGATAAAAACCAACCAACGGTCGGACACCAATAGACTAATCATTTATAATTATAATTAATGAGTTGGAATATAATTCTTGCACCAAACCAAAAAAAAAATATTAGAAACTGATTGGAGCGTTTGGTTGATAAATATAACTAAAGCCCTCAGGGCTGATTGATAATTCCCTTTTTCTTGAGATAAATATAATAAACGAAATCTACACCATATGGCTAAGAAAAATTATGTATACTGAGATTTCTAAAAAGTTAGCTTTTTCTTAAATAGTAGTTGTTGCGTTTGCTTAATTAACTAAGTATACACATTACAAGTAGCCTATTTGGAAGCGAAACATGTTAGCTTTAATTCTAACTATACCCGTAACTTTTCAATTTCATCTTGGTTCAGTAAATAAGATATTTAAACCAGTTCGATTTACAGTTTCACCAAAGAGTATCTAATACTGTAGTAGTATTATGTTCAGTGGTTTTACCTTCGATATTCAATTGACTAATCGTATTTGATAGTTTTTTCGATAGCTAATTTGGTAAATTTTTGATATGTACGAGTATTAACCTTGAATAAAATTTTAAATAAAAAAAAATTGGAAAATTTTGGTACTCGTAATATGATTTGGGTTCGCACTAAATTATTAAAGGTAATTTAACTGGTACCACAACTAAATTTTTGCTGAATTTGCTTGTTTCAGAATGTTCATTACTATTGGGTTGTATAAAAGAAGGCCTGAATGCTGAATTTTATTTCAACAATTTGTAAACTGTGGTACTTTCTTTGGGGCACCAAATATACCAAATATATTTTAATGATGATTTTAGATTAATGACGCGTTAATAGTAAATTCACGCTAATCGCATAATTGGCCTTTGTCTAAATAAGAAGAGTGTATTATCACATTTTCTCGGAAATAATTTTGTGTAACTGTAGAATAGAATGAATGATGCGTATGATAATTTAATAATTGCACTAGGGTGCGTACCATAATTATAGTAAACCCAATTCCCTACCTCCCACCATATACTGGTGAATCTGCGTATCTTTCACTTTTGAGGCGAAAATGCGCCATGAAAAATGGTTGCGAGGAAAGGATTCTGGTGCACTGCTTGAAGTCATGAGAATGTGGTTCGTGATACACTCGAATTCCCCAGGAAGAAATCATTAGAATAATATACAGGGGTTGGCACTTGAAGTGTTACCAATTAAAAATGCTGTAAAATTGTCATTTTAATTTTTTTATTTCAAAACTTCAGTATATCGTAAATACATTTCAGATTTAACAAAACATATGTTATTGTTCGATGTAGCCACATTTAGCGCGGTTAATAGCATCGAGTCTGTCCAAGAAAGCTTCACAACGTTGCACGAATGTGGCCTGATGGAATTTTGTTCCATTTTCGGCGAAAAGCAGTCTCTAAGACGTCGGCCGTCCCATATTTTTTAGTTAATAATTTGGCCTCCAGAACGAACCATATGGAAAAATCCGTTGGGTTTAAATCCGGGGAATATGCGGTGGCCATTGTTGTGAAGAAATAGAGTTGGAAAGTTTTTCTTGTACAAAACGTTGGGTTTCACAGGTTTTATGGGATGGTGCCGAGTCTTGTTGAAACGTCCAATGGTTTCTACCGAATTGATTACGTGCCCAAGGTAACAAAGCATGGTTTAAAATCTTTTCACGGTAGATTTGTTGATTTAATTCCACATTGTTGATTTAAATTAACTAGCTGTTAAATTACCTTTACGCCCTGTTCAATGAAAACGAGTGGTGAGCGTCCTGTGGCAGTTACCGCGGCCCAAGCCATCACTAATGCAGTCGCTTGTTTTCGCAGAGCAAATCGCTGGTCTAAACTGTTTTTTGATTTGAACTCTAACCAAACACGATCGTTTTGTTTGTTTACATATTGCTGAACCGTAAACATTTTTTCATCAGAAAAGATCAAATTCTCAAGCTCGCCACCAACGTGCAACTGTTTTAATATCTTTGCTCTTGCTAGGCGAACTGACTTCTGTGCAGGTATTAAATCTTGCACTTTTTATCATTTGTAGGGCTTCAATCACATGCTATGAACTGACACATTGAGATTTTTCGCTAATTGAACTGCACAACAACTTGTCATGGATTACAATGAATTCTGGCCTTCACATTTCGAACCATTTCTGGTGATGTTGCTGTTTTTGAATGTCCACCTCAATGGCGTTTTTTGATGCTCTACCAGTGTCATCAACGTGTAATGGTCCGGTACCCAAATATTTTGTTCACATGTAAATGTCGTAGCTCATTAACAACGGATGGTTGCGATTTTGGCGTAAAACGATATCCTTCCGTAGGATTATAAACAACATAACAGAATGATGTTTGTCAAAAAATGAGCGCGCTGTCATTAGCCGTTTGGTTGCTACAGCAGCCTGAAGTTGGTAACACTTCGAGCGCCGACCCCTGAAACTATTTAGGTATCAATATTCAGACGAAATATCACTCTCATCTTCATGGTGAGTCGAAGGAAGATGCTCAACGGATTAGGATACGTTTCATTTAAGTGGCATTATTCGGTGTTTCATAAACACCAAAAGGTAATTTGTTCTACTATCTGAAGGATGAAAGATGTTAAAGGGGACCATATTAATTAGTAATTTCTTGACGAGCTAAGATATTTAAAATAATCAGGACCATTTTAAGAACAAGAGAACCTTCATTTTTAAACTTTATTCATTCCTTGCTGATATGTGTTAATTTGGTTATTATTAAGTTTTTAACTCAAATTAAAAATTGGCTTTAAGTCGGCCGTTTCAACTTGACAAATTTGATTGCATGTTGGATTAACATAGTTCCATGCTACCACATGACGACGTAGCATAAATATGGCGTGCAATACAAGAAGCTCCTGGTTTTTTCAGAATTTTTACCATTAGTAAACAGTATAAACTTTGGTATTAGAACAACACCAAACCATTTAAAACTTTTATAAAAATAAATAACAATAAAATTAATTTAAAAAATCACAACAAATGTTCAAAATTACATCCAGCCTTCACAATATATTGACGCAGTCGCTTCTGAGAGTTTCGACGAAGGCCGCGCACTTTTCGGCGGAAATAGCGTCCAAGGCGCCCGGAACAACGTCGGTTTAGTTTGAGAGCTGAATTGTCTTTGCCTCAAAAAGCTAATAAACAACTCATGGCAGACGGCGATGAAGGTTTGGACCGAATGTGCCAGTGCCCAGTTTTTACGGATGCAAAAAAGTTCTCGTCGACCATTGCGGAGGCCAGAAAGTGACAATTTTTGTAGCTGTGGTGTTTTTCTAACCTTAGCGACAATTTTGACAGCTGTGGACAAGCTCGCCGGTAAAAATAATATTATTCTCGTTTGAACAATCATTTGGCAGGATTTCTCAAACCGTTTCGCCTTTATCGCGTCTTTGAGAAAATTGTAGCAATCAAATTTGTAATTTGTAATACTTTTTACGATGTGGTGGATCATAAATTTGCTTATCTCCAGCTCTCTCGCCATTTGTCACTTGGATTGTTCTCGATTCCGCTGAATCTTGCAGCAGCGGAATTTGTTGACGTTTTCTCACTAATTTCTTAACCTCGTTTTACGTTCGTCGCTTGAAACCACCCCATTCATTGTGGAATCTATCATTCCAATGATAGATGTATTGTAGAAATATGTACACTCATTGCCTCTCTTCATTGCTAACACAACTAATAAAGAACACATCACATAATTAGAAATCACTTAAAACAACGAAAACTTGATGTAATATAAATTCAAACAAAAATCCGTGAACTTTTATCGCACCCTGTATTTACGAGAAAATTATATTAAATGTTAAAATCATATTCATTATTTATTGATTTACATTATTTTTTATTTGAATCAAAAAATAAGAAATTCATTCTTTAAACTCGCATACAAGAAATTATAAAACAACAACACAGAGCTCGTGGGCAGAATTATAAATTAGTCTCTCGTTCGACGTTGTTGTGTATATTCTGTTTTTCTGTATAATACAAATATGACATCCCAATGATGGAAATTAAAATCTATATAACAGCAAATAAATAAGTTAAAAGGCGGAATGTTTTAGTTTTATTATTCCTGCGATATAAATAAGAATAAGAGACGACAGCTTGTTTTCCAAAAGTATTACTAAAAAAAGAACCTTAATACATATTTTACAGTGCAGGTGATGGTTCGTATTATTATTGTCAAACTTTTTTGTTTTAAGTCAATATCAATTTTGTGCTAAATATTTCATCTGAATTCAATTAGATAGAAAACCACACCTCTGTGCTTAAACTACCCAACAACATCAATATTAATGAACAAACAATTTATTTAGTCGGGTATAATACCTAAGTAATATTAATGAATACTTGCAATACATATTTGGCATTGAACTCTGCACATAATGCTATAAAATTGTCACCCCTAAATGATTGATTGCAACGATAGTGTACAATAGCGGCACAGCCTTTATCAGTTATGGTAAACAATAACAAAATTTATTTATTTTTTATTAACTGAAATTGGTGTCGTTTCAATTACAACGAGAATCATCATCACCTTAACACGTAGTACTTTGTGAAATAAGCAATTTTACACTTTTTTATCTGAAAATAAGTTTGCCAAGTCAATGCAAAATTTTCCAGAATCACTGGTTTTGATTCGGAAAATAATCTATTTAAACATGCAAACTTTGCCATGAAAAATTCTATGAAATTCTTCACTCCAGAATCGATGTGATGTTAGCTTTTCTCTGAAGATAAAAACTTAATTAAATTATGTTTTCAATAGAAATCGGCAGTTGTTTAAATCTTGCGTGTAGAATACATTTAAGTAATACATATTGGTTAGCTACTATATTGGTAATTCTATAAGACTGTAATAGTTCTAATGACTGTACTATATTAGGACTGTATGTCGAGAGAATCCTCAAAAAAATTCCATTGCTCAATCAGCCCCTGATTAAATTCGAATATAATACCTTGCGATTCAAATGCAGCATTTGCACTGTTTGGCATTTTATGAGACCACTACGACTGTAGGGTAGTAAACCTACAGCTAGTGATTACAGTCAAATTGAACGAAATAGTTGCGAGTAAGAAATTGGTGTCTTGAAAATATTGTTAATTTCGTAACGAAATCTGTGGACAGTAAAATAACTGTTATCTCTACATATAAGGCTAGAATTAAATGCTTCACTAAATATTTATATGAAAATTAAAATATGAAGTAATTGCAACTCCACACAGAAGTGACAGAATAATGAAATATTATGCATACGTACCTTTTACGCGAGTAAATAGCATATAAAAGTTATCTACCTGTGAATCATTACACTCATACTCGTCAGTAAACTAACAAAATAGTTTCCTTATTATCTTAGGCCACGTGACCATGACAAGATGAAAAAAATTAGCTGTATTCCACCTTCTTTCTAATTGTATTCATCCCAATTGGCCTCAATCACTCAGACACACCAATCTGTGTTTATTACACAGATATTTTAACTGGCTAACAACTTTACAAATATTATTATTTGTTGTTGTGATAAAATAATCGCCGTTAATGATTTTAAACTGCAAGTAACCTAAAAACAACAACATTATTGTAAACTTTTTATGGTGCTTCATTTCCTGGTTTTGCAGGATTCGATTTCGGAGGCTGTTTAGTTAATAAAACATAAATCGATCATCTAAAATTATCGCTATTACCTCATTTAACTATATCGATGACTTGATTACGTTTTCAGTGTCTTCAATGCTTCTTTCAATTGTTCTTATCTTTATTCGTTTTTACCGTTCGGATAAGATTAGTACTTTCAATTTATATATTTTAATGTTTAGTACAAAATAATTTATATATCAAACTATGGCATTTGATAAAAGGTAAAATTGTTTTATCATAGTTTGCAGACTTGCAGTATCTGAATATGTACTTAGTATGTAGAAAATTTAATTTCCAATCAATTAAGAATTAATTTTTCTTGAAATCTATTTAGATATTTTCTTGTTGTTTATTATTATTATATTTAAACGACGTTTAGTTACGGTCAGAAATGGTAAATACAACTTCTATTATATAGCTCCATACGTGCCTTATTATAAAATGTCACAAAACAAAAAACAAAACAAAAAAAAGTGTAGCTTCAAGCGGAATGTTATAAGCATATTAGTATTTTTGTACAAGAATTTTTATCTTGTTTATGGATTTGTTACTGTTGCATGTTTAAAAAGTAAAATTTAGATCTTCTTGACGACAAGACGGGTAAATTGATTTGTTTATTTGAACTGAATTGGTACATTATTAATGGCCATTCGAATATCCACGAGCTAAAACTTACATTTGCTGTCGAGTCTCAGTAGTTTTACTACTGTTTACAGTATTACATACAAGTATTTCTACTTATGTATCTGAGTTATTTTTAATTAAAGATGAGGATTATTTGACGTAAGGCAACACAAAATAAGTTAAAGAATATATAAATATATTTAAAAAAAATACATGTATTTTTATTTTGTTGATGTAAATTAAAAATAGAAACGATTTTCTTCAATATAAAAAAATATACAACTTTTTGTGCGAAAATAAACATTTCTTTTTTGTGAGGTGTAGCCGTGCTAAACCGTATTTGTCTGGTGGTGCTGTTAAATGAGTCGTTTTACATGATATAATGTGATTTGAGAAGATTAGTTGTTGAGAATTTGTTATTGAAATTATTATTATAACAAAAAACTACTACTACAAAAACTAATAATCAGATTCATCTCTTTCAAATCGTTAGCTAATTGTCGTAAACAAAAATAAAAAACTACGTGTTTTAGTCTTTGCTAATCAACTGAGATCACAGTAACCTATACATTCACATTTTTATGGAGTTTAAATCTGTGATATTCTTCGGTACTGAGACAGTGTTCTCATTTAACTTCATACGCACGTCTGAAATCCGATTTTTATTTGTTTTAACTTTTTATTTATTGCTACCTACAAAAGTAAGATTTCTGTAATAATGACTAAAGTGTTAAGAATTTTACGATTTATTTAATTGCCAAGAATTTTACAAAGGCTTCATAGCAATTTAAAATTAAAAGGTTACACATATTTATAACGTTTGAAACCAATTATGTATATAAATTTCACCCGTACCCAAAAGAATTATCAACATTGACATTACAACTAATGTTAAAATGCGTGTGCATAATTTTAAATGAAAAATATATACGTTTCTATTTCTTCTCTTTTTTCCAATGTCTGCCTGTCCTCCTTTCCCCGATGTCTTCCCTCAATCGACGACAATGTGCCATGTCATACATTTCTTCTTTCATGGCAATGGCTTAAGCGCAACATGTATGCCAAGAGAAATGAAAAAAAAGCATTTTACTTCAAGTTATCTCGATGTGACAATGTCATGTATTAGTTTTGTTTGTTGTATTCGATGTTAAAATTTTGTTTGTTGAATTGGTAAGTAAACATTTTGTAATTGCGCTATTCGGAAAAAATTTAAATAACCAAAATTTTTTATTGTATATTCGATAAAAATGCAATGCTCAGTAGCCATTTGGAATACTAATAACACCGGACTAGTAACACCTTAAAGATGAATGTAACACTTACTAAGGGGATATATATATATATATATATATATATATATATATATATATATATATATATATATATATATATATATATATATATATATATATTATTGTTCGTGCATACAATTCATCTCAGGCATGTCCCATATGATTCGACTATGACTCTCACATATGACTCAACTCAGACATCTTATAAACGATTCACCTCAGACTGGTCACAAACGAAAACAACTATGGCCGACTAACAACTATGGCCAACTTGCGAAGGCAGGAACGATGTGTAGTGTAATGTCTGCATATAATTCTCGGCCAAATCATACATTCGAATGGTACTTTCCAATATTCTATTTTTATCCATCTGTGACTAAATCACACGCAACTTTAACATCAATACCAATGGATTCGAAGTGATCGAGTTTCGGCAACATATTCCAATTAGAAATATTTTATCGAATAGTAAGTAATAATTATGGCACATGATGTCCAAATCGGATTAGTTACTAAAAATAGATTTGTACTTTTCGGGTTTTTTAATTTATACATTTAAAAGAAGAAATGTTGAAGTGCTTCTCCTGCATGTATGATTGCGAATTTTTTAACATACTGCATTACGAGACGGTGTGGCGTGTACTCAATGTCGGCTAACAAAACCATAACGCACCAATTAAATTACATAATGGTTCCTGGACATTACGAGGCCCTCCTAGCATATACAGTTCGTTAAAAGCCAAACCCAATATGAACAGCATGGGCATAAACATTTTCGAAAAAATTGCCGTCTCAAATTATCCAGTCAATATTAAAATTTGGAAATACGCCATTAGTTTCTCGGCTGCAATTAAATATTTCTCTCACCATACGTCTCCAACATCATTGTTTACAGACTACAACACGTTACATTTTCAATATTATCAGATGAAATGATGACTGATAATTGTACCCATAAGAGATTATCACATGTTTGTGCTATATCGGGGCGCATAGTATCACTAAGGAATATAGTATCACAACATCCCATCATACAGTGCAATGTCTTTCTACGGTACGAATCGGTTGAGTTTTGAATTTGTCGTTTATATTGAATTTTAATTTGCACTTCACGTTTTGATCTGTTATGTTGGTCAGGTTTCTTCATTAAACGCGTAATCTTCCAGATTTCATTAAATTTTGTATCGTTGAATTCCGAGGCAACTTTGGCAAATGTTTGTATCTAATTGGGCTGTAATGCTACCCTCACGATTCACGATAAAAGTTGAAATCATTTAGTCGGAAAACGATTTTTTCTTTCCCAAGTCGTGATTTTGGCAATCTGTTTTCTGTGTTGACGTTATAGTTTTTGAAAGAAATCGAGTACATATATGATTCCATAGTTAATTTAGATTATAAAGTTAACAAATTAAAAAGAAGCTCTTCAATTTATTTGTCTAGTTGCACTTGGGTTGAATCAAAAGCATGTTGCACAATGTTAAAAGATTATGCAAGACTATATGCCAAGTAGTTCACTAGATATCGGCTAACTTAATTGCTGTTCCACGTTTAAGCGCAATATTAAAAAATGATTTGAAAGCTTAATTCAAGTAGGATACACAAAAATGTTTTTTTTGTCGGTATTAAATATAATATCTGGGTATATAATATCTGTTATTTTGTTTCTATCGTTTCTATTCCCCCGCATTTGGAACTTAAGCGGTAAAATGTTTAAAATGATAAGAGTCGTTTTTAAACGTAGATAAATATATTACAATTTATATTGTATTGTTATCTCATTTATAGTACACCATATCACTCATATTTTTAAATTGACGTATAATTTAATATCCATAATGTAATTGGTACATACGAGTACAAATATAATATACAGAACCGAAAATTGTAAATTGTTAATCAGAAAAAAATATTTAGACTGCCTATCAAACATTTATAATTTTAACAAGAAGTGCACATAGCATTTATAAAACTTAGCATTACTAGCATAGTTTTGTTGTGTTGTTAAATTCAGCTAAACGGAAGCCTCATCCATACGATAAAACTTAAATATTCTCTACATAGCTTTTTCGCAGTAAGATATTTCTCTAAAAATAAAAATTTACTATATGCGTTCTAAACCTAATTAATTAACATAAAAAGTTTATCGAAAGATTGTATTGTCTCTCAACTTTAACCAAACGTTTTCGTCGGGCGAATCGTGTTAAAACTTAAAAGGAACAAAGTCCAATTAACAACGAAACACAGCAAAACGTAAACATTCTCGTTTTTTATTAAAATCCATATGATTTGTATTTTGGCTGTTAGTTTTGTTATTTCTTATTATACGAAATAATAAAAATTGTTAGCGGCTACACATCTCTTATACGACAAAATATATGCTAATTTAATTGTATTATTAAAAAAGAAACTACACACATTAATATTTTTACCAACACAAAAACTATAAAAATGTTAACCGTATTGCTTATTACCTAAAATTTGTATACTATGTGTTTACAGAGTAAAAAAAACATTGATTTCGGTGGGCTGCATACTAAACTCTATAATAGTAGTTAATGTTCACGAAACCTGATTTAGAGATTTACCCAATACAAATCTCATTTTCGAATGAATCGATTAATAAATGCAATCTAAAAAGTTTTAAATAAGAAATTTAAATAATTGTGGCACCAAAAATATAAAACCAGTTTATAAGAAACACAAAATATAAATAAATCTTGCGGAATATGTGGTATATTACATGAAAATGTATAACGCGATTTCGCTTGCTGCCTCTTTATATACACTGACTGTTTACCAATCGAGTAAAACACTTGCACCTATGCAAATAATAGAGACGAACACCATAAAATGCATTTTATTAAATAAGACAACAAAATCCCTATAATTAACTTATTATTTTGCATATTGCAAAGCGAACACAATTATTTAGTCAATCAACATTGATATGCTGGAAATACTTTCCTTTTGCCATATATTCATTTTGCTGCATGATGTTGTCAAACCCAAGGTAAAACCAATTGTTCAGCAGCTTACATTTTTTTATTTAAATATTTTAAATGTAAAGTGTCATTATCGACAATCAATTATTCGAGTATATATATTGCACAAATTTAATATTTGTAATATTAAAACATTTAATTATATATCATATTTGTATATACATGAGTCGCGATTGGATATTTTTATTTTTTGGTTTTTGCACTTTTGCAATAATCAGCGTAAATTTGTAATAAACACACAAGCGATAAATTAAATACTGATAAAATGTTTAAAATTATGGTATCATACAACTACATTCTAATATTATTTATTATTTTTACTATAGCTTTGTATTATGTGTGCAAGTAGAAACTATGCTGTTTTTGGTCAAATTCAACTTTATTGAAAATATAATTGTTACAAAGATTAGTTATCGAAAAATTCGCCATTACTATTTATGGTCTTTTGCCATTTATCAGGTAGATGATGAATGCCTTCGCGATAAAAACTTCATGGTTTCGAAGCAAAATAGTCATCGAGCTATTTTTTGTCTTTCAAATGAGTTGGTATCGATCTGTAAGTGGTAATAAGAGGGAGCCAAGCCTGGAGAATACGCCGCATGCTGTAAAACTTCCCAGCCTAAGGAGAGGATGAGTTCTAGGGTTGATTTTACTGTCTGTGGAAGAGCGTTGTCATGAAGCAATATCACCGTCCGCCTTCCTTGGCCCGTAAATGACCTTTTTTCCTCCAGAGCATCACTTAATTTGATCAATTGGGTGTGGTACGTTCAGCTGTAACAGTTTGACTAATTTCCAGAAGCTCGTAGGAAATGCGACTCCTTTACAATCACACCAGACACGCAACTGATGTCCACTGTCCACACTGTGAAATTCACTTTTCATCACCCGTAATGATTTTGTGCAAAAAATTATTTCTTATGCCAACTTTTCGGTTTTTGTTGTCTTCGGTCAGTTTATGAGGAACCCATTTTCCTTGCTTCTGATGTTCGTCTTCAAATTGTTTTACTACACCTGGACGTGGATCGTCCTTAAGACTGTTGAATGACTCACAGATTGTTCACTCAAAGTCAAATTAATCAATTTCATAGCTTGAGTGGATTTTGTTTTCATTTAAAAACAAAATAAAATGCAATTACGTAAATGTTGCTTATCGACATCGATCTCTTAAAATTAATATACGCGGAACGACAGTTTCTAAATGACTGAAATTTATGTCATAAAAACAGCAATGACTAAGCTACTAAGCGATTTGGATGCGTTTCTAGTATATTTTAATGCAACCAACTTCGAAGCCGAGTTTCTACTTGCATACCTAATACATGGGAGCGAGTTAAAGTATTATTGGAAAATTGGAAAAGACTTCAATTTTCGTAACGTTTAAATACGTTTAGTATATCATAACCTTTCTGACCCTATACTTAGTTAGAAACCTCTTTGCAAGTTCAGTTTTTAAATATTATTCATCCAACCATGCCATTTTGTGTTTTGAAATATTTAATTATTAAATTCTAAACGAGGCCTCGCTATAAGTATTAATATACTTTGGTATTAGCACCGTGATCATGGATTGATTTCCGACGCGGTTGATTAGAAATTGAATTGGCCTTAGGTTAGGTAGGCTACTATAAAAATTTTACGAACTTTTGATAAATTTCGGACGATGTTTGGAATTCCGACGATGGCAGAAATATCCGCAACATGAATTAGAATTCTTTGTCTTAAATCTAGCTATCAGAGAGTCGAAAATATTGATTCATATTAATACACGCTAATCATAAATTAATAAACTACATAAAAATAAAATTTTTATAAAATCAATTTGACGTAAAAAGGATGAATAACCTATACAACAAGTCAAAGTGATCGCTTTCAACTTATGGAAACAGATCCAGGCACTAAATCCAATTGATCCACAAAACGCTCAACAATAACCCTGAAGAATATTTTGTGGCAACATTTACATAATTTTTTGGCGGCGAATTATGTATACTAAACCTCGTTCTTTACTACTGGAGTATTTAATTGTCGTTTAATTAAATTGCAGAGATCAGGCTAGCAAAAATTTGGCCTAGTAAGGGCCAAAACTCTATAATGATCAACACAAGAGTGACGCTTAATCGTAAATGTCTCGGTTTAATTTTTGCGATAATTCGAGGTGTGTAAGAGGATTCAGTAAAAAATAAAAAGGAAGCCTGCAACTTACTGCTAATTGACTGAACTTTAAAAAAATTGATAATAAATTCGATAGAACTGATTTGACCGAAAAAATACGAGTATAAGATTAGAGTCTATTGAGTAACCTGTCATATCGTTATTGGACATAACGATACGTTACATTACATGTAGCAGAAAATTTAAATCACGACGTAATCAGACTTGATCTTTATTAGGAAGCCACTAATCCATCATAAATCTATTACCATTTTATAATCTAAGTAGTTCAACAAATCCATTCGATATCTTATCAAAAACGTTAGTAAGCAATAATTATTTTCAAAGAAAGAAGGAAATTAAATTATAAAATAGACAGTTTTTCAAAATTCCTGGAAGTAGATGCAAAATATGCAAAATGAATAATACAATAATAAAGAAAGCTAAAACAATATTTCATAATCAATGTTTATATTAAAATTTGGCACTAACAAAATCATTCGATTTGGTTATGCTAGAAACATATCCGGATATAAAGCTCTGTATTATACAAAATTATTCTGGAATTGCAGAAGAATTGAATGATGATGGATGATAAAACGACAATAACAATGTTTTTCATGTTACTGTTTATTTTATGTATATATTATGGGAATCGGAATAGGTATATATATATATATATATATATATATATATATATATATATATATATATATATATATATATATATATATATATATATATATATATATATATATATATATATATATATATATATATATATATATATATATATATATATATATATATATATATATATATATATATATATATATATATATATATATATATATATATATATTCAGGAATGCAGAGTACAATGTAGAACTAGAACTTTTTCATAAAGCACGTAAGATTGAAAAACACATATTTGTAAGTAAATGTTATCTTCAAAACTTTTGTTAGAAGAGAGTTCCAATAATATTTGTTTAAATGAATGAATACTTACGAGTATATTGTATTCGATAATACGTATGATATATACACACATGCATAAATATTATATGAGCTGTTTGATAACAAAAAGTGATTATCAATAATCAGTCAAACGAGGAAAAAACTACACGGGCTATGTAGTGTTACTACATTTAGAAAAGTCGATAGCAATTTTTCATTTTAAATGTACGAGTACATATTTAATACAAACACACACACACACAACATTTGGTGCTATCGTGCTGCTAGCGATAATAAACCCCGCAATTGCGTTAATTTTTGTTTGTTTTCGTTTATCTTTTCGCTGAAATAATACGGAATTACTGGAAACTTGTACAATATTTGCCGAATTTTGAGTTTGCCTTAGAAGAATGTCACAACAGTTCAAATATACGTAGTGTGTTTGCAATTACTGGTACAATAAGACAATCGTGACGTGCCTTTATTTATCACGCGTTCCAATCATATAAGAAAATTCACAGAATTCAAAAATCAGTTTACTTTCACCATTGCTATGTAATTTAATTAATTAAAGAATTAACAACCATAATATAGACATATCATAGCTGCACTGCCTCATTGTGTATGTTTTCATAAATTACTACAGCTAACTACTTTGTCATAAGTGGTTAATTATATATTGTACATATACACGACAAAAATTGCATGGTGTGTACTTATGTACAATTCCATTAACAATTATACTTGTATACACAAATGTCTATTGGTTCACACAATAGTGTTGATAAATACTAAGTTTGTCACTTTCTTATCGGCCTCGCTTCATAAAAATGTGCAACCGGAAACAGTGTTTGATAATCGTAAAAATATCTATACTAAAATAGCCCACTAAAATTTATAAAATTACTTACCTTTTTAAGATTGCACGGATTTGGTGAAGGAGCCAACGATATATAATCTAGAACGAAAACAAAAATTTAATTAATAAAATATGAAAATAAAGATATGGCCTAGTTGATTTAAAATTTAACCCACCAAATTTATAATTTTTTCGATTTGAAGATCTCACACGCATATCAAGCACAAACTGATAACAAACATTGGTTGAGCTTCATATTATATAGCAAAAATACAAAATTTCATTGATAACAATTCCAGAAAAGTAAAATATTGTTTTACTTAAAAATACTGAATCTTCTTATGAAACGCGATTTTAATTCACTTCTTTGCAAGAACCAATAAATATTTAACATGTCAGTTTAAAGAAAAATAAATCCGTATAAATACCAATAGGACATTTGTATCGAATTATGTAAATGAATGTCGCCGGTCTGTGTCGTACATAATATTTTACTAGTATTTCTCAGTCATTGATCACTACTTTGTATAAATATACGTATGTGTACATCACTTTGAGATATTTCAATATTATTTGGAAACACAAATTGAATGAATAATGATAATATGAATATTTTTGTAATGTTCATGAATGTAATTTTCTTGTCATGCTTGTTCAATTCTTTGGATTTGTTTACTACAGTATTTAAGAATGTAAATTTATAATTAACTAACTAACAAATAGGAGCAATCCACAAATGAAGTAAGATGGTAATATACAACAGTTTGTATATATACGGTGATAATACTTAAAGTCAATATATTTATTTACATTGCATTAGACCGGACGTGAAATATTTTGTGTAATAAAATTTATCGGTTTGATGTATCATGCGACTGCTTAAGAAATGTTTCCCTTCAGGTATAGAGCAGTTCTGCAGGATGGTGAAAATTATTAAAAATGTGTCCACTTTATATGTTTCAAATTTAAAGGTGAATCAAAGAATCCATTGTAGCCTATAGAACTTACTTATATAGATTAAAAACCGTACTGTATTTTTATATTATTGTTTTATAGACTTAGTGCCCTACTAAAAAATTTGAAATTAGTTTGCACTTGTAATTATGAGTAAGATATAACTTAATTGCTCTCGATATTATGTAATGACAGAGTTATTCGAATTTAAATATTGAACATCTACACTAATCTTGTAAATTATCTTGTAATCAATCAAGGATTGGACTGCTTAACCTCATATTAACGACTATCAACTTGAAACCAAAGCGGGAACTTCATGAATTTTAGGTTTTTAACACGCTAATGAATACACGGAAATAATTTTCCAGTTCGTGTAGTATTTTGCATAGTAAGAGTGCGTCTGAGATTACGACCACAATTTACCATTCTATGAAAATGTGGCTCGTTACCTCCGTACACAGATGCACAGATTACAAAATATGCAAGCTCGAAAATAGACGACTTCTCTTGGGCGCGACTATTATTGGTAACGTTTTTCTTGATCACATTGATTCAGCTTATATTTTGGCAAACATCCATTCATGTACCTTGCAAAACATTTCGAATCCATGAGTTTTTAGCGTCTGAACACCATTTCACAAACTATGGAGAAAATAACCCCATTAATAGGTTGCCTAAATCATTCAACATCGTCGACGACCTATTTAACTTTAATTTATCAAATTTAATATAATTTTTGTTTTAAATTAAATTAACTGAAATCATACATGTAAATCACAGAATAGATTTCTTTAATAAATAAATAAATTCTTTCTCTTGTAACGTTAGAGCAGAGACAACCTAAAAGAGATATTTCATCCTTTGTAAACGAAAAAATTTAAACTGTGTCTTCTTTTTCTGTTGCACACAATGAAATATATTTTGTGTTTTTGTGTATACGTATACGCAGTTTAAACAAAAATCACAGATACAACGATGACATTGGAATTATTTTGTTTTAATTTTTTAGTTCAAATGAACTCCTTTGATTGCCTGTGATTAGAGGTTGGAGTCGATTGCCGCGTTTCACTTTTTTTATATCATGGCAATTGTAACACTACTTCGCATACTCTATAGTTGACCGGGTGTTGTCCTTTACAGCAGGGCATTGGAGCCGAAGTTTAAAAATTGAGTCCGACTCCAAGCTCGGATTCCATTAAAATTTCCGGCTCTGGCTCCGAAACAAATTAAAATAAATGTGCATATAACAGTAAAACATTTTTTATTATATTTAAAAGAAAATAACGCAGTTAAGTATAATAATGCTGGTATAATATATACTTTTAATCAGCAAAATCTTGAATCATCCTTAAAAATAAAATCTTTTTCAAAATATCTGGTTTAAGTGAACGCAAATCGGTTGCTATAAACTTAAGTGTAGAAAATGGCCTTTCTACACTTGCTTGCAAAATTGGCAAACAAATAACTATTTTGCACGCCTCTTGTATATTTCTTGGATAGTGTTCAATTCTATCGAAAGCTGATTTGATTTAAGCTTTTTCTTCCATTCCTTTATAGTCGTCTAGACAATTTTTATTAAAAGATTCTTTATCTGTGAAATTAATTTTGTCGTTGGTTAAACATATTCTCCTTTTCTCTTTTTAACAATCATTCATTCATACTTCAATTTCAATTTCTTTCTATTTTATTTTTAGCATCATTTTTATATATTTTTTCTGCCAGTATTTTTAAACCTTCTTTTGCCCTTATGACCTGGTTACCTTTTAGTAAAATTCTGTATCTTGCATCAACATAAACTGCAGCTAGAAATACATCATTATCGAAACGCTTTCCATCTCGTTTCTCCATCGATTGAAATGCCTTCTGCAATTGGTACTTAATTCTTTGCCAGGTGATTTTGTAATTTGAACCATTCCTTTAAGAACTCTCCTGGAATTTAACAGTCACATCATATGGCTGTTTTAAATGATTCTGAAGACGAGTCAACTTATCCCATATTTCGGGGCGTAGAAAAATACCTGATCAGCCACAGCGAATTGTTCACACAACGTGAACGTTAAATTAACAATCGTTCAATCATCCAGAATGTCGAACCCCGACGCTTTTCATTATCCAGAATTGGAATTACCTGACATACGGATACGAATACTTTTTGGGCAGTTTCAACTGTTGGAGTAATGCGCAGGATCAGAAAGAAATTGTCGAGAAAAAAGAGAATTTTGATATCTCTTTCTTTCATTTTTATAATGTAATTCTGTTTAAGTGCAATTTTTGGTGATGATTTCTTGTTCATGTATTGAAAACTAGAAAGATCATCACGCATTTAAATTATCAAAAGAGAAATTAAATTAAAGATCACATAATCACATTCGTAGTAGAATAGAAGGTAGAAGTAGAATAGACAATCTTTCACGTTGTGTCCATGAGCATATTTTACACACCTAATATCTCGCCTGCAATATCTTTGGGTGTGGTTAAAACCTTTTCTTGCATTGAGATATTAATTTCATGTTCTTTTTCAGCGGTTCTATTTTAACCCTCATACTGAGTATTGCTTTGATATTAAATATATTTTCTATTTTTTCGCTTTTATTGAATGTGAGCATGAATAGCGGGAGCGCTTTTTTAATGATCATGGTTGCTTGACTAGTTTCAAGTTTCTCCCGTTTAAGGATGTTCACTGCGTGTTCAATTTGCAGTTCTTACATTTTGAGGTCTTCTTCTATATCCTTTTTCTTTCAGGTGGGATGAAAACCTCTGGCCACAGCCTCAATTTATCGGTCATGTTTGGTTTTGTAGGTATATCACTTTACTTTCTTCAGTGAGCTTTGTGGCTAAAACTCTATATGAACCGGGATCTTTTGTATTTATCTTCTAAACATTATTATTTAGTGCCGCCACTCCAAATTTGTTTATGGACACTGGTTTCTTTAAAGCTTGAATATTCGCAAGTTCTGTAATGCCTATCCCATTAATTGATGGTGGCGCCTTTGCCTTTATTGCAACCTTGGGTTGTTCTTGTTGCTGGTTTTGTTGAGATAAAAGCACTAGTTCGGTAGTTTCATTAACTTTTTTCCTAGGTCTTTATTATAACTAGTAAGATGGGTTTCCAACACTTCTATCGGCCTAGTATTCTTCAGCTTCTCATTTTCTTCCTTTAACTTAGCGATTTTATTGCTAAGTTGTGATGCCTTTTTTCTATTTCATAAGTCTTCAGCGTAGTTCAGCATTTCCGTTTTTCTGCTGAGTCGCTAGGTGGTAATCTAGAAATGTTTGAACTTCGTATGAACGGACATCGCAATGGTCGGCTCACTTCAGAATCCATTGAGCCGGCCTCGTTAGAGGGTGGATTACCCAACTGAGCAGTTGTCGTACCACCTGGGGTAAAAATTCATTTTTGTTATGAAATCAATTGCTCTAAGGACTAGTTATTGAAGCAACTACCAACTTAACCAGTAAAATTGATAGTGGGTTAGTATGTATATAATTAAGCATAAAAGTTTTCATCGCGAAGATTTAATTACGATGAAATGTACAACCGACTAAGTAATTAAACAATATTACATATACAAAATGATATACTGGAATATTTTTTAAGCTGAAGTAAAACATGACGATTGGATGAACTGGCGCAAACCATCATCCTATCCTATGCGACTGCGATGTGCAGTTTTATGGGCCTTTAACGACAAATTTTGATGGTGAAACTTAAATTGTATTCCAATATTCGGTTGGTAACAATTGACTTTACTACAGATATTTTGATCAGTTCTGGAGTTGTCATACTAAATTTCAGTTCTGAAGCTTTATTATTATTCTTATAAGCTTTCAAATTAAAATAACATTATCAAACTCAAATCATTGGGAAGAATTAGACGTCGTCAGTATACGAATTACGAACAGTGTGTAAAGTAGGTTAGGTTTCAGTGGTTGCTTACTGCACACTTAGGAAAATTTTTAGGCCCATTGTGATACCACTCATTCACTCCACATCATTAACCCACCTACTCACCTACTCACACAACTACAGTATACCACCTGCACATTGCAAGCTCCATGTCAACCTGTACATTGTGACATGGAAGGTGGGTCGGCGCGTGACACGGAATTCTGCACTCCATCAGAGGGTCTTAGTTGTATTTATTAGCATCACCGATCGTAATCGATGATGAAAATTCGATTTGCATCTAGCCTCTGATGGGATTCGAACCCAGCACCTCCCGGTCCAAGCCGAAGCTTTAACCACTGCACCACTTGTCCGGTGTGTGTAAAGTAAAACAACCTATAATACATCGCTTGGTGTACAATAATAAAGGTAACCTTGTTGCACGTGTTAAATTAAAAAACAAACACTGTTTTAGTACACACTATAGTAATTTTTCTATCTACTTACATAGTGCATAAAACTAAAGCAAAGAGGATTTTAAACACGACATGGAAACAACTTTTGTTAACGTTTTAAATTAATGTTAATATGTTGTGAATAAAATCGGGAATCCCTTATACCTATGGTCGCGTTTTTATATTGTTTTAGACCGATTTAAACAATTGGCAAACTAAGCTTTAAATACATTTAATCACGTGGGTCAATTAGCAACCAATAATAATCATTTTGATTAATACTGTTACTATGCAAATACGAGTAACAAGAAAAATAATTGTCGTAGGTTCTAATTGAAAAATGAAAATCAAACAAAAAGAAATGTATTTACAAAAACAGTAAGTTATATCTAACTGTTTGTTTAAACAACCCCTCCTCTTTAAAATTTTAATAAGTGGTACGGAAAGTAATATTTTACGTCCAGGATTTAAACTGAAACTGTTCCTTTGAGGAAAGGTATAATTTTTTCACAGTTGCAATGAGATACAATTATATATTCATATTTTAATGAATACTAATTTTCATGTAAATGTTGATCAAATATTCTATTTTTTATTAAAAGATTTGAGATCTGTTTTTTTTTTCAAAATATTAAACATCAAATGTTAAATCATAATGGAAATTAATCGCACAAACGTTACTTATAAACAACAGCTAGCAAAATTTATCGTTGACAATCAAGCCCGATTCCATTGTGTCATTTGGAATTTGGGTGACACTGTTTTGAAAGATTAAGTTCTAAATTAAATCGTATTGTTTTTATAAATATGCGTCACTGTTTTGGATAAGAAATATAAATAATCAGATAATAATCACTCTATGAGCAAATGGCGTGAATCCACAGATTATGAGATACGAGATAAGGCAAATTCTATATATAAACATATTACATATATCGGGTATTTTCATTTACAATTGCTATTGTATTAATTTTTTAACTTTGCTTAGACATCATTTTTCAAAGTTGAAAATGTTAAAATTATTTAATCAAACTATTATTTGGGATTTACAATTATTTTTTAAATTAATTATACAAAAAAAAAAACAATGGCCGATTAACTTTGGAACGCTCTAAAATTATAGGGGACACAGGCTACTCTAGAACTTAAATATTTAGCGAGATTGGTTTAGTGTGCAAACACATGATATCCTTGTAGCAAAGAATATTATTAATTAACAGTATAGGTTACTCGACTGGCCCAGTGCATTTCTGAGCTATGCTGTATAGTGCGAACTCGCTGTAGAAATTAGTTTAGAATACATTTGTAATTTTATATATTAAGTTTCCACATATTTTATATTTTTCAACTTTTTAAGCTTCATAATAATCATAATAACATTAATCTAAACATCAAAATAATTGTTAAATATTTAACTTGCATTATCGAATTTATGTCACAAATAAAGTGGCCAAAACTTCTAGTAAAGTTATACTTCGTAATTATCATAAAATAATTAATTAGTATCCAATTTATTTTATTTAACCCTTGCTCTTGATTAAACGTATAACTATATAATTGTAAATATATTATTAAATCTGGAAAATATTTTGAACGTTCTTTCTTAATTCTAGAAGATATGTTACCTTTCACCCACAAATTTCCCATAAAATTCCCTAAGAAACAACCATATTTTCCTGAGTCTACAGAAAAGAGATAAATTAGTATTTATCTTGTAAATTGTAACGATCACTAAATTACCATACGAAACAAAATAATTTTAATTACTTTTTCAATTATACTTCACTTCATTATACACCACACAACTTTCTTACATATAACTCGTAGAAAATATTTCATTTTATCATCAGCTTACTGATAAAATGATAACCTCACCAACATAACATAAATGTTTATTTTTATTAATGCTCATAAAAAAATTGTAATAAATAATAATAATAAAAATGACAGTTGATCTATTTGATAAGAAATATTAATTTTCGTAATTTCTCGCGCGTTTAAAAATCAATGGACGTTTTACTACTCAGCTCAATAGCGAGACGTATGTTGAATACACGCAGAAAATATAACTCAATCGCATATTTTATGTGTACATGAACGTCATAAAATATTTCGATATGTCTGTAAAGTTAAAGATATCTGAAGAACTTCATAAAATAAAAAAAATATGTAGAGTGAAAAAAAAGAAATAATTCATTAAGTGCAAAAATCAAAATAAATTATAGTGCATTATTATCACACGACGTCGAGAACTTTGCACACTCTCATCTAATCTAACTACATGATAAATTAAATTTTATTTTTTTGCAACGTTAGTCGACCTTGCACAAAAACGAATTTTTACAAAGCAATAAGAATTCAATTTATTTTTTAATGTTTACAAAAAAATCGTCTTAAGTATAAACAGTCATGCTATACAGAAAACTCGTTTATTTATAATATTGTATACGTTTCCTCGCATTTCGTCGTATGCTACATCATGAACGCGACAACAAAAAACCGTTTGATGACTTCTTTATTTAATACAAAAATTTTAGTAATAATCAGACGTGAAAAGAAATTATTATTATTATAAACAATTTCATTCAACAATATACAATTTTGTAGTATGTATACTCTCTTACATTTAAAACAATAGTTTTTGGTTTACATGTTTATGGATTAAGAATATTTAATTGGTCATTGATAAATATTTTTTGTATGTTTTAATATGCAATCTCGTGGGTTTCAAACAATTAACTTAACATTCAAATTAATTAACATTACGCGCCGTATCTCTTAGAAAAAAAGACGTAAATGTCACGAAAAAGATATAAATGAACTTTTGCGTAATTTTGTAATGAAGACCTCATCACCTAATTTTATTTATTATACTTTTGTTTATACATAATTAAAATACATAACAAAATATTTTTTTACAAAAACCTACAAGATACAACTATGCCTTGATAATTTAAGTTTGAGGCAGACGTGGATCGACATAACACATTGAAATTCTCTTATGACCTATCTACTGACTTTACTTCAAATAAAATTGTAGGTATGTTGTAATTATTATAGTGAACTCGGCTGCCTTTTTACCATATACATTTCACATTACAATAAATACAAGGTAAAACATATACTAAGTACATTCTAAGTGGATAAATCAGTCGAAATGAGAAGTGCAAATTATGTATGCCTCATTTAGTATCGCTCACGTTATAATAAATAGTCCAAGTCAAATTATTAATTCGATTTCAGATTTTAAGCGAACAACAAATTTTGCTACCGCTTTTGTTGAGGACTACTAACAGCAAAATTAGAAACGGAGGGCAGATACCTAATAATCTGATTAGCTTAACGAAGTTGTTCGCAGATAAAGGAAAAATGTCTGTTCAAAATAAAAAATAACGAAAGGTGCTGAGCATTACATAAAGTGTGTCACAATAACCGGTTCAGATTTGATATATCGGTTATTTTGGCTCTGGCAACACTAATGTAATTCTTTCTTTGACAGAAACTCAGTATATTATTTCTAGTTGACAAAATGAGTCGCTTAACGCTTCAACAAAAGTGGGAAATGTTGGAAATTTACTTCCACAACAAAGACAATTGGTTCGAAATCGCAAGCAAATTTGGTCAAAACACGAGACTCACACCCAACGATATGAAGAAGTATATGCATAAAGTGCGTGATACGGGCTACCTATTCAACAAACCAACGCGTACCCGTTCAGCCGAAAATATCGCCGCGGTGGTCAAAAATGTGCGCCAACGGTCGAGAACATCAATTCGTCATCGTGCATCGGAAATTAACATCAGCCGGTCTTCCGTACAACGAATTCTGCGTAAAGATCTTGTTTTGTGGCTCTATAAAGTTCAATTGGTACAGCAATTGAAGCCCCGTGACCATCCGCTTCGATAACGATTCGCTGTGTGGGCCTGCGACAAACTCGAAATTGATGAGGATTTTGCTCAAAAAATCATCTTTTAGGACGAGGCGCATTTCCATCTCGGTGGTTTCGTAAACAAACAAAATTCTCGCATTTGGCGATCGGAAAATCCACAAGGATATGTGGAGAAGCCAATGCATCCATTGCGTGTTACTGTTTGGTGCGGCTTGTGGCATGGCGGTATTATTGGGCCGTAGTTCTTCGAAGATGAGGCCGGCGCGATTGTAGCGGTCAAAGGAATCAACTACCGCCACATGTTAACATCTTTTTTGTGGCAATATCTTGAAGTTATTGGTTTGGACGACCTTTGGTGCCAGCAAGATGGTGCGCTATGCCACACATCGGGCATTACAATAGCGAAACTGGCTCAAAAATTCGATGGCCGCATTATCAGTCGAAATGGTGACCTGAATTGGCCGGCAAGGAGCTGTGGTTTGACGCCTTTGGATTTTTATTTGTGGAGTGCCGTAAAGAACAAGTGTTATACGGACAATCCACAAACAATTGAGCATTTGAAAGCCAATATTGAAGCAACCATTGCCGAAATAGATCCGCACACAATCCAAAATGTGGTCAGAAATTGGGCCGACCGAATGGAGTACGCCAAGGCTAGCCGCGGCTCCCATTTGAATGAAATCATTTTCCATAAATAACCAGGAGGATTGTACTTTCAAACAAAAAATTGGAAATATATTAAACTGTTTTTGTTTTATTAAATGTTTAAATCTGAACTTCTTCTTGGGGCACCCTTTACATGATTAGGAAATGTTAAAGGTTCTAACTTTAAAGGACTAATTAAGCGAGCTCTCGTTTACAACATACAATTCGGAGATTTTCCTATAAATCGTGCTACCACCAACTCAAACTTCCCTAGATAAGTTTTTGAAAATGTTAGTAATTGTTAGTAGGCATAGTTTCTCCATCTCCACTTCAACTGATCATGAAGATGAGGGAAAACTATCAACAGCGAATATTACCAGTATAATATGGCTTTATTGGTGCGTTTGGAAGAATAAATTGCGAAAAACGGGCCTTAATGCAAAATAAAAAAGTGATCTTTCACCAAGACATTGCCCCGTATCACAACTCGTTGGCTAGGATGGAATAATTACATGAATTGAAGTTCGAATTACTTCCTGATCCACCGTATTCTCCGGGTATGGCTCTCAGCTACTACTACCTGTCCGCAAAGCTCAAAAAATGCGCAGAAAAAGCGATTTTGATCAAACAAACGAATAGTGTAAGGCATCGAAATGTTAGAGAAGATTGCAATGAATGTATCACTCTTGAAGGAAACTATGTTGATAAATAAAGTTGAATTTTGCAAAAAAAAATGTTTTTTAGTAGTTAGGCTCGGGGGTTATTGACTCACGAATTAAATATGCTTATTTATAAAAAACAAATTACCACATTTGGAAACACCTTAAAAATAACTAATTAAGAACCTGTACTATAATAACGATGAATGATCAGTACAGTTCTATAATTTTTAATATCTTCATAAATTAATATACAATAATTTAAGAATTAAGTTCAACTAAAGGATGTTTTTTAGAGGTTCACAATTTTAAATTAAAATAGAACAAAGAAAAACTTTTTGAATATCAGTGAAACTAGCTTTATTGGATAGATAATTGTATGCCATTAATGCTTGAATATGATTCCGGCCATGTGGTCGCCGCGGCTGGCGCGTACATGGCGTAATCTGGAGGCCCAATTTTCGATCACTCTTCGCAGCAATTGCGGCCGTATCTCACTAATAACTCACCGAATGTTGTGTTTCAAGTGTTCAATCGTCTCTAGTTTATCGGCGTAGACAAGCGACTTAATATATCCCCAAAGAAAATAATCTAATGGAGTTAGATCACACGATCTCGGCGGCCAATTAACAGGACCATTACGTGAAATTAGTCTTTCATCAAATATTTATTTGAGTAAATTAATTGTATCTCGCGCTGTATGGCATGTGGCACCGTCCTGTTGGAACCACATATCAGCAAGATTTATGCCAGCTAATTGGGGTACAACAAGTTAGAAATCATGTCTCTATACTGTTCACCGTTCACTGTAACATTTCAATGATACCGCCGGCCCATAATGCCCACTAAACAGTGATTTTCTCTCGTTGTAATGGTGTTTCGGCAAAGATTTGTGGATTATTTTCACTCCAAATCCGACAATTCTGTTTATTAACGTACCCATTCAACCAAAAGTGAGGTTCATCGTTGAACAAAATTTTATTTGGAAAATCAACATCAATATCAATTTGTGCTTCAGCCTATTGGCCGAATTGGCAGGCTTGTGCGATGATCGGATGGCTTTAATTCCTGCACAAGTTGAATTTTGTAAGCACATAAACCAAGATCCTTAGTAAAATCTTCCATAAAGTGGATGGACACATCTCCAGTTGCTGAGAACGACCGTTGAATTGATTGAGTTGGTCTTTCGCAATGCTACGCTGTACAGCGCTGTCAGATCGGTTGTCAAACAAAACAGTGTTGCCAACTTAAAGATGTGAACCTCTAAAAAACACCCTCAGATATATGTAACATAATAGAATTAATTATGAGAACATTTTAAGAATCTGGACACTGATAATTAATAACCTACTGCAATAATTTATTTGGTATTTTTCATGGCTATCTGTAACTCCAGAAACTCAAATATCCGCAGAAACATGAAATTTATTAGCGAAACCGGAAACAATATTTACTCCTACCATGCCCGCTTTCATCAACAGTTCTATAAAATAATTTGAAATCGGTTGAGCAAGCTTCTAGGAAAATATTATTAAAATAAAAGAAACCGTTCATTCGAGTATTGTGCACTGCAAATATAGGAGAAACCACAATAATTTGCATACTCTCTCAACACCATGCCAGTAACATAATATGCGAGCAAGTGTAAAACCGCTTCTACAAAGTAAGCAAAACTAAGCAAAACTACGCGCATCTTACTTGATATGATATGATATGATATGATAGAGCCGTACAGGCCAGCCATAACGGCGATCCTATAGGTACATTATCATAATCCTGAAATATCAATCAACAATCAAATAACAAATTATATCTGAATGCGAATAATATTTCAGCATCATGCGGGCCCAGGCGCTGCCTGCATCCTTAACAGATAAGGTTAGTTAGGAAAGGATGTTAGTCACAGAAACGACTAGGGCGAACCGCATAAGTCATTTTCTAACTACTTAAATATATTAGAATGTTAGTCTCAATTAAATTCACACTCTAGATTAGAGTTTGTTAGTTAATTAATGTAAGTTAGTTGTGTTTGAGGTAAAGGATACTAATATTCATCATATGTATTCGGCATCAGTCCTACTAGACTGGTTAGGTTATTTAATTCACATCTATGGGTCATCTCATCACATACTGCTTGTAACCTTATTTTGCCCTATCTTCCCATCCAACACCATCTAACCGAGGGACTTCACGTTCATAATGACACGGCAGTATTATCATACATATGATGACCTAAATATTCCGTCAATAATGTCAAAATAAAAAAAAATAAAAAATTTAGATTCGGTATTGTCATTCAGCTACCTCTATTTAAATTCATCCAACTAAAAGCAGGGTTAATTTATATCTAACATTCACACAACTTCACGAAAACATAGCCTGAATTCAACCAGAAAGATCGTCGAAAACCAACATTCCATAGAAAGTCTTTGGATCGTTAACATATTTAATTGTATTGAGTTTATGCTCAAAGCGTAAGTAATTAAATAGACCCCCTGATCAAGAATGTTGCAATCACAATCTTCCCTGACCTTCCGGTATGTAAAAAAAAAAAAATAAAAAAATTAATTTTTTTAAATAATAATAAAAATAAATTGAATTATATTTGCCGACAAACAACTTTATTGTTTTAAATCAGGACTTTCGACAAAATTTCAATTTATAGAATTAAGTAACTGAAAATTATTAAAATAAGTTATGAAAATGTAATTAAATTTAAATAAAAACCCAAATGGATAACACAATCCAACATATTTCAGCTCAAATGATAAATTTCCCGTGGCAGAATACTGTTTCCTCCTTTCATTAACATTTTATATAGTTATTTATCAATTTATATTATTCCACAAAAAGTCATTTTTGTCACAATACGGTGGCAATCCATTTTGAGCATACAAATTTTCGCTTATTGGGTAAGTTACAATTCGATCTGTTATAATTTCAAATTTTGGTTTCTCGGGTACCAATATTTTATGTACTACTTAAGTACATACAAAGGGAATTCCCTTGAAATGTCAGTTTCTATGTATACGATTATAAATTACCGTTCACATATATGTAAATAGTTATAATAACAATAACAATAATAAATAATTAACTTTTATATAATTAGAATGAAAATTAGAATAAAAAGATACTTCTCTGGCAAAACTACGCGCATCTTACTTAAAACAAAATGGCGTACGGTGTATCTAACAAAAATGGAATGAAAAATACGCCTTGCGTAATAACAGTATGGATATTAAAAATATTGTCTCGCTATGGCCAATACACCTAGAGAACGAAGCTTGATACGCCATCAAATTTATATCGACAGTTTCCTTTCTGACCTGGAGATGACAGTAATGTTCGTAAAAAGTTCCAAACATTTAGAGGTTTAGCGAAATGTTGAATGCATATTTTAATAACAATAGAATAAATTAATCCTTACCAGCCCCATAATATAATTTTTGATATTATTGTAGAATTTGCTGGTTTTTTCACCGCGACTAACGTTTCGCGAAAAAAAGATTATAGAAAAAAATCGTATCATTTATTTACCCATTACCCATCTACCGAGTGACTGACACGAAGTGTTACCAACTTCAGACTGTCATTGCTGTCAAACCAGTGATGACAGAGCGCTCAAATTTACACTAATGACAGTTGATTCCAGTGTTTACAAGCGTACGAAAGCATTTTAGTGAGAAATATTCAAAACAAAACTTATCCGCAATGGAATTCAAGCGTAATAGTGTGATTGCTCTATATTTGGCTGGACAACCTCAGTCGCAGATTGTTAACCAGTTAAAACATCTGCATGTGAATAAAATGTTTGTGTATCGCACCATAAATCGTTATAACGATACTGGCAGCATTGTAAAACGCCATGGTGATGGACCGAAACGCACTGCAACATCGCCGGATATCATTCGAAAGGTGAAGGCCAAATTGGCTCGGAATCCGCGCCGTAGCGGCAGAAAAATGGCTCGTGAGGCGAACATATCGCTCGAACGGATGCAGCACATATTGAAAGATCATCTTGGACTAAAGGCCTTGAATGCACCGATGCTCAAAAAAAAGTTAGAGGGGAAAGAGCAAAGGTGTTGTTACTTTTAAACCAAAACAAAAATACTTATCTTGTAAACAACAATTAATAGATTTTTTACAATTAATATTTTAAATTTACGTATTTATTTTTTTATCACAAGTATAAAATAATTTCTTATTTAACTTAATTTTGGTTGATAATCCACTGTTCTCGTCTACGTTCAAACACCAACCTAGTTCGTGAATTTACATTGAATGTGATGAAAATATTCTGGATAAGTCTAAAACGTACTTCGGAATGCTGCAATCTCTCTCAGACAATATCCCCGTTCTCTGTTCACAAGGCAAAGACATGCCTAAATATAGGTATCCTCCCCTGGTCTATAGACTCAATAACATTAATAACTAATTTGCTAATATAAACGCATCCGACTACAGACCACCAAGCCAACATATCCATTTTTAAGTTTATATTACCGAAGCGCCCATATAATGATAAAGTCAAACACAAATAAAGAAAACATCGTTTGTAAAATATGTAGACTCGCAAAAATCAAACAAAACTGCCACAGAAAATGAATGTAAATGAAAATAAATACCGATTTATTGCATCTCACTCTTAACGCTGCTCCAGCAAAGAACTTCCCATCTTCCACCATAATGCCGTCGATTGTCATATAACAAATAGTGCAAAACCCGTGTGTATGCGTGGAGAGCAGTCAATATAAAGAAGAAGTGTCGACTGATCCCCATGCACACACAAATCCTACAACAGGCACCACATGCCAGTTCGACAGATAAAGACATAATAGCATGAAATTAAAAATGCCTTACTAAGCGAAGACTACCATAAAAACAACAAAATAAAATTATATCCAGACAAACAAGCTTCACGTTCGTTACGGGATAAAAATATATTAAGTCGACAAGAAATTAAACACTATAGAGCCTGTATGCATGGTACAACTACCAGTCAAACGGAAGTCATAATCGTCATAATTCTCCCAGCTTAGATAATGGTTTGTGCTATCTCTGATGAAACATCTAGTCCCTGTTGAAGCTGCCCTCTTTGATTATACTTTAATCACCAATTATAAAACAACAATAAATTATTTTGGATTACGCCGAAACTGTAAACAAAGCTGAGAAATTTTAAATTGTAATTTCTTTCTTTATTTAATCTTTGCAATATGTTTTGGACCCGAAGCACCCCAACTCTTTCGCAGTTTGCTTTTCACGTACTTACCTTACGCAGTTGCCAGCCAAAGCGGGGACGTACGGCTATAGGTCCGATTTTATCACCATCTGCACATTGCATAGCTCCATGCCAGCCTATACTTTTAAATTTTCTTTCTGCAGTGGATAAACGCGACACTCATATTACAACGCCATTTTGAATTCTTTAACTAATATTTTAAGAATAGTGTCATTCGATTTTAAGAAGTTTAAGATCCATTTCTGGGCTGGTTAGTATTTTTAGAACCCCTAGCCTGATGATTTGTGTTAATTCGACCCGGTTTAAAATCAAACACACAACGTTTTATGGTTGCTAAAGAGGAAGATCCCCGGATTCCCATTTGTGGAATTCATTCAAATTGTAGTACTAGTAAGGCTTAGCCCTTTCGAAAATAATATAGTTTGAACGGTCATCGATTCTATTTTCTCAAAATTGTGTTACTATTCGGTTTGTAATATAAGAAAAAGAGGTTCGATCAATTTCAACAATTCAGAACTTAACCTTAACCCTTAACCTGATTGCTTTAGACTTGAAACTTTCTGAACAACCCTCATACGTTTATCCAAGTGTCTTATCAATTAAAACTATAGTATTAATCAAAACTGAAAAAATATATTCCTAAATAAATAATAAATTTGAATTTTATGAGAATACCTTACACGTAACGCACAAACTGATTTTAAAGATTAAGAATAAACACAGGGTTAGAGAATGCCAAAACAGTTGTACGTAATCAACTATTAAAAGAAGTAAGAAACTAATATTTGATATCTTCTTTGGACTGTTTGCTAACGTAACATACATTATCACGTCAGGGTTTAAATAATTTAAAAAAGATACATAAAATTATATTTTTAAATATTAAATGTACAAATAAATAAAGCACTTAAAGAATTGAGGTCGATGATATACATTGTATTACCACAATTCCCCCCAAATTTGCAAATGTCTGTCACAAGATAAGATAGCAATACCAATCAAAAATACTCATTATGTTTATCAAAGAGGATTAATAATAGCTGTAAAAATATTTATGAAAGTACTTTATAAACCTACCACCAAAATGTTGCGCATATAATTTACAAATCTAAACTCTCTTCGACCTTCCTGCATTTTTGGTTTGAAGAGCTACGTGCTCTAGCATTTTTACTAACCAAAAACATTAACTTCCTTTATACCCACACGTATACACGTATTATATAAAGTAATATACGTGTATACGGAAAATCATTAAATACAAAAAGGACACAAAGAAATCTAATACAATTACTAAATTCTACTCATACAAAAAACTAACAACAAACAAGTTTATACGGTATCCAAACCAATAATCATCTATCCTTGTTTTGGAAAATATAATTTTTTAAAACCATTTTGATGTTTTCTGATTGAACATTTTTTGTTATTATTGACTCTTTCTCAACAAAAAAGAATAAAATCTTAATTGATCTTTATTTTGTGATCTTGCATAAATTTGTTAGTTAAAGAGCACCGTAGAAACATGTTTTTAAGGTCATATACACAATGAAGAAAATTAAAAAATTGTAGCAAGTTTGTCAATAGAGGTAAAATTATTCGCGCAACAACAAATAAATATTAAGATGTTTTAAAGTAGGTATGAATTGTTCATATATCACAGTATTTGAACCACCATGTATATAATAATTCGATATAAACATCCCACATATTATAAACAACAAACAACCACACATCTTATATGTACATTTATTGTACCATCTAGAATTTATATATACAAAGTAAATTTTTATAGATCCAAATTTTCTAATAAAATAACAATAATCTGGTAAAAAAGTATATGTTTTAAAATATATACGAGTATACTCGTATGTATATGTATACTCGTATCTAATAGCAAATGCATCAATATCATATATAAATTAAAAAAAGGTCGTAAAGCAACATGAATAGATAAGTTTTAAAATTTCTTGGAATAGAAAATAGATTAAACATTAAAAAATTATTTAGGTTCTTTGCCGTCTATCTTCCCCAAAAACATCTAAACTTATATACCGAGAGTGATTTGATTACTATTTAGTATAATGAAAATTTCTGGTTTATGTCGCATATCAAAAAGTCGATGATAGGTCTTCGTCGACGTCTTATCACATTTGAGATTTTCTACTTTCTTGCCTTCATTTGATTTTAAAAGATCTTTTGATTAATTAATTTTCATAAAAGTGGTGATGAAATGTTAAATGTGCTGAATGCTGATGAGTTTGTTGTTTTTACATATATAAACATTGTAGTTTATTCAACGAAATTCTTGAAACTTGATTGCATTACACCGATTCGATCGAAATTTTAGTATGTTTATATTTAAATAATAGAAATTCTTTTAATCAAAGCAATTCTTCTTTCTCGATATGATTTGAAACCCGAAAACAATGTGACGAAACCAATAAACCAAACCGAACTATAACAGTATGATACACTAGTTAAATAAAATTTTTCTAATTTTTCAACGATATTTCAGGTCAAGTATTCCATCAATACTGGAGTATGTTCATAAACCCTACATTGTTAATATTGTTAAAATTGTCATTGTTAGTATGGCGTATGTGCCTAACAATGGTTTTGCTACAAATATCAATGAACTTACAGATGACTGATGAAGCCAAATAATAAAATCCATCATAAAACGTAAAACAGGAAGCAATTTATTTTCCCTTCAATATGAAAATAATAATTAAACTATCTGTAAACTTGGAGTAAAATTATGATTTTTAAATAATTATCATTTACAATTCCCAATTACACGTAAAATATTTTAATCAAACTCATTGCCTACATAAAAATGTTTATTAACAAAATTATTTTTTAAGGTTTGAAGTTATAGACATGAAGAATATTTCTTTTGGTTGATTGTAGCGTATTTGCTACTTTGACAGCTAGAAAGGCAGGAAGGGTTGAGAATATCATTTGTAACAATAGAAAAATATAAAAAGAGTTTACGAACAATAAAAAGGATAGGCAGGAAAAATTTTGAATATCGAAAACTAAAGTTAACGGCGCTATTGTCATCAGCGGAGAGAAAAAAACACGTTTAACGAAAAGTTATCAATTAGCAGCATTAATTAACGGCGACATTAATTATACAATTTTAAACTAGGAAAGCCGGAAGGATTGATGACTTAGAACGTTCGGTAATGCAAATTCATAACATACCATATTGAAATGTATTCAAATATAAGCTTTTTCAAGAGCGGTGATAGATATGTATTCAGTCCAGTATGTAAAAGATGTGAAATTATAAAATTAGTGCAAACGGGAAAATGTTAGTAAATAATTCTTTGAAAATTTGTACAAGAAACTTTTCATTTGCAAAATTATTTTACGAATCTTCCCGTAACAAGTTAGTTTCGGATCTGTTGTTAATAACAATCAGGCGTAACACATTTTGTGCCAAGAATGGAAAAAAGTTTAGATTTGTAGATCAATGGAAAATAATTAATGTTCTAATTAGAATTATCTACTCTCGATAACCAAAGTCTTTGATGGATGGTAGAAACGATGAAGTCATTACATAATTGTTATTTGTTAGGTTACTTAGTTTACGGTAACGCTCCCATCGAAAAGTTTAATGGATTAAAATGCATACCGTCATTGATTACCTTAGATCTATTTAGAGGACCCATAGAAAAAGTAAAACCATGAATGAAGTCTAGGTGTTGGTTTTCGAATGTGAGGAAGTTAAAGCGAGCCTAAACAATGCGATCCAGTAAAATTACGTAAGTTTGATAAAAAGAGAGCCAGGTCAAAGTTTCAGAGCCAGTGGAAGAAAATAACATATTTCGGTCATATTTCCGATGACAAACTCCATAGGTAAACACAAAGTCATTCATGTGACCGTACGTCCGGAAAGTTTGGTATACCAAGAATAAGCCGTAAAAGCGAAAAATACTACAAAGCAATTGTGAATGGTTTCAATTCAAACATTGGTATTGGATGATCACCGATTGAAAGTGCTAAATATTCGAAAATCTAAGCGTGAGTTGTGCGCATTATTAATGCCGCTTTTGCTCACAATAGAATAAAAACAGCGTCGTGAGGATGTTCCAATCGAGTGTTCGACTATGTTTCGCAGCAATAAACTTGAGTTGTTGCGCCGTTTTTTTAACCATGAATGGCCAATTAGTTCACACCTAAGATGAAAAAATGGTCAAAACAATGAACTGAAAAAGAATTGTCTTCAAAGAAGCCAAAGACAGTCCACTTTTAGTCCATACACCAGCAGGTCGATTCTGGCTTTCCCTAGGAAAAAGGGTTTTCAAAAACAAAATTAAATTGCGAATATTTTTATTATGATTGCTTATGTTATGTGGAATTGTGAATGTATATAGCAAACTTTAATATGAAAATATGTAAAGTAAATACTATTAGCCAATTATGTTCAGTTTATATCTATATCACTGAGATTTTTCTCAAAATTTATACATGACAAACTTCTGTTTACAAAAATATTTGTTGTCAACCAAAAGTTTTCAATATAAAAATTTTATCAGCTCTTGAAGCAGAAAAAAAATTTGACATTTTTATTCACCTCAATTTTTAACTTTTTATGCGGTATTTAAACCAATTGAAACACACTCTAAATTATAAAAATTTAGATTAAACATGATTTCTCAGTAGGCCATGATATAGAAATGATATTTTTGAAAGTACAGGAAAAGTACTGCATTCCCGGACGATAGTGGAAATCGGCAACCACGGGAGTCCGGGAATGCACTTTTCCTCCGAATTGTACATACTATTGTTTCTCCGATTGGACTTTAAAACGAATATAAACCCAAAATAATTGTACTATTCATTAATTATCATATTAAGAAATCAAAACAAAGTAAAAAATCGAAAATAATATAAAATTATTGCTTAGTTAGCCACGACATCATAAGACATAAATACGAGCATTTTTTTTCTTTTCAAAAGTTGTCAAGTTTGTGTACCTATTTGACTTATAAAAAACGTGTGAACGAAATTTAAGGGATATGGACAGTGAAAGCGAATTATTCTTATCTTGTACCCCGCCGGATATAGTGGAAGCAGCTAATTCAGCAATTAAACAATTAAACATTTATTAAACAATAATAACCCGTATGGATTTTTAATACGGGAATATATTCCCGGCCTAGGCCAGAAAAAATATTCTCGTACTATTATTACTTGTTGCTTAGCAACAAATACAACATACTGGAATCATGAGCTTTTCGTTTCGAAAAAACAACGGAAAGATATATTTTTTCCTACGATCGGAGAAAAATATTATTCCTAATTTATTTTTACTATAGGAAAGACAGAATCGACCTGCAGTTCCCCTATAATGACATTTATCGTCACCTACTATTTTCAAGTGACAGACCAAAATGGATGTAGAAAAAACGTACGTTAAAATTTTTTAATAAAATTTTATTTTAATTCAAAAACACTCATTATAATTTTGTTTTTCAATTATAGAACTCTTTGTTCGTGCACTAACCCCGGACACCCAGCGACAATGTTAACATATATAATATAACTCGCTAAAGTAGGAAGAATATATTTTTTTGAGAAATAGCGTATGTTGAGTTATTCCGATTTGGCGAGAATTTAAGTTCTTTTTATCAATAACTTTGACGTTGAAAAGATTTCGTTGAAAAGATTACATTTTGTAATATTGTTATTACTGCCATTGTTAGATGTCAGTTCACTGACAAACAATTTAAAAATGTAGGCAATTAGCCAAAAAACTCGATGTCAGGCCTCACAACATAAAAATGATATTTGTGGACAACTACAGTTGCATTTGAACTGTTATATAGTAATATTTTCTGAAATACTACTTAAAGGTAATATTTAAAAAAGATACTTTGTTAGTCGTGAAGAATGATTAATCAATAACTGCTAGTAATGAAGAATGTATATCAATGTAAATTTGTGAAAAACAATCTGGTCGACTTCGCGATAGATTTTTACAAATTTATCCAATTTAAATTTTTTTTTATATATTTATTAATTACAACTGATTTACAAATCATCTAGTAATTTATCTTTCATAATTTATATTCTTATTTGGAGGGTTGTAGCCCTTTGGCTAGTCCCCTTTACAATTTTATTATATTTTTAGTCGATCATGATTGGATCTAGTAGATCATGTGGTTTCTTCCGTCGCAACCGCCTTACTGGGTTTGAATTATCCAACATACGACGTACCTCAGCATTTTGGTGTAGACTAATACGTTGCAGGTGTTTTCTCGCGTGTTTGCTTATTTCTTCACTGACGACATCCATCTTTAGATCTCTATGGAGGTTGTCATTTCTTATGTACCACTGGATGATATTGACATTGGTTTTCTTTGTACAGCCCCAGAGCTGAATACCGTAAGTCCACACAGGTTTTAGGATTTGCCGGTATAGTAGCAATTTATTATGAAGAATTAGCTCAGAATTTCTTCAACAGCCAATCCATCTTTCTGTATTTGATGTTTAACTTTTTTTTCTTTTTCACATGCTCTTTCCATTTTAGTTTCGTGTCTAGGGTCATGCCTAGATATTTTGACGTGTTTGCATAGGGAATTTGCTGAGAGTTCAGATCTACTGGTATCTAGTTGACCTTCTTGTTGGTAAAGTTTACGTGAGCAGATTTTGTTTCATTAAGTTTTATTATCCATTTCTTGGTCCAGGTACTAACAATATTAGTAGCTCTTGGCAACTGCTAAGATGGCCGTATCGCCCGCAAACGTCGCTATGTTAGTCTTCTCTATCGTTGGCAGGTCCGAGGTGTATAGAACATATAAAGTTGGTCCCAGAACGCTACCTTGTGGTACTCCTGCTGATATTTTCTTAATTTCTGAGTATTCGCCATCTAATTTAACTCGAAAGTGTCGGTTGGATATGTGAGATTCTAGAATTTCATAAAACTGCTTTGGTAAGTCTCTTTGTAATGAAGTCTCTCTGTTTGAGTCTCTTTAGGAGTAGTTTCTCGAACAATTTTGAAATTATTGGGAGTAAAGAAATCAGCCTATACGAATTTGTGTCATTTAGTGGTTTGTTGATACTTGTTATATTTACTTGTTAGTTAGTACTTGTTATATTTACTAATTTTGACCACACAAATTTAATATTAATTACTTCAGGAAAAGCAAATTATCTAGAAACAAAAATATTTTAAAATTTATTTTAATTTAAAACATTATCATTGTCAATGATAATATCCAAAATTGCATCACAACAAACTTCTGTTCAATCACTTGTATCACAAAAAATTTATTCCAGTGTGTTTTAAAAAAATTCTAGGCGTAGTATATCAAATGTAATATATACCAAATTCGTAACAATAGATTTTTAGGACAACTACTTTTGTAGAGAAAAATGGAATCACGACACAATAAAATAATTATTAGGTGGTGACTAAAATACATCGCAACATTCCTCTAGTTAACAAAATAATTGAAAGTAGAGCTTTCATCACAGGACTTCATTTAAATAACACGAGTAAACGATTAACTTTCAAATAGTGTTATCAGGCAACTATTCTAATTTAATTTATTGTATAATTATTTGGGCACAAACTTAAATCAACAACTTGCGATGCACAACATTTTGAAGTCTAAAGAAAACCTCATTTTTTATTTGTTTAATTCTGAAAAATCACCTAAAGCGCTAAATATTCTCTAAGGCAGTATCAGTTATCAAGATTTGTTTGTATTGTAAAACAGAAGCAATGATATAAAAATCACGAGCTTAAGGGGTTTAACAATGTATGCATAATCTAAAGAAGAATTTTCTATGAATTAGGTTAGAATTTTTCAGAAATAATAAGAATTTCTAAGAATTATTTTGCTTATGCATCCTTTTGTTCTATATACATAAGCAGATAGATATACGAGAGATAAATGTATCCCATGTTTACAAAGTATGTAATCGACGCATTAACATTGTAATGTTAATTCTGTTCTAACCATTCCACTTATATAAACATTAAACCATGTTTTTTACGTTTCTTTGTAATATGAAACTTTCCGTTCGTTCGTTTTCCAACCCAACCCTCAAAATTTTAATTTATTTAATGTTTAAAACCTTTATAAGTAATAAAAAATTATTTTTCTTTGTTTATAACAAATATTTCTACATTTAAATATAACCTAAAAACTAAAAGTATTAGAAAATTAATACAAAACTTATTAGCATAACAAAGGAATAATATTTGTATGATAAATTCTAATAAAATAGTTTACATTATCTCTATTGCGTCTAGTAGCTACCGAGAGGCTCCCTCTCCCTCTCTCTCTCTCTCTCTCTCTCGTACACGGAATAATAATGTCGTCGGAAGTAGCAACGTGACAATATTTTATTTATTCTATCCTATACATTTAACTCATCGATATTCTGTAACTTGAATATTTAATGAACATTTTTAGTTCACGAGAATAAAATGAAATTATTTAAATGGTCAACTAGGCGATGGTTTAATTAATTTCATCTGTGCGATACCAATAAAATTTATAAATTTAAATTATTTTACATAATGATTTTTAAATTAGGCGCGATCACATAACATATTCTTATACATATATTGACAAAAAATAAAAATGCAAGTTGTTCGAAACATTTCTCGTTTTAGTACAGTCCGTTACAGCTAATTAAATCAAATTATTATTTTTCTATTCTAAAGAAATGTTATCATTTATCACTAAAGAAACAATGGAGAGGTTAAATATGTTATGGCCAACATTCGACTTTCTTTACCACGAATATATACATCTCGAATACACCACACTTGTTTTATAAAGTGAAAAATTAAACTTAACGGACTTTTAGTAAAACTGTCTTGTATATTCCTGCTTAAATTTTGGAAAACCAACAAGGTCAACGATTGAAACTTTAATCTTTAAATTTATTTGAATATTTTAATTCTCTGTCGTTTTTTGAAAATGCTAAACTATTAAACATCATTGCAAAATTGAAAATTTCCCATGGAAGCTGCTAGTTCCGGTACACAGATTTTCACCAAATGATCTGAACTAATTTTGTTTGAAATTTACAATCTTTTTGTAATTAATCGTTTTTTTCGTAAATGATAAACTTTTCAAAATATTTGCTAAAAACGGAAAAGCTCCTACGAAAGCTATACATAAATATTAAATTCAAATTTGCTACAAAAAACTACTTCTCGACGGCATTTATTCCGGTAATTCGCAGTTTAAATTGTACCGCTGCAAAATTGCATCAATTCCAAAATACGTATTTATATATGTATTTAAGATGGGCTTTTGGAGATCGGCACTGGCCTTAATAATCCATTTCTGCGGTGGAACTCGGGAAAGTTGATTCTAATGTCAAATTCTTTCTAGATAAAATGTTGCTCTAATAATCAATGCCAAAGCAACAAATTTATTCTGTGGCAGTGAATTTTTGACCTGAACAAATTTTTGTTAACTTTAAAAGGCTAACACAAGTTATTCATTTCTTTCCTTACTTCAACTTTCAGATCGTGGAAATTATAACCGTCTACGTGTTTCTGCAGGGCGCGTAAAACAGATAATATTTTTTTTATTCATTTGCAAATCGAAATGTTTGTCAGTTCGCTTTTCTTATATGTGCCTCTTCTTCTAAAAATTGTCGTTGTCAAATTCTTAAAAGTTATACTCGGGTTATTCAAACTTTCTGCCGAAATTTGTTTTTTCTAGTTTGGTAATATTCCGCCTAATCGAAATGCTGAATGGAAAACACATGAATAATAAATTCAATCTAGAACAAAAAATGAAATAAAAAATTTACTTTTTACAATCTTGAATTCTCATAAAATTTCAGGTAAAAAGTAAATTCATGAGCGTGATGGCGACTGAAGAAATGTTTAATTGAGTCTCTTTCTCAGCTTTGGTTTAAAAAATATTGATAACAGCTAATTCTGCAAGTTTGCTGAATACTCCCAAAGTGGTTATGTAACTCAATCCAATTAAACAACATTGTGAAGTGTTCGAGTGATGCCAAATAAATTTCTCTTATAAAATTTTTATAGTAGTAATGTAATGGCAACTGCATATCCTTGTTTTATTCTGAATATTATTCACGATATAGTACTAGTTAGTGGACCAAAAAGAGGTTAAAATCGTAATTTACTTATTTCATTGAATTTAATCAGTTGTACCGTTCTGTAACTACGATTTAGACATATAGAAAAATTTGTTCTAGGAATTTTATGAACTTATGTTTTATAAGCACATCTGGATTTAAGTGTCACCATGAATCATAAGTTCCTTACTGATATTGGCATATTACCAGTACTTTCGATGTTTAAATCAAAAGTGTAATTTAATACTCGAACGGCAATCACATGCCTAGCGTATCATAATATTAATATAATGAGTTGTGTGTACTTTAATTTACATAAGGAATGCAATTTGGCGCCACTATTTAGTTATAAATACTCATATGTTATTGCCATAAATAATGGTACATATACAGATTGTATATAGCCAATTCGCTGAATTAAACAAAAACTAGCTTTATAAGTAATTAATTAAAAGTTTATTAACCAATTACAAAACATAATTGGCACAGATATAGAATTATAGGCTATACTTACAGTAAACATACATTATGACGATAATACAAAATTGGCTATAATTTAGTAAAACTTATATTAACGGCGCCATAAAACATTAAACCCAACAAAAAAAACTTTTAACCAATTTCTATTTTTACTTTAAAACTATTTTTAGTAAGTATTTACATACATAACATTATTCAAGCCCAACCATATTTTGGTTTTATGTTTAACTTTTATGTTTACGCGAGGAAACATTGTTTTTCTACCTGAATTCGTATTCCACTATGCAACCCAACATTTATGTAGAGCGCATGAATTGAAAAACATACACATGCATAACAATCCCTACCCACTAATAGCTGAACATTTTACCGCCTTAGTCTTAATGGCAAAATTGTACACATTAAAGATTTATGATAAAACACAACAATTTGAAGTTTGTCCAATGGTGTCATTCTAAAAATTAGATTTTAAGTTTTTGAACTGTGAAGCCATTTCGAAATTACGATTCACGGGTTGTTATTTAATATTTTATAGACTTAATTCGTTTTCTTTTATTATGGTTATAGAGTAGACGGTAAAAAAGACCTTTTGAAACATTTTTTTTTTGGGTCAAGTTAAATCCTTTTTATGTTAATGATTTTTTTTTCTTTTTGTGCTGTTCCATTAGGATAAATTACACCAGTCTACAGGTTCGGTTGATTGATTGAACGAAATCTACTAATGGTATTATACAATAGATGTATTTTAAAGTTCAAATTGTAAAGAAACTTAAAAATTTAACTGTTAACGGAAATATAATTTTATTTTTTAATAATTAGTCTGAAACTAGATAATATCATAGTAAATTAAAAACTCATTAATTATTTATGTTTGTTGAATGGCATTCCTACCATATTAGCGCCATCTCTATCTAGCATTATCACATGAAACAACTTTGCCTCGTGCAAATGGCAAAGTTGTTTCAGGCACGACGTTTTATTTAAATTTTGTAAGCAGATATCAAAACCATCATGCATTTTATCATTCTAAAGTTTCCTAATAAGAAATTGCTTTATTCCGAGAATCTCATTAAATCCACATTCATTCTTCATAGTCAGTCACACAAGTAGTGCAGAGATAATACAGAGTCTGAATCCCAATCAGTCTGGGGAAGAATCGAATTGAATATGTTTTCTTAAGGATTAATTTTCCAGATTTATTTCTAACGAAACAAGTCGTTTAGTCTTGTAAATGTATATACGGGAATATAAAAGAGAGTATTGAGTTTGATTGAGGTGTGCATATGAGTACACTTGTAGTAATATATATAATGTATGGAAAAAATACTAGGGCTCCGAACAGTCTGAACGTAAGCGCGAACAGTCTGAACGTAATATAACTTTATTAGATTTCTTGGTCAGCATTTTTAAGACTGAGACACTTCTTGGGTTAATGCCACAAGAAATAATTCAAAGTAAGAAATAGATTGTTACCTATAAAAGCTAAATTCACTCATCGAGCCTCCCCAATAACGAATATAGCATGTTAATTGAACCAAGCCACAATATCTAACAGTCTCAAAACAAAAACAAGCGTATCCATTAATTGAATAGAAGAATATTTTGATTTAGAAATTGTAAAATTTATTATGGAAAAAAAAAATTTAAAGGTGAAATCTTTCTCTCATTTCACTGGAGTGCGGGAGGGTTTGGTTATCATACGTGTCGATTTTCACTTTGTTTTGTGTTGCACTCATGCGGATACTAAAATTGGTATTACTGAAGCAATGGTTGCTCACTTCATTCCACTTTGTCACTCGCCTCCGAAATGTTTATGTGTGTCAAAACCAAAGAGTGTAAGATTCCAGCGAACTGCCACGTAGGGAGGTATGCTTTTTATTTATTTAGAGGACATCGACTCAGAGGTTTATATAATTTTCATTCAGATACAAAAGTTAGGTAAAATCGATTTCACTTATACATTATTAAAAAAACACACGTGCCATATTACTGCAAAATATATTTTAAATAATTCATACAATTTCTAATGATTTATCGTTAACGAAATTTACAAAATCCTAGGGCTAAACAAATTCCGTTTCTCAAAAAATTATTATAACCTTTTATAGGAAATAATAACCATTTTACGAACTTGATATAATGAATAAATTCTTAGTACTTAAATCAATGATCATTTTGTTCTACGATTTCCCGAATTATTTAAGCAAATATGAACATTATAAATACAAAAATATTTTATAAAAATGGGATGTAAAGTTTACCAGTTCATAAAGAATAAACTTACTGTGAATAATTACGCTTTTGAATACTTATCGATGTAATTCAGATATTCAAACAAATACCATCATGGTCGGATGTATGGTTAAATGGACTAAAGCACAAAAGCTCACACGATTTTCCTGAGTGTAAAAATATTAATTTTAAAATTTCTAAGTGGAGGTATTAATATATGTAGTAAATATGCTCAATTTGTTTTAGGGTTAGGCTTAGTTTTAAAATATTGAGGGATTTAGTAATTTTATTATAAATTTTAATATAAATAATAAAATATTTATTTAAATGTTTGTTTGCCTTAATATATTTAAATAATTGTTAATGTTTTTATACTTGACAATATTTTATGGTATTTAGTTTTGTTATATTTGGAAATTACGAACTTCTAATTTCAAAATATAACATCAGCAAACGGATTGTGGAATAAATAACTTTTCTCTTCAGAGATTCGGCACACGAAATTCCATGTGCAATACAAAATTTGAGATAAATTCTTTGTTCGATATTTTTATTCATTATAAAAATCGTAAAACACATTTGAGATGAACTAACAAAATAGAGTACTGTAAACAAACTAAATGACAGATCACGCTCAAATTTCACGTCAAGATAGAGGGCAGTTGTGCCAACTTAGCGACAATTTGTACAATCCCTTTAACCGGTTACTTTTTTGAGAGAATGTATGTTTTATTAAATTATATTTGTTTTAGAATTTCTTCCTTACCATATTTATTTTCTATTTATTGACTTCGATTATATCGAAGAAGTAATATTTTAAAAATCCTAATAAACACGCAAGATTAATCCAAACCCGATTTTGTCAAACGAGGTTAAAAGTGGCACTAATCGTAAATGTTAAAGATTATGGTTAGTTGGTATCATTCTAATGAAAGGGAAAAGCGATGTCGTATTTATGGCTCGGCTTTCGCGGGAATAAATCGACCGTAGCCTTGATAGCCACTTTTCCAATTACAGCAAAAACTGTTTCATGTGGATTATTGGTTTCCATTTCACAGAACAAGTCAAGCAGAATAATAGTAATCAATGGTTACTGTGTGGCACTTGATTTGTAAATGATGCATGCTTTTTAGGGTCTACATCTATTGATTTCGAATTTTTCTTATTTTAGGTTTATCTAATAACTTAAATATAAATAGTTAGTGTTTGTTTGTAGAAGGAATTTTGTATGATGTGTTGTGTGTGTTGGGAGTGACTTTGTTTTGAAGTTCTCTCCTTACTTATTAATTGCCACTTTTGGCACTTGTATTATAAATACTTAGCTAACCAAATAAAAAAGAGTAAGTTGGTTTGATGGTATGCCAAGATTCTTTTTATCAAGATTTTATTGATGTTTCTTTGAAAAGTCAAATAAATAGACAGAAGGGTTAATTAATAGAATTCACAATTTCTAACGCTGCAAGAAAAGAAGGACAAAAAAGGAGCAAGCAATTTACCCATATACACCCATCCTCATCTTTATGATGTGCTGAAGGCAAGCTGAAAAACCTATTCTTGCTAACAACTAACATTTCTAAAGGCCAATTCTAGAACCGACCAAACGGCACTGTGGTTAAAGCTTTGGCATTTGAATCGGGAAGTACCGGGTTCGCATCTCGATGGGGCAGGTGCAAAAGGGAATTTTCATCAATATATTACGATCTGTGATGAAAAGGATCACAGCAATGACCTCTGTCGGAATGCAAACCTCAAGGGCCGACCCATCTTCTATTGCCAGTTCTATAAGGCTGGCATGGAGCTGTGCAATGCGCAGATGGGGTTCGAAAATCTAACCTATAACCGTATGTCCTTGAATTGGCTGGCAACGGCGTAAAAGTTGGAAGAGCCTCAGCCTCATAATAGATTGCCAAGATGATAAAAAAAATAATTTTGACAAAATTCAATTTATGGGACATACGAGTACTTTAGAGAAAAAACGCCCGATTGTATGTTGTAAATATAAAAGCGTTATAAAAAGAAATGTGAAACGGGTTGAGCACACAAAGTATGCGTTTTAGGCGATCAGCTTATTCGCTGCTTTGCGTTGTAACAAACTAATACAACTACACAAATTTTAACACAAATTTAGAAGTACTAAAACAGGTAAATTAAGAAGACAGTATGAATCGTTTGAAGAAATTGGAGGTCTTCAGAAATAAGTTCTTCTAACATTTGAACTGAAATTTCCGTAAGCTATGGCCAATAAAATTTTGGACATAAAAGATGCTTCAGCTAAAGAAAATTAGAAGAAAATTACTTCAAATTGTTCTTTACAATTTAACAGAATATGAATTTCATGATAGGAATGTAAAATAAAGATTTTCTGCGATAAAATTAGTCAAGAAAGTCTAAAGAATCAACTCATTAAACTGATAAGGTATGGAGATGTTCCGAAATATTGAGTACGTACTATCAATATAAGCATACTCGTTCATTAAAAAAATAGGTGGCGTTAGGTGTAGTATAGATAACATAGGAAACAGAATGATAAACCTGAAGAAGCAGAACTTACTTAGGTAGGTTCGTATGCTACGAATCGTATCTTTCACAGATATAATATAATAATATAATATAATATTGTGTTTACTTAACGTAAGTTAAAAATTTATGGTTTCACGTTTTTCAAATAAATTATGCTATACGTCAAGGTGCCAGTTTATGTATATCTATACAGATGATCATGATTTCATGATTTACAGGTCAAATTAGTTGTGTAATGGTCTAACAACCTGGATAAACGAGCGATTAGCTGAACGCGTTACACATTTTTTCGAGTTTATCTTTTAATGTCTTAATGTGCCAAGTTCGACATTAGCTGATTTGTTTCGGGTTTAGTAGCTAAACGGGTGTAGAACACATATCACTTAATATTTTTAAGCGGATTTCTTTAAATGAGATTAGTAGGAACGCCATTATGCAATATTTATTATTATTTGTTTCATTGGGTAAATCTATTAATATCGATACCAAATAACTAATGCTCTATAATCGTATTTATGCTTTATTAAAGGATGAGCTAAAGATTAACTAAACTCCATTTGTTAATTGTCAGTCTGTCAAGGGTATAATTTAACATTTTATAAATAATTGTAAGTACTAAAGCACCAATATATATAAAATCCGTTAATTACTTGTATATATTATCACGAAATTTCAAAAACATCAATGAAATGAAAGTCAAAGAGGAGCTTGCATTTTCGAATTCTATTAAGACTTTTTATCATAAACGTTACAGAAGGGGGGCACTTAACCCTAACCATTAGAACCTAAAAACGCTATGTAACAATGGTAAGTATATTGGGTGCATTTTGCTATTTAGCACAGATACCGCCTTGTTCTAGCACTTTGAAAATAAAAATGTAAAACAATTAGAAATTCAAGACGAAATAGATTAATTGATATGCAAACTAGCTCGACAACAACCACAAACATAAACAAAAACGATTACTTATATCACAATTTTGTTCCTTTATTTTTAAGAACGAGAACTTATAATCTTTAAGGTATGCTCTATTCCTCATGTGCATTAAACATAAATACTTAATTTTAACCATTTTGAAATGGAATTAAAATAAGTAAATTCTAATATATTGTGTATTTTGTCGTTCCTAAAACTTATGAACATCCAATTGAATTTTTCTGCGAAAATAAATTTGATGTTTGTTGGTTTTAATGAAATATGAAAATAAGTAATAGGTAAACGACCTTTTTCAAATAAGAATGCTGTTAACCAATTTAATCAGTCGTCCTAATCAACAAATGAAAAATTTAATGTGTTTTGAAGGCCTTCTAAGCTGTTAAGATTTTACATCTCACCTCGTTGCCAGATTGCTTTGCATGTGAATAACCTTGAATATACCAACACATACTGTGTGTAACAGCGTTTTTAAAAGCTCAAATTTCAAAAGTTAGCCTTTTCAAAATCCCGCTTTTCGAAACCCCGTTTTTCCGGATCCCGCTTTTCAAAATTTGAAGTAATTTGCAATTTTGGTCAAGAAAAATGGAACTAGGCCATTTCTTAACAAAGGTCAAATGTGGCTTGTAAATAATTCAGCTATAGAGAATAATACTAAGAAATCTCCCAATTATTTTCAAATCTCTAAGAATTTGCAGAACTGTAGTGGGATTTGACCTAAAATTTGAAAATGGATGGTGATTTCTAAAATTGGTGATGCTTCTAAAATGAATAATGTATTTTAATTACAAATAGTGGCCGGCATGCTTGGCAGTCACACTCACAAGGCATAGCGTGCAAAACAGTAAAGGGCTTAATATTGATTTTGCGAAACGAGATTTGGATATAAGGTTCACAAAGTAGCAATTAATCTGCATTTTAAGAAAAAAAATCCTAGCAAAATCGTAACGGGAAAGCTTAATAATTCCCCAAATGGTCCAAAATTAACCAAAAAATATCGTCGTGTAGATCGCTACTCTTGGGAATGGAAAATCGAACCTGAAAAATGAGGAATGATTTGTCGCTAATGCATGATGATGAATAGGCTTAACTTTGCTAACATTGAGAATAACTAGTAACATGAAAAATGTAGATATTGGACACATTATGACGCCCGGTCGCATCCAAGGCGCAACACAATGCTAAGCGAAACAATACTTAAATCTAATTATTCTTTCGTACACAAGGTCGAACTTTCGAAATTGGTGGCACATATAAGTACGCCTTGAAAAACCACCTATCTGAGCCGATATCCCACAACCGGTTTATTTTGGAGAGTTGTGACAAAGAAGGGCTCTAGTAACCCAAGTAGGAGGAATGTTCATTCATTTTATGGAAGAATTCTCACTTGGCCAATTAATTAGAAGAATCTGATAATACTTGAAACCAAATGATTTGGTCTTTTCTATTTTCTCAAATTTGTTTTACAAAACAAATTGACCTTTTATAAAATTAGATTTTTGTTTTTTATGCAACACTGATATTTCAAAGTAACAGTGCTAAAGCAGTTGCGCGTTGAAGTTTGAGTTAACATCCTATAGTTAGTGTTGATTAGTTGATCGACTTCATTTTATTCTTGGTCGTATTGTACATTTGGTGGCTGAATGTTTGTTTTGAATTTTAACTTAAGCATGTATATTTATACAGCTACATGTAGTGTTATGGATTGTACTTTCAGTTTTGGCACATTTAAACATCAAGACGAACTTGCGAAAACAACCTTGAGGACGAGGAAGGCTTGCGGTACCGAGTACTAATCACCTAATATACAGTTCAGTTACTAATTTGGAAATCAACCATCGTAGAGTAGTTGGATTATCAATTCGTTCCAAATGGCAGAGGTTTCTCTAGTATTTTGAAAATGTGAATAATTTATTTTTCAATACAACGAAAATTTCAAAATTTTTCATTGGCGAATTGTTTGAAATTCTCGCAATCCGCTCCACCTCGAGAACCTTTTGCTTAGTTCAAAACGCCATACTAAATAAATGTAATTAGTGATAAGCCGTTGGTGAATAATAAGCGTCTCTGGAGCTAGAAAATAGATTCCATTAGAACCAAAACTCATCCAGTTTATCTTTCAATGAACAAAACAACAAATCTGATTCATTTGATTCTAAGTAATCCCGCGTAAAATACTCAATCAACTCTTTGCAAAACAACTCAATAGGGGTAGACATCTTTCATTAACCTTAACCTTTTGCCGTTGCCACACTAAACAAATCATTTAAGTTTTTGCGTTTTAATCATTTTTATGTGCCTGGTTTAGCATAGCAATCAACAGATGGTTGCGCTTATTTTGACCTTCATAAAATTAACCAATAAAACTAAACTATTTGTACGTACACCTTACCACTATACCAGCCAAAAAAGATAGAAAATCGATATGTTTTCGTGGCAGTGTAGCAGCTACATCGATAGTTAAGTGTAATATGACGATAGAAATTGCTTTTTATGGCGACCTAAGGATTTTTTTCACTGTGACTGCAATCTTGCTATTTTGATTTAGAATTTTATTATTTTAACATTCTTTATGCTATTGTTTAGACCGAACTATGCAAAGTTTACAAATTTTTATATTTTGTGTACCTAGGTATACATTGCTGTTTACAAAACAAATCTGTTTACAAAACTATAAACAATTTTTAGTTTTTGATGAAGAAAGCCCGAAATGTTATTATTTTTGTTATGTATTTGTTAAAAGGCAAACAAAATGGAAAACTTACAAATAAATTCCAGAGGTGAAGAATAGCTCTTGACGTATGTGTTTGATGGCGGTGTATATGTAGTAGTAGCAGTGTGGGTATCCAACAAATTGTTTAATTTTCGTATCTGGAAAAAACACAACACTTCAAAATATATTGATATTTTTCACTTTTCGATCAAAATTTTAAATTTTCATTTCTTGTTCACTTTGGGCTTTAGGTCAATATATTTTTACTTTTTTGACATTTTCTTAAGAACACACATACATTTTTTTTCTACCTATACTAAAAAATGTTAACAATTTCACAAAAACTTAAATAATCACTAAAACACTTTATTGTTAAAAACATTAAACACTACACAATTGAAGTTCTAAATTCACATTTTTTCTTAAATTTTACTTGTATTTCAAACGAGATTACGTTTCGACGATACGGCGACCATTTTTGTTATGACATTTTTAGTGGGAGAGCGAAGGAAAATGAAAAAATTTGTTACGATTTGTTTTTTGTCTTTTTATTTTTGATTATTTATAGATTTTGTCTCAGGAGAGAATATAATTTGCTCGTTGATGTTTGTTTTTGTTGTAATGAGAGAGTTGGAAAAATTGATAACGATACGAAATGGATACGTTTTATGTGCGAGGTGTTTCTTATGAGTATTGGTATAAAACTCGTATAAATCGCGATGGTAATATAATGTGAATGGTATAAAATGTTTGTACAAGCGGCTAAACAATTTTAATGAATAGGGCCTGTAATACCAGAAAATTAAAAATGTATCTATGTTGTTTTTCAAATTTCGGTTCTATTTATTTTGAATAGAAATAACTAAATAACGTAGTACATTTAAAGCAATGCCGCTTGAAACATAACATAATAGACAAAAACGCGAATTAAAGAACTTTTTGTTAGGCGAGTTTTTTTTTCTGTTTGCATAGTTTTAGGGCTTTCGATTGAGCTGAATTAACAATATTATCTGAATTAACTGAATCAACTGAAGTGAATTGAGCGTTCGATTTGCACCTCTTCACTTCAGTTAAAAAATGAGCTATTGAATTAACTGAAGAGATATTTTGCTCGTTGAGTTAATTCAAATAAGTTTTTTTTTGGTTGTATTTTTGACATTTACATTTAAATGGTAGTATTTTATTTATAAAACTATTTTTAACGCTGTTTTATATATTAACATTTATTTTTAGTCGGACTATAATCAACAAAAAATTGATTTATTTTGTCCAAATTTAAATTGGTTTATTTTGTCATTAACCTAAAGTGAAGAGGTGCGAATCGAACACTCAATTCACTTCAGTAGCTCAATTAAGTGAATAGTAACTCAATTGCAATTCTGTTTATTCAGGTTAATCGAAAGCCCTTTTTGGTTTCAAAGGCATAAACATATTTTATCTAATAAAAGCTTGACTGTGCCTACATGATATCGGAAATAAAAAGCATCACACTCGCTCCCGCACTCAAAACCAATCAAATTGCGTGAAATGCTTTTTGCCCCACCTACTAGTTTCGCACACGAGTTGAAATATTTTTAACTTTGTTGTTGTTTTAATACATCTGTGCGATACCATGGTATTTTTTCCTAGCTAACTCCCGATGTCATGTACGGCGTACGCAGTCTGATACGCTTTTGCGAAAATTTAGCGCCGGTGTTTAACCAAGTTCTCTGTTATATGCACTGCACATTAATTGCGTCGGGAGCTGCAAAAAACTGATATAATATACTTCCCACATCTTCTTAAAAATAAACTACACTAAAAACTAGGCTAAGAAAACAAAATAACATGGACTTTCGGAAAAAACTTAAACTATTGTGTCTTGCGTGCTCCTGAATATAACTCTTGATCATTGAAAGGTAGGGAGAGAGAGGTGTTGCACCTGTTGTAGCAAGATCACCTGTTTATTATCAACCCACTAAATTATTATGCTTAGGTTGGTATTACCGACACATTTACATTGTCTGTCTTTAATGGCTAACTGTGATTAATAATTTGTATGATCGCCCATAGAATGTAGATCTCTCTAGATCTATGTCTCATAAATATAACTATTTATATCACAGATTATAGAGGATCACTAATAAACTTAACCATCTCTATTACATAGGTGGCATTCTAATCTAGAAAATTTGTCAAAAACTCCGGAATATCTAATGACTCAAATCTGGCCATCATTAGCTCTCTTTTCATAAAATTATACTTTTATTGATTCTAAGAATTATATATATTCAAAAAATCGAAATGGAAAAATTGAAATTAAAAATTATATGTTATATTTTTTATACCAAATGAAGCAAAAACCTTTTTACGTTTGCAAAGCTTGTTGCAAAATTTATTTTCCATATTTTGTCTTTTGAATACTAAATATTTCAAAATTCTCGTACTGGCGGTTTAAAGCTAAGTTTGTTTGGTTTTTCAGTCCTATTATGCCTTTTTCATGTGTATTGGGCACAGCACATCGCATTATTGTATAGATTAATAAATATCCTGACCAGTGGTACTACTTGGAAACTTAAAATACTAGCAAACTTGGTACGTTTTATTTGAAAATAGGTACTAAATAATACATTGCTAAGAGATCTTAGAATAAAAAAGACAGATTTTATTTTAAAAGAAAAACTGACATTTAGTCAACTGTAATAAATCAGTAGCGAAATGTGTGTGTTCACGGTGGCAAGTGGATGTATGGTGTAATCTGTCGCATAGTGCAATAGCAGCAGCGCTTAAAGTAGGTGTACATTAAACAGTTTTAGGTTAGTGCACGGTTATGCTTCTCTGTCTAAACCATTAACATTATTAAATTACTCATTGAACTCGTAAATTTACACCTATTATGCATTAATACAAATTTGTTCAATATTTTGATGTTTATTTCTTTATTTTATAACCAATACACAAATAACTATCCGTGTTTGTTGTGATTGTGGTAGTTTTAAAATGTGTCATAACTTGCAAAAACGGAGTTGCGTCGAACACAAAAGTGCGTTGTGAAAACATAACAGGAAGAGCGGAAAGAGCTTAAAGCCGACACAGCAGTGAGTGTGGCTTAAAATGTATAATATTAAACATCAAAGATTTGCGGTATTACAAAAACGAGTTGCAATTTTCGAAAGAACAATTAATTTTGCCTTATGCAATATTTCTAGTTTAAAGCGCTTAAATTGGCGTCTGGTACGCCAAATTAGAGTTTTATTAAACTAAGAATGATAAGGTAAAATTTATTGTTTTTCAGACTCCAACACGTTTTTATAAATCAATAACACTCATTCTAAATTCAGTATTTATATTTGTCAAAAATCTATGCATGTATTATCACAAATTTATAATGCACTAATGTGATACTCTAAAATATTTAAATTATACATCTGACCGCCAAACAACGTTACATGCTCACGTTCGGATTTAGTCGGGTGGTTGTTCCATTCGACATTACTCTACAAAAAGTTTGTTGTACGACAAGCCTACACACGACCTGACTATTCATCTGATCTGATAAAATCTGTACGACCACCTGATCAAATCATATCGTATCAAAGCGCTTTAACGTAATTTGATGTCATGTACGCAGTCTTAAGTCTAATAGTACGCTAATATTGCAAATGATACATGCAATTTTATGAAAAACTAGAAACATTTTGTGTCGTGCTCATACTCGTGTGGAAGGGAGTAACGTGTCCCATTGCAAGACGTAACAATCTACAACGCATTATCGTGATGCAGCATAATGTCGTGTTGCTAGGGCTACAACATACAAAGGCAATATTTAGTTACAACAATTCCACAACTAATTCTTGAAATCGTACGAACATGTATTCAAGATGTTCTACATTATGTCACATAAGCACAACAGAAATTGTTTTAAAACTCAACTAACATTTAATCGTGCGATGCATATATTGTCACATCACCATAAATAAATTGTGTTATGTATATCTCAATTAACATTAAATTGTTGAGATTATTATTGTATTTTAAGCTAACAACAAGTACTTACCATATTGTTAAATTGTGTGTTAAATAAATCATTAAATAAATAAATAAGAACACTCTGGAATAATTTCTAGAGTTATAAAAAATATTTTTAATATAACACCAAGTATTTAACTGGCGCAGTTTGGTGGAGGATTATTTTTATCATCTGTGCCTACTCTAAACACAACACTGCAAATTGTAAACTAGTGAGTGGTTAAGTGATAGTATTTTTAGTGTACACAGGGTGACTGACACGCAGTGTTACCAAAACAAAACGCAACGGAAGTTTTATTTTTTGATGAATTTTATTGAATCAAAGTAAAAAAAGTTCACAAATATTTAAATTTTTGAATTGCATTAGCAGTTTTCGATTTCGCCACCCTTAGCCGCGATTATGGCCTTCAAACAGCCGACAAAGCTATTGCATGCAGCACGAAAGTGGCTCTGCGGTATTTTGGCCCATTCCCGGCGAAGCGCTCGCTCGAGATGATCGACACTTTGGTATTTTTTTGTCCCAACCTTGCTCTTCAAAATACCCTAAACCTAGAAATCTAGCGGATTTGCATCCGGTGAACTTGGTGGCCATTGGGCAGTGGAAATGAACCGCGGAACGTTTTTTCTCAGCCAATCTAGATGAAATGTCAAGAAAATTGCCTGTTGAAATGTCCAGGCTCTGCGGCCAAAATGGTTTTGTGGCCAAGGCTCAACGCTCCCTCCAACACATGATCCCGATAAATTTGAGCATTTATCTTGATGCCACGGACCAAAAAAACGAGCGGTGAACGGCTTTCAGCTTTTACGGCGGCCCAAATCATTACTATCGGCGGCGCTTGGTTTCGAGTGGTCTGTTTGCCAAGGACCAAGTTGCCAAAGGTTCACCAGGTTCGGTTGGTCCAAACTTTCAGTAGAACGGTCGGGCTAGTAAATGCGGTCGTTTTGCGCGTTCACATATTGCTCAATAACGAACGGTAACTCATCGAAGAAAACCAAATTAGGCAAATCGCGTAATAACTCCTTTGCTCTTTCCACCTAACTTTATTTTGAGCGTCGGTGAGACCATGCGTTTTATGGAATTTCAAGGCCTTTAGTCCAAGATAATCTTTCAATATGTGCTGCACCCGTTCGAGCGAAATGTTCGCCTCACGAGCCATTTTTCTGCCGCTATGGCACGGATTTCGAGCCAATTTGGCCTTCACCTTCCGAATGATATCCGGCAATGTTGCAGTGCGTTTCAGTCCACCACCATGGCGTTTTGCAATGCTGTCAGTATCGTTATAACGATTTACGGTGCGATACACAAACATTTTATTCACATGCAGATGTTTTAACTGGTTAACAATCTGCGGCTGTGGTTTTCCAGCCAAATATAGATCAATCACACTATTACGCTTGAATTCCATTGCGGATAACTTTTTTTTTGAATATTTCTCACTAAAATGCTTTTGTACGATTGTAAACAATGGAATGAACTGTCATTAGTGTAAATTTGAGCGCTCTGTCATCACTGGTTTGACAGCAATGACAGTCTGAAGTTGGTAACAGTTCGTGTCTGTCACCCATACAATTATTGTAGAAACTCGACGGAATATCGAGCGTAGTGCTAATTATCGCATGCAAACAAACAGTTCACGAGTTAATTTATCAAGAATTGTATATTGAAGAACTGTATATTGAACATAGAATAGGACTAAATGAATATTAGTCATTCTTTTAAAAATAACATTCTTTTTAAAAATAACATCAATAGTCTTAACATATGGATAGCACTCAACATGCCAAACGATATCTCCGATGTTGTAAAGACAGCAAGAAAATCATGGTATCAAACGATGGCACTCTCAGTGTTCCTAGCAGGACTCAAAGAACCTTTTGGTTCCATGATTCGTGCAACGTGACCTGCAGACCTCACCACCGCGAAAACATATTGTTTAGAAGAACAAAATATTCAATATATGAAAACTAAACACAAACCAACATTCAAACAACAATACCAACAACAATTCCAATCAACCATATAATTATAATCTATACCGCCACCAATTCCAATAAAAAATTCATACAATTCAGTTTTCCCGAGAAACCATCTCGGGAGTCAATGGAATCAACCCTTTCAACCTCAAATTCCCAAATATCATTTCAAATCAAATGAACCGCCACGAGTCCAGCAAGAGAAATATTTAATACTGTACTAGAGGCACAGCACGAACATAACAATGAAGGAAATTTTCATGAAAATTATTAAGCGGAATATCCACAAGAAGAGCAATACTCACATGACTATTACGAACCTTTAGAGCAACAGCAATAAATTTCCGAAGTAAAAATTAGTGACCAGGATTTTCTCCCAGGAGCCTCGGAACAACATACGGATACATAAATTTGAATAACCATCAATCAGGTTATCAACTACCCTATATTGAAATAAACCTACACGGTAAACCATACAAATTTTTAGTAGACACAGGATCTACAAAATCATTTATTGAACCCGAGATATTCGATCAATCTCAAAGTTATAAAATTCAACCAAGAATTATCACTACCTTATTCAACAAACATACAAACATCTATAGATAGGCTTAAATGAATTTAAAACTCAGCAACATATAGAATTTGTTATATTTAAATTACACAGTTACTTTCACGTTCTAATAGGCTTAGAAGTAATGCAATCTCTAAATATAACTCTCGACTTAGGTCAACCAATTCTACAGACACCAAACATCACAATTCCTTTAAAATTCATGTTACATTTTATGTCAAACGCTTACACAATCGATCCACGTAGCAAGTTAATTACCAGAATCCATGTAGCTGTCTCAAATGGAGAAATAGTAATGCAGCCATAGGCGCAGTACTCTCCAAAGGACAGATTGGTAAAGATTTGCGAATATGTTATGGTTCACACACTCTAAATAAAAGTGAACAAAATTACTCCACTATTGAGAAGGAGCTTTTAGCCATAGTTTTAGCGAAATATTTTCGACCCTACTTTTTCAGTTATAAGTTTACTATAGTAACCGACCACAAATCTCTAACTTGGCTTTTCTCGCTTAAAGAGCCAAATTACAAGTTAGTCCGATGGTGACTAAATCTTGAGGAATTCGAATACGACATTGTAACGGGTGATTTTTTAAGAGCTTGAGAACTTTTTTTTAAAAAAAAACGCATAAAATTTGCAAAATCTCATCGGTTCTTTATTTGAAACGTTAGATTGGTCCATGACATTTACTTTTTGAAGATAGTTTCATTTAAATGTTGACCGCGGCTGCGTCTTAGGTGGTCCATTCGGAAAGTCCAATTTTGGGCAACTTTTTCGAGCATTTCGGCCGGAATAGCCCGAATTTCTTCGGAAATGTTGTCTTCCAAAACTGGAATAGTTGCTGGCTTATTTCTGTAGACTTTAGACTTGACGTAGCCCCACAAAAAATAGTCTAAAGGCGTCAAATCGCATGATCTTGGTGCCCAACTTACCGGGCCATTTCTTGAGATGAATTGTTCTCCGAAGTTTTCCCTCAAAATGGCCATAGAATCGCGAGCTGTGTGGCATGTAGCGCCATATTGTTGAAACCACATGTCAACTAAGTTCAGTTCTTCCATTTTTGGCAACAAAAAGTTTGTTAGCATCGAACGATAGCGATCGCCATTCACCGTAACGTTGCGTCCAACAGCATCTTTGAAAAAATACGGTCCAATGATTCCACCAGCGTACAAACCACACCAAACAGTGCATTTTTCGGGATGCATGGGCAGTTCTTGAACGGCTTCTGGTTGCTCTTCACTCCAAATGCGGCAATTTTGCTTATTTACGTAGCCATTCAACCAGAAATGAGCCTCATCGCTGAACAAAATTTGTCGATAAAAAAGCGGATTTTCTGCCAACTTTTCTAGGGCCCATTCACTGAAAATTCGACGTTGTGGCAGATCGTTCGGCTTCAGTTCTTGCAGGAGCTGTATTTTATACGGTTTTACACCAAGATCTTTGCGTAAAATCTTCCATGTCGTCGAATAACACAAACCCAATTGCTGCGAACGGCGACGAATCGACATTTCACGGTCTTCAGCAACACTCTCAGAAACAGACGCAATATTCTCTTCTGTACGCACTGTACGCATTCGTGTGGTTGGTTTAATGTCCAATAAAGTAAACTGAGTGCGAAACTTGGTCACAATCGCATTAATTGTTTGCTCACTTGGTCGATTATGTAGACCATAAATCGGACGTAAATCGCGAAACACTTTTCGAACCGAACACTGATTTTTGTAATATAATTCAATTATTTGCAAGCGTTGCTCGTTAGTAAGTCTATTCATTATGAAATGTCAAAGCATACTGAGCATCTTTCTCTTTGACACCTTGTCTGAAATCCCGCGTGATCTGTCAAATACTAATGCATGAAAATCCTAACCACAAAAAAATCACCCTTTATATAAGAAAGGTGCAGAAAATTCCAATGCTGTAGCATTATTCCGTGTTCAAATCGAACAGAACATAAACAACATCGAACTTTACAATAACGACGAAAGCTCAGAAGAGGATTCTAGAAGTATGCTATCTCTTCTTGATAAATTAATTCCAGAAACAAAAAATAGTATAAATTGCTTCGATCAACAAGTAGTAATAAATATATCAGATAAATTCCCTGAAATTCTTGAAATAAACCAAGCCCTTTTCGAAAATAAAAAAGGAACAACATTAAATGTTCCACGAAGATGCACAAGAATTATCACAGAAATTCAAACAAATCTTCAACATTTAGTAGGGTCTATTGTGCCTTTGCACTACTAACGAAAGATTCGAATACGTATTGGAAGCATTCAAACGTATAGTCGAACGAAAACAACAGATTACAAACCCTAGAACAAATATTATTAGATCACTTCAATTCTTAACAGACATTCAAAATGAAACAGAGCAAAATGAAGAATTACGTAAAACTCATGAACAAAATGATCTTAGAGGAATCATAGAAAACTACGAGTCGAGAATTCATAAATTCATGCCATACATGACAACAACCCAAGATAGAATTTCAAATTTCGGAAACTCCCAGGACACCCATGGAAATCTTACATTTAGATTTATTCCAACTTGAATCATATAAATTCTTAAACCTTATAGATAAATTTAGTAACCATTTCAAAAATAAACAAGACAAAACCATTGTTGAAAACCTTACACATTTCTTTAGCCTTCACGGCATCCCAAAGAAAATAATATTTGATAACTTGCTTTGTAACCTAATTACTCAAAACCCTCGGCGGAAAATATAACATTTTGATTCATATCACAACACCATACAATTCCACAGGAAATTCGCCTGTTGAAAGACTTCATTCAACCCTAACGGAACTCTGCAGCAATATTGTTGAAAAACATAAAAATTTATCCATAGATAATGTTATGGTCCAAGCAACAACTCAAAACTCAATTCATTCCACAACACATGTCATACCGTTCGAGCTCTTAAATGGAGACTTCGTCAAAGAACAATTAGATTTTAACTCGGAACTTGATTATATAGAACAACATAAAGCAAGGTATGAACAACCCTGTAATGAAATTTACGAAAGAACTGTTAGGAAAAAGGAACAACTCATTTCGAAATTAAAGAAAAAGCGTAAACCTATATTAGGACTAAGTAAGAATCAATTTATATTTGTAAAGAAATTGAGAAGAGGAAAACTCAAAGCTAACTATAGAAATTAAAAGTTCTAGAAGATACAGGAATAACAGTAGAAACACCTGAGGGTAAAGTACACAAAAATTTAAGTCAAACGTATTTTACAGGTGTCTAGGAATTCCAGCACAGGAAATCTTATCCATGTGGGAAGCTTATCCATATTATTAATCTCCACTCCTATCAATTGTGAGCAAACCAAACTAATGAACAAATACAAAGTACATCAGTACAAATTTCAAAAAGTAAAGATTATAAAAATTTACTAAACGATAAAAAATTAATGACGTTGTATAGAAATGACCAATTACAGTAAACAATTAAAGAATCACTACCAAATAGATTTAAAAGAGGATTGTCGAACGGCTTAGGATTACTCATTAAAGACCAACAGGCAATTTAGATAACCAAGACCTTTAGACGTAAAAGCAGCCCTTAACGAAGTAAATAATAACCAAGATTTCTAAATGTATTTGTCCAGTTGGAAACAAACAAATATATATTAATAAACAAATGTTAGATAGATTAGTCCATATACAAGATTTTATCAGTTAGACTAAATTTTGAGGTAATCAAAACAATACAAGCCACAAATTCAGCAATTATAGTTATAATGTATGATCAACATTTTTACAAAATAAATCAGATTATAGAACATCTTCAAAAACCCGTAGACAATATACTGGACATCTTATGTTGTGGCTAAGACACAATTCAATGCCAGGACACTTATTAAATGATAACGAGACGAAATATATACATGACATTTTAAAACAAGATAACATCGATCTTCAAAATTCTAAATCAATTTATAATCTGATAAAATTAAAAGGATTTTATAATGATACATTCTTAAAAGAAGTATTCTACCACTTTCAAATTAAAGTAATTCAGAATCAAAATAATATAATGTATCCAATACCTCCAAAAGACACCATCCTTAACCCTACAAAATATCAATATGAGAATTCCTGCATACCAGCAATAACATCACAGTTACCAGCTAAATGTGCTATGATCAACATATCAACATATGAAGACATCGATTACAACAGTTATGGAAAATTCTATGTACAACCTAAAGACCATCCAAAATATTCCAAAAATATTGGAATTCCTACCGTAATAGAATTCAAGAACTGCACAACTATGAAATACATGTGCCATAATTATAACGAAATGTACATTGAAGAAATAAAACCCGAATTATCTATACAATTTTCAAATGGTGTAAAGCAACCATCAAAATCATCCCAATGCCACTATTGCGGCATGACGTTCATTTAAGAGGAGAGGAGTTACGTGCCCCACTGCAAGACGTAACAATCAACAACACGTTATCGTGCTGCATCATATATAGTGTTGCTAGTGCTACAAAATACAAAGGCAATATTTAGTTACATCATTTCAACATTTCACAACTAATTCTTGGAATCGTACGAACATTTATTCAACATGTTGTACGTAATGTCACATCAGCACAACAGCTGATTGTTTTACAACTCAACTAACATTTAATCGTGCGATGCATATATTGTCACATCAGCATAAAATAAATGTTATATGTATATCTCAACTAACATTAAGCTGTTGAGATTGTTGTTGTATTTAAAGTTAACAACAAGCACTTACCATATTGTTAAATTGGGCGTTAAATAAATAAATAAAAACACTGGAATAATTTCCAGTTTAATACAACAACAAGTAAATATTTAACGCATTTCTAGTTATTTTCTTTATTTATTTTTGAGACTAACATTTTGAAGCAACTTTTTGGGGGTTTCGCTTATTTCGTTTTCACCTTTACCGTAAGCGTTTTGTTACTATGTGTTTCATGATATTTAATATTTGTTTGCAAGGTCGCTTTAAATATATGTACTGTGTTTATCAATTCCAAAGTGAGGAATATATTTTGTTCCATTTGATTTACCGGTATCGTTTCAAATAGCTCTTCCTCGTGAATGGAAGTCTAGTAAGATTTTCTTACTTACAAATAAATCCTATCGCATTATTTCTGATAGATTTCGATCAAATACTATTACTTACTATTATAATATTTCCGAATATAAATGCGCGGTTTTTGGTTTCACGAATTATTTTGCTCTCTCTAATGTTGTTACTTGAAACAAAGTTTAGAAAATCTGTAGATTGACCTCTGATCAAAAACCAACCGGTTATATATTATGATCGGAATAAAATTGATGAGTAGTCTTGTTTATGCGTAGAATGTACAGTGATTGTGAATAGTACCATTTAGGAGTCGGCTCGAGGCGTTCGATACTTGAGGATGGATGTTGTACCATGTGAGTTCAATCAACACTTTCAGTACACTTTAGAAAGTAGGTATTTAAATATACATCCAAAGTCAAAGTATATTTCGAAATATTTTATTTACTTAATTTAAATGGTCATCAATAATTTAAATTATTTATTTAATTTAAACGTTCCGGTTAAAACTTTAAATTGCAACATAACCTGACATCTACGTAACTCTAGCAAAAAGTACTTCGAATTTTTTCTAGCAAAGTATAGAACCAATCTGCATTATCGATAAATGCAGAAATAAATGTCAAAATAATTGTAAGCGATAAAAGGCGACATCTGTGCTTAGGATTTAAAAACAAATACCAACAGTTATTTATGTTTTATTTATTCGGAAAAGGTGGCCAGATTGTCATAAAACGAGAAAAAATCAAGTTTAAATATAAACATTTTAAACATACAACAAGTCTTTTCCATCGATCATGTGTATTAGTTTTGTTATTAGTTTTTCTTGACATCCACTTTTAAGCTTCTCTCTGTATATAGTAAAGTGAAACATTATCTGTGCATGGAGTAAAAAATTATCCCACTGTATTTTGTTTTTATTTACTTATAATTTATTAAAAATACTTCTAATTTATTAAAAATACAAAAACTCAATGTACAAGATAACAAAAGATAATTATAATTAATTCATTAAATTTTGATTATTAAATTATTAAGTCAAATTATTAAGAGTCATCAACTTCTTCATGTTGTTCAATTTCATCATCAATTATTTGTAGATTAATGCAATCATCACACTCGGTTTGATGATGCCTGGTTGGTTTATCGCAGAAGTAGCAAGTCACGTTTGTTTTCACGTCAGCACTCCGTGTACATAAATTGCATCTTTATGTATTACGACTTTTGGTTTGTTGGTTTTGAGCGGTTGGTGCTAATCTCAATTCTACAACATTGTATTCTGTTTGACTCATTGCAATTTTTACACTTTTTTTCAAGGCCCTGGGAGTGGCAAGTCGCTTCTTGATTTTATTGTCCACCAGCTGCAATGTCAATTTCTTGAGAAATTCTTTTCGTTCTGAAGAAACCGGTGAATCATAGAGATGCTGCAAAACCCACCGCATCTACCATGTTGAAGAAGAGTGCCAATGGTCATCTTTTAATTTTTCGCTTGCAGGTATATGTTTTAACCAATTTATCAAAAGTATCCATACCGCCTTTAGTTTGGTTATAATTGATTATGATGCTCGGTTTACCGAGACAGTAAAAATACGTTTTCTCCCGCTTTGGGGATACAGCTAACTAATGTTATGTTTCAATCGATGTTTTTTTCGCCATCATTTGTTCTGCTAGCTGGTAACTTGTAAAAAAGTTATCCATTGTGATATTTCTACCTTTGTTAGGTACGGCAAAGCCAAACGGTGTGCCAAGCTAACAGCAAAGTTTAAAACTTTCACTTCATTCGGTTGACCTCCAACATATATTTCTCCTTTCAGAGGATAAGCGTTTTCTGAGTCACACACCGAGAATATTTTTATACCGTATTTCCCAGGTTTACTAAGAATATATTGTCGGAAATTATTGCATCGACCTCGTGTTGCAACTAGCTACTCGTCAACTGTGAGATTAGCTGACTTATATGGTTGTCTTAAACTATCTAGAAACATGTTCCAAATATCTCTAAAGGCTGCCAATTTGTTCTCTTTCAGCCGGTCTTTTCTGGTGCGATGATTATCAAACCGAAGGAACCGTAAAAGTTGTTGTGTCCTCGCCAGAGACATATCGGCTCTATAGTAAGGGTGATTATCAGTTTGCCAGAGTTTATCTAACCTTTCGTCCCAGTTTTTACGTAAACCGGCGTACGTAAGTACTTCAATCAACGCGTATATTTCATCGGAGTCCGTATCGTACCAAATCTGCTTTGCTTCAGCTTTAGATGTAATGTTGTAATAATAATCTTTGGCTTTTCTGATTGTCTCACATACAATAAAAGTTACTAATGTTTCTGAAAAAACTCGTTTAAAACACATTAGTCGTGTATTTAGGTTTTCGGCCAATGAGGCCGATGATAATCCATCCTTTTCTTTTAAAATGTGAAAGTTTGAAACTTTCGAAAGAACACGTAAAAGATGTGGGAACAACCATAACACAGTCCAAATACGCAGAACATCTGAATAAAATTTCAGTTTTTTGGTTTTTTTTTGTACAGATTTTTATATAGAAATAAATGGGGTAATTTTTGACCCCGGTACACAGAAATGCGTTTAGTTTCATTCTAACGATAAAAAATGCAATAAAATCAATAATCGATCGAACTGTAATTTTTAGTAATTAGTTTTTTATTTATATTTTTTTAGGTCTGGAGTAGTTTTTTATCCCAATGTACAGAGTAAAGGTTAAATAATTTGTTATTTAAAATTTTAGAATAAAAACAAATATTTTGTTTTTATAGTTATTACAATCGCTGCCTCTTGATCGGATGAATCCATAAGAATTTTGTCTAATAGTCACTATTAAAGAAAATTCTGGCGAATTCCATTAAATCCATTAGCGTTACTTTACTATTGAATCGCCAAAATTTCTGACACATATCACATCTACGCTACCTCTACCCAATATGATATACTTCGACTGGAGATTTTATTGCTTCGTTCCCGTTATGTGATTGCTGTAAAAAATTTCATTCATTATCTAATATCTTTTGAAAGAATCATTTTATCATTCAAAAATTTCAGACCATCTTCAAAAATAGGTCTCCTTTCATTTTCCATTGACGTTTTATTGTGTTTTATGAAAAGCATCACATTTTGGACCTACCTTATAGCCGTTCTTTAGTTACGTAAACTCTTCATATTTTCTAACTCATTTACAAACCGCTAAATTTTTAATTTCAATCGCTCTTGTTAGTTTTTGTCAAATCAGATAATAATCAGTTATATGCATATATTTTCGAATTAGTGGAGTGTCCAATACTTCAAAGCGCAAAAATAATAAACAATTGTGGTAATACACATTTCGAAAAACCAATCAATTTTATTCAAAACATAGGGGGAAGGGCGAGCACATAGCCCATATTCCATACCGCAATGTAGTATCCTGTTCTGCTTCAAAACAGAAATTAGATGTCACGAAATGTATACAGTATAAGATCTACTTACACAATAGTGGGTTTATCGATAAAATGGATAGGGAGTACCCTGTCCACTTTATATGTGTATCTGTCTGTTGTTTCTTTAGTTTAGTAACAGTAATAGACAGTACCCCATGTAACTTATTTTAACGTTTAATTTAGTGTTATGTATTACTTTTTACTCATAAGGAAATCAAAAAGTATGGAAGAAATTAAACCATTGGGTAAAGGAATAAGATTGACACATTTGCAAAGGTGTTCAAATAAGGTCATCAAATTTCAAGGGACAAGCAAATAGACCTGAAGGTGATGGCCGATGCTTTGACACACAATACTTTACTACGAAAAATTGTACATTTTAGAGAAGAAATATCAAGAAATTAATCTCAAAGACCTCCAAGACCTCGTAAGTAATTTCACGCAGAATGACTAACCTTCTTCATTAAATTAAATGGGTGCATTTAGAGAGTTGGGAACATGTAATTAAGAGATAGCTGCTGCGTTTTTTTGAAACAGCTGCTCTAGACCGCGATAAATTATATTTTGATTTTTTAAACAATTCACATATTATTAAAATATTTATGCTTTGGATTTACTCAATCGAATCCTAAAGAGGTTAGACTAAGTCAATATCTTGCATTATATTATCGAATAAAGTTTATTTCTATTTTAAAAACTAACTTTATTATTTCTTTAGCTTTCGGAACCTTTTCGGTTCCATTCTCAAAAGAATAATAAAACAAAGCTAAAGAAATAATAAAGTTAGTTTTTAAAATTGAGCTAATTACTGTTTACTTTAATTTATAATAAAAAGCTCATTAAACAATTTTAAGTTATTTTTAAAGTTTATTTATTATTGTTCTCAACAACTCTGGATATTATGTAGAGTACAACCGAGTTCATGAAAAAACTTAATAATTCCTGAACTGACGAAACAGGGAATTTTTTTTAGTACACAATTTTTTGATTGTTCCTTACTTCATTTACAACTGGAAATTTGAAAGAATGAAAATGAAATGACTGGATTTTATTTTTAATAAGAAAAAATGGATATCTTAATGTTTGCTGGTGAAATTAATTAATTTATTTTAATATTAGATATTATTGTGTTTAATAATTGACTTGAAGTTAGTTAAAGTTGTTGTTCTAAATTTTTTTGTCTAAATTTCCCTGTATTTTCCCTATATTTTATCGCGGTCTCGAACACCATATTTCAGAAAAACGCAGCTAGCAATAAATATCAGTTAAACTTTTGAAAAGGAATACAAAGAAAAACGAGATGCAATTAATTTAAATAGACGATCGTCTACCAAGTATGACAAAACTATAAAAAATCACTAACCCTAAAGCACCTCATAGAAAGTGACCCAAAAACACTTCAAACTGCTGTAAACAATTCATAATATAACGATCTCGCCTATTGGTTGGCATCAGTTCATTGTGGATTGGTCACTTTGGCGGGACATTGATTCAGCATAATTGATCAACTAAGGGTTATGAAATTAATATCCGTGGTTTAATAGCCGTGTTTTTTTATTAGCGCCCGATAGTTGTATTCGGAGCACCCAATTTTCTATGTCAAAACTTATATTTAGTGCGCTATTTTTGCATATAATTAATTTATTTAATTCTAAACTAAGATTTTTCATTGATCTTTTTAGTTAAAAATCGATAAAAAAAATTTCTTGCTCTACCTATTTATCGGGAGCCGCTATCGGGAGCACTATCCATTTCAAAGGGAAATTTTAAATTTCCTTTGTTTTGTACAACCCTTAAACCATTAGAAATTTAATCTTACAATTAAAAATTTAAAACGCAGCAAGATGATTTATTTTTTATAACGTCATGCCAAAATAAATGTTAATTGGTATATTTCAGGTCGTTAAATGTTGTTTTATGGATGAATTTATTTTTCATTCACCACAAAACAATCAAGTAACGACCTGAAATATACCAATTTCAGTGGCCCTATTCTGGTAATTCTCTGGGAATTGGGGAAAGAATTTACATAGCATCTAATGTATAAATCTGGTTTTTCTTGACTACTGAGGAAAAGAGATTGATGTAAATTTTTATAAATTTGGAATAACATTTCCATAGCGAAACTGGTAGGGAAAATTATTCCCAATTTTATTTTGTTTTCAAAAAAAATACTACCAACCTTTTACCATAGTATGCCGGAAAAAAATAATTTAAACAGAAATTGTATGTAAATCTTTCTCCAGTTCCCTATTCCCGGGGAATTACCAGAATAGGGCCACAGGTCGTTAAATGTTTGTTTTGTGGTGAATTGTTTTTTTCATTTTTATGGCATAGCGACATCAGTGAATAAATAGCTACAGTTTCAATATAAATTTCCCTTCGGCGCCGGATAGTGCTCCAATATTAAAACACGGCTAGAAGTTGATTCTCTTCCAAATTTATGATTTGTAACGGGTTTTTCATTTATTGTTAAATAATTTTACAATTTTAAATTAAATTTTATAAACTATTTATTTAACTGACGTTTAAACTGTTAATTCAGCACACTTTCAATTAATAACTGAGTCAATCACGTTTGGATTTAACATGTATCTCTAGTAAGTAATTAAACGTATTACCGTTTACTGTATAGTTGACGAGCCCCTCTCCTAAGGTGATTTAGCTTTGCCTCTGCCCAAAAGGAAGTGAAATTATAGTAGGTTATACTTCTCCATTCTTCGTTGATTAGATCTCCTTGCCCAATTTTATTAAGGTAGATCTCGGGATTGGAGATGAATCTCGATATATTGAATCTTGGTTGGTAGAGCATGGACTTGATGTGTTTGGCTCCAGCTGCAATTGTTTGGACTTTTTCCGGTAAATGTATCTTCTCACATTGTCCATTGACCTCCAATATTACCGTCGTCATCACCTGGATGGACCACAACTATTTTTTCCATTTTCCATGTACTAGAATACCTCTTTCTTCCTTATTAGTCGAATTTGATCCTTGGAAATATTTAGTTGTAATTGTTTCCATTTGTGTTGCTGGTGAAGCGAGTTCAAATAGTCAGTGTGCCAGGGTAGTGTTTTCAGAAATGCTGCATCTGATTCCGATAGTAATATATTTCGGCGGCACTGAAGAATACAACAAAATAGAAATCCACACGTTTTCCTATCTTCATTTCAAGTTCAACATCATCTTACTTTGTTGTTGTTCTAAGTTCTCTTCGTCGTTAAATGTTATTATAACTATTTCGATTATTTTATGAAGACGAAGAAAGCATTTTCATTTTTATTTACCGTCATAATATAAAAATCTGTTGGTCATTCATTGGGTTTTCTTGTATATTTTCATGTTTACCCCTAAATAAAATTGTCTTGTCTTGTCTATGATTAATAACGTCGAGACACAATGAAGAATATGTATAACAATGATTGCTTCGTGGTAAATTTGGAACAAGATGCGCAACTAAGCATCAGTTTATTGATGTATGTATACCCTATATGTTATAAATAGTGACAATTAACTTAATATGAAATGGGAAATTTGGTAATTTCGGTTATTGATTCGTACATAAACTGCAACAAAATCGACAGCTTCCTGTTTGCTATAGGTTTGGATATTTATCCAACATTTTTTTTATAAACTACAAGGTTATCCAATTCAAGCTTGATAAAGTAAACTTAAAAAAAACACACAAAATATTCGGAATGTATTGTAATTTTTATTTCATTTTACAGATTGATTCTTGCCATTCACAAAAAGAAATCCAAAGGCGTTAAATCACAGGATCTTGGAGGCCAATTGACATCAGCCAATCGCGAAATCAAACGTCCAGGAAATTTCTCTTGCAAAAGATCTCGATTTGCTCGTGTTACGTGACTGGTTGCTCCATCCTGCTGGAACCACATATCGTCAAGATCATAATCTTCGATTTTCGTAAAAAAATAATCGGTTAACATGCGGCCATAGCGCTCAGAATTGACGGTAACGGTTCGTCCATGGTTGTTCTCAAAAAAATACGGCCCAATCACACCACCAGACCACAATGCGCACCAAACAGTGACTTTTTCCGGGTGTAATGGCTTCTCTACAATCAATTGTGGATTTTCTGAGCCCCAAATTCTACAGTTTTGCTTATTAACGTATCCAACCAAGCGAAAAATGAAAATTTTGTTCGAAAAATCAGCATCGACGGCCTGTTTTTCCAACACCCAATTTGCGTATGTTCTTCGTTGTCCATGGTCAGCAGGCTTTAGCTCTTGTGTCAAATGGACTTTATACGGATGAAGATGCAAATCCAGATGCAAAATGCGCCATAATGAGCCATAAGATAGGCCTAAATGTTGAGCTCGACGAGGAATTGACAAATTTGGATCTTCTTCCACACTTTCAGCTACAGAAGCGATATTTTCAGCATTGCGAATGTTTCGATGATGCACAGACCTTACAATATCAGTAACAGATCCAGTTTGTTCAAATTTATTCACTGTATTCAATATGGTTTGCTTTGTAGGACGATTATGACGACCATAATCTGCTCGTAAAGCGCGAAATGTGGATACGGCAGAATCACTATTTTTATAATAAGATTTAATAATTTTAACGCGTTGGTCGATTGTTAAATGCTCCATATTCTTAAATGGCAGAATGTCAACTAAATAAATGACAGCGTACTTGACGTTTATCTTTGACAGATGTCGGTATACAGATTTCTACTTTATCAACCTCGAATTGGATAACCCGTTATTAATCATTTTCTTGTACAATTTGCGTCGAAAAATATTGTGAACTTTTATAAAAAAAAAATTCCATATAACGTGTAAAAAGGCTGTTTACCCCATATTCGGGGTTGGTGAGTTATTTTTGTATGAAAACACCAAATTTATATATGTTGCGTCAGCTTATTGATTTTTCACAAGATATTTTTAAAATTAACGATAAGTTTGAACTTGAACAATGTCTTGCTAGGTTAAATCGATCAATCCAGCCGCAAGTATGTACCATTAAATACAGTGATTGAGATTGTAACCTTATACGGTTTTATAGTGTTTTGTAACACGCATCTTAATGATAAATGGTTTAGAGGGCCATTAAAAGTAACTTGATTCTTGCTACCGCTTTTACCATGTTAAGCAAACACCTTTATAATCAATTTATTGATTGCTGTACAACTGACCCGAATTACAAAATCGGCAGATGCGACATTTTTGATGTCGCACTTAATTAAAAGCTTCTTCATTGAAACCATTCTTCTCCTGTCTCAACTGCAAACCCTTGTTTCAGACACAGCTTGCTCTATTGTTTAGGTTTTTTCAAAAACTTGTTCAACACGTATCAACACGTTCTTTGGTTTCTGTATCATACAGCAAATATACAGTAGCAATCGATTCCAGTTGTATGGAATGGTCTGCTAGTTTCAACACGACTTGTAGGTAATTCACCCATTAGTTGAGTGAACGATTTGGGTTTCAATCGGAAACATGTTATACAATTATGGATAACATTTTTCACTAAGGTTTTACCGTTAATAAGCCAATACTGTTGTCTAATTACGGTTAATACTTGTTGAACACCACTAAGTAAATTCATTAAGTACTCATGAAGAATTACCAATTCGGTAAAATAATGTTTCGGAAGAATGTGCTGATGCATTTAGTCATAAACTAATGAACCTTTCTCTAGACGCGACCTCCCAATCTTAATAATCCATCTCTGCTGGCGACAGGTGACAACGTCTTCATTTTTTTTTTTATTTAGTTGGCAATCAGCTTGTAGCGAAGATATTTCTTCGTTGAATTTCATCTATTGAACCGCGCCAATTAAATATTTATTTGCTTCCCTCTGTGAAATCCAATAGATTTAAAATTGTTTTTTCCTAAAAATGGTAGTGGATTTTGAGAACAGATTTGGTTAAAGCGGATTTAATTATATTTTGCGAACAGCTGATCATAATATCTGTTTTATTAAGGTAAATTGACTTTACAGGCTTAGACATAACCACAAATTCATTCTAATGTAGAATGGCGCGGCTCGATTAGTTTTGATACACGAGGGTTTCAATATTGTAAAATTCTCAGTGAAGAATAACAAGGTAATTTCTACAAATTTAGTTTATGCACAAGTGATTGTGAAAATAATTCCATGTCGTTTTACAGTATCCATTGCAATAGCATGCCTAAAGCTAATATAGGTCGTTGCAGTCAGTCAACCGCACTGATGCCCAACGCTGGACGGATAGTAACAATACCAGTGTTGGCATGTCCCAATTACTTTCGAAAGCGACTGAAGATGAACAACAAGCTAATAGGTAGATTCAGAATGCAACAAGTTAATGCACATCAAACACAACGCCAGCAAGCACAACACAATGAACATGACCGATTGCGCCGACGGGGTGCTCCTATAAACCTGGAACGAGCGGGATTCCATTACGATTCGGAAATCGATTACAGTGCGGACAGATTAGTAACGATTGGAGAAATGTCAGTCGTTTGTCTACATTGTATTACGTTGAAATTCAGCGGCGATACTCCGGGATTGTCAAAAAATTCCGTTTCATCTCACTCATCGCTACATATGAAGAATGTGATTGATAAGAATATAGTAGGTGCGTTGGATCGATCGAAAATAAGCAATTCATGAGCTGCTCCTTTAATCGCTGCCACTGCAAATGGATTAAGGAATGATTTAGAATCAATTGCAGTTTCCAAAGAGACTATACGTCGCCATAGACAACGGCTCAGAAAGGAAATCAGAGATGAAATATTTAAGTCTTTCAGTTCTGATTCTATTCTGACGAAAAATGTTAGAATATATAGCAGAGAAAACAATGGTTGACCGACTGTGCGTTGTAGTATTCGGTTATTGTAAGACCAAAATGTTGGGAGTACCAATGATTATACATGGGACAGGCATAGAGCAGTGTAAGCTGATATGTAAAATGCTTGAAGACTGGAATATATACAGACAATATTAAAGCATTGCGCTTTGATATAACGGCAAGCAACGTCGATAAGCTAAATGGAACCTGCAAACTTCTTGAAAAAAGATTTGGCAGAAATTTATTGTGGTTTGCTTGCAGACATCATATATATGAATGAATTGTACCTGCTGTTTTTAGTAGCTTATTAAAGGAAGTATCAAGTGGGTCCGATATTCAGCTTTTTCAGAGATTTAAAAGGCAGTGGAATTATTTTAACCATATTCAAATAAGCTCCGGTTTAGATGACGCAAATGTTCAAGAAATTATCAGTTCACAAGAGAAGGAGAATATTTGTACCTTTATTAATGATCAACTTGGAAAAATACATAATGGGCGAGATGATTATAAAGAATTTTTGTGTTTATCACTTTTGTTAAGAGAAGAGATAAGAGAATTCATTTAGTAACAAAAACAAATATTAAGGCTGCTGTGCAACAGAAAAACTAGTAAAAATATCAAATATATAAATCTTGTTAATCACATATGAAATGTGTTTCTATTTTAAATCTTTTACGTGGCCTTTAACTAAAATTTAAACTTTTAAAAATATGGAACCTAACTTCTCTGTGACAAGCTATAAATCTTAGAATCATTATTAAGGCATTAATTAATTTTCAAGGATAGTACTAGTAACATTTCTTTATCTATTTAAGATTCTCTTTAATTTTTTATTAATAAACTGGTAGCTAGCAAGTGGCAAGCTATTATTTGAAATTTATCCCTTTTGGTCGTTTAAGGGCTATGAAATTGTTAATTTTTCAGTTATGATGACGTGCAATGTCTCATTTTTTCGTAATTCTTTGCTCTATAGCCAAATAGTGAAATTTAGTCAAACATGATAGGCACTATTTTAAAAATTAGGCAAAACTCACAAGTTTTAATTTTATTGAAAGAAACAGCCCGAAAACAAATTTTCTACTAGGTCAACCACCTTTTTTATCATTTCGTTGGATTCGGCATACTCAAAAATACTTAGAAACTATTAAACCGGCCTTACTTGATCGAGCTGAAGTGAAAGGGAGGAAAACGCCACTAAAGGTCCTTTTAGTGTTTTTTTTGCAAAAAAACAATTTGAGCGACCCCTAAACGTGGTCCGATAGACTTAAAAATTTGCATGAGGTCATTTCTAATAGAAACTTATATTTTTAACTTTGAGCCCGGTAGAAAATCAGACATGAGGGAAAATGGATCGCCCTAATATATATATATATATATATATATATATATATATATATATATATATATATATATATATATATATATATATATATATATATATATATATATATATATAAATATACCGGGTGACTGACACGAAATGTTACCAACTTCAGACTGTCATTGCTGTCAAACCAGTGATGACAGAGCGCTCAAATTTACACTAATGACAGTTCATTCCATTGTTTACAAGCGTACAAAAGCATTTTAGTGGGAAATATTCAGAAAAAAGTTATCCGCAATGGAATTTAGGCGTAATAGTGTGATTGCTCTATATTTGGCTGGAAAACCACAGCCGCAGATTGTTAACCAGTTAAAACATCTGCATGTGAATAAAATGTTTGTGTATCGCACCGTAAATCGTTATAACGATACTGACAGCATTGCAAAACGCCATGGTGGTGGACCGAAACGCACTGCAACATCGCCGGATATCATTCGAAAGGTGAAGGCCAAATTGGCTCGGAATCCGCGCCGTAGCAGAAAAATGGCTCGTGAGGCGAACATTTCGCTCTAAAAAAGTTAGAGTGGAAGGAGCAAAGGAGTTGTTACGCTTCCACGAAAGTTGTAATTTGCTGAATTTGGTTTTCTCCGATGAGTCACGGTTCGTTATTGAGCAATATGTGAACAAGCAAACCGACCAAATTTACTTGCCCGGACGTTCTACTGAAATTTTGGACCAACGGATTGCCACTCGAAACAAAACGCCGCCGATGGTGATGGTTTGGGCGTTCACCGCTCGATTTTTGGACCGTGGCATCAATATAAATGCTCAAATTTATTGGGATCATGTGTTGGAGTGAGCGTTGAAGCCTTGCGCACAAAAATATTTCGGCCGCAGAGCCTGGACATTTCAACAGGACTCGGTGTCGAGTCATAAAGCGCGCTTCAGTCAAGATTGGCTGAGAAACAACGTTCCGCGGTTCATTTCCACTGCCCAATGGCCACCAGATGCAAATCCGCTAGATTTCTCGGTTTAGGGTATTTTGAAGAGCCAGGTTGGGACAAAAAAATACCACCAAAGTGTCGATCATCTCAACCAAGCGCTTCGCCGAGAATGGACCAAAATACCGCAGAACCACTTTCGTGCTGCATGCAATAGCTTTGTCGACCGTTTGAAGGCCATAATTGCGGCTAAGGGTGGCCAAATCAAAAGCTGTTAATGCAATTCGAAAATTTAAATATTGTGAACATTGTTTACTTTGATTCAATAAAATTCATCAAAAAATAAAAATTCTGTGGCGTTTTGTTTTGGCAACACTTCGTGTCAGCCACACTGTATATATGTATATATATACATATATATAAATATATAATATCTGTATATATATATATATATATATATATATATATATATATATATATATATATATATCATATATATATATATATATATATATATATATATATATATATATATATATATATATATATATATATATATATATATATATATATATATATTACTTATTCCAGCTCTTTATCCGCTAGTCCCTAACGGTAATTTTAAATGATCGATTAATGAATTAAATTTCAAATCGAATTAACATCTAAGATTAAATTTAATTCATTAATCAGTTTTTCCGATAGAAACCTGATTTTCATAATATCAAAGATAAATGACACTATAGATCTGACTTTCCAGATATTTGAAAATATGAGTATATCATTTTTACGGGTCCCGACCGAAATGGCATATTTGAAAACGGCATTATTAAAAACGACATTTTTCAAAATTTCATATTTCGAAATGACATAGGTACAAAACGGCATTTTTATAACGACATTTATGGTTTATTTAGATTCTCTTCGTCATTTTTCAAAAGTGCATAAGTAGACACATACATATATAAATAAATTTTAAATTAATACTAATTACATACTAATTACATACTAAAAGGATATATTTTCAGCAATTGATTTCAAAAAGCCATATTTGCGGTTTTGCACTAAATTGCACTAATCCCTAAATATCTATTTCCCTTTCCCACTTGTATATTCTGACAGACTGGGAATAATTTTTCGGGGGAAATCTATTTATTTGGGTTTTTATAAACTAAAACTCGTATTGCACCTAATTAAAAGTTTAATTTATTTTTAAATGTATATTTATTAGAAAAAATAATATTTAAACAATTCAAAAATGTACGAAAAACAATACCCCCAAAAAATAATGGGGAAAAATTAACGTCAAAACTGCTATAAATCGTATTATTTTTCTCCAATAAAAAAAAAATCCCAATCGATAGAATACACTTTGAGGAATAAAAAATGTCCAACTGCTAGGGAAACGTCACTAATTCCCAATTCCCTACTCCCGGGGAAAACCAGAATAGGGCCACAGGTGTCATATGTATAAATATATACCTGAGCTTCAGGTATATATTTGACATGTTTAAAAACTGCATAAGGTACAAAACAGCATTTTTCAAAACAGTATATTTCAAAATGGTATAAGATACGAAACGGCATAAGGTACAAAATTGGGATGGGGACAAAATTCCAAAAAAAATTCCAAAAATTTTATTAAATTTTTTTTCAGTTTTCCAAAGTACAAAATTCCAATTTCTAAAATTCCAATATTTTCCATAAAATTAAATTTTCCCTAAAATACATCTATGACTCCTTTGAAATGCGAGTGCTGAATTTATGGGCCAATCCATCTTATATATCAGTAGTATAGGATGTTCTGGTGCTGAGTAATGTTTACATAGTCGATATAAGTAAATTGGACCTCGAACCTCTACGATTTCGCCGTAACCTGTTAAGATAGAACGTAAAATGTGATTCACTTAAGAGTTAGGAGTGCCGCCAGCCGCAGAATAGAAGTAAAGTAAGCAAAACAATCAAACAATAAATTATATTCAAACATTTTATTTATTAATCAAAACAATGATCTTTGCCAATTTTGATAAAAATGCATATTTAGTCATTTTATATTGGTTTTTTAGCATATGTTTAATTCGTTTATATTTCATAATATTTTTTTTATTAAGAGGTCTAATTTCTTCTCCGGCTTCGATTTTTCTTATATTATTGTGTGAAAGGACTAGTTCACCTCTTAATTCTTCAATTATTTTATATACTCCACTGTGCTTTCTTTCAACTATTGTTTTTATTCGTCTATGCCAAGCTTCGACTGAGTTTTGAGTTTTAGGGTAACTATTAAGAATAGACTCGTTTATGGACCAGAAATCAGATTTATATTTTGTTTTTCCGGCAATGTAGCATTGCTTAAATTGTTTTGCGACTTTCTTCACATCTTCATCATCTAATGAGCGCTGAAAATCTTCGAAATATTGGGGAATGCAGTCGGGAGGTAGAAAAGCTAAAGCTTTGATCATTCGAATTTGTTGTGAAAATTTTTCTGAATTACCATATTTTTTAGTTAATCCTAGTTTTTGAATTTTCCTCCATATTAGCTGGCCAAAATGAAAAAAGCATCCCTTAAATTTTGTATCCGGTAAAAAATCCAAAGCAGAACGATGTATGGTTATCTCGAAATCTGTTATAATGATTTGTGGACTTATGTTTACATTAAATTCGACTGCTAAACGATGTAATTCATAAAATAATTCATTATAACATATTTTTTTTTTTTTGTCATTAAACAAAACAGTAAAGGAAAGACTTGTCCTTCTAACTTGTCCTTCTACTTTCTAGACTTGTCCTTCTACTTGTCCTTATAACCCCGTGAATGCTGAATAATTGTCTAAAGATTATTGGCACTACGTAAAAAGTTCCATCCATTATCCAGATTGAAGCTTGTGCTAAAAATTTAAAGCTGGTACTTGTTCCTAAACTAATTATTTTATCGTCATTGAATGTTTTCTCTTAAAACAAAAAGCTCGTCATCCAAATATCTTAATTCATCTGGTATGGATATCATTATTAGGTTATTTGGTTTATTATATTTTTGAACGCTAGACCGAACTCGATGAATTTTCTTCTTTAGTGCGTTTTTATTCGGTAAATATTCACGGGCACTTGGCTCTCAGCCCACAGTAACATTACGAATAATTTGTGAGGGTTAATTGGATGAGGTTTTGGCACAATTTTTCAATTTATGATTCGCCATTGACAGGTGGACAAATGCGGGTTGAGGATCATGTTCATGTTGTAATTTGTGAAGAGTTATTTCATGTTTTCCGTTGGAACTTATAATGGTTTTGACAGAACTTTTACAATGAAACGATATTCTTTTCGCACATCTCCAATAGCAAATTTTTTTGTTAGATTTTTGTGAGTAATCATAATAATATTGATAACCGTCAATGTATAAGCAACGAGTACCTTTATTGCTTATACTTTCAACAATTTCCATGACTAAAATTAAAATTATGTGCGCAATACACTTATTTTATTAAGAATGTACTATTATACATTACGAAAGTACTTAAACAAATAATTACCAGTATCCATCAGTGTTTATTTAGAGCAAATATAATATTAATATATAATCTTTAAATTAATTTTAACAACCAAGTTAAATTTACTACATTTACTATCTTTTCTAATAAAATTTATACAATAGTGAGATATGATATGATATGATATGATAGAGGCGTACAGGCCAGCCATAACGGCGATTCTAGGTACGTTACCATAATCCTGAAATATCAACAATCAAAGAATAAATTATATCTGAATGCGAATAATATTTCAGCATCATGCGGGCCCAGGCCCTGCCTGCATCCTTAACAGATAAGGTTAGTTAGGAAAGGATGTTAGTCACAGAAACGACTAGGGCGAACCGCAGCAAAGTCATTTTCTAACTACTTAAATATATTAGAATGTTAGGCTCAATTAAATTCACACTCTAGATTAGAGTTTGTTAGTTAATTAATGTAAGTTAGTTGTGTTTGAGGTAAAGGATACTAATATTCATCATATGTATTCGGCATCAGTCCTACTAGACTGGTTAGGTTATTTAATTCACATCTATGGGTCATCTCATCACATACTGCTTGTAACCTTATTTTGCCCTATCTTCCCATCCAACACCATCTAACCGAGGGACTTCACATTCGTAATGACACGGCAGTATTATAATACATATGATGACCTAAATATTCCGTCAATAATGTCAAAAAAAAAAAATAAAAAAAAAAAATAAATAAAAAATAAAAATAAAAAATTTAGATTCGGTATTGTCATTCAGCTACCTATATTTAAATTCATCCAACTAAAAGCAGGGTTAATTTATATCTAACATTCACACAACTTCACTAAAACATAACCTGAATTCAACCAGAAAGATTGTCGAAAAACAACATTCCATAGCAAAAAGTCTTTGGATCGTTAACATATTTGATTATATTGAGTTTATGCTCAAAGCGTAAGTAATTAAATAGACCCCCTGATCAAGAATGTTGCAATCACAATCTTCCCTGACTTTCCGGTATGTAAAAAAAAAATAAATAAATAATAAATTTTAAATAATAATAAAAATAAATTGAATTATATTTGCCGACAACTTTATTGTTTTAAATCAGGACTTTCGACAAAATTTCAATTTATAGAATTGTTTAAAGTAAGTGAAAATTACTAAAATAAGTTATGAAAATGTAATTAAATTTAAATAAAAACCCAGCTGGATAACACAATCCAACATCTTTCAGCTCAAATGATAAATTTCCCGTGGCAGAAAACTGTTTCCTCCTTTCATTAATATTTTATATATTTATCAATTTATATTATTCCACAAAAAGTCATTTTTGTCACAATACGGTGGCAACCCATTTTGAGTATACAAATTTTCGCTTATTGGGTAAGTTACAATTCGATCTGTTGTAATTTCAAATTTTGGTTTCTCGGGTACCAATATTTTATGTACTTTAGTACATAAAAAGGGAATTCCCTTGAAATGTTAGTTTCTATGTACACGATTATAAATTACCGTTCACATATATGTAAATAGTTATAATAACAATAATAAATAATTAACTTTTATATAATTAGAATGAAAATTAGAATAAAAAGATACTTCTCTGTAATTTTCATAATAACTGTCTCAATTCACCTGTATTAACAGGTGAACTTCTAAAGAACAAAACTCACTCAAAAATAGCACATCACTCTCACACTACACATTCCTAAACTCAAAATTTATACAATAGTGAGATACAATAATCCAAAGAAAAATATGCATGCATATATGATAATTACATTTCATTCTAGTTTCCTTTACTAACGTACAGTACATATTCCATTCCAATTTATTTTCCTCAGAATAGAGAAAAGAAATCGCGCGATTTTTTTTCTCTATTCTGAGGAAAATAAATTGGAATGGAATTTTGGATTTGGAATTTTGGATTTGGAATTTTGGTTTTTGGAATTTTGGATTTGGAATTTTGGTTTTTGGAATTTTGGATTTTGGAATTTTAGGTTTGGAATTTTATGCCTGGAATATTGGGTTCTGGAAATACAACCCCAACCCTACAAAATTGCATTTTTCAAAACTGCATATTTCAAAACGGCATAAGGGTTAAAACGGCATTTTTCAAAACGGCATTTTTCAAAACGATATATTTCAAAACAACATTTTTCAGAATTGCATTTTTCAAAACTGCATGTTTCAAAACAACATAGGTACAAAACGGCATTTTTCAAAACTGCTTATTTCAAAACGGCATTTTTCAAAACGGCATTTTCCAAAATTGCATTTTTCAAAACTGCATGTTTCAAAACAACATAGGTACAAAATGGCATTTTTCAAAACTGCCCAAGATAAAATGAAATATTTCAATCGATTATAAATCTAGAATTATCTTTTCATTAATTTCTGGAATATGACCAACAGGTACGGTTATTTATTAACGGAACATGATGAAGTTTGACATGAATGAAATTTTTTAACGATTCTTGGATCAAATTCTAGGATAAAGGCCAAATGAAAAGGGACTTGTCTAATGTCTATTTCTTGGTCGATTAAGATCAAAGTTCACATGTTCCTGTGGTAGACTTGAATTTACAAATGAAATTGATTATGGCAAATTTCTTCTACATGTTTTATATAAAAACTTTAGTAGGAATTTTATAAGAAAAATTTACCTTCATTGGAATTACAAATTATTTGAAGATTTAGTATGCATATAATATTCCCCTTCACCTAAATTTTTATATAGAGCTTCGAAGTTCTAGGTAGTTACTACAATTGCATTCTCGTATCAGATTACTCCATATTGGAATACATCTCCTGCAAGTATTTTCTTAATTTATCGGGTTTAATGAAAAAGTTCGATTCAACGATATTAGTTTCAAGATATGTAGTGTTATTAACGTACGTCGCCACAACAATTTTTGTTTGAGGGTTTTTCCTATTTACGGTCCTGCCCAATAGTACATTTTTAAGAAATCACAACAATTTTATGTTTATCGCACCTATATAATACGGTGTATACGTTTACATCAGAATATCGTATATACTACATCGCAGCTCAGGTATATATTTATACATATGACACCTGGTATATATATTATGTTAAAAACGGATTGTAATAGTTTTATTAATTTGAGAAACGATAAATGTCGTCTTGAAAAATGCCTTTTTGTACCTATACGTCGTTTTGAAAAATGCAATTTTGTGAAATGCCGTTTTAAAAAATGCCGTTTTGAAAAATGCCTTTGTGAAAAATGCTGTTTAGAAAAATACCGTTTTGTACCTATGTCGTTTTGTACCTTATGCCGTTTTGAAATATGCAGTTTCGAGAAATGCCGTTTTTTAAAATGCTGTTTTAAAACATGCAATTTTGACCGGGACCCATTGCTTTTGTTTATTCATATTAACCTTTGTAAACGCCATATTTTTGTGTTGTTTACAAGACAGTGTTACTTTTTAAATAATTTCTGTATTTTCGATTTTTTTTTCATATTTAATAAATTAACATATTGTTTTTAAAATTTATGAAAGTTAAAATAAATTTATTTATAAAATTTTATTAATACATATAAAATTAATTTATGATAAAAAAATATATTAGCAGACGAAATGGGTTGAGAAAAGGAATTAAGCACAATAACAATTAAACAGATTCGCCCCGATCGCGTTATTTTGGTACTGTCCATAATAAAACTGACACAAATACGAACAACAGAAAAATACAAATCCAAAGACATAACTGTGTATTATACACTGGGTACGTGTTCGATTTTGTTTGCTTCACTCATTTTAAATGAGTAACTCACGGGACAAAATCGATACTCTGATGTAAACGATATGCTATACACCATATTATATAGGTGCGATAAACATAAATTGTTGTGATTTCTTAAAAATGCACTATTTAGCTGTTCTTGGGCAGGACCATAAAAGAAGGAAAAATCCTCAAACAAAAATCGTAGTGGCGACGTACGTTAATAACACTAAATATCTTGAAACTAATATCTTTGAATCGAACTTTTTCAATAAACCCGATAAATTAAGAAAATACACGCATGAAATGTATCCCAATATGGAGTAATCCACTACGATCATGCAATTGTAATTAACTAGAACTTCGAAGCTCTATATACAAATTTAGGTGAAGGAGAATATTTGTCGTGTTTCATGACACCCATTGATTCGGATCAGTACAAATTTTATATGGAAACCCTAATCCAAATTTTGTTTTAGATTACAAATTTTGATTTGAAATCTAGTAAGCGCTTTTGCAATGTTCCCTGAAACATGAACTGAACCGGATCAGATCAAGCATCAAGAAACCAGCTATTATATATGCATACTGAATCTTCACATAGTTTGTAATTCAAATGTAGCTAAATACCTTTCTTAGTTATAAACTTATCTACTAAAGTTTTTATATATAACACGAAGAAGAAATTTGTCATAATGAATTTCATTTCATCAATTTTATTCCAAAACGTTTGTAAATTCAACCTTATAATAGGAACATGTGACATTTGATCATAATCGACTAAGAAATAGACAAGTTTCCTCTCATTACGCTTTATCCTAGAATTTAATCCAAACAAAAATTTTATTCATGTCAAATTTCATCGTGTTCCGTTAATAAATAACCGCACTTGTTGGTCATATTATAGAAATTAATGAAAAGATAAGTCTAGATTCATAATCGATTAAAATATTCCATTCTACCTTGTGCAGTTTTAAAAAATGTCATTTTGAAAAATGCTGTATTGAAAAGTCCCATTTTGGAAAATGCAGCTTTAAAAAATGCCATTTTGGAAAATGCTGTTTCGAAAAATGCCGTTTTGTACCTATACCGTTTTGAAATATGCAGTTTTGAAAACTGCCATTCTGAAAAATGCCGTTTTAAGCCTTATGCCGTTTTGAAAAATGCAATTTTAGATTATGCCGTTCTGAACGGATCCCCATTTTTACCATTACATTCTTCTAATGTCTCGTTTAAAAAAGTTAATTATTCAATCTGTTGAATTTTCAATATTAGTTGGGGATTATATCATTTATTGGACAACTTAGCTTATCATGAAATAATTCATGGTTGAATTTGTGGCCCACACACACTAAATTTCCAAGTTGAATGTTATACGACATCCTCCTTATTCGACTAGAGGTTAAATGAAAAATTGTTTCATCATCATCTGCCACCGTATATATGTATGTACGTAAGGACATACTCGTACAAATAAATTAAAGAACGACCCTGATTAATATAACCTTTTTATGCTAGTGGCGTTAATTAACTATTAATCTAATTTGCGGAACGACCTACAAAGAATGTCCGTCATCGTCATATGAGAAATATTTTTCCCTGTCCAATACTGTTCCAAATAGTATACCAATCAATAAATTGTAATATTGAAAACGTTTAGTTTTAATCTAATTTATTTACATATGAGTGAAATGGAAAATTCGAACTAATTTTCCACCTTGTCATACACCACCCGTCGCCGCAACACGTCAGGATGGACAAAGTAATTTTACCTGTCATCGCGTTACAAAAATTTCTGTTCTATTAAAAATTGTACAGCGCATCATTTAATTTATAATTCATTAGACTGATTACAGTTGATTGCTCCAATTTCACTCCTCCACAGAATGTCATCGTTGTAAATTTATTATGTTGTTGTTGTTACCATTTTTTTTTTGTTTATTTTTCTGAGATTCATGATTTGATCGTGTGAATATTTTTAGTTTAGATTTTGCTTTATTTTACACCTGAAAATAATAAAATTAAACATGCACTTTTATGGGTGAAGTAGTGTAAGTTAAAATTAGCGCCAGTACTAAGTAGTGCCATCGTAAAGAATGTTTGAAAGCCTTACTCTATTTTGAACTTTAGTTTATCGACCTACAGAGGTAAAACATTTTTTACAATTTTTCGCTGGGTAATATTGAAATCTTAACATTCAACATTCAAAGCTCATATTTCGTAAAATCTAGACCGAAAACGTAACTTTTTCTAGTATGTAGTGGTATTGAGGAAAATGAGTATATAAAGCATTGTACTCGTATATAGCAGAAGCGTACACGCCGGATTTTTGTAAGGTTGAAGTCAAATTTTTTTAGCACTGTAACTTCATATGTAAACGCAGCTTTACACCACAACGGAACCCACTCGCTACACAGCTATTTATTTTACATAGCATTGATACATATAGATATAAGTTGCAAAATTATAATCTTTTGATATCATCGTCTTCTGGGCATGCATGGGGACGTGTCAAAAATTTAAAGAATTTCCCCTCGGGAATTTTTGCTTGTTTACATACATAAAGAGTTGGAAATTTGTCTCACCAGAAAAGGAAACCATTTTCTTTAACAAGTCAGCATCAACTATAATTGAAAATTTAACAATTTTAACGCGTTGTGTTGTGGTGGAGTATTATTTGAAAACGAGTGGCTATTAAAAGCTGTTTGATTTACAGAGCTGCCGCAATTATAGGAAATTAAAATTGGATTCATTTTTTTTGTTGGGATTCAGCACATCAATAATAGTCGTTTTCATAAATAGATCAAGGTTAACCTTAGAGTTACTTATTAAATTTATCCATTTCCTGCAAAAAGTTATTATGAATTTGGCTTGGAAATTTCATCGATTTTTGAATAAAAATAGTTCAACAGAAGTAGTATTTATATGTTAAGCTTTTTTATATGTATGGGTTGTATTTTCAAAGCACTCGAATTAAAATTATGTAGTACGAACTGTTGGCTTATAGGGTTAATTTATGTTTTTGTTAGTTGGGAATTATTATAAATTGGGTTATAGGCAACACTGTATTAAAAATGAATAAAAAATATGTCTTCACTTCCGTTTTACTCATAACAAGAAATAGCCGTGTTTTATTTTCCACATACCAAAAACCTGTTTTCAACAGGTTATGGCCCAGGTTTTTGGCAGTTTTTTTTTTATTGTGGGATAAAGTAAAAAACCCTTGTTAATTGAGTGATAAAGTAATTAAAGTAAAAGTTTGTTAGTAAAAATTCGAAAACTAGAACAAGTAATGGCGTCGAATAGTGTTCCTTAAGGTCTGCGGTGGTAAGATCTGTGGTGTTGTATCGAAAATAAAGACCAGACAGCAGATGAAATAAAGAAGGCCAAGCGGGAAATATATACAAGCAAAATCAAAAATCATCATGTGCGTGCATTCCTGTATTTATGTTTTTATGTTCATATTCGGAGTTTAGAAACTTCAAAAGAAGTGTGAGGAAAATTAAGAATAGTATTCCAGCATGACGGACTGTCGAGTGAAATCGCCTTGACGCGAAAAATGATTAACACAAAACTTGATAATTGTCCGTCAATGGAGCGGTATATAACGACAATTATCAGTGCTTCACAAAAGTTAAACGACACTGGTTTTGAAGTCAGCGAAGAATGGATTGGAAAAATTTCAACCAATGATTATGGCCATGGAAAACTTTGAAACGAAGGTTACGGGGGGGTACGTAAAGTCAAAATTACTCATTAGTGAGTACGGTGATACCAAAAGTTCGGTGAATGGAGGAAATAGAAAGGCGGTTTAAACCAAGATGAAACAACTGTAATTAGATCCGCCAAAAAAAGAAGACGGAGGATAACAGGCTTTGCTCTCAATTTTTGCGGTAAATGAAACAAAAATTCATGATGAATGGTATATCGATTTCGGCCATCATCGCATATGACAAATAATATGCAAACTATTACAAACTGTTTCCGATCGTCAACACCTAAAGAAGTTATCATGGCTAACAACGAAAAGGTGCCAGTCAACTGTAAGGGAACGTGTAATCTGTACATCGTAGTTGACAGTAAAAAAACAGCTGTCACAGCAGACGAAATGTATGTGCCTGAATTATCAACGAACTTACTTTCTGTGGGTCAGATGGCTAAGAATGGTAAAGCGATAGTTTTCGGTGACCGCCAGTGTAGAATTTTTGACAAGCGCAATCAGTTAATTGCGACAGCAACTCTAGAAAAGGATAAGTACAAACTTGATTTGGATAAAAGTGCGTGTTGTTCATTCGGGTCAATTGTCAAGGACAATGTTGAATTGTGGCATCGCCGACTTGGACATATGAGCGTCCAATATATGAAAGAGATGCAAAAATCGTCGGGAATGGACATTGTTGAACCAAGTGACAAAAATGACATTTGTGTCGTTTACTGTTAAGGAAAGCAGCCTAAATCACAGTACGGAAAATCGACCTCACCATCGAATCATAAATTTGTGCGGACCCATGGAAGAGAAATCGATTAATGGATTGCGCTATTTTCTCTCCTTGGTTGACGATTATTCGCACGAAGTAGTGTCGGTTTTCAAAAAATTTAAAGCATTTGCCGAAAATCAGTGTGGAGAAAAACTAAAAGTGTTGCGGACAGACAACGGTGGAGAGTTTTGTAACAAAAAACTCCTGAGTTTTCTTCAGAGTTCGGGGATTCAGCGTCAGACGACAATTCCATATAACCCACATAAGAACGAACTGTGTGAACGCATGAATCGAACAATTGTCGAAAAAACGAGGTGTCTTCTGTTTGATTCTGGGTTATCGAAAGGGTTTTGAGCCGAAGCGGTGAACACGACTGTATATTTAATCAACCGATCACCGACAAAGGTGTTATCAGGACGGATACCAGAGACGGTTTGGACTGGAAGACAACCAGATTTGTTGAACTTGAAGGTTTTTGGATCCAAGGCTATGGTACATGTGCAAAAACAAAATCGACAAAAACTCGATCCAACAGCACAACAATGCAGAATGTTTGGCTATTGTGAAAATCAAAAAGGGTATCGTATGTGCAATCCTACAATTGGAGAAGTTTTCTCAGCCCGTGGTTGTATTTTTGATGAGTCCTGCGAATATACAACGACGTTGATGTTCAATTCCTACAAATGTCAAATAACGAATTATCGGTGGTTAGGGATGTCACTCCGGTTGCGTCTGATTCATCGGAGATTCATTTGGAACGTATTTCTTTAACGTTGTCAAATGAAGGGGGAGATAATGTCAGCCCAGGCGATGAAAATGAATCTTTCAGTGACGAAACGATCGTTGCCGCACAAGACAGTGGTTCTGATAGCGATTATTGTCCAGATATTGCAGAAATTAATGATAGTGGAAAACGGCGTTCGAAAAGGGCACCGAAATTAAAGAGAAAAAATGATTTCGTTTATTCGACAATTGAGTTATCGACCAATGATCCGCTTAGTGTTGAAGAAGCATTGAGCTGCAGTGATAGTAATTTGTGGCGACAAGCTTTGTGGAAGATGAATATGGAGCGATTATGGCAAACGAAACATGGACTCTGTGTAATATACCGAGTAACAGCAAAGTAATCAAGCCAAAATGGGTGTTTAAACCCAAATTAAAATTAGATGCACCAGTAGTGAAGTATAGCTCAATTCGCTATGTGTTTGCACTAGCGTGTCTGCGTTCCTTAAAGGTGAATTGAGGGAAACTGTGTATATGTTGCAACTAGGAAGATTCGCGGATGGAACAGGGAACAGGGCTAATGCTTTTACAATAATTTAACGTTGTTGGTTTGAATACTTCTCCATATTCTTAAATCGAGTGGTCTGTACGTGACAACTGTAAAAAAATCACCGTACAACTCGTATTAACAAAATGGTGGCAAATTTAAATTCGGCCCTCTTGCTGAGGCACCATTTATATAGGATAATACCATGTATTTGTAGTACTAGCAAATCACTGCATAGCCTACGAAACCGATTCTTTCATATTTTTCATTCTCACAACTAACTTTTCGTGTTTTCGAATTTACATTTTTTTACTTTTGCTTTCTATTGTAATGGTTTATTGTGATTGTTCCGTACATTGGTCTATTTTCAGTACTCTCGAATTAAATTCACAATTGTAGGAATTCCCTCCATTTAGCGTCAATCTGAGTGACAACAACTATGTTAATCAACACCTACTTATACACAAGCAACTCCCTAACCACCCCATACTTTTTCGTCTCTTATCGCTGGTCCGCGGATGTAAGTCCAATGTAAGTAATACAACATCAGTCATTGCGACCTTGTAAGAAAACTCAACAATCTCATCTATTTGAAACTGATTGTTGTGATTCTTACAAATTTTACATCTATAAGTCAAACATTTCAAATCTTTTGATATAATTAATCGAAGAATTTAAGAATTTAAAATTCAATTGCTTCGCTTGGACACATAGAAGTTTCATGAAACTGATCCTGTATGAAGAAGTTAGTGTGCCGATGTAAAAAGCATTTGTCCTAATCCGACGCTTTTATAGAATGGGATGTTTAAGCGAATAGGTATAATTAGTTTGTGTAATTTAATAATCTTTTTACGGTCTCTTACAAATGACCAATTATTTTTATAAAATATTAACATTATATTAATGGGACGACAGAAATCCTATGATCTTTGTCGTCCCAGTAATATATTGTTAGCACTTTAGTTATTATGTAGTTGCTATAGTTTTTATGGAATGGGCTGGGATGAAATATTCTGGGATGGTAAAATTTCTGGGCTTGCAAATTGATCGGGTTCTTTTTATCCTCAAATTACTCTAAAGTTACCCAAATCTATTTAATATATTCTTTTAAATAAGTTTAGGAGTCCAGCTGCACCATTCGTAACAGACACTTGCGGGACAATCTTTGCCTATATAGAAAATTCTCAGCATCAACTTGCAGGAACAGAATTTGCTTGTTTTTGAGAGTTGTTACAGGTTATTTTTTTAGTTCAACCCGAGCAAGCAGACTTGCCCTGGGTATTGTACACCGAACGCAGGTTGTGCAGAGTCAAATGATCTAGTGTGCATACTGTAATAATTTGTTTTTTCTCTTCGTACACTGGAATGCCAGAGTAAAATTTGAAGAACCGAGTATACGCGGTGTAAGCAAAGTTCATAAATAAAAACACAGTGTGTAGAGTAAAATTACTCGATAGTGCACTGCTTGCTAAGGTTGAATTGAAAAATAGGCCTACGAATAACTTTTTCATATAGGTTGTAAGTCTAGATTCTTATAATGTACAAAATATCGGCACTAATGGGTTAACAGCACTCGGCATAAATGTGTTAATTAGAAAAAAGTTTTTGTTTTAGCATTAAGACTGTATGGTATTCAACTTGTCAAAAATGATGTTTAAAAAAAATCAATTTTTGACCATAACATATTACCAATTAACCAAATTCTTTGGTTAGGACGAAATTAAATGTATAGTTCAGGTATTAATACATGATTATCGAAATAAAATGTTTAGTTTGTCTATGGTTAGGTTTCAATGTTGATCGTATTTTACAAACGGTACAAACCAATTTTCTTAATATTTTATCTCCAAACTGAGAAAATTTTTTAAACCAAGGTGTTAACATAAAATCGAGGTATTACCTAATACACGATTATCATGGTTGGTATTGAAATGATTTAGAAGATAGAAATTTTTTAAATTAAATTTAAAGTATTTAAAATTTCGATTCTGCTCGATTGAAAAAATAAGCCAAAGAATAAGTTTTTTTTACGCCGCAATGATGATATAATTTGAGTTTCTTTAACTGTCCCTAGATGGCAAATCAAAACTAAATGTGTCCAAGCTTAGTGGTCATTAATTTGTTATCATATTTAATGTTTAACAGAAATTAATTAATGAATTTCACACATAAAATTATCGAAAAATTACGTACTCAAATTTATTAAAAACGCAAACTAGTTTGGATACATTATTTGGGCATTTAAATATTGATACCAAAATGAAATTTGTTTAAATACTAATTCCAGTATTTTCAATAATGACTATATCGCCACCGTTTCCGATTAATTACTTTTGTTAATATTGTAATCCCCTCCACATGGAATACTATTCTAACAGAATCCAACCAGTATTGGAAGAATACTTGATCTGGAAATATCGTCGCATAATTGGAATAACTTGCTTCATAAACTTATTGCCTCGAATTGGGTTCGAACCATCAACCTTTGGGACGATAATTCTTGGTGGTCTATACCTTAACCACATGACCACCGAATATTATATTTGTGTAGAGTAGAATTTTTAACACTATCGTACAATTTTTCGTCCACGTTCCAGGTTTTCTTTTATTTGATACACTTCGCTGATCCTCTAAACATTTTGTATGAATCTTTTCAATATTCCTGAAAATGTACAATGCTATTCTCTCAAACTTGTTTCGGTGCGTCTCTGATTTATCTCTGGCGCTCGTGATGTTGCTACATTACATCGTATGACTCGTTCCTCTGGACCCTATCCACTATTGGTTCATCCTGTTCCTGGTTCTTTCCCTGCCTCGTCACATTTCATCCCCTTTTATCTCAACACCAACGTGTGTCTCCTTAACATGTCTCTCCTGCACGGTGTTCTGGATCGCTCTCTCTTTCCAGCGATCGACTCCATCGCTGGACTTATTCTCATCAAACGTATTGGAATCTTGGGCTGGCTTCTTCCAAAGATCTTTCTTCGTCCTTCTAGTTCTCTTGCCATGCACTCTCTTCTCGCAGTGTCTCATTTGTGGACCTTAGACTGATAATTTGCCTCTGGGCTTGGTCGTTTCTTGAACACTTGATGGTTTTCTGTATTCCCTGTATTCCCCTTTCTGTCCCTCTTGCCAGTTTTCATGTATCGTTCCTCGGAAAAAAGGCTATCTCGAAAAACCAACATTCCAACCAACATCGCCCGCATTAAACGGTCGTCACCTCCTTCTGTCTTGGTTGTGGTTTGCAAAACATCTGCTGCTCTGTTTCTGGAACCAAAGTACATACTGCCTTTCATCTTGACCATTGAAACGTTTGAACTGAGCTTAATCATCGAATGTCTGAGGCAAAAATTTCAATATTTTGAAAAAATTTCAAAAACAACGTTCAGTGCAATCTGTGTACCTCCGTTTATTAATTTGTGAGATATGCCTTTCAAAGCTGGTATAAACTTCTTTAATTTTACTTCCAACTTCCTACTGGATTTTTAACTCGAACTCTTCAACTCTGTGGTCCCAACGAGACTTAATCACATGTTTCAGGTTTTCTATTTAGTGTTCTTGGACCCGTATAAGTTGATCTAGTTTCTCACTCTGCGCGTTCTGTTGTTTATCCAGCTCGGCAAACTACTCACCTTGCTTCTCCAATTTGGCATTTAGCTTGTGTAGTTTGGGGTATATTATCTTCAGTTGTAACAAGAGTGCCTTCATCATATCTCCCATATATATATAACGCTGGTTTCCTTTGTTCGGCAGTAAGCTTTGGTTCTGACACCAAATTCTACGAATTTCGGGCGTTCGATATGGATTCGTACTGGATCTTACAAATAAAACACTCAGCGTTGAAGTTACAAATTCTATTTACACAACACATAAAGAAAGAAACCGACCTGAGACTACTGTATTTTTCTCCAAACTTGTTCAATTTTCGACTTGCGTTTACGAAATGTGCCGTTTTACTGTTCGATCTTTGAATTTTTTCTAAATGTAAAACTCGATAACATGGAATTCCAGATCAAATTTAGGACATGTTTTGTTTAATATTTAGTAAATATTGAATTATTAACTAAATTACATCCCTCGTGCACATTTTTGAGAAAACATATTTGCACAAAAACTAATTTTGTCCCGCGAACTAGTTTCATTCCAATACTAAACCTAAAGCAAATATAAGTCTTTCATTGAAAGTCGCACAACTTTATGGAAATAAATGCCTAGCTTAGATTTTACTTCATTCAAATTTAACAATTAAAAAATGACACAACATCCGGTTCATTCTCAAATTGGTTGAATTTTTATACAAACTTCTCATCCATAAATCCGATTAAAAGATAACAGATGATGGATTCATTGTCATCCTAATAGTAGAATCATATGACACATTCTTCTATTCAATAATTTACATTTTTAATTAACTTTATGTATTACGTAATTTAATGCAATTTATGTGTTCGACAAAAAAATGTTTGCATTATTTTAGTTTGTGTGCAATAGGTTCTTATAAAACTAATGCGAACGCTGTTTAGTAATTTATTATTATAAAGGGTGTCCCAATTTGAGGTTAATTCCAGGTTTTGGTTTAGTAATGGAAAATAAAATTCTAAAATTGTTTCTCCATCAGTCGATGCATCGAGTTTTACACATTCTCGTGGATTTTTTTCACTCTAGATTCGACAGTTTTGTTTGTTTACAAATCCACCCAGTAGAAAATTTGCTTCATCGCTAAAGATGCCTGTTGAAAAAATTCGCATATCCAAGTTTGTTTTTAAGGCCCAATTAGTGAATTGACGAAATCTTAAGTCTGATGGCTTTATTGTTTAAGTTATTTGAATCGCGTATGCCTTTAAATGAAGATCTTCATGCATAATTCTGAATAAAGTGGTTGTTGGAATGTGTAATTGCTCTCAACGATTACGAATTGATGCTTTTGGACCCACATTAACACAATTCCGAATGGAATTTTCTTACAACTTCTGCATAACTTAACCAAATTAAAAATAATTTTTAACAAGAAATACGCGATGTCCCATCATACGTATATCTCCATTTATAATAACCGGAATGTTTCTACTTGTCATCTGTCACTTAATAAAGGGTGTTTTTCCACCATTGTAAATTAGAATAGAACAAAGAAAAACGTTTTGAATATCAGTGAAACTAGCTTTATTGGATATATAATTTTATGCCATTAATGATTGAATATGTTTTCGGCCATGTGCGACTTTTCGCAGCAATTGCGGCCGTATCACGCAATAACTCACCAAATGTTGTGTTCCAAGTGTTCAATCGACTCTGATTTATCGGCGTAGACAAGTGATTTAACATATATCCAAAGAAAATAATCTAATGGAGTTAGGTCACACGATCTTGGTGGCCAGTTAATAGGACCATTACGTGAAATTAGTCTTTCATCAAATGTTTCTTTGTAAATTAATTGTATACCGCGCTGTGTGGCATGTGGCACCGTCCTGTTGGAACCACATATCAGCAAAATTTATGCCAGCCAATTGGGGTACATAAAAAAGTTAGAAGTCATGTCTCTGTTCCGTTCACCGTTGACTGTAACATTCCGCCCATCATCGTTTTTGAAAACATGTGGACCAATGATTCCAGCCCATAAAGCGCACCAAACAGTGAATTTCTTTGGATGTAATAGTGGTTTCAACAAAGGCTTATGGATTGTCTTCACTCCAAATCCGACAATTCTGTTTATTAACGTACCCATTCAACCAAAAGTGAGCTTTAACACTGATCAAAATTTTGTTTGGGAAATCAACATCAATATCAATTTATGCTTCAGCCCATTGGCCGAATTGGCGGCGTGTGCGATGGTCGGATGGCTTTAATTTCTGCACAAGTTGAATTTTCCAATCTCTAAAATCTTCCAAAAAGTGGATGGACACATCTCCAGTTTCTGAGAACGACGTCGAATTGATTGATTTGGGCCTCCCTGTATCGCTTGTTCGGTACGCACTATATTTGACGTTTCACTGGATGAGTATTATCATTTAGAGTATACATGGTGCGAAAACGATCCATAGTTAACCGAATTACTCGCTCTAATGGACGATTATGACGACCGTAAAATGGTGGTAATGCACGATGAGTTGGGCGAACAAAACCATTATTTTAATAAAAAAAATTCAACAATTTGCAAGCGTTGTTCTAGCGTGAGTCTATTCATTATGAAATGGCAAATCAAACTAATGACAAAGCAAATGTCAGTTGTCAAGCCAGTTGTCAAACAAAACAGTGTTGCAACTTAAAGATGTGAACCTCTAAAAAAAACTCTGGCTCTCTAGTACAAAAAAAATATAAATGGAGGCAAATTTAAAAAATATTCCCAAATCGGAACACTCTTTATTAGGCATAATGCGTTATCACTTACAAATTTTTGAAATGTTTATAAAGTTAGCCCAGGATTCATCCCACAAAAAGACGATGGCAACACTAAACTTTCACGACAATTTTTCCTCCCAGGATATTACTATCAGCCCAGGAATTTTACCATCCCAGAATCATCCCAGAAGTTTCATGAAACTGATCCTTTATCAAGATACTAGTGCACCGCATATAAAAACCGTTCGTCCTAATCCGACACTTTTATAGAATGGGCTGTGGAAGCGACTGAGCATCAAAATATTGAGTAATTTAATGATTTTCGGAACTTTATGTTTAATTACGTCACTTAGGCCAACAAACAAACTTTTGCTGAAATAATTATGTATATAAAAATATTTCGTTTGTCTTTAGGTTTCTATTGTTATGTCGTGATAGAATAATATATATGACATAATATCGTGATAGTTTTTGTAGTATTGCCTGAATCGTATATTTGATTTTTGTGGGTAAACACTTTTTTTTACCCAAAAAAGTAAAATTTTCCGGTGCATCTGCGGCAGCGAAAGTGTTAATTAAGTCAGGTGTGACGTTGAATTAATAGAGTTAAAAGGGCGGCATACATATACAGCATGATGAGTTCTCAAATCTCGTTCAGTTAGAGGTATTTTGTAGGACCCTATGAAATATCAAAATATCTATATACATGCCGCCGATTACGATCTGCATGATTGCGATTGATTTGTTTAGTGCAATCGATTATCTAATTGAATCGCGAATTGGTATGCTATTGCTGCCCTTGAACTGAACAATTGAATTATATACGGATGACTAATTATTTTGATTAGTTTAATCTTTAATTTATATAAAGCGAAGACCTTCCGCGCGCGCACCTATACGTTATAAAATTGTGCTGGATAAATTACTTTGTCGTTACATAATGTGACAATATTATTTATTAATTAAATTACTTTTCACACAAAGACGTGTGCAGCCTTGAACTTGAACAACAAGTATTTGTAAGTAAGAATGTTTGCAAGTGCATTGAAGTAAATTAAAAAATTGAATTGCAACTACCTTATACAATTACCATTAGGTTATTAGAATAATATTTGTTTATATTTTCAGATTGCGTTGCATCACCCACATGAATAGCAGCCGTACAGTGCGTTGTTGTATTATTTTGTATTGTATTCAAATCCAAACAATTATATAAATCGTCGGAACAAATCTAACTAAAATACGATGAGGCATAGAAGAAAAACTAAAAATCATGTTCATGGGAATTTTGGAATGCGAGTGAATTTATTTTCCGAATGATAATTGGCTTGCCATAATAATAGAAATGTTCTACAATTTATCTCCAAAGGTCAATTATTATGATGATTTAATACGATGACCGTGAATTGCAATGAGTAATATAAAATATACTCGCATCGTAAATTCACAATCCGCAAATGAATATATCATGACCAAAAACGTTTTAATTTACTAGAGACTAGTAGTAGTGCGGGAATATGTCTATATTCTAAACTCCCGCCTTATCAAGATCAAATTTATTGTATTTGAAGAAGCAAAAATAATTAATAATCGCCATATACGGATTTGATTCGCAATTAAGTTTAATCGAGTTAATAACTACGTAGTATAATATTTATAAGATCACTGATCACTATAAAGCTGTGATAAAATTTAAACAGAATTAGGAAAAAAAACTTTTCTAGATTTTCAACATCGTCGACGGTTTAATTTTCTTAACTACATTTTTAAAAAACTGAAAGTTTTGTTCGAAAATATTTTGAATCAACACTTTTACACTGCAATAGTTCTTTTCATCTCACGTTCGAACTATTCTTCAAGTTATAGAAATTGGTAAAGTTTCACGACCGAGTTGCTCAGGCTAGGGTTGGTCACAAACCAGATGATAAATTTGCACGAAATGAGCTGATTGAAGCCTACTAGTAGAATTAATGTTTTGTTTATGTGTTTTAAGGCGTTTTATGGCGTTATAAACCGCACGAAGCACAGATGCGTCGCTATAAAAGAAAGTTAAAAAGGTTGTTTTTCATTCATTTCTAAGATATTCGAATCAAACGATTCCCAATAATTCATATTTTTATTATTTTGCAACAAAACAAACTCTCTTATGTAGTTATTTCTAGCAAATTAGGTAAAATTCCATATAAAAAATTAATCGCAAAAGACATTAACATTTTAAGATATTGGAAACTATCCTAAGAAAATTTGCAAAATATTAACTATTTTTATAATAAGATTTAATAATTTTAACGCGTTGGTCGATTGTTAAATGCTCCATATTCTTAAATGGCAGAATGTCAACTAAATAAATGACAGCGTACTTGACGTTTATCTTTGACAGATGTCGGTATACAGATTTCTACTTTATCAACCTCGAATTGGATAACCCGTTATTAATGAATTATAAAAATTAAGATCCAACTGAGGATGTAGGAATAAAAAAAAATTATTTTACTAATCAGAATGTATTTTTATTTACTTCTCAAAAACGCCGTTTTCACAAATAATTTTGAGTGATACTCTCAAATGGCTCTGACCAATATAATGCGATAGGCTGACCCCTGCTATCTACACATGTATCGCAAATAAAATTAGTATCAGTCCTTTTTTCTGTTTTGTACATTGTCTGCACTTTTTACGCTTATCAACACGGATTGCATAGTGTTGTAAATATTTTCCATGTGTACTTTTTTTCGTTTGCGAGCTAGTAGGATTCGGTGTTGATGAACACGATACATCAGAAAGATCTTGTGTATTCAATAAAGATATTGCAAGCATTTCACAAAAACTAAGATATGATGTTTCACTTTCTTTATGTTTGTTCAATAACCAATTGCTGTTCCATACTGAAATATCAAGTATACGGAAGAAAACTTGTATGTATCATCGCAAACTCTTTCTCGGGATGGAGTAATAAGATGTCATCTGGTCGTTGCGGTCTACACCTGATATGGGTTTAGTGTATTCTGCAACCATTATGGGTTTTTAAAAAAGAAGAAAATATCATATAGCCAAAATAGCACTATTGTAATAGTTATCCATGTACAATATGTGACCTTTTCCAACGTAATCCTTCATTAGCTCTTCAACAACACCAAAAGCATGACCTTCGACACGTATAAATCAACACATTTAAGAGGAAACCATCGGGCGTACAAAGTTCGTAGAACTTAATTCCATATTTATGCCTTTTAATGGAAATGTATTGTCGCAAAGATAGCATTCCACGCCATAGTATCATTGCATCATCCAGTGCTAGGTGTTGTGAAGGATAGTACACTTTTTTTATGTTGGTAAGTATATGAGCGGAAACGTTCGATATTTTATGAAATCTATGGCTTAGGCTATTTGTCTCGCTATTGCAAAAACACAAACATCGCAGAATATTTTCAAATCGATTTCTGCTTATAACTTTTCGAAAAACTTGATGATGATACATTTCACTTTTGCTCCAATAATGTCGTAAGTTTGGCATATGGTCATTTCCCATTATAATACACAACCCAAGAAATCGCTTCAATTCTGTAATGCATAAATTTTTCTATCTCAATAAATTTGATTTGGTCTTTAGATTTCCAGATTACAAGCCCGTAAGTTGACCCGGTTTGTTATTTTTTAAAGCAAACTTTCATCAAAAAATAGAGACATTTTTTTTTCTGCTGACACATTACTCTCTAATTGTATTTTAATTTCTTCTTGATCGATAAATTCGAGAACATTTGGATCAAAATCTAAATCAGTCCAATCTTCAGTCATGTATGCGTCCTATGGTCGTCAACGTGTTAAGAACAAAGATGAGCATTGAAGTTGATTAACTCCTCGAAGAAAAATAAAGATTATTATTGGTTCTAAATCAGGACATAAAATGTTGTAATTTAAAAGCAGTGATTAATTCAATTAGATTAATTAGTTGTTGTTGTATCTCAAATGCATGTTTAGTGCTAGAGATGCAAACAAGATGTTTATACTAGCTCCGTCTAATGTTCACCTCCACCTATGATGAAATGCAATGTTACATTTGCTTTACATTTTCTATCTAAACACGTTCGCATTTGTTTAAAAATCTAAACTAAAATTCATCATTATAACATAGAACAAATATAAGTAAGTAATGATGTACTTTCTCCCTAGGGACCAAACAATGGTTTACTAAATATCTAAAACAAATTTTCAAAGAAAATTCGATAGCAATATAAGAAGTTCCCGTGGGTATATTTTATGTAAGAAAATGTATTTACTAATATTATTTCGAATTTTTATTTTCGATCTAGTATGCAATTTACTTTTAGCCCTAGAGCGTAAAACACTTTTAGGGACGCTGATCCTGTGAATGGCAATCAATATAAATACATTCAATAAAAGGTTTGTTTTAGGCAAAACCAACAAAAAGGTATGTTTTAGGCAAAACCAACAAACTGTCAATAATTTTTTGGTCAACACACTCGCGATTAATAGCGGCGTAGCAGATTTATATATTTTAAAACAAAATTTTACAATCGCGAACATACAAAAATAAAAGTAAGAATTATTTTCCAACCTAGAAGAATGCAAAAACGAGCAGATTGATATTAAGAAATGAATCAGCAAAATAATCACAAATGAAGCGAGCGAAAAAGTAGAAAACGAACAACCATACACTGTCAATAGGATTAAAAGCTTAAGTTTACAAATACCGACCAAACGGAATAGTGGGCAGAGCTTTGACGTTTGGATCGGGAGGTACCGGGTTCGAATCCCGATAGGAGCAGGGTGCAAGAGGGATTTCTCATCATCTGATTATGATTGGTGATGGAAATGAACACAAATATGACCCTCTGTCGGGCAACTCATGGACCGACCCAACTTCCATGGTATAGGCTGGCATGGAGCTACGCAATGTGCAGATGGTTCTAAGTCCTCGATTTGGCAGGCAATGTGAAAGGCAGGACGTGAAAGCAAATTGAGAAAGAGTTGCGAGTGCTTCTTTATTTTAAGATAATACCAATACTATTTTTTAAATTTTACAAAATTCTGTCTTCGATTTTACAAGCTGTTGTTACCTACCCGGTCCGGCAGAAAAGCATTGCCGCCATTAAGCAAACTTAATTAAATCTAATAAATTACTATAAATAAATTATTTGCTGTGTTTCATGTCACCCACTGATCCGGATCAGTTAAAATTTTATATGGAAAACTTGATTCAAATTTTGTTTTGAGATAAGTCCTAAATTAGTCTTTGGTAACAGGTCATCCCCAATGCAAAATCTTTTCCTTATGACTTTTGCCTTAAGGCCTCCCATAAGGCAACCATCAACCTAATGAGTAAACAATTTTTTTTCTCAAAATATTTTTCAGTTATCTATTGGTATGCGTTGTGAGTCTTAGTCGGCGATAGTTTAAAAGTAAAGGTGAACAGCGGGAAAATTATAAGTGTAAATGAAGAGAGTGAATTAATAAATAATTGTGGAAATTGTTTGTTGGTGTATTTTAGTGTTTATAGTCTGGACACACTGAAGATTAATTAAACTGGTTTAGCAAAATTTGGTCAAGTATTCTAGAAAATAAAATTCAATTCAGTTCGACACACTACGAAAAGTTCAAAAATCTACAAGCAATTCAAGTTTTTCCATCGGGTGCTTGATTGAATTTTGCTAAACCAGTTTAACTAATCCGCAGTCTGTCGTGGCTATTAGTGGATAATAACGGGAAAATTAATGTGGGAATATTTCTGGTATTTTCGGAAATATTCCAATAGAGGTATTACGGTAGTGCTGTAAGTGTTGTTAAGATTACTTCCGGTATTTTCGGGAATATTCAGGAACAGGTGTTGCTGTAGCCGTCAAATTTATAGCGATATTCACAATCTAGTGATACGGGTTGGATCAACAGGGAAAATTCGTAACATTATCATAATATTGATAATTTTCTTTTATCAACTAACAGTTGTACTGGTGGTGGGTTTTGCTGCATTTAGCGCGAACAGAAGTTTCAGTTTTGTTTTGTCTTCAAAATATGTTTTTGTTACACATAATATAATATTTTTAAGTTGTTTGTTGTAATGTGGAGATAATAACCAGTGGCCCTTGTTGGTTAATTACAAAATGGGTGTGAAACCAATATTGGCTGTTACCGCTTCTGGATTTTTTGAATGACCGCTTTTGGATTTTTTTTAAAATTCGATTCTCGAACGAGTGCTTGTGGTTTATTGGAGTAAACCAATTATTTAACATAATCCCAAAGAAAAAAGCCCAAATGATCTTGGTGGCTAGTTCACATCGGAATTTTTGGAGAATACCCGGTCATTAAATCATCCACAAAAATCCAAATTCATGCCACAAAAAATTAGTAATCATGTGTTTGTATAACGTTCTCCATTGACGGTAAATGCAATCTCATTTTCATTTTCAAAAAATATAGTCCAATTACAGCTCCAGACCATAAACCACACCAAAATGTTAATTTTTGTGGGTATAAACGTGTTTCAAGGACAGCGTGTTTTTTCACTCCAAATGCGACAATTGTGCTTATTTACGAAGCTATTTAATCAGAAATAAGCTTCATCGCTGCAGGCTATTTTTCCAAGAAATAATGGATCTGCTTCAAGTTGCTCTAAAGCCTAATCTACAAAACTTCTATGCCATAAATGGTCAGATTGTTTAAATTATTGGGTCAACTGAATTTTATACGCCTTGCAAATCATTATGAAAAACACTCGCATGTTAGTCGTCAATCGTAGGGTCCTCACATGCCGCCACAAATTTGATAATTTCAAGCACGCGTTTAGTTCGTCAACTGCAGTTGAACGTGGAATAACAGGAATAATTTGGGCAAAATCACCGGTCAACAGAATCATGGTTTCATCAAAAATGTTTTGATATCCATGAAGATCTGTCAACGTGCTCTCCAGCGCCTCCAGTGACCTTTTGTGATCAAACCATCAATTTACATCTCTGTAGAATCCTCGCCATTGTACTGTTTTTGGCGATGTCGCAAGATTGTGTCTCGTTGATTTAGTTAGAATGTGCAGTCGTCCGCCTTCTAACAAAGTCGCTGCTATTCCAGATGAAGTCAATGCCAGGACTGTGGCCACCACGTCATGATGTGATGGAATCGACGCCAAAAGCAATGAAATTAAGAACGTTTTGTTGTTGATTCAATTGCGGAACATTTGTACGAACTGCTTCGGCTAATGCTTCAATGTCTTATTGTTGTTCTCTTTATAATTCATGGTAGATGGCATTGGGCAATGAACGATTAGGTTATGTTATGTTTTCTATAATAATCAATGCTTCATTGTGCATTTCTGCTGTCATTTGAAATGTCGGATTTGAAGTTTGGCGACGCACACGCGATACAAAACATCCTCAGACATGTCGTTCTTATATTTCACTCACAAATCGTTCGGATTCGAAGGGGAAGATGTGGATATGATAATCGCAAACAATGTGCGAATTTGATGCGGTGGTGAAGATATGACGGAATCTTTGAGTGTATTGTCAAAATTCGAATCGTTCTCGAGCAACTGTAAGAGTTGAAACGACGTCGGACCACGAACATTCACTAATAACAATCAAAGATAGTAACATACGTAGTTATTTGGATGCACAGTGGTGATGCGACCCAGACCATCTGAAGCAAATACATTTGGATTTCCATCAACTCGTGTCCTTCAACTTTCCGACGCTGAAACGATTTCGATGATGCGTTCCATTTCAGCATACAGCAAAGTACGGGGAAAATAATCTGCTAGCCAAACCGAGAAGAAGCTTGTCAATACTGTCAATGGTGGCTGTGCCGTTCTGTCCGCTGCGCGTCCTCTGGATTAAAACACACTCGTTGCCCGTTTTCCAGATAGTACTACCAAATGTACAACTGCGTAGAGTATCTTTCTCAGATAGCGACCCATCTGATACTGAGATACTTCGTCGTTTGCATTTGTCCTTGATCGACTTGACAGAGTTACTGTATTTCACATTGATGTGTGCCTTAAAAGCCTTTTACGATATGGGCGAATAAGGCACAATCCAACGATTGTCCACATTAACATCTTGCCCTTTGACCTTCACAACTGTAGATCGCTTATTGTCCGCAACAAATCCCTTACGATACAATGGGTATCCGGCATTGCCTGTGATGGTGTCGGCAATCAGGTCTGTCGAGTATCGCTTGGAACACTTGCCATCGATCACACAGGGTGAGTCGTTGTTGATAACTCCGCAATGTAAATGGATCATATTATTAGTCACCACTGCATGCAATTTCGGATGATCAGCTTCCTCCGAAATTTCGGCTGAGATGATGGAATCGATTTCACCTGATCTGCAGACCACGTTTTTGCCTTTCAACGGAGTACATCCAACAATGAACTTGGCCATACACGCAGTGCTTTATGATGAAATCCATAAGAGATTTTAATTTTTGTTTAAAAACTTTGGCAGTGATATCATGCCTGTCAACTGGTGTTTGGCTGAGTAACAGTTCCTTCTTGATTTCGATTCATTGAGGGTTTCAGGTGAGTGTTATGAACAGGTTTGGGCGGCCATATTGTCTAACTTACAAGTGTAAGTAAGTGGCTGCGTTTGGTTCAAACGAATATGGTATATGTCAGTCATTCAGTCTCCTCCTCTTACCTTGAAAGTGAGCATGAAATTGTCCCATCCAATATGCGTTGCGTCAAACGACATCATTTGGAAGATACTGTTGTATTTTTGGATGTTGGCGAGGAAATGTGTGGAATCACTTCCTGTTCCAGAAACCAACGAGCGTAATGAGGGTGGCGGGACCAATTGTGATAATTTCACTTTCCCACCTGCGCCACACAATCCAGGAGTTTCGCTGCTGAATTTCAACGCCTTACAATGTAGACAAACGACTCTCATTTCTCCGCATCTGTCCGCACTGTAATTGATTTCCGAATCGTAATGGAATGCCGATCGTCCCAGGTTGGTTTATAGGAGCATCGCTTCGTGCTATCAGTTATGTACATTGTGTTGTGCTTGCTGGCGCTGTGTTTGATGTACACGAACTTGTTGGATTCTGAATCTATTCGCTGTCGTTCATCTTCAGTCCACTATTCGTTAGTGCGATTCGCACGTGAAGTAGATCGCTGTGCATTTGACTGACTGCGACAACCTATGTTAGCTTTAAGCTTGTGTTGTAATGGACACTGTAAAACGACACGGAATTGTTTTCACAATCACTTGTACACGAATCAAATCTGTCGAAATTACCTTGTTATTCTTCACTGAGAACTTTACAATATTAAAATCTTCGTGTATCAAAACTAATCGAGGCACTAAAAAACATTAGAATGAGTTTATGGTTATGTCTAAGCCTGCAAATTTAAGAAATTTTTTTGAAAAATTGTATGTACCACATAAAATTGTGTAAGAGATTTGCACGTACTTATCGTTTGACAAAGGCGTTGGTTTGCAATATTTACGTTTATATTTTGTCGTTGCCATCTTTACTACGGATCTATTAGCTAAAACGATGACCTAACGCTGTGTCGACGATTTACAAAAAACTCAGTCTCTCTTAATCGTAAAATAGTAAAAAAGTCGTCGGCTTAAAGTGACGTCATTAGCAAAAAGAGCAATGTTGTAGGCCATAGTTGAAGATGGCTCTGCTAAACCTGTTTTTCATTATTTTCTTACGACGTAAGCGAGTAATCGAACTATCTAAGTTATACATATCTAATGCACTTCTCACGATTGTACTTAATCATTATTTATGTTAGCAAATGTGGGGTTTTGCGATTTTTGTTAATTTTACTACAATGTTCTTGTCGTTAATGAGCTGCTGTTAATATGTAGTTTAATTGTGCATTTTTGTTCTGTTGAACGCGTTTTATACGTTGCACTTATGTTATTTATAGTTAAATAGTTAGTCATTTAATTGCACTTTTATTAAGCGCATTGCAAAAACAAAAATGTGATCATGCGTGTACTGTTATTAGCGGTACGATCGATTTCCAAGTGTTGGGATCACCTCTTGTAGCGGGTTTATTAAATTAGACTCTAATCCGTATTATGTAGTGAAAACGAAACACTGAAAATTTCAAAGTTTGCAATTGACCCAATAAAGCATGTTGAAAGAATATCAAGGTGAAAATCATCAGTAACAGTGATGTGGATATAAGTATTTAGATGCAACATTATTTAGAACATCCTTAAACTCCAGAAAGCATCCAAAGTTAAATACAACATAAACTACTCATACTAAATAAATTTAACTTAACTGATAAATAAGCCATATACACAATCTTGCAAAGAGGGAAGTAAATACAATCACCACTTCCAGTAATAACATTCTGGTCGATTGTGTATAAATTAGGAAGCTTAATAGCATCATTTTTAATCGGCTCCTTATATCATCATTTTTAGAGGTAGTATGATGCACATTAAAATAACAAATTCATAATTCCTTTCTCTTATTTAATGACGATTTTAACCAGAATTAAATCATAAACTTCAGAAACACTCATTATATGTTAGTTAGACATAACCACCAGAACCAAAAATATCAAAAAATAATCTGTCAACGCAACACTAATATACAGTTTAATAAAAATCTCAGCAACACGTCGAAATTGCTTAAACAATAATTGGATTTTGTTAAGAACTAAAATGTTAGAGGCCAGTTTTCATAGCAGTGTTTGTAACAAAATTATTCATCAGAGTTGGCGTATTACCAGTAGTCATAGTAACTGTTTATATAGATAAATAAAAAAATTGATGATTTTTCTAATTAATATTGTTTAGGAAGCATGCAATTTTCATGACTTTTGTGGAAGAGTCAAGGTAGGCATCACTCGCTATAACCGGGTTTGCTAATGAATTTGATATTTCAGTGGTTGTTGGAATTTTTGAAATTATAAATGGCTTGGAGACTACAGAATAAAATTTAAATGCCGACAAATATTGCTGTATTTAGATAGTTTTTGTATTTTCGGGGTTCATGGCACTTCTTTAATTGAATTATTTTCTAGGTTGAACGGGAGACTGTAAATTGGTAAATGTTTTGGTTAGCTTGTTCTAAGTTGGATAAAAAGTTATTGCTGGTTATCAATTATATGGGTGGAGGAAATGGTTAATCACTCATAATAATGAAGTTTTATTTCAGGAAATTTACCAACTAAAATTTTTTAGGATCTTGATTGCTGATTATTTATATTCAGGAAACAAAAATTATTGTGTCGTCTTGTGCTTGTGCTTTACTAACTATTGACTACTTAGGTGTCTGTAACCGGGTCACGTCTATCATATCTAATAACCTTTCCTATCTCTCCGTATTGTTATATGTGTAAGGGGTGTACGGTAGGCCCGGCGTATCCGGGATCCTTGCTTAGTCTTGGCTGTACATCCTAATCAATCAATCAATAAATTTAAAATTCACCTACAATTTTGATAGAATATTTACTATCGCAAAATGTTCAAATACCTAACAGTAGGAATTAGATAATTATTAAATAGATTTTCTTAATTTTTTCGGATATCGTATGAGTTTCACTTAGATAGGTTATTGTTTTGTACTCTTAATCTTATTTAAATGGAAAAGAAAAATTTGTTCATTGCTTATTCCGGAGCGAATAGTTAATCTAATTTATGATTGGTGCTGATTAATGACTAATATTCGGGTGTGATAATATTTTAAAAATGGATTGGAATAATAAAATTAATTTAATCTGGATTTAGGAAAGGATTCCGGAATTAATAGTATCTATACATCTCAATTTAATAACCAATTTAATTTCTTGGACATTGGTGTTTGGGAAGCAGTTTTGTTGGTTAAACTTTCGAATATTGTAAAGTGAAGTGGTAGTCATTAATCTTAAGTTAATCTACAGGAAATATTTTGGAAGGTGACCCAGTTATTAACTATTTAAATTTAGTATTTAGTTATAATAAGTTATTATAAGTTAAACAGTTTACTTATTCTTGGTAAAGCAGTTAATCTATTTTAAGAGTGGTGCTGGTTAGATACGGATACTCCGGGTGTTAGTGTTTAAAACTGGTTTATAATAATGAAATTTAAATTAAATATTGGCTGTTAGGGAAAGAATTCCGGATCCAATAGCACTTATCAGCAAATAATTCAAATTCTAACAATATATTGACTCCAGGAGTTAAGCATTCTGGAAGCGGTTTTGATGGCTATACTTAACTAAAGTATTTCAAAATAATAATTAATTTCAGATGCGGTTCAAAGGGAAGCTGACACAATTTGAAAGAGTCTGCAACCGGGCCAGGTCTGTCACATCTACTGTTGGTTGTGCATTCAAATCAAATCAAAATTTATTAATCCTATTTAATTAATGAAGAATTTACATTTCAGCTTTAGAGGCAGATGAATAATAGAATTTTTAATCTAGGTTTATTTTAGGTGCTGTTTCCAAGAAGCAATTGTTGATGGTCATTAAAACTTTTATCCCTTGTATTGTCTTGTGTTGTACGATCAAGGTTCTTGTAACCGGGTCGCTCTGCCAAAAAAAAAAAAAAAAAACCTTTCCTATCCTTACCATTGCCTACCTTATCGGCTATTTCTAGACATCATTTTCTGTTAGATTCGCGTGTCGATTCGAAAAAAATAAATAAATGGACGGACGTACGCAACTATTGAAAAAATTAAATAGAGAAAATTAACACGAATTTCAATAAATTAACACAGAATACAGATTGAGTTAAATAAATATAACAAAAAGATATATCTTCACTCTGAATATTGAAAATATTCAATAATAGGCTCCTGATAATTTGCTGATAGTGTCAAAATTTATATAAAATACTCACACATAGCCATGATAGAAAATATCAGTGAATTTGCATAGTGCAACCTAGAGTCTGGTTAAATAAGCCAACTATAAATTAATAATTTTTGTTTGCTATGATAAATTCAGATACAAACACTTCTAATTCAAAAACTGGCCTCTAAAAATTTTATCCTCAACAAAATACGGCTATAATGTATCGAAGTGAAGTTTATGCCAAAATAACATAATATACGCTGTGGGGCTGTGGCCTTAAAGTACTTAGAATTGAAAAACACTTAAAAATTGAACTTTCATAATAATATTTGAATATTTTTAATAAAAACAAATATTTCAACACAATTACATAGAAAATATTTATTTTTTGGGAATAGTCTAGAATGAAAACCCACTTAGAATCACACAGGGGTGATCAAAGTAGTTCTGAATTAGTATTTGGTGTAATAAACTAATCTTACCTAACCATATACTCGGAAATATCTGATATTTTTGTTATTCGAGAGAGAATACCATTGAGCGTAATACAAATATTCTTAAACATTTGAAATTATTTAACTCATTCCCAGCGGATCGCACAGAGGTAACCGAATTGATTCTGAATTAATATTTGATTTAAGAAACCAATCTTCAAAAATCAAAAGACCAGCACTGTGTCCCAAACGAATACTTATTTGTGGAACCTTACTTATTCAAAACTTATTTTTAAAACTATCACATATATCCTATCAAACTCAAAAATGACAATAAAATTAGATTTTTGTGGAAGAAAGAGACAGAAAATAAGTCACCTCGACTCACCTCATACGTATTTGAATAAGTTAGGTTCCACAAATAAATATTCGTATAACCGAATTCCACAAATAATCTTGTCTAACCATAAATTAAAATTTCCTGCTGATTACTTTACCGTGTACATTTTTATTTTCGTTCGAATTCACGAATACGAAATCATGTTCGAATCGAATTTATCGTTCGAATCGAATTGTGAATCGACACGGATTCGCAAATAGGACCCTAGGCTTTGATCTCGAAAGCGGTGAAAGATAAATCTTTGTGAAGATAGCCCAACAATTTATACCAAACGACGAATCATAAAAAAATAATTAAAATGAATTGTTTAATAGTATCACTAAAAAAAACTATTTTATAATATCTCGATATATTATAAAATATTTTGCTACCACAACGATAAAATCATTCTTGTCATGACTTTGTTTACTTTCAGCCCAAAAAATCGCTATATTTTTACTATCAATCCCGAAAATATATTCTATCACGCTAGTTAAAAACTGTCCTGATAGTCGAAATTTTCGGGGCTAACACTAAAAATAACAATTATAAAAACATGTTGTTTTTAATTGTCCAAATAAATTGGATAAACGGGTTGCAAAATTAAAGATAATTTTTTCAACTTATAGAGGTTAAAATACTAAGAATTTCTATGTTTAATATTCGAGATATAGTCCATTGAACTTAGAAACTATTTGTGGGCCGCAGTACTGACGTATTTTCTTGACACGATTACAAGAACAATTCCATTTGGCTTAAGCCAATCAAAACTACAGCAATTAAAAATTTTGTTTTAGGATTCAGTTTAGGACTTCAGCAGATTTTTGGTTATCGTACTTTCCACTAGATGTCAAAATATATTTTCTTCATTCAGAATAGGAATTCCGAATTTTTTTATTTTAATTTATTATGAATAATATATAAATTTTTATAATTATAAAGCGTTTAATATAATTATTTTTACAATATACAATATAATTGTTGTATAATATTGGTGTATTGAAAAAGAGTAAGTATCTTGAAAAAAGCTATAACAAAAAAGATTTATTTCTCAACAAAATACGCCGTACGTTGAAACCTTCTTCTATAACTGATGTAAACCACTAGTACGGCTAACAAATAGTTTCCGTGTTCATTCTCAAAAGCTGTGGAAGCATATCGTTTTACTTTGCAGTTAAAAAAGTTATCGAAATAAAATTCAAACGCAAGTGTTATTGCTTTGTATTTGGCTGTAAAATCGCAACCAGCCATTGCTAATGAGCTACAACATTTACATGTGAACAAAATGTTTGTGTATCGGACCGCCATCGGACCAGGTGGACATCCAGAAACATCAACAAACAGCAAGGTGAAGGCCAAATGTTTCTACGCTATACTGAAGTTTTAAAATAAAATAAAAAATTACAAATTTACAGCATTTTTAAGCGGTAACACTTCGAGTGCTGACCCCTGTATTTTGTATACCTAACATACAAAAATTCACAAAAAATTCTTTATATACGTTAAACCTTCTTCACGTTAAATTTTCCAACTAAAACAAAACTAACTGCTGTGCTGTTTGGTGTGCATGCTTATACACTACACAGCCGTTGGTGTGGATTGTTTGGAACATAATGCGTTTCCGTTGATGTGTTTCATCCTTAATACTAAAATTGTGGAACCTGTGTGAAATTGAAAAGAGAAGGGTGGTTTACTAGTTATAGTTATACAAGACTTGTTTCGTACGCTTTTCAAGACTTTCGTATGCCTTGTCAAATTTATTCCATCTTAAACTATGTTCTATAAATAGGAACAGTTTTGCTACAGTAGCCATGCCAGCGAAGAGGTTAAATTAAATATTAATTTTTCTTTACGGTTCTATTTTTGTGTCTATTGTACGTGTATTTTCAATAGCACATGAGAATCGAGCGCGCGAGACTGACGAAGAGAGAATTTTTCACAATTTTCATTTATAAACAACTTTTAGTTGGAATTTTTTTTTTCAAGGAAAATAAAACAAAAATTATTTTCAGTCGTTGAGTTTATTCGGTACAGTAAACAAGTTCAAACACGCGGACGAGTGCTTTGCCTCCCATTTTTTATTTTTGTGTTCAAATCGAACCGTTTAAATTTATTTTTTAAATTTTTGGTGATTATTTTTGTTGTTATTTTTGGTTGATAAAAAAGATAATATTTTAAAAAAATATAGTTTTTGAATTAAAAAGTTTTATTATAAAAAAATAAATAAAATTTGTGATTGTGATATTATAAAATATATAGAATATTGTTGTTGCTGTATATTGTTAAAATATAAATAATATTTACAAGGAAAATTAATAAGAAACAACCATAAATTAATAAATTTTAAAATGTCGTGGAGATATGCGGTATGTAGTTTTTCACTTTGTTTAAAATTTATAAAACAACGAAAATTGTTAAAAGTAATTTTTTGGTTTATGGATTCAGGGGTGGATTGTTTGGTTTGTGGTTTGTTGTACGTTTTTCCAGTACATCGATTTTAATCAAAAAAAATAAATTTTTTGTTAAATTTTCAGCCTTAGATCATTTGCAAGTGGCGTGTGTGTATTTATGTGAAAGTTTTATTTTTAGTTTAAACAAGGAAAACTTGTGGAAAACTCGCGTGTGAGTGGATGTCTTTCGTTCTCTACCGGTTTCGTATGTATGTGGTTATGATCTTTGGTTTATTATATTTATAAGGCATTATTTATTTATAAACGTGTTATAAGTAATTCATTTACTTACCTAAAATTAAAATGATGATAATATTTTAATGGAAAATCACACTACAATGTGGCTAGACGTGATATATGTATCAAACGTAACCGTGCGTTTTTCATAACAATAAAACATGTGGAAAATTAAAACAGTACGTCGTCATATTTTAGAATTTTTTTACTACGTTTTACTTGAATTTAAAAACGGCAACTGGCATACAATTTCAAAGTCAATGATTACATTTTATTAGTTTATTTTAATTAAAGTGTTAGTGTTTATACTAAATAGGGTTAATTCTTTGTAATTTATGGTCAAAACATATTTATTTCCTTTGCCAAACAAGTTAATATTTGCTGGTGCTCTTTGTTGGCATAAGATGAATGGTAATGTAGATTTTCTATAAAGTGACTGTAGTATTTGTTGTTTCTGGCAGATGAGATTAATTTCTTTAAGTTACTAATTTAAACTATCTGTTTAGCAATGTAGAGTTTATTTTATTTTAAATTTGGTTTAATTCTAAAAATTTGTCTATAAAAAATTAGCAACAACTAAGAATATCTTATTCATAACTAAGTTAATAAATTAACCGGTATGTTCATCCCAATTGAGCACATGGACTGTTATGATCAGCAAACTAAATAGCTTCCTTTCAAACTTCTAGTTATTAGTGTTTTAATTCAATTGTATTTTTTTAAGTATATTATTTTGTTGATTTTGCTGTTATGTTGTATTTGCCGACATTCTCAAGGGAAAATTTGTCAAATAATTTTTATAAAATGATGGAACCTTGATTTGAAACGAAAAATTAAAATTGACTTAATTCAAAAATCGATAAACATATTTCAAATTATACAAAGTAATCCCGAAATCTCGAAAAAATTTAGAATTTTGACTAAAAACAACAGTGTTTTATCTATAAAGTTATCATTATAGTAATTCAACAAAATTTTAGAAACTTCTTGGACGTTTAATAAATATCAAGGTGAATCTTGGATTTTCTCTATGTAAATACATTTCAAAAATTACCTTTTCAAGTTTTGAAATTTTTTTTTATTATAACTTGATGACTATCAAAATCGTCAAAGTCATGCCGCATCCTCCACAAGTTTAGTTTTGTTTTACAATTTTAACAAATTGTAATCACTAAGGTAATTATGAAAATTTGCGGGAGCATAATTTACTTGTTATAAATAAATAAATTTTATAATTTATGTTGTCACAGCTATCGTTTTCTTCTTTTAGCGTGAAGATATAGGCATATATTTTAGATTTCTCGCCAGCAAATTCGGATGAGATGACAGTTTTCCTACATAGCTGATGCGCATCTTTTGTAATCCGTCTTACGAACAGTTACGAACCAGGGTGCTGTTGTAATCATTCTGAAATTTTTTGACTGTTCGTCGAACAATATCAATATTCCAATTTGAGGTTGATTGCTACAATTGACATCCATACGGACCTTGACATCTTTTATTTCTTAAACCAGAGAATCAGAGTTTCGGGCGCCGTTTGTGAATTTTTATGGGTTGGGAGACCAAAAAAGTCAAAATCACTTTGATTTTCAATTCGTACAGCAAAATTTCATTACATATGGTTTTTGAACAAAACCATGTATGCCTAGATTTCTGGTTAAAAAAATATGTTGCACAACAAATATTAATCGTGCATTTTTCTATTACATCAGAAAGAGTGAGTGAGCAGAGAGATCATTAAAAGGCTTTTATGCTTATTAATTTGTTCAGAAACGCTCATATTATAGATTTTTGTTTATTATTGTTTCTGTAGGCTCAAATATTACGATTTTTCTAATGCAAATTTTTGACAGATGTTATAGAGCAAATCAACGTGTACGTTTCGTTCCAGATAAGACTTATCTGATCTCTCAGCTCACGCCGACATAAAAAAAACATGCCACAAATTTTGTGGTGTGGAGGTGTCTACTGTTATAGCATTTTTAAGGCTTTCAACTCATATTTTTTAGCGAGCAGAGACTTAATCTTATACGCCATTATCCGAAAGGAAATGTTTACTTGATTTGCTTGGAAAACTCTGAAAATATCTCAGATAGGAAATTTGCAATATCTGGGAGCTGCTTTGCGAACTTACGACTCAAACTAATTCTGGCTTGTGTCTCGAATTTTTAAATGTGTACGACTAAAACAACAACAAAAAATCACAAGTACGTTTATAAATGCTAATAAAAAAAAAATCTTTTTTTTGGTCGCCCTGAAAAAATTAAAAGACTTTATTATTTGTCTGCTCGCTCCGGTATATAGAAACTTCGCACATGTTCAAACTAATACGCCTCTGCATTATGAATTTACACGTAAACAATTTATATTACGTAAATAATTGAAGATACTTGCGTTTTGTTAGAATCAATTATTTCGCACTCTCACTTTCACTTGCAACGATACTATGCAAAAAACAAGGTAAAATATTGTCTTCATTTCTGGGGTTTACATTTTCAATTATTCAACTTCATTTTTAACAATCACAATTTTTTACAATAATTTAACACCGAAACAAAATATTCTTTGAGGTCGAAAATTATTCGAAAAATATCCACGAGTTTGATAACCTATGCAAAATTAAGTTGGGTCACCGATATTAAAACTGTTCCAATATTATATTATTTATGTTATTAAAATTATTAAAATTTGTAAATAATGTAGTCTCTTTAAATTCTCGAACAAGTTTATCATGAGTCAGTTTAATTATTTAAAAATTTAATACTGGTACTGAAATCTGGTCACTTTCGGAATTAATGTCTCTTTTACTCCGAAATTTTATTAACATTACTCAAATGTAGATGGCTCGCCTTATTGTGCCCGCGATTTGCGAGATGACAGATCAAATCAAAAACAAACGGAATCTCAAAGATCTAGAATTGAGTTGTGTTTGCGTTAAACAAATCCCAATAAAAATATGATTGAATTATTATCTTGTGCCGATAAAACCATTTTACATATTTTTCCAACTTTGGAAAGTATTCAAACAATAGAGCACAGCAATGATAATACAAATAATTTAGATTTTTTTGGCGAGACCCGAAATTTTCTTCATTTTAATCAGCATGACTTACAGTTGTTCACTTTCAGGGGTGATGGTGAGTACATTTGTCTAATGTAATGTATTTTGAGGTATATTGACGGATTAACTTTGTGACGCAATGTTTTTCGTTATAGAATTCCGAGCGATCCGGAGGTATCGCAAGGTAGCTAAAGAATTTACTTGTTTTGCATGTGTTAAAAATGGCCAGCCTCTTTTTGCCTGTGGAACAGAAAATGGTAAAATAAATCTTTACAATTGTTTATCACCTAAACTGGATGTGGAGAAATCGTTTAGTTCATCCGTGCCTAGTAAAGTGGTCGATTTGGATTATAGTTACTGTAGCAAGTACCTATCAGCAGTATACGATGATGGGCGAATCAATGTATTCGGGCTGCAAACCAGTGTTAAGTTGAACGAGCTGCCAGTAGATCCTCGCCACATAGCTATGGTTGCACGGTTTTTTACATCACCAAATATAAAATTGGCAGTTGGTGCATACACTGGAAAGTTTAGTGTGCATGATTTGGTGTCCAAGACGAAAATATTCGAGTCATCAAAGGCACACAAAGACTTCTGCTGTGATATAATCTGTCCGTTGAGCCATCCAAATTCAATTATCTCGGCTGGGGACTGCACCGTTAATATATATGATCTACGCAAGAAGAAACTTACCAAATGCCTTGAAGTTTTACATCCAGTTTCAACAATCACCATGTCACAATGTGGTACGTATCTTGCCACCGGTGACAAGGCTGGTGAAATTGCCGGCTATGATATACGAAGTCTTAAGGTACCATTGATATCAATGTGTATTGCACGAAAACCAATATCCCGTGTTGCGTTTATACCACCTCAGAATGATACCAAAACAAATACGTGTCCAATTTATGACATTTGCGAATCAGAAAATGAAGAAAACACATCAGAAGAACGGGTCGGGAATGAAAATGAATTTCCTGATAGTTTCTTTGATTTTGCAAATTCAATCCGTGATAGTGACGTCATATCGGATAGTAATTTCAGTATAAGATTAAACGGTTACAGCATTGATTTGGAATCAAAAGGTATGGTTGGATTCCAGGGCCGAGATATACTAAATGAAGTCTCAAATCAACAAATAGGGAATTTAAGTAGTTCGTTTGTGACACACCGTCGCAAGACGAACATAAGGAAATCTTTAATTCCTGCTGCACCTGTTCCCGATGTAATCCAAGAAGAATCAGAAAGTATGGAGGATTTCAAAACTCCAAAAATTCCACCAAAAGCAAAAATAAAGAACACATCGCCTGCAATCAATGTGAATGAACGAAGCAGAATCAATTCAAAATTGGATGCTCTAGAAGATGTCATGGCCGCTACAATGAGAGATATCGATGACTTATTTGTTAAGCTTCCCGCGTTCCATGTCGATTTACATTCACTTACTGGTACTATCATGCGAAGCTCTATTAAACGGAATGAGGATCAGAATCTTAAATTGGGAAGCAAGTTGCAGCTGGTCGACTGGCTTGGACATGGTGAGGACTTTAAACGTAATTATGATAAAATGATTGATGATAGGGAGATGGAGTCCGACCGGATTCAGAAAATTTTACATCCGAAAATGTTTCAAAATTAAAATACGTATTGAAGCATAAAGCAATAATATGATTTAATAATAATTCAAAAAACTAGGAATAAAATAAATTCCATTTAAGGAAAGTCTTAGATTATCGTTTAATCGTATTCATTTTATTTCATCAGCTCTCAATCAAGAACGATTTCCAATTCTGCATAATCATCTTGGTCGTATTTCTGATACTAGTTCGTTAGAAGCGGTTCAACAAAATCATTTGAATTATTCATAAAACGGTTCTGATCGTTGTCGGTCTCGTTGTACCGAAACTGATCATCAAAAATAGTCAACGCATTAACCGTAACCGTGTTTTACAGTTAAAGGATTGACCAATGTTGTCGATATAGTCAGGATTCAATTTGATCTAACTCTGTTTTCAAGATGCATCCGATTGCGATTTTTATCATCTTGATTCCGGAAATTTCCACCCCTAGAAGAAAATTTAGCAACATCCAGAAGCGCTATTATGAAAAGATTGTGTGTAACAATTTTATCGGAAAATCTGAAGATGTCGCTCTAATCGCTTATCGGGTTTTAACGGATAATGATTTTTTGTATTTTTGTTTTTCTTAGGATGTAAATGTAACCTTTTATTAATTACCGCGTCGAATAAACAAACAACAATGAGCAAAATTTAATTTAATTTACTAGTGCTGCACTCTTAAGATTTGGCCCATGTTGGTGTGGCTTTTTATACCATTGCTTTTAAAACCGTTACAATTATAAAATGATATTTTCGCAAAAATACGAAATTATAATATTCAAATGAGAATGTTCAGTTGCAGTCCGATATCGCAACGTACGAACAAAAATGTTACTTGCAATCTATTCGTCGCAATCTATACGATAAAACCGGCTTTATTGCGCTACAAAAAAAGCAGTTTGATAGGTAAAGTGGAAAGAAAAGAAGTTTGATATCGGTATCATGATAACCCGTGTGGATGCATAGAATAGAATTCAAATCATGTACAAATACCGCCTTTATGAGAATGAACAATTTAATTAGTTTTTGAAACTTAAAATTTGACATAAAAAAATTTCCCTAAAAATGTCCCTATGTGCATATGCACACTAGGATAACTTGAAGCCGGTAACTTTTTTGTTATACCCCCTTACGTCCACGCACATTTTATTTGAATCCGGTAACTTTTTGATTTTCCATGCGTTTACGTAAAATATTACAAAAAAAATCAGTGTGAAGTGTAATGTGAAATGTGCAGGTGCACGGCTCAAGAAAAAAACAAAATCAAACTAACCAAATACAAAAAAAATGTCTGCGAATTTTTTTTAATTCATTTTGGTTTGTGTTGGTGTGTTAAAATTTATGAAACTACAAAAATTTTAGTTTAAAAATGAATCCACGAAAAAATCGGTTTTGTTGGTAAAGGGGGAAAAAACGAAGAAGTTGCCGGATTCAAGTTACCCTAGTATAAGCACCATGGGCGCATTCAGGACCGCCAACTGTTGGCATCATGATTAGTGAAATCATCGCCAGTTTGATTTCAAAATTTTATAGTACTAAACATTTTCATAACGTTGGCTTTGATTTTACTCAACATGTTCCCAACTGTTGGGTGCCCTGAATGCGCCCAATGGATGAGAAATGTGATTATTGTATTAACCCATTAGTGACCAAAGTTTTTATTTTGATTAATTTAGTATTTTTTGTTTCTTTTTCATTAACCCATTAGTGACAAATGTTACGTTCACGCAGCACCGAACATAACACACATTTAATACGTTTACAAAAATTTAACTTGATTTATGGGGCATTTACATGTAGGAAATTGTTTTCTTCTGCAAATGTTTGCAGGTAAATAAGAAGCGTTCGCTATATAAAAATATTCAATATGCGAGAAAGAAATAAACATATATAGTAATGCTATAATTTTTTTATAGGAAAATTATTAATTTAGTTTTAATTAATTCAAATGTGAAATTTACATTTTTGTCTATGGCGTCGTTTTTTATTATGAATCCTTAACATTTATAAATATAAAATAATTTTTTTGTGTTAATTTTAAAAATGGTGCCATTAAAATAATCGCACCATTTTCATTTTTATAGTGATTTTGGCGGTGTAGTGGCTCAAAAAATCTTTTGCAAAATTTTGTTGGAATATATTTCTTTTCTTGTCTCTCATGTGCAAAAAGTCAAGGTTATATCTCTTTCATTTTGCAGAGGAAAAATGTTGGTCGCATGTAAATTATTCTGTAAAATGCTACCGTTATTTTTGTAGATATATATACAAATGCATGGAATGGATTTTTTTTTAGTTTTCGTTTGTTCATGCAATAAAGGCGATTTGAAACAGTGTGTTATTTTTTAATTAAAAAATAATGGATTCAAGGACAAGGAATTAATGGTAAGTAATTATTAATGATATTATATTAAATTTTTTGGTTTTTATAGATTTAATATAAACCAAACATATAATAAAAAACAAAAACATAAAAAACAGTTATATTTCCACTGTTAATTGCCGTTATTATTGCATGTTGTGTAAACGCAACACTGGTCATTATTGATGCATTTTTTTCGTGTAGGAAAACTCCTTTAAATTATATTGCCGATATTTTAGCAGCATTTGAAAGCATGCCTAATGATGTCCAAGTGCCAACTGGTGTTTATTTGGAACCCCAACCCACGTGCAAATTTCTCGATCGAAACTAATGAAGCTATTGGTGACGAGGAGAACTGTGATCCCAATATATTTAATAAAACCCAGTTAATGTCTGGTGTGGGAGTCAAGTTTAATGATAAAATATTGGAAAGGAAGAATCAAGGTCAGGATGCAGACAAACTCAATGAAGCAGACAAAGAGCAATCTACACCACATATTCGAGTGAACCAAAAATCGAGTGAGTGAGGCGAAAATGAAGAAAGTTTGAGGTTGTCTGCCAATATGTACCAAATAAAATCGTGGTCTAATACACTCATTAGTCCGTTGACCTTATAAGCCGAATCTGATGCATTTGACTTCTTTAAATTATTTTTTACACCATCATTTGTAGATTTGATAATAAATCATACCACATACTATGCAGCAGTGAAAAAATCAATTGAATAAATTGATTCGGATGATATATTATATACTTTTATGAGTGTAATGATCATATCGGGTTTCAATCTCTTACCTCGAACTTTTGGAGGCGATTATATTGGACCACTGAGCCAGATACGCGAAATGAATAAATATCAAAATATATGAGACGGCGAATATTTGAAGCAATTTTTACGATGTTGCTTCTATCGGATTCACAGCTGATTTCTTTGTGAAAGTGCGCCCATTTATAAAACATTTGAATGAAGTTTTCTTGAGATATGCTCCTGTAGAAATGAATGTAGTCATCGATGATACCATACTACGGTAGACATCCGTGGAGACTGTTCATCCTCAATAAAAATGATACGCTGGCTATAAAGCATGGGTAGCAGTGTCAAGATTAGAGTATTGCTACCAAGGGATAAACAATTAGGCCTTGGGGAATCCTTAGTACTAAACTCCGCTCAAACAATGAAAGCGAGCCCAGGAATTCAATTTTCATTTTATTTCGATACATTTTTACCGGCCCAAATCTTCTTTGTGGACTAAACGCGCTAAAATTTGGAGAAACTGGGACTGTGCGAGAAAATAGATTAAAAACTATTAAAATGGAAGATAAGAAAATAATAAATAAGAAGCTCAGAGGATATTTCGGAAATTATGTGGATAAGGGAAACGATTTAGTATTAACACGCTGGAAGGATAACCGAACGGTCTCTCTTTTATCAAATCTGTTTAGTAAACATCCCATTGGGACCGCTCGGAGATATGTATAAACATAGAGAAAAAAAGTAAATATACCGCAACCAGACGTTGTAAAGATGTATTTTAAAAACATACATTGGATCGCCACATACCCAACAACCGAATGAACTTCCGCGGTAGAAAGTTTTACATGCCCATAGTGCTGTGGATGATGGGTCTTGCAGTGACAAATTCCTGGACATTAGCTAAGTCATACGGATTAAAACTAAACCAACTAAGTTTTCGACAACAGCTAGCCTAAGCGATATGGAAAATTTTCTTCAAAAGGTAAAACATCTAACAAAACGGATTTCCTTTCAGAGGGGGCGCACATGTTTTAGAGGGCACAAAAAATTGCGTTATAAACATTGCAAATCGCAAACAATTTATATCTGTTCTTCATGTCATGTTGCTTTACACGTAAACTGTTCAGATGACTTCCACAACAAGCTACGATGAATCGGCCATCTAAACCTGATTGTGTTATGAATTGGGATTTCTTTTTATTAAATTTTATTAAGGTTTAAAGTTTTATTAATATTTTAGTTTGAATTTTGAAAACAAATGAAGTTTAGTAAGTTATTTTATTTTTCTTCGTGTCATTAAAATATAATTAGGAAACTTACAAAATAGCTGTTAGTGACGAATGTTGCGTTTACGCAACGTGTCATAGTTTCATTACTAGTAACTTTTTAGTACGGATCAAAATATTTTATTATTCAAATAAACTATATTTATGAAAAAGAAACAAAAAATACTAAAAAATCAAAATAAAAACTTTGGTCACTAATGGGTTAGTATTTATTACTATTACTATTACTATTCTCTGGTCAAGGAGATCTGCCAAATCTATTATAATTGTGAATAACTTGCATTATACTGCTCTATCCCAAGGTAGACTCAAAAGGTGAACGATTTTACAAACAAGTCTTGATACGTGATACCGCATACATTTTTTGTGGCTAATATGAAGTTCTTTTGCGGAAATATTAATTTATTTTTGATGTACATCAAAAAATTGACGTTTCATTCTTCTTTTGACCAAAAAAAGCCATTTTTTTTATGTATATCAATTTTTGGATATCGCAATTTTTTTGTAAATTTTATTCCTCCGTACTAATACTAACAAATGAAAAATGACAATTTGCCTTTTATGTTTTTTTCTTTGTAGAAATAGACGTATGTCATTTTTGACATCACAGTAATCTGATTGAACACAACAAAACCAAATTACTACCACAAGGAAAAATACATCAAATTTCTTTTCCATGTTCTATTGACACAAGAAAATTGAAATTGTTTTTAAAATTCAACAAAACACTACATAGCAGAGTTGAGCTTACCTTATATGATTTTGCTGAGCTTACTTTATATGTTATGCCTAAATACGTTTTTTTAATTACCAAACTATTAGTGATTAATATTTTATTCCACTTTACTCCAATAGGAGTCGATAATCGTGCAAAAAGTATACTTTCAAGCGAGATTGATCAATACTCTGTTTCTCAAAAATACTTTACATTTTCTTTCTTGCCATATCATCTCTGTGCCTTACTATAAATTGAATTTTATTGGGTGTGTGGATATGGCTCCGCCCTTTTTTATTAAAATAAAACATATTTGCTTCTTTAGAAAATGAAAGAATTATTTATTGAAAATATGCTCCTGGCTTCATCTGCAGCTAAAACTCCCATCTTTCGGACAATTTAAGGATTTCCTCTCTGAAGAAATCCAGGTCTTAGGAGGCGATCCAATCGATAAGCCAATTTTCGATATCTGGGCGAAAACTCTCAGCCGCTGTTCAGAAAGAGACGACTGCAACACTCGGAATAAGTAGCAATCTGAAGGAGCTACGAGTATGTCTAGTGAATACGGCGAGTGGTGTAGATTTTTCATCTCAAGAAACTTTTCGACCTTTTCTTTGTTGTCTTGGAAGCAATATTTCATAAATGGTTTTTCGACGTTCGAGGTCTCTTTATTTTAATTCATGTGAAACCTAGTAGCTAGCTTTTTGAACCATTCCGATTGTTTGTAAATGTTTTGCAACAGATGATCGATCAACATTTAATGATACAGCCAATTCTGATTGTGTTTGAAAAGAATCTTCAGTCAATAACGTTTTCAATTAAACATCTTCAAATTTTTTGGGTGGTTTTCCTTGCTCTTTATCTTCAATGCCAAAATCATCATTTTTAAATAGTCGGAAGCATTCTTTGTACGTTGTATTCGATGGAGTATGCCCACCGTAAATTTCCACAAGCAAACGATAAGTTTCCGTTGCACTATTCTTTGCAATAAAATAATGTAATAAAACTTCCCGCAACTGATGTTTATTTGGAATAAAGTTCGACATTGTCAAGGAGTTAAAATATTAGTTGTTTACACTTCAATCAAATATCGCATACTGCGTTTGGGTGTTTTTTTAGAGGTTCACAATTTTAAATTAAGAGAGAAACACAGAAACACATTTTGAATATTAGTGAAACTAGCTTTATTGGATAGATAATTTTATGCCATTAATGCTTGAATATGATAGCGGCCATGCGGCAGCAGGCGCTTAGATAGCGTAATCTGGAGGTCCAATTTTCGACCAGCAAGAGCAATTGCGGCCGAATCTCGCTAATAACTCGCCGAATGTTGGGTTCCGAGTATTTAATCGTCAGGTTTATCGGCTAGACAAGTGGCTTAACATATCTCCAAAGAAAATAATCTAATGGAGTTAGAGCACACGATCTCGGTGGTCAATTAACAGGACTATTACGTGAAATTAGTCTTTCATCAAATGTTTGTTTTAGTAAATTAATTGTATCTCGCGCTGTGTAGCATGTGGCACCGTCCTGTTGGAATTACATATCAGCAAGATTTATACCAGCCAATTGGGGTACAAAAAGTTAGAAATCATGTTTCTGTCCCGTTCACCGTTGACTGTAACATACCGCCCATCATCGTTTTTGAAGACATATGGACCAATGATTCCGCCGGTCCATAAAGCGCACCAAACAGTGATTTTCTCTTGATGTAATGGTGTTTCGGTAAAGCCTAGTGGATTATCTTCACTCCAAATCAGACAATTCTGTTTATTAACGTACCCATTCAAGTAAAAATGAGCTTCATCGCTGAACAAAATTTTGTTTGGAAAATCAACATCAATATCAATTTGTGCTTCGACCCATTAGCCTAATTGGCGGTGTGTGCGATGGTCGGATGGCTTTAATTCCTGCACAAGTTGAATTTTATAAGCACGTAAACCAAGATCCTTAAATAAAATCTTCCATAAAGTGGATGGACCCGTCTCCAGTTGCTGAGAACGACATCGAGTAGATTGATTTCTATCGCTTGATCGGTACGCACTGTTTGACGTTACTGGATGCGTATTATCATTATACGAGTATACGTGGTGTGAAAACGATCTATAGTTAACCGAATTACCCACTTTGTTGGACGATTATGACGAATGAACGATGTAAAATGGACGTATTGTACGATGAGTTTTCCGAACATTTTGACAAAAAATTTCAACAATTTGCAAGCGTTACTCTGGCGTATCTATTCATTATGTAATGGCAAATCAAACCAATGAGAATGATAAAGCTAATGTCAGCTGTCAAATCGGTTAACAAACAAAACAGTGTTGCCAACTTATAACAATAAGTTATAAGCCAATTTTATAACATTATAGTTGCCAATTTGTGGAACGTAGTAATCCTGTTTTCCCAAAATCGTGTGTGAAAAAATAACTACGTAATCTCGAATTCACAATTAGCTGGTTTGTGTCTGTTGAGGGTAATAATTAATTAATAGATATATAAAATAAAGCTGGTTTTGTTATATATATATTATTAATTTTATTATAATTATACATTTTATTTCAGGCCGGACTTAATCGTTATGATAATTGACGTGTTCAGTCCGATTAAAATGATAAAAATTATAATATTTTTTGTGAGCCGAGGCTGCTGCATGAAAATTGTCTACGAGCTAGGTGCAACATAACAATGTTAAAAATGTGTGAGATCAAGGGCGGTACCAACTTTTATTTTTTGCTATGTTAATAATTCATATAATGTAATTGTTGTTGTAAATATGCTAACCACGAGATTTCTATTTTCATAAAGAGCTATTCAATTATTTAGAGCACCACGAAATTGCAAAAAATAAAAATAAAAGTTGGTACCGCCGTTTGGAGATCACACTTTGTTTGTTGCATCTAACTCGTAGACAATTTTTATGCAGCAGCCTTCACTCCGTATAATTTTATATCAAACCCGAGTGAACAACCAAATCGAATAAAACATTTAGAAATTGGTTTTGCACGTCAAAATATTTTAGCTGCTTGTCATAACAAATATGTAATACCAATCCCTAATAGTTTTTCATCAAAAAGCGACCTTCATTTAAAAAATAAAATACCAGTGGCTCTATTCTGGCTTTCCCCGGGAATTGGGAATTGGGAAAAAATAGTGCGATAATTCCCAACTATAATAATTCCCAAATTTTTATTCCATATTTCCCAAAAGCGTGTTCTGCCAATTTGGGAATAATTTCCCCTTCAAAAAATACTGTTTCAAATGTTCGCCGCTAATAATCTAGTATCGTCTATATTTTGACAATAAAGAAAACAAATTTTGTCAAAATTAATTAAAGCTACCGCTTATATATATAAAAATATTAATATTTGTTAATTTAAATTGTAATATTACAATTAATTATTAGTGGAATCAATTTTTTTTTATGTATTTCGCACAAAATTAAATTGTTAATTAGTGATTTAGTGTGAAAAAATTAAATCTATAATGACCCGACGCCTAATGGAGCATTTAGATAATGATGAGGAAGGAAGGCGCTCTAACTTGCGTATAATACGAAAGCACTTACGGGATACAGCCAACCCCTTTTTAAATGCCCCTCCAATGCCATTTAGCTTCGTTGCCAGTTCTTCCCAACATTGTCTATTGACTTTTTTACCATCTATTCCTTGGAACCTACGGATTACAAAGTTAACATGATTTAATAATATTGTATGAGGCACAAAAGCTGTGGTATTAAGGTCACCTATCATTCACCAAATCCGCATTGTCTTCCATCATCGTAACCATTACCTCTTTTTGTTCTTTCGTTATATTTTTGCCCTAAAACAACATAAATTTGAATTCGCTTATATATTATTTAATTAACATGTATTATTTACTTACTCTGTTGACACTTGCCATTATTTATAATTTTACCTTACTAATATTAATATTAAACTTGTTATTACTTTTACTCCGTTGAGTACTCGTACTTTTTAAAAAAATTTATTCTAAATAATCAATTCCCCACAAATTATGCAGGGAAAAATAAACGTCAAAACTGCTATAAAATGGAATTATTTTTTCCCAAATCAAAAAAATTCCCTATTGCCAGAATACACTTTGGTGAAAAATAATTCCACACTGCTATAAAAACGTCAAAAATTCCCAATTCCCAATTCCCTGGGAAAACCAGAAAAGTGCCACAGATGCGACTAATAGATACAATATAAACCTTGTGTGACAGATTTAAAGAAAATTTAGCTGGTTAAAATTAGTCTACAAGCGGTTTTTCTAAGTTTAGGTGCCATATAGAGAATCAGAATCAAATTTATGAACAAACATAACGTTGGATACATTTATGTTGTGCTTACGTGTAAAGGCAATCAACTATATGCAAGTACTATAAAATTTATGTATTGACATTCATAATCTTTGATACACGAACGTCATCTCGGATACACCAAAGAACAAACATTGCAAGAGCTAATAGCAAATTAAATCTAATTTTTACGAAATAAAACACAGAAACTATAAAGAAAATTATTTATTATTGTTAACAAAAGACACAGCCTTGAAAAATATTAATGTCTCTTGAGATAATTTAAAGATTAACTGAAACAAACAAAAAGTACAAACATTTTGACATCTAGCTTCAAAAATATTCTTGGTTTATTTTGTGATAAATGAGTGCGTTTTATGGCAAAACGTACTAAAAAACATCGTGATATTTTTTATCATTTTTGCCCGACTTTACACTAGGAATATTGTACCCATTAATGGTTGTATCATTATTTCCAGTGACATTGAGGTTTCTGTTCTACTTCTTTAATTTTTACGATATTTTTTAATTTCTGTATAGAGTCGTAAATACTTGCATTAATCCTTATTTACTACTTTACTGAGGTTCTGCGCAGAACAAATAAAAATAGTTGTCATTATCATTTTGAAACATCTGTACGTGTCCACGTGACTATAAAAATTGTTAATACTTTGAACTCTTCGTTGACAAAATTTATTCAAATATTACTCAAATATAGGGTAAATTTGCGTTTTCTGTTAAGTACAGTTGAATTTCATTTCTAAATTGGATAAATCGTCAATTTTTTACTTGAACTTAACCAACGTTACTGTGTGACAATATATCTTCGTCTGAAGATAGTTTAACACTTTAAGAAATAAATCAAATTTTCAATGAGTCAATACACGTAAATAAGCAACGCAATAAACTGCTCGCCCCCATTGTAGGCCCACATAAACTTTCCTGATTAATAATGTTTGCATGCAACAATTCTGAAAGCGAAATATTTTTGTTTGGCCAGTTACATTTGACACCATCAGCCGTAATTGTTGTACAAAATTACCGTCTTTACGACTTCTCGCCTTGCGTATTTCCATGAAATGAAGCTAGTTTAAATAGGTTCTCTCGCTCTGGTTTTTAGTATTCTCTCTATCTTTATATTTTGTTTTAATTTTCATTAAGGTTAAACAATTTTAAATTTATAAACAAACCGAAATATATTTTATGATAATTATTTGGCGAGCCAAATTGAACCAAATTTGTTCTGAGAAGCACGGGCCACATAAAATTGTTCGCGGGCCGTAGAACCCCGCTGATCTAAGGTGGAAACAGTTCGTCTTCCAATTTAAAGGATTCTGATTCGCACTTGACCGAATTTTCTTTATACATATTTGTATAATTTATAATAATAGTAATAATTTATTGGGCCTCTTTTTAAATTCAACCCGAGCTGGCAGAGTTACCCTGGGTAATGTACACCAAGCAGAGGTTGTTTTTTACTTTGCACACTCTCTTCGTATGCTGAGATTCATTTCAGAGTGAAATTTGAAGAACCGACTATGTACTGTGTAGGTACAATTCACAAATAAAAACGAAGTGTCCAGACTAAAGTTACTCAGGTTGAATAAAAAAACAAAGTATTTTTTGACAGCGCACTGCCTGTTCAGGTTGAATTAAAAAAAAGTATTTAAAGACAAAGTACTAAAGACAATATTAGATAAATTCCATTCACTTTAGAATTTGGCTAATCCGTGTGGTGTGTAGATTTTTTACATATGAAGTTAAACCGTTGGAACATTTCAGATCGGTATTTTAAGGATTCTGGACACCAAACACAAAAACTTACTTAATCTATAAGTTTATAATTGTTTAATTAAATTATACATGTAAATGAATAACTTTTTATTTTCAAACCATATAATTCTTCCTAGTATGAAAATTATCCTAAGTACATTCAACTAAATTCTAAATGTATACGTATAACTTACAATGTATGCGTCTTTACACCGATAAAAAACATGTTGCGACAGAAATAAATTCCACCCACATTTAATACGCTCATGAAAATCCTTAACTCATCCCAAAGTCTTCCGTTTTTTCTTTACTTAACAAGTAAAGTGTTTGTAATTCTCAAGAAGTCATAAGAACTTCTTTTAATTTAATCTAAATTTTTTGTTGGTGTAAATTTTCCATTGCCTAGCTCTTAAGTCATTTATACACGTACATACATACAACTCGTACTACCGAAAAATACATATTTTGTGGGGACTCACAAGCAATGGAAATTTAAATGTAAATTGAATTAATTTTTATTTGTTTGGTGTTTTACGAATTTTTGGTACATTAATCAGGAAGAAGAAGGAAGGAATGGTTTGCACTATACATGTAGTGTAGATATGACTATATACATAGGATGAGTAGCAGAGGAACAACTGTTTAATTATTTTAATAAGAATGTGAATATTGCAATGCGGTTGTTATGTTTTCTTTGGGAAAAGCCATTAACAGAAAAATGTATTTTCTGTTTTGTATACCTAGAGAAAGATATTTTAGTCAGGTACATGTACGTCATCAACAATGATACGTAATATTCGCTTAGAATTTCTTATTTAAATTTGCAATGAACATCACTTTTAAGAACTATAGACATTGTAATTGATAGGCGCTGCGGAGGAAAATAAACTTGAAATACATTTTTCATTATTATCATTTTTGTAGAAATAGCAATTATCTTAGGCACCTACGACAGAACCTTGGGTATATATAACCTATGGTATATTAATAGAACTTAGACTTGATGAATATGTAAACACAATCGTTAAAACCCTATACTGTGTTTATGGTATAAATTTTCCTAAAGAAAAATCAATATAAAATGTGTATAAGTGCCTGTGTATTATGTTTCATGTATGTGTGCCTTTGACCATAAAAACACTTTTACCGTACATATTCCGGCCGAACACACAAACACAAATTTTCGAATATACATATTGCATATGAGTATGAAACATAAATTTCGCTTATAGCAATCACTGTCGTTCGGTGTAAAAGTTTTAATCCATTTAAGTTTTTGGGGTTTTATTACGTTTTCCACTTTTCATGGTGGGAAATAAAATGAGCGTACATACATAGATTTCTCCTAGCGTTTGTTCGTTTCGTTTAAAATTTATTTACGTTTATTGGTCAAAATTTGGTTTTGGATTTGTTGAATTTGGGTAATGTTCGTGTCACGATTTATAGAATGTTCTTTAGTTTTATTTATTATCTATTTACTTGTGCCTGTAGTTGTAGTAGATTTGTAACAGAAGAGTGATGGCCTTCTGGATTATTAACTTGTTTGTATTATGAATATAATTCCTTTGTATGTATTACTTCATTTTGAACTTTACCCTAACACTTGAAATTGAATTGACCTCAACTCGAAATTTGGTTTCATAGTTTAGTTTAGACATACTCGAACAATAACACCATCGGACCCAAGCACACCAACACTTCTCTCTACTCTTACGCAGTAGCCAAATCGATGACGTATGGCTATAGGTCCGATTTGTTTAATTGAGTATATGGAGTTATTATAATTATCGACGCTTTTCCTGGGAAACACTGATCAACCAGAAAATACGCATTCTGGAGCCAATTCATCACGCCAGGTAAATATTAAAAACAGCGTTTCAAAATGATTTAAACTACTTAAAAGATCTCTTATGCGAAAATTGATGAACAATTATCTCGGACAGCAGTTAAAACATTTTCCGAACATTGGTGGTATTTGGAAAATGAATCACTTGGGCCCTCATTTTTCGATAAAATTATATCTTGAATTAAAAACAAAAATGGTTAAAGCACTCCAAACGTCGGATGATGAAATTCCAATTGCCAATTTAAAAAAAGGATTGGAAATGGTGGATAATTTGAAAGTGGTTAATGATGTTGCCGAACGTGGTGTCAAGTTATTTTAGGAATATAACAAATTACTAACCAACAAAGAGGAAGATAAGCAGTATTTAATTCAAGTTGTAGCGGATTATCGCCAGAAATATCTTCATATAAAAATACTATTAAACCTCAAGCTTCATGAAATTTGTAATAAATATATTAAATAATTAAAATTGGTTTTGTTTACGTTTGCGATATTACAGTTATTTGGATAAGCCAATTTCGTCGAGGGCTATCTCGCTGAACTCCTGACCTGCCTATTTCAAACCTGAGGTTTATTGATATTCCGATTTCATCCTGAGTCATGCTGACCTTTTTCAATTTGCAGATACTACTGAACCAAAATTCCGTTATTTTTTTAACCAATCTTGACGAGAGCTATCTCTATTGAAAGATAATAAAACTCCCCATAAGACACAATTAATAAATTGAGTATTAGAGTTGAACTATTAGAGGGATGAGCAAAATGGAGAAAATGAACAAAATTAAATTTTTCTCATCATTTTCAGAAGCAGAGGCACGCGTTAAAATTAAAAGGTAGTGCGACAACTCACCGAAAACGGCCATTCACCGAAATCAGCAATTCACCGAAATCATCATTTATTCAAAAATGACAATTCATCAAAAAAAACAATTCACCGAAAAAAACAATTCACCGACAATTCACCGAAATCGACAATACACTGAAAACGACAATCAACCGAAAGACAATTCTACAAAATCAACAATTCATCGAAAACGACAATTCACCGCAAAAACAATAAAACAACAATTTACCGAAAACTGTAATTTACCAAAAAAGACTATTCCTTTATAATGGTTTATTATGCCCGATAGAACTTGAAATTGTAAAAAATAACACAAAAGATTAAATTGTAATCAACAATATTTTTTTATTCGAAAGATCAATAAATGGCATTAATATTTGAAAATGATTTCGGGCATATGGCCACCGCGGCTGTTCTTGACGAACCGCATTCTGGACGTCCAATTTTAGGCCACTTTTTCGAGCACTGCTGGCCGTATGTCACGAATAACACGAACAATGCTGGCCTCCAAGGCCTCAGCATAAACCAGTGACTTCACGTAACGCCACAAAAAATAATCGAGCGGTGTCAAATCACACGACCTTGGATGTCAATTGACAGGTCCATTTCTCGAAATCAACTTATCGCCAAATTTTGATTTTAATAAGTCGATGGTTGCGGTCGCCGTATGGCACGTAGCGCCATCCTGTTGAAACCACATCTCGTCCGGATCAATGTCATCCATATTTTCAAACAAAAAATCATTGATCATGGTGCGGTAACGATCTCCATTGACCAAACCGCGAACCCCGGACTGATTTTCAATTTTTTTTTTAAATAATTTCGTAGTTCAAGCGTTAGTTGTTCAAGCGTGAGTCTATTCATGATGATTTACCAGAATATACTGAGATCTGCAAGAGTATATTTTTCATAAAAATTTAATTTTTTGTTTTATTTTTTACAATTTTAAGTTCTATCAGGCTTAAAAAACCCTCGTTACAACCTCCTGGTTGTTCCTTTGAAAGGCGGAATTTAACTGATTTGAAATAATAAATTCGCGCTCAACGTTGATGGTTATGGCAATGTCAGTTTCATTTCGCAAGAAGTACGAACCGATGATTCCCTCAAAAATTCGCACCAAACAGTAACTTTCTCTGGATATATTTGGTGTTGGTGTATCCCTTGTGGATTGGTATCGCTCATTTACCAATGAAACAGCTAGAAACTGTTCCAGAGCCCAATTAGCGAACACACCCCGTTGCCTTTGGTCGTTTACCTTAAGTTCCAGGGTCAATTGGATTTTGTACGGGTGCAGACCCAAGTCTAAGTCCCGATGCAAAAAATTCGCCAAGTTGAAGTCGCAGAAAGGCTTTGTGAACGACGAGAAATTTACTGCCTCGGGGTTTCCCGTACATTTTCACGCACATACCTTGCGTTTCGGTGACGTACTGGTCTTGGCTGATTATTTATTGAACCGGTTTACTCAAGTTTGGCCATCAACCGTCGAATAGTTGACTCGGCAGGATGGTTGTGGCGAGGATAAAAATGGGCGGAACGTTTCTCGAACGGAGCACTGGTTTGAAAATAACATTTGATGATTTGCACACTTCAGCGGTCGCGCGTCCCTATTAAAAGTTGATTTATATATATATATATATAAATATATATATATATATATATATATATATACATATATATATATATATATATATATATATATATATATATATATATATATATATATACATATATATATATATATATATATATATATATATATATATATATATATATATATATATAATATACACACTCGCGACCAACTAACTCGACTCAAATCTCCGCGCATTCAAAAAGGCGTATTTTTACAAAACGGCTTAACCCATTTTTGCCAAACAACTCTTTTTTGATACTTAGTATTTTATATGGACACTTTCATCAATCAAATCTATAAATACTTTTCAAAGTAAAGCAATCGTAGCAAGTTATACGATGTTTCGGAATGCTGCAATCTCCTGTATAATACCACGTTGGCCGATACTTGCCATCAGACACTTATCAGACGTTAACCTGAACAAATCTTCATTAGTTTCATTCAGTATTTCCTCAAAATCATGCATACCACAAAAAGCCGCACAGCTAAACGTGAGCCAATCTGCTGTCTCAAGAGTATTCAGAAGTTTTCAGGAAACTGGTACTTTCAATCGGAAGCCACATACCAGCCAGCCGGCATAGGTGTTCACTATGAAATCGCCATCTCATGGGCGTCGATGTGCAGCAGAAGCTAAGACAAGTTCGGGATGGAGGTTTTAGTCAATGGACAGTAAGAAGACGCTTGAAGGAAGCCAACCTCACTACAAAACGGCCCACTAAAGGCCCAAAATTGATAGCACAGAACCGCAAAGAGCGACTCAAATTTGCTCGCGAATACATCAATTGGAGCATTGAAATGGAGGTCCGTTCTATTCACTGACGAGTGCAGCATATGTTTCCATGGTAGTGATAGGAGAGGCCGGATCTACAGGCGTATAGGAGAGCGATTTTGCCAGTGCTGTTTTGCTGAAACAGTCTCGTACGGCGTCGGTTCGTGCATGGTGTGGACTGGCATATTGCTTGAGGGAAAAACAGATCTTGTTTTCGTACCTGGTGGAGACCGCTAAAAGATATATCGAGGACATTCTCTTGGATCATGTAGTGCCCTTCGCAGGATATATAGCAGCACACAGCTTAAACCACTTGGAAGTTCATGGATGAGGTTGTACTCGAGACAATGAACTAGCCAGCCCTCAGTCCAGAGATTAATCCAATTAATCGCATGCGAACCGTTGCAGACACTAGGGGACAATACTAAGTATTAACCAATAAAATTGTTTTTGCTTTGCTTGAATTTTTTGTGGTAATTTAATTTAAATTTCTCTAATATTTTTTTTCATAATCATCAATGTTGGTTGCGTTTTCATTCATTATTAAAAAAGTACTCAACCAATTTTCATGAAAATAGTGTCATTTTAAAGCAAAAATATCAGGCTTTATCAACAAGTTGAAGTTCCTGCATATTGTGGAACACAAGTTGATGATTGGTTTGATACAAATTATCCAGGATGATGGATTGGTCGCAAAGGACCTATAGCTTGGCCGCCTAGATCTCGTAGAAGGAGAAGTTCAAAACTTAGAAAATCGTAGAATAAATGTTTTACTTATAACAACTTACGTGATTAGTTTTAAACGGAGTAACAGTTTTTTAGTAAATCGCCTGATAAATGTAAAATTGAAATAAAAAACAAAAATTAGTAAGTAATTTTTGAGAAAAATGAATTAAAAGAATTTTTTGATTCGCTGCGCTCCCAAGGTAGAAAAAAATTTCAGTTTATAGGAATTTAAAAATCGATAGGAGCGGGAATATAGGATCGGATAATATCAGGCGAATCGCTGCGCTCCCGTCACTTCGCTCCCAAGTTAGAAAAAAATTGCAGTTTATAGGGATTTAAAAATTGATAGAGAGCCGGGATATAGGATCGGATAATATCAGGCGGATCGCTGCGCTCCCGTCACTTCGCTCCCAAGTTAGAAAAAAAATTGCAGTTTATAGGGATTTAAAAATTGATAGAGAGCGGGGATATAGGATCGGATAATATCAGGCGGATCGCTGCGCTCCCATCACTTCGCTCCCGTCACTTTGCTCCCGTCACTTCGCTCCCGTCACTTCGCTCCCGTCACTTCGCTCCCGTCACTTCGCTCCCATCACTTCGCTCCCGTCACTTCGCTCCCGTCACTTCACTCCCGTCACTTCACTCCCGTCACTTCGCTCCCGTCACTTCGCTCACATCACTTCGCACCCGTCATTTCGCTTGCATCACTTCGCTCCCGTCACTTCGCTCCTGTCACTTCGCTCCCGTCACTTCGCTCCCGTCACTTCGCTCCCGTCACTTCGCTCCCGTCACTTCGCTCCCGTTTCTTCGCTCCCGTCACTTCGCTCCCGTCACTTCGCTCCCGTCACTTCGCTCCCGTCACTTCGCTCCCGTCACTTCGCTCCCGTCACTTCGCTCCCGTCACTTCGCACCCGTCACTTCGCTCCCGTCACTTCGCTCCCATCACTTCGCTCCCCTCACTTCGCTCCCGTCACTTCGCTCCCGTCACTTCACTCCCATCACTTCGCTCCCGTCACTTCGCTCCCGTCACTTTGCTCCCGTCACTTCGCTCCCGTCACTTCGCTCGGGATTTAAAAATCGATAGAGAGCGGGAATCTAAGATCGTGTAATATCAAGCGGGTCGTTGCGCTCCCGTCGCTTCGCTCTCAAGTTAAAAAAACTTCAGTTTATATTAATTTAACAATCGGTAAGAGCAGGAATATAGGTTCAGATTATATCAGGCGGGTCGCTTCGCTGAAAAAACCCTGAACAAAAACCTGAAACACAAAATCTTCACACATCCCCGGTTGACAACCGGGATTCAGAATACAGGATTTCAATAGACACCCATAAAATATAGATATACTCGTATGTATGTACATATTTATAGCTTATTTCATCCAATAGTCATTAAATATTCGGAATTTTTATTTTTTCTTGATCAAAATTTAAATTTTATTTATGTTTGAACATCATGTAAATATCTCAACATATGATTTCTTGAGGAAAATATGGATTGAAATTTTTGAGGATTCTTTTTGAGGATTTTGTGTTTGAGTATTGCCATCTTTGAGAAAATGTGGATTATGATATTTGAGGATTTTGTGTTTCAGGTTTTTGTAAGTTTCCCGGTCGGGTAGTTATACCAACCCAACGTCAACCCAAAGAGCGCGAGTTCTTTTCAGAGTCCATAATTTTATTGAGGCGATTATTATTCATTAGCATCATTGATGCTGTCGGATTAAGTATTCCTCCAATATTGATTGGGAATTGGATTTAAGAATGACATTCCAAGTTGGGAGGAATATGGAATTGACAAAGGGAGTTAATCATCAAGATAGGGGAAAAAATGACATGGCATATTAGCGAACACTTACATGAAAGTGATTTATTATGGCAATACACATAGAATCCCAGATACAATAAAAATAATAATCTCTAACAGCAATATACCCAGTATAAGCGCGAGTAATTTGGGACACAGAGCCAGTTGTAATTTAACCAATGAACAGTGCAAATCAAAAGTGAAACAGTAAAAGTGAGACAGTAAAGTGAATTTTAGCGAGCAAGTGAACGAGTGGAAATTTGTGGATTGCTGCGGAAATTAAATAAAAAGCTTTTGGAAATAAAGTGTACGAATCCATTTCGACTGCCCGAAATTCGTAATAATATATATATATATATATATATATATATATATATATATATATATATATATATATATATATATATATATATATATGTATATATATATATATATATATATATATATATATATATATATATATATATATATATATATATATATATATATATATATATATATATATATATATATATATATATATATATATATATATATGATGTATCTAAAGGTAGGTTATCATGTAAAGTTTCGTATCAGATTATACTCTCCCTAAACCATGGCAATCAGAAGAGAATTTGCCACTGAATTTCTGCAGACAAAATTACAAGGTATACAATCTCATTCTAAATCATTATTTAATCTTAATTCTAATCCTCTACACCTACAATGATTATAGGTCGAATGATTGCTGACCTTTTGAACCATTGAAAAATTACACTTGTCGAACACCTACGAAGGATTGTTTTGTATTTCGTCTTCGAGCCGTCATAGAAGTACCAAGCGCACGGAAGCGGCAATATTTTCTTTAACAAATGGCGTTGCTAAATAAAATTGTCAATAAAATCTTTCTAAATACGTTGTCGTTTTGGTATAAATAATGTTTCTTTTATTATTTGACATCCAAAGGAAATTTGTCAATGGTGTAATAAAATTCTGTCGTTAATAGTTTCCTACGTAGAATAATTAATTTCCCAACCCCACAACAGTAATAAAAATGTATACCAACTCCTCCACTTTATATATGCGAAATACTATATAACACCCAATATTTTATAAGAAAATTGTCTAAACCAAAATCGATTCAGAATCATATCAATTACCAAGCGTTGACAGCTTCCTAAGCCTTCATATCTTCATCCTACACAAAATTAAAAATCGTTATTTGGAATATATCGCAATCGTTCCATTACACCAACTGGGATTAATTTTTATGTGTTACATATTGCAATGAATATTGATGTCAGTGCCAAACGTTATGTTCTTTATGAATTTCTTACAATTTTAAAGGAGCATTAGAAACATTAGACAAAGGGCATGCTAACCTTGAAGCACATTTAGTAAGTGGCACTCGCCATGGGAATCAAAACACGGTGTAAACTACGACTATATGTTAGAAGTTTTGCCAAATCAGTAGTGTCGTTTGGCCGGGGGTTTAATATGACAAAATAATTTTTTATTAAAAACGTAATTGGGACATTATTTAATAAAATTTACCTTGAAAATTATTTATAAATAATAATAACTTACGTTTGCTGCCAAAATAAATTAAAAAAATACGTTGGAAAGTTGGAAACGTATTTTGTCGCTGTAGACAAAATATTGATACACGAAACAAGCTAATGCTTAGCTACACCACACACAATAGATGTACTTTGATTATTTCAGTTAGTCTCCGCGTGAACGAGATAAATTCATAAAGGAACAAGTCGTCGACATCGCGGTTTGAACAGTTTTATTTGTTATTTTTTTATACTACGCACCAAAGATTTTTAGGAATTTTTATTATAAAATTTTGTGATTCATTTCAATTTATATCAACGCACATACTCGTAAATATATAAAATAAAAATGATTCACATCTGGTGGATATGCGCTTCATCAAAAGGCTGTAATTTGTAATAGTAAATCGTATGTAAGTTACCTTTTATGGATATTTTTACTCAGGTGTTTATGGAACTTTAACCTTTTGATAAGATCAAAGTTGCCTGTGTGATTTTTCTAATAACTTTCGAGTATCAATGATCTAAGTTTTTCCGTCAAATGTAATATTGTCTAGAAGATCATTGCTTTTATTAGTTGTCTTTTTACGTATTAATTTACAAATGCCACCTGTCTGCAATAACAATCTTAACTAACGGTTTTGGTTCTTAAACTTGCACCTATACTGTCGAATTTAGTATTTCTCTAATTCTGTTGTTATTCCGACTGACCAAACAGCCTGGCTCCGACAGAGCCTATCTTAGAGCCTTTCTTAGTAACGCGGTAAACTTTTCCACTTTCAGCTTAGCATTAATTCAAAATAATATGAACACTTGTAATAATAATTGAACCTATTAAAGGCGAAGATTATTACGGACACTATTCGCGCAACTACACTAAGCTGTTCATATCAAGCGCATTATTCCTTTTGATTATAAGCCGGATTTGCATTTCATTTTAAGCTATATTTTACTTGTGAATAAGCACCATATCAAATGTTTTCCTAGTCTTTCACAGCCTCTTCATATAAAGGTGCGTATAAATTGTATTCTTAACATGCTCTGTTGCATCAAAAGCTGAGAACAGTTCCAAAATAATAATTTAGTATCGTCGTTTATCAGCGCATGGCCAGTCAATCGTCATAATATGCACTAACCTGCCGTTCTGCAAAATCCTCATTAGTTGCATAATATAGAAAGTCAACATAGAAAAATGAAATTTTTAAATCGTCAATAAAGGTAGAAATATTAAGTTGCAAGAAAAAGCCGTTCCTTTTAGTTACTGGCCAATATCTCATAAACGTCCACAAGTAACCAATACTTTCTGTTGTTTTACTTATGGCTAATACTGATAGTGAAAATTGTAATCGATAAATTGTCTCCGAATTTTCCATGTATGCGATGCAGATTTTACAATTATTAATTAAGAATTAGCTGATTTCTCTTCAGCTCAAAATAAATTATTTTGAGTTGAAGAGGATCCTTGAGTTTTGTTAGGATGTTCCAAAAGCGATCTAGAAACCAAACTTCATAAGGATTAGTTATGAAATGGCCAAGTTTAGTCCAGCATGAGCATCCTAAATTCTCCAGCATCCGTCACCAATACTAGTAATCAAATTTCATAGTAATTTCATTGGGGATCTTTCTCCACACCGTTAAATTTCAAAATTTCATATACCGAGTTCCTTTACTTCGGATGAATAAAAAATTGCCGCTGGTAATAAAAAACAACCGAAATTCTCTTTTGAAATGGAGCTGCCAATTGTGGCGAGTAGCGTAATTTCTTATATTTCGCTGTCAAATTTCCGCTGTCTTATATAGCATTCCGTTGGTTCAGCAACCTCCATGTGACATGACTCTAAGTATTTGTTAATGAAGTCTCTGTGCTGAGTTGTGGATTTCTAGCAAGGCGGCGTTTTTTTACCTCAAGCACACTTGCCATTGCTAATTTACACGAACAGCTCAAAGGCTTGGAATTATAACCTGTAGTAGGCCTCACGTAAACGCAACCATCTTTTTAAGTGTGATATCGTTTCCATGGATTTAAACGATGCTATAGCATGTCTCGGGTCAAAGTTTTGAAAATTAGTGATTTGATGCTTTATGTCGTACTTGGGAACAAACCGCGGACTTTTTGTTAACTTAACGACTGAATACCCCTGAATAGGGGTATGCTTCTTCTATTATGAATGTTGCCCTGTGACATAGGGTCAATTAAAATACAAAGCCTTGGTGTTGTCGCTGCAATGTATAAGGCTGAGATGATAAGTACTTTTTCATAAATCACAGCTTTTGTAACAAGGATTTCTGTGCTTTAGAAGCAAGCAGTGTCGACATAATGGTTGATAATAAATTGCCGTAGTTCTTTAGATCTGTGGCAAGAGAAATGTGTGATCTTGCTGCCTATAGCAGATTGCTGTTGCACGTTTCCATTTTTCTACGTTTTTTCTCTGGATCGGACTCCAAACGATTGGAAGCTCATTTGAAGGAAGTTCAATATTCTTTGAATTTTTCAGTGAGGTTTTATACAAACGATGTGATCATTCCACGAATCTGTGTATATTGCTTAGGACACACAAACATTCCAATACTGTGCCATGCAACGTTCTTAAATAGTTTGCAGAATCGTGCTAATAAAGGTGCTTGAGATAAATCTTTTGTCCTCGTATCTAGATATTAATTTATACTCCAGGCGCAGTGGAGTTTCTTTCTTGTACGCTGGAGTGGCTTTTGAGTTAAGCTGTTTCTCCTCTAATTACTGACAGCAAGTTGTATATCTTCTCCCCATGGAATACATCTTTGTTGCAGTGAAACATTTTGTTGGGTACGCTTCGAAAGCTAGGCCATTGCTTACAGTCCTCAAATAAATGTGTTATTCTATCCGAGGTAGTTTTATTCTGGAATGGATTTTGTGAAACCAATCTTTGCCAATGCTTTTCAGTTGTTTTTGTATATGGATGAGCTGTTTGTTGGATACGCTTTCGTTATTCTTGGCGACACATGTTCCTCAGCATTGTCGCATTGTCTTCGGAAACATATGAAAATGAATCTGAATAGACTTGTCTGTATCTCAAGCGCCTTTGAGGGCTGTTCTAGTTTTCTAATATGGTTCCTTTTAGTTGATCGATGAATTTTTCGACCAAGTGCGGATGCTTTTTCTCAAGTGTGTTTGCTAAAGCAGCTTCCTCAGTTGAAAGTTTTTCGAAAAGAAGCGTAACAGTTTTTTCTACAACTAGATCTTTTTTCACGTGTGTTCTTTTTTTATGTCTAAATTCACCAGTTTGTACTTTTAACACTATGCGCCGTAGGTACTTGGCGAAAGACATTAACACTTAATAAACACATTATAACACTTGTTTATTATTTCGCAAAAAACTTATTTTTTTTTTAAATTTGTTCAAAATGTTTAAAAAATTACTCGATCGATTTCGACTTGTTAGGTTATCATCAGATGTAGATACTCCTGATGAAGACTTAACAAGTCGAAATCGATCGAGTAATTTTTTAAACATTTTGAACAAATTTAAAAAAAAGAAAAGTTTTTTGCGAAATAATAAACAAGTGTTATAATGTGTTTATTAAGTGTTACCAGTTTGGGTTTGTTCACGCAACGCTTTGATTGATGGATCCAATCCATTCGACATGATGTTCAGGTTACTGTTTTAAGAGATGTATCTCGAAGCGTAATTCTTATTTTTAACCCGAAGGGTCAAATGTTGTTCGTGGACGGAGTAGCACTGACTTTGTAGCATGTACGGCGACAACACTGTTCCATAACTAAAGTTGCAAAATAACTGGATATTTTCGGTTGAAGGCACGTATCATGGACGGTACAGTAACGTTTATACAACTAATGAGCAACTTCTTGGTCGCCGCAACTCAAGTTTCAACACCGCGTCCCAACGGTTTTGGTATTTTAAAATGATACGCAACACAGTGTCTATGATAGAGCCAACTAATTTTTTTTAGTTCAAATGGGCGTAAACCTTATTTATGTATGACCGATCACACTAATTAGTTCTCGGTAAAGTTACATAAAAAATCTATTTACTCGATATATAAATTAATTATAACATCGCACCTATTTAATAAAAATTCGTCACCAACTGAATCGACCACATAAAAATAGAATTTAATTTCACTGTTATTTTTAATGTATGTAGATTACATACGAGTATATCGTGTAGGTACAATTGGTGAATATCAATATAACACTTAATTATAAAATTAAAATAAAATTCGTATTTATTTCACCAAATATAAAATAATACGTGCGTGTATCTTCTTCGAGGCGAACGACAACAATATAGACGTGCCTACATAAAAATACCGACCGTTCCATATTGGATCACCCACTACTCAAGCAAATCATGCAAAAACGCGCAAATATAAAAAATGAAAATTAAATCGTTTTTCCTTTTAAAATTTTCGTTTTCTATTTTTATCGGGTGTGGTGAGGAAAATGTGTTAAAAATAACACTCAAGGTTAAGAAAATTTATAAAAAATTAGATTAAAATTAAATTAAAACTGAATTCAAAGAAAAATAGGAAATTAACCGGCTCTAATTTTAAATTTATGTTCGTATAAGTTGATGGTGTTTCTCAGGTGTACTTGATATCGTTACTCTCGGTTGACTTGCTGGCAATGATTCAAATTATTTATTCTACATATAAGAACAACATTTGAATCACGTGTGGAATTTTCGTAGTGGGTTTTTGAATGACAAGGTTGTATGGTATCAGGTAGTGAATCTTATATTACACCACATTTTATATAAACCATTTTTTCAAGCTTACGTAGAAAATGTAAAAGTTTTGTAAATTACTAGCTTAATTTAATTTAAATAAAAAAACCAATGGGAATGAAAACTTCAAGCCACTTTACCTATTTTGCGAAATGGAAAATAGAAAATATTGATTATATTTATAACTGGCATTTGAATGTTTTGTTATATCGATTATTTTCCTAGTGTAGCTTAACTAGGTAGTTTTGTATATGCCATTTAATATGATATTATAGAGACTTACAGACCCACCATAATGGTGATCCTATATTCCAAAACTATGCGGGCCCTGGCCCTGCCTGCATCCCCGATACAAATGGTTTATATAGGAATAGGAGGTTAGTAACAGAAATTACCAGGGCGATAACCGCAGCAAAGTTATTATCTAACTATGTACATTGATCGGTTATAGTTGACTTAGTTATAATAAATATCACACCTTGGAAAAGAATTTGTTAGTTTATTAGTTTGTGTTAATTGGGAATTGATATAGGATCTTCGAAGTTTCATCATAAATAATTATCAGTCGTACATAGTACGACTGGCTTAATTATTTCAATTGGCACCGAGGGATCAGATCAAGAGGTGTTTGGTTCGTTAATTTGATTTAAAAAATCATAAAGATAAGAAAATATGTAGTAATAAGCCAATAGAAAAATCTCGTGGCCAACTCTCGGGGAAACACAAACCCTTCGATATATGGTCTACACATCCGATGGTCCGCAGATCCCAATATCTAATCCTCGATTCCAAAACAACGAAAACAAACTGACGAGGTAAACTGCTTCATAAATTCATTTGCTTCCGAGCAAAACAAAACATTAAATTTGTGATCGTATAAGTTTGAGCATAGAGTAAGTAATGTTACAAAGAGTAACGAGACAGAAGATAAATTTTCATCAAAAATGCGTGGGTTATGCAATTTAAACGGGGTAAACAATACATTTACGCAACAATTTTTTATTTTAGTTGTATCGAATATTGTCATACCATTTAAATTGCATAGCCCATGCACTTTATGATGAAAATTTTTCCTTTGTTTGATTACTCTTTAAAACATTAGATACTCTTTGGTTTGAAGAAGAGAACGCAAAGCAAAATCAAATAGAGCAGCAAACACACACCAACCATTCTCTCTCATTCCAACTTTACATACCACCACGTGTTATTAAGACAAATATGTCGTATATAAAGGGTGTTTTTTTAAGAGGTTGCCGATTTTTTTTTTGAATAAAACACATATAAAATTATGAAATGACCAAAATTTTTTTTTATTTGGTAGATAATTTTTTGGCATTTAACATTTAAACACAATTTCTGGCATATGGCTACCACGACTATTTTTCACAAATGTCATTCTGGAGGTCCAATTTTCCAGCACTTTTTCAAGCATTTGAGGGCGTATGTCAGCAATGACACGTTGAATATTGGTTTCCAAAGCGTCAATCGATTGAGGTTTATCCACATAAACCAATGACTTCACGTATCCCCACAAAAAGTAATCGAGTGGCGTCAAATCGCACGAACGCGGAGGCCAATTCACCGGACCATTTCTCGAAATAATGTTGTCGTTGAAAGTTTCTTTCAATAAGTCGATTGTTTCACGTGCTGTATGGCAAGTGGCACCATCTTGTTGAAACCACATTTCATTCATATCCATATCTTCAAGATTTGACAACAAAAACTCATTTAACATGGTTCTGTATCGATTTCCATTCACGGTAACGCGTCGTCCTTCCTCATTTTTAAAGAAATATGGACCGATGATCCCACCAGCCCATAGACCGCACCAAACAGTACATTTATCAGGATGCATTGGTAATTCTAGAACGGCGTGTGGATTATCTTTGCTCCAAATGCGACAATTTTGTTTGTTGACGTATCCATTTAACCAAAAATGCGCCTCATCACTGAAGAGAATTTTACGGTAAAAAAATGGATCTTCGTTCAATTGATTTAACGACCAATCACTGAATTCACGGCGCAAACGATGGTCGTGTGGCTTTAATTCTTGCACCAATTGAATTTTGTATGGTACCAAACCCAAATCTTTACGTAAAATTTTCCATAAAGTCGATGGACAAAGTCCAATTTGCTGAGCACAAAGACGAATCGATAAATTGTCGTTTTCTTCGACACTGGCCTCAACGACAGCAATATTTTCTTCTGTACGAACTCTTCTCATTCTTGTCGGTGGCTTGGCATCCAAAAGAGTGAATGTAGACCGAAATTTGGTAATTACGTTCTTTATGGTGGTCTCTGACGGACGATTATGTGCACCATAAAATTCACGAAGTGCTCTATAAACATTTTTAATTGAACACTGATTTTGAAAATAAATTTCCACGATTTGAAAACGTTGTTCTGGAGTTAACCTATTCATAATGATTTGCCAAACAATACTGAGTAGAAATGCCACTTTGAGCTGTCAAAACAACTGTCATAAAATAAAACGACATCTATCGGAAAAACAAACCTCCTAAAAAAACACCCGTTACATGTTTGTGATATGTATTATTTATATACAATTGGGGGTACATATAAGTTTTGAGGGATTTACAAAAGATGGCGTAACTTCTATTAAATCGCGTCTTGTAATTAAATTCATGTTAAAGCGTCATCATATCCCTCTAGAAATCACAGGGTCAATTAAACTTAACGCTTGAATGGGATGTCCTACCCCATCCGCCGTATGTCTGGTGAATACACCACTTCTTCCGGTCGATGACTTATGGTCTGAGCAGCATTTCACTGCTTACGAAGAAGCCATAAATTGAGTACATTCAAAAAAATTTTTCGACGCGGAGTCCGTATGCTTTAAATAAAATACATTTTACTAATTTCTCTGAATAAAGCTTCGTAGTTATAAAAAACCGCAAAACTTATTTGCACCCCCAAGTATATGAGTATATATATGAGTATACAAGCATTCCCAACGAAATATAATATAAAAATTAAAATCAAATCAAAAACACTTCTCTTTCGCCCAATCCACACTAGGACTTTTGAGTCGGGTCTCGTTCTTCAATTTTTCTCTCTTTACCTGTAAAATCGGAAAACTGAAAACCAGTTTTATAGATAAAGGGCGAAAAACGAAGAAGACCGAACTCAAATCTGCTCGCCAAATTTTTCCCTCAGTAGCGAAATAAATAATAGAAAACTTGCAAACAAATTTGAAAAAATGATTAAAGTAGCCGACGAAAATTCGAATAATATAAAGAATTTTAAAGTAAAATATATTCCAAATGCGGAAATTTCCACTGATTTCAAGAATAGGGCCCGGGTCCCTTTTTTAAAAAAAAAGGCTGGCTCGAACGATTTTAATAAAAATTGGTGAGGGGAGTTTTCGAGTGTCAGGAATTGGTTACAAGGAGGTTTTATGGATAATTCATTTAGGGGTCCTCCGGATGGGTTGTTGTACTATGTTGCGTCGTGTAGCACCATGTTGCGTGATTTTGATATATATTTTATGTTGAGGGATGTTCTGTGATGTTCTACTACGTTGCGTCATGTTGGCTCGCGGCCTTTTAACATTTTATTTGTCTTGAACGATTTTGATAAAAATTTGGCGAGATAGGGGTTTCGAATGCAAGGAAACGAGTACAAGGAGTTCAGATTTTCGAATAATTCATTTAGGAGTCCTCCAGATGAGTTGGCACGTTGCACCATGTTGCTTGATGTTGCATGATGTCCCTTCATGTTCCATGATGTTGCACTATTTTGCATGATGTTGCGCCACTTTGCGTCATACTGCACCATGTTGCTTTATGTTTCATCAGGTTTCTTGATGTTGTATCTTGTAGAGAGATGTTGTGTGATGCTTCATTATGTTGCGTCATGTTGCAGAATGTTGCATCATTGATAAACTTTACTAATAATTTTGAACAAAACGTGTTCATTTATATTTTTTTATCAAACAGTGCACTCAAAAGAATAGGTTTTAATTTTAAAAAACCAACTTTCGTCAATATCTCTCACACTAATGAGTTTCAAGGCCACCACTAAACGCCCCCCTTGACACTGAGCAATTTACATTATAAGTTATTTTATCCTATCTTGTACCGTTTCCGAAATAAAAGACTGGCTTTTATTAAAAGACTCGCCCTGTATACACAAACAACAAACAACAAAGTAACCACGTATTTGAAATGGATATACCAGGTGTACAAGTATGATACGCGGATCTTATGATACGCGGATCTTCTTTACTAAAAATATGTTAAATTCAGAAGAATGATAAAAAAGTGCTGTCCATACGCTGATACCCCATAGCTTGTTATATATTTTTCCCATCTTCCGGGTAATTTGTGAATACCACGCCTGTAAACATCTTAAAGTGCTGCTCAGCCAGTGACCTATTGATGCAACAAGTGGCAGTCGGAAGGCAGCCAGCAAATTGTCACATGTTTTTTGCGCTTTTCCAATTGCCTGTTGTTCAACTCATGTGGTACGCAGCTACAGGTCTTCTGAAACTTTCCCATCTTTCGTAACCGATTGAAAACAGCTTCTTGACTAACGCCCAATGGCTCGGCCAGTTATTTTTGTGTTTGCGAATCATCTTCATTAAACATTGCTTGCAATTCCACATCTTCGTATTTTTTTGGAGGTTTTCCACGTTCCTTGTCTGCAACATCAAAGTCACCACTTTTGAAATACCGAAACCTTTGTTCACACGTATTTTGCGATGAAGCATGTTCACCATAAGAAGTAATCGGTATGATTCAGCAGCAGTTTTCTACAAATGATAACAAAAAATTAATGCTGTCCGCGAATGCTCTTTGTTCAGTATAAATTTCGATATATTGAACACAATACAACACTATGCACACACTTTTCCAATTTTCACTAGTGAGCGTCTGACAAACCGCATTGGTGCACCATCTCTTGTCTGAAATCCACATTTCACACGTGTACACCTGGTAAATAGAACACCACTTGCATATTGACAACAAGAAGGCGACTCGCATAGTAAGATACCAATCTCCATAAAACTGGTGTTGGTATCACGGTAGATTTACTAATCGCGCTCAACGATACATTCAACCAAGCTGCATTCCAGAACCGCCTTAGAATACATCGCAATCCCAAGCTAGTTCTATCAGCAGCAAACGGTATAATTAACGCTGATTTCATAACCAAATTCGGTCTAGTAGTGGTTCTGAAAAATCGAAAGTTGGTGGATCCATCCACTATGCATGGATTTAATTTTTGGTAAGATTCTCTCGCGGTTGGTGGTGAATTGTTGTTAAGGTCTACAACGACCAAGAATCATATTTTTGGTAACGACTTCAAATAAGTCCGAATCAATGTTTACATCGATGTTTACATGAATGTGTGCATGTGGCAAGTCTGTTTTTGCCATTGCGATTTCCATTTCCGCTTACATATCAACAAAGTATTGATGGAACAGTTGTTGACAGTTCATAATAGTAAGTAAGTCGTAGTAAGTCGTAAATTTGATGTTGAAATGATATCCATTTACTCGTTGTCATAATAAAATCGAATATTGCAATCCGTCGTATGAGCGACGAGTTTCTGTGACTAAGAATTACATCAAGCGAGTTAAATTCTTCAACAACTATAGCGATCACCACTGGCAGTTGTTCAAGGGCAATTCTGAACAATCGAATTAATTCGTTGTACGCTTGAAAGAATTGAATGGAATCAAACATAAATAGAGACGTTTGAGTTCGTGTGTGACACAACAAGTGACGTCGATTGTAAAATTACAATTGCCGGTTGGCATTATAAATAATTGGATATCATACGCATTTTCCTTTCTTTTTCCAAGTGAATTCTAATAGTTTTCATGACAAGCGATTGATAACTGAAAGCACACGATCTGCTGCTAACCTATATAAGCGACTAAAGAAACGTTCACTTGTATATATATAGGAGATTGAAGAAGATAAGAACCCTTATTTTTCTGGCAGCAAAGAACATAACTAAAAGATCTTTTCTCCCCAACCAAATAAATATTTCAAATTACCACAAACTATTTCTGTAAAATTTTCGGAAACACCTGATGATTTTAGAAGTGGCTCAAAATGATTGTATAAATATGTTGAAAATCTTGTTTAGTGAAGCGTCTAACTTCTTAATAAAAGAACGTTAACATACGTCCTTGTGAGTGCAATGCCATTTTCTTCTAATAACAAGTATTCTTAATCTTACAATCATAAATTTCTCCACTTCCTTCAAATATTTTGATCTATTTACATAAGTTATAAGTATCAGCTTTATGGATAGATAAATATCACACATCTCCAGATATGCACTGACTACGTTATATGGTTACATAACATTATCATGTTCTAAGCTATAAATTTTAACTTTGTTCAACATCATTCTCCTTTTCCTTTTTCTCTAAAAGGAGTACGTCTTATACGTACGTACGTAGTACAATTGTTTATAACGTTTAAAGGTTTGGTGTTTTACAACAACAAAATATAATATATTTGATATTCTGTTATCGTCAGCATCTTAGACTAGAGAGATGCACAAGAGTGATACAACGTGTTTAGAATATTCAAATACATTTTGTGATGGTTATGGTTATTGGAGTAATACGAGGGGTGTTCGACAAGTTCGTTAGTAGCCAAGCTATAACGACGCTTTTGAATTTTATTCTAAGTGAAAACAATTTTTTCCCAATTTTATAAACGTTTTCATAATGATTGTAGCACTACCAGTGCTACGGAAAACGACAATTCATCGAAAAGCAATTCGCTGAAAACGACAATTTACAGAAAAGTAAATGACTGAAATAGCAATTAGCTGAAAACGTAAATGACAATTCACCGCAAACGACAATTCACCAAAAACGACGATTTACCGAAAAAGCAATTGACGGGAAACTCCAATTCACTGAAAAAACAATTCACCGAAAACGAGAATTCACCGGAAACAACAATTTACTGAATACGATTAATTCATCGAGAACTAAAAAAATTCTCTGCAAACGACAATAAGCGAAAATACGTTTACTGAGTAGTTACTCAGGGTTCATATTTCGTATTATATTTCATTTTAACGATATTGATAAAAATTTAAGAGATCCAAGAGTTTCAATTTCTGGAGAATTCATTTAGGACGTCTTCCGTTTTGGCACAAGATCTGTTTTCCCCGTTATAAGGTTATTTTGAATTTATCGAGGCCTGTTTGATGGTAATTGACTTCAGAAACCCATATTTGAAATCGAAGAAGCTCTGGAAATTTTTAGATCTGGAACTAAGTCATTTCGCAATTGGCCGTGATGAAATTGAGTATGAAGGATGGAAATAGAATTCTAAATCATTTCTGAACTGATTATGATGAAACTAAGTACGCAGGATGAAAATGATACTTTAAATTAATTTCTGGAAGAAGTTCTGGAATGTAGCGAACTGAACCGGAATATAACTAGTTTATAATCGAATATGATGAAGTTGGGTAAATAGGTTGGAAATGAGATTATAAACTAATTTTTTAAACAAATTCTGGAAAATGACCGATATACCAATGGATACCACTACCTTACCAATGCAATTGTACATAACAATGGGAAGGAAATGGGATTCTAAAATTACTTTTTGATAAAGGTTCTTGGATATGTTCGATTGGGCGAAATTAGCCGATTCCTTAACCGATCTTCATAGAATTGGGTAACTAGGCCATTTCAAAACCGATCATAGAGAAATTGGGCGTTTAGTATGGAAATGAGATTCACACATGATTTTTCAAAGAATTTCTGGAATATGGCTTACTGAGTTGAAACTATTCCAAACCGGAAATGGGATTAGAAATTGGGTATGTTGGATCGAATGCAACTTTAAAATTATTTTTGGAAGAAGTTCTGGAATATGGTCAACTCAGAAGACCGAAGTGTTCATTTCTTTTACAATGAAAATATCTAGTTTTCATTGGAAATAAAGTTGTAAAATGTGACATTAAAATGAGTTTTAATTCATTGAAGTGGTTTCTGACAGAATTTGATACCTACATGTTAAAAGATCAACATTTTTTCCTGGTTTTCCTTCCTAACTTCATCTAGTGTTACACAACAAAATTACTAATATTGTATGTGCTTAAGCAAGCTTCGGATTGGACTGCATTTATAAAATTTTCATGTTAAGACATTTTATGGACTTGGCAAAAAGCTTCAAACTATCGATAACGTATTCTTAATTTTGCCACAGTATTATGATTGAAATATATTGTGAAATCGGTTAAAGAAACCCCAGATTTCAATAGTCGAGACTTTCTTCCAAATTTTTTTTTCGCATTCCATTTCTATCAAACATTGTTCCCAATTTCGAAAGTATTTTTTTTAGCTTAACAGCCATTCATGGTAAGTGAAACTGCGCAATTTATTTTCTACCGATTAATATTAAGCTTTCACTCTCTCTCTAGCTTTCATATCTCATCAAAGGGTTTTGCCGCCTGTACAGTGATCCTCCAGCCATCTCGATCCATTGCTCTCGCCTTCCAGTTTCGACATCCATTTATGTATAGATCTTGTTCAATGTGGTTGTGCCAGTGCAGTTGGGGCGTTGCGATCGAGCGGTATGAAAATTTCCTTGGTATCGCAAGGTCTTCAGCCATGAGGCACGATATCATCTGCAAATCCAAGAAGTTGGTCTGTATTATTAAACATACATCGCAAAGTTTCAATGTTACTTTTTCTTACTACCTACTCGAGCGCCAAATTAAACGGCACGGGAGTGAGTGCAGATAATCGAGTTTCTTCAGTATTCCATAGACTATATATATAGGGTGGGCTAAATAATTTTTTTTTTAAAGTGCAATAAAACATAAAGTTCTCAATATTTTTTCAAATTTATTTTTTCATTGTAAAGAACAATCCTTCCGATTAATTATGGAATACTATTTCATTCATATTTCTGCCTCGGCTGGCCTTGACGTACTCCATACGGTTGGTCCAATTTTTGAGCACATTTTCGATGGTATGCGCCATTATGTCTTCAATGGCAATGCGAATATTGTTCTTGAGAGCGTCAATCGTTGCTGGTTTATTGGCGTAACACTTATCTTTGACGGCACCCCAAAGATAATAGCCCAACGGCGTCAAATCACATCTCCGAGGCGGCCAAATCACATCAGCGTTTCGGCTGATAATTCGATCTACGAAGACAGTGCGCAAAAGATCAATTGAAGCGTGTGTTGTGTGACACGGAGCGCCGTCTTGTTGAAACCAAATGTTGCCTATGTCCTTCTCTTCAAGTGCCGGGAACAAAAAATCGTTTATCATGGCGCGGTAGCGCTCACCATTGACAGTAACGGTGGCCGCCAAGATGGAAATGCGCCTCATCCGAAAAGATGATTTTTTTGCCAAAATCGGCATCTTCTTCAAGTCGATCCACTCAGCGAACCGAAAACGCAATGGGTGGTCTCTTTGTTTCAATTCCCGAACCAATTGAACTTTGTCATACCAAGGTCTTTATGCAGAATTCGTCACAATGTTGTGCGTGACATGTTCAATTCTTGAGCACGATGATCAGCCCGGGCGACTCACGCACATTCTCGGCTACGGCATCAACATTTTCTGGTGTACGCTTGGTTGGCTGCTTGGTTCGTGTTGGTTTATTAATTAGCAAGCCTGTTTCTTTAACTTTATTCACAAAATGACGCACATAAGGAGCTCCCGGCGCTTCGTTTCTTCCGAAACCGCACGCAGTTTTTGCACACATTCTTCAACATTACCATGATTTTCGAAGTAATGCTTCAATACTTCTCAGCGTTGTTCAAACAAATACACAACCATTTTCGTTCAGCGGATAAAACTAACTTTCTGTCAAATCAAAAGTGACATAGCCCTTACCATACTCAAAATAACCGCTAGTTCAAAAAAAAGTTAGATGGCCCACCCTATATGTATACGTACACTGTTTGTAAACAACTAAAACGCCACTGTACAATTAAAATTCTGTACATAAAATAACTCATAAATCATTTAAAGGAAGAGTTAAATGAAAAACTAATCTTTTGAATTTTTCTCCTATTTTTAAGGACATACCTATCTTCTTTTGTTCTTAATTTTTCCTTGGTGTCGTTTAACAAACGGATAAAAGCAAAACCACTTAATTTTCTGACACAAGAGCTTTTTTGTGCTTTGTAATACAAATATTTTTTATATATAGGGAATGATTATGCTACTTTAATTTATTTATTCCTATTTCCCAGACTAAAGATGGCTTGATAAGGATACAAAACTAAATTTGTAAAGATATTAGGAAAAGCTTTTTAGGGTTAGATTCCTGTAAAAAGTGGGACGCTATCTCATATATACATGCATGCCAAGCAGAAATGGCTTTGAATTATAATTACTTAATTTTTTTGTTGTTGGTGAAAATTTTCTTTGTTTGGTTTTTAAAAAGAACAAACACAATAATTAGTTTTCGTTTTCTTCGAGATGACAAAATGTTGATTTCGAAAACATTTCAATTTTTTTGGCATAATAAACTGTTGCAAGTTTATTTACAAATATTACGTGAACAATTAATCTAATTTAATCATATGCATGTTAGTTAATTAAGAATGAAAGAGATGAGTTTCAAGTCAATTAATCAAATGTACTGGTTATGCTTATTGAATTGTACTTCAAATTCTTGTTTACTCATTATTCATGATATCATGGATATAAACGTAAAACGATTTTAAAATGTAATTCATTATACAAATTTATTTTTGTTTATGGTTAGAACATTGAAAAACATTATTGCGTGTCGTAAAATTCTAGGTTTATCTAATTGAACCTCTTCAATTTTTGCAAACTGTTATTTGAAAACCCCTGTAATTTATGTAGGTAATTGGTATCACATTGCTACGTGCTTTTACTGTACATTGCTACCCAGCGGGATTTAAAATATCGATACCAACGCTTTCCATTTTCTCCATGTATCCATTTTCTCGTGAACTATTGTAAAGTTCATAAATAGAAAACATATTACACCAATACTCCAGCCCAAAAAATGAGTACATTTTCAAAGTTATGTGGCGTTCGCAAATAATTGATATTGCACACGGGAACTGAGCATATTGCTTTCATTGTGATAAAATAATTCACTCCTGTAAATTTGTGTTATCAGTTTTACGTTTGCAAAGTGTTTATGGGTATAAATAAAATGAGATAACTTTCTATTTATTTTTCACAATTACGAATTTATTATTTCCACTATTTTCTTGTGTTTCTTTTTGAAATGTATTTATGAACTTACATGTTATATCTAACTGAAGTGTAAACGTATTTACACTCGAGAATTCACCTATACGTAGACGTTCATTCTACAAAGTTTTATATATTGATTCAGGGTTGGTGGGTATCACTAAACCAATAGTCGATATAGTATATTATTTGGACAGGGTTTTAACGATTTATGTTTGGTGTTTCTAGATACTGCCGATAACAAAGGGAATTCACAACACAGACAAAATATAACTATTGCCATCGGCCTGTAAGACCATGTTATTGAAATCCTGGTCAAAATAACGAGAAATAACTCGGTCCAAAACAACGGTTTTCTCAACGTTTAAAGATCCCAGATCTCAAAAATGCAAACAAAAGTGCTAGGGGCTGAAGTCTTTTGAGATAATCTGAACTTCGGCCTGGAAAGTGACAAACCCGAAAAAATGACTCAGAAAACATGCTCTTAATACCAGATCTTCATTGATTTTTAAAATTAGACCAGTTTTAACAGTTTTTCATGGCACACAGTCAATGGAAGAATTAAAACAGTTCTAATTTAAGCATATGACGAAAGAATATCCAACCCGAAAATTTCACATGAAAATTGAAAATTTCCACTAAAAAAATTTTCACACAAAACCACTCAGAAATTTTTTTTGATTCTTCATTGATTTTTCAAAAATTTGTCTTAAAAGTATCATATTATATTATAGTATTATTCTATATTCTGTATACCAACCAAAGCGGTGAATTTGTGAACTAAAGTGGTGGTAATACAATCGTTTCTTTTCCAAGACCTTCCACCATGAATGATTTATATGTCACATGATTTTATTGGAATGAGCTAAATGTAACTGCTTCCAGCGCCACAACGGTAGTTCTAGGCACTAACAGGTTTTAATTTTTTCTATGGCATACTTCAAGACAGTTTTACTACTATGAGATATTTATATATTCTATACCATAGAAATAATTAGTCACTAGCGCCAAAACGTAGAATTTGTGAAATGAAGAGTTGATAAAAAGTTTCCCTACTAATATGCGTTAGCTAAATTTGTGACATTCTTCAAGAGCTTTTTATTAACATGTCACACTTATATATAGTATTATAAATAAATAATTAGCTACCAGCGCCAAAACGGTAGATTTATCAAGTAAGGCTCTAATAACCTAATCGATGCTTTTCCCAAGACCTTTCAAATGATTTGTCATATGATTGTAAAATTGCAACAGAGGGCGCCACAATCGCAAATCCCAGATGTCATGTATCAATACCATCCGTCAGTAGACCAAATTAAAATTTTCTGTCAGATCTGTCATTTACTTCAGTTTTGACAGCCATTGAAAACAGACAACCCATTGTTTTTTTGTAAACATGGAAAAAAGTGAATTTCGTGTGTTAATTAAACAATATTTTTTGCGTGAAAAAACCATTACGCAAATCAAAACAAAGCTTGATAAATATTATGGGGACTCTTCACCATCGATTAAAATGATTCACAAGCGGTTTATTGGTTTTCGTTGAGGTGGTGCAAGCACAACTGATGCCGAACGTTCAGGACGCCCAAATGAAGTCACCACACCAAAAATAGTTGACAAAATTCATGATATAGCTGAGATAGTATGCATCTCAGATGAACGTGTGTGTAATATATTACACGAACATTTGAATATGAAAAAGCTATCCGCGCGTTGGGTGCCGCTTTTGCTTACAATCAACCAAAAACGCACACGTGTGACAACTTCAGAGGCAAGTTTGGCGATGTTCAAGATAAATACATAGGAGTTTTTGCGTCGTTTCATAATTGTGGATGAAACATGGATCCATCACTATACACTGGAGACCAAAGAACAGTCTAAACAGTGGATTTTTACTGGCGAATCCGTGCCGAAGAAGACTAAGGCGGTTTTATCGGCCGGCGGAAAGAGATTCGGCTCTAATGAGGAGATCATCGGTATCGAGCTAAAAGGCGACTACGGCGTTCGTTCGGCCATGTTTAAACTCAACAAACCAATGTTCAACGTTTACTTTCAAAGGAGCAGAGTCTCTATAACTATAACACTTATCAAGCCATTGCGTTTCTTGAACGGTTCTATTTTACACCGTATTTACTCGTAATCAACGCTCGAAATTAATTTTTTCCATTGCTTTGAAATTAATAAAAGTATCGTTACTAAAACCACTGTAACTTGTAAACTAATAGTAGGATTGTTATAAAATTTAAGGTTGGCACTTTCTAAAAATAATATATGTGTCAGACTCGGAACTTAATGACCAACGGAATAAATTGTCCCTAAATTGTGCAGCGTCTTCGTTCTCTCTAGATGACTCTCTAAAATTGTCGCTTCAATTGTAAAATCATCTGCAAGCAAGCAAATGTTGGGCATCATACAAGATACACAAACGGCTTGAATGCAGCGTTTGATTTTCAATTTTATGGTCTTCATAAAAATTGAGCGTCATCTTGCTTTCCATCCTGAAAGTTTACTCAATCGTAATATGGGCCCTAAAATTAGCACAGTTAAATCTTGTCTGGGATTCCGTCAAAGCAAAACCTTCATAAAAAGTTATAATGGCAATTGGGTGCATTATATATTTTTCTCCTGCATCACCAAGTAAAAAATACCCTTGGTGGAAATTGTTCAGACGTGTATGTTTGTCTGTTTATTAGTACACGTTGGTCGTGCACTGATTAAAGTTACTCCACACACATATTGATTATTTTGTATTTAGCGTCACATACCGCTTGCAACCATCTTGCAATTGAGCGGACTATTGCATCTTTCTAGTTATGTATTGGTCCCTCTGGTTAGAGAGACACTTCACTTTAATATGGTAACCATTTATGACGTTAATCGCTTTACAAAATACTTCTCAACGACTTTGGTTGAAAATGTATTACCAATGTTATCCAATGACGTATTCTGTGGCACGGGTATGAAGCATTCCAGGCTGTCCATAGACGTTATGTATGTATGTGTATCACACTGTTACTTAAAACTCAAATAGGAAAAAAATGAATCGTATTGGAAATTTTAGTACAATCATATAAGTATGAGATTTTGAGAAAATGATTCAAACCTCAATTACATATATAAAATAATTTCTAAAAGAAAAATATATAAACAAAGTCAACTACGTATTGTGTAGAAATTATCGAGATTTTTATTAAGACAGATTAGAACTTTAAAACGATTAGAATAAATATTTTAATAAAACAAAAAAAGGTTTAAATTAAAACTTGTGTTAAAATGATATAAAAACACTTAGAATATAAAACTTTGTATCAAAAACCCGAAGTCAAGCATTGTAAGCATCAAATGGTTTATTTTGCTGACTCAATGACTAACATATACTATCGGCCGGATTGACCGAAATAGCCATCCAAATTTGAGTAATGATACAGGTACACCGAGAATATCAAAATTCGTAGCAATAAACCCGAAGTCGTGCATTACTAGCACTAGCTGGTTTTGGTTAGGTGACTCAATGACCAACTTCATATACTAGCCTGACCTAGATCATGTTCTCTGGGAATGGCCGGTAATGGCCATCCAAATTTGAGTAAAAATGACATCAGTACACCGAGAATATCAAAATTTGTAGCAATAAACCCGAAGTCGTGCATTACTAGCACTAGCTGGTTTTGGTTAGGTGACTCAATGACCAATTCCATATACTAGCCAGATCTGAATCTCGATCTCTGGGAAGGCCGATAATAGCCATCCAAATTTGAGTAAAAATGACATCGGTACACCGAGAATATAAAAATTCGTAGCAATAAACCCGAAGTCGTGCATTACTAGCACTAGCTGGTTTTGGTTAGGTGATTTAATGACCAACCTCATATACTAGTGAGATCTGAATCACGATCTCTGGGAATGGCCGACAATGGCCATCCAAATATGAGTAAAAATGACATCAGTACACCTCATATATCGTGATTGAAGCCTGGCTGGTACATGAATTTGGTAATTGAGCCACCTAACTAGAACCACCCAGTGCTAATAGTGCACGATTTTATTTTTACTCAAATTTGGATGGCGAATATTAGCCATTTCCGAAGTTTGCTGTTCAGGTCAGTGTCGCCTATCAGTAGTCAGGAAAATTTTTGGTTTGTATACCAAATTTTCATGACCATTGACGACCATATCTGGAGATTGTGATTCAATTCTCGCTAATTCGTGAAGTAGTTGATTAAGCACCTACCTAAAACCATCTAGTTTTAATAATGCGCTGCTTCAGGTTTATTGCTACGAGTTTTTATCGTCAAGTTTTACTCCTGCATTCTTATTTGCTTCTAAAAGTAGATAATTCTTAAGTTGATTCGATATATTTTTTAATCTCTGGAAATTTTGTTAATTCATAAGAAACTCAAAAAATTCTTGTTACAAATTAGTGGAAAATTCATAAATGGTTTGAGTTCAGTATATTTGGTTTGCATCTCGACTGTTTTAGTACAAAATTTTGTTTCAAAATTTAGGGTTATGATACTATATTTTTTTTTCTTCGTGTTTTATCAATTAAAATTTTAATTTTTACTTTAGTTATAAGTTACAATATTTTTCTGCCATTTTAATTAGGACAATTTGATATATGTCTAATAAATATAATGATAAAATTTGCTCGATTTCGTTAAGCTTATCTTGATCTGCGAATATCGTCATATCAATTACTATATATCTATCTCTTGTTCTATCTCACTTTTATTTTATTTCAATATTTTGAATTAAATATATGTACAAATTTTGTAAATTGTTTAAAAATGTGTTCTATGCTTTCTAAACTAATTAAAATAATGTAAAATCAAACATAATATTTTACTTTTCATTGACAATTTCGCAAATTAAAAATCATAACAGTGTACTCTACACAACTGCATAGAAAGGCTTTAAAATGTCAATTGGAATTAGCAGAAGTCCAATTGGATTTGTATATGTCTATGATTTTAATCTATGGAAAAATCTATGGAATACTTCACGGGCCCTTCCGTAGCAGCTTTTGTATAACGTCTACGTTTTGTATAATATTTTTGCAGTATTTCCAGGCATGTCCATTACTTTTGGCACGACCCGGTAGCTGATGTTGCAACCCAGTCTATACCATAATACGGTTAATTTGATTTCAACGTTCCATTCATAAATTTTTTCCGGATTGTATTCCAATAATTTCCTGAACGATTGCGCGGGCCTATTCTAATGTTCTTTTTAGTTTCATGGTTTTGTGTTCATCTACAACTATCGTTATTTGTGAATTACGTTACTTCTGGCTATCGCAAATTTCTTTAACAAGAGCTTCCTGTAGATGCAAATATTCTTTTATTAATTTCGCCAGTTCACGCCAGTGTTAGTGTATGACATTTATTACTTTGACACTTTATGACATTAATTCTATCTACCAACCTACCAACATTTTTACCCTCAAACCATAAAAACACACGTCAAACCATTTCTACTATAGGCATGCACGATGCGTTTTACTTCGTCTCTTGCCTCTTTGCCTATAAACAAAATTTTAAAGCGCGAGTGCAGCAATAATTGTATGTGTGGCTCGTGTTGTTTACAAACTTCAGGGTCAGAATTTTTGTTTGTTTTTAAGTGATTAGTATGAAAACGAATTTTGACAAAAACTAAACGCCTGAGTAAATGTGGAGAATTTTACATTTTGTTTTAATAGGCACTAGACTTTTTCTTTTTTGCTTTTTCACTTCTGCAAAGTGTGGAAAGGCTGATTTATTATATTTTAATTTTTTGAAATTTTATCTAGTAGCATTTTCTAGTATTACCTATAACACAGACAAAAACACACAGATCATGCATTTGGAAGAATTTCTTGTCCGAATACCGAGGAACCCCACCATAATATTTCTACCGATAAACAATTTCATACACTTTAGTTAATTCGTTATAACAGTTTTCAATTTTATTTCATCTGGTATGGCTGTTATGTGAACGGTTTACACTAAGGTTCCCATAATTTCCAATTAAACCTAAAATTAAATATGTTCCCAATGAACGATCTATGTATTCTTAACTGTACCTATTTACAGTTTTTAAAAAAAGACTACTAGATAAAATTGAAATTTGAAATCTCAAAATCGTTCAAAATTCAAGAAATCAAAGACAGCTATTTTCGTGGATAAATTATAGTATTCTACTTGCATATAATGGCTGTTATTCACTCAGATGATTTAGGACAGTCAGTCGTAAACACGATTCTCGTAAATAACATCCATCATTATATGCTCGTTGAATAATTTACTATACCTATTTCCATATGTTTTATTCCACTGTGCGTACCTTTAAATATTTGACAACTACGTGATTTTATTAAAGTGGCGTAAGTGTCATTTTTTCAGTTAGTTTAATTGATGTTAACACAAAAGGCCCTAGCCTTTCTTACTTTTACGATCGTCAATTAAAGCCCGAGTAAAGTGATTTGTGTGCGCATTATGCGATAATTTTTAAAGCTTAGTTATGAGACAAATAAACCGGAGGCGGTGTTTACTTATGAAGAAATTTTATATAACGGAAATATTTTAAACCTTCATTTTGATAAAGGTGAACAGGTTCAGTCAATGGTATTTTTTTGGATATTCTTATGGAATATCATATTAGCCTTATTTTGGGTTTGTTAGCTAGTTTTATTTGTACTCCGAAATGGCAGTATAATTTTTGTTTTACATCACTATATAAATGCCAAATTCAATTATTAATGAGATCAAAGCTAATCGTAATCAGAGCTAAGAAAAATGAATACACTAATTAATTTCACACAACATCACCAGTTGCCAAATTCTGAGTTTTCCGGTAAATTGGGAATTCCAAAAATATTATACGGTAATCACAAATGGCATTAATTCACAATTATTTATTCCCCGTTCACAAAAGTGTTTTCTGGAAAATTGTAACCAGTGCTAGAATAGCGGAAGTGATTTCTCATTATTTTTATTCATAACATCGCGCTAGAGTTTTCTATGTCTTCTAGTCAGTCTGTGGTATATGTCTGTAGTATATAAGAGTTATTAGCTTTTTGTTATTTAATTTACCCATAAATTTCAAAGTGAACTTTATCAAATTAATCTCTCATATACATATATGAATGTACATGTAATGATATAGTGCTTATGAGCTCATAAATAGACTAGACAAGAGTAGCTTTCCTAGCACAAAAAAAGTTTCATGCTCGACCAAACATTTATGTAATTTAGCTCGTTTTATCGCATCTTCTAAATATACAGCATCACATAGTGTAGGTATAATGGAAAATTCTAACGAGAAAGTTTCCGATATTTTTTTTGTGTTTAAAAACCTTCAAACGTACAACTTTTAAAAATTTAAATCAATGAAATAATTTTTTGTTGTTAATAAATTTTATTGACTTTTTATGCTTTTACGAGAACAATAAAAAGCTTTATTTCCTCTAAGTAAAGCGAAAGAGATGAAACTTTTCCTTCTTTGAATTTCTTCAAGTGTAAATATTTGTTGTGTGTGTGTGTATTGTGAATGTGATTAATAAAAGCAAACAGAATAGATGCAGGATTTTCAAGAATATGAAGATGGTTCAAAATTAATAAATAGTTCAGAATGAATTTGCAGTTTGTTTTAATTTTTGTGCTTATAATATTTTAATCTATTTATCTTTTTCGATATTTTCAGGTAAGTCTGAAGTATTTTATGCGACCGTGGTTTTTAGCACCATATCAAACAGACAACAGAGGAACTTGTAAACACCTAAAGATCCAATAGAAATAATTCCACAGGAAGATATTTCTACATTAATGGAATTTGTGAGTTATAAAAACATTTAAATTTTATAAACCGGAAATATTGTTAAATAATTAGAAATACCATGTCGAAGAACAATAAAAATGTAAAGTAAAATTGGTTGAATATTGGGAAGTGAAAAAGATTTTGTAAATTAAGATTACGTGCCAGGTTGTTCGTGCTAATGAAATGCATGCAATTTGTTCAAAACACAAAACAACAATAAACGTATTGCAATATTTTTTTTATTTTTTATTTTAAGAAATGTTTATTTCTGTATAATATTACAACTAATCTCCGGTCCGTTGGTGCGTTCCAGTAGGTTCCGCAGCTGCTCGTTGTCATGCTGCTGCAGTTACAGTGCATGACTCCTTGCAAATTTTTGTATTTCATCGCTGACGTATTCCATGTTTCAGTCTCGATTACGATTGTCATTCCTAATGTACCAAGGAGCATTCACAATGCTAGGTTTTAGGATTAGTTTATATAACAGCAGTTTGATGTGTTTTGTCAGTTCGGAGTTTCTTTCAATAAGCCAGTGCATTTTTCTGAATTTTAAAGTCAGTTCTTTAAATAGGCCTATACGATCTTTTGTCGTTTAGCGGTTTATTAGGCTTTGGATTCATTATGATTTATGCTACTTTCCACTGTCTCGGAATAAAACTTAGTCTAAAGATAGCACTGATTATGTGCTGCTTCCTTGTTTCTTTAGTGCTTTTTCGGGTAGGGCTTTGATTATTTGTCCCGTTGTCAAGCCGTATCCGGAGGCTTTTTATATTTGAGGTTTTTTACTTGTTTGATTTCTTTCAGAGAACTGGTTGCACAGATACCTTCACTGTTTTGCTTAGAAGTGTTAAATATTCATTATCCGCTTGTCTAGTTGGTGGTTTGAAGGTCTTTCCACTGCGAGCCCAGGTTCCATCTGCCATTTTTATGGGTGGCATTTGAATTTTAGGCCTTTTTAAACCTTTGGTGGCTTTCCACAGGAAATATTCCGTATCACGTTTATCTGTCAGGTTACTTAGGAAGTTAGCCACTGTCTCATTCTTAATCTCCTTTATAAGTAGTTTAAGTTTGTTGCACAAGTTGTTTAGGATTGTTGTGTCTTCTTAACCAACTCTTACTTCAACTGGATAGTCTATACTTTTTTGTAATATTTCTTGCTGACCAGGAGTACTTTCCTAGGCCGCTTTTTGTACGCTTTCAATGAGGCTTTCCAGTTATTCTTCTATCTTGTAAGCATTCGAGATCTGCACCTGTAGATTAACGCTTTCTTCGACTAGCTGCCGAAAGTATTCCCAGTTTGTTTTGTTATTTGTTAGTCTTGGGGGCTTGTTTTCCTTATTACCGTGTCACTTATTGTGATTAAAACTGGAGAATGGTCTGACCATAGCTTTTCTTTATTATCGGGTGCCAAGTAATTTTCGGAGATACCTCTTGATTTATAGAAATCCAGAAGGCCAGGAATTTTATTTGGGTACATTGGCCAGTAGGTTTGCTTTCTACTTGAGTTAAACTCACATTTTAATGTCCTGCCTGCTTCAAATAGCTCTCTTCCCTTGGGAGTAGTTCTATATATCCTAGAATATGTTTTTTCGTTAAACTTGCCTCCAATAATGAAATTACTACCAAGCGATTTAAGAAGTTTGATGCAGTCTTCTTTTTTTGGGTTATATCTGGGTGGGCAGTAGATTGCTGAAATAATATAGCTCTTGTTATTTTTGGTTTCAATATAGATACACTAGCTACATGCATTGTACCTTACCCTATGTTTAATTCTTCGTGGTGTTTAATATTATCTTTAATAAAGATTGCTGTGTGGCCTCTAGCTCTTTTTGCTGGATGTAGAGCTTGATAGCACTGGTATCCACGTATTTTGGCATACGAGGTTCTGGTAAAATGACTTTCTGAGATTAGGCATATCTCAATATTTTTCTTGTGTTTAAAAATACTTCTAAATCTGAAATGCGTTGCGCAAGGCCATTAGCATTCCAGGTAGCAATTCTTAAATAGTGTGTAATTATTTTTCCTTGTTAAGTTTGTATGGACTAGAATGAAGGTAGTCAATGACTTTTCTAGTTTTAATTGACGCATCCGTTATTTTGTTATTTCTGTTATCGATGTATTTTCCAATGTTCCTAGTCTTTGTTCTTGTTTTTTCAGTAGCTCGCCCATAGATTTTAGTCTTTGGTCCTGCGCAGCTAGATTGTAAATTGATATCGTTTAGCTTCTGAAGTATTTCTTGGAGGACATGGTTTTCCTGATTCAGTGCTAACTTTATATTTTCGTTCTGCTTAGCCATTTGTGTTGTTGTATTGCAATATGGTTTCGGTAAAAGTATATTTAGGCGAATTTATATTGCAAAATATCTATACGAGTGTCGAATATTTGAATTTTCCAAGCATACCAAACCGTGCACTTTACATAATTTTTAGACATTTAGTACCCTGAGGAAGTTATATGATCTTCTAAAGGGTCGAAGTACATGAAATTAAAAAATTAGATTATTGAACGGATCTTAGGTACATTCCATAAGGCATTCCATAGGTACATCAATTTTGGCATTGTTATAAAAAAATATACTTGGTCAATTATTTGATTTTCTAATGACTATGGCGTTGCATGCACTAACAATATTCTAAAGTCATTCTTAGTAACTATCATGTCTGCTTAGGCCCAAAATAGTGCCCTTAGGATGATAGGTATATTGATTATGTTTACTCTTTGGAACCAGTATCATCCTATGTACATATTTTACAAATATCTGAAACATAACTGCCCTTAGGCAAGAATTGTACACCGTCAAAAACTATTCGGGTTTATCTAGAATTTCAACCTTTAAGGCAATCTAAGTATGTAGTCCAGTGCTGCAGATTCCTTATTACGAATTCTTCTATAAACGGACATTAGTTCGTACATCGTGAATGGTGGTACATTATTCGCAAGAGAACAAAGTCAGGATTGGACATGTTGGTCCTACACCTCTTTAATGTTTGAGCTTTGACGCAAAAACGTTGCGATTTAATTATTCCTTGTTCAATGAAAGATTACAAGCTTTGGTGAAGCGGACTATGAGCTGGCTTACGTTTGTGTTAGCGGAGCAAGTCAGATTGGTATCTCGAAGCGCATGAAACCGTAGATGTACTCGACCAACGATTTCTTCTCTCCATCTCGCGTTTTGAAAATTGCTCCTAGAGTAACATCTCCTAGAATGGTTTGGTGTTTGATGTGTGCTCTCACCATACGTGAGAGTAGAAATACGTTTATATTACTTCCCCCAAGATAAGGATTTATATTCCCCGGTTTTCTTTGTGATTCTATACCCTTTCGTTCCGAGGCCATATGGATTTACATTAATTCTCCACAATTTTTGAATTAAAACTTAGATTCACCCCATTTCGCAGTTTGAGTAGGAGAGCTGTCGGGGCTTTGTTTTAATTATTATGTTGGGAATTGTTCGAAGCACCTTGCATTCTACAAATGTTACTCGGCAGAAAACTACAAGATTCATCTCCTCTATTAATTTAGACATTTCCCTTCATTGACATAATGACCGCCATCCACTACTGGTACCACCCGTTTTGGGCATGTTTTCGATTTTTCCGGATTAGCTTCAAACTTAGATAACTTAGACTATCGTATACTCTAAGAGTTACTGACCCAAAGTAGAGGCTTATAATTCCGTTCTTAAATTCCGATACTAAAATATCTATGATTCACTTAAGTCTTTCCTGGCTTGACGCTTTTCCAATTGTTGGTTGCAATACTAGAATTACGCTTTTGATTAATGCGTGCCTAGAATTCACCCAGTTTTAGTCCAGTCGGAAGCCAAACGCGTGTCTTTGGTCTGCTTGGAATTTCCTTCCTGCTAACTACCATGAGATTCCCACATGTTCATAACTTAACAATTCCGGTTATTTCTCCCTATAGAGATCGACTAATCTCTCACCCGAAAATACAGTCATCTCAACACGTCTTGATCTAATTGCATTTCAAATCAGAGACCAATTAGTGCTAGAGATAATCCCCTGCAAGTGGCCCCGGATTTTCTTTTAGTACCTCCATAAATATGTAGTTTAGTGCTTTATACAATAATTTATAAACTTCAATACGCTTCAATATGTTCAAACTTCAATATGCTTTAGTTGATTGATCATTTGAAAGCAACCAACTCAATTCTCATCTGCATCTTGATATGCTTGATGTCGATGGCTTCTACGTCAACATGTATCTTCGACGTGGGGTACCTATTCGGGTTCTTTCCACTTTCGGGTTCCATCTACTGGTTCATCCCACGAACTGTTTCTACTGTTGGATTACCTGTCTAGGATTTTGATTTTTGTTTTAAATTAATAATTACACATTAATAATGAAATGGATTGTTTATTCTTTAAACGTCAATTAATACTTCTTTTTCATTCATACACTTATCATCCATTCATACAATTTACAGTATATCATCTGTACGTTGTACCTCGACCTGTATATTCACATGGAAGGTGGGGCATACATTTACGGTTTGCTCGGGTCTTTAGTGAGTACCGATGGTCCCAGTGTTAATTGCTTTTGTATATAAATTTACTTTAGTCTCACGAGTGTTGCGGAAAAGAAGGTACCAGCAGCTATTTTTCGAAGCAAGACTATGCCAAATGAGATCTCTGAGAAATAAAGTAAAGAAATAGTCAAGCTCTATTGAAATCGTCGATCACCAATGAGTATAGAGAATGGCACTAAACGATTACATAAGATCAATAAAACAGATACCGATGAGCAAGGAGCTTTAGCATAAAGCCACAAAGCTCAATGAGGGCTTCACCCTATTTGCAAGAATGAGGATGCATTAGAGGAGCGAACGATCAAAGAACTGTAAATTGGAGACCCATTAAATATTAAGGATATTGGGGGGGGGAGAGGGGAATAATATAAGAACTATGGACGTAAAAAGTATAGGCTTTCGCTATAGATTCAACAGTGCTCCTATTCTGGTGCTCATATAACAAACATATTTAAATATTTATTTTTAATTGCTTAAACAAGAAATACACACAAAGGTATAGGTTCTAATTTTAAAAAACCCTACTTTTGTCAATATCTCCCAAACTAAGGAGTTTAAAGGACATTAAAGACCACCAATAAACGTCCCACTCGACACTGAACATTTTTTATGTAAGTAATTTTCTCCTATATTGCACCGTTTCCGAGATAAAAGTCTGGCATTTATTAAAAAACTCATCCTGTCAAAATATCAACAAACTTAAATTTATCTATCACCCTTGCTGGGTTCTTACCCACTTCTCCATTCCCAAGAAATCACAAGACCCAATTTTATTATGCTGATAGAAGTTAGAATTATACCTCTAAAGCGAAATAGTTAGTTAATGCAGCTTACGAAAACAACTGTGAATCCCACACTGGAGATAAACCAACATATTGGTCTAATGCGATGAATAAAGTACCAGATCTTCTTGAGTTCTGTGTAAAAAATAATTTTACAGGACCACATCGAAAAATCAAAATAGTGTGGGCTATTATCTTATCACGTACCCTTCCCAGAAGTGGAATTAAAAAGTCCAGTTTTTCCAATTATATTCCGATCTACTATATTTAATCGACATATTTTTGAGCCAAGTAATTATTAGGAATACCAGTAATCGATTACGATGTGTCATAATTTCAGGAATTTTCCGGGTCTCTCTTTTACATGTTTTACAGCTCGGACGATTTTGAAAGGTGGAACAATTTTGGTAAGAGGGGCTTTTTTATTGCGAAACCGATTGCGATGAGTACTAACTATTAACTTCGGGATAATTCGTTTAGAGTTATAAGGTTGGGAATTGATGAAATAGCGTTTTCGAGTGTCGAACCGCAATGGATCATGATTTCGGGGGATATGTTTAGCGGTCATCAGGTTGCAGCATATTCGTAGAACTAAGTGCTTTATTAATCATTTTGGATGAAGATACGATGAAGAAAATCCAACATAAAGCATGACATGCCTCTGGAAAATTGCCAATTTGAATGAATCTAACGCATTTCATAACCTTTTGGAATAAAAGTTTGTTTATGTGTTAAAAATGTAACTTCAAAATGAATTCCGGATGCGATTAGATGAAAATCGGGCGGCTTTGTAAATTGGTGATTTCGTTTCACAAGTACATGTACCAATTATGAAAGTCTTTATATTTAATGCCATAAAAAACTTCCATTTCAAACAAGTAGGGTCGAGCGAAGCTCAGTGCATCACGGACTTTATTTACTGTTTACTCGAATTAGTTAAATATGAGTTTACCTAATTTTTTCATTCACTCAACTTTTAGTGAAACGTTCGTGATATCTTGCTGAGTGTCGCTCCGCTTCTTAAGTTTAAATATATTTTCAAATCTATAAAATCCGAGAATGTACGGACAAGATCTTCTTGTCAGAATGCCTACATAACTAACCGAATATTAGACGTTACAATTGGCGGAAATAGAGATAACGCGACAACAACTTACATCAGCAATGTAAAGCAACCCTGTTAACACAAATATGGGTGACCGGATGGAAACAGTATAAACGAAAGTCAAAAATGAAAAGAAACGAGAACATCCTCCCACTCGACATGCCAGTATGCCTCATCTAGCAGCCCTGTCAAAAAAACTAGTAATCAAGTTACAATAAAATCAGCGTTGAGTAAGATAACAACATTTCAAAAATGATTTATATGTATGGTATAAAGTGTGATACGACGAAGGTTCAGACCCAATAGATTTACATATTTTAATCCTATTTTGTGCGCTAATCCCGTTCAGATTTACTCGTGCACCTCCACATACAATTTTCATTTCACGCCAGTATTCATATAGGGATGGTACGCCATCATGAAATATATCCAATCGCCCATGAAAATCTCATCAAAACAAAATTCTATTAAATCGATAATTCCTTCCTTTCAAATTTAATTGATTTACCAATTTCAATTTCCAATTATTTTCCAATCAATCACGAAGATATTGGAAATAAAACATTTTGTTCTAAGCATATTAAATGGTCATTCACTTGGTATTAAGAAATAAGAATTAAATTAGGGCGGAACGAGATTCCTATTCAATCGAACTACATATTTCGATATGGAGGAGGGGTTGTATGATTCGTGTAAATTTAATTAACTTTAGTAATTGCTTCAGAATGAAACAGTGTGCGGCAATATGATAAAAATTTGTTTTTTTAATTTAGATAAATATCGTCATTAAATTTTTTAATATTTTTTTTTGTTTTTAATTCATAATGAGAAAAGAAAAGAGATTATCCTTATTTCTGCTACTGCGACGACTTCTTAGTTTTGTATCTACCCGTCACCCCCTTCGTTTTAATTGGGTATATGGATAATTTCAGTAAGCTTTCTGGTTATGTCTTAACGATCAAATATTCTTAAAAATTTAATGAGAATATAAAAGAATATTAGGCAGCACAAATTTTTATCTTTTTAATAATGAAAATGGAATGCACCATAAATTACTACTGTTGTCAATCAGCACATAACACTAAATGGTTCAAAGATGCTTCATGTGTAACCCCTATGATGGAATAGAAAATCAAAATTGTACATGGGCAATACTCTCCATAATGATAGGTTTAGTTGGATGTTAAAATAAAAAAGACAAGCCCAATTATTTTAAATCTGTTACATTAATCTAATATTCGCGTGTACAACTCAAAAATAGAAACAAATTATGCCAATTATTTTCAAATCTGTAAAAAATGACGTCAAAATACATCAAACCGGTAATCAAATACATTTTGTGACGTAAATAATTAAAAATTAGTCCTCTCGGAATAAAAATACACACTGCGCTGCGTACATTTGTGGACTCACATGAAAATAGATTTTCTATTTTCTACAGTGTTGTCGATTTACCATTTCATTTTTTTTCTATACTCAACCCAGAAAAGGAGCAAACGACCGACACACCATATCTTACCATCAATAATGAATTAATATAACTATGAATTAATTTTTATAAACCAAGTGAATTCAGTGCAGTGTCGGCAAAGTGTACGAATTCTAGTGCAATGGAAATGATTTTCGAAATAATGACTGTGTGGTAGCAATAATACTGACTGGCAACTGTTAAAATAAAGGATATACGAATTTGGAAAACATCTTAGGCATTAGAGTAGTTTCTCCAAATTATAATTGGTGTGGTGGATTGGGTCACAGGCTTGGGTCTCTTGAGCAGCTGCTTATCAAATATTTTTGATATGTTTGGAAGTAGAATTGATACTGGTTACTGGTTTTCTCCAAATGGAAAATGGTTTGAAAATAATAATTTGTTCAGCGGTGTTCCCTTGACATGCAGCATATTTTAGTCTTAAGGCTTTTACAATTTGCCAATTTGTAATTATATAAGTCATCAGCTGGGGTTTTCTTGAACTATTATTCTTGAGTTCCAATAAAGTCACATCGTATGTTTTCATTAATAATATTGTTTACGGTTCTTGTGTTTAAACTTGCCGTTTGTTTGTAAAGGTAACGGTTGAAAAATGGTTTCCAAATGAGCAGCAAAAATGGGGACTTTCCACTGGTCACTTCTAGCCAAGTTCACCATCATCATTGTTATTAGTATGTTGCACTTTCATTTCTGTTCACGTCACCTATATAATCGTGATAGAGGTAATGAATTTCAGTTAGGATTCTAGTACAGCAATTACGTTTTGCGTTTCCCCATATACATAAAATATGCGTTGAGTTTTGACACAGGAGTTCTCTACTAGTACTAGGACCCTAGATGAAATTCGCTGCCTCCTTACATGACAAATTAAATATACAATGACATGGTATAGTTGCTTTTCGACTGATGTGCTTTGGTGCCTGGAACACTCCAGACTCGATTGTGGGGCATATACAAATGTTTACTTACTACACCTAAACCAGAAATAAACTTGGTTAATCACAAATTATTGCCTGAATTTGGCTTCGCCAGGTCCTTCTCGGTAGTTTACTCATTGAGGTACTTATGGTTGCCCAAAATTTTAAGAACCTGCGGTGTCTGAGTCGCTGGTGTTTTTCGCCGATAGCTCTCCCTCGGAATTTGGTTAGGGGTTTGGACTCTATCGGAGTGAGGTTTATGCCAAAATAACAAAATATACACTGTGACGTATAAGTACTTAGAATTAAAAAAATACTCAAAAATTGAACTTTCATAATAATATTTGAAAATTTTTAACAAACACAAATATTTCTGCACAATAACTAGAAAATATTTAAATTTTGTGAAAAGTTTTGAGTGAATTTTATAATACGAATTTTTTACAACAAAACGCATTACGAATCGCACACAGGTGATCGTAGTGGTTCTGAACTAACTAGGTTCTCTTACATCAAGAAGCAAATCTTATTTATCCACATGCTCGTAAATCTCTTAGATTTTTGTTATTCAACAGAGAACATCATTGAGTGAAATATGAAATTCTTAAGCGTTTAGAATTATTTCACTCGGCTCCTACGCACAGAGATGGTCGAAGGGGTTCTGAAGTAGCATATGATGTAAGAAACCAATCCTTATTACATGCTTACATGCTCGGAAATCTCTAAACCTTTTGTTATTTTTCAGAGATCACCAATGAGTGTAATATGCAAATTTAAGAATTTTCGTATTACACTTAATAATGTTTTATGTCGAATAACAAAAGTCTCAGAGATTTCCGAGCGTGTCGCTAAATAAGATTAGTTTATTACTTTATTATTTATATTACATCAAATATTTCGTAACTTTCATAATAATATTTGAAAATTTTTAACAAACACAAATATTTCTGCACAATAAGTAGAAAATATTAAATTTTTGTGAAAAGTTTTGAGTGAATTTTATAATACGAAATTTTTACAACAAAACACACTACGGATCGCACAGAGATGATCGAAGAGATTTTTGAGTGTTTTTAAATTCTAAGTACTTATGGGAAAAGTGTATATTTTGTTATTTTGGCCTAAACTTCACTCCGATTTGGGACCTTCACTTGAACTTAGATCAACTGGTAGTTTAGGTACATACTGCAGAGTATTTTTGGAGGTGTTGATAGCTCTCTGTGTGTGATTGATGTTTCTAAGCTCGCTATCTCGGACAAAAATATTATTCTATGTACAGATATTAAAGCTGTTCTTACGTAGAAGAACCCTCGGAACCTTTCCTAGTTGGTAAAGACTGCAAACACCTCATTAGCCTTCTAAGTTCTAACAATAACGTTATGGTCATGTGGATTCCGTCTCATTGTGGTATCAAAGGGTAATACGATTGCTGACTCTTTAGCAAAAGTAGGTTCACGATTGGAAATGTTTGTGCTCGATTCATCAGCTCCTCTTCACAAATATAGTACATTTGAATGAAATGAATCATAAACCGGGTTGGTGGGTTTATCACACAAGAGTAAATTTGTTAATTATATGTCGTTAAAAATTAAAAATTTTTCAACACGGGAATATTTTTCAATTTCTCAAATTTTGAATAACATCGATTCAATATTTTCAATTTAGTGTACGAAATGCTCACTTGCTGTACGATATACAAGTAACATTACTTTTCACTGTACGCGAAACACTATCAATGGTTACGAGAACAAATAAATGATATGAATAAGCGAGTTCGTATAACGAGGAAATTTCTTCGACAGGGACTACTACGGCAGCACGTTTTCCAGGCTAGGTGGCAGTCTCTCAACGACGGTAAAAATACTGTAGTAGTATAGCCGAAGACTTGTGGGTGCTGCAGTTGTAAATGATTTGAAAGGAATGGAAAAAATGAGTAACCTGACCATTGACACTAACTTTTATTAATCATTTCGTTTGTTTTGGCGGTCAAACAATTACAGTTACCAACATCCAAATGAACACATGTTATTTATTTGGTAAGATCGTAGGTGTGGTGATCTTTGTGCTTACGCCGCCCAGTTGAAGTGTGATCTTACCACTTCCCTGCCTCTAACATGATATAATAAGGTTTCAGCAGATGAAATGAAATTGTTTGTAACTTCTTCAGAACCGTTAGTAAGCTCTTGAATTGAGAACAATTGAATTCTTATTTTAATAACGGAATTCTGAGCCTCTCTTTTAAAAATTTTTAAAGCAGAAGCATGCGTTTCTTTCGGAGGATCAATTTCATTTGCTAATTCTTCTGAAATACGTTTTTGTAAAATGTTAACTTTTACGCTAAGTGACTCTTTTATATTTCGAATCTACCATTCGACTGCCAATTCTTCGAACTAAAAAGGATTACGGAAACGAACATATTTAAGTTTAAAGAGAGTAATCGCAAGGGACAAAAAAAATTGAACTAATAAACAAATATTTTTAATAGTAAACTATAAAGATTATTTTTCATTAAGCAGTAATTTAGGTGCAAAGCAGAAACATATAAATAAATGATATGGCAGAAAAAATTAAGCTTGGCTTGAGGTACGTCAGGTAAAAAGGGAAGTTAAGCTCTGCTTCAAGTAGCATTAAAATACATTTGGTTATGATTTGCAATCAAAACTTACATAAATGGTAAGTGGAAAATGACGGAATAAAGAAATGAAATAGTAAGAAAATTTATTTTTAATGTTCTTAACCTAACATTGAAAGTCAAAACGCAAAAAGCGGAAATCAACGCGTAAGAACACAAACAAATAGAAAAGAAATTTGATCGTCTCATCAGACTGCAGTGACCAAACTACAAAAATATTCAAAATACTTTGAACTTTCATACAAAGTATAGTCACAATGCTTTAACGAATTATTATGATTGGCTACGCAATTGTCAACCCACTTACTAACCTCGAATTTTATTGTATTTAACGAATACATGCGAATTTTATATGAAATGTTTGGTAAATTAAACAATTCAATGTTTCATTAGTTCGAAACCAAACTTCCAACGCCTTGATAATTTCATCTCGATGTAAAACTAAGATTTTTCTATCACCCAGAATAATCTAAAATTTCATTCAGAAAAAAAGTTCAACGTTTTTTAAAAAAAAATTCATTTACCAAAAAATATATTAATTTAAATAAAGTTCTAGGGCGCCATTCTGTTACGAAGCACCCGGTTATCTCTAGTCACAATAGTAAAAAAAAGCCTAGTTCGGCTATGCCTTGATGCAAGGAAGATGAACTGGGTTACAGTGTTTGACGCTCACTCTCTTCCTAGTCGCCTTGAACAATCCAACTATATTAGTACTGTTGATCTGAAAGATGCGTTCTGGCAGATTCCGATAGTCGACTACTCTTTGCCAAAAATTTCGCGGCAAATCCATCGTTTTCTGGAGATGACCGGGTAGTATAGACGCTTTATTCAGAATTACTCAAAGATTTCAGCGCCTATCTCAGACTTACTTCATAAAAATACGAACGTCTTATGGGATGAAAAGTCTAAACAAGCTTTTTGAATCTTTAAAGTTACTCTGACAACGGCTCCTGTACTGGTTAACCAAGATTTTAGTGAAGAATTCTTTATACAATGTGACGCTTGTAAAACGGGAATAGGTGTACTTTATAAGATCCACGATGGTAAAAAACCACAAAATCTCAGTGTAATTATTCAACAACCCAACTTGAGTGCCTTGCTTGCAACAATGGGAAACCGGTGGAATGAGTAAACCGGTGTTTCGAATTATTCCTTTTCAACGTATCTATTTAGACTTTTTAGGATCGTATCGTAGGATCCATAATGGATTTACTTGTATTTTGATTATACTTGATCAGTTTACAAGATTTCCATCCTAGAACCAATGCGATCGGCAACTGCCAGTAACCTTACTGGTTTTCTCGAAAGAAAGGTTATTCATTTGTATGGAGTTTCAGAGTTTGTATTTACAGATAATGGTCCTCAGTTTGAGTCTATATGATTCCCTAATCTTCTACAAAAGTATAGGATTAAACATGAGCGAACAGCCAAGTATTTCCCCCAGGAAAATGTCCCGGAGCGTGTTAATCGCTCAGTTCTAGCTGCAATAAGATGTTATATCTCTGACGATTATCAAAAATGGGTTCAATGTCTGGATGAAATAGGTGGAGCTCTACGTAATGTAGTGCATTCCTCAACAAAATTTTTACCCCATTACTTATTGTTTGGTATAGACATACAATTAATATGAACATAGTTCTCAATATGAACTTTTAAGAAAAATACATTAAATTGATGATATCATATAAACATGATCACCCCTACCGAAAGACTATCTTTAGCTCAGCAGTTAGTGTTACATAATTTGGAGGAATCTCATAGATCATCTGCTACTCGATACAATGTACGAGCGAAAGCGCGAAGCTTCTTTCCAGGTCAAAACGTTTTCGTTCGCAATTCTATTCAAAGCTCCGCAGCGAAACATATGTTCATATTTTGTAAGCATCATCTATTTATTAAGCGAAAAGTACGTAAGCTGTCGTGAGCGTTTGTAGTGTTTCGGTTACGGTAAAAAGTAATGTTACATTTCTATAGAACAGCAGCAAGTGAGTATTCCGTAACATTAGTATACTACCACCCATTGGTACTACTACCACTCGTAAACCATTTGGGATTAATAGGCAATAAAATATTCTTGTTTACAGTACTTTATTTAATCTTGATAAGATTGTATTCCGTTTAAACCATAACCCAAAATCCAATAATTTATTTATTTCTTAATATTTATTACCCGAAGACATGTAAATTCAATCAAAACACTTTGACATCTAATTCGTGTCCTTCTAAGAAATTTTATTAATATGTATATAGCTTATGTTCTTAAATTTAACGTGAATCACCACACCACAAGATATTGTTTTACAGGCAACAAAATTCCAATCATCGCGTATCCCTTTTTTTTGCAATGATAATAAAATTTCTCGCACTTACTCGTAAATAAAATTTAATTTCAATTTTATGTGTTTGTTATGTTCTCCCCATTTTATTCAATTACGAACATAAAAACTTTTTATTCCAAAATTACATTTTGAAATTTTCGTTAAGCTTAAATATGGCCGTTGACAAGAAATTTCAATTCCCGCACTCCATTTTTTCAATTTAATTCTTTTATTCCTTTGACTCCTCTTTTAATAATGTAAACCGTATACCCTAATGTCTAATACCTATATATACTTACATATAAGGCAACGTGTAACAACAAACCCAAAACACAACTTTTGAAACAAAATATTTTTTTTTAAATTTCCATTGGTCATCAGAAAGAAAATCAATTTTCCAGCATTTGTTGCTACTACTGTGGTGGGTTTTAGGCGTTCAAAATGTTCATACAGATTTTTCCACAAACTGTTGTTGTAAATGAAACCCAAAAGATATCAATTTATAAGACGAGCGAAATATAAACGGAAATTATAATAAAAATAATAATAAATTGGTTTCTTCTTACACTTTTTTACATTTATATTTTTAAGGATTTTCTCCTCGTGTCCTTTTGCATACCAAAATAAACAAACAACTCACAGCCAAATATACGAAAAACCAACGAAACCGAACCAAAAAACTATATTTTTCATTATGATGATTATCACGAGTAAGGATATCATGTTCCTTTTACTTAAACACTTGGATACACGATTCGATACCGATTTGTTAAACCGTACATGAGTATATTCGCTACCTCTAGCTAAACAGGTACGTTTATGCGACTTCGAGCGATTAGATCGAAATCAAACTGTAGTGTGGATGGCATAAAGATAAACCAAACCAAAAAAGGTTTAATACAGCCGCACGCAGCCATTAATTTTCTTAAACCACGCAAACCGACGAATATATTTTTTGTAAAAAAATTTCCATTTTCATGTGATAAATGGGAAAATTGAATTTCAGTTTTTTGTATTACTTTTCCCTTTTAGATAACATTATCTATAGAACAGAATTTATATGATACGAGCTATATGGAATTTTATATCTTAACTTGGGTTTTCTTTTGTACTGTTCTTATGCTTGTATTTGGTTAAGAATTCTTTGTTTTGTACGTTAGAACAATAGATAAATAAATCTGCATAGAATAATAGAAGAAATCATAAATTAATTTAGATCTCTTTTATAGACGGGTGCAGAGAGTTGGTAGTCGTGGCAATGGTGGCAAAAATGAATTGTTGCAAAAAGGAAAATTATTTCTCCTGTGGTCTTAACAATATTTTATGTATAAGCCTTCAGGTACAATATTAATTTACATATTTTTGAAAGGTTGTGGCAAATGAGTTTTTCAAAAATGTTCGTTGTAGTGTGAGAGGTATACCGAAGAAATGTAATTCTTATTGTTTCGCTTGAAAGGTTAAATTATATAACAAACAACTTTTGTGTAAAAATTTTTGAATTTCATAAAATTTTTAATTCAAATTCATTAACACGACATTCTTGAATAATGTAAACAGCTCATCAAAAAATTCCAGACACTTGAATTATTAATGCATGAAAACGAGAGACTCCACGTTGCAAACTTTATCAATAATTATTTCGATGCGGCGGGAATTGATCGAATTGTTTGGCTCGCTCGCAGTCCTGTCCTTAATCCCACTGAGCACGTGTAGGATATGCTGGGGCGCCGTTTAAAGCAAATGAAAGTTGTGCTAGATGTGATCAAAGCTCGCCGAGGAAATACTCGATATTAGACTACCGACCGCTTAGAATGATTATTGATTTTTATTTAAATAAAGATGAAAATTAATCAATATCCGCTTTTCGGTAATTTTGTTATTTCATTTGTTTTGATCCTGTGGTTACTTTTATTAAACAAAAACTTGTTCTGTTAACGCCTTTTGGTGCATATTATTTCATACAACCATAACTCGAATAATGTGAATAGTTACCGTAAACACAAAAATTTATTGATAAAATGTAGTGTCCGGAATTTTTTTGACGATTCCTAAAATTTAGGATTTGCACTATCCTAAAAGTATATGTTAATAAATCAAATAAATTTTTTAACTGATTGGCTTCCATTTCCGATTTGCTACAATATAGTTACTACTAAAAAGAAGGGTACGTAATCCAGAATATTATCAAACTCATTTTTACCGATGTTGCTTAATTAAAGCGCGAGTTTTCCGTAAGAGTGTATTCCAGAGAGGACAACAAGATTGAAAATATAAGATTTTTGGTGAAAATCAACTAACCGAAATTTACGGTATACGTGGAAGATTTTCGATTTTAAGCAAATCTTTGAAAAAATATAATTTTTAGTGTAAGTTTGCGTTGCAAATACCCTCCAAATGACGAGAAGAAGAGCGACGATGAGAAGAGCGAGAATATGCTTGAACATTCTGAAAGAATTGGACAAATATTACTCAATGATGTTTTCTCAGTCAGTAAAGGTACTAAGGGAGCCAAACTTATTAAAAGCTCAAATTCCAAGGTAAGGTTAAAAGCATTCCAAGAAGGAACGCAGGAACCAAAATGAGGAGTTATTTTTCAAAAGGACTTATTTCCAATTTTGGCCAAAAGTGATATTATTTCAGATTTCAGTTCAGCAGCTTAAAATTATTGTGGATGTTATTGTGTCTTTTGTAGAGATGACATTCAAAATTTGAAAATTTAGCCAATTCCATAGCGAAAGCAAGTGAGTAACAAAAATAATTACACTCGACTTGATTTAACCTGTGATTTTTTCAATTTAACTAAACATTCAAATGATCGAAGCAATTCAGCTGATCAAACAATAGAAACCAATTACAACCAAAAACTCTATTCATATAGTCTGAGTCAACTGTACGGGTCTCCCAGAATTAGACGATCAAACGAAGCAGGGTGATAGAGGAGCTCATTTCCAACAAAAAACAACCAAGCAAATTTTTATCGAATTGTTGATGGTGCAAAAGTTACACCACTATTAGTGTCTTTTAGAAAAATCGCATGCACCCCCACCAAAAAATTAATTAAACAAAACAAGAATTCTTCTTTTAACTTTCTTTATTAATACGATCTAGAAGAGTGTGCCTTTCCAATAACATCATGTTTGTATCTTCTGTCAAATAAAACACAATGGGTTTGTAAAGTCTCTTTGTTTCTCAGAAAATTTTTGTTGATGTTTAAGTGACGCTAGCGGCAAAATAATGTTCTAGAGAAAGTTGACGCACTATCAGAAAAATATGCAACACTAACGCATATTTTAAAATGGTATCACACACTGGGCGATTCACAACAGAATGTTTTTTATCAAGTTTTTTCACAAAGTAAGTCTTGTTTATTAAAAAATGCACTGAACAAAATTTCAATTTCTAATTGATGCTTTGTCAGAAATAAAACAAGATGAAAAAAATAATTTTTTTATTAATTTTTAATATAATAATAATTTTAATTATAATAAGTGTTCGAAGTGTCCACCATTTGGCAAAATACATAATCGGCACCGCCGTATAAAATTTTGCTTAATCCGTCGAAATGCACGAAAAACTCTAAAGTCTAAACTACTTGTGCATAGTGAAGGGGGGCTCCATCATGCTGCAGCCACATATATCCACGTGTTTGTAGAGAAACGTCATCAAGTAATTCATCCAAGTCATTTTGTAGGAAACTTAAATAGCCTATCTCGTTGATCCGACTTCGGAGTACAAACGAGCCAATCAATTTTCCATTGATAATTGCCGCCACATGTTCACTCCAAATTGGTGTTGAAAACGACTACTTTTTTGAATTTACGTGGGCCCAATAGTTCAAATCATGGATATTGAATATCCCCCCTCTTTTAAAACATGTTTCGTAACTCCATAAAATGTTGTTAAATACTGTGAATTTTCTGGCATGGACGCAGCATTTCTTGACAAAATTGCACTCTTTTTTGATGGTCAGCAGGTAAAAGGTCTTGTACATGTCGCACATGGTAAGGGTGCAACTTATTTCTTTTTAAAATACGATGCAACGTGGGCCGTCGCACTCCCAAACGTCTTCATAAACAACGAACACTTATAGATGGGTCGTCTGTCACCAAATCAATTACTCTATCTTTGTCTATATCAAGTTGACCAGCTGTTTCATATCTTCTCGTACGACCAGGAACTTCGCCTTCACTGTGAATTTGATGTACGTTTTGAAATACTCTGTAACCGGGAAAGCGTTCCCCTTTTGGGTATCGTCTCCGGTATTCTCTTGCTGCTGCTCGGGCGTTGCCATTACATAAGCCATAAATGAAATGCATTTCTGCATATTCGCAGATTTATTTATAAACGTTCGAGTATGCATGTATGGAACTACTAACATGAATTAAAAAATGATTTTCTTTTTATACCACTAATTTTGTTTGATTCGAGCTACTAGATATACTTAAAAAAATTGTTATACTTTAGTTTACTGTACTGTTTACTTTAGTGTTCATCATTTTGTTTTATTTCTGACAAAGTATCGATTTTTCACTAAGAGCATTTTTTAAAAAACACGACTTACATTACACGACTACCATTTTAAAATCTGCATTAGTGTCGCATATTTGTCTGATAATAGGTCAACTTTCTGTAGTACATTATTTTCCCGCTGGCATCACTTTAACACCAATAAAAAATTTTGAGAAATACATAACCATTGCTTTTATTTGACAGAAGATAATACGGCTTATAAAAATGATTTTATTAAAACATACTCTTCTAGATCGTATTAAAAATGAAACAAATCTTGGTTTTTTCTAAATAAATTTTTTTGGTTGATGCGCTTGCGATTTCACTAAAAAACACTAAAAGTGGAATAACTTTTGCACCATCAACAATTCGAAAAAACTTTACTTGGTTGTTTTTGTTGGAAAAGAGGTCCCCTATCACCCTGTTTCATTTGATAGACCAATTCTAGGACACCCTATATATAAGAGCCATAAGATTCCGGGAGGGGGGCATTCTGTTCTTTCTTATAAGAATCAGTGCAAATGCATTTTTGTAAATGAAAAATTAAACGCGCCAATTCTAATAATTATTTCAATAAACAGATTTATTTATCTGTGTATGTAGAGAAAATTAGAAGCAAGTATAAAGTATAATAGTTAAAAACTTTCAAAAAGTATTCACCACAGTACGTAAATATTCGTCAAAAAAATTGCTTGTATCAATAATTCACCAGATTTTAAATCCTATATCAATTTTAAGTTTAACCAACAACAACAATTTGTTTTTTCTTTTTCATATAAAATTTTTATTTTAGACGAAAAAATTGCAGCATATACGAGTATATACGAGTAGGCATACCATGTATAAGCAAAACCGCACATTACAAAAATTATTTAACTTATAAGCTTTCTGCATCTACTAAGACCAATCAATAAATGTCTCCACATATAAATTTATAAAACCAAGAGAAAAATTTAATATACGCCGGGATCACACTCAAAAATATAATGGAAAAAAAACTTATGTTATTTAACTGTTACGAAAATAAAAATCGCCATTTTATGTCGATGAATCCGATCTTGAACTATAGATGGCAGTATAATGAAATAAATGATATGATTTTGTTTGTATATACTCTTTTTTTCGTGAAACATCCATCGCGGCGAAAAAGTAGCAAATTGTAAGAAAATATAAATAAAAAATTATATTACAGGGTCTATAACTGTTTACGAACATTATTGCCATTGCTACTGTTCAGAACAGAAACTGGTGACATAAATTTAAAAACGTATCAAGCAATATGCCATAGTCATGTAAAAGTGTCCATTACAAATTTTACTTATTTTGAATTTAATTTTCATTCAAAAATTTTAATTTTAAATTTATTTTGTTAGATTAGCGAATTTTTACCCCAATTTCGTTAGTTATGTCATTTGTCGTTTCTAGCGACTCATTTACTGTGAAACCAGTCGGCTGTCTTGCCAAAATATTTAATATGTTCATTATTGTAGTCACTTAAAACGGCTAACGGAGTATTTTATATTTTTTCTAGTCTCCTCAAAATTCCACATTGTTATAGTCACTGGGAACGAGAATCATCTTAGCATAATGGGAGTGTTAACTATGTAACAATTTTTGCGATTCTTGAGAACTCTTGTGTCTGTCTAATTTTCTTATAAAGGTTGTTGTTTAGATTGCTAATAAAACTTATGGTTTATTCATTACTAGGTAATCTTGGATTTATGCACAACTTAGGGGAAATCAAGCAAACCTTCACAAACATATAGTTCAGTTAGTTATATAGAAAAAAAAATTAAATTTCCTCTTTAATTTATTTCCATTAATTAAATATTACATGATATTCGCTGATTTCCAAATATATGCTTTTTGAATATGTTCTTAAACATTAATTTAAAAATTGGTTATTTTACATTGATTCTTATGGGAACATAGTAAAAATTTCCCCTAAACAAAGAGCACCTTTTAATATTACTGCTCTTTAAATCTTAGATGGCTCTGATATATTTTGTCATATAATACACCGGTACTTTGTCAGTGTGTGCATATTGTGTGCATGCGAATGTGATATAAAATAATTTAATAATGCAAAATTTTCAACGAAACAGTTTGAAATAGTTCAACCATAGACTTCAAAAAACTTGCCAAATCAATCAACTAGCACTTCATTTCGATTCAGCAAAATTTAAAAGAGTGTTTTCATGAACATGTTCAATCCTTATAAATAATTCGAGATTCTGTTGCTCCGGTTAATCCAAAATTGCATGTATATCCTAAACTTGTATTAACAATTTCAACTATAAATCATTGTAATCGTAATCTTTAAGCTAGACACTGATGCTTAGTGAAGAAAAACTATATCAACGAAGACAGTTTATGATACCCAAATACATACTAAGTGTCGTATGACAGATATAACTAGTGAAATTATCAGTACATTAGCCGCCTGCAAATAACGCCGCCGGAAAAGTTTCCAATTTCGGAGTTGGAATATTTTTCTTCTTAATGATAATTTTCGCACAATTAATCTCTCAAGAAATATTTATAATTAGTAGATAGTTCCGAAGAAATCTTCCTGTGATATTAAGAAGTACGGAATTCTCTCTTCCAATTATTTGTGAAATATTAGATCAACTAGGAAATTCATCTTATATGTTATATATTATGTTTCTAATTGATCCGTGATAAATTTATTTGATTTTGTTTTAATTGTTGTGATCAGTGCATCCAATCACAATTATGTTAGAACTTGAGAGCGATTACGCAGTAAAATAGAAACACTTATTATTTATTTACAGAACACGTTTTATTACATCTTCTAGTGGACAAAGAAAAAGAAAAGAAAACAACATGACAGATGCTACAATATGAAGACTAAGCTATACTTTTAAAACAAACAAAATTCAACTTAAATAAAGGCTATGTTATACTACAATAATTCATACTTGTAATTATATAAAATAAATACTAACTTAGATTAATATTTCAACACTCCTCCTTAATCTAAAATTGTCTTACTTCTTAATTTCCGCAATTGATCTTTAGCCAGTCCTTTGGTCAATAGATCAGCAACCATGTGCTCTGTTGGACAAAATCGGCAAACGACTTCCTTATTATATTAAATAGGTTTTCTCTTATACTAATATTCATACGGAGTTTTGTCTACATTTTTCCACGGAAGCCGGTTTTGTAAAAAATTTGCTGTCATAACTGCTTCACCCCAGAATCTTGTTTCCATATTTGCGTCTAATAAAATACACCTAGTCATTTCGATCAATGTGCGATTCTCCTTCTTCGCTACCCCATTTTGTTGAGGTGAATATGGATCAGTTCGTTGAATTATAATGCCTTCTTTATTAAAATAATCAATAACAGCATTACTCATGTATTTGCCATCTCTGTCACTTCTGACCTCATTTATCTTTTTTACCAAACTGATTCTGGACTGATTGATAAAACTGCTTGAATTTGTGAAATGCTTCAGACTTTTCCGACAACAGATTAACGGTTGTGTATCTTGAAAAATCATCGATAAATGTGCGTACATATCGCTTACCCGCAGGTGTGGACGATTGCATAGGTATTCATATGTCGGTATGGATAAGATCAAGAATGTCTTTTGATCTCGAATTTGATTGCTTTGGGAATGGTACACGTGCCAATTTACCCTCAACACAAACTAAACATTCATGAATACATTCTGGATTACATTGTGAAATTGACATACCTTCAACAAGCCCACTTGTTGGAATCTTTTTTACCACCTCAATGTCTCGATGTCCTAATACACGGTGCCATTGATGTACAGACAATTTTTTTATTCTCAATAAAATGTGTCATATTGTTCAGTGTTCTCATAATATACAAATTGTACATAGTGTACAAATTTGTTGCAATCCTACGTATTCTATTTGGTGACCATATTTCACAACTACTGCCAGGGAAATCAACTTTAAACCCTGTTTCCGTTATACAGAAATTAAATTGTTTTCTATTGATGGTACATACAAAACGTTTTCGATCATAATCTATGTTGATTTACCGTTGTTATTTATAAAACTACCAGAAATTTTTCCTTTACCGATTGCTTGCACTTCATCTCCATTTGCAACAAACAATATGGCAGGTAGCACCGGAATCTAGAATCCACCCATCATTTTTACCAACCAAAAACAAATATTCGTTACATTTATCTTTCTTTTCAACTATATTTGCGTTATGGCCATTTCTATTCGATTTATTATTCTTTTTTGATTCAAGGAACTTTCTACAATTTCGTTTAAAATGTCCAACACCACCGCAACAATGACATTTCAATTTCACACTGCCTCTATTTGTATTTGAAAAATTTAGACGTTGAATATAATTATATGAATAACTTTTAATACAGAACCTTCTTTATTCGTACCACTATCACACTCATTCCGTCTCCTGTATTCTTCAATGATTGTTGATTGAACATAATAGGTTGATAAAGCTTCTTCGTTTTTACCTTCCATCGCGATTATTAATGAAAGAAATTGTTGAAACAATTCATTCATATTTTTGATATGAGCCTCAATATCACCATCCTCACCGACTTTTTGCACTATAATTTGGCGAAGTAAACGTATTCGACTGTCTGTTTTATCCGTCAATAGTGTGAAAGAAAATTTTGCATTGCCTAATGAGACAGCCATTTTTAATTTTGATATCCGAAAAAACAAACCAACTTATGGTGGTAGATGCTCGATCGGCTGTGCAATTGCAAAAATAAATAAACATTTTCTGAAAAATATAATTTGAAATTCAAATTTCCTTGGTAAAATTGATAGTATCGAGGATATCGTCTAGCAAATTGCTTGCTTGCGGTGTTGTGCGAAATAATAAACAAGTGTTTTAATGTGTTTATTAAGTGTTAATGTGTTTCGCCAAGTACCAACGGCGCATAGTGTTAAAAGTAAACAAAATCAAAGAGATTCATCTTATTTTACCACGATCGATTTAGAACAAGAGTAGCATCAAGTTCCACTATTTATATTATTTATTTATTTATAAATGGTGCCTACTAGTGACTACAATCGGCACAACAAAACAATTGGTAAAAAAAAAATATCAGCTCGGCTACAAAAGATTATATAAAGCTTTTTTGAATGAATTTCTCGACAAGTGATAATCGAAAGCTCCGTAGATCGCGTTGAACGACCGCGATACCCTCGGAATTGGATCAGAAAAACCGTAGTTCGTTACCGCTCGATCGATGAATAAAGCTCCATCGCGTTGACGCATTCGACGTTCGGGAGCGTACAAGTTGATACGTGCTAGTAACTCGATACAATTCACACGGGAATTGATGATATCACGCACAAACAGCGCGGAAGCTACGTCTCGGCGATTGTCTAGACGTTACAGTTTCAAAAGATTGCATCGATTCTGATAAGGCGGAAGAACGTAGTCCATGGCACGACTGGATGGTAAACGTCGTAAAGCGAACAGAATAAACTGTTTCTGGATACTCTCAATCCTCTCAGAATGACAGTGGTAGGAGGATAACCAAACAGGAGATGCATACTCCAAAATGGACCGAACAAAGCATTCGTATAATGATGTCAAAGTTAACGGGTCACGAAAGTCCTTGCAGTTTCGTTTAATGAAGCCAAACATAATGCATGACTTTGAAATAATAGCAAGCATTAACATGTCTGGTAAATGTAGCATCATATTCAAAGATCACACCAAGATCCGAAATGAACTCAACCCGATCAATGGTTTCGTTGTACAGTTGATATTGATAAAAAACTGGCGAGCGGATACGGAAGAAAGAAATAGTTTTGCAATTACTCACGTTTAAAGCCAGTAAATTGTTAATTGAGCAGCCGCAAAAACGGTTTAGGTCGTCTTGTAACATTTCACAGTCTAACACGCTAGAGACCCGGGCGAAAATCTTTATGTCATCTGCGAAGAGGAGGCAATTGGCAAACTAAAACATTTTACAACGTCGTTAATAAATAATGAAAATAACAGTGGGCCGATATGGCTACCTTGAGGCACGCCGGATGGCGGCCGAAATAATGGGGAGAAAGAATCCAGAATCCTAACAGATTGCCAACGATCTGAAAGATAAGAACGCAACCAGTCGATGGGAATGAAATCACAGTCGAGACTCTCCAACTTGCTAATAAGTATGGAGTGATCAATCACATCGAAAGCCTTTGCAAAGTCTGTGTAGACAACGGCGAGCTGCTGCTTGGAGTTTAGGCTGTCAAATAGATGACTACAAAATGAGGACAAGTTAGACAAGGTAGACCTATTGACAAGTGTAATACTCTGTGAACCATGAACTCAAACAGTTTGGGTAAGACAGAGCGAATGGCGATCCCACGATAGTTACTTACCTCACTTCTATTACCCGCCTTGAAAATTGGTTGAACGCATGATATTATCCAGAGATCTGGAAAAATACCACGACGAGGGCTTTCGTTAAACATTAAGATAACTGCAAGGGCCAGTCTTACGGCACAACGTTTGAATAGGATCGGTGGAAGATCGTCATAACCCGCTCCCTTGCTAACGTCGAGAAGGAGCGTTGATCCAGAACCTCCTGTTTGGTAAGTTTGAAATGATCGAGTACAATGAAAGTGGAAGTAGTAGGAGAACCGGTGTCTCTTGACCGAAGTGGCTTGTAAACCGATGCAAAGAATTTGGCAAACAAATTGCAAATGTCGGATGGCTGACTAGCGGTGGAGGTCTGGTAAGACATATTCGACGGAAAACCAGATACATTTTTCTTGCTTTTAATGAAGTTCCAAAATTTTTTAGGATTGGATGTCAAACTTGCTCGATTTGCACTACGTAATTATTGAAATGGAACCAATTAAGGGTCTTAAATTCATTGCGGGCATTAACGAAATCAGGATAGTATTCTTAGCCATAAAGCCTGTAAAGGGAATTAAACTTGTTGCGTCGTTTCTCGAGCAGCATCAACTCGGTATTATAACAAGGCTCCCGAAAGCCGGATTTATTATTGATAACCTGCGGATCGTGTCTCTCGATACCACTCCCGAGAAGCTCGTTGAATCTGTGCACCGTGTCATTCAAATCCGCACCGCGCTGTAAAAAGTCCCAATCGGTAGTGCTGAGAAATTCATTCAAGGATGCGTAGTCGGCCATTCTAAAATTAAAGTGAAAATCGTTGGAAAAATAATTAGTTCTACATTTAGTATAAAAAATATTTATCGTAATTGAAGTTCAAGCACGGAGCAACATCGGCATGCAAGATGTCGTTGGCAAATAGCAGGTCCAGGAATTTCGCTCGACTGTTGCTGAAGCGGTTAAGCTGCGTTGTGGATATGGTAGCGAAATAATCGATGATAGTCAATGCTTTTTCGTCGGTTGAGGATGAAGAGAACACACCGTCTACATCGTTCCAAGATATACCGGGTAAGTTAAAGTCACCCACGATGATAATTTGATCACAAGGGTGAACTGAAGGTATAACTGCTGAGTCGATGTAGTTGATAAACGTGTTGTAGACATGCCGGTCGGATCCGTACGGAATATAAACGGCGACGACGACAATTGTAAGCGAGGTATTGTAAGCTAGTCTGATGCGAACGGCGATGACATCAAGGCAGGGATGGCAGACGATCACTTCATTGGAGACTGAATTCTTTACAGCAATTAAAACACCACCGCCTCTACAACTGGTGTCGAAATCGTATCTGTCCTTTCTATGAACGACATAGTCTGATGGAAAGTACTCTTCGGATAACATATTGATCGTAAGCCAGGTCTCGCTGATTACTATAACATCAAAATCAATGAGCGGAATTCCTAAGCGGAAATCCCTGATTTTACTGCGGATACTGGAGACATTGTGATAGTAGATAGAAGTCAAGGCGTTGGTGGTATTGGATGAAGCGACGGTCGTCGATAAATTAAACTGGCTGGTTAACGCAGTAGTTACTTCGGCTGTTGAAACGTGGCCACGGTCCGGTTTTTGATATGCGTGGATAATTTGTAAATGGGCGGATTAAAGCACCAGCTGGCGCCAAACGTCAGAATTGTTAAGTATGTTAGAATCAGCCTCCTTCAAACCAATTTTAAATGAGACGAACGTTAGTGAGCTGTCCAAAACGCGGTCTTTGTGTAATAATAGCCTACAATTTACGTCACCTGGCGAACAATTTTGAAGTTTATCGCAGACATAGCTAACGATCTGACCGGTTGAGACGGATGGATCGATACGACTGATATATAAATATTTTTTGACAGACAGTTTTGATGGACTTAATGGGAGGCCCCGATCCTACAATAGCTTACGGCGACGTCGATACTTCATGGATATTGGAGGCTTGACACTTTTTGCAGATGTTATCGGGTTGGAATTATCATCAGCGAGTTTGTTAGTCAATGCGTTGATTAATTTACGGTTTTCAGCCACCTCCGATTCAATTTTCCTTAAGTCCAAATTGTCAGCGGCTTTGTCCACTATCACGTCAATTTTCCTCGTAATCATGGACAATATTGTTTGTGATCAATGATATACAGCAGTTGCCAAAAAAGCAAATGCTGGTGTAATTTTTAATTGAGTTTATCGCGGCACGTTCAAGCCCACTACAATCGTAACAAAATTGGCAATCGCAGAGATTACATGAAACGATGTCCGTAAAAGTAGCGGAAATTTTTTTTGCACGAGTTGCAAGACATTGTAATTGAATGTCAGCAAAAAATCACAGCTTGACACAGATTGTTCGAATTACTACAAATTGCGTAAAATTATCACGGTTTGCAGTTATTAATGTTTAAATTAGCACAATTACGAACAAATTAAATTATGTTATTGTAGAACAATGGTTCATTCAGAACAGCAGCTTGCTGCCAAATTGCACAACACAAAACCAAAATTTTGTTTTTATTTTAATTTCTATCCTTTTTTATAATTAAAACTGGAATGACACTATTATTTATAATATCACAGATTAATTATTTACACAAGTTAACTTAAATATCACTTTTTTATTATATTACTTTCGAAAGATAAACAAACAACTGCGTTCAGCCGCCATACAGCTCATAATCAATTTATCAGGATGCTCTGTGGGTTGAAAAGTGCACCCGAAACGTTATGAACGTAGTGTTGAGTGGACTGAACGAGTTAGAATGTTTTGTGTATTTTGATGACATTATTATCATAACAATATGACATAATTTACAAGATCATATGAATAAATTGTCATCGGTGAAATGCCAGATTTTGTGAAAATAAATAATTTATCTCGGACATATAATCACGACTGATGGTATTAAACTTGTTCGAAAAATCTGATTCCTATAGAACTATCCAGTTTAAACCGAACTTTAACCAAATTATTAAAGGAGAATTAACCATTTATTTGGAACGTATTCTGTGATGAAGAGTTTCTATAATTAGAATTTAAAAAAATAAATACCCCCGATTTTACAATATCCTATTTACTGTTACGTCTGACGGTAGTGACTACCTAAGCTAGTGATCTATCTAGCTTAACTATATAAAAATAGAATTTGCTTAAGTTATAAATATTAAATTATATTTTATTAAAATAATTATTTCCGATATACGGAAAACACTTTGTACCTCTACTAATGGGATTGCAAAAGAAAAGGCGACCAAAAAGATTTGTATTGCAGTTTTGATTGTACGTGTGCAACAATTAATTTTTGTGATTTGAATAATTTCTATAAAACATTAAACGTTCAAAATTTCTCATTTATTTGGATAAAATTATTATTTATCTGGATAATAATTAAACCTTTAAAAACAAAAAAAATCATCAAAATACGTCAATAATTTTTTCAATCCCGACATCTAAACTGTGTACCCTACTTGACCCTGTATGATGTTATGTTGAAATTCACATTCAACTATGGTTCATCATTCTCGTGATGTAATATTGGTGTCCGGACATATTTCAGACTAACTATTCTGCGTGGTTTATTCTCAACATGTGTGACCCCATTAATAAATTTGTTCAAATTTAGCATTTGGTCAAACAGACAGAGAAAGGTAAACAGACATAAATCCAGCCTTGAACTGAACTGTATAAAGAGCCGAATACAAAAACACGACATTTCGACATAGGGCCGATTTTTCCATTACAGAAATTTCCAGTGAAAACTTAAAGGTGGCAACTCTACCTTTATTAGATCGGCGCCTCATGCGTTACTAACACTGCTGTGCGTTGTTTTGCATTTTTCAATTGTGTAGGCGATTTTTAAAAAGTGGCGAATAACATGTGAGAAATTTGAGTTTTATTCTTTATAACGAAGCTTAAAATAATTTAATCACCATCATCACCATTATATCCTTGTACTTTAATTTAGGGATAATAGAACAGCAACGAAAATTTCTATTTTCAATGAGATTAGTTTCCAATATTCAACTTGGAACGAGATAATTTGTAGATTCTAAATGTATTTATCGTGCAAATGAAAAATCTACTTTGCTACTTAATAGAAATTTACTAGTGCAGATATAGACAACTTAATTAATTTTGTTTTGAAGTGTCTGCTTGAGATCTGTAAATAATTATCGCTCTATATTATAGAACAGGGTAACAGATAATAAATTTGTAGGTGTTGAATGACTTTCGAAATTAATTAAATTTGCTTGTTTTGTACAATTATAGGCCACGAAATGTTTTTATATTTCTCCCCTCATACATTTTGGGGAATCGCGTGCACAAACCCCTTAAGACATAATACCTATCGCTTTTTAATGCATTTATAATACCTCATTGTACATAAAGTGTAAAGAATGTAATATGTTGAAAAAAGCACCCTTTTTATGTTCCATTTAACAAATAGGAAGTGACCAGCTGTTTATGTATATATGTGGCGCGTTTTTAAAACAGTAATACAATGTATTGTATTTCAATATCGATATTAATAAACATAATTTTAAATATAAAATAAGAAACCGAATCCGAAATAATCACTTTATAAATGGAAAAACTACTTTACTCAATATTTATTTGTTATACATACTACTATACATCGCCCACCACCCCATCGAATAGAGTACAACACAATTTTGCCGCAAATGGAAAGATCCTCTCGCTTTCCAATTTTGGTATGTTGTATACGTGTGTGCTGTTATTATTCACAATACTATCACACACACACAGACACAGGGTAAAATGTTGAATGGTTGTTAGATCGATAATATGATAAACAATTTAAATAAATAAAATAATAAAACTTTTCAAATTTAGAAATAAGGCTCCAGAAATGGTTAAATAACACAAAAAGTGGAAGGAGAGTTTGTTACGCAATCGAGAATAAAATAAAAATTAAATTGAGTTTGTTATAAAAAATGAAAAATAAAAAGTTTGATAAGAAATTGAAATTGGCTCAACTTTTTCCAATTATTGTATTATAGACCTTTTGTCAAATTTTTATTGATATTGCATGCGATATATTCATTTCTTAATTAAGTTTATATAGTACATAGTGGATTTATAAAGAGACTGAAAAGTATATCAACATAAAAATAAGAATTTTACTCCATTTGACTAAATAAGATGTTTTTATATAATTCAAGTTGATTGAATTGAAAAGTTAAGGGTGTTATCTGTATCTGGTCTATTATTGTAAACAACTTTATAACCGAACCAAGGATAATTTGAATGATTAATTGGGGAGTGCAGCCAAACCTAAATTAAAATCCGGTTGATGTCATGTTCTTCCGCTCGTTGTTTTACTTATAACAATTTACTCCAATTCTGCCAACACATATTCAACCAAATAAAACCATTCGAATCCTAGACATTACAAAAAGTACGAAAGCGGTAAAAAACAAAAACAAACTGCCTATATATTTATTGCACTAACATTCTCGTAAAGGTTACAAAATTGCGTATAGGTTACAAAACTTTAATCGACCATTTTTCGACAATTAATTGTCACCGCGTTACACTATTCCAAATTTTGGATTATAGGGTATACTTTGGATTATAGGGCAAATTTTGACTTACTCGCCCGCTAAACAATGTGAACCGTTTACGAACCACAAACACGATTACACTTCATAGAATAGTCCGCAAACGAATCGGTTTTGCAGCTCAAAAATGAACCGTTTACGGTGTTCCTATCCCAAGATAATTAGAGTTTTATACGAAGTATTCGTTCGCATATTGTTCACTTTTAATGATACGCAAACGTAACACTTTTGCGATTCACTAACGTAACACTTTTACATATGATTTTCAATAATTTTGTTGAAGTTTAAAATAATGTTGGAAATAGAAGCGCAAAATTAAATTTATAAATTATATTATTTTATTTTTATAATTACTATTATTCATACAATAAAAATAAAATTCCATAAATCATTGTGCTACGTCGTTCTCAAAACAAATCTAGTGATGTTTCGATATTCCTTTTTTGACTATTCGGCTTGGATTTTAGTTGATTTTCAGACATATTTTATTAAATTTTCTATTTATTTTATAATTTGGTCGCTTTTTATCTTCAACAATAGAAATAGAAATTATATTAAATTAACTATAAAGTTAATAACATAAATACAATATATCACGTCTTCGCTCGAGTCAAGAACATTAAATGACTTAGTTTATCGAATATTTATTTTATTCCTTTAAAATTGGAGAAAGCAAAAAAATAATTCGTTAATAGTTCGTATACGCACCATATTTTTCGAATTCGATATTTTGTTTAGAGGGCGATGCCGAATTAATGTCAAACCTCAAGTATTCGTTTTTCTGTTTAATAATTTCAACTTTTATCTGATAACCACAATTATGCGTGCATTTGGTGCATAGGACAAACTGAGACAAAAGTGGGAACCAGTCAGGAATAAAAACGTAACTTAATAAAAAAATAAGAATGCGATAAATGACATGTCAGTGTTATTACCCTGCCAAACTTAATTTTTACCTAAGAAATTCAACGAACCTTCGTTAAATTTTAGCTGTCACTTAAAATACAGTGTGTGCATTTCCTCGCCCAAAAATAAGAAAAACTTAAAAAATGGTACCGAATATCTGATTTTTTATTAAATAAAATGGCGGAAATTGTTTTAATTGTATAATTAATTAATAAATTAATATATAAAGGTAGGTGGTCGCCCAAACAGACCAAGATATTTTCAGTGTCCTGCATCAAAACCTGCATCAAAATTGTCAGAAAAATGTGTTCTCTCTCGATGCCAATTCTCGTGAAATTCCCCTTCAGGGATGCTAATTCAGGAGCACAAATTGTAAATCCTATAAGTGCTTTCCAGTTTACCAACTGTTATTTAACCCCTAGTGAAATGGTTCTTGCCAATTAAAATTATTGATAATTAATTGACAAATTGACATATAAAAAGTTTTTAGGTTATGATTCACCCAGGATATGAAATATTTTGAGGACTCTGGTTAACCATTTCAAACACAAATATCAGTGTACTATAAATATGCGGTTGATGAACTGTGGAAGTTGTGGTGTTCTCAGTTCCTTAGAAAAATCTTAATAAAACATACAACCTCATTAAACATTCACCTGTCAAATGATGCTGCTAGCGCATCAGCCCTTGTATAAAATTTGTAAAACTGAATTATTTGCATTAAATATTAATACTACCTACGATGGGTTGTGTTGAAGTTATTTTATAGGGATTTCATTCGGGGATTAGGATTACATGAAATTTAAAAAAATGTTTTGTTGTCTTAATTTTCTAAACTTTGGCTCGAAACGGGTTTTAGCCACAGCACCAAAAATTATTCTGTTTTTAAATTTGTTATCTATCATGGTAGTTAATATTTTCAGTCTCAAAAAACTCGTAATTTTTCTTGTAACTCCTTAATTTTTTTCTGTCATGATAGTAAAATTTTCTAAGTTACTATTGATCTTTACAGTTATCGGCAGGCAGAGAAAATAAATAAAATGGGAGCTCAATAGGCTTTCTATGTAATTTCTTTCAATATTCCATCATCGCACATTACGATTCCAGTATTACCTTAAAAAAATAAATTACATGATAACAAATAAAGCAAATAAAACTTAAGTAAAATGACTTAGGGTTTAGTCTTGCAATAAGTGCATAAATAAGTGGTTCAACTGATTGTTTCAGTTTGGGGGGGTATTCAGCTAGATATTTACGACCTACCGTAAACGAAGTCCTTCGTTGTGTTTTTAATGTTATATGTGTGCACCTGTACAGCACATTGTCCCCGAAACCAAAGCATTAAAGATGTTAGAGTTTTCATTGCAATGATTGACTCCGATTAAAATATGGTAATACACACATTTTCATTTAGGATTAAATTTGTTGCCAGGGAAATGTTAACTTCTCTTTTTGGTACGGTTTAGTTTCAACACTTGGTTCCCTTTTATCTGATATTATCTCTTAGATGCATTTAATATTCCAGAGCCGCCCATTACAAAGCTTTATATGTAAAAGTAGTTACTGGCACTAGCGTTTGTTTAATATCATTCATTACAAGATTCATTAAGTCGGTTTTAACTTCGGTCTGTACGACCAAGTTTTAAAAATTACGATAAAAATGATGAATAATTACCCTGGTCTAAAGCTAGTTTCTTGACGTTTATAAGGTCCTTGATCCCAAAAATGCAAAAAATTGTCCCTCCGTTTGAATATCTGGATGTCGTTTTGTCTGGGCGTCTGTACCGATGATAGCTCAAAAACGGTTAATGCAATTAAATGTTTTTTCGCCATTTTATAATTCCGAAAACCTCTCGCGGTTTCTACAACAATAGGGTCAAGTACCTCCCATCGAGCGTCTACTACATCGTTTTAGAGGTCTTGAATTTGATAACCCATTAGTTACCTCCCATCGAGCGTCTACTACATCGTTTTAGAGGTCTTGAATTTGATAACCCATTAGTTACAACCCCAGACAATAGCACTTTAGTTTATAAATCCACCAGTTTGGATCTAGTAACAAATCATTAATTGATTTTGGAATACATACTTATCGAATAGCATTGACAAGGTTAGTATCCAAAATTGCAGTTGTAGCGCTAAGTTACAATTTTTATCATTCCCGTACATGATCACAGCTTTAGTTCACAATCCACCGTTTCGACACTGATAGCTAATTATTAAATTATTAGAGAATATATACGTGTTGTATGTCACTGCAACATAGTACTCAAAACTACCATTGTGGCGCTGGGTGTATTTGCATTTTCCTCATTCAAATATAATCATATGGTATATCGATTGAACGGTTTTGGAAAGAGCAACAATTTTGTTCTCATTGCTTTTGTTGATAAATACATCGTTTTGAACTTGTGATATTTATTTAATATTAACAAGCACATAATATATTTTACAACCAAATTATGATTTAAATGAAATAACATTTTGACATCCCCAACCCAAAAAAACAAAAACAAGTTTTTTTTGTAAGTCCTAGGCTCGATATTCATTATCTCCTGTTGCCATAAAACGCATTCATTTTTACATCGTTTTGAACTTGTGATATTTATTTAATATTAACAAGCACATAATATATTTTACAACCAAATTATGATTTAAATGAAATAACATTTTGACATCCCCAACCCAAAAAAACAAAAACAAGTTTTTTTTGTAAGTCCTAGGCTCGATATTCATTATCTCCTGTTGCCATAAAACGCATTCATTTTTCACAAAAAAAGCAAGAAAATTTTTGATTCTAGCTGTCAAACTGTTTCTATATATATTTCAATTGTTTATATAATGTTCTTAGTAGAGAGTTTATATTTAGTTTGTAATATTAAAATAATTAAAAAAGTAATTTTAAAGTAATTTATATTTAAATGCAAATCGCAAGAAATTAAAATTTCTTCAGTTCAAGACTACCTTTAGATAACATCATAAATACGTTTTTTGTTGATATTTTTTGGTGTTTAATTTAGTTTAATATAATTAAATTTAATTTGTTATTAGCTCTGGAACTGTTGTCGTCCAATAAATTATGCCATAAATTTAAGTTAGTTAGAAATTGATTTGAACTTCGTCTTCATATGACTATGTGAAATTTTATGTTTTTATTATTTGTTCTCGCAATGGTCTAGACTCTAGATGTTAAACGGGATTGCACAAATTTTATTGCATAATCCATACTGCAATATCCTCGTCTTCTTTGTTTATTTATTAGAAATAAGAATAAATTTTTATTATGACAAACATTTGCAGTATTTTGACGTACAAAACCAATTTTATATTTTTATTCGATTTTGTTGTTTAATCGTTTTGAGACCGACCAAATGGTACAGTGGTTAATGCTTTTGCGTTTGGATCAGGACAAGAGGTACCGGGTTCGAATCCCGATAGAGGCATGATGCGAAAAGAAATTTTCATCAACATATTACAATCTGTGATAAAAAGGAACACAACTACGACCCTCTATCGGTGTGCAAAACTCTTGGGCCGACCCATCTTCTATGTCCAGTACTATAGGCTGGCATGGAGCTATGCAATGCGGAGATGGTATCGTAAATCGGACCTATAACCGTACGTCTTCGATTTTTTTCATTACTGCGTAAGGTAGAACGGGAAAAACCACCGCGAAAGAGTTGAGAGTGCTTCGGTCCCGAACAGATTGCAGGGATTAAAAAATAATCGGTTTTGACACGAAATATAACAAAGTGAAATTAGATAAAATGATAATTTTTATCATTTTTGTCTGAGTGAACACGATCAATGAGTGTGTTTTATGCTTCTAACTGCATCAAAGCATAATTGTATTAAACAATTATAACTAAGCCAGCAAACTCCGCTCATCCAGTCGAGTTTCAGATTTTTACCAGTTCAAAGGCTAAGAAGCAGAGATAAAAAGCAACTAATATTGCCCACCGTAATTATGTCAACCACGGACATTCGCATGGCAATATTCATAACATTCGGTCATTATATTATATTCAGGATCTGAATCGATATTTACTCCAGATTCGCTCAAAAGAAATTTGGGATTGTAGCGTAAGCAAGTACATACACCACTTACAGTGATGCTTGCTTCAGTTGCAGCAGGCATTATCAAGAGACAGATCAGTATTTGTCATAGTAAATGTGCTAATATTAGGTAAGCTGACTAATTATCTACTTTCACAAGAAACAATACTGCATGGCAGTAATTTCGTCAACCTGGAGAAAGTTTGCCTTCTCAACCCAAGATATGATAATAAGGATTGACGTTTTTTACGATATACGATTTACGTCATGGGTTGGGTAGTTGCTAGTCATTACAATCAGGAAACTAACCTTACAATTCAAGTAGCCGATAATTTGTATATACTACGGAGATTTTGGGAAGTGTAGAAGGTAGCAGTCAATATTCTAATCACATGAAAGATATGACCAACAATACTCCAGTTTTCATCAATTTACTGTGTGTAGTTAAGCAGTAGTTTAAAAACAGCTGCAAGGCTTCCTATATTTACCACGCCGTGCTGTTTTTAAAGTGAAATGAAATGACGTATTATTGACAATTCAAGCTGATCTGTTGAAATATCAATTTTTTTCTATTTTGTTATTATCTTTGCAATCTGTTCTTGAACCGGGGCTGTTTCAACTCTTTTACTTTTCAGCCGTTCAATTTTCGTAGAATCATCTGCATGCATAGCTTCATGCCGGCCTATAGTATTGGCATGGAAGATAAATCGACCCATAAGTTCAGCACGAAAACAGGGAGTCGTAGGTGTGTTCCTTTTCATCGCAGATCACAATTTGATTATGAAAAATTCCTTTTGCATCCTGCCCCTAACATATCAAAATTATCAGAGAATTGTTTGGCGTGGAAATCCAGCTAGCCAGAGGCAGCACTTTAAACTATGAACGGTCATATACGGGCTGACGTGTTCACCATACCTCGCCATCAGAACATTACACCAATTGACAACTGACAGCAGCTAATTGTCCCCAGAAATAGCCCGTACCATCAGAAACGACTTCTATGTAGATGACTTCTCGTATCGAAAACCTTATCGCTACGATAATGGTGCACCAACTGCCCTCAAGGAAGTGATTCCACATGATTTGTTGTTCAGAACTATTCGAAAAACGCAGTTTATTTTCCGAATGTGACAAACTATTTTATCCACTTGGGTGGATCTCCAGCCTCGATTGTTTTTAAAATTCTAGTACAGCCACTTTGGCTAGCCAAAATATGATGGACGAATTAGTCCCAAAAAAAATTAATCAAACTTGGTGTACCGCAAGAAATGAACTAATATGCCTTACAGACGGACATATGCATTCCCCGATTTCTTCAAATGCAGTCCTCGTACATTGTTTAATTCCATGGCATTTGAGACGCTTCTGAAATAGCATATTCAGTAAAGCAATTATCGATTCCTTGTCTAAAGCTATGTGGCGCTTTACTCCTAACAAAACTTCTAATCATGCTTGTGCAAGTATTTTTGAAGTACCTGTAAACTCACTCTATGCTTGGACGGACACCAACGTGGTTTTAGCGTGACTTTCGGATATCCGGAGAAAATGTAATTGTTTTGTAGGCAACATATTCCGACCAGACTAAACCCAGCTGATTGCGCAAGTCGAGGTTTGACAGCAAAAAAGCGATTGCAACTATCGGAAGAAGAAAAACAGTATTGGTTTCAGGTAATGCTATTCTATCCATAAGCGAAGATTTGCCAAAAAATATGTTGATGACACATTTTCCTCATTTAACGTGATGATAAGAGTACTCGGTAACTGCCTACGTTACGCCAATTTTTATTGTAAACGGAAAATACAAATCATTACACATCAACTGGTGAAAACAAATTAAAACCTGATACACAGTGCCGTTCGCAGGAAATTAGAAGAGAAGGTATCTGCATATCTTGCAACTCATAAAATAGAGTGGTACATCATTTCTCCTTCTGCTCCACATATTGGTAACATATGGGAAGCGGGCGTAAAAAATTGTAAACCCTTCTCATCGATCCTAGAATCTTAACACTTGTGCATTTTTGAATTGGCTCGCCAATGCTAGAAGTTTTAGGCAAAATTACAAGCGATGTCTCACTGAAATTAAGTGGCAGATGGGAAATAATTCAAAAAATGTCACGAGGTTTATGGAAAAGGTGGAATTTACAGACCTCCCCAAACTAAATACGGTGGCATAGGAGGAACCAGAAGTGGGTGTGGCTTCGTGCGATGATTTGTCGCACTTTAGCTATACCCTATTTAGCTAGCGAAATGATTAATAAAAATAGAAATAAGAAAGAGAGAAAGAATTCATATTGAAATATTATTGTTCATTAGTAGTTCTGTGCCCTCGAGCACACTCACTAGCACTTCTCACGAAAAGATACTGCATCGTCAAGTTTGTTTTTGCTTACAATTACAACCAACTAGTGGCTTGCTTTGTGAGTACTTAAATTTATAGAGAGACGATAATATTAAGCTCTTGATTGATATTATGCTATGGTTAAATAAAGGCAAGAATCATCAATTGTGATACCTTCTTTGAATAATTGTCTCTAATCTTGGTCCAGAAGGTAGTGTTTTGTGGCGATTATTTGCGCAGGTATATTATGATGCTTCATCGGCTTCTTCACAAGTTTTAGTTCCAATTTATATTTAAAGTATATCGATAACTATAAAATTTAAATGAAATTTGAAATTTTTGGCAGATATTTTTGCGCCGGTGGATTGGCTGTGGTTACCATATTTCGCAGAATTGTGTATTTGGCATGGCAAAGATAATTTTTTGGTTTAGTATTTTTAATTTGTTTTTGCTTGTTATTAGTGGAATATAATTTTGTAATAGCTGATTAGTGTCCTTTTAGAGATATTAAACCCCAAATGTTTACACCTTATTATAATGACTGAAAAGATAATATGAAAATTCATGAATTAGCTGTTTAAATTCAGTCAAGTTCCTTTCAAATTGGAAGGAATTTAATTGATAATCTGAAAAGATTTTAAAGTTTTGTTTGCCGTTGGCTTGTAACTTTTGAACAAATAAATCGCAAAAGTCAGAAATTATGCCATCATCAAAAACGATGGCCCCTTAACTAGATCATATGCTCACACAAAACCGATTGAACTCTCATGGCCAGCGTGATAAATACGATGACCTGAAATATATGGAAAATGCATTAAAATTGGTCTTTGTATTTACCGTGAATCAATATTTTGCTGTGTTATGTTTGTTAATTTATGAACACAAATTTACCATCAATTTGCAAATTAGTTTTCAGCTTTTTTAGCCAAATAGTTGATAAATAAACAAAAGTCCACTTCGAACATGTTTTTTTTGATCTTAGGAATTCATTTAACGGTTTATTGAATTAGCAAATATTTTGATCAAGAAACCAAATAGCTCTTACCGAAATAACTGAAAAAGTGACTGAGATTAGCGACATACTATTTCTAACAATTGTCAAAACTATTGAAATGTTGCGCAGGTGCAATTTTTTTCAGTTAGAAGACTTTCTTTAATTAAAAACTGTATTTAAAAAAAGAAGTTCTCACTTAAACTAATGTATGTACCTTCATAAATCTTTCCGTTAGACTTGTCGTCATTGACTGGCAAATATTTGACTATGCAAATGTAAACAAACATATTTTATAAAAGCGAAAAAAATTTCACTTTCTTTTCTCTTTTAAAATTGCCCTCATAAATTCAGTGACGTCAGCCAAAATAACATTTTTCCTATGTAGGCGATAACCTTCTGAAATTAGACTAAACATGTAAATTTAGAGACATTGAAACTGAAATTTGTCAAGGTTAAGTACTTAAATTAGAATTTATTAGAACTGAAAATTATAAATGTTTACAAAACTTCACCCACAAGTATTGCAATTTCGTAATTTTGATCGGCCCTTCATTTTGAATCAACAACTGTTTACGTCAAGAAACGATAATTGTGCATATTTTTATAGCACCTGTGCTATAACCTGAATCCCAAAATAACTTTTTACCGTAGATTAATTGTACTGTGCACATGACGTATATTTAAATGTGTGCCTAACATTTATATTCCACATGAAAGGCCATATGTAATAAACAGGTATTATTGCATGATGTGTACACTGTTAGAAAAAAATTCCATAAATTACGAGTATTATTACAATTTTCATTTTTCCGTTTGTTATAATTATTTTTTTATTAATCGTTTAATGTTTACTCGAAGAAAATATGGCTTATCACGAATATGTTTAAGATTTTGTAAGGAAGGTTAAAAGGTGTTCATGTGCTGCAAAATTTATTTTGACCCAGACCGTTTTTGTAACCGTAATAGTGGCATTTACCTACACTTGGTGTATTGTTGTATATAAATATTGAAATTACTGACTTAATTTGGATTTAGCGTTTCCGCTTGAAAATTTGTTACATAAAACACCATGTTCGCCTATATATTGGCATGTATTCGTAAACAAAACGTAATATCCTTTTTCACAATATAAAATATGTGCAGACCTATCCAATTATGGAAGATAACACCAAACCATAAAAAGGGAAAATTGTTTGGTTTATAATTGGAAAACACAAAAAATAAAATAAAACTGTTTTGACAACAAATAGTAACGAACGCATTAAATCAACATACTTTTATTTTCCAAATCATAAAACTGAATATTTCTAACATTAATTGATCCCATGATTCATGTAGATAACGCACAAAAACACAACGAACGACAGAAACAATTTTTACTTGAAACTTTTTGAAAGCTTTTTTGTTTTGTTTTTCCTTGGTTTTGTTATGAGCTTATTTTAATTTTACAAATTTTATTATTTATTTTTAGGTTTCAAAAGCAAATCACAACGATTTGATATACAGAGATAAAAGTGGTTCTAGAAAATTTGTTGACGAGATTCGATTGCCATCAATGAGGGTATGTATAAATATTTTTGTGTGTACGATAAAACCACAGTAATCTAGATTGTCTTTTCTTTTGTTGTGGGAGAAATGGGAGGAGACCCTCTCCTTTCTTATATTTTGAAATCAAATTTTATTTTTATTTTTGTTGGATGGTTTAAGGCATTTTTTTGTTTTGTCGTAAATTCTTTTGTGTATTGACTCAAAATTTATTGATTTGGGTTTTAGCAACAGTTATTTTTAGACTGCCAAGTAAAATGGCATGCATAGTGAACAATTAATGTTAGTCGATGAACTCAATATTAAGAATTAAAAAGGTTGGGAGAGTGTGATTTTGCATATTATAACACTCAAAAAGTCCGTTAAAATACATACGTGAAAATAAGAAGCCTATATACCATATGTACCGACTTTCCTCTGCAAATAAAATACTAAACTGTCGCTCAATTATTGAGTCCACTTCTATTAACTCTAACTGTACAGAACAACGCGTCAGGAGCCGTTTAATTTGCTTCTCTGCGGAGGAGTGCGAAGTCACGCAGTCAAACGAACCAACGGTGATGCGCTATCTTTCAGGCTCCTTAACCAAATCAGTGAATTACATTTGTTTAACACTTTGAATCTGATACCATCGATATAAGGTTTTAACTTTTCAATAGGTAGTAACCCTGTCAAGCATTTACACTCTGTAGAAAGAATTTTTTTTTTGCGTGGATGTGAGATTCTAGCTAATATATGGTATAGCATCTGCTTCTTGCCGTATACCGGTTGTATCAACAGAGCACCAATTTATATCAGCTGTGAATTACCTTCCATATTTTTATCAGAAACCGGTGAGGCCTTTCTCTACTTCATTATTAAAAAACGCTTTTCCCGCTCGCGTTTCCTGCTTTGATATCTCAATTTGGGTTGGATTCGGTTACACCTATCTTAAAATGTTATGTTGTGTATTGAGTTATGCGATCTATAAAGTTCAAAATATGCATCGTAGAGGGTTAAAGGTTCCCCACACTAATCCCTGATTTAAAGATACCAAAGCGGTTAAATTCGCCTCCCTATAGTTTGAACCGCTATTTCGCGTATTTCAGTTTGATGAAATGGTTCTAAAGCAACGTTTGCCACATCCTCTACTTCTTGGCACTATACGAAGGGGATCTCTTCTCCGAGGAAAATGTCTCAATTCTGGTACAGTATTTCCAACTGCTGCCTGCGTATTGATATTTACTAGCTGCATTATGTACTGTGGCAACATATTGTGCAGTAGCACATTTACTTTTTACTCGGTTTGCAGGTAAAATTTCCTAAACAACAACATTTTTGTACAGCATGAAGTTGTAATGCTTTACATGTAATCCCATATTTGTGGTTAAGTTAATTGTGATTTTAGGCTTAAAATCCTAATGATTTGCACACATTCTTGGGACAGAAACAATTTTTAATTATTTGAGTAAGCTCATTTCTATAAGGGAACTCGCTTTCTGTTCATCTAAATTATCTGATTTGGCCTAACTGTAATAGGTCCGCTTACTTCCATTGGTCTCATAAGGTCGATTCAAAAACGTTTCATTAACCGGTCTAGATCGAAGCGCGATTTTATTTTGCGATCAGATGTGGTATTTACTCGACTTAAAAAGACTTAAACTTAGATAAAGTATCGAAATTGTGATGTTTCATAATGTCACCCCAGAAATCATAGAAAACGCGGTCATTACACCACCGCCATTAGCCCCGCTCATTACACCCACTCTCCGCTATTACCCCTATCATCACTTCACAGTCATTACCCTCGCGGTCATTACCCCCGGTAATTATTCCCGGTCATCTTCCCGAGCATTATTCCCCGGTAATTACTCCCGGACATCCCCTCGAACATTGCTCCTCGTTTTCCTCATTACCACTCCTCCCCCCACACCCATATGTCATAAAAAGTCCATCTGCATAATATAAACATGTGGAAATGCGCAATGGTAAATGCAGCATTAGAATGGTGGGAGTTTAAAAATATTTCGGTTAAACAGATTATGCGAATTTTTGCGTTTCAAAGTAAATCTATTAGCTGGTTAATTTTGTGCACAACATTAGCATTCTACTTCACCTAAAATTACTATGCAAATGTGACTACATTTATTTCGAGACACCCGGTGAGGTGAGAATGATAATAGGGGTATAAAGGACGGCACATGGTATTAAACTAAATTAAAATACCTAGCTCCGTTCATTACATAAAGGATGTTTTTGTAGAGGTTCACATGTTTAAGTCAGTTCCTAATGAATATACTAGGTCTTAATCGGCAATTTAACAGTAGCGTTAGGTTTCTCGGGAGCAAAGGAAATCTGAGATGATAATGTTACAACCGCCAAAGTGAACTGAAAACAGTAATTTCACAATTTACTCTGGAGGAATTCATAAAACATCAAGTATACAAAAATCATTTTACTTCTTTTTACTTAGTAAAATAAAGTACAGGAATCACGAAAATTTTCGGTCTCAAGATTTTCGCAGGTTTACCATTCGCTATATAATCCCGAAAAATTCGTGTTCAAACAGTTTTCTATGTGGCTGGGCGTGGGTGATTATTTTCTTCTGGGCGGAGGATGAACCTTCGACAAAAGCTTCAAATTTGAACCGCTACCAAATATGTGAGAGTGTCGGAATCTTAACGACCAAATCTTAATTTCCGGTAAACTATGCCGTTCGACGCCATGAAACTACTGTTAGATATTACTGCACGAGCCTAATTCATTACGCCGATGTGCTTCTTTCGTTTAAATTATTTTATAATACACCCAACTACTCACTTAATCTGGAATGTCGAAGCACACTATGACTGATCACTGAAGAACTTCATTACTTACGTCATAAGTTTCAATTCCATCAGCGGTTTTATAATTCAAGATCCCCTGGTTTCTTCTACACAATTTTTTTTTCTTTGGGTCTGTTTTTTGTCTGTTTGTCATTCATATAGAATTGGAAAAATTTTGGGTATCTTTTTATCAGTAAACTTACTTATTTAGTAGGCCAGAAAAATGCAATTTAGACAAAAGTGCTAAGGAAATATTTTTTCCCAGGGAAAGCCGGAAGAGTGCTGGAAAGCATATCAAAAAATAATATTAAAATAATTTCAAGAAGGAATGTATTTATGATAAATTTTTGAAACGAGGGAGCCGCCAGTATAATGGTTCTCGTATATCGTACAGTTAATCGTTTTCTAGCAGCCAGACAACTGCAAATCCTCCGCGAATTTGACCAATATTCAAAGATAATCTAAAACCAAAGCCTGTCCAAAAACGGAAAGTTCATGAGGTTGAACCATCCAAAACGAAGCGTGATGAAAGCGAATAAACGCTTTGAAAGATCTACACATATTTTAGCTAGGATTTTGGACTTCTCGAATGGTAAAAGTCACTTTTCAAGATTCCAAAATCCTGCGTCGATCATGATTTGGGGTGAAATCAGTGCAAAACTAAATTACCCTTAAGTTCTAAGCATTGTGTAATTACAATTTGATTGAATTTTTACCGAAGAATGAATGGCAGCCTAGCTCTCCCGATAACAATCGTTTCGATTATTTTGTATGTTCATATAGTTTAGAGGAGAGTAATGACTGGAGGGTAAATGCTCGAAGGTAATGACGGGGGCAGTCGCTAGTGAGTAATTACAGAGCGGACGTAATGTTCTGTTATGCAGTTTGGAATACTAGAAAAATTTGAAAATCTATTAGCCGTCTAGAGTTTTATATTTATTGGAACCATACCTTACTCGTATTTGGAAAGCTACAATAATAAAAGCACTAAGCAATTTTTTCATTTACGTCCAATAGGCGTAAGAGCGAGTCGATTAATAAAACTACTGAAATTAAATAAAAGAAGAGATATTCACGATTATCAAACTGTCCTGTGAAGGTCTGGTAATATTACTAAACACAGTCAGCGTTATTTCAATAAGAAATAAGAGCTTCTTCCTGCAGATCTTTTATTTGCTATTTTGTTAAATCCTTATTATTTGTGTCAGTCATTGTCAAGTATGAATAAATTCAGTTACAAAATCAACGAAGTTTAAAAGATCCGTTGGGCAACAACTTTGTGTTGATCATCATCAAATGTTCAAAGTAGGAAGGAAATTTAAAATTGTTAAACCATGGTAGTCCATGACACGAACGAATCTACGTTGCACGGTCACAACGAAAGCCCGCTCCCACATAGATGTGGTTCCTGCAATTACATTAGTACTTGAACTTTATTTTCGTTTACTCTAACTAGACTCTTTGAGAACCAAACTGCAAATTGTTTTAATAGGTTTGTAAAAGATCGAATACTTAATATCGGTGATTTTTGAATAAGACTCTATCCAAAGCGGTGAAAAGCCAATGATTTTTAGTTTCAGCGTAAGGAAAATAATTAGCATTAGGAAATTCTGTCCGAAGCATTTCTGATATCTGGTGTGGCGGTATCTACCTCCCTCTTCGCCTAACGGTGTGTTGTGAAAGCACAATTTATTTATCTTATGTAACACTCTCAAACAGCTTTGGGATACAGGACAGTTTCTCAATCGGTCTATATTAGTGATATTAGATTTGTTTTCCTTTTTATGAAACGAATCTGTTTACATTTCACGGAAACTCCAGATGAAAGAGATTTTTTGTGCTGTAAGTGCTGTACTTGTAAGCGGTTGTTTCATATGGTCAGCACATCTTTTTACAACAACTGCCCGGTAAACCGTCTGAAGGCATTCTGAGTACAACCTTCAAAATATTTACAATAGTTCAAATCAAGCTCAAAATTCGCTTCCACTGGTTCTTTCAGAAATTGCTCAAACGTGTCAGTTATAATTTTTAGGTCAATATAACAACGAACCTCACACTTATAATAATCATTGTAAATTCGTTAGAACAGCTGTTGAATTTCTTGTAATCCCTCGATTAATTAGCATAGTAAGCTTCAGATTGAGTTTGAACATACCCCAAGGATGATAATATGGTTTTCTGTGCAATGTAAGGTACTACTTTCGCACAATACTTGCACAAATTTACAGCGCAAAAACGAACTGTTATTTCAATGTCGCTGTTCCTACTATTCAAGAAGATTTAATAATATTGAATAAATCGTTCAATTTTACAAAATCTGTGATAGTGAGGTGATTGGGCGCTTTCATGTCACACAACAGTTAACAACAAGTGGAGTACATACAATAACAGCCAGGTGGTAGTGTCTAGATTGCAGAAACGGTAAGATGGACTGTTAAGTGGGCTTGTATGTTTGACTCGCATGTAATATTTGTTTGAACATTTCCAGTTTGGTCATGGGAACTCAACCTATTTTAAATGCACGGACTATACTTATTTGAATAGACTCAAGTATCTTCTCCTCGGCAGTAGTATTAGCTTCGTATTGATATTATTGCGGAAGCTTATGTATGGTTTGTTAATTGGTTTTGAATGATCGGCTCTCATGTAATATGTTTGTGAACATTACGAATTTTGTCGACGAAGCCCAATTCCTTTTATTTCCATGAACTGCAATCAAATTAGTATATTTGAATAGGCTCGATTATGTTGTGTTTTCCAACATTTCGAATTTTGTTAACGAAGACCACCCTTTTCTATATCTACGGGCTATACTAACTTGAATAGGGTCGAGTCGAATAATTAATTCGATGGTAGTAGGTGCTATATTGCGGAAACTCTAGGATGGACCGTTAATCGAGTGTGAAACATCGGCTCACATGTAATATTTTCGTGAACATGTCGTTGGTTTTCAAAAATTGAAATTGCAATTCCAATTTCTTGAAAAATAAAAACGACTAAACAAAACTAAAACAGTAAAATCCGTACACAGTAAAAAAGTAAAGGATCGGAATATAAATATAAGTCGGATCGTGGCGCTTCCGTAGCTTCTTTCCCTAATTAAAAAACTTTAGTTTATAGGAATTTAAAAACCGAGAGGAGCGGGAGTATAGGTTCGATCGATCGAATGATAAAATATCGAAAAATTATTGATCTAAAATAAAAATGTCGAAAAAAATTTAGTCGAAAGAAAAAACATCGACTTTCTTTTAATCGAATTTGTGGTCGAATTTCGACTTTAATATTTTAATACAACATTTTGAAATGCAATAATTGTAAAGGTTGACGGTTTCGATTACACTCACGGGCGCTGCGCTCCCCCCCGCTTAGCCCTCCGAGGGGCTTTAGATTTGAACTTAGAGGGGCGTAGGAGCCAGGATTAGCAAACATGTCGCACTACGTGCCGCACGTAGGAGCGGATTATATAGAATCTATTAATGACACCTACTAAAACGAAAAATAATTGCACCATTTTGTGATGCAAGATTTTGTTAATGCAACATTTTTAAATGCAGAAAAGTAACTCCTTTGACACATTTGGCCCTTCGACACATGCGGCCCTTCGAGACATTGGGCCCTTCAACACATTCGGTCCCTCGTAATTATGCCCTTCGACATTCGGTCCTTCGACATTTAGCCCTTTGATATCATACCGAATTGTAGTGGCTTCAATAACTCTCGGGGACACGCGGGAAGTCGCATCGCTCCTCCACCTTCGTTTAGCCCTCCGAGGGCCTTTAGAAAAAAAATTCCAGGAGAGCGGGGTTCGAAAACATGTCGGGAATAAAGGAGTAGTTTTACTAATTTTAATCTAAGTGAATGATTCGAATTCAAAACTGATTTTTTGATACAGTTCTAGAATATGGTCGATAGGGGTGGAACTTGACCATTTCTTTACTGATTATTTTAAAACTCTACAAGTAAGGTCTAAATGGGAATCTAAAATTTTTTTTTTAAACTTATCAAAATTTTACCAAGATTTTGATAAAATTGGACATCACACATGGAAATAAGATTCTAAACTGAAATTTTGACTAAGATTTGAAATATATCGCCCTTTTTGTCCATATACGCAGAGCTTTATCAAAAAATCATTTAAAAATCGCATTTAGATCGTGTCAAATTTAAACATAATCGGTTAACAAATGGCCGAATTCCATCTCTATTGACCATATTCCACAGCTTTAACAAAAAATCACTTAAGAACCCCATTTCCATCGCACGTGACGAATTTCAACATAATCGATTACGAAATGGTCTAGTTCCATCCCTAATGACAATATTCTAGAACTTTATTAAACATCATTTTAAAATCTCATGTGGATTTTCGACATAATCGGTGAGGAAATGGTCAGAGCCCTATCCGCCTTATTCCAGAACTTTACCAAAAACGCATTTTTTGAATCCCATTTAGAACGCACGTGTAGAATTTCAGAAAATTCGGGTTAGAACTGGCCTAGTTCCATCTCTACTGACTGCTTTATCGAAAAATCATTTTAGAATCAACGTACCAAATTTCAAGAAAATCTGTTAAGAAATGGCTAAATTCCACCCCTATTAGCCTAGTCAAATTTTAAAAATTCAACCCGGGATTTCCTAAAAATGGGGTTTTTTTTTATACAAAACCGGGATTTTGAACCGGGATTTCGTTAGACAGGCTTAATATTGTGCAGTGTCAGTTACAAGACCAAACTTGTAACGACATTTGTAACAACAATTTGAAAAAGTGCCTTGACTTTAAATGTTTTTTGCCCAAATTCTGTTTTAATGAGGTGACAATATGTTTAAGCTCACTAACTAGCTGGTGTGTGTGATTGATATCAACAGTAAATTAATAAAGAAATAAAATTGGATACTCACCGAACATAGAATAGTCTTCAAAAATCCGCCACGAAACGCACAGAGGAATCAGCGTTCAAAGAAACAGCAAAACATTTAACTTAACGCCAGATCGGTACCAAGTTGCTGTCACAATTCTGATGCTGGTATATTTTATTACCAAATTTTCCAAAAAATCACAATCTCACCAATACCATTGTGAAATATTAAAAATGTAACCGTTTGATTGAAAGTATTCGGGGTGGCGAGTATTACACTCCAAATTTAGTCGAAAAACTGAAAATCGATATTTCCAAGATTACATGTTATCGTTAATTTATCTTGGCAACCAAGCAAATGTAATTTTAATAACCTGGAAAATATCAGTATTCTGTTTTCTAAATCTCCGGAACTGGTATTGTTGTTATCCGGCTATTAAGCGTTCAAGCAGATAAAATCAATATGCAAATGGCTCAGACAGTCATAATTTATATAAACCAACAAAACCTCACCTCACACCACTTTTATAAAATCACAAAGTTTTATCATTTAAATGGAATAAGAGGAAAACACCTGAGTACAAGTACTAATAGTCGAATACATATAGTTTTATTTGACCTAGAAAATTTGTATTATCATACAAATAAATAGAAAATGTAGAACACACAAAAGCTCAGTAAAATAAACTTGGCAAAGCACGAATAATATTGTTCCTCCATTATACACAAAATATGTCAAACCGAAAAATAAGGGAACGTCGGAATAACACAAAAATTAAATTAAAATATAACAACCTTGTGCTGTGCTGTGCTGTGTGCAGGAACAAAATACAACAAAAAAAACTGGAAAAATATTTTGTTTTATTTAGGTCAGGATTTCGGTTAACAATCAGGATAAAAATAAATTTGTGTTGTATGTATGTTCGTATTTTTTTGTTAAATCAATTATATATTTTGATTTAATTTACCGTGGCACAAAAAAAAACGATTACGATTATATAATTTACATACTTACAAAACGAGCAGGCGGTAGGTTACATCAGAAGAGTTGTGTACACTTCATAAATACATGACGTAATAATGTTTTCCGTTAATATTTCAGAAATGTAACACCGTATATTGAATATTCGTTCAATTTGATAGAATATGACAGTTTAAGACGTTTGTCACATTTGAGAGTGGTATACAAATATAATTTAAAAAAAATCCTCTGTGCGCTCGTATACATATATCCACCGCATATAGAAACGTTTACTTCCTTTCTCGCATCCACCGCATCTCACATATCTAGTAGAATTTATTGTATATTGTGTTTCCAGAAGACTTAAGTAAATAAATTTAATATATTCGTTGTCGTCTTCTAACAATTTTTTATTTTGTTAAGATAAAAGATAAATTCATTTTAATAATAGTAGCATGCATAACAATTTTCGTTTTAAATTAAATTTTAAATTCAAGTTTGTCGTTCATATCCATAACATTTATAGACAGACGTACTCATAAACTCGTACCAACACAAAATGTATCTTGGAAATGTTTTAGAAAATTTAATGTGAGTTGTTTGTAAGTGTTTTCAGGTTATATATTTAATTTTTAACTTATCTTTCTCCTTGGTTCTCAAAATTTGAGTGGGTTAGCTGAAGCATGAGTTTTATTATACCCTGATTGAACTTCTAGTCAAATAGTCAGGAACACAACAAGATAACTTTAATAATTGTATAATGAAGAAATAGGAATTTACGCTTTGACAACTTCTTCTTCTATTCTTTGGCACTTTGCAATTTTGCGATTTCTTAATTTGCCGTATTCGCTACAGTAGTCTTATAATTGCCTTTTACAATTTAGAAATTTATAATTGTTAATTAAATTATGTTATTAAAGATTATCGTGTTAAAATTTTACAATTTTACAGTTTTACATTTTACAATTTTCCAATTTTCCAATTTTACAATTTTACAATTTTACAATTTTACAGTTTTACAATTTTACAATTTTACAATTTTGCAATTTTACAATTTTACAATTTTACAATTTTACAATTTTACAATTTTACAATTTTACAATTTTACAATTTTGCAATTTTACAATTTTACAATTTTACAATTTTACAATTTTACAATTTTGCAAGTTTACAATTTTACAATTTTACAATTTTACAATTTTACAATTTTGCAAGTTTACAATTTTACAATTTTACAATTTTACAATTTTGCAATTTTACAATTTTACAATTTTACAATTATACAATTTTACAATTTTTCAAGTTTACAAAAGTTTTTCAATTTTACAATTTTATAATTTTACAATTTTTTTGGGCGTACAAATAAGTTTTGAGGTTTTTTTTATAACTTCTAAGCTTTGTTCAGATAAATTGGTGCAATGTATTTTATTCAAAGTATTGCCTTCGTTAGCTACGACTTTTCCAATCTTTCAGGCAGCATGCGGATTCCGCGTCGAAAAAATTCCTCGTGGTTTAAGGCGATCTAAGAATCGACCCAATTTATGGCTTCTTTGTAAGCAGTGAAGTGCTCCTCGTTAAGGCCATGCGTAGTCAACCGGAACAATTAGTAGTCGGATGGGCAAATGCGGTTGGAGTAGGATATCCTATTGAAGCACCTCCAAAATTTCCTGGACGACTCTTATGCAACAGATGACTGGGTCTTGTCATGCTGAAAGATCATTTTCTCATGTGTTTTTTCATGTTGTGGGCGTTTGAGCTTCACTGCTAATTGCATCAATCGTTGTTGATAACGTTCTCCAGTGATGGCTTACGTTAGGCTGGAGTAGCTCATAGTAGATCACTCCAAACTGGTATCACTAGATGCACAGCATTAGCTCCTTGCCATGAATATTCGATTTGATGCTCGAAGTTGTTGCATGACCGGGCTTGATGGTCGAAGTTGTTGCATGACCGGGATTACTCCAGGATTTCCTGTGCCTTGGGTTGCCGTCATGATTCGATGCAAAAACACCTTCCGATTTTGCCTTTGGTGCAGTTGTTTGCACGTGCAAAAACGGTGTTCAACGTCTCTTGGCTTGAGTTCATACGGAACCCAACACCCTTGTTTTTGCAGCATACCATTGCGTTCCGCCTAAAATTTCAGCGAGCTCCTTTTGAGTTTGGCATGAGTCTTGGCCCAATAACGCCACCAACTGAACGTCTTCAAACTTTACTGGTCGTCCTTCACATTCTTTGTCATTAATGTAAAAATTGCCGCTTTTAAACCGGCGGAATATATACCGTACTCAGATATTTTTATTGATGGAGCATGTTCCCTATATGCTTCACCCAGCAAACGATGTCCATCAGCTGCCATTTTCTTCAAATTAAAACAAAAAAGCAGCGCTTCTCGCGAATTGTGTTTTGTTGGCACAAAGGTTGACATGGTTAGAGCACAAAAATATTGTGTTTACACTTCAGCGAAATGACATATTACTGATTTTTAGAGGGATATGACGACGCTTTAACATGCATATAGTTATAAGATATTTTTAAATTTTTAAATTTTGCAGAGTTTTAATAAAATAAACTTTATTTCACCAAAATTCCACCAGTCCAGTTGGATTGACTATTTGGAACAAAACTTCATATTTAAACTTTTGCCATTAATTGAGAAATCCTTGCGAAATTTGGTGGATATCTGTGAACTGAAAGTGGCAGATATTGAAAAGTTCAGCATTTACAAAAAACGACAACGAATTAAAAGAATCAAATAAATTAAAAGATTAAATTTTCAACAACGGTTGACCTTGTCGGTTTTCCAAAATTTAAGCAGGAACAATGATTTCAAATTTTACACGATAGTTTTACCAAAACTCCATAAGTTTAATTTTTCGCTTTAGAAATTAAATGTAGCGTATTCGAGATCTATATATACGTTCGTGGTAAACGCAAATTGGGTGTTGGACATAACATATTCAGCCCTCCATTTTTTTATAATGTTACACCAAGTCGAAACTCCAGATTTTGCTCCTCAGATTGTTCTTGTATGGGTCGACTAAGCATCCCACCTCTGCTTTTCTGCGTATGACCGCCAATTCGCTGCAAGCTACCTACTGTCAAACTCTTTTAATTGTAGTATGAGCGCCACAATGTGGTCAGACGTAACCTCTTCCATTGCCGTCGCAAGCTGCCTCTTCTTTAGAAACCCATCGCATATATGAGATATCATATGACATACATGGTCACTCTTATTTGGATAATACCGGTAATGTAGAGATCGGCATTTCCCCGTTATGGTCCATATTCGCCACCTTCATCTATGTTGCTATGCCGCCATAGTATCTAGAATCGAGCTCGTATATTAATTAGGGTGTTTGTCGCTCGAACGCCTGCATATTTTTAGGGGCCAATATATATGCATGATACTTTCAGTGCATCACGTTGCTGGATTGCTCTAATCTTTTAAATTCGTGAAGAACGTCACCGATACTCATAAATTATAATAAGATATTGACCATCTACGAACTTCGTGTGATTTGAACCTGCTCAGTGTCAACACCGAAAAACTAATCCTGTTGTAAATGGTACCACTATACAAAAATTATCTGAATTTGAAGACTAAGGGTTACTTGCATAGAAAATTTGATTTCCTCTAATCACATCGAGCAGTACATAGCTAGAGCTAACTCTATGCTTGGCTTTATTAGACGGTGGACCGGGGATATTGACGATATTGAGTCAATCAAGATATTGTACTACGCGCACGTCAGGTCACAACTTGAGTATGCTGTTAATATCTTGTGTCCTTTTAACAACAAACATATTCGTAACAGAGAGATAATCCAAAAGAAGTTTGGTACGTTACTTAACTTGGAAGAAAGAAATAGATATTACATATTAATCTGCAAGAACTACCATCATACTTCACTAGATGTAGTTTACTGGAAACATCGTGCTAGATGAAAGAGATTCACCAACCTATCTTGAGTCTATCAAACTAAACGTGCCGAGCAGGACCAAAATAAATTTTGAGTTTCTTCCGGTAAATAGACACAATACAAGTAATTATGGTTAGAACGAACGGTGAGCATGATGTACACGAGTTTTAACAAAATTGTCCATCTTTTTTACTTTTGCCTAAGCAAAGACAGTTTTAAACGCAAATTGGAATAATTGTATGATCCGAGTACTTTAATTTTTTTTTGTATGGTTCCAAGTCAAATTTGTGGACTTTTCTAAAGAAATAACCCTTTTCCGGTTCTTCCTGGCTCACATTGTTGCCCATGTCTATGATCCATATAGCAAAATTGCCTAACAGCTTTATCACAATATTTGTGCATAAGTTCCAGTTTGTTAGGTGACCACAGCTATCTCGCTACCATGCTTGTATGTACCGCGTCATTGCCAATCATCAAGAGGATTGCCATTAGCGTTCTCCGGTTGGTGAGCATAACAATTTTGAAATTTGCAATCGTTAGCTGTATCCGACGTTCTGTTTGATTTAGGCTATATTGGGTCAATTTTGGGAGGCTCATTTAGTTTTCTCGACCTCGTTAATCACGTCACATTGAGATTTTAGTGGTTAAACGAACAAGCTTTCCAGTCTGGCTACTAGGTACTTATTATTAAGATTTAAAAGAATATTAAGATTTCTGTCTGGCACCACCTTCAGCACATCCGCTGGGATACAATCTATACTCGGAGCTTTATTTAGCTTTCATTAGACACTCAATGGCACAGGTCAAGCCGTCCTCAATGAATAGATGGGGGACTACAATAATATCTACTGCATTGATTTCTGGTGCCTTCAAGTTGGGTTTTCGGAAAAGAGTATTAATTAAATTATAAATCGAACCTTCATTCATCGAGCTCGTTTTTTACATAGAACCACTAACGTGACGAGTTTTTCAACTTTGCCCCATGGATCAAAAATTACCCTCCTCACACATTGAGCTTCGATCTTTAGTCAAGCGGATACTTAATTTTACAACTTCTCTCGAGGTGCTTAGCAACTTCTTCTGATTCGCCCATATTCTAACCGCTTGTAGCAATTCCATCAGTACAAAAACCCGTGCCTGTCCAAGCTAAACAGGGAAATTTTGATATCGGCATCACCTCATGAAACGTGCATCACCTCGTGTAACAACCATTCATACCGGGTGAGTCTCCGAACTTCACCATCTTGGCTTTTTGTAATGCACAGTTTTTTGAAGCTTTTAAGCACCTGCCAAATTTCTGCACGCACGAAAAGCTTTTAAAATGTCAACATCCGTTTTCCTGGATGCAGATTTTACTACAACCACATTATCCCATGCTCTCCCATTCCTCTTTACATGCGTCTCTACCGCGTACCCACTCGCATTCGTTCTATTATTAAATCCTTTGTTGGTTTGTTTGGTAATGAATGTATGGTAAGAGTTTTGTTCAACCACCGGCATTTATGCTATAGATTTAACCTCCCGTTCCTGGACATCAATCACTTCCCCAAGTGGATTTCTTCCAACTTCTCTATTTTATTAGGCTCGCTTGACCTCCTTCTTTTCCGAACGAGGAACGGCCGCTTGCTCTCTTCCTTCCTGCTGGCGCTGTAGATACATTACTAATGGTTGGTTTTCTGGTCTTGATTTCCCTTTCATAGATTGGTTTATAGTTATTTGGCGCCAAAGACTCGCTGATAATATACGGTTTCTATACTATTCTGATGACTGGATTGTACGATTTGATAATTTTATTTTGTCTTTTGTTTTTAATTCGCAGAATTTACTGCGAACTACTTTTTCTCCTCCCGATATAATTATGAGATAAAGCGTTTGAAAGGTTGTAGAAATTACAACAATTTTGTTATTAGTGCTAGTATAGTTCACTAATCCACCGTTTTCTCACTGGTAGCTAATATTCATTTATTACAGAATATATAAATATTGATTCGCTATATGACATGAAATAGTTTTGAAGATCATAAACTTAGCTGAAGCTTAGTAGTATTCAAAACTGCTGCTATTGTGTAAACGAGGGCGCAAGAAGTAACAATTTCATTCAATTGATTCAACCACTTTAATTCACAAATTCATTGTTATCTTCAAAACTTATTAAACTTCCATCATCCCTTCTCGTTAAATCCAAAGGCCACGTCTTTAGGCAACTTTCGCAATCATTCAAGGACGATCAGTAGATTTTTCTGAGTTATTTTGCGATGAGTTTATTGACTGGGTTTTCTTGATTTTCCTAGTGAAAATTCATGATGTTCCCCAATTTCCTGAGCATTTTTCACGTTGTCAACTTTCGGGCCGAATTCTGATTAACACGTGAGTACCCCTCTCACTTTCGTATGAAAGGCCAATGTCACTTAAGATAGAGTAAATCGGCCACGACGGCTTTCCTCCGGTTCTTATTAAGTATTGCACGGAAAGTTTGTGTATTCTGATTTTCTTCATATTCAATGAAAGTCTAGGTTGATTTCCTGAGCCCTGGAAAGTTTCGTGTATTCAACCAATTTTTAAAGCAGGTAAAAACAATTAGGTAACTATATCTTCGGCACAGCATGGCCTTTATCGAGGAAGGTCTATAGTTACGAACCTTACTAACTCCTATCGTAAATTATTTGATAATTTAAAATCGAGACAACCACTTGACGTTGTTTATACAGATTTTTCTGAGTCTATCTTCCCAAGTATTTTGCGCGCGATATCAGGTCTACCACAGAGTAGTCATTTAGGCCTTTTGTTATTTTCATTATTCATCAACGATGTCGTTGACTACTTTAAATTCGCAAGGTGCCTTATTTTCGCCGACGACATGAAAATTTTCGCTCGGGTTACCACCGAAGCCGACTATAACAAACTCTAAGATGACTCAGATAGATTTTGTGAATGGAACTTTTAACGTATCTGCTCCACTATATTGCATTAATATCCTTTGTACAATGAACTTGTTGGCAGAGTGAAATTCATATCCGACCTGGGCGTTGTTTTTTCAACCGATACGATTTTTAACAGGCATATTAACTCTATTGTCCCAGAGGTTTGCAATATGCTAGGCTTCGTCAAACGAAATTGTAAAGATTTTCGCGTTCAATAACTTTATCTTAAATATACTTTTCGAGTGTCGTTCGAAGGGAATTGAGAGTGTCCAAACACAAAAACAATTTGTTTTGCATGCACTTCGATGTCTACCATCTAGACGCGCACAGCCGATTTTATGTTTCCGCCTTATCAAGATCGCTGTAACTAATTAAAAATACAACGTTTGAACTATCGACGGGATGTTGCAGCTACAGTCTTACGTCGTCGTTACGTAAGTCGTACCAATCATCAACAAACTACGGTCGTTCGGAACCATTTTGAGGGCATCGCGTATAACTAACTCGGTATGCAACATATTTGATTTTCATTTGTAGTGAGGTTTGTAGATAACTTTTGCAATTTGACATTTTTCATTTTATAACTTAGAATTCATCGATTACAGTTGTAATTTACGCAATTATACATTTTGCTTCTATTTGAAAGAGACTGGGCTACCTAATTTGTAGATGGTGCTTGCGCCTCTCATTAATCTTAATCCTCTCTTTAACAACTACTTGGAATGGGTCAATGCTCGATATGTAAGTCAACTCAATTGCAGTAACCAAAGTACTTTCCTAACTAAGTGAGTAATATTAAAGCCATAAGGTTAGCACGCGCCTGATTCAAAAGTTATGTTGATAAAATACTATATGCACCATAAAACAGCACACGATTTATGTACGTTAAGCAAGTATAATTTATTTTACGGTTTTAAGTTGTCACAAATGCAAATAAAAAACAAGAATGTATATTACGTGAAACTAAAATTATATCGCTCACCCAAAAAAAGATCTCATCCCAACCAACACAACAGAATCCATACCATAATTTTAAATTTTCATAACACTAGCATATAAAAAAAGTATACATCAAAATTTCCCAACGCCCGTTACACACACGTAATTTCCATTTATACATTTTGTATACCATTTCTTCCGCATCATCCATTTCATATTATTTTGTGCTTAAGCCCGCACAATATATATTTGGATATACATACATATATTCATCCGGTGGTGCGGCATCATGGTGTAAAAAATCATTTTAGGAAGTATGTGATTTTGAAATTACCTTTTCGTGTTGTTTTTAGATAAGCAAAATCTGTTTCCAATAAACCTACCTCAATGCGTTCAATCTGCCATATATAAGAATACAGATGAATAATAATAAATCCACATCATCCCCCTACAAAAAATTCCTTCACCAATATAACAAATCGGTTCAGTTTATGTATGCGGAATGACAAATGTAAAGGTCAATTTATACAACCTTTCGTTCATAAATGAATTACCATGATATAAATCGTACGAGACTGATGATGATAATATTGATCTGATTACTATTCTATCATATCGAGGAAAATCGACAAAAAACCCATCTCATCACTATGCACAAGCAGTTTCGAGCAAAAAAACTCAGCACAATAATAAAATTATAAATAACAAAAAGCTTTCTTTATCCCTAACTTAGTTTCTGACTCTATATGTGATAAAGCATCATGTATGTACGTTTACAAGACACAAGTCATTGACTCTCAAGGCGTCACACAAGCAGAACGACGAATAAACTATGAACGATGAAAATCATTGATAACAAATACCAGAAGAACGAGTAACTTTTTTTTGTATGAAACGTAATTTTCCCCCCCACTTTTGATATTTTTCCGTTTCGCTTAAGTGCTATGTTTGCCATAAAAATAACATGTAATACTAATTATATGTGTTGGTGGTGGTGGCGGGCAATACCAACACAACGAAAAATAACGCTTGCTCTGCTGAAGTATCACAAAATATTAACAATATTTTTGTTGTTTAAATCGAAGCACTGGCATTAGTACGTCTAAGATACTCTCGGGATTGTCTACAAGGCAAAATAAAATATAAACATGAACTTCAAAATTCGCACACACAAACACACACACACGCCCACTATACCTGCATATAGGAAAATGGTGCTTTAGGCAATCAAACGTAACATGTACGTGGTAATAAAACAGCATAAAAGTATGCAATATGTATGTCTATGATATTGTTCGTGATTTGTGTTGTGTAGTCAGAATTTTGTATTTTCCTAACATCTTAATATGCGGGGGTGTTGGTTCTTGGTTGGATTAATTTATTTCAAAAAAATTTAGTTTATTATAGAGAATTTTATAAATATCTTAATTTTAAATTAAAATGTGTGTGGGCCTCTTGTACCTCATAAAGCATTAAACTACTTAACCTTTTAATCTTCAGAGAAAGCTTTCACAATAAAAGCTTACTCTCATTAAAAATGCAAGATTACAACGAAAAAGTAAAATCATCATAATTTTCACATTAAAAAGCTAGATAAAATAATTTACTAAACCAATTAGATAAGAATTATAGCATGAATAAATCTTTTAAATTTCAAATTGCTACTGTTTCTTGCACGCGAACGTGTTCGAGTTCAAAAATTCCACTCAGTTTATGAAAAAAGGCGAATGTCCACAATTACCTACCCGTTTGGGAAATGTACCTGTAATCTATTTCCACATTTATCAGCACATTTTGGTAAATGTTCGTTTAACATCAATATTAACATTTTAATTGTTTTACACATATTACATTACATACACTCCGCGAAATTCAATTAAAGCCACCCTTGATCTGTTATCAGGTTTTAATTGGGATGTCAATTCAATATACACATTTTAAAATTAAAAAATTATTTTAATTGTATTTTTTTGCTAATTAATAATAAAAAATTTAACACCGCGAAATAGAATTAATTTTAACGTTCGACAAAAGATGGTGCCACCAGTAAGTTATGGTTAAAGTTTCCCGATCTAAAACGTCGTTTCCTAAGGTTGGACATCTATCAACAACATTACCTTAAAATACTAGTGCTTTTGTATTAAAATCATTTATTTTTTTCTTGTGAAAATGTCGAGTTTTGAGCCGAATAAGCGTCATTTGCGTTAATAAATTGAAGAAAGCTGAGGCTGCCTTAAGTGAGAGAAGTTGTCGAAAGTGGTTTCAAAAGTTTAAGAATGGTGAACTTGAGCGGAAGGACAAAACTGTACGAAGGTGTAATTGGAAACATTATTGGATGAATATCCGTGCCAAACCCCAAGAAGAAACTGCACTTACATTAGGAGTGACTCAACAAGCAATTTCACAAGCAAGAACATTGGGTTCGATATGAACTGAAGTCTTGAGAAATATTGAATGCCGATTTTTTCATGTGAACATAAACTTTTTTGGATCGCATAGTTACTGGTAATAAAAAATGGATCTACTAGGATTTAAATCAAGAGAACGCGCCGGCCAGCCCAAAACTTCGATCTGTTGTTACTCTAAACTAATCGATCGTTTCCCCCGATTTGTGAATGGGAGCATTACTCTGCTCTCCAATTCGAGGTTGGTTGGCTCATTGATACTTTATTATCCGATCTTAAATTATGCCAGTAATACTAAAGTATTCATTAACAACGTTGTGCCATATTGTTTACACCGCGTAGATTAGACAGTTAATATTCTACATGTGTAGAGAATATATGTAGGCAATTGAAACAGTGACGCCGACAAGTGATGCGGACAATGTTCAAAATTATTATTTCTGTTAGAAATCAGCAAAATTCTATGATTTCTTTGTTGTTGGATCCATTTCGCCTCGATGGAGATTTATTTCTACCTTACGTTTGAAAAATTGTAATCCAAGTCTTTATATGGCAATGACGTACTCGTACACGTATGTATATAATATGTGTTGTTATGCTCAGAAAACGGAATGATAAGAAAAAATGAATATTTCATGCCTATACCTTAGCTGTGTTAGAACAATTTTAAAATACATCGAGACGAGGTTACCAAGGCGTTGGAAGTTTGGTCTCGAACTAATGAAACATTGAATTTTTTGAATTAAAATATTCGGTTGTCTCATTAGACTGCACTCTGCAGTGACCAAACTACAAAAATAGTGAAAATATTTTGAATTTGAATACAAAGTATAATCACTATGCCTTAGCGAATTATTATGTTTCGCTACGCAATTGTTGTTTCCTTCCTCCGGCCTTGGTGGCCAATTAACAAGAGAATTTTCCGAAATTATGCAACCATCGAACTTGACAATAATTCGAGTATTGAATGATTTGTTTGACCTGTGGCACCGTCTTCAAAAATCAACGTGTAAAACTCGATGTAAAGTGGTTAACAACACGTTTAATTGTTGTGACCGTCGCCTCAAACAGTTACTTGGCTCTTCACGACAATTTTCACTTACAGCTGTTATTGTTCCACGAGTACGAACTGGACGATGGTGTTCATATGCTCTATGATCTGCAACCGATCCAGTTTCTTCAAAACGTTCAAAAATTTTGCGAATTCCAAAATCATTGCGTACTTTGCGTACTTTTCGCGTTTGATGATACAGCTGTCATGACCACTGATGCTAGTATGGTTTGGTCCACAAGGAAACTACAAGATGCTATTAATATAGTGAACAACTGGACAAAAAATGGAGAATAACATTAAACGAATCGAAATCAACACATATCAACCTTACAAATAGAAAATTAGAATATATTCTGATTAGACTGAATTCGCAACAAATTCCATATTCTGATAACGCACTGGCTTATTGAAAGAAACTCCGAACTGACAACGCACAACAAACTGCTGTTATATAAACTAAACTAGTCTTAAAATCTATCTGGACGTATGGTATTCAGCTTTGGGGCTGCGCAAAGAAAATTACAGTTCAGATCATACAAACATTTCAAAACAAAGTACTACGTAGCATTGTGAATGCTCCTTGGTACATTAGAAATGGCAGTCTCAATCGAGACCTAAACATGGAATACGTTAGCGATGAAATACAATAATTTGAAAGATGCAGACATAACAACAGCAACAACAGCAACAGCAGCAACAACAACAGCGGCAACAACACGGCAACAACAACACTACTTGTTGTTGAAGAAATTTTGTGTTATTCATTTAGGGCACGTAAATTCCAGCTTCCGTTGTCCAGCGGCGCACATTGTGTTTCATTTAAACACCGCGGTGGCACGCGTGGTAGAACACCAACTTGTTCATACTTACTTGACTTTTGCGACTGGTATCAATCATGCAACTTCCATGATCCAGCGGCACACATGGTGCAGTGAACGCGACCACCATATTTTCTTTCCTCTTTTTGCGTAGATTATGCCACTTCCATGTTCTTTGAGTTACAAAAAAAACCAAACCACCTCCTCAGTGATCCCAACCTAGTAGCTTCAGGATTATCTGGTTTCATGAGTCTCACTAGTTTCAACACGAAACTTGGCTTTTAATCACAAATCACTAGACTGGCTACAATTAACCAATACCAAGAGTTAAGGTGTCGCAAGTGACGTATTTCCTATCTCAAGAACTAGTCGCGATCCACAATTTAAAACGTAAACTGAGCAAAAATCACTCGCGATCGGCAAACTTTTACTTACACTCCGAAAACTTCATTTTTAGTTTCGGAGTAGCAGTCAACCAAAATCTACTTAAATATATGTCCTGCACAATATACGAGTAATCTATAAGTCCTGCGCAACAATTTCATTGACAGATATTTATATAAAAAAACTACCAAAGAGTGTGTTCGTTACACTAACAATGCAACGTAAATTTGATTTTTTTCAATTTTTTTTTGTTTCTGCGTTAACACATTTTTGTTTAGTTATTTACCAAAATTTGCTATACACCAATCCATCTTTAGTTAGTTTTTGTTTATGTCTTATGTATGGAGCTAGCAGGACTTATGCTCAAACACTTAGGCACACAGCTCAAGCTATACATTGAGATTATTCACCTCTTAAGTTCATATTGAATACAAACTACTGCCTAAACAAACAATTCGAAGCTATCCACTGAGCTTATACATCTTTTAGGCTCACCTACATCAACAAGCAAAACAATTACTACCGAAAGATTAAACGTCTTAAAGAATAAGATCTTTCGGCATCTCAAGCAATTAATCAAACGATCGCGTTATCATTCTCTTCACTGTGTGGCACCTGGGTGGAGGGAATGTAGCGGTTAGAATATTACAACAATCAAAATATTCTAATCGCACATATCGTAATTACATAATTTCACAAACTAATCGCTAACTCATTACTCTGTAATGGAGGAATGAAATTTGATGGGATTCACATAAAAATAGCAGTTTGTAGGACCTAAGTCACAATTTTAATTAACGCATTCTTGCACAGCAAATTAAATCAATTAATCTCGACCATACTCGTATCAAAAAGTGCTAGTTAACTATCCACAAGTTTTTGTTTGCCAAGCAGTGGGATTTTAACTGTTGAGTGTCTCTGGCGCTGTTGAATTTTTTTTTTTCAGAAAATCATTAAAACTCCGTCAATCACAATAGCGCTCGATTTTACTTGAGGAATTAAATTACTTTTTTGCTACTTAGCTACGTTTGCTGTTACCGACCAGCATTGCTCGTTTGGTAATTAAACCTTCTTATTGCGTCATGTTATAGATCTTATCACGACCTCACCAATTATTATTTATAATCCTGAAACTTTTTACTAGAAAAGGCGACGCTAAGTAAATCCTCTTTTCTGTTTGTTTAAGGATTACTGAAAAACTAGGCATTTTGTGATCTTACTATGTAATTCTGCTGTGATAGGTTCTAAAATAATTAACCGCTTAAATATAAAACTTTGCTAGAGCAGATCTATGAGAATGTAAGCCTCCGTATCGCAATAACTTTAATGGAAATTTACTTAATTTAGTAATTGTTAAGGCTTTAGCTTTGCATATACTTAAAGATTTTTTTAATTACTCTTCTTTACCCCTAACGTGGTTTTATATAAGCATCACAATTATTTAATTAACGAACTAGTCGAAAAGCAAATTTGCCGAGAATTAATAAATTTTAAATTTACTATCTGGATTTTAGACCTACCATTTAAACCAATAAATGGCTATTGCTGTGTTGTATCAAAGAGTTCCATAGGAAAGAGTTTCATTTCGCATAAGACCTTTACAAAATGTTACCCTTGGCACAAAATATTAAGCTTGGTCGTTTGAATTTTGATCTGTGGTCCATCCGTGCGTAGTTGGATTTGAATTTGACCCATAACTCCTTTAATTTTTAGTAGTCTTGGGGTCCAAGGGTTTACCTCTTCTGAGTGCGTAGTTTAAAACTAATTTGTTAACCCTAAAGTTATTAAGAAATAAAGAAACGATAAGGTTTTGTACAATTATTCTTACTGTTGCTGTGAAGTTCGGGCGTTTTTATAGGATTCTTAATAGTTTTTGCAAACTATAACACTCAGCGTAAGTGTCAAACTTTATTTATTGATTAGCACCGTTTCCGTATATATTCGATTTATTGTATCCGCCGGTATATGTGTATCGCCGCAGTGTATGTAGTTGTATCCAGAAAGATTCCAAGTCTCAAGTTCTCTTTCCCCATCACATTTTTGGTAGAAATTAACATGACAATTAAAGTCCTGGTGAAAATTAAATTCCTGTAAAATGTTAATTCTGTTTCCTTGTCGTTTAAACTACTTGTTTAAAACCAAATCGTGATGCCTATTGTAACTATTGTATGTATTCTATTTTTCAGTTATCTCTACTTCTAAATATTTCTATAAAATTTCCTTCTTCCTGCAACCTTTATTGTTAGGTCAGGATACAGGAAATAGTTTTCTGCAAAACGATAGCATTTGTTAATTTGTAAAATTCGTACACCAAAACTATACATTTTACGTTAGAGGATGAGTCTCCTTTTATCATATTGTAAAATGCTTTTTTCGATTTTTGCGTAGGTGGGTTCTTTATTTGTTTAGTTTATAGCATAGGGGAGTCCAAAACTGTTTGAAAGAATTTAAAAGTTTTTCTAATATGCAAACTACATTAAGTCCAATCAAACTCCAAGAGCAGTTTAAATTTAATTTTCACGATTATTTTCATACCACCCTGTAAAACCCAATAAAATTAACATTTTGTATACATTGTGTAAAGTGCAATAACTGTATTGTATGTATGGCTTGAAATTATCCATGTTACAATATGTTTGGTAGGAATGATATTAATTTCTATTTTGCTGATTCGGAGAAATAGATCTGTATACAATTTTATTTATTTATTTAATTATGATTTTATATGTGCGGAGGAGCATGATATTGATGTCAAATCAACTAGCTCTTAACATCTATTCATAACACACAATGACGTCGGGTAGCTATGACGATATAAAACAGAACAGAAAGCAGGAAAATTGTCTTGGATACGTTTTCGTGAAAATCTTCAATAAATCGAAGATATAGATTACATTGAGACATGTATAACATTATTGTAAAATATTCTGTTGAAATGAAAATCTTAGCAAAATAGTCCCAGATGGAATGGAATTGATTGAACGTATTATGTAACGTTGTTTTGATATCTCTATTTTCTCGCCGTATTATGATTCACTTTGATTAATTTCAAACTAATCAGATACATATTTTCGTTTTATATTTATGTGTGCCCAAAAATCGATACATACGAGTCTGAAATTAATCCATCTCAAATGTAAACAAAGAAACAAACTTTTATGTATCCTGTTCATATGCCTGAAGAAATGTTTATTACTTTTTTCTACGTAGTAAAAATCTCTGTGTGTGCGTGCGTGCGTATGCATGTGGTGTCATGCAGACTAAATGTCTGGTAGCTCTCTACAGCCGAGATGGGTTGACTAATCGGGGAGACACTTCTTATTTGAGCTTTTTCCATGAATTGGGACATCTCAGAGATTTTGGCCGAAATCGGTCCACTGGAAGTGGTAGTTTCCATAGGGTTATTGTTAATTAATTTTAAACCAATATCGACCCAGATCAGCTTTCCAATATTTAAGCGGAAATATCGATTTTTGGCAAAAACTGTTTTTCAATTAAAATTCGGACTCTGTACAGCCCACGAATTGGTTGATGGGGATGAAACTTCATGATTACATAATCAGTTTTTTAAAATTTCGGATTAATGTGTGATTGGTTGAAAAAAAAATGATTAAAACCAGTAGATTGTAGTTGTTTTGATAAAAAAAACATTTTTCACAAAATTCGGCATCTCTATAGTACTGGCGGATTGACTTATTACGCTATTGAAATTTTGAAGTTACGCTTTAGAAGGTTTTACCGTAAACATAAACACTTTTGTGTGTAACATGGTAATTTTTCCAAAAGCGGGGAAAATTACTACTTGTTAATGAGCCGAGCTCAGTCTTCAGAGGTATAATGTTTGTCGTGGGTTTACCTAAGCATTCAAATGAACCAAAGCATATTAAAGATAAAAATTAACACAACATCTAACCTAACCTCGACCCAAATCCCAAATCTCCAGTGCTCCACCCCTCCCCCCCCCCTCATTTCACTCGCTTTATCGTTTAATTTTAATTAGTATTTTAATTAGAAGATTCATAAGATAATGAGAATAAGATATAATAAACTAGAAAAATCTTAGCTATTTCGTTCCAAGTTCACCACCGCCGCACAAGTTAAATCCCAGTATAAACTATTCTGTTTTGTACATGAACATTCTCGATCATCGATGCAGCTTTGTTCCTTCAATTAACATAACGACCACAAGGCCATTCACGAACACCCAATGATATGTTCTGCTATTGAGTTGAGGCAAGAAAGAAAAATATTCGGCACAGAAGACTTCTAAAGAATACGTCTTCTTTCTTTAAGAACGAGTATATTTTTTTATCCGGTAAATATACGGGTATATTTTTTTATTATTTTTTATTTTTTCAAACGCCAACAGCCCGATCTTAGTATTATCGAGCTCGACCACAAAACACTTTGATAATTTTATTTTATTTGTATTATTTTACTGTTTGTCATCACTTGTACTCATACCGACTTTTTTAACACGATCTAAATTATTACGCCACGCCAATGATCGACTGACCAAAACAACATTCTTTCTCTTCCCAACCAATTTTTACTCTTCTGCTTCTTATTTTCTCTTTTTTATAATTTTTGTTTTTGAGAGTAAAAATAAAACGAACAAAAACTGGACCCGTTTATGATGGCCATTACTATAATCCAGATTTCAGCAAATTGTTATGAATATATTCTTTACTAAAATTTTACTACACGGAACATGGTACAATCGTACAGAAAAATCCCCAAATAACAATGTACCAAAATTGTTACAGACTATTCGGAATACAATTTCATAGTAAAGCTTTTTCATAAATTGGGAGAGGTATGTGAAATTTGGTGTTAGGTTTGTTGGTTTTCTAAAGTTTAAGCAAGAATAATGATTTTTGATTATAAAAACAGTTTTTATCAAAAATCTGGTAGGCTTAATTTTTCGATTTAGAAATTAAGTGAGGTGTATTCGAGATTTATCTACATTTGTCCTTAAAGAAAGTGGGGTGTTGGTCACAAAAAATTGATCCCTCCATTTTTTAGATATTGCAACAGATTGATGGCTCGCTCATAATACGGTATTGCTACAATTTGTTCTGTTAAATTCGCCGTTTGTATAACTTGTATAAAACATCAGTTTGTATAACTTGTATAAAACATCGGTTCCCGTAACTTTCACCGGTCCGGAATATTCGCGAGAATCTCTGAATAATTTCATAATATTCACTGAAAACTTACCACAACTGGAATATTTGCCAACACTAAAACACCACAACAAATAATTTCCACAATTAATTCACCATTTACATTTACAATTACTATTAATCAAAACACGAATTTTACTTTTACACCACTTATCTTTTTCCAGCATTCCATTTTCTAGCGCGTGCCGCATCTTAAATAAGACTCCCCAAAGACTATCGCAACGAATCTGTCATAATCTACAATACCACTAACTGCTATAAAACTACTTCTAATACTAATACTTAAATCTAACTATCATTAATCTCACAAAAACTTTATTAAACCAATTTACGTTGAATCAATCAGTCCAGGCGATCAATCCATACTGAACTACGCCCAATAGACAAAATCGTATAACATTATCCTCCATTTAAGCCTCTTCGTTCTGAACACAATCCATACTACTGCTTTTGCAGTTCAGTCCGTAAAGCTTCAACCTTTCCTTTGTCATCGCCTCCGGATGCCATCTAACCTCGCACTCACCATCCAGTTTCCATTCCACCTTAGCCTCACCCACGATGACAATCCATTTCGCCACTGCTGACACGCTACGCGTCGCCTTTGTTCACGACACCACCTGTTTGCACATCTCCTAATCCGTATTGTCATCCGCGAAAACAGCCAACATCCCCATTATCAACGCCCTGTTTGACCAGCATTTCGTCGGTGATCTTTTCCGCAACCGCCTCTCGAGTTTTAGCGATATAGGTTCTATCCTGTTCAATTAAATATCGCTATCGCTCTTCCTAATTCCTGGAGATTTGTGTATCCTTTCCATAGGCCGTTTTTCATACCGATCGTCCTCCACATGAGTTTTGCTCATCCCTGCCTGCTTCCTACCAGTTCCAACCTTGATATTTGTGTTACCTATATTATCCTTCTGGCGGTACCCTCCTTCATTTACAAGCTATATTGAACCTTCGTGAAGAATGTGTAGGATCTCTTTCAGGTGTTTGTAACTTCGGCACACATCCCTTTTCGATCCACGGGTAGTTGCAATACAAATTCCGCTCTCGTCGGACAGCCTTCCTGTGAATTGCCAATCTCCAATCACCGCTTCCGATTACTCTTGGCGTCCTAGCAGTCACAACTGGTGGACCATCTGCAATTCTCACTCGTCTTTGCAAGTGACTCCTCCAGTTACTTTTCAATGTTCTCGCCAACGGACCTTCATCAGATACTAAGTGAACCACCCTACTAGTACCAAATTTGTTCTCTGTTCTATGACCGGTACTGGTTCATGCTATAACGCACTACGATCTGCTATTTCACCGCCACACTTGATTCCACACAGCCCTATGGTTCCTTCCGATCAATAAAATCCACTCATTATCTTAATTCAATCGTTATATGAATTTCCGACCCTCTGCTTCGTATCGCCTGCATTATCATTTTGTTAGCCAAATATCATGTCTACCATTTGATTAAGTTTCTTCTTGAATCTTTCGTTACCTAGTTTGATATCTTTAATTGCTTATTTCATTTCTCGCGCCAAATCTTTTAATGTTTGTTGCGTGTCTTTACTTTGTTGATCAACTTTTGGTTACACTTTTTGCTGTGTCAAATCTTGTCTCATTTCCAACATCATTTGGTGCATAGAAATCAACATTTGCTCAAAACCGGTATTTTGAGATGGCCCAGGAACAGTCACCATCATCTACTTGCTAATCCGGGCTAATCCGGGCTAATTCGGGTCTAATCCGAGTCTAATCCTTGCTACTTAGTCATAATATTAATTCGTTGAACATGCGTTGAACATGCCATATTGTCCGCGAACAATCACAACCAATCTACCATAATCTGCAATACCACTAACTGCTATAAAATGAATTATAATATTAATACTTAAATCTAGATGTCACTAATCTCACAAAAATGTAGTTAAAAAAATTTACACTGACTCAACCAGCCCAACCGACCAATCTGCGCCGAACTACGCCCGTATATTAAATACAACAATACATAATAAGACGATTCACGTGATTATACAACCAAAAATAATAACAAATTTATAACATTTAAAAATAACCGTTTTCATTTGTAAGGAGCGGAAAAATAAATATTTTTTGTACGATGTGAACTATTAACAATAACCTACCGCCATTAGTCAATTGTTCTTAATCAACTGCGCGTTTACATTATACAGATACACAGAATTTTGAGTACGCCTTAATCTTTCAAAAACGTGAATATTCACGACTTTAGTCTAATTAGTTTCTTAGTATATTGGAATGTATTCCAATATGTTGTAGCTTGTAGATCTTAACTTATGCGACCCCGTTTTCAAGCCTCGTAGACTACTGGCTCTGAATTTTTGCATTTTTGGCTGAGCCAAGATATTGTATTTTATGAAAATGAAAGTTTATTGTTTACTTAAAACTTTCCTTATTTAATCGGGCATAATCCACTCGCTTGCTCTCGTTTCATCATCATCCATCATTTGGAGCTTTGCTTCTTTTGACTTCGAGATATGATATTATGTCAATTCATATTCATATTTTTCACACATAACAAATTGTTATTAAGCATGGATTTTGCATAGTATGGGTAATTCAAGACAAATTTATATATTTGGTATATATTTGGTTTATAACCAAAATTTGATTAAAAATAATTCAGAATTAAATACAATCAACAACAGCAAACTTGTCTGATTATTTGGATCCCACCAGTGGTAATCCAAATAATCATTAGCATCATGCAACAATGCTCAACAAAATCAGAGCAAACCTGCTGTTTTATTGGTTCTTCGAGCCGGATCCACCCGGCATACACACGCAACAGTTAAGAAAAATCAACGAAGCTTTCGGAAGTAACAACAACAGTTAGTATGTAGGAGCTACATCGTATTCGGCAATAAAATGCTGACAAAAATAGTGAAGTATGCAAAACGAAAACATCAACATAACAGCAGACGATAAAATTCTAGTAACAATCTCGCCGAGTCATCAATATCTCGGTTCGAGAAAACAAATGCAACGATCTGTGATGAAATGGAACACATCTATGACCGCCTGTCGGAGAGCAAAACTCATGGGCCGACCCATCTTCCATGCCAGTATAGGCTGGCATGGAGCTATGCAATGTGCAGATGGTAATAAAATCGGACCTATAACCGTACGTCCTCGAATTGGCTGACACTGGCGTAAAAGTAAGGACGGAAAAAGCAAACCGCCAAAGAGGTGGAAGAGCCTTGGCCGTCGTAGATATACGACCTCCTCAGCTTAATACAAAAGTGTGTTCATAATTATAATTAACATCATAATTTACAATCAAAAAGTTTATTTAAATGATTAATCATAATTCTTTTCAACTTTTAGTTATCTACATTTAGAAAAAAAATCAACAATCGTTTTACAATGCCATCTGTTCAAGTCTTGAACATGCCCCAAAATCTAGCTACATTTGAATAGAACTTATGTGGCAAAAAAATGCAGCGGAAATTTTTTAAACTAATTACAATTTGATGTTTTCGTTATATGTCAAAAACAATTGTCAACCTAATATTATTACATTTAATTCAATTTAAATTCCAATGTAAAATTTCAAAATTATAAATATATTCCACACATTCGCACACACACTTACGCACGATATAGAAACAGATTACAATTAATATAAATTTGAAGTTAGTCCCGGTTGACTTCTTAACAGTTGCGACCGTGAACTTATCATATTTGGATTAGAAAATGAAATTTGGCACGGGAGTTTGTTTGCTCAAAGGATTGAATGATATACTTTGAGTGGCTTGAGTAAATATAAACACGAGCGCCATTAGGTCACTTTCATCTGCTTTGAATTCGATTTACTCGAAGCTGAATGGGCACCTAGCGGCGATGAAAATTTGAAAAAAAAAATTTTGATCGATCTGCAATTGTTTGAGCTCGAAGTAATGATACCGATGGTCGGATTAAGCTGTCGCAAATGCAGATCTTATCGGTCCATGCTTGGTTGAAATGAGGCATTTTTATTTGGATCAAAAGGAAAAACAATAATAGGTGCATTTAGTGGAGTAATATCAGTTATAATGAAATAATAGAACGATAAACTTAAGGATAATGAAACGCAATATGTTCACAAAAATTACAATAAAATAAATTAAACTTTAAATGGGAATGATTTTTAATTATAAATTAGTTAGACAATTTTTCTATAGCCACTTTTTGGCTACTTTGATTTGATTTCATTGAATGACGTGTGAGTCCGGTTTGTTAAATTTGAATAGCGTGCTTGTTTAATTCAATCGCCTAGACTTTTGGTTGCGCCTTGATTGTGAGCACACCATTCGTTGAAACTGATGAGTTCTTTACATCAAACGTTTTTGGAAGTTCCTCTTTCGCGTCTTGTTTACGTCTGACTACAACTGTATTATTAACTGTTTTTACGGTTTGCGTAAAAAAAGATCGATATTTATTCGATTAGAAGCCAAATAGACGATTGTAACTATTTTGTCTTCACAATCGTTATTAGCTAAAATAGAGTCGATAATTTTTGTAGCGTTCGGTCGTGGCCAATTTTCCATGCATGATAATTGTTACGTAAACGATGTTATTTTTTTGTTAAAATTTAGAATTTGTATGACTTAGTTGTTGAATTAAATTTATATTATTTTTATTGTTCATCCGTCAAAAGATGGCGCAATTGTAACGAAAAAGTAATATTTTATTATTTAACTACTTTACAGAATCTAAAAAATAAGTGTATACATTTTACACACATTTTGCACGTAATGTAACCCTGGTTTCTGAAAAATAATTAAACATATTTTCCCAACCACACATCTCTCTTAATTTTCTTTTTTATATTTTTCAATAAATTTCCCACAAATTTACAAGACACGCAACTAAATTATTCAGATTTCTACTCAAATCAATTACCATAATATTTTACCAACCCTTATCCATATAGTGAACCAAATTACGTGTCACTCAATTTCCTGTAACTAAATCAAATCGAATTTTGAAACAACAAAAAACGAAAAGCTTTAAAAATCCAACCCCCAAAATAATCATTAATCTTTAAGTTGTTTGTACTGTACACACAAACAAAACTACAAATCTACGCAACAGAATGGAAAATCTATAGTTTGAGAATTTTCCGCACAACAATTTTCTTCGTGATTTTCCCTCGCTCGTGTTATTATATTCGAGTATGTATATCGATTTACTGAATTTTTGGAAACCTAACACCACATTAGAATTCAGTGGGGAAAGCACACCCGTGCCACACACACAAGACGTAATACTTAAATATTTATTGTGCTTTTGTACATTATGGCGAAATGAATATCCAAAATGTGTTTTCTGTTTATTTTTCTTATATACGCGTTGTCTGGAAATTGTAATAACATTGAGACACATATACAGACGAGATAATCAGTTGACGTGTCTTTGAATATCTATATATACGAGTAAAGTTATATTTTAGTACCAGAACAATGATAAATTATCAGCTAAATTACATCTTGCCGCCCAAACAAAGCTGTTAATGGATTTTTTCGTGGCAAAAGCTTTATTCACCATTTTATTGTATATTTATTTATGTATGACATAGTTTTGATTTATATTTTTATGACATTTTCATAAAGTCAATGACCAAAAGCGTTTTCATTTCAAAATTTCTAGAAATCGGTTTATGGTGATGACAGTTCGCTCATTATATTTTCTTATACTTGTTTTGGTACTATCTCTCCGCCGCAAACCAATCGATTACCAAAATGTTCATCATGCCCAAAATATTTTTGGTTATTTTTGTGTTTTAAGCATTTCTCGCCGAAGACGCGAGCTTTTGTGCTTTTGTTATATTTGTTTTTAGCCAGTTACACAACAAGAATACAAATTGATGACAATGAGAAAATGTTATATTTTCTTTGTTTGCTGCAGGATGGAAAATGATTTATGATTTTAGCAAAATACATACAATTTTAGAATTCGCTAAATGTTTACATAGCCCAGCTAAATATTCTCAACTCACCCCATATTACGTAAAATTATACTAATGACTTCAAGGTGGCGCTTTTATTTTATAAAATATCGCACATTTTTTCATTATAAATTCAGGAAATTATGAAAGGCTCGAATTAATTATATTTGTGCTACCAAAATTAATTAATTTACGGATATATTTAAATTTAAATGTCAAACTGAAATGATAAATTGGTGTGTACGTTTTACGTTCGTACAACTCTTTCTAATTTACTGGAACGATGATAAGACGGTACAATGCGATGATGAATTATCATGTGAAATGTAAATGTAATATTCCGATCGATATCCTCGAAATATACGGCAAAAAAGCCATTATGTAGATTGGGTCGATTTCATTCCCTAAATATATATGCGTTTGTAATAAATTTATGGTTGCAATTTATTTTAATGGCTAATAAAAAATGTTATTTATTCAATGGATTTACAAATGGTAAAATGGCTTATGGATATTATTATTGTATTAGCACATGGTCGTTAAAATTAATTTGCAAGAGATTAAACAGAGGACTGCACTGTACGGAGTATGTACCATTAAAATTTAATTGGTATCTAGCTGGCGCAATCGAAAATAAATCATTGAATTACTTAAATGACATCCAACCTTAAATGGCTGATAAACTCTCTGAAATCAGTAAAATGAGTACAACCTGCAATGAGCCTAGACAAACTACAACGCATATCAGCAAATTTTGAGTATTCGTGTCGTCTAAATTGAAACATTCCTTCACAATGTTTTGCTTATGATTTATTTGGGCACCAGTCTACCAGCACGTCATTGTTTTAGCTAAGCACGTGAAAGCAGGATGACAAGGGCTACATAGGTGTAACACGCCACACAAAAGCAACCGTTTTAATGAAAAATCTAGCGCATAAATCAACGGTCACCACAATATGTGACCTTACAATACGACGCGGCGTAGTCTTGTCAAAACAAACACGGATAAGAGAACATGAAAAAAAGTAAAGAGAGGAAATGGCAACTCACTTGAATTCTGTTTGCTACGTCCTTTATGCGGAGTGTTCCTAACAACCCCCTCTGCTTCGGACTGCTGCTCACCGCTAACATTTACTCGTGCCTTAGACACTCTACCACAAATGAGCGAAATTCGCACGATGATAACGCAAATTATTCAACGAATGCCTCGTTCCACAGTTCGGTTTCTCTCTTTCCACTTCACTTTTCCAAACCACGTGGTCATACACAAACGAGTTTATCATTTGAATAAAAAAAAATTCGTGAAAAAAACAACAAAATAACATTAAATTCGGCCCAGTCTGAAGCTCTTACGCACCATGCCTACACTTGATCATTGGACTAACTCACTGTCCTAATTCGTACAGTTTATTTTTTTTACTATACTTGCCTACTGGCTTTGTATATATTTCCACTCACTTGTGTAAATAAAATGGCGGACCTCTTTGTCGCAGACAGAAAACAATTAAAAGGCGATTTTCTTTATCATTATTATTTTCACACAACGTTATAAATTTTTACTTTTAGTTGTTTGCACAAAATACATTAAACTTTTTATATTTTTATGTTTTAATTTACAACCAAAACACTTTCCAAAATAAATATATATAAATTTTAATTTATTACTTCAGACTCTGATCGGCAAAATTTGCATTTTAGTAGCGCATCGCTTCTTAACGATATTTTTTTTGCTTCGGATTTTTGTTCGATGTGTCTCGTATCGGTCGTCTTTCTCTATCGAAGTTTTGCTGCTTTACTTATACCTGTAAGCGTCCCCTCGGTTGCCGTCTTCCTCAAATCCTTCAAATGTGCTAAGTCATTGGATAGGTAATTCAATTCGCCGCTCCGACTTAATTTTTGCAACACTTTCGCTCTGATGCTGAATGTGGAACGGGATGGGAAATCTAAATAATATCTTATCGCTTAATGGAAGATGCACCTTCCATGGTAACCTCTTATGGACTTTTGTGGTCTTTGCCACCTCACCCAACTAGAACTGTTACAAAATTAATCAAGTAAAAAGGATGAAACTACAACCGAAAATTTTTGTTTTACCAAAAAATATCATTTTAAGTTTGGTTATTTGTCATTCTTACAGTAATTATTACTAGTAATGCCTTAATATTCATGTTAAAATCTGTTGAATTCTCTATTGTTAGCTAGAAGAGTAACATTATTGTTCCCCACCAAATTCGACGAATATTTTATATACATTTACCAATCGTGCGGTTGTCGCATTAGTGACCAAAATATCTCGATATCAACAAAATGATTCAGTTCTATTAATTTTTAAATCTCTAGAGGTTCACGAAATATATTTAATCCTACAAACAAAAATGGAAATAAAAAAAAATTAGATCGACATAACGACCGTGTGTAGCAAACATCACAACATAACGTAAGCAGAATAGAACGCACCCGCTTTTGATGATCGCAGCGCGCTAAACGACGAGTATTGAAACCGCCTGGAACATCATTTCAAAAAAAGGAAAAAATTATCACGTGAACACGTTCGTCGCGCCCGATTATAATAAAAAATTAATTTTCTGTTATTCATCCAGAAATGTAGTGGAATATTATTTACTCGTACAGTGAGTTTTTAATAAATGTCAGACTTCTATCTCGGAAATGGATCAAGATAGGAAAAACTCTGATATAATAAAAATTGTTCAGTGTCGATGGGGACGTTTAATGGTGATTGGGAACGAATAAAAATTTAAAAAAATTATGTTTGTGCATGCAAGATTTTTCGTTAACTGTATGGTTTCAGACATATCAGCAAAAATTGATCTGTATTACAGCAACAACGTTATTTGAAAACATTTTTACTATTGACTTATTTTATATTTTGAATGTTACTTAACATTTATAGGCATTTGTAAAAATAAATTGCAACCGTTTTGGACCACCAATGTTAGAGGTGGGTTCCATCTAGCGGAGATGCATTTCGAATTATGCCGGATTAAGAGCGATCAAACCAAATATTTGCAATTAATGTGCGCTGCTTCGTAAATACTATTTGACTATCTGGCGCCGTCAGTCGAATGAGGTAATAAAAGTTTTCAAGTAAAATTATATTGTCGTTATGGGCGCAAAAAATGATCTCTCTCCTGCGAATCGTAATCGCGGCGCTGTTTTAGTCAAACCTCCAATTTTGACCAAATTTAATCGGACGAATGAATTTTAATGTTTATATTACATCGTTTACTTCTACAGATCCAATGTCGCGAGAAGAATAGCTGGACTAGAACGGGCTACTTTTTATATTTTTTTTTTATTTTTGTTTTATTTATCTTTGCATCCGTCCTAATTTTACTCCTTTAGACGTACGGCATAGGTCTGATTTTCGGAGAACCATCTGTACATTGCATAGCTCCATGCCAGCCTATAGTACCGGCATGGAAGATGGATTGGTCCATCAGTTCTGCACTCATAGTTCTGTTCATTTTCATAACAGATCGTAATCTGATGATGATAAATCCCTTTTGCATCGCGCCCCTATCGGGATTCGAACCCGATACCTCCGATCCAAACGCCAAAGCTTTAACCATTGTGTCGTTTGATCGGTAAAAGCGGGCTATTTTAAATATGACATTCAACAATCGAAATCAGTCTCCGAACAGATATAGGCATTTCACAACGTAGCAATAATTTAGTTTGAACAGTAAGTAATTTCGTTCTATCTGTCGCCTATGACATGAAAATTAATATCTATGTTAAGAAATTCTAGGGTAATATCGAACTCGAACGCCTCTTCACTCAGGTTTTAGTATTTGCCGATGATAACCGTCCGATTATTGGTACTGATTTTCTCAGCAAATTTACACTTTTAGTCGATCTAACACGAAAAGGGCTGGTTGATTCAACGATACGGGTGCACACACTCCAATACATTACACGAGAGACGACGATTTCGTTTGGTAAGAAGGTAAAGGAAACTTCCTTCCCTAAAAGCAGAACCACACTATAATTTACTCGTCAGACATTCTGTGGTTCATCATATCGTAACGACAGGTCATTTACCTGTAGCTTGACCACGAAGACTAGATTCAATTCATTACAATGCAGCATACACCAAATTTTTACATATGGAAATTGACGTACATAGAATAAAGAATTTGCCGCCCATCAGCATCTGTTGACTCTTGCCCGCTACATGTTGTAAAAACGAGAAATCTCGATTGGATACCGTGTGGAGACTACCAACGACTTAGTTTGGTCACCGTACCGTATCGTTGCCCGATATCCCACATTCAAAGCTTCTCTATACATTCGCATGCATGCTCGATCTGAGGATGTACAACGGCATACAAATGTATACCATTCGGCCTCATAAATGTTGCTTAAACATTTCAACGTTTTATCAACGAAGTCACGTGCCAAGGATGGCCAGGGACATTGAAAAATGAGGAACAACACAAACTTTACTTGCTTGAAATAACTATTCCAAAAACTCAATAAGCTTGGTGTAAATATTAAGAATTGCAAATGTGTTTTCGCCTCGAACTTTTAGAATTCATCAACTTTTAGAATTTCACAAAATCACTTCTTATAGTATTCTGCCGCCACTGTCAGAGCTGTTTTGCAACGATACGCGCGATACTTGGATTATATCAATCAATTTACCACGATTATTCGTCAAGTGAACAGTAAATACAACGTCCGAATTTCGATTATTACACAATAATACGATACAGGTACAACAAGCTAACCTAGAACTTCACAATTTTATTTTCTGGTTCCGAATGTCGCACTATTTTGAAGAATAAACTAGAGCTAAACTGCTTGTCATCGAAATACTGAAATTAAGCCGTTACGAAGTAAAATCTAAGCTAAATGGATCTATTTATCTCTTAATCTGTGTCGACTCGATGGTCGAAATCATCCTGCATAAATTATACAACCGTACGCAATTCGAGTCAAAACTGTTCGGCGAATTAAGGAAACTCCGTGATTCTCATCGAATACGTACAACTGCTTTCCATTGACAAGCAAATCAAATGGTCGAATATTTCATCGACAGCTCGAATGCAACACAACAATTCATTGGAGCTAAGAAAATTCGACCGTTTTATTAGGAATCCAAACAACAGTTAAAAAGATATTAAGTGCTCATCAGCTGAAATGGATTATGGGCAAACCATAAAGCTACTCGATGAGTCCCTTATCGAATTTCCTCTTTCTCCTCCAGCTTCAACCGACACAGATACCGATCAACTGCTAGTAGATAAAGTTCGAGAAGGTGTGCAACCTCCGTATGAAGGGCCATTCAGGGTGATTCGACGATTATGAATGCATTTTAACATTTTCATCAACAACAGTCAGTGTCTGTCGATCATCTCAAACCAGCATTAGGAATACTTTGTTCCGCTTAACAATATTTACTGCCTCGAACATGTAAATCCGATTCATGGACTTGACCACGTGTTAATATGGCCTTTCAACTGAGCGGGGAGGTATTGTAGTGCGTCATGTAACGAGCGTGAGTAACAACATAACGTAGGCTGTATGGAGCTTTCGATACGCGCAGCGCGCTAAGTATACAGCTCTTTATTTTAATACCGCGTCTAGATAAGTTTGTTTGTTTGGGCTACCAAATATGGTAATTAATTTTAGGTCACCTTGTTCGCTTGTTTGAATAACATTTTCAGTTAGTTATCCAATAAAAATCTCAGTAAACACAAAATACAAAGAATTAGTTTATAATTGCCCAATCCCCAAATCGCTTCTCACAAAAAGCTGTAAAAAAGTCAACATGGAATCCGCGTTCCGTATGTACTATTCGTACATGTTTTCCACACGGATTATCGTATGCAATGTTTATTGGGTACGGATATGATTCCAATTGGATTATTAAACATCTTTCGTGTTGCAGTGCTACACTGTAAAAATATATTTTTTCATGAGATAGATATATAAAATTATCATAGAAAGAGGTAAGAAGTGCTATCTGTTTCTAAACATATATCCATTTCCGTTGGCTATTTTTCAAATTGGAATTTTATATAAAAATAATTTTTTAACCTAAATATTTTAGAAGAAGTGACATAAAACCAAAGAAATCGCCTTAAGACAAAATTTATTCAAATGAGTGATTTCTTGTAATAGCATGGATTCTTCTAACAACAAGTAACTTTCATTACCTGCAGATCTTAGCTGTTAGGGTAATTAAAATTTTGACTATTAACATAAAGATACCAAGAATAGTTCTAAGATGTAACCGAGAGGAAACAAAATCCATTTGTATTTACTAAGTATTAAACTGTCTCTATAGCATGAACCAGCGGTCTCTCCAATACTTAAGTTTAAATTTAATTTGTATGGCATACTGATCCACCTGTTTAAGTAATTTATAAATCGACTAATATCATGAGGGTCAAAGGGATTCTTCTAAGATTGTCATTATAATTAATTTGAAAATTTAGAATTCGGGAAACCGCTGGAGCCATATAGACAGTTTAACACTCAGTACTTAGAGCTGTTGTATATTCTTGATTATATCTTAGAAGAACCCCTGTAAATTAGGTTAACAGTGTAGCACTAATACAATGTTATATTTATTATTTGTTAAAAATTTCGTTCTCGTGGGCTAGGAAAGTAATTAATTTATCTCAGAACAAATTCGATTGTATATTCCGTCACAAAATCTCTATTTCCACTTTAATAACCTACCCTAACATTTGGAGTAGCATATTTTGTAACAAAAGCTCGTCTGGCATATAAAAGCGTTTCGAAAAACCTAATAAATTTAAATGTTTTACAAACGAATATTTATTAGTCAGCTCAATATTGTCTACACGTGTACGAAAAATATAGAAGAGTTTAAAGACAAGTATGTACATAGTTACCTTATCCAAATGAACGTATGGCATCGTCGACTTTGCTGTAGTTCGCAAAAAATAAAATTAAGCAATTACATCCCCTGCCCATTTTATTTTAATTAACTACACAAAAGCTCTGCGCTTACATTGTTCCATTTTTGTCAATGATAATCAACATCTTCTACAAAGCTTTTTTGTGTTAGAAGCACAATAGCATTAAATCCGTAGCATCAATCAAGTTCAAACATAATGTCAGCATAAAAAAGTTGTTACCCACCTTTTCCGTTGTGTTTGTATGGTAAAGGTTTTATACACACAATCACAACTATTACTCCACATATTTCCATTTGTTGTTTTAAGGATAATTAATTAGGGTTTAATCAGGTTTATTTTGTGCCAAAGAAAAGCTGGAAAAATTATGTTTGTCTTTACATATTTATATTTTTACTGACAACTTAACATATACGATATGTGTTTGTGTTCGGATCTCCCACAACATACGTAATGTAAGACAATTAAAAATAAAAATCTCTGCCTTTATAATTTTCCGGATGATAAAGGTTTTTTATTGCCATCCTTTTTTACTTTTCCTAAAGCTCCAATTTTTTTTACGAATAATTAAATTACATGAATATAATTAATAAGGATTGTTTTGAATATTTTATTTCTAGTATACGAATTCAACATCATCAAATCCCCATCAACATCATCACCATCTTCACCGGTCCAATGATCATAGTAGTGCCCTAACAAAAACAACATCAGCTAGAGATTTACAACAAGTGTTGCATTATTCAATAACACCGTGCCGAACAATGCCCCGACTCCGCCGATCAGAAGGCACAACATACGAGGTGGATTGTGATGAAGTGTTTACAAAGCTTTACGTGGGTGATGCGTGAGTATATATTTTGTGGGCCACAATCCGTGGACATTCGATAACACTAATTGATAAAATAATATTTTTGTTTTGTAGTGATTCAGCGAGAAATAAAAATTTTTTACGTTACATGGGTATCACACATGTGCTAAATACTGCTGAAGGTTCGAGGTTGGGACAAGTTGATACGGGTCATTTATACTACCGTGATATGCCAAGTATTAGGTAAAAACTATTTTGTTATTGGTTTGTGTTTTCTCTAATAATTTAGATACTAACTAGGTTTTTATACCAGAAAGAATTTTAGTCTCAACCTCATCAAATTAGCGAAAGTGTAAATTTTATAATTATAAAATACAGAGAGAGACGCGGACGAGGCGGTTGTTTGCTAATCGAGGCGAGGTTTTTATCGAATTAATTACAGCCGATGTTAAAGAATATGTAGCTCAACACCTCGTAATTTGATTGTCTTATAAGTGACTTATATTTTGGATACGGGAGACTGTAAGTCAATATTTTGAATACAGTGCTAGTGTTTAACATCTCAATGCGGATGCACTTACAATTTGATGTAAGCGAGGTTTCCGTTTTTTTCCAAGAACATTCTTGGTCTTGGCCCTTTCATCGGTGCGTGTTCTACTTATCTCGTTTATTAATCTCACGCTAATGTCGGTCTGGCTAGTTTGTACTTTCAAATACCTAGAGTGCCTTTGTAATCGTATGAGTGTGTTTTCATGTTTCATATCCATAGCACAGTTTTTCCTAACATTCCTAACTTTGTGTTTGTTGACATGACGGACACTTCTCTTCCACCTGTTTTTGCTACAGTACATGGTTTCTTGATGGATGTGTATTGGGATGTTAATGCTCGTGTTCATTTTCACGGTCTTATTTATTTTGTATTTCTGCGGATAGTGGACATATATTGGCTTCAAGTGGATCACATTCCGTGTTTCATTATCTGGTAAGTGCGTCGTGTAGTATGCAGGTTGTTTCTCTGTTTTTTCTCTAATCGATTATCCTAATGCAATCTTGGTAGTCGGGTAGATTGGCACGACTAAGCGAGTATATTGCTTCTTCTACATGTTCCAATTTCTGATCGATAGTGCTGACTGCACCATTTTAAGATTGCGCTGGAGCGTTTACTTGAGATTGTCTTTTGTGTCAGTATTTTGCAATTTCTAGATCTTGAATTTCCTCCAATCAATTTGTATTCCTTTCACCACTGCTCTTTTGACCTTGAATATTGCTATGACTAATTGATGATTATACGGGTAAGTTTGCTCTTCCCTTTGCTCTGACATTTTTTGAATTGAATCTTATGAATTTCTTGTTAACATGATTGATTTGCTTCTTGGTTCCACTATCTGGCGAAACCCCAAAGCGTTTTTTTAGTATATTTTTTGCGCACCTATGTTTAGTTGTTTTGTGTCATAAATTGATTCACTTTCATTGCTCATAGAAATTACTATTCTTTGTATCATCCGCTTCTTCAGCATAACACTGAATTATCGTTGTATTCGCCAAATGTAATCTCGCTGTTATTAATCTGCCACTTATTGTTTTCCATTCGAGAAGCGCTTTCTTTCTATTAGGGTTTGTCTTGTGATTGATGATTCCAAATAAAAATACAACAAATAATTTTTATATTATTTAATTAAATTAAAATTAAGAATTAAAGGCTTATTTCTTTACACATTTTTCTCATTTCAATAATTGGTTCATGTTCATCATAATTACTTCTATATCAGTTCCGATTTAGAAAAAATATTGACCATAAGTTTCCAAATAGAAGCATAAATAATTGGTTTATCAAGAATTTAGGTTTCCTAGGTAATACATGTGAAATGACTCATAAAAGGTGTTCCCTGGCAAAAAATACATTAATTATGAGATTTTGCACCAAAGTTCCGTTCTCTATAAATAACAAGGGGTGGTTGGAAGTTGAAAGGTTAATAATGTTTTCGTGCAAGAATGGTAATTTTTATAAAAAAAATAGAAATAAAAGTTTTAGTAATACCTTTGATTTGATAACCTTAAACGTTCCCTAAGTGCTCTGGATTCAAAAATGTAAAAATCAAAAGTCCGTGGTTTTAAGAAAAAAAATAGGAATAAATAAAACCGGAATGTACGGTTTTGATAACGTGTTCAGCGAGTATAGCTATTGGAATTACCTTTAGTTGAGACCCTGAGCATTTTTCTATGCTAGTTATGGGGATTAAAAGGTAAACAATGGTGTATGGAACAAATCGCCTACAATGGAAAACCTGTCAACATTTGAACCCTCCATATATGTTTACCATCAAAATCGCACTTTCCGTTTTCTATTTATTCCTATTTTTCCTACTGTTCAACTTCAAACCCTCGACACCCTCTTGGGCTTTAGGGTAGGCAAAAAGTGATCATATTTTCTTTACGTCATTATCTGCAAAAAAGGCTCTAAATTTCAAGTTTGTTTTGGCTTTAAATATTTACCTTTTTTGTTTTTCCCATAATACGGAATCTAGAGCACTTACCAGGGCGTTCAAAGTCTCGTTATGGGGTAGAGATATTTCTAAAAGCAACAACTTGTGTGCCAAATTAATTTTAAAAAAATTATCTAATATAACGTAGACACCATCTTCCGCACACATTCATGGGTTGAAGCTTCAATCTTCATTCTTAAGCATTTTCCAAGCATTGGGAGATCACGGTACTTTTTGGATGAAATCGGTACACATAGGAATTTTTGCAATGATGTCAGTCAATCAATGATCAGTTTTGCAAAATTGAATCGGAAATAAGAATTGTTGTCAAAATGTTGGCCCTTATACAGCCCAGACGATTGATTGATGAGGATGAAACGTCATAATTAAGCTTTTTCCACAAATTGGGATATCTTAGGGATGTTTGACCGAAATCGGTCCTCCGCAGTCACCAGCTTTCACAGGATCTTTTTCGGTATTTTCCAAATATTTTGAAAAGAGTGTAGCATTAACGAAAAAACGAATAAAAACTAAAAACCTTTAATCTAAATTTCAAACAAAATTTTTTCAAATTTATTTTAAATTTTACCGGAAATGATGAGTTTTGATGAAAAAAATTTTTATTTCACCAAAATTCGGCATTTCTACTATCCAGGCTATCTGGAATAAAACTGAATAATTAACTGTAGGATGCTCTGTAGCGTATAGGATAATAGATTTCCTATCATCTATCTTCTCTTTGGGTAGTTTTCCGGGCTGGAACATTTCTGGGTCTTTTTTCGAAGGTATACTAGACTTATTTTGGCTGTTAATAGCACCATGAAACATCTTCAATGTCCACACTGTTAGGTGTATTGGGAATGAAACAATATTCCTGTCAAATTTATCATCCAATGCAATAAACTTAACGGTACTATTTGGTTACAATAGCGAGTAAAATTAATGTTACGAAGTATTATTACTTCTAGTATATTACCGTTTCTGATTTTCTGCCCACCACTGTAGGTTTACATCCGTGGTTAAAGAAAGTCGGGAGTCACCCCTCCATTTTTTGTCGATGTCATATATATGTTGTTGCAGGGTTTCGGACGCCACTTGTGGATTTTTATGCGTACATACTATTGCCGTATCATCTGCGAAAGTAGATGTCATAATTTGCGAAGGCGTTGGTAGGTCTGAAGTGAAAATTAAATGTAACGTTGGGCAAAGCACGTTGCTTTGTGGTACGCCTGCCAGAATGTTTTTCTCGCCCGATTTAGAGGTATTGTATTAAGTAAGATTAATTTTAAGCAGCCGGCTCTCATACCAAACTTTATCGAATAATTGGGAAACTTCCAAGAAGGCGGTGGAGCAGTATTCTCTTCGTATTCTGACCTTATTTATGTAGCTAAGCGGTGCAATTGCTCAATGGTTCCGTGCTCAGCTCTGAAGCTCATTTGATGGTCAGATCATTAGGTTTCGACTTCCGGTTTAGAATTCTCGATAATAGCTGTCTCGAATACTTTCTAGATGATATGTCGAGACTTTGGTAGAATTCTTGCCGGGCATCGGGATTAGTATTATAGTTGACAGTTTTCATCACTCAGGGATATACGAGTATCCTGATTCATAAATTGAATTGAATATTTGAGTCACTTATCCAAAGGCACACTCACGCAGTTCTTTAAGCATTTCATATGTAGTTCGATCATACCCACGGGCTTTCTTTAATTGAATTTCTTGTGCAATAATAAACTTTACTAGTGGTTTCTTTATCTTAACGACCGATAATCCAAGATTTGGTATGAATACACTTTCAAGATGATCAGCGAAGGGTTAGGTTTTTCCTTGTTCCTTCTAGTCATTCACCATTAGAAACACGAATTAGCGAGTTTGGTTGCTGAGGCCGTTTAAGGTATTTAGTGGCCTTCCATAATGAATAGTTTGTGTCCGAATGGGGAGATAATTCTTTAAGATAGTTTTGCATATAATCTATCTTTTTTTTGTAGTAGGCCTTGCAGTTTTTTTGGCCTGGTTAAAGTTTGGTTTTGCATCTGGCAATCTATTAATTTGCCAGATGCGTCCTAAGTGGCGTTTCTCTGTTAACATTTTTTCTATGAATAGAAAATGTTGATGTTAGAGGATGTTATGGTGTGTGTGTCTTGTATGTTTGCTCTTTGGTTTAGGGGGAGCTGCAATAGCTGCGTTGACCAGTAACTTATTAAAGTTTTATATACCAATGTTTACATAGTTAGACATCTGCAGTATAAACGTCAGATCGATATGCGAACTCATGTACATCTTGAATTTCAAACAGTTACTGAAGGTGTTCGTTAGATGGTTGTTTGCAGAATATGGCTTCTAGTCAGCCCAATAATGTATTGTAGTAAGACAGGAGAATAGTCAGGAGATTATTTTAAAAGTGGTTTAGCGATAGTCACACGATGCGACATTGTATAGTGGTTCATTAATTGACGTCCCCTTGGAGTAGTCAATTGAACCACAGTAGGTATGTTTAATGCAAGGTCACCGGCTTATGGTCGCCGTTGAACCAGATTATCAAAAATTTTTTGTAAATATCTGCCGAAACGTTATTATTTGTCAACACATATAAAGGTTGTTTGAATTTCCTCAGCGCTATGTTCACTTAGGACATAATGACAAATCCGGTTTTCTTTTTAAATAATAGCTATTGCTCTTCGACTTCTGCCCAAAAGATGTTTCGTGTCATAGAAACAGCTTTTGAGGATTCATCTTCGAGAACGCTTGCCTATGTTGGTTTGCTGGTTGATGTTCTGGGCGAACGAGAGTTATTTGGCATATGCGAAGGTATATTATTCTGGCAATTCCCCGGGAATGGGAAAACTGGGGAAATATTTTTTATCTAATTTTTATTTAAACATTTTTTTCCTCATGCTGAGGTAGAATGTTAGTGTTAATTTTTTTGAAAACAAAATTAAATGGGGAATAATTTTCTCTGCCAATATTTACATCAAACTTTTGTCCTCTGCTGGAAAAAAAATATTTGAACAGAATTTACATATAAATTCTTTCCCCAGTGCCACTGGTGTAGTTGTATGCAGCCGCCTGGGGCGTGACAATTGAATAATAATTTTGTAGACTGGGTATCCTCGATAGTTTGCAGTGTGGTTTCCACCGCAATTGCTGCATTTATTTTCTATTGAGTTTTTGGGTTTTGGGCAACTTTTGGTTTGGTGTAGTTCACCGCATACGGCACACACTGATATTAAGTTGCAATAAGTCCTTGAGTGGCTATATTCTTGGCAGTTTAAACACTGTATTGGTTTGGTCCTTTTCTTTGGTTCTACAACAGTTATGCGTCTGTGTATGAGGTACTTTAGTTTATATATTGGATACATTTCTCATTTTTCAAAATGTTTTCGGATGGATCCAGTTTAACTTTATGGTTCATGATTCTATGTACATTCTGTATCTTAAATCCATCTTCAACAAGCGCGGCCTGTTTTTCGGTTGCTTCAACTTGAACATCGACGCCTTTCATAACGACAGAGAGAACCTTTGAAGACTTCAATCGGTAGATATAATAGTTTCGTTTTGGAGCATCGTAATAATTAATGACTTCTCCATAGTCGTTGACCTCGTAAGCTTAAAGTTTTACTTCGTGTATTTTGCCACGAAGTAAATTTGTTACGTGGAATGTTTTTTCATTCGTTAGCACGCTTGAATTGAGTTCTTGCATCACCTTGTGTGTATCGGTTTCACACAAGTAGATTGGAGGTGGCTTGTATTTCCGATCAGCCTGTTCTTCTGCATCCTTTTCGGCAAACGTTTCTAATCGGTGTTTTAGCGGTATTTTGAATTTTTCGACGTTTGATTTCTTACTTAGTAGTTTCCGTAGTTTTTCAGTTTTTGGGTAGCTCTTTTCCGTTTTAGAGTAATATAGCGATCGATGGCAGTTTGGGTCATATGTACATTACGCTTAGTGCTCACTTTAAGGCTAGTGTCGCTACTGTGCTTTTCGAGGAATATATTCGTCGGGCCATGTACCACTTGTGGCTTCATGTGCAACCTTGAAGTTGAAATTGATCGAAAAAATAAAATAATATTGACATTGCAGCTGAGCTCAAATAGTTCGATAATTTTTGTAATGTCGGACAGAAAGATCGAGTAAAATACGCTTTTCAATTAATTCATTTGTAATTATTATGCAATCGTGTCAAACCCGCCTTAATACATTCCATTACCTTTACTAAATCGTCATCTTTTGTTGTTTCCGCTAAAACTGTATCGAAGTCTATTTTTACTTCACTATTACTTTGAACCTGACAAAGATAAGTTGATTCTTCTTCTTCGTATTTATCACTGGGCATCTTCCCGATGGGCATGCGAGATAACATGTCTGCGGGATTTTTACCGGATCCCACGTACTTTATATCGAAATTAACCCCTCTTCTCCCTTAAATGTAATGCCCATCTCTGCATCCGGCTCGCTGACATTTGTGGAATTTCCATCTTGTGGTCCGTTACTATAGTAAACGTTCGTCCTATTAAATATTGGTAAAATTTGTTTGATCCATAAATAATCGCCAGGGCTTCTTTTTGTATCATTCCATAATTTCTCTCCGTCTTGGATAAAATGCGCGATACAAACTCTACCAGTTTTTCAGTTCCATCCGGAAGCACATGTGAAATAAACGCTCCTATATACCAATAACTGACGCGTGACACGTCAATAACAACGGCAGCTTCGGATCATAATGCGTTAAACACAATATCTTCTTTTAACTCGTCGAACACACTTTAACACCCCTTAGACCACACAAAATCCACGCCATTTTTTAAAAGGTTATAGCGTGCTTAATATCGGTCGGTTGCGGTGCGTCCAAGACGGCTTCCTTGTTAGATGGCTTTCTTATGCCCTCCTCGGAGAAAATGTGTCCCAGAAAATTTAATTTCGTCTTTGCAAAAACACATTTATTTTTAGTTACTTTTAAATTCGCCTCTTTCAGTCGAGCCAACACTTGTGGTAGGCGTACATTGTGTGTCTCAAGGTTTGGTGCCGCGACAATAATATCGTCAATATAATTGATTACCCCCAGAATCCCTCTCAAAATTTTCTCAATTTCACGTTGAAAAATACCGGTTGCTGGTTTGATTCCAAATGGCAACCGATTCACTACAAAAATGCCTACGTGTGTGCTCCACATAACCAACTTTCGGGAGTTTTCTTCCAGCTCCGTCTTATTGTATGCACGAGCCAAATCCATCGTTGAAAATATCTTACACCTACAGCTTTGCTAACATTTCTGAGATTCGAGGTAATGAGTATTTACCTCTTTTAAATACGGATTTATCGTTATCCTGTAATCTTCACAAATTCTAACGTTTCCGTCCGCATTCAAATTAGGGACTAGAGGTGTTCCCCACGCTGCCGTACCTATCCTCGTAATAATTATTTGTCTCGCCAGATCCTGCAACTGTCGATCCATAACATATCTGATTGCGTATGGTACGGAACGAGCATTCATACATTTCGGCTCTGCTGTTTCGTCCATTTCTAATTTTATTAACACCCCTTTTAACTCCGGAATTGACGAATTCTCAATTATCAAAAATCTCGCGAAAAATTTACTCGCTAATCCGTCCTAACACTATTTTCGGTTCAAACGCCCCCAAAACCCCCCTATATTTTTACCGTGGTGTTATCTGGTAAAAAGTTGTTACCAGATGGGAATTTTTGCATAAATAATCTTGTCAGAATTGCTGACACTCCCGCCCCGGAATCGATTTGGAATGTAATTATCTTTCCCGAAATATTAATTTTAATTGAAAACGGATTCGAGTTGTGCACTGCATCGTTCACACTTACCCTCAATTGACAAAATTTCATGACTTTCTTCTTTAACATCCGTCAAACCTCTACTCACATTTGTCTTTCCCATAACCTCACTAATACATGTGGAATTCTTTACAACATTAATTTTAACCTCTTTACACATCGACATCAAGTGTCCCTTTTTATTACAGCCGTAATTCGTTGCATTCTTAAATTTGCATCGTATTGCAACATGATTCTTAAATCCGCAATGTTCACATTTCGCCAGAGACGTTATTTCTCTTGTACCTCGTTCACTGTACTTTCGAATTGGCAAACTTTCCTTTCTATTTACCCAATTCACCCCGAATTGATGCCCGAAATAATGCTCTTCTTTCCACGTATACAATCGTTGCTGTCGAAAAATGTTCATCCATTAATCCCACCAATTGGGTATAACCATAAGTTTCTCTGTCTAAAGAATCCAGTAGAACGGATTTCTTTTTGGTCTCCACATTCTCATTCGTGTCTTTGATATCCAATTTATTAAGTATTTGGGGTAATCGTGTTTTGTAAATTTTCCAGTCCGCCATCGTGTGATTGAATTTTGGAACATGTACTCGTTCCGCCATTTTTATTTTTATTTTATTTTGCACGACAACTATTATATGCTTTTATTTTATTACTTTACACTTCCACTTATGTTTTATCGTCGCCAATTGTAATGTCGGACGCAAAGATCGAGTAAGACAAGCTTTTCAAGTAATTCATTTGTAATTAATTTGTAAAGACCAAATGGCCACATGCTTTTTCGTTGACATATAAATCTACACTCAAATACCATACACTATGAAGCCAGCATCACTCGCCAAAACAGTACAACCTCATACGTCACAATTTTTATCTAGACATCGGTAAATTCTTTCTGGCGCGCGTGGTAGATGTAGAACTAACATTATTTGAACATATTTTGGCCAAACGAAATTTTTTAATACATTCACATTTTTAAAACACAATCCAAATTTCAAAATTTTAAAATTAATCAATTTATATATTTTTCAAAAAATATGATAAATCCATTTTAAGAGGTGGTCATAATTTTAGATACATGGGTTTCCCGCTAATGGATCAATCAACGACAGACATTTCACGTTACTTCTACATAGCATCGAAATTCATCGAGAACGGATTAAACAGTGGCGGCAAGGTATTAGTGCATTGTTTAATGGGTGTATCACGGTCAGCGACATGCGCCATTGTATATTTAATGATTGCCAAAAAAATGAGCGCTACTGAAGCAATACGATTGGTACGGTTACATCGGGAGATTCGCCCGAACGATGGTTTCTTACAACAAATCGCCGATTTGGATAATGAATTGAGGCGTGAACGTTTATATTCATATTAACAATAATTAAATTAAGAATACATAAAATTCATTTTACGTAAAATAAAAATTAATAATAAAATTAATTAATTAACAAATAAATTATATATTTTTTTTAATTTTAATTATTATTTTATATATTTTTTAATCATTAATAATGCTTTGGTAAATCTAAATTCGAATTCTAAACTATAAAACCACCTTCCTCCCTTATCAGAACAAAATATTGTAAAATGGTTAGTTGAAGATCTAGAAATTTTAAACCTTAAGTCCTTTAATTATATAGAATCCTTAATACAAACGAATGCAAGATTCCATTCATAAAGGTGCCTTTATAAAAATACCCATACAAACCCCAACCAGTTTTATATTTTTATTGAGTGATTAGATGGTTGTTCAATTCGGAGCCGGGTTTTAAAAAGAACTCTTCAATTAACCACTCTAGAATCTAGAAAATATACGTGCATAGTACCAGACGACCAAAAATTTTACAAAACGTAAAGGTTTCATCCCCCCATTTAAAAACGATTAGATTGTATATTTCTTCAAAACCACCGAATACCCTCTCTTAAACCACCCCAGTTGAATATACAATATTAATTAAATTAATTAAATTAATAAACATATCTTTAAAAATTAAAATTTTAAGATTTTTATGTATGACCGTGGCAAGACACGAAACGTTTTTTATGATTTTTAAAATTTTTGATTTTAAATTAATTGTGGGAGTAATTAATGTATAGAGGGCCTATTTGTGAAGAATATGAAAACTATTTTCTTGTAAAACTAATAATGTAAATTAATAAAATAAAATAAAATATGTTTAAAAAAATGTAATGAGAAGAAATATATTTAAAACTAAATCTAGTTTTGTGTTTTCTATTGATGTTCTTAGAAGTGGGATTTAAAATTGGGGCTCACCATCATTACCCATCACTTCAACGATTTGTAAGGTTCTCTGAATCTTTGCGACCCATATGTTTCTCTCTTCGAATGAGTACCGGAATTTTACTCTCCTTTCGTTTCTTATCACAATCAAATTTCTCTTTCAGGCTATTTATAAATTTATCGGACACGTCCATTTCATGTTCAAATTTTACCTTATTATCTTTGACCACCGAGCCACTAGATAAATTACCAGTTTGTTTAATTTCACGTTGATGATGTTTGGCCAATTGTTTTGTGTTGCCCCCTTTAATCGTTTCGTACGAGGCAATCAAGTCTCTAAATTTTGGTACTGGGGATGGCACGGTTATTGTGTTTTTAGATTTGATGATCGAATTGAAGGCCGTATTACCTTTACGGCGCACTTCACTCGATAAATTTTTCACGACTTCGGCGACCACAACTTGTTTTATTTCATCGTCGAGTATCTGCTTATGTTGGGTGTCAATTTTTTTTTGTAGAATTTCCCGGAGTACGGCTTTCATACTTTTTGCCTTTGGCGTCTGACATGTTTCTGACTCCTTTTCTGCCTTTTCCTCCTTTTCGGAGCAGGATGGCACATCTTGTTTCTCGACTATTTCACATTCATCATTTTCCTCGATATTTTCTAATGATGGAATGGCCGAATGTCGATAATCTTCGGATTTTGAAAAACTTTCGGCACTTTCTTCCATTTTTAGTTTACTTTTGTGTAACATTTTACAACCATTGTAATCTTTCTTTTCTCCAGTGCCGCCCGCAATCGACACTGGATCAGTATTATCGACAAACGTTGTTTTGATTTTTTTCACAGCTTCGGGAACTGGAACCGTGGATGATATTAGTTGGGTATTTTTAAGTATTTCATACGATTTCACAGCTATTTGTAGCCGGGATGATAAAGCCCTGATTTTCTGCTTTAACAAACCGTTCTCCTCCAATAGCTGGGTGTTTGATATTGAGTCGACAAATGCGTGCCGATCAAAATTTCTCGGATCCGTTGGACTGGCGGCACTCGTTAGTTGGGTAATTTTAATTTTAGAATCGTGATTTATTTGTCGCAATTCCATAACTTCATTTTCTAACGTAACGTTCCGCTCCGACAGTGTTTTCAAATCGTTCAAATACACGTTCTTCACATTTTCGTGAGCCGCCTCCAATTCTGTCTTGGTCGATTGTAAACCTTCCAATTTTTCGGTCAGCTGTTTAATTTCAGCAATATAATCTTGTTCGCGATTTTTTAACACTTCAATCTGTTTCAGCTTTGCGTGTAACGTCATTTCAGATGTTTCCAACTCAATTTTTAGCAGTTCACACTCTGAATATTTCCTTTTAATGATCGTTGCTAATTTATTATCGGGGTCGCGGTCACTCTCGATCGATTGCATCGATTTTTTTGATACAAATTCGGGAAATAATTTTTCATGTGTTTTTAACTTTTTGGTCATTTCGTCGACCGCTGATTGTAGAATGGTGTTTTCACGCTCCTTGATATCGATATCCATTTCCAAGCCGTGCAATCGATTTGTCAGGTGGCCAAGTTTAATTTCATTATCGCTATTCAATTGGCGTAAAATATTTACCTCGGCAATTCGAGAATTTAAGTGCAGTTGCAGTTCGGATATGTTCATTTGTGGCGGACTGGATGCGATTGACATAATTTGGAATTTGAACGAACTTCGTAAAATAAATATAAATTTCGAAAATGTAAGAATCAATTTTTGAACATTCAGAAAATCGTAATTTTGAATTGGAACCAAAAATGGATTTGATATTTCATGTAATTTTGATAATTGCATTTTTGTTTCATGAACTACGATTGAAAATTAAACACAGGTTGCTAGAGTTTAAAACAGTTAAAGAATTTAAAAGGTTGAGTTGAGAACAAAGTAGTTCAAGATGATATAAACGCTCTCTTTAATACTATTTTTAATGCTTCTCGATCATTCTCTTGGTGTGTTCAGGTTCGGAAATTTATATCACGGAAAACTTGATCGATGCGGAAGAGCTTGATAAGAGTAACGTAGGTCTCCTTATAAAGAAACAGTATAAATAATGCGTGATAGCATATTGTTTTGATAACACCAATAACAGCACAATATCCAACACAAACTCCAAGAATACATCATTATCATCTTTCCGATGATACTGGAGGACTGAACTGAAACTTATTCTAAATAAATTTGTAGTTATTGTTGATAACCAATTTCTCTTCTTGATTCCAGATTGCGTAAAGATGATTGGTGCGAACATGTAAATTTGAGGCAAGAGTTTTACCTGCTTTTTTAAGATCCGTGACAATTCAATCGAATTCAGATGCAAAATTTATGTTATAAAATCTGTGTGTGCGCGCTTTTTTGCGTGGGTAAAGTAAAGAAAATATTCTGGAAGACAGAGCTGGGATGGCATATCTCAGCAAAAGATGTTGATTCCTGCCATCGAACAACCTCACGCTGGACTCTTAAGCCTCTATGCAAGGATGTAGTTAGACAATACTTCGCATGGCGGTAACTAGTCACAATATACTGGACATAAATAAGAGAGCTTTCTCAAACCGTGCATGAATATTCAAAGAGAATATGTTTCACATCCTCTTGTGATCCTATGCATGCATTATGAATTGTCTGAATGTTTAAATTTGAGAAGTCAAGCACCAAAACATCCATGTAATCGGGCATGGATGTTTTGGTGCTTGACTTCTAACTGCGTCAAGTAGTACTTAAGTTCACCACGCTTCATATTTATCCATTTTCGATGAGTGATAGGTGATAACCTTGTGCTAACGTTGTAATCCATTCCGCCTCCCGGCGATTGACGATTTAGGTTCGTTTTCCTCTGTTCCTTTGCAAATAATTCGGCTAGAATCATTACCACAATGACAAGTGTCGCGTCTTCGCGCGCCAAACTGTGCGGCAACTGCAAATCACTATCAAGATGCCAAGGCGATACACCGATACGAACGTGTGCCTATAACCTTTGAGCTTCACTACATATAGGTGATTTTTTTAGGATAATTGAGGTTACAAAAGTTGTCAGCAGCATTTTAAGAAACTGTATTGATCCTCCGGTATTCAACATAATGTGAGAAAGGGCTGCAGCTACTACCTTGGCAGTTTTTGATTGCTATCTCTAGTAGCTCGTTAAAGATTAGTGGAGTATTGTTAGTGCGTTATTGTTAGGGCTGCGAGGCGATTAAAATTCTGCTAACATCAATCGTTACAGATTGTCTCATCTTTCACTGCTGATAACTAAAACAGCATCAGTTTTATGGTTGGCCGCAGCGATAACATGTTCATGTCTAAGTGTTTTTTCCCCAAATGGTTGACAGTTCGAAATAACTTCCTCCAGATCATGGATTGGACTAGTACGTCCTGTGCAACCTCACAATGGTTTTGGTTGATCTGATTGAACTTTATAGTCAACATGCTTTATTCAATGCATCCATGTATGACATGTGCCGGCCATCACCTGATATAGAGCAACGGCGGATCTGTTTTGGCAAACCATACAATTTGCTTCTTCCTTGCACCCATTGACTCCATGACTGTTTCACCCGAGTGTATAGCAGAGAGCGGACCAATCTGTCGAGATTGGCACATCGCCCATCTAATACGAACATTGTTTTTGGCATTGAACATTTTGGTTATGGAATTATTATTTGAATAGCCATTACTGCCATTTAGGTGTCTCTGCAAGCAACTCTTAATGACTGGATATAGACTATCGGTAGATCTTTTACACCCGCAAACTTGGCTATAATTGTGTTCAATGTGGCCTCACCGATGTGTTTTATTTCGATCACAACTTAATCATTTGTTGCTAATGTTCGAATTTTTGCATCTGCTGCAAACGAACTCTAATGCAGTTTGAAATATAAGTTCCTTCGTGTGTACTCGTACATTATACTCAAACTCAAATATAGGAGATCGCGCGTTGTGGTCCTATGTGGGACATTTTTTCAGCGCGATCATTCAAATTTCATTTCCTTTAGCTTAAGACAGGGATCCAATTTTAGTTACGGTTGGCATCAGAACAAAGACGCAGAATCTTTCTCCGTCTTTTTACGTAAGTTGGGGTCCACATCAATCTCAGGTTTGTCAGTTTCAACTGAGTTTTCATTAGAACTGCTAGCTTGCGAATTTCGTCAGTTCTTTGTTTTAATTTTTTTAGCATGTTCAATCGGTGTGTTTGTTCTGCCAAATTGCACTTTTTACTGTATGATGTCATCTTTACTTTACTTTCCAATTAAATGGCGCCTCTCCATTTATTTTTCGGATATGGAATGATTGACCTATTCTGGTCTCACAGCACACTGTTATCTGCTTTGTTACGTTTGAAATTACCTGCTGACCAGTACGCTGCTGATGTTTTAGCAAAAGCTCTTTGCTCGCGTTCAGCTCGGCACTTCCTAATTTTAGTAACCCTCACTACAGTCACTGGTACTGAGTTTTGGAATCCATGCATAGTAACTTTCGATTCCTGATGCTATCATCTTGTTTCGTTCCTCCCTTAGCAGTTTATACATTCTGCCAGGTAAGAGCACAGCCGCTTTTAACTTGAAAGTAGACGCTGGCAAGAAAGCCGCACAATAAGGAACAGACGCCAGTAGGTTTAGGGTCAGGTTTTGGCCTACTGTTGAAATTTTGTTTACTACGAAGATCAGAATATTCCCCTACCCACTATCGAAAACCAGCCTGATGAAAGATCCTGCAACTCCTCTCCCTCCTTATGCCTAAGATAAGGAACATTTGGAATTCGTTTCAATTTACGTGGTAAAGGGGAACACTTCGAACTTATGACTAAATCGCAAGAAAACTGGACTCTCTGCTAATCCAGTGATGAGCGATGGTGAATCCAGTAGCTACGAATAAATGTATAAATGAATGGGTCGAACAAAAAATCAAAGTAAGAGAATGCGATGCCATCAAAAGCCACCTTCACCTAAAACTGGAAACAAGAGCTGAATGCAACATATTATCAGTATAAACAACCGATAAACTGGGTTGTTTGGCAGTAATTTCGCAAGCCAATTTCGAAATATCTCCTCTACAGAAATCCACATAAGGACGGGCAAGTTGTTTACCCCTTTTTTGGGCTTGGGGACCTTCAAAGGTCGGACAAGTGCTTTTAGACCTAGACTATTTCTTATCAGTTTCGTCCAAATTTCATTTGCATGGTCGACCGACCGAAGTTAATGTTGTGGTACATCGGTCAATATTTCAAATTTATCAGACATCTGACATTCGTTTTCACTTAATTTAGGTTTCCATTGTGAATAAACCGCCGTTCTAATGGATTTTATTGTATCGTCGGCTATTATAAGGTGTATGTATATATCAGTTTACTCCTTAAGTTTTAGGACTCATCCTAATATTAAACAAAGTGCTTGGTTCGATTTTCAGTTTATTATACTTTGTGAGACTAATTTTAGCGACAATACTCTTTGAAAAGACCTTACTTTTAGGCAAATGATATATAATTTAACACATCGAACTCTAGCCGTAGTTTTATGAATATCAAGCTCCCAAATAATGGGTGATTTTAAAGTAATTTTTTATTAAACATTATTTGAGTGAACTATTATTCTCGCTCATCCTCTGCTCATAATCATTACAACCACAATCTACGAATTAAGGACCCAAATCAACACCTATCTCATCATTTTGCATATAGTTGTGTTTAGGTTTCGCTTTGTAGAGTAACAAAATTTGATCAGATGCCTGTTTCATTTCAATAGAAAAACATTAAAGGTTCGGGTTGAGAAAAGAATCCGATCCGAGATTTATGCGCTCTCTGAGTAACTCTAAATGAATCATAAGGTAAAGTGGACACGAGCTGTGGTAATTGTGAATGTACTCTATCATTTCATTGGCCCCCTAAACTCAATATCAAATCAGCGTCTGTTCTTCAGAATATAGGCGGCTGAAGGGGGCGTCTATCTAATATCAAAAACTTGTTCTATGTAGGACTGGCTGCCTTAAGATTCTTCACCGTCCAACACACGTAATAAATACCATATCAGATTCATCACAAACAAGACCTCGGAAAATGTATACGGTCAACGCTTTAAAATTGGGAACATGAAACGTGATACGCCTTTTAAAACATGAAGATCTCCTCTCGTACTACAAAACCTTCTGGTCTGGATTGGCATCCATGACACTACCAATGATTGGACTCTCCGTTGCTGTAATGGAGAGTCTAATCATTGGTAGTGTCACGCATGCCACTCCGGCCATCAGTTTTATTTTTGTGAATTAAACCCCTATAGGTAATTTATCAGCTAACCGGAATTCAGCTGCAGAGCTAACATCATTTTCTTTTACTTTACCTAAAGTTCAACAATTGCATTGTATTTATACAGCGTGGGGTTTGGGTGTGTTGTATCGTTGATTATATTTTAATTTAAACTTAACTCTTATTTAAATAATCAAGAAACAAAATTTTTGGGCTGAACGCCCTTTATAATTTCACACACAAAAATCAGTCTAAACTAGTAATCTTGTTTTTGTAAACACGATCATAAAAATCTAAATTAAATCAAACCAAAATCTAGTTTTAACTGGCTGCCAAATTATTTTAACGCTGCTGAATACAGTTGCAACGATTATTTCATTTTGTAGTAGTAAGTGCCACACCATCGTATTAATTATGTATTAAATGATTGTGTCCTTGGTTATCACAATTTTATTCATTTCAACGACGATGGGAGCCATCTTTGATGCGGTTGCAATACTATCGTTTCCAGTTCTATTCAGTGAATCTCGAAATAAGCGATTCTGTTCTGTTATTGATTTTTTGAAAAATAATTTTGGTTATTTTAAAGATCACAGAAAAATGTCTGTATATGTAGTTGTTTTGGTTAGGTGGTATTTGTACTGATTATGTTTAACTTAAAAACAATTTGTAACTCGTCGGTCAATAAGTGCAGAGGATTATTCCAAAAAAATCAGTTTTTTGCAAAATTCGACTTTATTCATCAACATAGTTTCCTTCAAGAGTGATGCACTCATTCCAACGCTTCTCTAACATAGACGCAAATCTCTCTCTCTCTCCCTGTGGGAAGCAATTCGAACTTCTATTCATGCAATTCTGAAATCGTACAGCTTGTGACACGGGGCTTAGTATTGATGAAAAGAAATTAGCTAGAAGAACTTAGTTGTGAAGTTAGCCGAGAATTTCATCCCAGACAAATACAAAATTTTATCGGGTAACACTAAAACGGCAATGATATCCCAGCCTAGAATTTAATGTAGCAATTTCGACCAATCTCGAAATTTTATTCTAGCCCAGAATATGAATTAAAAATTGTTGAAACATAATCAACATGTGCAATAATACAATATTCAAAACGGTCAATGACGCATTAACGACATATGTGGAATATTGTATATTGTAGCGTATTCAACCATTTTAGTTTTTTTGTATATAAAACATATATATGTTTTGTATCTCGATGCTGCTAATTTCGTTGAGTACAACGATGAAATAGAATTGTTTGGGTTTGGCCTAACTAGCATTTCCAGAGGCTCATTCATTTAACTGTGGTGGTAGCAGTTCACAAGGCAGATATGGTGGTATGCAACGAGGCCCACGATGATTTCAACCTATTCAAGATTTTAGCCGCGAAGATATTGAGGTTGGGCCACCATTATCGATCAAACAAATTCGATCGATTACGATATTTGAACGAATATTTTCCGGGTTCATCTTATCGCAATTGGCCGGTAAGCATTCGGATTTCGATAGACATCAACTGGCATCACTGGATCCCGTATTGCATAGACATTTACTATCTCAAATCATATGAGGACGATGTATCAGAATTAGGTTTATATTTTACTGTTGTCTGCCTGTGTGTCTGTGGTGATTTAGGAATAACGCCAGTTGAAGAGCTGCGACAAAACGGTTCTAATATAATGGTCAACTCATCCAATCGCATTGAATATATCCAATTAATGGTCGACTATCTGAAAATCCTGTGTTTTTAATATTTTGTGTTCGCAATATGATACCTAGGTAGGGTGTTTTTTTATAGTCGAAGGTGCTATTTTGCCCTAGTTACCTAGTTCAGCAGTCGGTATTATTTTTAAATTTTGTATTAACAAGTTTTTAATGGAAAAATAACATAAAAAAATTAAATGCAAAGTGACATTTCAAGATGGCGAAAAAATATTTTTTAAAATGAAGTGTAAATTCCTCCAATATTTTTTTCAATTTTTTCCAAAAAAAAATTTTTTTTATTGTGTCGACACACCAAGCACAAACAATTTATGTTTCTACCATAAAAAAATCAAAAAAATAAAAGTTTGCTGAGAGTGGGGGAATTTTTTTTCATTTTGGTTGCCATAAAAAATACTTTGTATGATATTTTTTATTTATAATTATGGCAACCAACTCAACAACAATAAAACTTTTCAGAAAAAAAATACTAATGTATGGGTCATACTCATAGGCCCTTAAACAATAGGCCCTTAAACAATAGGCCATAGGAATAGGCCCTTAAACAATTTTTATACCCGATTTATTGATAAAATAAGATAGAATTAAAAACACCAAACCATAGAAATAGATTATATAGAATGAATGTAATGAACTGTCAAGTGAGTCAAATTCGGAGGGTAAAAGAGAAAGCATATAAATTAACAGGGCCGTATTTAGCATTTTTTTCGACCGATGCAATGAAGTTAGGAAGTTAAAATTAAAAAATTATTTAAAGTTAATTACATTTTTATTTCTTTAATAAAAGTACATTAATTATGTTTATTTAAATATAATAGTATGTACAGTGCTGGGAAAAAAAATTGGGCAAACATATTTTATTGCAAATTAGAGTCTTTTTTGAAAAAATTACAAAACTTTTGAAAGCAATTGGCTTATTGTTTCATTTTAAATACACGTATGACGTAATTTTTTGAAAAAAAAAAAAATTTACCAGCAATTTAGGCGCAAAACCCCGAAAAATGCCTAAATATTCAATATACGTTGATTGGAGTTAAAGTAATGGAATAAATTAAATATCTATTTTTTAATTTTTTTTTTGTTTTTTTATGATTTATAGAAGTTCTATCTTTAATATTAATATTTTGTCGGACCGCCTTTTGTTTTTATTACACCGGTACAACCCCACAACTGAAGTGCAAAAAAATTTGTCAAGCAATTATTTTATTTTACGCCTACCGTTCTTGGCCGTAATTGGGGTGCAGATGTTTTATTGCCTGCAGAAAGATTAAACATTCCTAAAAGTACTGTCGCGTAGAATATTAAAAAAATGCGAGAGATGGGCAATACACAAAGAAAGAAAGGCTCTGGAAGGCCTGAAAATGAAGGAGTTATGGCCTGGGGATGCTTTTCTGGAAATGACACCGGTCGATTGTGCTTCCTTAGTTCCAGCATTGCAGCAGCTATTTATCTGCAGGTCCTACACAACGAATTTGAGCCTTCTGTGTTAAAGCTTTTTGGCGAGACTTGGAAATTTATTTTTCAACAAGTCAACGCTCCGTGCCATACCGCCAAAGTTGTGAGTTATTAATTTTTAATTGTAGATAGAAAAATTGCCTTCCAGATAAACATAAATAATTTGTTAAAAACTTGGTTTTTTTCTTATCTCTTCTTATCTTCTCTTAAAGATAAAAAAGTACTTCAAAGAAAGGAGTATCGATGTGTTGACCAGACTTAAATCCAACTGAAAATATTTGGCCTATAATGAAGGTAGAAGTAGCAAGAAAGCGCCCAGAATCGATTCAAGCTTTAAAAAGTTTGTTCATGACAATTTGGGAATCCATACCTCCTACGAATTTGAAAAATGTATTAAATTCAATTAATCGGAGGTGTAACGCTGTAATAAAAACAAAGGCGGTTCAACAAAATATTAATATTAAAGATAGAACTTCTATAAATCAATAAAAAACAAAACAAAAATTAAAAAATAGGTGTTTAATTTATTCCATTACTTTAACTCCAATCAACGTATTTTGAATATTTTGGCATTTTTCGGGGCTTTGCCCGTAAATTGCTGGTAAATTTTTTTTTTAAATTACGTCATACATGTACTTAAAATGAAACAATAAGCCAATTGCTTTCAAAAGTTTTGTAATTTTAGCAAAAAAAGACTCCAATTTGCAATAAAATATGTTTGCCCAATTTTTTTTCCCAGCACTGTATATAAAAAATAGTAATTATAAAACCACTACGCTTATTTATTCCACATTCCTTTAAAATGTAATAAAGAAACAAACTTGTTTCTTTTTGTTAATTTATATGACCTTTGGTGACAAAAATAATTCAACCGGATCTCATAATATTTTTCTATGATAGAGTGAGCTAACAAATTAACGTGTTCTTGAGAATGACTATATTGATCTTCATCATTGAAAATATTTAGACTTATTAGGTTGTGAAGAACGTTATAACAAATTTGTTTAAAAAATTTTGAACTAGATTGTATAGGGTTTTCCAATAAGAGTGATATGATTTCTTTAAAAAAAAAACACACTAATTGTTAAGGAAATTGAAATGTTTTTTTAATGTGAAGTACAATCGATACAATTAAGTTCTGAATAAAACGTCATTCAAATGGCATCAACGACTTCTTCTGCAGGAGCGAATTCGATGAACCCAATTTTCGAGCACTTTTTACACTAAACCAAGTCGTATGTCATGAATAGCACGTTCAATATTGACTTGTAAAGCTTAAATCGAGTTTGGTTTATTGCTAAAGACCAATGACTACAAACAACCCCAGAAGAAATAGTCTAATGCTGTTAAATCACAACTTCTTGGAGGCCATTCAATATCACAATTTCTTGAAATAATCGAATCTCCAAACTTTACTCGCAATAATTCAATTGTTGCACTTGCTGTGTGACACGTAGTCCCGTCTTGTTGGAACCAAATGTTGTCAAGATCAACTTCTTCCAATTTCGGCCATAAAAAGTTGGTTATCATCGATCTATACCGATCTCCATTGACAGTAATGGTGTTACCATAGCTTCATTTCGAAAAAATACGGACCGATGATTCCACCAGACCAAAAACTACACCAAACTGTCAATTTAGGTGAATGTAATGGATACTGTTAAAGTCAGTCGAAAGTTTCCAGCCGAAAGGTAATGCAGATAGTGTATTTGCTATCCCAGCCGAAAAAATATTTTATAGCCGAAAGATATATTACCTAATAAACTTAGATCTATTATCATTTCCAAATAACCAGAATAAAGCAAAAAAAATTCTGGAAATGTAAATTACAATAAATATACATACGTTTTGTAAACGTTCCTCTATCACCTTATGTAACCCACTAGTCCGGCCAGAGAATAATTTCTGAGTTCAATGGACTATATCTCGAATACTAAACATACAACAATTCTCGTATTTGGGATAATTTGTTGAGAATTTTTGTATGTTTAGTATTCGAGATATAGTCCATTGAGCTCAGAAATTATTCGCTGGCCGGGCTAGTGGGTTACATAAGGTGATAGAGGAACGTTTAACGTATTTGAGATAATTTTTTGGGGATTTTTGTATGTTTAGTATTCGAGATATAGTCCATTGAATTCAGTATCTAATGGCTATAGTAGCATCGATGGGAAAGTGGGTAACCTAAAAAATACAGAAAGTTTTAATTATTTTGTTCGATACTTTTTAAATTTATTGTAATTAACATTTCATAGGATTTGGTCCACTTTTGTAAAATTATTTATTTCCAGACCGATTTTGGCTGTAATCTGGTTATTTGAAGGTGATAGTAGAACTAGGTATATCAAGTAATATTTTTAGCGGCTATAAAATATGTTTTCGTCTGGGATAGCAAAGACACAATCTGCATTATCATATTTCGGCTGGAAACAATCGGCTAAGTTTAATAGGGTATGTAATGGTTTTTCATGAATAATTTGTGGAGTTTCTTCGCACCAGAATCAACAGTTTTGTTTATTTACCGCACCACTCAGATGGAAGTGAGCCTCATCGGAGAAGATGATTTTCTTAAAAAATCGTTATCGTTTTCAAGTTGTTCCAAGGGAAAATCAGCAAATTCATAACGTTTACGGTGGTCCAATGGCTTAAGTTCTTGAGTGAGAACAATTTTATACGGATGCAAACCCAAATCCTTTCTCAAAATCCGCCAGGTTCGGTTTGAGACAGTCCTAATTCTTGAGATCGTCTTGGAATCGACAAATTGCGGTCTTCAACAACACTTGACTGAACGGCAGCAATATTTGCATTACTTCGAGCGAATCTTTGTCTTATTGACACTTCAACATTATGTAAAGAAAATGTACGCTCAAAATTTTCAACAAACTCGACGAATAGCGAGCACACTTCGACGATTATTACGACTATAAAATGGCAAAAGCGCGCGAAAAGTTGCAATTGGAGAACGATTATTTTGATAATAAAACTGAATAATTTGTAAACGTTGTTCTTGCGTATATCTCACCATGATGAAATTGTAAACATTACTGAATACAATGAAACAAAAAATGACAGATCATGACATATTACAAATGGCCGAAACGTCACTTAAAAATCATATCATTCCTATTGAAAAACCCTATAGTTGCGTTATATTTTTGTAGTCCGCAATAGCCAATTCCCGTTTTAATACTGCTTCGGAATATTTACAAATTTTTAATACTGACGGCGAAGGAGTTAAAAGATCACCCCTATTTTTTAAATTGATTAGCGATTTATAAGAATTACATTGTTGTATTAATTTGCAACAGTCCCCACAATTCAATTTTGTAAATGAAAAATTCACTTAGTATAATTGGGTATCTTCGTCTACTTTAGAAATTTCTTGGCCAATTGAAATATCATCTCATGAGGCTTCAATCGTTACTTTTTCAATTCTCCATATTTTGGTAAACTAAAAACAAATGTTTTTATAATTTCTGTAAAAAATTGTATTTACAGTACATATTCCAAAATAAAAATATTATGAAAAGATACGAAAAATGCGGCACTGGTAAAAACATTTGTTTACAAAACGATAAAAACTAACGCCAACCAACAAAATTGTTTTCTTATTTTTTCTGATTTATAACTTAAATTAAGAATAATTTTACCACAAATCTCTTTTTTCTTAACAAAATTTACATTTTATTTTATATAACCACTTACTGATGGTATGAAATTCCTTCCTGAAATTTGTTAGGCGTATTTTTCAGTTTTTCACAAAACACTCCATTTTATAAAAAGTTTCTAATTTTGATCATTTAATGATTTTACCAAATGATGCTCTACACACAATCCACTAACTATTTTTTAATATTTTAATTATTTTTTTGATTATTAAATATTCATTAATATTTTCAAGATTTTTAAGAGCGCAAAATTAAACGCGTTACTTTAAACAAAAACAAAAACTTGTTTGGCTGGTTTTTATTTTGAGATATGAGACCGCCATATGTATTTTTTGTATAACCATCCTGCTCTGGCCTGGACACATGAAATAGCAAATTTGATATGAGAAAAATCTTTACTTTCATTCTTTAGTTTATAATTCTATGATTACAACAGTCAGTATAGTTCTCGCCGTGAATATTTGGAGCTCACCCGTGGTAAACCAAATAATCCCTTAAACATACAAAGTCTAGGCAGAGGCCGAATTTTACAAAAATTATGTAATAGTAATAAAAATTTAAATTAAATTGATGTAGCAAAGTGGGTCAGCTCAGTGATTCTCGGTGATACCTAAAAAAAATTTACTTAACATAACAGTGACTGAATGTGTCACTAACGTCAAACGAATTTCCGTTTTAGAACGGTTTGATGATCTTAGCCAATGCAGTATCGATTTTCTAAAATAACGAAAAGCTATTCGTTGAGCTCTAAAAACATGCCCAATAAAAGGCCATTAATTTTGCAGCTGGGCTAGTGAGCAGAGCTATTATATAGTATCGAAATTCTATAATGTCGAAAGGATTTCAGGATTTCAGTGAACAGGGCTATTGATGTTTTGGATCAGTATGGTAAAGCGATTCTATAATATTCATAGGGATTCGGCCTGGTATGTTATCGAAGGCTATTATCCGAATGTATTATATTCGACACGGGGCGAGTTGTGTGTCTACGCGTATTTTAGAATTGTATACATGTTGATGTCGAAAAAAGCGTAGACAATTGGTAGAGCATGTAAATAATTCCATTAAGAGTGTCCATTAAGACGTTCATGTAGTTTCCCTTCGGCTTTATGGGTATTTTTCTAAACTGTTCCGAGGCTTCTTGAAGAAAAAATTCTTCATTAGTGTCACTATAATAATCTTGCTGAACCTGTTCTGTATTCTCATCTGGTTCTATATTTGTTTCTTTTTGGGGCTCTTCTACGTTTGTACACTTATTTGATAACCAATATTTGGGCGTTAAATAATTTTTTGTTATCTTTTTTCTTTTGTCTGTTATTTGCACTTGCGTAAGATGTGTCTGGTTTGTTGGGTTTTTGATAGGATTACCAGTTATTTGTTTTATGTTTGGTGGGAGTAGGTTGCGATATGTATAGTTTCGTGGTGGAAATTGATACCTTTGAGGTAAAATGGTTTTGTATTGATGTTCTAAATTGTTGTTGATTTCGTCTATTGAAAATTATTTTGTCTATTGTGTGCGGGTTCATCCAATTGTTTTGCCGGTTATACTGTAGGGTTTATCCGTTTATGTTTTGATAATACATGTTTTCTTCCGTAGTTCATATTTCGAATGCCTCTGTAAACGTTTTTGGTTTTCTGATATATGAATGATTCTCTGAGAATATGATTCTGTTTGGTTTTGCTCGTAGAATACATTTGTGTTGGTTTCGATTTTAGATAAAGCTTTTTTTTAACCAACTACTATTATGGGTTTAGCTTTCACAACAGAAAAAACTACGAAGCTAAATTTATTTAGTTTTGTAGTTTTTTCTTTTGTGTTTATCATTCATCTTAATTTTAACAAATGCCCGGTTTAGTATTACACAATCTCTTATGCTAAAACGATCAATAACCTATTATGGATGACGTAAAAAATTATAAATAAATATTACACAACTATGTAATTTAAACATAATCGAAGAAATTTAACAAAGTGTGAGCTTAATATGCGATGAAAACAGAATAAAATTTAGGAAATATGTAAACAGAATAAAATTTGGATTGAAATATGTAAAGTGTGTTAGTATCGTATGCCCTAAGTATTGCTAACGGAATACTTTGTTGTTTTATTTAATGAAATATTAAGATTATGAGTTGGTATGCAATACTGGAAACAATGGGTTATGTTGTTTCGTAGGTAGAGCGGTGGCCAATGTCACAGCTCTGAACTGTATATATATATATATATATATATATATATATATATATATATATATATATATATATATATATATATATATATATATATATATATATATATATATATATATATATATATATATATATATATATATATATATATATATATATATGAAACCGGAATATTTTAGTAAAAAGTACACGTGAAGTTCTCCTCAGCAAGCCCGTGCCCCATCGATGCAAATAAATGATACTCGGACGGAGCCAAGTCTGGCTAGTAAACCGCATGTAAAAGTATTTCCCAATTCAGTGCTTCCAACGTTTCTATCACCGGTTTTGCTTCGTGTGATGGTGCATTTTCATGAAGCAAAATCACTTTGTGTTGCCTTTTATCATATTCTGGTCGTTTTTTAAGCAAAGCTCGATTCAAATTGATCATTTGTTGTTGGTAGCGTTTAGTAGTTACGGTTTCACTAGGTTTTAGCAGCTCAAAATAAATCACACTCTTCTGATCCCACCAAATACAGAGCATTGTCATCCGTCCGAAGCGATTTGGCCTTGCAGTCGATGTCGATGGTTGTCCTGGATCAACCCAAGACATTTTGCGTTTTGGAATCTCAAAATAGATCCATTATTCATCACCAGTCACAATTCGATGGAGAAATGACTTTCTTTTGTTTCTGGCTAGCAACATTTTGCAAGTGGTTTTTCGTTGCCTTTCATTTAGTTTATACGGAACCCATATAACTTTTGGATCTTTCCCATGGCTTTTAAAAGTATGGAGACGGCTTCTCGTGACGACGTCAGTCAATTGATCCGCGAGTTGTTTGGCGTTTGAGCGTCATCCTCATTCAACAATGCTTACAATTCACTGTCCTCAAACTTTTTTGGTGGTCTTCCACGTTCTTCGTTTCTCACATCAAAATCACCACTTTTGAATTTATTAAATCACTCATAGCATTGTGATTTATCAAGAGCATGCTCACTGTAAGCTTTGACAAACATACGATGTAATTCTGCAGCACTTTTCTTCAAATGATATCAAAATATCAATGATGCCCGCAAATCGTAATATGTAGGCGCACAAATCGACATTTCTAACACGTAAAACAAATGCGTTATTGTATGAAACTTCTATGGTTATGAATTGGATGTTGTTGACAGATATCAAAGGAACACAATAGCTCCGATGACGTGGTTTGTCGAAAATTACATATATATATATATATATATATATATATATATATATATATATATATATGTATGTATATAATATATATATATATATATATTAGACACTGCAAAGGCGCGTGAACAGTTGGAGTGTGTGCAACGGACCCTAGCACTGCGTGTATGCAGTACATACAGAACAGTTGAAAAGGAAGCAGTTCTCGTGATAGCTAATATGCCGTCGATCACGGTGCTGGCGAAATATAGAGTAGCAGTTCTTCAGGGAAGCCCAAGCGTTGAGGCCAATTCAGAATTAATGCAAGAATGGCCAAAATCCATGGGAGAGCGCTGATACTGGATCGTGGATCAGGGAGCTCATCTTGAGGCTAAAGGAATGGGTGGAGCGTAAACATGGCGAGGTGAACTTCCATCTCACTCAGTTCTTATCAGGTCACGGTTGTTTCAACAGCTACCTATTCAAGGATATACCTAATTGCTTATACTGTACCAAAGAGGATACACCAAAGCACACGATATTCTACTGTGCAAGGTGGGATCAAGTGCGAAAGCAGTGTACAGATGTTGTAGGAGCCATAACACCAGGTACAATCATTTCGAGGATGCTGGCGGACGAGAATGGTTGGTATGCTATAAGTAGGATGATTAGAGTAATACTAACCATAAAAATGAGGGAACAAGCGACCATGTCGCTCTGAACAAAACTAGAGGACAATAGACATCCCGCGGTCGAAGAAATGCAACAAATTTGTGGTACCGGTCGCTGCGAGGAGGTGAGGTAGGGGGTTTTTAGTCGGTAGAAGTCCGGCACAACGTCCATGAGGATTTTCCAACTACTAGAAAATATATATATATATATATATATATATATATATATATATATATGTATATATATATATATATATATATATATATATATATATATGTATATATATATATATATATATATATATATATATATATATATATATATATATATATATACATATTAAATGCACTTGTCATTATTTTTCCTTTTGCTCCAAATCGAGCTGATACGTGGTTATGTGGATAAAACACGCTTCTTCAGCTTCGAGTAAATCGAATGCAAAGCAGATGAAAGTAACCTAATGACGCTCATGTTTATTTTTATTCAAGCGACTTCTGAGTGTATCATTCAATCCTTTGAGCAAACAAATCCCGTGTCAAAATTCATTTTGAAATCCAGATGTGATAAGTTCATGCCCGCAACTGTTAATCGTAATCTGTTTCGAAATTGTACGCAATTCTGCGTACGAATGTGTGGTATATACTTGTAATTTATTCTACACATTCGAAAACTGGAAAATGAATTGAAGTTAAATTGAATTTAATAATATTATTTGTTGGTTAAACAATTGTTTTTGACAGATAACGGCAACGCCAAATTGTTATTAGTCCTCTTCACGCAGTAGAGCTTGTCCAAGACGAAAAGAGATGGCATTGTAAATTAGCTTACTTTTGTTTTCTAAATGTAGATAACTAACAGTTGAAAATAATTATGATTAACCATTTAAATAAGATTTTTGATTGTAAATTATGATGTTAATTATAATTATAAACACACTTTTGTTTTAAACATTCAATATTTTTAATTATTTTTGGGAGTTGTCACGTTTTTTAAGTATATTTTACATATGTTTGTAAAACACACAATTTTTTTGTGATGTACGTTTCTACATGTAAAATGAAAAAAACGTAGTTTACATGTAAAATGCCCAACCCGGGGCTACCCAGAATAACCCAAAATTCCATATATCTCTATATATATAAAAATGACTGGACCAAATTGTATACTTCCTTCTGCGGGTTTGTTCGTAATTGCTACGCGAAGGTTTAGGGAAAAAGAAAATTCAGAAAAACCCAAAAGAAAACCGGAAAATCGAAAAAACCGAAAAATCGAACAAAATATGAAAATCAAAATTTGCATTTTGTATGAAGATTTTGTATGGGGCAAGTGGTGCAGTTTTTAAAGCTTCGGCAGTTGGACCCGGAGATACTTCCAATTTTCTATTACTTCTAATCTTCTATCTACATCTATATATATAAAAATTGATCGTGGTTTATTTGGATGCTTAAAGCTTGATTTTGTTCAATGTCAAGGTAAATGATCATGAATAACGCAAAATATTTATTTTCTAACAAAAGTCAAAAATTACATAATTTTCCTCCAACTATACAGATTCGTGGGCAAAATTTTCATCTTGCTGGATCGCTGTTGCCGCATCCAGATCAAGAATACAAATATCTGCAAATATACTTTCTTGGAGAATCACATGATGAAGTAAATCGGAGTTGTGCTATCTTTAATACAACGAGAAGAGAAATAGTCCAGCAATTGCAGCAAATGTTACACGAACACAATGAGCTCATCAAACTGTTTACGACTTTGTTGGAACAGATGCCATCCGATGATCACAGCATTGTCATAAAAGCGGACATACGACCAGCAGGAACTCATGAACGATAATACAATGCACCTACAGTTAGTGAAATATCAATTGTTGTTGTTGGCGAAAATTTGGAATCGCGTGATATAACCATCAAACGCCGAACTGGAAACGCACTACAGCGAATAAGTGAGACACACCAATCGTATGACGCACTGCAATATCCGCTTATGTTCTGCCGTGGTGAAGACGGATATCATTTGAGATACAACATGACAAATCCGGCCAATGGTTAGTACAAAAAAAAACATTTTTGATTGTCACTTCATAAATTGTATATCTTTAGGGGTCGAGACAAATAAAAAGGTCAGTTCAATGAGCTGTTACTCGATATTGACGATTCGTCAAAACATTGACAACCACTTAATGAGGTATCGCCGATTGTTTCAACAATATGCAGTTGATATCTACGTTAAGGTTGAGACAGAACGACTAAATTACATTCGATTCAATCAGGCTAAGTTGCGATCTGAAGAATATACTCACTTGCGAGATGCGGTCAATAGCGACGCAGATATTATAGATGTTGGCCGACTGACAATTTTGCAATCGACATACATTGGCAGTCCGAGACACAGGCACGAGTACTCCCAGGACGCGATGACTTACATGCGCAATTATGGAGGACCGGATTTGTTTGTGACGTTTTCTTGCAATCCAAAATGGCCAGAGATTACGCAGTTATTGCATGCCGGTCAATCACCAAGCGATCGTCACGACGTTACAGCACGAGTGTTCAAACAAGAACTGAGCTGTTTAATGGACTTCATGGCGAAACAACATATATACGGTACTGTTCGATGTTGGATGTATTCAGTTGAGTGGCAGAAAAGAGGTTTGCCGCACGCACACATTCTTTTTTGGATGGTGGACAAAATTACGCCAGACCAAACTAATGACATCATTTCCGCCGAAATTCTTGATCCTGAGATAGATCCAGAGTTGCACGAAGTGGTGAAGACCAATAAGCTCCATGGACCATGCGGACAACACAATCCCACTTCGGTTTGCATGTCCGACAATAAATGCACAAAACGATATCCACGTACTTTTATTTCTGAAACCCAAACTGGAAACGATGGATATCCACTCTATCGGCGTCGCTCACCAGATGACAATGGCAGAACATTCATCACTCAATTAAAAGGAGCGGATATCGTAATTGATAGCACATGAATCTTGTCATATTCGCCAATAATGTGTAAGGCATTTAAAACACATATCAATGTTGAGTTTTGCAGTTCGGTGAAATCGATTAAGTATGTTTGCAAATACGTCACCAAAGGAAGCGATATGGCGGTTATTGGTGTTGACTGAGATGAAATCAGCAAGTTTCAAATGGGCCGACATGTGAACTGCAACGAAGCACTCTGGAGAATATTTTCATTTGCGATTCATGAACGTCATCCGACTGTTGTGCATCTGGTAGTTCATTTGGAGAATGGCCAAAGAGTGTATTTCAACGTAGAGAACGCATCACAGCGAGTGAAAAGACCGCCAGCAACAACGTTAACGAGTTTCTTTTCAACTTACGCCAGTGATTCGTTTGCGAGAACATTGCTTTACTCGGATATGTCTCGATATTACACATGGAATGCATCATCGAAGAAATGGTTACGCAGAAAGTAAGGCAAACCAGTAGATGGATATGGTACGGTGTGTGCAACATTTCGAGAAGCATGTCAACAGTTACAATTGCTTGAAGGCGACAATCACTGGAATAAAACGCTAGACGATGCAATAGCTTCTGCGCCCGCCAATCAAGTTCGTACACTTTTCGCTATGATCTTTTCGACATGTCAGCCTTCCTCGTGACAAGAAATTTCGAATTGCAAATGAACGATGACATCTACAATGAAGCGTTTGTGCTAATTGAAGATTTGTGTTTGCTTATGAGTGGCAAACTTTTGAATGAAATTCAACAGCAAAAGGCTGTCGATGATGGAAACGGTGGACTATTTTTCCTAGATGCGCCGGCGGAACTGGGGAAACGTTCCTGATATCATTGACATTAGCAGCTCAAAGTGGCATTGCGCTAGCTCTCGCATCTACCGGAATTGCTGCAACACTGTTGGAAGGTGGAAAACGGCACATTCAACACTGAAGCTTCTGAACCTGCAAATCAACGAGAATCCTGTTTGCAACATTTCAAAGCAATCAGCCATGGCAAAAGTATTAAAAAATTGTAAATTGATCATATTGGATGAGTGCACGATGGCGCACAAACGATCATTAGAAGCACTCGATCGAATATTGAAAGATTTACGCATCAATAATCGTCACTTTGGTGGTGTGATGATACTGTTGGCGGGCGACTTCCGACTAACACTTCCAGTGATTCCGAAATCAACAGCGGCGGATGAATTAAACGCATGTCTTAAGTCATCATATTTGGGGCGATACGTGAAAACAATTCCATTGAGTATGAATATGCGAGTGTTCGTGCAACAGAATAGAACCGCAGAAGTTTTCTCCAAAGAACTGCTGAGAATCGGAAATGGACAAATTCCAGCAGATACTTCAAGTGGAATAATATCGATTCCATCTGAAATTTGTCAATTCACTTCAACGAAAGATGAACTCATCACTAATGTATATCCGAACATTGGTCAAAATTATCGTAACCACGATTGGTTGAGCGTACGCGCAATTTTAGCAGCGAAAAATATTGATGTCAATGATTTGAATTGGACGGTTGAAAATCAAATTCCGGGAGAATTGCGTTCATTCAAATCGATTGATCGCGTTGAAAACGAAGACGAAGTCGTCAATTATCCAGTGGAATTCAGTGGAAAACATTATGTTACGAAATCTTCATGCCCCAAAGTGCAATGGAACTCGACTGATTGTGACGAAGCTAATGTACAATGTGATAGTGGCAAGGATTTTAAAGGTCGTTCAAGGGAGAAAAATTCCTAATTCAGCGAATTCCCCTGACTTTAACTGATCCAGCCGTTCCAGTACAAACGAGTTCAGTTCCCAGTGAAACTTGAAGTTGTGATGACCATAAATAAGTCACAAGGGCAGTCGCTAGAAGTGTGGAACATAAATCTGGAAACGTCATGCTTTTCACATGGCCAGCTATATGTGGCGTGTTCCCGAGTTGGGAAACCATCCTCATTCTTCGTTTACGCTCCAGAGCAGAAAACAAAAAATGTAGTGTATCATACAGCCTTAAATTGAATACAATCATTGTTCTATTATTTTTTCTAGAATTCAATGAAATTAATACTTGATTTTATTCTATTTTCGCCAAATATTGGACTGAACGAAGTCCGCCGGGTCAGTTTTCCCTATAAATATAGGATTATGAATTCAGTTAAATTCGAAAAGTGTTTCATTCAATCTATAATTGAAATTATATTGTTGCGTCATCTGTTAATTATCGATAATTTTCGATCAAAAACCAAATTTCGGGTAGAATCATGAATGCTCGAAATTAATTCAATCAAAAAATATATTTTGGACAAAACGAAGTTTGTCGGGCCAGCTAGTATATATATATATATATATATATATATATATATATATATATATATATATATATATATATATATATATATATATATATATATATATATATATATATATATATATATATATATATATGTATGTATATATTGTATATTTGCAATAGTTTTTCAAAACTCATGTATTCAGCAGAGTATGTAACGAAAGGGTGTTCTTTTGTTTGTATAGCCTCCATTTCGTTAACAGAATCCCTCTATAATATAAATAAGCGACTGCAGCACGTTTGCCGGCCAGGTAACAGCGGTGGGTCAGGTTCTTGTCACTTGTTGTATAGAGGGCTTGATGTGCTGCACTGCCAATTGACGAACAAAAAAAAAATTAATTAATAAATATGGAACATAATGAGTTTTAGTATTGCACACTTTTACACGGATCTTAAAAAAAAATTAATAGGTAGTATATAACAAAACTTCACATTTCACGTTAAACAAACTGATAGTTAGCACCATAAAAAAAAAGAATCTGTCACAGCCAATTTATGAAGGGTGGTCAAGATGATAGACCACTTGCGCGCCTCCCGCCCCACTGGCATTATCATGTGCATTTATTAAGATATGCCCCTGTATCATTCTGTGTTAACCCATACTATCCAATCACTTTTAAAGCCACTATTCACTCATAACTTGTTGTTTTAAATCCCTCATAATTTACGGTAACATTAAATCGATGCACAAGGCTAACAGGCTAACCGTGATCCAAAAATCTAGAAAACACACATTAAGAAAATAATTGTAGATATAGCGAGCGAAAGAGATGGCAATATCGTGACCTAAGATAAAGTTCACCGAAGCAGATTAGGTATAGAAAAATTCCAAAATGATTGATTATTTAAACAAGAAAAATTGAGTTGTTACAATATCTTATAAAACTGATTATTATTATGATCATTGTAAAAAAAAAACAATATAATCTAGCAATATTACATACGGGATCCGCGGACCTTAGAAATAAATTGTACTTTGAGAATTACTTAGATAGTATATATATAATTTACGATTAGGGTTAGTATTAATAATTTTCGTTAGTAATTTAGAAATATAAATATAATTGGAATAAATATCTTAGGTAATTAAATAATCCCGTCACGATAAGTAACGATAACGACTTAATAATATAAATATAAAAATGGTATAATAATTTTATCGTATATAAATAAATAATAATTTTCTTTAATAAAAATAAATTAATAAACCTGGGCCATAGTCCAGGATATTAACATGCACTTAGCTTGTAGTGTGTAGTGATACATGTTGCCGATCATTTAATCCGTTACGGTTTATACCCAATTAGTATACGGTACTTCCACCGTTTATTGCAACCTTGTTCAATTTTCGCGCCTAGATACCGGATTACGATTTTTGTTTTTACTGCGTTTACTGCACCGACAAAACTTAACTGGATTGTATGGTAATCGTATTCGGTCAATATCCACCTGGTTCTCGTGTATCAATCCGCCCGTTTTAGCGGGAACCAAAAAAATGAAAATCGCGGAACGATTGCTTTTAGTACCAAAAAAAAAATGAAGTAAACGTAAGTACCACAAAATTCTCGAATAATCTTAAACTTAATTAGTAATAAACAACAAAAAAAATCAAAAAAATACCTTTTCCGCGACTTTAAACACAATATTATAATTATATGCGCTATGATTATATGCGCGGCCACTATAAATTTGTGTGTTCACAATTATAACACACAGTACACAACTTTTATTAATTTGTTTGTATGGGCACTAAGCACTACTCCACTGTTTATTTACGGCCGATGTCAAAAGTTGGAATGAATTAAATAAAACAAAAAAATTTTTGTTACCTGTAATAATATTTCTTTGCGATTTTTTTTTGTTGTTGTTGGTTGTGATTAATTAGATAAAACAAAAAGGTAGCAGATGTAAATGATCAACCCCATCTATCAGAGAATTACCTATATAAACAATTTATGTAAATCGATAACAATCAATCAGCCGTTGGCAACACCTCATCCGTGTACGATTTCAAACTAATCCCGCGAAGAATTTTATTGTGAATTAATTTTATTTATTTGTTATGAATTTTTTTTTTTCTCACGATATCGTCACCTCAAATCAAAAGAACAAACCCGATCATTCAATTCTGAACACCTATGTATAGAAGAAGTAAAGCCTGGAACATAGTTAAAATGTTACAAGTAACCCTTGAATGTATATTTAAAGTTTATTGTAAATATTCCACTATTTATATAACCAATCCACATCTTTAATTACAACCATTGATTATCCCGTTAGCATAGTATGTACAGCATTAGTCACACACGCCTTCCATAATTGTAAGACAAGAAAAAGTACATCGTACAGTTAACTGTACTGATAACAAAATTAAATAATAATCAAATAAAACTATTTATTCCACGATGCTGGCATATGCCTATAAATATAAAGTTACATGAAATTGCTTTACCCGAGTGCAGAAGGGAGACGGAAAGACAGCATCACAGAAAATCAAATCAAATGCAAATAGAGCTGATTTCTGATTTCGTATCACTTTTGTATTGTAATAGTTTTACACACAAACTTATCTCTCGGCATATAATGATCAGCTTCAGTTAGTTTACAACAGTGGCATAGTGTAATTCAGTTGAGTAACATCGTAACAAAGTGCTTGTGTTATATAAAAATAAGTATTCGTATTTTGTAAAGTGAAAAATGTTGAAACAAAAATTACGAACCATTGATGATCAGACGGATTTTAAATCGGCCGATAGTAATTTTGAAGATCGGCTAGACCATAAAATCACAAATTATGGTTATGGCAAAGATAAAGTGAAAATTTTGCATGTCTCCCGAAATGGCCCAGTACATTCAGTTAAAGAGTTTGAAGTTAGTACGAGATTACAGCTTTACAGTAAAAAGGATTACATTTATGGTAAATATAGTAAATTTGGGAACAGAAATTTATTTTATTAGTTGGTTTATATTATTATTGTTCGTTGTCATGGCCCCATTACCAATGTTTATATTATTCATCACGTCTTGTTTTCATGTCTTGCCTCGTGTGAACACCTCAATGGAAAATATATTCATGATTATGTGACTAGAATAGAACAAACATAGTATTTGGGCTAAAACATAATGATAACAGTATTAAAGATTTATAATTGTTTTGCTAATAGAAATTGTTACTCATAAAAACATTAGATCAGACTTGTCAGCTATCAGGCAAAAGTAGAGAAAACAAAAATATTTTCTTCTGATAAGAAATTAATATTCCTATCATAAAGAAGCCGTGACATAATATAAATCTATAAGCATGCATTTAGACAAGTTCCAATTTTTAGTAATTAAATAATAAACAATTAATCAATAGTACGCGAATTATTGTCTAATTCTAATTCTTAAAAATAGAATAGATTAGGCGATGAACTTAGCAGACTTGCGTAGATAAGTTGATCTAAATCAAAACAGAATAATTACTCGTATATTGGAAAATTGAAAATAGAAATACAACTTATGGTGATTATGAATGAGCTCGTAAAGTCCGTTTATATGGCATGCAATGTAACTACGCTTTTAAAAAAACTTGATTGCCGTTTGCTTGTTAAACTGAGCATGTTCTTAATTGCGGGCCTTCCCGGAGGACTTTAAATTTAAATTAGGTTAGCAGCGGATAAGATGAACCAAAAATGATAGGGAATTAAATAATAGGATTCTAAACGCATTAAATATAATTATAAAATCATATTTAATGTTGTCTTGAAACAAAGGAGCTTTAATTTTTTCTTCTAATTGTTTTCTCTGCCAGAAGTAAATTATCTAGACAATTTAAACTTCACGAATGACTCTACGAAAGTGAGACAATTTGTGATAACATTCAAAGAAATTGATTTCGTTCAAAGAATACTAAGGAGTTTGCCAACCTACGGGGTTTGGTGAATGAACGACCGTTTAAAAGATTTAAAATTTAACAAAATTATTTTAGCGTGTGTGAAATGACCAACAATGCCACATTAACAAATTTAAACCGGGAATGAAATCGTCTTACACCGCAAGCAACACATGCCATAAGTAACTAAAATCCGAAATCAGATAACACACAAAGTGGGAGTTATTTTCTAACAGTCCATAAGTTTCTATGTTAGGTTAGATCCACTTATGCTTTAAGATTTACGCTTGACTTATTATACATATGATATGATATCTATAACGAAGGGCAGCGACAAAGTTGGTTTCCTATCATATCTCATAAAATTGGCATATGTCCATATACATTTCTTTACTACTACTACTAAATTCAATTATCCCTGTATCATATTTCAACAATTCATTTTTTCACTACTATGTCTGTCTATATTGTTCACTATTTCTGTTTTAATGTTTACTATGTTACTTTTTACTTCGTATAAATTGTAATGCGTCCCAAATTGCTCGCGCTAATATACTTGTGCATTGCTGTTCGAGATTATTCCATTATTGAATAAATTACTTGCAAGTAGTTGAATTCGCAAACATTCACATCATCATACTCGCTTTCTTGACGATTAATGCCGCGGTTAATTCCCTATTCCCCTCAACATGGAATGTCATTTCTAAAATCCAATTTCCAGTCAGTATTGGAGGAATACTTGATCCGGTAACATAATTAGAATAATAATAGATCAATTGCCTCGGGTCGGGTCGAACCAGCGACTTTTGTTTAGGGGACGGTGTATGCCTCCACCACTCGACCACCGAATATTTGTATAGAGTAGAATTCCTAACACTAGGTCCACATGAAATCTGCTCGTTCCGAACAAACACATCCAATATCGTATTGCTTCAATTTATCACACAGGACGATTTGCCGTTCACCTCCGATGGTTTCTTGTATTTGAATTACATTATCACTTATCACTTAACAATTTTGTATGGACCTTTCCAATATCGTCGGACAGCTTGAGATCTAATTTCTGCCTTCCTGAAATTGTACAGCCACACTAAATTACCTCGTCGAAAGTTGCTATATCTGTCACGCTGGTCGTGTTAAGTCTTATTGCTCGTGATGTTGATCTGTACTGCGTCTTCTACGTTACATTTACGACCCCTTTCTATTTGACTTACACTTTTCTCTGTTGGATCATGCTGTTCCTCATCATCTATCTGCTTTGTTACATTTCAACACTCCTCCTTCTCAACTCTAAAGCATTCCACCATAGCACGTTTCTCTATCGCGGCATTTAAGATTATTCTCTCTCCAGCCATCATCTCGACGACCGGACTCGCAATCATCAATTGTATTGGAATCTCTTGCTGGAATACCCCCAATTATTTTTCCCCCACTTGGTAAGCCAATTCGTTCTTCTTTTTCTCTCACAGAGTACACTTTCTCCGATGTTGAACTGAGCGTTTGCCTCTGAGCTTTGGTTCTTAAACTCTTTTCGGTTTTTGTATTTCCGGTCCGTGTTCTTTTTGTCAGTTTTCATGTTCTCTCCCGGTTAGACTGCCTCATAAAACGATCATTCCAATGCTGCCAATAGTATCAGATGTAGTGCTCTAACTTCCCGCACCAAAAGTATCACCTTGATCTTAATGTTACTTGGCTGTGCACGTGACTGTTGTAATTCTCTGTTACTCCAGTAGCTCTGTGTTACTTCTCCCAGCTCCTGTTATCGCCATTATATCACTCATGATTTTACCTATAGTAATAGGTAAATACTAAACCTAGTAACGCCAATTTTGTTTCTTTCTAGGTTTAGTCCCCACATAGTTGCCGCTTGCTTTTAAGATCCGTCTTGCATAGTTCTCTAACGTGTAACTGCCCATAGTTCCAACTAAGTCTTGACAAGCTGATCCTTTAAATTGCGGGTACAGTTTGCAAGATATCTTCATATGGGAGCTCTTGTGATAGAATGTCGTGGGATTTAAAATTCCTCTCGACTTTTCGGCGAATAATTCTGTTGTAAACGTTTTATTTAGCTGGCAATCTCAAATAGTTTGCGAGCTATATGTTTCAAAGCAAGCCTTCACTTGCTTAATTTTATTTTCAAGCTCCGGCCTTGCTTGTTCTACAAAATCCTTGAGCTGGCGGCCATCAGCTTTTCCTCATATGACTTTATTTCTTCTCTAAGCTCTTTAATTTGAAGACCTTGGGTATGCTGGATTAGATTTTAGCACCCTCTTTCCTAGCGCTCTTCAGCCTCGCTAGGAGCTCGGTTTTATTGCCTTCAGTGGGAGCCCCGAAATGTCGCGATTTACTACTAGATACAAATTTGTTAAAGATCATACAAATTTTTCCTTTTCACAGGTATCCTTATTGTACGAAACAAATGTACATTTTCGGACCGGTGTGAAGAATTTGACGTTAATATACAGTGTAGCTACACATTTTAACTAAAATTGTATACTCAAAAAATGTAGATACACAAATTATCAGAAAGTGTAGCTGCACCAAAAAAAGTTTGGAATTCGAAACACGCGGTGGTGTCCGAAATTTGTAAAAAAAATTCAATGCAATTTGCTTGATGTGATTTACGATATGGCCCTACAATTGGAAGCGTCTTTGGGGCCAAATTGACATAATTCTATTATTAATTCAAAAAATCATCGGAACAATGAGTGCCGAGTGTGGAATTTACTGTTCTTTACTTGAGATGCTACCTAGAATTAGTAGATAAAATTCTAAGACAATTTGCTTGTTGTGATTGGCTTGAATTTTTTTTACCAATTCCACGACCATCCCAAGCTGAGAACACTAAATTTCACACTCTGCACTGATTGTTCCGATGACTTTTTAAATTATAAAGAATTAAGTGAATTTGGTGAAAGATCCTTGCACGTGCAGCGCCATATCGCCAATCACAACAAGCAAACTGTCTTGAATTTTTTTTCCAAATTTCGGACACCATCCCAAGTCGAGAACACTAAATTCCACACTCGGTAATTCTCAATATTGTTTATTTTTAATCATTTTAATTAAACTACGTGTTTCGAATTCGAGACTTTTTTTCTTGTACTGCTGCACTCTGATTTTTGAGTATACACTTTTCGTTAAAATGTTTAGCTACACTTCTTATTAGCGTTAAATACTTCACACCGGTCCCTTTGGGCCGGTATGGTATACAAGAATGATCGTGTTGCAACTATTATTTGGTGCAGATGATGGTATCCTTTCGGGTCATGGGGCTATTAAATTTTGTGGTTCTTTGTGACGAAATAATTTTCCAGACTGCGACACCACTTACTTCCCTCTCTATGTAAATCAAGGAATCAAGAATTCTCCAAACTTAATTAAATAACAGTAATTAGTCCGTTAATTAGTCAATTAGTTAAATGATTATTTATTGTCTAATTAAATTAGTCTATGAAATGAAAATGTGGAAGATCATTCAATTCTTCATATTTTAATGCATAACGTAATTACTATCATTAAAAAATCTTAAATTTATTAATGAAAATTTGTGGTCCATTTGCATCTGGATGTTACCAGAATTCCAATTACCATTGATATAATTAAATAAACAATTTAGATTAATAACCTTCTCCCGAACCCTGGGCTTGTTGGAAACAAGGACTGCATCCTGAAAACTGTGCAATTCGAAGCCCAAACCAAAATCAATCATCAAGGGCCAGGTACCCCGACTACCGTGGCCACGCCAATGCGTACTCGAGTTTCATCTGGCATTACTCCTGAAATGGAAGCCAAAACCTAGCCCTTTGTTGCATGCTTTCGCCGAGTCTGCGGTAAGAAAGATAGCTCTGCGTGAAAACAATCCGGAAGTCCCGGAAGTCATACTGGATTGAAGCAAATTTGATACTTTTCTTTCGCAAGCAAATCGTAAGTATTTCAAACTGGTAATTCTATTTCGCAATTACTGCGGTGTTAACTTACAGATAATGTCATTATTTATAAATGCGTAAACGACGATTCGTACAAGTGGCCGTGTGTCTCTAACACCACAGACATCTGGAGTGGTTGTCATCTGCCTGTACCTCAACCACCTAAAACTCTGCTAATATATTCTTGGGTACGCGGTGCTCTGGAGGATCCTAAAATTGAATTAACTAATATTGGATCAATAAACCCGATCAAGTATTGTCTTCCGGATGGATCAGAAGTAATTTGAAACCATTACTGATTCCAGAGCTTATTTGCAATATGTATTGTACAGGATTATTTTTAAGGTTTGCTCTGGCCCATAGGTTCTCCTTTTCTAATTACTTTCGATCATTTTCTAATGGTTTATATTATGATGTCTATGCTGAGTATAACACCAGATTAACCTGTATCACAGTAAATAAGCTTCTGTTGAGCTGAGAAAATTTCTTTATGTACCGCAAGCAGATATTTAGCTAATTAGGAACCATACCTTTCTGAATTGAATACTAATTATGGAAAAAGTCTATACTGCAACTCTAGCACCAAGCATTTTTCTCTAATAATTTCAGGACTTCAATCATTCAGGAGTGCACTCTTGAGTCTTCCAATCGTGTCACCCAGCTGTAACCTTTTCAAACCAAAGCACAAGAAAGTTGAATTCCAAATATTTTGCTTTATAATAAGACGATAGGCATTTTGAAAGGCAGTCAAGATTGCATTCGAAAGCGAAGATGTCAGAGAATCACGACCATCTACCGATCATATATTAGCAGGTGTAGACAGTGAAGTAGAGAAAATTTCTCAGTTGTTCAATTTTTTATTACGGTACGGTATAATTAGTGGGGTCTTCAAAATAATATTAAAGAGGTACACTTGTGATCAGAGATCATAATACCTGAATAATCCATTACCCTCCAATTGAGACAAAGGCTGCGTGCCAAACTTAAGGCAAATCGTTTACTACGGTAAAACCGGTTTTAGGACAGATTTTTTGATCAGTTTACCATAGAGTTTTTGAAAAATAATTGAATTTACCGAAAAATGTACTTAAAATTGACTTTTACCTTAAGTTTGGCACACAGCCTAAATCAATAATTGACATGGAACACGAAAGTCAATCACTTCGCGAGCGGAATTGACAAATCCAGAAGCAATAGTCTGACGGTCCTGATCGAATTTTCTCTGGTTTTTACAGCATGGTTAGCCTCTACTGTGCTGGATCATGTGTTTCAGCTGTTGCAATCCTGCGCGGCATTCGGCTTCAGTCCTAGTTTTAGAACAAGACCGGAGTCATATTTATACCCAAAATCAGTAAGTCTGGCTATACAAATTCGAAGAGATTCCGTCGAATCATTCTGTCATCGATCTTTTTGAAATGCTAGAAAGAATCGTTGACAGATTTTCTAGAGATCAACTTTGTTATTTAACTCTCCTCACTAGCATACAGCATACTCCTAGAGTGGGCAAGTCTTGTGAAATGTCGCTTCATGAACTTGTTACTAAGATCGAAAGCTCACTCTATAATAACGAGTTTCTTGTAGGGATCTTCCTGAGCATCGCGGGAACGTTTGATAGCACTTCGTTTTCCACTTCACTAGTGCTGGTCACAAATTTGGAATTGATAATTCTCTTGTAAATTGGATAGAATCCCTGCTTAAGTTTCAAATTGTTGAGTTTAAGTTGGGTGGTTTTTCTGTTCCGTTCTGGTAAAATTGTTGTTATCCGGATTTATTGCTTACACTCAGAAAAAAGATACGGCGTGTTTTACAAAAAATGTAAGTAAATTTTACCGAAAAATATGTACGAATCGAGCCAGCATTGTACTTTGTAAATTGGACCAAAGTGAGATAGTAATAATTACCAAACGATAGGTAAAATGTTTTGTTTTTTGATTTTCGGTTTAGGCAGTAAATTGTACATTAGGTAAAAGTAAATGTGACATTCGTGCAAAGTAAATAAAGCAAATATGTTACTAAAATTGACCTTGCGGCATTTAAATCATCGAATCTCAAATTTACTAATGAAAATGTAAAATTAGCAAAATAGCAACCTTATATTTACAATCCCAACACGTAAATTTTAAAGAGATATATGTAAACTAGGCCCATTTTGTTACATCCTTAGCTATTTAAAATTAACATGGTATTCAGTTTATTTAAAATTGCAAATATGTTTATTATAATAATTAAACATGTAAATAATACTTTTTATTTAAAGTCAATTTTAACAAATTATAAGTAAATTTGTCATATCATAAAGACTTTTATTACCTATTCAACTATTTAATATTAACATTGAATAAAACTTGAATTGAAAATGCACTTACGTGAATTAAACATAGTGAATATGTAAGAACAACCTTTTATGAATAGTGAATTTCACTCTAATAGCAAGAATATTTGAAATTTCAAAATAGTTAATCGTTAACAGATATATATATATATATATATATAAATAAATATATATATATATATATATATATATATATATATATATATATATATATATATATATATATATATATATATATATATATACTTGATATACATATATATATATATATATATATATATATATATATATATATATATATATATATATATATATATATATATATATATATATATATATATATATATATATATATATATATGTATATCAAGTTTCTAGTAGTATATGAGGAATTATATATAAGGAATAAGGAAACAGTTAAAGGTTAAAATAAGTTGAAAACAACAGCTCTGATTTCAAAACGTTCCGTTTATTTCATAAAAAATCAATTCAATATCAAATTAAATGTTAACAATTATTATTAAATCTCACATTTACTTAACAATAATAAATTTCTACTTATAAAATACAGCTTAGTATAAAAAATAAAAATATGAAGTAAAATTCAGAGGTCAATATTATTTTTAATCAATTTAATCAAGTTAATTATTATTTAGTTAGTAGATAACATACAAGTAAGTTAAAATAATCAATGGTTAATAATAATTCCAGTAAAAACGCAATAAGTAATTCAATAAAAATACTAAGTACGATAATTGCATTACACCATAATATAGTAATTAAGTTTTATTAAGTATTTTAGTAATGGTTTAAGGTCTGTTTTCCAAATCTGCTATGAGTGTGCTAACAGCAGGGATCTTCTGGTCGTAAGAAGTGTATATTTTATAAAAATATTGTTGAATAAATGACCATAAATTATGAGATGCAGCCGGATATTTTAAATTTAAAACTTGATATACTTTAAAAGTTGTGTCGAGTGCTTCTAGAAAACTGCCTGAGAGATATGTGTGTCCATCGATGATCGTACTAAACTGAAGATGATCTTCTTGGCCAACTGCTACTAGAAACGGTTGGAGTTTGGTATTTTGGTTTAAATGTTCTCTCTTTATAGTATCAATTTTGATGTTCAATTCTCCCAAATTGTTGGCTTTTAATAAGAACGAGCTCTGACTATCTTGAATTGTGTGTCTCATAAGTTCCTTTTTGCCAAATTTTGATTTGACTGACGGCGGGACCAAAGCGGCAATGATTTTTAAAATTTCCATATTAAACGTATCTATATTAATCGAAAATTAATAAAATATAAAATTGGTAGAAATTTTTATATATATATATATATATATATATATATATATATATATATATATATATATATATATATATATATATATATATATATATATATATATATATATATATATATATATATATCTATATATATAATACACACAAAAAAGAAATTTAATTATACCTGCTGTTAGACTATCTTTTTTAGTCATTAACTCCAAAAACGATTTTTTATTTTCAGCATGTTTTATGTTAGATTTTATTATATCTGGAATTTTTCGTTGGAAATCGTCCCACTTCGTGTAAAAACTTTGGTTGTCCTCATATAACTTTTGAAAATCGATGCTTATCTATAATTCGAAATTATTATATCATTTGAATTTTTATACGTATCAGATTAATTACCAATTCAGATCCATAAGCATGTTTATATAGTGGCCAGTCCTCAAATATTTTACATAATGTGGGATCATTGTTTTTTTGTATTTCACGTAGTCTCATTTTAGATGATTGACTCCATTTCTCGTAAATAAGGTTTCTCGGGCTCTTTATGTGTTTTAGCTCAACTTTTAACAGCTCTAGGTCAGTTATTGTCATCCCACAAGAATCTTATATAACGAGAAAATGAGATATAACAATTTTTTTAAATGATATTATTATTGATTCTGTTTTTATTCATTGTGAACACAACGAATAAAAACAGAATCAATGAAATTATCACGGCCCAATTAAAAACGTAATGTAATATATTATTTACCTGTAAGCGTAGTAACAATTGCCCGCGTGCTGGTAGATATTTTTTTCTCTTTATTTAAAAATATTCTAACTTTTTTTTGTTGATATTTGAATTTGTGGTAAAGTTTTCCAATCGGAGGTCCTCTATTATTAGTACGGCGGGAAAAATATGTAACCTGTGAAGTAAAAATTATCTAATTAAAATATTTAATTGTGTATATCTTCATTACTTTAATTGTATCATTGGCATACATCTATTTATCACAGATCAACAATAAAAGTTATTTTAAAATGTTATTAAAAAGTTTTTATACCAAATTTTCTCCGGGAAAAAGAACTACAATTTCTTTCGCTAGTTTGGAAATTTTGTCGGGGGTTACTGTTAATCCTTGCGCAAATAAATAATTATCCACTATTAAAGTGCATATAATTTCTCTGTGAGAGTTTTCTAAAAACCTGTTTTCTGCGAAAAATTGTTTAATATGTCTGCCACGATCACCTTGTTCAAGAATTTCGTCAACCGTCTGAAAATAAAATTTTGCTTAATATACTCGTATCGCTCGTTACCAATATAATTTAATAATTACCAGGGGTGTAGGTCCATTATTGTTTGTCTGGCTGGTCGAGCTTTGAATTGTTAATTTCTGGGGTGATTCTGTAATATCGATATAATTGTTTTGAATTTGCCACTTCAGTAAAAAGTGCTCAAGTTGGATTCTTTTCCCAAATTCGTGTGGTTCGAATAATTCTTCTAGATGAGAGCTTCTCAAATATTTAAGATTCTCCATTGTTATAAATTTTTCTGTAGAATATTTAAACTTAGTAATGAATAAAATATGATGTAAATAAATAAGTACCTTGCAATTTATCAAATAGATCGGCCAATCCCCACTCTGTTAACAATTTCAACATATTTTGGGAGTCTGGAGAAATAGGAGATGCTTCAAGAGTTGTGTACGCATTACTTTGACTGATTACATAACTGACATAGCTTGGACCGATAAAATTATTTTGCCTAATACTTTGGTTTACATTTTGTAATTCCGTGAAATTCCGCTCATAATCCGAGGTTGTATTTTCATTATCTTTATTTATATTTCCCAAAACTGTAGATATTTCGTTTGTTACATTGGGGCAACTTAGTAAATTAGCATCATTTTGATTAATTTCATACGCGTTAAAATTAATATTTTCAAATTGTGATAAATTAGACTTTGCTTCCGACGTTATACTATCCATGTTATTATGTTTAGGTACAGCATGTAATTCTTTCGTCGAATATGTAGCATTTTGTTGTTTTACTAAACTGCCATAGCTTTCATGGTTTAATTCGGTTGAGCTCATTTTTAAATTTTAAAAATTCGATTATGTAGATTAATTTAAATTTAGGAGTCCAAGATTATCTATGTTTGGTTTAAATTTATTGAATTATTAAAAAAAAATTTTGGTTCTTATAAAACGCCCTTTCGAAATTTGATAATCAGATATAGGAGGGCTATTAAAATGATCCAAAGGATAAATATAATAATTTTCAATTTCAGCTACGATTTTGTGAGCGACAAAGTGTTTAACATAAATTGTGGAAAACTTTTTGGTTATCAAATACGGTAATTGCTCTTCTTCAGAAACAACAACTGCAACAATTTTATTAAGTTCTATGTGTGAGCTGTTACGTTTTACAATAAAATAATTGACCTTAATTTTTGTACCCTTATAGACGACACTGGAATAAAATTTTAGCCTGTTAATATTCAAATCATAACGTAGAAAAACATCCAAAGGAAATGTGTTTGAAACTAGCTTGCTGTCATCACATTCTAATGGTTGAGCACTGGGAGAGAGAAGTAAGTTTGCAAACTTTAATTGACATTTAATTGCTATGCTTAAAGATATGTTTTTTCTGCTTGACATATTCTTTGCATAGGATTTTAACTCAAAATGTTTAGATTCATATCGAAAACAGTATAACTTTTTTACTGGACCAGAACTTCTAATTATTCTCGGATAATGTATTAAAAAGTGAAATTTAGGTTTGAGCAAATCATTAAATAGTCGTACATATTTGCTGTTATGATTTGATATTCTCCTTTCCAAATCGTTTATTATATCATTATTAAAGCTAGTTGACAGTAAAATGTCAATAAGTTCAACAAATTCACACAGAAATATCCAAACGTCATCATCGTCTGGGATAAGGTCTCCGAGTATTAGAGGTATAAAATGAATAAAAGACCACATTTCCCTAGCTGAAAATTTGAATTTTTTGCTTGATATGTGATATTCTGTTATGTCTTTCGATATGTTTCCAATTTCGGTTTCTCCATACGGGAATGTATTTTTTAATTTATTTAATAACGATAAATTTAAATATTTTTTATTAAATAAAAAATCATTCAACACATGAGACAAGTTATAATGGCATACGCCTTCAAACAAATCATGCATGATATCGACAGCTAAATTATTTACAACATGAAAAGAAGGGATATTATTTAAAATTGATTCTCCATGAATACCCGTCTCAGTGACGTTATTTGTCAGAATATCTTGATTGTAATTTTCAATAGATCGTATTAGTTTGCTGTTTTCAATAATTTGAATTGATGCTTGTGATTTTTTAATTTTACAAAATCGGCAGTACGTTTGGGCTGAAAATGACTTTGAGAATCCAAGCAAGCTATTCATCCCCAAATTATCACCTAAAATCAATGCTAAAATGAAGTGAATGTGGACAGTTTTATTGCCTATATTTATGTCTAATCCATTTATCTCCAATGATTTAATCTCTTCTACTAGTGTAAATAATGCTACATCATTACCAAAATTTTTAACGAAACAGGATCTTATTAAAGCTGCAATGAAAATATCTTTTAACTTTGAAGTTGAAGGAAATATTGGAAAACTGTAATATATTCCTGTCACCGAATGCGTTACTGAATGAGATCCCAGAGGATTATTTACTTCAAAGTCATCCGAAAATAAAAAAAATGGTATTAATATTTTATCGGCATATAAAAGACGCTTTTGTTTCCAGATGGATCCTTGTACAAAATGAGATAAACTTGATTTATCGGCTTCTAGTTTGTTTATGGTACTGATAGCTAGTTCTAAATTATTATCAGTTTCAAAAATTTTTCGAAATTGAAATGCTAATGGAAAAACGATCCCTTTACATTCCTTTTCATTCAGTACTGGAACGCCTTGTTGGTAAACTTCGGTAATTCGATTGTCTAAAGTAAACTGTATTAAATTTTGAAGTAAATCGTTTTTTCTCAAATATTTTAGTAATTTGTATTCACTATCAGTATTTTCAAATTGATCTAATAATTGGAAAATAGGGTTGCATTCAATTCTGATCGATTGTGATATATCAATATTATCCCTAAAGTTTTTCACAATATCAGTTAAACTACATTTTATAGGTTGAATAACAAACTCATTCACCTGTTCCTGAATAAATTTTACATCTTTTCTATTAAAATGGTTTCTATGATGCAAACGAAGACTAAATGTTACCGAACGATTTACAGAACTATCATTTAAACCAGTAGCTAATAAACTAGATGACGGCGAACTAACAATATTTATTCCTCCCGTATTACTATTTAATACAGTATGAGATTCAAGATTCCCTGAATTAACCGCTTCTGATATTATTTCAGTTGTCATGGAATCATTAGGAGAGCTTTCTTTAAGCTCGGTATTTAAATGTTCAAATTTTAAGTCACAATTTGGATCGATGGTATGTTGTCGCGACAAATGTCTCTTAAAAGAATTTATATTTTGAAATATTTGAGCACAGTTTTCTTGTTTACATATAAAATTGCTAAGAGGTTTACATTTGTGGTATAATTTTAAATGGATTATCAATTTGTTAATTGCGTCATCCCGATATTTGCAAATAAAACATTGATACATTTAAAAATGTTATAAAAAACGTTCGAACTAAAAAAATGATTTATGAGTCAAACAAATTTGAAATCTGTACCTTAATCGGAATCACTGAAACTCGAGTTTAATTTTTGGAAATACTCATTTAAGCTGTCTGAAATGGATAGAGTATCTGAATTGTCCCCATCGTTTAAATTTTCCTAAAATTGATAATTATTAAAGAATAGATAACAATTCAGGAATTAGTTATACTTACATTTATTTTAATATTTTTAAGGTGATCCGACTGAATTTTATCAACAAAATGTTGAACAACAATTTTTCGGCCTAGCTGATTTGAGGGAAATAAATGATTAATTTGTTCCGGTGTTAATTTTAAAATGCATTCATAAAACGCAACTTTATCTGAAACGTGATATAATAAAATAATTAAAAATCAGTAAAACACTCACACACACACACACACATACACACACACACACACACACACACACACACACACACACACACACACACACACACACACACACACACACACACACACACTCACACACACATACAACCACACACATAAACACAAACAGATTCACTTCACACGTGTGGTATATATATATATATATATATATATATATATATATATATATATATATATATATATATATATATATACATATATATACATATATATATATATATATATATATATATATATATATATATATATATATATATATATATATATATATATATATATATATACATATATTTACATATATATATATATATATATATATATACCTATATATATATATATATATATATATATATATATATATATATATATATATATATATATATATATATATATATATATATATATATATATATACCTATATATATATACCTATATATATATACCTATATATATATACCTATATATATATATATACCTATATAAATATATATATATATATATATATATATATATATATATATATATATATATATATATATATATCCGATTTCCAAATTTTCAAATACAAAACTCTTCACAGAACAATTTTTTCGGTGATGACGTACGATATCTCTGTATGATAACAATTAGGTAGAAAAGTAGATGGTTAAAATAAGAAAGGGTGTATTTAGGTTGTTGTTGCTCGAATCTTTAGTAAAAGTAATTTGGCATTGGCAACCAAGTGGTAAAATGACGACATATGTTTTTTTTTGTTTTTATATGATCTAGATAAATTTGTGAGATCGAATTTTTATCTAAATTTATTTTATGTGTTGAACAAACATTTTGGAAAAGAAAGAATTGTTCAATAAAACCGAGAAATGTAAGAACCTCGATTTAGCAAAAACACAATATATATATATATATATATATATATATATATATATATATATATATATATATATATATATATATATATATATATATATATATATATATATTGAAATATATATACATATAATATAATATATATATATATATATATATATATATATATATATATATATATATATATATATATATATATATATATATATATATATATATATATATATATATATATATATATATATATATATATATGTATATATATTTCAATTTACAAAACACTTTAACACACGAAATAAATACATTATTAACAAAGTATTATGAAAAAAACCGATCCAAATCATTTGCTTTGTGCGTAAAATAAAAATGTCCGATATTTATTGCGGGATACAGATATCATTGATTAACATACGTAGGTGCAAACATAGTTTTTATATGGCGTATTTTATATTAATTTAATTTACTAACCTTGTATATTATCAAACAATTCTGGTGTATACACTTTTATATTTTTTAAAAAAATTTCCACTATTACACTAATTTTGTTTATTTCGGCGTCATTTTGAATAGTATTATTCATCGCACACTACTTTATCGAAGAACCAAACGCTAAATGAATGTTCAGTGAGAAAATGAGAGATTTTTTTGTTCTGTGTTACTTTTTCTATGTTTTTTCTACATATCGTTAAGTAAAATGAACTATCAGCATAACTTATTTTTGCTTATGCTTATGTAATATTAACGTTACATAGTAAAAATAGCATTTTACGTAGGTATTTCAAGCAATAGAAAAAGTAAATTTAACTAAACGTTAACTAAGTTTTAGTTTGCTTTAGGTTTTAATTATGTATATGCATTGTTTCCGCGTATTTTGTAAATTAGAGGATAAGATAATTTTTTAGCGTTATGTTTTACGTAATTTTATGTCATTTCTGCTGATCATTAAGTACAATTATCATACAGAACATCTTATTTTCAATTAAATTTACGTAATTTTAACAATTTATTAGTAGAAACTACATTTTACTTGGCTTAATTCAAATCACGGTATTATGTATTTTAATTATGCACTTAAAGAAATATGCTAGAGCTGTGATTTTTAAAATAAAATTGTTGTGAAAAATGTGTACAAATTTAAATATAGCTACAAAACCCCTTTTAATTTAAAGAGTTTACTAGGAATTATCGCACAAATATTTTATTTATCAAAACACAGAATGCACTAATGGATAAAATGCGTTTTAATGTATTAACTACGAGCACACGTCTTAAACTCTCGTTATTTTTCTAGTTTAAGACATACGGCACCATGATTAGATTTTCGAAACCCTATGAAATTGAAATAAGTACATCTTCTAATTGAAGAAGTAGGAAATCTTGAAGAATACGATTAAATTAAAATTGCTTTATTGAAAAAACTTTTGTATAATTTTTATCATTACAATTTACATTTAATATCAATAGCAAAAAACTTAATAGAAGCAGTCAATTTCTGATTGTTTGGAATATTATCATCGAACAAATTTGAAAATGTTTACTTTATTACTTTGTCTAATTGTGGGAATATAATTTCCAATATAATTTTAAAGTAACTCCTCCATTTATATAAGTCGCTAGTCCTTATTTATATAAAACGTTTAAAAATATAGAGAAATTTTGTATAATAATACAATATAATTTCTCACTAAAGAATCGTATTGAAAATGTTCTCTTTCATGTAAGAGTATCATGACTTTATATTTTATAAATGGTAAGAATATTTTTGTATTATAAAGATCATCAAAAGTTTTTCTAATAAGAATATGTTGCGGTGTTATATTAGGCCTATTTATATTCCAAATCGAGCAGAGCAATATATGATATGTTTCTAATGATCACTTTGAACGAGAAAAAAAAACAATTTATTATTTCGCTGTAAAAATTAAAAATACGACTTTCAAGTTGTGTTTCTAGTCTTGTTCCATGAAGATTCAGACACCAACAAGATACAGTTAAAGTCATTTACAGCACTAACGGATCAACAAATTATGAAATATAACAAAGTAACTATAAGTGACTATTTCCAGGTTTAGTGTTTTCTTAACACTAATGGCCGGTTGCACAGAAAATGCGGTAGTTAATTGTTTTATATGAAATCAAACTTTATTAAATAATATTTATTCCATGGAAATTTTTAACAATTAGTTAAAAAGTTATTCGATCAAAATTGGCCATTTAAATATTTATATTCAAGCTAAATATTTCCACGGAATAAAATATATTTAATCCAGTTTGCATTGATTATTTTTGATTTGATTGCGAAAACAGATTTTGTAATTTTGTTGTGCAACCAACCATAAGAAAAATTAAAAATAGAGAGACGAAGTAAAGTGTCTATTTTAGTAGATTTAACGTAGATGTAAATATAACAAGTATAGTTGAGCGGACTGAATTTTGTCTTTGAATTTGTTTTGGGTAATTTTCTATTACTATACTTATGGTTTATTTTGCTAACCGGAATGTAAATTTTGCTTTATAAATTTTACATTTACAATTTTTCCTTTTTTAATTAACAAATGCAAGTAGTTTCGTAGACTTTACGTAACTGTTAAGTTAATATAACTAGTTGTTAAACTAACTGTAATTTTTATTTTTTTATTGTTTTTTTAGTGTAGGTATTATTAATTATACATGTGGTCGATTTTGCTACAATGAATGTAAATTTTTCATTATAAATTTTACATCAAAAAATTAGCATTAATTACTTAACATATGTAAGTAGTTTTGTAGATTGTACGTAGTTGTTAAGTAAATGTAACTAAATGATAAGTTAACTGTAGTTTTATTTTTAAAATTTTATTTTCGTGTAGGTTATTATTACTTATACTTATATTCAATTTTACTACAATGAATTTAAATTTATCATTATAAATTTTACATTTCAAATTTTGCTTTATTTACTTAACATATGTAAACATTACTCACTTAACTCCTACCTTTCAGATGTAAATTTAATTGAAAAATACGTTAAATGTACAATTTTCGATTTACTTTCCCATATAAGTAAATTACGCACATCTTTTTTTTCTGAGTGTAGGATTATGTGGATCTTGTTCTTACGGTTTCAGGGGAGCACTTAACCATATTATATGAATTGATGCAGCAAGATCTCCAATGTGGAAGAAAAAACCGTTATATAAATCCAAAACGGCATATTCTATAGTTTACCGTTTGAAAAGTAATAAAGCGTGGTTTTCGTGGCGCTCTCGAGGCATCGATAAATTCTTTACAAGTAATTCATTAATACCAAAAGTTAATATGAATAACGATAGGCTTATCCCAGCATATACTTCTCTAATTCTTTGTCTAGAAATTTGTAGAAGTCTCAGAAATTCATCTTTCCAAATTATTAGTTTTCTTCTAGTTCTTGCGGTTGAGCGGTGATGCTGGTTTTAGAATTTACAGTCCCAAGCTTAATACCAGGTCATCAGAGAACTGAGGCCTGTTCTATATGGCGTTTCAGGTTGAAATCACGCCTTTAACTAACTGTGCACAACCTTCAAACCTCAAGTTTTGAAAATTGACGTCACAGAGTCTAACATCCCTTTGTATACTGACAGTAACACCGTTTATTACTCCTTTGGTTCACTCGAAACTTGTTAGAGAGTGTAAACATTTGATAAATCTTCTCTGTCGATCAAATAGTTCACTCTTATATGGATCCCACCACATTGTAACATTGTATGAAACAAATTCGCTTATCTTCTAGTCACCGCTGGTTTACAACTCAAACTATAAGGTAAGTCAGCAATTAAAACTTACTTTTCGGGTTTGCTGAGGCAAGGACTGTTAAATATGCGATTTCCTTAGAGAGAAACCAACTAAGAATCCTCGTTGCTATTCTAATGGGTTATGGTAGCTTTAAGTGACATCTTATTGGCATAGGGTTAGCTCCGACCGCCTTATATGTCGACTACTTAGAGAAAAATGATGTCAGTATTCAACACGTTTGTAGCTATCCTGCTTTTATCTTCAATTTTCACTATATTGTTGAGGATCAACTTCAATCTATTCATTGGCCTAAATTCCTTCAATTTGCCAAAGAGGCAGAGCACACTTTCGCCCATTGATAGAATTCCCGGTTTGCATCGAAATCCTGTACGCTCAAGCAAATTTTAAAAAAATATCAATCATTCATTCTGACCATATCAAACACTGCAATAAACTCCGCAGCAACCAACCAAAAAGTACAAAAATTATCCACCAGCCAAATGTAAACGAGCCCCGTGACAGCACCAACCCCCGCGCACAATAGACTATAATTTATACTGGAAACGCTTTGTAGAAGTTCAAAAGAACTAATGAACTAATATTGTAGCTTTATGTTTGACAATTTACGCGGAAATCACGGTTTTGAGAAAAATTGTTTTACAAAAAAAATTTGGCCTTTTCTGTCCAGCCCAGACGGATTTACTCATCGGATGAAACTTTATCCACAGCGTTTTCCATAAATTGGGAGATCCTTGCGAAATTTGGTGGAAATCTGTGTTTCGAACATTGCAGATGCAGCAGGAGCTTTTAAATTTTTTCTATGATGTTTAGAAGTGTGGGTGTAACTGCAGCAGGGAACCTTCGAATTTCAAAATGAAACTTTGCATACCGATTAAGCCCAATTTGTGCTAATTATTGCTCTCGGGAGAAAATTAGTGCTAGTTCAGGAGCCGAAAAAACGGGAAAAGAAAATTTCAAGAAAATCGTCAGAAAATTGTTCATTTAACGGTCGTTGTTGTTCAATGGAATTGGGCCAATTCTGGATTAGCACAAATTCCGTCACTATATTTTTCGGATGGCAATGAACACACCTGATAGGAATACGCAATCAGAAGTGCCAACTACATTGGTTTCTAGAACACTTTTAGTCAGAAAATTGTTCATTCAACGGCCGTTGTTGTTCAATGGAATTGGGCCAGTTCTGGATTAGCACAAATATATTTCGGATGATAATGAACATACCTGACAGGGATATACTATCTGAATTGCTTATGACTTGGACTTTAGAACATTTTATTTCTTTTGTTTAATTTGTTGTTCAACACAAATATTATTGGACGATATACCTCTGTATTTTGTTTTTTAATATAGTATCTTTCAGGAGCTAGTTTGATTTTCCTCGATTTAGAGTGAAAATGTTTAGCGGCCTTTAGAAAGTTTTAAAATTAGGCTTAAATTATTTCTGTTTTTTCTAGACATCGGGTTTTATTTATTCCGTCTTTCAGGCGAAATTTGAAATTTTCTTTTCCCGTTTTTTCGGCTCCTGGACTAGCACTAATTTTTTCCCGAGAGCACTAATTAGCACAAATTGGGCTTAATCGGTATGCAAAGTTTCATTTTGAAATTCGATAGTTTCCCTGCTGCAGTTACCCACGCTGTTTAGAAGTATATCATTTAGAAAGATCTACATAGATTTAATGGATTCAAATGAATTTAAAGATTAATTTTTCAACTAGGGGTGACCTTGTTGGTTTTCTGAAATTTAAGGGGGCATAATGATTTTTGATTAAATTCTAAATAATGGAATGAAACTATTTAGAGACGCGTGGTAGCGCTGCATTATCAATGTAATTTTTTATTCCTGTGCACTTTCACCCTCACAGGGAACAAACTGCCTTTGAAACTTTTACTTAAACTGTGGACGGGGCAAATGATTTTAGAACCACTCGTATAACTTCGTATCAATAGCTTTACCGATTTTTGGGAAAATCTTGTTATATTTTACAACGTAGTTTGTTCTTATAAATTAATTTATTAAATTATTTATTAAAACCTGTTAACCAGAAACTTAATTAATTTTTAAAGATTCGTATTTAGATTGCGACATTCAGTTTTAAGCCAAAAGGCCAAACATCAGAGTGAGGTTATCTAATACCCTCATCAAGCCAGTAAATAATATTTGATTACACCGAGTTGGTTTTATCAATATAAAGTCAGACAGATTAGGTGGTGATGAAATTCACTTACTATTTCTAACGAGGTCGACGCTACAAAACGTAAAACCGTAAATGTACATTGACATTGATTCAATTACACAATTTTTATAATGACTGATTTAATATTTAAAATTGTCTTTAATATGTAAAATGCATGTAAATGGATTCTTTATATAATTAGCGTGTTGATAAGAAAACTAAAGGCATATGCATTTTACGAATTATGGAACTGATAACCGCGAGCAGCAGGTTGACCGAATAGTTAAATAAAATGAGAAAATCAAGTTTAATCTAGATTTTGTGGCTACGTGCAATTACGCATGGCATCATGCCACAGGCACGGGGTCATACATAATTGCTTATCATTGTGATTTATAAGTGTTATTTTATTCGGTAGGTGATAACTCTGATATTGTGGCGACGGATTCACAAAAGAATACGGTTTACTTATTGGCCAAGAAGCATGGCATTAAATCGCCTGAAGATTTTGGAATTGTACTTTGTAATCATTTTCTGGAACAATATAATCACATCAGGGCGGTCTCAGTACAAATTCAAGAGTATCCATGGGACCGAATAGGATATGGTGAAGGGCCATTTAAGAAATTGCATAACCATGCATTTGTTATGACACCGACCGTATTGCGGTATTGTAGCGTAACGAAGGATCGAAATCAAGGTATTTAAATTAAAATGGTGAATTAGCTAAATTTTTTTAATATTTATTATATTTTGTAGATTTGATTCCAACCATAATTAGTGGCCTAAACGAACTTCGCGTTTTAAAAACCACTCAATCGTCGTTCGTCAACTTCATCGATGACGAATATCGTTCACTCCCCGATATGAAAGATCGTATTTTTAGTACAATTGTTAGCTCATCATGGGAATACTCTTCCATCGATGATGTCGATTACGATAAAGTGTGGTTTGCTGTTAAACATATTATTTTGAAAAATTTTGCTGGTGAACCAGAAATGGGTATCCTATCGCCAAGCGTTCAACACACATTATACCTAACCGAAAAAGAAGTGTTAAACTCAATACCACAAATTTCATCGATCGACATGGAGATGCCAAATAAACACTATTTCACCGTGGATTTATCTAAATTCCCAAAAGTTGTGCAAGGTGAAAATCAAGACGTATTTTTACCCGTAGACAAACCAGCTGGAATTATTTATGCTAAATTGGATCGTAAGGCCACATTGTTGAGTAAATTGTAATCCACTGGTATATTTAATTATATTAAATAGATAATCTTAAGTAAATACTTTGTATCCGTTGCTTTTTTATTATTCAAGACGAGATGGATTGCGAAATATATTGAGAACACAATTTGATGGTCACACACCCGCAAGTATGCAAATATTTACCACTCTTTATATGAATATCGGAATAGTTTTCGTTTTCTTTCAACTGAATACGATTTGTCACAGGAAATCCTTTATTTGATTTCATTTAGATTTGTTTGAAATGCTGACGCGGGCAACCTATACCAATATACGCAACTAAACATAAAATGTGGATATATTAGTAGTTTATCTAGAGCTGTTTTATACCTTTATTGACATATGTTTAAGCTATAAAAGTAAAATTTATTTCGAATTTTAAAGTTTCAGTTCGTGGCTTAAGTTGAAGCAAGTACAAAATTTCGAGCACAATGTGGTTTAAATTAGTGTTATCCGTGTTAATAATTTATACACATATAGTGACGGGTCAATCGTGTTACAGTGAACACCGAACATTACAAACTACGTTAACATCGCCAAATTATCCGGGTCGATATTACTCTAATCTTAATTGTGATTATGTGATTAAATCACCGTATACGTGTGAAAATGAATTTAACGTGAACTTTATGGACTTTTCATTAGAAACATCACCCGAATGTGTTAACGATAAACTGATTATAAGCTATACGGATCTTGAAAATCAAGAAGATCACGATATAATTTGTGGTAGTGTTATTGGTTTAAAAACATACAAAACGGTAAATGGTGTGCTAAATATTAAGTTTGTGACCGACGAGCAGAATCAGGACTTGGGATTTAAAATTATGGTAACCCGATTGCCGTGCATCGCAATCAATGAAGTGTCAACAGTTTATTCAATTTATAATCTCGAAACGACTACAACTGAATCGGATGATATCAACATTGTGGCTGAGACATTTGCTGTAGAGACGACAGAACCGCCCCTAGATTTGGATTTAATACCACCTGAGATTACAAATAGCAGTGATTTTGATGTACGAACTTTAACCGTGCAACCAGCATCAAGTCATTACTATCCACCAGGCAATTTTTATTTACCACCTCAAACAGAATATCCAACGTATCCTAATTATCCGGGAAATAATTGTTGTGATTACAATAATAATCGGCCTCAATATCCTACGTATCCAAATTATCCAACGTATCCTACGAATCCGACATATCCTACAAATCCAACGTATCCTACAAATCCAACATACCCCACGAACCCGACATACAGACCGCCAAATTGGAACCCACACTGGCTGTGTAATCCTTCATATCCAAATAACCCTCCGATTCAACCACCACCAATTTATCCTCAAAATCCGATTACAACAACACCATACCCAAATGTAATACCACCTATCTGGACCGAACCAACGCCAAGCGATCCACCCATTGTTATACCAATACATTACAAACGAGAACCATCAAGCAGACAAACAATAACACCACAATTTCCAGTTAACTGTTGCCGCTCAACGTTTAACCAAAATCGTTTCTATTTAACCACTCCAGGATTTCCGTCAAACGTACAGCCAAACGGAGAATGTATTTTCATCATTAACAAGAGCAATCCGAATGTATGCCGCCTTACAATTCGTTTTAAATTTTTCCTGATAATCGATCAAACAAATCAGTGCGTTAATAATTTTTTGGAAATTGATGGAAATCGTATTTGTGGTTGCCGCTCTGGACTTGTTTACGAATCGCAATGGGGTACCGGCGATAAAATTATTCGGTTACGGACAACAGCCGATAATTCTAGACCAGTCAAAGGATTCCTGCTCGAGGTGATACAAGAAGAGTGTCCGAATCGGTATTTTAATCCGGCCGAAAGGCGACAGTGGAATAATAATCGACCGATTGCTAACCTTGAAGCGTATGCACCCCCACGTACTGCAATCGTACAAACGAATACCACATCATTGGCAACGTATTATTACTATGACCGACCGCAGAATAATGGTGGTGGTGGTGGTGGTGGTGGCAGTACCAATGAAATCGATGAACCGTTGAAAGCAGAACAACCGCGTGCACGATTCTTCTACGGCACTGGATTTTTGAATACAAATAATTTGTGTAGTTTTGGGTTTTTAGAATGGGCCATCCTATCCGTGCAGCAGCTCTGGACCAATCGACCTGTTTGTTACGCCGCTCAACCTTATAACTATTATAGAATCTAGATATCTAACTAGTAACCTAAATAAAATAAAAATATTGCATCGCCCTATTTCCTTATGTTCACTCACTCCTATATGTATACTCAAAACAAACCCCGAATGTTTAATGAACGTTATGATTTTCTCATGATAAAGCGCGCACTCAGAAATTATTTGCTGAATTTATTTTTTATGTTTTCATAAATAAAATATAATAAAAAAAATCAATAAAAATTATTGCAATGAAAATTAGCATTGGAGGCATAAAAATGTTTTTTTATTTTATTCGTTCATAGTATGCATATTACGAGTCAGTTAGAAGCGCACGCGGATAATAAATTCTTTGTTAGCAATCCCTAGATATACTCGTATACGAGTAAATATGTATACATCGTAAAAATGATTTCTCTATTCAATGGGGTGAAAAAATGATGAGTGCAACATGAATGTTTAATGAGCTAATTACATGTTTCGCCAAACCCCAAAAAAAATGTTAGTTGGCGTCATATACAGCACAAGGTAAGTAATATTATCATCATATGTGGTAAGGTGAGAATGAAACTCGAAAATTTTAGTTTTAACTCCTTCGGCCAAAACAGTACTTACTTGGGAATAGTACAAACTATCAGCAAAATATGAAGTACATATTTTACTCTCTAGGTACTACAGTTAAGTTTCCATCTTTCCTTTTCAATTTTTCCAATTTAATAAAACCAAAATGAAAAAACAAATGCAAATAATTCAACTTATTGAAACAAAATTGCTTATTGTCAAAACGAATTTTCTATGAAAACTCGATAGCAACATAAAAATCCACGTAGATATATTTGATGTATTTAACATAATATATACTTGGAAAAAAATTATATTTAAAATGAGGTCGTGGAAAAAATAGCGTATGTAACTCGGGAGTAAACGTCGATTACCAGAATAATTTCTTATTTTACTCCCTTGGTACATAATCTACTCTTACGCAATATCACATTTTATCTACGTGAGCTGTTTTTTTAATTTTTTTTCAATGCGAAAATTCAATTTTATTTCTAAAAATTGTTTTTTCCACGGCTACTGTATTTTATGAAATAAATGTTTCCTCGTAATTTTACTAAACTTAATACTCGTAAATATATTTACAAGTCAATTTATCCATAGAGAAAATTTTTTAGATTGAAATTGTGTTTGTATTATCAAAAAACAGAAAACGCTACTTCGTTCTCCCTTGAAATCGCTGTATGAAGAGAATTCGCATTAAAATTGTCCATGGTTTAGGGCTTAGAACGATGGATGCAGTAATTGGTTTCTCGTTGATATCTATCACAATGAACTTATCAGCCTTTAACAACTGTAAATGGTACAGTATTCGAAGCTGAGCTGGTAGAAACTTCTTTACAGGTTCGCAAGGACATGAGCACAAGTCAAGATATCTTTGCTGATAAAACTGTTCACATTGGTGTATCTAGATGCCAGAGCTTTTCAAATGATGCTTAAATTCTCAAAGCACACAAAATCGGATTGCGGAATTTTGTCAGCCAAAGTAGAATTAAAAAGTTAGCCAAAATTTCTCAATTGCCTTCTAAATAATTAAACAATCTTAAGTGTACTAATTATTAACAATTCAGCCGATGCCACGTAGAATATAAAAACAAAATTTTAAAAAACAATCAATATTGATTTGTTGGAGTGAAATGGTAAGTCCCAAAATTAATTAAACCTATTATTTTTTATTTTTTTATTTTTTTTTTATTATCGCTGCAATCCGTTCTGGGGCCAAGGCTCTCCCAACTCTTTCGCGGTTAGCTTTTTCCGTCCTTACTTGTACGCCAGTGTGTAGGCCAATTCGAGGACGTACGGTCATAGGTCCGATTTTTGTTACCATCTGCACATTGCATAGCTCCATGCCAGCCTATACTGGCATGGAAGATGGGCCGGCCCATGAGTTTTGCACTTCGACAGGGGGTCATAGATGTGTTCCATTTCATTACAGACCGTAATCTGTTGATGAAAATTCCCTTTGCATCCTGCCCCTATCGGGATTCGAACCCGGTACCTCCCGATCCAAACGCCAAAGCTTTAACCACTGTGCCATTTGGTCGGTATTAAACCTATTTAAAATACTAATTTTAATTTGGTATGTTTACTAGGTTAAGTGGCCTCGTGTTTTGAAGTCTTCTTTCAACGACAGGGTTATCTATCATATGGCGAATATAGGGGTTTCCATGTTCCTGGAGCCTTATTTCGTGCTTGGCAGCATGCTTTTTTATTTCATCTTTAATGAACTCCATCTGTAAGTCCCTGTGAAGGTCTTCATTTATTGTGTGCCACGGAGCATTTACGATGCTACGGAGAACTTTATTTTGAAAAGTCTGTATCATTTTGGCGTTTGTTTGCATTAGTACATCAGTATTTGCCGACATAGCATCAGCTTTTTGTGTATTGGAAGCTTGGAGCCTCTATCTATGAGCCAATATATTTTTTTGAACTTAATATTAAGTTTGTTTTTTCCTTTTTGACATGCTCTCTCCACTTGAGATTGGCATCGAGTGTCATGCCAAGATATTTAGCTTTGTTTGCATATGATGCCGTTTTGATGTGTAAAGTTAATATGTTTGGATTTCGTCTGATTATGCTTGGTTCTCCAGCGCTTAGTCCAGTTACAAACCGCATTGGTAATCTTCTGGAGTTTGCTCGTTGCATCAGCGACGTTTTGATGTCTGCCCTGGTGTTTCTCGCATTAAAGTCACCTCCAATAATAAAATCACGTCCAAGCGATTTAAATAGTTTAAGGTAGTGCTCTCTTTTCAAGTTAAAAAACACAAATAACAAAATTAATGGAAATAGAATAATATGAAAATTGGTGATGCCGTGTAATACTATACAAAAATAAACATTGTAAATGCATGAATAATTATTAATTGTTTTGTAAAAAATACTTTTTGTATGTAAAACAAATTTATATGTTAGGTTAATTCTCTCTGGATCTTCTTTAAAGTTAATGTTTTTTTTATCATTCAGAATGTATATTTTACGATAAAAGTCGGAAATCGGAATCTTAGACGTTTAGTCTAAGAATAAAAATTGAAAAAAATGTTGTCCTTTACGAGTCCTTTATTCTCGAAATAGTTCACCCCACGGAGTAGTTTTTATGGTATCGTATTAGTGCAAATTGGAATTTTGAATAGTAGCCAGTAGAGCTAATTGTGCCACTCATGACGCTTAGCCCTCTATCGATGTGTGAAGTTCCTAACGTTAAAAAATGTGTAAGTAAACAAAAACAAAGTGACGACCTACAAGTGTAAATGGTTTTACGATCCTGACGTTAAAAAGTGTAGGTTTGAAAAAATTGGCAATAATCAACAATTTACAACAATTTAATTTAGCTAGCTCACTTCTCCTTCGATTACCATATAGTCATTATGCTCCAGATTTTACGATAATTGAAATGTATAACAATACTTCCGCCCATTTTAGTGGTAAACTTTATATTTTTGAAAATTTATGTTAAGAGCTAAGATTATGAAATTATGAATTTATGAAATAGCACAAATATATTTCCCCTACCCCTTTATCCCATTACCATATAGTCATAATTGCCATAGTGTAGCATTTTACAATACAAGTATTCAAACCTACACTACCTACACTACACTACCTACTACCTACAAATTTTTTCAAACCTACACTTTTTAGCGTGAGAATCGTAAAACTATTTACACTTTTATGTTGCCACTATTTTTGTTTATCTACAATTTTTTTAACGTTAGAAACTTCACACCGGTTAGCCCTCTGATGAGGAATAAATGAAACTACGGGGATGAAGGGGGAAGGCCAACAAATATTTCGTAACCATCATACCTCTGAACAAACAGGTTTTAATCGTGTAAATTTACAAAATTAAAATTTCTGACATTTACCGGTTTCGGACTTTAAACGTAACAAGAAAAGTCTTGTTTTGTATGAATGTTCAAAGTTTACGATTTTTGTTTCTATGTTGCGCCAAAGCAGTGTCGTCGTTATGCAAACGAATGTATCCTTGTTTTAAGGGAGTTTGAAGCCTGACCGTTATAATTTTTATTCCAAAAACACGAAATCGAATATAATACGTGAGAGTGTTGCGTTTTGAATAAACTATCTTTTAATTTTGTGTCTTGTTCTTCTAATTTACATATGACTTTTAAATTAATTCTGAAAACGCAAAATGATTTAAGAATATTGCGTAATTTACTTGATAACATGTATTGAAATAAAAATAACTGTAGTATTAATGAGTGTTCGTCACGCCAGTTGCAACCATAAGAGCCGGAACCAAACCAACTATGGAACAAGTAGCACGATGTATTGTGCACTATCTGATTGTTCAGTCGGAAGCCATATGAGCCAGCCACTATACCATTTAAAGCCAGTCGAAACCAAAGATTTATCGGAACCATATAAAGCCAGCCGAAATCATACCCTCTACAGCCAAACAAACTATGGCACAGGAAGCACAATGTATTGTGCATCATTGTGAACTATCCAATTTTTCAGCCGGAACCAATATTAAGCCAGCCGGAACTATTACGAATTTCAAAATAAGCACAATGTACTTGATTGCTTGTGAAACGTATAGGCTTTCAGCCGGAATCATAACAAGGTAACAACTACAATAGCAGCCGGAACCATATAACTCTAGCTGGAGCAATACCCTATATAACCAAACCAACATTGCACACTATCTGATTTTTCAGTTGGAATCAATATTAAGCCATTTAAAGAAAACCGAATCCAGAATTTGCAAGCCAGACGATTAACTTGCACAATCAGCACAAATATAAGCTTTCAGCCGGAACCATAACAAGATTAGCCGAAACCACTACAATATAAGCAATAAATGTCAGCTATGCCAGCCTGCACCAAACCTACTATGGAAACAGTACCACAATTCATTGTGAATCATTATGCGCTGATCCGATTCTTCACCCGAAGCGAATGTGGTGCAAGCCGAAACCATATAAAGTCAGCCGGAACCATGTAAGAATTAAATTATGCATTCAACATTTTGATAAACCTCTAAATCTCTAGAACGTTTTAAGAACATTACTGCCATCTCCAGTTTAGAAAAGAAACTGTCGACATACATTTAATGACGTATCCAGCATTACTTCCTGGTGCTAAAGGTGAATTTGTTCTATAGATAACACATAATTACGAAATTTCGTTTTAAATTTATTTTTATTAGATTAGCGAATTTTCTCCACGATTCCGCTAACTAGCGACTAGTCACTTGAAACGACAAATAATACGACTGTGTTATTTGTAGTGAATTCAAATTCGGTTTCCGAAATTCCAGAATTTCACCCCATTTTTTAAGTTCGCAAGTCCGGAATTCTAAAATGCCTAATCCGGATTTTTCGGATTTGTAAAATTTTTCATTTTAAACAGACGAGTGTCAAAAAATTTACGTTAAAACATCTGTAGGTCTGAGATGCTTTAAGTTTTTCGTGGAGTACCACAAAGAACGATTCTTGGTCCTTGCAGTTGTATGCTGATGATGCGGTGATAATTTACGGTCCTATCTCATTTGCTCAGCAGAAAATTGAAATGGAACGTGATTTAACTAAAATTCATCAGTGGCTAACCAATAATAAGTTCATGCTTAAGGTCTAACAAAACAAAAACAAATTGTATAACGTTTTATTTAAAACATAAGACTGTAGCTATAATAAGCGAAATTTATTTAAATAACTGTAAAATTGGACGGGTGGTTAGCTTTTCTTATCTAGGCTTGACATTGACATTTGTGTAGTATTGGTTGGAAAATCTCAATGGAAAGAATCACAGTTGCACAGCGTTTAGAAATGTATGTAAAATTTATTACAAAAATAATGTGATCTGTTTCGAGCATTACTTGAAATTTATGGTCAACATAACCGACCTATAGTGGTTACTATTCGTAATGCGTAATTAAAATTTTGTGATGTTAAGAATCCAACCCGTCAAAAACATAAATGTACTACTGAAAATATCGATGCATCAATTGGACGTCGAGAATTATCAATTGGACGTCGTTCTCAAGAACTTTGATTTTCTTATGGCAGCACATGGAGTCACTTCATATAACCTTGCATTTTAGGGCGCATAAAATTCAGTTGACCCAAGAACTTAAAATAAATAACCATCTATTGCGTAGACATTTAGCAGATTGGGCTTTAGAACATGAACGATGCGACAGCACAATTGCGAACTGGCCATCAAGATCATGTGATATACGAGTTATTCCATTGGGAATTTTTTCTTTGGGGTTATGTTAAATCAGTGGTTTACTGCAATAAACCACAAATACTTAAGGGCCTTAAAACCAACATTATTCATGTTATTGGTAAAATAAGTGCAGATTTATGTGAAAAGAAGTCAAAAATAAGTGTTATACTCGTAGAATCGAATAAAAAAAAATCCAGAGGCGGTTATATAGATGAAATCATTTTTAAATAAAAATGTCATGAATCAATGTCTAAAATAAATAAAAAATTATATTGATATCTTATACCGTTTTATCTTTAAAGCATACTAAAAATATATTGCTCTTATTTGACCACCGTTTATTACTATGGCATTAAAATAGAGTGATCCCTATTATAGCAACCTTGCGAAGAGTTGGTCTATTCATTCCTCATTATTTACGAACCAGCATTTATTTTAGTTATATAAATTCAAACTTGTCTTATTTGATTCAAATTTTGGGACTGCCAATATAACCTACATTAACGATTTACAAATTATTCAAAATAAAGCAGTGAAGGGCCATTAATCAAACGCAATTCGCCCACCATTCATTTATAATTTATAACGAAGATATATTACCTCTACTTGTCTCACCGATTTTGAATACATAATGACGATTTATAGAATTAGACATGTACTTGTTAAGTGTAATTTGGAATTTCACACCAAATTTTCAGTTACCGAAAAGGAAACTCGCATACTCGATAATTCGTCAAACTATCGGCTTCCAAATTATAAATACAGTATGTTGCAAAATTTGATTGATTGATTAGAATGTACGGCCAAGACTAAGCAGGGATCCCGGATACGCCGAGCCTACCGTACACCCCTTTTACATATAACAAGATGGAGGGATAAGTAAGGTTATTATAATAGACTTGACCCGGTTACAGACACCAAAGTAGTCAATAGTTAGTAAGCACAAAACGGCACAATAATTTTTGTTTTTTACACGGCGTCTACACTATGCAAATTTGCTGATATTTTCTCTCATGAAATTAAATTTATCAATGTATGTGTAAGTATATTATACAGATTTTGCAATTCTCAGCAAATTATCAGGAGGCTATTTCACGAAAAAATTATCATGAAATTTGTACGAAATGTCAAATTAAAATGCACTTTTAAGGTTATGTCTTTCATTTTTTTCCTACTGTTGAGACGTAGGTTTATAGTTGAATAAAACAAAAAAAAATTTAATGGCATTTAATACTGAAAATACCGTAAAATTAATTAATATGTACAGAAATTACGAATGCTTATGGAAAATAAGCTGTAAACAATATAAAAGAATGGATTTGAAAATTGATGCGTTCCAAAAAATTAGTAATGAATTAAACATAGATGTTGAATTGATAAAAAAAAAAAATTAGAAATTTACGAAGCACATATGTGGCTGAAAAAAAAAATTAAATAAACAAAACCATATGGTATTTGTTTGATGAACTAAAATTTTTAGACGAGGTGATTGTCTTACGAAAATCCACAGGAAATTTTGATGAAGAGGAGAACGAAACAACTGAAACGGGTTACAGTGATGTAAGTAATTTTATTTTAAATTCAAATCAAATCTACATTTTAAAATGAATAATAATTTTATTCACGAAATTTTTTGCCACTGAAAAGGTACGTCTCCCTTCCCGATACAAAAATTGGCAATAGTGTTCCGCATTTTATCCACTACCATGGTAGAGCTTGTTATTGGTTCATTTTGAAGTACTCTGCTAGAAAAAGTTTGCGGTAAACTGGTTGGTTGTAAATCATCACAATCTTCTTTTGGCTTAATCGGTTTCGTCAAATAATTGTGAAGTACACAACAAACTTTGACAATCATGTCAACTGTTTCTAGTTTTACGTCCATTGGCCTGTGGAAGATCCTAAACCGCGACGCTAATCTACCAAATGCGCATTCCACGGTTAATCTCGCTCGGGATAACCGGTAATTGAATACTTTTTGTTTAGTATTTAATGTTTGTGATCTGCTGTATGGTTTCATCATATGCCGATCTAACTTAAATGCATCATCACCGATAAAAAAGTTATGCACCGGCATTGTTTCACCTTCCAAATAATTTTGTGGTGGGATGTTTAATTGATCAATTTTTTTAAAAAAGTTTGTATTTTCATATATTGTGTTATCAGAACCTCTACCGTTAGAACCAACATCAATTAATAAAAATCTTGAATGTGCATCTACGATAGCCAATAAGACTATGCTATGATATCCCTTAAAATTAAAATAATCTGATCCAGAATTAGGTGGTTTGATAATCCTGATATGTTTCCCGTCAATAGCACCCAGGGTGTGCGGGAAATTCCAAATCTTCCAAAAATCTTGTATAATTTCATACCATCCAGCTTCAGTGTTGTTAATCTAAAATAATATGTCTTTGATTATTTATAATGTTTCAATTAATATAGTTAATAATTATTTATATTTATTTTGTTTAGATTGGAAATGAAGTGGCAGAAGAAGTCGTAGAATTGTTTGCTGATAAAGAATCACATTCAAGCAAAAAACAAACAAAAGTAAAAAACAAAAAACTTGATAAATATGAAGCAGCAATTGCCGATTTGAAACAAATAGCCCCATCGTACATATTCGAAACATTTGCACAAACGGTTGCACTTCAATTGGAAAAAATTCATGAGCTGGACGTTGCAGAAGCATTCAGCTGTATGCAGGAAATACAAAACTTAATTGGCAATAAAATTACCTCACTTTTAAGAACTGAAGCTAACGCAAAAAAAACTTATTGTAACACATGTTCCCAGCATCAATTGAATTCAAGCAACTCAGAAGACCACCACAGCAATACACAACGTTTTAGCCCATTTGATTTCGATGAGCCACCCACATATAATTATCAATATTCACCACCCACTTCAAATTCATGTTTTAAAAATATTCAAACATCCTCTCCTATAATTCAACCAATGTTAAAGACCATCGACTTCCACTCCAATCAATATATTAAAAAACAAACAAGAATATTCGCCAGATTTCAATTTAACCGGATTTTCCAGCATGTCACCACTAATTTCCAATTTTAAATCGATCATAACAACCAATAAAATAAATCGAACACCGCTGACCTCAACTTCATCATCGTCATCTTCAAAATCTATTCCTTTTAATCCGGAAACAAACACAACAACCACTTTTAGTATCCCAGAAACTAAAAGAATTAAAATATTAGAAGATATAACAATTGAACATGCTAAATCCTCATTATTGAAGGATGCAATGGTTATGTCAGAAATCGTAGATTACGAAGGCGATGATTATTTTAATTAAATTTTTTATTTATATTTTTTTTACCCTGAATTTTTCTATAAATTAGTTTTTGTTATTGTGATAAATGAATTTTATGAACTATTGTGATTATAGTTTTTTAGTTATTTGTTTTTAAGAATTATGTACAGTATAGTATACTTATTTTGTAAGCCAACTGAAATAAAACATTATACTTACTTTTAAATATTCTGGTTGTAGTTTTATGTATAATGCGGTTAGAACCTCTGGAACAAATTCAGATATTGTCTTCCGTGATACTTTAGCTAGATACTCTAATGAATGATAGGAATCTCCCGTTGCTAGATATCTAAGAGTTACAGCCAGTCGAGTCTGGGCGCTCACTGCTTGCCGAAATGTGGTGTTTTTTTTCTCAATTTCATGTCGTACCTAAAATATATTTTTTTAAATAAAACTTTAAATGTTTACAAATTTTGTAATGTGGTAATATAATACTTACTAATATCAATATTTCGTTAAATTGTTCATAAGACAATCTTGTGAAATTTTTAAACGAATCATTTTGTCCCCACAATAAGCTGTGCAATAGTTTTTCGTCATGAGATTCCTCATAAACAATGAGAACAAATGAAAAAAAAATGAAAAAAATTAAAAAAACGAAAAAAATTAAAAAATGGAAAATCACCCATCTTATGTATCTTTTGGCATCAAAAAAGTCAAAATATTGAAGGTTTTCATAAAATGCACATGATGCATGCCAGCAACAGTATCAAGACACATATAAACGAAAACTGCTATGTACATACTGCACACCACTACAAGCGTACCATACACAAACTAACACAACCACACAATATGACTACATTATACAATAACTCTTTACTCCACCTCCCAACCACACCGACCACCATTAATATTATTATTATTTATTTACTTAACTATCAACACATATACATCATTATACCATTTAGTTAACCAACTAATTAATCAAAACACATTTAAATCATTAATTTATTTCGAGGAGAGACAAACACACGTCCTTCCTCGACGACGATCAATCGCCGGCCATAAATACAGTATGTTGCAAAAGTATATTTACCACAGCGTTTTTTTCAATACAGAACAAGATATCAAACTTCTAGACGACTCACTGCATTTTTGTTCTTCTCTTCTATTAATTTATAGTTTTCTAATTTAAATAATCCTTAACATTCAACTAAATTCAATACATTCAATATTACAAAAAAAATCAAACAGTGTTTGGTGTGTTGGCGTGTTGAAAAAGTATATCTAGAACTATTTTCTAACCGGAAATAAATTCCATATGAAAACGCAATAGAGAATAAAGTAAAAAAGAGAGCTTTCGTCGGAGGAAAAAAGATTCATAAAAGAGTTGAAGAAGCATGGCGACAGAACATTTTCATTGCTCGGGCGCTTGGACGAATAATGTCAGCAATTGGAATGTTTTAAAAAAGATGTGAAGACCGAAGTTATAATGAAAATATTAATCACGAAGGTCGACCAAAATGTACTAGCAGTTGCACGGGAAAAAAATTCAGCTGCTACCTGTACAAAACAATCGAATTTCATTGAGTGAAATAAAAAAACAGTTGAAAAAACCAGTATCGAAAGCGACTATTTGCAGTAGGTTACACTCAACTGGTCTAAAAGCATAATCTCCACGAAAATTACCGTACGTTTCTAAGGTAACCAAAATAAGCGTTTGCGATTTAATGAAAAACATGCTTCTGAAACTTTAGTTATTGGCGTAAAGTGTTCTAATCCGATGAAACTCAAATCACTATGTATTATTCACACGGTAAAATGCATGTTTAAAATGCACGAAAAGAAGGGGAAGCATTAAGCTACAACTGTACAAATCCATCATTTAAAAATCAAAACCAAGGTGTCACAATTTGGGGTTATATATCCGCGGCAAGTGTTGCAAGTATTTTTACCATAGAAGGAACGATGATTTCCGAAATGTGCCTGAAAATTCTAAGAACTTGTTTAAAAAACGATGGATGACGTCTGACTGGCAAAAATTTCATACTTCAACAAGACAATGCACCTGTTCATACTGCTGAAATTATCAAAAAATACCTTAAAGATACCAAAATACCGATTTTAGAGTGACCAGCACAAAGTCGATCAAAAATCTTTGGGATTACCTAAAACCTAAGATTGCTGAGAGGCATCCCAATAATGTACACGAATTACGTGATTTAGTCGCAAAACAATCGAACGAGATTAGCGCAGGCTATTGTAGATACACATTTGCAACACAAGTAAATTGAAGCATATTATTTTAATTTTATTTTCAGGTAATCTAACATGTGAATTTTTATTTTATTAATTCTTTTATTAAATAAAAATTATTAATAAATTAAAATTGGTTGATTCATGACAATAAACTAATATGAGAAATTTTATTATGTGTTGAAAAAAAAAAACAACTGAGGTAGATATACATAGTTTTGCAACGTACACTGCGCCAAAAGATTTGGACGCTGGCATCTTGATGAAATAACACCTTTCAAAAAATTGTTTTGCTTATAATTGATAAGAAAATTTTGTTTTCTTTTCGATATTGGAATCCGTTTTATTTGATTTGTTCTTTTATGATTTCTTTTGAATAAAATAAAAATCGTCTAAAAGAACAAAAACATTACATTTTTTTACTTTGCAAACTAAGCACTCTACGATAAAATTTCAAGTTTCTTGAAATTTTACGTCATTTTATGGAAACAAAATTAAATTTCTCGCATAGTTTTTTGAAGATTCAAGCGAGATGAATCGAAAAGAACAATTACTCGTTCGCGCTACAAAAATTGTGAACCGGACTTGGCATCGATATTTAGAGACAGGCCGTGTGATTCGGCGTGAAGGATCTGATCGACCAATAAAAACTACACCAAGAGAAGATCGAGCTATCGCACGTTATGGTACAAAAACATGATAAGCAGTGATCAAGAAATCGAAAGTAATGCACCTATGATGTCGATAATGTATTTATTGACTAAGATTACGTCGGCCTGTTAGAGCTCCGTATTTGACTGTTAATCATCTTCACCAATGAAGAAATTATGCGTTGCAGCATAAAAACTGAACTCAGAGGGACTGGTGTAATACCCTTTTTCGGATGAATTCCAGTTCAATTTGTATGAATCAGACGACCGATGCAGAGTTTGACGTTCACCAGGTTAAACATTAAACCATAATTGCGTGATGCTAGTCGTAGCATTTCATGGAGGTTCGGTGATGATTTGGACCGATATTTCGTGGAATTATAAAACAGATTTGGTCTTTCAGCTTTAGCATCAATATGATATATGGAAGAAATTTTAAAGCTTCATGTGCTTTCCATGAAAAGGCAAATTGGGCGTGGATTTTTTATGCATGATAAGCCCGGCGCACAGCTCTAAACACTCACTCTTCCCTTCACGAAGCCCAGATTTAAACCCTAAAGAGCACGTCTGGGATATATTATAATGGCGTGCAAGAAAACGTACAAGACAACCAACAAATTTATTTGCAGGAATTCCGAGATGATTTACAAGAAGAATGGTAACAAATCATCATGCAACAAATACACAGAGAAGGTAACACGCGATATTGAAAATTCCATTTTGTTCGTAGATTTTAGTTTTATTACGTTTGAATAAAGTTTAAAAAGATTTTTGTAGCAATGGTATTTGAAATAAACCACATTTTAACCGTAAAAATTTATTTCCTCCGTGATCTTGAACCACCAAAATTACGCCTGATATGCTGCATTTCACGCAAGGTTTCTAAACTCTGTATAAAATTGCTAATTTGGATGCAGCAGCCTATTTTTTGTTCTTTTAGTCAATTTTTATTTTACTTAAAAAAGTCAAGTTAAGTTTTACTTAACAAAACAAAATAAAATAAAACCGGATTCCAGTATCGAAAAGAAAACAAGATTTCCTTCAATTAGAAGCAAAATTATTTTTTTAAAGGTGTCACCAAGAAACGTTCAAATCTCGGTATTTTTTCGAAAAAAATGTCTGTTCCATTTTTTTGTTTACTCAGTGAAGGCTTATTTAATCAGGTGAAAGATGATGAGAAAAATTTGAAAATCTCGTAAGTAACATAAGAAACAAATTAGACGGAACATTTGTCACTAAATATGACTGGTTTCGTTAATGTTTTCTGAGAACATAATCTTTTTTAATGTACCTGGTATTTTGTTTCTGCTAAATAGTCTGGCACAAGGTCAGTTCTTTTTCGTTCCAAATTATTGATCATATTGAAATGTAATTTATTACTAAAAATAGAAAATAGAAAAAAAACAAGATACCAAAACAGAAAATCTACAAGGCACTTATAATAATACCCAATACTTTCGTTGCGAGTCTTCGTTAAATCGATATGGTAGAATTAAAAATGGTAAAAATTGAAATGGTTGCGTCATGTTCTAAGATCAAAAAATTCTACTAACTTTCATTATATAGAACAATTTCCTGCGGATTGTATGAGCGGTATTTGTCGTAAGTTAGTTTCAATAACGCCTATTTTAGAATATGTACAAAATATAAACCGCCTTCATAAAATCACCAACAAGTGTTTCCTTAAATCGTTATGAATTATAAATTTCAACAAATTAGTTTCCATAAAAATTATTTTCCATCGTATATTCACCCGTTGTGGTCATAAAACCTGTATACTGTATAAATTTTCACCGCCCAACTGTAACTTACCGTATAAATATTTAATGTTCGTATGGGAAAAAAATGAAAACTAAACAACAAAATAATTGAACGTGTAAAGTCGCAGGATATAGTAAAAAGCATTGTGCACGCTCATATGCTAAGCTTTCCAATATTTATTTTCAAAATTCATATTCAGTGTTGAAATGAATTTGAAATCGTAACAATTAGATTTTTTTATGGTTAGTAAACCACTCACATACTAAAAATTTTTATTTTTCGGTTTATTCGCATGCATAATTAATCGGTTAATTAATAACATATTTTTAATTAAAAGTGAGAAGCTTTATAAAACGAATTGTGCTACACTAAAAACCTAAAAATAATATAAAAAATGATGTGAATTATGGGCTGTACCTCGTCGTCATCCAGATCGTCATCGCCAAGTAATTCTGCAACCATGCGACATCAAGATCCTAATCGGAATCTTCAAATGACCAGTTCTAATATGATACCGATAGATGATTACACCGGAAAAATTCCAAGTCAGGCATTGACTAGAATCGATCGGGTTGGTATATAGCTATGATATATAATTAATTGCTAACAAAAAAAAAACTTGGGCGTCTGTGTGTGACTCATAACTGGTAAGGGGAATTTGCATGCAAACAATGGAATTTTTATTTATCTATAATGTACTGCAAACGTTATTAATCCAATGTTGAATGACCACAACATTAACATTATAATTTAATAATTTATGATGGGCAAATAGTAAATTATCGGAAGTGAATCAACAAGAATAATGTTTATGTATTGTGACACACATCATGGATCAATATGTAAATAAACCGTTTCGATAAATGTTGCTTGAAAGCATAAAATCACCTCGTCACACAACATATCGATTACCTATATACTTGTACTGTTATATGTTATACCATAAACTATTAAGGATTAAAAATTATGAATGTAAATCATTATCAGTAAACTATTATCTCTCATTTGTATTCAAACGTTGTTTGTTGGTGGTTATAGTTAAAATGTTAAAAACGTTTTGATTTTAATTATAAATGTCCATCATATAGGTATTTGTAGGTGGTTCTTGTTAATTTTACTGTAATTAACTACTTATGTATGATCCGACTTTTTTATTACAATTACACATTTCGAGTATGCGCTTATCCTGTATGTTAGCCTACAAAAATCTAATGTTGTATTTGGATTGCGTGTATCGAACAGCATATCACCATAGTATTATTTTAGTTAGAATTTGTCTAGTTTTGACCAATTATTTATTTTAATAGTAATTACCCACCTATCGTTTATTTACATGAATGCATGATGCTCAAACCATTATACAGCCTTCACCACAATATTTGTTTGCATTACTGTTATAAAAATGTCCAACGAAACCCATTATTGTCTTTCGTTGACCCTAAATAACCCTAATAGAATTTGATATTGAAACAACCAAAGGTAATTTGAAGGAAACTAATGGATTTAAAATATCTAACACGAGGATATTCTCAATATATTTTTCTATGTGGTTTAGAGAAATATCAGCAGGAAATTATTATAATTCAGCGGCTCATCGCGGTAATGTTTATTAAAAATTCTTTTTCATCAACAATTATATGCCCTTTCATAAAATTTGTCGGATTCTTTCCATTTCCAGTAGTTTTCCCTGTAGGTGTAATCTGTCATATAGCATATTCTCTAATATTCTGGAATTATCGTCACACGCGCAGGTTGCTGTCACTTAAACATACAAAATGTTCCAGTACGCTGGACACTTACTGTAGCACTCATTATTAAATTTTTCGATTTTGTTCGCTATGGGTAAAAATAGAATCGAATTTTTCGAAAGCGCATGATAGAACTCGTTAACTATTTTGTATACGGTCGCCGAAATTTTTATAAACTTTGTTTTTAATCACTTTTTGGATAGAAATATATTCTCAATTACTTTTAAAACTACATGATGTTCAAATAACCACTAAATATTATTACGATCTTGCCTATTGGTTTGGGTGACATTAATTCTGCTTGGATTATAGTAGTAATTCAGCTTAAATTGGTCAACTAAGGGTTAAGAATTTAATGACATTTATAAAAATAGTGACATCTAGGTGTAAGTAGTGACATTAGAAGTAAAACAATTTAGTTGTATAGCAGATATAAATGTGGGTGCGATGAACACAATTAATGAGTCTTAAGTGAATCGTGGGTGAGTCTTGATTAAGACGCCTTATGCGAAAGTGGAGTAGCGGGAAAACTATAAATGGTATTAACGTGGAAATAGTGGTGTGATTAAAAATGATTATAACTGGTGTGTAAAGTGAATTAATAACTAATTATGGAAATTATTTATTGCTGAGTTTTAGTATCAGTGGATTATAACGGGAAAATTATGTGGGAATATTTCTGGCATTTTCGGGAACAATCCAGTAGAGATAAGTGTTCCGTAAATGTTAAAAAATCATTAGGCATTATTTCCGATACATTCGGGAGTATTACGGAAGCGGTGTAAATTACGAGAATTGTTCTTTTAAAGAAAATTTTTTTATGGGAAATAGGTTCATGTTTGTCCTACTCAACCTATAAGTTACAGGGTATTCAAAAAAGTTAGTTCGAATAAAACATGCACATAATTAATAAATAATAACTTCCAAAAATATTTAAGGTTGTATGTATATAGTGTGCTCAAAATAAAATAAAAATTACTGATACACAAAAAAACACATAATCGTAACGATTACAGGTGTCCGTGGTTTTATTGGTTTCTCAATGTCTGCAAACGACCCCAAAATTAGACTAAGTCTCTAATAGAGAGAAACATAATGAAATTTGGTTACTACACTGATTGCCAAAAAATTCCGGACACTAATAATTCTGGCGTTACCACGCACGCCTGACTCCACGTTGCAAACGTCGGTAATAATTATTTGGATGAGTTGGGAATTGATCCAATTGTTTGGCTCGCTTGCAGCCCTGCGTGGAATATGCTAGAGCGTAGTTTAAAGAAGAAGAAGAATGGGGAATGATACTTCAGTACATTGCAAACCTGGTGCACAGTGTGCTAAAAGGAAAGCTATATGTGATCAGAGCTCGTGGAGGAAATACTAGATATTAAAGAATCGACCGCTTAGAATGATTATTATTTTTATTTAAATAAACGTGAAGATACACTGCGGTTCGATTGAATAGACCAACTTGTAATTTTACCTTTTAGTGTAAATTTGACTGTAATTTTAATTTTAGTAATGTGTACTTCTCCACTTCAAAGATCCCGTCCTTGAGATAATCATTTAAAGATTTTAAGTAGCCCAACGAAATCTCTGTTCAGTCTGCTTCAATTCTTGCAATCAGCTCTTCGGTGGATTCGTATTGTTTGCCACCTTCATAAACTTTGCGAGTGAGCCAGCCCTAAACGTTTTCGATGATATTTAAATCAAGCGAATAAGGTGGCTATAGTTAAACTCAACGGCTATTATGTATGGGTGCATTATCCAGTTGGAAAATCCACTGAAGAGGCCTAAATAGCTTCTGAATTTCTGAAAAAACTGATTGCAGCATATCCTTATATGAATTTCCAGTCATTTTATTGGAAACAAAATTCCATTTAATAGCGCCCAATATGAAATTGCACCCCATAACATTACTCCTCCTTTTCTGGCATGATGGCGAGTCAAAAATTGTTCTTCTTTGCAAATGTCATGAAAATAATAATTATAGCCATCTGGTCCATCTAAGTTCAATTTTTTTCATCCGAAAAAACAACTTCTTCCCAATTATTATTCTTTGTTTTCGGATACACATCCCATATCATTTGCTGCTTGGGGAATTCCAATCTTTGTTGCTAGTGTACAGGGTTTAGTGGCGATTTTTTTTAATTTTTTTAATTTTAAAAATCAAGCACTTAAAATTGCTCTACGAACCGTTGATTTGATAGCATTAGCCAAGCGGCCGTTCTGATATTGTTAGTGGAAAGGGCTAAATTAGCCGCTAGCCTATGCATTTTTCTTGGATCTTGCGGCGTCAGAAATCCGTCGCTGACCTTCATTGGTAGTTGTTTCCATATGATACACTGTCGTTTAAAAAATTTCGCACAGCATGCTCATTACCCTCGATTTTACGAGCTATAGCGCTGTTGGAAAGTTCCTCCAAGTGGTAGGCATCGGTGTTTGCCCTTTCTGTCGTGTTTAAAATATTTGTTCTACCCTTTTTAATTTTTGACCACATATTTTGAGAATTTTGAAAAAAATTAAGCAACTTACACCAAAATTTACTTACAAATACTTTAATTTTACAACGCGTCTATTCAAGTGAACCGGTAAAATGCGTTTAATATAAACTATATTCCACAAGACAAAATGCAGTTAGATTGCTATGTTTAAATTATTATTCATTGCTGTTTTACTGAGTATTAATTTCTCTCTCTCTCTCTTCTCAATAAAAATATATTCTTGGTTCCGCGAGAAATTGCAGTAAAATTCCGTCAGCAAGTCCGTTTAATCAAGTGAACCCGCAGTGTATATCAATATCCGCTTTTCGGTAATTTCATTATTTCATTTGTTTTGATCCTGTGGTTAATTTTATTAAACAAAATTTTGTTCCGTTAGTGCTTTTTGGTGCATATCTTATTATTTCGTACAGCCATAACTCGAATAATGCGAATATTTACCGTAAACACAAATATTAACTGAAAAAATGTTGTGTCCTGAATTTTTAGACGAGCAGTGTAGTTTAACAATAATCATATAATGAAAAAAAATTGCAGTTTAAATAAAGATTCCAATCATAAATCTAACTTTCAAAATTATGAAATAATGTACAGGGTGGGCCATCTGTTAGTTCTTTTTCATTTGTAAATAAAACACACATTTTGGGTTGAAAAGTCAATTTTTTTTATTGATATGGAAAGGTGGTTCAATCGCATTTTTGTATGGCAATATCTTTTTCCAATAAAAGCAGATCAGTGACCTCAATTTCAGCTCGAATGTTGCTTTTAAATTATTGAATTGTTTGTGGGTGGGAACCCCACAAAAAATAATCAAGTGGTGTTAAATCCAACTACTTGGTGGCCAAGGAACTTCACAATTTCTTGAAATTATGTGTAAGCAAATTTTGTTGACAATACATGGATTGTAGAACTTGCGTGACGAATTTCATTCAATTTGGGCCACAAACAACCAGTTAACATGTTGCGATAACGTTCCCCTTTTACTATAAGGCCATTTTCTTGTTCGTTTTCAAAGAAAAACGGCCCAATGATGCCACCAGCCCATAAACTACACCAAACAGTGACTCTTAGAGGATGAACTTCTGTTTGGTGAATAACATGAGAATTCTCCGCTCCCTAAATTCGACAATTTTGCTTATTGACGTATCCATTAAGATAAAAATCAGCTTCATCGCTAAAGATGATTTTTGATGAATAACCTTAATTTCGTTGAAGCATCCAATTAACAAAACGACGATGATTTAAATGGTCTGGTGGCTTCAATTTTTGAGTTAGTTGAATTTTGTATGGATGTAAATGCGTCGTAATGTGGTTCGTGAAATGTTTAGATCTTGTGAACGATGCCTGGTCGATGTGTTTGATTCATTACGAACACTTTCACTAAGAGCTGCCACTGCATGACTAACAGCTGCCACTGCGGAGTACAAACTGGATGAACATGTTGATACTGTCTATGACCTTCAACTGAACCAGTTTCTTCAAAACGATCAATAATTTTGCCAATTGTGTGCTCAGTAGGACGTCCATATCGACCAAATCCTTCACGTAATTTACGAATTGTTGTTGTTTTTGAACGATTATTTACATGATAAAGCCCCAAAGAGATGGTTCGCTCTTCACGAACATTTTTACTTACAGGTGTTACTGTCTCACGAGTACGGACTGGACAATTATGTTCATATGCTCTACGACCTACAACTGATCCAGTTCCATCAAAACGTTCTAGAATTTTGCGAATTCCAGACTCTGCAGGACGTCCAAGTTGACCAAAATCATCACGTAATTTACGAAATGTTTTTTTTACAGAACGACCATTTTCGTAATTAGTTTGGATAACAAAAACGCGTTATTGTGTTGTAAATGAACACATGACTAAAAATGGCATAGTTTTGTCTTTTCATTTAAAAGCGCACAATTAAGTGGCGTAAGCTCGCATTTAAAATCAGAACAATCAATTTAAAAAGCAAAAGAGCTGAATGAAAATTACCTGAAAAATGGAATTCAAAAATTAAACTGCTTGCCTTAAGTTACAACTACTTTATTGGACCATGCCTTAAGCTCTTTAATCCGCCTGAGTCTGGATGTATGGTTTTGGAAATTGTGCTCGGAACGCAGTAATCGAAATTACTAACGTGTTAGTTAGTATTACTCGACTTGCAAATTCAACCTGCTTCAACTTGAACAGCACATACACTATCCGTCCGTGTTTTGGATCGACTAACTTTTTAAAACAAGTCTGCCAATGACATATTTTACTGAGGTCCAACGTCTCTAAGGTTATTCCCGCTGTTTCGCTGGGTCAATTTTAGTTCGTTCAGGGTATATCAAATAAACTACTCTATAGAATTAGAAATCACTTGGACGATACCCAAAAATACTCCTCTGTTCAATTCCAGTGCCCTCGCACTTTTACAGTAAAAACATCTCTATCAAATTTCGGTTCGCACGGACGATACACATAAAACTCTTATTTCAATCTTTATTTAAAAAAAACGACAAAATTTCATCATCCCGTTCATCAAGTTGTATGAATTGAACGATTTTTAGTTTCAAAAATAACAAAACCCTCCGACAAAAGTCCGTCAAAAAAGGACATTCCTCTTAAGTAATTATAATTTTAAAACAATTATTAAGTCTCATTACCAGTTCAAATCGCATTCAATTTTTAAAATTTGCTTTCACAATAAAACGTGGCTTAGCAAAGTTATGATTTTATCTGAATAAAAGATTCAAAACTAACTTTTAATTAAAAAGACACAAAAAATCTAAATATATTTGGTATTAACCAACAATGCGACTCAAACTTAAAAACTTAAAAACCATTTCAACGTGGAACTACCAATTTTTACTTATTAGACTGTGCTTAAGTTTTGCTTAAGTTTTATTTAGATCGAAGTGGTTATCTCGTATCTCCATCTGTTTGAGAGATACTATGCTTCAAAGTGAAACAAATTTATTTTAAATCTGTTATTTCGGAAAAACTCGCTAATAGTTACTTTTTAAGTTGCCCATGCGCTCATGCGCCCATCGAAGACAAATCAAATGATATCAAAGGTTTATTCTTCGTTGAGCTGAAAGACGTCATGAGTAACATCCCGCGAATGCGTATACAAAATCACATATTGGCCGTACAGCTTACACCAGCTAAGTAACAACGGCCAACACGTCATGGAACTGACTATAATGAATAACCTAGTCGCATCAAATACGTTCTTTCAACATAAGAAAATTCACAAGATTACGCGGCGATCGAATGATGAAAGAACGGAGAACCATACCGATCACGTCTTCATCTCGAAGAGATATTCCACCGTTAGTGATATTAAGCTTTTTCTGTTCTAATATAAGTGCAAAAAACTTGCGCTGGCATACCGATGCACTAAAAAATGAAGACTCTCTGCAAAGTTACCAATCAGCAATCTAAGAAGATCTAAGTCTTGTTATTGAAAACTAGGAAACTCCTCCAAACATTCAGGAGCAGTGGCTTGTAAGAAGATCACAACGAGCAAGGAATAACTGGTCGACGATCAGTGCCGTCAGATCGACAAAAACAACTAAAGCTGCGTTCAGATCTACAGTCATCAAAGACACGAATAGAGAATCAAGACCAAACGTGGCAAATGTTCACTCAGTATGGCAATCTAACTTCCAAACTCTAGTAAATCGGAACGAGGAAGTGATGCCAATTCGAGCTATCGCCCCACCCGACTAGGGTACGTCAAACAGTAGAGGAAGTAAATGCGGCTGTTAGTACAGCTTGTGTCTAATCTATCTGAACTTATTATTGGAATTTGAGACCAGGACGAAAATCCTTAAGAATGGCAGAGAGCGCTCATATAAACGCTGTATAAAAATGGCGACCGTCTCCGCCTACAAAGTGCTTGCTAGTGGTGTACTTGCCCGAATCATCCCCTTGTCAAAAACATCATCGACGACTATCAATATGGTTTACGCCCAAATCGATCGACCCTGACCAGTGTTTTACTTTGAGGTAGATCGTAGAAAAATGTTGGGAGTACTACATATCATTCACCAGCTCTATATAGTCTTTCAACAGGCGTATGACAGCATCAACCTCAAAAACATTTAGTTCGCGCTCATGTGTCTCGGAATCCCAGAGAAGCTTTTTCTTTTTGTAATCAACCTAATAACATCTGGCTCGCTGAGTGGTATTGTGGTGGAAGGACTATGTCTGATCCCTTCAAGATAACATCAGGTGTGCGGCAGAGAAATGCACTAGCATCAGTCCTGTCGAATATGTCGCTCGGGCATTTTGTAAGGAAAAGTTATATGGAATCTTCGCACCACATATTCATTAAGTCCTCTTGCCCGGGGAGACCTAATGATATCAAGAATAATTTAATACCGCTTATCCTCACGCGAAACGACTGGGTCTGAAAGTGAATATCAACAAAACTAAATATCCATCAACACCAGGTAGATGGTGTTGGTAGATATTTAGGTAAATACGGTAAATCTCGGAACAGACGACAATAAGTCGTTATTATATTAACAAATGATGTTCTGGTAGGTATTAAAGCCCAAATGGCAGCCAAACCATCGGATCTTGTACGCGCAATCAATGTTATTGAGATCAAAGTTAGTTGCGTTCCATTCGTAGGTGGTTAATAAAAACCCAACCTTATAAATACTTACACAACGTTAGAAAAACAAATCGTAGTGGCTGTTATTTCCGAATTGGGAATCATTTCCCAGTCGGGCATCCCTCAACTAATTTTCTGTGCCTTCGAAGTATTTTTAAATTGTTAATATTTATTTTGAATTCTTTTTTAATATAAAGCTTAGTACAAATTTGATTTAAATTATTTACCTGTTTTTAGTAGGCTTCCATTAATTGTAGTAACCATCAGTATAAAGCAACTACAGTTTCAACGTGTCAGTTTTTGCCTAAGATAAACAAATCCCAACAGCTCTTTCAAAAACAGCACGGGTCGTGCAGGTAACCATTGTCATTAACACCAATAACAAATTAAAACCAACTTTTTTCAATTGTTTTCCATCGTTTGTTCAAAAATCCAAACCAATGATAAGTTTGTGAACTACAAAAATGCATACTGGCTGCTGATAAATTATTTGCTATACGCGCACACGGTCAAATTCCCCCACTCATCACCCTAACACCCCACCTAAACAGTCTAGTCTATATCGGATTAATCCGATTCCGCCTCTGTAGCTCCCGATACCTATTCTGTCGTACTCTTAACCTTCAGTTAAAAGATTGTAAAGGCTTTATAGTTTTATTGTTATACCATCTTTAACATCCTTCTATTTGGTACCACTCGTGGCATAAACTTGCAATAAATCTTGGGTGCGTACACCCCAACGCCCAAGATATCATAAAACATTTTTCAAAAATAATCAAACAAATATTTTATTTAACCGCATAGCAACCAAACGAAACCATATTGCAAGCATACCAGCGAATGGATGAAGAAATATGTCAACTAGAAAGATTATGCCCTGGACCACGTCTAGCCACTATTGAAGCATGGATCGATCATCTGGAATCAATGGACAGTGCAACGATGAAAACCGATGAGCTCATGACAACTAGCGTCCTTCCCGAGAAGAAATTAATTGACACTCAAAATAATCTAAGTAACAGTATAGCTCAAATGAATAATTCGTCGAATAAACTTCCAGATGGACTAGACGACATTGATCAATTAATTATCGACAATGATTCGGGATTTGACAAAGAAAATGATGACATCATCAAGGTTCGTCATGTATGTCGTAATTTAAAAATTTTAAAATGTATTCCTAACAAATGTTCAAAAAAAATATTAATTTTAACTTTCAGCTCACAATTCAGCTTGGTGTCGCATTCGATAAAGACAAGGCGATGCTGCACGAAGAGTTTCTTGCCAGAGTAAGTCGAAATATTATGTATATCTTAGCGACTCAGCTAAAAGCTGAAATGATCGAACATTCAAAAAAACGAGCGGCAATGTTAATGGAATCTTACAACCGGTTGCGATATTTGTATACGGAGCAGGACAACCTGATCAGTAAGTTAGCCATCTTACATATATTTGAATAAATAACCTATTTGTCTTGTTTGATTAGCTTCGACGAGTGGAGGAGTGTACTTATCCAAATTGGAAGAGAAGCTAGATATGGAGTTAGAAACAGCACGACAAGTTCGTGATAAATTGGGAAGTGTATCAGAACAGTGGAGAACATCTGGAACGCTCTTAAGGACCTCAGCGAAAGCAGCTCTGCAGGCCGTTGAATTTTGGCAGTTGGTTGGTCCATCTAAAAAACCTGCAGAACGGGTATCCCTAGCACTCGACTGTCGTAATGCTTTACTCAGTTCATTGTTAGCATTCGAAGGGGCACAAAATGCTTTACCCCAGGTTGAAATACCGTACATAACACCTAGACAAGCATCGGCGGTTCGACACGCCAACATCTATATGTTAACTGATATGGCAAATGATGCACGATATCGTCATACAAAACAGGTGTTTGAAACGTACCAAAGTAATACAACAAAAGCGGTTCAATGGCTACACGAGACGTACAATCGAACTTTGAAAGAAGACTTGGAGAATGCTGAAGATGTTGTGTTAACAATTGCAAAAAAATTGCGGCAGGAACGGTTACAAAATTTAAACGAGTTTACCGTAAATAGGCCTTATGCTTCAAATACGGCTGATGTTAGGTGATGATTACAATTTCAATAAATAATTTTTGTACCTATTAAACTCATAATGTATTTTTTATGATTCAATCACTTGTGTACAAAACTGGTGAGGCTAATTGGTGCAATTTATTAGCTTCGTTCTCTTTTTGTTTCCTCAATTGCTCTTTGTAGTGGCCTCGCATCATTGGTGTTAATAATCGTTCGTCCAAATTCTGACACCCACCGGTACACACACTTACAATGTACCCAACAACTACTACGATCAGAGTTCCGAGAGAGCCGTAGTACATAAATCCTAGTCGGAAGATATATGGAACCGTATCAGCCTCAGGGTTGGTGTAGTATACGTGAATTGTTGAATTCGGATTCCTAGAAATATACAGAATGAGTAAAATGAAAATATTTAATTTATAAAAAAATTACCCAATGAAACCTTTATACATCGTGTAATTATTAAATCCTAGTTCCTCACATCCATCTGTGTAAAATTGTTGAGTTTCAAATTTTATTTTGCCTTGCATTGTGTACCACTGCGCTCCGGCCGTGATTATGAACAGAGTAGCCATCGAACATAGAGTTCCCCAAAACACACCTTGTCGATTAGCTCTCGGAAAGAAAATACCTAAAACAAAAGATCCAAATATCGGTCCAACCGTTAAACCAGTCAAAGAAAATGCCAAGGTTATTAGACTTCCCAGTTTCTCAACAACAAAGACCAGCGCAATATTCATTACCCCTATCACAAATACAACCAATTTCATAATATTGCTGGCGGTCTTTTCGGATGCCTTCGGTACGCTGTGAATGATAAGGAATATACATATTTGAAATTTATTTGTAAATATTCTACGCATTTTTTGTCTCCTCACCATCGCTTTATAAAGTCATAGTAAACAACGCCAGCTAAACAATTTAATGTAGTCGACATTGATGATAAGCCGGCTGCAAATACGCCTGCGACAAAAATACCTGATAGGCCAGGTAAATTGCGGGCAATATCCATTACGTAGTACGGAAATAATTGGTCAAATTTTTTTATAAAACCTAAGGTGTACGGATCACAAGTCGCATATTTTGCATAAATCAAAGTGCCACAATACAAAATTACCCAGCGTATACCAAACATTCCAATTGTGGCCCAAATTAAACTTTTGCGGACGTCTCTATAAGTTGGAAGCGATTGAAATCTTTGTACACTTTCGGGATTCACTAGATTAGCGGTGGCTATCATACCAAATACAATCATCCATACTGATTGGCGTATTGTTGGATCAGGATTTGTGCTAGAATTTTTGAAAATTATAACCTTAATAAAATCTTAAACATACGTATGTTTAACTTTGTACTCATATAGGATTAGCCGACCACTGCGATCGAGCAAGTTAATAAAACTTTGAAATCCATCAAGAATGTAGGTGCCGTAAACTGCGATAAATGCAAGTGCTCCGATCATTGTTACGAATTGTAACGTATCTGCCCAAACTACTGCTCGCACTCCACCAAACGATGTATAAAAAATGCAAACAAGACAAATAACCGGTGTTGCGTAATGGACATTAATACCGCTCACTTGACTTAACGCTAACGCTGGTGCATATACCATTAGTGGCATAAATAGTAACGCTTGCACTGTATATAAACCGCTAGTAATCATTCGTTGACGGCGGTCGAATCGTTTCTCCAGATATTCGTAAATCGTTAAGCCCGTTAGCTCGAAAAACACTGGGAGAAAGAAAATATAGAATATCACACTGATAAGAATTGTGGTAATAGCAAAGGCCCAAAATTGTATTCCGTATTGATATGCCTCAGCTGCTAATCCCACTATGGTAATGGATGAAATGTGTGTAGCCGCCAATGAGACTGCAACTGGAAATGGTTTCATCGATTTGCTTCCCATTAGATATTCGGCGGTATTATCCTGTTTTCGTTTTGATATAAAGCCAAAGTACAACCCAATTACGCCTGATAATCCTAACATGACGCAAAACACTATATAATCCAGAGTACCAAACCGTAACGATTCTGCTTCCATTTTGCCACACCTTATGTGATTCGGTTCGAAAACAAAATTAAATTTAAATTCTTTAGACCGCCTTATCAATATGCGAATCAGTCTTTAACTAGACGCAATTAGTTTACATTTCTATGATGTTTCTAATTTATACAATTTTTAGTGAGGCTTAACAAAGGCTTAGATACATTGTAAAGATAACTGAATTATGGTCCACAATCTCTAATGTTCATTCGTCTCGAAATTGTATGTGGTATAATTTGATTTTTTACTTCTCAGCTTAATTATTCGGTCGTTGGAAGGGAACTGAAGTAAATATACTTTGTGGAAGTAGAAATTTTCGATTTCAATATAAACAACCAGTTTAAAAATTATTTAGTGCATGCGTTTGTGTTCTGTGCATATTATTGCCTTCCTCGACCGAGTCTACTATCTTGGTTTTAAACAGCGAATAAATTTTAATTGAACTTCATATTGAAACAGAAATGACTTATTTGGTTTACAATAATTTGTACTCATAAACATATTCGTATCAATAATCAGAAAGTAAATATTGATTTAAAGATGGGTCATGTACGGGAGCAGTACACACATGATTAACAAATCTCATATTAAGGTCAACGCATTGCGGAAATCCAAATTATTTAAAAATATCGTTAAGACGAGTATGATGATTTCGATCAGGGATTTTTAACTATAGGGGAAACGTTCAAGACTTCTTTGGAAGCAGTTTTCGGTACGCCGCACGCTTGCGTATCTCTATATATTTAGAAAATAAAGTGTCCGTTTTCCTTTTAGTACGGGCTAATCTCAGGAAATACTAAACAAATTTTGGTCAAATTATCACAATTTACTGAATACTTGTCTGGCAAGTTTCTCCAAAAGCTATTTCAAAACCGCACCCAAATAAGAATTATAATAGTTTGAATTCAATTATGAGGTGTTGAACGCCCTTGCAGTTTTAAAAAATTTTAAACGAAACATAATTTTAAAATTTATATTTGATGGATTGATAATTTCGGTTTTATGTTTGGAATATAATATCGTTCAACATAATTCGTTGGTGTACAACTTTCTCTTCAAGTCCTTTCCAACAGAAATAACAGTTTCTCGAAAAACTATTTCGTAATACGAGATGTGTCTGATGTGCTACTATCTTGCATCAGGTATGCAACTTAATTTCCGGGTTTCATACATAGATAGTGCTAACGACACATCTAGTTGTCATTTATGCCAGAAGTTTTGTTTTGTTCATAGCGTGGACAGTTCATAGCAAACGCAAGATCAACTTGTGGAGGCATTAAACACGACTCGCCAAGGTATTTCCAAACGTTTACATGTTATGGGAGGAATTGAAAAGGAGGGAAAATGGGTGCCGCATGAGTTGACTGAGAGACAGATGGAAAATCCAAGAGCCACTTGCGAAATTTTGATTTCACGGCATGGAAAAAGAGCTTTCTGCATCGAATTGTTAGGGGAAATGAGTCGGACGATTCACCTAGGGCGAAGCATCAACATCGACGGCACGGCCTAATCGCTTCGGAAAGAAGACAATGTTCTGCGTTTGGTGGGACCAGAAAGGAATCGAGTGCTATGAACTGCTGAAACAGGTCGAAACTATCAATGGCAATGCTACCGATAACAACTCATCAATCTGAACTATGCATTGTTCGAAAAACGGGCAGAAAGGGACACGAGAGATGAACGAATCATATTGCAGCACGACAACGCTCCATGCCATCGCACTCCCATCGTCCAGGACACCATCAAAACGCTGAAATGTTTTCTGCTGCCGTACCCGCCTTATTCGCCAGACCTAGCCCCCTCGGATTATCACTTGTTCCGGTCGATGGCGAATGGATTGGCAGGGCTACATTTGGCCAGTTTTGAAGAAGTGCAAAATTGGTTGGATGAAGGTCATGTTCGTGATAGCAGAATAAAAATAGTGACACACAAAGCGAGAAAACAAATAGGTTTATCTTGGTTTATTTTATGCATTACATATGTATTCCCACCTTATCTCGTTTATCAATTTTATTCAGAAATGTTTTATTTAATTTCTATTAGTCTTCACATTTAAGCTAAAGATATCAGTTGCTTGTAAATGATAACCCTAATGATGCGCCAACACTTGTAGCACAATCCAATGAAAATGGTACTGGAGTTTTTTACAAATTAATTACAACATATCCGCATAGTTTAACTCCAAAAAACTACCCCATATGGGAGCAACCCTTTAAAATCATTGTACTGTGGGTGATATTAGAATTTTTTACAAAATGTATTACAATATATTGGAATAGTGAAATTCTCGAAATCTACCCCTAAAAAGTGAAACTCTTTAAAACAATATTTCTCTGTACCGGCCATGGACTTGCTATAAACATAACAACACACCCCACCCACAATTAAGATGAAACAGCTAATTGTGTACAAGAAATGGATACGCATGAAAATATTACAAAATCCTCCCATATTTACAAAAATCGATCATAATGTATCGAATTACCTGCCAGTGCAAAAAATAAGTGCCCCTGAATTTATTACAACAGCCCATACCCACAAAAATCGATCATAATGTATTGAATTGCTTTTCTGTGCAAGAAAGAAGTTCGATTTTTGTGGGCTGCGTTGTAATAACTGGATTATAAAGAGTGCTTCATTTCGAGGTAAAGAACTTTAAGTTGGCAACATTTTTTCAGGAACAGCCGACTTGACATCTGACAGTTGATTTTTGGTTAGTTTGGTTTGCCATTTCATAATGAATAGACTCACGCTTGAGCAACGCTTGCCAATTGTTCAAATTTACTTTGAAAATAATGGTTCAGTTCGTGCAACTCATCGCACGCTACGTCCATTTTATGGTCGAAATAATCCTCCATCAGAGCAGTTAATTCGGTTAACTATGGATCGCTTTCGCACCACGTAACTCTAAATGATAATACGTGTCTCGTAAGACCACATATGGTGTGCACCGAGCAGAGAATCCAAATAAATCGAGTCGTCATCGTGCACAACATTAGCGACTTGATCCAATACTTTTATGGAGGATTTAGCGTGAGAATCTTCTTGATTTTCATGATCACCTCAACTTGTGCAGGAATTATAAAACCATACGACCAACGTTCGCGCTGCCAATTCGGTAGATGGGCCGAAGCCAATATTGGCATTGATGTAAACTTTCCATACAAAATTTTCTTCAGAGATGAAGCTCATTTTTGGTTGAATGACTATATCAACAAGCAGAATTGTTGCATTTGGAATGAAGATGATCCACAAGCCATTGTTCAAAAACCATTATATCCACACGGTAACTTTCCGTTTGATTTATGGGCCGAAAGATTCATCGTACCATATGCGTTCAAAAATGATGCTGGTAAAAATGTTACAGTCAACGGATACCGGTATAGAGACATGATCACTAATTTTTTTCTACCTTTATTGGATGGTATTAACATCGGAGACATGTGGTTCCAACAAGATGGTGCCACATGCCATACAGCATTTAACACCGCTTCACTATTTTCTTCCGAGTAAGTTAAGTTACTTATCTGTCTACGCTGATAAGCCAGAGACTACTGAACACTTGGAAGCCAACATTGTACTCGTTATTGTCGAAATGCGGCTAGAAATACTGCGAAGAGTGATCGAAAATTGGACCTCCAGATCACGCCATGTATGCGGCAGCCACGGCGGTCACATGTCCGAAATCATATTCAAACATTAATGGCATACAATTTACTTTCAAATAAAATCACATTCGTGGCCATTAAAATTAGTTTTCTGTGTTTTATTTAAATTCAGAGTTTTGAACCTTGAAATGAAACACCCTTTACAATTTGACAGTTTACAAAAATACTGCAAATAATCTTAGAATGATTTTCTCCTAAATGACTGACCAATTGTATTCGTTCGAAGACTTCAGTCAGGTTCCTCACGCGCTCTTCAAACGTTTTTCTCAAGACGATAATATCGTCTAAATATACAAGAGACATTCTCCATTGTAATCCTTTTAGTGTGCACTCCATTAATCGTTCAAAAGTCGCTGAGGCATTACATAATCTAAATAGCAATACATTAAAATGCTATAACCCGTTGCCTGCACTAAATGCCCTTTTGCTATACGATCTTCCTCTTCTTCCCACTTTGAAGATATAATTTGGAGAACATTGTAGCACCCGATAATGTGTCTAATGTGTCATCGATTTGGGGTAATGGATGGTGGTCGTTTTTGTCCTTGTTTGATCAATTAACAATGAAGAAGTTTGCCAAATTCAGGTTATTTTAACCGCTCTCGAAAATGATATGACTTTAACTGTTTTGGCTCGGATCTAAACTCAAAATTTGAAACTTTTCCAACCCAAACGTTATCCAAAATTAAATCAATCATAAAACCACGTTCTCGATCAGATCCAAATTCACGCAACAAATTTAGGAATTTCTTGATGTCCACATGCTAATATTCGTATTATCCCATTTCTCATAAATGTTATAGATAGCAAACATCTTTCAATCCATTTCGGGATGTCGCGACCATCCCTGATAACACTTTAAGTTATTTGCTAATTTTAGATTTAATTTCGAGTGCAAAATTTTTGATTTATACTAGAGCTGCTTTATCGGTAGCTCCGCTAAAATTGGTGTTGATTTTTTGAGAAGCACAGAGATAATTGTTGATTTGCGTAAGCAAAAGTTTTTCGATCCATAAACATTTCTTTATGCAATTAGAGCCGTCATTCTAGGGATCAAGGGAGAAAGCTCTGCTCAAAGTGGGTGCCACGCTTGCTCACATTGCTCACTACACTCCGGAAGCGATCAAAATGTAAATGTCCGCCGGTATCTTGAGAATGGAAAAACTATCAACAGATCTTTCTGCCCCTATCGGGATTCGAGTCCGGTAGCTCCCGATCCAAACGTCAAAGCTTTAATCACTGTGTTGTTTGGTCGGTCACGTTATAGAGTTGAAAAATTTTTTAGCGCCTGCAAGAAAGGAAACGATATCCGGAGAATATCGAAGCATATTTGCAATTGGAACTCGACAGTGAATCGAAAGATCTGCTGGTAGTTTCGACTCCATTTCGACGATTCCAAAACCAAAGGTTGTCGTTTGGAATAACTATCTCGCCAACATAATTTCAACGATTCATTGAGCAGATGATAGCGAATGCAAAGTTTGTTACAACTTACTTGGACGGCTTAATTGTAACAGGTCGAACCGAAAAAGAACATCTCAAAAATCTTGAAGTGCAAACTCTTGCAAACTAAAGTGGATTATTTAGGGCATGTTTTGGTTGACTCTGGAACCCGACCATCATCAAAGCGATTGACAATTTATTGCAGTTTGCTACTCCTCCTTGAATTGCGATAGAAAAAAATCACGTTTATTTGGTTAAAAGAGAAAGAAAATACTTTTTGTCAAATAAAGAATTCCATTGTAAAAGTGTCTCAGCTTGTACACTATCAGCGTGACTGCCACTCTTGTCAGCAACAGGTGCCTTAAGTCACGGAGTGAGGCAATGATTTGTCATGTCACCCAGAAAAAGGCTTGCCAGTGACGAAAGCCAACCGTCTCTAGCATTGGACTGTATTTCTCATGGGATACCAGTATACTATCAAGTATAAGGCAACCGGCAAGCACGGCCACGCTGACGCACTTTCACAACTTCTCGTTGCTCCGGATGTGTAATTTGATCGTACTGAGTGTGAGTGTCAAGTGAACGAAGAATATCACGAAATATTGGAAGCTTCCTCTAGATAGTAAAGAAATTGCAGTATAAACAGCTACAGATTTCGTTCTAGAGAGTTTCCAGTCCTATGTGAAGGAAGAACGATGGCCAGATTCTGTCCAAACTCGACATTTTCATAAATTTCATGTAAGAAGAAATTTCATGTTTGTTTTCAATAACGTTCTTCTTTTCCAGGAATGGTTTGCCCGAGTCATAATGAATCTCAGTCTGCGGAGGAAAGTTTTGACTATGTTGCATACTGGACATTGGGGTATTGGATAGTGCCACTCGCTATCCATACGTCACGAAGATTGCAGATGTTATTACCAAATTTACGGTTCACGCGCTACAAGAACTTTTTGCCATAAATCATTGTAAGTGACAATGGGACGTTTTACATCTGGGGATTTTCACGAGTTCTGTGGACTCAATGGTATTAATCACTTACTGCGCCTTTCCATCCAACGTCAAATGGGGTAAAATTGGGAGATGGAGTTAGTACTGATCACGCAAAGCTGACTTTCCTTAGCAGTTACTGATTTTCGCCAATATCTGGTGATCTCGAGTGAAAAACTTCATGGTCGGCAATAGGTGGACAAAGTTCATTGTGGGTCAGTCTATTTTGGTGCGAAACTTCTCATCTGGTGCGAAGTGGATTGAGGTGACATCAAGTAGATCCTTGACAAGGTGATTCATAGTATAGTTACACAGAATGGTTTGGTGCGAAATCATTAAAACCAAACACGAGCTCGAATACCGAATTCTGATACGTTTGTTGTCGCTGGAATTTTGAATAGTCAAAATCAACATCAATTATCGAGCAAGGTTGCTACAGTCAGTCCTCCACAGTAAATTCTTCAAGACACCTACGGACTCTGAAGATGGTCAAGAGTTACCACGTCTTTCAGCAAGAATTCGACAACCTGTGGTAAATTTTATCCTTCATCATGATTGAGGACTTCATCAAAATAAGGAAGGAGTGATTGTGCATCGAAACACACTAATTATTCATCCGCCGCTCTCATTTACAACAACAATACATTTTCTCAGTTCTCTCATTAACGATTGTTCTCGAACAATGATTATCATGCAGTTTACGTTTGGATCTCGTCATGGCATGTTGACCCGGCTATCAGTTAAAATAGCAATATTAGAATTTAGTTAATTAATAAATAGTTTCATTGTTTGAATTATTTAGGAAGGACTTTTGTATTGCGACAAGTAAAAGTAAACGCATGCAATATCTGGATGGAACAGTTCGGATCTATAATTATTGGTAGTATTATTACTAGAGTGACCAGACCTGGTCTATGTGTCGGTCTGTGTTCTCTCTGCAGCCCAAATGGATTAACTAATTTTGATAAAGCTTCATACTTGGGCATTTTTTCATGTGTTGGGAGGCCATGTGGGGTTTTGGCGGAGGTCGGCCCACCGGATGTTATCAGTAGCTTATATTATCATATCTTAGCTTAAGCTTTATAATTTTTTGATGTTTTTCAATTATTTTGGAAGGTACCATCTCCGAGGGAATCGTTTGAGAGCGGAAGGATTATATCGATTGGATGAGTAATAGGGTTGGTCAGGATCATTTTCCAAAATTTAGGTGGCAGCGATGATTTTGGTAGCAAACTGTTGTTTCGCCATAGTTCAGCCTGCGTCCTAGGTGGGATGTCTGATCAGGATAGAACTTCGTACTAGGAGGTTTTGTTAGGTTAGCGGAGCTGGCAACTTCCATTGAAGCTTTTTCGTTTTTGGCAGTATTTTGGTAGTATTTGCGTGGGGCTCGGTTAGCACTGAGTCGATTTTAGGTTGAAGTTTTAGCAAGGCTGGTCCTAATCATTTTCCACGAATGACTAATTTTGATAGAAAGCGATTTTTGTGGGACCTTGGGAGGGGAATGGTTCTTGTTGATTTTCTGTTGGTTGGGCGGATGTGTTTTTGTTGTGAAAGCTTTTCGTATGAACTTTCTTGTTTTTTGCTAGGCCAGATAGATTCTAAATTAACTTGCCATCTTGGTCAAGGACATTTTTCTGGAATTTGGTCGGAAGTGAAGATTTTTCATAAAAATATGTTTTACCAAAATTCGTCTAAGTTCTCGTTTTATTTTTGAAAGAATTTGTTTCCGAAACAAACTTTTTTGGTTTTGTTATTTTGGAGACGAGCCAACGATTACGGTACGAGATTGTGATAATGTGCGGCATACACACACAAACACAACACTGGTGTTTTGTCTTTAGCTGAGTGAACATGGAAAGCGATGCAATATTAGGGGTATGGAGGTCGATATGGGAATGTTGTACATGGTTTCGGCTTGTGAGCTGATATTCGTGGTAGGGGAGGGTCGGATGTTTTACTAAGCGACAAAAGATGCGTTTTATCTTGTTGGACATTTTATACTGCTATTCATTAGCTAGAAGCACGAGAAGCTTAAGTCATAAAATTACGTAATAAAAATTTGTACTGCGGCTAACAAAGTCTCAGATTTCAAAAAATTTATTTAATGTTGCAAATCCTTTGGAGTGGCCAAGAGAACTCATTGAACGGGTAAGGTATTTTGCAAATTGGTTGTGAGAAAAGGGGTATAATACCCCAGAATGAGGTACGTCTGATCACCCTAATTATTATACTGACCTGGACCAACTATGATACACATTGCATAAAATTTGTCAGAGTTATTATTTAGCCAACTTTTGCTCGGGATGCACTCGGAGGAAACGAAATTTTAAGAATTTAAAAAAAACATATCTTAGAAATTTCATGATGATCAGTTGAGTGGCTGAAGCGGACATCTCACACAAACAGACCCGTGAAGTTGTAATTTTTTTAAAATTCAGCTTGAATGAACGAAATATTATTGACTTAGGATGTCGCTATATTTTCAAAAAAGAAACATAGCATGAAAGAAGTGGTATACCTCCTCGTAAAATTACAGTGTTCGTGTGATAATATAATCATTGCGTATATGTATACGACCATGTAGAAGTCAAATAAAAAAAATACGGTTTGTGTGTATGCAGGCCTGAGAAACGTAAACACGAAAAACAACTTTCATACAAATGCTATGGGAATTATTTTTTGTTAAGATCGACTTAATTGATTTATATCTCGTAAATGTGGCAGAAAAATAAATTTCATTCTCTTGAGCGTGAACTATGTTTATTTACCTTTAATTTTGATAAATTTTTATTCATTTTTAAGATGGTTTTCATTCAGAATTTTACCATTTTCCGCTTTAACATCTTTAATTTGACTACGTCGTATAAAATATATAGAGCAACGTTTGTGTGCATGATGAATTAAGAGTAGTAATTCCATACACACAAATCATGCTCTATATATTTAATACGACGATCATCAAACAAAAGACATCATATAGCGGAAAATGGTAAAAATCCGAATTGAAGATAAATAAACAAAGTTCACGCCCAGGAGAATGAAAATTTATTTTTCTACCACGTTTACGAGATAAAAAAATAAAAAAAGTTTATAAAAAACTTAACAAAAAATAATTTTCATAGCATTTGGATGAAAGTTTTTTTCATGTTTACATTTTTTGGGCCTGCATACACACAACCTGCTTATATTGTGATATGGCCGCATACATACATAGGCACTGATATAATTTATAATATAATGACTTCCCTCAAACTCTCACATTAGTGATTTACTTTATAAATTTCTAGATGATTCTGGTCGCAGCCTCCCTCGCATTATCAAATCAAATTTGATATTGTTAAACATTTACAAATATTATGTGCATAATACACCGGGGGCGAATACAAATTTACAGGCGCACTATCTCCATCTATAAAATGAATATTTTAAGATGCTTTTATGGTACTTATATAAATCATCATTATTTTAAGAATTTATGTTATCAGTCTATTTGAGCACCTCGTATAACTTCAAATTAAACAAACATTGTTTTATAACAAAACAACTTTATGTCATTACATCAATCCGTATAATTATGCTTCATCATTGGCGTTACCAAATTATTCAAAACATTTGCCTCACGCTCCTTTGCTTTTCTCAATTGTGCCACATATCGTTTCCGCACCATGGGTGTTAATAATCGTTCATCTAAATGGTCACAACCACCAGTCATAATGCTTACTATGTATCCAACGATCACCGCAATTACAGTTCCTAATAATCCGTAATACAAGAAACCCAAACGAAATATTTCAGGCACATTCTCTGTCTCATCGTTTATGTTGTAAATATGTGTCGTTGAGTTGGGATTTCCGACGAATCCGGTGTAGCTTGTGTAATTTGTAAAACCAAATTCTTCACATTGCTCTGTGCTAAACGAAAGTGTTTCATATTTTAATTTACCTATTAGCGTATAGTATTGTGCTCCGATCGTTATTAACATAGAGGTGCCTATTGAAGCTAAAGTACCCCAGAACACACCCTAACAAACAGTAATAGACAAATTTTTATATTGAAAGGTTTGAAGAAACTGTGAGTTAACTTACATGTCGGTTAGCTTTGGGAAAACCAATCCCCAACACAAACGAGCCAAATATTGGTCCACACGTCAATCCTGTGATCGAAAATGAAATTGTTAGAATATTACCCAAATGCTCAATTGCAAAAACTAAGGCAATATTTAGAACTCCAACTATAACTACAATAATTTTCATAATAGTACTCGCCCTTTTATCGGATGTGTTCGGAATGCTAAAAACCAAAAATTTATTTTATAACATTGTACTAAAGTGGGTTATTTGTCAAAACTTACAATGGTTTCAAAAAATCCGAATAGATACATCCCGATAAACAATTTAAGGTGGTAGACATCGACGACAACCCAGCGGCAAAAACCCCTGCGATGAAAATACCCGGCAATCCTGGTAAATTACGTGAAATATCCATTACATAATAGGGAAATAGTTGATCAATTTTTTTAATCAATCCCAATGTGTATGGATCACAAGTCCAATAATTGGCGTATATTATAGCGCCGCACAATATGATTATGTATCGAAAGACAACATTACCCACGGCCGTCATAGCCAGACATTTTTTTACATCGCTATAATTTCCTATCGATTGGAAACGTTGTACGCACTCAGGATTAACTAAATTAAAAGTAATTGGCACACCAAGACATAACATCCATATTGAAATTCTAGCTTTTGGATCTGGAGTAGCACTAAAATATTAAATCACGGAATTAGAATTATAACAGAATTTAAGTAATAAAGTGTACACATTACTCTAGTAATACTGCTCGTCCACCGTGATCGAGACGCTCGACTAAAGCACCTATTCCACCAACTTGATAAATTCCAATAATTGCAATAAATACAAGCGCTCCAATCATTGTGACAAATTGTAGTGTGTCGGCCCACACCACCGCACGTATTCCACCGAAGGTAGTGTAAAATACACACACCAGACAAATGATTGGTGTTGCAAAATGAATATTTATACCACTCACTTGACTTAACGCCAAAGCTGGTCCGTACACCATGAGAGGGGTAAATAATATCGCCTGCAATGCATATATGCCACTAGCAAACATTCGTTGCCGCCGATCAAATCGCCGTTCCAAATACTCATATATGGTCATACCCTGAAGCTCATAGAACACCGGTAGAAAAAATATCAAAAACGTCGTACTCATTACCATCATTGAAAACACGAATCCCAACAGTTGCAAACCATATTGATACACTTCTGCTGACATCGCAATTATGGTCACCGATGATATTTGGGTTGCGACGAGAGAAACAGCTACTGGAAATGGTTTCATCGACTTACTTCCCATTAAATATTCAGCAGTATTATCCTGTTTCCGCTTTGCCAAAAATCCAAAATAGATTCCAATCATACCCGATAGGGCCAACATGATCACGAATACCGAATAATCGGCCGACGTGAATCTTATCGTTTCTGCTTCCATATTTTTTGTGCTTTTACAAGGAAAATGCGTTCGCACAACTTGATCGTTAGCAGTCAAACTAAATACTAAAACTGTCTATCATTGAATCACGTAATCTTTCAAAGACATTTTTGATTATTTGATTTAGAGTTTTATTGTATATTTTGTGATAGCTTAAAACACAGTACAGATAGAAGCCTGTAATTAATAAAAATATTTTTCGACTTTTTATTTGCACAATAAAAATTATTTACATTACAAGATCCGTAAGTAGACTTTTTGTGCCGAAAGGATCGCAAAGTGTTTTAAATTTTTTTGTACTAACAAAACGTTAAATAAACGAGTATAACTAGCCTAGTAGGTTGGTCTGTTTTGATAATTTGTTCAATAGGCACCTGTAAATCAAATAAATACTTCTTTAAATACCTAACAATATTTATACATTTTTCTACCGGGCCCAGGGCTGAAAATATTCGTTTCTATTAGAAACGACCTCATGCAAATTTTTAGGTCTATCGTACCAGGTTTAGGGGTCGCTCAAATTGTTTTTTTTTTGCAAAAAAATACTAAAACGACTTTTAGGGACGTTTTTTCCTCCCTTTCCTAATGCCGGTTTAATATTATCTAAGTATTTTTGAAAATGCCGAATTCAATGAAATAATAAAAAAGATGGTTGGTTTACCAGAAAATTAACTTTCGGGTTTTTTCGCAAAAATATTGTAGCTCATAAAAGAAAATTAACAATTTTATAGCCCTTAAACGACCAAAAGGGAAAAATTTCAAATAATTGTTTGCCACTTGCTAAATCAATGGTTAGAGTTTATTAATAAAAAATTAAAGAGAAGCTTAAATAGGTATAGAAATGTTACTAGTACTGTGTTTGAAAATTAATTAATGCCTTAATAATGATTATATGATATATAGCTTGTCACAGAGAAGGTAGGTTCCATATTTTTAAAAGGTGAAATTTTGGTTAAAGGCCATGGAAACGATTTAAAATAGAAACACATTTCATATGTAATTAACAAGATTTTTATGTTGGATATTTTTTACTAGTTTTTCTGTTGCACAGCAGCCTTAATATTTGTTTTTGTTACCAAAGGAATTCTCTTGTAGTGACCTTATAGTGATATACGTTAGTGGCTCTCCAAGAGAGAAAAGTGATAAACATAAAAATTCTTTATAATCATCTCGCCCATTATGCATTTTTCTAAGTTCATCATTAATAAAGGTAATAATAATCTCCTTCTCTGGTGAACCGAAGATTTCTTGAACATTTGCGTCAGCTAATCCGGAGCTTAAGATTCAAAGAGTTCCACTGCCTTTTAAGTCTCTGACAAAGCTGAATATCGGGCCCACTTGATAATTCCTTTAACAAGCTACTAAAAACAGCAGATACAATTAATTCATACATATGATGTCTGCAAGCAAACCACAATAAATTTCATTTAGAATACCGACGTTGCCGGCCGTTGTATCGAAGCACAATGCTTTAATATTTTCTGCTATATTCCAGTCTTCAAGTATTTTATATACCATTGTACACTGCTCTATGCCTGTTCCATGTGTAATCATGGGAACTCCCTACAATTTGGTGTTACCATAACAGGATACTATAACGCACAGTCGGTCAACCATTGTTTTCACTGCTATATATTCTAACATTTTTCCATCTCAATGTACGGTTATAATAGAATCAGAACTGAAAAACTTAAATATTTTATCACTGATTTCCTTCCTGAGCCGTTGTCGATGGCGACGTATGGTTTCTTTGGAAACTAGGATTCTAAATCATGCCCTAATGCATTTGCAGTGGCGGCGATTAGAAGAGCACCTACTATATTCTTATCAATCACGTTCTTCATATGTAGCGATGAGTAAGATGAAGCGGAATTTTTTGTTTGCTTTAGTTTCTTTTGCTTTCTTGTTTGCTTTCTTTAGCACCAGTAGCTTTATATTCACTGCCGCTAGAAGACAATCTAAGTGAGCTGGTGTTCGAAATGATTAAGTTTATATCTGTTTCTTGAGATCTACTTGTTGAAGGTTGTGGATCATTAATCGCCAATGTAGAATTGCTCTCATCCATTGATCGTAATGAACGAATGATAAAGGCTTTAATATTTCGTTGTTGCTCGAGAAACCACAACTTTGACGGATCTTCTGTTTTTTCAATATTAAGACCATGACCAATGTCAAAGAATTTCCATCCATCTTGTAAGAAAACATCTCTTTTACTTATTCCGGTTTCATTTTTTCTGCTAATAATTCTTTTGAGATTCCGATATGTGTCAAGTAATTTAATGATTTTTCTAATAATATTCCTCTTTTCCGGATGACAAGTACCAAACTTCTGCCAAATGGTAGCTATCTCATCCGCAACAGTGCTACCTTGCATACTTTATTTGTCAGCTTGTGAAGGAATCTTCTAATTATGTCTTAATTCGTTGGAAGATTATCTTAATGTAGATTTTAAATAGATTCATTATATAAAGAAAAATATGGGATATAAAATTAAAAATACTAAGTGACAAAACTTACAAATCAATCAACATCTGTCTGTACGTTATTTTCCATGATTATTAAAGACCAAAACTATTTTAGGAACTTCTTGAAAACTAATGAAATTTCCAAACTTAAAAAACAAAAACAAAAATTTATAAAACTTATTTAATTATTCGAATAAAGATGTTGCTGGTTCAACTTCTAAAAGAATAGTCATTGTTTAAACTAAACTGACTGTATTTTATACAGAATTTCATGCTTCGTAATTAATCCGTTGCTCATCATGAGTCAAGAAATAAGAGTACAGGTGTTTAATTGCACTTTATTTATCTCCACAGAAATGCACTTAATAAGTACAAATCCACTAAAATAGATGTGTTCTCGCAGATACGTATGCATCGCAAAACGACCTTTTGTTAATTTTTTAGTAATGTTGGCGTGCAATGTCTCATTTTTTCGTTATTCTTTTGTTATTTTTGAAATTTAGTCAAACATGATTGGTACTATTTTAAAAATTTGCTGTATTTTGGGTGTGTGAATATGGCTTCGCCCTTTTCCGATAGGTGTCGTTACTAATACTAACATTTTCCCAATAGATGTCGTTACTAGTACTGACCCGCTACCTCAAACATTAAACTCGTTATCAACACCTTCATCAGCAAAAACCACATTAACAATAATTCTATCGTCAACTAAGTCATCGCACTTAAAGCCTATACCAGAGGTGTCCATAAGGTCGATCGCGAGCTGATTTTTGGTCGATCGCCACTAATTGAAGATGAAATTCTTACATTGAAAAATGATATTTTCATCAAAATTAGAGCTTCGTAAGACATGCTTTGGAAATATTTACTAGAAGATAAATACACAAAATTAAGAAAGCTATAAATTTATATTCGTGTTTTGAATCAACATATTTGTGCGAATCAGTGTTCTCGCACATGCAAATAATTAAAATAAAGTATCAAACTACTTTAATTCACGGTCATCTGGGATCTTGTTTGAGAAATAGAATGAGCAATTACACACCGAATATTAAACGGATGGTAGAGTTGTTGAGGAAATTTCAAATTAGACTAAACATAATGTTTACCTTTAATTGGTATTTTAATTTCACCGTAAATAATATAACCTTCGAATGACATACCTTGTATAAATTTTAGTTTAATTTTAATTTATGATTTAATACAAATTGTTGGATTTTCTTACATGAAAGGTAACGAACGACGAATAAACGACTAACTTTCTTTAGTTTTATTAAGATTTCTAGGATATTCTGGCCCATCTTACGAAAGATTTAAAGGGGATTTTTTTTAAACTTCTCGTAATTTAAATACCATTCGAATACCATTCAAAATCGAGAATAAAATGATGAGCATACTTCGGAAATCAGAAAGTACATCGCGAAAAAATATTGTTTGGAAAAGTAGATTCCTCAAAAAAATTAGTGGACACCCTTAGCCTATACCTATAATAACATCAGCAGCATCACTAAACTCTCATCCTACTCATGAACAGCCATGTCAGTCAGCATCTTATGAAATAAAAGCTGTAGAACCCGGACGAGGACTCTTCGTCAGTAGAATAGCAAATTCTGTGACGCAAGAAAAATTGGAAGATTATCTAAAACATAAAATGTAACTGTATAACGCCGTATGTATCAACATTTCACACAACCAGCAAAACGGTAATATTTATGACTATACATCATTTCTCGTCACTCTACCAGCAAATCAATTTTCAACTGCATTGCATTCCACATTGTGGCCATCTGGACAACTGGTCAAAGAATTCGAATGGAAACGAAATGCACTGTTCACGCTCCGAAAACCTCATCAAGATAGCCAGAGTTAAAACTATCAAAATCAAAGATGCCACGTGCGATTCAAATGGAGGCTTAGTGCATTTTACATCTTCAGATGATTACTCAAAGACTCCAAGACTGAGTAATATACGCACATCTAAACATTGCTAAACTCGAACTGTCATTGATATTAAACCAACACATAACAAGTCAATCTTCTCATCATTTAAATCTAAACTTATGTTAACAAGAGGCGTAACAACCACCATTATGATTATATAAATGGATATGAGTTTGTTAAAGATATCCCTTCTCAAAAATCCCTGCTTGCGAAACGGACTTAAACAGAACTACATAACATCTACATTAAATCCATTAATGCAGTTACAAAGGTTTATAAAATAGCGAGTAAATATGTTATTGTGGTTACTCATCAATCTAAAACTGATTGCAGTGATCTAATATACGCTTTAGAAACTTTAACTTCATATTTGCAACAACGAAAATATGAACCTTTCACGAGTAGCTTGATGATAAACTAGTTAACTTAAAAAATCGGAAGTCGAAAGCGTATGTCAAAATATTGAAAAGCGGATAAAATTACGTTTCTACAACATAGTAACGAATTTGAAAGTTATTTCAAATCAAAATACAGGTCGTATCTCGATCATCTCGGCATTTTATTGGCTTTAAAAAGGTTTGTATATGGTTGTGGCCTTGATAAAATACCTCCTCTATTCTGAAGGTACGCTGAAATTTTAACAATTCCATTTTGTTACCTATTCAATCGCTCCTTAAGCACCAGCGTGCTTCTCGAAAAATGGAAAATTTGAACAATTATACAAATTTTTAAATCGAGTAATCGAAATGGCAACCTCATGTCAACCTCATCATCAATTCCTAAGTTGTATGAATTAGTTATATGCAACAACTTTAAATACAGAACTAAACGTCTTATCAATAAATCAGTATGGATTTATGCCTGGTTCGATCCTCATCGACTAATCTGGTTAAATTCACGAGTAAAATAATTAACGAGATAGAAAAACACCATCAAGTTGATGTAGCACTTCGCATTTGGATTTTCACTCGATTACATAAATTGGTTCAAGTTTTATTATCAACCGGCGACAATTTGTAATAATGAGAAATGAGAAATCAAACGTTATTAAAGTTACTTCTGGTGTTCCCCAAGGGTCACACATCAAAAGATGAATTTTTATTGTTTTTATAGACAGAATAATCGAGATAATTAAAGACTTAACCGTGCTCGTATTTGCAGATGGCGTGAAAATTGTTCCTACTATTAATGGAATGCTAGATACGGAGAAACTTCAAGAAGACTTGAATATTAAGTGTGTGGTGTGATCAAAACTCATTATGCTTAATGTAATTTCATGTAATTTCGTCATAAACGGAATCCGTTAATCACTTCTTACAAAGTCAACAGAGAAGTATTGCAAAGAGTCAATGAGATTATAGATTTAGGTGTTACATTTGTCAAAAACGCCAAGTTCAATATAAACATATGTATTGAAAATTGTATTGCGAAGTGAATGCCATGTTTGGATTTGTTAAACGATGGACAGGTGAATTTAAATGTTATGTTCGATCTCAACTAGATGTACGGATTACAAAATATACACGCTTGAAAATAGACGACTTGGTCACGTTGTCTAAATCATTTGGACCTATTTGGCTTTAATTTATCAAAGGATACCTTCAAAAAAATACTGAAGAATTATTTTTTAAATTTTTAGTGTTAATTTAAATTTTGATTTCTATTTTTTGTTAATTTTTTTCTGGTTTATCTTGTTTTTGAATTTTAAATTATGTTTTTTTGATTTAGTTTTATTTTAAAATGGGCAATACTGGTATTCTTCAGTGATTGATGTTAGCTGTATGCGACGAAGAAGTGTGGTTGAAGTGTAAACAACTAGAATTTTTAACTCCTTGAAAATGTCGAATTTTATTGCAAGGAAAAGTGCAGCGAAAACTTATCGTTTGCTTGTGGAAATTTACGGTGAGTATGCTCCATCGAATACAGCGTGTCAAGAATGCGTTCGACGATAAAATTATGATTTTGGCATTAAAGATGAAGAGCATGTTTCCCACCACCAAAAAATGCGAAGATGCTGAATTGGAAACGTTATTGGTTGAAGATTCTTCTCAAACACAATTGGCTGTATCATTAATTGTATATCGAACAACTGTTGCACAACGTTTACAAAATATTGGAATGGTTCAAAGAGCTAGCAACTGTGAATAGACAGAACAAATTAATTTTTCAGCACGAGAATACAAAACCACATGTTGCAAACGTTGTGAAATATTATTTAAAAGGACAGGACTGGGAAGTTTCACTTCACCCGCCATATTCACCAGACATAGCTCCTTCAGATTACTATTTATTCCGATCGATGCAGTCGTCTCTTTCTCAACAGTGGTTCAGTTCTCGCGCAGAGATCAAAAATTGGCTTATGATTGGATCGCCTCCAAATGTGTTTTATTCTAATAAAAAAAGACGGAAACATATTCACACACGATTTTAACACTAAAGGGCGGAGCCATATTCAACACGATTTGAATCGGTTTGTAGTTGGTTATCCCTGGAAATGTAGGGGTCATGAAGGGAATTCAGGAAAATTGAGTGGAGTGATATACACATGTAAATTTAAAAAATTTATAGAAACTTAATGTTTAAAGTTTTCTGGTAACTTTCGGCTTTAAGAGTAACTTAATCAAAAGGTGCACTCAAAAGTACAGGTTCTGATTTTAAAAAAATAGCTTTCATTAATATTTCCCAAACTAATAATTTTGAAGGGCATTCAAGATGACCACTTAACGTCTCCCTCGACACTGCATAATTTTCATCATAAGAAATTTTGTCCTATCTTGTATCGTTTCCGAGATAAAAACTTGGGATTTATTAAACACTTCGCCCTATATAGAATGTGCAGTTACATTTCTCTTTCCCTTTCTTAGGACTCAATAATTCCAGAATCCAAATAAATAGGCTTCATCTAGGTCATCTGTTAGAACTATCACCGCGACAACTAAACCCATACATTTTTTAGCATCAAAATAGTAATTCTCACACAACTCCTTAATTCCATGTTTGGTTTTCATGGAATTTTAGACATCTTATCAGACGATCAATTAGCCTGTTAAAGTGAAATTTGAAGTCATTTCGATTAAAATTAACAAAGACATCACCTGGAATATATTTTAAAATGTTTGTATAAAACATAAGACTATTCCTTTCCCTTTAAGGCTATAAGATATTCAACTTGTCAAAAACGATAGCCGTGTTTTTTTTATTAGCGCCCGATAGATGTATCTGGAGCACCCAATTTTCAATGTCAAAACTTATATTTAGCGCGCTATTTTTGCATGTAATTAATTTATTTAACTCTAAACTAACATTTTTTAGTCAAAATAGATAAAAAAATATCTTGCTCTACATATTTATCGAGAGCCGCTATCGGGAACGCTATCTATTTTAAAGGGATGTTTTAATTTTCCTTTGTTTTGTACAACCCTTAAACCAAAGCAAACCATTCTCTTTACAAATTTTGACGTAATGTCAATTTTTTGTTTTGTTTTATGATTTCAAGAAAAACATACGAAATTGTTTTTTTAGTAAAACGTGCATATAATATAATTTGCGTAATTTGTCTTTTTATTAATCTTATGATGAATCAAGGCTAGCTTTTTATAGAGAAATTTATAATTTTATTAATATTAATTTCAAATATTTCGAACCGAAGTGAAGTTTCTAACAAAAAATAACAAAAAAACAAAATTAAGTATGTGTTAGTACCACTCAATTACCATGTTTCCATGACCGAGTTAACCTAGGTTAACTCAGGTTTATGTACATGGAAACACAGATTAAGGTTGACTTTCGTTAAATCTGCGTTTTAACTCAACGAAACTAGTACGGTTGGGTTAGGTTCTATCTGTCGACGTTTTTCTACGTGGATTTTAAAATGACACTCATTCTAAACTATTAAAATACAGATTTAGAATAAAAAGATTTTAAAATTAACCTTGAAGTATCGAAATAAATGTTAACATAGCTGTCAACTTAACTCGGTTTCATGGAAACGGCACGAGTTAACACCAACAAATTTTCAACTCAACGGAACCTAAACCTGTTTTAACTCGGAACATGGAAACATGGTAAATATTAAATTCTTATTAGAATAAATTGAGTGTGATTTATTACACTGTAAAATTATTCTCCGACTGAAGTATATTTAATTATTAAAATTTATTCAAAAATACAAAATATTACTGAAATACAATGTTATTAAAACAGATAAGCAATTATTTGCCTCGACTGATAAAATACACAAAATTTACGGTGAAAAATTGCTATTATCAAGGTTACATTTTCTCCGCTAGGGAAAACTTTATACCGGAAAATGTTCTTTAGAGATAGGCCAATTCAACCTATGTAGTGGTATCTTGCCCTAATCTCTGAAAGTGGCTTGTTATTGCCCAGATTGATAAAACACTCAAAATTTACGGTGGTAAATTGCTATTAACAAGGTTACATTTTCACCGCTAGGGGAAACCTTATACTGGAAAATGTTCTTTAGACATAGACCTATTTAACCTATATAGTGGTATCTTGCCCTAATCTATGGAAGTTACTTCTTATTGGCCGAGATTGTTAAAATACTCAATATTTTGAGTGAAAATTTTCAATAAACATATTTGATATTTTTTTTGTTAAAGCTTTAATTTTAATTATTTGGTAAGTTTTTTTTAAGTTATTTAAATATTTCTTTAATATCTTTTGTATTTATTATCCTATTTATATTTCATTATCTAAATTATGAATTTATTTAATATATATAATAATAATTTTTAATAAAATATTAATAACTAATTTGTATTTACAAAATATTAACAGTGCAAATCACCCACACTAAAACAATTCAATATGGCGGCTATTTGAATCCAATAAGCATTATATTTCCGTTGTGATTTCCAATTGGAACCGTATACGTGTACGTTTTATTTTTTGTTAGAAACTTCACGGGTTCTATTTCGACCTGTTGATTATCATCAGTGGAAAAATGTGTATAAAAGCGACACCAGTGAGTAATAGCTGCAGTTTCAGTAGAAAGTTCCCTTCGGGGCCGGATAGTGCTCGAATAATAAAACATGGCTGATCATTTTTGACGTGAATACGTCTTTAAATTTGCTTTCATATAGGGAGGCAATTCAAAAAACTGATGATAACAAAATTGGGGGATATAGTTTGATGCTGCAGTTATATACCTACATCTAAAATTTAATTACACCGCTCGATAGCTAAAGGATCAAAGAATGCGTTACGTTGAGTAGAGACTGTGACGAATCGCTTGCGGTGCAGGGGGAAGCATCGCAAGTTTAATTTTCGCCGTTTGTATTGAACTCTGTAGTTTCTTAACCGATTATGATGGGATTGGGTATGTTGAATGGAAATGGGATTCTTAAATGTTGTTTGGAAGAAATTCTGGAATATGGTCACCTGGGACGGAACTCAGTAATTTGTTAACCGATTATGATGGGATTGTATATGTTGGAAGAAAATGGGATTCTTAAATGATTTTTGGAAGAAGTTTTGGAATATGGCCACCTGGGGCCGGAACTCGACCATTTCTTAACCGATTATGTTATTATTGTGTTTGTTGGATGGAAATGGGATTTCTAAATGATTTTTAGAAGAAGTTCTGAAATATGGTCGCCTGAGGCGGAACTCGATAATTTCTTAACCGATTATGATGGGATTGGATATGTTGGATGACAATGGGATGCTTAAATGATTTTTGGACGATGTTCCGGAATATGGCCTGCTAGGGTGGAACTCGGTAATTTGTTAATCGATTATGAACGGATTGGATATGTTGATCGGGAATGAGATTCCTTAATGATTTTTGGAATTCTGAAAAAGTGAAAGAAGTTGTGGAATATAGCCACCTGGGGCGGAATTATAAAATTATATATGCTTTAAATTATATGTATTTACGTCATATGTCCGTGCACGTGGTCTTTTTGTCCATAAAATATTACCAATTGACCAAATTCTTTCGTTAGGGCGAATTAAATGTATAATTGAGGTATTAATAAATGAATATCGAAATGAAATGTTTAGTTTGTTTATGGTTAGATTTCAAAATTAAACGTTTTTTACACACGTATAAATCAATTTTCTTAATATTTTTTTCCAAACCGCGAAACATTTTTGCACCGAGATGTTAAGGAACATAAAATTGAGGTATTAATACATGATTATCAAGATTGGTATTGAAATGACATGGAAAATAGAAAATATTTCAAAAATATTTAAAATTCGATTCCGATCGATTGAAAAATTACGTCAAATGATAAGATTTTTGTATGAAATTTTGGGTTATTGTGGGTAATAGCCAGATACTATTTTATACGACCACCAATATTTTAGAGATCAGTTGTTTATTTGTGATGCGAAACCTATAAAATTTTGGTGATTGTTGCTGCGTTTTTCTAAAAAACAATGGGGTTGAGTTCGCGATGGGTTTTTTTCAAATTTGTCCAATTTAAAATTAAAAATTTAATTGTTTTTACATTAAATAATATAGATTAATAGTAATTTATGTATAAACCAAAAAATCCCATAAAAGTTTTATAGTTGTCTTGTAATATCGTTGTTCTGAATAGTTCTGTATAATAACGGAGCAGAACATCGATATTACAAGAAAACTATACAACTTTTAAGGGTTTTTGGTTTATACATAAATTACTATTAAATATATATTATTTAATGTAAAAACAATTAAATTTTTAATTTTAAATTGGACAAATTTGAAAAAACCCATCGCGAACTCAACCCGATTGTTTTTCAGAAAAACGCAGCTAGTAACACTAATCGTAATGGTACAATGGTGGGTAATGGTATTCTGGGTAATAGGTTACCAAGACGTTGGAAGTTTGTACAAAAATATTGAAAATATACTTTGAACTAACATTGAAAGTATAATCACCATGCCTTAGCGAATTTTTATAATTTGCTACGCAATTGTCAACCCCTTCGTAACCTCAAATGTTATTGTATTTAACAATATAAAAAATTCAATGTTTCATTAGTTCGAAACCAAACTTCAAATGGCTTGGTAACCTCACATTGCTGTAAAAACACTATCTGGCTATTACCCAGAATAATTTTACCGAACAAGTGGTGCAGTGGTTAAAGCTTCGGCACTTGGACCGGGAGGTACTAGATTTGAATCCCACCAGAGGCTGTGGATGCACAGCGAATTTTCGTTATAGATTACGATCGGTGATGTTAATAAACACAACTAAGACCCTCTGTTCTGAGTGACATAGAGTCTCTGGTTGACATAGAGCTTGCAATGTGCAGCTGGTATACTGTAATTGTGTGAATGGGGTGGTGTGTGCGTGAATGATACCAATTGTCTTTCTGATGATTACATTTTTATGTATTTTGATTAATTTATTATAATTAAACATTTAATAATAGAAGAGCCACGACTAATATTTAATTTTAAGTTTTTTAAACAACTTGCACAATTCAATCTAATTTTTAGGTTAGGTTCCATAAATTCAATAATTTTATCATATATAAAAATCAGATTTTGGTAATATTTTTTGGTCGAAAAATCGCACACACTATATTTTAAGCGATATCTAAAATATAACGAAGTTTCGTTGGGTTTCTTAAGTAAAAATTAAATTTTGCTGGGTAATTTCTTGCATTCTTATTTTTTTATTAAGTTGAGTTTTTTTCTTGACTGGCTCCCACTTAAGGCATTGTGATTATACCTCAATGTAAATTGAAAGTATTTTCAATATTTTTGTAGTTTTGGTCACTGCAGTTTGATGAGACGACCGAATTTTTCAATATAAAGAATTCAAGGTTTCATTAGTTCGAAACCAAACTTCCAACGTCTTGGTAACATCACCTTGAGATAAGTTTTTGTGTTTACGCCGCAATGATCATACAATTTAATTTTATTTTACTGTCGCTAGATGACAAATCAATTAAAAATAAATGTGCCCAAGATTAGTGGTCATTAATTTATCTATATATTCAATATTTAATAGCAGAAATAATGAAAAATAAGAAATTAATTAATGAATATTATACATACGGAAAATATAAGTAAAGCATAGTAACATAGAAAACTCGCGTTCTCAAATTTATTGAAACGACAAACCAGTTTGGATACATTATTTGGGCATTTAAATATCGATACCAAACTGAAATTTGTTTACTGAGTACCATAAAGTCTTAAGAACATTTGGCTAAAAGTACATACAACCAAATAGAGGTACCGCACAAACTCTTTTAACCAAAAGCTAGCAGCACTGTGGACTGTTTGAATAAGACTGAGCCTTTCCGATGTTGTGTCTAGTACTTAACTATACAATTTCGTTTTGAAAGCTATAATAATTATTGAGATGTATCGAAAAATGTTAAAACTGACCAAAATTCCAGACCCATCATAAACTTCAAATGTTCACACGGTTACAATACTTTAATTACTTCGTAAATGTAAAACAAGTTAAAAACAATGTACTTATTTATTTGGCCCAGCAATCCAAATGATATTGTTTTACATAGGGGCCGAAAACCCCATCGGATTAATTACAATACGTATATGAAGTTATCCCACGATTCCATCCCAGCAAATAAAAATAAAACCATCAGGCAACACTAATTAATAAAACCCAGCCCAGAATTTGTTTAAATTAATTCAAAATAAACAGGAATTTGTGGTTAGCCCAGCCCAAAACTTATTAGAAATCACGTTAAGTACAAAACTTAAATTCGTTCCTTTTAATTTTTGCAAATTTTAGCCATGCAACCGTTATGTCTAAAGAATTTGCATTTAAACGAACTAAAATTACATTTGACACGTTAAGATACTATCTTATCGGATTAAGGCCATGTAGTTTTAAAATGGTCATACTTTTAGGAAAAATAGAAAAAATCGCTCTGTGACAACTGTGCGAAATTAGGCCCTGGGCTAAATATATCGATACTACTCGTAATTGCACTAAAAATACATTAAAATTTGGCGCAGAAATATGAATTTGTCTTATTTAGAGTATGTGGTTTTGAGATGGTCACATTCAAGCCTTACTTTTAGGAAAATTATAAAAAAATCTTCCCGTTGCAAATTGACACGGAACAATTTTCCTTTAATCTTCCTAAACGTAGGTACGAGTATCATCATTTAAAACTACTTTGACCCTAATTCGGCAAGTTTGTACCTTTAACGTGCCAAGTACCTTTAACTTGTCAAATGTAATTTTAGTTATATTTAATTCGCATTTAACGTAATTTCTAATAAATTTCGGGCTGGACTAACTTCACATAAGAACAAATGCGTATTCTCTGGGATAGAATCCTGGGATTACTTCTTATACGTAATTATGATTCACTTTTTAATTTTATCACTCACAAACAATTAAATTTAATTTGTGCTAAGCTTAAAGAGGCGAGATATAATATGAAAATACTGTGACCGATTCAAACCAAAAATGTCTCAAACATGAATTATCTTATAAATAACATATAAACACTTTATACATTCCAACCTCGACTTCCTCGTTGTTGTCCCCCTTACAATTGATTGTATAGTTTCATATTCCAAGCGATTAACGCTGAACAGATGTTACCGGTTTCGATCTCCATAAGAATAAATAACACTATACATTCTGATAATCAAATCATGTTATTGTCAAGCTGACCTTAAATACAAATCGGTATATAATTAAGTATGCCCTATAGCATAGCAAATAGCAAAGAATAAAAATAAGAATATCTAAGAAATGCCTTTGGAAAAAATAAACCTCATGGAATACGTTTATTGGAAATAACAATTAAATAAATTAAATTAAATCATAAAATATTACAAATAACGGCGCTGATTCAATGTAAATTGTCTATTTTCATTATCTACTATAGCAAAACAGAGGATTTACAGTAAATCTACGCAAATATTCAAATCACTTATACCTCGAACCATTTAATTAGCGCTAAACGTTCCGTTTCCTATGTAAGTGTCATAGTTAATGCTAAACTTTTAAATGGATCCATCCACGTCTATAAATTCGTGTTTGTTTCCGTAAATATTTTAGGTACAAAATATAAATAACTTCAATGGCATTCTGTAACTTGCATGCCGCTTACGAAATATTCCATATTTTATTGCAGAAACTTAAATGTGCATATTTTATATACGAGTACGTTAGCACGGAATTTTAGTGTAAAATACTTTAAATAATTAATATTCCTAATGTGTAGAGAATGTATTTAAACAATTATAAATTTGAGGTCGACAATGTAGAGAATGACATTGTCGACAATTATTGTTTCTGTTATCAATCAGTAAAATTCTGTGATTTCTTGGTTTATTTATTGTAATTATTTTCGGTTCATGGAATTTATTCCTACACCACATTTGAACAATTTGAACCCAAGTTTTTATATAGCAATGACGTACTCAAATAACGTGCCAAGAAATGTTACATGATCGTACTAAACACCTGGGTCGCTTATTTACAGATATGCAAATCACGCTAAGGTGTCCCAATATTAAAAGTATCGTTTAACCAAAGTACCGGTCGAGACACTATAGTAGGCCCGACCAATGGCCCGACCAAGGTTGTTTGGTTTATAAACATGATTTGGAACTTAATACAATTCCGTAAATACAACGGTTAACGACCGACAAGTATAAAAATATAGTTGGTTACAAATTTAATCACACCAGTAGTGCGCTTTCAGTGGACTGAAACAAATTTTAGTACACAGTGGTCTAAGAAAATTTCATACAATATTTAGAGGGTTTCATTAACGTAAGCAAAATACTCGCAAGTACTTCTAGCTATACTCATAACTACTCAATAAAAAAATGTATTTTCTTAATGCATCCATACACCTGCAAACATGCTTGACAATGCAGTGCTTGGCAAACATGCTTGATAAGTTCCCACACACTACACAATGTTGTAGTGCAAGCCTTATTTCTATTTAGCAACGTCAACGTGTTAAATTTTGAAAACAAATTTCTGTGCGGCTCTAATTATTATTTTCGCAGCTGAATCGGCAAAGAAAAAAAATTTTACAAAAATATGGAAGAAGGAAATGCTTAAAACATGACCTATAGGTTTTTCCATGAAAACCTCCTCAAGGATCTACAGTTATCTTCGCCTGGAGATTATCAAAATTTTCTGCCACGCAATATTTTCAGAGCTTTTACAAATAGTTACCCCGATGATAGTAAACCAAGATACAATTTTAATAGCAGTGATATCACCAGCTGGCACAGTGTTTTGACAACCTCAAATTCAATACGAATATACCCCTTCAACATTAAAGTATGTAAAAATTAATAGGTAGGGGAAAAAGTTCGTGGCCTTTTCCCGGTAGATGGCTTTAGAATCATACATATATCTCAGTAACAATAGATCATATCGGGCAATTCTTATGTGTGTTTGAAAGGTGACATTTTAACTTGTACTTTGGCATACAAAACATTAAAATCGGTGAAGTGAATAAAAAGTTACAACAGTTTAAACATGGAGATAAATAATGAAAAAATGCGATATATTTTACAATTTTATTACGACAAAGGTAAAAATGCGGCTCAGGCTTGTGAAAAAAAATGTGCTGTTTATGGAGAAGGTGCTTTATCAAAATCAGCAGCAAAGAAATGGTTCAAGCGCTTTTGTTCTGGAAATATGGATGTCAAAGATGTACCTCGCTCTGGTCGACCAACCACTGGGAAAAGTCGATGAAATCATGTAGAAAATTGAAGAAGACCGGCATATAAGCGAAATGCAATTGGTAAAGAACTAAATATTGATCACAAAACAGTTTTAAGCTATTTGAAAATGGCTGGATACAAAAACAAGCTTGAAGGTTGGGTACCACATGAATTAACAGTTACAAATTTAATGGACCGGATTTCTACCTGCAAAACGCTGCTGAAACGGAACGAAATCGAGCCATTTTTAAAGCAAATGATTACTGGTGATGAAAAGTGGATAAGATACGACAACGTTGTGTGAAAAAGATCTTGAACGAAACGACATGAAGCTTCCCAAACGGTATCAAAGCCAGGATTGACGCCAAGAAAGATAATGTTGTGTGTTTAGTGGAATTGGAAAGGAATCGTGCATTATGAGGTGCTGTTACTGAGCCAAACGATTGATTATAATCTTTATTGTCAGCAACTAACGCGTTTAAGGCAAGCAATTCAGTTAAAACGTCCAGAAATGATCACCAGAAAGGACATTGTGTTCCATCATGATAAGGCTAGACTACACACATCATTGATGACCCGGCAAAAACTGAGAGAGCTTGGCTGGGAAGTTTTGATGCACCCGGCTTTACATTAAATTCAAAAAAGACCTGCGAAAATGAGTTGTCTCGATTTTTCGCCTCTAAACTACAGAAGTTCTACAATGATGGGATCATAGCTCTACCAGAAAAATGGCAAAAGGTCGTCGATCAAAATGGCACATATTTGGTTTAATAAAGTTCATTTGAAATAAGAAAATTCTTTGTTTCAAGGTCACCTAAGCTTTTTCCCTAATCCTTTATAATGTAAGACTCTTTATTTTAATTCATTAATTATTAAAAAAATTTATTTCTTTAATTTTAATTTTATAAGATGTTGTCATTTTAACAACTGTAATTGGGAAAATATTCAACAGTTGAATTTGAATTTTGATCCTATCAATCATTATCCGGCATTGACGTATAAGTCACAAATGAATTTGGGGTTGAAGGTGACCTCGGAGATGTTAAATTGGGCTCATTCATTTTTACACTAATTCTGTATAAAGTGCCTAAGCCTAACGTCGAACGAGACATCATTAATTGCTTTTCATGCGAGAATTTATTGTTCCAGCTTCTATTTGGAGAGTTCTTGACCCAAGAATATCATATTGGTTGTCGCTACGATTAGCGATCACAATCACAAGCCTGCTGTAACAAGTCAATTTTTTGTTTTTCCATGGTACCTATCCTTTTCCGTTTTCGCATCGGTTCTAAATTACAGCGTCATAAATCCGTGCTGTTATGAACCTAAAAGCAAAATCGAATCGAATTTTTGTATTCGATTGATCTTATTTTGACGTTTCATCAAAATATAGTGAAAAATAATTTATATTTTAAAATATTAATAAAATAAATAAATTAATAACATTTTAGTAATTCTTTAGTAATAATTAAAAACCAAAAATTTAAAATGTAAGATATTATTATAAGAAATTTGGAATAAATAAATTCTTAATATAACTAATTTTTATGTGTCTGTCAAATTATTAAAAATTAAAATCTAACCTCAAATTCGATAATAGAAGGTTCATAATAGAGTAAGTCCGTGTCGGAGTGAATATTTCCGTTAGCGGAACAATCCGAGACGGAAAAATTTCATAATAGACCACCTGGTTTGCAATGTACTACTACGGTATCATTTCCCATTCTTACTAACAAATAAATACACGTCAACTTTACAAACCAAAATGTAAACTGTATTCCCGTGTTTCTCAACTCAAACCAAGTTCCATGGGGTAAATACAGCTACGAGTAAATACCTTGGCATGACCCTCGATGCTAAGCTAAGATGGAAAGAACACATTATGAAGAAGAAAGAAGTGTTAAACATTAAATAAAGGAAAATGTACTAGCTCATGGGAAGGAATTCTGAGCTCTCACAACAAATTGCTTCTGTACAGGCAAATGCAAAAACCAGTATGGACCTATGGTATCCAACTTTGGGGTTGTGTCAAAAAAACCAATGTACAAATGATACAATGCTTTCAAAATAAAGTGCTGCGAGGGATTGTGAATGCCCAATGATACATTAGGATAGACAACCTTTATACAGACTAGAAAATGGAATACGCCAACGATGAAATAAAGAAACAAGCACGCAAACACGTACAGCAACTATCTCGAAATGAAAATGCCGATATCTGTCGTATGTTGGACACCACCAATGGAGCGAGGAGACTCCAAAGGATGAAACCGCTGGAGTTGGGCAGTTCTAATTAGAATAAGAAATTATTGTAAAAGAAGTAACCAATAGGTTACCCATCTTAATCCGAGAAAGTAATTTAAGTTAGATAAATTACTAGATGATCTCTGAAACAGTTGTAGTGTTGAATATAAAAAAATCCCATTCTTACTGCAGAGATGGTTGAAGATGATGTAATTTTTCTGGAACGACTCACCTTTGCCTTAAACGACGCCCTAGAATATCCCACACCTGATCAATGGGATTAAGATCAAGGCTACGGGCGGACCAAACAATTCGATCAATTCCCACATCAGGGTCAGACGTTGTCATGCATTAATTCAAAGTGCTGTCCAATAAATGGGGCGCATGGAACCACATAATTTTTTATACAATTAACGATATACCGTTTGGCAGTTATGTGCCGCTGCGTAGAAACACAAGGTCCGTACGGGCATCTATAGAAATGCCCGCCCACACCATTAGTGAGTGGCCGTGATATGGGACTCTTGGAGATATGGAACATTGAGCATATCGCTCTCTGGATATCCGCCATACTCTTACACGTCCATCCAGACTGAACCTTGATTCATCAGTGAACAACACGGAATTCCAATCGTCCAGGTGACGTGGTTACCGATAAGGAAATTGTGTCAATGCAAGAAATCTCAAGGCTTTGGCTCAAAAACATGAAACGATTCTGCAAAATGTATAAACTGTAAAGGGCAACGCCCGGCCAACTATAGGCATACGAAGTTGTGGTACAATTGCAAAGATTAAGAAATAAAACACGCCAATCGATTCAAAACGCTAATCATGCAAGAGAAAGAATTCCAACTACAGCTGTAGAGCTGCCACAACCACAGACCATAACAGCAGAAATAAGATGCCAATCGCAAATAAGCCAGCAGTTAACTAATGCTTCTAAAGAAAATCCACTCGAAAAGGTATTCCGAAGTATAGAAGCCATAAATGCACGCCTAGCGAAGCAAAAACGTGAGCTAGATCCTATGTACCCGTATAAGCGAAGAAAAACAGAAACCCAAAAATGAGATAACATCATTGTTATACTAATTAAATTAATTTTAAAAAACGGTGCCAATCCCTTATTTGTTTACAACTTTTACGTAAAGTTAATCCCGTTTTATCTGTTGAGTGATTATACCTGGTATAGTTAATAAGTGTTATTGTGTTAATTTGTTATATTCGTGTGTACACATTGCATTTGACATTTATGAACAGTTCAGGGATTCGAACTGATTTGTGATTGTGAAAACCTCTGCGGCAAGTTCTTGTCTGAAATGAATTAAAACAAGTGCATGTTTGCAATCTTATCGTCCCAAGATGCAGTTTCGTGTGTTGGTTGTAGTTGCCATTTCTACATAAACTGTACATTCATCGGATCAAGTACCAAGCTCCGTAGAGTACTATAACTATCTTACGTCTTTGTAAGAATGTTATATTTATGTGTACTTGCTGTAAGTAATGGAACGTACAATTCAACTTTAATACTCTTATTGATAATAAAAAGGGTTGTCTACTATTCTGAATATCTCAAAAATTGACGTGGATATCGCATCGCGACCTAAAAACTTATTGAATCATTTTCATCGAAGCAGAACGAGATTTCATCCATTGCTTCATCACCCGGATCGTCGTCGAGGCAACTATCAAGGAAGAGGGTTATGTCTACAAGTAATATGGCTGCCGATTTATATAATGATTTTGGGAGAACTTTACCTGTCTAAAGTAAAATGGCTGACTGTTGAGATGATCTTCTGCCATTCAATGGCGATTTAACCTCAGACCTCGTGATGGAAGACCATGATGCTTTAAATGAGTTTATATAGACAATATTAATTGGGATCGATATAAAACGGGTAGTTTGGATGCTTATATTGATTAGTGTTATAAAATAATGAACTTGGCAATTTAACAATTTATTCCTTGTTCGCCTGTGGTTTTGAGGCGAGCCACGGTTTTATCGACCCCTGTCTAGCCTCAAAAATTGGAAATCTAAAATCTTGTCTTATTTGACGAACCGAACTCAAAAAGCTTTTTTAAATAATATTTTATCTAGAGATGAAATAGTTTGTCTGGTGTTCCACATGGTAGGCAACTTGAACCTCTCTTATTTATTGCTCATACGGGTAGATGATATAACTTCAAACTTCAAACTTCTAAAATCGTTTGCAAGAATCGAAATGATGGCGATCTATTTAATCTACAAGAGGAATTAAATATTCTCTGTGAACGGTGTACCTTGAATAAACTTTGTCTCAACGTTTCTAAATGTAAAGTTACGATTTTCTCTAGAAGACGTAATGAATGGTCGTGATAATAGCTTATTTTTATAGGAGATATGATCGATCGAGTTCATTCTTTTCTAGATGTAGGTGTCTTATTTTCTCGAAATTTATCGTTTAGCGTTTATCAAGACCATAGTGACAGATGTATCAACAAAGCTAACTCAATGTTAGGATTTTTAATCCGTTTCTCCAATGATCTACGAGCATATACTCTAAAAGTCCTCTTCGTTTCATTTGTTTTAGTTCGTTTGCACTTGGAATATGCCTCAATTGTCTGGAATCCGTACTATAACAATTCTTCTAGCCGTATAGAATCAATTCAGAAGCGATTTCTGTTGTTACTTAAGGCGTCTTCCTCGAGAGGTAAACACTCCTAAGTACACTGCGGTTCACTTGATTAGACGCACTTGTAATTTTACTAATAAATGTAAATTTTACTGTAATTTCTCGCGGATGGAACAATATATTTTTATTGAGAAGAGAGAGAGAGCAATTAGTACTTAGTAAAACAGTAATGAACAAAAATTTAAACATAGCAATCTAACCGCAATTTGTTTTTTCGTAATTTAGTTTATATTAAACGCATTTTATCGGTTCACTTGAATAGACGAAATTTCTCAATAGCCGATCAAGAATTAAAATGGGTAATATTTTAAATACGACAGAAAAGGCAAAAATCGTTGCCTACCACTTGGAGGGATTTTTCAACCACGCTATAGCTCGTAAAATCCAGCGTAATGAGCATGCTGTGAGAAATTATTTAAAAGACAGTGCATCATATTGACGCAACTACTCAGGAAGGTCGGCGACAGTTCTGACTCCGCAAGATCCAAGAAAAATGCATAGGCTAGCGTCCGATTCAGCCCATTAAACCAACAAAATCAGAACGGCAGCTTGGCTTAATGCCAGCAAATCAACAGTTCTTAGATCAAATTTTAATTGCTTCATTTATAAAATTAGACGTTTAAAAAAAAAACACCACTAAACGCTATACGCAAGCAACAAAGATTCCAATTCGCCAAGCAGCACATGACTTGGGATGTGCATCCGTCAACAACGAATAATAATTGGGAAAAGGTTGTTTTTCGGATGAAAAAAAATTTAACTTAGATGGACCAAATGTATACATAATTATTATGTTTACAGAAAAGTGGGAGTAATGGTATTGGGTTCAATTTCATATAAGAGCACTATTAAATTGAATTTTGTTTCCAATCAAATGACTGAAAATTCATATCAGGATCTTGCTACAATTAGTTTTTCCAGAAATTCAGGAGCTAACTGGATATTAGTGGATTTAGTGAATTTTCGAACTGGAGTATTCCCCTGATTTAAAGTTTATGAAGAGGATAAACAATATGAATCCAACGAAAAGCTGATTACAGAAATTGACGCTGCCTGGACAGAGATTTTGTTGGACTACTTAAAATCTTTACATGATTCTCTCAAGGACAGTATAGATATACGGCTTGCATCGGAAACTCATTTAACAAAAACTCCATTTATTAAAAAGCATGATAATGAAAGTCAACATGCTATTCACCAAGGAGGAAACGCGAGAGGTGAATCTAATATAATTGTTAAGAAAAAATTTAACGCTCAATGTTTGAATCAAGATTTCAATATCTCCTCTATGTACTGTCTGTCCCCCACGCTATTAGTTAAAAACGAAAACTGCAGTCACTTGGACCAAAATTTATCGTAAGTGGCGATTTTAATGCAAAGAATACCTATACTTTGCGGAACAAAATCGCGACTTAGATCTAAACTTACAACCACTAAAGGGAGAGAGTCTTTAAATGCAACTCGCGAAAAGAACTGTGATTTTTACTCTGGCGATCCAAGAACATATTGCCATACATAAAATACTAGACCTTAACTTTCTTAACCTTATTGACTTCTTTGTAACGAAGTTTTAGGGGACTAACGCCAGCATCGACCAGTGAAGGACTATTATCAAACCACTCTCGTTAGATTATTTTTATTTAATTTAAGTAATTAATTAATGATTAATGTTTTACCATCTTCTTCAAAGTTGAGAAAAATGTAGATACGGCAATGTACTTTTGCCATCGATATATTAAAACTGGTAGGCAAACCACATCGAATCTTCGATATCTACTCAATATCAGAAAAAAATTATTCTGTGTCGAGTACTGTATGCATACTACCTACATAAAATGTGCCCTAACAGCCCATCTACTCCATATGCCTCGATAAATTTAGCATTTTTTCTGTATTACTCAAGCCATATCCAGTCGACTGATTACCTATTTATTTTAGATTATATTCTTAAAACTATTTTTTAAATAAATACGACAATATTTATATTTTAAGAGCACAAAAAATTTCTATCGACTCCGGCTGGTGCTGGGTTAACCAAAACTTCTTCGACCGCACCAGCGCAAATGTGTACAAGACCAAAGCTGATGTAAACCATTAGAGAGAGGAAGGATTATTCACATTTATTAAGAAAAACTAAACTTTTGTTGTGCCCTATAGAGTTTAATACACAAGTAGTTGACTAGATAAGGTTATAAGCATTAGAATTTGAATTACAAATAAATTAAAGATCTTTGAAATAATAATAATAAGATAAATTAAAGATAATTATATCTAGTACAATCTTACATATTTATGTTAATAATGTGCATTGCTTACAAACAACAGTTTATTTTGATACTTTTTTGACTAAATTATCTAGTACAGGCAATTCGTACGCGTGTTTTGCTAATAATTGCAGTTCCACCATTTTTCTCACCGGCGGGCAAAATAACCGCACATCAACATTATCGCAACCCCCTGTTAATTTGCTTATAATGTATCCAATTATAATCACAATACAGGTGCCAAGAGGAGCATAGTACAAAAATCCCAGCCGAAATATGAACGGAACGTCAGAACTATCAAAATTATCGTTCAATTTATGAACCGTTGCATTCGAATTTCTAAAAAATAGTTAAATTTATCGAATGTTTCGTACAGTGTGTGGTTTCTATATACAAACCCTAAAAATCCAAAATTATTCCGCCATCCGCTGAATCCTAATGCATCACATCCATCAGTGTATAATGGCTTGCTTTCGTATTTTAATTTACCCTGGGATATGAAGATTTGTGCCCCAAAAGAGATAAATGCTATCGAAACAAATGATAAGGTCGCACCCCAGAATGCCCCCTAAAAATAATCGTCATAGTATACAAAAATTATATTGTAAGCCCAATATTTACGTGTTTATTGGCGCTCGGAATCGCCATTCCCAGTATGAACAATCCAAAAAGCGTCCCACTTGTTATTCCCAAAAAAGAAACAGCCACGTTAAACAAATTTCCCAAATGCTCCACAATAAAAACCAAACCGAGACTGACTACTCCGATTACAAACACCAATAGTTTCATAATATTGCTATCAGTTTTATCTGTAGCGTCTGGAAAGCTGCAGGTATACGAACGAGTAATAACAATTAATTAAAAAATAGTTGATAATTTTTTACGACTTACAATTTTTTCAGGAAATCTGTGTACAAATAACCGGCCAGACAATTTAACGTTGTTGAGATTGATGATAATCCGGCCGAAAATAAACCAGCTACAAAAACGCCAGGAAGTCCAGGTAAATATCGTGCGATGTCCATAACAAAATAAGGAAACATTTGGTCAACTTTTTCTACAAGTCCCAATATATAGGGATCACAAGTTGCATAATTGGCAAATAATACAGCACCACAATAAGCCGCCAACAAACGAACAACAAAATGCCCAATAGTGAATAGCACTAGACACTTGATTACATCTCTGTATGTCTTAAGTGATTGGAATCTTTGAACAATTTCGGGGCAAACGCCATGACCAGATACAAATATACCGATTACCATAAGCCAAAATGATTGGCGTAATGTTGGGTCAGGATCCATACTGCAAACAAATTTAATTCATATTTTGCTTCCGTTCCATATAGCGTAATTGTGTTCACATACTTAAAAAATACTATTCGGCCACTTTTATCTAACACATCATATAAATTATGAACACCACCAACAATTTGAGTACCATATATGGCCAAAAATATTAACGCACCGATCATCGAGGTAAATTGGAATGTGTCAGTCCAGATAACAGCTCGAATTCCTCCAATCATAGTATAAAATATGCACAACATACAGGTAAATGTGGTTATCACATGAGTTGGTATTCCACTGGATTGGCTAAACGCCAAAGCTGGTGCATAAATCATCAGTGGCATATAAACCATCGAGTTAAGTGTGTACATAATACTAGCTAATTTTCTCATTTTGGAATCAAAACGCCTCTCAAGGTATGAATATATGGTGAGATCTTGAAGTTCGTAGAATACTGGAAGAAATACAAAGCCCATCACCACGCCAGCTAATGTTATGTTAACAACATTCACAAAATACTGAGTCCCATATAGATAAACTTCAGCTGGAAGGGCCAATAGCGAAACAGACGATACACTTCTGTAATAACAACAAAACAGTACACAAGTTAAACCGTAAAAAATTATCAAAATATACGTACGATGCCACTAGCGATAAGGCAACCGGTATGATACTCATCGAACGACTTCCCATTAAATATTCTGCCGTATTATTCTGTTTGTGTTTTGATATAAATCCAAAGTATATACCAATACCGCCAGTAATGATAAGCAGCACACAGAACACGACATAATCGAGGACCGTGAAATGTAAATTTGTATTCGATATCGACGGCGACGGTTGAACATTCATTTTAATACTACGCGAACGACAATTAAAACACAACTAAAGAGATAGCGCAGCGCACATTGCCTTATCAGTGAAAACGATTAAAAAATTTATTTATAGGTTACCCCTTAAAAGAACTTGATTGACAGAAAAGCTAAAATCTAGTTGTTTAATACGTCTTATACGTCATCATTTGTAGTCGTTTTCCCTCAAAATCAAAATGTATACAACTCATTTATTGCAGCGCGCTTTTGCAAACTCTGATTATTGGTATACGCGTACCGCTTCTGAATTAATGGCGTTAGAATTAGAAGTCGACAAAACCACCCAATTTTGCAACCATCAACTAACCACGCATAGTACAATACAGCACACAGGAAATTTTATTCGGCCGACAAATATTTACACTCTCACACGTAAAATCGGTTGAGTCACGGTTGACCAAGAAATTGTCAAGACTATCAACCACAAGCGCCATTGCAATTCTTGTAAGGCCAATTATTAGAATCCTAAGGTCATGATCCATGATGATTGTCGGATTCGGATTGATGATTGCACGTTGCCGAAAAATAATTCTCGTTGGACTGTAGATAATATAATTAATGTATATTAAATTACTTGAAAAACACAGCTCGTATGTAGGCACACACTTTCGTCAATAGTCTGTAAATATTTGGCTATATCATCCGATAGACGTTCAAAAATACCGAGAATATTAAAGCACCAATTATGGATACAAATGTATCTGCACAAACCACAGCTCGAATACCACCAAACATAATGTATAAAATCTACATAACGCACATTAAGTATGTAAGTTTTCACGGATTTGCGAACTGATGAGTCCGCCGATAAATTTCGGTCGGTAAACCAAGCAGCGATACAGATGATACATGTTGTGCCACCTCTGTGTAGAATAATATGGAAAACAGATTCTTCCGCTTTATAGATGTTCTCTACACTGACATTACCACATTTTGCGTAGCTAATTGATTACGAAGATCTACTACATCACGGTACACCAGTAATAAATTTAAATTCCTATTTAAATTCCTGATTCGGTGATATAATTCGCCAAATCGATAGGTTCTTGTGTTGTATCATATAGATGCAAAGCAAGAGTTGAATATTTGCAGTTTGGTCGTTGCAACCTGATGAGTAGACCAACCTTTTATCACTAAGAAAGCATGCTGCCAAGAAGAGACCTAAGGAAGTTCTCATTTTTGTAAGGGTTTGTGTATCTTTACACCAGAACCTGGGGTTAAAATGGAGGGGAGTAAATTTTTCCACTTTTTGTGGTAGATATATTGTGAGTAAATGGCCTCTTTGTTTTTCTATGACTAGAGTAGTCGTAAACATTGCTGTTGTATGTATGGGTATGCCATTAAAATAATATTTTGTCCGAAAAGCCGAAAAAAATCTTAAATAAATTTTCCATTATTAGTTCTACATTTTGTTTTAAAAGAGTACATATGTTACGGCAAAAGCCTGAAATCGGTAAATGTCCGAATAAAAATTGGTAAAAATTGTGTTATCGTTTCGACAATTATGAAATGTTCCAAATTCTCGAAATGGTTCACCCTTCACGGGCTCGCGGGAGCTAATTATTCCGCTCATGACGCTTAGCCCTTTTGATAGAGAATAACAAACATTTCGTAACCATCGGACCTCTGGACAGCCGGTTCTTAATCGTATAAACGAATTTAATTTCGGACATTGACCGATATCGGATTTTTGCCGTATCATATCGACAAATATAGTTTAAATTACAATACATTCTTTTAAAATTGACGCTTCTATTACGTAGTAGCCTAAACTACAATATACTTTTCTCTTTGTGGCTTCTAGTAAAAATATTTGTATGCCTTAATTACAAGGCATTGTCCGTTCTGCTTAATAGAACTATTTCGTCACTTACATTGTCGAATTTCGATATTTATCGATTATACGAGTAGATAAATATCAAGAATTCAAAATAGTAGGTAGGAGTGAGAAATAATAATTGAAATATAGTGACTCGCGTTTAGAGGTGCAAGAGACACAGTCTCCCACATCACACAATTCAATTGCCAAAATTAAAAGTTAACAATCGTGCATCATTGAAATTGTTAATAGAAATTGAATATGTTCATACTAGTAAGATACTAGTATGATAGAGAGTTTAATCAAATTAATAAACCCATTATCGTCGCTATAACCTATAAGGATTATAAAGACCAAAGGCATAGGAAAACAGTTTTTCAACAAACGTGTCTTATTCGTACCTCGAGGCAGTATCTTTATAATAAAAGAAAATGGTAAAAGTTGCAAGGAAAAACTCTCCCAATAAATTATTAGTTGATTTGACTCTTTAGGACGAAGCCACCTCACTCAAATTCAATTAATACACAAGAAATATCAAGAAGTAAACTTTATACCTTTAATAAATTAATTCCCGCACTTGGTGAAGGAAACATTAAGAAAATTGAAGAATAATGTCGATCAGTTATCATTGAAAATATGTTCCAGTTTCTTCAACTTTATAGCTTAGATGAAGTTTGTGAACTGAAAAACGGTTTAGGTGAATTGAGGTTTCCGAATTTAATACAATTTGTTGAAAGTCTTTTCAGTTTATTTCATAACATTGCTGCTGCTGAAAGATTTTTCTCTGACTTATTAAACAATATAAAAACTAAAAATTGAAATTATTGAAAAACAGGCACTATAAATTCGTTAATAATAAGCAAGCAGTTGTTTGCTAACAACTGAATTATATAAAAACATCTAGGGTATTTTTGCTTCCTAGCGACCTTAGAGTTTAACTTATTAGTTGGGGCACCTAGAAGCACTTAATAAGCATATATGTGGTACGGAAAATTATTCCAGCGCGGATAAGTTTATGTAAGAAATAAGTACACAGAACCTCTAAATCACAGGTTTAAACAAGTTGTAAATTCAGTGAAAACGTCTAAGGAAGCTAGGTAACAAATGTAAGCTACGTTTTATGAACAAGTTCACGGTAGCCAACGCGAGGAAGCAGTTAGCACTCGTCATAGTTGCACTCCCGTTGCAGCAGATCCGGCAAATAAGCGATTATCCCTTTGCGTGCAGTACTTACACCACAAATAAAGTTATTGACATATTAAATTTGTTTTCATCGAATTGGATGTCGGTCAGCTATGGTATCGGAATTTAGCTCACGAAAATCAATAACTAGCCTATATTTTCCCCCGGCGCCTCTTTTTTCGGGATAATCCATACTGGAAAATTGTATCGATATTTGGCCTAATGATGCCATCCACGAGTAACTATCCAATTTGATAGTCTATTTCTTCCTTAAAACATATAGGATATTATTATGTTCGGGAGCAGGTTGGATTCGAGCTAAATTTTTCCTTTTACGGATGTTACAATAGTTAACTCCTCAACTGGGTCCAATAACAGGTTAAGAAATTATTTATATATAATGTTTGCATTTGCTCCGAATTAAGATGGGTAACCTGCGCGTTTGAGATTGAATTTAAATTTTAGATTAATTATCATAAACTCTTCATGGGTGAGTATCGCAGCACCAAGCTGTTTTCAACTATCGTTCCTAGTAATATATCATCATTTAAGATTAGATGATACTTGACTTTGATACTACCTGCTACGGAGTTTGCTACAAAAGGGTTAGCGTTTGGGATGTTAGGTAGAATTATACACATACATATCCAGGTTGAATATAGTTTTTGTTAGATCCAGTATCTGTTAGGAATTTAAAGATTATTTTGGTACTCAAGAGTATCAAGATCTTTTTTTGTGACTTTTTAATGTTTGGTTACTTAGAAGCCGAAAACTGAAATAAGTGTTATTGTGAAATGGCTGAATATTAGAATATGATTGTTTAACTGAGATTTTAAAAGTCGATAATTGTCGATAATTTTAAGTTACTGAATAGTTGAAGTGAAACCACAGAATATAATATTATCCAGAAGCGCCATTGAATAGACCAAGAAAAAGTTACCTATCGACCATTTTCCTACCTTTTTTAGAAAATATAACGAATTTTTCCTTCTATTGGGTACCCTGCAAACAATTTTTCCTACCTTTCCGCGAAGCAAGGTCAAAAAAATGAGTCGATATTTTTCCATACCAAAATAGCGTTATGAAGTTTTGTCTATTCTGTGGTGAAACAATTAACTAAAATTTAAATTTCAGAAAACTCATATCCAGCTTTATATGAAACTAATATAAAATCTAATTTTAAGTTTTATTACTAAAGGTACAGGGTGTCAGTAATAGAAGGATAAGGAATATTAATTGCTGATTATGTGTATTAGAATTGTGTTATTATTGTGTTATTTACTATCTGCTTTAACTAGGTGTCTGCAATCGGCCCGATTCAATCAATCAATTTTGTTTAGGAAGGTGAAAAGTATATTTTAGAATTAAATTTCAAGAAATTTCCAGATGCATGTAACATAATATTTTTTTGTTTCTTAGGTTGCTGATTTAAAGAAGCAGTTGTTGAAGAGCAATACCATTGTTAACCATTAAACCTATTAAACCTTTATCTTCCTCTAGTATATTAGAATTGTGTGGTCTTGTGCCGTACGATCACTAGCTGTCTACAGCCGGATCGTTTCGTTCTAAAAAAAGCTTACCTTTCCTATCCTTCTTATTGTTATGTGTAAAAACGCTGTAGGAATAGGCCCGGCGTTATCCAGAACACTTGTCCAGTACTTGGTCCTACAGTCCAATCAATCAAGAGTATTAAGATCCTTGTTGTCTGCGTAATATAGAGTTAAGCACTTAGAAATCTTTTAATAATGGCGTGTTGTTTGATTCCAATGCGGGATCAGCGTGTCGCAATTTTGTTTCTTATTACGCATGGGATACCGTAAGTTTGAGAGTTCATTTTAGGTGTCATATTCGTAGTATCCTATATAAACTTTCTCCAGAAGCTAATATCACCTGCACACGAATTCTGGTTGAATGATAAATGGTAATGGAAAATGATATGGTTTTATTTGTCGACCAATCATTTATCAATACCATAAAATTTTCGATCTCCGTTCAACAAGTGGGTTTTAACATAAGAAAAATTTAATAAATTGCGTTTTTTGGTTCATTGGGCTATATTTTGGCAGAAATTATTTTTCTTGGTGATCGATGGTCTCGATGATCAAGCAGAAACACATAAAATATATAATATAATATATATCTAATATGTTTCATATAGGTATAATTAATTAAATGATAATAACAAAAAATTATGTATTTTCAAAAATATTTTTATTAAAAAATGTTTTCTTTCGAATTTTACAATAAAACTTAATTGATTTTTATATTATTAAGAATATGTTGAACATTTTCATTTTTGCAGTGGTGCGTAAGAACCAAAAAAATCCTTGTGGTGTTTTTGACATTGTTTATGGTATTATTTTTCTCAGTCATTTAACCAGAATCGCTTTTTTGGGTTTGTATACCAATACGATTTTTTCAACTAATAAAAGCCATACGGTTAATTTGCCAGTGAACCGGAATTTGGGTGCTGTTACATTTTAAGATATCTGGGATTTTGTCCAGGTCAGAAACATAAATATGTGACAAATACAACAGGTCAGACCAACATGGGGAAATTAAACGGCTGGTCTAGTGCCCTGGAAAGTGCGTTAAGCACCATAATTCCAAGTAGAGGAGTTTGAAATGAAATAACTGAAATATTTTAACTATAATTATTAATTTAGAAATATTGTATTAATTTTAAAAACTTAATAAATTTACTTTAGTTTTTATATGGAAATCGGAGTTTCATAGGTTGCACTACTAACATAACACATTTACACCCTAGGACCAACAAACAAAGAAAAAAATATTTTCAAATTAATTTAGCGTACAACCTGACATCTTTAAATTTTCAAATAGTTATTTCAAATTGATCAATAAAAATATGTTGTGAGATGTTTCTCTGCAATTTTACTAAGGAAAGTGTGACCAATTTCCCTTATAGTATTTACAGTTATTATACAAGTTTCCTTCATGTGGCGGTGCCCCTACAGTGCGAAAACAAAATATTGAAACACGTGCGATTATTCGCGCCATAAAATCAGACATAGAATTAATACGATTTCGACAATAATGTTGCTAACACTATACGAGTATTTAAGAGATATAATAATAGAAAATAACATAAACTTGTAGATTAACTTATACCAAAAAGGTTTAATAATTTTTTTTTTCACACTTACGAACATCAGCGTTGCCCATGTGAGAAAATGAAGAGAACATTAAAACATTTTACTACATGGCAACTTCCACTAGGTAAAATATTTTAGCAGAGGCTATATTTGGAGCGCATCCAATCATGTCTTTTGATATTTGTTTATCAAAAAAGTTCTCGCATAGGTATTCATTTTTTTGTTTTGCCTGTAATTTTAAATTTAAGTTCACTTACCATTTATAATTACATTTTTTTTTTGTTTAACCAATTTTATTAAAAAAATTGAATTTCTATCGCAATTCATAATCACATTGTGAAATAAAAATTTGTTGCATGAATTTTTCAATTCAAATAAACTCCAAAATAATTAATTAAAAAAAAGTACTGACATTAAAATAATTTACATACATATATGATTATCTCGTGCACTATACACATATTTAAATGATAGTACTAAACTCCACCGCTCGATGTCACTAAAGTGACATATGTCATACATCGTGTCATTTGCGACGACTAAACAGCAAGAAACCACAAAACTTTTATTTTTTATACGATTAATCGTATTTTATTAAACGTTATTTATTTAAAAGCTATAATATGTATGTTATATTATCGTAAAGAATTGTCGTAATACATTGGATTTATTAAATTATTAAAACTATAGTTATTAAGTGAACCGCAACAGAAGTAAAAATGTCATCGTCCGCAATTTACATTTTGGATGTCAAAGGGAAGGTGTGTCAATATTTGTAATTTTTGAGCCCCAAATTAACTATTATCTAATAAATTTTACCATTTTAGGTATTAATATCACGTAATTATCGTGGTGATATTGATATGGGTGTTATTGATAAGTTTATGCCGCTGCTCATGGAGAAAGAAGAGGAAGGCCTCGTAACACCGATACTCCAAACTCCAGAATGTACTTTTGCGTATATTAAAACGAATAATCTGTACATTGTATTGGTAACACGTAAGAATGCTAACATAGCGCTATGCTTTGTATTCTTACATAAAATTGTACAAGTGTTTGTCGAGTATTTTAAAGAGCTGGAAGAGGAAAGTATTCGTGATAATTTTGTTGTAATTTATGAGCTGTTGGATGAATTAACCGATTTTGGGTATCCTCAAACAACTGATAGTAAAATTCTACAAGAATATATCACTCAGGAAGGTCATAAATTAGAAATTCAGCCGCGTATCCCGTTGGCTGTTACGAACGCAGTATCATGGCGTTCTGAAGGTATAAAGTATCGCAAAAATGAAGTATTTCTCGATGTTATTGAAAGTGTTAATTTGTTGGCCAACGCAAATGGTAATGTCTTGCGTAGCGAAATAGTTGGCGCAATTAAGATGCGAGTTTATCTCTCGGGTATGCCTGAACTACGACTTGGTCTCAACGATAAAGTATTATTTGAGTCGACTGGACGCGGTAAATCTAAATCCGTCGAGCTGGAGGATGTGAAATTCCACCAATGTGTTCGTTTGTCACGTTTCGAAAACGATCGTACCATTTCATTTATTCCGCCCGATGGTGAATTTGAACTTATGTCGTATCGTTTGAATACACATGTTAAACCATTGATATGGATCGAATCGGTAATTGAGCGACACGCTCATAGCCGCGTCGAATACATGATCAAAGCTAAATCACAATTTAAACGGCGTTCGACAGCAAATAATGTGGAAATAATAATACCGGTACCTCAGGATGCCGACTCGCCTAAATTTAAAACTACGGTGGGCAGTGTTAAATATGCACCGGAGCAGAATGCGATTACTTGGACCATTAAATCATTTCCTGTAAGTTTTATTAGTGTGTAGATGTGCATTTTATTTGATAATGCTATAAATTTTAGGGCGGCAAAGAATATTTGATGCGCGCTCATTTCGGCTTACCAAGTGTTGAGTGTGAAGATAGTGAGGGCAAACCACCGATCCAGGTTAAATTTGAAATCCCCTATTTTACGACGTCTGGAATACAAGTGCGCTATTTAAAAATTATCGAAAAGAGTGGTTATCAAGCGCTGCCATGGGTACGGTATATAACACAGAACGGTGATTACCAATTGCGGACTAATTGAACACGGTTTTAATATAAGAATATCATTCCCCTACCTACCTTAAATATTGTAATTAAACAACACTATTAAAAATTACAAAATATTAACAATTTTAAATGTTAGTTTATATAAATACATATGTGTTTTAATTGGTCGTGCAACAATCATGGAAATTCCGATATCAAGCATTTCACTAAGCAACGATATATTCATTGTGTAACTAATAATCGAGGGACTGTTATACTATTACAACGGATTACGGACACAGAATATACTATATATTCTGTGCTTCCGAAGAATATACTATATATTCTGTGGATCCGAATTTCAATAAGCAAATAGCATTTTTAAAGTAACAAATTCGGGTTCTGCCATCGTATCCTTTGAGTTGTAAGCCACATGGAACACATCGCGATAATTTACTCCAATTTTAAACGAACACAACAAATTTACAGCTAAACCAACTTAAAAATAAAAAAGGTCATAAACCTACATTTATAACTGCATAAGCGAACAACCAACATTCAAGTGACATCCAGTTCAAGTGGTCGACCAATGTCGTATTTCCCAATAGGCGAAATCGCAACATTATCCATCTAAGCCTATATCTAATAAAGAATTTTACAAGGTCTATAAAAATGACATTACCTACATCATCATTACTTAAAAAAATCGTATTCGAGTTATTTAAGAATAACAAATGATACATTGGAATGGAAGTAGGACATTTTTTTGTAATAATGTTTTAAGTAATGACACTATTACTGAACCGATCGTGGAAAGGCCGCTAATAGGCCGATCTTTTTTTATCTAAAAAAGTTCATAGTTTGTGCTTCTTCTCTGAGGCAAGTATGCCATAATTTCTAGCCTGCACTCTATTGTTTTTAACTGAATTTTCTGTCCTGCAGATTTACGTGTCTCAATGAGTTCCTCCCTCATTCTTCTAAGGAAAATAGTTCGCTGGTGTGACTCCAAGATTGTAATGTACCGCTGATCGTCCAGCCACCAGAGATAAATTTTCTTACCTAGGATAAATGTACTGTATCCAGTTGTTGTTTGGAATTTCAATCTTTTAAAAATAAATTTCCAGTTTCCACTGATGATATCTTTCTTTCGAATAATCGTGTGAGTTGCTCCTCTATCTTTAGTAATAATACAACTTTTCCCTACATCGTTACCCTTTATTGTTATACGCTGTTGCCATTTCATACTAACCAGGAAATAGGGAAAGAGGTTATAGGGCAATCAGTTATAGAAGCCCAGTTAAGCTGAGTCGTTGGGTTGCTGAGTTTAACGACCCTTTATTTTGTTCTCTTTATTTATCTTCTCATTCTTTTGCTGCATTGGAACTGGTCATCTAACAACTCTCGTCTATTTATCGAGCAGTCCTGCGAGTTGTAATCCACATTGTCACATTTGCAATAATTATTCTTTATGAAATTTGAATTTATTCTTTGAAATCTTTTAGATCTATCTTCTAATATTCACATCCCACCTCTGTCACCAATTGGTACGAATTTGTTTTATCAAATTAGGTTTGTATCATTGGATTGTGACTACAACTTTACTTCAAACATTTTAATGATTCCTAAACTACTCAATATTCTATACAATGTACACGCCTAGTGATTTTTCTAAAATTCTTCAGCAGAAAATTGTCCCAGAATACTCAGAGATTTATCTAACACAGGCAAACTCAATAAAGTGAATCCACTGGATCTAACGAAGCATGGAGTTTTGGATTATTTGTCTAGAATCGATTTTAATAGAGTTACCGGATATGAAGCCGTCCAACCGATCCTTAAGCTGTGGGCTGTATGTTTAGCAATTAGCAATACCATCAACCCTATGACACAGAATATACTATACATGTACGAGTATATATATATATATATATATATATATATATATATATATATATATATATATATATATATATATATATATATATATATATATATATATATATAAATATATATATATATATATATATATATATATATATATATATATATATATATATATATATATATATATATATATATATATATATATATATATATATATATATATATATATATATATATATATATATATATATATATATATATATATATATATATATATATATATATATATCATTACATTCTCACACATTTCACGCGGTATTTCATTAATTTCATCACGAATATTTTGTTTGAGTTGCTCAAGCGTTTCTGGTTTGTTTGCATAAGCCTTGCTTTATAGATATCCCCACAAAAAGAAGTCCGGAGCAGTCAAATCAGGCGACCGTGGAGGCCAATCAACATCACCATTTTTTGAAATAACTTGTTGTGGAAAGAGTTCTCGCAGTAATTCCATTGTAATCCTGGCTGTATGCGATGTGGCACCGTCTTGTTGATACCACCAGACTGTCACTTTTAATGGATGTAAAGGTGACTGATGAATAATGTGAGGGTTTTCCATTGCCCAGAACCGACTATTCTGTTTATTCACATATCCATTTAAATGAAAATGTGCCTCGTTACTCATTATGATTTTTTCATGAAAATCGGGGTTGTCATGGGCGAGCTGTAACATCCTATTGGCATATGTACGGCGGCGTAAATGGTATTGTGGAAGAATTTGCCACGTGTCTACTTCACGACTGTCAATACTAATATTCGCCTAAATGGCTGCAAAACAAAGTAGTATACCTTACCGGCGGACACCCTGTATATATATATATATATATATATATATATATATATATATATATATATATATATATATATATATATATATATATATATATATATATATATATATATTCTGTGCCTATAACTTTAAACGCAAACCCCGAAATATTTCTGTTATTGTTGCAGTGCCTGTGAACGATATGCTGTGCCACGCCAAAAATCCAGATAATGGATTATCATCGAGATGGCAATAGTGCGATGTCTCCACAGGTTTTAAAGCAAATTTATCTGCACGGTTAATGTACCGTCTTAGAAAGATATACATATTTAGACATAATGACTTTTGTGGTGCATTCCCAATAGAATTATGATATGACTTGAACTCATTATTTTCGCCTTACAGAAAAGTTCGAACAATATTTGTTTGACGTATGGGAAAATTTTACCTTAGTGAAAAACATTTTACGTTGATGTCAATTATTTTTTATGATTAAAAACGGAGCGATATTCAAATAATACGAAATTTTCTCAATCATCGAGAATTTCGCTAAACAAGGTGAACCGTTTACGAACCTTAAACGACGACTACACTTCATACAAGAGTTCGCAAACGAATCTATTTTGCAGCTCAAAAACGAACCGTTTACGGTGTTCCTATCCCAAGATAATTAGACTTTTTAGCGAAGTATTCGTTCGCATAATGTTGACTTTTAATGATACGCAAACGTATGCTGTATAAGATAGCAGAAAATTTCCAGCAGAAAAAATGTATTTTTGCCATTCACCGCTAGAGGCATCACTATCACAAAAAAGAAATTTTTCTGCTAATATTTTTAAAACAAGCAGAAATTTTTTGAAATTTTCAATATTCATAATTCTCAGCAGAAAGTTTTGTGAAAAATCAAATAATTTATGAAAAAGAAGCGAAAACATATGTTTTAAGGTTTTGCGTATGTATAAGGACTCCTAAATATACTAAAATTACCATAATCATCATAAAGCAAATAGAGAAACACAAAAAACGAATCGCCTGCCTTTATACCACTCCATAAAATTTTAGTTATTATATGTATATGAAATGTTTTCAGTTTTTAACAAAAGTGTTAGAAAAACCCCCCTGTAACTACCCTGGGCTTATGTTTTTATTGTAGCTGAGATCATAATCTATATACATGAGTAACATAAGATTCATAACTGGCGTCAGTAGCCTTCCATAAATTTTAGAAGTCATTTTAATGTGAAGTATTTTCAGTTTTTTAACAAAAGTGTTAGAAAAACCCCCCTGTAACTACCCTGTAACTACCCTGGGCTTATGTTTTTATTGTAGCTGAGATCATAATCTATATACATGAGTAACATAAGATTCATAACTGGCGTCAGTAGCGTTCCATAAAATTTAGAAGTCATTAAAATGTGAAGTATTTTCAGTTTTTTAACAAAAGTGTTAGAAAAACCCCCCTGTAACTACCCTGGGCTTATGTTTTTATTGTAGCTGAGATCATAATCTATATACATGAGTAACATAAGATTACGCCAGTTATGATTCTTATGTTACTCATGTATATAGATTATGATCTCAGCTACCATAAAAACATAAGCCCAGGGTAGTTACAGGGGGGTTTTTCTAACACTTTTGTTGAAAAACTGAAAACATTTCACATTAAAATGACTTCAAAAATTTATGGAACGCTACTGACGCCAGTTAAGAATCTTATGTTGCTCATGTATATAGATTATGATCTCAGCTACCATAAAAACATAAACCCAGGGTAGTTACAGAGGGGGTTTTCTAACACTTTTGTTGAAAATCTGAAAACATTTCACATTAAAATGACTTCAAAAATTAATGGAGTGCTATCAACGTAGGCGATTTTTTTTGTGTTGCCCTGTATTTGTATTATGATGATTATAATAATTTTAATATATATTAAGAGTCCTTATACAACCGCAAATCGTTCTTTAAAGAAAATTTACTTTTTTCGTTTCAAAACGTTTAAACATATATTTTCTCTTCGTTTTCATTAATTATTTGACTTTTCATCAAACTTTCTGCTCAGAATTATTGATTTGCTTAAAAATTTCAAAAATTTTCTGCTGGTTTCAAAAAATATCAGCTGAAAAATTTCCTTTTTGTGATAGTGCTGCCTCTAGCGGTGAATAGAAAACCCCATTTTTTCTGCTGGAAATTTTCTGCTATCTTATACAGCATAATTTTCTGCTGGTATCAAAAAATATCAGCTGAAAAATTTCCTTTTTGTGATAGTGCTGCCTCTAGCGGTGAATAGCAAAAACTCATTTTTCTGCTGGAAATTTTCTGCTATCTTATACAGCATCGCAAACGTAACACTTTTGCGAATCACTAACAGAACACTTTTACATATGATTTCAGTCATTTCATCGAAGTTTAAAAGAATGTTGGAAATAGAAACGCAAAATTAAATTTATAAATTACCGACCAAATGCCACAGTGGTTAAAGCTTTGGCGTTTGGATCGGGAGGTACCGGGTTCGAATCCCGATAGGGGCAGGTTGCAAAAGGAAATTTTTATCAACAGATTGTAATCTGTGATTAAAAGGAACACAACTACGACCCCCTATCGGCGTGCACAACTCATGGGCCGACCCATCTTCCATGTCCAGTACTATAGGCTGGCATGGAGCTATGCAATGCGCAGATGGTAACTTAAATCGGTCCTATAGCCAGCCGTACGTCTTCGATTTGGCAGGGATGCGTAAAGTAAGACGGGAAAATCAACCGCGAAAGAGCAGGGAGTGCTTCGGCCCCAGAAAAGATTGCATGGATTAAAATAAAATAAAAATAATAAATAATAAATTTATAAATTATATTATTTTATTTTCATAATTATTATTATTCATACAATAAAATAAAATTCCACAAATCTGGTGATGTTTCGATATTGACTATTCGGCTTGGATTATAGTTTATTTTCGGCACATATTTTATTAAATTTTCTATTTATTTTATAATTTGGTCGCTTTTATCAACGATAGAAATATAAACTAAATTCCATAAAATATAAAATACTTAATATAAAATACTTAAAATACTTAACTAAATTAACTTAAAAATTAGTAACATAAATACACAATAAGGAGTCTTCGCTCGAGTCACGAACAATAACAACATGATTTAGTTTATGGAACCTTTGTTTCGTTAATACATAGTTCGAATATGTACCGTATTTTGCGCATTCGATTTTTTGTTTAGAGGGTTGGACTACTAATAATACCCTTAACCTTATGTATTTGAGATTTAATGGAATTGGTACATATTTAAATTATTAATTTTTGGAAAAACTGGTAGCTATTAGAAATTGTAATGTCAATAGATTTTTTATTTGTAACTTCAAAAACCGTCAATGGAAATTTCAAAAATAAATTAATTAACTAACTTAAAAAACAATCAAATGTGAAAGAAAACCAATTTCAGATTCTATCTCAACACAATATTTTTAGCTTGGCAATTTATCTGTATGATTTTGGAGGCCGTGTTTAAGCATAGCTTAGCCCGGGAGCAGCATTGCTAGTTTAAAATCCTCAGGTACTTGCAAAGATTGAAATGTATTTTTAATTTACGTTGCTTTTTTCAATTTTGGTAATTTTTAATATGCATTTCAATAAAAATTTACGTCTAATCCTAGACACGCAGCTTGAGTTACGCGTGTTAGAATTTACACCGTCTTCACAACAACACTAAATTACAGAAAATTAAGCAAGCTTAAGAATCGTTGCGTTCACTGCATGATAAAATGTTAAAATACATTTCTCGACATTTTATCGTTCACTCAACACCAAAGCAAGACAGTTTATTTATTTATTTAAAGAAATCTATTCTGTGACTTACATGATTTCAGATAATTTAATTTAAAACAAAAATTATTTTACTAAATAAAAATTCAAATAAATAACTTTAAAATAAATAAAAATATAAATCAAATTTTGATTTAACTATAGTTCTTCACGGTATTTTTAAAGTTGTCCTTTGATAAATTAAAGTCAAATAGTGAAATAGGTCGTCGACGATGTTGACTGATTTAGACAACCTATTAATGGGGTTATTTTTTCCATAGGTTGTAGAATGGTGTTCAAATGCTAAAAACTGTGCATGTCACATGAATTGATATGTTATCCAAGATGTACCAAGCAAAACGTTATCACTAAAAGCCGCACCCAAGAGAAGTCGTCTATTTTCAAGCGTGGATATTTTGTGATCCGTGCATCTTGTTGAGTACGGAGGTAACCGATTTACATTTTCATGGAATGGTAAATTGTTGTCATAATCCCAGTCACTTTTCTTTCACAAGAAAATCAGAAACTTCTTTTGAATGCTTTCAATTAATGCTTTTAATGTGCACAGCATAGTATGGATTCCAGATTGATACAGCGTATTCCAGTTGAAATAGAACGTAAGAGTGAACCTGGCGTTTTTGACAAACGTAACATCTACATCTTTAATCTCATTAACTCTTTGCAATACTTCGTTGTTGACTTTGTTTGATGTAATTAACGGATTTATTTTACGATGGAAAGACATGATTTTGCGTTTCTTAATATTTAAGTAAAGCTAGTTTCGATCACACCACTCACTTAATCTATCGATGACTTCTTGACGTTTCTTCCTCTCTAGCATTCCATTAACAGTTCGAAAAATGTTCACGTCATCAGCAAATATGAGCATTTGAGTTTTTGATTATCTCGGGTATTCGGTCTATGAAAACAATAAATATCCAAGGCCCGATGTATGATCCTTGGGGAACATCAGACGTAACTTTAATAACTTCTCATGACTTCTCATTTCCCATTATTACAAATTGTCGCCGGTTTTATAGATAAGAGTCGAACTAATTTATGTAATCGAGTGAAAACCCAAATGAGAATAAACTCTGGAGTGCTCCTTGGTGGCAGATGGAATCAAATGCTTTACTGAAACCCATATACGCTACATCAACTTGATGATGTTTTTCTATCTCATTAATTATTTTACTGGTGAATTCAAACAGATTAGTTGATGAGTCCGTAATTGTTTATATGAAATACAAATATTCAAAAATAACGAATTTTTGCACACTTAAGTGAGCCAAGGTCAAAAAAAGAGTCGCTATTTTTCCATACAAGAACAGCTATACATCATATCTTTAGGCTATATTCAATACACCCAATAACGCAATAACGATGCTCGTCGTATCCCGGACAACATGCATAGCGGAAATAACAACATCGAAGCAGGTTGGGAAACCACGCCAAATCAAAAAGCATTTTCATTACATATTGGAACATCTAGGCAGACTGCATCAAGTTAGACCGCCCATCATTCAGAATCCTAGTAGGTACATGACAGAACATGGCCCATTTAACGGTCACTTGGAAAAAATAGGAATATCCCATATGAGCTTTTCTTCATGAAAAGTAATTCCATCATAAATATCACTATTCGTGTTGGACAATTGTATAATACATGTGCTTTGAGTAATCTGAATCATTAAAGGACGAGGGCGCCACAAGTAAACAATATATCGATTTAAAAATCCATTATTTTACCTGAACTACTCTCATTTATGATGGAAGTAACTCCTCACTTTACGTACAAACTATCTGGGATGAATAATAGATCTAATAAGGTCTCAGTATATAAGGTCTTTCCTTTAAGTCCACCTTCATAAAAAAAACATATCAAAACCAAATCAGCACCTTTTCTCAGGTTAGGGGAAACGGGTGTTGTTTCAATCACATCGCTATATAAAAGAGTTCAAGGTGGGACTTGATGCCATAACCTACTTCATCAGTACGTGACCCACACATATAACAAACGAGTTAAGCGGCAAGCTTAACTTTTTTAACAAAACCAACTACTCGTATGTTATGAACCCTAAACAAAGGCCTCGGATTCATCACAAACACGACTGGGATTTGATTTTGGCTTTCTCAGTTAGAATTCTGTATTTCTATGTCGAGTTAGAATATTTCATGACATTAAAATCGTCGTGGGTAACTTTAATGCAAAAATCGGTAGAATTGCAGAAAATTCACAACAAAGACCGACATGTCACCGAACCGGCAGTAATGTATAATCTACTTGTAAATGAAGTAAGTTCTTTCCATATAAGAGAATTCGCAAAGTAATGTGGAGATCGAATGATGGCGGAAAACCCTATCGATCACATTAATGGCTTCCTCAAATATAAGTGCTGCCCTTCTAGGAAAATACAAAAAATCGTCCACTGGATTGTAATGCTTTAGAAGGCACTGCAAAGTTACCAATTACCTTTCATTGTCCATGTCGATCGGCAACCGCTATACAGTAGCTATAATTGGCGCGGCGCAACATACTATCGGTAAAGGAAAGCCTAGATTCCGCCAGGTTTTCGAAAATAAATAAAAGCTTCATGATAAACGGTAGGCTCGTAACACTAGAAGCACGCTAACAGAATATCTTCATGCTATGAAAGCTAAGACTAAATAGCAAGTTCCAACGGAACATGAAAAATCAAGAGAGTGTTGTCTAGCGCCAGAATCTTACTAAAAACTTCCAGCCAAGAGGTATAGCCGTCAAAGGGGAGAATGGAGAGCTATCAACGTAGCTGCTATTCTCTCAGTATGGCAAACATCCTTCAAAATCCACTACTCTTGCATCAAATTCGTAGTTCGCTGTACAAAAAGACGACCATTTAAAATGTGAAAACTATCATGACAGACCTCTATTGAACACTGCCTACGTAGTGTTGGCTAATGTTGTACTTGTTAGATTTAGATTTGTCTCTCTTTCAGTAACGTTTTCCTCCCAACCGATCAACCCCTGACTAGTACTTCAGAAGGATGATTCTATAGATAAATGTTGGGAGTCCCAGTTTCAGCAAGCATATGACAGCATCAACAGCGAGGGCCTCTGGTCGAACTCATTTGTCTAGGAATATCAGAGAGACTCGTTTCTCATACTCCGTATTTAATTAGTCAGGCCAGATTCTTGAAGTATCATATCGCTCAATATTCTTCTGGATACCGAAATTGCTACATCCAAAAAAGGTTATTGCGATATAAACATCTCGCAATCGTGTAAGCTCGTACTTTATAAAGCTCTAGGTTCAAGGTTCCCACAATGGCGCAGGATAAACAAACTATTTCAGTAACAACTAGCCGGTGTACGTCCTAAAATAGAATGTCGAAACTGGAGAGCGAGACCGTTGAGACGAATGACGGACCACTGTGCAAACCATAAAATCTTTTCATGGGATATGTACGCTATAGAGAGAGATAGATAGATAGATAGATAGATAGATAGAGAGAGAGCGAGAGAGAGAGAGAGACTACTAAAAAAGAATATCTCGAAGTCGCTTTAGATTATCTTGTGCAAAAGTGACAGGAAAATGATTTTACAAATTGATAAATTTCTCTGTGAAAGTGGGTTTGATGTTTGATCGGATATCTTTGATCATTTTTGTTTTATATTCATCGAAACAAATTTTATTCAAAGTATTGCGACAAAAACATATTGAACAAATGAATGGATGTGAGCACCTCTTAGCACTTGGCACTCTTTGCCAAAAATATGTTGATCGGAATTGGACTTTTTTCATCTAAACTGAATATAACTGATCTACTTTACAAGTTAACTAGCTTAAATTGCTTAAACTATTCTGAACTTTGGTCTAGTTCCGAATGTAGTACAGTCTGACACAGAACTAACTTATAACTATAAATTTTGTTAGGTGCAAAGATATAAAAAGTTTAAGCAGCGCTGCTTTGAAGGTTTTATTATTGTATTACAACCAGGCTGAAATTCATACTTCAGGTTAACGATAAGATATCACCGCAGACTATTGGTTTATGGTATCTTTTAACTATGCACTACTTGTGGAATGATAAACATATGCACCTTATAACATTTCGATAATTAGATAAAGTTATTGTTAATTGGGAAAAGTTCAGCAAGTATTTTCAAAATGTCAGCGACTAGTGCTAATAATAGTGAGTTACATTTTAAAACCATAGATTATGTGGTATTTATTGGCATGCTGGCTCTATCGGCAATAATTGGAATTTACTTTGGATTTATTTCGAAACGGAAACAAAATAATACGATCGAATACCTTATGGGCAGCAAAACGATGAAATCATTTCCGGTAGCGATATCATTAACAGCCTCGTAAGTACACTTAGTAAAAAATCTTGATGTTGAATATTTAACCTGTAACCTGCTGTACCTATGTAGACACGTTTCGTCATTACTTGTCCTGGCGGTAGCTGCCGATGTTTATTCATACGGAACACAATATTGGGTTATTGCAATATCGATCGTGATCGTAACCATTTCTTTAGCCGTATTCTTCTTACCAGTATTCTATGAACTTCAGGCATTAACAATCTACTCATATTTGGAGAAACGGTTTGACCGTCGACTACGAACATTCGCGTGTGCAATGTACACATTGAATTCAATGTTAATCATGCCACTTATGGTGTATGCACCAGCGCTTACTTTAAACCAAGTGAGTGGATTAAGTATCACGATTATTACGTCAGGAATTTGTGCGATATGCGTATTCTATACTCTAGTTGGTGGTATACGGGCAGTTGTCTGGGCTGATACTCTACAATTTATCTCAATGATACTGGTGCTGGTGTTATTTGCGGTCCTGGGTACTTATTTAGTGGGTGGTGTTGGTGAATTATATCGAATCATTAATTCTGGTGGACGATTTATCGTGGCAGAGTAAATATTTTTATAGTATCTTGTATAATTCTGTAGCTAATTATATCCTATTTAAGTGTAGATCTAGATCCTACGCTACGGCAATCATTTTGGATTTATCTTATTGGTTTGACCGTGTTATGCTCTGGTGTGACGCCGGAATGTGTACAACGATTCCAATCTATCTCCAATTACAAAGAAGTTATAAAATGTTTAATTATGTTTTGTGTGTGCCACATTATTATTCGACTGTTGATTGTCTACTGTGGAGCAGTAATTTATGGTCGTTATTACACTTGCGATCCGATTACAATTGGTAAGGTGCAAAAATTTGATCAGCTCTTTCCATACTATGTAATGGACGTGGCTCGTGATTTACCTGGGCTACCCGGAATTTTTGTAGCTGGTGTTTTTGCAGCGGGTCTCTCCTCACTATCGACCATTCTTAATTGTTTGGCTGGATCAATTTATTCCGATTTCTTAAAAAAATAGTAAGTGTTACAGATTACAGGTTCGTATTGAATACATTTATATTTTGTTTAAAGCTTTCCACGTACATCGGATGAAACTGATAGCACTATTATCAAGGTTATCGTGCTGCTGCTTGGAATTATAAATTTTGGAATGGTTTTTGTGGTGGAAAATCTTGGAAGTTTGTTCAGTCTTGGCGTTGCGTTTAATAGTGTAACGGCTGGGACACTATTTGGATTATTCATTCTGGGGATGGGATTCCCGAAAGCTAATCGTCATGTATATAACTTAGATTTTATTTACCTAGCTATAATATAGTCCTAAATGTTTTATGTAATTTTAGGGAGCATTTTGTGGGGCATCCTTATCATTATCCATCATAGCATTATTAACAATTGGATCACAATATTACAATATTCAAGGAAAATTAAAACATCAATCACTACCACTACGTACTGACGGATGTGATGACTTAGGTTATTTGGACTGGCGGACCGTTACCAAACAAAATTCATCAATTTATGTACAAAATGAAAACTTTGACAAGTCGGATGTTCCATTTTTATTCCAACTTACCACAATGTATTATGCACCAATTGGCGCTTTGATCGTATTAATTGTAGGATATCCAGTCAGCTTATACACTGGGGGTAATTCCAGTTTGGACCAACGTCTTCTTTCGCCAATCGTTAGAAAATATTTTATTACAGACCAAACGGAGGAGCGACACAAAGAACTAGAAACACTTAAGAATTTTGTATTAGACGGTGTTAAATAAATATTTATCGCATCTATTAAGATAATAAACAAATAAGCAGAAAGCGTTTATCACAAATCCTCTTATCTCGTGAGCAATGCGAGCGGCAAACAAAAATATTTATCTCATAAATAGAATCAGACACGGTAATAAATAAACATTATTTTAATTTTACAATAATTTATTAAAATTTACACAGCTATAATTTTAAGTCATAATCATTCTGTTGGCGGGGAATTAGATTATTCAAATTTTGTGCTTCAATCTCTTTCGCCATTTTCTTTTGGCCCGTCGTCATATAAAATGATCGCACTACTGGGGACAACAAACGTGGATCAAGATTGTCACAACCTCCAGTCAAAATGCTTATGGGGTATCCAACTACTAATACCAAAATTGTACCGATTAAGGCAAAATACATAAAGCCCAGTTTAAATATGCGTGGCACATCGGAACTATTAAAATTCTCATTCTCGATGTAAATAGTAGAATTAGGATTGCCCCGAAATCCGGTTGCATTTTGCCAGTCAACAAAGCCCAAAGCATCACAGCCATCGGTTCGAAATGGTTTCGAAACATATTTAAATTTGTCTTGCCCAATATATATTTGAGCTCCCATTGTTAGTACGGTTACCACAGTCACGGATACTATTGCACCCCAAAGTGCACCGTGTCGATTTGCCTTTGGAAAGGCCATTCCTAAAATGAATAGACCTAGTAAAGTACCGCCGCATATACCATTGAGAGAAACTCCTAGGCTAAAAATATTGTCTAGTTTTTCAACAATCAATACCATCCCAATGCTTAGAAGCCCAATTAGAAGAACAAGAAGCTTTAGAATATTACTATCAGTCTCACTCGAAGTTTTTGGAAAACTGTAAATTAATTCCCGTCTGTTAACAAAACAAATGTATTACATAATTTTGATTAAACTCACTATCTTTTAAGAAAATCTGTATGTACACAACCCGCCAAACTATTAAGGCACGTTGACATTGATGAAAGACCAGCCGAAAATACTCCAGCCACAAAAATGCCAGGCAGCCCTGGAATATTTCTCGCTACATCCATAACATAATACGGAAAAATCTGATCTATCTTTTTGACATATCCCAGGGTGTAGGGGTCACATGTTTGATACCTCGCGTATATTATTGCACCACAATAAGCAGCCAACATTCGGACGGCCGCATGTCCAATACAAAATATTATTAGACATTTAATAACTTCTCTGTACGTAGAAATCGACTGGAAACGTTGAATATATTCGGGTGAAATACCCGAGTATAAAACTGGCATACCCAATATAATCATCCAAAATGAAGTACGCAAAGTGGGGTCAGGATCCAAGCTGTGAAATATTTAAAATCACTGTAAGATTATTATTAACTAAACATTTATTCACCTACTTGAAAAATTCTAATCGGTCACCTTCTTCCACCTTTTCAATCAAAATACTTAATCCACCAACTATGTAGGTTCCAAACACCATTAAAATTAATAACGCAACCATCATAGAGACAAATTGAAGAGTGTCTGCCCAAACAACTGCTCGAATGCCGCCAAACATTGTATAAAAAATGCAAATCAGGCAAATTACCGGTGTGATTACATGTAAATTGATTCCACTCACTTGACTTAATGCCAAAGCTGGGGCATAAACCATTAATGGAATATAAAGGGCACCATTAATTATATACATAGCACTGGCAAACGAACGTTGTCTGCGATCAAAACGTTTCTCTAGGTAAGTATAAATTGTTAACTCTTGATAATCGTAAAACACCGGAAGAAAGAAAAATCCAAGGGCTAGACACACAATAATTATGGCTAAACCTATAGCCCAGTACTGAGTGCCGTACAAATAAACTTCTGCCGGTATGCCCAATATCGATACGGATGACACTTGACTAGAATTAATTAATTAAGTGAAATAATTACATCATTTCGAATTGAGTAACGTACGTTGCAGTTAACGAAATCGCCACCGGTATCGCTTTCATCATATGGCTGCCCATTAAATATTCTTCCGTATTATTCTGTTTCCGTTTCGAAATAAATCCAAAGTACAATCCAATTAGACCGGATAATCCAAGCATGATACCAAAAATGGAATAATCGAATACGGTGAAATACAGATTCGAACCCTGCATCGAATTTTCAATATTTTCACTCATTTTATATTTCCAACCGTTCTAACTAATGTCTAAAGCACTACTAAACCTGACAAGAATTTTTTATAACCAAACAAAACGATCTTATCTCGAAAATAAAACAAAAGGAATTTATGTTTGGAAATTCTTCCATAACACTTTGTCTTGTTTATTTTTATTTTATGGATTTGATAGTAGATCGATAACTCATCGCTCATATGTTACTTTATCGTAACTCTTCATCTCGGCATTGTTAGTTTTTTGTTGTAATTGTCTGTTGCATACGTACCAACGTCGTATCACTGGCCATAGAAGTTTCTCGTTCAGGTTGTTGCAACCACCAGTTAGCAGGCTTATTGGATAGCCAACTAAAAATACAATTAGGGCTCCAATCAGTGAATAGTACATGAATCCTAATCGAAATATGAACGGAACTGCTGAATTATCGAAATTTTGGTGGTACACGTGTATGGATGAATTACGAGTGCTGAAATTTTAAAAATAAGATACATCGATTAAAATCTTTCACGAAAATTTATTGCATAATGCTATTTGGATTATGGGTAAGTAAGAAGTTATACATTAAAATGTGGTGCTTTTATTGAATCATGACGTATGTGCAACTTTAAGTAAAACTATCTAAGTGATATGTTAAATGTGGTTGAATCATCTTTTTAGTAGGTAAATTATAAATGACTTCAATATTATTTTACAAGTTTTAACAGCATTCATTGCATATGTCAATAAATTTAACGAAAACTGTTAATCAGTGGATAGAATTAATTTCTAAAGAACCTCCTAATAATAAATTCAACAACTACTGAATTAGAAGAAGTAAAACCAATTCTCTTGAGATTCCAAGTAAACTCTAGGTAGCACTGGCTACATGAAATTAGGCATAATAATGTGATGATGTTCGACATCATCAATTTAAATTCGGTTTAAAAATACTGAAATTAACCAGAAAAGCTTGAAGTTTCCTTATGATTTGGAACGCCAATTTGTTAGACACTTCAAACTTCCCAAATAAATGATAATTATTAGCCCTAATAAACCTTAATAAACACATTAGTTATTATAGCAACATAGTTCCAAGATTAAACGAATTGAAAATGGTATTTAGGCCGCCGAAATACAGAGCACACATTTAGATCGTTACGCTTCCTAGGTCGCATTACGTCTATCTCGATGCGACTTCATGAAGAAGAAAGATCCAATTAACTTTTTTTAAACGTTTGTTTACAAAAATATCTTTATACAAAACCTAGCAGCTAAGTAGTTTTCTCATTCTCTTCGTCATAAAATTGAGAGAGAAGACTTTATACATTCCAATAACGGTTATTCTAATGCTTAAACACATCAGCTACATGTTTAGTCGTGTATCATTAGGAACAGCGATCATCGAAAAATGCAGTCTCGAGGGAAAATAATGACTGAGCTGGCCCGAAAATTGTAAGTAAACTTAGAAATGTTTTTTACAGAGCCTCGCAAATTTAAAAAGATACTAGGTTATGAGAGAAAATTTATAGTAGACTTGCGTACCAAACATAGTATCTTTTAAAAGTTGCTAGGTTATGGATGTAATAAAATATTCGGTTTTATAATTGTATAAGCAAAATCTTTTATACAAAACATAGTATTTAATATAAGTTGCTATGTTTTGTGGAAAATTGTAGTTTTTTGTATTCGAATTAAAATAAAAAGTACAAAATCAAACGTGTAATATCTTCAATTTGCTCGCTTAATTGAAATTTACCGTACTTAGAAGAAAATATTGAAATCGGGTGGAACATTTTTAAGATTTTCGTAGAAATACTCGATTTAAGGTCAAATAATCCTTTAAATTTTGACTCTCACTATTGTGAGAGGTTGAAGGTCGTTGAAGGTCAACGTCTAGAGTTTATTGTTATTGTACTATTTTTAGGCGTTATACAGCAACTACATTCGCAATTCATTCCGATGCAGATTCGGCAATCACGCATCAAGATGATTTTTCATCTGATGATTCCTTGGCGGATGGTACGAATAAGCCCAACAAAGATGCCATGGATTATTCAACTGACTCACCTGATGGCAATCTTTCTAAACATAAAACATCCCAAAATTGGAAAACATCGTTGAAACATCATCGCCATTGCCCAATTATGGAGAATTAACATATTCGGCGCAGTTAAACAACAATTGCCATCCCCACCATGATCAAATATCACCACCTTTCGGGCAGGCCCACCAAGCAAAAGAAAAAAAATCGGCTACTATGCAACTTTTAAATCAATGTAGTTGCAAAAAAAAAGCTGGGTGAAATTTTCGGAACAAAGACGGCAAAGCCATTTTCGACCAGTTTAAAAATATGAACTTTGCACAACGTCACGTCTTTTTTGAAGCTGAAATGATGTTTTACAAAATATAAAACAATTTCACTCTGCATCAAAAAAATGTACGTACTACTGTGGGCAAAAAGTAGTAAGACTCTTTAATTTAAATTTCGCGAGGAAAACCATTCGTCGAAATATTTTTTTTTTCTATGTTGGTATGACTGTCAGTGATATCTGTGCCAAATGTCGCATCAAAATAATCATTAGTGTTTAGCTGCTTGTCTTTCTGAAGTACAAAAAGTTCATTCAGCGATTTTGATTCTTTTGATTCTGATTGATGAGTGAAATTATTCAACAAAGAAGTTGCATTAAATTTTGTGTGCGGAATCAATTTTGTGGTGCCGAAACGTTCAGAATGTTGCAAAAGGCCTTCGGTGATAATTATATGTTGCGAGCAAGTGTTTTTGATTGGTACAAATTGTTCAAAGAGGGTCGAGAACGTGTTGACGACGAACCACGGGCTAGGACGGCCATCTACATCAATTGATAACCAACACGTTAATAAAATCAAGGAATTGGTGCTCGAGAATCGACGATTAACAGTCAGAGACCTTACTAGCATCGTTGAAATATCGGAAGGATCAGTGAAAACCATTTTGAAAGATCATTTGGGCCTAAGAAAAGTGAAAGCACGATTGGTTCCAAAATCACTCAATTTTTTTTTAAAAACAGCGTTGATGTCTGTGAAACAATGCTTTCCGACTACCAGGATGTTATAAAACGTATTAGAACTGGCGATGAGTTTTGAATCTATGCTTACGACCTGGAAATAGACGATCAATCGGCCGAATATCGTGCCAAAGGTGAGCCGAAGCCGAAAAAAACACGTCAAAGCAAGTCAAAAATCAAGGTGATGTTGACAGTTTTCTTCGATTATCGAGGTGTGGTGCACTCCGAATTTCTTCCGACCGGCCAAACTGTCAACAAGGAATACTATTTGAGTGTTATGCGTCGTTTGCGCGAAGCTATTCGTAAAAAGAGGCCGGGATTATGGGTCGACAACTCTTGCTTTTTGCACCACGATAATGCACCTTCTCATACTGCATTGGTTTTACGTGGTTTTTTCGCCAAAAGTTCCTTCTGGCTGTTCAGCAAACTCAAACGACCGCTCCGGGTAAACCGTTTTGAGTCAATTGAAGACACGCGCATTGGAGTCTATTCCGGAAATTGACTTTAACAACTGTTTCGAGGATTGGAAAAAACGTGGGCACAAGTGTATTGTGGCCGGGGGGATTACTTTGAGAGGGATGAAATAGATTTGGAGAAATAAATAAAGAATTTTAAAATTATGAACAAAGTTTTACTATTTTTTGACCACAGTATTACAACTACGTATATCAGTTTCCGCTTGATGTGGAAAATACGAAGGAGCTTGTATGCAAGACAATGTTTATTCACACTATCGGTCGTAAAACAGATGGTTTAATAACGGAATTTTCTAGAAGAAGAAAGAAAAATGCAGGATTAGTGTCATCGTCGGACTATCGTGGTGATGTAGTAAATAGGATTGAGCTGCAAAAATTAACTTTACTGCATAATCAAATTCGTGATCATATACTAAAATCTCATCCACAAGTATTGCACTACAAATTGGATCATGCGCCGAATCGAAGGTATTTTCCATCGGATATAACTATCAAATTTATGTCGAAGGATTTTAATGAAAAATTTGGAAATAATGCTACGTCTTATGTTGTTACATATATGAAAATATTCAAAAAAGAAAATATCAGATTTGATACACCATCACAGGATGAATGTCCAGTTTGTGAAGAATATCAGCAGCATCAAAACGAGATAAAAACTCAAGAACCAGCTATAAGTATAACTACCATTCATAATGAAAATACTGAGACAGCCCATCAATCCGATAGTTGTACGCAATTTAATAATCATAAATTGAACTACACTAAAGCACCTAAAATATATAAATTAGATAAAACTATTAAATGGCCACAAACTAAGGACGTTTTCACTGCGGATATATAAAAGGTAATAATAATTCCCAAAATGAAATCAAAAAATTCTTTTTTGTGTTTAGTAGTATTTGACGAAACCTTTGCGTCACTTCATCAACACGATCCAACAAATCTTTGTGTACTTTTTCATGAAGCCATAATAGGTCGCACAGCTTCAGATGTTGCGTCTGCTTTCATAAATATCATTGAACAATCAAGACGAGATGTTTCAACTTTTATTTCATGGGGTGACAACTGTTCCGCACAAAATAAAAATTGGATACTTTATTCGGCATTGTTAATATTTGTAAGCCAGAACTGGATCCCAGGTACCATTACTATGAAATATTTTGAGCCTACTCCTACATGCGAGCAGGCTCTGTGCATGGAAGTATTGGCAATAAATGGAAGAAAACAAATGAAGTTCTGAATAGGGATGACTTAGCAGAGTTAATAAAAAAGCAGATGTTAAAAACGAATGCCGCTTTTTATAATTTAAAAACATCTGTTATAAAAGATCTAAAAAATATGGTATACCTTTATTAAATAACTTAAAAGTTGTCTAGTTCCGACGTGGTTCAACCAATTTATTTTATAAATATTATCACGACAGTGACACGTTCAGTGAGTTTAAAAATATTACAAACCTCAAGGAGCTTAAATTTCCTGATAAAAGGACAGAACTCGCAGGGATGAATGCCGCAAAAAAAAGATTTGCGAACAATTTTTACTCCAAATGCCAGTACGAAAAAGAATATTTTGGGATGGATTGAAATCCGACGAAAATGCACCCGATTTGTACAATTTTTTTGAATAACTTTTGTTACAAAATGTTTTTTCTTATTGCTTTTATTTTTTATGTTAATGTTTTAAATTTTTTTAATTAGTTTTAAGTTAAAAAATGTGATGAACCTGCCAAAAATGATAACATTACTTACGTACTGAATTATTAGAAAAGACTGAATTAGTTAAAACATTTCGATTTTATTTAAGCATAATTTACACTGAAAAAGTATCCATCTTATACAAAAAATAGTAAGTCAGAGTTACTAGGAAATGATCTAAACTTGAGTTTTTTTCGTGAATCTTTTTTTAATTCAATTTTATACAGATCATAGTAACTTTAAAAGATACTAGGTTTTGTCTGAAAAGGGCATAACTGTTTGTTAAGAAAATTGGTTTTATCAAATATAACCTTAAATAATTTAAGTATTATTACCATTTTTGAAAAACGAATGATTGTGATTAAAAATTACAAGTTATAAAATTATTTTATCAAAATTATATATTTCACCCGAAAAAAACGTGAAACTAAAAACGTTAATTTTCCACGAACTTTAAAAAACGAGTTGTTAGATTGTGTGTGAAAGCGGGAGAATTGTACAAAATTTTAATGATACGTTGTGTTTAATGATACGTATTAATGATACGTTGTGATCATGCCTACCACGTTGTGGTATACGCTTTAAAATCCTTTTAATTTATTTTTTTCAGATTTTGACATTTAGAGTTGCGTGACGCTTGAGATCCGTAAACCTGTCTTTGGAGGAATTATCTATATATTTAAATAAAAAATTATCGCAAGTAAGTATTGTTGTTGAAGTGTGCCACGATTCGCGATTCCCACCGACAGCTTTTTTTGCCCTCGGCTTTATTAAAATCCATGCTTCGGACTAGCTCCAACTTAGCCATTAGGGAATGTAATTTGGTCAGGCGAGATAGGGCTAATCGATTAATCCAATTAATTATGATGGGGTATGCATAAATATCCCCCTCAATTTCTCAAAGGCTCCTTTCTGGCTTACAGTGTCTTTTTATAAATGTCTTTATCAATAAGCGGAAATTTCTTTTGGGTGTCATTTACAATCCACCTAAAACGAGGAAGGCAGTCTTATGCTCGGTTTAAAATACTCCTTTTAGACATTGGGTGTCCTTTTAGTTATTATTCCTGCCGGTATGATGAGGATTTCATCTCGAGTAATTTCAACTTTTATATTTCTCAAGAGAACTTATTTTCTCGTGGCTATTTAAATATCTTAAATAGCATTAACCTTTCGGTCTCTACCGCTGATAATTCCATTTGCGGTTCTGCTGACAATTCCATTTGCGTTTCCAATCAATTGCCAATTGGCATTCGCTCTCATCATTTTCTTCTTGTTTTTTCTATTAATTGTTGCTCTCGTCCTAAACCTAAAAGTTGCAACTTTATGGTAGTTTTTAAAATTGATAAAACTCACCTTTCACTAAATCCAATTACAATAAAGGTTCCTAATAGATAACTATAAGATATCATGGCTTCCTCCTCCTAGATAGACACAGAGCCAACTATGGCGATAATAAACCAGTGAAGATGATGTGTAAGAGTTCAATAAAATTAACTATTTGTTTGATTTTTGCTTTTAAATTTTCAATTCCAAAGGGGATTTATTTTATTTTGCATTTTTGCATTAACATTTTTCAAGTCAAATTTGTAAACTTAGTTCAATATAAATAAATAAATCACCAATTTGTGGTTCTATTCGTTGTAACAATATTTTTGCTCTTAGGTCTTCTACTGATCAAATAGACTAGTTTAGTTCCTCTATTATAGGTTCCTCCACTATAGTTCCTCTATTGCCCCAAGGGGGCATCCCGAAATAGTGTGATACGTTTAATTTTTTTTATAAGTTAGATCCCTCTAAGACGGCGTAATGTACGCAACTTGGGCTTCAGTAGCTGCAAATGTGCTGCTTCTATAGATTTAAATTCTAATGATTTTAACCATTACCTAATTAACTTTAGAATCCTTAAATTATTTTTCATTCACAAATTATTATCTATTGTCGATTTGCATTCTAAAAATACAATTTGGGAAGTTAAATAGCAACCCACTGGTCTAGATATGGTTAGTTTAAAATTAGTTAAGCGAATTTTTCCTATTGTATTAAGGTACTTCTTACCTTGATACATACAGTAGAAGCTGAGTATAATTATTCCTATTCCTATAATTAATAATCGCTCTGAGCTTTCCCATTTCCGACTTAGTAGCATTTTTAAGTTCACTGTGCAAGGCGTTTGCATTTGTAGTAAAAAACCAAATTCAAGCTTTTTCAATCGGGTTTTAGAAGGTTCCACGGTACTATCGCAGCTTTACCGAATGATGATATTCGTCGTAGTATGAGCAAAAGAGGAACGACTCGTATTAATCATCAAATTTTGTTTAATAAGCTTATTTCGAACTTTAATTTTTCTCTCTCTGCTGCTAAATTCATTTTAGACTATATTTTGGGTCGTTTTTAGGCAGTCCTTTATGACAATTCTTTTTCTGACTTCTTACCTGTCTCTTCTGGCGTTCCTGAGAGGTCTGTTCTTGGTTCTTTACTATTCTCTATGTACATTAATGACGTTGTACGAATATGTTCGACTCGCCATTCTTATTTTCATATATTTGCCGATGATGTGCAGATATAGAGAGGTAGTCGCTTAGATAATGATTTCATTAACTCTAACGTTTCTCTTATTAATGATGATTTGGTGAGAATTTATAATTGGTCATTATCTAATCGACTCGCTCTTAATGCTAGAAAATCCCAGTCCATTATAATTTATAAAAAGTCTATAGATACTTCCTCTTTTCCTGAAATTTTTCTCGTTGATTCGTTAATTCGATTCGAACAGTTAGAAACTTAGGGTTAATCCTCAATAAATTTGAGTGACTATTTACCATTAAGGTAAGCAAAACGGGTTTTGGACTGCTTAGTTGTTTGTACAAATTTGTAGGGTTCACTGATAGTAATTTTAAAAAGCGTATATTCCTCTCACATCTTCTTCCACATTTTCTATATGCTTAAGTACGAGTAGTTTGGTTTGGAATGCTTAAGTAAAATATGAATGTTTTCCAAAGATGGTTCAATGTTTGCACACGTTTCACTTTTAGTACTGGGAAATAAGATTGAATTTGATTCTTGGCTATAATTTAGTTGACTTTTATAAGCTTCGGGTATGTAGTTTTGTTTATACGTTTCTCATAACTACGCAAGCTCCCTATTTATTTAATAAGTTATTGTTCGGTAGGTCCAATTCTTCAAATTTACGATTACTTCCTCCTTTAAACCATTGCAGATCTTTAAATACATCTTTTTCTGTTAGAGATATTTCTCCTTGGAATTCCATTCCCCTAGACATTAAGAAATCTGCGTCGCTTAAATCTTTCAAAGCGTGTTATTTAGCGCGGCGCGCTCGAATGACAAAAAAAATGATTACAGAACTGCCCGAGTGTGCCTTCGGACGACCGGCTTAAATATGCATCCCTGAGGACTAGAAACTGTCAACTATAAAAATGATCTGGCAAAGATCCTATCAATCACCTCGAAAGTATTCGAAAAAAAGCAAATATCGAAAATGTTAAACCCGAACTACGAAATATCATCCCTAATCATTAATTTGGTTTCAGAGCCGAACACGGGGGTCTGTTTCATTAAATTAATCTTAAATTGCGAGAAATTTATCAACTTATGAAGTCGTGTTTGTCAAATCGCAGTTAGTATGTCAAAAACAACACCTATAAATCGAGCGAGAAAAACATTCTGGCAGGAGTGCCACAAGGCAGTGTGCCTGGCCCAAAGTTATATTTAATTTTCACTTCAGAACTACCAACGTCTTTGCAAATTATGACGTCTACATCCGCATAGATGATACAGTAATAGTATGTACTCATAAAAATCCACAAACGGGGTCCGAAACTCTGCAACAACATATTTGTGACATCAAAATTTGACTAGAGAATTCAAAGGAAAAGGCCAATGAAGAGAAATCAACCCAAATGTAACATTCACATTAAATACGCTTACGTGTCCGCCTGTCCCATTGAGCGGAATACTCTAAACCGACGGATAACTTGGCGATAACATATTGAAACCATATCAAATTAAAAGTGGATGAAATGCACTGGTTGATGGGGACATATTCAACCATTAACCTAGAATATAAGCTTCTCCTCTATAACACAATGATTAAATCAATTTGGCCGTATGGATGAATTATAGCAATCAACCTCAAATTCGAATATTGACATTGTCCAACGAACACAGACAAAAAATCACAGAATCATTACAGGACCACCCTGGTTCGTAAAAAACAAAAATAAACATAATGACCTTAGCATCCTAACTGTCAAAAACGGATTACAAAAGATGCGGATTAGCTATGCAGGGAAACTATCATCTCATCCTAATATGCTGGCGTAAAATCTAAAAGATATCGCTATGTCTTCACGATTAAGACGAAAACGATGGTTGTGACAACATAAATTATAAAATTATAAAATTTATTTATTGATAACAACAAGTAAATTCAGCTCCCACAGATTTACATAATTACCTTAGTGATTAAGATTTGATAACTTATTGTTATTTTCGAATTGAAAGATTCAATAAATATGTACAATTGTAAATGTTTTCTATACGAGTCATAGAAGTTTGCTTACACTTTGCTACAGATTCTATGGTGTTCAATAGCCACTATCTACATTCGTTTTGTAGTACAAAGCAACACTTAAGTTGTATAAGCTAAAAGTAATCTAAAGTAAAGAGATGAGAGATTCTGTCGAGGTATGCCATGGAATTTTTTGAATTCGTGTTACGCAAAGCTATAATCTAAAATTTTCCTGAATAAAGAACTTGCTTCCAGGTATATTGGATAGTTGTTTAATTAGATCTTGGCTATTATCGGATAATTCGGATAATTTAACATTGGTTACAATACATAATTTTAAAACTATATCACTTCAGCTGACCTAAAGTATTCGGCTTGTATATGTCTCCAGAACAGAACAGATTTTTTGCCAATTAAATTAAAGTACCAGACATAGTGGTATACATTTTCAATTACTAAAGCTGCACTTTGGCTTCGATATATTGAATATTGAATTTTGCGAGTTATGACATTTGGTAAAAAACAGATCAATCAATTCCGCACCAGTTGCCCTTCTAGATAGTAATCATTGAACTATTGCAAAGGTACTGGCAATTCCGAAAATTAAAGGTGAAGGAGTTTCTAATTGTGGCAATCATCATAACTGGTTAATTAATGATAACATTATTCAGAACTATAAAATGAGGTATTTACGAACTTCCGAAACTGTAATTGAGTGTAATTGCGTAAATATGATAATGCGCTAAAGCTACGTAATTTATTGTATTGTTGAATTTTAATTGAAAACAAACATCTTTAAATAAATTTTGTTTAGTTATTTTGCTTTACAAGCACATTTGCGTCACCTTGTATGTAATAATGTACACACAAGGCTACAACTACCGTCTTAATTTAATTTTATTATACTTTATAATTTTTATAAAGTCTATCAAAATAAATTCTAACAATAAAATTCAAAATTATTTACCCAATAAATCCAGCCGAGTTCTCCCAATTTGAATAACCAAATCGTTCACATTCGTCGGTTCGGAATGTAAGTGTCTCATACTGTAATTTATCCTGGGCGACGTTAATTTGTGCTCCCGCTATAAGTACACCAATTGCGGTTATTGATGCTAATGATCCCCAAAATGCACCCTGAAAAATTTTATACAAAATTACGCAACTGTTTCAAGCTGAAAATCGTCTGTCACTTACAATATTATTGGCCTTTGGAAAGGCCATTCCCAATGTAAACATACCAAGTAATGTACCGTGTGTCACGCTTGCGATTGAAATTGCCAAACTAAATATTGTGCCTAGTTTATCAACAACAAATACAAGTCCGATACTAAGCAGACCGATAAAAAACACTATGATTTTCATAAAATTACTCGCTTGTTTCTCTGTGGTGTTGGGTAAACTGTTTATGAATAAATAAGGATTTTTAAATTTCACAATATATAATTCAACACATAAAATCATCACTTACAAAGGTTTAACGATATCGGTGAATATAGCTCCCGACAAACAATTTAAGCCCGACGACATCGATGAGAGGGCCGCTGAAAATACCCCGGCGATGAAAATGCCAGGTAGTCCGGGAAAATTTTTTGCAATATCCATTACATAATACGGAAATATTTGATCCGGTTTACTCACTAGGCCTAAAGTTATTGGATCACATGTTTGATACCTGGCAAATATCACGATTCCACAGTACACGGCCAGCATTCGCACCATAATATGTCCAAAACAAAATAACCAAAGCGTCAGCAATGCTTTGTTGTACGAAGGTATTGTTAAAAATCGCTGTGTACATTCTGGTGATACACCAGCACCACTCATCCACATGACCGTCAATCCAACTGAAACCATCAAAAATGATTGACGTATTGTGGGATCTGGATCCATGCTTAAATAAAAATTGCTTTATTATATTAATGCACATAACACTAGCACATTAACTTATCAGTTACTTAAATAATATTAATCGGCCACCATCGTCTGTGATTTCAAATAATTTTTTAAATCCTCCAACTTTATGGGTGCCAAGAAACATTATGAACAACAGCGCCCCGAACATTGAAACAAATTGTAGCGTATCGGCCCAAACTACAGCCCTTATTCCACCAAACATTGTATAAAAAATACAAACAGCACACATAATTGGCGTTACGATATGTAAATTAATTCCAGTTACCTGACTAAATGCAATCGCCGGGGTAAATATCATTAATGGCATATAAAGCACTGTTGCAAATGTATAAAGGCTACTTCCAAATTTTCTCATTTTCGCATCAAATCGATTCTCCAAATATTCAAAAATAGTTAATGTTTGCTGTTCATAGAATACGGGTAAGTATAAATAACTCATTATAAAGGTGACCATAACAATCGATAAGGCTGCGGCCCAATATTGTGTCCCGTATCGATAGACTTCAGATGGTACACCCAATATTGTAACCGACGAAACGTGCCTAAAATTATTATTTTTAAACTTAGAAACCGCCACTCCGATTTTAAACAAAAATGTTACACCACAAATTTATTATCCTCCTCTCCTTAACTTACGTAGCTGTTAATGAAATCGCAACTGGGAGCACTTTCATCGATTTACTTCCCATTAAATATTCCGCGGTATTGTCTTGCTTTCGTTTCGATATGAAACCAAAGTATAATCCAATAAGCGCGGAAATTGCTAACATTCCACCAAATACCGAATAGTCGATAATCGAAAAATATAATTTGTCATCGTGAGAGATATCCATTCTTTGAAAGTATTCCAAGTGGGCGCGTTTGTCTCGATTACCTTACTGTCTTAAAACCGAATGAGAACTAATCTTAATCTCGATAAATTGAATGAAACATTAAATCTCACATAATAGATAAGTAATGACGTGACGTTGGATTTGTTTTGGTTTGTTCAGTTCAATTGAGATTTACTGTGAATTGAATGCAAGAATTAAAAATTTGATAATGTATGTACGATAGTATTGCATAGTCGTAGCTAACAAGGGAAGTAAGTACGCGAATTTATATTCTTGAATGAGCTAAGAATTTATGTACACTCTACAAATACAAATTAACTTTTATTCATATGAACATTTTATTATGATTTTATTGTATATAGTTGACACGTGGAAGCTAATTTTTCAGTATGGTGTACACCTCCTAGCGATGAAAAACTGAAATCGTATACACGATAATGGTTTTTATGTAATTCGTTACCAAAAGTCATTATTCCTGAAAATGTTTTTAGCGATTATATTACGATATTACATTCATTTTTACTGAACTATAATATTACGGCCTAAAACTCACATGTTTTGGTTTGAGCAGATTGGAATATGCAACGTGTCCTGATCCTTTACATTGTTAAATTTGGATGAAAGCACTCGACTAGCAATTAGTGAAACATTTACGATACGAGAAAAACTGTAGAAAAAATAAATCAAAAAAATCCGCCCAAATTTCCGTACTACATACATATGAAACCGGTCTTATTTTCTCTCGGAATTGTAAATAATGAAGTCAACCGAACTCGGTCGATACATATATTCGTGGGCTTCATTTCTTCCGCGCACATGCAAGTTAGTGTCTAAATTAAAATGTGACCAAAATCTGCGAAAGTTACAATGTGCTACGGTAAATAAAGGTTTAGGATTTTAACCAGATAAAATACACCTCCCTCACATTGTCCATCGTCTTTCTGACCACCAATCAGTCTCTGGCCGTAATCATCAATCTGGCTATCCTTCCTTCACATAGGACTGTAGCTGTTTCTGCGGTAGTTCTGTAAACAGTTCAGAGGAAACTCATATACAATCTTTTTTAATAAACTCTCAATAAAAACTCGATAACCATATAAAAACTTCGTGTTGGTATTTTTTGTAAGAAGAAACTTATTTACTATAATCTACTTAATACAAACATTAATAAAGAAATGAAGTCGCAAATAAATTTCATATGTAACTCGGGAGTAAACGTCGATTATAACGCTTGTTCAGTTCGGCCTCGGCTGGTAATTTACTTCTATTTACTTCATTTCACTTCGTTTATGTCAATGGCAACAAATTGATTGATTGATTGATTGGAGTGAAGGACGAAGTACTGGACAAGTATCCAGGATAACGCCGGCCTATTCCTATAGCCTTTCAACATAACCACATAGAGAAGGTTAGGAAAGGTGCTTTCTTAGGATGGAACGACCAGGTTTCACCTAGCGACACCTAGCGATCGTACGGCACAAGATTACTGCCTGACGCTGAAACATACAATTTACAAGCAACCTGAATCCCAACAGCGTGTCCAAGTGAATTATCTGAAACCAGAGTTTTTTTAAATGAAATCTACTACTAATTTGGTTAAATAGACCAACAAATTTACCACGGAAACTAGAAAAGCTTTCTGAAATAATAATTATTATTCGACTCGAGTATTACTGAACAACAATATAACTTAATAATTTAAATTGTTAAGTCATAATAATATCAAGTTGATCTAAAATAATAGATGTGATGATTAGTATTAGCTGTAATTATGAAAAATAGAATACTAATCATACTGGCGCACCTCAAAACCTAAATTAAACATCTTTTATTCTGAAATTATAATTTCTTATTACTAAACATGTATTTACCGCCTCGAATCCGAAACGTTGGCATCTCAAAAACAACCTGCAACTACAGCAACTAAACAAAATAATAATCAAACAAATAAACAAGTGTCCGTGATATCAAAAACTCACCATCATTTCTAAACTCCTTCCAAAAAATAAATAATCCCCAACAAATTGAAAAAACACACTCAATCGCACTTCCCACCAGCACTCACCTATTATAAATGGATCGCTCAAGAATTTCAAAGTTATATTCTTTAATTAAAGGTTTCTTACGGCTTCTGTGTGTACACCAAAAATTCAAATTCACTATTCAACTCAAAAATACTATGATTAGCTTACATTCGCCATATATTTGCAAAATAACTCAACGTTAGCCCAACACATCGCAGTCCAAACATTCACGTGTATTTTCAAAATAAAAGAAGAAAATCAACATCAAAACCTACACTTCCCTCAACCAAAACAACAACATTTCGCTAAAACAACAATTTTAACACATTTAAAAATATTCGTAAACAAAGTAATGACAACTATATAGCAAATACCGATAGAGCAGACCATGCTGCCAAAACACGAGGATAAGACAATCCCGAAAACCTCACCTCAAAAATTAGAACAGAACGCCAGATGTCACTTTCAAGCCAGCACCCAAATCGAACAACTTTCAATAAACTTTTATCTTGCGTCTTAAAAGTCCTAGAAATATTGTATTGCATCCTTGCATTCGCTGCTGCAGTTAAAACACGACCGCCACACCTGTCTCAATGGGCAACCATGTGACACATTCACAAGCTGCACCCAGAACCATCTCTGCAGTCTCACCCACAACACCAATCCGGTCTCATGGCACAGGTTTACAACAAATCAAAAGCAGGCAAAACCACTCAAATGACAATCGTGTTTTCGACCTGTGCACCAATTATTCACAATAACCCACCACACTACCTTGCACAAAACTAACTACAGTAGGCACTCACTCACACCATCAAATCCAGAGAACTATCACTAATCAGGCAACACACCCAGATACAAAAATGAATTTGGTCCGCCAATGAATGAACTGAGAACTGTGACCACGAAAACACAAACGCAATGCATAATGACGAAAATTGTAATGAAAAATTTGCCTCGGCAAGCGCCCTTCACATATATGATCCTGCATAAGATCAGGGTATAGTACTCATAACAAATCAAGGATTTTCCCTCCCCTATCTATACATCATAAAATTGGAATAATGTTCATAGTCAACATTTGAACTGTCAACCTGAAGCCCTAAAATTTTACACAATGGAGTTTCTCGCAGATCAGTGGAATGATTTTAATGGGAAGAAAAAGTAAAAAGAATTTCTTCTTTCTAAGCGACGGCGAAGGCAAATTATAGATTAGACTATTTAACCGAACACTAATCTTGGTTTTAAAACTTAAGTTCATCCCTGCCCATATGTACCCATGACATGACGCTGCACTCGACTAAAATTGTTAAACAGCCAGATTACTAGTCATTCTCAAGGTCGAACAAACACATCCCATGAATATGAATCATCGCCACACATTCGTTATTTTCACTAACAAAAAGAATAAATCACTCAGCCTCTGTGAACTGTAAGCAGATGTTGTTACGGGCGTATCACAATATATATGGATCATTCGTTTTTTGGTGATACCACTTGATGACATGACATGTCCGTTTCATACGTATGGATAAACACCCCGGATTTTACGTCTGATCATTTTAACCAATTAAATCACGTATTATACAAAATACACGCCACTTTTTTATCCATTTTTATCCATAGTCAAAATCTACTTAAATATATTATATTTAAGTATATTTTTCCATAGTTATGAACCGGACTTCATCTCTAGAGTTGTAAAATAAATAAAGGCGGAATTCCAAAAGGCAGAAACAGATAAAATCAAAAATCCGACAAAAACAGATTATTTTTATTTTACAGTAAAATTTTAAGGGGAATATTTGACAATTACGAAATTATAACCAATAAATTAGTTAAAAAATTAAAATTATTGTTAAATCAATTTTATTTCTATCTCTAAATTACTAAAAAAGGATAAATATTATTTGTAGGTATCATTTTATTATATTTTTTAATTATTTCCTTTCAATAATTAAAAACTATAAAAACGCTTTCCTATAAAAAAAAGTTAGGAGAATATTTGATCGTGTTTGTAACATAACCTAAATAATATCAAATGCATTAAAATAAAACACAGGGTAACACAGGGTAAATAATAAAAATTAAAAATTGTAAAATATTTTAATGTGAACATTAATATAAATTTCCAAACATATAAAATGTATGAGCCAAGTGCTCACCATAAAAATATTACTAAACTAAACTTTGCTGAGAGTGGGGGAATATTTCCCATTTTGGTTGAGACTTCAACGTTTGTTATTTTTTATTTATATTTATGGCAAATAAACCGCAACAACAACACAAATTTTAAGTATAAACAATTTTACTGCTGTGCCGCTCACACACAGGGATTTTTAAATTTATCTCTTTGTGTTTTCTTCAAAAAAAAATAGCCGCAGTAATGGGATTCCTTTATATAGCTGCTATCTTTGGAAGGGAAATCAACAATACAACATTTCGTAAAGGGGTGCTAGTTGACAGCCTCTTCGTGGTGCATCCTGCCTGGGCAATGTACTGTAGATCGAACGATTGTGGTATCCAATACCTACGTAGTAAAGAAACAGTATAGCAATAACATACGCCAGGTGAGTCCGAACTCGGATTCTAAATCCCACTCCGATTTATCGGGCTGCTCCACGGATTTCTGGAGGGAGCAAAGCGACATTGTAAAGGAAATCATCGGTAGGCAACCAGGGTGATCCTGTTCCTAGTACTACTGGAAGCACGGAACAAGCGATAAATGAATGGCCGTTTGGTAGAAGAAGTACGGCACTTTATAGAACACCACCATCAACTCCACCGCCAGAGAGCACCGCACTGTGTGAACGTAACAATGAGAAGGAAAATACCTCTTCTATCAAGCATAAAAATTTCGAGCCAACTTCTGAAGCCACGTCCAGTGCACAAACAGCTATAATAAATAACGCGGAGTTAATAAATAAATTTGAAGAAATGGAGAAATTAATCGCGCAGCTGAACAATGAAGTTGCCGTGCTAAAGAAATAAAACCTTAAGCTAAAGGAAACAGTAAATGAATATAACAACGCAAGAAACTCAGCATTAATGAACAACCAATTTCAAGCAATCACAGATCTAGGCGAATATCACACGGATGAAGATGAGCTTGAAAGGGAAACCAATGGGAGACTACAGAAATCCAAGAGAGCAAATAAGAAACCAAGAAAAGAAACCAACCCAAGCAAGAGGAAAGCTGAATCATCACCAGAAGTTGAGCCAATTCAAACCGACATTAAAACTGCCAATGCAATTACTGCACCAAAAGTGCAAGAGGTAGAAAAGAAGAAACAGGTTCCACCCCCATCAATATTAGGAATAACAAAACACGATAGTATTCAGAAACTGATGAAAGAAGTAGTACGAAATGACTACAAAGCAATATCGCTTAGTAATAACATTTGGAAAATAAACACAACAGAGCCTGAAGATTATAAAGCTCTAGCTAGTAAATTAAATTTTGTTGGTCACTAGTGGTATATCTACGAGGATAAAAGTGATCGATCAATTAAAGTAATGGCAAGAGGTTTCCATCCAACTTGTTCAAAAGATGAAATTATTGAGGACCTGCAAAACAAAGGCCTGAAAATAATCGATGCAGTCAACATCATCAGAAAAGAGAGAGAAAATAGGAAAGGAAATTTTGAAATCATGAGAAGCGGACTCCCATTTTTCATGCTAACCTTCGACAATCAAGAAAAAATTGAAAATATTTATAATATTAAGGCTATCCTCAACTTCAGAGTTAAAATAGAAACAATGTAAAAACTGCCAAGATTATAATCATAACAAAAGTACTGCTATCGTGAAGCAAGATGTGTTAAATGTGCAGGAAAACACGCTGGAAACGACTGCACAGTTCCCCGAAATACAACACCGAAGTGTATCAACTGTAAAGGCCAGCATCCAGCCAACTACAGAGGATGTGAAATAGCAGTAGACTACAGAAAATGAGAGATAAATCACGCAAACCAGATACTTCAAGATATGTACAATCGACAAAAAAAAAAACACGGAAACTAAATCGCCAACTCCTAATCTAAACATACAAAGAGGCCGAGTAAATGAAAACGTTACTTATGCACAAATAGTTCAGCATACAGAGCAGAAACAGTTAAAAGTGGATTTCGTTTTACAGGACATACGGGGAAATCTAGAGAACCTGAAGAAAAGACTTATCTCGTAGGAAATGAGTCTGCAGAACACACTAGAAGAAATTAAATCACAAACTAGTTTCAATAAAAGAGTAGAAGAAAACCTTGATCGAGTGAATCAACATATAAATTATATAAAATCGAATTATAAACAAAAGAAATGAATAAAACAATACGAATTGTAGATGCGTATGCGTAGCGTATGTCTTATATCAGAAACCCGTTTCACCAAAACTTCATTCTGTAAAAAAGGATATAATTGCTGCCATGCATTACATCCAGAGAACAAACAATGATTATGAAAGAGAGCAACACGAAATTAACGAGCTCCAAAACCAATAGGAAATCTTCCAAACACATTTAACAGAAAGAATTAGTCTGCAGAACCCAATACAGGGATCAGCCCAAATAGAAAACGAACTAGATAAGCTCACCCATAATATCCAAAGTGCTGCGTAAGAAAGCACTCCTAATAATAGTAAGGAAATGAAGCGCGATGCTAGCTATCCAGAGGAAGTGAGAGAACTTCTTAAAAATAAAAGAAAAGCATGGAAGAAATTGCAAAAACATCGAAACCCGGAAAATACGAGGATATTTAACCATTTGTGCAACAAATTAAAATACCTAATAAAAGACATTAAAAATCAGTCAGTTAATAAATACCTCAGCACTCTAACTGGGCAAAAAGATACTGATTATTCATTATGGAAAGCAACTAAAAATCTTAAAAGACCCGAACTTCAGGTTCCTCCAATTAAAAATAAAGAAAATTGGGCTCGAAATGCTAAACAGAAAGCAGATTTGTTTACAAATCACCTTGAAGAAACATTCCAACCTTTCCCCAAACAAACGGAAGAGGAAAGTATCGCCCCGATAAATAAACAGGATGAAATGAAAATTACACCTGTACCATTTAAAGAACTAAAATGGGAAATCAAGAATAATCTGAATGCGTATAAGGCTCCGCAGGATATGATATTATAACGGGTCAGATAATAAAAGAGTTACCGGAGAAAGCGTTGAGGAAACTCGTGCATATAACTAATGCGGCATTTGGACTAAGATATGTACCAAGACAATGGAAAGTTGCAGAAGTAATTATGATACTTAAGCCGAACAAACCTCCGAATGATAAAGCTTCATATCGGCCAATTTCTCTGCTATACCAACATTATCGAAACTATTTGAAAAGGTTCTTCTTAAAAGACTACAACCAATTATCGAAGAAAGATATCTTATTCCCACACATCAGTTTGGATTTAGGGAAAAACATTCTACTATAGAACTACTGACTACAGAACTACTGACTATAGAATTACTGACGTAATCGAGAAATCACTAGAAAGCAAACAAATATGCTCAACTGTATGCTCTTTGTTGTAGCGCAAGCATTCGACAAAGTATGGAACCAGGGGTTAGAATTCAAACTTCAACGAGATCTTTCGGAGCAATTTTTTCATATTTTAAAATCATACACATCAGAGAGGCACTTCCGAGTAAAGTATGAGAATGAATACTCCCAACTAAAAAGGATAACAGCAGGAGTACCACAAGGGAGTGTTCTTGGGCCAATGACTCCACTAGTCAATTACAGAAGGCTACTAACCTGATATGTAATTGGACAAAGAAATGGCGAATTGAATTAAATGAAGCAAAATCAATCCAAGTGAACTTTGCAAATCTAAAAGTTAATCATGTACCAATATAGATAAACTCGATAGTAGTACCGCATGCAAACACTGCAAATTATTTCGGCATGACCTTAGATGCTAAACTTAGATGGAAGGAACACATAAAAAAGAAGAGAGAAGAACTAAACATCAAATTTAGAAAAATGGCCCTTAGGGAGACAATCTGAACTAGCGATCCATAACAAACTGCTGTTATACAAACAAATCCTGAAACCTGTATGGACATGTGGTAGCCAACTCTGAGGTTGTACCAAGAAAACAAATATGAAAATCATTCAAACAGTTCAAAATAAAATCCCGCGATGCATTGTTAATGTACCGTGGTACATTCGAAACGACAACCTCCATCGAGATCTAAAGATCGAGCTTGTCGCCAATGAAATCAAGCATCATGCAACAAAACACCTACAACGTCTGCACCAGCATGAAAATCTGGACATACGCTGTATGCTGACCTGACTACCACACCAAGAAGAAGACTGCAAAGAACCAAACCACTGGACTTATCGCGACCAGGAGGTCAGTAGACTAATTGAGGTGGAAAATCTGAGGAGGAGTTACACGTAACTGGGGATAATCACTCAATTACGCCGACTAATCAAATACTTTGTTATGCAATGTAAATTACTAAATGGTTACAAGACTCAGTCGTAATATAAATAAATAAAAAAACAATTCATAAAAGAAGAGAATAAATATATTAACACGTTTAATGCTGTATGACCCACCGGTGAGTCACGCGTTACTTTCATTATATGACGCCGCGTGCACCAGTCACATGCATATGAGCTTTTAAAGTAAAATATTTCTTCGATACGTGATCGAAAGGAATATGTCTATACCATGACACCTCAGTAAAGGTCATTTTTCCCTATTCCGATAAAAATATTTTGGTTTTTTTAAACGGTTTGTTTCAAGGAACATATAATTTTCATTGTACAATCATTTCAAAGTATCACGAATAAATTCAAAAAACATATGTCTTTGATTGACATATGTCTTTTATTAAAACACTCTAAACATAGTGCTGGGTTACCTCTGTAACCGGAGCAACGTTTCCGAGTTCTTCTATTTGTATTATCTTTCGTTCCATACTTTTTCATGAGATGACGTTGGCTTGAAGACACACTAGATAAATGTAATCCATAAAGACTTTCACAAATTCATTCCCTAAATTCGAGAATACGTGTATTTCCTTTATATTCTTTGTAAATGACCCAAGAATTCACTACAGATGTAGTTAATAAATATTCAAAGGCGATTTTATGATACCACCGAATGGTTTTTCTTATTGGAGTAAAATAATAAGCCATTTGATCTGATATCGTTCGAATAAATTCCAATGTATCAGGTCTAAATAGAAAACATTAAAGAACAAATTCAGTTACATCTGAAAATAACCAAATTAGCAATTCAGGTGGGTGCTTCAAAATAATTTTTAATTTCTCTAACCGAGATTATGTTGATTAATTGTGAAACTGTATTTAATAATTTTAGAACTTTTAAAGTCAATGGAAAACAATACAACATCCGTAAATTAAGAAATTAAGTCATGAATCACAAACTTCTCGAACAAACCTTCTACTAACGCTGCTGATTCCGCAATAAAGGATATATATATATATATATATATATATATATATATATATATATATATATATATATATATATATATACATATATATTTATATATATATATATATATATATATATATATATATATATATATATATATACTATATATATATATATATATATATTGTAAGTTATTGAACATGTGGTCGAGGATGAACTAAGGCTTCAATAATATGGAGTTCCTTCTCATTTTGTCCAGCCAGTTCTTGCTGGAGGAGCCGTTCTCTTGGCAGTGGATTAAAGAGATGGACTACTTTAGTGGCCCCTTCGGTCTTCTGATTTAAATCATTTGAATTTCTCTTCGTAGTAAGACATACTTATACATCTATTGTATATGTCATTGAACTTTAATCATTATATTTACTTACTTATTTACTGGTACTGGTTTACAGGTATTGGGGTTCGCAACAAAGAGTTGCCAGACACGGTGACCGAGTGTGTGCAGACCCTTTTCCACACCGTCCATCCATCGAGTAGGTTTTGAAGGTCTACGTAGTGGTCCAATTTTGTGTTCGCAGAACATTTCCAATCACCTTGCTGTAACGCTGATATTATTTCAAAGACATCTGAGAGTTTGCCTTCGATGTTTACCTTGCAATATTGATCTGCTCATTATTAATTTGCAAATAAATATCAGCTTTGATGGCATACTTACATAGATAGAACAGAACGTCCCACAACCTGTGAATAGGGTATCTTTTTCATAACATTTCTACAATAGAATCCTCAGAGTGAAGGGCGTCTGATATCGGTTGCTGTGTTAGCAAAGCTAGTGGGCAAATCAGAGCTGAATTCCGCTGTTCTGGGATTTCCTCAGTAGACCATACAGTTAATACAAGTTCGTACTTCCGGGAGAACATTTGATCGTCGAGTCTTTTCAGTATTGATGTGCAACTGATGCAGGTAGGTTAGGTTTCAGTGGTTGCTTACTGCACACTTAGGCCAATTTTAAGGCCCATTGTGATACCACTCATTCACTCCACATCATTAACCCACCTACTTCAGCTACTCACACAACTACAGTATACCACCTGCACATTGCAAGCTCCATGTCAACCAGTACATTGACATGGAAGGTGGGTCGGCGCGTGACACGGAATTCTGCACTCCATCAGAGGGTCTTAGTTGTATTTATTAGCATCACCGATCGTAATCGATGATGAAAATTTGATTTGCATCTAGCCTCTGATGGGATTCGAACCCAGCACCCCCGGTCCAAGTGCCGAAGCCTTAACCACTGCACCACTTGTCCGGTTTCCAACTGATGCAAGGGAGATAATTGTTCGCCAGCAGATGGTGGCACTGGTCCATTTTAACAGAGGGGCAAAAAAATCCCGCCACTAAAGATTCACTGCGAAAAGTGCTGCTACGAGGTTGGAAATCTATAGCAATCTCTTTTATGTTGCGATAGCTATCTCTAAAACTCAAATTTTTAATGTTAAGCACACGTGGATTGTGTCATTCACGTTTTTTTCGTCTGCAGAGCCGACTAGAGAATTTCATCACAGTCATGTAGTCGTTATGTGGTTATCTTGTATTTTGGGTGCGCGATCTTTTCCTCGAACTGCTTTCAAGCAATCCTCGTCCAACCAATCATTTATAGTCCTCGGTGAAGTTTTATGGGGGTTGTTAAAAGCATCATTATTCCAATGCGGGGTTCGTTGAAAGCGACGGCTGTATATTGTTGATAAATGAAACTTAAATTTTGCGTGAAGGTGGTCGGAGTCGATGTGAAATCCGCGTGTTGTTTTGATATCTTTGATACTGGAGAAATCTCTTTTGGATATGATCAATGTGATCAATTTGATTACTCATATTTCCGTTATTTGATTTCCCCCTACCTTTATGAATGCGCTTCCGTGGGAAGTATCAATTGGTGACCACTAAATTATGCTGTAAAGATAGTTCGATGGTGCGCGTTCCGTTGTTGTTTAAAATGGGGGATGGCGGGTCGATGACGCCGATTTACTCATTAACCCCGATGTATTTTGCTAGTATTGGCGACTAGTAGTGTTCCTTGTATCACTAAGAGATGGAGCCCGTATTGTGATGCCTTTTTAAAGAGCTGATAGAGGTTCTCTGTGCGAATCAGGCTAGGTACATTCCATGTTCCGAGCTTAGAGTGGAAAGGTTAGAATAATTCATCGTTAGTTTCAGAATTTTATATGAAAATCCAAACATCTACATGCCGAAATGCATAAGCATAGGAATACTTAACCATTACCGCATATCTGGTTTTATTTATAATCTTTCCGAATTGCTCTAAGCTACTTTATACCGGAATAATACATACAGACGTTATATTACACACATTATTAGCTCCAAATACGAAGAATCTGGTTTGCCATTTGGATTAAGGGTCAGATTATGCACAAACATAAGATTAGGTTTCGTATACTATTTTATTTCTATCGCAAACATTTGTAATTTTGTTAGTTACTCCATCTACCGAGAACTTTATTTAACTATTTACACCACAAACTTTAATTTACGAGCACATGACGTTATTTACCAAGCTCTTATTATTTAAATTAATTTTTAAGCAATACGTGAAGCTGAATTAATTTTATCTTCTATTAGACGATATTATTTTCTAATTATAAGATTATTATTTATTCAAGACAAGATTTAAATACCTATACACAGACATTTAGTGTAAGCAGAGTGGGTGTAGTTTACTAATTTATGACCCAGATTAAACTACATAAATTTGCGGTTAACCGACTGTAGTAGTGTATACTCGTATGATGACAGTTAATCGAACTATTTTCTAATTATGTAAAGTACATTAAAATACTCGTTCCCTAATTTACATTTTGTTAATATTTTTGTTTTAAACCTTGGTTGTCAAAATAAAACGTAATGAAAAATCCATTGAAGCTCGGTGTTTAAAGTTAACAAATTGTTTTTAAATCCAAAACAAAACATAAATAATCAAAAAAACACTTCTTATCTCAACAATCTTAAAAAATGAAACTCGTATTTCTTGTAAATTTTAATATAGTCCGACAGTGCTTCGCGAACGAGTAGATGGGGAACATCTAAATCATTTTAATTAAGTGATTCGCATTTGATTATCGTAAATATTTAGTGTACATGTGGAATAATGGACACACCATTGAGATCGTTACGTGAAGGTGGATTATATTTTTCTGCCATCGATTATGTATGGTTTGGTGGGTTACTTGCCGTTTCCGTTATAATCGGAATATATTTTGGATTTATTTCGAAACGAAAACAAAACAATACCGAAGAATACTTAATGGGCAGTAAGTCCATGAAAATATTTCCGGTTGCTGTATCATTAACGGCGACGTACGTAAAATAAAAATCTCGACCTTTGATTTTTCTATATAAGAAAGTGATCATAACATTGACATCGAATTTTGTATTTCTCGTTCATCTTATTGCGAGATGAAAATGATGAATGAATGATTTATTTAATACAGCATTCTTATTCAGCTATGTTGCGTTTTCATTCAAATAGATCATTTCCTTATTAGACGAGATCACTTTATGCTTTGTATTTGGTTTGGCACATATTGCTACCATATACAGTGTTTACAATTTTGAGTTAGTTTAAGAAATGAATTTTTTTTTATCTTTCAGCCACATATCAGCAATCACCATACTGGGGGTTCCATCGGAAATGTATCGCTACGGGATACAATACTGGGCCGCATCAATATCAGGCGTAATTGTAATGTTGTGCATTGCATTTTTATATTTACCCGTGTTTTATGAACTTCAAGCTACTACAATGTTTACTTATCTAGATCGGCGATTTGATCGAAGTTTACGTTCATTGGCGAGTGGAATGTATTCGTTGGCAACGTTTATGTCACTTCCAGTATTGGTGTATGCGCCTGCGATAGCCTTTAGCCAAGTGACCGGGGTAAATTTGCACGTGATAACACCATTAATGTCAGTAATTTGTATATTTTATACAACGTTTGGTGGTCTGCGGGCCGTAGTTTGGACCGATACACTTCAATTCATTGCCATGATGGGCGGTATACTAATTGTTATGGTTTTGGGCACGTACTCAGTTGGAGGCATAGGAAAAATGTTTGAATTAAATGAAAAAGGTGGACGACTCATTTGGTTCAAGTAAGTTTGCTCAGGTGGAAATGACCGTTGGACATTTTTCATTATTCATTTTTTTATATACAGCTTGGATCCAGATCCAACGAGCCGTTCTACATTTTGGGGCATTACAATTGGGATGACATCGTATTGGATTTCAATTATTGGTGTGACACCAGAATGTATGCAAAGATATTTATCGGTTCCCACATTTAAAGCATCGCTTAAGGTGGTCTGGAGTTTTGGAGTTAGCCACATTTTCGTCAAAATGTTCTCAGTGTATTGTGGCTTACTAATCTATGCCAAATATTCAACATGTGATCCCGTGACGATTGGCGTTGTTGAGAAACCAGATCAAATATTCCCCTATTTTGTAATGGATGTGGGGAGGCATATACCCGGCTTACCAGGAATTTTTGTTGCTGGTGTATTTTCAGCTGCATTATCGACCCTATCATCATCGTTGAACAGTTTATCGGGTTCAGTTTACGGAGATTTTTTACATCCGATGTTTCCCAATGTGTCTGAAAAGACATCGAGTAATGTTATGAAGATAATTGTTATAATATTGGGTGGCCTCAGCATAGCATTGGTATATGTTGTCGAGCATTTAGGCAATATATTTAGTCTGGCTATGACAATTGGTGGCGTCACAGCAGGAACGTTACTTGGAATGTTTACGTTAGGAATGGCATTTCCAAGAGCTAACAAAACAGTATGTTATTGATCAGACTGTTTGATTCATAATTAAATAAAATTGTTTATTTTCAGGGCGCGCTCTGGGGATCAATTTGCTCATTAGCTGTTGTAATTATTTTAGCAGGTGGTGCACAAATTTATATTGGGAAAAAACAACTGAACCATGAAACACTACCATTCCACACAGACACATGCGAAGAGAAAGGTTTTACAAATTGGCAAAATTCGACGAAATTCATTGGAACACCAAACTCCACTACACATATTTACTTTGAAAACTTCGATAATTCAAATGTGCCCTATGTGTTTAGACTGGGTTTTATGTATTATTCACTAATTGGAGCTTTAATTGTTCTAATAGCTGGGAACATCATCAGTATTATGACAGGTGGTCAAGAAACGGTTGATGAATCTCTTCTGTGGCCATGTATCAGAAAAAAGGATAGACAAATTAAAAAATCAGCGATTTCAGAGGAAATTGAAATAAAGCACCTAAATGAGATTGTGAGGGACGAGTCGAAAGATGTAGATAAGAATAGTGCAAATATAACAGAATGAACTGAACATATAAATTAACGCCTTTCTAATTTAACATATAGTTACAGCGTTGACTCTGAAGGTTTAAGCCAGCAGCAAATATAAAATTATACTACCTAGATCATTATTTGTATTAGAAGATACGGAACCTAGATTAGTATTATAATATAAACGATGATTTATCTAATATTTTTGCGAGACTAATTTTGATAAAATAAAATGAGAAAGTCGGCTAAATATAGAAAAATTTGTTAATCATTTGAGGTGTAGTAACTGATAAGGTTGTTTAATGTGGTGTTCTAATTTACCGACCAAATATTGTTGTAATAATTTGTTACCTTCAATTTAATGAGTTCATCATGTACATTAGGAGATCTTAATAGTTAAATGAAATTTCAAAATTTAAATAAAAGGAATTGTTAACTCCTTGTAAGCACGTGATATATTTATGTTGCGAGTTTCCAACTGCCTGCCACTAATACAACGTGTGTAAAGAGAAAGCAATCATTCAGATTAGATATGTAATAAAGGTCATTTCTATTGGGGTTTGCTTGGCCTTGAATACGGAAAAATTCGAGGGAGCTATAAATTTTGTGGATTATACGTTTAATGTGCAGGAAAGTGGTATCTGACAATATAATCGTAAACATTTAATCGTAGACCACAACATCGTAAATATTTAACCAGTTAATCGTAAGAACAATAAACCGTATGGTTATATCTTTGTATCAATACTTAATCATAAGACCAGATAATCGTAAGACCAATTAATCATATAACCAGTTATTTGTTACACAAGTTAATCGTATGAGCAGTTAATCGTAAACCACATCATCGTATCGACAATTTTATTGGATCCCAATTTTCTTCTTAAATAAAATTTTAAAAGGATTATTGTCATGAGGTGAATAATTTATGTGAATGAAATTGAATTGCTATAATAATTCGAACATGTCGGTAACTTAGGGTGCAAGTGGTTGGCCCCAAATACCCATATATGTGAAAACGCGAATATTATTTGAGAATATTAGATAATTAAGGGATCATCTATGATACTATTCCTTCGGAATAAACTATTTCCGTGGTTACGTAAGTTTTGATGCCAGATCCCAGTAAAAACATGATGATTGTCCAAAAATCGAACAAAATGCCAAGACGAGAAAGTTTGCAAAAAATTCGCTGATCATCGGATAATATATACCATTTCATCTATACGTCACATGCAATTATAATCAATTCAAATTATCTGTCACGCTTCGGTCGATTACCCATTTTTTTTAAATCAATGTAAATTCCTGGATAGATATCATCAATATTCCAAGATATCATAAAACGGCTTACTGTTCTAAATAGAGGAAGGACCATATCATATCTATGTTAACTAACATATTTATGCAAATTACCTGAAATTTACAGTATTTTTTAAAAATGGGGGATCGAACCGATGAATCTGTCATATAAAAACGGTTTTAAAAAAAATACTCCTGATGAAATTGTATATTTTGCCATAATCATCCAATTGTTTGCAAACATTTTTGAGTACTGAAGTTCTTTCAATTTGACATCAAAACTAGCGTTTTGAACGGAAACAATTTTTTTAAATAATTTTCGCTAACGAATGGTATCAGATGATCCCTTAATCATGTAATTTTTTCCAATAAAATTCGTGTTTCCATATAATTCGGTACTTGGACCCAACTACATGCATCCTAAGTTCCCGACATGTTCGAATTATTATAGCAATTCAATTTGATTCAAATAAATTATGCACTTCATGACAACAGTCCTTAACAAAAACCTACTTAATATCGATATTGTCGATTGGGAATGTCTCCATCATGGTTGTTAAATATTCTCAGCTACAGGAAAATGACTATGAACGGCGGCGAGATTGGAGTGCTCGAGTTTTACAGCTCGGTACAGATGAGCACCATTTTGGCCAAAAAATCATTGCTGGCTTTGAAATATTGGGGCATTTAAAATCCTCAGTTGATACACCAAAGATCACTACACCCTCGTAGAGTAACTGTATGGTGTGCCATTGGGCCAGCGGCATCATTGGGCCATATATTTCTTTGAGGATACTAGAGGCAATGTTGTAACAGATACTCGTGACCGCTCTCGGGACATGCCGGAAAACTTTATTTGCCTTTATAATGATTAAAATATAAATTATAAAATTATATTTCATTCAAAAGTTTTAAAAAAACATCGAACTGGAACATAAAAAGTATTCTGTAGTTTCTCGAATATTTTTGAAATGGTTGGAAGTAAGAAAATTTTTTAAAAAATGTGTTTTCATAAGAAACATGATAAGTTGTACGACTTTCCATTGATTTGGAATGTATTTTAGCCTGAATACCTGCCTTAATTATTTGGACGATCTTACGTAGTCCCTTTTCAGGAAGGACTGTTATTATTTGTCCTGTAATTAAGTCAAATCCTGGAAATTACTTTGCACTTCTATTTGATGGTTATATTTGATTTCTACCTTGTTAAAGTTAGCCGAAAGTTGCCAACAGAAAGTGAAAAAATCGATAATGCATATAGTGCCTTGACTACTTCAGCCGAAAGTTAAACAAACTATATATTAAATTGAAATATCCTAGCCGAAAGTGGCTAACCTACAAAATCAGCCGAAAGTGGCTAACCTACAAAATCAGCCGAAAACATATGTATCATAACAAACAACAAATACAATTTGCAATTTATCCAACATACGGTCAACTTTCAAAAATTTATTATATTATAGCTCATGATCATAGGTAGATTTTGATTATACCTTAGGGGTCAGTCTGATGAGGTTATAGGGGTGAAATTTTTATTTTTCCCTTCTTCTGACGATAAAATCGTTCATCATTCGAGATTTTGCAACATGGACACCAGTCTGACTAGGCCGATTCGATAACCCATAACCATAGGTAGATTTTGATTATAGGTTAGGGTCAGTCTGATGGGGTTATATGGGTGAAATTATAGTTTTCCCCTTCTTCTCACGATAAAAATCGTTCATCATGAATGTGTTTATCGGCAAAACATGGGGAAAATAAAATGTGATGTTATGAGCAACATAATCTTTTAGCCTAAACTTAGAATTTAAATCTTAGGTCGTATTTTAGTTTTCATAGTGAGACAGACACTGATTATTTGGCACAATCTCGATAGGTGAACAGTTTCATCAAACCCACTCCAAACATATAATCAAGTTCTACTTAGGGTCATGGTTCATCAAATTGGTACAGTCAAATCGGATCAAATTCTTGATATACAAACCTTTCATCAGCTAAACATGACTATTGTATAGATGTCTATTATTGACATTTTTCTTTTAGAAAATGTATGATTCATTTGTTACTTATAAATCTGTATTGGCGGCATTTTTCGGTTGAATATTGAAGTTAAACTTCTTTATCGATACATTCTGCCGTATCGACGTATTATAATATTTTCAGCTGGGATGTAAAACATCTGCATTGCCATCTTTCGGTTGTATCGCAAAAGCACTATCTGCATTACCATCTTTCGGCTGGGAACTTTCGGCTAACTTTAACAGTACTTGATTTTTTCTTTTAATTCGTGTAATGTTACAGCCCAGTTGGACATTTGTCAATATGCCATGTGTATGAAAGAGAAAAACAATAGAGTTTTGTCGATTTTTGTTGGTATGTTGACTAAATGACTAATTTTGACAAGTCACTTTAGTTCCTCAAATGACTTGTCCAATAACTGTCAACGTTAGACTTGTTAGACTTGTTGCCGTTCTACTTTCGTGACAATGTCTTAAGCGAAATATGTAAGACATGTCTTCGCGTTTTTCGTTCTATCAAATACTTTTTAAAATAGCGTAGATAAACAAGCGAGAGAAATAAAAATTACATTTCATTTCATGTTCACTCCTCGTCCTTGTTGGTTGAATAAGTAAGTAAACATTTTGTAATTTTTTTATTAGGAAAACTTTAAAATAGCATTATCTTATTGTTTACGAACAGTTTTTCGGAACACCAACACATGTGCCAGAAGATGATTCTTATATTGTTTAGGGTAACAGCCTAATATTATACAAAATATCTGAAGATAAATTTTTGTATGTACATAAATGAACATATGCAAATATAAATTTATCTCAGGCATGTCATTATTCATTCATCTAAGATATATCAAGTACATTAAACATGTCACATTAAACTCGTCTATGACTTCTCACATACGTTTCATCTCTGGCATGCCGTAAACGATTCATCTGAGACATGTCACAAACGAAAATTGGTCTTATTTGATAAATTTATATATATATGTGTCTTGCTTTACTGTCGCTGATGATGATGATTAGTGTGTCTTCAATAACTTCCCTGCTTGGAGGAGGTATATTGTAGTGATCCACTTTATTTACTGTTGGCATGTTTTCATATGCGGTTTGTCTACGTAGAGGCTAGAACGTATTCTCGGGGTGGATTGCAAACCAAGAAGATTTTTGTTTTGCACTTGTAGCGGTTAGAATATTGCAACCAAATATTATAATCGTACATATAGCAAATGTAACATCTTGCAATCTCAATAATTGCGTTGATATTGCAAGATTTTACATATGCGATATGTACGATTAGAATGTGTAACTGGTAAACAACATAAACTGTGGCATGTTTTCAAATCGCCACCCATGTTGTTTAATTCTTGATAAACAACATGTTTGTCAGAAATGAACAAACAGAATACAAAGGGAACAATACGATGATTATTTCAAAACGGAAACAAAACAACTATGACTAATACAAGCAAAGCAAAACGCACAAATTTATTTTAACAAAAATAAATTTTACTTTCTAGCAGTTCATCCTTACTTAGCTGCTCGATCAAGACGCCGCTAATAATATTAGCGCTATACTACCTACCACCAACGGCGACCTCGCTCGCTGTTTTTTGATGGGAAAAATACCATTCAAGCAAAGCAGTGGCTATCCGAATAAGTGTTATCCGGACTCTGCACCAAGAAAATCAACCATCATTACCGGTATGCTGCATTTAAACGTGGTCGTACAACCACCGATGATACATCACCAAGCTCTGGACACTCAAATGAAGCCAAAAAATCCACGAAATTGGAACGTTTTCAACAAAACCAACAAGGCGATGATTCCGTGCGTTGTTTGGAGCTGTTTAAGTGCAGTAAAAAGGATTTTTATGCGGTAAGGATGCACCGCTATACCAGCGTCAAATCCGCAATCAGCTGAATGGCAAGATGTGAGATAAATTTCATTAGCCGCATCACCAATTACATTAAACAGTGTAGCTATTTTTACCTCTACTTCTTTTTGTTTTCCACCACTCGCTATCATGAAATTGTTAAAGCCTCGTTCAAACTTATTCCAATTATTTGGAAAATCTCTTAATATCAAAGGCGTTGGAGGCTTTAAATATATTTTCCTTTTATTTTCTCCGATAATAATATAGTTAGGCTACACTTGTTAGTGTGATAGTGTGTTTCGCCAAGTACCTATAACGGCGCATAGTGTCAAAAGTAATCTTCTGCATGACAACGCTCGGAATCACGTTGCAAAAGTCGTAAAAAAATATTTGGAAATGCTTAAGTGGGATATTTTACCACACCCGCTGTATTTTCCGGACATTGCTCCTTCTGATTACTGGTTGTTCCGACGGATGCCACACGATTTGGCAGGTCACCGGTTCACTTCATTGCTTTAAAATAAATGCATTTTTACAATTAAAAAACGAACCGAATTAATTTGTACTCCCAATAAGTGATACCAAGAAAAAAGAATAATTATATAATTACTCAATAAATGTAATTGTATATAAATTATACTAACCACCTAAAAATATAAAAATAAATAAATATAAAATTTTGTTAAAATTGGGGAAAAAACAATCATGCGGCCGCACTCTGAGAAGAGTGATAACCGAACCTAATAATTGTATCAAGCCTTTCCTCATATTCCGGTCATTTTTCTCGTAATACACGGCTCAAACGAATTAATTGTAGTCTTTATCGCTCGCCCGTAATGGAATCGACAGGTTGTAGGCGTACTACACAATGCCGCTTTGGTCCCACCAGATACACAGCATCTTCGAACCAGGAATGTTCGTCTTTGGTGTTGATGTTGAGGTCGATGGCAATGATTGTGAAAACGAAAACACTTTGTGTATGAAACTCAAAACAATACAAACGGCAGATGTTTAATCTGTCTGAAACAACGGAAATCAGCAGTGACTATAAAAAATGTATTAATCAGAGCCACTTTTTGAAAACGGGTCGAATTAATTTGTATTCCCATATAATTACAAAGTAGATTAGTTCAGCCATTTTCTATGTGTGTCTTATCAAAAACCACAGTACCCACTTAAAAACTATAATTCATTTTAGTGGGATTCGTGTGTTACTTTACAATTTATTATTCAGTATTCTAGTATACAACACACAAGTCAATCGCAACAATGGCAAAACTGCACGGTAACTAATGATCTTGCAATAATAATTTTTGAAATGATATTCAGTAGTCAATACCAAAAGAATACGAGTTTACATAAAAAGCGGTGTGTTTATTTCATAATCTTTTTATCAACATCATCATAATCACAATGCTTAATTACATTAAGAAGTTTCATTTCGGCTTCCATTCGCTTCTTATTTCTAACATATAGTTTCCTGATACATGGCCACAGTAACTTTTCATCCACATCATCTTGGCCACCGGTTATCATACTTACAAGATTACCAACAATCAACACTATTAAAGCTCCAATCGTTGAATAAAACAGAAAACCCAGCCTAAACAGGTACGGGATGCTAGAGTTATCAATGTTTTCGTTATACACATGAGTTGTAGAATTTGGGGTGCCAATAAATTTAGAAGAATTGCTCCAATCGGTAAAGCCAAGATCATTACATCCATCCGTACGAAATTCTAAAGTTTCATAGAGTAGCTCTTGTATTGCAATGTAATAATAAGAACCCCCGGCCAAAACAATTACAATAACCAAAGAACAAATTGAACCCCAGAATGCACCATGCTTGTTCGCCCTCGGAAATGCCATTCCTAATGTAAACATTCCAAGTATTGTACCAGATGTTACACTGCCAATTGCAATGGTAATACTGAATAAGTTGCCTAGTTTATCGACAACGAAAACTAAACATAAGCTTATACTCCCTAGCGTTAATACAATCAGTTTCATAATGTTACTAGATGTCTTCTCTGTTACATTTGGCAACCTGGAGATTATAAAAGAAATTATTTTTATGCTAAATTATACGACATTGATTTAACTAACAACAGCCTAACAAAATCCTCGTAAATACATCCCGATAAACTGTTCAAACTGGACGATAGAGTTGAAAGAGCTGCCGAAAAGACACCAGCCACAAAAATTCCCGGCAATCCTGGAAAATTTCTAGCTATATCCATTACATAGTAAGCAAATATTTGATCTTGCTTTTCAACAATTCCAATCGTAATTGGATCACATGTTGCGTATTTTGCGTAGACGATTAATCCACTAAAGAGAGCAAACATTTTGATAATCACATGACAAACGCCCGAAAAATAAACAACTTTAGTGGAGTCCTTCAATGTTGGTACCGACAAATAACGTTGCATGCACTCGGGTGACACTCCAATACTTGAAATCCAAAATGATGTAAGTCCAATTGTAATTCCCCAGAACGTTGAGCGACTAGTTGGGTCCGGATTCATGCTGTACAATAAGTATATAACCATATACTTATATATAAAATTTGAATGTATTGGATGTACATATAAAATTTCCACTTACTTAAACCAGATGAAGCGACCACCTTTCTCATTGATGTCATACACATTTTCTAGACCGCCGGCAGTTTTTAATCCCAATACTATTACCATAAATATTCCACCTACGATAGATATAAACTGAAGTGTATCGCTCCAAACTACAGCCCGGATTCCCCCAACGGTCGTATAAAATACGCAAGTTACACATATAAAAGTTGTTATCACAAACACTCGAATTCCAGTCACTTGACTAAAAGCAATTGCGGGGCCATATATTAACACTGGGATTACCAAAAACGTTGCAAACGAATATAGGCCACTTGCTAATGATCTCAACCGACGATTAAATCGTCGATCTAAATATGTAAACATGGTTGTGGCTTGTAATTCAAAGAATACTGGTATATACAAATTTGCTAAGCACAAGACGGCGATTATTCCAGAAATCACGGCCGCCCAATATTGAGTACCATATCTATATATTTCAGATGGTACACCCAGCATTGTGGCGGCTGATGAATTACTAAAATGATATAAGAAAGCAAAACTTCAATAAAAATTAATTAATTTTTCAAATTTTAGAATATATTAACGTGGCTGTTAAAGAGAGCGCGACTGGGATTATACCCATCGATTTACTGCCCATCAAGTATTCATTCGTGGTATTTTGTTTTCTTTTGGACACAAATCCGAAATACACCCCAATGCCAACCGATATGGCCAGTAATCCACCAAAAACTATATAATCAGGAGAAGAAAAATATAATCCACCTTCGTGAAGTGATCTTAAAGGAGAATCTGACATCTTCCGAGATTACATATATTAGATTAAACGATCCTTTTGGTTACTAAAACTAAACTAAAGATAAATCTTGTTGTTTGGATTTATTTATAAAAATTTCATCAGATAATTAAACAGTTTTCTTTTCGAATAACACTACGAAATCAGCTTAATCTAATATTGATTCAAGATCATGGTGAGATGAAATGATTATTTATACAGTTTTTACTGCTTAGTACTACATTTTGAGTTTACTGAAAATCAAAAATACGTACGCCCGTGATGATTTATAACGGGTGGATTTGTATTTTAAATTCATGGTTTGTTCACACCTTACTTTAATCGCTCGCTACTCAGAGTTAGCAACAAACTGTCGTGCCCAAATCATTTAGCACACAGGTCAGTAATTTATTTTGAAAATAAACTGATAAAATGCTGATCTATGGTAAATGACTAGGTTATGTCAGTGTGTTACTGTCTATTTAATGACTGTTGTAAATCTGATAGAATTGCTCGTAGGTTGTAAATCCACAATTCTTTGGTTTTTGGTGGAAATTTAATAAACTTACGACTGGTGCGTTAAGCTTCATATAAAAAGAGAACGACTTATTCACTTTATGTTTTTATCAATTCTAGTTTTATCTAAAAGATGTTCATGTTATATATACATACATTATCCGGTCACACATTATGCTTATTAAGCTGATGTGCTGACCATACAAAGAAAATATATAAAAAAAATGCAATTTGCACATAATCATGATATGCACTGCACACTTTACATCCGTTCCCACATTATACCAATTAAGCAATTGTGCTGAGCATACATAAAATATGTAAAACAAATGTAATGTGCGCACACGTTTCGGTCATCACACCCGCGTGCAAAGTTCTGTTGAACATCTGTGATTACGTCGAAATCCTTCCTCCTTCCTGAGGAACATGATAAAAAAATGATTTTTATAAACCAAACTTATTTTTATTTATTAAAATTTGTGAAACACTTGTGTGTCATAATTCCTCTTGAATACGAACAGATCATAAAGAACAAAAAGGAATTCCGCTTACGGGGAAACTGAACTAAACGATATTTTTAAATTATTTCTATGATTCTATGTTGAGACGAAAATGGCCAGTCTTAGTATGATTCTGACTAGAACTAAAGACCATATTAGGAACTAACTGCAAGGCTATGATTTATTTGCGAACAGAGCGTACCACCCATGGGTAACAAAGGGAGAAGTCTTTTTAGTATTGTTTAGTACGGTAGTACAAACAACTACAGATAACACTGCCTCATTACAGCTTTAATTTCCTGGCATCCTTACATAACAACGTGCCGAATCTACGATTTATGCAGCTTTAGCTTCTTGGCTGCCGTAAAAATCATGAGAACAACTGCGATGAAAATTTGTTATTACCTTATTTTATAGGAAAACTATAGGCATGTTACAAACCTTCCCATGACCCGTGGTATATATAAAACTGAGAAATCGGCAGAGACGGGTTTCCGTATAATCCGATTACGGTTATCCACGAAATACCGAATATCATTATTCTAAAAATCCACAATATCCTGCTTTTTTAAATCCTGTTAAAACTCAACAAATTATGGTCAATGGTAATTGGAATTTCATTAAGAATTTTGAACATGCCTTTGCACGATTCGGAGTGTAGTACGGGATCGGGATTATAGTGCTGAATATAACGTGACTGTTAATTAAGCGAATTTGAATTGTATGGAGAGATTTAGATTCGTGTGTGAAACACTGCCTTAAAATTTGGCATTGCTGATTGAAAATCGGTTATTTCTTAACCAAAATTGAGTGCGGTTTTTGAATGGAATGAGTTAATTATGATATAAGATCTGAAATTTGGTTTTGCTAGGTGAAACTAACCCATTTTTAACTGTTTCTCAAACTCTGGCATTCAACATAGGCTACAATTTTTTCAAACCTGGCCATGATGAACCTTGATGTAAAAAACAGAATTGGGATTGTAACGTGAAATTCAACTTGTTAATTGAAACTTACTTTCGAATTCAGATTTTAAAATGGATTGATATTCTAGGATTAATTTTGCATGAAGCTCTGGACCCAGACTATGCTGCTTCTAACAAGAACTTTTATAGATGTTTTAGAATTCAACCTTACTCAATGGAACTCGTTTTAACCGATTACTGTGAAAAGCATAAATTAAGACTCTCGTTACTCAGAAATTGTGTATCCGACTAATTTTAAATTACTCTTCGGTATTACTTTCGGTCTTCGGTAGAGTCTACATAGTAGAACAACTGTAAAAATCCACAAACTTTTCGAGAAAGGCATTTTTTTCTCAGAAAATAAAAATGCAACACTACAAAATTTCTTGAAACTTATCGAAACCACATTTTTCAATTACGATAGCTAAACAGTATACCCCGTCCCTGTATATGCAAGTGGGGGATTGCCTTTTTCGTCATTGACATAAATAAATATTTGTCTACTAACAACGTTATGTACTTAAGTCTGGACGCAGATTAGGTTATTATATATTCCGAACAAAAAAAAAGAATTTAAAATATTTATCAATTTAATCTTAAACATTATATAGTATATAGAGTTTTCTTTTTATATAAAATCATATCTTAAATTATCAAAAGATTGTCAGCCTTATCAGCTTCTTTTTGTTTCTTGTTTCTGACGTATAATTTTCTTATACAAGGCCACAATAAGATCTCATCTACACTATCTTGACCACCGGTCATCATGCTTACAATATTACCTACTATTAGCACCACAAATGCACCTATTGCTGCGAAATACAAAAAACCCAGCCTAAACAGGTACGGGACTTTAGAGTTGTCATAATTTTCATTATAAACATGAGTTGTAGAATTTGGTGTACCAATAAATTTTAGTGAATTATCCCAATCGGTAAAGCCAAGCTCATCACATCCGTCTGTACGGAATTGTAATGTTTGATAATTTAGTTCTTGTTTTGCAATGTGATAATATGAACCACCAGCCAAAACCATGACCAACACTAAAGAACATATTGAACCCCAAAATGCACCATGTTTGTTCGCTCTCGGGAATGCCATTCCTAATGTAAACATTCCAAGTATTGTACCAGATGTTACGCCACCAATTGCAATGGTGAGACTAAACAGATTTCCTAGTTTATCGACTAAGAAAACTAATCCACAACTGAGAGTTCCCAACGTTATGACGATTAGTTTCATAATATTACTAGAGGTATTCTCTGATAAATTTGTTGGCAACCTAAAGACAATAAAAACTTATAATTAAAAGATTAAACAAATAGTTTCTTAAAATTTACATTTGCTTGAGAAAATCCTCGTAAACGCATCCCGACAAACTATTCAAACTGGACGATAGGGTCGAGAGGGCTGCAGAAAAGACGCCTGCCACAAAAATTCCAGGCAATCCTGGAAAGTTTCTTGCTATATCCATTACGTAGTAAGCAAATATTTGATCTTCTTTCTCAACAATGCCGATCGTGATCGGATCACATGTTGCGTATTTCGCGTAGACAATTAATCCACTAGACAGTGCAAGCATTTTCATAATAACAAAACTAAAGCCAGAACAACAAACCACTTTAGTAGAATTATTTTTTGTTGGAACCGATAAGTAACGTTGCATGCACTCAGGTGACACTCCTATGCTTGACATCCATAGAAACGTGTGTCCAATTGTAATTCCCCAGAATGTTGAGCGACTAGTTGGATCCGGATCCATGCTGTAATGATAATCTGTACTAAAGTAACATGGTATTTAAGTTGAAAATTTAAACTTACTTAAACCAAATCAAACGACCTGCCCTCTCATTGATTTGATATACCCTATCTAGTCCACCAATTTGGTTTATCCCAAGAGTCATAACAATTATTATACCCGCTACCATAGAAGTGAATTGAATTGTATCGCTCCAAATCACAGCACGAATTCCACCAATGGTCGTATAAAATATACATATTAAACTAACAATGGTGGTAATCACATACACTTTAACTCCAGACACTTGACTAAAAGCAATGGCAGGCCCATATAATAACACTGGTAAAGCCAAGAACGTTGCAAACGAATATAGTCCACTGGCTAATGTTCTCAGGCGGCGGTCGAACCGTCGATCCAAATAAGCAAATATCGTTGTGTTTTGCAAAGCAAAAAATACTGGTATAAATAAATACTCTAAGCAAATTAGTGCGATTATTCCAGATATCACAGCAGCCCAGTATTGAGTACCATATCTATATATTTCAGATGGTACACCCAGCATTGTGGCAGCTGATGAATTTCTATAAGATTAGACAAAAATATAATCCCAATAATTATTAATGAAATATTTAACTTTCAGAATATATTTACGTAGCTGTAAGCGAGAGTGCAACTGGAATGATACTCATCGATTTACTTCCCATGAGATATTCATCCCTAGTATTTTGCTTCCTTTTTGATACAAATCCGAAATAAATCCCAACGCTAATCGAAACGGCGAGTAATGCACCAAACAAAACATAGTCAATAATGGAAAAATACAGTCCACCATCTTGAAGTGATCTTAGTGGGAAGTCTGTCATCGTCACACTGATGTACTAACTTTTTCGTCTCTATAGATGCACTTTATGTGCTCTGGTGTGAAACTGAAGATAAATTTCCTGTCTAGGTTTATTTATATGTACAGATAAGAAAGAGATTTCAACAGATAATAATAAGTTTATTTTTGGAATAAAACAGCAAAATCCGCTTAATCTAATATTGGTTTTAAAATCGCGCAGATATAAGATGATGAAATAGTTTTAAACTGCATCAATACTAGAAAAAACTGAATTGAAAAGAACGCCTGAAAGTATTCGTGTTGGCATGAAATGGAGATTTCCTGAATTTTAGGGAGTCGTTTGTTTCGTCAGACTCGTACTTCTGTTCAACGGTTCACAACTAAGAGATAATAGAGAATCGATTTTAACGCTGTGTTAATTAATTAAATTTCGTTAATTATTTAAATAAATTAATTTGATCGATGTAAAATAAGAAACAGATTTCAGATTAGTTTCATCACAGAGAAATCACTATCAGAGACCTAAACGAAAGGAAAATTCAAAGTTAAATCAAATTCTCGATGTCGTTACAAATGGAAAAATATCTCTAGCGGCTGTTTATAGAAATGCTTAGCTAACACTCAAACCCTAGTTTGGTCTATTTGCTCAATATACGAATTTCTCGCTCAATATATTATTTCAATACACGCACGTACAAATAAAAAATATTATATTTGTTTGTACAGTATAACACCCAAATTATTCTTCAAAATTGGTTTTTTATTTAACACGAGCAACGTAAATGCCTGGCAAACTTCTTCTTCATCTATTAGACCATCAAGTTTCTTGAAGCAACAAATGCCAACCAATATTCCTTATAATTACGTCTTCCACCTCGCCTGATTTTGTAGGATATTGCACATATGTGCCAAATATTTAATTTTGGCTGGGTTCTTAAGCAAGAGTCCTGCTATAATTAGTCGGATTCGAACCTTTTGTTATTATTATTTATGCAAATAAAATCAACTCAGATATTAGATCTCATAATCTACCAACCAAACATTTTGAGACGTTCAGTTAGGCATAAAATTAAATAAATAAAGAGGGCTAGCTAAATAATTTGAATAAATTTTAAATAAATTGATTTTCATAAATGACGTCGATAAATAACCACTATTCGTTATTAAAATATCTATTTTTGAAATTTTCAAAAAATGGTCGTTTATACTTGAGAAATTTCTCAGAAGAAATCTGAGACGGCCTACGCAATCATGCCATCGGATTCACTTCGCCGATGGAAATTGGGCAAAGAGCGATGTAGTTAAAGCAAATATATTCGCAACATTTTGTTCATGTATTTGTTCCGAATGAGAATAATGGCCAGTCGGAATTGCTGCCTGAGGAAGACGAAACTTTAGAATTTTAACCATTTAAATATAAATGACGTGAAGTGTAAACAATGATTAGCGAACATTTAAACCCACTAAAGGCAATTGGTCATGAAGATCCAATTAGTAGAAAAATACTTATACAACACCCCGACATTCGTATCCAATTAATTAACATTTTCAATGCTGTAATTAAAACTAACAATTTTCCAGAAATTTCAAAAATTTTGCCTGCTAAAGATGAAACAAAAGTAGACTCGTATCTTCCAATCAGTTTATTGCTAACTAACTCTTTCACAACTCTTTGAAAGAAAAGCTTAAAAAAACTTAAACCAATTGTGCAAGAGCAAAGGATCATTAGTTTGGATTAAGAGTTCATGGAATCATAGAACAAGTACATAGGATCGTATCAGAAATTTGAACAAATGAAATACTGTGAATTACCGGGTGACTGACACAAAGTGTTACCAACTTCACACTGTCATTGCTGTCAAACCAGTGATGACAGAGCACTCAAATTTACACTAATGACAGTTCATTCCATTGTTTATAAGCGTACAAAAACATTTTAGTGGGAAATATTCAAAAAAAAAGTTATCCGCAGGTGGAAAACTACAGCCGCAGATTGTTAACCAGTTAAAACATCTGCATGTGAATAAAATGTTTGTGTATCGCACCATAAATTGTTATAACGATACTGGCAGCATTGCAAAACGCCGTAACGACCGAAACGCACTGCAACATCGCCGGATATCATTCGGAAAGTGAAGGCCTAATTGGCTCAAAATCCGCGCCGTAGCGGCAGAAAAACGGCTCGTGAGGCGAACATTTCGCTCGAACGGATGCGACACATATTGAAAGATCATCTAGGACTAAAGGCCTTAAAATTCCATAAAACGCATGGTGTCACCGATGCTCAAAAAAAAGTTAGAGTGGAAAGAGCAAAGGAGTTGTTACGCTTGCACGAAAGTGGCGATTTGCAGAATTTGGTTTTCTCCAATGAGTCACCGTTCGTTATTGAGCAATATGTGAACAAGCAAAACGGCCGGATTTGCTTGCCCGGCCGTCCTACTGAGAATTTGGACCAACGGATTGCCACTCGAAACCAAGCGCCGTCGATGGTGATGGTTTGGGCCGCCGTAACGGCGGAAAGCCGTTCATCGCTCGTATTTTTGGGCTGTGGCATCAATATAAATGCTCAGAGCATTGAAGCCTTGGGCACAAAAACATTTTGGCCGCAGAGCCTGGACAATTCAACAGGACTCGGCACCGAGTCATAAAGCGCGTGTCAATCAAGATTGGCTGAGAAACAACGTTCCGCGGTTCATTTCCACTGCCCAATGGCCACCAAATTCACCGGATACAAATCTGCTAGATTTCTCGGTTTGGAGTATTTTGAAGAGCAAGGTTGGGACAAAAAAATAAAAAGTGTCGATCATCTCAAGCAAGCGCTTCGCCGTGAATGGGACAAAATACCGCAGAGCCACTTTCGTGCTGCATGCAATAGCTTTGTCGGCCATTTGAATGCCATAATCGAGGCTAAGAGTGGCCAAATCGAAAACTGCTAATGCTATTCGAAAATTTAAATATTTATGAACATTTTTTATTTTGATTCAATAAAATTCATAAAAATATAAAAATTCTGTGGCGTTATGTTTTGGTAACACTTCGTGTCAGCCGCCCTGTATAATAGCGCATCTTCCAATTTAAATTAAATATACTCAGGAGTGCCCCAAGGCAGTGTACCGGGTCCAGTGTTCCATTTAATTTTTATCAGCGAGCCTTGAAAATGAAAATCCTGAAATAGTGTGAAGAGCTTTGCAAGAACAATTAGAAGAAATAGCTAAATGGCTTTTCAAATGGAGAATAATACCAAACGAGCACAAATCAGCACCCATTACATTCACTCTCCTTAAACTAACTTGTCCTCCGGTGAAGCTAAATAACATTAATATACCCAATGCGAAGTCATTGAATACCTAGGTCTACATTTATATAGAAGATTGTCATGGAAGAAATATATCGAGAAAAAACGCCAACATACCAACTTCAAAAGTATTTATTAATATAAATTGGCTAATCGGAAAACATTTTAATTTAATGCTAGACTACAAAATTGCAGACTGTTTTTTTGTATAAAAGGGTACTCAAATCCACGTGAACTTAAGGAATTGAATTGTGGGACTCAAATTGTGCTTCAAATATAATAAAATCGCAACGTATACAATCAAAAATATTACGGTGGATGGTAAATGCACCTTGGTACAAACGTAACACAAACATACACCGTGATCTCAATATCGGAACACTAGCAGATTCAATACAGCAGAACAGCAAAAATAACCCACAAAGTTAGAATAACATCCAACACATTAAGCTCGGGAAATATTATGGAGGCGGCCTAGATATCCACGCCTTAAAAGAAAAGATCCTTTAGATTTAGCTAACTAATTCATATAAAAACTAACCAAACAGTGTATATTAATATTAAGAACTAACATAGATTAAGTCTAAAGAAATTCTGTTTAATTAGCTAGCAAAATTTGAAAACGTCTTGTGAGTTTCCTAAAATGGGAAATATTCAAGAATAAAGCCAAAGGCAGTTTAACAAAAGTGTTTTTTAAGTATAGATAGATATACATAATGTATACTATGCTTGTTTAACACTGCGACCTTTAAAAAACAATGGAAACAGAAACATAATTTTTTCCTAATGATAAGTTTTTGATTTTTCGTATCCTATGCCTATCATCCATCCTCAAACAAATTTTGCTTAAAATTTTTCATTTACATTTCACGTAGCACACGAAAACATAACATATTCAATGTAGCTACTTACACCTAAACAGATTCCCTCCTTTTCATGTTTACGTATTTAATTTTGATATGCTAGTAGCTAAACGAAAACGAATCTCGATCGTGTACACATATTATTTTAAACAGTATATGTATATACGAGTATATCCATAATACGAGCGTGTGAGTTTTCATTTCATTATGTATAAATCATGTACCAAAATCTACTTAAAGATAAGGCCTGGTAACTCCACACATATGAAATAAACAATAACTAACTAAAGATGTATTGGTAATTTTTTTCCATAGTAATTTTTTGTTTTAAAACTAAGTATAAATGTGTAGGTGCAGAAACGAACAAAAATGAAAAAAATCTAATTTACATTGCATTGTTAGTGTATCCAACACACTCTTTGGTAGTTTTTTACTCGTACACTACTTTCATAGTAGAATTAAAAATAAAAAACAAATTTTGAAGAATAATTTGGGTCTTATATACTGTACAAAGAAATACAATATTTTTTATTTGTACGTGTATTGAAATAATATATTGAGCGAGAAATTTGTATATTGAGCAAATAGACCAAAATACGGTTTGAGTTTTAGCTAAGCATTTTTTATAAACAGCCGCTAGAGATAATTTTCCATTTGTAACGACATCCAGAATTTGGTTTAACTATGAATTTTCCTTTCGTTTTAGGTCTCTGATAGTGATTTCTCTGTAGTTTCAGCAAATAAAATCAACTGTCAAAAGTTATATCTGGGTAAAATAACTATTCCATTATTTAATTAAAGTGTGTATCACCTTCTTCATAATTTCCTGTCCAATCTATTACGTAACTGATTGACAGACGTTAGAGCGGTAATTTAGTAATACCATTCCATATAATCGGTATATTTTAGCAAATAAAAGTAAATCGATATCAACAATAAATCTAAAAATAATACAAACAACATTTTAGTAGAGAGAATTAATGTAGTTACTGGGTCCGCAATGTGTCAATTTCTTAATAAATAAAGTAAATTGAAATCATCGTTCGAAATATAAAAAACAACTGATTATTACCGTGGAATGGTACAGTATTCTACTCACATATAATGTATGTTATTCACTCGGATGCTTCCTTATCCACTCGTATTCTATTATCTATAAAACCGGTTTTCATTTTTCCGGTTTAATGGCTAAATGGGGGGAAAAACGAAGAATGAGACCGGACTCTAAGGTCCTAGTGTGAATTGGGTGATGGAACAGCGGCTTACACAAATATTTTAAGGTGAATGCGTGCTTGTAAACAGCATAATGAAAATTAGTATTTAATTTTAAGTTTAGTGTTCTTGAATTAGTTCTGTGGAACTTAGTTATATTCCTTTGATATATTATATTCCTATTTAATTATCCTTTGATCTGTAGCACACTGATTAAATAAAACATACAAACTCACAATATATTTTTTTAAAGAATTGATTTATTGTATTTATTTAACACTGGCTTTATTTTAAATGGTTAAATATATTAATTTCACTAACATAATATTATGAACCTTTTCTCTTCTAGGTTTATAATAGTACTCATAGAAAAAATTATAGAATTTTTTATTAAATTGATTACACGACCTACGTCGGTAGACCGGGTTTTGTTGTCTCTTCCACAATTTTCATGAGTTCATTGGAATGTAGTATAGAAGTACAAATAAATTTTTTAACGTCTAAATATGTAAACGTCGCCACAATACTCCCCCGAAAGTAAACCGAATAAAAGAAACAACGGTGATCCAAAAGTGGTTTTCAGTAAAAACGTGACGGCGGCCTAAATTTTCTTCCAGTCCTGGTTTGAACTTGTTCCTTTGGTGGAAGGTTAAAGCGAACCTTTTTTAACACTTTTGTACTACCAGAACCTGACTCGTGATCTGAAGTTCCCTCACCCAGCTGGAAGCGATCCCACGATGGCCGATTTGACACGCTTTGAGACGATTCAAAGATACCACGCTTTATCTGCCGTTTACATTAACAGTGAAGAACTTATTTCCTTTTTTGAGGAGGTCCTGAATAAGGTGGTTGTAAAGATTTTCTTACAAAATCTGACCTTCAAAACACGTGTTAACACGTTGAAAGTTCCTTGCACATGAAAGTTTCTACATTGAAGTGCCTGGAGGCCGGAGACGGTCTTACCTCGCGGAAATGTTTTTTTAAGATTATTGACAAAATCTGACTGATGAATTTTGTCTGCCGAAAAATAATTTAGAAATTGGCCAGACACCCTCCACGTATTTCCATCAACAAGCTCAGCAGAAAAAGTTTTAAGTTCCTCGCTATATAACGTGCGTAAACCTAACAGTTTGTTCATGGCACATGATTGCTGTGCTATCTCTCAATCATACCATTTGATTTTGGGTTATAAGGTGTCGTTTTTTACTCGTCTTAATCCGATCAATGCTGCCAATTCACTAAAAAGACAAGACTCAAACTGCAAATCTGCCGATTAATGTAACACAATACCGCTGATTGTCAGAAATAGGCAAAGGACCAATGATTTCTAGGTGAATTTCTACGACGCGCTGCGAAGTTAGTTGATAAGATCCGAGAGATGAAATGGTGTGTCTTGAAACTCTTAATTTCTGACAAGCTAAACAGGATTGTGCCATAGTTTTTGAATCTTTTGTGATGGAAGGCTAGATGATGTTTTTCGTCAATAATTTAATTGTTGCTTTAATTCCGGGGTGCAAAAATTGTGAAAGGTTTCAAAAAAAAAATTCCGAGACTGTAGTTTTACTACAGTTAAAACTCAACGGAACTTGGACAAACTTTAAAGTCAAATTTTCGTGCATCAGATCTTATAGCTCGACATCATTAGCAAGGATATCCGCAATTAGCGCATAATCTATACTTTCAGGAATAGAAATTAGATTAATGAGGAAATGTGTTCTGACAGAAAGTGTGGACAAGTGGTTTATGGTTCATGAACAACGTAAACATTAAGTCAAACCGAGAAGAAGCTGAGTGGTTGCCAAGTATCGCCGATATACTGCTGAAATACTGCCCTAATAGATGTGTCCGAATCGTCTACCATGATAGCGAGTTTAGCCGTAGATGAAGAAAGTGCAAGAAGAGTAGCTTTACACAACTTCTCCGTACAATTGTCGAATCAATTAACTCTTCTGACCAATTAATTGAATTTAATAATTTTTCTTATAGCCTATATATAAGACAATCGTTAAGTATAAGTTGTCCAGCCGCGGCGTTTGGGATGAAACGTGTGTAGAAATTGATCATCCCCATGAATCTTTTGAATTGATTAACCGGTAACCGGACGTTCAAAATTGTTGATTGTTGACTTCATCTCGTTCTGGATCGGGTAAAATGCCATTTAAATTAACAAAATGTCTTAAGAATTTAACTTCAGGTGAAGCGAATACACATTTTCCAAGATTTTTCTAAGAATATAAATGTGTTATTTTAGTGGTTTAGCATACAAAATTATAAAATTCATATAAAAAATAAAGTTTAATTTAAAGTTAATTAATACGCGTCGAATAAACAAAAACAATTAGCTGAATATGATTTAATTTACTAGTGCTCCACTCTTAAGAGTTTTTATTTTTATTTCTTGATGGTTTCCATGTTGTGCACATTTTATCACGATTTTATATATTTTATTTTGAAGAAATGATAATTTTTTTCTTTTCTTAGTTGAAAAGTTACAGTTGTTTTTGTAACGATACGTTAGTTATTGGGCAAGCATTGTCATACAGTAATATCATGTCCGCATTTCTTGGCCCGTAAATGGTATTTTTCCTCCAGAGCATAATTTAATTTGGTCAATTGGTCCTGGTAACGTTCAGCTGTAACAGTTTGACTAGGTTCTAGAAGCTCGTAGTATAGTCCAATCCCACCAGACACAAAGTAACTCGGCATGAATAGTCATTTTTGCAACCGATGTTGATGGCTGGCCTGGATCAACCCGTGCTTTTCTGGGTTTAGGATTATCGTATAAAATCCACTTTTCATCACCCATAATGTGCAAAAATTCTTTCTTTTGTACCGAGAAAGCAAATTCATGCAGATGTCAACTCTTCAGTTTTTGTTCTCTTCGATCAGTTTATGAGGAACCCAATTTCCTTCCTTCTGTATTTTTCCCATTGCATGCAATCGAAGCGATATTGCTTGGAGAGTAACTTCTAGCTGTTCTGCAAGCTCTTTTTGAGTTTGACACGGATTATCATCCAGTAAAACTGCAAGATATACGTCTTCAAATTGTTTTACTGCACCTGGACGTGAATCGTTCTCAAGACTAAAATTGCCTTCACGGATTCTTGCAAAACATTTTTTTACCAGCCGAATTAATCAATTCCATAGCTTGAGCAGCATTTTTTTTTTCATTTGAAAACAGAATTTAATGGAATGACGTAAATGTTGCTTATTGACATTCATCTCTAAAAATTAATACACACGGAACGACAGATTGTAAATGACTGTAACTTGACATGACTGAAACTTATGTCATAAAAAAAGCAATGATTAAGTAAGCTATGGTACATATATTCAAAATGGCGGGCGATTTGGATGCGTTCATGTATAGTTTAAAACAACCAACTTCAGAGCCGAGTTTCTACTTGCACAACTAATATTTCTTGGTTTCTCGTTGTTTCAACGCCATCGATATTATTTATATTTTGCGTATACGGTAACATTTTGTTTATCGAATTGGTAAGAAAACATTTTGTAATTGTTTTGTTCGAAAAATTTAACATGACCATTATTTATTATTTTGTACAGATATTCTACTTTTGTATAGATATAATTGCGAAAGTCAACCATCTGTAATACCAACACATGTACCAGAAAGATTATATTGTAATAGATTTTAAGACAGCAGCTTATGTACATTTTTATTTTTTTTAAATAAATTAGAATTGTTAATCTTAATTTGAATAAAATGTTTTTATTATATACATAAGTATCACATAAAATTATCTCAGACATATCACATACAATTCATCTCAGAAATGTCACATACGATTCGACTCTGGCATCTCAGATACGAATCATCTCAGACATGTCATAATGATCTCAGACATGCCAGACACGTGTCATGCCTGTCTGTCGCTGATGAGTCATTAGTGTGTTGTCACTTTCCTACTGGGATAAGTTTCTCATCTTGTCAAGCACTTTATAAAATATAGTGGATAAACAATCGAGAGAAATGAAAAATTTTCATTTCATTTCATGATCGTTTCATTTCATCTCTCGTTGTGACAACGCCATCGTATTATTTTTATTTGTTGTACACGGCATTAAAATTTTTTTTGTCGAATTGGTAAGAAAACATATGAAGTTCTTTTATTCTGAAAATTTCGGAAGAATTGTTTTCTTTTTTAAATTTGAAATAAATGCGATGTTCAGCTATTTTGAATACAAATAACATATTCCAGAAAGATGAATGTAATATTTTTTAAGGTGGTAGCCTATGTACATTATTACCTTTTTAAAAGTAAATTTGAAATATTATTATTCATTTAAAGAAAATATTTTTATTACACTGAACTTTTTTACATTCAATAAGAGTAGAGTCAAATTTATTTTGGTTCATTTAGTAGCGTACATATTTACTTTATAATAGATGCCATTCCTTTATAAAGGGTGTTTTTTTAAGAGGTTGCCGATTTTTTTTTTGAATAAAACACATATAAAATTATGAAATGACCAAAATTTTTTTTTATTTGGTAGATAATTTTTTGGCATTTAACATTTAAACACAATTTCTGGCATATGGCTACCACGACTATTTTTCACAAATGTCATTCTGGAGGTCCAATTTTCCAGCACTTTTTCAAGCATTTGAGGGCGTATGTCAGCAATGACACGTTGAATATTGGTTTCCAAAGCGTCAATCGATTGAGGTTTATCCACATAAACCAATGACTTCACGTATCCCCACAAAAAGTAATCGAGTGGCGTCAAATCGCACGAACGCGGAGGCCAATTCACCGGACCATTTCTCGAAATAATGTTGTCGTTGAAAGTTTCTTTCAATAAGTCGATTGTTTCACGTGCTGTATGGCAAGTGGCACCATCTTGTTGAAACCACATTTCATTCATATCCATATCTTCAAGATTTGACAACAAAAACTCATTTAACATGGTTCTGTATCGATTTCCATTCACGGTAACGCGTCGTCTTTCCTCATTTTTAAAGAAATATGGACCGATGATCCCACCAGCCCATAGACCGCACCAAACAGTACATTTATCAGGATGCATTGGTAATTCTAGAACGGCGTGTGGATTATCTTTGCTCCAAATGCGACAATTTTGTTTGTTGACGTATCCATTTAACCAAAAATGCGCCTCATCACTGAAGAGAATTTTACGGTAAAAAAATGGATCTTCGTTCAATTGATTTAACGACCAATCACTGAATTCACGGCGCAAACGATGGTCGTGTGGCTTTAATTCTTGCACCAATTGAATTTTGTATGGCACCAAACCCAAATCTTTACGTAAAATTTTCCATAAAGTCGATGGACAAAGTCCAATTTGCTGAGCACGACGACGAATCGATAAATTGTCGTTTTCTTCGACACTGGCCTCAACGACAGCAATATTTTCTTCTGTACGAACTCTTCTCATTCTTGTCGGTGGCTTGGCATCCAAAAGAGTGAATGTAGACCGAAATTTGGTAATTACGTTCTTTATGGTGGTCTCTGACGGACGATTATGTGCACCATAAAATTCACGAAGTGCTCTATAAACATTTTTAATTGAACACTGATTTTGAAAATAAATTTCCACGATTTGAAAACGTTGTTCTGGAGTTAACCTATTCATAATGATTTGCCAAACAATACTGAGTAGAAATGCCACTTTGAGCTGTCAAAACAACTGTCATAAAATAAAACGACATCTATCGGAAAAACAAACCTCCTAAAAAAACACCCGTTAGATATTGTAGTTATGTGAAGGTAAGGCCATATGTATTAGATATACAATAAATACAATATATAAAGTAAATATACGATATAACCTCATATTATAAAGTGTTAAAATTTTTCGACTGATCCATTTATCCTTTATTTGTATTGAAAAGGGTAGAATACAGGCGTGAAAAAATTATACCCGAAACTTCTTTAAAAGGGTAGAGATAATTTTGTTTTGGTCCACTTTGTAGCATATGTATATTAAAGCGACCAATGAAATTTGTCGACGAACGGCAAATTGGGTAGAAAAATTAGGGTATAATCTAATGCCATATAAGTGCCTATGTATATGTATATGGTCGCCTCGCAATACATGGTCTTTGTATGTATGTTGGCCCAAAAAACATAAACACGAAAAAAAATTGCATACAAATGCGATGCAGTTTTTTTTAGTGTTTTTTAACTTTATTAATTTGTATCTTGCAAATGCGACAGATAATAAATATTCATTCTTCGGAACATGAACTTTGTTTATTTATCTTTAATTTAAGTGCATTCATTCTCTTTCATCTTTCTAGCCATACTACTTTTGTTTTTAATATTTATTCTGTCATTTTGGTTTACTGAATAATGAATATGACTGCCATATCTACAGTTCAAAAAGTAAACTTCTTGCCTGGTATTTTAGGTGCACTGCATCAATGCCTCCTAAATGCAGGCCCAAAAAACTTAAACACGAAAAAGAAACTCATACAAATGCTATGGAATTTTTATTTTGAAAAGATTTTTTGGGACTTATTAATTTATATCTTGTAAATGGGCCAGAAAAATACATTTTCATTCTCCTGTCTCTATGTCATACACTCTTCGTCCATACACACAAATTTCCTTCTATTTATTATACATACAAACCTTATTTTGTTTTATTTGCCTTCTACTTGGCCGAATAACGCAATGATAAAGTTACCTACCGGAAAATGTTCATCAGATCTCAAACACAGACTGAAGTTACATGTTGAACCGAAGCATGATCGACTGAGTTGTGAACTCAAAATTGGCTGAACGAACCTTTCAGTCGAAAATTACATGTGTTTCTCATTTTGTGATCAAGATGGCGTTTAAATGTCAAATTGTATAAAAGCAAAATAGTTTAGGCCTAGTTATATAGCCGAAAACGAAACGAAAACGAAACGGACCGAAACGAAAGGCAAATTTGTGATGGTTATATAGCCGAATCGGTTTTTGACGTTTTATATTTTCTGTTCTGTGTATTGTGATAAATGCAAGGAAATAAAATGGATTTTGAATTTGCTATTTTTGACCATAGGCCACCCTTATTTTATATAAATTATGTTTTTTGTCATATAATTCTGTATTTTCTAACATTTTCTATTAAAATCTCTGAATCAATTTCATTATTAGGTATGTCTGCCATTTCAATTTGTTTGTGCTTGACGTTTGATAAAAAAAAGCCCCACTAAACAAAATCGCAAAAAATATTCACAATTTATGAAAATTACAACAAATACTATCAATCATTATGAAATTAACGTCATCGGAGAGTGACAGCGAAAAGATATCTGATAACGACATGAGCTTCGAAAATATTGAATTGCCCATGCTAAGCGCAGAAGGAGTCCCAATGCATTTAATCAGTGCCGTTGCTGAAAGCCATGGGCATTCTATTGATGAACTTAGTTTGAATCGAACAACACTGAGGCGTCTTCGTGAAAGAAATAGAGTAGAAATAGCAGCATCAGTTAAATCGACTTTCAAGTGTACAACAGACGTAGAACATTGGGATGGAAAATTACTTCCAGAGTTATCTGGAACGGAGACCCTGGATCGTTTGCCAATTACATTGCGAAATTACATTGCGCGCTGCAATTGAATCAAAAATGGGCAATACATCAGGAGTATATGTTCCGTTCCGGAATTCCTTGAATAAGGATAATTTCAAAGCGGGCACAGATGATCCCAACGTTCTTTAATAATAACAATTAAATGATGTGAAAGCAGAATTAGCGGATTTTTGCAAGAACGAATTGGCAAAGGAACATGCACGGGATGACACAGAATTTTTGGAAATCAGTCTAATTTTTTTGGGCATGATACCAAATCAAAATGTCCGTTTCCTTCTCCCAGGACGTATGCATCATGCTCGCTGGATGTCCAAAGCCATTTATGTATTGAAATTATTTATTTTTCGTGAAGAATTTAAGTTAACAGGACATTCACATTTATGTGAAAATTTGGTTCCATTGCACGAAAGCTGCTCTAAAGCACCAAAGCTAGATTTGAACTATTTACGAGATATTTATTTCCACAAAACACATGACGAAAAGTTGGCGATGGCTGTACTAAATAAAATATGTACTCAATTGTTGTATATGTCCGACAAAAGCATCGCATTCTCTTTTTTCAACGAAAACGTCTCTAGTTCAGAGAAAAGAAGAATGATGCAACAGTTGGATATGATGAGGGATGTAGAGGCCGACTCTAGTAAGCGCGTCTAGTTGAAAATTGATGATGTGAAAACATTCATTACGAAACAACTAGCAGATAGCTGTATCCGGAGCACGCAATTGTGTATGTCAAAACTTATATTTAGCGCCCTATTTTTGCATATAATTAATTTATTTAATTCTAAACTAAGATTTTTCATTCAACTTTTTAGTTAAAAATCGATAAAAAAATATTTTGCTCTACCTATTTATCGGGAGCACTATCCATTTAAAAGGGAAATTTTAAATTTCCTTTGTTTTGTACAGCCCTTAAACCATTAGAAACTTAATCTTACAATAAAAATTTAAAACGCAGCAAGATTATTTATTTCTTATAACGTCATGCCAAAATAAATGTTAATTGGTTTATTTCAGGTCGTTAAATGTTTGTTTTATTTTATTTTTTCATTTTTACGTTATAGCGACACCAGTGAATAAATAGCTACAGTTTCAGTAGAAATTTCCCTTCGGCACCGGATAGTGCTCCAATATTAAAATACGGCTTTTGTTACACCGAACACTAGCGATTTTTTTTAAACGGTTCAATATTTCCACAGATTCTGAAACAAAAATCCGGATGTGTGGCTTCAGGATGATAATTTCAAGAACGGAATGAAAATTATTAGTCAAATAAAAGTCGTAAATGGGTTATCGCAGAACGTGGTGTTAAGTTAATTCAAGATTTTAATAAGAAATTAACAAGAAATGAAAATGACTTGCAATATTCGTACAAGTCGTAAAATACTACACACAGAAGTTTTCAACATATACCAAAACATCCTTAATGTATAGAAGAAACATTATGCATTTATAATTTAAAAAAATATAGTAACAATGGGTCTCGGTGGACATATTTTAAAACGGCATTTCTCAAAACTGCGTATTTCAAAACGGCATAAGTTACAAAATCGCATTTTTCAAAATAGAATTTTTCAAAACGGCATAAGGTACAAGACGATATAGGTGCAAAACGGCATTTTTCTAAACGGCATTTTTCAAAACGGCATTTTTCTAAACAGCATTTCACAAAATGGCATTTTTTAAAACGGCATTTTTCAAAATTGCATATTTCAAAACGACATAGGTACAAAACGGAATTTTTCAAAATTGCATGTTTTAAAACGACATAGGTACAATACGTCATTTTTCAAAACGACATTTATCGTTTGTTTAGATTCTCTTTAATACATACATATATAAATAAATTTTAACTTAATTTAAAAAATAATACTTATACCATGTTTACACCAAAGCTACTTTAATAATATAATACGTTTTTGCTAATAAAGTATAATATCACAAGTGGTGTAAACCCATACTATAATACTTTATTACTTTTTTTGTTGACAAGTATACATTTTTTTGTTTGATATCACAAATGGAAATGTATTCTCAAACAAAAAATGCCTTTACCGGTCACTTAAAGAAAATAATAAACAAAATTAAAGTATTATAATATTAAAGTAGAGTTTACACCACGACTGTAATACCAATATTTTTTTGATAGCTATTATACTTTAACAGCAAAATAGTACGTGATAAAGTATCAAAGTATTTTAGTTTGAGTTTACACCAACATACTGACCATGCAATTGTAGTAACTAACTAGAACTTCGAAACTCTTTATAAAAATTTAGGTGAAGGCGAATATTATATGCATGCTAAATCTTCAAATAATTTGTAATTCCAATGAAGGTAAACACCTTTTTTATAACATACCTACTAAAGTTTTTATATAAAACATCTAGAAGAAATTTGTCATAATCAATTTTATTTCAAAATCATATTCAAAATCATTTATAAATTCCACCATACATGTGAAATTTGATCTTAATCGACCAAGAAATCGACAAGTTTTCATTTGGCTATCCTAGAATTTCATCGCAGAATCGTTCAAAAATTTCATTATGTCAAATTTCATCTTGTTCCGTTAATAAATAACCGTACCTGTTGGTCATATTCCAGAAATTAATGAAAAGATAAATCTAAATTCATAATCGATTAAAATATTTCATTCTATCTTGTGTAGTTTTAAAAATATCGATTTGAAAAATGCAGTTTTGAAAAATGCCGTTTTCTACCTATGCGTTTTTGAAATATGCAGTTTTGAAATATGTCGTGTCAACCTTTCTGTCGTTTTGCAATATTTAGTTTTAAAAAATGCCATTTTGGAAAATGTCGTTTTGAACCTATGCGGTTTTCAAATATGCAATTTTGTTTTGAAAAGTGCCGTTTTGAAAAATGCTGTTTTGAAATATGTCGTTTTGAAAAATGCCGTTTTAACCTTTATGCCGTTTTGAAATATGCAGTTTTGAAAAATTCAATTTTGCATCTTATGCCGTTTCCTACCATATGCTGTTTTGAAATATGCTGTTTTGAATAATGCTGTTTTGTACCTGGTGCAGTTTTTAAATATGCCGTTTTGAAAAATGCAATTTTTAATTATGCAGTTATGAACAGATCCCAGTAATAATTTGTATTGTTTTTGTATTTTGGAAATTTGGCAATAATCTCGCTATTTGTTAACCGATTTTCGATATCTTTGATGTTTTGGAAAGGTAATTATATCCTTTATTCAACGCAAATTACGTACATTTTAGGATAAGAACAATTTTTAAATAATTTTTCTGTTCGATTGAAAATAGCGTTTTTATCGAACTTCGCGCTGAAGTTGCGGCCTCTAAACCACCTTCAATAGACCCAATAGTCCCGTTAGATATTGGAACTAAAAATAAAGTCCACCCTACTGCCCAATTTATGATTGTTTATAATCCAGGTTAATTTACCACATCCAGGTACACCTTGAATATTTGTAATGTGTGGCATCTTTATGATTGCCTTAAGATACATATTCTTTCACGAGTTGTAAGCTGTAGATCTAACATAATTTCCGTACCCGATGAACAAAAGATATATCTGTTTGGGCTAATAAATATGTTAGTGTCTTCACACAATTGGACCAGATTATTCCCATCAAAGCCAAACTGATATTTTGTGGTCGGTTCTTCAAGAAATTGTTTGGTGGCCTTCAAATAAAAATATGTTCAATTGTTTTAAGGTAGAAGCAAAGAATGATAATAGATTGATGTTCCTGATGTAGTGACCCTTTAAGTGGCTTCTAATTAGGCTGTTTGATTGTTTCATGTAAAACATTGACTCTGCAGACACGACCTTGCAAAGAGTCGGAAATGCAGATGGAAAATCCGTTCAGTTTCTATATGAGAACTTCGAAGGATCACCTGTAACCCAACGGGAAGATAACACTCTCTCTCTCAATGAAGTGACATATTGAATGGAATATTTAAAACCCATTTGATGTTGTTAAATGGATAGTTTGTTACATAATCCCACACCGACAAAATCTTGTTGACATGGTGGCTAACATCCAAAGTAATTATAAAAGGCTCATCTTGTCATTGTTGCCAGTAAGATGTTAAAGGTAAATTAGATCACTGCAATCGGTTTTTGATTGATGACTAACCACAACAACGTAATTACCCCCAATTTTATAAACCTTTTTGTTTTAAATTACAATTATCCAATTTTTTGGTTACCATTTAACCAGGTTTAACCAATCTGAGGCTCACCAAGCAGGAATTTTGAGATGGGATATCTTTAACAAACTCATATCCGTTTATATAATCTTCATGGTGGTTGTTATTTATGCCTCTTGTTCACATAAGTTTAGATTTAAATGATGATTGATCTGTTATGCGTTGGTTTAATATTAATATCAGTTTGAGTTTCGCAATGTTTAGATGTGCATATATTACTCAGATTTCGTAGCGTGAAAAATTCATCAAGTCGGTAGTATGTATAATGAAACCATCATTGAAGTTGCATGCTGAGTTGCTCGGTTTGCTGGTTTTTAAGTTATTTGGCTGTTGTTTATTGTATTCCGAAAAATCGATTACTGTTTTGGAAACTTAAATGCAAATTCAGAAAGATTACTGATTGAACTTCCAAGCCGAAAGTTTTGCCGACGTCGTTTCCATTCGAATTCTTTCACCAGTAGTCCAAATGGCCACCTGGAATGCAACGTGTTTGAGATGCAAAACGAATTTTGTTCATGGATTACCTCTAAACTGGTAAAACAGTAAACTCAGATTATTATTGTAATCTTTTGGACCAGCTGGATGTAAAAATTCGTGAGAAAAGATTTGGTTTACATTGGTTTACAGAAGAAAAAATAATTTTTCATCAAGACAACGCATCCTCTCACACAGCTCAAAAAACCATCGCGAAAATCAGTGAATTAAAGTACAAATTGTTGCAACATCCACCCTATTCGACAGATTTAGCTCCCTCTGACTTCTGGAAAAGATTTTAATCGAATGAAGAGTAATAGCAGCCGTGGAAGCGTATTTCGACAGTCTTCTGGATTCTCACTTCAGGGATGGAATCCATAAATTAGAAGATCACTAAAATAAGTGTATTGAAGTTCAAGGAGATTATATTGAATAATAAAATGTATTTCAAACCATAAACTCGTGTTTTTCTTATCGAACGACAAAACTTACTGAGCAACCTTACTGATAAAACTCGAGTAATGTCGCTTCTACTTGTACTCTGTGCCAATGCATACACACAGTTCGTGTATGTTCGAACTCTATTCAATATATTAAGTTGTATATTATCCTTTTACGAATGAATTACTACAACTTGTAAAATCACAATCTAGATAAATATTGAGATAATCCAACTTCATATAGATATACAAACATATTTCAAAAATTCGTCACAGGAAAGTTATTCTCATTTATAGGCCAAAGAGGCAAAATAAAAGGAAGTTGGATCTAAATATAATTACCTATTCACATTAGATGTAACGCAAGCGAAAAGTAATAATTTCGTTGGAAATATTTTAGCAAGATTATTGATTAAATTTTACAAGCTTTTTATAAAAGCACACTTCAATCCCGCTGCCAATGTATCTTCTATTTCAAAGAGGTAGCAACGAGCTAAACGAAATCTTAACCAGTACCTACCCTCTAAGTATTTCCTGCTCGAAATAGTTGCCAAAATATCGAAGCCAATAACCAATCTAAAAAACATGTAATTTCTCTCGGTGGTGTTTGTACTAGATCTCCGAGTCGGAGAATGGGAAATCCGATGAATCTAGGATAAGGAACGATCGGAAAGTGCTAAAAACTCAGTTATCATGAGTATTAAAATTTTTAAAACTCTTAAAATATTAAAAATTCATAAAATATATTTTACATTTCATTTTCTCGTTTTTCTTTTAAATCTAACTTAGCCTGCTTCACAACCCTCTCTTTCGAAGACTCGTCTTGGCATTCAGTATCTGGGCACCTCTTCTTTTTATTTTGATTTTTTAATTTTTTGATCGATTTTCCTTCGGTGGATAATAACAGAGTAGCACGTGTTCCTGGACCCCAATGACTTGTTGGATTTTCTGGAAATCGAGCCAATGCCGACTCTCGACTTGGCGGATTCGCTTTTGGATGTATATTATGAATTTGATAACTTTTCTGTGGTTCCTTGGATAAAATTTCTTTTAGTGGTGTTCCTTCAATAAAATGTCTTTGGTTCACGGGATTTTCCTTAGCCCAGAACCGTAAAATATCCCAAATTACCCAATTGGGTGCATCTGTTTTTATTGATGATTTACATGCATGCGAAAATGAAACGCGATAACCTTCATGCAGGAGTGCGGAGCGAAATTTTAAAATGGGAACCACAGGTAATTTTAAAGTGGAACATAAGTTTTCGATTGCATAATACAACGGCACATCCGGAAGTTCTTCTTGTATTACCGATAGCATTCCTTTTATACGTTTTAATGTGACTAGATGCTCTAAAACAGGGGTCTCAATCCGATCTAATAGTTGAGAAAGAAAATCAAAATCATGTATTGGATTACTCCATATTGGTCCACCCATATGATGCCGATGTCGACAGAAATCACAATTTATGTTTACAGGTGGTCCCACTTGAATGCAGTATTTTATCTGTTTCGGATTTTTTTCAGTAGGATTTGGTTTTAGTACGCCTAATGGATGAAATGAAAGAGAATCACAACCGGCACATTGATAAACGGTGGACAATTTGCTCGTACTTTTCTTGCATTCCTGAGGACTTGTAAAAATTCGTACGAATACGCGAAGATAAAAATCCGCCGAAATGCTAAGTAATGGTCTGATGTAGCGGCCATAACGCGTAGCGTGGGATTCGATGCATTTTAGAAGAATGCGAAGGGCCATTTCATGACACGCTTTTGTTTTAAGAGGCATAGCGCCATATTTAACGTAACCTGATTCGGGAGTGTTTCCAGCTAACACAGCCATATCGGTGGCTGTAACTAGGAGCAATCCACCATCTTTGACCGATTGCACGGCACCATCCAAAAATCGGCTGGGACATCCATATGGATCCAAGTCTATAGCTGTAAAGCGCTTTTCTGGGGCTGCGGAAAGGTACATTAATGTACTGGAATAATTTATTAGTATAATCTAACTAATTAAATATATAACTAAGAAAAAAAATACTTACGTTGCATCCATATTTTGAACAGTTACAATATCCTCAACATTATTGCTCTTCAAATTAGCCTCAATCGCTTTAATCGCCTGCTGAGATATATCATTGGCTACTATACTTTTGATCCCTGGAACTTCTAAAGCATACCGAATGCTTCGAAGCCCTGTGGCTGATAGCGCTTCTAAAATAGTCAAACCATTTTCATATCTCACACCAGCTAAAGGCTCATTATCTGTAATTTCCTGATTCACGTTTTTCTTTTGCTTTTCCCATAGCTCGTTTTGATACAAATCAAAATACGTTGTCAACACCGAAATACTCAAATCACGATTAAATTGTTGAACAGGATTGTAAAAGACATTACCTTCACCTAATATTGTGGCACATCCTTCTTTTATTTTCGTTACATTTTTCTCATCAATTTCCATTTTTGATAAATTTTCTTCAGCCGAACTCGTCATGTTTACGTTTCTAGTGTCAAATACACATGTTTGATCTGTGTACAACTGTACACATACATTAATTTCAAATTGCCATAAACTTCACGTTTATTTGAGTCTCGAAAAAGCTCGAAAACGAAAATATTTTGAAGTGTCAAATAGATTTTGCAAAAAATTTTAATTTTTTCTTGTAATTGCAATTAGTAAATCTTAAAGGTGTGTAAAACAATTTACAAAATAAGAACAAATAATCATAAACTATGAAATAGTTATTAACCTGATAGATAAGATTTTAAGTTTATATAAATTTTAATGTAATAAATTTCGTTACGTCACAGATGTCTTTGGCCCCATTTCTTCGTACGCCATTCACAGATCTCACTGGGGCGATGATCAATCATCAACAGTATGATAAATGTGGTGAAATGGAAATGAATATGATGGATTGTTTAGAGGCATACGGCTTGGAGCGAGGAAAAAAGAAGTGTCAAGATTTGATTCAAGATTTCCAAGAATGCGTTGGAATGAAGAAACAACTCTTGAGATTCCATGTAACGAACTTCGAGTAGATTTACCTACTTGTATTTAATTGCGATTTCTATTTTATATTATAGGCAATGAGAAATGAAAGACACAAACAATATTTGTTTGGAGACAGAAAGAAGGAAGATCATTATGCACCGTCGCCAAGAGTAGATGGTTATTAGGAATAATTATATTGAAAATATTGCAACCATGCTTAGCAGTTTTGGTTTATTTTTTGCTAAAACTCAAAATAAATACAACTTGTAAATAACGAGACTACTTAATTTTTATTTATAAGCCTTGCCGGTCAGTTTTGGTCTGGGACCTTTCGCGTTTTATGTGAAGTCTTACACTAGCTGCTTTTAGTTGCCTTTTTCGTATTCGTTCAACAGTATCAGAATTTAATACTTTTACTTCAGGCAGTTCAGCAGCCCGAATTATGCCTCGTAACTTTTCCAAAGCATCGGCTAAATTCATTTGTTGCGATCTTGTTACATCACTTCTAATTACTAACTGACCATCCTTGTTTATTTGGTTCTTATACTGCTCCAGAATTACACTTTTAACTGCGTCTGAAATAAACGTTGCACTTGACACATTAACCCGAAGATCTACTTTGGTGTTCACACAATTTACGTTCTGGCCGCCTGGTCCACTGGAACGACTATATTGTACTTCTAGTTCATTTATCGGTATATACCCATTAAATTTACCATCCTGAGACTGAAAGTAGTTAAAATATTAACGAATCGCAATAAATTTCTCTCAAAATGTATAATTTCCTACCGCTGGAGGAGGTGGCGTGAATAAAGATTGTTTACTACCAGGATACAGATTTTCTAGTGCCAAATCACTTTTGTAGCTTAATCCACGGTTATTTGCCGTAAGAAAATATATATTTCGATTTAAAATTAATTTTTTCAACATTTTTACAAAATCAAGCTTCCGTAATTTCTGGGGTTAGGTTTTTTTGAACTTTTGACTGTCAAAATATGGTAAGTTTTCACAGGATGACACAATATCAGCCCGTATCAATTTTTACAACAAAGCGCGTCACTGTTCTAAATGTCAAACTATCGAAACTTTATCGCATTTTGTTTACGTCCGGTTCGATAAAAAACGCAAGCTAAACCAATTCATTTTTTTTAAATAAATATGAATCAAATAATTCATTGTCAATTATGGATGGGTAGTGTATGTAATACTGATTTCATTTTAACCAAGTAATTTTAACATTTTGAATTATTTTTGTGTAGTTGGAGCCATACATGACGGAGAATTTTATTATGGCCGCTTTCCGCAAAATGGGTGAAGATCCCCAAACTGTGAAACTTATGCGTAATAAATACACTGGCGAACCGGCTGGCTATTGTTTTGTCCATTTCCAAACCGATGAAATTGCCGTAGACGCGATGCATAAGCTGAATGGAAAACCAATTCCAGGAACAAACCCTATTGTTCGTTTTCGCTTAAACAGCGCTAGTAATCAAAGCAAATTGCTAGGAAATGAACGGGAATATTCTGTATGGGTTGGTGATTTAAGTTCAGATGTAGATGATTATAGTTTATATCGAGTATTCTCATCGAAATACACATCTATAAAAACGGCCAAAGTAATTTTGGATTCTTCCGGATTCTCAAAGGGGTATGGTTTTGTTCGATTCGGGTTGGAAGATGAACAACAAGCTGCTTTATACGAAATGAATGGATATATTGGACTTGGTACCAAAGCATTAAAAATTTGTAATGCAGTGCCTAAGCCCAAAACAGCTACTACGACTCCAACTTCTCCGACCCCAACACCAACCGTCTCCAGTTCATATGGCACTGGTACAGATTATTCACAGTATTATGATCCAAACTATTGGCAAGGTTATTCAGCTTGGCAAGGGTATTATGATCAATCACAGGCTGATCAATCGGCATACTACACGCAGAACAACACAGCAGCCGTGGCCCATGCAGCGGAAAATTGGGTAGCGCAACAACAGTACGAACAACAACACGATGATGACGATTTAGCGCTAGTAGAACACAAATTTGTGCTTGAGACAGACAAACTGAACCGAGAATTAGTTGAACGAGATCGAAATTTATGGGACGCCCTTGAAAGTTCGAAATGGCTGCCTATTGAGCAGCTCGAAGTTTTCTAATTGTAACTTTAATTGCAGTTAAATTGCCGGTTACAGGCAAAGATTGATAGTAAAATAGTATTATGCTAATTCTATTATGCTATCGACGATGGAAATCTAGTATAAATGGAAAAGTAAATCAATAAACATATATTATACTGAACAACTCAAATTTTGTTAATCATAAACCAAATGCTATTATATCGATCAAACAACCATTTCCTTAGTTTTCAGAAAATAAAAAATTTGTTTTTTTTATTTTTTTTAACGACGCAAGTCATAGTTTTTTATTTAGTAAATTTGGACTTTTGTATTTTGGGACTTTAAATTCGAAAAATGGGTCAGGTAATTCATAAGAGAAATGTAAGCTGGGTACCATCAATTGAAAGCGAGGGTATATTTGTAAAGCCAATGCCGGCACCACCAAATGCGGGAAAATCGGAATCGTGGATGGATGGCTTAGAACCTTACGATCGGTTATTTTATCAACAAACATTAAGCTCGGCCAGAAGATATGCTGGATTTAAAGCATTCCCGTAAATTTAATAATTATATTTTATCAAAGCCTTCACATATCTTACGTTTTACAGATTTATTCCAACCTGCTCGGCAGATATAGCGCTATCTTCCACGTATGCGCACGGTGCTGAATTATTTGCGGAAAAAGTTGATATTGTGTTGCAGCCTCAAACGCAAGGCTTTAAAATTACTCCTAATGCGGCATTAGCTAACGTTAAATTATTTGCTGATAAGACAGATGTTGTGATGCAGCCTGAAACCGTTGGACAAACAACATTCCGTCGAATTCGTAATACGACGGATGAAGTGCCAGAACCAGAAATCGATATCGGCCATCCAATACAGTATAGTGGAATAACTGAACGCATATCGCCGCATAGTGTAAAATTAATGAATAGTGGCCCTCATACTCCGCTTACGAATCCAGGCTATTCGCGACAAGATGGTGACGGAAATTATTACAGATATTAATATGGATTTTTCATAAAATTTTAAATTTGTTTCTATTTGTATAATGGGTTACATATGTATGTATATGCAAATAAAATTCCCCTTACAAAATTTCAACTGTTAAAATTCGAAACGGCAAGCACATTGTATATGCTGCGTCGGGCCGTGGTTACTTCAAATTCAAATAAGGTTAAAATTGAGTTAAAAAAATTAATGGGCCTATTCCACTACCTTACAACAGCGTTTTATTTTGCAGAAAACTAGAACGAGATAAAAATATAGGTTCTCTCTTTGTGTGACAGTACATCAGTATTTTTTATGCTGAAAATTTTTGTTATTGAGTTATGGTTGCCATAATTAATTTAATATAAATAAAAAATATCAAACAAATTATTTTTTACGGCAACCAAACTGAAAAATTTCTGGTTATGGCTGCCGCATTAAAATGGTCTACGAGCTTGGCTCAACATAACAAAGTTAAAAATGTGTGACCTCAAAACGGCGGCGCCAATTTTTATTATTATTTTTTTGCTATTTCTTTCTATTTTTGCTATGTAAATAGTACATATAATGCAATTGTGTTGTAAATATGGTAACGACGTCATTTCTATTTTCATAGAGCTAAAAAATTATTTAGATCAATAAGAAAGAAATAGCAAAAAATAAAAATAAAAGTTGGTACCGCCGTTTTGAGATCACACATTTTTAACTTTGTTATGTTGAGCCAAGCTCGTAGACCATTTTCATGCGGCAGCCATCACTACGCCATATGTCATATCTAAACTAAATACGAAATAAGTAAATTTTTAAAATACACATAGCGGAACACCAAAATCATTAGAATGTCGAAAGCAGCAGGAAAATTTAAAAGTTTGAAAAAAATTGCCGAAAAAATAAATCATACTTCGAAATTACGAACAAATATACAAGCAGGCCTTGCAGTTGCCGGACCACCGCTCGGACCAATGTTGGGACAGGTTTGTGGTCATGAGAAATTTTATTTTTCTCATATTGGGTTGTATTAAAATTAAATTTATTTGATTTTAGAGAGGTATTAACATAACCGTATTTTGTAAAGATTTTAATGAGCGAACCAAAGATATAAAAGAGGGTGTGCCATTACCATGCCGAGTGCAAGTAAATTCTGACCGGACGTACGAACTAGTTATTCACAGTCCTCCTGCAACGTTTTTGTTAAAACAAGCAGCCGGAATTCAACGGGGTGCTATGCAACCAGGAAAGGAGATATCCGGGAAAATTACACTAAAACATTTGTATGAAATTGCTCAAATTAAAATGCATGATCCTCCGAATGCTTTGCTTTCAATGGAACAGATGTGTAACATGCTAATTGGAGTTGCTCGGACGGTTGGCATTCAAATTGTGAAAGAATTAGATGCAGACGATTATCGTAATTTTTTGGAAGAGCGGGAAGTTATTATTGACGAGCAAAAGAGGGAACTGCAAGAGAAAAAAGACGCCAAAATGTTACGTACCGGATAAAAACCTTTATTTGTTTTGTAGTATTTGACACATTATTTTTCATTTAAAAGAAAATTTATTTAAAGAACCGTACATTTTTTTCTATCTTTGATCATCGATTTTTTGCGCCGTTTTTCCAAGTGTTTTGAAAGTTTCCCAGATTGTTGGAGTTCTTCATACTGTTTAACCATCTGTTCGGTTTTTTTCAAATTCGATTTTATAAAAAATGGTTTCTTGTTGGAATCAATTCTTTTACCAATCCGTTCAGTTTGATTGTCAATATTTGTTAATTTCTCCTTCCGTTTCTTCTCTTCGTGCAGCTGATTTTTTAATCTCTGAATCAAAAATTTTATTCGGTTAGCTTCGTCGGTGTCAACACAGTTTTTTAGTTTCATGTTTAGCGTTTTTAGTTCCGATTCGCGCATATCATTTACAAATTCGTATTTCTTTTTGAATTTTGTGGAATTAAACACACCGCAATTGGCGTTGAATCTAGGATCAGCAATTAGTTCATCTGCTTTTTTAGTACCACCATACGGAACTTGCCTTTTTGAAGATATTTCCATGGGACGATTTGAAGTTTCACGTGCAAATTTGTATTTTACATCCCGCTTTGTTTCGCTGATGCCAAAAACGGCTTCATTGTATAATTTAGAGCCGAGTTTCTCTTTTAGTTTCATAAGTTGTTCGAATGACATGGTTTTAAGTTCATCGCGGATATTAGTCTAAAAAAGCAATAAGGAAAATACAAATACCTCCTATCCATAAAATAAAAAATACATTAATTACTTGTTCAGCTTCGCACTTAATTACTTCTGCAATCTTCAAAATTTCATCTTCGTTTTGTGGTTCATATTCATTGTTTAAGACGTCAACTTCCTCATTCATATAAAACTCATCTTCACTTGACGCATACTTTATCCAAGAGTCATTTTTTTTATCTCCACTCTCACTGTAGGTAGATTCATTATTAAAACATTTCCCTGACATTATAGATTATTTACAACTTTCCTTCCGTAACAAAACTAAACCAAATATAAATGTGATTTGTTACAAATATATGTATTATGTACTATAGAACGATTTTGCCCATATGGCGTATTTTGTTTTTGTTGAGAAATTTTTTTTTAAGCCTCAACTAGCGAAAACTTAAGAGCTTAAGTTGTGCTCTGTTTGGTTCACTTAGGGGAACCGTACGACCATCAAAATTTTAGAGCTGACTGGGATTTTGCACAAAGGGCGAGAAGCGAGTTTACGTTTGATTTCTCGCCTTTTAGTTTTGTCCGACAGTTTTTTAGCGATTATGCACAAATCGACAAAAGTAAAAGGCCAGAAAATTGAGCAACTACGGATATAGCTGTAAAAATTTCATTTTGTGTTTAAAGTTATTTATGTCATTTTGCTGTTTAGTGTTATGTTCAAACTTTTTTTTAGATTTTAGTAATATTTTAATAAACTAATACTAAATTCGTTCGAACTGTCAGATCAAAAAGATTTGATCGGATTCAACAAAACAAAGACCCCGCGCCATTTGTACAATTCAGTTTTAAATTAATAAATTCTAAATTAATTTTAATAAATTTATTAAAATTGTAAGGATAATTTGTAATTTTGTGCGACGTATTTTCAAAATATCTTGTGTGTTTTTGCTTTTAATTGATTTATTAAAATTTTAAGGATAATTTGTAATTTTGTTTGTGCGACGTATTTTCGAAATATCTTGTGTACTAAAATGTTGTGTTTATGTGCGAAATTATATAATTCCTTATGCTTTTAATTGAAAATTATTGATAAATAAATTAATTAAATTGAGAAATGGGAGACACTATATTGAATATTTTAATTCCTTGCTATATAATTTTTTATTATACCGATGCTAACAAGGTGAAATGATAAACCCGCCATTTATAATAAACAATTTTTTGTCTTTCTTTTCACAAATATTACTACGAAAGTCGATCAAATTTCTTTCATATTCGTTTACATAAAATCCGGTCAAATTGTTGTTGTAAAAGCAAACGAATTTGGTATAAGATAAATTGGGAGTCTTATTATCTTTATGCATATATTTAATTTACGTAATATTTAATCTAAAGATTCCAGGAACTATATCGACTTCCGAAAGGTTTAAGAATTAATTTAATTAATAGTATTGAGGGATATTTCATTTTATTAAATGTATCAACGTGGTTTTTTGTCACTTTGTTATTCGTTCCATGACGAAAATATGTATGTAAATACTGAAAAATATAAAAATGACAAAATAAAAAATAAATAACTTACCGACATCCAATTCAAACTTTATACTTTACTTTTTGACGTGTAGTACGATACGAGTATGAAAATATAACTTAAAAATCTTGTCGCCTTTCTTCTCACTATGCAATATACATGGTCGGAAATAAAAGCGAGAGCGAGTGTCTACTCGCATAGTGCATAATCGATTTTACTCGCTTTTAGCTACAAGTCACTCAAAAAAAGGCGACTCGCTGTGTGCAAAATCCCAGAACAGTTGTTTATTTGTGACGAGAAGCCCATACATTTTTGGTGATTATAGCACCAGCATGTAACTTAAGCTCTTAATGGGGCATTTACATGCGACCAACATTTTTCTTCTGCAAAATGAAAGAGATATAACATTGACTTTTTGCACATGAGAGACAAGAAAATAAATATACCCCAACAAAATTTTGTAGAAGATTTTTTGAGCCACTACACTGCAAAAACCACTATAAAAATGAAAATGATGCCATAAAATATATTCGATCCGAGTATTTTTATGGCAACATTTTTAAAATTGAGAAAATTTTTATATTTTATTTTTATAAATGTTAAGGATTCATAATAAAAACAGAATATTTACAAATGTAAATTTGGCATTTGAATTAATTAAAAATAAATTAATAATTTTCCTATTTATTTATTAATTGAATAGTTTCATAATCAGAGAAGTTTTATTTATTTAAATTATATTATATTTGCATCATTTTATTTATTTATTATAAGAGTACTCGGAGATCGTAGGTCGAAGTTGTATATCGTCGGTAACTATACAATAGCAAATATAATATTGCCGATCTCATATAAATATTTTCGACAAATTTTTTTTTAATAAAGCGCACGAATGCACAGTACCTCATTATGATTTATTTCATTAGCATATTCGTTTACTTTTACAACAAAAATTTACCCGGATTTTATGTAAACGAATATGAAAGAAATTTGACCGACTTTTGTAGTAGTATTTGTGAAAAGAAAGACAAAAAATTGTTTATTATAAATACCGAGTTTATCATTTCAGCGTGTTAGCATCGGCATAATAAAAAATTATAAAGCAAAGAATTAAAATGTTCAATGTAGTGTCTCCCATTTCTCAATTTTATTAATTTATTTACCACTCAATATCAATTAAAAACATAAGAAATTATATAATTTCGCTCATAAACACAACATTTTAGTACACAAGATATTTTGAAAATACGTCAAACAAAATTACAAATTATCCTTACAATTTTAATAAATTTATTAAAAGCAAAAATAAATTTAAAATTGAATTGTACAAAGGCGCGTTGTCTTTGTTTTGGTATTTATGTTGTGATGTTTACTTTTGTGTATATGTATGCGTACATTTTTTATAACATCTGATAAAATATCGCGATTTTTTAAAGTTAACCCGGGCAAGATTTTTTTGGTAAAAGAATTTATAATGTCAAAATGTTGCCCTGACAGCTGAATCCGGTCAAATTTTTGTTGCCTGACATTTTGAACGAATATGGTATTACACTTTTGATGTAGACATTTTCATTGTATGGTATAACAACTGCGTATTATCGCACAAACTTATTGTGCGTTGTTTTTTCAAAGAATTCGGTGATGTGTATCAAGCATAGAATTATATACTATAGAATGAATGTAAAAAGATTTTTCCCATATAAAATTTGCTATTTCATGTGTCACAAGCCAGAGCAGGATGGTTATATAAAAAATACATATGGCGGTCTCATATCTCAAAATAAAAACCTGTCAAACATGTTTTGGTTGTTGTTTAAAATTTTGTGCTCTTAAAAAATCTTAAAAATATTAATTAAAATAATCAAAAAAATAATTAAAATATTATAAAATAATTAGTGGATAGTGTATAGTTCAACATTTGATAATAAAAATTAGAATATCTTAATAAAATGAAGTGTTTTGTTAAAACCTACAAAAATACGTCTACTAAATTTCAATAAGGAATTTCGTGCCATCAGTAAGTGTTTATATAAAATAAAATGTAAATTATGTTAAGAAAAAAGTGATTTGTGGTAAAATTATCCTTAATTTAAGTTATAAATCAGAAAAAATAAGAAAACAATTTTGTTCGTTGGCGTTGGTTTTTATAATTTTGTAAACAAATGTTTTTACCAGTGCCGCATTTTTCGTATTACTATGGTTCGAAAAGATGGTGTTGATTATTTCATGTGCTATGTGATTTTCTTTTCATAATTTATTTTTATTTTGTAATATGTATTGTAATGCTGATAATGATTAAAGATAGCCTCAAACGTAGAAGTCTATAAAGGCGTTAAATCGCACGATCTCTGTGGTCAGTTCACGTCGCCGCCGCGCGAGATAATTATGCTCCCAAATCGCTCGTGCAGGCTTGCCAGTCGTGATATGTGCCGTGCGGCATATAACACCGTCCTGTTGGAATCACATCTCGTCGGTATCCATGTTATCCAATTTAGACCACAAGAAGTTACTTATCATCGATCTGTAGCGCTCGCCGTTGATAGTTATGACAATGCCAGCTTCGTTTTGGAAGAAGCACAGACCGATGATTCTGCCTGACTAAAATTTGCAACAAACACTGACTTTCTTGGGATGTATTTGGTGATAGTCTATCTCGTGTAAATTGGTGTAGCCTAAAATCCGAAAAATTTGCTTGTTCACATATGCATTCATTTAAATCCGGTTCATAAAGGGTTAATAACTAATAAAATTCCATTAGATTGGCCATTTCAATTTAGAATTCCCGGTTCACAATACCAATATGAACATAAATAATCGTTTTGAACAGTCTTGAGTTTCAATTAACCGTCGTATTCTGTTAAAACGATTATTTATGTTCATATTGGTATTTTTTCCATTTAGATGTTAAAATATATTTTCTTCATCCATATATGATGAGTAATATATACATTTCTATAATTATAAAGTGTTTAATATAATTATGTTTACAATATACAATATAATTGTTGTATAGATGAATACACAAAAATATAATAATTTTATAAAATTATTCAATAGAATTTTAAATGATTTTGCAGCGCTAAATACAGCTAAAGCAAAAAAGATTTATTTCTCAACAAAATACGCCATCTAACTTCAAAATTGCCCAGTCTGTCTAATATCCCTCTAAATAAAAAATCGATTCGAAAAATACGGTGCGTATACGAACTATTAACGAATCATTTTTTAGTTTCTCTAATTTTAAAGGGATCAAACAAAGATTCGATAAACTAAATCATTTAATGTTCGTGACTAGTGCGAAGACGAGATTTTGTGTATTTATGTTATTAACTTTATAGTTTTAGGTAAGTATTTTATAATAAATTATTATTAATTTAATTTCTATTCCTATTGTTGAATATAAAAAGCGACCAAATTATAAAATAAATAGAAAATTTAACGAAATATGTGCCGAAAATCAACTATAATCCAAGCCGAATAGTCAACAAAGGAATATCGAAACATCACTAGATGTGTTATGAGAACGACGTAGCACAATGGTTTATGGAATTTTATTTTTATTATTAAAAAATAGAAAAATAATCAGTATGAAAATAAAATAATATAAATTATAAATTTAATTTTGCGTTTCTATTTCCAACACTATTTTAAACTTCGAAAAAATTATTAGAAATCATATGCAAAACTGTTGCGCTAGTGAATCGCAAAAGTTACGTTTGCGTATCACTAAAAGTGAACAATATGCGAACGAATACTTCGCATAAAAGTCTAATTATCTTGGGATAGTAACACCGTAAACGGTTCATTTTTGGGCTGCAAAATCGATTCGTTTGCGAGCTATTCTATGAAGTGTAGTCTTCGTTTGTGGTTCGTGAACGGTTCACATTGTTTAGCGGGATAGGAGAAACTACAATCACTGCAACTAATCCTATAAACACCAGACTTGGAAAGGCGATCAATTCTAGGTTTATTGTTAAAAACCATTTTCTTCAAAAGCAAAACTAATATTGGTATAACCGGACACGTTGCTAATCCGTTGACCTCCTATATACTCTAAGCGACGCCAATTTTCCCGCATTGGACTGTCCGGTGGATAAATACCCGTTAGAGTTTTTTAGTTAAAACTCTAATGGGTATTTATCAACCGGATAGTCCAACGCGGGGAAATTGGCGTCGCTTAGAGTATATAGGAAAAACTAGCCAACTGATTAGCAACGTGTCCGGTTATAACAATATTATAGTTTTGCTTTTTTTAATAATAACACAATAAAGAAAATGTTTTTTTTTTATTTTTTGTAAAGAAAGTATTAACTCTCCATTGGATTTAATGTCGTTTGAAGGTCAATTAATACCACCTTTTCATTCACGCACACACCACCCATTCACACAATAACAGTATACCAACCTGCACATTGCAAGCTCCATGTCAACCTGTACACTGACATGAACGGTGGGTCGGCGCTGAATTCTGCACTCCAACAGTGGGTCTTGTTAGTCGTGTTTATTAACATCACCGATCACAATCGATGACAATAATTTGCCTTGCGTCCAGCCTCTGGTGAGATTCTAACCGAGTACCTCCCGGTCCAAGTGCCGAAGCTTTAACCACTGCACCACTTATCCGGTAAATCGACAATAAACCTAGAATTGATCGCCTTTCCAAGTCTGGTGTTTGTAGGATTAATTGCCATGATTATAGTTTCTCCTATATATAAGACAGACTAGGCGTAATTTTGAAGTTAGAGCTAAAGAACATTTGGTTGCAATCAATCAACTTTCCATAATCATTTAACTTTAGAAAAACATATAATTTAGACATATTACATATACAACCCAAAAGCAGACGTTTAGATACCTTAGAATCTTACGAAATTCGAAAATCCATATTTCTTAACAAAAATATTCTTTACGAACAATTAACTTAACGAAATCCGTTTCTCACCAATTACGGATCGCGCCCTGTTCTATTCCCACACTCTTAATAATATGACTAATACGTTGGGTAATTAAATGTACTTCAATATATGAATTTTGTTACTCAGCCGATGACTAATCGCTTATCTGCTATCTCCCCCATTTTTATTATTAATTTTTTCCGTATAAACAAACACATGTTTGGAACAATTAATAGATTAATCTTTATTGCCTATTTTTTGTCCCTCCTTATTTTGATTTTTCCTGTTGCATAACCAAATTTTTATTTTTACAAATTAGTAGATACTCCTGATGATGGCCTAACAAGCCGAAATCGATCGAGAAAATATTCAAAAATTCAACTTTTTGCGAAAGAAACAACAAGCGTTTAATAAAATGTGTTTCTTAACGGTGGACGGGAAAGGGGGAAAGAAACGCCTGCAATGCTTCCCTGCTAAACTACGCTATTTCATGGATAAAAATAAATAATAAACAATAGAGAAACGGCATTTAATGGTGGTGTGGTGAGCTGACAATTTTGAGAGCAAGCGTAATTTTTGATAACAAACTTTTCATTTAATTAAAAAACTTGAACCAGTTGAACACATTTCGTATATAATTTTTGAATTGATAAGATAATTAGGTAGGAGTTTCTGTGTTAAGTGATTTTATCGTTTTGTATACGCCGAAAACGAATTACATGTTGCATTCGAACTAGTGACAAATTATTGACTTCCACGCATGCAAAATAAAACTACAAAAACGGAAAAACATCTTTGTTAGAACTAAATAGTTATAATTAGCGATAGTTTAATTTATCATTTGGATAATTTCCTTCTTTATTTTAATTGGGTGAAGTAAACCCATGAGTTTAGGTGTTGGCAAAACAAGAAACAGATGCCGGTCGGTCAGTGGCCTCTTAATAAAAGAATTTTAGTTTAATTTTTCTTTCTAGATATAATGGTAAGAAAAACAGCGGTCAATGTGCTTATTGTTGCTAGTACTATTGCAGTACTATTTGTACAGTATGCAGCAGCACTGGACGATCAATCGTGTCATTCTTATGCTGGAGGCTCTGTGTATCCATTAAGCAGCGGGCGATCCGACCATAAGCTTCAGTATACCAAGGCAGTCAGTAAGTTACTTTAAAAAAGGGTTGTGCTTTTGTCTAACATTATTATTTCAGTCTCAAAGCCGGCCCCGTTCTTTGAAGCTCCAGCTGTGATTAATGGAGAATTCACTCAGCTTCGGCTGTCCGACTTCAAAGGCAAATACGTGGTATTCTTCTTTTATCCACTTGATTTGTAAGTATGCCGTGATGTCTATAAACTATGTACATCAGCTGTGTACTAAACTGTATTTTCTATTGAACAGTACGTTTGTCTGCCCAACCGAAATTCTGGCATTTTCAGATCGGATCGAAGAATTCAAAAAGATTAATACCGAAGTTATTGCATGTAGCATCGATTCTCATTTCACACATTTGGCATGGATTAAAACACCTCGGAAAGAAGGCGGTTTAGGCAAAATTAATATTCCACTAGTTAGCGATATCACTCATCAAATCGCAAAGGATTATGGTGTGTATCTTGACGATTTAGGCCATACGCTGCGTGGCCTTTTTATTATTGATCAGGAAGGTGTGTTGCGACAGATCACTATGAATGATTTACCGGTTGGTCGAGATGTAGATGAAACATTGCGGTTAGTGCAAGCATTCCAGTATACCGATAGCCATGGTGAAGTATGTCCTGCTGGTTGGAAACCGGGCAAAGACACAATAGTGCCAAATCCAAAAGAGAAGATAAAGTATTTTGAGCGAAATAATTAAAAAATTTATTAAAATGGTATGATTTTCGTAATTTTACAATAATTTCTTTTTTGATTTTGGCGTGGAAATTGTACGGAAATCAACTCGACGTGGTGTTTTCGGAGTTTTGTTATCGCTGGCTGATGGATTTTCTTTGGTACCGGGTGTCACCGGTTGTTTAGTAGAATTTTCGGTTTCATCACCATCATAGACAAGACGAATATCTTCGGTCGTTTCAATTTCCATTGGGTCCGGTTGCGAAGCTGGAATTTTTACGTCAGGTTTTGCTTCATCAATATGCCATGCATCGATTGCCGCTTCATCACTAATCCCAGTTGGCGGCGTTTCTTTTGGTTCGCGACGAATTGCAATTGGACTAGCTTTTAAAAATTTATCGCCTGGCGAGTTTGTTGGTGTGATTCTGGGATGTCTGCGTATTGCAATTGGTGTAACCGGGTGGTCCTGCTTTGCGGGAGATTCAAATTTCTCATTACTACTAATGATTGGTGTTGAAGGCAGTATTACAATAGCCGGTGGTGAAATTTGCAATTTTTGTTCTGGAGTTAATTTCTGATTTTCACCTTCGTTCGGTTCGTTTTTCGAGACTTCTATGGATTCAACGGATTTGTTAACAATTTCTTCTTTATGATCCGTCGGCTTATATTCAGTTCCAATTTCATTTTTTGTAAAAATTATGATCGAACAGAAGCCGTCAGTACTGGAGACAATTAATGTTCGCCCATCATCCGACCATGTAAGATCCGTTAGGCGCGTGTAATGTATATTTGAGATGAGACCAAATGGATTTTTCTGTTGTGTATCATAGAGATAGACACAATTTTTTGTAGCCACTGCAAACACCATACGATACGGGAGCGGAATAATAGGCGAATTCGTTTCTTTGTGTGGCCGAAGTTCAAATAGAAGCGGACAAAATCGAACGGCAATTGTATATTGATCCGGAGAAGGTAAGACAATCGATGGCCTAGAAAAAAATATAAATATATTTCAATTTTTGTATTAAATATAGCAAACAATAACTCACTGCTTTAAAGAGTATCGGGTGTAAATGTAAGTGGTATTCAGGGGCTTCTCAATTCCTTCAATTTCTGTAACGCCCGCAGGTACTACAATAATTTGACCATCAGGGCTAAATGTCAACCTCCGGAAAAATGTCTGTAGCGTATCGTCATGGTATAATCTAACAACCTTTTCATAAAAGGGAGAAGCCTCGGGTACCGGTAGCTTACATTTGCTATTCTGGCTAATCATTTTTTTAGTGTTGTTATCAAAAACTCTAAAAATCCGGTCTGTTCCTAAAGTAGCCAAATACTGGTTCAAAGGGTCCCAGGCTACTCCTTGTACAAATCCCTTGTGTTCTCGTAAAATTGATGTTGATTTTCCTTTTTGTACATCCCAAACCATAGCTGTATTATCCACGGACCCGCTAATTAGGAATTGTGAATTAGGGCACCAACTTAAATCGTAAACATCTTCAATATGACCGCGTAGGACTTTCAGTGTGGTCCACATCTCTTTATCAGATTCATTTGTATCGTCAAGTATATTTAGAATTTCGGTGTCGCCCTTTTGCTTCCAAATCATTATGAATGACTCATCATCACTGGACGCAAGTAATTCTCCAGAAGGTGACCACCGAACACAATTTACAGCTCGCTGATGTCGGGTTAAGTCAGCAACGACATCTAAATTGATGGCACCGGTTTCCTCATCTTTTTTCAAATACCAAATCTATAAGGAAAATTATAATATCGGAACCAAGCAAAATATAAATGTTACTGACCAAGACATGCGAATCGGTTCCCCCTGAAGCTAATCGATAAAAATCACATTTTTCGTCCCGTTTTGGTTGTATATCTACACTTAATACAGGATCTCGGTTGTGCCAAGAGATTTCTGGTATTGTACACTTCATAGCGATTAATTTTTAACTAAAGCAAAATTTGTATTTTTAAACAAGTCAACATCAAGTATCAACCAATTAACTTTGACATTTTATCAAGTTTCGCGCTTATTCTGCATTATCGATAAAAAAATGTCAACAATATTTAACGAAATCTATTTCAACGATCGTTCGGATTTTAAAGCAATAATCTACTCCAACTTTGTTCTAGTAAATTCGTTACTGTCATCAAAAAAATATGGCCGTGCCTCGAGGACTTACAAAATTTTTGAATTCAGTAAATTTAAATAAAATTGGTAAAAATACATTTAAAACAGTTCAAACAAGACAATATACAGTTTGCAGTAATTGTATTAATCGAAATAGTGCATTCCTTTTTAATGTCATAACCGATAAAATAAATTGTAATCAAGGTAAATTCGCGACACAAGAGTGTCTTGTATATGAATTGAACGAGAAAAGAAGAATCAGAAATTACATCATACTCAATTTTATATAATTTTCGGTTTATTTGTGGATAATTTAGACAAATTACTATTTAGTTTAATTAGAAATTGTTAATTGTACTTGCACTAAATAACATAATCCTAAAATTATGGAACTCTTGTTTTGCAGTTTCCAATGGTTGTGTAGTACGCGGTTTCCACAAAAGTAGTAAATTGAATGCAAAAGACTACTACCAAATTCTCGGAGTAGCAAAAAATGCTTCCGCTAAAGATATTAAGAAAGCATATTATCAATTAGCTAAGAAATACCATCCCGATACGAATAAAGAAGACCCGGATGCAAGTAAAAAATTCCAAGAGGTGTCGGAAGCATATGAAATCCTAAGTGACGATACAAAGAGACGAGAATATGATACCTTTGGGCAAACTTCTGAACAAATGGGACGTGCTGGAGGTGGCGGGCCTGGGGGTCCTAGAGGAGATTTTGGTCAACATTGGGAGTATCGTTCGACCATAGATCCCGAAGAATTATTCCGAAAAATATTCGGCAGTAATTTCAAGCAGGCCGGTTTCGATGATTTTGCTGAGTCGACGTTTGGGTTTGGTGGGGCTCAAGAGGTTATGATGAATTTAACTTTTGCACAGGCCGCAAGAGGAGTAAATAAGGATATCGATGTTAATGTTGTAGATACATGTCCAAAGTGTGCTGGATCTAAATGTGAACCTGGTACGAAACCGGGAAAATGTCAATTTTGTAACGGTACTGGAATGGAAACCATTTCAACTGGTCCATTCGTAATGCGTTCCACTTGCCGCTATTGTCAAGGTACTCGACAATATATTAAATATAAGTGTGGTGAATGTGAAGGTAAAGGACAAACTGTTCAAAGGCGGCGAGTCACCGTACCCGTTCCAGCCGGGGTCGAAGATGGTCAAACTGTTCGAATGGCCGTCGGACGAAAAGAGTTATTTGTTACGTTTAGAGTAGAAAAAAGCAAATATTTTCGAAGAGATGGTTCGGATGTGCATACAGACGCAGAGATTTCATTGTCCCAAGCTATTTTGGGTGGAACTATTCGGATACAAGGTGTCTACGATGACCATGTTATCCAGATAGCACCAGGTACCTCGTCACATTCACAAATTACTTTGACTAATAAAGGATTGAAAAGAGTTAATTCGTATGGTCACGGGCATCATTACGTTAATATTAAGATTGCCGTACCGAAATCTTTAACCGCAAAGCAGAAGGCTTTGATTCAGGTAAATAATGTTTTTTTTGAGCGGGTCATCTCATTTAACACTGGATTTTTTTTAGGCTTATGCCGAACTGGAGGAGAATACCCCTGGACAGATTTTAGGAGTTACACATCGGAAAGACGGTAAGTCAACAACCTCTTCTACATCGTCGCCCAATCGTGACGAGGATTTGTCTAGTAAATATACACAAGGCACAAAAGAAGATTCTTATTATGAGCCGCACGACGTTAAAGACACGATCGCTTATAACCGCGATCAAATTGGTAGTAAATTTTATTTTGGTTTCGGGTTTTTGGTAATCTTTATCGGATTCCTTATGTATACGATGAATAATACTGATCAGATTATCGAGTATGAGCGGCAACAAACAATTCACCGCTCTCGCGATTCGAATAAATTTAGTGAAGCTTAAATAGCGCATTTGTAGTGTATTGGGATTTTCACACTAATAAAATACATAGTTGAAAAAACTGTAAGCCCTTGTCTATTGCAAACTTATTTTTGTTTTGTATTTTAACAGGATCAAAAGTCGTGTGTGGCGATGATTCAAATTTAACCGATAAAATTCGTTCCGCGTTAGACGGCGAAAATAAGATAAAAGATGAGGATGACAATAACGACAAACCAAATTCTAGTACTTCTACTTCTAATACTAGTACGAGTGATGAGGAAATTAAGAAAAGAAAAGAAAATTAATTAATTCTGATTAGCAATTTAGCAAGGACATAGTCAGCTGCATACGCCTGGTTAAATTATTTAGCGAATATTTTAAAATAAAATGTTATTACAATAAATTTAATTAAAACCAAAAAAGATATAAAAATATATTTTTTTAAATTGAATTTTTTTACCTTTACGTCGGAAAATTTGGGAAATACGTTGGTAGGTGTCGTCACTTAGTATTTTAATTATTTTAGTCTATTGTACGCTAGATGGCATATTTCGTTAAAGTCAAATTGTTCTAGCCGAAGCTAGATGGCAGGATTAACTAATTTTCAGTGGTTGATAACATTTTATCACATTTCATTTGAGCTCACGTTTTTTGACAATTGAAGAATCGAATTTTTTCCGTTGCATAAAAATAAATTAATGTGGTCTTGTAATCCGGGTTCATAGTAGAATTAATACCACCATCTCGGCAAAATTTACACAACTGAATAAAACTGCACGATGTATATTCCCATCGAACAGTTGATACAGCAAAAATTCGATGAACGGTATCAAACAAGTTAATCATAATAATCATTCCTGACTTTGAAGGGTCGTGTACCTTGAGGTAGTCGAGTAGAAGTTAAATTACGGTGGTCGAGAGTTTATTACCATAAAGTTAGCATCGAATATTATTTTTATTTGAGCTGAGATTATTTTAACACGTGAGGGTATTTCAATGGTAATACAGCCATGTGGTTTGCATTATTTAACCATTGAAAAGTAAAGTATAGCATTTACGAGGATTCGCATATGAAAAACATGATTCTAAATTAAATTGCAATACAATTGGGCCAAAATCAGATTTTCAAATTTCATGAGGAAATAGCAATTTTTGCTAAAAAAACTGTTTTCCACCAATATTCCAGCTTCTCTACGTCCATACACTTCTAAAAATTTAAAAAATCGTGCTCGAAGGATCATGCCCGAGATCAGTAAGGAAAGATCATGTTCCATGATGAAACCACGGTCAAGTTACCGGTCACAAATTTATTATTCGAAAAAAATTTTAATTTCGTTTTTTATAGGTAATTGGAAATATTGTAAAAATTATTCGCGTAAGAAAGTTATAATCATTAAATAAGCCTTGGAGGAACAAAGATTGATTATGGAAAAAATTGATTCGAGAAAATCGTGATTCGATATATGAGTATCGCGAACAAAGCCGGATGTAGCGGTTGATAAGGAGTTGCATGTTCGATGACAAAAGTAAAAATCACCTCAGAATACGAAGCTGTTTCGTATTCTTATTTCGCTTCTGTGGTGTTGCGTAAAATCGGTATAGCATTGTATCAGCAGGCGCTAAAATCATCGTTGATTTTGAAAAGCCCATATTGTTTTTAATTAAAATTGGTTCACTCTGACGGCGGTACATGCCATTGTGAATAAACGGCTGTTGTTGAAAATGGAGTATATTGGCGTAAACCGTGAACTTATAGAAATGCAAAGTAAATAAATAAATAAGACAATTATAAACACCTAGAAAAACAACACATTGGATCAGCACCCATGCTGATTGTCTTACAACCAGTTTTCAAGGGGGTTTGGTAACACCATATCATCCCACGAGGCGGAAGAACGATCCCCAGAGATAAAATAAAGTTTTTTCGGTATAGGGCTCTATTTTAATAAAATTATCCTACCATTTTCATGAGTGGAATTGTCTTTGACTGTCGAGTCACGCGGAGCTAACAGTTAAGTTATCCGAGTCATGTCGAATTAGCTATATTAACTTCCTTCGTTGCGGAGTAATAGTGGAACGTATTTAGTAAGAAATTTAGTTCGAAATTGGCAATCCACTAATTCGTGTATCATCAAGCTTCAATTGGGTCGCTACAGCCAGGTGAATGGTACAAGATGGACTTGCACCAAAAGATGAGAAACGGCTTCGATGCAGCCTAAGATGATTGCATCGCATTTGGAAAATCGCCGTCTCCGTCCGACCTCTTTAATTTATAGAAGCTCGATTTCATGCGGAACTATAAGAAAATAAATATATGGTCTAGACTACCGTTTTAAATATTCAATAAGAGCGTTAAACTGCACTGCAGGGATTGATTCCGCTTTTTATAAAATGTTTAAACAAAAGTACAAGATAAATCGGTATAGAAGTAAAATAGCATTGAGAAGACGCATTAGAATATTAAAAAAATTTCCCACAATTTGGTGGTAACATTATAAGTTTTTTTTAAACTATTAAATTAATTATTTTTGAATTTTTTTAACGCTTTAATAAATTATACATTTTTAAAATCAAAGCCAAAGTTATCTGCATATATTTACCGAGGAAGGTCGTAAAAAGGTGAAAGTGATCTACGCTTATTAATCTATCTACAAAAATCATTGACCATTATTGATCATTAATCCCATACTGTTACTCAAAAATAAGTAAAAAAGAAATATAGGTCTATTTTTGGCAGGATTTACACAAAGGATGTTCAGTTTTACGGAACAGTTATATAGCTAATAAAGGTCCGCTTTCGGTCATTAAAAAAATGTTTTTCCAAATGTTGCCAATTGATTGCATAATTTTCGTTAATTATATAATACCGTTCATTGGTCCCTTCCGTTTTTACAGAATACCCATTGCTAGTTTAAGTACCTTTCCTAAAATGTTGAAAATGTTATTCTGTTTTGCTGCCCTCAGCCCTGTCTCTACCACAGAAATATTATTTATTTCTTTATTTCTAACGTATATAATTTAGTACATATTTAATTGAATTTGAATTGTTTTAATAAAACACTTGTAAAAATTTTTCCTTCGAGTGACAATATTTATTAATTTATTATTAGGAAGATCGATTTCGAAAATAAATTTCTTCTTCAGTTCCTTTTTTACAACTAATCTAAGACTAACTAACTTTTTACAACTAACTAAGATTAGTTGTAAAAAAGGAACTGAAGAAGAAATTTATTTTCGAAATCGATCTTCCTAATAATAAATTAATAATTATTGTCACTCTAAGGAAAATTTTTTACAAGTGTTTTACTAAAGCAATTCAAATTCAATTTTATAAGTGACAAAAGTTAACAGTGAGGCTAAAAATGGATTTCAACCATTATAGCACAAATTACATATTTTAATAAGCAAAGCCCGATCAAAAGCCATTGATGTGAATTTCTTAAATTTAACACAAACAAATTTCACCGTCCGAATATAGGCCGATGTCGACCAAATTTACAACAGTATAAAAAACAAAGTTTTCTTTCATATCCTATATAGTTCTAGACTTTTACAGAAACTACGTCAGTATAGAAATTTCTTTAAGCAATTTCTTTGTTGTAGGTAGGTATAGCAGATAATTTAATTAAAATAAATTAGCATTAATTAAATTGTTTACCACGGTACCAAATACAATATAATTTTAAAATAAATAATTTTTGATTAAATATGTGCGAGCGAGTCTCTCACACAAACCACAATAAACACCAAATGTGATAATTATTTGAAACTAGGTGGCCATTCCTCGATTAATTTTATATTTAGCACAAAATGCATGCACGTTAATCCACCATATTTCAGCGATAGTTTTTTTTGTTAACTGCTTATCCACTCTTACATAAATAAAATTAAACTATAAAACAATTAAACATAATGTCTTTAAATAGTGATATATAATTACTCGTATATATAGAAAACGTAATCAAAAAACGCCAAATCGGTCGATAGATAATAAATTCTTGTACAGAAAAAGAAGACAAATCGTGTATTAACCCTCGTTGAACCATGTACGGCAATTCAAATGAATTTATTGACATTGAAATATTTTAATAATTTAAATAATTTACTTTTATTATAATTCGAGTATAGACTCGTATACTTGTTGTATGCTTCCTTGTGGAATTTGTTATTTTTCGTCGAATTGCAAGAGCCAAACCAAGACCACAAAAAATACTAGACGGGCGAATTCAGTGCGGTCCGAAGAAAGATCATATTCCGGCTTTCCATAGGGATAAATCTACCTTTGCTTACTCCACGATTTCTAAAGCCAAGTGGGGCTCTGAAAATGTGTGAAAAGTTGTCTAAATAAATTTCAGTCCTCTTACAGAAGAGCGGGGATAATTCCTTATGCAGGTCCGTTGTTTTGAACTTTGCAGCAGTGGTTTTGGTTTCCCACTTCGTGGGAATGCATATCCAACAAAAGGTAATTTTACGACCATACCAGACAGCATTGTTGAGTTCAGCAATCGTCTACTTCTTCACATGGCGTTCTCACAAAGCTAACGTAATGTCAAGCGTAATCATCTGAATTTCGTTGCGTTTTGCATATTCAATGACTTTCTTAAACTCCTGAGACGAAGGATGAAGTTTTTAGTCATACCGAAAGTAAAGTGATATTTTGAAAGTAAGGTGTGAGGTTCTAACACCTTAGCTCTTTAACAAGATGCTGTAAGGTCGTTACAGCAGATTTCGTTAAACGTCTTAAATTTATATTATTGCTAATATACAGAATATACAGGTTCTTTATCCGCGCTGTTTAATTTTATCCGCCCATGAATTCAAGGTTCTTCAATTGAGAATGTACATAGATAACTTTTATTTATTTAAAATAAAACGGCTTTGATTATGCGTATTTTATTTTTTCGAAAACGATATGATCCTCATTCAACCAAAAACTCAACTTACATACTTTTCTCCAAAAAATTATAGTGTTACCACTATTACAAAAATTCTAAAAAAAGAAAAGCACCATAGAGCGCCATCTAATGATTATATAAAACTATTTAATAAATGGACATTACTTTTCTACGCAACTACTACAAGAAGACCTATATTTTGAAAGTATGTACCGTATATTACAGGTTTTCATGTGCCGTTCCAAAAGTGATAAAGATGCTGGTAGTAGGGTGGAGTGCATTGTTATTATTGAGACACATTTATTGCATACCGCACTAAAAAGGAATGAAGGAATCCATTTTGAATTGGTTTCATTCCAATTTAGCGTCCGCCTTCGGATGCAAGGTATACGCACAGTCTTTTTAATTAATTGAGAAGTTTTGTCGTTCGTGCATAGAATGCCTAGCAAGTTCTTTGTAAGCTCCAAAAGCAATGATTCATCGGTGTGCAGGGTATATTTATCACTTTGTGATAAGTAATGTTCCTTATTATATTGGAGATTAACTATCTAATTAAATTCCGGTTTAGGAGCGAATCCCGAGTCTTGGTCGTTTTATCTATAGACCTGTGGCTCAGAACCAAGAGTATTCTTCTTCTTCTTTGTGAGATTCCCTGGAGGGAGTATGGTCGCATTTGACTTTGTTATTTTCGGAGCACCACCTGTCAGGTAGATGGTTTTAGTATACGTATATTTTCCGTATCTGAGCGGATAGATAACTTCTATTATTTTATGAATGGTTCTACTTTACCCCCAAGCAAGTTACGAAATCGTTCCTTGGAGGTTTCAATGTTCTTACCCATTTGATATTTACCAGAGATGCCAACTGTGCCTCCAAAAGAGTGCCCCCGAAAATTTTAATCTTTTAAATGTACTACGTAAAAGCTCCTCGCTTAGATGAACATTTTTTAAAGTGGCTTTAAGCAAAATTAGTTTATCATTAACGAAATCGAGTTTCAAATTTAAAAAAACTACATGCACATCATAAAAATAATACTTATTATAACCAATTAATCGCCATAATAGTTTTTCTCATAATTGATTACTTTTCAAAATATTTGCAAAAACGAAAAAGGTCCTATGGAAGCTGCAGCCACTTCCGGTGGACTGATTTCGGCCAAACATCACTGGGATCTCATAATTTATGGAAGAAGCTTGTAAGGAACACCACGCGGTCTATGGGTGACATTGTACGAAGGACGAAATACTTTGCACCCGAAATTGGATGAAACGCCGATGAAACTATATAATTACTGCAGTAGATATTTTAAGATATTATATTATCCTCATGGAACGGCCTTTAACAATGTATGTTAAATAACTTGGACAGATTCGAGCGGACTGATTAAATTTGACAAAAATTTACTGGTTGTTCATTTGTGTGATCAAAGTAAATATGTACCACCACTCACTCATATACTTCTTATATACAACTCAATTGTATATAATTTAGTTCCAACGGTGTTGGATTATGATAAGGTATTGGAAATTTGATCAGGGTTTGTTAGGGCGTTCCATCTAAGACACGCTTTAAAAAAAAATATTTAAATGAACTCGTTCGTTACAAGCTTAAGGTATGAAGTTATATCACGATCAGAAAAACTGTCTTGTCTGTTGAGAGGACACGAATATCTAGTCTGCACGCACAGATATACACAGAGATTTCTTAGGCAAATCTTACGAATTCCAGGCTTTTGAGATGGATTCGTACTCGATTTTGCAAATAAAACAGCGATTTAAGTTACAACCTTTATTTCTCAACACCTTTAATTTGTGCAGCAATTCACTTCTTTCATTCGTTCACTGTCACTATAATTCAGTTCTACTGTTCACTTTAACTTTTCGCACTGTTTACTTTTTTAAAAATCACTTTCAAGTAAAGGGTGTTTTTTAAGCCCGATAGAACTTGTAATTGTAAAAAATAACACAAAAAACCCCCAAGGCGTTAATTGTTGCTGGTTTATCAGCATAAACCAGTGACTTCACGTAGCCCCACAGGAAATAATCGAGAGGTGTCAAATCGCACAGGTCTATTTCTCGAAATCAACTTATCGCCAAATTTTGATTTTAATAAATCGATGGTTGCGGTCGCCGTATGGCACGTAGTCCCATCCTGCTGAAACCACATCTCGTCCAGATCAATGTCATCCATATTTTCAAACAAAAAATCATTGATCATGGTGCGGTAACGATCTCCATTGACCGTAATGTGATCCCCGGCCTGATTTTGAAAGTAAATTTTAATAATTTCGTAGCGTTATTCAAGCGTGAGTCTATATTCATGATGATTTGCCAGAGTATACTGAGATCTGGCAGAGTATATTTTTCATAAAAATTTAATTTTATTTTATTTACGCGAACATTTCACGTCCTCAATTCCTCTGTCTTGATGATTACTGTTGTTAATTCTACAGTAATTTTCATGATGAAATATAATTGCTTTCTTTATTTGCATATTTCCCCTCCACTTGGAATGCCATTCTCAAATCCAATTTACAATAAGTATTCGAGGAATACTGGATCCGACAACAACCATGATGTAGACAATAATAATCACTTAATAAAATTATAGTTTCTAACTGAGTTCGAACTCGCGACGTTTGGGTTGATAACACTTGGTGGTGTACACCTTAAACACTCGACCACCAAGTGATATGTAGGGTGGGATGTACCTGTGTAGGATAGAATTCGTAACACTACGCCACCTTAAAACTTTTTGTCCCGAATAAACGCATCCAATGTCATATCGCTTCAATCGGTTCATAACCTGCACAACTTTTCGTCCCCCTCCAAAGCCTGTTCTTGTATCCGATACACATCGTCGCTGATCCTCTTGACAGTTTTGTATGGACCTTTCCCATCTCGTTGTGCATCTTGAGATCTGCTTTGCCGCTTTCTGAAATTCAGCCACACTAAGTTATCTCGTCGAAAATCGCAAATCTCCCACTCTGGTCGTATTGCGCTTCCGATTTATTTCTGGCGTTCGTCCTGTTTCTCTCGAATTGAATTTTGTCCATTCGACGTTGTTGTTCAGCTACGTTATTTTTGCGGCCTATTACTGCTTGACAAATCGGCCGTTTCTCAATTTTCTGGACATTTTCCGCTATGATCCTTTCTCTGCCTCTTTAGAATATAACTCTTACTTCTTACTTCTTAACTTCAATGCGTGCCACCTTTGCACTCTCTGTGGCGCTCTTCTGGATCGTTCTCTTTTTAGCATCAAAAGAGGATTGCAGTACCGTTTCTTGTGTCGATTCTATGCTGCACAATATTAATTTTTCCTAATTCATCATCTAACGGTTCCGCTGGAAGATGGCTGCACAGTGTTCTTCTGCCAATGGTTTGGTGATCGACGAGATTGTCCTGACTGGCAATTGGTAATATAGTTGATTCCCTCAGCTGTATCGATGACCACCCCTTTCCTGATTACATTTGTTGTTGAACTCACGTTCAAAACACGTACTGGTACTTTCTGCTGGAATTTCACTAAGGTTCTCGCACACAGCAACGCGTTATTTAGGACTTTCGCAAGCTTCTTAATTCCCATCTTTTTATCCCCAAGGTCACTGTCAATTTTCGCGTAGATGACTTCTCGCGTATCGGTGTAATCTCGACCCTGTCTTCGAATATAACTCGCAATTAATTTTGTTCACTTATGTTTATTTAAAGGAGTATCTCCACATTACGCCATTTTAGCACCTGGTTATTCAAATCCACGACCATCTGATATTTCTTTATAACATCCAGTCCGATGATACATTCATCAGTTATCCTAGCTACGATAAGCCGCAGTTTGAACTGCATACCGCTGAACGTTACTGGAAGGGTACACTTTTCTTCAGAGTATCCAGTGCAAAGGTGCATACACGCTGTCCCAATAGATCAATAACAGCGACACTTTTAAAATCCGCCCCTAGCAGTGTGATTTTAACGGTGCTCTTGAGGCATTTTCTCCTTTCCAACAGCTTACGCCCTTCAAAACAAGTGTAACTTCGTATACCGGATCCATGCTCATTAAATGAGAAATGTGTTTTCTCTCCTGTCTCATTCAACGTCTAACTGCCTCATTTCTTCACGTTTCTTGTCTCGCATATCATCTTCTCTCGGGTGCAGTGTACTTGGTCAATACTTCATTTATGGTTTTACCTCTAGTATTGGTTCTTAAATAAAGTTCCAAATGGTCGTCCTTGGCAGCACTGATAAACTCGTCCACTGTTAGTCTGTTCACATCTGCAGGTGCATTGTTATATTGATGCGCGAATTTCGTTACTTCTCTGTCTAGGTCTTGCAGGCTTTTCCCGCGTAGTTGTTACTTGCTTTGGAGTTTAATCTTGCATAATTCTCTGACGTGTGACTGCCCTTATCTTAGTTCCAACTCAGTTATGATCCGCTCATAGGTCCTTTCTGTTGCGGATACAGATTGCAAGATATCTGAAACAATCGTGCTGCATTGCTGCTTGAAACTGCATTTTAAAATTCTAATGGACTTTCGCTGTCGAATATCGGAGAATTTAAAATTCCCCATGAGGTTCCAGCAACTGTTCGGCCGAAAACGTTTTATTTAGCTGGCCATCCGAAATAGCTTGCGATGTGTGTATTTCAAGGCGGGGATCTACTTGCTTAATTTTATTTTGAAGTTCCTGCCTGGTTTGTCTCGCAAAATCCGTGAACTATGGCTATCGACTTTTACCTCGAGAGATTTCATTTCTTCTAGTAGCTCTTTAACTTGGAGATCCTGGGCATGCTGAATTTGACTGAACTTCTGTTCTCACTCGCCAAACCGTTTTGCTCGTAGTTCTGCCAATTGACTACTTTGTTCCTTACGTAGCTCAGCAACATTTTTCTCTTGCTGGTTTAATTTTGCTCCCTGCTCGGTGCGAATTTGATCTAATTTTGTGCAATTCCGCCAATTGTCCACTTTGCTGCTTGGATTTGGCAGTTTGCTGTCTAATTTAGCGTCCATTCCCTTGAGTTGAAGCAGAACCATCATGTCTCCATGTCCAGGAAGGTTTTTTGTTGTTCAGGAGTAGGCGACTTATTTCCCAACCACTTATAATTTCTGGAGCAAATTTACACTTATTTCATTCGTTTCCCTGCTACATTCACTTTTGTTTCACACACCGTTTAATTTTTTACTTCTTAACTTGCGTGCTGTTCACTCGTTGAATTACAACGGTCGTTGCGTCCCAAATTTCTGGCGCGCTTATTAACTTGTCTATCGCTGTTCGAGATTATTCCTTTTATTGCATATGGCGATGTATGTGTATTACAATTGTAAATCACTTTCATGTAGGGGATGAATGTATTCGCGAACATAACATTCCGCGTCACCAATTCCCCTTGGCTTGATGGTTAACGCCGTTGTTCATTCCAGTATTTTCCATGATGATTATCGCCGCCGTTTTTAATTGCTTTCGATATCTGCTTATTCCTCTCTACTTTACTTGGAATATGATTCTCAAATCAAATTGCTAAACAGTGTATACTGGGAGGAATACTGCGAAAGTCTTCTATCTCATCCACTCGGTCGATACGATTACGTTGACGTTGCCATCAATAATTATTAGTGATATCCAAGAAGCTACATGGAGAGCCTTGTGGAATTCTTGATGTAGAATTTATTATCTCTGATTTTCGACCAACAATTTCGATGAATTGTGTTCTGTAACAATAGATATGACGACAACCATAACACAAAACAGATAAAGAGAAGAAGGAGTAAAGTCATTCTAACTAACTGACCACGTCGATTTGCTGGTGTTGCTCGATGGATTTGACATTAAAATAAACTAAATGGTAAATTCAACTAAATTTATTGTGGTTGAGTTTCGTGGTAAAAACCGATGTTGTCAACTAGAGGGATGGCATGGGATGATAGATTTAAAGCTTCTACACACCAGGATTTTGAATAACTTTCGTATTATGAATGTGGTAGCAATACTTTTGTAACATGAAACATCATTTCTTTCCTCTGCCTTGAAATAGAAGTTATTTTCAAAATTTTCCATTTAGTAGAGTAAAATATATGATGATATGAAATACATAAAAGAGACAATGGACGTGGGAATTCGATTTGAAAGTGACACAAATTTGAGGCTGTGTGGCTAGAGTAACGCAGACTATGCAGAAGACATCGATATCAGGCAGTCGACGTCTGGATATATATACATGTTTGGCAATGGAATTATAGGTTGGGGCTCAGAACGCCAAAAGACAGTATTGTGGCTGCATCAATTATTGTCCGAAATTTTATCAACAGATTTTCAAGAACAAGCCGATCTTCCTTTTGGATAATCAAAGCGCGGTTCGGCTTATCAAAAATCTGGAATTCCATAAGAGGATGAAGCACATTGTAGTGCGATTTCATTTCATCAGAGAGAGAGATATGAGGATGGAACTTTCAATTTTCATTATGTAAATTAAGCAAGGATGAAAGATTTGAAAAAGGAGTAAAGCGAAAAGGAAAAGTTGACGGAACTACGAGTATATGGCCAAAATGACACGTAGGACCACAACTAAGGATGTATGGGATAAGTTTAATAGAGTGAGAGGTTATAGAGCGCAAGGCAGAAATGCAGTGTTAGATTTCACAGAGAATGGAGGTACTTTTTTATAAATGGTGAAAGATATTTATAGTAGTTTGAGCGATATTATCGAACTTTTATTACCTGATAATGAAAGTGAATTAATTGATGAACGAATTGTGTAAGAAATTTGAATGAGATGAGTTCCGAGTGGCCCCGGAACTAACAGAGTGAGTTCTAAAATGATTGGTAGATTATGGATTTCAAAGCCAAGGTGGCCTTGCTTCGAATTTTCAATCAAGTATGAATGAGTATTCGGATACCGGAGAAATGGAAGGAAACCACTCTGCTTTCTTTCCATTTTTCTGGTGTCTGAATACTGGATTCTAAAAGGGATCAGGATAGAAATCTGACAACAAATTACAGGGGAATATGTGCTGTTGTTGCTAAAATCGTAAATGTTATGTAAATGACCAAATGGATAAATTGTTGAATGAAGGAAATTTGTTATCAGAAATCACCATTGGTTGGCGTCATAGCCACCCTGCTAATGAATATGTAAAAAATTGATGTGGGAAATACGAAAAGGAAAAAAAAACATGTTGTGGTGGTATCCTTGAATATTGAAAGGGCATATGTTACGTGGTTCCAAGAAAACTTTATCAGACCTGGGGTTTTCTTGAAATATTTACAAATGGGTAAATTGTTTATGAATGGGAGAAAGTTACTGTTGCGTAGTAGAGGGTATATGTTGGAGAGAACGGTGAATATGTTCCTCCCCAATTTAATAAATCTCACCGACTCTCTTCAATCTGTACGCGAGCTCGATTCATAGGTTCAACTCCTCGAACAAGGTTGGGCAAAGGGAGGACCATCAAGGAGGCCTTGAGTTGGGCTCAGAAATGCGTGAAGCAGGTAACATAATATCTGACTGGATTGAATTTGCGTGTAATCTCGAGAAAATAAACGGGTTTCGAACGTATCGAATGGTTAATCTGCAATTGTATAATGAGAGAATTGAGTGTGTAATTTGATGTATTTGGGAATTTCAAAATATGAAAAAATTAGCCGATATTTGTTAGTGCATAGATTGAATGTGATTAGAAGGGTGGGCAGCGAAATGGGTACCTCATCATGGTGTGACTGATATGTTACGAAAGGCGCGGGGTGATTTTGGGGATATACATATATTTTTAAAGATTCGTCCCGTTGGTGATACAACAAAAGCGACGATCGATGAATGAGTTATCGGTTAAGAGTGAGTTTTGCAAAATTCGGATGAATTATTTTGCACATGCGGAAGTGTATACAGTTGCTATTGTAACTAGTATAGTATAATGCGTGCAGGGCTGATGGAGATTATGGAAGGGATCAAGATGGCAATGACACAAAGGAGGAGGAGAGTATAGTGCTATTCTCTGACTTCCAAAGTGGGTTGGAATTAATTAGTCGGGGTGGAGGAACTCATGGCAATGTGTATGTTGAATCGTTGGATGAGTACCTTCAATCTTGTATATAGGAGTGAGGTCATTCTTCAACGGATACTTTAACACCTACAGATTAAAGGTAATAAAACATCCAATATGCTAGGATGTAACTGAATCTGAATTCATGGATACAAGAGATGTACTTCGAAAGTTTCAGGTGAATCTGTGGAGAAAATAAGAGAGAGAATTTGCTGAAAAATTACAATACTTTGAGTTGGTTAGTTCTTCTTTGAGTCAACCTATCTTTAAGGTATTCAAAGGAGATACTAGAATGATACGAACGATGTAAAGCGTGTGATTGAATAATGAAAATTGGAAAGAATGCTTGAAGAAACGCATTTTAACTGAGAGTGAATTATGTAAAAGCTGTTTGGTTGTGGAGGACATCAAACATTTAATTCTGAAAGAGCAGGAAAATTTTCGAGGTTCTCATGAGTGCAACGAATTTAACTGTGTATGAATTTATTAGAATGAATCAGATACAAGGGTGAAAGGGGATCGATGTGTGAAAGGTGCGAATAAAAGGAAAATTAAAATTATGAATTGAAAAAACCAAAAATTTTAAATCTAGAAATCAGGCCAGATGGCACCAAATTTTTGGGGCTAGTGTCTAATAAATAAAAAAAAAACAAATGAGTATTCCGATTTACGTTCATATCACTCATTGTAAATATTTAACCGTATATAACCGCACATCATTGTATAAACGCTTACTCGTAAGATCATCGTTAGGTAGTTGTAAGGTTCAATCCTGAGGATTTAAAGAATATAGTTTTACGTCGTCGTATGCCCATGTTCCGATCTTCATTTGGACACTTAATTGTATTTGAGTTAATATGTATCATTTTCTTAAACAATTAAGATGAAATTTAGCCTGGAAATTATGTTTTGATGGTAATTCCGGAATAATGCCAATCGACCTTGGAAATAGGATTCCAAAATTACCAAATATATTGAACTGGGTGTAATTGTTTAGGTGATTCTGAATCCCATTCTCAGCTCTCTAATTTTCAACAAAGTTACCCAATTTTATGATGATAGGTTAAAAGGCGTAGTTCCGTACAAGAACTGGTGATAGTGTTGTTCCAACCACCACTATATTCGACTTTCACCTTAGTTTAAATGGCATTTTGTCGAGTATAATTTCAGTCTATTTACACTTCTAAAACTAACATATTTTCTACAGGGTGACTGACACGAAGTGTTACCAAAACAAAACACAACAGAATTTTTATTTTTTGATGAATTTTATTTATTCAAAGTAAAAAATGTTCACAAATATTTAAGTTTTCGAATTGCATTAGCAGTTTTCGATTTGGCCACCCTTAGCCACGATTATGGCCTTCAAACGGCCGACAAGGCTATTGCATGCAGCACGAAAATGGCTCTGTCACTGAGATGATCAACACTTTGGTATTTTTTGTCCCAACCTTGCTCTTTAAAATACCCCAAACCTTGAAATCTAGCGGATTTGCATCCTGTGAATTTGATGGCCATTGAGCAGAGGCAATGAAGCGCGGAACGTTGTTTCTCAGTCAATTTTGATTGACGCGCGCTTTATGACTCGGCACCGAGTCCTGCTGAAATGTCCAGGCTCTGCGGCAGAAATGTTTTTGTGCCCAAGGCTTCAACGCTCTCTCCAACACATGATCCCGATAAATTTGAGCATTTATCTTGATACCACGGTCCAGAAAAACGAGCGGTGAACGGATTTTGGCCGTTACGGCGGCCCAAACCATCACCATCGGCGGCGCTTGGTTTCGAGTAGCAATCCGTTGGTCCAAATTTTCAGTAGAACGGTCGGGCAATTACATCCGGTCGTTTTGTTTCTTCACATATTGCTCAATAACGAACGGTGACTCATCGGAGAAATCCAAATTCGGCAAATCGCCACTTTCGTGCAAGCATAACAACTCCTTTGCTCTTTCCACTCTAACTTTTTTTGAGCATCGGTGAGACCATGCGTTTTATGGAATTTCAAGGCCTGTAGTCCAAGATGATCTTTCAACATGTGCTGCATCAGTTCGAGCGAAATGTTCGCCTCACGAGTCATTTTTCTGCCGCTACGGCGCGGATTCCGAGCCAATTTGGCCTTCATCTTCTGAATGATATCCGGGAATGTTGCAGTGCGTTTCGGTCCACCACCATGGCGTTTTGCAATGCTGCCAGAATCGTTATAACGATTTATGATGCGATACACAAACATTTTATTCACATGCAGATGTTTTAACTGGTTAACAATAAACGGCTGTGGTTTTCCAGCCAAATATAGAGCAATCACACTATTACGCTTGAATTCCATTGCGGATAATTTTTTTTCTGAATATTTCCCAATAAAATGCTTTTGTACGCTTGTAAACAATGGAATGAACTGTCATTAGTGTAAATTTAAGTGCTCTGTCATCACTGGCTTGACAGCAATGACAATCTGAAGTTGATAACACTTCGTGTCAGTCACTCGGTATATTATGCGTTCAGTTTGCTCGGGTAAAATTTTTACCTCCTACGATCTAACACTACTAGAATGATATTGATTTTATTTATCAGGCGGTATTCACACCAAATGCGCATTGCGGATGCGAGTAAGTTTATTCGTGAAAATATAAATTAACGTGGACTAAAATAAAGAAATATTACACTTGGGATCGATATGTAAAAGAGAGATAGAGACCACAATTATTAGCAGGTTGAAATCGCGCACAAAACGCACAATTGTTTATGCAAAATAGAATGTTGATTGATTCTTGAAAAATGAGACATAAACTAAGTCGAAAATCGAAAATAGCGATGGCACAACATCCCAGCCCAATACTGCATATTCCAGAATTTTTTCCAAAAATCATTGTATAACCCCATTTCCATCTACCATATACAAAATTTCATCATAATCGAGGTTAAGAAATGATTACTGTTTCCACACGTGTACGATTAAATTTCCATATGAAGATCGGTTAATTTTTAATCATTAACTGATGGTTGTATCAATTTTAATTTCAAATTAGTTATGTTACTATGAAATCGTAGTTAGCTGCCTTGCCCAAATACCAAAGCGTTTTAAAAAGTCACTTCAAATGACAAATTGCGTATTTTATGGTTTTTTAGTCACCTCGAAATTCGTGACTTTTAATTTTTGAAACATGCATTAATTCTTCCTTCTTTTTTGACGTCTGTTAAAAAGTAGAATGAACCTGCATACTCCCCAATGTGTGGGTGATATACAAGTTGTTATTTTATTAAATCATCGACATCTTCCATGTCACAATGTTTTAAATTTCAAGTTCATTTTGATGATCAGACATTAAAAATAAATTTAGACAAATACTCATCTAGAAAATATTTTATATATACAGGGTGGCTTAAATTCATTTATTCAGTCATCTGTATTTATGTCAATGAATTTGATCTCCGCTTCGGTTTTATAATATAATTTAAAACAGTGACAATGAAAATAAATTTCCATAGGTTAACCGTGCAATATATAAACTTCACAGCCCATTTTCTAAACATCTTCAATGTTGATTTATAGATTGACAATGAGGTTAAATTCGATAAGTTTTAATGTCAAAAGAATATATTGAAATTTGAAATTCATTTTTGATATCAGATATATTTTTTATGTAGGGCGTAGGCGATCGTATGTATGGTGATTACGCCTACAGCTGAGTAATCAAAAGGAATTCCGAATGTCTTACATTTATGCATTTTTGATGTACGCGATAATTGGCCGGAAAGCACGTTATTCTTTATAATTACTCATCAGTCATCACTAATCCAATTACTCACGGGCACACTAATTCATATTTCGATTAAGTATATGTGACTCAAATACTAATTTATATTATAAATCTAAATGGTTTGTGTTTGAAATCGAATTATAATTAATGCTGCAGCTCTTTAATTAACGTTTTATTAGTGGTTTTTGTAATCAAAACAATTACATCATTTTTTGTATTACACCTTTAAGATAATTGTGAGCTCTATGCATATATGCAAAAAAGATCTTTCGTAAAAATCGCGAATCGATAAAATGCGCGCTTTATATGTGTAACCTTGTCAGCCACTAAGAAAATGTACGAGTATATATGCGATATATGTACACATAAGACACAAATAAACAAAACAATATAATTCGTCACCTGTCTTGAATATTAAATAATAAATATAATTAGCGTATCTAAGTATATACGTACCTAAAAATATTAAGTGTAAGATGCATTATCCGAGTATGAAAGAATTCAATTCAATTTATATTTTCGTTTCGTGTTCGTCACTTACTAATCAGCATGAGCACATCAAAAAATGAAATCTTTTGTATTTTTTATATTTTCAAAAATATTTATCATTTATTTTTTGGCAATTACAGTAAAATTAAAAATTTTCTTAGAAAATTGTATTATTATCGACTAGTAAATATTTTTGTTGATTTTTATGATGATCATTTCCTGATTTGCGTTTTATAATGTACATAAATCTAATTTATAAATTAACTTATTTTAAGATTAAAGCTAGTATAACAGTTGCAATGGTTGTGTACACCATAAATGTGCCATGCCGTACGGCCGAATTATAAAATGACCGTCCGCTGCTGCCGAGCGAACTATAAATTGGCGTAGTCGATGAGATGCCATTGCCGAATCCATTAAATGCACTTTCATGGATGTACACAGCATTGTCGGCCAATAGTGGATCGATCGTATTACCGTTTGTATACACATAACTTAAACTACCGGTTCTCGATTTTAATATTCTGAAATTGACTTCGTTTGGATTTAGACGGCCCGCAACAAAATTATGTAGTCGATTCATTATAACATATAGGTTACCCTCCTCATCGAAACCCATACCATCGATCCATTGGATGTACGATTCATCTTTGGCGATAATATTTTGATTGTCCGGTGTGAATGGTTTGTACGAGTCCCATTGCGCAATTGCGTGTGCACCAAGTAAACTGTAGTATAATATACCATGATTATCCATAATCATGCCATCGGTTTGGGATTGTTTAACACCATGGTCGATGACCGCATCGAAAATGTCTTTTGGTGATGCACGTTCTGCAAACAGGGGATCTCGTAATATAGACGCGGGGAGCGAGTATAAATGGTAACTAGAGAGTGGTGAATAGTATACATTACGTTCGTAATTATTTGGTTGCCCGTTCGCAATGATCGGGCCTGTAATTCCGCTGGCCAGGCTCGGATTAAAATATGGCCCTAATGCAATACCATCGATGTGAATTGAAAAATTTAAACTGGTACGATTTACTGCAAATTCTACTGCATTGATTGCCGCCCTCATCGAATTTGGTTCGCGCACTTTCCACGATCGATTTAATTTCCGTGAATATACAACAATACCAGGATCGGCTCCGCTATTATCTGTGATGTACGCGTATCCACCGAATGCATCATCGACTACAATTTTATTAAGATAGTTAGTGCCGCGTGATGCAACATCATCTGGAAATTCATATCGCTGAATAAGGCGACCGTCTTGTTTAAGATCAAGCAAAACTAACTTTGGTATACACGAGAATTTTGAACGTCCCCCTGTGTATATAAAAAAAATGTTTAATTTACATGTATAACATATTAGTATTGATAATTTATACCTGGTACCAACGTTTCTAGTCGCCCAGAATCGACCGCCCATAGTATGCCATTTGCGTCGATCGCAATCCCTTGAACAAATTGTAATGCGGAACAATTTCCTTTCTCATTCATCTCCCACGATGGGAATGGTTCAACTTCAGGATCTGTGCGACCATTATTTTCCGGTTGGATAACAAAACCAAGCGTTGCCGGAACTCCGGGCAACATCCGCGGTAAAGATAAATATAGTCGTTTGCGATACGCCTTAACGTCGGATATAATATTATTTTGTGGTATATACGCAGCACTAAATATAGCATTTGATCTTAATTGTTCTGAACCAAATGCGAAATCGATTGTATTCCATTCATAGGCGACCCGAAATTGCCGTTCACTGGGCGGCACACTATTAAACGATTGTTGGGCATTTATCACGACAGCCACCAGACTTATTAGTGTTAAAATTATACTAAATTTCGCCATGTTTTGTTAATCCTATTAATTAATCCAAAAAATAGGTAAATATTATTAATTTATATTTTATTTTATGCTTGATTGTTATAATTCAAGGTTGATAATCCATGTCGAAATATCTGTAACAGCCAAGCGTCTTATTATTGTTATGTTGGTAAATAATTTTTTTCTCTTTTATTTATTTAGCTATATATCTACTTTAAAATGTGTTAATTCGAAAATGTAATTCATGTGATCTCAAATATGTTAAAAAATTTATATTGATTTTAGTAATTTGTTTGTAATCCGTGAACCGCGATTAAAAAAGTTTTCGTTTTTAATTTGTATATTTTTGATAGAGATTCGTGATTCGCTCGGCTTATAAAATGTAACCGTCACAAATTATTTACTGATCAATCAATTAAAAAATTACATTAAATTAACAACATCTTATAAGCTTTAAACTCAAGTATCCTCACGGACATAAAGCAAAAAACAAGTTTGTGTCTATTATTTAAATAAACAATACAGAAAAAAAATCATGATTGATGTCACTTTATAGTTAAAAATATCATCTTACCTATATATCTTAATAACTAAATTAACGTAATTATATTTAAATATTAATCCAAAATGTTTGTGTAGTGGGTACTATCCGGTAACCGTTTTAAATATCACCAAACACATTCACTATGTAAATAAGCTTTTTTTTTTTAAAAAAAGCTTTAAACAGTTTTTATATTTTCACTTTCTTTTATATTTTTTCTTACATAAACTATAAATAAATAAAAATAAATTTATTTTAAAAACCAAAACGTTAAAACCAATAACAATGAATAAAATTTACATAAATATAAAAAAGAACTCTAAAAGTTGTATGCGCACGTGAGATGTAACTCTTTAAGATGCAAATGACAGACTAAACTTCTTACGATGGATTACACTGTAATTTATACCTTTTGGCTCGCGGATCGCACACAGTTAACAGGTGTGAATACGTTAAAATGATGAAATGAAATGAGTATTACGAGCGAGCACGCACAGTACTTTAGAATCGTGGCTATTTGTTTTGATTAAATTTTTGATCGATCTGTTTGACAAGTATTATTTATGTTGGGGGAGGGTAAACTATATGTGCTTGGTGGGGGATTAACTATAGATTTGATTAAATGTTTTGCGCGGTTTAACTAATTGTTTTGTATGTACACAGTTCAGTTGATTCTCACCACGGTGACATTGAGTTGAACTCAACATTGAATTGCGTCGACTCTAGAAATTACGAATATGTACGTAATTTTTATTATGATTTATAGAATTCTGAAGGAATTGAAGGTTTTGTGATGGAAGTGTCGTGTGCGTTTATTTTGGATCTGTGATATATGATATTATAGTATATGTGTAATTTTCTGTACCTATCCTAACATTTCCGTCATTTCCGAAATTTCCTATTTTGAATACCTGTAGCTATATTTCATTCTGATTTTCTAACTTTGTTCCTTACAGTACCTGGCAATTGATTTAGAGCCACCTTCTGATTTTGGTATTTTTTCAAATTTATCAGGAACAAAATAGAAACAGACACATATTACTATAATACAAAATGTTTATTTATGTTTTATAGTAGATATTACATCAATATTTTGTTAATCCTCCTCTGGCTTTAATGACTGCACTAATTCTAGCTGGCATACAAGTTTTTACCACTTCTTGTAATTTTGCGTTGTCTTGCCAATGTCTGTGAATATTATCGTTCAGAACAGCTATTGTTGGGTTCGGGGATAAATATACAACCTTTTTCAACATGCTCCATAGAGTTTCGATCGGCTTTAGGTCGGGTGAGTTTCCGGTCCATGGCAAAAAGGGTATGCTATGCTCTTGAGACAGAGTTTTTATCTTTTTACTGTATGACATGGTGCTCCATCCTACATGAAGGTGTATAGCCCTTCTTCTTCACATATTGATTTTTGGAAAGACAAAAATTCGCAGTCTCAACAACCTTTTTATATTGCACTTGATACATGGTGCCCTCAACAAAATACAGAAGTCTGGTGTCATTTGCGATTATGCATGGCCAGATCATGACTGGTGGTGGGTGTTTTATTTTTCTGGATAGCTTCATCACTATAACGTTCCTTGGGTCTTCGTCTAACGAAATTTATATTCTCCATCATTATCATTGCTTCAAGTCGGGATTTATCGCTAAAGATCACCAAAGAGATTGTTGCAAAGAGGATGTGATTTGTAAAACCGACGAAATGATTTATTATTAATGACAAAGTTTGTGCTCATTTACGTTTTTCCAATCCTCAAACGTAAAATTTCTGTGCATTTTTGCCTATTGCAGGCGTGCTTTATACATTTTTGGTGTAAGGATAAAAATGATCGATCAATTAAAGTAATGGCAAGAGGTCTCCATCCAACTTGTTCAAAATATGAAATTATTGAGGACCTGCAAAACAAAGGCCTGAAAATAATCGATGCAGTCAACATCATCAGAAAAGAGAGACGAGAAAATAGGGAACTAAATTTTGAAATCATGAGAAGAGTACTCCCACTTTTCATGCTAACCTTCGACAATCATGAAAAAATCGAACATATTTATAATATTAAGGCTAACCTCAACCTCAGAGTTAAAATAACGGGTGTTTCAACAGGTGCGCTTCAACTTTTTTCCGATAGGGACGGCGAACGACGCCATATTTTTTATTAATCTTTTGTCATTTGGAAACTTCATTAGTATACATTTCATCATGGAACGCTACACACGTGAACAGCGATTGCAAATCGTGCAAATTTTTTATCAAAATAATCGTTTTGTTGCTGCTACTTTAAGAGCATTACGGCCATTTTACGGTCCATTTAACAAGCCATCCCGTTCGACAATCGACATCATTGTGGCGAATTTTACGTAAAGATCTTGGCCTACATCCGTATAAGATCAAGCTGACACAACAACTAAAGCCGTTTAACCATTTGAAGCGACGCCGATTCGTGAATTGGGCTCAAGAGCAAATCGAAAATGATTCAGATTTTCACCGAAAAATCATCTTCAGCGATGAGGCTCACTTTTGGCTAAATGGATTTGTCAACAAGCAAAATATGCGTTACTGGGCAGGAAGCAACCCACACGTGATTCATGAGGCACCGTTGCATCCCGAAAAAGTCACTGTTTGGTGCGGATTACATGCCGGCGGCGTCATTGGGCCATATTTTTTCATCGACGATAACGATCGCCACGTTACTGTTAATGGAAATCGATACCGCGATATGATAAACGATTTTTTTTGGCCGCAAATGAATGGAATGGACTTGGACGACATGTGGTTTCAACAGGACGGAGCCACATGCCACACAGCACACGATACAATCGTGTTATTGAAGACTAAGTTCGATGAGCGTGTTATTTCGCGAAATGGACCCGTCCAGTGGCCGCCGCGCTCGTGTGATTTGGCACCTCTAGATTATTTTCTTTGCACTCAAAAAAATAATTCTGTTTTTTTTACAAATTTTACATCGTAATTTTTTTTCGTAAAGTTAACAAAATTTTTGTAAGGTTTCGTAAAATTTTCGTTGTAAATTTATCAAAGCATTCGTAAATAAAACAAATTTCATTTCGTAATTCCGGTTTCTGTGCAAATTCACTTTTACAAAGAAATTTAGTATTATTTGCGGGAGAATTTGTAACATACTTTTACAAGTTTCTCTGTAAAAATAACGGAGTGTACCTGATTCATTTTTTCGCGTTACAAATAATTGTGTTATTTTTACAAACTTGGCATCGTAAAAAAAAATTGTAAATTTAACAAGATTTTCGTTAATTTAACACCAGCTTCGTAAGGCGTTGGTTGTAGAATTAACGGATAATTCGTAAATAGAGCAAATTTTACTACTTAATTCCAATTACTATACAAAGTCAAATTAATAGTGAAATGTATGTGATATTTAAATTATAGCTACATAGATGTGTTGTTGATCTAGTTAACTGGATTACCTCATAAGAGAAACCTTAGTATGAAATTACCGTGTTATAAATAATTCTTGTGATGTTTATTAAACGCAATGTGGAGTACAAATGTTAATAATAAGAACGAATTTCTATTACTTAGGTTTAACCGCTTAGTAAAAATAATAATTAGTTTATAAAATAAAAATAAAGTAAATATTACAATAGTTTTTGTATACTGAACGACATGCTTTGTACCAGTTTTTACGAAACACGAGAACACATTTTACAAAATATCCGAAAATTTCCGCTGATTCAAAGTGGTTGTAAAGTTTACAAATTAAAAAATGCTATATTTACGAAATGCAGCGTTGGCTGAAAACGAACAGTTTTTTTTGTTGATTTTACCAGTGTTTTTTTTGTTAAAATCGCCGGATTTTATTTTGAGTGTGGGGTTATGTGAAGTCATTGGTCTATGCCAATAAGCCGGCGACGTTGCAAGAGCTCAGAGCCAATATAGATCGTGAAATTGCTGGAATTTCGGCCGATTTATGCGAAAGAGTGGTCGAAAATTGGGTTCAAAGATTTGACTTCGTAAAACGTGCACGCGGTGGTCATGCAAAAGAAATCGAGTTTCATACTTAAATGTATATGTTCAAATTCGTTAATAAAAAAAAGTTAGTTCAAAAGTCGAACAGTTTGTGTTTTATTCAAAAAAAAAGTTGAAGTGCTCTTATTGAAAAACCCTGAGAAACACCGAGAAAGGTCACTCGAGTCGTTAAATGTGCAGGAAAACACACTGGAAACGACTGCACAGTTCCCCGAAATACAACACCGAAGTGTATCAACTGTAAAGGCCAGCCAACCAGCCAACTACAGAGGATGTGAAGTAGCAGTTGAACTACAGAAAATGAGAGATAAATCACTCAAACCAGATACATCAAGGCATGTACAACCTATAAAAATACACGGATCCTAAATCGTCAATTTCTAATCTCAACATACAAAGAGGGCGAGTAAATGAAAACGTTACTTATGCACAAATAGTTCAGCAAACAGAGCAGAAACAGTCAAAAGTGGATCTCGTTTAACAGGACATACTGAGAAATCTAGAGAACCTCAACAAAAGACTTATCTCACAGGAAATGAGTCTGCAGAACATACTAGAAGAAATGGAATCACAAACTGCAGAAACCCATTTCACCAAAACTTCATTCTGTAAAATAAAAGGATATAATTGCTACTATGCAATACATCCAGAGAACAAAGCTAGAGGTGGATCAGTTATTCTCATAAAAGATCATATAAAACATAACGAAGAACTTAAAGTCGAGAAGCTCTCCATGCAAGTCACAACAATCAAAATACAATTAAACAATAATAAAACTTCTAATATCTCAGCAATATACTGCCCTCCAAGATTATACAATCTCAAACAAGTCGATTATCTTAATCTTCTCAAAACACTAGGAAGTGTCTTCCTAATTGGAGGTGACTATAATGCAAAAAATATCTATTGGAGATCACGGTTAACGACTGCTAAAGGAAAATAACTGTTCGCAGCAGGCAAACAACTAAAATGCGAGTTTCACTCAGGCAGTACACCAACCTATTGGCCTACGGATATCAGTAAGACTCCAGATCTTATAGACTTCTTTATTACAAGAGAGATTTCAGATAATTATATCCATGTAGAGAACAGTGAAAGTCTATCGTCAGATCATTCACCAGTTATTATGACACTTAGCCAAACAATGATTATGAAAGAGAGCAACCCGAAATTAAAGAGCTCCAAAACCAATTGGGATCTCTTTCAAAAACATTTAACAGAAAAAATTAGTTTGTAGAACCCACTACAGAGACCAGCCCAAATAGAAGACAAACTAGATAAGCTGATCCATAATATCCAAAGTGCTGCGTGGGAAAGCACTCCCAATAACAAGGAAATGAACGCAATGCTAGCTATCCAGAGGAAGTGAGAGAACTTCTTAAAAATAAAAGAAAACCACGGAAGAAATAGCAAAAACATCGAAACCTGGAAAATAAGAGGATATTTAACCATTTGTGCAACAAATTAAAATACCTAATAAAAGAAATTAAAAATCAGTCAGTTAATAAATACCTCAGCACTCTAACTGGGCAAAAAGATACTGATTATTCATTATGCAAAGCAACTAAGAATTTTTAAAGCCCAAAACTTCAGGTTCATCCAATTAAAAATAAAGAAAATTGGGCTCTTTCATGCTAAATAAAAAACAGATTTGTTTGCAAATCACCTTGAAAAACATTCCAACCTTACCCCAAACAAACGGAAGAGTAAAATATCACCCCGATAAATAAACAGGATGAAATGAAAATTACACCTGTACCATTTAAAGAACTAAAATGGGAAATCAAGAATAATCTGAATGCGTATAAGGCTCCAGGATATGATATTATAACGGGTCAGATAATAAAAGAGTTACCGGAGAAAGCGTTGAGGAAACTCGTGCATATAACTAATGCGGCATTTGGACTAAGATATGTACCAAGACAATGGAAAGTTGTAGAAGTAATTATGCTGCTACCGACATTATCGAAACTATTTGAAAATGTTCTTCTTAAAAGACTAAAACCAATTATCGAAGATAGGAATCTTATCCTCACACATCAGTTTGGATTTAGGGAAAAACATTCTACGATAGAACAAGTATATCGAATTACTGATGTAATCGAGAAATCACTAGAAAGCAAACAAATATGCTCAACTATATTCCTTGATGTAGCGCAGGTATTCGACAAAGTGTGGCACCAAGGGTTAGAATACAAAATCTTCATCGAGATCTTCCAGAACAATTTTTTGAAATTCTAAAATCATACATAGCAGAGTGGCACTTCCGAGTAAAGTATGAGATTGAATACTTCCAACTAAAAAGGATAACAGCCGGAGTACTACAAGGAAGTGTTCTTGGGCGAATCCTTTATCTCCTATACTAGAGATATACCAATTACAGAAGCAACAATGGCGACTTTTGCCGACGACACGGCAATACTTGCAACAGCAAAGAACATCAATGACTCCACTAGTCAATTAAATACACAGAAATGGCGAATTAAATTAAATGAAGCAAAATCAAGCCTATTGAACTTTACAAATCTAAAAGTTAATCATGTACCAATAAAGATAAACTCGATAGTAGTACTGCATGCAAACACTGCTAAATATCTCGGCATGACTTTAGATGCTAGACTTAGATGGAAGGAACATATAAAAAAGAAGAGAGAACAACATAAAATTTAGAAAAATGCAATGTCTGCACCAGCATTAAAATCTGGACATACTCTGTATGCTGACTACCACACCAACAAGAAGACTGCAAAGAACCAAACCACCAGTCCACTTGTCGCGGCCAGTCGTAATATAAAATAAAAAAAAAATACATTTTTGGTGACAAACTGGGCTTCTTGCGACATTTGAGTCCGGCAGAGTACAATCATGATCGCATCGCACGCTCAGATATGTTAGTATTATGCAATTATAATTTATTTAGCACCTCTTTAGCAGAACTTTGTCTATTTTGGAGTGCTGTTTTTATAATTAGCCAGTCTTCTCTCGTGGTGGTTTTACGCACAACATGTCAATGACTGCGACCGCTCTATTTTAATTTTATCCACGCTACTATAATGTCTTTCAATGTCTTTCATTTTTCCTATTCCGAATAAATTACAGATCTTAAAAATTCACCAACAAATTTATAAAATTCACAATATATTATTAAAACACTTCATTACACTTCTTAACACGAGCACGTACACATTTCAACTGAATTTGGCTATTATTCGCAATCCTTTTAAATATTTCATTATCTGTGTTTAGACTCTAATAGCAGCCACCTGACCCAAAACCGGTAATACTGGAATTACCCTATTAATATAAGGGTTGTTGTTCATATAAATAGATACTCTTAGAACAACTAAATCCGTTTACAATCGAACATTTGAAATTCATTTCAATACAAACTGGTTGTATTACAAATTACTTGATACGTTTCCGACAAATTGACAAAAAACCTTACAAAAGCTTAAAAGTGTATATACACAAATAATCTGATTAAATTTTACCTAGACTAAGGCATCGTCAACGCTTGACGGTATAAAAAATCATGTTAACTAGACCATTCTTAATGTTTTCTAGAAGCCAACATATTTATGCGATGGAGCAGTCATAGATTTTTTTCATTTTTAAAACTTTGCTATAGTGAAAAGTGTAGTGGAGGTTTGAAGGTCAATGACAAGGCATTGTAGGGATGTCTATGCTTAACGGTATATGAAATCTAGCTAATTAGGCAATTCCTAATGTTTTATAGAAGTCAACATATTTATGCGGTGGGGTTGTCATAGATTTTTTTCATTTTCAAAATTTTGCTATAGTAAAAATGTAGTGGAGGTTCGAAGGTCAATGACAAGGCACAATGTCTACGCTTAATATAGGTATTTGATGCTAATTAGGCAATTTTTAATGATTTCTAGAAGTCAACATATTTATGCGGTGGGGCAGTCATAGATGTTTTTCAACTTTTAACTTAGAATTAAGAATTATTTGAATTCAATTTATTTTGCTAAGAGAACGGTAATTCAGCGAAATTACCATTGGCCTCACTCTATTTTTATGTTAGTAAATTAGTAGAACCGTCAGAACTTTCAAAACAATCCCTTGATTTTTACTACCCTTACGGTCTAAATAACTGAAAATAGCGATTATTTATTAACTATCAGTGCAGACCCACCTAATACACGCATCCTTGATCAGGAATTTTTACTCGATATACACCGTTAAGCATAGACATCTCTACGATGCCGGGACCTTCGAACTGCCACTACACTTTTTACTATATCAAAAGTTTAAAAATGAAAAAAATCTATGACTGCCCCACTGCATAAATATGTTGGTTTCTAGAAAATATATTGAAGGGTTATGGCTCATTGTTGTGGATAAATTAGCTTGCCATTGTGAACTAATTTTTATTAGCATTTTATTTCGTTTTACAAAACAAGTTTTTTTTGAAAGTGTAGGTTTACACTTTGTGGACTGTTGTAAAGATATTGTCATTTTCAGTTTGTCGGAAACTTCAATAAAGTTATAATTCTATCCTATCCACATAACAATGGCACATGACTTTTCCACCACGTTACATGTTTGGTAATGTATTATGTTGAACCAGTAGATTACACTAGTATAACTCCTCCTGGGGGTGAAGAAAGGCGTCCACGTCCTTTGGTTTGATGCCAGATTTTTTCAACAGGTACGCATATGACGGTTTGGTTGGTCTTCTTTGTTTCTAGACTTGAGATGTTTCATTTCTCTGTTGTTAGTGTGTGAGTAGGTTCATTGTTGACAATGTAAATTATTAATACGAGAGAAATACGCCTCCTAACAGTCTCCACATCCGTATTCTGACTAATAGGGTTTGCTTGAACGATTGTGATTGTGAAGCGCAAGTCTCTGCGTATTGACTGCATTTCACTACTAATCTCATATGATTGAAATTTTCTGTTATTGAAGTTGATGGTAAATTTCGGTCGTTGGGTCCGCAATCAGAAGATACCGCCATCGGTGTGAAGTCACCGCTAAAATCACAAAACATAAACTGCGTCACATAATTGCAAAATTGTTACTAGAAATATTAAATGCTGCCATGTTGAATGAAATAAAAAAAATATGAGCGAAATTATAAATTTATCATATCAATTTACGCAAATCACAAAGTATTAAAAACAAACGCGCTAATATATCTGAACAATATGAATACTAGAGACTATCCAAATTAGAACATCATATCCACATAAAAAGATGGGTACTGACCCTTAAAATACTCTTTGTTACATCTATTTACTGACATCTCATAGTTTTCGACATAAATGCACCAGTGTATCTGAAAAGTGAATACTTGAGCCTATCTAAATTAGTATGTCACATTCGTAAAAAAAGAACTGGGTGACCAATTACATCGGAGTGAAGTTTGAGCTAAAATAACAAAATATACACTGTGGCCCATAAATACTTAGAATTGAAAAGCACAACAAACAAAACACAAAACAACAAACCATTTAAATTTGGGAATAGTTTTGAGTGAATTTTATAAAATGAATTTTTTAAAACAAAACACACACATGAATTGAGATTTCTTTTATTCAAGAGAGGATTTCAAGTGTAATAGAAAAATTAAATAATTTGAAATGTTTAAGAGTTTTTGAATTTATCTTGATGATATTCTCTCTCGCATAACAAAGATTTCCGAGATTTCCGAGCCTGTGATGAGGTAAGATTTTCTTCTTTCGTCAACTACTAATTCAAAACCACTTCGATCATCTCTGTGCGCTCCGGAGGGAGGGGCGGAGTAGGGACGGTGTTAAATAATTTCCCCCTTATAGGGAGGGAGTTAAATAATTTCAAATGTTTAAGCATTTTTGTATTACATTCAATGATATTCGAATAACAAAAATTTTAGATTTCCAAGCACGTGGTTAGGTAAGATTTGTTTCTTACATCAAAAACCGCCTTAAATAATAGGTCATTCGTTATTTATAGTTAGCATACTACAAAGTGCATCTCCCATTACATTTGCTCTGCCGTCTTTATCATTACGTCGTGTTTTCTAGTTCGGGTTTCCTTCGTAGAATTTTGGAGTCTTTCTTCATATTGTTGGTACGTTTTTACGGCCCATATTATGGCCAATACCGCTTTATCATTCGTTGTATAGTTTACTTCCGTAGAATTTATTGTATTGGGTCTCTCTAAATATTACTTTGAATTTGGAAGAGAACTGCACCTAGGGTGAAATCAGATGCTTTCATCGTCAGAAAAAATTGTTTTGGGAAGTCGGGCTAAGTTCAAAAATTATTTTAAAAGCCTCAAATGCCCTTATACATAGTACCTTCGATATCGAGATTTTATACTTCTTTAGATATTTAGACATGTTTCGTAATCTTGGAATTACCTTTTATGAAGCTTCTATAATACCCCGAAAGTCTCATGAATTGTTAAATTTCTTTCGGAGTTTTCAGTAATTTCAGTATGTGACCAGTTCCTTCTTCAGTATTAGAAATAAGATGTGATAAACTTTTGAGCACCACCCTCAAGTATCCACCGCCATCCAAAATTTTCTGAATTTGTTCCTCAACATCGTTTTCAAAATGATGCGGGTATCTGTATGTTTTTGTAAAACAGGGTTTTCTTATTTCATGATAATTTTGTGTTTGATAATTGTGATTGATGACAGCTTCTTATTTTGTCTCAACAATACTTTTGACTTTTGAAAATGGTTTCGATTAAAATATTCTTTTCTCTTTCCTTTAGATGTTCTGTCCGACCCAGAATTGGTTCAAGTGTTTCAAAATTATTTACTTCCAATTTCAATTTTGAGACCTTTTCCGGTGGATACGCTATCTGTCAACAATCTCACTGTTTTCTTGAAATTGCCAGCTATGTAAACGAATGGTCATTTCAAGCCGTTGAACGAACGGTGTAGACACATACTTCATAAGAAAAATTATATTATTGCATTACCACATTAATATCAATTTTAATAATATTAAACCAAATGATGATATAAATTAAAGAGATACGAGATAAGCAACAAGCAACCGAGGTTCAAAAATTTGTTTCACAAAGTAAAATTCTACTGGAAGCTATACTTACTAGTAACGCTGGGCAACACAGGCTAATATTATGGAGATAAAATATAGCTTTGCAAATATTTGTTTATCATATTAAGGCAAAACCATACATGTAGAGGCATATTTGGCCAGATATGCCTTGGTCACATCTAGTAGTCCTGAGCAGCATATATAAGTATTTGTACGGCAAACGTTCGGTAGCTCTCTATTATGTGTTTCCTGGTTGCTCGTTTCCTCCTTTCCATAGCACGCATCTTTCAGACTTACGGTGCGTAGCATATCCTTCTGCATATGATAGCTCTTCCTTGGCAATTAGTGCTTCCAGCAGCACCCTTCCTGGGCGCACTCGCTTGCTTACCGTTTTTTGTGACAATTTCTTTTCCTTTCTGTTGGTTAATGTCCTGACTCCTGGCTTTGGCCGTACCTGTATCCATCATAAAATTTACGCTTCAAGTTTCCCCAGTTTGTCGCCGCTTTGTTTCACTCTTCCTTTTTTCCGATCTTTGGGCCCTGGTGTAAATTCAGCTTTATTTCTCTTCCTGTTCGGAGTTGTTGATTGATTTTCTAGCCGGTTTATTCCTATTAGCTGACATTTATCCCATCGGGTAGTGATGACATCTTCTTTTAGTATTTCACACTCATCATTGGCTCGTTCCTTGAACTACGTTGCTTCTCTTTCCGAAGGTGTAAATCATTTCTTTTTCCCCGCTTACTAAATCTTTACGATTTACTCTAACGAAGTTCGACATTGGGGTAAAGGGACTTCAAACATTAGATGTTACGACTGCCATACTTTCCACTACTTAAACATTGTGGTCGCTGGATAACGATCACTGGAAACCGGTCTTCCACTCCCTACAGTTTCCGGCACATGGGTCCCGATTCCCTGCATTGTAATGTTGCTGTCTCCTTAAATTGACATGATAGTTTTTATTTTCGGAAATCTTACCTCTTGGCAGACGCTCCTAGTTTTGAATGATTAAAGCCGCGCCTTTGGTAATTATAAAACTATGTAAAATTTTACTTTGTGAGATAAATCTTTGCCCCTCGGTTGCTTTTTGTCAAAAAATGTGACTTGAATTCTGAAGTTCCAATTTTCGATAGCAGAGAGTCGATATTTGTGTTTGCCTGTTTGTATTATTTCTTCTTTAGTTACGTATGATTGGTCCAACGAATCCTATTCAGTCCTCAAGGTTACTGAGTAAGGTGGGAGGTTTCGTTCCATTCCATTTTTCATTTTCTTCTATGATTCTTTGATTATCAAACAATGGTTGCTTGATCTTGGTGATGAAATTGTTGTCTTCTTCACTATATCTGCCACTCGTCCCGCCACCCGGGGCTGAGAACTAGCTCAGAAATCTGCACTAATTGTTTTTGCTATTTTATAAAGTGGAGAGGCTCTAGCTCATCACTAAAGTGAAGTTTCCAACAAACCAAAAATGACAGAAAACTTTATAACATCCCAAAATGTGTAAAACTACACTTTCCAAGAAATTTTATACAAAACGAAAATACATGTTAACACCATAAACACGTGTCATGTCCGTTTTTATGTTTTTGGAAATCAACATATTCATGCGGAGCGGCTGCCATTGATTTTATTTTAAATTTTAGAATTTTGCTATAGTAAAAAGTGTATCGACGATTCACTGGTCAATGACAAGGCATCGTAGTGGCAAGTGTACTGGCATTTCGATGGTGTATACACATAAATAACTCTAGTATAGGCACAAGCGAATTTAAGACTCCACGTTAGTTCGAAATATTCATTATTTTGTAAATTTCTCTTGAAAAGGGTTACAAAATTATGCGTTATGCTCATGATAAGGACCAGTGGTTATCATGAGATCTTGGTGTGACAAAGGCCTATCCGGCCGTATATGCCACTACACATAAATAACTCTAGTATATGGTATCATGTTACTTGGACCTTTCTTGATGTTTTCTATAAGCCAAAACATTTATATTTTGTAGACCTCTCTACGATGCCTGGTCATTGACCAACGATACGCCACTACACTTTTTACCATAGCGAAATTTTAAAATAAATCAATGGCTGCCCCCCCGCATAAATATGTTGGCTTATAGAAAACATAAAAGAAGGTTCAAGTAACACCATACTGTTAGGCGTGGACATCTATGTGGTCCCTTGTCATTGACTATTGATTATTACTACACAAGTTTAGTATAGGTCACATTTAATTAAGAGATTAATTTATATACACTTTCCAGCCTTTGATAGGGTTTTTATTAATTTGTCGGAAACCACGCTACCACCTCAACAGGGATAGTTTTGTTTGTGTAGTGATTCATCTTTTTTACTGTACTGCAAGGACCAGTTTATATAGTATCCGACGTCGAATTTCGTCACCTAAAGATTGTTTTTGTTTATAGGGTGCTCCAAATTAATCACTCGATTTTTATTGTAAATGGTAAAAAGAATAATTTGAATAATTTTCATGTTTTCTAGCTCGTAAAAAGATGTGAAATATGTATCATTATCCATCAACCAAGATAAGGTTTCTTGTGATATTGCGGTTATTTCTTCTTGAAATTTTACAGATTCCATAGTTTATTGAATGTCTGGTACAGTAGAAGTTGAATTACAATAGTTTCGCTATTTTTGATATCGGCGGTTTGGAAACATTTTTCACACAAAATATGCACGAGACAATTTTTTTTCTTTTGAAACAGAAATCTGTTCTATTCAGTTTTGGTACCAACCTTCCTGGATCAATTCTCTTTAGCGATCACAATTAATTGGGTCTTAATTCAAAAGAGTGGAAGGACTTATTTTGAATTGGGAAGTCATCGCATACCAAAATGATACTCTCTGGAGGTGAGCGGTTCTGGAAAACATTTGTTTGATGGAACAACCGTTCCATTTATCTTCAAATGAGCTTTATAGAACTTCATTAACCTTATAGAAAAATTGTCGATTTCAATGTTTAGTTATTATATCAAATAGTTAATAGAGCACACTTTCGGTAATATGCTTACTGCTTTCCAAATACTTGTTCGCTGTTCTTCTGTACGTCTACGATAACTATATTCGCTGTTTTCTGTTAAATTCGGTCTCAATATTTTTGGAAAATCTCATGGTAAAGCGATAATTGAATTACCGACACATTAACACTATTTCGCCATGTTACTGATCTGAGTATCGATATCTATTCATATCCTCAATTCACAATAATTACAAAAAATCTTTTTACAGCTAAAATAAAATTTCAGATCAGATATTTTTCTGTCTGCATCACTCACCATGCATGATGTAAAGGCATAAGAAAAAAGTAAACAAGTAAAAAACCATAAGCTCAAAAAATATAGAAACATAAATTTTTGGGACACAATAGAATTGTCATCTTATTATGTTCAAGTTAGAAAAAATACAATGAAATAAAACATAATTAAGTTTGGTTTTATGGGTATACGTACTCCGGAAGAAAATTACTATCGTCATTTTTTGTAAATTAAAATTTAAACAATAATCATTTACCTTGACTAAATGTTATCATTTTGGAACGAATCGAAATAAAATATTGCATACCTTAAAAATAAAATTTGTTTTCGTGTCTGTCCAATAACTCAATAATAAATTATTTAAATTTTTTTGATTACCTAAAATTAATTTCAACTGAAATCGATCATAAATCTGCTCCATTGTAATTATTATTATGAGACCGTATTTAGCTAATTCAAGTGTAAGTTCTGTCGTGCACACAAAGACGATCAGCATTACATTACGATTACGACAACGATATATACGTGCAATTGTTTCGTCTCGAAATCAAAAGTAAACATCTCGCACTAATAACAATAACAAAAAGTTTCCAAAAGCATGACGTAATTAACTAATTTGTACCCAAGTAATGTATGCTACACAATTATTCTTATTTTGTTTACTATTTGTATTTACTTATTTTATTTCTTATAATTTATAAGAATTTATGTATTGTGGCGAGTGTAGTAAACTAAACTCTAAGTAATGAATGTTTCGCTATGTAGTGTTGTTCTTAGTAAAATATTTTTTTTTGTTGTGGGTGTAATTTCGTTCATCATTGACTTATCTTTTATCACGATTTTGATATATGGATGTGCTAAAATTTATTCTGCGTGTAGCTTGGATGTATTTGATATAGGCACAGAACAAAAAAATTTTTTATACACAGCTTACATCATGTACATGACATGAAATAGGGTTTGTCTAGTATGCGTGTAAACATTTATTATTCTGACTTTGACATCTTTTGGTTGAAATGACGTTGAGTTTATAATCTGAAGGTTAAAAATTAAATAAATTGTGATAAGATTTATATTTATTGTATGATTATCGTTAGAAATCGTCAACATGTTGATAGTCTCGTAGTACATGACTATGTCAGGAAATATTCACAGATATGTGACAATTGTTTATCGCTACTATGGAGGGCTTACGAAATTTGTATTGGACTATAGTGCGAAAGTTAGGGAGAAGTTAAGGTGGTTACGCAAGACCATCTTAAATTGTCCTAATTTTCATCTGATAAATTTTACTCGCCTTTGGTGTAGAATAACGGGGACTCTTCGGTCATCCTTTTTCCTTTATCTCCGATTTACGAGTTTATAGCTAGTCTTCCTATTTTTCTCTTCCCTGCGGGTTTCACTCTAACGACATTCTTGTTATGCCATTAGATGCTTTCGTTTATGTGTGTCCTATCCATCTCTATACTTTAACTCCTTGATATCACGCTCAATTTTGGTCCTGTTTGTCACAGAACTTCGTTATAGTGATCTTGTTTGATCAGAAAAATCGGTTCTGGTTATATTAAGAAGCAATTTGTTGTGTATTGAGAGGTCAGAATTTCTACCCATGAGCCAGTACATTTACTTATATTTGATGTTTAACTGTACTTTGTTCTTCTTAATGTGCTCTTTCCATCTTAGCTTAGTATCGAGGGTTATGCCAAGGTATTTAGCTGTATTTGCATATGGAATTTGGTTTAAGTTGAGAACCACAGGAATAAAAAATGCCCACTCTCAGTGGTTCGATGGCAGACTAGTTAACTTAAAAAATCAAATGTCGAAAGCGTATGCCAAAATGTTGAAAAGCGGGTTAGAAGTTGACAAACTATGTTTCTACAACATAGTACCGAATTTGAAATTTATTTCAAATCATAATACAGGTCGTATTTCGATCAAATTCAAGGAAAAATCAAGAGGTAAATCCAAAACAATTTTTGAAATACTTTAGGAATAAACGCGAAATTGACGGATATCCTGCTAATACGACCTATAACAACACGAACTCCTCAAACTCAAAAGATATAGCTGATATGTTCGCGACGTTTTAATCAGTCTATAGACCAAGCGTCACTATAGTGGATGGTACGAGCAACTCAGCAAGAATGAGGACTTGAGGATACCATTTTATCGGCTTTAAAGGGGTTTGGAGACGGCTGTAGTCTTGACAATATACCCACTTCTATTCTGAACGAATACGCTGACATTTTAGCAATCCCATTATGTTACCTATTCAACCACTCCTTAAGTACCAGCATGTTTCCCGAAAAATGGAGAATTTAAAAAATTACACCAATTTGTTGCATTACATGCTGCAGAGGAATATCAACTACTTTATCAATTCCAAAATTGTTTGAATCAGTCCAAACCGGCGACAATTTGTAATAATGGGAAATCAAACGTTATTAAAGTTACGTGTGATGTTCCCCAAGGATCACACATCGGATGCTCAAATTTGCTGATGACGTGAACATTTTTCGTACTGTTAATGGAATGCTAGATACTGAGAAATTTCAAGAAGACATCGATAGATTAACTGAGTGTAGTGTGATTGAAACTCGCTTTATTTAAATATATTAAGATATGCAAAATCCTGTCTTTCCATCGTTAGATAAATCCGCTAATTACTTCCTACAAATTCAACAACGAAGTATTACAAAGAGTCAATGAGATTATAGATTTAGGTGTTACATTTGTCGAGAATGCCAGTTTCAATTGTATTGCATATTGAAAATTGTATTGCAAAAGCGAATGCCATGTTTGGGTTTATTAAAAGATGGATAGGTAAATTTAAAGATATTCAAACCTTATGTTCACTCTATTTCGCTTACGTTCGATCTCAACTGGAATACACTGCATCGGTCTGGAATTCATACTATGCTGTACACATTAACCCGAATTGTCCCAGAATAATTATTTTTTTAATTTTCCTATATAAAGCATATATTTAGTGTCTATTGGGTCTTAATTATATATTCTTTTGTATGGTAGGATAAAAACATTTCATACAAAGGCCTATACCACATTTGACGCAAGCTGTACGATCAATAGTTTTGCAGTAATCACCAGAGCATCGTCTTTTCTTAGGAATGGGAACTACAAAGTGATCGATTTGAACGAATCGAAGGGTCGTTTGTACGGAATCTTTATCTACTTTTCGATTTGTATTTACTGAGGGTTCCGGTCGTTTTGGAATTTCACCATAATGCGTGCAATAGCTACTTGCCTCCTAAATTCCAGCTGGGTCATATCTGGTTGGTCGAATCGATAAAGTTGCTATGCATTCTGTGTACTTGTACGCGATTCTATAATAAGCCATATTTTGGTCCAAGCGATCGACACCACACATATTTTTATTGTAATTTGTAATGACGCAAGGACGTGGTACATCCACTTTGCTTTTATGCTTTTTGGAGTAGCGGGACACCTTGGTTCATGAGTATACTCCAAAGTTTTTTAATGCCATACACACTACGCGATTGTCGACCCATTTTGTAATTGCAACTCCAGTTTCTTACATTGTTGCAGATGCACAAGACCCGCATTTTTCCTTTTTTAAATCTTTTTTAAGCGCAAGTGGGCAGCTTTTTGGGATGCGATTCTCGCGAATCGTCAAAGTGCAATTATACCCACTGGATTTCGAATATACTAAAAGCGGAAAACCAGTAAACAGATTATCGAAATAACTCGAAAATGGCAGTTTTTGAACATTTTCAGGAAAATCAACGATCATGCTGACAAGCGGTGTGGCGCATTTACCAAATTGGCCCTTTTAGGTACGAAGTTGATTAAGTAACCCGATGGAGTGCAAAGTGATCATATTTTAAAGCCAAACCTGGCGCCATGTCGTCCAAAGTAACTACCATACTTTCGTCATACGATATATTTGGCTGGGGATGAAAATGCTGTATCATTTTAGATAGGTCGAAGCTTCCAAATTTTGTCAGGATTTGGGTTCTGCACGATTGTTGTCTTCGAAGTGAAGAAATTGAAGTATTTCGCTAAACCGATTTTACAGTATTACAGACTTACTTTAAAATTTCCGTAGGGGAATAGTGGTGTCATGAAAACAGAATTATCGTCCTCGTTCCATGTGAATCGCCCATCTTTGTTAGTTTTTTTCGTTTTGTAGGCTTTTGCTTTATGTTGCTTACAATTCTTTTTATTACAACATTTTTGGTGGGAGATGTAGATGGTGCACTAGATTTTGAAGGATCTTCAGGTGGGACCGATGAAGTTTCTGGTAAACTATTGAGTGTACAAATGTATTTCCGACCTTTTTATAAAGGTCTCGTTAGTATTACTGCTTGCATATTGTTCAATCGGGCAATACTTGTTTTTTGGAGGTTAGATGTCAAGCTTGAATAATTACTGTGACATTTGTTCAAAGCGTAAACAACAATTATTTTCATGTAATTGAAAATGTCGAATTTTGTGCCAAAAAACAGCATTTGCGGGAAGTTTACTTCATTATTTTTTGTTAAACAAAAGCGGAAACAAATCGTTTGCTTGTAGAAGTTTACAACATACAAAGAGTGGTTTCAACGATTCAAGTTGGTGATTTTGACGTAAGAGACAAAGAACGTGAAGACGGGCCAAGAAAATTTAAAGATATAGAATTGGAAGAATTGTTTGCTGTGGACCCTTGTGAGACCGAAAAACAATTGGCAGAAGAGGTGAATATTACACAACAATGTGTTTCGCAACGTATACATGCAATGGGATTGGTTCAGAAGCTAGGGAAATTGGGTGCCACACAAATTGAAAGCACGGGACATGGAACGCCCGAAAACCATGTGCGAATTGTTACTTCAACGACAACAAAGGAAGGGGTTTTTGCATCGGATCATCACTGGGGATGAAAAGTGGATCCATTATGACAATCCAAAGCGCAAAGCAGCGTGGATCAACCCAAATATCCATGGTACTAAGATGATGCTTTGTATTAGGTGGGATATGAAGGGTGTCGTTTATTATGAGCTGCTGAACGAGCGTGAAACCACTACGGGACAAGTTTATCGACGACAACTGATGGCTTTAAAGCAAGCTCTAGCTGCAAAATGACCGGAATGGGACAAAAGGCACGATAAGATTATTTTGCTATACCTGTCAAAAACTACTTGGACAGGCAGAACTGGGAAATTCTACCCCACCCACCGTATTCACCAGACATTGCTCCCTCTGATTACCACTTTTTCCGATCGATGCAATCAGCCCTGGCACAGCAGCACTTCACTTCATATCAAAACGTCAAAAAATGGATCGATGACTGGATCGCCTCGAAACAATCAGACTTCTTCCTTCGGAGGATCCGTTTATTACCTGAGCGATGGGCGAAAGTTATAGCTTCCGAAGGAGCATACTTTGAATAAAACATTCTTTCCTTTTGTACACAAACTAATGTCTTTTATTTCACTAAAAAAGGTCGGAAATACATTTGTACACCCAATAGTAATATAATCGGCCAGTTCAACTTCCACATCTAAATCGCTATGCTCATTGTCATCACCCAAACTTGTAATACGATGACTTCTTCTCAAAACTACTTCATAGTTGGCTTTCAACTGGCCAGGGCAAACATCGTCGGGAATACCACCCAACTAATCTTCGGCATCGTCTTCTAAGCAAAGTTACCTTCATTTTCTGGAGGTTCAATAAAGACAGCATGAACGTCGTCCGTGTCGCCCTCGGAATCTATAGTTGTTCAAAATAGTCTAATGCGTCTTTCAAGCAGAGCGGCCTAAAATTACATAAAGTAATCAATACAGTGTATTTAAAATTCACGAAGAGCACGAAAACTCTAAAAGTATTGAAATTTTCATCAAAACATTTCTAAAATATTTTCACCTTACATGGCCCCGTGTTGCCATATTTATTTATTTATTTATTTTAATATAAATGTTTGAAGTTCTTATGAACTTATTACATTAGTGGCAAACTACTTTATTCTAATCTATTACAAATTTTATTTATTAAATTAACCTATAGGTGTACAGCGACATATTAGCGATTCAAAACTTGAAATTGGCAAAAGAAGAAAAATAGAATTTTGATATTATTAAGCTGAAGAAAAGTATTTTTTCCGAAACACGGCAGGAGATTTAGATTTCTTGACGTCATTACTTAACGAATTCCACATGCTAACTCCCCTCACAAAGAATGATGAATTCATCAGATTACATTTATTAATAGCCGGAGTCAAAAGATGAATATGACGATTGGAAGACGAAACTAATTTCTCAACAATATAGGTGGGCTGTTTATACTTTAAGAACTTGAAAATGTATAAACAAACTCGAAACTCATAGAATTCAGCAAGAGAACAACCAAGTAATGAATTAGTAAAATTCGAGATGTGGTCGTACTTTCTTAGCCCGTATACGTATCTCACACAAGAATTAAATATCAATCGAAGTTCATTAAAGTACTTCTTCTTTAATACAAAGAAGACAATATCTCCGTACAAAAAATGTGGAAGGATGTAAGATTTCACCAATTGGAGTCTAAGATTGGTATTAAAGCACTTCGTGGTAGCCCATAACATTCTTAATAAAGAAATTACTCGATTACAAACTGTTTCGATGTGGTAACTCCAGCATAAGCATTTGTCAAAAGTTAAGCCTAAATTATTCACAGAATCAGAGAAATCTACCTCCTCTCCAAGTACACTGATTTTAGGTAGGTAGTGCGTATCACGAATTGTAGAAGATATAATAATAGATTTGGTTTTTCCACCATTAAGTTCAAGATAATTTTCTATAGACCATTTCGTAATCAATTCGATATCGGAATTAACAGTTCCAATAGAATTTGTTATCTCGTTGGGCCTACAAAATCTATAAATTTGCAGGTCATCACCGAAAAGGTGATATTTGCATTGAGTGATAACAGCAGGTAGGTCGTTTATATACATCATGAATAGAAAAGGACCTAATACCGATCCCTGGGGAATACCGCAATTAGTATAACAAGAGCTAGAAATTCCTGAATTAGATCTAACCAATTGTGATCGATTTGATAGATATGACAAAACCAAACGACAAGCCGACATTGAGAACTTAAAGCTGTTACGAAGTTTGCTAACCAAAATTGAATGATCAATTTTATCGAAAGCTTTACTAAAGTCTAGAAGAACCAGCGTACAAAGATAACCCTTGTCTATGGCCCTGCGGATGTCGTCATTGATGTATAGTAAAGCACTATTAGTGCTGAAATGACGTCTGTAAGCAGACTGGTACTTTGATAGTAAATTTTCCGATTCAACGTAAGTTAATATTTGTGATTGCAGTATTTTTTCAAAAACTTTAGACAAAGCGGGAAGCAGACTAATAGGGCGAAAATCAGATAAGCATTTGGGATTTTTATTCTTAGGAATGGGAATAATGATTGATTGCTTCCATTTCTCAGGAAAGATAGAAAATGTTATTAGGCTATTAAAAATATGTAGTAAGTAGCAATCAACCTTTGGTAAAATAAGTTTAACGAACTTAATTGGTATTTCGTCAACTCCGACAGCGTTTGATTTAACGGAATCCAAAGCATCCATAAGGTCAGTGATATCGATGTTATTAAAACTAAAGTTACCTTCCATCGAACTAGAGTTCATTAGAACATCAACGGTTGGTAACCCCGCTGAACGTGCACTGATATGAGAAAAGTAATTATTGAACTCACTTGGTGAAAATTGCGTAGATGGTTTTTCGTTGGATGAAAGAAAGGAACCTACAGATTTCAAATTTTTCCAAAACACCTTTGAAGGAAGAGATGGGTGCAATATAGATGAAAAATAATTGGACTTCGCGCGTTTTATAATATTGTTACTCTTATTTCGTACAGCTTTATATTCTTGGTACAGTTCAATTCTTCTTGTACGCTTCCACCGACGTAAAATAAAATCCCTGAAATTTATGGTATCCCTGATCTCATCATTGAACCAAGGCGGCTGTTTAGGTTTGGGTGATATGGTCCTTAGTGGAACAAATTTCTCAAACAAGTCTACAACTAGTTCTGTAAAGTATTCTACTTTATCAACAGGGTTGTTAAAATTATAAACCATGCTCCAGTTTAAGTTATTACATTTATCAAGCAAATCTGATGAGTTAATGCTATTATAGTCGCGAAATGAGATTTTAGGAATAGATCTCTCATGTTTAATGTCATAGGAAAAGTAAAGAAGATCGTGATCACTAAATCCAACCGAGATTTGGTTATGAAATACAATTTTATCCGTATTAGAAATAATACAGTCCAATAATGAACTAGAGTGTGACGTGAAAAATGTTGGCTCGGTGTTCACGGGAGTGAGAGAGTATTCAGTTAGTAACCTTTTAAATTTTTTCGTTGTCGATTTAGTTGTTTTAAGGTCACAATTGAAATCACCGCACAGTACAACATCATTATAGTTAACACTATAATTTTGCAAGAAGGTCCCAAAATCTTCAAGGAAACGTTTATTCGGCGGTCTATATGCAACAACCAACAACACCTTAGTTGCTCCGAGTAATAGTTCTATGAGAATTACCTCCAAATTAGCTGCACAATTACCATGTACCAGTTTATATCGAATGCCTGATTTCAGGAAAACGCAGATTCCACCTCCCTTTTTTATTGAATCCAAATTTCGGTCCAATCGCAACATATTGTATCCAGAAAGACAAATTGAAGCATCCGGAATGCGATCATGGAGCCATGTCTCAACAAAGCAGAGAATATCAAGTTTTACACCGCACACTAACTCCCTAATTTCATCAATCTTATGAAGAATACTACGAGTGTTTAGAAAAGAAAAATTCAGACCTGTGTACCTGTTAATTGAAGATTTGAGAACCACATTGTTTACTATTGAGGAGGAAGCATGTGAATTAACACGTAGATGATTCATGTAACATCCCAGTATGTTTCGGAAAAAATGAGATATATAAGAAACATATAAATCAAAATGAAATTAATATCAAAATTAATGAATAGCCTGTCGCTGCACACACCATAGGTAACTCTAACACTAGGAACTAACTTACTAAAACTATATATATATAATCATATGGCAACAGGTGGAAAAAATAGTCGTAAAAGCAACGATTGAATTATATTTTCTCGAATATTTAAGATCAATAACAGTCACAATTATTTGATTAATTTCAAATATAATATAATTAAAATCAAACTTACTTTTTCATGTAGTCCATTTCCACAGTTTCCACAATTTTTGTTTTTCTGCGTTTTTCTGGTACTACTACTACAAAATTCAATACCAAACTAAAATTTATCTTCACTCGAGCAACGAGTATTACGCATAACGGTTTAAACAAGGGAAAGAAAATAATTGTATGTGCTCGTTTCACTTTGCTACGAACCATAATGTACAGGTATTTTTTGTTGCCATATGGCAACAAGGAGACCATTCGGGTTAAAAGAATTGAAAGCATTCAAAAGAAGTTTCTGATTTTCATGTTAAAGAAATTTGACTGGGATTACGATAACAACTTACCATGCCATGGAAATGTAACTCGGTCACCTCCGTACTTATCAAGATGAACGAATTACAAAATATGCACGCTTGAAAATATACGACTTCTACTAGGCGCGGCTTTTATTTGAAACGTTTTGCTCGGTCACACTGATTCGGCTTCCATTTTGGAAAAAACATATAAATTCATGTACGTTGCAGAACATTTCGAACGGAGGGCATACGGCCCCCTAGGGAGGCATACCATATATCTGAGGAGCCATATGCTAAATTCATAAATTAGGGAGCCTTCGACTTAAACAGGCCATGAAAATTTTGCTATACAAATTTTATTTATTACTAATATAAATATGAAATTAAGATTTGAACCATATAATTGGGTTATTTGAATATCATGGATCCTACAGATGTGCTAGCTACTTATTATTAATTCTGTTATCTTACAGATTCCTGATTACTTAATTAGTTTTATTTAATTTTGGTTGAATTTGTTTAGGTATTGGGGATTCTAAAGCTGTGAAAAACATTCATTATTAATCCATTACCTTACAGATTCCAGATTAGCTGTTTTTGGAACCAGTTTTCGTTTGGTCATTTTCTATTTTTATAAATAAACATATTTGTATTAGATTAGGGATGACAAGGACAAGTGACTTTCATAAATATTTTTTTATAAATAAATCCATCAAATTAACAGACTTAGAAGTTAGGAAGGCCGTGCGTGCCTTTCCTGGATTCGATTTATTTTATTTGTTTTATGAGAACCAAATTAATTTAGTTAATACTAATCGTTACTTTACATTTATTTTATTCAAGTATAATTTTATTATATTGTATATATATTGTCCTAAATATACTAATGAATTTTAGAGTTATTTTGAATATAGTTCAAATAACTTTAGTTTCAGGAAATTCTACTGTAAGTTGCGGAGTTGCAGAATGATTAAATTAATAAATGTTTCAATTATTTAGGAAGCCGGAAAATATGAATTTAGAATTAAATTTCAGGAAATTTACAGATGCATGTGAAATAATAATATTTTTTCTTAGGTTGCCGTTTTAAAGAAGCAATTGTTGAAGACCAATACCATCGTTATCCATTAACCTATTAAGCCTTTATCCTTCATCTAGTAGATTAGAATTGTGTTGTCTTTGTGTTACTAACTATCGGCTATACCTAGGTGTCTGTAACCGGGCCGATTCTGTCCCACTTAACTAACCTATCCAATCCTTCGGTTTTGTTATGTGTAAAAAAGGGTGTACGGTGGACCCGGCGTCATCCGGGAACTCAAGCCTAAGAACTTGGTCGTACATTCAAAATCAATCAATCAATCAATCAATATAAATATGAAATTAAGATGTAAAAAATAATTTGACTTTAATTTATCAAAGGACAACTTCCAAAATATACTGAAGAATTATTTTTAAAATTTTTAATTGTTTTTTAATTGATTGATTTTTTGTCTTAAAGTTTTATTGTTTCAATTTTTTATATAATTTTTGTTTTAAACTAAATAATCTGTACTCATACAAGTAAATCACAGAATAGATTTCTTTAAATAATTAAATAAATAAATAAAATAAATACAGTTTACATTTTGGTTTGTATAGTTGACGTGTCCTGATCTGGCTTTATTTATTCAGATGCGTCATTTTTAGTCCACAGTTGCTCACAGTATTAACTGTATTTTGAAGTTTTCTTGTTGCTTCCGAAATATCTCTTCCAACTGCTAGGATAGCTGCTGTATCGTCTGAAAATGTTGCTACCGCAGTACCGAATGTACCGCAGTACATGAATGCAAATATTTTTTTTGTTCAGAGTACTCGTTTTCAAATTTGACTCTAAGGTGTCGATCTATGACCTCCTGCTATGTAGGATTTAAGTATTTTATAAAATTGCTTAGGCAGGTCTTGATGCAGTTTAAATTCAAACCCTTGGTGCCAAATTTTGTCGAAAGCTTGAGCTACATCTATACTGGAGCTTATCTTCTTATTTTATAGTGCATCCTTAAAATGACATCCGTTATTCTATGAACTTGTTCAACTGTAGAGTGATTTTCTCTAAACCCAAATTGCTGTGGTGGAATTAAACATCTCTCTTCTATTATAAGTTTGAGTCTCTTCAGCAACAGTTTTTTTAAATATTTTTGATATGACCGGAAGTAGTGATATCGGTGTATATGATTTTTTATCGTTTGCTGGTTTACCTGGATTAGGAATCATAATTACTTCAGCCACCTTCCATTGGCGTAGAACATACTTCAATCTGAAGGCTGCATTAATTATTTGAACTAATTTAGTCCTTTCTTAGAATGACTTTCACAACCAGTAATTAAGACATAACCTAGAGCTTTTCTGGTACTTCTGTTATTATTGATTTCAGTTTTCAGTTCCACATGCATAAGAACACATGCCTTATGTTGTATTTGGCTTGTTGGATATTATTATTGAATGTTTCTAGTTCATCTTCCAGCTGCTTCTCTGTTCTAATTGATTTGCGGAGATTTGTTCGGTTTTGTTGTTTGTTAATTTAGGAGAGTTATCTTTTTTATTATCATTGTACTCAGAGTCATGATCACAGCTGAGTGGTCAGATGATAGTTCTTTACTATTTTCGATGCACATGTAGCCCTCTAAAGCTCTTTTCGTTACTAGAAGTCAAAAAAATTTAATGTATGTCAGAGCGAAATTCACAGTTGTTCTCGCAAACTGCATTAAATAACTCTTTTCCTTTAGATGTTGTAAGTCTGGATCCCCAATAGGTATTCTTTGCATTAAAATCACCTCCTATGATAAAATTTGATCCTAGTGATTTAAAAAGTCGACTGTAGTCTTATTTTATTAACTGATGGGGTGCTGGAGAGTAAATATAGAGGAGATACTGAGATCCCTATTATTGATCGATTCAACTTTTATGGTTTTAACTTGCATAGTCTAATAATTATAACGTATAATTTTAATAATTATACGGCAGATCCTTCTCTAGCGATTCCTCCTGGATGAACAGCATGGTAGCATTCATAGTCACGTATTTTAATAAATGAAGTTTCTGTTAAATGAGTTTCCGGTACAAGACATAAAACTATTTTTTCTAAGTTTAGAAAAGTGTGCTTTAGTTGTGCCTGCCCAAATTACCCCGGAAATATCATCTTTAACTACCAATAAGGTTTTCGCTTAGGCATATTGTTGAGTAAAATTTTAGTTGAAGAGACTGTGTTTGATTCTTTCGAGGTGCACTAGTGCTCGTCCTGTTTAATCTAGCGCTCGAGTACGTGGCGCCACATATTTAATAAGTCAGGTCGAATTTTTAGATATGCAGATGATATCGTGCATCTTGGTTGAAGAGTTAATGATATCACGGACAATTTAATACCGCTTATTCTCTACGCAAAACGAAACACCGAGCATCCATACGGAAAATCTCGGAACAGACGACCTTAACATTGGTAATAAATACCCGAATAGCAGCCCGACATCTGCGACACCCGAGGCGCATCACGCTTTACCAAGAATGTTAACCAAGGAAGTTAAGTCGACTCAAATTTGTTTTTATAATATGAAGTTTTCTCAATTTTGATGTTACTTTAAATTTAGACACATTTTTTACAAATGGTTTAATTCTAATATTACTTGGGTATATATTCTTAATCCGTTGGAAATTTTTTTCAAACTATTGATTTTGCTCAAAATATTTGTACTCATTCACGGTTTGAGTTTTCGTCATAGGCAAGTATGAGAATACTTGTTTGGATGATTCAATATGCCTTTCAAAATTTCTATTGAACTCTACGTCGCTCCCCAGTTTCGACATCCATTATGCGTAGGTCTTGTTCGATAACGTCGCACACCGACTGCTTGTTGTTGGAATGCGCTACTCTAATTGGGCTAAAGATGAAGCGAATGACCTTCCTGTCAAATGTAGATAACATTCTCCAGTAAGTAGAGTTTGGGCGGGGACCAAATGCCGCTTGCAAACGCCAACAAATGTCTTAAGTGTGATTTATAGAGTGCGAGTTTGCACGACTGCAAAAGATGTTTAGATCGCAATTACTTTAATTGGGCGTAGAAAACTCGGGTCCAGCAGAAATTTGGGCTTTTATTTCTGCGTCTTCGGCCAAGAAGCACTATACATCTGCATATGGTCAAGAATTTGGCCTGACTTATTAAAATAGAGCGCAAAGTTTCAATGTTGCTTTAACTACCACGTACTCGAGCGCCAAATTGAACAGGACGGGCGCGATTGGATCTTCCTGTCGAAGATGTTATTTCAAAGGAGTCTGATACAGAGTATGATATAAATGATATAAATTTGATAGAAGCGTAGCGCCTCCGAGTTTAATCAATTCTGCCGCGATTTTGTAGAAACCGGATGCCTTTCTTTTTTTCATTCTACTAATAGCTGCGTCTAATTCCTCCACCGTGGGATATTTGACAAAGACCTCTTCTCCTGTTTCTTACTACTCTGATATTCTACTAGAGTGCTTCTAGGCCAGGCGGTATTGACCATTGAACCAAGCATTGCGGGATGTCAGTGCTCTCCTTTCGATACTGACTCTGTAGCTAGACATACTTCTGGATGTTGGGTATGGATGATCTTCGTTATTACTATGCCGGTCTAGATCGTCAGTGACAGCTGACTGGTAACACTCTAGTGGTGCTTGATCTTTTGAACGATCTTTTGTGCATGTCTATTGTATAAATATAGATATAACTGAATATGAAAAGCAACGTTGTATATGCTGGAGGGATTTCTGTTAGAGATCATGATGTGATCGAATTATTTTTCCGTTCTTCCATTATTCCATCTCCACGTTGCTTTGTGGATTCACTTATGTGAAATACGGGTTCTGATAATACTTAATTGTACACTATTGTTAGGTTGGTGACGTCTTGGCCGTTGTTGCTACTGAGCTGTTAGGGCCGACGTGCGATGTATTTTCTGCACTCCTAAAGATCTTTTTGACTATGAACAAAATTTATTCTACTCATCACCACTACATCGCCTGATTCATTTAGTTAGCCAGAGAACACTGCGATGAGGTATGACCTAGAACTCTAGGATCTAGGACTTCGCTCTTTAGACGGATTATTTAATAATTGCCACGATTTTAATTGAATAAGGATTTTATTTATCTATACAAAAAGAAACATTTTGTCCTGTTTTGTTATTATCTTTAGTAAGAAAATATTGGTAAAGCAAATGGTGCTCTTTGGAGCGAATTCTAGACATTTTGCTAAATTGCTTCACCGAAGCTTTGTCGGCAATTGGCAATAGATGGAAGATTTTTTCAATAGGCCATTCTGACAGCTCGCAAAAATTATATATGGGTATTTGTTTGAAATTGGATATCTTCATGCTATTTCACTCTGAGTTGCCTATTCGGCAAAATTTCTAGGGCTCTTTTCACGAAATTTCAATTTTCAGATTTTATCGTAGTGACTTTTCGGAATTGAATAGAATTAGTTAGTACCTTCTTAGCTTGAAAAAGTGATAATTCTCCAAAATTAATGGTTTTAGGTTTCGTCTTGTACAGACTTAACTAACTAATACTATATAGAGCAAATGCTCTTTAGTGGAGGTCACTTCGTTATCCGATTTAGTACATTTTGTTAGTAGCTTTGCCAGACTGAGAGAACACCAGTGTCATGTTTGTTCTCAGCTTTCCATACCCGTCTTTGATGGCTGTTCTTCTTGGGTTAAAGTCGTTAGTGGCGTTCTGGCGTTAACATAACAGTTTCACTTGGATGCTGATGTTTTCTGTGTAGGTGGTCATTATATTTAGCTGTAACTTTCCTAGCACGTGCGATGCATTTTCTGCAATCCAACCGATTTTTGCATTAAAGTCACTCACGAAGATGTAAAATGTCAAACTTAATCAAACTCGACAAAGAATAGATCCTTCACGTCATCTGATTTATTTTCGATGGGTACAAGTGCATTAACGATCGAGATGTTAATTTTCTTGATGCGGAGGCTGACCATACATATCTGCATATTGATAGGAAGGAAGTTGATAATATGTTGCTTCACGTGACGATGGGTGAGAAAGCTAACTCAAAATTCATCTTCATTCTGATGGCCACTGTAGACTGTAAACATTGAAAGTATCATGGACCCCACTTCCAAACCATCTAAACACTTATAATGCAAGTACCTCTAATGTATAACTTTTTGTCTGGTTCCAAAGGTATGGATCTCTTAAGAATCTAAGCCTGTTCCAATTTCTCATTTGTAAAGTGTTATGTTTAAAGCGATGAATCCGATATGCCAATCAAAGGCATTTATGTAGGATTCATAACATGATTTTTCACTTGTTACGTGCGTGGGTCACGAATTGGTGAAGTATCTTAAGGCATACTACCTTGAACAGATTTATATAACGAGTCGCTTGCTAGAAGACAGATACCCAACCCCACCGTGACATTTAGTGACTATAAACAAAAGTTCGTCTGCTCGTCACCACTTAGAAATGTCTTAGTGTATTATTTTGATTATCCACCCGAGTTAGTAAATTTTTCTCTTATACAAACTATTTACAAAATAAGACAATACATTAAATTTTAATATTACTACAATTTCAAAAAATTAAAACATGATTAGACAAATAATTTATTTGTATGATATCACTTTTATACATAGAATGCAATAATGAAAGAACTCATTTCAGTTAATAAAATCAGAACCATATAGTCATTAAATATTCTTGGAAGAATATTTAATCACAAACTAAGCTCACTTGAGCTAAATGATATTATTCTGATTCCAAAATTTCGTGGATCTATACAGATATAAAACATGATAATTAATTGCTTGACTCATTTCCTCTAACCATAAAACATATAAATGCACAGCATTTATACAAAACTATCAAATAGTCTAGAAAATTGTTTACATAAACATATTCAAGAATAATTTTAATTCATAACATGTTGGAATCACGCGTACTTTACCCATTAAAACCTCATGTCTATTGATACTACTATATACACTTTATTGTAAAATATCGTAAAATCCTTAAGAATTAACTCTAAAAATAACTTGTGTATCGTCGGTTACAGAACATGCCAAACAAATATTTAATTTATTCGTTAAATGTACGTTGAGTAACCTCTAAAAACATTAAAAATGTACCAGTAAGCAGAATGACATGTATACGAGCGCACACTTTACAAAGCCATATCCACTTGTTGATACAAAAGAATACTTTACACACTGACACATAAAACGTTACGAATTAATCAAGATCTTTGCCACAAGAATTCATAATTAGACTTACATATGCATATTTAACGTCGACGACTTAGAAATAAATCTTCTTTTAAATTGGTCCAAGGGCACGTCGTATAATTGTGTATGAATATGTATGTACATGTGTATTCGTTTTCTCTAAACGAAACAATAACAACATAAAATTATGTATACGAGAATTATGTTACGGTTTCAATTTCATAAAGCCTAATGTCGTTAACATTAAAATACGAGTACCAAATTCTTAATGATTTTACGCGTGATGATCAAATTACAAATTTTTAGTAGCTTTCTAGAGCTTTCCGTCTGCCACCGCAAACTGGAGTTGTTTATTTTGTATATGGATCGAAGAACAAGCCAATCCATTCATATCACATTGTCTTACTTGTTTCCACTTCCTGAGAAAATATTGATTCAAATTTTATTGTACGAGTGATGTGTATTGGCTTGTCAACCGTAATAATAAAAACCATTTTTAAACATTCGAGTTTATTTGCCCTAAAAATTGGAGACACGTAAATTGATGAAAAATAAAAAATTCTCCAAAAAAAATATTATTTAAGATAACTGAAGACGGTCATTCATTAAGTAATAGCGCGATTCGATTGTGTAAGACGCATTTTTTATAGAGACAATAACAAACGTTAATTGTTTCACGTATAGAGTACGCATATCTAAATTATAATTCATTGTTGTGTGTCCATTGCCGATATCGTTGTCGAACTCGAAATGTGTGAGAATGCGGTAAATGACATGATGACGATTTGGTTGTTGTTAAAATATCACTTGAGGTCTTAGGCAATGTCTTAATGATGTGTCATATGATGGTGACATTTTCATATGCATATCAGATATTTGTTTCTACTTTTTTCTAATTTAACATTTCCAAAGTCAGACGGGTAATAAATAGCTGAATTCGGATTATTGTTACCCTGTATAAAGTTTAGTAGATTTATGCTTTATTTGATTATTTGGACTGTGTGGCGTGCAGATTCAGCCGTTGTCTAACAAATTGGTACCAAGGACATATACTCGTATAACCACTATAATATGTATCATCACATTTTGGCTAACAACAACTGTACAGATTAACTAAATTTGTGTTTGAATTATTTTCTGAGAAGCTGAGCAAATCGATCAAAAAATTTGGACACGTCATTTTGTTGGTACAAAGTATACTTTTGTTATTTCGTCTCATGTGCGGACATATAATTCCCAAAACTAATAATTAATCACTTACTAATATATGTTCGACTACATAATAATATGATTTTGGTATATAAAAAGCGTACACTGTATTTCCTATATATTTGAAACTAATATATACAAGTGTCAAGCTAAGTAGTATCATACCCAAGTAATATCTCACTAACATTTAAATTTTTTAAATAATTTAAGTTCAGCGTCTTGCTGATGTTTTCAAACTAATGCTCTAAGTTCTACAATTTTAAAATTTATTAAAGAGATTGTTAATTTTAGAACAGCTTCTTGTTATTAATTAACTTTACCCATGGTTGTCATCTAACTAAGTGAAAAATCAGGCCTCTAATCAGGCCTCTAATCAGAGGGAGAATTGCACGGCTGTTACTCATTTTTAATTCTCATCTATGCTTAATACAATTCTATCTTATATGTAAATTGGTTCATCACGAATTTGCTTATACTTTGTAAAATCTATGTAAGTGCAGTGCGCTTTTTATGTTTCAGGTCGATGTTTTTTAAATAATTTCCGGTCGATTGCCGGACGCAAAGGCGAGCTCTTTTATGCACATTTTGATAATATAGACATATGTCTCATATCAGAAACCCATTTCACCAAAACTGCACTCTGTAAAATAAAAGGAAATAATTGCTACCATGCAATACATTCAGAGAACAATGCTAGAGGTGAATCAGCTATCCTCATAAAATATCATATACAACATAACGAAGAACTTAGAGTCGAGAAGCTCTCCATGCAAGTCACAACAATCAAAATACAATTAAACAATAATAAAACTTCTAGTATCTCAGCAATATACTGCACTCCAAGATACAATCTCATACAAGTGGATTATCTTAATCTTCTCAAAACACTAGGAAGTGTCTTCTTAATTGGAGGTGACTGTAATGCAAAAAATATCTATTGGAGATCACGGTTAACGACTGCTAAAGGAAAATAACTGTTCGCAGAAGGCAAACAACTAAAATGCGAGTTTCATTCAGGCGGTACACCAACCTATTGGCCTACGGATATCAGTAAGACTCCAGATCTTATAGACTTCTTTATTACAAGAGAGATTTCAGATAACTATATCCATGTAGAGAACAGTGAAAGTCTATTGTCAGATCATTCACCAGTTATTATGACACTTAGCCAAACAATGATTATGAAAAAGAGCAACCCGAAATTAATGAGCTCCAAAACCAATTGGGATCTCTTTCAAACACATTTAACAGAAAAAATTAGTCTGCAGAACCCAATACAGGGACCAGCCCAAATGGAAGACAAACTAGATAAGCTGATCCATAATATTCAAAGTACTGCGTGGGAAGGCACTCCTAATAATAGTAAGGAAATGAAACGCAATGCTAGCTATCCAGAGGAAGTGAGAGAACTTCTTAAAACTAAAAGAAAAGCACGGAAGAAATGGCAAAAATATCGAAACCCGGAAAATACGAGGATATTTAACCATTTGTGCAACAAATTAAAATACCTAATAAAAGACATTAAAAATCAGTCAGTTAATAAATACCTCAGCACTCTAACTGGGCAAAAATATACTGATTATTCATTATGGAAAGCAACTAAGAATTTTAAAAGACTCAAACTTCAGGTTAATCCAATTAAAAATAAAGAAAATTGGGCTCGAAATGCTAAACAAAAAACAGATTTGTTTGCAAATCACCTTGAAGAAACATTCCAACCTTACCCCAAACAAACGGAAGAGTAAAATATCACCGCGATAAATAAACAGGATGAAATGAAAATTACACCTGTACCATTGAAAGAACTAAAATGGGAAATCAAGAATAATCTGAATGCGTATAAGGCTCCAGGATATGATCTTATAACGGGTCAGATAATAAAAGTGTTACCGGAGAAAGCGTTGAGGAAACTAGTGCATAGAATTAATGCGGCATTTAGAATAAGATATGTACCAAGACAATGGAAAGTTGCAGAAGTAATTATAATAGTTAAGCCGAACAAACCTCCGAATGTTAAACCTTCATACAGACCATTTTATCTGCTACCGACATTATCGAAACTATTTGAAAATGTTCTTCTTAAAAGACTAAAACGAATTATCGAAGAAAGGAATCTTATCCCCACACATCAGTTTGGATTTAGGGAAAATCATTCTACGATAGAACAAGTACATCGAATTACTGATGTAATCGAGAAATCACTAGAAAGCAAACAAATATGCTCAACTATATTCCTTGATGTAGCGCAGACATTCGACAAAGTGTGGGCACCAAAGGTTAGAATTCAAAATCTTCATCGAGATCTTCCAGAATAATTTTTTCAAATTCTAAAATCATACATATCAGAGACACACTTCCGAGTAAAGCATGAGATCGAATACTTCCAACTAAAAAGGATAACAGCCGGAGTACCATAAGGGAGTGTTCTTGGGCCAATCCTTTATCTCCTATATACTAGAAATATACCAATTACAGAAACAACAATGGCGACTTTTGCCGACGACACGGCCATACTTGCAACAGCAAAGATCATCAAAGACTCCACTTGTAAATTACAGAAGGCTACTAACCTGATATGTAATTGAACAAAGAAATGGCGAATTAAATTAAATGAAGCAAAATCAATCCTAGTGAACTTTACAAATCTAAAAGTTAATCATGTGCCAATAAAGATAAACTCGATAGTAGTACCGCATGCAAACACTGCTAAATATCTCGGCATGACTTTAGGTGCTAGACTTAGATGGAAGGAACACATAAAAAAGAAGAGAGAAGAACTAAAAATAAAATTTAGAAAAATGCAATGGCCCTTAGGGAGACAATCTGAACTAGCGATCCATAGGAAACTGCTGTTGTACAAACAAATCCTGTAACCTGTATGGACATATGGTAGCGAACTTTGGGGTTGTGCCAAGAAAACAAATATCAAAATCAGTTAAAAATAAAACCCTGCGATGCATTGTTAATGCACCGTGGTACATTCGAAACGACGACCTCCATCGAGATCTAAAGATCGAGCTTGTCGCGGATGAAATCAAGCATCATGCAAGAAAACAAATACAACGTCTGCATACCAGTATGAAAATCTGGACATACGCTGAATGCTGACTACCACACCAACAAGAATACTGCAAAGAACACAACCACTGGACTTGTCGCGACCAGGAGGTCAGTAGACTTATTGAGGCGAAAGAACTGAGGAGGAGTGACACGTAACTGGGGATAATTACTTGATTATGCGGACTAATCAAATACTTTATCATGCAATGTAAACTGCTAAATTGGTACAAGACTCAGTCGTAATATAAAAAAAAATAAAAAAAATGTTTATAATATTTTCGCAGACTTCTGGAGTTATTTCAGCAAATTTTGTTGTTAAGGAACGAGTATGTGGTTGGTTTATTGGTGTACGTATACCTTTCTTTTCAAGTATCCCTATAGGAAGAAATCGGGAAGAGTCAAACCAGGGAATCGTGGGAGCCAATCGATATCATCACTTTTTGACATTATTCGGCTGGGAAAAGTTTCTCGTAAAATTTATCCGATCACCAGTAACTGATGATGTCGCCGGCCTAAATGGTACGCCGTACAGTTACTCTACGAGGGTGTAGGGGACTTTGGTATATCAATTGAGGGTTTTCAGTGTCTCGGATATTCTGTTTATTTATCTATCTTACTTTAGTTTCTCGATCTATGATAAGTAAACTATTGGTTACTCATTTTACAATAATTTGTTATTCTAATTAGAACTGTGCAGTTCCAGGGGTTTCTACCTTTGGAGTCTCCTCGCTCCATTAGTGGGGTCCAATTTACGACGGGTATCTGCAATTTCATGTCGAGATAATTGCTGTACGTGTTTTCTTGTTTGTTCCTTTATTTCATCTGTGACGTATTCAATCTTCAAGTCTCTATGAAGGTTGTCGTTCCTAATATACCATGGTTCATTTACAATCCCTCGCATCACTTTATTTTGCAACCATTATATCATTTGTACATTGCTTTTTTTTGGCACAACCCCAAAGTTGGATACCATAGGTGCATGCTGGTTTTAGCATTTGCCTGTACAGAAGCAATCTGTTGTGTATTGAGAGCTTAGAATTTCTACTCACGACCCAGTAAATTTTTCTATATTTAGATATAAAACTCTTCTTTTTTCTTGTTGATGTATTATTTCCACTTTAGCTATACCACGGGAATACACTTTACATTTTCGTTCGTGAAGTTGACATGTACTGATTTGGGTTAGTTGCTAACTGCATTTCGAAGTTTGCTTGTTGCTTTCGATATATCTTTTCTAACTGCTAGGATATCTGTATCGTCTGCAAATATTGCTACCGCAGTACCATGAGTATTCGGTAAAACTCTCGTACAAAATATGAAGAGAACCGGTTCAAGTACGTATACTTGAGGTATACCTGCTGAATTTGTTTTTGTTCAGAGTACTCGTTTTCAAATTTGACTCTAAAATGTAGATCTGCTATGTAGGATTTAAGAATTTGATAAAATCGCTTAGGCAGGTGTCTATGCAGTTTAAATTCAAGCCTTTGGTATCAAATTTTGTCGACTGGAGCGTATCTTCTTATTTTCATGTGTATCCGCAATGACATCCATTATTCTGTGAACTTGTTCAACTGTAGAGTGATTTTCTCTAAACCCAAATTGCTGTGGTGGAATTAAACAACTCTCTTCTATTACAGGTTTGAGTCTCTTCACCTACAGTTTTTCAAATATTTTTGATATTACCGAAAATAGTGATGGTTTAGGAATCATAATTACTTCAGCCACCTATCATTGACGTGGAACATAGTTCAATGTGGATGCTGCATTAATTATTTGAACTAATTTACGCAACCCTCTCTCGGGTAATTTCGTCATAACCTGGAGCTTTTCTGATACTCAAGTTATTATTGATTACTTTGTTTACGGCCGTTGTATTTTCATTTGCTGTTTGTCCCGGCATCGATTTGAAATTCTCTTCTAAATAAGCAGCAAATAGTGAGACTTTCTGCTGGACACTTTTAGCCCAGGATCTGTCATCATTTTTGATATGTGGCACATGCATATGTGGTACAAGAACCAAAACCTTTCAACCCCTTCGTTCCTTCGTTTCCAAAGTGAGTAATCGTTATCCTTTAGTTCAGAAAAGCCTTTAAGTCTATTTATGCTTTCGTTCTTTATTTCCTTGATTAGTTGTTTTAATTTATTGCACAGAAAATTGAGGATATTTTTGTGTTGCGGAATACGAGTCTGCTGCCAGATTCTGTGAGCTTTCCGTTTCTCTGTAACTAGTTCTCAGACCTCAAGAGAATAGTTATGTTTCTTTGTGGTGTTGGTATGACGAATAGGTGAACTTTGCCAAGCTGCTTGTTGGATAATATTATTGAATGTTTCTAGTTCGTCTTCAGCTGCATCTCTGTTCTAATTGGTTTGCGGAGATTTGTTCGCTTGTTTACTAATTTCTTGAATAAGTCCAAATTGTTTTTGTTGATTATTAATTTAGGCAAGGTATCTCTTTTATAATCATTGTACTCAGAGCCATGATCACAGCTGAGAGGTCAGATGATAATTTTTCTCTATTTTCAGTGCACGTGTAGTTCTATAAACCTCCTTCCGTTACAAAGAAGTCAAGAAGATCTGGTATTTTATGTATATCAGCAGGCCAATATGTTGGTTTATCAGCATTACATAACTCTTTTCCTTCCGAGGTTGTAAGTCTAGATCCCCAATAGATATTGGTTGCATTAAAATCAACGCTTGTTATAAATACTGATTTAAAAAGTTGATTGTAGTCTTCTTTTTTAACTGATACAGTTGGGGACAGTAAACAAAGAGATACTGAAATCCCTGAGATTGATTCAACTTTTATGTTTTAATTTGCATAATTTCTGTTTCAATAGATCCATCTCTAGCGTTTCCTCCTGGATGAAGAGCATGGTAAATCAGTTTCCGATACACGAGATATATGTATTTTTTCTAAGTTTAGAAAAATTTCTAGCTCTGGAACATGCTGTGGTAATCCATTCACTTCGTAATATCCTTTCCAGTATATAACCTTTAGCAGAATTAGTTATCTGCTGCGTTATATGCGAGTAGGATCTCCTCTCTGGCATTATGGGCTGTGGTTGTGACGGCCTTCTATACTTCTATCTCTCTATTCTTGGCTGGATGTTATCCTTTCAGTTTATACACCTTGCAGATTCATTTCGGCCAACAGGGCAGACTTTCACGTTGTGTCTGCTGGTAAATTTTACGCACCTAACGTCTCGCCCACAATATCTTTGGGTGTGGTTATAACCTTGGCATTTCTTGCAATGAGGTACTAATCTCATCGGTTCATTTTCAGTGGTTCTATTTTAACCCTCATATTTTCAATTTTTTCGCTTTTGTTAATGATCTTGGTTCCTTGACTATTTTCAACTTTCTCCCGTTTAAAGATCATGACGCCATCTTGAATTTGCAGTTCCTTAGTTTTAAAGTCTTCTATTACATTCTCCTTCTTGCAGGTGGGATAACGACCTCTGGCCATAACCTTAATTACTCTGTTATTTTTGTCTTCATAGATAAACCACTCTTTACCTTCTTCAGTCTGTTTTGTGGCTAAAGCTCTGTATGCGTCTGGATCTCTTGTGTTTATCTGCCAAACATTATTGTTTGGTACCACTTCTCTGTAGTCGTTTATGGACACCGATTTCAAAAGAGCTTGGGTATTCGCAAACTCTGTGATATCTATCACATTAAATGGCGGGGTTGCTTTAATCTTTATAGTAATCTTGTGTTGTTCTTGTTGCCGGTGATGGTAAGGTGGTGGGTAGTTTCGGTAGTTTCATTAACTTTTGCTTGCGAGTGTTCTCCAACTTCTAGCGAAAATACTGCTCTTCGTTTTTTCCTAGGTCTTTTTTCAGCGTTAGTGCAAGCAAGTGTTCTGATTTCATTATAGCTATTAAGAGGAGTTTCCAGAACTTCTATCAGTCTGTTCTTCTGCAGCTTCTCATTTTCTTTATTTAATTTAGCGATTTAATCGCTTAGTTGTGAAGCCACCTTTTCTATTTCATTCAGTCTTCGGCGTAGTTCAACTTTTGATCGATTTTCTGCTGATTCGTGAACTGTGTTTTTCTAGGTGTGATCTAGATATTTTTGAACTTCAATCGAATGGGCATTGCAATAATTGGCTTACCCTAGAATCCATTGAGCCGGGCTCGTAAAAATGTAAAAATTACCTGAGGTAAAAATACCGTACCTGAGGTAAAAATTTGTTTTTGTTATAAGTTCATTGCTTTAAGGACTGATTATTGAGCAGCTAACCAACCTAACTAGTAAAATTGGCAGTGGGTTAGTGGAGAGAACATTTGCTAGGTTTTCGGTTATCCCACCGCTTGTCGGCCACCAGAACCTCGTTGGTTAATTAGCAAGGAGCACCACGTGCAAGTGAGGTTCACTTTTGGGCTGGTATATTGTTTCTAGACGGACGCCCCTTACCCCCCAAAAAATAAAATGTTTTAATATTTTCAACATGTTGTTGCGGCGTTAGACGCCCCATACTAAATTGTTATCGACCACGCTCAATGACTATCAAATGTCATCCAAAACAAAATGGCAACCAAACAAAATTGACGTGGAACATAAAAAGCACCCTGTACTAGTATGCAAAAATATAATAATCTATTCATAATATTATATTAAGCAATTTAATAATTAATTCTTACCAACGATTTGTTGTGTCTGATAAAATAAGAAATATTAAGATAAGAAGCAAACTGTGTTTTTGTTTCTCATATGGGCAGTAAGTTCAATTCATTATCTGCCATCGTTTAAAATAAAAAATTTTCTATTTAGCCGTTTCTATGATTTTTTTTTCAATTAAATTTAATAAATAATTGCAAATTTATTATGTTGGCTACTAACTTGAGATATTTTACATATTATCTCATTAATTTAAGTCAAAAATATGCTGTAATTAATTCATAAATGCCAAATCTGTTTTTGAAGTCGTCCGTAGATATGTGTACGAGTATGTGGCATCGCTTTAAGAATACTGAGAAAGGTAATAGACATACTCTAGATGAATTTATAGAGAATGTTGAGGAAATCCTCACCACAGAGCAATTAGAAACAAGCCCGGGCGAGGCCAACGAAGTCCTAACAATGTATGGCACACCATTAAAGAGCGAGTCCATAAAAGACAATCTAATCACACACTACGCTGATACGCGTAACGAGACAAATTTGGTGAGGAACTTATACAACACATCACAAGGCAACGACACGATAGAGAAATACTTTGCTTGAATAATTGATATCCAAAGCACGATTATAAATGATATCAAACTCAATGAAACCAACGCCATTGTGATAAGAGCGGAACGTGATTTATACAAGGAAAAGTGTCTTTCTTAACACCTTCTTGGGGGTCTTAGTGAACCTATGCTTTCTATTTCCAGGTTTCACATATAGATGGTACTAGCGACACATTTAGTATGTCATTTATGTCAAAAGTTGTGTTTTGTTCATAGTGTGTACAGTTGTTAACGATAACCAGTTGTAATACCAGCACATATCGCAACACAAGAACATTTTTTTTAAGAACGAAAATGTCGAGTTTTGTGCCAAACAAACAGCATTTGCGGGAAGCTTTGCTTTGCTGCTTCAACTTGAACAAAAAATTCAGCTGAAGCACGTCATATGTATGAGGAAGCTTACGGCAAACATCCACCATCGAAAACTACCTGTGAAGATTGGTTTAAACTCTTCAGAAGTAGCGATTTCCGAAGAAGCGCTCCGAAAGACCAAAAACATTTGAAGACACCGAGCTGCGAGCGTGGTTGGATCGGATGAAGATGATACCTGGCGAAGCATCAATATTGACGGCACGGCCAAATCGCCCAATCGCCCAATCACCCACAATGTTCTGCGTTTTGTGGGGCTAGAAAGGAATCGTATACTATGAGCTGCTTAAACAGGGCAGAACTGTCAATGGGAAACGCTGCCGATAACAACTCATCAAGACTCACGAGACACGAACGAGTGATATTTCAGCATGACTACGCTCCATGCCATGGCACTCGCATCGTTCAGGACACCATCAAAACGCTGAGATGGGATCTGCTACCCGCCTTATTCGCCAGGCCTGGTCTCCTCGGATTATCACTTGTTCCGGTCGATGGTGCATGGCTTGGCAGGACTACACTTGGCCAGTTTCAAAGAAGTGCAAAATTGGTTGGGTGAATGGTTTCGGTCGATAGCGAAGGAAAATACTTTGAATAAACTATTTTTTATATTTCTATTGTAATTTTCCATTTTTTCCAAAAAACCCAAAAATGTAGTTGCGGACTAGTAGCTATAATTACCGTCCCACACCACAATACCATAACCATAGGCCATTCACGAAACAAAACCTAAACATCAAACCAACAACAGAGACAAAGATGAGATGGACGATGACAATTTCCATCCAGAAGCCTCCCATCCGGAATCAGATACTTAGATGCCAATAAACATCAATAAACGTATATACCCTTCCTTCCATATATACATACATATACACCGAAACAAAATCAAAATACTAAAAATCTTAATAGATACGGGATCAAATCTATCTTTCTTAAACCCAGAGTTCGTTCATCCTTCACAGAAATGTTCCATGTCTTCAATTAACGTTAAAACTATGTTTAACGATCATCAGATAAACTCTGCAATGTCGCTGCGTGTCGACGTGAAACAAGATCTATACGTATAATAGTACGTCGAAACTGGAAGGCAAGAGCGATTGATCGAGATGGATGAACAACCATAGTGCAGGCGGCAAAAACATTTCATGGGATTTAAAAGCTAGGTAGAGAGAGAAAAATTTATGACAAGACATAGGAAATGAATGTACGTAATTTTTAAGCATTTTCCCGATAGGCCAATCTCTAGGATTTTCATAAATAATTTATTAATGTAATCGATTTTTCAACCAAACCTGAATTATATTGAAACCATAAGGATAAATTACTTAAGATCAGGACCTTATAGTAATGATTCCAAAATGAGCTTCTGCTATGACTTAGGAGATTGATTGGCATCTACAAGAACCTCCTCCCTTGATATTATGTAGCCAGTCGATAACTCTAGAAATCTCAGGTTTTTTAAGCAATTAGATTTGATAATAAATAGGCAATTCGAATGTGACAACCCAACCTCGACATTTATTTGCTCATAGACTAAGGATAATAAAATCTGAGATTGTTAAAGGAAGGCTTCAATCGCTTTCATAAAGTAGGTAATGACATTCTAGTGCATGTTGCACACAAATTCTGTCAGTATTTTTATCGCTAGTTTTTAAAAGTTATTGGTTTTGTGCGGTATCAATCGTAATTTTATCGATTCACAATTTTTCGACAACACCCTCCCCCCTACCCACAGAACTTGCTTCCATTATATTGCGAAACAATCCGCTGTACTAATACTATAACCCCGAAGTAGAAATTCTTTATAGAAATCCTTAATATAATGTTATTTATAGTAGCACGGATGCGCTTTCAACCAACATAGCCACAGACCAATTAACAATCAGACAATTTTTAACAGGCATTATCTTACGCAAGGCTAATTGGGTTTAAAATCTTGCAATCGATAACAAATCAGCAAAACTCAGAATATCTGTAGATATAGCATCGCGGATGACTGCAGGTTACCGAAGCTTTTTAAGCTAACATTAAAATGATTTAGTTGAATTTAAACAGCTACATAGGCTCCCGTTTTAGAAAATGATAATACTAGTATTTTCCGATGCAAATCTCTATGTCAGTCAAAAAGTGTAACATTTTTGTAGGTTATGTCTCTCAGAAGTCATCTGACAGTTCGCATCGCAACATTGCTTTTATTTACTTGAAAATTTGAATTCAGTGAAAAAATGGAATTACTGCGTGAAAATTTTCGTGTGATGATTTTTTACGATTTTCGAAAGAGGCAGTGCTTCGAATCACCTCATTCAACTTTTGGTGATGAAGCACCATCCTTGGCTTTATAATTGGTACAATGAATTTAAACGCGAACGACGTTCAGTCAAAGACGAGCATCGTGAAAGTCGTCCAAAAACAGCTGTTTTGTGCACGTTATATGTGCACGTTGGATTCCACATTTGTTGACAGACGCACAAATAAGGTGCGTGTCGATTCTTACCACCATATGCTTCAAAAATTCGTTGAAGGTATCTCAATTCAGCTTGGTGTGCGACCATTTGTTTGCCCGAGGTTTTCAACTAATTGAGGGAAAACAACCCAAAACGGCGAATCATTTTGCATCACGATAATGCGAGCTCACACACATCACATCAATCAAGCGAGTATTTGAACACTCAAACGATCGAATTGATGGGTCATTGGCCTTACAGAAGAAGCGATTGAAGCGTTCAAAAACCATGTTTTGGAGCTATCATCTTCGGACTGGCAAAAGTGTTTCGATAAATGGTTTGAGCGTATGCTAAATATTTTACGGCAGCCCTCGTAACATCAGCGAATTATTAATGTTCGACTAATAATATTAGAATTGATTTAATTTTGCTTAAAAACTGTATTTATAAAATATTTACAAAGGTTATATATTTAAATTCCAAATTGCTCATGAATCCACGCGCGTCCCTTCGTAACACGTGCATAAGAGTATGGATGTACACTATCACAATTATCACCAGTGATCGATAGCCCCATTACAGTATCTACACCGAAATAAGATACAATAAATCCCGCGCCCCCTGCAACATCAATACATTGCGACTCCCCATTAAATTCTTCATATTCTCCCCAAATTTTGGTGTCACCTCCCATATCCGGATACGTTTCATTATTAATACGTTGGTAAGCCGTTTTCAAAATTCCATTATCGAGTGCATACGAACTAACATAACCTTGTTCCTGCCATAGTGGTCCGTGAGCGCCAAGTGGCGGTAATGCAACAGGTTGCATGAATGAGTTAAATGTTAAAGAGTGTTTTAGCGTGATAACACCAAATGACCACCGTTTGTCCACGTGCAAATAATTTGGATGTACATGCCAATCTTCAATTGCGTAGTAAATGAGTTGATCTTGTCTATTGCTGCCACAGCCTACATGGAAGTTTGCAACTTGCCAGAGCACATGAGCTGAAGTTAGAACATGTTTTTGTGAAATGATGACTCCAGCATAGATCCACAATTGTGGTGTATCTCGATCAACCCGAATTAAACAGTGATATGGTGTAAGTTCTGCAATTCGCCCACTGGTTTGTAATACAATATCTTGCTGTGCCTATTAGCGTTTAATTAAATTATTAAGTTATATAAATCAAGTAAACACGGATTCTTACCTGCACAGCAAGTGCCAATAATGCTAAAATTACAATCGACTTCATTTTATTAATAAAATGCAGTCACTAAATGATGTTAATTGATTGTTTCGAGGTTTTATATTAAATTATATTTCTGTTATCAGCATTAAGTACTTTCAATATTACAAAACTTCTTTTCTACACTGTTTCTGCAATTGACTGTGCATGTTGATGTCCGGTGTGGTTATCGGTTGTGTAGGAAATTAATTAATAAATTATCTAATTTATCATGTACTTGAGAATCGAGAAATCACGATCTTTACCAATAAGGACGTTAATAAATAATTTTTACCTAATATTAATTTTATTTTGCGGGTATCTGATTGCACTCTCACTTGTCTTAGATAATTCACGTGGTTCCACTTTACGGTATGTTCCGGATTTAGAGCTAGTTTGTTAATCGCACCCCGGTCAGATAAGGACGCGCTCTCCCTTGCTGGTACAGAGCCATAGGAAATTCTTCCTTAGATTCACAGAATTTTCATGTATGTGACGCTGGTCCGAATTACCAGACCGAAAACACCTTTTCAAATTTGGTGTTCTTCTTTGCTAAATTTAATAATGTAATATTTCGAAATATTTCAGAAAAACGATAACTTCATCCCGAAATATTTTTGTTGTTGTTTTAAACAAATATTAATTATCGATAAAAAGTAATAAACACGCTAATGTAACTATCTGGCAAATCAATTTAAATGTATGCTGTTGTTGTACGACAATGAGTTCTTATTATTTAAACTACGGAAGACATCGAAAATATAAAGACATCACTCCATTATATTGGTATTGCCCACAAAGTATTGAAAGTTAAAAATACTAAAGCAATAGCAATACAAGCAAAATCAATCAGTTTGTCTTTATGGTAATAAATTATTTGCGGAAAAATCCTAGAGATAACCCCGCAGAAATTTGCTCTTGAAAGTTAAGTTCATCCAGTTACATTGCGTACAACATACAATTACTGATCACAAATTGCATTCTACACTAACATTTTATTGTAGGGGTCTTGTATAATTTTCTATTATGATCGAAACAAAGTAAGTTAATATTAATTTATTGAACGATGTTGAGATGATTAAAGAACGATATGATACTCGTTTCTATTCAGATACTTCTTGAGGAAAATCCAATAATAATTTGATAAGACCTACTTCAGATTTTCCGAAAATTTACAACGTGGATTTGATCTATATATTGAAGAGTGTACTGTAATTAATCACACTTGTATCATTTACACTTAAAAAATTAGTAAATTATTTGTTATCGGCCAATTTAATTAAATCGAGCACTTTTTATGGGTTGCCTGTGTCCTTAGTTCTACTTCATTTCCGTTTGCAAATTTTATACGAACCATTTATAAAAAATATTTTTAGATCGGATATCTTCAAAGATACCTGAACACAATTAAAACAAAATACAATAACAATCCCGCAATCACCACGCAGCACTTCAATTTTCGTACGGTTTTAGTTGATAAGATAATGAATGTTTTGATTTTCAAGTATATAAAGCGTAAGCTCTACTCACCAAATCATTATTTCATACAAAACTTAAATACAGAACGAACTTCAATCAAAATGAAATTGTTAGCGGTCATTTGTGTAATCTTTGCGGTTGGCTTAGTTCGGGTTGGTATTATTCGATATTAAATATGTCACGAAAATAATAAAATTTAAATTTGTTATCCATAGGCTGAAATTGGTGATGCAGCGAATTCACCATATTACACGACGATCCGTAGAGTAGGCGACTTTTTAGAAGTTTATGGCTCTGGCACAATTATTTCGGAACTACATGTACTTACTTCTGGTGGTTTAATTGCCCGAGCTGGGGGTGATGTTATCGTTGGAGTTGGAAGTAACCAATTGAGTCTACTGTCATTCTATGAGGTCGCTAAGATAGACATTCACCCCAGATTCCAAAATGCCGATAAAAGCCATAATTTCGCTATACTTACTTTAGCTCGTGCATTAACATTCAGCTCCACAGTGCAACCAGCTACCCTACCACCACTAGGGCTCGATGGGCCACACTACAATGAAAAAGGGCGTATTGCAACTTTTGCACAGGGAACTGTTTTGAGAAATACATTCCAACGCGTCGTTGATGATGATGCGTGCCCCATTTATCGCATTGACCCAGAAGACACGAGTTCATTTTGTGCCGCACAAGAAGAATCCGATTTGCAAAATTGTTTATTCAAAGAAACTGGTGCTGGATTTATAGTACCAGTTGATGGAGTTGATACAATTTTGGGGCTTACCACTTGGGGCGGAATATGTACAGAGGTGAATTCAGCATTTATATATGCACGTCTCGCAACTGGACTAGAATGGATCCAAGAAGTTACTGGTCTCTAAATTTTAAACAATATTACAATTATGATATGATAACCAATAAATAAATTTATATCTGCAAACAAAACTATCTTTTTTATAACAATAAACCAACGCTAATGTGCTAATCTATATTGTTGTATACTAAAACAGATTTTCATAATTATTTACATTATTTTTTTTATGATTTAAACTACAGAAGTTGTAAAAAACTTCATTGTACTGGTATTTCCCATAAAGGCATTAAAAGTTAAAAATGCTTAATCAAGAGCAAATCAATTTGTCCCTATAAGTAATAAATTATTTGTGGAAATCAGAGGGATAACCCCATCGGGTTATTTGAGCTTAAAAATTGTGCCTATTTGTACCGTGCTAATGGTTCAACCTGATTGTGATAATTCCGCTCGATAACGAGATACTGATACTGCTGCAGAAGAAGTCCTCGAAAGTACCAAAAGAACTACTAACCTCAAAAAAATATCATTGGAGGACACACTGTTTGCAGGGCTGGGCCTTAAGACTAAGATCAATTAAGAAGCTGTCATTATATATTCACAGAATGAACCAGTTTCAGGTGTCATCGGTCTTGTAAATTGTATTAGAAGAGAACCACATGTTTTTAATGTGAAATGCATGTTTACAGCACCACCGCATAACAGCAACAATATATTCTATAAAAGTAAGTTGGACTTAAATTTGGCCATCAACTTATAACGAGATGATCAATGGGGAACATACCTACATTTATTATTTAAAAAATCGGTGTACAAAGAATCAACTCAAACACAGGCATTTGGAAATCAAGCTCAAACTGGAGATTTATCATCAATAAGTAGCCTTTAGTAAACTGTTCGCCGAAAACAAACTAAAATGCAATATGCAGATCTTAATTTTTGGAGGTAATGTTAGCCTATGGTAACATAGCTCCAGATGCACCTGATGGAAATCGCCTCGATCAGGATTGTATACATGGGTTTGAATATTCTGGACATAATAACAAAATGAATAAAATAATGGGGATAGTAAGATTTGGTGCATTCAGTCCTCATATCCTTTTAGATCCCAAACTTGCATGGCGGTGTCCTACAACAGACTGCCACTGTACCTCTTGTTTATCGTACTGTGTACCGCTATCTTTTTGAAAGCAAATGTAACAAGAAGAAAATCTATCTTGATCCATGCTGGTACCGAAGGTGTTGAGCTAGTAGCTATTAGGGTTGCTTTCGCCTATGGATTAAATGTATTTACAACTGTTAGTACTAAAGAAAAACGAGATTATTTATTAAAAATATATCTTGAATTAACAGGTAAGCTATTTGCTTTTACTGATATTTTTGTGATTCGGAAATTCACGTGATTCATCTTTTGAAGACATGGTCAAAATCAAATAAATGGCACCGGAGTCGATTACGTTTTAAATTCATTAGCCGACGAGAAATTGCAAGCATCATTGAGATGTCTAGGCAAAGGTGGAACATTTTTAGAAATAGGAAAATACGATAAGGCAAATAATACTAAAATAGGATTACGAAAATAGGAAGAAAGTCTTATTCGGCGTAATCCAAGTTGATCAGATATTACAACACTACTAGTAGAAAACCTGAAACTAAAAATATTGGTTCAGCAAGATATTGATGCTGAAATAATAAAACCACTTCCAGTTACTGTTTATACTGCAAATGAAATAGAGACTGCTGTTCGATATTTGGCTAGTGCAAAACAAATGGGAAGAGTACTTTTAAAAATTCGGGACGATCCTTATAATAATTTTGTCACTGCGGATCGAAATGTATCCACCTGGTTATAGTAATATCATCAAGTAGAGGCATTTCAAAACCATACCAAGCTTATCGAATTAAAATATGGGAAACGTACGGTGTACTAATAAAGATAACCGTGCGTTAGGCTTAACTAAATGATGCAATGAAACTAGGTCCGGTGGCTGGTATATTCAATTTAGCGGTTGTGCTGCAAGATGCAAAATAGAACTCTAACACATTTTGTGATATTTTCGGGTGTGTCATGTGGTTGCGATAACTCTGGTCAAACTAAACATAATGTATCCGGTAAATCAATTCAATGGGGTGCTATTGACGAAGTTGGATTAGTTGCTGAAGCGCAAATCGATAATCATGATATTAAAATCGGAGGTACTTTACAACAAAAGATATCGTCTTGCCGCCAATTGCTTGGTAGTATGGTAGTAGCGGAAAAACGTGCCACTTCTAACAGTGGAGACATTACATCATATATAATGAATATTATGAGTATAAGAGATATTAAGCCAACTCGGGATATATTCATTGATGACAATTGAGATTAAACAGGCCCTTGAGCATAATTATGATATTATTTTAACGACTCAAGATTTGCGAACAATTAAATTTGTTTCATTTATCGAATTAAACGAACAACGCATACAATCAGGCGGTACGAGAAATTAAAGTGGAGCACATATCTAGCTACACGTGTGTTTAGGTTCATAGGAAACTTCGTCAAAACCATAATTAATTACAGAAGGCAATTTTTGAAATATCAACCTCATAAAGCTTACGTTTGAAGTCCAAATACGCTGTTTTGAACTATGTCTGAAACCTGAAGTCATTACGTATAATCATGGCCGTGTCATGACTTTTTCACACAGTGTTCGGTATGATTCCCGGTGGCGACATTAAAATTAGTTACAACTGGGTATTTAATGTGACTTAAGTTATAAATTTTTGCTCAGCCCCATCTTTTTTGATTTAAATTTCGGCTCAACTCGTGCGAGCTCAACATTTTATGAGCGTCTCATAGTAGCTCATAATTCTGTAATAATGTTTTTTCTCTGTTTCACAAGGTAGGTCCTGCTTCCAGTGGTATATAAATATAAATATTTTAATTTATGTATGTATCAATAAATATCACCTCCAAATAATCAGACTACGGCAAAAGTATGTTAGAAGCTATATAATTTTACCAGATTGGTCTAAATCCTATGAAATGTAAATTATAATAAATTTCGAAATTTTCGAAACTAAATTAATAAAATGTTCTATGAATTTTTTTTTAGGTTCTATGGGAAAGTGGGTAATTTCCTAAAAAAAATTCAGATTTTCTTGTTAAAGAAAAGTGACTGCGGGATTACGACCTTAGTGGCTGGGTTACCTCCGTACTCAACAAGATACACGGATTATAAAATATGCACGCTTGAAAATAGACGACTTCTCTTAGGCGCGGCTTTTATTGGTAACGTTTTGCTTGGTCACATTGATTCAGCTTACATTTTGGAAAAAAACATATCAATTCATGTGTCTTGCAGGACATTTCGAAACCATGAGTTTTTAGCACTAGAACACCATTTCACAAACTATGGAGAAAATAGCCCTATTAACAGGTTGTCTAAATCATTCAACATCGCCGACGACCTATTTGATTTTAATTTATCAAAGGACTGAAACGGGTTAGACTTTAGCAATAGCTAAAGCCAACTCAGTTTCACAGATTTGCTACTATCTGTTCAGTACTCCCCGCGGTATTGATTCCCGCAGCTCAGTCGGGTAGAGGGAATGGTGTGGGTTTAGGGGTACCTCAGATTGTGACCGATATTACAGCATTAAAAAAGAAAATAATAATAATTAAATTAAAATGTGGGGATAGTGAATTGGGGTATCCGGACCCCGAGTGGATCAACCAATCAACCCATCGTTTGGGCAAAACACGACGATGGCTGTCAATGTTATGTGACTAGCACATTTTTCTCTAACCTACTTACATAAAACTAACTGGCCCATAGGCCTTAAGGGAGTAATATTAGTAAAGTTTAATAGTGGTATGCTATCTAGGTCCGTGAAAAGAAAAGAGCCGCTTAGCGTCAACAATTTCTATTCCACAGGCTGTCGGTAGCAACCCACTGTCGTTATTTAGGTGTTTAATAACGCCTTTCTCTTCTTAATTACCAAATTGTCTCCAAGTAATGTCTTCAAACAAAAAAAAATTCAAAAAAATCAAAAATTAAACACTCAAAGTTAAATTTATTAACACTATTTTATTGTTAAAACTAAAAAAAAATGAGAAAACTCAACAAAAAATTATTTGAACACTTACAACTTAAATCTACTTAACCAATTAAAAATTAACACCAAAAAAATAAAACTTTCCTGACCACACGTTGGTCTATTTAACAACAATCACGAATGCCTCGACTATCCGTCAACCAAAAAAAAAACCATACGCGATTTTGTAATTTTTCCATCAGAAAATTGGTTGAGAGGGGGAAATATTTTTTTGGACTTGAACTTGAAAATTCACTCTCAACCAATTCATAAAAAATGGATATCAATTACCGCGTTTGTAAAAAGTTTGCATTATCGGTAAATTGACCATAACAACAAATAGTTGAAGATATTATCTTCGAGGTCATGTTATTGGGAAATTAGTACCATTGGGATAGGTCAGTAACAGAATTAGATAGAATTCTGTTACAGGACAACTTCAAAAATATACTGTAGAAATATTTTTAAAATTTTTAATTGTAAATCAAAATTTGATTTACATTATTTTTTGTTTTAAAGTTCTTTATTTCAATTTTTATTTTTTAATATAATTTTAGTTTTAAATTAAATTATCTGAAATCAAACATGTAAATCACAGAATAGATTTCTTTAAATAAATAAATGAAATAATTAAATAAATAGATAGGTTATATTATTAGGTAATTCCAGGTGGAATTTAAGGCAAGTCTGAAGGGGATAGGGTGGAGGAATGTGGTGTAAGATATGGACAAGAAAATCTCAAATTAAAATTTGGTTTTAATTTTTTTTGTAATGGATTCGAGTACAGCTATTAAAGCTGATTTTAAGCCTAGAACATATTATATGTTACAAAAAATTTTAAACATGTGTTAAGGAAGCAGCTCATAATCCCGTGTTTCAATATCCCGTATTTCAAAATCGCGTATTTCATAATCCCGTATTTTAGTAACACTCTTTACCCTCTTTTAGTTAACAAAAATATTTTATTTTTGCTTTAGATTTCGACACCCTTAATATTATTAATTAATTCAGTTTAAAATTTGTTCATTACCAATGGCCGTTCGAAAATCATAATCATTAATGGTGAAAATGATCATCCCGAAAACAATAAACAAGTGAAAATAATAAATAAAAATATTATATATTAGAAACAATATTTTAGAATCAATATTTGCTTTTATTAAGAATATCTCCAAATTGTAAAAGAATAATTAAAGTGTTTTGGCGCCAAAATTATAAGACTGTGACATTTTAGGATGGCCCCAGAAAAATGTAAAAAATGTGATGCTGCTATTACCGGTAATCGAAACAAATCTTAAATGTGTTAGCCGATTGGAAATCTTAAATGTGTTAGCCGACTTACGCTCGAGAATCATAAATTTACCGACCAAATGGCACAGTGGTTAAAGTTTTGGCGTTTGGATCGGGAGGTACCGGGTTCGAATCCCGACAGGGGCAGGATGCAAAAGGGAATTTTCATCAACAGATTACGATCTGTGATGGAATAGAACACATCTATGACCCCCTGTCGGAGTGCAAAACTCATGGGCCGACCCATCTTCCATGCCAGTATAGGCTGGCATGGAGCTATGCAATGTGCAGATGGTAACTAAATCGGACCTATGACCGTACGTCCTCGAATTGGCCTACACACTGGCGTAAAAGTAAGGACGGAAAAAGGTAACCGCGGAAGAGTTGGGAGAGCCTTGGCTCCAGAACAGATTGCAGAGATAATAAACAAAAAAAAAAAAAAAAAAGACTGGACTTCCGACATGAAAGATGAAATGGTGAAATGCATACTTCGCGTGCTAGATGTTAAACCGGCTGATAAAGACATTCAATCAGCATTTTTTGTAAACACAAATATTAAATCTAAATCAAGTTTATCCAAAAAACCAATGTTAATAATTAAAACAAACAGTTATGAATTAAAAAACACAATTTTATTAAAATATCGACATAAAACATCAAACAAGAACTATATTAATGCATCTGACCTCGGAGTCCAGTGTTCACCACAACATAAGGCTCTTAATATGGCTCTTAACACATTATGGAGCATCTATCGCCACTTCAAACCAGATTATATTCGGAAGCTAAGAAAATTAAACAAAAATTTAATTTCAAATATTTATGGTACGAACAGGGAAAAATCTTACTCAGAAAAGGTCCTGATTCAAATGTTTTCCATATCAGCTCGATGAACGATATCCACTACATCATACGTACTAGTGCATTTCGGGTGATGATGATGTTGTTGGTGATACAGCAGCCATCGATGATTAATAATGGGATCTTGCCAGCTTTGCAATAGAATTAAACAAATATCATTATTAGATTTAAATTATATTATTTTCTTAAATTTTCAATTACTTACATTTCATTTACATGATTTATTACTATTTCCTTATTTTATTTTGATTTTAACTTTGACATCTTCAATGTCATTGTCAGATGTTTCTGATTTCCTTTATTATTTTCGGGTTGTCCAAGTTGTGTCTAAATGGTCGATTTTTTCTATTTCTGTCTATCTGGTAATTTTTATACCATTTACATATTCATTCACAATTTCATTGCATTCGTTTTTTGAATGTCATTAAATTTAGATTATATTACGGTATCTTTGTTTTTGATATTTGTGCAATTAAGAGTATAATTGAATTCTGTTATTTCAATTATTCATTGTCTAATGAATAGGTTAAGAAATGGTTTAAAAGCTCGCTGTTATAATCAATATTTTGATAATGTTGATGACTATAAAATTAATCCTAACTGTTATTTTGTGACTAATGCTCGACAATTGAAAACATTACAAATAAATATTCGTGGCATGAATGATTTTGTTAAATTTGATAATATGTTAGAGTTCATAGATAGTCTACAATCGGATGTTGATATTTTAGTTATTTCTGAAACTTTTATTCAGAGTCATAATTCGATAGCCTAGCCTATCAACAATCTTTATAGTTGCTTTTCTTGTAGAGATGATCGAACTGGAGGTGGTCTTGCATTATACATTAAAAAAGATATTGAGTATTGCATCTTGAACATGGATAAAGGCTTATACCCATTTAATTTTATTCATATTCTGCTTCCTCGTCTTAATAATACAAAAATATGTGGTATCTACCGACCGCCAGATTCTGGTGTTGATTGTTTTTTCAATTGGTTGGATAATCTCCTATCTGGAAACCGCTGTACTGATAACATATTACTTGGGGATATAAATATTGCCGTTAATAAAACAGATAGTAATGTCATTGATTATAATAATCTATTGATGACTCATGGTTTGATCACTACAAATACGTATGTAACTCGTTCTGCAAGTAACAATATTTTAGATCATTCCGTATCTAGCTTCATAAATATAACTAAAATCGTTAATTCTACGATATACTCCACTATTAGCGATCACAATTTCCTTTTGTCAAATTTTTATTTTACTTATAAGTATATTAAGAAAACTCTTGTAAAGAAAATAGTAGACATGGCAAAAGTTAATGAATTATTCAATAATTTTCTACTAACAATGCCATTTAATGTGAAAGATCCGAATAATACTATGGAAACTATTGTTGAAAAATATAATGAATTAATAGATAGATACTCAAAGACAGTAAGTGTCGATGTTAAGTTGAAAAATACAGTTGGCGTGACATTCGTAAAATAAATAAAGTTTTAAAAAAAATTAAACGTAATCCTAATAACGTTGCTCTTAAATCGGAATTAGTACGTGTATCTAAATTGTTAGCTTCTAAAAAATATTATGCTAAAAAATGTTACTTTAGTAATATGTTTACAGATTTAAATCAGAGAGATTTATGGAAGAACGTGAACTTATTTTTTAATAAAAATCTCGAATCTTTAAAATTTGATAAAATTTTCTTTAATGGCCGATACGTAAGTGATTCTTTTAAGATACCAAATCTTTTCAATTGCTTCTTTGTTAATGTAGGTTACTTAATTAGTGAATCTATTACCTCTCTATTACCTACTTACTGAATCTATTCTAGTATCTGTCACCAATTACACCTGCTGAAGTTTGTAATGTTATCTGTTCGCTTAGTAGTGGTAAAGGTGGAGGTCCGCAAAAAATTAATAGCTGCGTGCTGAAATGTAGAATTGAGTTTTTTTCGAACATGTTGTCTGATATTTTTAATGAAAGTTTAATAACTGGTGTTTATCCCAAATGTTTAAAAGTCGCTAAAGTAATTCCTATTCTAAAGAATGGAGATTCTTCTTTATTTAATAGTTAGAGGCCTATTTCGACTCTTTCAATATTCGATAAAATTCTTGAAAAATTAAAATTTTCGCGTTTAATAACGTTTTTAAATTACAATAATTTGTTTTATTCCTACCAATATGGATTTAGAAAAGGTTTAGGAACTGAATTGGCATTGGGAGAAATTGGAAGTTTGATATATACTGCTTTTGATTCAAAAAGATATGTTGTGGCGCTTTTCTTGGATTTACAGAAAGCATTTGATTGTATTGATCATCAGTTACTTCTAAACAAATTATGCTATTACGGCGCACGTGGAATTCCTTACAACTTATTGAAAAGTTATCTATCAAATCGAAAACAGTATGTTATGATAAATGGAGTAGGAAGTGTAATGTTAGATATCAAATGTGGTGTCCCTCAGGGTAGTGTTTTAGGACTACTTTTGTTTCTCATTTATATTAATGATATTTCCTACTTGCCACTCAAGGGTCATATTAGAATATTTGCAGATGATACTGCTTTATTTTATGAAACCCATGATCTTGTCAGTATATTGATTGATATGAAACATGACCTTAGTATACTTTTAGAATATTTTAATTCCAATTTAATAGCTCTCAATATATCTAAAACCAAATATATGGTATTTCATTCCCCATATAAGTCGATGACTAGTTCACCTCTGTTTGAAGTTAGTAACATTAACATTGAGAGAGTCAGTTCATTCAAATATTTGGGAGTTACACTTGAAGAACACATGTTTTGGGATGATCACATAAATATCACAAGTAAGAAAATTGCTCCACTTGTTGGGTTACTCAGAAAATTATCTTTCTTTGTTCCTACTAGGGTATTGCTTATGATTTATTTTTCGTTTATTCATTCGCGACTTAGTTATGGCCTTATCGTATACGGAACAGCTACCTTAACCAGGCTGAAGAAATTGCAAGTTATGCAAAATAAAAGTGTAAACGCAGTATACAGATTGCCAATTCTATTTTCCACTAGGTTATTATACAGCAAAGATGATATTATGATATTGCCCATAAATGTCTTATATAAGTTTCAATTAACCCTTTATATGTACAAAAGCTTAAATGTATCTTCATTTAAGTCTAATATAAACTTTAATTACGCTCATCATGTGTATTCAACTCGAAATTGTAACAGAATTGATTCGCATCATATTAGAACTGAATTTGGAAGAAAATCGATCACGTTTATGGGCCCATTTATTTATAATCAAGTATCTGAATTTATAAAGGAATCTGAAACCTACTTACAATTTAAAAAAAAATATTAAAAATTATTTTAAATCGAATATTCTATTATTTTGGAACGAAATCTCCATTATCTTTAATTTTTATAATATTTATATATCTATGTAAATTTTGTAACTTTTGTATATTGATGTATAACAACTTGGATTATCCTTAAAGGGGCATTAAATTCACTGGATAATCCGCCGTTGTTATTGTATGAGAATGAATAATAAAAATAATAATAATAATATGAAAAATAGGTTCAATACCGAACTTTCGTGTGGCGATCTCAGAGATCATCCCATAACACGGCATATTGAATTAGGTGGGCCCATCAGCACCGATCGTATATTCATGCGCCCATTTGAAAATCATGGTCATAATTGTGAATATTGGCCATCTCGTAACACAATTTTGAATACATTATTCAGAAGGAAATTTGTTCATTACCAATTTTTTTTGTGGCGATCACATAGATATTGTCCTCACATGACATAAAAAATGATATATGTAAATCAGTACAGAACTTAAATCCAAGCCCGTTCCAAAATCATGATTATATTTTTTTCGTACTATTCAGATTAAAATATGTTCATAATGAGCATATTTTCAACTGAATAACGTTTAGATTGTTCTACCTAATGACCAATATTCACCATTAATGATCACAATTTTCGAATGGGCGCTCGAATTCAAGTTCAATGCTAATTGGCACACACGTATGTGAAGTTATTCCACTATTCTATCCCAGGAAATAAAAAAAAATTCATCAGGTAACACTAACCAATAAAAACTCCATTTGCTCTTGTGTGAGAGTAGCCCAGCCCAGAATTTCTTAAAAATCACGTTAAATACAAAAATTAAATTCGTTCCTTTTAAAGTCATGTATTTGAACGAACTAAAATTACTTTAGACACGATAAAAGTTTTTGGTCCATTAAAGGTATAAATTAGTTAGGATTAGGATTACGGCAGTGCAGTTTTGGGACGGCCACACTCATGTCTTCTGCATCATCGTCAAAAAATCGTTCCGTGATAACGATTAAATAATGAAATAATAAAATAATGAAACGGAACATAGATACACAATAATTTCTGAGAGATATTACCTGATTATTAAATCAAAATTTGACACCCTTCATTCCGGAAGGATCCTTGCCATGTATCCTGTCTTCCAGAGTAATAACACTTTTCGAGTAATAACAATTTTTTTTTACCATGCGAATTATCGAACATTATGAAAACTAAAATATTGAAAAAAGTTTGTTGTTGTTCGATTGGTACACGAAAACTTAATACAAATTATATCAAATATAGACGCCTTCAATGCAATCCATACAATACAAAAATAATTGTCCAATAGTTTGTTCAGATTGGTTGAAGGGTCACGGAACGAGTTTTTTCTTTTATTTATTATTTACAAAACTGTTTGTTTTAACTCAATCTAAACAAATTTTGGGCTGGGCTAACTTTACACAAGAGCATGGGATTTTTATTGATTAGTGTTGCCTGATGAATTTTCTTTATTTTATGGGATAGAATCGTGGGATAATTTCACATACGTTTGGCACATCTAATTCGATGTGCCGCATTTTAATCTGAAAAAATTATTTTCGGGATGATCAATAAGGATCTTTATTTTTTTAATGCTGTTTTATGTAAACATATTTTATTAATAGTAATAAGCTTTTTTGGCTGCAAACTATTGAAAATATTTATAATTTTTTCAGGCTGATTTTTTCTTCAATTTAACAAATAAAATTTTCGGGATGGCATTATTTTTATTTGATATAGCAAAGAAACACACTTTACATATAAAAAACCTTTTCGGAACAAATCCGGTAAAGCTAAATCTTTGTGTAATTATTAATTGTAAACAACAATTTTGTAAATGAAAAGTGCATTTGAAAATAAACTGAACGTGTGTTGATTGTTAGGCAGCTGTTAGGCTGACCGGCGAAAACCAGTGTCCTTGATTTGGAAATTACTGTTACGCGTAATATAGTATTAAAGTTAAATTGTTTGCGCTGTTAACCGAAATCGTGTTTTCGACTTCTACCTGTTTTTGTAATATGGGTGCATTCAATATTCAACTAATTTTCCGCATAATCCTAAACTAAACATACACATTTAAAAACGCAGTATCATAAGCACCTACGTACAACTCGGGCAATATAAAATAAATATAAGACCGTGTTGCATTTATACGGCAAGTAGATTTATCAATAAAATACTCGGGACAGAATTATCATCGTCAGCATCTTTGTTACGTATCTGCGAACTAATTTCTTTTTTTCTTATATTTATCGTACTAACTTTTTTATATTTGTTTAAATCTAAATTGGCTAAAAAAATTTCTCTTAGCAATCGTACATTTGTAAATATTTTTGGTTCTTTCAACTTTCTTCGTTTCGAGTACATTATTTTTGTGGCGTCTTGTCTTTCGCCTCACCACGTCTGTTGTGGTGATTGCTCTTTCGTTTTAATTGGTAGTGATTATGTGGTGGACAAAATTGGTAGCGGAGGACAACGATTACTGTGTTGTGCTAAAGTGAATTCTTATGCATTCGTAGACTATTTCAGTTATTTTTAAATAGTGAACTTTCTTTCGGTTTCTTATTTCAATATTATTATTTGGCCGTAAATATGTTTGTGTACACTTTTATATTTTTTTGTTTGTAGCATGGCTGCTGGCATCGATGATTAATGGAACCTCCCGACTGACGTAGAGCTACCCATAAAGTATGTGCAATCACCGCTACAGCCCGAGACATTATACACATATTTCTTTCACTATAATTGTCGTATCTTTGGCATAAGTGATACTTGTTTCGTGCTGTCAACGGATATCAATTAAAACATTAGATTTGAGATAAGTGGAAATATAATTTTTTATCATTTTCCCATATAATTATTGCCAAGTATTGTCACTTATTGTCAAGTAGACGTAGTATCAAATGTAAATTTATTATCAACATCCGATTTGATTTTTACCGCGACTTAATTTTAGAATCAATTCATTAACAATTAATCGGTTAATTTATCGTTCAATTTTATAAACAAGCTTCGAAGTCCGAGCGTAATCAAGTAGTGTTGCGCCACTGCTCGTATTTATCTATCAGTAGATAGCAAAATTAAATTAATATAAAAATGAGCTGCCGTTGATAGGAGTACTTCATTAACTCAAGTTCTTTTACAGCAATATGAAATTAATCATACTCGTTGCATTATTGGTGCTTGCAGTGCAGGTAAATATTAATAGCTTATAATTTTTTTTAGATTCTATAATAATTGTTGGAATTGTTTTATTAGGCCCAGCAGGATATTGTCGTACAAGGCAGCGGCCGCATTTCTGATCATACTCCTTACCATGCCATAATTCGAGTCGACCGGAATACAGCACAACTTTGGTTATATGCGGGGTCCATTATATCACCAAAACACGTCCTAACTTCGGCTAACGTTGTGTGGCAAGAAGCAAATTTCCATGTAGGGGTCGGCAGTAATAGACAAGACCAAGTCTTATACTACGCAATTGATAGATGGCACGTTCATCCAAACTATTTGCACGTGGACAAACGATGGTCGTTTGGTGTTATTACACTAAAACACTCTCTAACATTTAACTCATTCATACAACCTGTGGCTTTACCACCACTTGGCGCTCACGGACCGCTGTGGCAGGAACAAGGACATGTTAGTTCATATGCAATAGATTCTGGAATTTTAAAAACAGCTTACCAACGAATTAACAATGACACTTATCCGGATATGGGAGGAGACACGAAAATTTGGGGCGAATATGAGGAATTCAATGGAGATTCGCAATGTATTGATATTGCTCCTGGTGCTGGATTTATTGTAAATCATTTTGGAATCGACACCATTATGGGACTTGCAATTGCTGGTGACTATTGCGAAATTGATGAACCAATCGTATATTCACGTGTCACGAAAGGACGTGAATGGATTCATGAGCAATTTGGAATTTAATTTCACTGTATTTGGGAAAAATACTCCACGAATTGAAATAAATAACTAAACATGTATTTGAAAAGGCTGGTTTGAAATATGTAATGTTCTCGTCGAGTCAATCAAGTTTCTTTCGTTTTTTAGAACTCGGTATTCAAGATTATTCTCTGGAAAACTATGACTCTTTGTCTTTGTTTAAAAATTGATGTGACATTAATACACTAATGATACTCCCATGAAATGTTTATACAATATTTCGTGTTGATTATAACGGGTGTTTTTTTAGGAGGTTTGTTTTTCCGATAGATGTCGTTTTATTTTATGACAGTTGTTTTGACAGCTCAAAGTGGCATTTCTACTCAGTATTGTTTGGCAAATCATTATGAATAGGTTAACTCCAGAACAACGTTTTCAAATCGTGGAAATTTATTTTCAAAATCAGTGTTCAATTAAAAATGTTTATAGAGCACTTCGTGAATTTTATGGTGCACATAATCGTCCGTCAGAGACCACCATAAAGAACGTAATTACCAAATTTCGGTCTACATTCACTCTTTTGGATGCCAAGCCACCGACAAGAATGAGAAGAGTTCGTACAGAAGAAAATATTGCTGTCGTTGAGGCCAGTGTCGAAGAAAACGACAATTTATCGATTCGTCGTCGTGCTCAGCAAATTGGACTTTGTCCATCGACTTTATGGAAAATTTTACGTAAAGATTTGGGTTTGGTGCCATACAAAATTCAATTGGTGCAAGAATTAAAGCCACACGACCATCGTTTGCGCCGTGAATTCAGTGATTGGTCGTTAAATCAATTGAACGAAGATCCATTTTTTTACCGTAAAATTCTCTTCAGTGATGAGGCGCATTTTTGGTTAAATGGATACGTCAACAAACAAAATTGTCGCATTTGGAGCAAAGATAATCCACACGCCGTTCTAGAATTACCAATGCATCCTGATAAATGTACTGTTTGGTGCGGTCTATGGGCTGGTGGGATCATCGGTCCATATTTCTTTAAAAATGAGGAAGGACGACGCGTTACCGTGAATGGAAATCGATACAGAACCATGTTAAATGAGTTTTTGTTGTCAAATCTTGAAGATATGGATATGAATGAAATGTGGTTTCAACAAGATGGTGCCACTTGCCATACAGCACGTGAAACAATCGACTTATTGAAAGAAACTTTCAACGACAACATTATTTCGAGAAATGGTCCGGTGAATTGGCCTCCGCGTTCGTGCGATTTGACGCCACTCGATTACTTTTTGTGGGGATACGTGAAGTCATTGGTTTATGTGGATAAACCTCAATCGATTGACGCTTTGGAAACCAATATTCAACGTGTCATTGCTGACATACGCCCTCAAATGCTTGAAAAAGTGCTGGAAAATTGGACCTCCAGAATGACATTTGTGAAAAATAGTCGTGGTAGCCATATGCCAGAAATTGTGTTTAAATGTTAAATGCCAAAAAATTATCTACCAAATAAAAAAAAATTTTGGTCATTTCATAATTTTATATGTGTTTTATTCAAAAAAAAAATCGGCAACCTCTTAAAAAAACACCCTTTAGTAGACGAGAAGGCCTAATGTTAATATTATTGGACTAATTAGAATTTTCCACTCCAATAGAGGGATATGTATGGTTTGTATAGTCATGTGTTTATTAATATTGCCGATTGTAGTAAAATGAAGTGTCAACAACGAACATCCCCAAATATCTAAAAATTTTGTTCAATTTCAAAAGTTTGGCAATTCAGCACAAAACCAACTAAGTGCTGGTACACCATCACCTTCGTAGTCAACTATTTTGTACTGAAAGAATATTATTTAGGACAGGTTGAAGAGATGGAGGCTATCCTTGTAAGTCACACTTCTCCCATTATCCCAGCGATGCTCCCATCTCTTCAACCTGTCCAAATAATACTCTTTCTGTGCGAAATAGTTGATTACGAAGGTGATGGCCTCGACAAAAATCTATATCCTCCGAGTACAACTTTTAGCTTAGAGAACAAGAAAAAGTCGCTTTGGGCTAGATCTGGTGAGTAAGGAGGGTGATCAAGCAGTTCAAACCGTTATTCGCGGATTTCCGCCATGTAAACGGCTGTGTGAGATGGCGTATTGTCTTGGTGGAGCAAGATTTTTTATTCAGCAAATGTGGACGTTTTTCCGCAATTTCTGTCTTCAGCTTGTCAAATAATGATGCGTAGTATGCACCTGTAAAGCTTCTCCCTTTTTGAAGATAATCGTTTTAGAATCCAGGACTGCCATCACTTTCCCTTTTCCGTTTGAAGGAACAGCCTTTGCCTTTTTTGGAGCCGATTCTCCCTTGGCAGTCAACTGTTTTGACTATTTTAATTTCTGAAGTGAATTTGAATATTGGGCCTAAACTGCTCCAACAGAGCGTTGGAAATGTTCATTCGAACACGTTTCAGGTCCAAGTGAGCAAACGCGGCATCCAACGCGCGGACGCTTTCTCTCATGCCTAAATCTTGATTCAACGTGTGACAAACACTTTCTTCGGACAAATTCATAGCCTCGTCTAGGTCTCTAACTTTAATTCGACGGTTGTCTAGTACTATTTGGTGAACTTGAGCGATAGTATCGTCAGTGGTTGCAGCTTTTGGACGTCTTTTTGCGTAGGTGTATTGCCTTTCAAAACTAAATATTTAATGACAGCTCGATACTCGTTTTTTTTTCGTTTTCAGAAAAACACTCACATCGGCCCACTCAGAAGATTGTTAAACAACAACTGCACGTTCAAAATGGCTGATATTTCGGTGAGTACCTTTCAACGTATACGCAAACACACTCTCCACTTTTGTTGACTAGTGCTGTCATCTTCATGTGGAGGTTGAAACTTTTCAGACAACCCAACCAATTTGCTTTATTTATTTCATTTTGTGACTCAGTGTGATAGTGAAATATACTTTTTAATTTTTTAAACCAATTTTTTACACTCATAAATCAACACTCAATCCCTAACACTCATAAATCATAGGGAGTTAGAATTAGGTATAAGAAAATTAATGGATAATCAATAAAACCACTTAACATGTGACCATCGCGATTGATCAACAGTAACTAAATATGATCTACCATTGATAATCAGAGCATCATATCCATTTCCGATTGAAATGGATATGTTGGTATTTCGTGAGACTGCATAGGTGGATGCGACTGTGAATTCGAGTATTCAATTTGCACCTTTTTTTTGATATCAGATGGCATATTCGGCCAAAAAATATTATCTTTTGCTAAATTGATTGAAGTTTCTATTTCATTGTGAGTTACATGAACTTTTCCACCATTAATTTTCTTAGACTGTATGGAATTAAAATCTTTCCGTTGTCATCTGGCATTTGTCTAATTCGGTTCGACCAACCATTAGAGATCAACGAGATCAATTTTTGAAATGAAAGGTCATTTAATGTTTCACCTTTTATATTCTGAATTCTTTCATCAGAAATTTTCAGCGAACGAACCAGTTTAATTTTTGTTAAATCCTGAAATATTTCAATTTCTGCGGCATATATTTGGAATGCATTATAATGATTTATGAAAATTTTTGAAACTCTCATGTTCCGACAAGTCCAATGTAGGCAATGTGTCGGCAATAATATTCGACTTACTCTCAGTAAAGCGTAATTCTATGTTGTATCGCTGCAGTACCACCAGCAACAATTGTAAACGTTTAGGCGCTTTCAAAAAAAGTTTCTTAGTATATTAACGGTTTATGTTCAGTCTTTATAACGGTCGTAACATTGCCCACAATAAGTTGATCGAAACGCACACACGCAAACACAATTGTAAGCAGTTCCCTTTCAATCATAGCGTAATTTTTTCCTACTGCTGTTAGCGTGCGAGATACGTTTGCCACTATTTGATTTTCCTGGAAAACTGCTACACTCAGTCCACTGCTGCTAGAATCACATCTCATTGTTAGCTGCTTTCCAATCTCGAAATATATTAATAATTTATTATCACCCACTAGCAATTTTAGTTTTTAATCTTTCTCTTCGTTATTTAACCATGACCATGTTTACTTACCTAACGTCAACTTGCGAAGCAAGTGGCATGTTCTTAATAGCAGCGATTTTTGATTCATCAGGTTTTAATCATTTATCTGTCAGAATATGTCCAAAAATTTTTACTTTCGAACTACAAAGGTTCTATTTACTCTTATTTAATTTACAATTATAGAAAATAATATACGTGAATGTAGTACTAGTTTTTCCAAATTTACATTGTGTTCAATGAGTGCTTTTTCTATAGTTTCCCCTTTTCCATAAATTAGTACATCATCTGCTAAAATTTCAACAAATGGGAAAACATGAACGATTGAATACATTTTCATTTGAAAAAGTTCTGGCGCTGACGAAATTCCAAAAGAACAACGCAACCAACGCTAGCGGCCAAATTGAGTCCACAAAATAGAAAATTTGCTACTAGCGTCAACTTAGTACTAAACAACATAGTACTAAAAACTTTCGCTTGACCAAGTTCTGGTAAGATTTCATCTATTGTTGAGGTTTAACAATGAGGTCTCTTAATGGCAACATTTAAAGGAATTGGGTTGAGACAGATTCTTAACATTTTGTTTTTTTTTACCAACAAAATATTACTCACCCATTTTGTATTGGCTGGCTCAAGTATAATATTGTCATCTTTTGCAAGTAAATCCAACTCTTCCTTAAGTTTTGATCGCATCGCGAAACGATCAAACGAAAAAAAAACAGAATACATAGAATGAATAAAAGTACGTTTTATGTCAGTTTTGGAACGTTCGGAATGTACAGAATGTATGAACGAAAACACTCATTATGTATTTGAAAAGAATTTGACAAATGTTTTGGAAATGCTTGACAACATTTTCTGTTTGTTTAATCCTTTTCTTATGAAGTTGGGGGATAAATAAAATCAGGGACATAGGGAGTGGGAGTCAGTGAACCCGACGGGCGTATAGAATCCAATTAGAATAAATTTTTATTGCAAATGTAAGCAAATGTAATCAATTCTAAAATAGTTTCAACAAATATTTTGGAAAAATATATTAATCCTTTAGAAAATATTACTACAGAGTATAAATTAATTGAAGAACTTAGAAGTAGTACCTTATTTAAAAAACCGTCCTTTTATGTAATTAATAACGAGATGTGTGAAATAGTTATCAATAGTACACCGACACTTGATTCCAGCAACGTAACTGGAATACTGACACCTATAGAATTTCAGATTAAAACTTACTTCGAATATGATGACATTCTAAAAGTAACCATAGAAAATAATAACAAATTAAATGAAATTAATTCTGATCGATACTCTAACGTCATTCACGGCAGTGTATGGAAAGGAAAATTATTGGGTTTCCAAGAAAAATTTATTTTGCCAATTGTTCTTTATCTAGATGATTTTTCAGTTGATAATCCGTTAGGGCCCCATGTCAAAGACCATTCAATTTGTGGTATTTATTATACATTTCCCACTATTCCTTCACATCAGCTGTCAAAACATAGCTATATTTTCGTAGCAGGTTTTTTTTTAAAACAAAAGACGTTCCAAAGTATAAACAAAATTTATCAAATTTTTTGTTTTTCAAAACTAATAGTAAATGTGGGCTCCCCGAATTAAAAAAGCTGTCTTAAGGCCCCGATTCAAGAAAACACGTGGTCGATTTTCAAAGCTAAGACACAAAAAACTGGTTTATTTTATCTAATAGATGGAGCGTACAGTCCCATTTTGAACTTTCATTCAAATTGTATCATTCGTAATTTTTAAAAAATTTTTTTGAGGTTAATAAACGTGAAACGAGAGAATGAGAAATGTTTTTTTTCCATATACTAGTGGTTTGGTTACGACACAACAAATTTATATTTTGGTTTTTGGCTATTTTCAGTTCTTTGATATATGAAGCGTTTTGGTATTTGTTGTTGTTTTTTACTACAATCTCAATGAAATATTGAGTAGCAAAGTAGGTGGTCACCCTAACCCTAGAACTGACCTCATTGAGCTGGATTTAATGAACCGCTTTAAATTATTAATATTTCAGGTGAAAACACACATAACTTTAAATCACCCAAATATCTAAAGACAGATCTAAAGATTCTGATCGTATACCCTATGGAGATAATAAATCTGTATTGCTAATTTTCCGCGAATGACTAATTATTTGTATACACCATACATAATATCTACAACAATTTCTTTTGTTTCTGTTTTTACACTTTTGGTGTGGACTGGAAGTCTGGCAAATTTAACAACTTATTAAGTCCGCTTAGCAAAACATTTCAAACTGATATTAAATGTGTAAATGAGTTTTTCCAAAAATTTATATTTTTGAGGAAGGTATTTAGGAATTTGGCATCCTCAACGATATTACTTCAAATTTTATAATTTACAACAACGAGATGAGAGACCATCCATCGTGTATCAGTTCTTTCGTCAGTTCTACGAGTACATACTTTTACGAGATTGTTTCATTTTTCATAATTCATTCACAATTATGAATTAGGAATGAATCGTAATTTTCCAACCGCTCAAGTACAAACGCCCAAGTACAACAAGCCTCTGGATTTATCTTACCGTAAAGCATCAACCACTAATCTAACCAGTGCAATGTTCAGATGCTAATTTTAGAATGCCTTAATAAATGTGTAAAAGTGAATGAAGCGTTATAATAAACCTAACTTTAATCTTGGAAGCAATTTATTAAGCTCTTCCTCTCCTAAACTCTTACGCTTACGTGTTAGTGAGCTAGGATCACAGGGAAGGCGCCACTGAAAGTATTCATAACACAAAAAAATAGCCAGTAAGGTCTATCTACCCACTAGGTGACTACGTGTATGTCAGAAAGGCCACACATATGGTTCAGCATGAGGAGGCCAATGACTAAACGTATCGGTAAAGCGGGTTGTCCAGGACCATCTTGGAATTGACTATCAAGATCCTGCTCTAATTGCATCCAGCTTAGGACACGAGCTAGTTGAAATAGCCTATGAGCTGGATTAAGTAGGCTAGATAAACGCTGTTCAAATAGCCTGCCTTGACCGGTAAATGTTTTCCTAGACTGAGACCGTTGCAATTTTAAATACTTGAAAACAAGAAATTAATACTAAAAATTTCGGTGCATTTTTGCTCAAAAACGGAAGATCTGCCGAAATTGTTTGCAAATTACGAGTCAACAAAACGGACCGAACCCTTTAACAGTTAGCAATTATTAAATAAATTTTTTTGAAACTGGTTCAGTTGTTAATAAAAAAAGCAGGGCTCGTTTTTGGCCAGGACGACGTATGGAAAATTTACAAAGTGAGGTAAGGTGTTGCTATATATATTTAAACAAAAGAGCAAGAGCTTGACAACAAGATCGTTGCAGCTATTTGATTTATGTCTTGATTGATACTTAATCGGAAACTATAATAAAACAAAAGTTTCAACCCGTTTTTTAAAGCCTTTTACCTTCTCGTGTCGCGTGTCTTCCCAAATGAATTCTTAACATTTCATTCTTCTTGCGGTAACCATATAAATAGTTGTCGTTTGGTTCATTTGTATGTCGATCTGATGAGCTGGAAATTATAATGGTGAATATAGTACATTCATATTTACTGCATATATTGAGCCAGAAGATATCCAACGAGCACTGGTCTGATTTGGAGTAAGACGTAGTCCTGATGGTACTCTTGCTTCATTTTTGAAAAATTCTGTAAATTTGGTAATTCCTCTAGGTATTTTGTTTAATCAGTCATTAAAATGAGCAACTTTTCCACAAAATGGGACAATAATTAGAGTGACGCCTATATTTTAAAAAATAGATTTAGAAATGATGTTTCGTGTTTCTGAGGTATTACATCTACATTTGCTATACCTAACTTATTTGAACTGGTAACTGCAGTTGCACAACTATATTACTGCAAAAGAAAACACTTGTAATATAGTTTTTGGAGTGCAGAAGTTTGTCAGATTCCTAGCAGGTAGATCGTTCACATTGGTCACAGTCACAGATCACGAACCACTGACATATTGTAAAAAAACGTAATCTACCAAAACTTGTTAATAATCGTTTAATCAGATGGGTATTGCTATTAAATTCACACAGTTATATATGTCAACTACAACTGAAGAACCGCAATTCGATAACCATAAGATTGAAGATAGCATCAACTAAATATCAATGACTTCCAGTTCTGTGAGAAGAACATCTCATTCGAGTTCAACAAAGACAAAGAAATACAATGTCTACAAACGATTACAATCTTACATGTTTGGTGGCGAAAACTTAATGCGGAAATCGAAGAATTCGTGAAACAATGTGAAAATCGAAACTGTCAACTAGAAGTACTACTATACTAATGGAAGTTTACAAACAATTTCTGGTTAGCGTAGATGCGCTTTCAAAATGTCAGTATACAGGTTGACATGGAGCTCACAATGTGCAGATGATATAATGTAATTGAGTGAGTAGGAGAATGGGTGGTGTGTGCGTGAATGGAAAAGGGGAGTATTAATTGACCTTAAAAGGACATTAAATCCATTGAATAGTTATTACTTTCTTTTTTATAAATAATAAAATGGGTAGAAGTCTACAAGATGACAAACACACGACAAACATACTTCAGAAAGCACTAACCAGTTTAGTCGCTCATTACGGAGTGCCATAAGTAATCGTCAATAACAAACGGAGACAATGTAAGTAATGTGTTTATGACGTAATCACCATACCATCCAGAGGCGAATGGATTAACCGAGAGATTCAACCAAATGTTCAAACGTCGAATTTAGGCAAGTTAGAATGATAGATAAAACAGACCTCGAATCTCAGCTCAACGCATTCTTATATAGTTATCGGAGTACATCACATGCTATAACGGGCAAAGCTCCTGTTTAATTATTTTTGGGGCGACGACTGCCAACGAGCTTCGTTAACATTAAGCCTTCTGTAGAACGCAATATCAACAGACACAACTTTAAATATCAGCTGTGTCCCGATCAAAGTAACCTCATAAAAGACATTTCAATGCAGGAGATGACGTATGGGTTTGAACAGACAATGATTCTAAATGGAAGCCGGGAGCAATCGTACAACAAAACAAAGTATTAGTTTTCCGGATCAAACTGTCAAACGTATAGACACGCAGGTACAATTCGAGAACGACATAACATACACACTGAGGTGTCATATAGGAGTCCACATCAACTACCATGTTCTACAACTTTGGGTGCCATACCTACCTGTCTTCAAAGTAGACAGGTTTCTGTACCCAAGTCCGAACCAACTGAATTGGGGAGGAATTATACTAGTATTGCACATACTCTTTATATATATGACAGATTGTCACTAAAATAATTTCTCTCTGTACTGTAAAACACCAAAACTGCCATCATAATCGGTAAAAGACCTCAAACAGGACAGCATACGAGTACATCAACTATATATAGACTTTCAGCAGGCATATGACCGCGCTAGTCGCGTGAACGTCTGGACTTCGCTCATCTGTCTAGGAATACCAGAAAATCTAGTTCCATTCTGTAAATTAACAACTTCTGGACCTAGGTCTATATGTAGAATCGTAGTCGAAGGAACTGCCTCATATTCCTTTGAAATAACATCTGATGTTCAACAGGATGATACACTCGCATCTGTGTTGTTCAATTTGGTGCTAGAGTGTAGTAATAAAAAGCAACATCGAAACGCGCTGCCTATTTAATAAGTCGGGGCAAATTCTTGGATATGCACAGATGTGTTCGTAGTTCCTGGCGGAGGCAGAGCGATATCTAGGTCAGTTTCATACCGCTCTATCGCTACGCAAGAAGACTTGGTTTAAAAGTGAACAGCAATAAAACAAAACTCGTATCAACACCCAGGAGCATCTCTATGGCAATTATTGGAATCGGCGACCATAATTTTGATGGCGATAAAAACTTCAAATACCTCCAAATGAAATGTTGACGGACAATCAAGCCCGAATTGCTGTTGGATATTGAGTTTTCTATTTCCTTAGTATTGAACCTCGCACTTTATAAAGCACTCATTAGAGCGATATTATCGGATTCATTAAATCCAACCAAATTAGATGGCTGGGCCATGTTGCAAGATCCCCACAACAACGAATGATTAAAAAAGGGTTCCAAACAAGCAGCCAGAGTAAGTCGTGCAGGAAGACTCCGACTGCGCTGATGAAACGATGTGGAACAAGACTTACGGATAATAAGATGTCGAAACTGGAGAGCACGGCCTATGGATCAAGCGGATAGAGGACCACCGTGCAGAAGGCAAAATTCCTTCATGCAATTTAATAGCTAGACAGAGTGAAGAGGGCTGTGTCAATCATAATTGCTGTAAAAGACGAATGAGAAATTGTTGAACGCCTAAATACATTCTGCTCAATTAATAGGCTTAGTATTTTTTGTGGCTTTGATAATAGAAGTTAATCAAACCACTATCTACATAAATAATCAACAATCAAGAATATTATATTATGCCTCAAAAATGATAAGACCTGCTAAATCTAGAATATTCTATCTCAGGGAGAGCATGTTGGCAAGCACCTTTTGTCGGAGCATCACGATGGTATAATGTATTCAAAAACCGCGAGCTTCTTCCATGATATAAGTGCTAACAGACGGTTTCATTTTTTGACAGTTAGATTATTATTCTTATGATTTTGACATCTATAGCATGGGACCAATAAAGGAAAATTTTTGTGTAACAAATGAACTAAGACTAATTGAGGCTTTAAAATTACCGGGTTCTAACGTTTAAAATGCTCTTATGCGATTCACCACGTTGTGTATCAAACAAACCATAAATAATCGCACCTATCTAAATATTTTAGTGATTTTCAATAAACAAATTACTGTATAATTAAAAATAATTTAATTTATTGAACTTGGATTGTTTTAAATTAGAAATACTAATAACATTTTATTTTTTATTATCACAATCATAACAAAAGCATTTTTTTTGCTGTACTTGCCAGGTATTCAAGGTTAGCACGATTCTTATGAAAAAAAAATTTAATAAGACATACAAAAATTTTAATGTCTGTATAATACCTTATTAAGACCGCACATTTATAGTATTCGGCCGAAGCAGTCGGTGTATTTGTCTATATATTAGAGCTGCATTTACTGTACTGAATTAGTTGACGCGGGGTTCACGGTTATTTTTGGTTACGACACTCGAGATAAGGTCTGCCGGCATTATGATTTTTCTCACGTTATTGAAATAGTGTTGGTATAGCACGGCTCGAAACAATAGTCGCAATGTAATTTGCATAATTTTATTGGCGGTTTTATTTGTTTTGCAAGTTATTAGGTAATTTAGTGATCATGATTTCTTGTTTATTTGTAAGCATTGGCCTGCTCCGCGGTTCGCACCCCTCCAACAAAGTTATTTAAGTTGGAACTCCCGGCTTCAATCTCATTAAAAACATTAATCTCAATAATTAGATCACATCATGCTGCGTAATAAGGACCAAATTGTTTCTATACTCGAGTAAGAATGACTTTACATTTAGCGATTTAACCTTGGAACCAATTTTTGACACAGACAAAACAATTTCGACAGTCACGTATTTAGTTATTTAAAATAATTTACTGATTGTTACAAGTAGTTCATCATACCCTTACCTTGCCATATACGACTTAATGACACCATCAAAAAAATATTAATATTGTATTTAGTCTACCAACCAGAAAACTTAAAATTCAAGTACCTGAAAATTGACACCAAAATCATTCATTCGCATATGGAAATTAATTTCACTGAATCATCAGCATTTAGAAACACCCTTTTCCATGTGCCTGGGTAGTAAAACGTATAAGGAAGGTCATAATCTATATTTTCCCATCAGAATCTACACATCCTATACTAATTATTATAATTAATTCAAAGTCACATGATTGATATGCATTGCGCTTAAGATTTATCGATCACTAAAGATTTAAATGCGATTTTATTAATCGTGACCTGATGTAATACAAATTGTATTATTAAATAATTTGTGGTGGGAATTAAATTTTCTGAATCATTACAAAATTACACATTTTGTGCTCATGAACTTGTATTTCGCGATCATTAATATTTTTTGTTGTTTTTCTATTCGAATGTAGATGTCATCACACCATGGAAACAAACCATTAATCAAAGCAGAAAAAGGCGGTTAGTACTTTATTTAATACACAATAATGAATAATACAAATACTTTAAAATTCTTTTTGTAATGCTTGGTGTTCTTGTTCTTCTTCTTCTTCGGTAAACTGTACACTTTCTCGCATTGCGATCTTGCAATATATTTGAAGCGTTTCACGTCGCATCTTTTCGACTTTTGTTTTTAAATTACGTTTAAAGAAGCCCATTCGATGAAACCAATATATTATGGCGCACAATACTAAAATTCCAACTATAATCGATACTATAATCCAGATCAATGGTGTTTTACCTTCGGTGATTAATTCGATCGCGGTTAATGTATTCATTACAGTTAATTTGTATGTTTTCAACATCGGATCATTAACCTTCACCAATGTCGGAATTATTTCGAGCAGTAACATATTTTGCGTTTTGTTTACAATTTTTTGTAAGTGTTCTAAATTTACCGTCATATTCACAATGACTTTAATTTTTTCTTTGGCCACGAAATTGTTTAATTCTAGTGTCCTTGCGGTACATTCATGAATGCCATAGGTGACGCTCGAGCAATTGAAATATCGTGCACGATGATGTGGTATATGAACAATACGATTTTCAAGTGCTTCTTCTATAACGTGTTCGAGCGTTTCACGTTTAACGCGATATCTTTGTGAAATAGTGGCCGATTCAAATTCTAGACCCTCACGATCGATATCGATCGTGATTTGATCCACTAAATTATATGTGCTATTGTAGATTTGCGGGATATGCGCGGTAAATAATATTTTTTGCATGGTACTGTAACCGTAATTGATGATGAGAAACTCGTGTATTATATACAGTTGAGATGTGAGATCATCTACTTCGATTGAGATTTGGGCTGGTTTCGCATTTCTATATAATTTGGGATAGGTTAAATGTGAAAATATCTCTGTACGTAAATTCAACTTACCCGATAATTTCGACCACGTTATATTCAGCCAAATCGATCTTATTCACAAGGACATTATCATCCGGGTTTGTCTCATTGCTGGACGTAGAAACTACGGCAGTTATCGTTAGGTGCTCACCATAAAGATCAACTGGATCTATAGTAACCAAAGATTTTGCTTGATTATTACTGAATAGTGGAATCGAATTCATTAAATAGCAGTGGAGTATAGTTTCGTTTACGTAACAATTGGGTGAAATTTTGGCAAACGGTGTAGTCGGAGATAATGTAATCGATATCTTAGGAAAGTATGCGGTTTCTCCCAGATTTCTGATCTCGTATTCGATTGTAATCAAATTCGGTTTGCCAAGGATTTGAGTTACACTGAAAATTAAAAATATTTAAATCTATAAATGTTGAAATTTAATGTTTGTTTTACCGTTTACTAGTGAGATTGCTCTGGACTGTTAAATCAGCCATGCACCATTTATCGTTGATGCAACCAGACTTTATAGCAATTTTCGTTTGCACCACCTTTGGGTCTGCAGGATTTACTGAAACACAATCGGTACAAAATTGTGCCCCTTTATGATAATATTTTTTCAATTCGTACTGCGCTTCAAGCACGATCGGTAGTTGAACCACGGCACTGTGATTCAGGTGCGTTTGATATCTTCGACAATTTTGATTGTGTGATTTGGTTATTGCTAGATCGATAGTTTCGCTACGTTTTTTTGAGTGGAAGAATGTAACGCGCTTTAGTTGTGGGTCCAAGTTAATAGTCAAAATGATTGAAACATTTGACTTAAACGACAATAATGGAGTGAAATAGCTTGCACAAATGGTAAATGCATTGCTTCGATCATTGATGCTCACTTTATCGGTATCTGGTTCAAAAGTTGTGAAAATTTTGACCACTGGGTACGATTTATAAATGAACACAGTATCAGAGGCGGGTGCACCTATAACGAGATCATTATAAGAATTTCTGTCAATATCCACACCTTTGGATAACCCTAAGCCAAAGGTTTGTACGTGTTCGGGAGCTGATATAACTTGGCTCGGTGTGGTGGATAATCCGTTTCGTCCGCCTAGGAATATATAAACTTTACCATTTCCCTCATATGGAGCACCAACGGCTAAATCATTGTATCCATCTCGATTTATATCGCCTAGTTTCGCGAATGCCATTCCAAATCGACCACTTCCGTCGTAGTTTGAAAATATTGCATCTCCATATTCACACACTAATTGTTTACAGTTGTACAAATACACTTTACCATTCTCGAACGTTCCTTTTTTCGTGAACATCGGTGCACCTACCACTAAATCAGTATATTGGTCGTTATTGAAATCATCGGCCAACAGTGCGTATCCAAAATATTCACCAAATTGTTCACCCAATATTTTCTTAGCTATTCGCATTCGATGACTATAATTTTCTACTATTCTAGTGTTATCGTAAAATGAAAATAGATATACAAAACCAGCCCGCGGTGCTGATGCGGCATAAGAAACCCGATTTTTAGATAAAAAATTTCCAATCGCCACCGCATATCCGAAATATGAATTTGAATCAAAATACGTTGGATCGGTCACATCGAATTGATCAAATGCATTTATTAGGTTTGCGGATTTTCTTGTGGTATGCGATTTCCATTGAACAACACCACCACAACCTGTCAGTATACCAGGCGCACCCATTAAGACTATATATTCATTTAAACTTTTGAACATTTGCACACTAAAGCCCATTTGCCCATAGAAAAAATGTGGAAAGGGTACGATTTTGCCTAGTTGCAACAATTGTTTGGTTTGATGATCTGCAAAGATAACATAGAGGTAAGTGACAATATATATCTCACCAAATTGATTTCAGCTTACATGTATTAGATAGTGGTTGGAACTCTCTGACTCGCTGAATCCCAAAATTTTCGATTAAATAGCATTTGCCATGTGTGAAATAATCCGTCTCACGGTCTTGATAATTCGTTTTAACTGACACAATATTTGGTGCACAAACCTAATAAAAATGTTTATTAATTGATAATTAATCAATTCTATGAACACTAAACTAACAAATATTTATTTTCTAATTTAGAAATCGAAACAATTACACATTTTGTTATCAATACGCGCCTATTTTAGGATCCACGGCCATAAATAGAATTATTTTACATACCGTTAGTAAATCATTGTCACTTGAATCGCCATCCATAGCCGCACCAAACCATTGCTTTGATTTGATATATGTGTACCCATCAACAGGCCGATTTCCATCACTATCATCAACCTTCCAAAGTTCACAATCCGAGTTGTCATTTAAATCACATTTGTATAATGATCCGGTTTCATTAAATTTTCGCTGTGACCAAATCGTAGTTTGGCCCCTAGGCGCTGATACAATAACAGTACTTTCACGTAAATTGATCTGATAGCCAAAATAGGAACTTTCAAATTTACTAGGATAAAATCGCAAGTTGGGCTCAGTCAATGTTCGAACGGGTCTCGGTGATAAATTAAACGTTATCGCATATTTCAATAAACTCAAATAGAATAAAATACTAAGCGTTAATAAATTCATAGTTAAATGATGAATTTGAGCCGAATTGATGAACACATTGAATTGAACTGATGAACAATTTTCAGGTGCGATACAGATTTAAATATTTATTAATTACATTAATTAAATTGAACCATGCGCATTACGTTATTGCATTGCGCGTTAATTTATTCAATTGTTGTTTAAATTAATCATATTGAATTTATCATTCTGGTTATGGTGACGGAATTCGGCATAGAAATTGTATGTAATCGTATTTTACTATATCTCCGCTATAGATATTCAAAAATATTGTTTACATACCGGCACCTGGCATCGCCTTTCCAGAATTATCTTCCATATACGCCAAGCCAGTGTTGCACAGATTTCTTCGTTGCAACTTGCTCTGTTCAATTTGTTGTTTAGATTGTCAACTAACGAGATCAGCCAAAAAAAAACTGAATTATTATGAAAAAACCCTAAGCAGTTTACTTGATTCTCCTTTTAATTCGTAACACAATCGAACGGGCTCTCAAGTTGTATCTGTGCGCTTTTATCATATGCTTTCGCAACATTTTGTTTCACGAGGTGTACTCGGAGGTAGGGAAAGCGGTATTTCGCCCTCCGAAATATTATGCAGTTGCCTAAGAATTTTATAGTCATGTGCACTGTTCACTCAATGATGTCTGAAAAGACGAAAAGAAGTTCTCAAATATTTAGATTACCACCTAGACAAACACAGTCTGCGACTCAGCAGAAAAATTAAAGTGCTAAACTACGCAGAAGACTGAGTGAAATAGAAAAAATGACATCACAACTTAACAATGAAATCGCTAAGTTAAATATAGGAAATGAGGAGCTGAAGAAAACCAGACTGATAGCAGTTTTGAAAACTCCTCTTACTAGTTATAATGAAAACAAGCCAATTGCCTCTACTAATGCTAATACAGATGACGAGGAACTTGCGAGAGAAACGCCTAGAATTGAAGGAGTATGGGAAAAAAAATTATGAGTCACTCCTCAACAACAAGAGCAGCAAGAACAACGCAGGACGTAATGAAGGCAAACGCGCGTGTTCACAAACGGCTATAGAATAATGGCACTATCTCGAAGCTCTATATGAGTAGAATTTTATTTAATTTAATATTTATTATAATTATAATTATTATTAGTTTATTTTTATTTAGTTTATTATTTTTATTATCTGCCATATATAATGGAGTGGTGTGTGGCTAGCGTGTTGCTAGCGCGGTTGACATGAATGAACTGGTTGAGTGGTTGCAAAATGAAATGTATAGCTTTATTCTCTTAGTCGTGTCACTTGTCACTTGTACCGACAGCCAAATTTTGGTATTCTCGTAGTCGAGTGAATTGACGTTTGCCGTTTGGTGTGAGAACTATCACTTGACGCCATATTCTCTTAGTCGTATGAAAAGTTGAACATCTCTTGAAGTCATATTTTTTGTCACCTACTATTTGCAAGTGACAGATCAAAATGGATGCAGGAAAACGTAAGTATTCAAATTATTAATAAAATTTTTGTAAAATAATAAATAAAAACAATACAAATAATATAGTGATACAATAATAGTAATAAATTTATGTGTTTAGGGTCAAAATCACTAATTGTAAGCAATTTGAGGGTTTGGTTAATATCATGGAAAATAATCCTGAAATCGCAAAAGGATTTTTTAGCTTTGGAAGCTCAAAAAAAACTATTCACTTTTAAATGGAATGAGTTTGCTGTTAAGCTGAATAGTCTCGGTCCTCCGATTCGAGAAGGAGTGGGATGGCAAAAGGTATCAAAATTTTATTCAATTAGGTTATGTATACAATTAGGTTATGTAAAATAATAATCTCACAACAAAAGAGAGCACAGGAACTGGGGCAGGAGTTCAAAAACCTTTGAAATTAAAGAAATAAATTACAGTTGTGGAAAAATTTCCAATTAGATAAAGAGAAATATCGGATCCAAAATATGGAATTCAAGTTTAAAAATCTGAAATATAAAAAACCAAAACTTGCGTTCCAAGAAAATCAACAAAAATAATGGGGTCGATTCCGGGATCTAAAATTTTATGTTATGTTATGTTATTTTTGGAAATGGGCCTAAAAATTGGCCTAAGTGTGCAGTAAGCAACCACTGAAACCTAACCTATGTTATTTTTGTTTTTTCAATACAAATTCCAATAACATAAATAACGTGGAAATAAAATAACATAACAGCAATTTTGTGCCACGAGAATAGGGCCCAATATGAACTTTATACGCATATTATTATAGCGGTGAAATAAGTGATACATTTTATTTATTTTTTATTTATTTATGATTTTTTTTTGATTTTCTATTTACTACAAATATCTTTGAATAAGTGATACATTTTTTATGTTTAAATTTCAATAAAATTGAATTATTATTACCAAATAATTCATTAACATATGAAATTCATTATATGAAGTCGTATTCTTTGCCCTGCATTTGTGTGTTCTAATTCTTCTGCTATCTCGGGAAGTTGTATGTTGTCAGCATCTGTATTGAAAAAAAATGGAAGAAAGAATAATCTGATAATATTCGGAAATTACCTAATAACCACGTATTTCTTTCGCCATTTTCATATTTTGTGTTGAGTTCCGTATTTAGGTTACTCGAGTTCTGGATGATGATTGCTATCTACATGGGTAATTCGCATACGGTCATCACAAACCTAAATATATGTATCAGATATGATTTGTAAATCTAAATACTAATAAAACTAAAATATGAAATATGTTACTTTCAACCATAACATTAAGACTATAAAACCTTTCGACGCAGCCAATGACACCGGGAAAGTTATATTTGTCAAAAAATCGTAGCTTGATGCTTTCTTTTTCTGCATCAATTGAAGGAAAACATATGTACTGTGAGCAAATTTCGTTTTCGAGCAATCCAGTTACATGTATAAGTATTTTTGAAAAGGTTGGTTGGGCTAACCCGCATACAAATTCATTCTCAGGCCCGGTCTGGTATCCCCCTTCGGCATAAAATCGCAGTGTGGCCCCTAATTTAATAATTGGTAATACGGAACCTGATCTTGTTGCCAGTTTTAACGAGAAAGCTTTTAATAAATCTAAAAATAAAGGATAAAAAATTGTTTAGATAACCTCTTTTTGATTACATACAGTTACTTACAAATTATTGGGTATTTCCAATGGATTAGATAAATCTCTAAGCCTATTGCATTCACACGCATATCACAAACGAGTGTAATGTAACTTGTTGATTTTAGGTTTATTATTAAGAGAAGATACACCCTATATGTATGTTTATGGACCTGAGTTTCAGCGCAGTGGTTTAGGCGAGGGTAAATAACAAAAAAATCAATTAGATCAATCGAATACATAATTTATATAGGACACGACCCCACACCACATCTCCCGTTCTCGTCTCTTACCCCATGAAAATTTAAATTAATGCATTTTTTTTATAATTAAGTATATTTCTTAACAAAGACTAACGCGATTTAATTAAAATTTTCATGGGGTAAGAGACGAGAACGGGAGATGTGGTGTGTAGTCGTGTCCTATATAAATTATGTATTCGATTGATCTACTCGTAATTGGTGTTTTTGTTATTTACCCTTGCCTAAACCACTGCGCTGAAACTCAGGTCCATAAACATACATATAGGGTGTATCTTCCCTTAATAATAAACCAAGAATCAACAAGTTACTTTACAAATGGCGCCCGAGCAGGGACCTGAAGGAACACGTGGTGATTTTTAATATTGATAATTTTTTTTGGGAGGTAATCACCGGCTTGGGTCTTTGAATTAGTTTACCATTGAATACTGTGCAACAGGATTGTTTGACCTCAATGAATATAGAATTGATTCGCAATTCTTTTCTCAGTTATCCTGGTCGAATGGTTTCAGTCTAAGTTGGTGATGACGGTTTCACCTTACCGCTACATAATTGAGATATTGATTTATAATATTCATGAACGCGGCCAAAAGTAAGGTGATTAGAAAATCAAAAAAATTATTAGCAAAATGAAAAAATATTAATAAAAGGACACATTTGATCAGACCAACTCAGTAAAAATACTCGCTGAATGTTGGGATAGGGAGGAAGGTAACCCCTCACTCCAGTATTTACATTCGCATGTAAACCCCAATGATAGTAAGGCAGAAATTGAGTTGTGCATTCAAAGCACCCATTCGTTACTAAAAGTGATCGAAAAATATACTTCTGAAACTGAACTTCGTCTTTTAATGCAAGCGTTAGTTAGAACGATCCATTGGTTTCAAAGAACCACCAGAGCACGTAACTCTTTCGGAGATGTTTCCGACCTATCTAAATCTATCGTTCGGCTTAGGCGCTCTGGTCAACTTTTAAAAAATCATATTGAATCTCAGTTACACTCTAAAGCTATTCAAAGTGGAAAGGTGGTGGACCCAAAACTTTCTGAAGCAGGAAAAATTAATCTTCAAAGAAGGGAATCTCAAGGCATAGTAAATGCCGAGGACAAAATGGTAATGAATACTAACTTATTACTTGGTGCCTCTCGAACCTCAATACCGAAGCCAGCAACTTTACCGTACGTCGGAACTCAATCCAGCCCAACTTCAGGGAATTTAGAACGATCTTTTGGAGCAACAAGGAATGAGTCAAACGTATCAAATGCATCAAACCAAAATTCGAGAAGATTACCAAACCCATTCAGCCAATCGTTTAATCCAGTGCCGGGTTTTGTAAGGAATAATATGTTTGGGCCTAGTCTAAGAATGCCAAACGAGCCTAATACGCGTTTTTATGGCCAACCAGTATCTAATAAGGGAGAACGAATAAAGGGGTTGGAACAATATTTCCAGTACAATAAAGTACAGCTACCGCGTTGGAATATTCCAAAGTTTTCCGGGTATTTTAATGTGCAACAGCCGACCAAATCGTTACATGTCAGTGATTTTGTGTTCCAATTGGAAAATCAAGCAACACTAAGTTGCTATCCTCTAGATCAACTTCACCGACTCATCTTTGATTATCTTGAAGGTCAAGCTTTAACCTGGATGTTGTTATTTATGAGAAAGAGTGTTGGTGCATCTTGGGTAGAAATCCGTGAACCTTTTATTTCTCGGTTTTCGGATCCTGGAGGAGATGACCATGTAAGGATAGCGTTTCAGCAACGAAGACAAGGTAGTCAGTCCATAGATGATTATGTAATCGAGATGGAATCTCGCAACTACAGATTGAAAAAACCATTTACCGATTTCCAATTACTTAAGATTATACAAACGAATTTACAGCCGGAACTAAAAACGCACGTTTTACTTCAAAATTACAACCACATTGAAGAACTAAGGACTGCTTGTAAACGATTTGAGTGTCACTGGTTAGATTCGGGTCACGATCTGCGGAAACTGTTTGACAATAATGCACGACGTCGATTCGTATCATCTGTTAATGAATTAAAGCAAGATAATTAAAACGTCCAATCTGACGACGATGTAGAAAAGGCTATAACCAGTCGTAGTCAATCCACTCCCAATTATGTTCAACCAGAATATCAACAAGAGCTTGCTGCGATGTTGACATCCCAACGAGTACCGATACCTACCCGAAAAGCCGAATTGAGTATTTGCTGGAATTGCCGGGACATATAGGTCACTTTTTTAAAGACTGCCGCGAAGTGATAACAGGTGCGTTTTGTTTTGGATATGGCAAGAAGGGAGTAATTAAACTGTTTTGCGAATACTGCAAGAAGAAGCCGTTGCCGGAAAACAGAAGGTCGAATGCAATGAGCTCTGGGGCAGTGCGTTCGGCAAGTCATCAACCTAGTCCAACACAAATCTATCGCGACAAACCGGAATAAAGTTACATACGTCGCAAAACGATATACGCTCAACAAAACAAGCAGTTCAACCTATAAAACGTAAGGAAACCCTGTTGAGCCCAGAATCACCCAACATTTTGTCAATACGAAAGAATTTAGTCACTAGAAAGAATGTGCTTTCAACATTAAGTGACGCGACAGTTGTCACTTCACACGAAGTTTAGTCACATAACTTCGTAAGGGAATAGGGGCTTTAATTTTTTTAATTAAAATGTTTCTTCGTTTTGCTTTGCTCGTATTTATCGTGTCGCTTTTTGTTTTCGTTTTGGAAGGCTCATGTGTATTATGGCCCTATTCCACGAGAAAAAACAGCCGTGTTTTATTATTCGAGCACTATCCGGCGCCGATGGGAAATTTCTACTGAAACTGCAGCTATTATTCACTAGTGTCGCTTTTATATACATTTTTTTTCCACTGATGATAATCAACAAGTCGAAATATATGAAATTAATTTATTAATAAAATTATAAATTTCTCTATAAAAAGTCTTAATTTATCATAAGATTAATAAAAGGACAAATTACGCAAATTAAAATATATTAATGGTAATGAGAATGGTTTGCTTTGTTTTAAGGGTTGTACAAAACAAAGGAAATTTAAAATTTCCCTTTGAAATGGATAGCGCTCCCGATAGCGGCTCCCGATAAATAGGTAGAGCAAGATATTTTTTTATCGATATTTACCTAAAAAGTTAAATGAAAAATCTTAGTTTAGAGTTAAATAAATTAATTATATGCAAAAACAGCGCGCTAAATATAAGTTTTGACATAGAAAATTGGATGCTCCGGATACATCTATCGGGCGCTAAAACATGGCTATTATCCGATGATGGTTTGCTGAGCAACTTATTGTTGTATTGCCATACATTTTTCATTAAAAATATCAACTCGAGTATTATTTATAGCAACCAAAAGAAAAAAAATCCTTACTCCTTTTTAATTTTATTTTATACAAATTTTTATAGTGTCAAGTGCATATCACGGTACGCGATGGTTTATTCAAAATCATTAAAATTAACCGTTAACTATACGTATTAATAATAGCAATTTGTCTTCAGGTGCAATATGGCCGAGAACGCAATGGGCACGGATAAATTATCGTTTAGCACATCGCTCAAATGAATGGTAGCGTACTGCACAATTCATAAAATGTTGATACATACCCCTTATCGTATAGCTCGTTATTATTCTTTAAGTGACGTGATACTTTATTGATATACGTTGTATCGAAATCCGTCAGCTGGCGGATCAATTGTTTTTGCGATAGTTCATTTAGGACTTTAAAACACGGCAGCTTTCACTTTGGTAGCATACAGTATGACAATTCCTTCGATCTAAAAATAAATAAAAGTATAAATATAAAATACACGAGAGTAGAGTATTTTAAACAAATTTTTTGCGGTCCTAAATTATTTTGTGACATTAAATTACTCAAGTTAAGATTTAGAACTGGGTTTTCATCGTCCAGATGATCATTTTGGAAATCGGTATTGCTGTCGCACATATCATCGTAATTCTCCATTCGTTTGGAATGTTTTCACCTAATTCCTCTCTATTATCGAGTTCTTTTTCTTTATCAATCATATTTGCTATTACCACATTGGATTTTAGCTTCATTCCCTGGGTATTATAGGTTTTGAATCAAATACGATTTGGGTGCGTTTGATCCGTATCAGTTTGATTAAGAAAATCATCACCCATAAATCAATTATCACTATCGCTGTCATCTAAATTTATGTCTTTGCATAGCATTCTGCAATTAAAAAGATCGTTAGAGCGATTCCTTACTTAGATCATGTTTCCAGCCAAATACGTACGTATTCATGTCGCACGGCTTATCAACTAATATTGTATTCCCTAAATATTGTATGAATTTTAACGGAGCCGTCCAGCTTTTTGTATTTCATAAAATAAAATTTTTCATTTACAACGGGTGCGTCCTCATTGAGTATAAATTCATTTGGTGTATTATCCCAGTACGGATTATCGTAATCAAAGAAAATTTCCGAGTTATTCGATTCCAACGTATTTATAAAACCTCGATTCGAACAATTCATATCGCTTAAATTGGATTTTATATCGAAAAATACGGGATCCAAGAAAGGTACCGTATCCAGTTTACCATTATCGTTCCGTTACATTTTGTTACGGTTGAACTTTGTTCAACCTTGGCCTTTGCTTTTGGATCCTGCACAACATTACTACCCTTAGTAATTGAATCATCCTTTTCGGTTCCCCCTTCATTCTCATTTCCTTCACTGTCTTTTTTACCGCCAACATTCATACGAAATAAACCACCAGACATTCAAATCACTTCGTTGTGCACGATATCGCCCCGGTAACCATAAATTTTACTCGATACTTCCAATGAGGCACCAACTACTTGGAAATTTTTGACATATTTACGATGTCCATAGTAACCAAATTGGCCAATGCAATGCAATGCATTATATGTGTTGATTTTCTACGAATATAGAAAACACAGATTAATTTGAAAAATTGGAAAGGTGATCTTCAATCATCATCACTTACATTATTCATGAACTGTTGCAAACTAATTTTCAACTCTACTCTTCATTATCTTCCAGTACCGAAACATTTACACTACTCGTACTACTGGTCACCAATCTACTTCGTCGTCTTTCATTTTCATCGTCATTCTACAAAAGAAACACAAAACAAATTAGATAATTCATTGAAATCCACGATCAAATCTAGCTCGTTTACTGTGGGCAACGGTGTTTTGAATATGAATGATGCGCGAGAGGACGCTTTCGTTGGAGTAACCATTATAAGTATCACACAGCACTCAAATTTTAAACTTAAAAGCTTATTCACTAGATTTATGATTGTGTACAACTAAATATTTATAAAATATTTTTGTAAAATTTATCGAATTTATTTCGTAATTTGTTTGGGTTTTAAGATGTTTGAGAAATGTTTTGATGCTTAATTTGAGGTTAATTTACGAACTTGTCAAAAATTTCTCCACTTTATGTTATAGCAGAACACATTTTATCAGCATTAGCAAAATTTTTCGGTTTCTCCATCGAATAGTACCATTAGTTGATCGATGGATTGCGAATTGATTAATGATTGATTGCACGATCGTTTGACTGATTGAGATACCGAAAGATATCCGTTCTTTAAGGCATTTATTTTTTCGGTTGTGATTAATTTGCTTGTTAGTGTTCGGCAATAGATCGTATTCAATGTGAGCTTAATCGGCCGTTAAGATGACCGATAATACGGGTTTGCCGATCGCGATGTTTGTTTCCCAGTGTAATTCTCAAAATTTCCATCGTGGATAGTTCTTGAGATACTGAAAGATATTCGTCGCTTGCAATATCGAACCTCTTGGTATTGGTTAAATTTTTGTTTCGCCAGTCGATCGTGAGTAACTGCAAGATAGGGCGAGCCAAGAAACTTGTGTAGAGAAAGCAAATTTTGCTTCAAAGCCCATGGAACCAGATAATTCTGTAGTTCCGAGTACTGCTTTTGAAATGGAGGTGAGGGTCATTGTGGTGGTGGGCTAATCCATGGACCATAGAAAATGCATGATCCACACAAGAAAAAAAAAACGATTGTGAACAAGATGGTGTTCACTGCACCAGGCGTGCCAAGTGTATTTTGGGTCATGACAAAAGATTTAATTTTATATATAAATAAACAACTGAAAATAAGCCGTTTGTTGGTATTGTACCCGCTACACCGTTATTGATGCCGTTGCTCGTTACCACTTTTGTTGTCGTGCTGTTGTTGTTGTAGCCACTTTTGCCGTTGCTCCTGATATTGTAGGTGCTGTTGTTGTTGCCGTTGTCCGACTCCCTCGTAGGGCGATATCGCCATTTTGGGGGCAAAGTTAGTCCTTATATATTTGTTGTTGCGCGGGTGTGGCGGTTATGTATGTGTTCGCCAAAAGTAAATTTTTACCCATGTTGATGCGGCGCTTTAATTGTTTTTGGCTCGCTTTTTAAAAAACATTTTTCACTGCACACTACACATTTTCCACCCACTTTAAATTTAATTATTTCATTAATATTTTCCCAGTAGAAACCGGGATCAAAGAATCGAGATTACCAATTGTAGACTTAAATTTTTAATTATTAATAAAGGGTGTTTTTTTAAGAGGTTGCCGATTTTTTTTTTGAATAAAACACATATAAAATTATGAAATGACCAAAATTTTTTTTTATTTGGTAGATAATTTTTTGGCATTTAACATTTAAACACAATTTCTGGCATATGGCTACCACGACTATTTTTCACAAATGTCATTCTGGAGGTCCAATTTTCCAGCACTTTTTCAAGCATTTGAGGGCGTATGTCAGCAATGACACGTTGAATATTGGTTTCCAAAGCGTCAATCGATTGAGGTTTATCCACATAAACCAATGACTTCACGTATCCCCACAAAAAGTAATCGAGTGGCGTCAAATCGCACGAACGCGGAGGCCAATTCACCGGACCATTTCTCGAAATAATGTTGTCGTTGAAAGTTTCTTTCAATAAGTCGATTGTTTCACGTGCTGTATGGCAAGTGGCACCATCTTGTTGAAACCACATTTCATTCATATCCATATCTTCAAGATTTGACAACAAAAACTCATTTAACATGGTTCTGTATCGATTTCCATTCACGGTAACGCGTCGTCCTTCCTCATTTTTAAAGAAATATGGACCGATGATCCCACCAGCCCATAGACCGCACCAAACAGTACATTTATCAGGATGCATTGGTAATTCTAGAACGGCGTGTGGATTATCTTTGCTCCAAATGCGACAATTTTGTTTGTTGACGTATCCATTTAACCAAAAATGCGCCTCACCACTGAAGAGAATTTTACGGTAAAAAAATGGATCTTCGTTCAATTGATTTAACGACCAATCACTGAATTCACGGCGCAAACGATGGTCGTGGCTTTAATTCTTGCACCAATTGAATTTTGTATGGCACCAAACCCAAATCTTTACGTAAAATTTTCCATAAAGTCGATGGACAAAGTCCAATTTGCTGAGCACGACGACGAATCGATAAATTGTCGTTTTCTTCGACACTGGCCTCAACGACAGCAATATTTTCTTCTGTACGAACTCTTCTCATTCTTGTCGGTGGCTTGGCATCCAAAAGAGTGAATGTAGACCGAAATTTGGTAATTACGTTCTTTATGGTGGTCTCTGACGGACGATTATGTGCACCATAAAATTCACGAAGTGCTCTATAAACATTTTTAATTGAACACTGATTTTGAAAATAAATTTCCACGATTTGAAAACGTTGTTCTGGAGTTAACCTATTCATAATGATTTGCCAAACAATACTGAGTAGAAATGCCACTTTGAGCTGTCAAAACAACTGTCATAAAATAAAACGACATCTATCGGAAAAACAAACCTCCTAAAAAAACACCCGTTATTATTAATTAATTATTATTGTAAACACGGAAGGCGCAATGGAATTCCTGGAGCTCTTCTGTGTTAGAATGGAAGGGGTCTCGGATACCTCGTGCTTAAGAAAGATTCTCTCTATATCAGTCCAGCTGTTCCAGGCTATCTGATAAAACCGTACGGCGAATGGACGGTTTCTAGTGAAAAGACTCTTGATCTTTTGAAGGAAACTCACTTCCCGTGTACTGAAGATGCGTCGATTGCGGGGCCTTTGGATGACTGCTGGTCTAGGCATGGCTGCGGCGTCCAACTGTTGTGTACAGAGGATATTCTGAATACACGGAAGATAAAATGGGTTATTAAAAGTTTTAAGTCCTTTAAGTCAAGGGTCTGGATGGGATTTCTCAAATAGAAATTCAGAAGAACTCGGAGGTCTTACTTCCCTGGCTGATTGAGGTTATCTTCAAAGGGCATCTGAAGCTGGGGTACACCCCGAAGAAATAGAGGGGGGGCTAGGGTGATCTTCATCTCGAAAGCGGGTAGAAGCTCGCACAGCAACCCTAAGGGCTTAAGACCACTATCTCTGTCATCTTTTCTGTTAAAAATCATGGAAAGGTTGCTGGATGTCCATATCCGTTCGAGAATTGTACCCAGAAACTGGGCACACTGTGAACATGGTATTACATACCTTGGTTCGGGAAATTGAGAAGTCACTGGATTTTCAAGAATTCTTGTTGGTTGCGCTTTCAACAACGTGAAGGTGGTGGAAATTAGGGAAGGATTATTGCCACTTGAGATTGAATACCCTATAAGCAGGCTAATTAATCACCTGCTAGGTAACAGAAGGGTTATAGCGGAGATGAGGGAAGTCTCCGTCAGAAAACGGGTTGTTCGGGGAACACCCCAAGGAGGTGTTCTCTCTCCACTTCTTTGGAATGTAGTAATCAATGGACTACTATTGGAACTGGAGGGGGAAGGAATAGATGTGGTTGCTTATGCTGATGACGAAGCCATAGCTATCTGGGAGAAGCACCTATGTACAATCAGAGATGTGATACGGAATACGTTATCAATCACTGCGGGTTGGACCAGCAGATGTGGATTTGGGATTAACCCATCTAAAACAGAGCTGGTCCTTTTCACTAGGAGTTATACAATTCCGGTAATGGTTCCACCAAATTTAAATGGCACTATGCTGGCCCTTACTGATAAGGCGAGATTAATAGGATTTCTTCTGGACGAAAAAGTGAACTGTCACACTCTACTCTTGTAAAAATGCAATCGGAAGGAAATGGGGCTTGAAACCGGAGCTGGTGCACTGGCTTTACACAGCAGTTGTAAGGCCCGTACTACTGTATGGTGGTCAGCTCTGGATAAATTATCATACAGGATCATGATGGCGAAGGTCCAGAGGGCAGCCTGTTTGCTCATTAGTGGGGCGTTGAAAACGACCACCACTAGTGCCTTAGAGGTCATGGTGTACCTTCTTCCGTTGGATATTATCGGTAAGCAAATGGCGGTCAATAGGGCCGTTCGGCTATCAGCGATTTCGGGGTGGAAGTGCATGCATCACCCATAAATCAATTATCACTATCGCTGTCATCTAAATTTATGTCTTTGCATAGCATTCTGCAATTAAAAAGATCGTTAGAGCGATTCCTTACTTAGATCATGTTTCCAGCCAAATACGTACGTATTCATGTCGCACGGCTTATCAACTAATATTGTATTCCCTAAATATTGTATGAATTTTAACGGAGCCGTCCAGCTTTTTGTATTTCATAAAATAAAATTTTTCATTTACAACGGGTGCGTCCTCATTGAGTATAAATTCATTTGGTGTATTATCCCAGTACGGATTATCGTAATCAAAGAAAATTTCCGAGTTATTCGATTCCAACGTATTTATAAAACCTCGATTCGAACAATTCATATCGCTTAAATTGGATTTTATATCGAAAAATACGGGATCCAAGAAAGGTACCGTATCCAGTTTACCATTATCGTTCCGTTACATTTTGTTACGGTTGAACTTTGTTCAACCTTGGCCTTTGCTTTTGGATCCTGCACAACATTACTACCCTTAGTAATTGAATCATCCTTTTCGGTTCCCCCTTCATTCTCATTTCCTTCACTGTCTTTTTTACCGCCAACATTCATACGAAATAAACCACCAGACATTCAAATCACTTCGTTGTGCACGATATCGCCCCGGTAACCATAAATTTTACTCGATACTTCCAATGAGGCACCAACTACTTGGAAATTTTTGACATATTTACGATGTCCATAGTAACCAAATTGGCCAATGCAATGCAATGCATTATATGTGTTGATTTTCTACGAATATAGAAAACACAGATTAATTTGAAAAATTGGAAAGGTGATCTTCAATCATCATCACTTACATTATTCATGAACTGTTGCAAACTAATTTTCAACTCTACTCTTCATTATCTTCCAGTACCGAAACATTTACACTACTCGTACTACTGGTCACCAATCTACTTCGTCGTCTTTCATTTTCATCGTCATTCTACAAAAGAAACACAAAACAAATTAGATAATTCATTGAAATCCACGATCAAATCTAGCTCGTTTACTGTGGGCAACGGTGTTTTGAATATGAATGATGCGCGAGAGGACGCTTTCGTTGGAGTAACCATTATAAGTATCACACAGCACTCAAATTTTAAACTTAAAAGCTTATTCACTAGATTTATGATTGTGTACAACTAAATATTTATAAAATATTTTTGTAAAATTTATCGAATTTATTTCGTAATTTGTTTGGGTTTTAAGATGTTTGAGAAATGTTTTGATGCTTAATTTGAGGTTAATTTACGAACTTGTCAAAAATTTCTCCACTTTATGTTATAGCAGAACACATTTTATCAGCATTAGCAAAATTTTTCGGTTTCTCCATCGAATAGTACCATTAGTTGATCGATGGATTGCGAATTGATTAATGATTGATTGCACGATCGTTTGACTGATTGAGATACCGAAAGATATCCGTTCTTTAAGGCATTTATTTTTTCGGTTGTGATTAATTTGCTTGTTAGTGTTCGGCAATAGATCGTATTCAATGTGAGCTTAATCGGCCGTTAAGATGACCGATAATACGGGTTTGCCGATCGCGATGTTTGTTTCCCAGTGTAATTCTCAAAATTTCCATCGTGGATAGTTCTTGAGATACTGAAAGATATTCGTCGCTTGCAATATCGAACCTCTTGGTATTGGTTAAATTTTTGTTTCGCCAGTCGATCGTGAGTAACTGCAAGATAGGGCGAGCCAAGAAACTTGTGTAGAGAAAGCAAATTTTGCTTCAAAGCCCATGGAACCAGATAATTCTGTAGTTCCGAGTACTGCTTTTGAAATGGAGGTGAGGGTCATTGTGGTGGTGGGCTAATCCATGGACCATAGAAAATGCATGATCCACACAAGAAAAAAAAAACGATTGTGAACAAGATGGTGTTCACTGCACCAGGCGTGCCAAGTGTATTTTGGGTCATGACAAAAGATTTAATTTTATATATAAATAAACAACTGAAAATAAGCCGTTTGTTGGTATTGTACCCGCTACACCGTTATTGATGCCGTTGCTCGTTACCACTTTTGTTGTCGTGCTGTTGTTGTTGTAGCCACTTTTGCCGTTGCTCCTGATATTGTAGGTGCTGTTGTTGTTGCCGTTGTCCGACTCCCTCGTAGGGCGATATCGCCATTTTGGGGGCAAAGTTAGTCCTTATATATTTGTTGTTGCGCGGGTGTGGCGGTTATGTATGTGTTCGCCAAAAGTAAATTTTTACCCATGTTGATGCGGCGCTTTAATTGTTTTTGGCTCGCTTTTTAAAAAACATTTTTCACTGCACACTACACATTTTCCACCCACTTTAAATTTAATTATTTCATTAATATTTTCCCAGTAGAAACCGGGATCAAAGAATCGAGATTACCAATTGTAGACTTAAATTTTTAATTATTAATAAAGGGTGTTTTTTTAAGAGGTTGCCGATTTTTTTTTTGAATAAAACACATATAAAATTATGAAATGACCAAAATTTTTTTTTATTTGGTAGATAATTTTTTGGCATTTAACATTTAAACACAATTTCTGGCATATGGCTACCACGACTATTTTTCACAAATGTCATTCTGGAGGTCCAATTTTCCAGCACTTTTTCAAGCATTTGAGGGCGTATGTCAGCAATGACACGTTGAATATTGGTTTCCAAAGCGTCAATCGATTGAGGTTTATCCACATAAACCAATGACTTCACGTATCCCCACAAAAAGTAATCGAGTGGCGTCAAATCGCACGAACGCGGAGGCCAATTCACCGGACCATTTCTCGAAATAATGTTGTCGTTGAAAGTTTCTTTCAATAAGTCGATTGTTTCACGTGCTGTATGGCAAGTGGCACCATCTTGTTGAAACCACATTTCATTCATATCCATATCTTCAAGATTTGACAACAAAAACTCATTTAACATGGTTCTGTATCGATTTCCATTCACGGTAACGCGTCGTCCTTCCTCATTTTTAAAGAAATATGGACCGATGATCCCACCAGCCCATAGACCGCACCAAACAGTACATTTATCAGGATGCATTGGTAATTCTAGAACGGCGTGTGGATTATCTTTGCTCCAAATGCGACAATTTTGTTTGTTGACGTATCCATTTAACCAAAAATGCGCCTCACCACTGAAGAGAATTTTACGGTAAAAAAATGGATCTTCGTTCAATTGATTTAACGACCAATCACTGAATTCACGGCGCAAACGATGGTCGTGGCTTTAATTCTTGCACCAATTGAATTTTGTATGGCACCAAACCCAAATCTTTACGTAAAATTTTCCATAAAGTCGATGGACAAAGTCCAATTTGCTGAGCACGACGACGAATCGATAAATTGTCGTTTTCTTCGACACTGGCCTCAACGACAGCAATATTTTCTTCTGTACGAACTCTTCTCATTCTTGTCGGTGGCTTGGCATCCAAAAGAGTGAATGTAGACCGAAATTTGGTAATTACGTTCTTTATGGTGGTCTCTGACGGACGATTATGTGCACCATAAAATTCACGAAGTGCTCTATAAACATTTTTAATTGAACACTGATTTTGAAAATAAATTTCCACGATTTGAAAACGTTGTTCTGGAGTTAACCTATTCATAATGATTTGCCAAACAATACTGAGTAGAAATGCCACTTTGAGCTGTCAAAACAACTGTCATAAAATAAAACGACATCTATCGGAAAAACAAACCTCCTAAAAAAACACCCGTTATTATTAATTAATTATTATTGTAAACACGGAAGGCGCAATGGAATTCCTGGAGCTCTTCTGTGTTAGAATGGAAGGGGTCTCGGATACCTCGTGCTTAAGAAAGATTCTCTCTATATCAGTCCAGCTGTTCCAGGCTATCTGATAAAACCGTACGGCGAATGGACGGTTTCTAGTGAAAAGACTCTTGATCTTTTGAAGGAAACTCACTTCCCGTGTACTGAAGATGCGTCGATTGCGGGGCCTTTGGATGACTGCTGGTCTAGGCATGGCTGCGGCGTCCAACTGTTGTGTACAGAGGATATTCTGAATACACGGAAGATAAAATGGGTTATTAAAAGTTTTAAGTCCTTTAAGTCAAGGGTCTGGATGGGATTTCTCAAATAGAAATTCAGAAGAACTCGGAGGTCTTACTTCCCTGGCTGATTGAGGTTATCTTCAAAGGGCATCTGAAGCTGGGGTACACCCCGAAGAAATAGAGGGGGGGCTAGGGTGATCTTCATCTCGAAAGCGGGTAGAAGCTCGCACAGCAACCCTAAGGGCTTAAGACCACTATCTCTGTCATCTTTTCTGTTAAAAATCATGGAAAGGTTGCTGGATGTCCATATCCGTTCGAGAATTGTACCCAGAAACTGGGCACACTGTGAACATGGTATTACATACCTTGGTTCGGGAAATTGAGAAGTCACTGGATTTTCAAGAATTCTTGTTGGTTGCGCTTTCAACAACGTGAAGGTGGTGGAAATTAGGGAAGGATTATTGCCACTTGAGATTGAATACCCTATAAGCAGGCTAATTAATCACCTGCTAGGTAACAGAAGGGTTATAGCGGAGATGAGGGAAGTCTCCGTCAGAAAACGGGTTGTTCGGGGAACACCCCAAGGAGGTGTTCTCTCTCCACTTCTTTGGAATGTAGTAATCAATGGACTACTATTGGAACTGGAGGGGGAAGGAATAGATGTGGTTGCTTATGCTGATGACGAAGCCATAGCTATCTGGGAGAAGCACCTATGTACAATCAGAGATGTGATACGGAATACGTTATCAATCACTGCGGGTTGGACCAGCAGATGTGGATTTGGGATTAACCCATCTAAAACAGAGCTGGTCCTTTTCACTAGGAGTTATACAATTCCGGTAATGGTTCCACCAAATTTAAATGGCACTATGCTGGCCCTTACTGATAAGGCGAGATTAATAGGATTTCTTCTGGACGAAAAAGTGAACTGTCACACTCTACTCTTGTAAAAATGCAATCGGAAGGAAATGGGGCTTGAAACCGGAGCTGGTGCACTGGCTTTACACAGCAGTTGTAAGGCCCGTACTACTGTATGGTGGTCAGCTCTGGATAAATTATCATACAGGATCATGATGGCGAAGGTCCAGAGGGCAGCCTGTTTGCTCATTAGTGGGGCGTTGAAAACGACCACCACTAGTGCCTTAGAGGTCATGGTGTACCTTCTTCCGTTGGATATTATCGGTAAGCAAATGGCGGTCAATAGGGCCGTTCGGCTATCAGCGATTTCGGGGTGGAAGTGCATGCAAAAAGGGTAACTATAGTCAATTCTGTGAGGAATGACCTGGTGAATTTGGTTTATATAACATCTCTTTTCTGCTTGTGCAAGCGTTTTAAGGTGATTCTCCCCTCTAGGGAGGATTGAAAGAATGGTCTCATTATGGAGACTGGGGTAGTTAAATTATTCAACGACGGCTCCAAGCTCGATTTAAATATAAGTCTATCTTTTCGTCTACCTGATTACTGCAGCGTGTACCAGGCTGAAGTTATAGCGATTGAAGAGGTCATGACTGATATCACTATCTGTGTGGACAGTCGGGCGGCCATTCTTTCACTGGATTCAGTTTCTCTGGCGCCAACGGTGGCGTTGGATTGTCACACATCTTTTAACGAGATGAGTGAACACTTCAATATCCGGTTGGTCTGGATTCCGGGCCACTCTGACGTTGAGGGAAATTGTAGGGCAGACGAATTAGCACGGTACGGTATGACTCTCCAACTGGAACCAGGGAGATAATGTGTAGGAAGGCCTATTTCTGTGCTGAAAGCAGCGAGTCATAGGAAAGCAGTTGCCTTAGCAAATGCTAGGTGGCTAAACAGTTTGACTGGCAGGGTGTTGAAGCAAGTATGGCGTGAGCTGAGCTTGAAGCGATCCAAGATCTTAATCACACTAAGGAAGCGTGACTTAGGTAGAATTAAGAGTACTTACCGGACACTGCCTTTTCTGACTTCTGCAGAACCTGCAAGGACGAGGAGGAAGTGGAGACTCTTGTTCACTTCCTATGCTCATGTCCTGCGCTAGCTGGCAAAAACTATGATCACTTGGGCAAATACACTATGGACAGCCCCTCTGATATCGAAAGCTGTAATGTGCGAGATATTTTATGTTATGTTAATAGCATTATAGTTTTAAAAAGAGTTTAATGATGTCGGATCCTGTGGTATCACAATGGGCCAAAATTGGCGTAAGTGTGAGATAGCAAACACTGAAACCTAACCTAGCATATTATTGTAAATTATTTATTTAATCTAAGTAAACTAACTTAAGTTTTAATTAAATTATATTTCTCTTTTCCGCCATATACAATGGCGAAGTGATGTGCATATTCCATGGTAATGACGAGTGCGAGCTGTGGCCGCGAATGGCTTGCGCGGCGATGAAACGAATGACGAACTGCTTACAAAATGAAATTTAGAAAATTAAAATGTTTCTTCGGTTTGCTTTGCTCGTATTTGTCTGGTCGCTTTGTGTTTTCGTTTTGGAATGCTCGTCGTGTTGTTTTCGTCTTGCGTGTATATGTACATCTGTTGATGCATTTACTCTGTTTACACGTACAGAGTGATGGTTGGTGAGTTTGCGAGATGTTATGTTTGCGATATGTACGATTACAATGTTTGGTTGCAATATTCTAACCGCTGATTTTGGGTAATTTAAAAAAACTGAACATATCATATCTCAGTTATCGTGATGTGCTAAATAAGTTCTATAGGATGAAAGCTCCCAAATGACCCCCCCCCCCCCCCCCCGTTTCTGGGAATTGGTAACGTAATTTTGAACGTACATTAATTTAACAACGTCTCTTTCTATTTGTTCCAGATATTTTGGACATTTGAGGAAACTTTCATTAAATTTACAAATTTTTTTGCATTTGTTACCTGACATTTTCTCCATTTTAAAATTATTTTAGTGAATTTATCATAGCTTTGTTATTTCTATAATTTAGTTTTGTTAAATTTACGGTTTTTTGGAACTTTTCAAATTTATAAAAATTTTGTGAATTGTATGTACCTGTAATTTTATATTGTTATCCGAATTTTTATTTGAGTGCATATTCCCCTCCTCATGGGATGTCATTCTAAATACAATTCCCATTCAGTATTAGAGGAATACCTGTTGCGGTAACATCTTTGCATATTAAGAATAATGACAGCCCTTTGAATCGATCGACCTTTGGGTTGATAACACTTGGTGATGTACAGCTAAACCACTCAACCACCAAGTGTTATATAGAGACGTTTGTAGCGTAATATTCGTAACACTACCTCCACCTTAAACTTGTTCGTGCTGAACAGACACATCCAATGTCGTATCGGTTCAGTCTATCGCGTTTGGCGACTTTCCGAGAACATCCAAGGATTTATTTTACTCGATACACATCGTTGTTGATCCTCTTAACAAATTTGTATAAAACTTTCCATTTACCTTTCCTTCCCGTGCATTCTCGTCTCGCAGTCTCTGACTTATTATTGATCTAACTATTTATTGATCTTGGACTGAGCGTTTGCCTCTGGTGTTTTGGTTGTTTCTTGAACCTCCCCGTGTTTTTATCTATTCATGTTCTCTGCTCATCTAGCCAGTTTTCATGTTGATTATCTCGAGAATCAAGCTGCCTCGCAAAACGATCATTCCTTCGTTGAGTACAATATCGGATGTCTCAACTCGTCTCTTATTATCGCTTTTACAAGCTTATACAACTTTATTGTAACAGTAGCTAACCGTGTTCTGACTGACTCATATTCTAAAGCCAACGGTAATACTTTATTCATGGATTTACCTCTAGTATGTTTTCTCAAATGAAGTTTCAGATGATCGTCCTTAACAACAATAATAAATGCGTTTCTTGTTAGTCCGTTGAACTGCAGATGCATTGCCGTAAGCTTGATGTGCCAATTTAGTTACCTCTAGTTTTAAGTCTCGTATGCTCTCGCTCAGCTTGCTGCTTATTAGTTACTGACTAGTAGGTGTAGACAAAACGTTATAATTTTATTTGTGGGGTATTGGTAGATAGGGAAATGTTGTTTATTTTAAGAGCACTACACGAGCTGCAGGGCACTGCAGTAATAAATCACTTCAGAAAAATAAGTAAAATTTCAATTGAAAAATTTTTTATTTTTATTTTCAATAAATAAATAAATATTTACAACAAATTAAAAAACAATAATAAAATGTATCGTTTTATTATTGCAAAAGTTTTAGGAGGCCCAAACATTTTCTTCACTTAAACAACTAGTCTCATCCATCGGTAATGCCATACTTTGGCGTAACGCCATACTCTGCCGCAATTGCATTGTTTCCCGTTTTATTTTAACTATTTCTTTCTTCAATGCACGCCGGAAGAATCCCATACGATTTAGTAAATAGGTTACGCCGGCCAAAACTAAAATACCAACTATAATTGATAGAACAATCCAGAATAGCGGCGTCTTTCCTTTTTGTAGCAATTCAATGCTGGTTAGAGTGTTCATTGCAGTCAATTTAAATGTCCGCATATCAGGATCATTGACCTTTACAAATTTTGGAATTATTTCGATTACTAGAATGTTATGTTTAGCATCTAAAATTTTATGTAAATGTTGCAAATTCAACGTTATGTTGTAAATAATTTTAATTTTCTCCTTTGGAACGAAGTCTGTAATTTTCATAGCAGACGTGATACAATCGTGCGTCGCCAAATTTATCGAACAGTTAAAGTAACGCGAACGATGATGGGGAATATGCACGATGTTACTTCGTAATGCTTCAGTAATTATTTCGCTTATCGTTTCGCGTTTTGTACGCAAATTATCAATTGGATTCGAATTCTCTTGGGACGTTTCGATATTTCCATTGACTTCGTCCATTTCGAAATCGATCTCATATCGATCTGAAGTTTGTAGTACTGTGTCGATCACATTAAATTCCTGATTGTACGTTTTTGGAATGAACGCAGTAAATATTACTTCTTTCATAACACTATCACCGTAATTTATGATTTCGAATTCGTGCGATATATTTACCGACTCTTCGATTACACGTTCGAATGAGATTTGCATTGGTTGTGATTTTCCGATAATTTCGATAATATTATATTCAACTAGTTGAATAGTATTTGAAATGATATTGTTTCCCTCTGTTGTCTCATAACTGGCGCTTGTAGCCTCTGCTGTGACAACTAATTCTTGGCCCATCAAATCGATCGGATTAATACGTGCAACAAATTTTGTTTGGCGGTTTTTTAAAAGGGGCATAGAGTTATCCAAATCACAGTTTAATGCAGCTTCGAATAGAATACAATTTGACGGTATATTCGCGAATTGTGTCAGTTGTGACAATTTTATTGAAATTTGGGGAAAGTATGCGGTTTCTCCATAATTCGAAATGGTGTACTCGATGTAAATTATCTCTCGATTTCCTAAGATGTGTTTTTGTCTAAAATTACAAAGAGTAACAATAAGTAACGCAAGAAAATTTTTATGCACATAATGTGCATAATATGCATTTTAAGCAACATAATTTCTATATAACTACTTACTCTATACCAGTTATATTGCTAGCGATTTTTAAGTCGGCCATGCAAAATGTTCCATTACACCCGGTACTTATAGCAATTTTACTTTGCACAAATTTGGGATCGTTGGGACTTACAGCAACACATTCTTCACAAAAATGCGACTGCAATCGAAAATCTTTCTTTAATTGATAGCTTGCCTCGAGCACCATTGGTCTATAATCGTGAATAGTATGGCTAATGTGGATTTCGTAATCTCTGCACTGTTTCTTCTGAGAAATGGTCATTCCAATAATTTCACTTTTATTGGTTGTGTGGATAAATGAGGCACGTTTCAACTGTGGATCTAAATGTATCGTTACAATTATAGGGACTGATTTATTAAATGATTTTATCTGAGTTGAGTAACTAGTACAAATCGTAAATTTTGTTTTTGTATCTGAAATAGCTACTTTATTTGAAACTGGCGTAATGGTTGCAATAATTCTAACTACTGGATATGATCTAAAAATGTAAACGTCTTCGGAATCTGGAGCCCCAATCGCAAAATCGTTATGTTGGTTTGCATCAATATCAACTCCTTTAGACAGGCCTAAACCAAACGTTAAAACTTTTGAATTTGGACTTGATATTATTTGACTGGGTTTTGTCGCCAGACCATTTCGTCCACCCAGAAATATATAAACCTTTCCATTATCTTCGTATGGTGCACCTACCGCTAGATCATTATATCCATCCTTGTTTATATCACCTATTTTGCCAAGGGCCATGCCAAATCGTCCGTTTCCATCGTAATTCGAGAAAAGCGGTTCTTGAGTAATAAATTGTTTATTTTTAGACGTGTAAACGTAAACTTTCCCATTTTCATATATTTTTGTTTTCGCATGCAACGGTGCCCCGACAACCAAATCATCCGTGTCATCCCCATTAAAATTTTCCGCCAACAAAGCGTATCCATAGTATTCTCCCAATTGTTCACCATATAATTTAAATCCCACACGTATTCCTCGTTTAAAATTACTTGTAATGTTTGGCTTCAATTGAAATTCGAATATATTGACGAAACCTGCACGAGGCGCAGACGCGGCATACGAAGTTGTTTTGTTTGAGAAAAGATGTCCAATTGCCACCGCATACCCAAAATGTGAGTACGCTTCTATATTGTTTGGAAAATGTATATCCATGTTACCAAATTTATTGATAACATTTTTCTTGTTGGTTACAAAGGATTTATATTTAACGATGCTGCCACTTCCCTGGTAGACTCCAGGCCCTCCGATTACTAAGTCTTTGAAATTTTTTGACATGTCAATGCTGTGGCCCATTTGTCCATATTGCAAATATGAGAACATTTCCATTTTATCATTTTCATTTTTCACCACTACGATCTGGTAATCTGAAATAAGGATTATGGATTATACAATTGTTTGTGGCATTGAGGAGATAAATACAATTTACTTGTTTCTCTAAATGGCGAAAGTTCTTTAATTAGTTCATTGAATGGTTGAGATATTCGATCATTTATCGTGTTTTCCCTCAAGTAACAAACGCCATGATAATTATGTTCGATTTCATTGATTGATACTGCATTTGGTGCACACACCTGGAAAATATAAATGTCAATTAGAAAGATGTCGCTCTCCTTGTTATTTATTATTTAGACAATAATGTCAATTTTTTATTATTTCTCGAAATTGTTATCCAATCTAGTACAGTGAGTATGCGTAAGAGTTATTTGCAGTGAGTATGCGTAAAACTCATTCATATTCTTTAAAAATAAAGAATTTTAAAATTAAATTGAAAATTCAACAATTTCCGGCTACAATTTTAAGTAAAGTAATATTGTTCCGTCTGTTTAGCACCCCACCCCAGGATTGGTCAGTAGTTTTCATGGTTTGGTCACGTACCATTAAATGGTAAATAAATATAGAAAAGTTGAAATCATACAATTATCAACAAGTTTCGTTAGGTAGTCGTTAGGTCAGGATTGGTCAACACTTTTTGGCGTATAGTCACCAATGGGTTATTTTTGATTGCGAAAAAACAAAATCAAATGTGGATTATTTCAATAAAATCAGGTTCGTCGCTTATTTGGGAATTTCATTTTACAAAATAAACAACAAATCCAATTGAAATAAACCATTTAGATAAAAATGTATCTTTATCAAAGAATTGTATCTAAAGTAGAAGACATAAAGTTAAAATCAATTAATTTTTTGGTTGTTCATAATTTGACAACAATTAAATTCAAAATGTTATTAAGAATAACATGCGGAATCATATTTTTCTTTGGATAATCCTAAAATATTATCACAAATCCCACGATCGGAATCGGTTGATCAACAGCCATTGAAAAATTGGTCACTAGCTGTCTTTGTTTGGTCATGCATGCGTAACGATTTATTGCGAAAATTCATTAAAAACTCGACTTTAGGCACGATTCAAAGTATTCAGATTTAGAAAGATGACCGACCAATATAATTTTTTTATAAATTTAAAGATCGGTATCATTTGGTCAACGGTCATTGAGGATTGATCACTAGTTCTTTTCGTTTGGTCATCATTACGTAACGATTGAAAGATCATTTATCCGCACGCTTCGAAGTATTCGAGTCTGGAAAATTTAAAGATCGGTAATTTTTGGTGAACTATTATTGAGGGTTGGCCACTTGTTGTTTTCCTTCGGTCAACCCTACGTAACGATTTATTGTACAAAATCATTAAAAACTCATCTTTCCATCACGTTCGGATCTATCATCAAAGATTGGTCACTAGTGGTTTTCGGTTGGTCAACTTTATACGTAACGATTTATTGCGAAAATTAAATTTCTGACCACACGAAAACCACATGTGACCAATTCTCAATGACAGTTGACTAAACGATTCCAATCGTTAGATTTATAAAATTAGTATATTGTTAATCTTTCCAGATCTGAACAATCTGAATCTGATGGAAAGTTGAGTTCTAGCGAATTTTCGTAATAAATTGTTACGTTTGGATGACCAAGCGAACAACTAGTGACCAATCCTCAGTGACAGTTAACCAACCGATTCCGATCGTTGGATTTGTGACGATATTAGAATTATTTAGTGCAAAAAATGACCTTTTCCAAATTATGAACAACCAAAAATTTTAATTAATTTTAAATTTATGCCTTCCAATTTAAAAACAATTCTTTGAAGATAGATACATTTTTATCCAAATGGTATGGGTATTGGATTTGTTGTTAATTTTGTGAAATGAAATTCTCTGAAATGACCCATTCGTGACCAAACTAAAAAATGTGTTGAAGAATCCTGACCTAACGAAATTAGATGAAACAAGTATGATTTTCTTGCAATGAGGTGCTACCCGACAATTTTTCATTATATAAATAATGTTAATGGTAAGTGACCAACCGATGAAAATCAGTGACCAAACGATGACCAAACCATTCTTATCATATCATTTGGATATGGGTTGCTTAAAGAGCGGTGCTGTAAATCGCACTCTATTCTAATTTAATGCTTTGTTACTGGTTTACTACAGCACTTTGGTTAATTTTCCAAATAAATAAACTTCTCACAAAATAATTAATAAAACTATTGGCTGTTTAGGTTCATAGTGGCATTATCTATAAATTAATTTGACTTGCACTGACTTCAATAAGATGAGGTGTGGGGGCGGGGGAGTGGCAAACATAATTTTATATTTGTTGGCATAACTTTTCGGATTATTAAAAACACTTTCATCCTTAAAACTGAAAGTACTAGGAGATTTACACTAAAAACAAAGATATTTTTAGAATATTGCTACAAATTCTACTCTACCTCGTATATTCTCTTGGTTGCCGAGTGGTTAATCTGTATGAAATTAAGAAAAATGTTCTGAGTCGCGGGCTTTCAACCGAAGGATACAGGAAAGAGCCATTGTCGAGGCTGTAAAACGTTAGATGTGAGGAGGAAACCCGAGTAATACGGATGGGAGGGCGATTACGATCACCGTCACTGGCTTCAAAATCATCTGGAACGATGATTGTTGGATCATCAAAATATTAAAACTTTCAACCTAACGAATAGCAGTTAATAAATGGGGGCATCGGTTCCTTGCGTGAACAAAAGGAACAATTTTTGGTGCAATTGATTCTACAGTAAGCAAACGAAACCAGTGCTCCTATGTATAGAGGATATGATGAAGACACTCTTGCTTCAGCTGAAGAGAATAGACGTTAAACTAGATAAACTAGATGTCAAACTGGAGCAACAAGATGAGCCGTTTGCCAAGCTGGATAAACAACAAACCGTGCAGAGCGAGAAATTGGATCAACTTTTACGGATCCGAGAGCACGAAGTAAAAAAACTGAAAGATGTAATTAAGTGTATTGTGACGAAAGTTAACAAGTTAAAAATCGTCGGGACGTCCAAGTTGAAAAGCTTCAGTTAAAAATCCAGCAGGAAGTTGAAGGTTAAATTAAAGAAGTTGATGTCAGTTTTGGGAGGTATGTCTCAGAAACTAATGAAGGTAGTCCACAGATTTCACTAACAGTTGTTACCGACAGCTCGAGTGAAGTTTTGCAACCTCAGATGATGAAACTCAGTTCGAGCATTTCAAGGCTCAGATGACGATTACAGAAACAGAAAGTCTATTCAATGTATCAATACCTGTGCAAATATTTAATTCGGACAACGTTGCATTACTAGGATCGTAGTGCTAGAAAATTGGCAAGAAGAGCAGAGAGCGGGAATACAGAAAACCACGAAGTGTTCAACTGCGAGAAGAGAGGGCACGGCAGGAAAGATCCATCGGGGAGGTTCAGCTCAAGGTTCCAGTGTGTTTGATGAGGATGAGTCTTGCAGTGAAGTTGAATGCTAAATAAAACGACCCAGAAAGCCGCGATGAAGGGACGTGCTCATGTGGCACGCGTTGGAGCTGAAATGGTGTAATGTTAGAATGTGAAGCGGTAGAGGACAAATCAGGAACAGGATGGATCACTAGTTTAGAGCGTCCCGAAAGGATAGTCAAAACGATATAAAAGTATAATAGTACGTGGCCGTGAATGCAGCTTAGCTGACCTACGACGGAAAATGCGCAAATATCGAATCGTAGGAGATAGCAATGTCGCGAGTGCCAGAGGTAAACCAGAGACGCAGAGCGACAAGCAGATGTAACGATTTTAAATGAGATGATTTAGTCTGAGTGTACAATTCTAGGAAACGAAATGACAGAGTTTAAGAGGCACAAAGGAATTGGAAAGGTCCAGACAAAAATTGTTAAGTTGATCAGCGGCGATTTGTATCGAGTACAAGAAAGCCTTGGAGGTTCACGAAAAGTCGTCAAAAGTGAAAGGCTGAAGCAATACGGCATAGGATTGGTCTGTTTGGGACGAACAGAATTAAGGTGAGAGTATAGTATTACGAACTCTACTCTACACATACATAACATTTGATGGTCGAGTAGGTTGTACACCGCACCAAGTGTGATCAACCCAAAGGTCGCGAGTTCGAATCCAGTCGTAGTAGGTGTGCTTCTAACACACTGGCTGGGAATTGTATTTTAGAATGGCAATCCAGATGAAGGGGAATATGGAATTAACAAAAGAAGCTGTAAACGGTGGGTGGGGATAGTCAAAATGAAAAATATTGGAATTAATGACGGCGTAATAGTCTAGACAGGGGAATTGATCCCGAATATAACAAGTAAGTGATTTACAATTGCAATACACATATATAGCCAGGTAGAATAAATGGAATAATCTCGACCAGCGATGAACAAATATATAAGCGCGAGCAAATGGAACGCAAGATGCAGTTGTAATTAAACAGTAAACAGTTTGCACTGTAAAAAAGTAAAAAGTGAACAGTGCGAAAAGTAAAAATTAAATAATGAATACTGGTAAATGGTGATTTGTTAGAGAAATTATAGAACGCCCGAAATTGGTAGCAATATTTTCCTTGATTTATTTATATAAACAAATTTATTAATTTCGTATTTTAGTTGAAAATTGTCATTAGCTTTCAAGTTTTATGTCACCACATTGTCTAATCACGTGGCTTTTTTATTATGAGCCAATGAAGGACATTTTTCAAATCATTTACAATACATATACACGTATGTAGTTTATAACAAAGAAATAATTTGTCTCCAGTACCATAACGGTGAATTTGTGAACTAAAGGGCTGGTAACAAAATTGTTGGTTGGTCCATTGCCTTTCAAACGATATGCCGCCTGGTTATTTTGAAATGAGAAAAATTTAACTGGTGCCAGCGCTACAACGATTGTTTTGAGCACTAATGTGGTTTCACTAATTTGTGGTATTCTTCAAGTCATTTTCAATAATATATGACACTCCGAGGCTCAATAAGTCCCGAGGCTAACTACTAAAAAAATATTTTTTCTCAAAATTCGGCTTTATTCGTCAACATAATTCCCTTCACTCTTGAACATACATTAGTGCTAAATTTTCTCTAACATTTCGATACATTTTCTGTAGAATGATTTATTTTTGGCCTCAACATAGCCAAATGGGAGGATAATGAGTATCTATTCGTCGACACCATATTTGATTCAAATTTGAGCCAAATCTGTGAATTAATTAATGGACGAGACCGAACCTTGGACCTTATTTTTACTAATGAACCAGTTTTATTAAAACAGAAGAATCACCAACACCTTTCGTAATTAATGATATTCGCCACAAAGCAATAGAAATAATATTGGAAACCAATGTGAATAACAGGTTCCAAAATTATCAAAACCGGAAACAACTTCAGAAAGGTCAATTCGACTAACTTACAACAATATTTTGATCAAATAAATTGGAGTGCCGAGTTTAACAGCAATGACATATATGTAAATGTGGGAAAATTTTACACACATCTATTTAAAGGAATTGATTTATTCATTCCCATGTCTATGAGCAAACCGAACAAATATCCTCCATGGTATGGCGATCAACTTATCAGTCTTAAAAACAAAAAAGACAAGGCTTATAAAGAAACCCTCAAATTATGTTCCCAGGATAGTAAACATAAATTTACTGGATACAACCGACATTTTGAATCTTATTTTGAACTGGGATACAGAAGCTATATTCGCAATCTAAAGGATAAAATAACAGGCAATCCCAGACACCTTTGGATTTTTTTTAAAACCAAACGCGAAACTGATGGTTACCCAGCCTGGATGGAATTTAATGATCAAAAGTCTTGTGATCCACAGATCATAACCAACATGGTTGTTGAGTTTTTCCAATCTGTTTATAAAGCAGAGGACATTGATAATTATAAAGATCCAACCACTAGTGAATATTGTACATTCATATTTACTCCACACATCGAGCCCGAAGACATCCAGCGAGCTTTGGTAGGATTCGGAGAAGGATGTGGTGCTGATGGTATTCCGGATTCATTTTTAAAAAATCCTAAAAATTTGTCAATTCCTCTAAGCATTTTGTTCAGTCATTAAAATTGAGAACTTTTCCACAAAAGGGGAAAATAGCTAAAGTGATGCCTATTTTAAAACTGGATTTAGAATTGATGTTACTTGCTACAGAGGTATTACATCTATATCTGCTATACCTAAATTATTTGAACTAGTAATATGCAACTCATCCAAAGCAGTGCTTCCGCGATATTTATCACAATATCAACATGGTTTTATGCCTAAAAGATCAGTATCAACAAATCTCATAGAATTTCCTAGCTATTCTATTAAAGAAATTGAGAAGAGCAAACAAGTTGACCGACTTTTCAAGTTCAGCACATTTTCAAGTTCGGATTTTCTAGTCAGTTTGTAGCCTGGTCCAAATCTTATTTGAGTAATCGAATCCAATATATTGATATTATAGGTAAATCTCTGTCATTTCACCGGAAAGCCAACCCTGTTACTCAAGGCTATAAGATAAATATTGTACTCCTTCAGATAGTACTTGAAACTAAAGAGCATACAATTCTATTTATTATGGTTTAACAGTTCCAAACAACTCTTTGAATTCGAGCAAGCAGAGCGTTCAGCAACATCGGTGTTTGTACGGCCACATTTAAACTCAGTAAACAGCCATTCAACAGTTGTTTTCAAGAAAAATTTTGCTATTTCCACAACCTTAAACGATATGTCATATGATTAAAGTAAAATGAGCAGATGAAACTGCTTCCTGTGCCACAACAATGGTTTGTGGCATTCTTTACAACCATTTTAATGATAGGCGACACTTCTATAACGTGCCAAAACGCTAGATTTGTGTTTGAATTACTGACAACAAAAATTTTGCTTCAACGAAGCAAAACGATATGTCACATGAGTACTAAGGTATCTTTACAACGATCTAAGACCCTTATATATTCTGTAACAAAGGAATAATTTGCTACTTTCGCCATCGGTTGATTTGAGAACTAATAAAATTGTTAGATTTTTGAAAAACTTACAAACGATATGTCATATGATTACAAAAGAAATAGAAAAAAAGTAGTTGTTTCCAGCGCCATAACGACAGTTTTTAGTACTGAAGAGCTCCAGCTAAATTTGTGGCATTCTTCAAGACCTTACCAAAGTTAGGAATTACGGATATGTTTTACAATATTGAATAATTAATTATCAACGCCAAAACGATGGTTTCAGGAACTTTACTGATGATAACAAAACTTGTGCTATCCATGACCTTTCAAACGATATATCATACGATTGTATTGGAATCAGCTAGAACACAAGACCTTTTGATATGCAACACTTAAAAATTATATAACAAAAAGTAATTAACTTTCAGCGCTATAACTGTCAATTTGTAAACTAGAGCTCCGATTCTTGGAGAAAAAATAGCAGTCAATAACAAACTCAGAGGCGAATACGGGAAATTTATTGACGAGTTTATCCAGTGCCCCTACAATACTACAGGCCTCACTGCTTTGAAAGTTTTGCTATATGATGTCGTTTTATCTAGTTAATTAAGGGACATATTTTTGTTGGATCTCTATCATCTTTCGAACCATACTATTTTTGTTTTTAATATTTTTTCTGTCATTTCGTTTATTGATTTTTTTTTATGAACATGACTGCCGTCTACAGTTCAAAAACTAATCTGTATACATAATAATTTAGATAACATAGCAAGCAGTACTGCCTGGTATTCCATAGGTGCACTGGTTTATATCTCTAAACAAACGATTTTACATGTCATATAATCCCGTACTAAAAGAGCCGAGCATCACAACAAAAGTAACTACTCAGCCCGCGATAACCGTATATTACAATACGATGATCACAATTTGTAGAACATCCATGTATCCAGTAACTTTAGAAGTCCGGGACGAAACTGGGACAAAGCTACAACGAAAGTTATACAACTGCAAACAAAGTGAATACTGACATCGTTTTCTTCAACACAGCCGTCATACAAGAAATCTTAAATAGGCAACAAGACCCATTCATTGTAAATAGAGTTTAAAACGGCCGGGACCGGTCAGAATAGAGATTACAGCTCTTAGCTGGTCTTTTTTCAAAGATAAAGCGTTGTTTGTTATCCTCAGGTTTTTCACAAATTAAGTATTTTACCCTTCGGCAAGTAGAGAGAAGCCGATTACGCTTTGCTTGGTAATGAGTGTAGTATTTAATACTTTCTAAACATTATTAAAGGTCAAAGGTGCTGCTGGTTCGGTCCCAATTAATGAATATGAAATGAATGAAATAATGAACAATGAATAAGCTTTAGCTAAAACATCAACTATCACAAATTTAAATTTTAATTATTCTACATGCTCTGCAATTAAACCGAGAGTGGTCCACGCGTCACTGCACCGCAGTCGAAAAGCAGCGAAGCAAGCCTAAGATGACCGACTGCAGTGGGAACAGACTGGTAATAGTGCGGCAAGTCAAACCTTGTGGACTGTAAAGCTTCGTAATAACAGAGTTTGCTTTAACCATTGACCAACAAACAACAGAAGCATAAGATAGCATAGGTAGAACCAGAGATTTGTAAATAATCATCAGCATATTCGGAGTCAAGTCGCAGGATTCCTAAAATCGTCCTTACCGTTGCTAAAAAAATTGTATTAGGTTTAAGAAGTTCACTTTCAAGGTAAAATTCCCAGCAAAGTTGACTGTCTAAAGAACAGCAAAATGTTTTACGACGTTGAATCTGGCGAACGTTTCCCCCAAAAAACATGGCGCAGAGAGTTTGCTGACACTTCTATGACTAGTAAAAATTAGCAGGCTAAGTTTAGATGCTTTAATGTACAAGTTCTTTGCAAGGCAACACATTCCTATAACTTAAAGAGCGCGTTGCAATAAGTGAGATAGTATATTAAGGTGTTTATCCGCAACCAAAACGACTAAGTCGTCAAAATAGCTGTGAATAGTAAAGCCGGAATGTGACAAAACACTTCCCAGCCGTTGGTAATTTTAACAGAAACTGAAAGAGAATTCAACTAGAACACTGCAATGTCTCGTATTGGCGATAGACAGCATCAAGACTATTACGGACGACAACGGATGGCACAACACGATTTTGGGTTTAATTGCCGGACATTAATCGAATTGACGAAAAGAACAGTTATACATTACAACACATTGATGACTCGTTAGACACACTGTCAGGGGCCAAGATTTTCAGTGCATTGGATCTCGAAAGCTGGCAAGTAGTAATCAATCCTGATGATAGGAAGAGGAGGCCTGCGCCTAATAAATAAAAGGAATGCGCCTGATAAATTTTCGAGATTAATGGAGACCTTACTCTAAGAGGTCCCTATTGGAAAACAAGTATGGTTGATCTGGCTGATATTTTTTTAAGCAAATACTGCAAGCTGTCCATATAAGTTAACTATTTGAGTCATATTGTTTCAAACCATTGCTTGAGTAGTGCGATCGAATTAAGACATTTTATAGGATTAACATATGTTGCACAAAGTTTCCATCACTTCACCACTTCAATTTTAAGAATTGAAGAAGAAATTATGTAGCGTTTCTATTTGTCTACAGAGTCAGCGAGTTTGGGACCGCAAGCTCAGGCAAAGGGAAGAATGCAGTAATGCAATGTTGAGGTACCGATTGAACAAATAGCAATAGATATAGACAAAGAATGGTAATAGATACATATTGTATTGATTATAGTATGTATTGATTATTTCGGCAAGTGGGTGAAAGCCTATTCAATTTTGAACAAAGGAGCTACGATAGTAGTCGACATATTTATGAAGTACCGCAGGAACTTCACTCGAATCATGGTAGAAAATTCTAGTCAGCCTTTTTCCAACTGTACAAAACTCTTAGCATAAAGAAGTACCACATCACATTGCATCCATTGCATTCAATTCCCATGTTTACTTCTGTTTGTGCAGTATATGATATGACCGCTTACCGTTTGATAGTAAGTTTGACTTACCAGTAGATGTACCACTCATGCTGCACGAGTACATAGTTAATCTAAGATGGTTTGGCTATACAACCTTAAGAAAACAAAAATATAATCACTGAGATTACTACAAAGTTGGGAAGAATCTTATAAAATCATCAAACGAATTAACGATTGTATATATCGGATTCAAGTAGGTCCCAGAAGTAAGATGAAAGGTTGGCTCTGTTCGAGACGAACAGATTTAAGGTGAGGCATTGTTACGAGTTATACTCTATATATAGTTATAAAACTCGATGGTCGAGTCGTTAAGGTATACACCACCAGGAGTTAGCATTCCAAAAGTCGCTGGTTGGAGCCTAACCCGAGGCACATTACCAGACCAAATGTTCCTCTAATACTGATTGAAAATTGGATTTTTGAATGGTATTCCAGATGAGGTGAAATGTGGAATTAACAATAGCGATAGATATTATGAAAAATACTGGAATTAGTCACGATGATTAAATTTCAAACACAATCATTTCAGAATATTTCTTAAATTTTGCCGGAAATTACGAGTTTTGATAAAACAAACTTTATTTCACCAAAATTCGGCATCTCCACAGTCAAGGCGGATTGACTATTCGGAAAAAAACTTCATACTTAATCTTTCTTCATTAATTGGGAGATCCTTGCGAAATTCGGTGGAAATCTGTGTACCGGAAGTGGCAGCTCTGGGGACCCTTTTCATTTTTCGCAATGATGTTGAAAAGTTTAGCATACACAAAAGACGACAAAGAATTAAAAGATTCAAATAAATTTAAAGATTAAATTTTCAACAAGAGTTGACCTTGATTAGTTTCGCGTTCCGATTTGTGACGTTTGATTCTTAAGGCAAGTACTGTTATTAGCGCATGGGTATTGATGTCTAAATTTACAACAGACGATTCGATACGATCAGATAACAGTTGATGAACAAACACAATGTCAGAATTCGGCACTAACCAAGTGTTTATATATTGACTAGCTCATCCACTCAGAGTAGCTCAGGTAAAACAAAACGAAGAAATCTTTGGTGCACCGCCTCTATTCGTTTTATGTTTATTTCATGATAAAGGGAACACACTTGAGTGGTATATTCCGAAAGGAAACGTATACGCTTACGAGAGTATACAGTGGTTTGGCATTTGTTTGCGTTAAACTCCAGGCTGTTTTTCAGATACGATATAGCAAAGCTGTTTAAGTCGGCTTGTAATATATTCGAATCAGTGGGTGTTCATATGGACCTATAAATCTTCATATCGTATATCGTATCTTCATATCGTATAGCATGAGGAGAATGGGCTCCAAATAGCTATCGTGGGGCACTCCGGATGTGAGTATGGAAGCACATGATATTGATGGTCTGCGAAGATCACCTGATACTTTCTCTCTCAGGTATGAGTCCACCCACAGCAGAAATTGAAATAATTTTGTGAGAAGTCGAATACCTTACTAAAACCTGTGGTAACTGCATTTACTTCATTTCTTGCTTCCATAACAGTCAATATAGTGATGTAAACTCGGTGAGGTTTGTGATCATGGAGCTGCCGTGAGGCCTATATAATGCCCGATTTGCAGCCTTTCTTATGGATAGGAATAATAAAAAATCGTTCAAGATGGACGGAAAAATTTCTACTGAGTGATCTTTGAAAATTGCCGTAAGTGACTTAGCCAGACTATCACTGTATTTTTTTAAGATTATGGACTGCAATCCATCAGCTTGAAAAATCAGCTTTTAAGTTTGTAATTTTTCCAACCACAGTACCGTAATCATTCTGAACGGAAACCAAAGAAGATTGAACTTGAAATAGTCAAAGTTGAGATCCGAACCGTTGTTCGAAAAAGCCAAAATAAATATTTTAGTGAACTGATTGATAATAGCTCTTGGATCACTTGAAGAATTATTATTGTACTTTAAGGTTAAGGAATATCAATCAGATTTCCGCTTAGAATTAATGAACTGCCAGAAACGGATTGCATTTGATTCATGTAATTATTATACAGTTCTTGAGATAAATCCTTAAAATTGTTATAGATTTACATATATTTAGAGTAATTTCACTCCATCTGCAAACTTACTACTTTTTTATAAAGTTTTGGCAATGTTTATTTCTAAGATTTCCTAGTTCTTTATTGTACCATGGAGGACTGGGACAGATGTTTATTTCGCGAGGGTAGGCTACTGATTATAAGTAAACACCGGTAGCTCCCTACCTCTAATCTCAGGTATTTATGTAATATGATCCTGTAACATTTCTTAATACCTTATTTAGTCAAGGAAAATAGGAGCATCTTCAAAGAATTTTGAGAATCTTTCTGAAATTCTGATTGAATCTAATCGAAATCGAGTTCTTCAAGATGTATTTTAACGAAACCGAATAAAATGTAGTTTCGTGGCTTAATTCACGGCAAAGAGAGAAATTCTTTGCACAATGTCGTCTGTTATGTACATTTTCGAAACGAATACTTTATTCGCCTTCATTACCCATGTGTAACATCCATTTTTTAAGCAAACCGGCGGCACACAGATACGCGAGTACACGAATGGGTTGTGTATACAATCGAAAATTTTTACTGTGTGATGGCTATTGTTAATCCTTCCCTGAAATTGTGTTTTAATATTTTATTGCGTGGCAATGATTATGAGCATTGAAGTACCGCGGCAGAAAGTAATTTATGACTTTTAGTAGATTTATGACTTTTTCAAAATATTTCTAAAATTGCGCTAAAGTTTATGCAAGAATATCTTTTTTTTATACTTACCAAACGGCACAGTAGTTAATGCTTTGGTGTTTGGATCGGGAGATACCGAAGATTGCAAAGATTGGATAATAAAAAAAATACACATGTAGAATATTAATTATCTACGCGGTGAAAAACAATACGGCACAACGCTGCAGGTAGGTGGTAAACCCTCTTAAATTTGTCTTTTCTCAGATCACGGCTTACTTTGTGATTCTTAGTTTCGTCGGTTCAGCGATAAAGATTCTTATGGCATGTTATAAAAGCAATCTAGGTTTCCCTTTTTTAACTATGAATAAATCGGCTTTAAACTTGATTTGGGCGGAGAATCAGCGATCTGATTACTCTTAATATCCCAATTCCAGGGTTTTTTCGACGAGATTTCGTTTATGTAATGTCGGGGCGAAATGTTATACCCTTAAAACACGTACCCCTATTAAACAGTAAATCGTCAACTTTGGAGTTTGGATGAATTTTTGTACTATATATAGCTTTCCATACATTATAAGCTAGAGCAGATGTTTAGGTAAATGCAGGTGTTTAACAACTTTATATAACATATTAAGTGCTATTTGTATTGTACTCGTTTATGTAGCCCAATATAAAATAACTGTACTAGCGCTGTACTAAATATAGATACACACAATTTATCTCCTTAAAATTCGCTTGAATTATAATTGATTTGTAAAAATAGTCAGATTATATAGAGAGTTATGCAACATTTTGGTTTCGCAACGAGAATCACTATGTATATAAAATCACAATTTGCCTGGTAAATTGTTATGATTTTGAATTGTTATCAGAATAATGCAAAACATAAGTAAAATTTAAATTTTTATCGTTGTCGATACAAATGATTCATGTAAGACTTGCGTCCAAATTTTAATACAAATTACGTAATTGTATAAAAAATACCATGCCAATAAAATAGGGGTTGACGGCACAAACATAAAAAGGGACATGCATGACTCACAAAAAATATTACTTAATAATATCAAAAAGGTTTTATATTTACTACAAGTATATCATCCTCATTTGAGCCACCATCCATTGCAGCACCTAACCATTGATGTGATTTTTCCAATTTCGTGTACTCCTTAAAGGGTGTCATTCCATCCGAGTCATCAACTACAAGCGGGTTACATTTCGCCGTATCTATTTTACACTTGTATATGGCACCTGTTTCATTGAAATTCTGTTGCGAATGTAACGTCGATTGGGCACGAGGCGCCGCAATTATAACGCTCCCTTTACGTAAATTGATTTGATATCCAAAATAAGAGCTCTGAACTTTTTCTCGCACAAAATCCAATGCCGGCTCACTAAACACATGATTTGGAATTGGTGATAAATTAAACGCGTAACCACTTTTAATTAATAATAAATTAATTATTACTAAAACACTGCCGTAACTGAAATGTTTCATTTCACAAAACTGATCACTAATAATCCGGACACTGTACTCGTATAAGATTCAGTCGCGCGCGACAACCTAATCTCAACTAAAGTCTAAAATGAAATAAAATTTCTTTTTGTGATTACAAAAAATTATTGTATTTTTTAATACTGCGTCCGATCACAATTAAATTTTAAATTAAACTGATAAAATAGTTGGTAGTTAGTTTTGGAATAAACTTTTGCTTTATGTAAAAATGTGTATAAAAAAATATTGGATATCTAAAAATAACTACAGAGCAGCATACAATAAATTGTTGGTGGATTCTCTGGCTAAATACCATACAGTGTTTAATATTTATGTGCTGTGAGCTCATTAAATCGTGCTTTACGATTCCTTTTGTGCTATATATACATAACCATATGGTGCGGATTAGTGATTCGATTAATATGCCCGCCAATTTTGATATGTTTACCACCCCTGTGTATATGCAAAAAGGATATCCATTTCATTAGCTTTCTTGTAAACAAGTAGTTATGGACGGTGTATTGTCTGCTAAGCGAGGTATCGATATGAATTTTGATTACCCATTTTGTAATTTAATTTGTTAATTTTATTCCAAAATTAATAATAAAAATAAATTTTACGTCTATATTTAGAGTTTCTTAAAGATTTATGATTCATTGTTCTTGTTTGATTAATGAAATTATTTGTTTACCGATACTTTTCACTTAATAGCAGTAACACCGTGTGTATGAATTATGGCTGCGGTAAATCCAAGTACAATACATAATAAATTTTCATTTTGATCATAAATACGTTTGTCGGTTTGATCTTAAACATCTGCTGCTAAATGTACAAGACATGTATATAAAGTGTATTGGGTTACAAGCACTTATAATTTCGCGCATCCTCTAGAAATTCTGTTCGCCTTTTTTTCTTTTTGTACTGAAACGATGAAAAAGGGTTTATAAATCATGTTTCAGTGATTAACCTTGACTTGTGCGATGTTTTTTTGTCTTAGAGTATTTTGGTGGCATTAGTCAGTTTCAATCAATCTAAAACAACGAAACCAAATATCTTTGTGAGCAATTGGGATTTATTAAATTTGTTGTATATTTGGTTACAGTTTTAGCAATTTAAAATTGTACTTGAGTGTCGCAAGTCTATCAATAAACTATCGTTGAAATCTTTCAAATTATTTACTGGTTTTATAGCTGTTTCAAGATGTTATTTGCATTCGCAGACGTCAAAAAGCAAGAAATTAAAGACATATTCCTAGCTCAACAACGTTTTACTCAAGAACTTAAAATGAAAGTTATAAAATAATATTACTAATACTAGCTGAAACTTTGAAAACAGTTGTATTGTAAGGTTTATCGAAATTACGTCGAATGTCACCAACAGATGCTACAATTTTATTACCAAGTAATGGTCGATTTGTTAGAATTAACTTTAATCCTGTTATTTAAAAAAAAATACAATAAGGCTCTTTCAATTGAGTACACCGGCCGAGTCCAAAACCACGACATACCCTTTCACAAACACAAGGGTCAAACCTGTCATAATAATAAGTAAATTACACTAGAGACTGCTTAACCAGTGAAATTGCCAGAGGCAGGTTGAACTTGCCCATCCACGGTAGCCCACATAGCTGCACAAAGCACAGAAATCTATCGAACTGCTTCAATCCCCTTTACGTGAACCTCGTGATAAGGCGACCACACCTGACTATAGCATACTCAAGCAGGGCTCCAACGAAATTTGAATAAAGAATCTTCGTAACAAAAGGATCATCGAATTATTTCGACCACGCTTGATGAATTGGTCGATATGATGTCTGAAATTCAATTCGCTGTCACCAATGACACGGTCGCGTTGTTAACATAATAATTACGAGAAAGGTACTGTGTACGTTTTCGAGAGTAGGTGAATTTTTGGCATTTGCCCACATTGAACTCTAGGTTGTTTTTTGAATACCTTGTGGAGAAGTTGTTTAGTTCGGATTGTAAATGGCCTTTGTCGGTGGTGTTCATATCATCGGCGTATATATAGATATGAATGAATTGGTAATCAAACATTCAACATAGTTGATAATGCATTGATAGTGCGCCGTTAGGGCACTCTGTCGTTAATGGCACATGATATATACGGTCTTATAGATAATAGGCCCATCCACCGGATAATTTGTATTGGAAAGACAAGAGCCCTAAGCGTAAACAAAATAACTTCATGAGAAATCCTGTGAAACGTTTTACTAAAATTTTTGAAAATAACATCATCCTCAATCTCTGCCTCCATGGTATTTAATGTTTGTGAAGTGAATTCAGTAAGGTTTGTGATCGTGGAGAATGCTTTGAGGAAACCATGCTGAATGTCAAAAAACAACAGTTTACAATAAAAGTACAGTGAATCATACACGATGCTTTCAAACAGCTTAGAAGTACAAGATAGTTTTACAATCGGTCTGTAAATACAAATGTCTGATTTACAGCCATTCTTATGGATCGGAACTATAAACGAACTTTTCCAATTTAATGGAAAAATTTCAAGCGCCGTCAGTGGCTGGGCAAAATGTCACTTTTGGCAGATTTTAGGACGATTGGTGGTAGTCCGTCAGGGCCGGAAGAAAAATCATCTCTAAGTTTGGAAATATTTTATACCATGGAGTCATAATCGATTTGAAGTAATCCTCATCATGTTCAAAATCGCTGATTGTAAAAGCCACACTGAAAAAGTTAGCAAAGCGATTTGTTATGACTTTAGGATTATTGGAGTGGAAGTGTATCCGTAGGATTTTTCCTCCAAATTAAGAAATCGTCTGAAACTCTTAAGGGTCAGCGATAAGATTGGATTGCATGAGTCTGAAATAATTCCTATATAGTTCGTCAGACAAACTATAACGACTGTTAGAGTAATCAGAGTCCGATTTAGTTTTTAGAAATCTATACCATGGAGGTGATGGCGATACAGTTTTTTGGCGAGTATATCGTATGAACTGTTCGAAACATTCAAAAACGGTATAGTAAAATATTCACACAATGGTTTGATTCCATTTTTTTATGTTGCCGCCACTTTTAACACAATCACATTTACATATATAATTTATTTACGTAAACAATTTTATAATAAATAAATAAATAAATAAAACACGTTAAAAAACTTCCGAATATAGTGATAATTATTTTTGTAATTTACCTATTACAATAGGAGGCCGCGGTTTCGGGATATATTTATCCCTTTGTCAATCCAACTTTTAACTATACCTAGTAACTATACCTACCTAACTAAATAACTAAAGGTATACTTAAAAGTTGGATTGACCAAGGGATAAATATATCCCGAAACCGGTCTCGTATTGTAATAGGTAAATTACGTAGAGTAAAAGTTAATAGGTAGAGTTTCTATGCCATTGTACAATCCAAGTCACTATAAGTTTCCCAAAGTCGGCTTTACGAAAATTGAAAGCGGTAGAGTTCCAAAGTCGACATTAAGAGTACCTTCAATAACCAACGGCCGCCTGTCCAATTGTCGCCACATAATCCAAATTGAAACTTTCATTCTGATACCTCTCTCTGATGAAATGACATCGCACATCTGGGTGCTTGGGCCTCTTATGCAATTCCGGATTTTTGATGAGCCGAAATCGATTAATCGATGCAATCCAACCAGTCGTCGTTAGCGCCACTGAATTTGGCGATCTGAGCTCCCTCCAACGTATAATTCCATTGCCAAACATGAATTTATACCCGGACATGTACCGTCTGGTTTCAACGTCGCTTGTACAGTCTTCGTCACTTAGCCACACAGAATTAAATTGATACCAGTTTCAAATTGAATTCCCATGTCCATTGTAGCTTTTATGGATTTCATAATGCATTTTATCGTATTCACATGCGCTGCCGCTGGGTTCTCCAAATGTTGACTTTGAGATGGAGTTGCCACTGCATTGCATTCCGCCATGCCAAAACGGTTGAGTATCTTTTGCGCATACGCCTGCTGACTCACATGAATTGATCCATTTGGTCAGTGTTTTTTGAAGCCCCAAGAAACATTTGAGCTCAAACGCTTTGACCTCGAATTCCCTCGATTTTTTTTAATGAATGACGTCAACTTTTTGTTACAGCAGCGCGAAGCTTACTTCAATCCGTATAAGCTCCCTGAAAATCCCTTTTGCATCCTGCCCCTATCGGGATTCGAATCCAGTACCTAACATGCTTGGCGTCGTTTAAGCTAATGCCTGTAGATACCGGCATTGGAAAAGTATCCATATCCTTCAGTACCACCATTTATGTTGCGCAAACTTCTTCCGAAAATTGGGATCTCTCTCATTTAAGTTGCAAAAACCTTTGGTGTGTCGATGTCTATAGTTCCTCGATACCCATTTGTACAAACATATAACCTCACTCATTGGCGTCCTCCGACAAACTGTTGCTGTTTGGATCGGAAATTAGTCTACCGAAGTTGGTTTGTATTGTGGTTGGGTTGCCTTTGATGGTTTAGGTGTCAATGAAATAATGTCCATGTTGCATCTGCCCCCAGAATCAACATATTGGACCTGCTAGCGACCTTTCGCGTAATAGGTTGTTCAGGAAAATCCCTTGTGATTTCTCATAATATGTTCCCGTTTATATTTTGAGCGAAAATGAGGTTTAAAGCAAGTTTTTACGATTGAGTAGCACTATTGAATGACGTATTTATAGTTTTGGGGTTATAACCCCGACATTTTTACTGGCTGTTGACTTGGCTTTTACATTTATCGGAATCCCACTGATCGAGTTCATCCTTACAATAGCGGTTGCTAGGAATGTGGTCGGTTTGGTTACCTTTCAAGAATCAATCAATATCTGATGAAGTCTGTTTCTTCAGGTAGTGTATTCAAATTTCTCAGGGGAAGGAATCTTGAGAATCTTTTTAGTAGGAATGAAGGCAAGAATAGTATCTTCCTTGAAAGGGACGGCTGTTTTCGTCGTGCTGCAAAGTGTCGAAGTCTAATTTTCGCATAACCCATTTTATAAATAGGTTGTTTGCGAGGATGATATGGCGAGTCTAAGTGCGCCATCTTTAATTTGTCTGATAATTGTTCTGCTTTATAATCCGGATAAACATATCATTAGACGCTTTCTTTCTGCACAATGTTTAATTGAGAACACCGATATCTCAAAAGAACAACAATTTACAATTTTGATTTGGTTTATCGAATAAATGTGTAATCATTCAAAAATATTTAAGTTCCATCTGTGTTTCAATAGCCTAACTAAATAACACGACATTTTTATTCTCGTATTTACCAGAGTTAACTTTGCATGATTTGATATGGATGTTCTGATCTATGTGACGTAAACGCGATTTTAATCAACTCGCGTATTTACCGCGGCACGTTAGTATGTCTATACCTTTGGTAACTTCAACGGGTGGTTATGTCTTGATGTACTTTGTTTACTAGCGACTCCACCATTTTTTGTAAAGTCCCATAATAAGCCACGGTGAGATATTTACATTGATTTTCCACCTTAAATTATATAAGGATATTTTTATGTTCAAGATGTATCCTGTTTCATCTTGGAGCTTAGTGGACCAAATATTTTTCTGAGTAATCTCGTATGACAAGTTTCTTGTTAATTCCGTCGAATTTTCTGTATGAACTTTTCTAGTTTGAACCTCTGGTTAGCTCCTGAAGAGTTGCTAAGTTACATATTTGAATATGTTGTTTGCTTTAACGGTTGTATCGGTGTTTTCTTCCTATTTAGAGTAGTTTAATCCATTAATTGGTTTATTGTCAATATAGACGTCTTTGTACATTTTCTCCTCGATGTTTTGTATGGGAGTGAGAGTTATACCGCATTGGTTTAGCGTTTCCAGATTACGGATATAGTCTAAAGCCTTCCGGAAAGCTCGTTTTGCGTTCGATTCGGTTAAATGTGGATGTGCCTTGGGCAGCTCGATTTCGACTACCAGATGATCGGTTGAACAATATTCTGCATAACCAACTCCGATGATACTTTTAAATTTATAGTAAATATGCCTGCCTGTCATCCTCTCGTTTGATGTTCGTTATTTATTGTGACCGCTCTTCATTAGTGTACTGTTGTTTTTGGGGGTAGGTGTGATCTCATTTTCTTCCATTTTTGCAATCACTTTTATGTTGTTCTCATGCGATCACTTAAATTTCGACTACTGCAAGTAACAGTTGCTTGACGTGGATGTTGTCGAGTTATCTATCTCTGCTCCGCACCCCTAAACTTTTTGATACTTCGTTTAAATCACCGGTATTTCCTAGTTCAGCAATAGTATCAGTTAGTCATCTCGCGGGAATAGATATAGATAATATTTATATGTGTGATATTATCTGACAGAGTTGGTTTATTTGTAGCTACTTCACTGTACGGTAAATTATATATAGTCTGATTGTGTGATGGTCAAATAACGACCTATATACATATGTATACATATATTACTAAACCATTTCGAGAATTATAGTAAATAGAAAATAGTAAATGAGTGTTGTGCTTTAGCGCTGCTACGTTCTCAATTTAGATAGCAAATTTTCATTTACAAACAAATTTAGAAGAAAGGCCCGCGCTAGTTGTTTTTTAATTTTATTAAGGGACGGGTTTTCTGAATTCACGCACGAAAATGTATTTTATTAAAATTTAACAATGAATAATAATATCCGAACATCAGCGAAATATGCCTCTTCGGATCGCGGTGCGAGGTATAATCCTCGTAAAGATTAAATTGATAACCTTACCATCCATATTGCTAATGTCCGTGAACTCGTGAGTATTAGTATTACCAGAAACAAAAGTATCTCATAACATCTACGAGAACCTATTCTACTTCAAGCGCTGCCAGTTCGAACAAACATTGAGTAGCATATTCCTTAAATATCACATATTATCCGCTCATTATCTAAACTATTTATACTATTTATGCTATTGATATAAACTATTGTGTCTAACTCAATAAACTGATTAGTTTGTATAGATCCCCCAATCAGACAGATTCAGAAACTATGAATTTCCTCGATGATTTGTCAGACAAACGTAATGACTCGTAATGAATCAATTTTAGTTGGTGAGTTTAGTGTCCACCATAAAGAATGGTTAAAACATCAAGATACGAATTGGGCTGGGTACCAAGTAGAGTGGTTTGCCGCCTCGCATGATCTCACATAAATTGAGATAGTGATTCCACATTTGAATATCAAAATTGTAAAAGAGTCCTTATTCGGGATCTTTATCTCACATCAATCCTCCCATTCCATGGAAACCGTGTCGAGGCTGGAATTGGAAAAATTCGAATTCAGAGAGCAGCCACGGCGCTTTTGGCATTTTAACGAGGCTGATTTTGCTGATTTACCGAGACCGTGTTACGTGGAGTGAATAAATATATCCCGCCTTCATTTTCCAATCTCAATCCAAATGTTAAAATCTTTTCAAAAGAAGCCGCTAAATTTCTTTCAGGAATATATGGCCCCGCGAAATACCTGTAAAAAAAATATGTGCTAAAGAAACGAAAAGAGTTCGCAACAGCTGCCAATATTTCTAAACATCCATTCCAGTTTTGAAGTGTTCAGACGGTGCTTTGGTGGTCGATCCATATTTGACTGAAGTTAACTATTTAATATTTATCAAAAGTGTAGCTAAACAAATTAACAAATAACCAAAGTGTAGTTACACAATAAAATAGAAAGTCTATACACACACAAAAAATACTCCAGCGTTGAATTTTCAATTTGTCTAATTAAAAAAGTACTTTTACAATACAAAACAATGATACAAATGAAAATAAAAACAATTGGCCTACGGCCTCGTAGATGTTTGATGGCCATTAACACATATTTCTAGAGATGTCTATGCAAATCTGGTTATACAGGCTTTACGAAGATTTTTACGAGAATTTTTAAAACTTTCACGAGGGTCGCGTCGATATACCACATATCACTAAAAGTTCTCGAAAGTATCTCCGAAATGCCAATATAACCAGAGATGTCTACCTACTTCTACATATACTGTTCAATGAATAAAAACCATCTGTTTTTATTTTCAAGTTGTATAGTCGTTTTTTATTTTCTGGACCGAGTTTGCGACTTGGCTCCCATATTAACTAAAAAATTCCTCCTTTCCTAAAAGCAAGGTAAACATCCGAACGCTTGGAAGAGTGGGATGGTACAACCAGTTCTGAAACGTGAGTGTGATAAAGCTCATCCTTCAAACTACACCAATACCAATTGTGTCAGTAGCTAAAGTTTTTAAGCAATGCAATAACCAACACCTAGTGAAGTATTTCGATATTAATAAAATAATTTCAGATAAACACAATGGCTTTCGTGAAAGCCGCTCCTCACCCGGTTTCTTGACATATGATGCAAATAAAATGCATGAATAATAAAATGCACAATCTTGCCCTAGAACAGCATAGAAAGGCTTTTGCAATCGCTGTAAATATACCCAAGGCTTTTGACAAGGTTTTTCATGAGAATCAATTTGTAAACTTATGGCATAACACTTGGATTCGATGACCATCAAGTGGACAAACAGCTTTCTCAAACACCGAAAGATTAACGTTGTGCTAAACGGGAGATCAGTTTTGTTACCGACTTTCTTTTTGTTGTACATCAATGGTTTGCTGATTAGTAATGTTAACCCTACCCATAGCTTTGCTGATGATGCTACATTGCACTCTTCTATTAGGTGTGTAAATATGACTCATTGCATCTTTCAGGCAATTTACGGATTCCCTCTCTGAAGAAATCGTGGTCTTTGGTGCCGATCCAATCAAAAGTAAATTTCCACTCTACTGTTAAAATACTAGTCGTTTACACTTAAACCAAATGTCGCATACTGCATTTGATAGCTGACATCAAGTACTATAGAGTACCAATATTGCCCATTTTACACGTAACCAGCACTACTAACGACACCCATTGGGAAAGAGCAGAATCATATTCACACACATAATATTTCATTCGATGTTGAATCTACTCCTTCGGAACTAAACGGTAAACGTCTAGAAGTTATCGCTTCGCTTAGTTCCGATTTGAGTTCAATATTCGAGTAGGGGAAAACAATTAGGTCAAGCTTAATGAACAAAAAACACAAATTTGCACATTCTCGCGTAAAAGAAGTTCATATAGTCGTTGGTTATGACTAAACTCGCCTGTTTGATGCTCATATTAGCAAAATTTAAAGTGGAATAACACATTATTGCATTGGCCAAGTCAGCTTCACGAAAACTTGGGTTCTTCAATAGATGCAGAAGATTCTTTAAATCGCACCAGGTTCTCCAGATATATATTAGATATTTTGCTGTCAAGTTTGGGGTGGAGCATATTGTATTGCCATTAATGGCAAATGTTCGGCAAACCTAAAGGAGAAAGTACCACTATACGTTACGCCAGAAAGGGTAACAAAAGCAACTTTCAATGCACATAGGTTTACGGTTCAGGTTTTCAAGTTGCCCAAACCTCCATCTGAGGAATCCAAGAAGTGGACTTTGTTACACGGTTTCGAATTTTCGTTGGACTAAAAAATGCACAAATTTAAGACAGCTATCAACCTTTACATTAAGGATCGCGCGTTGAGTGCAGAAGCTCCGACAGTTATAAGGAGCTAGAAAATTCTCAACATTCTAGATTTTATTTTTTTCTTGTTTTTCCGATTGTTTTGATTCATTTTCAATTTTTTATTTGCAATGCCATAAGTTTTTTCTGAAACAACTCTAGCGCCACATGTAACGTACTGGACTATTGAGTAACTTTTATCTCTTACCAGAGAAATTTAATTTGTTACCACTCCACTCTTTGGATGCTATACCATTTGGCAATTTCTTTTCGAAAACATATTGTTAGCGATTGGCTCTAGTCATACTTACTTGGAACAAATTACTTTCCTGAAACACATAATTTACCTAAAATCATCGCATAAACCTAAAATAAATATTAGCAATTATTAATTAAGCTTACCTTTGTCATCAACCACCATACAGACAAGTTGTCAATAAGTGCTAAAATTAAAAATTGTAACCAGAGTTTGTGACCAAATTCCAACATCATAGTTTTATTGACACCTTTTGTTTACTGGATGATTATTTGTTCGTGGTATCCGCACCTAGTTCACAACATTGGTCCTTCGAGCCGGATTGGAATTCTGGAAATATTGGCGTTATACATTTTGTTTGTTTTAACCGCATGGATATCGACCGTGAGCCATTTTTTGATTTTTTCGTGGTTTCTGAAGTGCTGGTCTTAAAGATCGCTTTCCATTGATCGGAACAAATAGTAAACTGATGGGACATAATCTGGTGAATAGGGAGCATGCGGTAGAATTTCCCATTTAAGTACTTCCAGTGTATTTTTTACTTGTTTTGCGACATGTCGTGCGCATTGTCGTGCAGCAAAATCACTTTTCGCTGTTTGTTGGCTGGAAACGAACGGTTTTCATTCAATGCATGGTTCAAATCTACCAATTGTTGTTGGTAACGTACATCAGTAATAGTTTCGTTCGGTTTTAGCACCTCATAGTACACCACTCTTTTCTGATCCCACCAAATGCACAACATAACCTTACTTCCATGAATGTTTCGTTGTGCTGTTGATGTGGATGGTTCAACAAATGCTATCTTCGGTGTCTTGTAAGCAAAGAATTGCAAGCCATTAAACGATTTTCAATGTTGGCTTCAGTCAGTTCATGTGGTACCCATTTTCCTTCTTTTTGAATTATTTTCATGGCATGTAAACGTTTGCTTATGGCTGCTTGAGTGACATTTAACTGTTCTGCAAGTTCCTTTTCTGTTTGAGCTGGGTTAATGCTTCCAATTCTTAATCTTCGAATTTTTTTGGTTGACCAGAACGTTCTTTGTCACTGACATCAAAATCACCACCTTTGAATCGTTTAAACCAGTTTTATCAAGTCTGTTGAGTTGGTACATGTTCACCATAAGTTTCTTGAAGCAAACGAAAACTTTAAGCAGCTTTTTGCTTTTGATTAAAGCAAAAAAGTAATGCTTCCCGCAAATGCTGTTTTGTTGATACGAAATTCGACATGTTTAAACGGGATTAAAAAATATGTTGTTTTTCGCTTTCACGAATAATGACAATGACAAACTAAATTTTAATGTGGAATGTCAACACTTTAGAACGCCATAGGTGTCATTGTAAAATAATGTTCAGTACTAAAGTTACGCCATCTCTTAGCAAATCCAAAAAATTAAGTTATACACGCAATAAATGTTTTGTCTGGCGTCCCACAACATAGTAGTTATCTTGAACCTCTCTTATTTATTGCTTTCATAGGTTATGTGAAACGGTGTTTTAAACATTGTGAGTTTTTGGTTTATGCTGATGATGTTAAAGTGTTTTGAAAGGTTCGAAATGATGGCGATCTGAAAGGTGTACCTTGAATAAGCTTTGTTGACTCAACGTTTCTAAATGTAAAGTTATGAACTTTTCTAGAAGACGTATACTAATCTTAATAATATCTTTATAGATTAAAGTGTCTTATCATAAATTTATCGTTTGAAGACGTATTGGCAGATGTGTCAGTATGGCTAATTCAATAATATGGTTTTTAATACGTTTCTCTAAAGATTTTCTTGATCCGTATACTCTAAAATTCCTATTCGTTTCATATGTTCGTTCGCACTTGGGATATTCCTCAATTGGCTGGAACCTGTACTATATCAATTCCTCTAACCGCATATAATCAATTCAGAAACGATTTCCATTGTTTGTCTTAAGGCGACTCTTTCGACAGGTAAACCTTATTGAATATTGAACCATTGTTCGTCCGTGGATAAGTCTCTGGCGCAGTTTTTGTGCGGGGCCGAATTGATTGTTCATAACTACTGTCATTGTATTCAATAGGTGCTTCTATGCGCTCACTCAGACATCGAGGCTTCATGATCAATCTGCACTTCCATGGGTGTAACTTTGGTATGTCGGACCCGATTTTTAATTCAAATCGTGTATGATGTAATAATGTTTCTGCCGTGTTCGATTTTAATTTGTCTAGAGACGAATTTAAAAGGATTATACAAAACTTTATTATACAAATTTTAATTATCTCAAATTGAATTGATCTTTGTAAATACCAGATGTACAACAATATCGTTTTCTAAATAAATAAATAAAACCACCAGCTTCAGCTGCCTTCGGTAATTCAAATCAAAATATTGATTTACAATTTTTGTGGTAAAATTTAGGAGACTTATCGGCTAATATCTGCAGAGAATTTTCGACATTTTCTTATTCACCTAATCTCCCAATTTTCTTGGTATGCGATTATGTGATACTTAACTTGGCACCATTTTTTCACAGGCAACTGAAAAATTTGTTTCTACCCCTTTGAATAGTTTTTTTTGATGATCCAAATAACCATAATCGATTGTCAGGTTCTGTTTACCGTCTCAACCGGCCCTTTCGTAAATTAAAAATATTTTAAAATTGTACGTTTTACACGAATTATGTAATTATTAAATACTAGATTACTAAACACTAAAATTATTAAAAATTTGAGCTAATACGAGTATAGGTTTTCCTGTATTTGTTGATTTGGTTGAAAAGTTATTTCTTGTATATCGGTAAATAAGCGCACACCGTAGCATCAGCAGCTCGCATGATTTGCATATAGGTAAATAAGCATACACCGCTAGCTCCCTTAACTTTAATCCCAAGTGTTTAAAGCCTGGTTTAGTACAGATAATACACAGATAACACACAGATAATACACAGTTGTAAATGCAATCTACTCGAGTAATTACTCGACAAACAAATTTGTCTGCATTAAGCGCTGCGTTAAGGAAATTAGAAATTTCAGTTCTAGTCGGAATCGAGTTCATCAAGATGTATTTTAACGAGACTAAATAAAATGTGGTTACGCATCGGCTTCATCGATAATAGTAATAACATCGTAAGAGGCTAAATTCGCTGCTATGAAAGAAATTCTCGTCGTATCAAGCTGCATTAGCCAAGTTTATCATCCATTTCTTAAGCAACAGAGTGAAATACAGAAATGGCGGCTATACGAATGGAGTGTGAGCAAAATCGATTGAATTTACAAGATCCCAAAAATATTGGGTATTTGAGTGGTTCTATCGAAATTAAAGTTGTACTGTGTGGTAGATAACTGTTATTAATCCTTGCATGAATTTGTGCTTTAACATTTCATTGCGTGGTGGTTTTTAATATTTTTTGAATATTTTTAAAATTGTACTAAATTGTACTAATACAGCTAAAGTACACTCTGTCAAGAAAGTAACGGAAATTGGTCATTTAAAAAGCGTAAAACAAATTTTTGTCGCGCAACTTGGCACAACTGTCCTCTATCTGTCATTTATCTCAAGTGTGTTTCTCGATTTTTATAATGAATAAAAATATCGAACACAGAAAAAAGGCGGACGGAGCCCTGAATACGGTGATTCTTCGACGATATGACAATGATAGTCTTGTGAGATGGAGCGTTGTTGTGGTGGTTAAATCCATGAGTTTTCTATCCACCAACCAGGCCTTTTTCGACAAATTTACTCTCTCAAACGCCGCTAACGCCAGATAATATTCTTTATTTACCATCTGACCAACAATATATCTCTCTCAAATCTAAATGACGATTTTCCGTCACCATATCCTTCACTTTATTGATGTTAACTTCGGTTGAAGACGTTGATGCACGGCGAGAGCGAGACAAATCTTCCACCACATCTGCACGTTACCACTCATGTGCACGGGTTTTTGATAAAATTGATTCACCGTAAGCCTTCTGTAACATTTTCAGCGGTTCGACATACGAAATTCTATTTGCAATACAAAATTTGAGACAAATTCTTTGTTCGATATTTTTATTCATTATAATCGTAAAACACACTTGAGATGAACTGACGAAATCGCGCTCAAACTTCACATCAAGATAGAGAACAGTTGTACCAACTTAGCGAATAAATAATGGGTATAAAATATGCAAACGTTGGCGTGTATTAGTGTATGTAAAACATTCTCATGTGAGATTTATCTAGCGAAACTTAAAATTCTGTGGAGCTACGTAATAATATGTAATTATATCTCTGGTATTAACTCCACAGAATTTTAAGTGTCGCTAGACAAATCTCACATGAGAATGTTCTATTTACACAAATACACACCAACGTTTGCATATTCTACCCATGTAGTCGTACATACCCGGGATCACCATTATTTTTGGTCTGTACGTCTCTTATTATATCATATCATGTCATGTTTCACTATTGCCATCTATGAATGATAAAATTAACTATTATTTCGATTAGGCAACTATAGGGTTTTCCAATACAAACGATCTGTCATTTTTTGTTTCATTGGATTCAGTAATGTTTACAATTTCATCATACAATTTCATTCAACGTCGTGAATTTGCTGATTTTGCCTTGGAACAACTTGAAAACGATAAAAATTTGTTTAAGAAAATCATCTTCTCCGATGAGGCTCACTTTCATCTAAGTGGTGCGGTAAATAAACAAAACTGTCGATTCTGGTGCGAAGAAAATCCACAAATTCTTCATGAAAAACCATTACACTCACCTAAATTGACAGTTTAGTGTGGTTTTTGGTCTGGTGGAATCATCGGTCCGTATTTTTTTCGAAATGAAGCTGGCCGTTACTGTCAATGGAGATCGGTATAGATGGATGATAAGCAACTTTAATGGCCGCAATTGGAAGAAGTTGATCTTGACAACATTTGGTTCCAACAATACGGGGCTACGTGCCACACAGCAAGTGCAACAACTGAATTATTGCGAATCACATCACTCTTATGGGAAAACCCTATATAACTACTATCAATGAATACCATTGAATTACCAGAGCTATTGAGGTTGAGTACATATGTCGGCCAGCTTTTGGTACACATGTGAAATAATTGAGAAGTTCTGGGCATAACCATACGCATATTTGATGCTTGTTCAAAATTTAAAAATACTTGTACCGGATATCGAGTTACATAAATTTCCAACATTATGGATCAAATAAATTATGATTTTTGTTCTTAAATATTTTCTGTTATATTTCTTATATTCTCAACGTTTATTTATTTCTTATCAGCATTTAAAAAACAAAACATAATAATAAAAGAAATTACTTGTAACAAGTATAACCTTATCGTTATCGTATAATTTTCTTGCACTTGACTTTTTGTAGATGCGGAGATGAAAGTAAAACACCAACCACAAAAAATGTTTAAATTATAATTTATAACTTAATTTATTAAAAATAGAAAAATTAATTATTGATTAAAATTTGTAACTTTACGACTAATGACTTTGGCACATTGAGTTTATACAAAAAAAATGTTTATCTTAAATTACTAATTGGATAACTTAGTCATAATAATGTATAGTACATTTAGTAAGTTGGTCCGGCTTGTGGACATTTCATAATGTACCTAATCTATAATATTATGTATATAGTATATTTATGTAGAATCACAGTCTTTAAGGCAATGTATAATATTTGTCTTCTTCAATTTACTCTTCTTCACCTTCCGAGGTATGCACCTGGCTTTGTCGCGTTAAGCGTTCCATTTCTTCTTTTTTCGCTCGCTTAAAGAAGCCCATTTTGTACAGGACATAACTAACTATGGCCAAAACAATAATCCCGATTAAAATGGATAATAAAATCGGCCATATCGGTGTCTCGACTTTCACGTATTTCGTAATAATCGTGTACGGATCAATATTTATAATCCGTAGCGATTTACCATCGTTATCGTTTAGTTTTTCGATTCGCGTCGATGCGACCAACAAAAATATGTCATGCATTTCAGTATACAATAAATCGACTTTGCTTAGATCAACTGTAAAGTTGAGTTTGATTTTGATTGTCTTATCGCTAGCTCGAAAATCTTTTATTTCAAATATCGCATGGACGCAGTGATGTTGATTGTCTCTTATGTTGCTACAGTTGAAGTATAGCAATCGATTTAGCGGTAGATTGTTAAATGTTGCATCGAATTGGCTCGTGTACCCGATGTGCGTTTCATTATACGATGTGACAATTTCACGACGATATCGATTGTAGTGTGCTGTTGTGGTTTCGCCAAACGGTGTAATGGTCGCAGGTTCGTCACTCGTAATTGGCTCCATGTCGTGCACACTGTTCAGAACTATCAAATTTTCCGGTTGTAATGATCGAGGTTTATTTAAATCGACGATTTGTGACCATTTCACATCCAGTTGCTTTCCATCGTATTGCCCGGTAGCCGAGATATTTTTGAATTCGATTAGGGTGGCGTGATGTATTGGATAGTCCGTTTTGTAGACTAACGGCAGAGATACGATAAAATTCATATGTTTCACATTACTGGGGCCGGAATTTGTTAGTTCAAATTCGTGCACTATATTATAAGGTATTAGGCCAGCCTCTTCAACTGAAACAAGTGACGGCATTGAATGTCCAAGAATTTCAATTTCGCTGAATTCTTGTAAAGGAATCAAATAGTTCAAAACGTTATCGTCACCAAATTTCTCATCACTATTACTTGTGACGTTCGATTTAATCCAGAATTCTTTCCCCTCTAGTCGTGCTGTTCCAATCGTGACCAAAAGGGTTGTCTTTTCATTGGTGAACAACGGTTTGCCACGCACCAAATCACAGTACATTATATAATCTTCCAGTTTACAATTGGATGGGACTTTATGGAATGAGGCCATTGGTGGTATTTGAATTTCTATTTTGGTCAAATACGCCGTTTCGCCGCCATTTTCGACGGTGTACTCAATCGATAGTGATTTTGAACTACCTAAGACGTACGGTAATTGTGTATCGATCATTTTACTGGTAACTTTCAAGTCGGCGACACACCGAATCTCTTTACAACCCGTACTAAATACGATTTTATTTTGATTCATTGCGGGTTCAGTCGGGTTTATGGCAACACAATTTTCACAAAATGTGGCACTATCCTGGAATTTTTTCGCCAATTCGTAGTGAATTTCCAATGAGACTGGTTTGAAAATATCGGCCAGAGTATACGTTAATAAAATTTCAGATTCGATGCATTCTTCTCGGTTCGTAGCCGTCACCGTTGTTTTAAATTCATTACTGCCGCTGCGGACGAATTTTGCCCGATTCAATTGAGGATCCAATTTGATCGTTAAATTTAAATCAAAGTTAAATGGCAGCTCTTGAACTTTGGTGGTCGTGTAATAGTAACAAGCTTTAATGTTCGTTTTTGTTTCGTTCATACTAATTTCGGTAATTGCAGGTATGATACTGGCTTGGATCTTTACCACCGGATAGGACCGGTACACAAAAACATTTTCTGAATTTGGTGAACCGACTGCCAAATCGTTAAAGCCGTTATTATCGATATCTACTCCTCTTGATATACCATGTCCGAACATGGTTTGATTAATGTTAATTACACTGAACGGAGAAGAGGGAGCCGATATTATTTGACTTGGCTTGGTGATAATTCCAGATCGTCCACCTAAAAATATATATACCTTGCCTCCTTCGTCGTAAGGTGCACCAACCGCTATATCATTATATCCATCATGATTTATATCACCAATTTTGCCTAGTGTGGTTCCAAATCGACCATTTCCTTCGTAGTTTGAAACGAGGGCAGTTTGTTCCGTAAATCTAGCTTCTCCTTCATTTAGGAATACATATACTTTTCCGCTATCGTAACTTGATTTACCGGCATAAAATGGTGCTGATATCGCAAGGTCGTATAACCCGTCGCCATTAAAATCGGCGGCAAGTAAAGCAAATCCGAAATATTCACCCATTTGGCGTCCCAAAAATTTTTGATAAATTTTTATGGTTCGTTCGAGTGGATCATTCAAATTGTTGGGATGCACAGCAAAATCGAATACCACTACCTCACCCGTTTGTCCATTTCCTTGAGGAGCGGATGCAACATAAAGTAGCTTTGGTAGAGTTGATGTGTTTGCTACAAAATATCCGGATGTGACGGCATAACCAAAATACGAATCATCCTTTTGATCCCAGTAGCTTGGATTGGCTATTTCTGCCTCAAATTTAATAATATTTTTGCGCCGCTGTTCGGCAATATTGTCTAAATTGCGACGACTAAGCCCTGGTGAATCGAGGAAATCAGGTGTCTTGTATCGGATTACCGTACCCTTCCATGTATATACTCCAGGTGCGCCGATTAAAACTTCTTCTGAATTTTCAGTGACATGTACGCTTAAACCGAGCTGACCAAACATGTAATAAACGATATTTTTTCCGTCAGCATTTAAATTCAATTTACCTAAAAATAAATTTTGTGATTAAGCAATCGGAGCAGATAACTGGTTTATTTAAAATACTTACGTCGAACACGTAACGGTGCCAATAATCTCGACGTTGTTGCATTCCTTAGGGTATCCTGGGCCAAATAACAAACGCCATTGAACAAGTAATGAAGTTCGCTTGTTGCTACAAGTGTGACAATGTTTGGTGCGCATGATATAAAACTGTCGCTTTCCGATGATTGGCCATCGATTGCAGATCCAAACCATTGCGTTTCTTTTTTAATACCTTCAAAATGTGATGCATGCGCTTCCGGCAAAACATCACCATACGGGTCCATGACAAATGGTTCACAAGTTTGTGTTTTTATGTCGCATTTGAATAGGCCTCCCGGTTCATTGATATTCCGTTGAGATTCCAGTACTGGTTGTAATCGAGGTGCTGAGATTATCACGCTGTAATGAAAAAGTAAAGTATTAGTTTTTAGTTTTTTGTAAGTTCAGCATCATTAACTGAACGTTGAATAGTAATAATAAGTATTTAGATTCTTGGGGACAATTTATTCTCCTTTATCTGAGAAAAAATGAGCAAATTTGATGTTGCTGGTATCAACGTTTAGGACATTTGAGCTATAATCGTTTTTTTATCAATTGAATTAGTATAACAGCCCTAATTGCCTACTGTTCTCGGCTTGATAAACTATGAAAGATTCAAACCATTGTGAAGCCATAACGTAATTCTCTCTAACGAGTCTGTTTTATAATTCAACCAAAGCAGGCAGTACGATGTCAAAAATTATTCTGGGTGCTGATTATGTCAGCATTATGAGTACGACCTACGACTCTAAATAATTTTGAAACAAAACCAAAATCACTACGAATCTATAAATGTACCACTAAACCAATTACAGAAAGTCACTAATACGACAACCCAAAATGTTTTAAATAAAAAAGTCTTTTGATGTCATTTGTCGTAAGACGAAGTTGTAATGTTGGCATAATCCACCCCTGAGTTTTTTAAAATCAAAATTCAGTAATTTTATTTTGCATATTGAGATTTATTTTGTAAGCTGTACTTAAAGAGTATACTTGATTCATCAAATTAATGTCAATGTGTGAGTGAATTTCGAAGTGACATTCACCCCCCATATAGAAGAGAATAATTGGTCAATTATTGAGTTGTTCATACAAAAAAAAATGGAACTTAATTTCCATTGGTTTTCAGTTTTTACCCTTTTGGACTTGATTTAGAGCAAATTTATAAGCTAAAACTCCAATTCCTTCGCGGACACCGTAAATTATTTACTCTATCGCGACTGTTCAAAATTTCGCTAATAAATGTGTATCAACTCAATTATTCGCAAAATAATTCATACTACCATCATCGACACACTCGCCAATTAATACGCGATATGTAATAACCGGCATTTAACTCAGCAACTTTCATAATTAACCGCACACGAGCGCGCCACACTCATGAATTGGCCACATACACTGGCATTGACGAACTCTAACATGTGCTAAAATTAATATTATACATATATATAATAAAATACTATTGTTACGTGTAAAACACATTCATACAAATGAACCTTTATGAATCTTTATGATAAATGAAAAATGAAGTTGACAAGCCGTTTCTTGAGATTGACACTAATAAGGGAGTATTTAAAATGTGACTAACTGAACTCTGATTACGGATATTCCAACAGGCTTGACACATTTTTTGTCAAAAGTGTATGCTTAATAAATATGATATGTATGTAAATATAATCGTTTTTAAAAGTGGAGGTTTTATTTAAAATCTGGAGTGTTAATGGATCTCCTGCAAGATATTACTCAGACGATGATAGCTAGATCAAATCTATTATATCACAGTGAAAATCACTCTGCAGGACCCTAGTCTACTGTATACAATTTACTATTTTCTACATGATTATTCGAAGCTTTATAAAGTAGAATCACTCATAGCTTGAGGTACATTATTGATAGAGACAATACAATTAAGAAGGCCGAACTGCTAACCCCGGATATTATTAGGGACCTTATAGAAGACTAACCTAAAGAGGTATTCAATTTTTGTTAAATGTTAGGAATGGTAAATGTGATCAGATTTTTATTTGATCTAGTCGAAAAGTTTCACGATTTAATGTACGTGTTTTATGCCCAAATCTTTTAAACACCTCGATACTCAATACAATCACAGTCTCAATATTGAACTAAAACTCGGACCTTTTACAGTTAAATTAAACATTTTATTAGTACTGAATTAGTTTCATTGAAATTACTAATTTTCCAAAGAAGCATGCACAACTCATATATGAATTCCATTTTTAACATACGAACAGAGTCTCATCCAAATCGCTTAAGAAACGGCTTAATTTCATTCAAATTAACAATTTTCCAACTCCACGTCTAGAACTTATATTTGAGTACCACTTTCAAGATCATAATCTGTTGATCATCATTTCCATGGAACTCATAATGAAATCCCTTTTTATCATATCAACCAAGGTACATTTCAATCGGATGGCAAAAGTGCTAATTGACCTTTTCTAGTAGCTCATCTGAATCTGATACAGTAAAATCATTTTTATCATTCGTATGTTGAGTTTCATTACAATTTTTTGAGAAAAGGTTAAGTTCCGTTAAAGTTGGCCACTTTCCTGAACCATAATGTGAACTCATATTGCAGACCCGTTTTCATAACGCAACATAATATGTTCGATAAATAGGGTAGTGCTATTAAATTGCTAATTTTTTAAATTGCTAAACAAACCGATGTGTTTTTGAATGAATTAAGAAACGGCTTGGTTCATTTAAAAATAATCATCATTGGAATCTCTTTTAAATCACATAAACTGAGGTTCATTTTAGTCTGTAATGGAGCGGATTATTTCACACAAATTCGTTATTTTGCAGAACTAAATTCGGAAATCATGTTTAATTCTCAATTTCATCCAAATTGATTGGCAAATGACCTAGCTTTGTTCTAACCGATTTGAGTTTCCTGTTTCCGGAACTCTGGAAAATGAGAAAATTCACAAATCAAGAAAGTAATTAAATATCAACAACCATAAAAATTGGAGGACTAACAAAACAACCTGGGAGCCTAACCTAAATTTTCATTAAAATCGATCGAGCTGTGTTTGAAACTCTTGTTGTCTTCTCACTAACACACAATCTAACCTATGATGTTGGAACAGCACCTGCAGGCTACAAAATAATTAAATTATGTCCCATTTGTCCTACAGAAATATTTGATTAACATTTTTTTAAATGTCCTAATATCGTCATAGTTGGCCATATTCCATAGCTTCTGAGCTTCTCACCTTTCCCTTGACTGCGGTCGTCATTTCTCAACGAGTACGTCCCTATTTCCGTTTACTTAACAAAATGGGGTTATTTGAGCCTCTAATTTGAATTTGATACAAACAATTCGCCTCTTATTTGCTTCAATCAAGGTTTCTACAGCTACTTTCGTTTTATTTAATTTTTTTTTTGTTTTAATTTTTTTTCGAACGTTTCTCCCTCTAACAGATTTTATATTGAAATTTCGACGCTGTTAAAGACGAAAATGTTGCTGGTAAGTTGATGGCTGGAACAAAGATCAATAAGTCTTTTTCCTTTGTATTACTTTGGTATTGTAATATTCGATAATTATCTTATTATCACCTATGCGTGTGTCTGGCATTAACTTGGTTGTAAAATTGATTGTCACCTTCCTCCGGTTCTCTTACGGAATAACTTTGAATGATTGTAATATTCCCAAATACGGTATTGAACCATCGAAATAAGTAAGCATTTCTTGTTATCAAAATTACAAAAATCCCAACTGCATTAGTAAGGGCGATATTGTTCAAGTCATACAAGAGCTATCGAGAGGCTCAGTATTTGTCGGTAGTCATTGTTCATTTTGAGGCAACTTGTACAATTTTTAATGACTCTGTGAATCAAGGCCAGAAGTCGAAATATTTATTGTGTGTAGTCTATTCCTGAGACTAGTTGCAGTTTCTAGAGTAGATTAAATTTGCGACTGAACCCAAGTCGCCTCTAATAAGAGTTGGGGTTAGACAACGTCGACTACTCGTACACAACATCAATAATTCGTAGACAATGTCGACTACTAGTAGACAACATAGACTACTCGTAGGCAACGTCGACAACTATTTATAATCCACACCAGTACTGGTTCTATGGAAGTTGTTATTACTATAAAAGTTATTTCCAAGTAACTTGAATTTATTTCGGTTTATTTCGTTTGGCCTAAATTTGTTAAATAAAACAGAACTTATCAATTAAATAACATAATCATTTTGGTTTATGAACATTAGAGACGTCTATTAATAACTGGTTTATCAATTTGCTAGACGAAAATTTAGACAAATATGTCGGCGTGAGGCGCACGTCATTAAACGTTAATTTATAACTTATACTATGTGCCAGACAATAATTTTTTTCTAAATTTCCGTTAAATTGATGGTTATATTATACCAGTTATTGATAGATGTCGCTAGTGTTCATATACCAAAATGCGCTTAAATTTACTGAAATTGTTAATTTATTTGGCACTTTTATACAATTATATATTAGAAAAAATTTTCATTGTGACATCTATGAACGACTGGAGTAAACTAATCATCATTTTACTTAATCGAAATTTTAGGCAAGCAAATCTGTGTCAGACGTAAACAGTAGAAAAGAAACAAAAATTTTTACCATACAAGTTGCATGACAAAAAAAAAAGAAATTTTTGTTTGAATGTGACTTTATGTTAACCTACGTCAAATTTTTCCGCACAAATTTGATTCAGAGTATTGAAAGAGAGTCAATCTACCAACCAAAACACTTTATTTTGTAAACCTTCCCCTTCACATTTTTTGTGTTTCCCTGAGATCTTCTAAAATTTGGTGAAACTGAAAAAAAATATGAACTTGTGTTGAACTATAAATATTTTGTTGACATAACTTAACAGTCCAATGTCTGAAACATTTACAGAAAAAATTGCCAAATTTATTCTATGGCAACTGATGTATTTTTCCTTAAATATGGCGACCTAATTAAATGTGAACCAGGTTCATTAGGAAACTGAATTGAATGATGGAAATGAACGCTAGATTAAATCGGTCCAGCTGAAAAATATACATGGATTCATTTTTATCGCCGCATAAAGCTGTGATTGTTTCTTATTGTGGTGGAATTTTAAGTGTGTTCATTTATTAACCGTGTACGGTGTAAATGTTGTCCGGGTTGAGCATGTACTCACTATACTGACATGTTTAATGGGATTTTTTGTTAATTGCGTTCCTTTATACGCCGTTTTAGCGCAGGTTCATTATCTTTCCGTGGCGTGGTGCGAATTACCATATACATCCAAAGTTCGGGACCAATAAGCATAACTAGTTAAATTTAAAGCAATAAATACAATATGATCCAATTAACGGTATTATTTAATTGTTGTTACATTCTTTCACATGTTTATTTTACAAATTAACTTTAAATTCCGCTTGTTGCCACCATTACTCTCTACTTTTACTTTCGACCCCGTGGCAAGTAAATCGACAATTTTTTCGTAATTGGGTGACATAATCTCATTTCTGGAAAAAGATGTGCGTAAAAGCCCAGCAATCCAGATTAACGCTCACTAATAACAATGAAGAGTAACAAAGTACGACATATCCAGAATGTCAAACGAATTAATACATTTACCCTGGGTGTGGCAATTTTCTTAGCACAAACAGATTCCTTCCTAGAGCTGTAATTAAATTTTGATATATGAATATACCAAAATTCGCTACTAACATAGCGACGTTTGCGGATGATACGGCCATCTTTGCAGTTGCTAATTGCATAGAAGAATCTACAAGCAAATTGCAAAGAGCTACTAATATTGTCAGTACCTGGACCAAGAGATGGCGAATAAAACTTAATGAAACAAAATCTGTTCACGTAAACTTTACCAACAAGAAGGTCAACTGGATACCAGTAGAACTGAACTCCCAGCAAATTCCCTATGCAAATACGGCAAAATATCTAGGCATGACTCTAGACGCGAAACTAAAATGGAAAGAGCATGTGAAAAAGAAGAAAGAAGAGTTAAACATCAAATACAGAAAGATGGATTGGCTCTTAGGAAGAAATTCTGAGCTAACTCTACATAATAAATTTCTACTATACCGGCAAATCCTAAAACCTGTGTGGACTTACGGTATTCAGCTCTGGGGCTGTACAAAGAAAACCAATGTCAATATCATCCAGTCATTCCAAAGCAAAGTCCTTCGTGGAATAGTTAATGCACCGTGGTACATAAGAAATGACAACCTCCATAGAGATCTGAAGATGGATTTCGTTAGTGAAGAAATAAGAAAACACGCGAGAAAACACATGCAACGTATTAGTCCACACCAAAATGCTGAGATACGTCGTATGTTGGATGATTCAAACCTAGTAAGACGGCTGCGAAGGAAGAAACCGCATGATCTACAAGATCCAATCAGGATCGACTAAAAATATAATAAAATTGTAAAGGGGACTAGCCAAAGGGCTACAACCCTCCAAACAAGAATATAAATTATGAAAGATAAATTACTAGATGATTTGTAAATCAGTTGTAATAAATAAATATATAAAAAAAAAAAATAACGGGTGTTTTTTTAGGAGGTTTGTTTTTCCGATAGATGTCGTTTTATTTTATGACAGTTGTTTTGACAGCTCAAAGTGGCATTTCTACTCAGTATTGTTTGGCAAATCATTATGAATAGGTTAACTCCAGAACAACGTTTTCAAATCGTGGAAATTTATTTTCAAAATCAGTGTTCAATTAAAAATGTTTATAGAGCACTTCGTGAATTTTATGGTGCACATAATCGTCCGTCAGAGACCACCATAAAGAACGTAATTACCAAATTTCGGTCTACATTCACTCTTTTGGATGCCAAGCCACCGACAAGAATGAGAAGAGTTCGTACAGAAGAAAATATTGCTGTCGTTGAGGCCAGTGTCGAAGAAAACGACAATTTATCGATTCGTCGTCGTGCTCAGCAAATTGGACTTTGTCCATCGACTTTATGGAAAATTTTACGTAAAGATTTGGGTTTGGTGCCATACAAAATTCAATTGGTGCAAGAATTAAAGCCACACGACCATCGTTTGCGCCGTGAATTCAGTGATTGGTCGTTAAATCAATTGAACGAAGATCCATTTTTTTACCGTAAAATTCTCTTCAGTGATGAGGCGCATTTTTGGTTAAATGGATACGTCAACAAACAAAATTGTCGCATTTGGAGCAAAGATAATCCACACGCCGTTCTAGAATTACCAATGCATCCTGATAAATGTACTGTTTGGTGCGGTCTATGGGCTGGTGGGATCATCGGTCCATATTTCTTTAAAAATGAGGAAGGACGACGCGTTACCGTGAATGGAAATCGATACAGAACCATGTTAAATGAGTTTTTGTTGTCAAATCTTGAAGATATGGATATGAATGAAATGTGGTTTCAACAAGATGGTGCCACTTGCCATACAGCACGTGAAACAATCGACTTATTGAAAGAAACTTTCAACGACAACATTATTTCGAGAAATGGTCCGGTGAATTGGCCTCCGCGTTCGTGCGATTTGACGCCACTCGATTACTTTTTGTGGGGATACGTGAAGTCATTGGTTTATGTGGATAAACCTCAATCGATTGACGCTTTGGAAACCAATATTCAACGTGTCATTGCTGACATACGCCCTCAAATGCTTGAAAAAGTGCTGGAAAATTGGACCTCCAGAATGACATTTGTGAAAAATAGTCGTGGTAGCCATATGCCAGAAATTGTGTTTAAATGTTAAATGCCAAAAAATTATCTACCAAATAAAAAAAAATTTTGGTCATTTCATAATTTTATATGTGTTTTATTCAAAAAAAAAATCGGCAACCTCTTAAATAAACACCCTTTATATGAATATGTTTAATCCCACTAACACACTTCATATTTTTAATCTCAGTTGGTACATTTTCATCGCGATATTAAACTGACGGAAATTGTATGTGACGGTTCATAGATGTTTGAAAAATAAAAATAAAATATCAAAATTGCACACTGTTATGCTTGATAAAAATTTACCATCGCGATCAATAAGTCTATTTGATAAAAGATGGCGCGCGAAGCAAATAATCTTTTAGTTTATATTTATTAATAGCTATTCCATTTTAATATAGATGTCTCTAATTAAATAAATTTTTTAAATATATTTCAAAGAAGAATATACTAACGAATGTTTAATGTGATTTAGTACCTAAATATAAACTTATTTGGTCCTTAAGATAATTAGACAATTACCTAACAGCTAAACAGCAACTTTAACAGACCGCCTAACCATCGACCATCGGCTTGTGAACGTTGTCTACTCATCTGAACAAGGTAAGGATTTACAAAATTACTAAATCATTACAAGTAAAATCGTAAGCAATACTGTTAGTATATTATGTCCATTCAACAGGGTATCAACGATCAAGAGATTGGTGTGCAGGTCTACGTAAAATTGCAATAATTGCTAAAACTAGTTTAAAAGATCAGAATTTGATTAAATAATCGATATCGCAATCTCAAAATCAGATGAATAAGTTGTATTGCTAATTGTAATTTTTGCATGACTCATGGCACATCCGAAATATGTATTACCTACATACATATGATGATATGACTAATCTATAAAGGTATTTTCGTATAACTCATCTTATTGTTCATTAATATACCTTTCTGTAAAATGTGCTAAGTAGACGCCATTTTTATGACACGATTAATATTGTTTATTACATAAACGAGCTCACACAAGTAAATAATTTATGTTACTTAGCGTTTTATTTGATGCAATGAATCATTAAAATATTACTTTATTTATTTAATTTATTGTGCTCGGTGGTGACCGTCAAAAACCGCATTAAGTAGTAAAAATTTAACCATTTTAGGAATTTAAGTCGTTACTGCAGTATTTTGAACACAACGTTAAATATTTTAGTACGAGCATGTTACAATTTCTAGAAATTATTTTCTTATTTTTCTCGTCTAGTTGAGCGGAAGTACGACGTCCTACACAACACAATTTCTCAATCTTGACCGCATCAATTATAATTTATGGTGGTGCTTGTAAATAGTTGGGTTTAAATCGGAAGTAAGTACTTACTCGTATAATTGTTTGCTTTACATAAAATTTGGTTTGTTCTTTATGAGTCAATATAGTATCATGTTTGCCTATTTCCAATGTTGTCTTACAATTTTTTTTGTCGTGGTATTGAACGCATTGACCTTTCTTATTTTTAATTAAACGTAAAGAGATAGCGCGGTGTATGAAAATGCATACGAATGCTTCGTGCAAAGATTTATAAATTATATGCGCCAGGGGTAGTAAATAATTATATTTGCTGATCTGTCTGATTTTCCAAGGTAACATCAAATAAACGCTAGAACACAATGGATATTGTTGTTAATGGTTAATACAATTCGTATAAGTATGCCTGTATATGAGTCATTTAAATGAATGTCAAGGTGAGTTAAGAGTGCTTGGTCTGGTTTTAATTGAATATAATTAGTAGAAATGGCTGAGCCTTTACTCAATTAACAAAACTAGTTCAGTTGGAGTAGTCGTACATTGTTATGTGCTAAATGTGATTATTTGTGCTAAATATTGCTGTGTAATCTACGAGTATGCGTCCGCTATTTTTAAATAAATTTTATCATTATATCCAAAATGATCATGAAATTTGTATAAATGTTGTTCGTATTTACCCATAGTTTTCCACCCCATGTTACGGTTTCGAATCCAGGCTTTCTATTTTTAAACCAAAATGTCAAAGAGAACTTTTTGTGTCACTTAATTACCATTTTTCGAGGGTATAACTGAACCAATTTTATTTATTTCAAATTTCTCCTTATTGCTTTCTGTGATCAATACCCGTAGGGCGGTCAGACAATATTGTTATATTTAGAATGTTTTATTAAATTACAAGATCAATTAAAATTTCTCATATAATGTGCTTTCCTAAACTACTTTATAATCGATAATTTTTAGATAGATAATTTTCAACTTAAACTGTGTGAACAGTTTCAAGAAAATCTATTGGGAATTAGAGAGTAAGATTTGATCAAAACCGCGATAACTAAATTGTAGATCAATTGATCCGTTCTGTATTCATATTTTATTGCTTTCCTAAACTACTTTTGATTTCTAAGGCATTAAGAAGCCAATATATTTAAAAAGATATTGGCCAGCATTTAAGCAAAGAGTATGTAATATAACATTACAGTTTTAAAAACATATTCTGGGGATTTGGTGGCAAGTTTTAATCAAAACCCCCAGAATTAAATTGTAGATCAATTGATCCGTTATGCATTCATAATTTATTGCTTTCCTAAACTACCTTAGAACTCGAAAGCGCATCAACAAGAGAATGTTAGATAGAAGCTATGTGAACAGTTTCAAGAAAATTTCTTGGGGATTTGGGGTATGATTTGATCAAAACCAAAATAATTGGATTGCAGATTAATTAAATCGTGCTGTATTCATAATTTATTGCGTTCCTAAACTACCGTATAATTCAAAGTTACCGACCAAACGGCAAAGTGGTTAAAGCTTTTGCGTTTAGGTCGGGATTTACCGGGTTCGAATCACGATAGGAGCAGGATGCAAAAGAGAATTTTCAACATCAGATTACGATCTGTGATAAAAAGGAAAATAACTATGATCCCCTATCGGAGTGCAGAATTCATGGGTCGACCCACCTTCCATGCCAGTACTAAAGGCTGGCGCATGGAGCTATGCAATGTGTAAACGGTTCTACGAAAATCGGACCTAAAGCCGTACGCCCTAGAATTGACTGACAATGGCGAAAAAGTAAGGACGGGAAAAGCGGACCGCGAAACAGTTGGCAGAGCCTATTGCAAAGATTATAAAAAAAATATTGGTCAGTTTAAGCTGTGTAAACAGTTCCAAGAAAATCTCTTGGGAATCACTTATTGATGGCTTCGAATCCTAAGGTGGTTTAGGAAAGTAAAATTATGAATGCAGAACATTTCAATTGATCTATAATTCAATTCTTGAGATTTTCTTGAAACTGTTCATATGGCTTAAACTGGTCAATTTTTAACTAAAAATATTCGCTTGTTGATGCCTCCGAATTCTACAGTAATTTAGGAACGCAAATTGTATGAACATTGGTTGAACGCTTTATTATAAGCAATAATTGAATTATTCACTAATACTCTCGAAAGTCTTTAGTTTTAGGAAGGTTTTAGGAAATTTGTCATCACCGTTGCTAACTATGAGAGCTGAAAGTATTATTGTGAATAGAGTCCAAGAGCTGTACATAGTTTTTATAAACTAAACAGCCAGACTTGGATTTATAATTTACAAGTAAGGGTCAGATGTTTTGTCTCCGTATGATTTAGCTTCTTTCTACCATTTTGAAAAAATGAATTATCCGACTTATCGTTTATACAATTTCGCTGTGCTCTCTGTTATCATTATATTGATTTTGTTCACAAGTCATACAGCTTCTTCTAATTCAGCTCATTTAGCTCTAATCTTGAGTAATTCTTCTTATAAGCTGCATAAACGTACGCTATAATTTTCGGTATAGTAATTTCCAATGCCATCTATTAATCGGTCTTTAACATGAAATTTAGGAAACGTCAATAAACCGTTTTGATGTTTTTACGTTGAATGCCATTTTTACTGTTGCGCGTCTACGTGTATTTTGGAATTTTCTACAAATTGTTGTCGAAAATATAGTAGACAGTGTTCTGACGCATTGTTTACACAGCTTAGATAATAAATGCTCTACACGTGTAGATAATGTGTGTAGGGAATTAAAAAATGACGTCAACTATGTAGACAATGTTGAAAATGTATATTTCTGCTAGGATTCGGCAAAAATCTATGATTTCTTTGTTAATAAAACCATTTGGCTTCATGTTTACCTCACATAAAAAAATTCGAACCCAAGTATTTTAATGGCAATGATGTACTCATATGTATGGATTACGAAATGATAAAAAATTAATATTTCTTGCATACACTTTAGATGTGTTACTGTACAATTTTAAAAATATTCGGAAAAGTTAAAAACCTATGGTTAAAAGTCAAACTTTATAAATCAAAAATAAAGGGTGGTTTTATTCGTTGTGGTTTTTCGTGTATTTTTAACACACTATGCGTGATTAGCGACATCTGTCAAAGTTGTGTTCAGCGACGAAGCTCAATTTTGGTTACCGTCAATGGCGCTCGCTATCGTTCGATGATTTCGGACTTTTTTGTCCACACAGCACGCGACACTATGGGCTTATTGAGAAATGAGTTCATTGAGCAATTTATCTCACGTTAGGCTCATGTTAGCAATTTTACTGTGTTTTTTTTATGAAAATTATAAACCAACGCTTAAAAATCACCGATTACCTTGAGCCACGAAACTTCAATAAACAAAATTATGTTAAAAATGTTAAAGATACTCAACCGCCTTTTATTTGGTTTCGTTAAAATACATCTTGATGAACTCGATCCCGACTAGAATGGAAATTTGTAATTTCTTAAATACAGCGCTGGTTGCACAGATATTTTTTTTGAAGATGCTCTTATTTTCCGAGTCCATTGACTAATTACTCGATGTGGGTTCCATCGGCTGCTGGGTAGTATCGATACTACAAATAACGTACCAAGAAATGTTACAGGATCGTGTTAAACACCTGGGATTAAAGTTAAGGGAGCTACCGGTGTACGATTATTTACCGGTATTCAAATCACGTGAGTTAGGAGGATGTTAACCCTAACATTTAATAATTACAACAAATAAAAACAATAAATTTTCATTTTTTGACGGGAATGGAATCGCTTATGGTTGTCCCAACAATAAAAGCTTTGGAAGCGTAGGAGCTGATCAATAATTTAGGTTGTTTGCTACAAGATAATACAATTCGGTAAATATGGATACACGGATAAACTTAGGCAATGCTCCTGCTTTATAATCATTAGATATTCATCCTGGCCAGCGAGAAGTATTATAATATAGCTGGATACAATTTTAATCACATTAACGGTGAAACCAACATGTCAACAATTTCGAATTACCCGTAGACTGGCTTAAAATTTCCGATTTTGATTACCATGGAAATACTGCTATTATTGTCAAGGAATGGAGAACTGAGTACAAACGTGGCTGATGTTCTCCTAGTATGGCAGGCTGATGTTCTCTCAGTATGGCTTCCGAGATCTGCTTAATCGGAATACCGAAGTGATCCCCATTAGAGCAATACCTCAACCTTCAGGTGAAGCGGTCCTTGTCGAATATCACACAGTGGGAGAAGTAGACGCAGCTATTAATCGATTTCCAGAGAAACTCGTTTGTACGTGGTAAGAAAAAACATTATTGAAACTTCGCGCTGTATATATAATAAATCAGACTAAATACTTGTAACGGGTGATTTTTTAAGAGCTTGAGAACTTTTTTTTAAAAAAAAACGCATAAAATTTGCAAAATCTCATCGGTTCTTTATTTGAAACGTTAGATTGGTCCATGACATTTACTTTTTGAAGATAATTTCATTTAAATGTTGACCGCGGCTGCGTCTTAGGTGGTCCATTCGGAAAGTCCAATTTTGGGCAACTTTTTCGAGCATTTCGGCCGGAATAGCCCGAATTTCTTCGGAAATGTTGTCTTCCAAAACTGGAATAGTTGCTGGCTTATTTCTGTAGACTTTAGACTTGACGTAGCCCCACAAAAAATAGTCTAAAGGCGTCAAATCGCATGATCTTGGTGCCCAACTTACCGGGCCATTTCTTGAGATGAATTGTTCTCCGAAGTTTTCCCTCAAAATGGCCATAGAATCGCGAGCTGTGTGGCATGTAGCGCCATCTTGTTGAAACCACATGTCAACTAAGTTCAGTTCTTCCATTTTTGGCAACAAAAAGTTTGTTAGCATCGAACGATAGCGATCGCCATTCACCGTAACGTTGCGTCCAACAGCATCTTTGAAAAAATACGGTCCAATGATTCCACCAGCGTACAAACCACACCAAACAGTGCATTTTTCGGGATGCATGGGCAGTTCTTGAACGGCTTCTGGTTGCTCTTCACTCCAAATGCGGCAATTTTGCTTATTTACGTAGCCATTCAACCAGAAATGAGCCTCATCGCTGAACAAAATTTGTCGATAAAAAAGCGGATTTTCTGCCAACTTTTCTAGGGCCCATTCACTGAAAATTCGACGTTGTGGCAGATCGTTCGGCTTCAGTTCTTGCAGGAGCTGTATTTTATACGGTTTTACACCAAGGTCTTTGCGTAAAATCTTCCATGTCGTCGAATAACACAAACCCAATTGCTGCGAACGGCGACGAATCGACATTTCACGGTCTTCAGCAACACTCTCAGAAACAGACGCAATATTCTCTTCTGTACGCACTGTACGCATTCGTGTGGTTGGTTTAATGTCCAATAAAGTAAACTGAGTGCGAAACTTGGTCACAATCGCATTAATTGTTTGCTCACTTGGTCGATTATGTAGACCATAAATCGGACGTAAATCGCGAAACACTTTTCGAACCGAACACTGATTTTTGTAATATAATTCAATTATTTGCAAGCGTTGCTCGTTAGTAAGTCTATTCATTATGAAATGTCAAAGCATACTGAGCATCTTTCTCTTTGACACCTTGTCTGAAATCCCGCGTGATCTGTCAAATACTAATGCATGAAAATCCTAACCACAAAAAAATCACCCTTTATAAGCAAATGATATCGTATGCATCTTGGCCGAAGACCTAGCGATGTCAAGGACAGTTCATACCGCTTGATCGCTACGCAAGAAGACTTGGTTTGGAGGTGAACAATAGCAAAACTAAAGTTTTAGCAATACTCAGGAGCATCTCCATTGCAAATCTCGGAATCGGATGCAATAATATTTAAACATATATGAAAACTTTAAATCGTCGAATGATATGCAGGAAGAAATAAAAGCCTGAATCTTTGCCGGACAACGAGTTTTCTACGCCCAATCAAAGTTATTGCGATCTAAACATCTATCGCAGTGGTGCATGCTCGCACTTTATAAAACACTCTCAAGGCCTGTGTTAGCTTTCGGAACCGAAAGCTGGACCCTGACCCCTAACAATTGTAGATTGTTTTCTACCTTCGAAAGGAAGGTCATTCGTTCGATCTTTGGTCCAATTAAGGTTGCGTAAAACGAATGTCGCATTCGTATGAACCACGAGATAAAGCAACTTCTCGGAGGAACCGATATCATCGGACTCATCAAATCCACTCGAGTTAGATGGCTGAGTCACGTTGCAGGGTCCTTACAATACCGTATGATTAATAAAGTGTTCCAACAACCACAAGCTGGTGTGCGTCGTAGAGAATAGAATGTGGAAACTAGAGGGCGAGAGCGATGGATCTAGACGGATGGAGGACCATAGTGAAGTTGGCAAAATTCTTTCATGGGATGTGTAAAATAGGGAGAGAGAGAGAGAGAGAGAGAAAATATTTTCCTTCTGTTGCTCTCGACACTTAATGATCGTTAAAATGAATTAGTACTGCCACCAAATATGAATGATGTACAACGAACTGATATTTTGTCCCAAATATTTTCCAATCACTCATTTTTCTGTGTAATTGCGAATAATTTCGGTTAAGGTAATCGCTAAAAAGAGAAGGAGCTATTGAAAGTGGGAATTCGTAATAATACTAACATGCACAAACACAAAATTTAGTTGGTAACCACATTTGCTTTACAATGACGTTGCTGTTTGTTAATGGCATGTTTCATCACCTGAATATACACTGACGCTGCGTCATTTTTTGTGTTCATATATTCTGTATTTTTGTGTTCATAAAATTTTGTGTTCATAAATTCTACGAAATTTGCTAAAAGTTTCATGAATTTCGTTTAAATATTTAGCACACAATTTAATTGTAACGACGTCATACGATGTTTTTGAAATGATTGGCACGAAATTCAAGAGAAATTAATTGTTATGATTCCATCGTGACTTTCACAACACAACATGTGATGTATACGCAGCTTTATATATCACCTTTCCGCGTCTTTTGTATACGTAAGCATGATAAATATATTATGTGAAACTGATCAAGGCCATTTACATGGCTCAGGTAAACAAAAACAAAACCAGCTTTATTATAAAGGGTGTTTTTTTAGGAGGTTTGTTTTTCCGATAGATGTCGTTTTATTTTATGACAGTTGTTTTGACAGCTCAAAGTGGCATTTCTACTCAGTATTGTTTGGCAAATCATTATGAATAGGTTAACTCCAGAACAACGTTTTCAAATCGTGGAAATTTATTTTCAAAATCAGTGTTCAATTAAAAATGTTTATAGAGCACTTCGTGAATTTTATGGTGCACATAATCGTCCGTCAGAGATCACCATAAAGAACGTAATTACCAAATTTCGGTCTACATTCACTCTTTTGGATGCCAAGCCACCGACAAGAATGAGAAGAGTTCGTACAGAAGAAAATATTGCTGTCGTTGAGGCCAGTGTCGAAGAAAACGACAATTTATCGATTCGTCGTCGTGCTTAGCAAATTGGACTTTGTCCATCGACTTTATGGAAAATTTTACGTAAAGATTTGGGTTTGGTGCCATACAAAATTCAATTGGTGCAAGAATTAAAGCCACACGACCATCGTTTGCGCCGTGAATTCAGTGATTGGTCGTTAAATCAATTGAACGAAGATCCATTTTTTTACCGTAAAATTCTCTTCAGTGGTGAGGCGCATTTTTGGTTAAATGGATACGTCAACAAACAAAATTGTCGCATTTGGAGCAAAGATAATCCACACGCCGTTCAAGAATTACCAATGCATCCTGATAAATGTACTGTTTGGTGCGGTCTATGGGCTGGTGGGATCATCGGTCCATATTTCTTTAAAAATGAGGAAGGACGACGCGTTACCGTGAATGGAAATCGATACAGAACCATGTTAAATGAGTTTTTGTTGTCAAATCTTGAAGATATGGATATGGATGAAATGTGGTTTCAACAAGATGGTGCCACTTGCCATACAGCACGTGAAACAATCGACTTATTGAAAGAAACTTTCAACGACAACATTATTTCGAGAAATGGTCCGGTGAATTGGCCTCCGCGTTCGTGCGATTTGACGCCACTCGATTACTTTTTGTGGGGATACGTGAAGTCATTGGTTTATGTGGATAAACCTCAATCGATTGACGCTTTGGAAACCAATATTCAACGTGTCATTGCTGACTTATGCCCTCAAATGCTTGAAAAAGTGCTGGAAAATTGGACCTCCAGAATGACATTTGTGAAAAATAGTCGTGGTAGCCATATGCCAGAAATTGTGTTTAAATGTTAAATGCCAAAAAATTATCTACCAAATAAAAAAAAATTTTGGTCATTTCATAATTTTATATGTGTTTTATTCAAAAAAAAAATCGGCAACCTCTTAAAAAAACACCCTTTATTAACACAAATTACGTTATGTTTCTGGTATTTTGTTTCAATCTTCCCCTTGTCTTTCTGACATTTAAATTGCGGTTGGAATTCTTTTAGGGGTTAAGGTAAAGTTTCTTTCGATAAATTTGATAACACAAACAATTTTCTTACCTATTTTGGCGTAAATTAATTTGATATCCAAAGTAAGAACTCCTTGTCTTCTCCTTAAAATTATTTTGTTTGGGCAAATTTAATCGATAGTTGGGTATCGGCGATAAATTAAATGCCAACGATAATTTTATATTAACCGCAATAATTAGTACATTGGTTAGAATTATTAACTTATGCATTTTATCTATTTTTTTTATATCGACACACTTGGAGCACTTTTAAGTTGTATTTAATATATTATCACTGCATCAAACAACTAAATTACGATCTCATTATTTTTATCACTATAATTTAAAGCACCACGCACACAATTTATTATAATTTAACAGCACAACATAAAAAATTATTAAATTAATTTAATAAATTAAATAAAATTATTTAAATTTTTTCTAATTGAATCTGAATGATTCGACTAGTAGAGTAGCAATAAAATAAGACGTTGGACGTTGGAGAATTCAATGATTTAAAAAATATAAAAATACAAAATACTTGAGTTTGAAGAAACGTAAAGTAGAAAATGTGAAAAAATAAATAAATATTTGGAGTGGGGTTTTAATATTTGGTTGGAGCGAAAGTAGCGCGTTTCACTATTTATGGACTTGTGCTCATAAATTAAAATGTTATTGATTTGTTAACTACCTAGTAGTTTAAAAATAAATGTTAGATAAGAAATGAATTTATATGTAGTGACGCCGGTAGACGAGCGCATTTATTATGCATAATTGGTTATCACAAAAATAGCTAAATAGTTTTCGGTGTTCAATTTGTATTAGTTAAAGTAAAATTTTATTTGTTTCTTGCATCCTGGGGGTAAAAATCAATTTCTGTAAAATTCCAATTATACACGAAAAGAACACCCAAGTTTTGTCCAACAAAACGCACATAAATAACTCGCTATCGACATGGTATGGTCGAAATGCGTTAAACTGACCATTAAAAATCAATCACGTTATCTTAATCCCTGGGCGACACACGTGCTCGCTCGACTTTCGAATGAGTTATAATTTATGTATGTCGGAATTATGTTCGTGGTGCGAGAAATTATGTACATTATAACAACAAAAACGAATCATATATAAAAAATAGTATGATAGGTTTTATAGTGTGTAATGTTGACATATGACAATGATGAATCATCATCTCGCATTTTTCATTTTTTTTTTTCGTTTCTTGATTATTCATAAAAAAGTATATTACGCTATATACGTTTTCTGTTGTATCACCACAGATTTCATGGAATTTTATCGTATGTGGTCTTGAGATACGAGATTGAAAACTATTAAATTGATTTTTGTAGTTTAAATTAACGCTGCGCGAATTCTCTTAATTTGATCAGATTTATAACGAAATTTATGTAAAAAACGCGAAACGCTAATTTATTTGTTTACTGGTGGTGTGTTACGGAAAGAGTAACTGATAAAAACTCGTTTGTCTTACGTCTCTCATGAAAGAGAAAATGCATATTTCTGTAGCTACTATATGCAAGTGACTCAGCAAACATTACGAGTATTTGCGGATGATGATAATAACACGGAAATCGTAAAATAAATATTTACAAAGTGAAGGTTTCTAATAGTTTTGCACGATTTGCAGCCAAAAAATCAGTAAATATTTAGTGGAGAAAATTATTGGTTACATTCATTCGTAACTTCGCGGAGATATTCCTAGATTAGCTCGTTGCTCTTAGGCTAGGATTTTGGAAAATTAGATTCATATCATCACACCTTCATGTTTCAGGTGCAAAAGCGCTGTGCAGTACAAATTTGCAGCAACCTACCAATACGTATATGTTTGTAATGATTAGAAAAGATCCACAAAATATATGGGAAAGTTGTATAGTAGTTCGGTTAAGAAAATATTTTTTTGTTAATAGTATTTAACTCCATCTCTAGGCAAGCTCACTCCAGCCCCGATGGTTGCTTCACAGCCTCACAATTTAGGTTAAAAAAATTTATTTTAAAATGTAACTAGTGAGGCTAAACCACCTTAAATTTGTGATGTGATTTCTGCTATAGAAAGGCATCAGTCAAACATCTCGGACGTGCTTACACAGACAAATTACGGTTCGAAAAGCAATTGTTCTCACTTACACAACACTGCAAGCAATAAATCAGTATACATATTTTAAGAATTGAGTACGGAAAATTTGTGGGTTCCACCCGATTTAATAATGACAAAACAAAAATTCATCAGAAAAAAACTCGAGATCGCTAATTTTCAAACAGACAGCCAAAGATTACGGGTTCTAACGATTACTAAATTGACATTTGCTCCCGTGAAAATTTATTTATTTAATTAAAATTAAAATTATGCAAATTTATTGTGATTTTTGTGCTTTGATAATCGTTAATATTTGGACAGTGCTATTGACCGTTATCTATAAATCCGTGAGAATTCTGTAATTCTGTTTCCGTACAAAAAAATTAATCTGCTGTCAAAGTTGCCACTTATTTATTTGTTGAGAATTTCGGAGATAATTTTCCTGTATTAATTGAAAGTCCACGCAAGCGAAGTCTCGCACGTTTTGGATATCGTGAACTTTTTGCAATGTCGAACAAGTTTTTTTTCCTTTATTAATTACAACTGAGACTGGGCTCATCCAGCAATTTATCTTTCAAATTTTACATTTCTTAAAGAATTCTGATTTGTTTGGGTGAAACCCAATGGCTAGTCCCAAAATTAAACCTAATTAAAATACTAATTTTATTGTGGTATGTTTACTAGGTCAAGTGGCCTCGTTCTTTGAAACCTTCTTTGAACGACAGGGTTATCTATCATATGGCGAATATAGGGCCTTGTTTTATGTTTGGCGGTTTGATTTTTTATTTCATCTTTGATGTATTCCGTCTATAAGTCCCTGTGAAGGTCTTCATTTTTTGTGTGCCACGAAACATTTACGATGCTACGAAGAACCATGTTTTGAAACGTCTGTATCATTTTGGCGTTTGTTTGTTTCATCCCCATAGTTGAATACCGTAGGTCCATATCGGCTTCAGTATTTGCCGATATAGCAGTTGCTTGTTGTATATTGCGTAAGCTCAGAGCCTCTACAGACCTATGAGCTAATACATTTTTCTGAACTTAATATCTCCACTTGAGCTTGGTATCGAGTGTCATGCCAAGATATTTAGCTTTGTTTGCATATGGCACCGGTTGTAAGTTAATTTCTATCGGTAGATGGGAAGCCTTTTGATATGTAAAGTTAATATGCGTGGATTTCGTCTCATTAAGCTTGATTCTCCAGTGCTTATTCCAGTTACAAACCACATTGATAATCTTCTGAAGTTTGCTTGAGCGACATTACTTCCAATCGCCATGATTGCTGCCATCTGCAAAGGTGGCTATGGTTCCTTCATCTGTTTTTGGAATATCCCTTGTATATAATAAATACAGGATTGCTCCTAAGACACTTCCATGTAGTTCCATGTCGAGTTTTGACATAATTGGCAGAAATGAAAATGGCCTGTATGATTTTTTATCGTTAGGTGGTTTATCAGATTTTGCTATCATGATTACTTCTGCTACTTTTCAATGCCACGGAACACATTTTAACCGAAAGCTTGCATTGATTATGTGTAATAGCATACGAAATCCTTTACCTGGTATGACCTTGATATTTGGCAAGTAATCAAGTCATACCCTAGGTCTTTTTTAACATTCATGTTACTTTTTACTTCTTCTTTTAATTCTTTGAGAGTTACTGGGCGTATATCAAACTCATCTAGCTTGTGGATTGACATTGTATTTTCATTGGCCGTTTATGTTGGTATAGTGGTTGGAAGGCATTCTCGAGATACTCCGCAAACAGATCAGCCTTCTCTTGAGGCACTTGCATTTTGGGTCTTTTGAGTCCCTTCGTCGCCTTCCACAGTGAATAATCAGAATTCTTTCATCGGTTAGGCTAACTAGATATCTGTTGATTGATACATTTTTAACTTCTTTAAGAAAAGATTTGAGACTTTTACCTAAATTGTTAAGAATTGCTTTTTTCTGCGGTGTTCTAGTTATTGGTCAGGTTTGCATCTCTCCAACTTCCATTGGGTAGGATATGTTAAGCTTCTTCTTATTTTGTATAATGGGAGTACTTGCCAAAGCACCATAGTGAATTGTTTCATTGAGTTATTCTAATTCATCTTCCAACTGGTGAGAATTTCTTAACGAAACCTGAAGTATGATTTTTTCCTCCGTTACTTCACGAAAATGATCCCAGTTTGTTTTTGAATTTGTTAATCTGGCTGCACTCTTCCATTGGATTACCATTTCACTGACTCTCATGATAATCGGGGAATGATCCGATACTAGAGAATTACTGTCGTCAATGTGAACGTAGTTCTGGGATATACCTCTTACTACATAAAAGTCTATTAGGTCAGAGATCTTCGTTCCGTCACTGGGCCAGTATATTGGGGAACCACGAGAGTAAAATTCACATTTTGATGTCTGTTCTGCTTGAAGCAATTCTTTACCTTTTGACTTCGTAAGTCTAGATCCTCAATAGGTGTTTTTCGCATTAAAGTCACCTCCAATAATAAAATCATGTCCAAGCGATTTAAATAGTTTAAGGTAGTCCTCCCTTTTCAAGTTATGCCGGGGATGACAATATATTGCAGAGACAGTAAGCTGTCTATGTTTAATTTGGATCCTTACAGTAGTGACTTGCATTGTTTCTTCTTCGATATTTGATTCTAAATGGTGTTATATATTTTTTTTATTAACATGCCGAACCACCTCTTGCTCTTCTCTCACTATGTAGTGATATAAGTTATTACCCCGTATTTTAACAAACGAAGATTTAATTAGATGGCTTTCAGATATTAAGAAAATGTCGATTTTTTCTGAATTTGAAAATATTTCTATTTCTGGAATATGTTGCATAATCCCATTCGCATTCCAGATTGCTATTCTGAAAGTTGTGTTCTTTCTTAACATATTTTGTTGGATTGCGTTGAGGGAATTGCATTTGCTACAGTTGATCAAGTATCATGTTGTTCAGATTACTTTGGTCATCTAGCCGCTTTGTAATAGCTGCAATGCTGTTCATAATGTTTTCCATAATTTGGTTATTTTCGGAGCTCATATGTTTGGTTAAACCCAAACCTTGCACTACCTGGGCAAATGAACTTCTTTGTCCTGTGTTGCTTGGTTGTGGGTTTTGAGCCATCTGATTTGGTATTTGAACCCTTCGATTTTCGTGATTTTGCGATTGATTTCTTGTTTTATCTCTTAATTTTTGTAGTTGTGTAGCATCCTCACAGCCTCGATAATTAGCTGGATGTTGTCTGTTACAATTTGAACCTTGGCTGGCACATTTCTCCGTATTGCACAATCCTGGGTAATATGATTACCTGAGCATTTTACACGTCTTGGATCTCGGCCGCAATATCTTTGGGTGTGATTAAATGCCTGACATTTCTTGCATTGGGGTATGCGTGTTGTGGTTCTCCTCATTGGTTCAATTTTCACCTTCATGTGAAGGATTCCTTTTATTCCATAAATGTTTTGAACATTCTCTTTGTTGTCAAATACCAACATAAAAAAGGGAGTCCCCGTTTACTGATAATTTGGTTTCGTTCCTGGATGTCTGTTCTCTCTTTCTTAACAACATTCACAGCATCTAGTATTTTAAAATCTTTATTTTGTAAGTCTTCCATTATTTCTTTGCTTGAGCAAGTGTGATGCAAGCCACTTGCCATGACTTTCATAGGTCAGGCCTGTTTATTCTCATAAGTGAACCACTGATACTTTTCAGCATTCAATTTCATAGATAAGGTTCTATAAGTATCTGAGTCCAGAGTATTAATTTTCCAAACGTCATTGTTTAGCGCTGTTACCTTATAATCTTTGTCAGTACTGATTTCATCAATGACTGGATTTCGGGGTAACTGGTTACACCGACAATATTTATTGGCGGGGGTGATTTTTCTTTCGATTGCATCAAATTTGGTGTAATGTTCTTGGTAGATTTACTACCTTTAAGTAGATTGGCTTTGGGTAGAACATTTTTTGAATCTGGACAGATTGTCCCCTACCGTTTAATTGCTCAGCCTCAGGTGACGATTCGGCTTTTCTTTTCTTACTCTTCCTGGACTGTTTTTTCTTCTTTAGGATCCAGTCCGTCTCTCTTAGTAATTCATCTTCATCAGTGGAGTAGATGAGTTTGTCTGGTTCAATACTTCGTATATCGCAATCTTCTTTTGAATCCAGATTCATTTTTAGGTTTTCATTTTCTCGCTTTAGATACTCAATTTCTTCACTTAGCTTGACATATAATTGCTCCAAATGCTCTAGTCTCGCCAAGAGATCCATATTCTCCTTTTGTAAGTCAATAGTTGCTTTACGAGACTCGGCTATTTTCAAAGTAAAATTTCCGGTGGCATAACTTATTTCGTGTAATGTTTGTCCAGTTCATCTAGGTATAGCGTTAGAAAAAGCGTTTACCGAGTTGCTTTTATTTTTCTTTATCGGTGATCTTTGTAAATTTGATCTTCTCTGGAACGGATTTGATGTTCCCTGCTAATGCAATAGATGGCCCTCTCCAGAATCCATAGAGCCAGTCTCCACAGAGAGTGGATTTACCGATGTTGATATTGGTGTACCACTTGGGGTATTATTTCCTTTTGTTAGCTATTCTGCTTGACTACTACGAAGGGATTGGGTACCACAACCGTTAGTTCTGCAGAACATTGCTCAGAGTACGCTTGTATCCATTTATGAATACTTCGTTGATGAATAATTCCTTGCGTCTAACCGGGATTAAGTTCGCTGTTTTGGTAATTGTAAGATTGATTTTCATCCAGGATGTGTCGATAATAAGATGAGAGCTTGTAGCAAATTGTTGAAAGAATGCCCATATTCAAAATTTGTGTGCTACGATTGCCTGTGGAGGAAAAAATTGTCGTATGTTGGTTCTAGCAAACGAAGATGTTAACCGTTTCAATTTTGTCTCTTTTAAAATTGAAGTTGATCCAGGCTTGTACCATAAATTACTACATCCTGACATATGGCCATCTAGAGTTTTGGTGAGGGAGTTTACTAACCGTTCAAAAAACTTAAAGCCAACAGTCATGGTTTAAAGACATCAAATATTAAAAACAACACGCCAGTCAATGCAACTACTAAATCACAGTGGAATGCGTACTAAAGCACAACAAAATTCGAGCGCCTGATAGTATCAATATCGGTGGAGTAATTATTGAGGTAAATAACGATCTTAAATTAGATCAGGTCAATCTTCATTGTGCTTGTGGTGAGTCTATTATATTCAAGCTCAAATGTGGCTCGTTTTGGGTATTTATTATTGGAGTTTACATTTCTTACCTAAAATTTCGTGGGGTTGGGTAGAAGATGCCTTTGTGGCCTCCACATGAGATATCCTATCAATCTTTGTGTTGGACTGCTTCGCGGGATATGGGATGCGACAATTTAACGCTGTTTCCAATGATTATGGGCGCATTTTGAACTTGGTTTTTTCAACGTTAGATTTTAATGAAGTTGAATCTTGTTCGAATTTAGCTGGCCACGCTATCTAGTACATATACTATACCACACACCACTTTGAAATAAATTTGAACTTTGGGAAAGCAGATCTTCCTTCGTTAACAACTTTGTCGAAAATGTCAATTGTATAGCGTTATGTCAAATATTTCGTTAGCTGCCTCTGGGTTGAATATTTCGATAGCTGCCTGTGAGTTTTATAGAATTGTTATTGGAGCGGTTTCGAATTATTTGTTCCGATGAAGAGAGCGCACTCAACTTTGGCCGAGCCTTGGTTATCTAAGCATCGCGAATTATTTAGAGAGTATATAGGGTGGGCCAAATAATTTTTTTTAAATGCAATAAAACAAAAAGATCTCAATATTTTTTCAAATTTATTTTTTCATTGTAAAGAACAATCCTTCCGATTAATTTTGGTATCCGGCATTATGTCTTCAATGGCATGCAAATATTGTTCTTGAGAGCGTCAATCGGTGCTGCTTTATCGGCTTAACACTTATCTTTGACGGCACTCCGAAGATAATAGTCCAACGGCGTCAAATCACAGCTCCGAGGGGGCCAAATTATATCAGCATTTCGGCTGATAATTCGATCTTCGAAGACAGTGCGCAAAATATTAATTGAAACGTGTGCTGTGTGGTACGGAGCGCCGTCTTGTTGAAACCAAATGTTGCCTATGTCCTCCTCTTCAAGGCGGGAACAAAAAATCGTTTATTATGGCGCGGTAGCGCTCACCATTGACAGTAACGGCGGCTCCTGGCTCATTTTCAAAGAAAAATGACCCAATGATGCTACCGAATTAAAATCCGCACCAAACAGTCACTCGTTGAGGATGCATAGGCTTCTCTACGATCACGTGCGGGTTCTCCGTGCCCCAAATGCGACAATTCTGCTTGTTTACATAGTCGCCAAGATGGAAATGCGCCTCATCCGAAAAGATGATTTTTTTGTCAAAATCGGCATCTTCTTCAAGTCGATCGCAAACCCACTCATCGAACCGAAAACGCAATGGGTGGTCTCTTTGCTTCAATTCCTGAACCAATTGAACTTTATACGGTGTCGCAATGTTGAGCGTGAAATGTTCAATTCTTGAGCACGATGACGAGTTGACGTTCCCGGCGACTCATGCACATTCTCGGCTACAGCATCAACATTTTCTGGTGTACGCTTGGTTGGCTGCTTGGTTCGTGTTGGTTTATTATTTAGCAAGCCCGTTTCTTTAACTTTATTCACAAAATAATGCACATATAGAGCTCCCGGCGCTTCGTTTCTTCCGATAACCGCACGCAATTTTCGCACACATTTTGCAACATTACCATGTTTTTCGAAGTAATGTTTCAATATTTCCCAGTGTTGTTCAAGCAAATACACAACCATTTTCGTTCAGCGGAAGGACAAAACTAACTTTCTGTCAAATCAGAAGTGAAATAACCCTTACTATACTCAAAATAACCGCTAGTTCTAAAAAAAAGTTAGATGGCCCACTCTGTATAAGAAAACAGATAAATTTTGAAACTGATCCACATGGCATCAAATTTTCCAAATTCCAAATAAATAAAACAAAACAAAAATCTTACTTGTATATAACACGTTTTCAACACATCAGCGGATCCACAATGTAACGTGGGAATCACATTAAAATGAACGGCTAACCAAATCGATCCTCACCAGTCATCTGTTACTAAGTAACTAAACTGACACAGCAATTATTAGTAATTCAGAAACCATAACCATAGAAAAGGACCACCGAGATCTCGGAATGTTTGGTTAAACGATTTGCGTTTTTGATATAAATAATCAACGAATATATAAATGGTTTCCGCGTAAAACTAGAAGCACTCTCGCATAATACAGGGTGTCCACCTGGCAGGTATACTACTTTGTTTTGCCGCCATTTAGGCGAATATTAGTATTGACAGTTCATACTTGATAGTCGTGAAGTAGACACGTGGCAAATTCTTTCACAAGACCATTTACGCCGCCGTACATATGCCGATAGGATGTTACAGCTCGCGAATGACAACCCCGATTTTCATGAAAAAAACATAATGAGTGACGAGGCACATTTTCATTTAAATAGATATGTGAATAAACAGTATATTCGGTTCTGGGCAATGGAAAACCCTCACATTATTCCATTATATTTATCCTTTACATCCATTAAAAGTGATAGTCTGGTGTGCAATTTGGTCAGGAGGAATCATTGGACCTTACTTCTATGAAAATGAAAACGGCGTAACGGTAACTGTGAATGGGGAGCGATATCGTGATATGATTGAAAACTTTTTAACGCCACAACTGCATACTTTGGGCTTGATTAACATGTGGTATCAACAAGACGGTGCCACATTGCATACAGCCAGGATTACAATGGAACTACTGCAAGAACTCTTTCCACAACAAGTTATTTCAAAAAATGGTGATGTTGATTGGCCTCCACGGTCGCCTGATTTGACTGCTCCGGACTTCTTTTTGTAGGGATATCTAAAAAGCAAGGCTTATGCAAACAAACCAGAAACGCTTGAGCAACTCAAACAAAATATTCGTGATGAAATTAATGAAATACCGCGTGAAATGTGTGAGAATGTAATGAAAAATGTGCTCAAAAGGGCTCGCATTTGTGAGGCTAACAGAGGCGGACATTTATCTGATATTGTATTCCATACATAATTGCCGACATTAAATAAAACATTTATCAATATAAGATCCATTCTCTTTCATTTAATCAAAAATCATAAACAAACAAAGTAGTATACCTTCCCGGCGGACACCCTGTATATCGTTCACTTCATATAACCAGTCTAAAATGATTTATTGATCAATCAAATTGCCGGTATTACTGCAAACAATAGTTTTATATTTAAGGTTTCTTAATATGTAATAGAAAGCCACCTGCGTATTTAGTTAAGGTTTATTATTAAACCGGCCTCGGAATAAACATACTGAAAAGGTAAACTAGTTATAGGAGTTTCTATATAATTTTATTTAATAATACGGCAACCCTCATTTTTCGACGGTCAACTGGGATATAAAAATATTGTTTGATACTTTTCTAAATCGTGAAGATACCCCGCCCAAAACTTCCCGTAAACAGCTAAGCGACTATTACCTTTCTATAAATAAAACCAATAAGCTTGATAATTTAGGCTTGGAATGCTTTGCTATTTCATAATCTCATTTATATACATTAAAACGGTAATTCTATATCCATCTTCTGCGTAATCACACCAGCCAGGTCATTGAATAAGGTGGTTCTGATCTTGTCCTCAAGTAATATTTTCCGGAGGCTCTCAAGTCGGTATTCTCTCCCATTTGAATGGGGCTTGATTCAAAACACAGTGCCTTCTTGAAGCTTTTCCACGAATCACATTTGTACGCCAGAAAAGTGCTGTTCGTATTATAAATTGATTCGGTAAAAAATGCCACCGCACGCCGATGACTACAATTCGGAATAAAACATCCCGGTTGGCCCGATTCTCCCTTATTTGGATAAAAGTCTGCATGTCCTATACTTTCGGCTATCCCGATCATTCCAGAAGCCGTGTGAATCACATCCACGAATTTAGCATCATTCTTTTCAAGACAATGAGCTGGTTTTATACCGGGCGATGCAGGATCCAATCCAGTGATTCTTGCTATTTTATTATCAAACATGCGACTTCCAGCGATTCCGGCGGCATGAGCCCCTAAACTATGCCCAATAATATGTATCCGATCATGGTTTGTATGAAGATCATCAATTAAAAAATTTAGTAGGTCAGCAACGTATTCACCAACATCGTTTAAATAAGTTAGTGTCGTTGTATAAATTTTGTATGTCATAGCCTTCCAATCAATTCCAATAACGTTATAATCGGTTGTATCACGATAGGCTTGCACAATTCCTTGGATGGAAGTTTTATTAATACTCGACCGCCAACCATGGATGACAATTTTTGTGTGGCGTTCTGGATTGAAATATTCCACAAATTTGTTCATGTCCGCTGTTTGTGCGGTGGTATTTCCAATCATAATTGGTTTTAAATGTCTAACGTACAAATACGTTCTTATATCATCTTTGCTTGTTTTACATTCGACCAAATCTAAATCAATATACCAAAAAAAATAATAAACAAACCGATTACGTCACGATTCACTTAGTATGCGTTCACTTTAATTTGCATACAACACAAACCTCGTAATGTTATAATAAAGAGACAACAAAAAAATTGAAAAATTTGCATCGCGAATTTTACTTGGCGTTTCACACTTCGAACTAACTTAAGATAACTAATCGTTTCTTTTCTATTTTTGCGATTTATATATTTCTCCCCCTACCCCTCCGCATTAATTATATGTGTATAAGATAATTTGTTTGTTGGTACACAGTTCGGTGAACCAATTGATAACGTTGCTACTACTTTAGTAAATTGAGAGTACACGAGACTAAAAAATTGTATAAATATAGTTAGAAGCTAATTGTTTGAATTATGACGGCAATAAATAACACGCTGTATGTGATGTGATGTACGTGTGGGAGTGTAATTAATACTAATTTCTGAATCCGACAGCATACAGCAAACTGTATGGAAGTTAAGTATATTTTCAAAGGAATTTCAAATCGTTTATGGATTGTTCGGAAATATGTTCTCTCTTTTAGAATGGTTTAATGCACGTGACGACACATTACGTTACCTAAACAAATATTAATAGCTAGCTTAGCCTGAGAGCTAAGAATAACTAATCGTAAATCGACAATAGGATGTGATTAAACCTGTTGCAATACGATACGCAGGTATACTTGTTTTGTGTATGGCATTCATGTCTGAAACACTATTGTATAAAATATTAGGCGCCATTAATAACACTTAAAACCTAAAGTACCAATGAACAGATCTGAACAAACAAGCAAATGAATATGCATATGAAAAGCGAGAATTTAACGAAACACGTTTCTCTCCGCTCCATATTGGCATTGCATCTGTTTAGAATCAACCGAAATCCAGGCGCCTGAAACAAAATAGATAATTTAGTGCGCATCTAATCTATTAAAAGTAATTTGTTAAAATACTTATCTTAAAAAATTGTCTTGTTTTCTTGTAAAAATCCTCACAATCTTTTGACAATCTTCGTCGACCGTTTAGAATCGTTGTCATATCACATCAATGTTACCAATGGTTGGAAATGATTGAGTAATCACTATGGCATTAGAATCCAATCGACATTACACGATTCTGCCCAACTTAATTTTTGGTCAATTTGAGTTTTGCGAGGCCTTACATGAGACTGATATAAAATGCGAAGAAAGGTAACAAAGTGCTATCCGGATGTCAGCCGATGTGTTTTGCTACCGTGCGTATTTCCGCTGGTTAACTCTCCAAATCAGGCTATTAGACTTCTGCAGTTAACCTTCCTCCCCCCTAATTTTTCCTTCATGGCTTCGGTTATGCAGGAAGCTTAGGAGGCTGAGTCTAACAGGGCACGACAAGGCCTTAGCATAACGTAGTTGTACATCGTTACTCGTAGGAAGTACCGCCTGCAATGAGCATTTTAACGTGGTATCTTGTCTATTTTGATGCTCATATAAATTCGTGATGTGAGTTTTAGTTGGATCTTTTTCTGATTTATCTTTCGACTCCTCGGTCCTTGTGATTCGAACTTTAGATTTTAAATTACAGGGTGGCTGAGACCAAATGTTACTGACTTCACTCTGCTGTCATTTGTGTAGTTGTCATTTTCGCGCGTCAATTTTTTGACAGATTGAAGTTTGGTTAGTTGTTTACATGTCAACAAATAATTGTTCTAAATTAATATCTTCATAAAAAAATCGTAATGGAATTCAAACGTAATAGTGTAATTGCACTGTATTTGGGTGGAAATTCACAAACAGCAATAGTTCGTCAGCTCCAGCATTTGAATGTGAATAAAATGTTTGTGTATCAAACCATAACTCGATAAAACGAAACGGGTAGCATCGCTAAACGCAACAGAGGCGGTCCTAAAAAGACAGCAACATCAAAAGAACTGATACGAAATGTGAAGAAACGAATCCAACGAAATCCTCGTCAAAGTGCGAATCAATTAGCCGCACGTCTACATGTTTCACGATACAGCATTCAAACCATATTGAAAAATGAACTACACTTGAAGCCCTACAAGATACAAAAAGTTCAAGATCTTACGGAGGCACAAAAAAAAGTTAGGCTTGAAAGAACACGAGCATTGAAGGCCTTGGCCGAACGTGATGAGATTCCAAAAATTGTCTTTTCTGATGAGAAAATTTTCACCATTCAACAGTATGTGAATAAACAAAATGATCGTGTTTGGTTAGAGCACAAGTCCAACGATAATTTGGACACAAGAGTTGCCATGCGCAAGCAATCACCAGCTTATGTTATGGTTTGGGCTGCAGTGACTGCAGATGGACGCGCTCCTCTCGTTTTCATCGAACATGGAGTCAAGGTAAACCAAGAGGTGTACCGCCAAAAGATCCTAAACGATGTTTTGCTACCTTGGGCACGTAAACACTTTGGTACGAACCGTTGGACATTCCAACAGGACTTGGCACCGTCACACAAAGCTCGAGCGACACTAAACTAAGGTGTCCACTAAAAAATACGGAAGTGTCGATGCATTGAAGTCAGGTCTTGTTTGAGAATGGAATAAAATTCCGCAAGCTCACGTTCGGTCAGCATGCAATGCTTTCTATGGAAGACTGAATCAAATAATAGATAATATGCTCAAAATGGGTGTGTGGTTCACAAAATTGCAATGTAAAGTAAATAAATAAATAAATAAATAAATAAATAAATAATCAGAGACAAAGAAGGTCATATCGAGCAGTAACATGTTTTTCATAAAATGTAATATGTTTTCAACATATTCCACGAAATTTCAATAAAAAATAGTCAAAATTAAAAAAATTACAGCGTTTTCATTTGGTAACACTTGGTCTCAGCCACTCTGTATGTACGAGTGTGTAGTGTGTATTCTAGAGCAATTTAGAGCCCTGGATTGAGGAAAATGTAACATTTTCTATTGTACTGATCAAACTTCTGCGCTTCTGGATTGGTATAACTCCTGCAATAGATCACAATCAAATAACCTGTATTGTTGCTTCCAAGCCGTACTGTCAAAAGAGGAGGTAATAGCAAAGCTGGTTTTTGATTTACTTGCAGTATTCGGTCTTTTTGTCGAATGGTGTGTGTGTTTTGATGAACTCAAGAGCATATATTCTCTTTATTAAAAATCGAAAGATTCCGTTATCGTTGGAAATTCGTCGTTGGTGTCTTCTTGTGATCACAAGCTACGAGTTTCGTCGTTTAATTTTTGTTTCAGCAAGTAGATGAGCTATGGATCTTTCGCTTCAGCTTGATCGCCCGCTTTACGTTTTTGCGTATTACCTCATCTGAGGTGTCCACTACCCTTCTTGCGTATCAGGATTCGCTACTTGTACGATAGGTTCTGCTAAAGAAAGCACGAATACACTCGTTGACGGTGTGTCGCTTGCGTTCATATATTTGCCTAAATTTATTCAATGCCACCATGTAATCATCTCATTTAAGCAACATCATTAATTAAACTTCAGTACTGGGATGATGTCCTTATTAAGAGCACTGGAATAAGACAACGTAACTTTGCCATTAATCACCGCAAAAGGTTGGATTTTTTAATTTGGCAACGCGCACTTGCGCTCTGCGTTCATAATTTTTTGACATTCCTACCTGTAACGTGACGTGCAACATTTAATTCTCTAATATTCATTTCTTAATCCAATTGTTTAACGTCGGCTTCTTCAAGCATCCATTTTAGATTTCACTTCAATGATAATCGAAAATATTAATTCCTGCACGCCATCTATTTGATATAGGATTTGCTTTACACAGATGAATCAGTAAAAGTTGTTTTGCTTATCTAGCTCGAAAGGTCATGGATCATCTTTGTATAAAAAGATACTTATATGATGTGTAAAACCATCAGCGGTCACCTGCATTAGTACGTAAACAGTTTAATGAGTCGACTATCCAATTATTATCTTTCAAGCGATGAAAAACCAGTTAGATACACTTGAAGCATCAGTAAGTTTCTGCTGTAAAGTACTGGATGCGATGAAATTACAATTGAGAAGTTGACCCAGGATTCCGACAGTTGTACCCGAAAAATCTCTATTCTGGAACATAAAGTGAAATTTCATGAAAATAAACTTAATACAGTTGAAGCTCAATTGGACATTAGTTCTCAAGAATCAAATAGTTCCAACATTGTTGTTTCTGTTAATTCTTAAGGTTATTGGAGCAGTCGACATTCGTAGCTCCAGTGACGATATAATTTCTGTTAACCAATGGTTCAAAACAATAAATCAGCATCACAAATCAAACACTCATACATTGTTAATCTAAATATGGTCGGTCTAATAATTAGCCACATTTCGGAAGAGTTACTTCATCATCTCATTAGGTTTCAATCTCAATTGTTCAAGACAGCTAAAAAGATTAAAGTTAACCATAAGTACCAATTTTTATGGTGTAAGGAAAATAAAATATTCTTACGCAAAACACCGGACTCGAAAGTGTACCATATCGTCGCCTCGATGATGTTGTTCATATGCGTTTTCACAACCAGTCTCGTTCCATTGCACAGTCGAGGTTGATTGATGTTACAAAACTTGATCATAACGCCTACTTTCAATTGTAAATTGTGAGGTGGTAATCCGGGCAATTCCAGCGAATTCAAGAATTATGTGGGATAGTTGACTACTTCATCCAGGTTGATAACAGTGTCCACCGGTTTGCAGGAAAACAACTGTTCCGGAATGAAATTTTGAGTGGACCCGTTGAGATCATCGAAATCTTTGTTTATCGGTACCAATATGGCCCGTTTGTTCAGCAAGTTTTGGTTTATTAAATATTGTAATATGTTTGGAAAAACACGTCGCATGAGGTCTGCCTTCGGTTCGGTCAACTGACAGAAATCAGTGGGCAATGTGATGAGTCCGGTCGAGTTGTTAACTGCGATTTTCCCATTACCATTGTTTAAGAATTGCTTCGAAAACACATCTGCAGTTTGATCTTGTTGAAAAAATACATGTTTGTCGTCAATCGGAGAGACTTTACATGGCACAACAAATTTGACGATTTCAAGCACGCGTTGAGTTCGTCAACTGCAGTTGAACGTTGAATAACAGGAAGAGTATGACCAAAATCATCGGACAACAGAATCATCGTTCCACCAAAAATGTTTTGATTGCCACGAATATCTTTCAACGTTTTGTCCGGCACCTCCAGTGAACTTTTGTGTTCGATCAATTTGCATCACTGTAGAATCTTCGCTATTGCGTTGTTCTTGACGATGTTGCAAATGTCTCGTTGATTTGCATGTTCAGTGGCAATTTCAGTTTAGAAGTCGCTGCTATTTCAGATGAAAGCAATGCGAGGGCAACTTCATATTGTGATCAAATCGATGAAAAAAGTAACGAAATTAAGACGTTTTCCAGTTCCTTCGGAAGCACCCAGAAAGTAAATGCCACCAGTTCCATTGTTCACAGCTTCCATCAAAAAGTCGTACGCAGTCTTTTGTTGCGACCTCGAATTACTTCGACTAATGCTTCAGTGTCGTGTTGTTGTTCTCTTTGTAATTCGTGGTTAAATGTATCGTGCATTGAACGATTAGGTGATATCATGCCGAAGTACGACAACATTTTATTCGCCATCAATAAACACATCTTTTTTTAAAATAATCAATACCTCATTGTGCATTTCTGCTGTCATTTGCAATGTCGGATTTGAAGTTTGGCGATGCACACGACGGAAAGCATCCGCAGACATGTCGTCCTTATAATTAACCGCAAACGACACCTTGAAACGACTTCGGACCACGAACATTACCAACAGCAATCGAAGATAGTAACATTCGTCGTTATTTCGACGCACAGTGTAGATGCGACCCAGCAAATGGGTTTGAATGTCCTTCAACTGGCGTTCCTTATTTAAGAGGCTGAAACGATTTCGATGATGCACTCCATGTGTAGTAGTGTGGCATTTCAGCATACAGCAAAGGGGGAGTGAAATCAGCCGCTTGACAAACCGAGAAGAGCTTGTCAATGTTGTCGACGTTGGCCATGCCGCTCTGTCCGCTGGGTTCTCCGGATTGAAATACACGCGTTACCCGTTTTCTACATGCACTGCCAAATGTACAACTCTAGAATGACTTTCGTGGATCGCAAAGGAAAAGATGCGTCCCAAAACGGCCATATCCGCTGTCTTTGTTTACATATTTGCATATGTACTTGATTAACTGTACGTGAGCCTCAAAAACTCATAATCCAACGATTGTCCACTTCAATATATTGCTCTTTTGCCTTCACAATTGAAGATCGCCCATTGCTCGCAACTGATCGCCTACGATGCAATGGGTATTCGTTTTTTTCCTGTGATGGTGTTGGCAATCAGGTCACGCGGATATCGCTTGGAACACTTGGCATCGATCATACAGAGTGAGTCGTTTTTAGAAACTCCGCAAGGTCCATATATCATATTCTTAGTCACCACTGCATGCAATTTCGGATCAACAGCTTTATCCGAGATTTTGGCTGAAATGATGGATTCGATTTCACCCGATCTGATTATTTGAACGAACGAAACCAAAATGTACGAGCGAAGCAGACTACGTTTTTGCCATTCAACGAAGTACACGCAACAACGAACTTGGTCATACACATTGCATCTCGTGCGTACTCAATCATCTGGCGAAAACTTCCGATGTAAGTGACTGGCAAAATTGTTACATTCTTCCGACGTTGTTTGCATGCCCGTCGGCTTTAATCACTTCGCGGAGATGAATGCATTCTTCAGATCGCAGCTGCTTTAGGTTCAAACGAATATATGTCAGTCGTTCAGTCTCAATTTTGACATACATTTCAACTGCGAACTGATTGTGTGATAGTGATTTTCTTCATCTTCGAGGATCATAAGTCTGTATGAATAAAAATTCATAGCACTGACTTTTTATTGGTTTCGGGGCCTGCAATAGCAATCGACATACTGTTCGAATTATTGAAATTGTTGCTAATGGTAAATGTTGAAATGGTTATATGTTGAAATGGTACCCGTCCTTGTCGTGCTAAAAGATCAATGGATATTGTAGCGCATCGTAATTCCTGTATGTATCGGACACGCGTTCCAATTCATTATTCCGATGCTGAAGCACGATATCTCTAAATTGCAAATTTTGTCCGGCAATAACAACAGCCACTTTGTCGATTTTGGGCAATGAAACATTTTGCGTATTGAATCTTTTTGCGTACTCACCTGGCGTTTTATCAGCCCCGATGACGATTTCATGGCTGTCGGATGGCATCCGATGCAACGCAATTTTGAACAATTTAATCAATGCGTTGTTGGATTGTAAGCACAACGCTGATTAACTTCAGCATCCGAATTGTCCATGTAATAAATTTCTAAGAATTGATGGTCCGCATCCGGTGGTGGCAACAGCGCTCTTACTTTGAAAGAGAATTAGTATTGCAATTCTCTTGGACATGAAATTGTCCTGTACAATATGCGTTGCGGGCTTATGTCACTTCCTGTTTCAGAAACCAATGAGCGTAATGAGGGTGGCGGAACCATTTGTGGCAATTTCACTTTCCCACCTGCGCAACACAAACCAGGAGTTTCACCGCCGAATGTCAATGTAGACAAACGACTGTCATTTCTGATCTGTCCGTACTGTAATCGATTTCCGAACCGTAATGGAATGACGCTCGTTCTAGGTTTATAGGAGCATCGCGTTTGCGCAATCGGTCATGTTCATTGTGATGTGCTCGCTGGCGTTTTGTTTGCTGTGCACGAACTTTTTGCATGTGAAGGAGCACGTGAAGTAGATCGCTGCGCATTTGATTCACTGCAGCGGCCTATGTCAGCTTTATGCATTGTATTGTATTGTAATGAACACACAATCACTTGTACACGAACCAATTCTGTCGAAATTACCTTGTTATTATACTTCACTGAGAACTTTACAAGATTGAAATCCTCATGTATCAAAACAAATCGAGTCTTGTCAAAAAACATTAAAACTAATTTGTGGTTATGTCTAAGTCTTCAAAGTCAATTTACCTTAATAGACTAGCTGATCAAAATGATTGTTCGCAAAATGTAATTAAATCCGTTTTAACCAAACCTGATCTCAAAATCCACTACGTTTTTTATGAAAAAACAATTTTAAATGTATTTGATTTTACAAATTCTCGCTGAAATGTTTGAGCACACCGCACGGTGTGAATAATCGAATCAGAAATATGTAATGGATATGGCCTAGCTGTTAAACGATAGGTCCACCACCAGCGCCTTTTATTGAAAATAATCCGAAGTGACCATATAAATGAACGCAATTTTCTTTTTTCCTAAACCACCCCATTATTGAGACGAACAAACCAAAACAGAATCATCCAAATCGGTCGAGCTGTTCCCGAATTTTTGCGAGACTAACGCACGGCAATTGATTTTTATATAAACATACCTATATATTAGGTGTGCAAGTAGAAACTCGGCTCTGAAGTTGGTTAAATATTAAAATATATTTGAACGCATCCAAATCGCCCGGCATTTTGGATAATCACATCGCCTGAAAAGTGCTCGGTCTGACACATAGATGGTGCTCAAATCATATGATTTTTAAATTCTACCAGCCTTCAAATGATACCTGTTAAAATTTCGTAACATTTCGATCATTCAGGTTACAAGTTACCTTTGTTTTAGTGACGCTACTTTTGTTAATTTCAAAACAATGGAAAAAACTAGAATTTCGTGTGTTGATTAAACTGAAACACTGATGGGAAAAATACCGTTCGAGCAAAACAGTGGCTTGATAAGTGTTATCCGGACTTTGCACCAGAAAAACAACTATCATTGACTGGTATGGTAAATTTAAACATGGTCATGCAACCACCGATGATGTAATTGTTTTGAATTGAAAGACCATAAAGTGAAGTTGCGTGAGATAGCTGACGTTGCAAAGATATCAGTGGAACGCATTGGTGCGCTGTTTTTTCAATAAAAATGATTTTTATGTGGTATGTGACAATGGATGAAACATGGTGGTGGATACACCAGAATCAAATCAGCAATCGGCTAAATTTTTTTTTTTGTAACTATTGCCAAAGGCTTTATTCTTGAATCATTCTTTCTACGAAACTAACAAGAAGTGTGAAATTCTTAAAACTATAATTTTTTAAGCCTTAACCTGTGTTAATACTCGTACTTAATATCAGTATGCATTATTATTGTTAATTTAAGTCTCTTAATCTTAATCTTAGTTTACTAAATCTAGAGGATTTGCTCTGCGAATAAATTTGTATTTCGGTTGCCTTAGTAATTCTCTAGCTAATTCGTTAGGATGTGATTCCAGTTTCAGTTGGTATTTTAGACTGCGCATGATTTTATTGACAGTTTTGATTCCTAGGTCTCTGTGGCTGTACCTGTTTCGAATATATCATGGGGCATTAGTAATGCTACGAAGTATCTTTGCTTGCGTTCTTTCTGTTGATCTATATTTGATACACTAGGACCGCTTTGTACGGTAGAACCTTGCAGTCTAGAGAGAGTTTCGATTTTGTTCCGATCGATCAGTACATTTTAGGAAATTTTATTTTTAATTGATTGCGTTTTTTCTCACTGTGCTTTTTCCAAGTCAATCTTCTATCGAGATGAAGACCGAGATATTTAACGTTTGTTTGTTGAGGAATTGTGATATTGTTTAATTTTACTGCCGGTGATGTACGTTTATTCAGTGTGAATGTTACATGTGTTGATTTACATTCATTCGTCCTTATCCGCCAAGTTTTTAACCAATCTTCTATTTTATGCAGAAGTTCTTGTAATTCTCTCGATGCTGTTTGAGGATTTTTGTGTGAAAACAATAAAGCTGTGTCATCAGCAAAAGATGAAGTGATTATTTTTCAGTTATTGGTAAGTCAGCTGTGAATAACAAGTATAACACAGGTCCCAATACGCTACCTTGCGCTACTCCTGCCTTTATCTTGGTTAAATAAGTAATGGCCGTATTTTGTTTCATCTGGAACATTCTTTGGGCTGAGTAATTTTCACATTTCACATTTTTCATAGGCAGAAGAGTTTTAATTTTGTACTTTGATCCTTTATGCCATACTTTCTCGAAAACTTGCGCAATATCCACGAAACTTCCGAACAATATTTCTTTTCTTCTAAAGCAAGCTTAATTGTGTTTACAATTCTGTGCACCTGTTCTATTGTGCCGTGCTGTTCTCAAAATTCAAATTGGTGATCTGGTATAATGCGACCTTCAGATAATATAGGTACTAGTTCTTGTAGTAGCATCTTTTCAAAAATGGGGCGTTTTTAGAAACTTCGGGTTCGTCTTTACCTGGCTTAGAAATCATGATAATTTGAGATATTTTCCATTTTGGGGGAAAGTATCCACATCTCATAATCGCGTTAAAATATATTTTATATATTTTATGCATCTATCTGGTAATTGATCATTTTTCCAGTTATTAGATCGTGGCCTGGCGCTTTCTTAGGGTTTATACTGTTTTGACGCATTTCCATTTAAATTTTACTGGATTTGGGTTTGACTCGTACCTCGCAAACTGTGGTAGTACGCAGTCATTATTTTGTTCGTTTAAGGTGAACACTTTTTGTAGATGGTTAGAGAAAGCGATAGCCTTTTCTAAGTCTCTTCTGGCCCAGTGACCATCTGGTTTCCTTATCGGTGGGTTCGATAGCTCTGGTCTTTTTAAATTTCTTGTTGCCTTCCACAGTGAGTAATCTGTTTTTCTGTTGCTGTGAGGTCACTTAGGCAATTCTGTATTCCTCTATATTTTGTTCTTCCCGTATTGCTTTCTCGGAGCATTAATAGCTCTATTTAATTTCCATTTATGCAGAGGAGATTGGTAAATCTGCCTTAGCCGCCGAATTGCCTGCTTCTCTGTCAATAGCTTTTGAATGTTACTTGAAAGCTTATTTTTTTTTTAATTTTTGTCCTCCGGAGTAGCCTTTTTTGCTGCCATTTCCATTATTTATCTTAAGTTTTCTATCACGGCATCAATGTCTTCTGGTGTGCGAGTGGGACATCCAGATGACAATTTACATCTACTATGTCTTTATAGAGAAACCATTTCGTTAGTTTGTTTGTTAAACGTTGGAGTGGTTCAGTTTTTAATGCTTTAATGTGTTACTATTATTGGTGAGTGATAACAGTCATCGACTTGAGCATTGGTGCGTACTATTCCTCGTATTACACAGAAATCTAATAAATCAGGAATTTTTTTCCTATCTGTGGGCCAGTATGTGGGATGTTCAGATGATAAATAATCTAGTGTTTTCTCGTTTATTGCTTCGTAGAGTTGCTTGCCCTTGAGTGACGTTAACCTCGAACCCCATTGCACATGTTTAGCGTTGTAACCACCCCTTACTAGAAATTTGATTCCCAATTGATTTAAGTAATCGATAAATTGCTGTGTCTTAAGTGTGCTAATAAGCTGGCAATATTAAGCCGGTAATATTAAAAAAAAATTGTTTTGTGAAGTGTGTTTCGGATATTTACATGATGTTTATATTTTGTTCGATAAGAAAGGTTTTTACCTCAGGTTTATGTTGCGAAAGCCAGTTAGACTTCCAAATAGCATTTTTTTGAACTGCCATTTTTGATTTTTCACTATAATTTGCACAAGCGTATTCATATTTTGCATCATCATGCTAATTTTCTTTCCAAAATCATCATGAAACTTTGATGGTCTCGGTTAATTTATTTTCCGTTGTATACGAATGTTTAGGAGGACCTAAAATGAACTTTAGGTTTCGGTTTGTTACCTTTTAGGATATTTGCATAAGAAATACCTGACTGCGAAACTGCTGACAAACGTCTCCAAGTTATCATTTTGTGTGTTTGCACTTATTGGTTTGGTGACTATTGTATTTTTTGGTAACAGCTCTCATTTTAGGGTTTATTTTTGGTTTTAAGTACAGATACACTGCGCATCCCCTGTAATCAGCTAAATGGCGAGAGGCTGGTGAACCTCGTCCGAAACGACCAAACCACAATAGTCGGCTGGAAAGGTTATGTCGTCTGTATTTTGGGTTGCACATGGTATAATATTCGTTGACTACCTTGAGAAAGGAAAAATGATTAAAAGCGAATAATTATAGCTATTATATGTTATTGTTGAAGGAAGAAATCGCTAAAAAATGACCTCAAATGAAGAAGAATTGTTCTTTCACCAAGATAATGCACCAAGTCACAAGTCGATCGCAACCATGGCAAAATTGCACGAATTGCACTCGTATTCGCCAGATTTGGCCCCAGCAGGGAAAAAGATTTGGCTCCAATGAAGAAGTGATTGCCGAAGCTGAAGGTTATTTTGAAGACAAAGATAAAACGTTTTACAAAAAAGGCATCGAAATGTTGGAGAAGCGTTGGAATAATTGTATCGCTCTAGGAGGAAATTATGTTGATGAATAAAATGTATTTTTCTCAACAAAAAAATTGTGTTTTCTTTGTTCGACCGGGAACTTTTCAGGCGATGCGTTATGTGGCTTAGTCACTGCTGTTTTTATGACATAAGTTTCAGTCATTTACAAGATGTTGTCATTTACATTCTATTCTGTTTTCAAATGAAAACAAAAATGCTGGTCATGTTAAGGAATTGATTAATTCGACCTTGAGTGAACATTCTGTGAGTCATTCAACAGTAAAAAAGTGGTTTGCAAAATTTCGTGATGGAAGTTTTAGGCTTAAGTACGATCCACATCCAAGTGCAGAAAAACATTTTGAAGACGAAGAACTTAAAGTTGTACTGGATGAAAATACATACATGTCAAACTCAAAAAGAACTTGCAGAATAGTTAGGAATTACTCACCAAGCTATATCACTTCGATAGCATGCAATGGTAAAAATACAGTAAGGAAGGAAAATGGGGTAATTGAAAAATACAGAAGGAAATGAGAAAATGAGGATCCTCATAAAATGACTGAAGAAAACAAAAGCCGAAGGGTTGAAATCTGCATGAATTTGCTTTCTCGGTACAAAATAAATAATTTTTTGCACAAAATCATTACGGATGATAAAAAGTGGATTTTATACGAAAATCTTAAACGCAGAAAACCATGGGTTAATTCAGGCCAGCCATCAACATCAGTTGCAAAAATGAATATACATGCCAAGAAACTGTTACTGTGTGTCTGGTGGGATTGGAAATGAGCCATTTACTACAAGCTTCTAGAATCTGGTTAAACTGTTACAGCTCAACGTTACATGATATTGCTGCATGACAACACTTGTCCGCATACAGCAAAATTATCCCAGAAACTCATCATCTCCTTAGGCTAGGGAGTTTTACAGCATGCGGCGTATTCTCCAGACTTGGCTCCCTCTGATTTGCACTTATTCAGATCGATGTCATCATATTTGAAAGACCAGCGACTCACGAAAGTTGAAGATGTGCAAAAATGGTTCGATGATTATTTTGCTTGGAAACCACCAAGTTTCTATCGCGAAAGCTTTCATTATATACCTGATAAATGGCAAAATACGTTTATATTGTTTATTACAAATAAATTAAAATTAGTTGAGAATTATTTTTTTTTTATTTTTAAATTACGTAAATAAAAGTAGGAATCTGGTTGGTTTAAATTCTACTTGCGATTTTTCTCGTTGGCGAGATCATCAGTATACATGCGCTGACGTAAGAGGCAAGTGGCCGTTCTGCTCTAAACGCAAACGAGGGTATTATTAAAGATGATGCCGCATTATTTCAATACAACACATATGGTCTATTGTATATTTTCCGGCTAAAAAACTAGTCGGAAAGGAGCCGGGTTGACGCGCTCGGACTTTTGCAAGTAAATTTGAATGAAAGAAGAAAACAATCTACAAATAAAATCTTGCCATATGCGCAAACTGCATATTAGATTAGTTGGCGCCAAACAAAATATTTATATTTAGTTATACAATACTCCGATACTAATGATCACCCAAAAATTACATATAGAACAAACTATTCGCTCTAGATGTATATCCCATAAATCAGTGATGGACAAGAGGCAAGCTACGTTCTCATGTAAACGATGAATAGGTTTATACATATGTAAAGGATTTCAGTCAAGGAGCAATTTGTACCAGCATCTCTAAAATGTGACCAATTAGGAATATAATCATTTCCATTACACTATTTTACTGCGATTCCATAGATTTGTCGACGCTATATTTACTTAAATGGCTGGTATAAAGGGTGTTTTTTTAGCAGAAGAGAACTTTAACACAGAATAATGTTTCAATATCCATAGAATTGGCTTTCTTTGATATATAATTTTCTGTGATCAATATTTGAATATGACTTCGGGCATGTAGTCGCCGCGGCTGGTGCATGCATGGTTTAATCTGAAGGTTCATTATTTCACACCACTCTGCGCAGTAAATCAGTCTGTATCTCGGCAATAATTCGTCGAATGTTGGCTTCCAAGTGCTCACTTGTTTCTGGTTTATCGGCGTAGACATGCAACATATCCCCAGTCAAATCGCACGAACGAAGGCTTTTTCTGGATGTGTTTCGACAATGGCTTGTGGATTATCATCGCTCTAAATGCGATATTTCTGTGTTAATGACATATCCATTTAACCATGGCGAAGAGTGTGTGAAAATTGGACCTCAAGATTATAAAATTACCTATCAAATCAAGTGTATTTCGTGGATATTAAAACATTTTTCTGTGTTTTATTTCAATTTAAAGTTCTCCACCTCTAAAAAACACCCTTTATTTTAATAGAAAGCTGATCTAACTAAAGGTAAACAAGGTAAACACATTCGTGGTTTATATGAGTTGCCTCGATCTTACTTTTGTAATTTCCCCAAAGGCTGTAATTTACTCATAAATTTTTTTATCGCTTACCCACAAAATAGTTTGCTAGTGTAGATTGTGACATTCATTTGGTCAACAAACATACAAAATAGTGTAAATAAAAATTATCAAAGAAATGTTTTATATACACATACACATCTTGGTATTTCATGATTAAATCAGTTCAATCGAAAAGGTTAGATTTTTTTGATTTAATTAAATTATAACCGCACATACGGTTTATTTTAGTCGACGCTTTTTCTAGATGCTCTTTCTCTTGATCTCAAGATCATTTACACAACTCTTGAAGATTGATGATCTACTTCCAATTACATATTCGAGTACATACGGATTGTAATATGATAATTTACAACGCATTCGCATTAATTAAATTTAATTGAAAACGTAACGAAAATTGAAATTGGATGCCCACAGATTATTTTTTATCTTTTGCAACCTTAACCGAAATTTAATTTTAGTTTAAACGTAAATAGGTTGCCGACACGACTGTCGTACAAGAGGTTTTAATTGAGTCATTCCTTGTGAATTTATCACTATTATACTTATGGATGAATGTATTTACCTTGTAAACGAGTGTTTTCTTCGAATATACATTCTTCCAAGAAAGTGACGGGAATTGGTCAATAAAACATAAAATATTTATTATTCGTTCAAATTTATTGTATCGCCTTCAACCTAGGCCCCTTGACTTCAGTTCTCGCCGCGAATTCTCTTTTATGTGTTCTATCGACTGAAAATGGGTGCCTCAAAGTCGGAGCCATATCAGATGAACACATTTTATGAATGTGGGGTAAGGATTGACTCGTTCTAGCATGTTTTCAGCGACCTTTAGCAATCGAGTTTTTGAAGAAAGTTCAGGTCTTTTGGAACTAGTCGAGCGGCTACGCTGTTCATGCCCAAATAATCGTGTACAATGGTACGAATTGATTCGTGAGACACAGAAAGTTCAGTGGCTATCTCTCACAAACCTAAATGACGATTTTCCGTCACCACCAAGACGTTGATGGCAGACCAGAGCGAGGCAAATCTTCCACCACATCTCTACCACTTTTGAATGCACTGTACCATTCATATGCATGAGTTTTTGATAAAGTCGATTCATCGTAAGCCTTCTGTAACGTTTTCAGTGATTCGGCACACGAAACTCACTATAAACTAAAAGAACACTACAAACTAAATGACAGATCGTGCTTAAATTTTCCTTGTTACCAAGAATAGGCCACATTAATTATGGCCTATTCTTGGTAACATTGCTAAGGGCTATACAAGAAAGTCATCCAAACATACAAATACGATGTAAAGAAATTATATACCATTTCTGCCTGGAGGGTATACTGTAGTAAAATACAGGAGGCCTCTGAGACTTCTAGGCTGTGTAAAGTACTACCTCCAAGTCCCATTACTCCGAGTTTTCTTAACTAGTGCAGAATCCTTGGAGCTACTACTTGAAACTCACTTTACAAGCAGCTCCAAATTTGCGCCACAAAGGGTTATGGAAAATAGAGTTGTAGGCATTGCAAGCTAGGTCATAAGCAGAAGAAAAATCCTGTGGGCTATAAGTATCTTTAAGCCTTAAACGTTGGTAAGACCCGACCGATGGCATTATACCAGTGGGTATCTAACAAACGTCTCTTTAACCTTACCCCGGCTGGAGGTTATCTTAGGGCGGTTTAGAACTCTTGTAACATTTCTAGTAAATGTAGTGAAGTAAATGTTTTATTTATATCTAAGGCAGGAAAAATTTATCATTGCAGTCCTCTTATAAGTTTAGCCTCTTCGCTACTAAATTTTTTAGAAAAACAGATAAATGCTCATAGCAGGTGTTCGATTGAGTCAAATAGGCTATCGTAATCCCAACATTCGTATTGCAACGGGTATTCTGTGGTAACTGCTCTCCACTTCCTTCTTGTTCCAACAGAGAAATTCCTTGAACATAAATAAAACTCCACGGTAGCTTTTCAGGATTCAGAGGGGGCCTTTAACAATGCCAGACCAGATGCGATGACGCAGGCACTCTCCTCGCTGTGCGTGCACGAGTCACCCAAGGACTGAGTAGATGAAATGATTAAAGAATATGCTCTTATTTGCAAATTGGTCATAAATGACCTATTGTAAAATCTGGAAGGATGCGGCTTTAAAGTGTGTATGATGTTGCGATTGATATGTGAATCCACAAAAATCTGAGTTGGTCCTTTTCTTTAGGAAATACTAACTTCCTCAGAACGACCCCAAGCTCAAATACTATTGGATTGACCTTCACTGATAAAGCGAAGTATCTAGGTCGTATTCTGGGCAGTAAAAGCTGGAAACCTAACATATTAGGAAGAGTAAAGAAAGCTAAATTAGCGCTTTACTCCTGTCAAAATGCAATTGAAAAATGTTTGTGTTGGGGGCCTCACATTATACATTATATTTCTAGTATTAGGTCCATTTAATTATATGCGGTTACTGTTCACTATTCTGGCTTTCCCTGGGAATAGGAATTTGGAAAAATATTTTGATAGCATTTTTGTCTAAATTGTATTGTTCTGACCTGCTTAAATGGGGAATAATTTTTCCCTATAAAAATTTTGTGGAACTTCCCAATAAACTTTGTTTCGAAAATATTTACACCAATCTAATTTCAACATTAGGCTAGGAAAATATAATTTAGACAAAAATGCTATGGACATATTTTTCCCAATTCCCTATTCCCAGGGGAAGCCAGAATTTTCGCATCCACTGCACATCCAGTATCTCGTCACCATCTTTTGATCAAAGGTTTAGGATTCATATTCCCACTAGAGAGAACTGACTGAGAGAAGCATTTCTGAATGGTAAAGGTGTTAAGTTCTTCACCGATGGTTCAAAGATGACGGGGAAGACCTCTTTTTCCGTCTTCCGGAATACTGCAGTGTTATCCAAGCTGAACTGATTGTGATTAGAGAAACCGTTTACTGGTTGAGGTATAATGTAATATCTGCAAGAGATATTCGAATTTTTACGCACAGACACTACAGAAAACAAGACCTGTCAAGATCTAGATAAGTATCCGAGCAGAGTATGAGTCTCCCCACATGAATACTGTCGAAGTTGCAAAGATGAAGAAGAAATTGTTCTCAATTTGCTTTGCACTTGTCCCCATCTAACGCAAAGCAGACTGAAATTTCTGGAAGCGCCCTTCCTAAATGACTTAACAAACCTCAGTAAACTGGACGTCACGGATATCCTATACGCTTCATTGACAGCTCAAGATCGTTCGATGAGCAGCTGAGGTGAGAAAACAATGTGGCGCGGCGATGGACTAAATAGAATGAATTTACTAGTCCATTAGGACAACCACCATATCAGCCTTTTATTTATCGAGCCTAGAAGGAGAATAAGTCATCGAGTTCAATGATATAGCAAATCGACATGAGCATTAATGTTCCATGGGCTTTAAAAATTACGATATCATTAAAACCAATTACAACCGAAACAAAATGTGATCAAAACACCCTTTATTGATAGATTGGCTCAAGTAAATATTTTTTATACGTGCACTACAGATCTGGTTTTAGTAAATACTCTTTGCTTAAAATTTACTAGATCTGAAAATAAGCGATTGTAATCTATTTATGCGGCTTTCTACCAGTAACCATAAACTTTAAGAATACTTACATCATGTGTATACAAGTGGCTGACACGAATGGTACGGTTTAAATCCTTCATCAAATCAAACGTGAACTTTCTTGTATTGCTTTGCACTTAGAGGGGCCACTCTCCAATTATATGCATTTAAAGAAAATCCTTTCAATGCGGCACCTTGTGTTCTCAAGTCTCATCATATACTTGTTTCGAACTAAATATTAAATAAATCCCACTCAGTGTTTGCTAACGTACGCCATGCTGAAGACTTTTAACGTCATGATTTCACCTAAATTTACAGTTTCAATTTAATCTCTAAACTTTACTGGTCTGCATTACCAAACAAATCATAAGTAACAAATATTCAAATGGCAAAACACAATTCACACAACTAAAGTAATTGTTTTTCCCGCGAATGACGATTTGCTATCTGTGCAAGCATAAGTAAAAAAATATTAGGTGTGCAAGTAGAAACTCGGCTCAGAAGTTGGTTGCAATTAAATATACTTGAATGGCGCGCCATTTTGGATATATGTAGGTAGCTTACTCATTGCTGTTTTTAAGACATACATTTCAGTAATTCGCAAGGTGCCTACCGTGTACATCAATTTTAAGAGATGGATGTCGATAAGCAACATTTACGTCGTTGCATTCTATTTTGTTTTCAAATGAAAAAATGCAGCTCAAGCTCGACCTTGAGTGGTTTGTAAGATTTCGTGATGAAAATTTTAGCCTTGAGGCCGATCCACGTCCAGGTGCAGCAAAATAATTTGAAGACGAAGAACTTAAAGTTTTACTAGATGAAAATACGCGTCAAGCGCGTTTCGTTCTTTCAAAGAAAGATTTTTTTTGCACTAAATCATTATAGGTGATTAAAAGTGGATTTTGTACGATGGGGGATCGGGGTTAGCCAGGCCAGCCGTCAACATTAATTGCAAAAATTAATATTCATGTCAAAAAAGTTTTAGTGTATCTCTGGTGCGATAGGAAAGGAATCATTTACTACGAGCTTCTAGAACGTGTTCAAACTGTTAAAGCTGAACGTTACCAGGTCCAATTGATCAAATTAAGTGATGCTCTGGAGGAAAAAGACGTGAAGAGGTATTGTTGCGTGTCAACGCTCGTCTACATACAGCAAAATCAACACAAAAATTCATCTTCTCCTTAGGCTGGGAAGTTTCACAGCATGCAGCGTATTTTCCAGACTTGGTTCTCTCTGATTAGCACTTATTCAGATCGATGTCATCTTATTTGAAAGACCAGTAGTTTGCAACAATTATGTTTTCAATAAGCTTAAATTTGGATTTGGCCAAAAAAGAGCCGAGTTTCTATTTGCACACCTAATATTTATCTTATGTAATTTGAACTTTCATTTCAATCACTTAAATTTAATTTCAATTAAATTGCGCGGAATGAGTCAATATTCCAATCTTCCAGATAACGTTGGCGAACATCTTTAGATTGAGTAACAACTTAAAGAATCTCGTATCATTTAACTTTAGGCGACAGATAATTAGCGTTCCGGTTTCCGTCTGCTACGCAATACCGCCTCGAAGGTTATACGAGTACATGACAGTGAAGACATGTTGTTATCTTAAAAGGAAAGACGACGTTTTCTTAATAGAAATTACTAAACAGAGATTCTAATTCTTATTACTCATGTCTGTGATATGCGATAGCATCTATCAAATGTATTTCCAGACTATACAAAGTAATTTTAAAGTAGTTCTAAAAATGGATCGGTATCACAAAAATTTCCGAAATAGTCACGGCGAAAATATTTTGTGACAGTTTAATTCGACGAAATTATCAAGATTTTGTCGCGTTCAAGATAATATTTTGACTTAAAATAGAAAACTGAATAATTTACGTTTCTCAAATATTTTTATTTATTTCTAGGAAATTTAGAAAATTAACAAAATATGTCATACAATTCGCAGTATATTGTTCAAGCTTACTCATCATCCGTTTCATTAGCGCCACTTTGTGAGGCCAATGCTTGGCTTTGTCTTGCTATCGTTTCCATTTGTTCCTTTTTCTCCCGCCTAAAGAAACCACATCGATAGAGTACGTAAGTTAATATGACCAATGTTAAAACGCCAACTATGATCGATATAATTATCGCCCATATTGGGGTACCAGCCTTAACGTATTTCGTGACGATCGTGTACGGTTCAATATTAACGATTTTCATTGAATTTCCGGCTACATCATTTATTTTCTCGACCTTGGCCGATGTCACCATTAGGAATATGTCCCGTATTTCGGTGTACAGCAGATCAACCTTTTGCAGATCGATTTTAAATCGGATGCTTACTTTGATCCGTTTATCACTGGCACGGAAATTTGTGATTTCGAACGCGGCTCGCGCGCAAAGATGTTGATCGTCATCGGTTGGTGTACAATTGAAGTACAGCATACGATTATGTGGTAGATTTTTGAATTTTGTGTCGTATTCTTTGATAACACTGCGCCGTGATACATTATGGTGTGTTCGTATTTCACGCGTGTATCGGTTGTACGTATTAAATCCATCCTCACTATGGAGTGACATCATACCCTCATAAGTTCCATCCTGCGAGGCCTCCGATTCTGGGCTAGGCATCGGATTCAAATCGTACTCCTGTCCATGTTTAGACGGATCATAATAAATACCATGTTGCGAATTATCGACGAATACCATGCCAAAACCAGCAGCTGACGCTGTTTCATCACTCACGTTAAAATCAGCTGACCATTTTGCTTCAATAACTTGCCCATCATATTCACAGTTTGTTGTTATGCTAGTTACGTTAATAAGAGTCTCGGATTGTAATGGAAATATCGTTTTGTATATAATTGGAATGGATGCGATGAAATTGATTTGCTTAATGTTGCTGGGACCCGCATTCAAAATTTCAAAGTGATGTGTAATTGTAAACTCCTGTAGACCAATTTCTTCGACGGAAATTTGCTCTACTGAAGATTGTCTAGAAACAAAAAAAAAACAACTTTATACTGACCATTTTATTAAAAACAAACCGATTCACTTACCCGGTGATTTCAATTTCGCTGAACTCGATTAGATGTATTAAATCCTCCCGGAAATTGTCAAATGGATTCTCCTCGTCACTGCTACTTGAAATATTTGCGCGTATTAAAAGTTCACTCCCTTCTAATTTTGTCGTGCCGATTAATATTAGCAGAGTTGCTTGGTTATTCTGATAAAAGGGTTTGCCTTTCTCTATGTCGCAGAACAGGTTCATATCTTCTTGTCGACAATTAAGTGGAATTTTATAAAACGATGCTATTCGTGTAATTTCGATTTTAATTTGTGGCAAGAACGCGGTTTCTCCTACATTCGTTATAGTATATTCAATCGTTAGATAACGTGAACTACCCAAAATGTACGGTAAGGTTGAATCGATTACTCGACTTGCGATTTTCAAATCGGCAACACATCGAATTTCCCTGCAACCCGTGCTAAATACGATATTGTTTTGAACCATGGCCGTTTCCTGTGGATTTAGTGCTACACAATCCGTGCAGAATGTTGTCGATTCATGAAACTTTTTTACCAAATCGTAATGCGCCTCCAATTGAATCGGTTTGAAAATATCATTTATTGTGTGCGTTAATATTATATCCGAGCTAACGCATTGGTCGGTATTCCGGATCGATACTGTGGTTTCGAATTCGCCTAAATTATTGTGAGTGAATTTAGCGCGTTGCAATTGAGGATCCAATTTTAATGTTAATTTAATTTCAAAATTAAATGGTAACGAAATCAACCGAGCCAATTCGTAGCGCCAACAGGTTTTTAGTTTGGTTCTAAAAACATCTACGCTTATTTCCGTGGTATCTGGCACTATACTGGCTATGATTTTAACAACCGGATATGTTCGATACACATTTACTGTTTCGGAATTCGGTGATCCAATCGCTAAGTCATTAAACCCATTACCATCAATATCGACTCCCTTTGACAGTCCAAGACCAAATAAGCCTGGTGAAATAGAATTTTCTGTTCCAGATATAATTTGACTGGGCTTGGATGATAGTCCGTGCCGCCCGCCTAAGTAAATATAAACTTTTCCGTTTTCTTCGTAAGGTGCTCCAACCGCAATATCATTATAACCATCGTGATTTATATCACCCAGTTTGCCGAGAGTCATTCCAAATTGTCCGTTGGCCTCAATGCTCGAATACAGAGGTGATTGTTGCGAGAAACTCATGCCGCCCTGATTGAGAAAAACGTAAACTTTGCCACTATCATAACTGGCTTTAGTACCATAAAATGGTGCCGAAATCGCTAGATCGTCAAGCCCATCACCGTTAAAATCAGCTGCCAGCAAAGCATTACCGAAATATTCTCCCATTTGATCACCAGCAAATTTGTAATAAATTTTTATTGTTCGCTCTAAATTATCATACTCGTTATTGGGATGTACAGCAAAGTCAAAAATTACAACTTCCCCTGTTTGCAAGTTACCTTGTGGCGCGGACGCAACATATAATAGTTTTGTAGTTGATTCGGTAAAATATCCAGAGGTGATTGCATACCCAAAATATGAATCATTTTCTTGTTTCCAATAGCTTGGATTAGCAATTTCCACATCAAATTGTAAAATGTTTTGTTTACGTGATCGTGCAACAGCTTCAACATCACGACGACTCATTCCGGGTACGTCAACAGAGTCTGGTGTTTTGTATCGTATTGCAGTTCCGCGCCAGTTAAGTACGCCAGGTGCACCGATTAGTACTTCCTCGGAATTTGGTGTAATGTGCACACTAAGTCCCATCTGGCCAAACATATAATACACTGTATTTTGATTGTCGATGAACGTGCTCAATTTACGGCGTACGAGTAACGGTGCTAATACAAGTGCACTAGTTCCGTTCATAAATGTATCTTGAACCAAATAGCAAACGCCGTTAAATAAATACATTGATTCGGTTTCTTCAAAAACTGTTATAACATTTGGTGCGCATGCCACAAAACTATCGCTCTCCTGCGATTCACCATCAATTGCCGCACCCATCCATTGATGGCTTTTCTTCACTTCATTGAATGGGGGTGGTGCGCTATTACCACCTATGTCCATAATGTAGGGTTCACAAGTTTGTTCTTGAATATTGCATTTAAATAGGCCACCCGGTTGTTCAATGTTGCGCTGCGATTCCAATATAGCTGGTAGCCGTGGTGCTGATACAATCACGCTGTGAATAGAAATAAGTTTTACGATTATTCTCAATTCAACTATATTAACTTCAATATTCAGCAGAGGCTTCAACATAGTGTGAGCTGCAAGAAATTCCAATATTGACTATTTGGAAAATATCCAATTCTCAACCAGAATCGTACATATTTGAGAGAGTAAAGAATTGAAGAAAAAGGTGCCAGAGCATTAAAATATATCCTCGAAGATGACGGAAATTATGAACACGTTGAGATAAACAAATTAAGCAACTAACCATGATCAACAGAAACAGTACAAAATTGAAAGAGGAAATGTTACGAACAATATTAAGGCCAGCCATACACAATTGGAAAGTTGCAGGGCATATTAGAAATTGAAGTCGAAATTATTAAACAACTCTTGGTTAACATTAGACAGCACTCTCCACATTTTTACTAAATTATTAAATTTTGACAATTTACTAACTAAATGTTTTAAGTTTATTTTAAGTAGTAAAATAAAGTATAGTTATCATTTATCCAGATGATTTATCCAGAACCTTTATCGTCGAAGACAAAATAGTTTTTAGAAAATCTCTGTGTTTGCGTCTGTGCGTGTCCAAACCAAACGTTGTTGGTTATCACTCCAGACGGATTGATAGATCGAGCTGAAACTTCATACTTAGCTTTTACCATAAAGTAGGAGGCACCAAAGATGTTTAGTTGAAATCGGTACACCGGAAGCTTCGAAAGGAGCTTTTTCGTTTTTTGCAAATATTTTGAAAATTATATCATTTAGTCAAAAAACGGTTATGAACCAAACGACTATTAAAATTTTTTTCAACAATATCAGCCTATATCAGTTTTAATCACATTTAACCGGAAATGCCGATTTTTGATAAAAAAACTGTTTTTGACCAAAATTCGGCTACCGGAGGTCGACCATCGGAAGTGACAGAAGGAGGTTTCTCGGTTTTCAAACACAATTATTTCAGATCATTTTTTAAATTTTACCGACAATTACAGGTTTTGATAAAAAAAAAATTCATTTCACCAAATTTCGGAATCTCTACAGTCCAGGCAGATTGATTGTTTGAAATAAAACTTCATTCTTAAAATTTTCCATTAATCGCTACATCCTAGCGAAATTTGTTGGAAATCTGTGTTACGGAAGTGGCAGCTTCAATGGGAGCTTTTAAAATTTTTTGCAATGATGTTGAAAGGTTTATCATTTACAAAAAACAAGAAGGAATTAAACGATTAAATTAAATATAAAGATTAATTTTCCACCAACAAGGATTGACATATCCCGAAGAAATGCGATGGCAACACTAAAAAACGAATATCGCGATATATTTTATGTCAATTCGAAAAAAAAATTTTTTATTGTGATATCCTGAAAAAAAGTTCCAATGCATAAATTTCAGCGAACTAAAGTCGCGACAGGTGTTCGTATCACCTTACCAAAGAAAATATTGAAATGCAGAAATGTATATCACGAAAGGTTAATCCAACAATGCAAAATCATGCATTATTGCTATTAATAGCTAGCACAACAATCGTAGTAAAAATAAAAAATTAGTAAGAATGGTCAAACGGTTGGAAAATTCTAAGCCTAAACTTTAAATACAGTCACATAGAGTCATAGTAGATATCAATTAACAAATACACAAAATTTATTTACCTATTAGAATATGAAATAGAAAATCATACCACCAAATTATAAATAGTAAGGCAAGTGTGCAGGTAAGTTTTTTAAATGTTAGTAAATTTTCAAAATTCTAACAACAAAAGTCAACTTCTAAAAGAAACATACCCAGAGTTTATTCCCACAAGAGCATTCCAGAAAACCTCTACCCACATGTCAAACTTTATAAATTTGTTGAACAGATTTCTTAATTGAAATTTGTTGCAACAACCCCTTTGTAAAAGACCCGTTATTTATATTGCCAACCTCAGGAATCGTACGATTCGTTTCTCCCGGTACGAAAACGTATCATGGCATATTAGAAAACCACCTACTAGACCTACCCAACTGTCAATCTTTTGAAATTTGTTGAACATATTTCTTAATGGAAATTTGTTGGAAGAACCACTTTGTTAAGGGTTGTCCAATTGAGACGCATGAAAATAAGCCCAAACTACAACTACAAATATTTATATTCGAATCATGTTACGTACCTTATTTTGAAGGTTTATCGATGCCATTTATATATGAAAAATGAGATCACTCGATCACTTACAGACGTCGATCCGATGGTCAAAAATGTTGATGGCATTTTCCAATAGAGACGTTTCTATGGTATTTATCTCGGCAATGAAGTTGTTTTTAGATATTGGAAGGCGGCTGGACTATCAACGTACACTTTGCTTTTCAAAAATCCCCATAAAAAATAATCTAATGACGTTAAATCGCATGATCTTTCAGACCAATTAACATTTCCGCGACGCGAAATAAAGCGATTTTCAAAGAACCTTTGCAATTCGTCGATATGCTCACGCACGGTATGGCAAATTGTACCGTTTTGTTGAAAATAAACTTCACCCTAGTGGATTCCATCAAGCTGGGGCAAAAATTAGTCCGTTATCATTGCATGGTGTCGCGTAGAATTGATGATAACCGCGTTTCCTTTTGACCACAAAGCACACCAAATAGTTACTTTTTGAGGATGCAACGGCTTCTGTTAATATTCATATGGATTCTCGTTTGCCCAAATGCGAAAGTTTTGCTTGTTTACCGTCCCATTCAGCGTGAAATGCACCTCATCGTTGAAGATGATTTTTGATGAAAGTTGGTCATAAATTGCACGGTGTTCTAAGAGCCAATCGGTGAACTTTAAAACGGTGTTTAATTGAATACGACTCCATAGCGACAAATGGCAAGCATTGAACTAACAAAATGTCATGAAATAACAGAAAACAAATATGGCGTCTTTGCAAAATTATTTTTTATTTTCCTGCGTCTCATTTGGACAAACCTTTGAAAGACCCGTTATTTATATCGCCGACCCCAGGAATCGTTCGATTCGTTTGCCCCCGCAAGATAACGTATCACGAACATTCCAGAAAACCTACTCACATGTCAATCTTTTGAAATTTGTTGAACATATTTCATAATGGAAACTTGTTGCAAAAACCTATGGATTGAGCAACGTTTGTTGCATGCAACAAATTTGGGATTTTTTACACATATTTCGCTTGGATCAAATTTCAAATAATTTAATCCAAAATGTACACTGTTAAATTTAAAAATATTCCAATTGGATTTGTTTTGTGGTGAAATTGAAATATTTTTAGATAATCTTTAACAAGAAACCTTTGTGTCTCTAATAGCGTCGCAGTAAAGATTAATCAACTTTCTAACAATTTGTTGTACCAAAGTTGTTTTAATCCTAAAGAAGACTATTTTAGACAAAGTTTATACTTGTATATCTACGATCCTAGAGATGGTCATGAAACTTAAGTTGTGTATGGCACAGCAAATATTATCATAACCGAACCCTGTCCGGAACTATCGAAAGTCGAAACATTAGACTATCCAAAAGTAGAACCATGACCCTATGAACATTTCTAGGATTTCTGTTAGTTGATTGATTTTACAGTAAATCGGGTTCGTAGCTTATTTGGGAATGTCAATTCAGTGAATTCCAATTGGCGACAATACCAAAATTTCCAATTGTGAATAAAATTGAAACGCAAGAAGTTTTAAATTTTGGAAAACATGTTGAAAATCATCATTCGTGTCCCTTTTTCACAATATTGATAGACAATTTTCTGGCCTAATCGAATAGATGAAAGAGATTCCGTGAACATTTATGGGATAGGCGATATAACCGTAAACGTAAAAATGTCTCTAGACAAAAATCGAATCATCGTATTTAGATCCCGTTCACCACAATCTAAAACTCCATGAGAGTGATCTGAACATGTAGATGAGACTCCGTGAACTTCTCTAGGATCGCTGGAAAATTTGAAAATTTATTCAAAATTATGGAACTCCTAAGTAGCCTGAACGGCACAGTAGTGGTGCGCACATGATATTGGGAGTTAGTTAGTTCAGAACTTTGTCTACGCTTTCCTACAATACATTTAAAAAATTATGAACAGCTCTCGAAGCGGTAACAGAAAACTTGGAAAATAAATTGAAATCGAAAACCACAATTGTTTAAAATACGCTGGACAAGTCAAAAATCATCTTAATGAAATATTGTTCACCACACACGTTGATTTGATTTAGCTATTCGATTATATAGGTGAGACTCCGTGAACATCTCTAGGATAGGAGATATAAAAGTAGAAAGCTTGTCTAAAATAGCCTTCTTTAGAATAAAAAAAACTTTAGTAAACTGTATCACACTTTTCTCGTGTTTATCTCAAATTGTTTAGTTTAGGGAAACTATCAGGGACTTCTCTAATATAAATGTTAAAGATTATCTACAAAACAAATCGAGTTGGAATATTTTTAAATTTAACAGTGTTCATTTTAGGTATTATTTTTGGTATGTATGTCGTCACAATCAGCTTAGTAAGATGGTGCTAGATAAAATTAAAACAGAGAGCCACATAATATCGAGTTGGCCAAATATCCACATACACAGATAAAAGATGTCGAATTTCGAAAAAATACACCAAATGTCCAAATTAAAAAAGTTATACCACATGTCTGTGCGGATTGCCAGAGTGCCCCAATTTAACTCGTTCATTTTTAATAAATATAACGAAAAAGTTGGTTAATCAAAATTCTGTTGGAGATTTTGCTACATAGCCATCTACACAGTGCAATAGATCGAAATTGTCCAATTTCGAGAAAGTATACGCCACATGCCTATGTAGATCGTTAGGGTGTGTGTTACCTTTGTACGTTCATGTTATCATAATTATAATGGAAAGGAAAATGGAAATACTGTGGAGTGAATACTGTGGAGCGAATCCTGGAGATAAATCGATGTTGTCCCACTTTGAAAAAATACGCCACATGTCTATGCGGATCGTCGAAGTGTCCCATTTTGTCCTGTTCATTTCATAATTATAACGAAAATGTCTGCAAATGGAAATTCTGTGGACCGAATCCTGGAAATTTTGTCACATAGCCATACCGCGTTGCCTGTGCGAATCGTCAGGGTGCTCCATTTTAGCCCGTTCATTTTTCATTTTTCATAACAAAAAGTCCGTAATGGAAATATTTATGATAAAAGGAAAGAACCAAGGTAAGGCTACCGGATGATCCACATAGACATGATGTGTATTTTGTCTATCTCTTTTTATTCAATAGTGTAAATATTTCCACTGTGGTTTTTAAAATTTAATGGTTTCTAATAACGACGACGCACACAATTTTTAAAAGTTGTTTTTAGATTTTAAATCTTTGATTTGTCATTATGATTATTGATTTTTTTAAAATCTTGTTTTAGGGTTTATTAATTAAATTTTATTTATAATCAAAACCTTGTAATTTCGTCTTATGCAGGGTTAATACACTAATATATCTAAAAGAAAATGTGGCTTAGTGAATTCTTCTCATGATCTACCCGATTCGAGAAATTTGTACGAAAAAGTTTCTCGGACATGTGACGCGCCTACGAAGCATTTTACAGTTGGAACCTCCTGGTACAATGCACTATACCAGGTATGGGATAGCTGCATTCCTTAAAAATTTTGTCCACTTAAATATTTTCGTTACAAAATAAAATCCTCTAACCTAACAGCATTTTCTGTATCAACCCTGCTTGAGCATATTAGAGACAAAGAGTAGCGACCCAAGAGACTACAAAATCCAATACAGCCTCCATTAAAATAGGTACCGGGAAAAAGATGGCGCTATTTCTCGGGGTATCTCGTCTATACGTCGTTAAACGGGGAATTACGTATACTCACGATCCGTTACGATCACAAACTAGTGTTGCCATCTGTCCTACTTCCGGAAGGACAGTCTTACAATCGCTAGTCCAAGTCCTACGTTCTACTTTGAGGTTTAGCTGACCTACTCGTACTTCTCTCAAGATAGAAAAATTCAATTCCGATGTTTATGAAATTTATTCACGCATATAATTCAAAACTACAGTTTTAACCGTTATATTTTAAACTTAGATAAAATTAAATTGACATACCACAGTTTTTTAAACAACTGATTGCAACCATTTTTAATTACGATTATGTGCGAATGGCTGCCATTAAACTATACAAATTTTTGTTCAGTCAATTTTCAATAAAATCCAAATTGATTATTACTGTGATTTTCGAAGAAAGTTGTCTGGCCTTTTACGATAATATTAAAATGGAGGAAACACTTTTAAAAGGTGCACAGGGTGACCCAAAATATAAATTTTCGCATAAGCTCTAATGATAATTTTCTTATTTTGAAATGTTTATTTAAATATACTAGTCAATAAAACTTTGCATTGCTACCTGAATTCTATATTTTTGATACAAAAAATTAAGCAATAAATATGAGCTCTAATACCTTTCATGGCCACACCTCATGATAGGTAATAACCAGAATCAGCCAAGACTAGAGAATGCTAACTTACCTATAGGTAAGATCCTATAAAACATAACTTGCAATGGATTGGATAAAAGAATGAATCTGAATTTATTATACTCTACATATACTGCAATTATCACAAATTTTCCACTTGGTGCATTATCGTAATGTGCCCATGGATCATAATCAGATTGCTTTAGACTAAGTTTCTCCAAAGTTTCCCTCCTAGCTTTGTTCCGTGAAACTTTATCATCTGCATCTCGATTTGTTTCAAATACCCACATTGAACTCAAGGTTTTTTTACCACTAGGAAATACGAAGCAAAATGCTTGGGTGTACAATTTGAATAAGAAGTTTCAATCACTGTCTCAAACATTGCGTCTGCGTCGTCAGGTACATTTTTCGATGAAATTTCATCCGATTCAGGCATCACACCATCAACTTTATCAGCAAACAGTAATTAATGTGAACTCTGCCCACAATGATCGGGGTTTCCAAATAAATTCCCCACTAAATTTTGATCATATGAGGAAGAACTAATATCGTTGGTAAATTTTGTTGACATATCTACGAGGGCGGACTAAAAATGAAGCTACCTAAGTAGGAAAACAATTTTTTTTTTGCCAAAAACCATTTATTTCTCAACATAGTCTCCATTTAGTTCGACACACTTAGTAAGACGATATTCCAACTTTTTTATACCACCTGAATAATACGATTTCGGGAACCCCTCAAAATACGCGTTAGTTTCGATAATCACTTCATCGTCTGAGATGCATCTTTGTCCTGCGAGCCATTTTTTCAAGTTTGGAAACAGGAAAAAGTCACTAGGAGCTAAATCTGGACTATAAGGTGGATGATCAACCAATTCGAAGTGTATTTCACGTAATTTTAGCATCGTATCTAATGCTGTGTGAACCGGTGCGTTGTCTTGAAGAAAGAGCACTTTTTTCTTCTTTAAATGTGGTTGTTTTTCCTTGATTACATCAACCAATTGATCCAATAATGCACGATAATACTTTCCTGTGATTGTGGATCCTTTTCTAAGATAATCGATGAGCAATATTCCGTGTGCAACCCAAAATATAGTGGCCATAACCTTGCCAGCCGATTTCACTGCCTTTGCCTTCTTCGGAGCACGTCCACCAGCTTCCACCCATTGTTTCGATTGATTTTTGATTTCAGGTGTGTAGTGGTGGTCCCACGTTACATCAACAGTAATTAATCGACGCCAAAAATCAACAGGATTACGCTTTATCATGTCCAAACACCGCTGTGAAGTGATCTGTCGAACTCGTTTTTGTTCGACACTGAGCAAACACGGCACCCATCTTGCCGATAGCTTTTTCATATGCAAATGTTCATGCAAAATGTTGAACACACGTTCATATGATATGTTTACCATTTCAACAATCTCACGCAACTTGACTCGGCGATCATTCATAACGATATCGAGGATTTTCTTGATATTTTCTTCAGTAACCACCTCTTTTGGCCTTCCTGTTGATGGTATTGTTGCAGTGCTTCTTCGGCCGCGTTTAAATTCAGCAATCCAATATTTTACCATGTAATCTGACGGAGCAGACTCACCGTAATGTTTACCGAGCTTTTCTTTTGTCATTTTCGCCGTTTTCCCTTTCAAATAATAGTGTTTAATCACTGCACGAAATTCGTTTTTTTCCATTTTTCAAGAAACACAAAAGTTGCTTACTTCAAACGACTACAACAAATAAACTAATCGATGAATTTGGGTGAAATTTTAACAGCTGACGTTTGGCAAATCGCAATTTGTAAAAAACAAAAAATTGTTTGTGTTTGTGCTGCCATCTAGCGCTAGGTAGTTTCATTTACAATCCGCCCTCGTACCTCTGAATATTTTCATCTTAACATCTCTACTGATCATTACATCTTTTGATTGAGGATTATACAATCGGTAGGGTTTAAAATAGCATGCTTCTACTAGATTACTAGATCTAGCATCCCACTTCAATAGATAAGGTTGGGGTACAAACACCATTGCCAAACATCCAAATATTCTCAAGTATGATAAACTCGGTTTCACATTTGTTCAGATGCTTCCGCCCAAAAATATTTTTCAACTCAAGTATCCAAAAGAAGACATCGACCCGATTTCGACTATGGCCCTCTGCATCCATTTTTCTGTGGACTATAAGGTGGTGTAGTCAGATGTACAATACCGCTATTCTGAACACATTTTTTCGTTTTTCCATTGTCAAATTATGTACCACAATCCGTTCTAAACATCTTAATCTTCTTTTTTTTTTACTCCTCCTTGGTAGTCCCTACACACATTTGCCGTCTATTACTCATTTTTGTATTAAATTATTATGTCACTTATTCTAATAAATTCATACATTTCTTTGTAAGCTAAACCTCTCTCGTTCATTAATTCACTTACGTTTCTTGCATTTCGAAGGATGTTGAACTTGAATCTGCATTGGTTGTAACTCGCACAAACCAATAACAAATGTTCAACATCTTCCACACAAATCACAATCTTTGTCCTCATTGAAATGATGTTTCCACAAACATCCCTTCCAATTTCCATGTTTCAGCCTGATTCTCTCAATCGTTCATAACATTCGCGAATCTTCCTTGAGCACCTTATAGAAAGGAGTTTTCCAAGGCGTACCATGAAGTATAGATTTCTCTCGTTAAATTCACACCCCCATTTTCTCCACAGATTCATCTGAAGCATTCGAAGTGCGTCTCTTGCATCTTTGCACTCTTTCTAACTAACATAACGGCTCGTCCATTCCCTTCGATCTGTCTATATGATGGTATCCATTTTATGATCACATTACGATGACAGAAACGAACACATTCAAAAATCATATCCACATACAAATTGCCTTCACTTCCACCTCTACTTTTTAGCAAACACAAACCACTCTCATCGGAAAATATTACTATTTTCATTTCTCCTTCACAGCCAATTTAATACTTTCAAATATTTTAATCAATTCAGCGTTCATTATACAGATGCTAAAATCTAATGTAAAGATTTCTCCACATTCTTACAAGGCATAAAAATACCAGCGCCTTCTCCATTCTCACTCAAACTAGCATCTGTATAAATAATAACTTGTTGCAAATACCGCTGACTGATTTTCCCAAACATAATTTTGGCACAAAATTATGTTTGGGACTAACAACTAACAACTTCATTCATCCCCTTGGTATATTCTTCCACATCCATGCATACATTGAGATTATTAGGTACGGGTTAATGTCATTATATTCCAAAACTCATTTTTCTTAGTTATTATTCTCACAGACTCTCTCACTGTGTTCCACACTCTCTTGTAATTGAGAGGTGAATCACAGTTCAGACCACAGAGTGTGTATTGGGGTTGAGTTAATCGCATGAATTCGAACCATTCCCATACACGCTAATACTTTATCCAATTTTGGAGGAAATAAGGGCCTTTATTAACATATCAGTCACCCTCGGATGCGCGCCCCATTGAGGTTTGATCTCCCGCTTAATCACGTTTAAACGTTCCTTGCAGTTACCCGCCAACATTTTCATGAGTTTCATACACCTGTCAATCCAAATACCCAAATACTGGTATGCAAAATTGTTTGTAAAAATTACACATAGCGCTTTGTACCTTCCAATGGTTCTTTTTCAAAAAATCAAAAATTTCAGTCGTAATACGCGTCGATGCCTTAAAATGCTTGCTTAACTGTTTACCTTCCGCCTACCATCGAATTGTACTGCGGACTGAAATTTAAGATTATCTAAATTTTTTGAGTTTATATGACCTAGTCTACGATGCCACCAATCTTTACTCACAGCCACACGGGACACACAAACTGCCCATTTCCTCATTTTTAACTGCCACCGCAAACGAATGATTCTTTATCCCATTTTACATGTCATATGTAACGTTGCACCTGAGTCGACATGCCAATGGGGTTTCTTAAAATTTTCTTGAATGGCATTAGGTAATATTTTTATACCGCTACTTTCAATTGCCATAATCATGGTTTGAAACTTTTCATACAATTCACTTAACAATAAACTGCCTAGCCACTCACCGTTCACATTCATTCAGATCTAATTAAGTTTATGAGCGATACAGATAGTTTTATTCGCATATTCACCGGCCGCTGGAAAACGATCAAGCTTGGTAATCGCCTATTCCTTAAAAAATTGAACTCTTCCTGTAAGTTCGGAATCATCAAATGTTGCCCAAGACCTTTTGCAGTTTTACCTTCTTTGATGTATAATACAAACTGGGATCAACCAACAACACCAGTAATGTTTTCGCTGCAACTACTTTATCGGAAGGACTCGATAATTCTTTATTTCGAGGCGATTCTCCAGAGGGACTTCTGTCTAATGTTTACATTTCAAGTTGGGGGATTTTGATACAAATGGATGAGAGGGATTTTCGAGTGCAGGAGTCGACCGCGATGCGTCCTAAATTTGGGTTAAATTGTTTAGGGGGTTGTTAAATGAGGCCCGAAGCCGGTGTCAGAACTGGGATTTTGCAAATATCATCCATATATAGTTAAAATCATAAGCACCTACACATCTCAGCAAATGATAAATAAGCTCCAGAGATTTCAAATTTCACCTTCACGAAAGAAACGGAGCTGAAAGTCCAGCTTTACCAAGAAGAAGTGTAAAATGAGGAAACGGGGGATGAATCAAACACAAACAATTATATCAGTATAGGCGCCTATACCTAAACAACAAAAACAGTACGACGGATGGAGCAAAGTCGAAAAACTCGACTAAATTTCAATGTTGTGCGTCTACCCGTATTTCTATATTATCTACATGTTGGTGTCGAAAATAGCGTAAACAATTTATTTTGGAGTAGACAAAGTCGAGAGTTGGTAGAATATGTAGACAATTCATAGACAATGTAGATTATTGCTTTTTGATGTTATTTCCATTGTTTTTCTGTTCTGAGATTGAAATATTTCGGTCAATCGTCACTGAACGTAAAAATTATTTTATAAATCCAGGTTTCATAAAATAAATTATAACGTAAATAGTTGGCATTTCTTACACTGGTAGCTCCCATAACGTTCATACAAGCCGTTTAGACGATCCTGTCACATTTGCTAATTACAAATCGATTCTGTATTAGCGGTGATGTAATCCTTCGAAAACGAATCTGGAAAATGGGAGAAGGCTGACGAGGCTAAATTCGGCTATGGTTTAAAAGTAATTCACTGTGCCAAATGTGCCGTCTGTCATGAACTTTTTCGAAACGAATACTTCATTTCTGATTTTAACGTCCGTTCCTTGAGCAACGTAGTTGGGGTACTATAAAACTTGTAGGATAAATGAGTTTTTTTTTATTGATTTTGCTGTTTTTGGTTGTATTATAACCCAAATTAAACAAAAACCACGTGATTTGCAGATAATGTGGTTTTTCCAGACTAAACTTGTCCGATAACTGAGATTAATATTGTCTTAAACCAGAATACAGGTGGGAGGGGTAGAAGGGCTTAGGAGTACTGAGATGGAGAAACAGTGGTTAAATAAACACAAGCGAAGTAAATTACCTGATTATATACTCTGACGCGATGAATAAAGTGTGGGCATATTAACAACAGCTAAAGCGATGAAGAAATTACGAAACACAACCTAATATTCAGTCATATCTACCAACAAAAGACAACTACAACCCACAATCTCAAGAGCATACAGAAAATGAACAAGATAATATGGATTGAAAGGATTGGAACAGATAACACCAACAATACACCGACTTCTGCATCACAAGCCAACTATTCATAAGATTCAGTAAATTTCCACACAAAAATATACACAAATACACATGGACGACACATGATGGCAGAACAACGATCCAAATAGATCACGTATTGATCAATAAGAAAATTCTTACGACACTGCAAGATGCCACTCATTGCCCAGTGGTGCAGACACTCAAAATGACCACCAACTGGTAATAGTACAATTTAAAATTAAGCCTGTTGCTATAAAACGGATCAGGAAAAAAAATCTAACACCGACATATTAAAAGATGCGGATACAAGAAACACATTTTGCGAAGCGCCAATAAACCAATATAGAAGCAGCCATTAGTATAGAGCAACAGTGTAAACAAATCGAAGAAGCCTATATCGAAGCAGCGATCAACACACTCGGACGAGTAGCAAGAATTCAGACATAAACTCTGGATCAGTCATAAAATCATAAAATTAGGAAGAAAATTGAAGATCGCTGGCAACTCAAGTTTGAGAAGAGATATATCTCTTGTCAACATAACCATAAAGATAACAATGATCATCCTACATAGATTTTCACCAACACCCAATCCAAAATTAAGAAAGGGTTGAAGGATCATATCATATTAACACAACACGCATCATCATTGAGCAGTCTAACGAATGAAATTCACCAGTGCACTAACTCTTCGTGGACTTCGAAGACACTTTGTGAAATTTGAATCCCAAATAAATTAAACGGACTCATAATCAAGCAGGTGAATCATACTATAATAGCAAAGAGTAAGATAAGGAGGCGTACTCTGGCCACTTCTGTTCCTAATAACATCAGATAGCGGTGAGGATTAACAGAGAAACTCAATGCTCTAGATTACGCATATGACATATGCCTGGTAACACACAAACACGCCGACATGCAACATAGTACAGAAGCTGTCAGATTAATGAAAAGAAGTTGGCCTAAAAATAAATATCAGGAAAACCAAGACGAAACCAGAACCGAAACCTAGAAGCATATACAAAGATCAGCAATTAGAAAATTTGTAAATAAATGCCTTAGGAGAGTACTGATTTGATTCTGGCCCAACAAAATAACAAATGTTGAGCTCCTTAGGCAAATTAATCAAGCAGATCGAAATAAGAAAGCGCAAGAGAAGATGGATTTACCACTCTGAGGAAGTCTAAGAATGACATGACAAGTTATTTGGAATGGAACTCACAAGGTAAAAGAAAAGTCGACTATCTGTAACATGAAATTGAATGATGCTAGCAGAAGCGAAACAACTCGGAAACAGAGTTAGATAGTGCAACCCAGTAGACGCCCGATGCTCCTAAATTGGAGATAAAAGGGGAAAAAATATTGTTTGAAATATCCAATGAACCAACGGTTATATTTTAGAATTTATTAATTCTAATAAATGACAAAATGAACCTAGAAACTTGTATATGATCATTACTTGCCTTGTAAGATTCTGTAAACTTATTGAAATTATACTGAAGCAGCTAAATCATACTACTGTGGGCAAAAAGTAGTAAGATATTTTAATTAAAATTTCGCGCGGAAAACCATTCCTCGAAATATTTGTGACATCTGTGCCAGATGTCAGTGATATCTGTGCCAAATGTCACATCAAAATAATCATTAGTGTTTAGTATACGCTTGTCTTTCTGAAGTACAAAAAGTGCACTCGGCGATTTTTACAATGAGTGAAATTATTTAACAAAGAAGTTCCATTAAATTGTGTGTGCGGAATCAATTTTGTGGTGGCGAAACGTTCACAATGTTGCAAAAGGCCTTCGGTGATAATTGTATGTCGCGAGCAAGTGTTTTTGATTGGTACAAATCGTTCAAAGAGGGTCGAGAACGTGTTGACGACGGACCACGTCTAGGACGACCATCAACATCAACTAATGATCAACACGTTAGTAAAATCAAGGAATTGGTGCTCGAGAATCGACGATTAACAGTCAGAGATCTTACTGGCATCGTTGAAATATCGGAGGGATCAGTGAAAACCATTTTGAAAGATCATTTGGGCCTAAGAAAAGTGAAAGCACGATTGGTTCCAGATTTTTTCGCCAAACCTTCCACCCATATCGTTCCGCAACCACCGTATTTGCCTGATTTAGCTCCGTGTGACTTCTGGCTGTTCAGCAAACTCAAACGACCGCTCCGGGGAAACCGTTTTGAGTCAATTGAAGATATTAAACGTGAATCGCTACGCGCATTGGATGCTATTCCGGAAATTGACTTTAACAACTGTTTCGAGGATTGGAAAAAAACGTTGGCACAAGTGTATTGAAGCCGGGGGGGGATTACTTTGAGAGGGACGAAATAGATTTGGAGAAATAAATAAAGAATTTTAAAATTATGAACAAAGTCTTACTATTTTTTGCACACAGTACATAAAAAAAACACCAATTTTTCCGACTCACCCCATTTTCCAAGCCTTAGCCAAGTAAATGTGTTACGTTTAAAGTGACTATTTGATATGGTTTTACAACCTAGAGAGCCGGAACTGTATTAATTAATGGCCGACATAACTGTCACAAGCACGTGTCAATTTGCTGGATCCCCATACCTCCATTTAATTTTCTAAAGGTGAACACACAATAATACGGCTATTTAGGTGAGCAATTTTACACTTTAACATATAAATGTGCTTCATTACCATATAAAAATTTAGGGTCAAATTTTTAAATGTGAAGAAAGAATGAACTCGATCTCGAAATGGTCCCATTAACAAAGAAATCATCGAATTTTGATAATTGCTCACAGAAATAATAATGTTAGACATTGTCTACATTATTTACATTGTCGACGCCATTTTCTTAATGTTCTACATACATTGTCTACACGTGTCGAATATTAATTATCTACTCGGTGTGAACAATACGGCTCAACACTGCTAAATTTAGAATACAAGCTATCTTTAAATTAAAGAGCCTGAGGAGCAGTAAAGTCCTTTGAGATGAAATTTGATAGCTCGTTTATGGAATTTCAAATACAAATTAGGCAGGAGCTTAACAATAAATTAAGCAAGTAGAGGCCTGCCTTGAAACACATACCTCACAAACTATTGGAGATGGCCAGCTAGATAACACGTTTTCAACCAAACCAGTTGCCGGAAGCTTAAAGCCACCAACATTCGATAGCGAGATCCCATTTGGAAATTTTTAAGCGAAATCGGGTGTACAGCATAATTATTGGGAGGTAGGGGGCAGCTCAACGAACTCATTTTGTTTCTTCGGGAGAAAGCGGCAGATGTCTTATAAAGTATATCCGCAACTGAAAGGAGCTATGAACGAATTATGACTGAGTTGGAACTATATATGGAGAGTCACAAGTCACAGACCTATGCAAGATACAACCCTAAAGCAACCGGCAACTATATGGGGAGTGCGTCAAGCTTAAGATAATGCACCTGCAGATAACGGGTGATTTTTTAAGAGCTTGAGAACTTTTTTTTAAAAAAAAACGCATAAAATTTGCAAAATCTCATCGGTTCTTTATTTGAAACGTTAGATTGGTCCATGACATTTACTTTTTGAAGATAATTTCATTTAAATGTTGACCGCGGCTGCGTCTTAGGTGGTCCATTCGGAAAGTCCAATTTTGGGCAACTTTTTCGAGCATTTCGGCCGGAATAGCCCGAATTTCTTCGGAAATGTTGTCTTCCAAAACTGGAATAGTTGCTGGCTTATTTCTGTAGACTTTAGACTTGACGTAGCCCCACAAAAAATAGTCTAAAGGCGTCAAATCGCATGATCTTGGTGCCCAACTTACCGGGCCATTTCTTGAGATGAATTGTTCTCCGAAGTTTTCCCTCAAAATGGCCATAGAATCGCGAGCTGTGTGGCATGTAGCGCCATCTTGTTGAAACCACATGTCAACTAAGTTCAGTTCTTCCATTTTTGGCAACAAAAAGTTTGTTAGCATCGAACGATAGCGATCGCCATTCACCGTAACGTTGCGTCCAACAGCATCTTTGAAAAAATACGGTCCAATGATTCCACCAGCGTACAAACCACACCAAACAGTGCATTTTTCGGGATGCATGGGCAGTTCTTGAACGGCTTCTGGTTGCTCTTCACTCCAAATGCGGCAATTTTGCTTATTTACGTAGCCATTCAACCAGAAATGAGCCTCATCGCTGAACAAAATTTGTCGATAAAAAAGCGGATTTTCTGCCAACTTTTCTAGGGCCCATTCACTGAAAATTCGACGTTGTGGCAGATCGTTCGGCTTCAGTTCTTGCAGGAGCTGTATTTTATACGGTTTTACACCAAGATCTTTGCGTAAAATCTTCCATGTCGTCGAATAACACAAACCCAATTCAGCAACACTCTCAGAAACAGACGCAATATTCTCTTCTGTACGCACTGTACGCATTCGTGTGGTTGGTTTAATGTCCAATAAAGTAAACTGAGTGCGAAACTTGGTCACAATCGCATTAATTGTTTGCTCACTTGGTCGATTATGTAGACCATAAATCGGACGTAAATCGCGAAACACTTTTCGAACCGAACACTGATTTTTGTAATATAATTCAATTATTTGCAAGCGTTGCTCGTTAGTAAGTCTATTCATTATGAAATGTCAAAGCATACTGAGCATCTTTCTCTTTGACACCTTGTCTGAAATCCCGCGTGATCTGTCAAATACTAATGCATGAAAATCCTAACCACAAAAAAATCACCCTTTATGTTGAATAGACTAAAAGTCGACGCATTTATCAGTGCTGACACGGACGACCATCTGTAACTTCATTTGAGAACCAATACTGGAGGTAAAACCATGAACGAAATATTAGTGTTGCATCTGGAATATGAGGCAGCGGAATCTTGATTCGGTGGATATCACGCTAATAAACGCAATAATAAAACAGGAGATGAATAAATGTCTCAAGAACACCGTTCAAATGACTCAAACTTATGCATATTACAAAAGTGTAGCTGTTATTGGCCTGTAAGCATCAATGCAGATTTACGCTGGATACGGAACTTCAAAATCGGTTATTCGTCCTGATCTGGTAGTTCCAGAACAGTGGTGGAGATAATGTTCGTTATAACTTGCTAACAGCTACAGATGAATCTGCGGTAGTAACGGCAGCTTCATCGTAGCTCGTACTATATATTGTGAAGAGATACCAGATTGTGGTGGATCCGGATAACCAGGTTCCAAAATGTCAAAGTATGGAGGTACCCTTTCAAATAAACACGAGAGAACAAACTACATTGCAAACTATAATGGAACATAGGGTCGAGATACCACCGATGTGCGAGGAAGTGATCTTCGCGAATATAAAAGGAAATCTTAGAGATACCAAGATGGCAACTGTGGAGCCTGCGAATTCCAGCAGCAATTAGCAGTACGTGTTTTGAACGTGAACTTGTTAACAAATGTAATCAAGAAATAGAGAACCATTGGTAAAGCTGAGGGAGTCAACTATATTTCGAACTGTCAAACATCAACTGAAACAACCATCTTTCAGTAGAACAGTTAGATGTCGCAGTGGAAGCACTGAATAGCTTAGCCGACATATTTGCTTTTGACGATGTCGGAATAGGAAAACTATTATTTTGGAACATAGAAGCGACACAGAGAATGTTCCTCAAATCTGGCAAGCAGACGGCTACCGTTTGCAAAACAACAGGAAGAGGTTGAATTAACTAAAACAAATAGAAATGGACGGAGTGATTGAGTAGTGTAACAGCCGATTCGAGCGTTAAAAAGCATTTGAAGAATTGACGAAGAAATAATTTAGTGTTTTGGCTGGGGTATTTATCTTGAATGCAAGCAACACATGAACAGGTTCAGTGTTATAACAAAACCAAGAAGGCAACGAACGAGTTGTGGCATATTAGAGTCGATCCCTCACTAAAGCAGAGGAAATCTATTGTGTAACAAGCAGAGAACTGTTGCCTATGGTGAACAGTGCTAAACATTTCAATAAATATCGGGCAAGAATTTGTTCTACGAACAGACAGCCGCGTGGGCTGTCAAATAGTTGATGCAGTTTAAGGAACCCGAGGGAAAGTATCTAGGTGGATCGAATGACTACAAGCCTACGCTTTCAAGACTGGACACCGACGAAAGAAAACCTTGTGCCATCAGTGTAAGCAATGCGTAAGGCAGGAAGTAAAGTACTATTCCACAGTTAACACACGAATTAAGTTTCAAGCAGCAAATGATTAAATTAAATTCAATTGGGCCAGTAAGAAAATGACAAACGAGATGACACTGAATTGCATCTCAAAGTCCCACTAGTTAAACGTTATTGGGCGCAGTGGTTTTTGCTTAGAAAAGATGGCAGACTGCTAGAAAGAATCTAGATTTGTCGTTTACTCTATTCATTGCCTTAAAAGCCATTCTTTTAATTAAATTAATTCATAAATTTAACTTCCCTACATCGTTCCTGGTGGCATATTTTAAAGAGATTTATGGACGGCTAAGGTATTTAAGGACGAACAGCTAAAATCACGCTTTCGCTTAGAGCCAGCCCTTAAAATTATATCAGCTCTGAAGCTTTAAGTTGTGAGGGTAAAGAAATCTTGTTGTGTACCGACTGCAAAACGGTCCTTAACGCCTTGATTAACCTTGGTTGTTTTACAGAATATTACAAACGCATGGCTGCATAGAGGCAAACGATGGCATTTCAAGGCATTCAATACGTATGCCACAAAAGTTATGCACCGGTGTCGGAGGACTGTTTGTAGACATCAGTATGGGCTGCCTGTCGATGCAATAAAATCGTTTGGACACCATAAATAGACGATTGAGCAAATAAAAATTGGATTGATGATGTGAAGCGGGATCTACACTGTAGGTTGGTCATTAATTCAAATTAAACTGCCTGAAGGGACAGCTAGCTGGAGCAGCAGACTTTATAGTCCTCATTAATTAATGATCGTCACGATTTATTAGACTTGATATTCCTTCCCTAAGTTGATAAAATACATTAAATGTATCAACTTATAAATGCATTATACTCAAAATTACGTCACCACATGTACTAGTGCACCGGCACCCAATATTCATCAATCCCTGGTAAATCGACAATTTCAACATTTAACTTAGATAAGCTATTTCCGATATATTCAACTACAGCTAATATTTTTTAACGATTAAGGTGTGGTGACGTGACCTCACAATTTACATAATCAAAAATAAGTGAGAAACGAATGTGACGGACGGACTCACCTGTTTCGGCGTAAATTGATCTGGTATCCAAAATATGATGACTGCGTTTTTGCCGTGAAATACGACAACGGCGGTAAATTTAGATTATAATTCGGTATGGGGGATAAATTAAATCCACTACTATGACTAATTATATTGAATATTGTTAGAACTAACACTAGAATTAGAAACTTAAACATTTTGAGTTTCTTTTTGTTTAAAGTATTCGAATTGATGAATATCACATTAAGCACACAAGTTTACATACACACACACGCACGCACTGCACAAGAGCCAACTGCTCAAACTGATTAAATATTAGCTTTAATTATCATATGTTTACTAATTAATATCTAAGATTTTCGAATACAACATATTTTAACACGTTTTAGTAGGTAAGTGGATTGCGTTAGACTAAGGCAGTACATCGAAAATTATTTGATAAATTGATATAAAACTCGCGGTCTTATCTTATCTTATCTTAACAGTAAAAATTGTAACTAAATTGAAACAATTTTGCCAATGCATGCTGTCTATATACATGCGTCTCTACCACATATTTGAACCAGGGCCACCGAATGTCATCTAATTCAAATTAATAAAAACTATTAAATTAAAACAAATTTTGTTTCTAATTTCGAAAGTTATTTTTATTTGTGTTTGTTTTGTTTTTAAATATAATTTTTTGTTTTCATAATTAACAAAATAATCATTAAATAGAATTAAATTAATTAAAAATTAATAAAATTAAATACAACAAAATAAATAAATAATAATCAGTCAAATTCAATTTTTCAATAAGATATAATATAATTACTAATTAATTAATTATTGTATATATAATAAAATAATTTAAATTCATTTTTTTAATTACGAGATTTTATTTTAGTTTTTATATTTAAATAATAATTAACAAAAAAATATAATAATTTAATTTAACAAAGCATATAAAACGAAAAACCAATTGGACGGAAAATTAAAAAAAAAATAAAAATTTCTCATAAATTAATTTTAATTAAAATGTTATACTTAAAATAATATGTACGTATAGTGAAATAATTAAATATGTTAATTAATTAAAAATGTTTTATATTTATATTTTTAAATTAGATTTATATAATTTGTGTTTTATACAATATTAAATTGAATAAATTAATTATTTATGATATAGTGATGTGAATAACATACTAATTTAATTTTGTTTTGTTTAAAATTTTGGCTAATTAAAATTTAAATACTACATACGTTTAATTTAATTTAGAAATGTTAGTTTAGTTTATAATCGGTGGATGATTGCTATGGAAAATCGATGGTGTGGTTTCGGTTTTATCTGAAATCAAAACAGAAAAAACATTACAAATGTTTATTTAGTCGTAATACGCCTAAATGTCAGCTTGGTTATATAAACTGAATACACGAATCTACTATGTAGGCGAATTATTATTAACCCTAGTGGTACGAACGTAGTTTAGATTACCGTTGTGACAATATCCAGTATATTTAGCATCAATGTAATATTTTGTGTGACACGATTCCTTCATCATGTGACACCACGAATGATATGTATTATTATTTGTGCCACAAATTTTCGCGTCGTCTGCCCGCATGCCCTGGAAGTAGGAAAAACAAAACGGTAAATTAGTATGCGATAAAAATGCTGAGTAATTTATGGTGAAGCAACAAAATTATGACTTGATATACGGCCTATTAGCAAATTATATAAAAGAACAAAATTATCAACGCAACACAAACGATTTTTATTTTATTTTCGGGGGGATCATAAATCACAAAGCCACAAAATACAATTTTGGTGGTGTTTAATATTCTTTTACATATTGAGTTTTTATCTTACGTATTTATTTGCGGCGGACACCGAGTCCCCCACACATTTATTTTGACTTTTATTTACAAATTATCATTGCACATTTATACAAAATTCTTCAATGGATAATGGAAAATGACGCTGAAAATTAATTTTGAATGTCAAACTAAACGACGTTGACAAATTAAAGGCCAAAACATTTTTTGTCGCCACTTTTAAAACCCAACAACTAAATCGCGCGTGTACAACAAATCATTAAGACGAAATTTACTTGAAATCAACAATTACACTTAGCTTGCGATCAGTGTTGTGCGTCTACGCGTATTTCAGATTTGTCTACATGTTGGTGTCAAAAATAGCACAGATAATTAATTTTTGCGTAGACAATGTCAATAATTAGTAGAAAATGTAGATACGCTTTTTGACGTTCTCCAATCGGATTTTTCAGTACGAGGACGAAAAATTTAAATTTTGCAACCCAAGCAGATGAGGTTTAAAATAATTCAACATATTAAAATAATACTAAATTTTCAGTGCAAACTGCAACGTAACACACACCTCTTTAAAATGAAAGAAATAATAGTTTTATAGAAAGTTTTATTTACAATTCAATAACTTATATTAGGTTTTTAGATATGTACATATCAGGATTTTCGTTCCTATTATTTGTTTCTCTGCCTCTTTCAACCTAGTATGATTATCTGGAGTAGTGGTCTATCGGTATTCGTTTTGACATGCCAGGTATAACATAAGATCAAAGAAATAGTGGACCCCATTTAAAACTTGTATCTCACCCGACTTGAAGAACTTTGGATTATCCAGTTACAGGTTCGGCAAATATTTTAATTCCATACTCACGATAGTTGGAGGAGGCAAATTTGAAGTAATCTTTAATATCATGTGATCCTATGACGAATTCTGGATAATAATTTGGTTTCACGCTGACGTTCACTAGCCCCTTGGTAACGCCAGTATTTTAACAATATAATCCAGCAACTGGCCATTTTGAATTTCTTCTGTTTAATCCTAATTTTTAAACACATTTTTCTGTGAGTCCAGCAAGGCCCCGCACTGAGTTATATTTTCAGCAATATCCATTATTTCAATGACGTGCTGTAGGCACGATCGAATGTGTAACACCTGGTTGTTCACCTTCTGAATGACAGATCGCAAGAGTTTTTTTAATTTTTTCTCTTTGACATTTTCGAGAATGAGAAAAATCGAGATTTCAACTTCAGTGGACGTCACTTATTTATTATTGATTTCGTCAATGTCAGTATATGCGTACGGCCTGTTTTGAATGTCGCGTGTCGTATATTAATTGAATGTCGCACGGTTGATTATTGATATGTGTTAAATGTGTCGATGATTGTAGTATCAATTATTTTCCGAGTTGAGTTGCTACAGTACACACTCCTCCTCCTAGTTTGAAAAACGATTAAAAATTAAGAGTGGATTGTGTAGGCTATGATTCGTACGGATTTTCGTGTTCTCAATGCAGGAAGTCGTTTCGCAGAGCAAAGTATTCCGTAGGCCGGTTTCAAAGTATCTACGTAACCGGCGATTGGCTTTATATGGACCATCGTGGGGGAGGGGGGGGGCGGGTTGTAGTCCGGTGCGAACCTTATCCGTTCGAGACAAAAATAACGATTTGTCGTATTTGTCGAATATTCGTGGGGATAAGCTTTTGCATTGTGGTGCGTAATTGGTCGACGACTGTGTCGGTTGAAGTTGGAGGAGAAAGGGGATTTTCGGGAAGGAACTCACCGAGTAGTTTGAGTGTTTGTCCGTAGACCATTTCGACTGGTGAGTACTTGAGATCTTCTTTAACCGTAGCTAAAATTCCAAGAAATACGATGGGAATTTCGAAACTTCAATTAATCGTGTTTTCTCGGGCATTGAAAGTAGGATTTGTCGGTCAAATCGTTCGATCATGCCATTCGCTTGAGGATGATACGCAGCCGTGCGTATTTTATGAGAATAAAGGAGTTTCGTTAATTCAGCTAACAATTTTGATTCGAATTGCGTACCTTGGTCGGTTGTTATCGTTTGCGGAACACCGAATCGAGATATGTAGATACTTACGAATGTTTTGGCAATGTGTGTGCTGACATATCGGTCATGCAATAAGTTTCGGGACATCGAATGAATCGGTCAATACAGAATAAGAGATAAGTATATTCAATGGAAGCGGACGAACTATGGACCTGATGGATTTTCGAATCGTTCAATCGGCGCCCTTGTACACCGTTGAACTTTCGATCGCTGGCGATACAAACAAGCTTGTGTCCAATTACCCATAAATCTTTGTTTATGCTTGGCCAAAAATATCGAGCGGCAATCAATTTACGAGTAGCGCGGATACCGGGATGTGAAATGTTCTGTATAACACGTAATATTTTAGATTTATATTGCCTTGCCGGGAAATTTAAAAAGCTCTAGTTTATATGCCGAACTAACGTAACATTCGGAACCAGAAAGTAAATTCTGACGTTCTATGTTTGCTTTTGTGCCTCATTTACTTTATCGATTGTCGTTTGTTTGCTCGATGTTACCGTTTCGTAGTCGATCGTGCGGGGTAGCGTATCTGCCACAACGTTATCTTTACCGTCCACATGTCGAATATCCCTGGTAAATTAACTGATGTAATCATGTCTCGTTTGTCGTGGATTACGTTCAGTTTTAGACTAAATTGCTCTAGTCAGAGGTTTAACGTCGGTGTAAATAGAAATCCGACCTTCAATGAAATATCTAAAATATCGAGAGGCAGATCGCGAGTAATTCTCTATCGACTGCGGAATATTTTCGTTCGGTATTAGTGAATTTTTTCGAAAGGAATCTCAAAGGTTTCCAACATTCGTCATTGTATTGCTGTAAAACTGCTCCGACAGCAGTGTTCGATGCATCAGTCGTAATACTGAACTTTGCATCATTCAGCGGATGTATAAATAACGCGACTGTACCCAAATCCGTTTTTAATCTCGTAAATGCGTCTTGGCATTCGCCGGGCCAAGAGAAGTTTTTCGGTGTCTTCTTAAACCAAATGGCATCATTCGTATAAATTCGAAAAGGCCAAATGGGGTCGTATCGATCGATTTTGGAGAAGTTAGAGCATCTATGTAAACTCATGGAGAAATTTTGGATATGTGGTGTCGGGTAACGATCCGGTATCGTCGGGAATTAAGTCGGCGGTAGTCTCCACACGATCTCCATCCCAATTACACCATGTGTTGAAATTCAGTATACGAAACAGAAGGGAAACGACAGGTCATTTAACTGTATCTCGTGGTTGAGTTACAGTTAAATGACCTGTTGTTACAATTTGATGAACCACAGGTAAATTGTAGTTTGGTTCGGCTGCTAGGTTAGGAAGCTTCTTTAATAGTCGATCATAATCGTTGTCGATCGTAAAATGTATCGGAGTGGATGTATCAAATCTGATCGACGTGGCATTGATTGACAGCTGAGTCACTGAATCAACCAGCCAACCGATTTTAAGCTTGAGCAATTTCGTGCCGTAGGTATTGATTTTCAAGTCATTGGCGGCTGATAAAACTATATTGTTAGATTTTAAATTCAATAATAATAATGACGTATCGTAACGCCTGACAGCGAACACCGAAATGTCAGCTCCCGTGTTGAGAATAATATTCAGGTTATTGTTCGTGTCATGAATAAATAATCGGCTATTCGAATTATTTAATTTATTTTTAGCCGACGCAATCGTACGACTTAGTCGTTTTTTGGTTTATCGTTTTGTGCTTGCGAGGACATTGACGCGCTGTATTTACATGGCGGGCAATATTTATGGGGGTTATGGGGTTATCAAAAGTTGCGTGATACAAGCATATGCCTGGTATCTCGACGTTTCGCGATCGAGAATTATTTCGTAGTTGCGGATCATCGCGTGATCGTGAGTGAGGTCATGACTGTGGCCTAAATCGTTGCATCGCTAATCGATTACTCCAGCCGTAGCTGTTGACGGTGTCGCTTGTCGGTCGGAATTCGTTTGTCCGATTAGGAGTGGTCTGTATGTTCGATTTGATTGAAATGCGGTGATGGGGGCTTTCTGTAAGTCTTGTGCCTCAAACATGTTATACGCCACATTTCTCGTATTATCACGTCGGGGTCACTACTGTGGGTTTTGTGTGTTCAAACTATCGATTTTTAATTTTGAGCAATAGTGTTTATTATATCTAATATGAAATGTTTTATGTATATTTGGTAGGTATGAGAATAGGTCGTAAAGTATATTTCATACCGCTAGGTGATTAGGGTGTCCCTATCCAGAAAATTGTTTTATATTTCTATTTTTTTGACAAACAATTTATTTCGTATTTATTTTTTTTTTTTTGATTTGGCATCAAACGTTATCTATAACCCCAAATTTTCATCTTCCTAGCCCCGTCCTCACATTTTTTTATCGCGATTTTAGTATTTTGTATGAACAATATCCAAATAATTTAACCGTCGTTCGTATTTCAAACATAACGAAATTATTTATGTTGTTGAATGACAGACGGAACACGCGCAGAGCAAATGACCAACAACGTCAACAAGTATATCGAGCATTTTCGCTTCGTTCCTTCGTCTCGCATTCGTGTACTAGCTAGATATTGAATATTCCGCTCAACCGAAAGTGCTGGTTGGTGCTATGCACAAAGAATGTCAGCCGGGATGTGTTGCGCATCAGGAAAAGTGCAACTACCAGAAATTGAGACACAAAGAAGTCTATTCGCACATTCAATTCATGCTTCCAAATGACTTCGTTCGGAGCAACAGAAATAGTTCACGATACTGCGGCAAATGGTCAACAATTCAATTCAAAGATCAAAATCAAAGGCCAAGTGTAACACAAAGTAGGCTCATTGCTGCCAATGCTAAACGAACCACATACGTTTTAACAAATCTACTTCATGCGCGGTGAGGACATCAATCGTGTGGATGCACGTTGCGACTACAATAACCTCAATTCGCCTAATGCCAAGCGTATCGTCGGCGAACTGGACGCCCTATTGAATGAGCACAATGAATTATTGAAATTCTACAAATTAAACATGTACGAATTGCAAAGTGACAATCACGCTATTGTCCAAAATCCAGATCAGCCACCAGCTGGTTAGCGCATGCATAGACTCAGTGCGCCTGTTGTTGCCGACGTTCCTGGAATCATGGTTGGCGACCGCACATCGATGCGAGAAATCGTAATTCGAAGAAGAAATAATAATCTGGAGTTCATTGCCCCCACACACTGTTCATACGATGCTCTCCAATATCCGCTAATATTTTGGAAGGGATTATATTCATAATATTTATGAATATGTTGTTACAGGAGCCGAAACAAACAAGAAAGTGAGCTCGATGGATTTTTATGCGTATGCATAAAATAATTCGATGCGGTCAGAACAACGTAATTCTGCGATGTCATGAGCTGTGCTAACAATTCATGGTCGACATGTACGCGAAGATAGCGCGAAGGCGGACTGACGAAAAATATTGTACACTCAATTGCTCTTCGAAATTAATATTGATTTTCCTTATTTCATTTTCCTACTTTAGGATAAAAAATATATTACCTTTTTTCACTTTACATGTAACCTTTAAGAGATCAAACAATGAATGTGTCCGTTACGCTAATGAAATGTATTGAATTAAGTTAATGAACGATGAAAAATAAAAATAAATTGCAAAGGTGAATCCCTTGGTTGTAAGAATTTGTTCTTGAAAGGTGCGAGACAGCCCCATGAAATTGATCCCGCTGTCACAAAATACGGTGTGGCCAATCAACCTCTACGGACCAAGCTTTTCAGTGCCACCAAGAAGGATTTGGTGGTCAATTGCTGACTTAGTTCAAAACAGTCAAATGGGTTGCGGCTTGCTTCGGAAATGATAGAAGGTTTTGTGTGTGTATGTGTGTTTAAAAACATCATCGACAAAAAAATCTAAACAGGCCAATGTATTCAATATATTTGTTTGAGTTGTTACATGCACAATTTGTAATCATCGTCTCGCCAATGGAATGATACGTGCGGAGTTCATACACATATACCGGCCGATACATCTCATCTGGAGAAGGAAAATTAATACAAACAACGATTACAGAAGAATTACATTATGTAACGTTGGTTATAAAATACAGGGTGTCCGCCGGGAAGGTATACTACTTTGTTTGTTTATGATTTTTGATTAAATGAAAGAGAATGGATCTTATATTGATAAATGTTTTATTTAATGTCGGCAATTATTTATGGAATACAATATCAGATAAATGTCCGCCTCTGTTAGCCTCACAAATGCGAGCCCTTTTGAGCACATTTTTCATTACATTCTCACACATTTCACGCAGCATTTCATTAATTTCATCACGAATATTTTGTTTTAGTTGCTCAAGCGTTTCTGGTTTGAGACACATTGCATAAGCCTTGCTTTTTAGATATCCCCACAAAAAGAAGTCCGGAGCAGTCAAATCAGACGACCGTGGAGGCCAATCAACATCGCATACAGGTGATGCGATGTGGCACCGTCTTGTTGATACCACATGTTAATCAAGCCCAAAGTATGCAGTTGTGGCGTTAAAAAGTTTTCAATCATATCACGATATCGCTCCTCATTCACAGTTACCGTTACGCCGTTTTCATTTTCAAAGAAGTAAGGTCCAATGATTCCTCCTGACCAAATTGCACACCAGACTGTCACTTTTAATGGATGTAAAGGTGACTGATGAATAATGTGAGGGTTTTCCATTACCCAGAACCGACTATTCTGTTTATTCACATATCCATTTAAATGAAAATGTGCCTCGACACTCATTATGATTTTTTCATGAAAACCGGGGTTGTCATGGGCGAGCTGTAACATCCTATTGGCATATGTACGGCGGCGTGGTCTTGTGGAAGAATTTGCCACGTGTCTACTTCACGACTGTCAAGTATGAACTGTCAATACTAATATTCGCCTAAATGGCGGCAAATAAAGTAATATACCTTCCCGGCGGACACCCGTTATATCCTAAACTACTTCTTAACCGATTACATGAAAATTTAATTTTATCAAGATCATATCAAGTGGCTTACCGGACCAACCGATCCACTGAAGGTCATTTATTTACAATAAGGCGCGTTCTAAATGAAGAGTGGCGTGCGGGTAATCGGGTTTATGTATTTTCCATTAATTTATCGAAAGCCTTTGATACCTGTGGATACATTGGCCGGTGCTAGCGGACAATCAAAAAATTCAACTAAAATAGTTGACTGCATTTATTCAAACACGAGCAGACACTAATTAAAATTGGCAATACAAATAATTGTTGAATTCGCAAAAATAATTTAAAATGCATTAACCGCGCATTGTCCGTAAATTTATAATAAAATATGCGATTGATTGATGACAGATCCATTTAAGAAAAGCAAATAGCCAACTAGAATATAATACCCGTCTAATTCAATCAATTTATTGGTATAGAAAACATCTGTGCACGATTTTTGCAAAACATGTAAAAAAATCTTTCGGAATTTGTGTATTGAATTTAAATGAAGTGAGAGCGAAATTGAATATGCCAGTTCAAGATCTCTCGCCATTCACTTTACTAATCAAAAATACCGTATGTATGCGCGCACTATATAACGTATAGTTATCGCCGTCAGACAATCGCGCTAATACCGCAATTTTATTATTATTTTTTTGTACTTTTTAAGTTGATTCATTCAGCACCGACTGCAAGGTCGTCTGATTCAAAGTAAATATTTTTGGTTATTTTATTGATTCACAAAAAAACTAAAAATAAAAAAAATAACATCTTCAATGGACCGACCGTCTGGACTTGAATTTGTACTTGTGTGTGTGTGTGTGTTAGTGATATGCATATTATTTTGTCTTGTTTGTGTGGCCACCAAAAAACGCATTCTGTCATTTTCTATTCATTTTCAAACGTAGCTAATTTTGTGTGTTGGCGAGTAAATTTTGTAACAACTTTTTTCGTGTGTGATGCGTTCGGAATTATTTTCCATATCTTGTTGCTGCCAGACACACAAGACAAGACCAAATATCTTTTTTAATTTATATTTCTGAATTTTTTTTTGTTTACGAAATAAAAAACCGAATGTAAGATAAAAAAAATCTGAATTCCTCTAAAATGATTAAACGTGTATAGAGAGAAAGGGGTTTTGTTGTTGTTTGTTTTTGTTATTTTTTCGCGTCTTCCGGGTTTGATGCACATTTTTATATACCCAACCACATATATTCAACATAAATATTACAAAACAACGAAAAAATAAAGAAAAGAAACTGCTCTTATTCGGTTTTGTTGTTGGTAGCATTCGCGAATCGCGATCTCTTCCCAATATGTAACATATTGTGAGTGTGAAATTACAGTGAAATATTGATTATGGGAGAAAAGGGTGTGGAAAAAAAATTTAAAAAAAAAACAACACCGAAATGGATCGATCGCTCTGGAATTTAAAAAAAAAAATTTTACGCTCGAGTACAATTCTGGTAAACAAGATAAACATGTGCATCCACACACCAAGTCAGATTGCAGCCACATTTCTAGACAGAGTCTTGCTGTTGCATATCTGCATCCATTGATTTTGTTTATTTTGTTATTAATTCATTTCGTGTTGTTATTGTATTATATTGCTTCTTTGGTTGTTGCGCTATGCAGTCCGCGAATATGTGTGTTGAATGTCGAAAGGTCAATTTGGATATATTTAAAAAAAAGTAAAAGAATATTGTCTTAAATATTTGTTGATTACAAAATGATTTTCTTTATTATTATTATTGTTATTACATTTAATAAAAATTTAATAAAATGTTGAAAAAATAAGATGCAGACGAGACAGAAAACTTATAAAAGAAAACTTTTTTTTTTAACAAATTTATGTTATTTTAATTTCTTAAGTTTTTGTTGTTATTATTATTCGATTTTTGGTTTTAATTTTTGTGGATCATCATCATCATCATCATCATCATCATCATCATCATCATACTGTGGCAGACGGAGAGATGCGTCCGAATTTTATGATAATGCATATGTTTATAGCATGAAATGCATTTATGGAATTTTAACAAGCCTTGATATTTTTTAACTTTAATGTGAGATTAATTAGGTTTACGGTATTTTTTTATTTTAATCATATACAAATTTAAACATAATTACAGAACATTTATCAAATAACAATAAAAGTAATAGTGAGCTCCATATAATATAGAAAGTTACTAAATTTAGTGAACGTTTAAATAACACCAGGATAGGAACCAAGCACACAATTTATCGATAAAAAAATATCAACATAAGAAACTAATTTGTTAGGAGAAACTGGAGAAAGCAAAGGCTGCTAGACTTATTTTGGTTTTAAAGTGAACCATATCCATCAAGAAAGATTTTTTATAGTTTTGTTTTTTGACCACCCAGTAAAATCAAAGGCCTGCTACAATCTTACTTGGAATTTTATGGATATTTAGTTGATTTTTTAATCGATAAAATTTGCTCTTACTTCCTATATAGATCTATGTATGGTTTGTCCCATATATAAATGGAATAATACTCTTAAATTTCCAATTTCAATTTTTACTATTTATTTAACACAATATAAAACTTAATAATTTAAGACAAAATGAATTTTTCTTTTACTTTATTTTTTCGTGAGGCAGCTCAAACAGTGTTGAAACGAATAATCTTTTTTCTTTGACCAATTCTTCTTTCTACTCTACCTCTCCCCCAATAAACCGAATGTTGTAACAAAACCAACAAGCAATATAATGCGATGCCACAGTACTCCTTCCCCAGTGAGGAAACGAACGATAATAAATTCTCTATAACGCGTGGGTAATATTACAACCCTGCCAGCCCGGGTATTTCTCGGAATTACCCTGATCTCCGGCACTGGATTAAAAATTACTCCCTTCTTCGACTTCGAGACTTCCAACGTCGGTGTGATTGGTACTTTAGGGTTTAACACGATAGGTTGCGAGATATTAGTGCATTTTCCCTCCGTTGCGACAAGAACCTCCAATGCGTTTTGAAAACAAGGTTTCAATCTATCTATTATCACGTTGCTTTCTCTGTCTTTAATCCTGAGCCTACAAAATTTTTCCGTACGACCTAACACCTGGAAAGGTCCTTCGTAGGGAGGCTGAAGTGACGCTCGAACTGCATCAGTAAGTACAAACACATGAGTACAATTAGCTAATTCTTTGAACACAAAAGTATTAATTTTATTATGGTGAGCAGGAGGTACTGGCTGCATAACTTTAAAATGATTTCTGAGCTCTTTAACAAAATAAGTTTGTAATTCTGAGGCATTAGAAACACTTACGAAATCTCCAGGCAATCTGAGAGATTCACTATACACCAACTCTGCTGCAGTACACTTAAAATCTTCCCGGTACGCTGTTCTCAAACCAAGTAATACAGTTGGTAACACCTTTGTCCAATCTTGGCGACCGTGCCACATTATTGCAGTTTTAAGTGTACGATGCCACCTTTCAATAATTCCGTTTGCCTGAGGATTGTAAGCAGAAGTTCGTTTCCGTTTGAATCCCAACAACATTGCTAACTCCCTAAATAACTCGGACTCAAATTAACGTCCTTGATCTGTAACTACATAAGATGGAGTGCCAAACCGTGATATCCATCTGTTGTATAAGGCAAATGCTACGGTTTCTGCTTTCAAATCAGGCAATGGAATTGCTTCCGCCCAACGCGTGAACCTGTCTATAATAGTCAGACAGTAGCACTGATTTTCTGAAATTGGCAAAGCCCCGATCAAATCAATATGAATTTCGTCAAATCTTTTTTCTACCAACTGGAACTGTCCCAACGGTGATTTGACGTGCCGACTGATTTTACATTTCTGACATGCCGTGCAAGCTTGTGCCCATTTCCTAACATCTTTTTTAATACCTGGCCACACATATTTACATGTCACCAATTTCATGGTGTTCTTGATTCCTGGGTGCGATGAATCATGAATACTGTTTCCGAAACTTAATCGGAACAAATGGTCTTTCAACTCCGGTCGATGTGTCATAAACAATCTGTAGTTTTGAACCAAAAAACGATATCTTTGTGAATTTTAAACCAGAATCTGGCATTAACTGCGTTAGAAGCTCCTGCATGTCAGGTTGTTAATCTGCCAATGCCTCGTAATGAATACTTGGTGTAATTGCGATTTCCTCGATACGAGAAAGCGCGTCGGCTACAATATTTTCTTTGCCGGATACATGCCTAATATCAGTAGTAAACTGACTTAGCGCGATACATTCTCCAAATTTTGGCGAAATGCAAAAATTAAAGGTTTGTGGTCAGTGTATAGAACAAACTGACGAAATACCAACAAAAACCTAAAATGCTTAATCGACGAATACGCAGCCAACAACTCCCTATTGTACGTGCTATAACGCTTTTGGGCGTCAGAAAGCTTTACGGAAAAGAATCCAAGCGGCTGAAACTGTCCGTCGCACACTTGTTGTATAACTGCACCTATAGCGAAATCCGACGCATCGACCATTAATGCCAGCGGTGCATTACTATATGGATGGGACAATACTGTTGCGTCTGTAAGATCTTGTTTTGCCTTATTAAACGCTGTGATTGTATCTTCATCCCATTCTATTTTTCGTTTATCGTTTTTCTTTGACCCTGTTAGTAATTGGTTAAGAATTAATTGGCTTCCAGCTGCCTTAGGAATGAACCTACGGTAAAAATTAAGCATTCCGAGAAATCGTCTCATATCCTTAAAAGTTTCCGGTGGCTTATATTCCTTAATTCCTGCAACCTTATCAGAAGCTGGTTTAATACCCGATTGACTGACGTAATGGCCGAGAAATTTTATCTCGGGCTTTGCAAAACACATTTCCCCACATTAATTATTAAACCATATTCAATTAAACGAGCGAAAACACTTTCAATATGCTTCAAATGCTCTTCAAGGCTTTTAGAAGCTATGAGTAAATCGTCTATATACGGAAAAACGAAATCCAATCCATCCAAAACTGTATGTATGAACGTATGAACCTTTGAAATGTCTGGGCTGCATTTCGCAAACCAAAAGGTATACAAATTGTCGTCTTGGGAATATCGCCTGACTCTACAGGTATCTGGTGATACGCCCTAACTAAATCCAGCGTTGTAAAAATACTACAACCATCTAACTGATAGGAAAAATCCTGAATATGCGGAATTGCATAAGCGTTTGGAATTGTACAAGCATTCAACGCCCAGAAATCTCCGCATAGTCACCGAGAGCCATCCTTCTTCAACACCATGTGTAACGGACTAGACCACGGACCTTTCGTCCGAGTGCAAAACCCTAGCTTGATCAAACGATCAAATTCGTTTTTGGCCGCAAGCGTTTTCTCAACCGACAGTCTACGAACTTTAGCTTTAACTGGAGGGCCTTTAGTCTCGATATGATGTATTACAAGATGGCTAACTGGTACAGTTTGCGTTGTTTCGATAGTTATTTGACTAAACTTTTTTAACAAGTGGCATACTACAAAATTTCTAACTGAATTTGACACGACAGATAAAGAATCTGCCGGGCATGGAATAAGTTTTCCCTTTGCGAACCTTGTAGAAGAAGGATCGAGGAAGAAATCTGCACCTAATATGGGTCTAGATACGTCCGCCAATATGAAGGTCCATGTAAATGGTTTCTTTAATCCAAAATCTAAATTTAACGTTAATGAACCATATGTACTAATGGTGGTATCGTTCGCAGCGAAAAGTGGAAAATTACTATCCGGCTGTCTCTTATGGATCCTCAATGCAAGAAGCACCGATATATCCGCCCCGGTATCGATCAAAAATTGACGGTTACTTGAAACATTCTTTAAAATTAAGCGACTTTTACGTTGGCCAATGTCACATGTGACCTGGTTTACAATATAATTTATTGAAGGAAAAGCGTCATTAATTTTGTCGGCTAATTCAGCTACTTTATCTAATGGTTCATTACTGACCGCTAAAATTGCCTGCATTTCTCGAGGCAACTGCTGTAACCACAGATTTCGTAAAGCCTGATCAGAAAGATCGTTGTTACTAGTCATGCGCATTATTCACAATAACTGACTAGGTTTTTGATCACCTAAACCTATGCCCCCTAATAACCGTTGGAGACGCGCCTCGTCCGATTCGGTTAAATCACTAATTAATTTGCTGCGAATAGCAGAATACTTCTCCGTGTCTGGTGGATTTTCGAGTATGCCACCTACGATCTTGATGTATTTTTCGTCGAGAGCCCCTACCACATAATAAAATTTTGTCTGATCCTCTACGATCGCTGACGTTTTAAATTGGGCCTCTATACTGTGGAACCAAAGACGTGGGCTCGAGTTCGATTCACACGCGATGTACTAGAACGTTTTTTCAGTTTCTAGCAAAAATTAACTAATTGAGTGCCCCCGAATCACAATTATAACAATACAATAATGAATATGGTTAAATATCAAATGATTGATAATATAATAATATGTTTTAAAATAATATCATTAATATTTTTAAATTACAATACTAAAGAATTAAATTTTAATTACAGTACTAATAAAAATAATTAACATAAATTTGCACTTCCCTGAATTGCAGGTTATGTTAACTCTTCACGTGGTTGATTTGTAAGTCACTACTGTCAGTACAGCAAACTGGATGCCTTTATTCAATGTGACGCCAATCCCAAATGTGCTGAAAAATATTACACGCCCCAAAGTGGATGTTGAAATCTGGATGTTTTTTGTTTTTGGCAAACTGAATATCGTTAGTCCTGTTCAATATGTCGCCTATTCCAAATATGCCGAAAATTACGTGCACCTTACTGGATGCTGCATGGTCCTTTTTGTGTATGAATAAAACACGTGTATGTATTTTTTACAGACTAATTATGTTTAGCCCCGTCGGTGGTCACCAATTATGGGGTTATAGTTTGTCCCATATATAAATGGAATAATACTCTTAAATTTCCAATTTCAATTTTTACTATTTATTTAACACAATATAAAACTTAATTATTTTTATACACAAAATGAATTTTTCTTTTACTTTATTTTTTCGTGAGGCAGCTCAAACAGTGATGAAACGAATAATCTTGTTTCTACCACCAATTCTTCTTTCTACTCTACCTCTCCCCCAATAATCCGAATGTTGTAACAACACCAACAAGCAATATAATGATGCCACAGATCTATCAAAGTGCTAGGCTTCTCATCCAACTCAATACACCCAAATTTGCAAGTAAAAATCTTAAAACGGATGGTTGAAATTGAGAATTTTCACTATTTTATAGAAGACACTGTGTGTGCTACTTTATTGTGCTATTTTGGCAAATGTCGAACCGAGTCTTTAGCGAAATTGGATTAGACTAATCGACACCACTTAAGAATCACTTTACTCTTCTTTAGCCCTAACCACCCCTATACCTCCATTCTATCACTTGTTGTTAAAACGTTTACATCTACTTTGCGATTACATCAAAATAAAAATAAAGTTGTAATATTCTAAAGTATAAATCATAACACTTAAATTTAATTATAACGTCATAACACGTATATTTTTTGTGTAATTATATTAAGTGTTAGTATCTATGAAAGTTTGGTTATTAGAATTCTTCATTGTTACGCCGAGTAGTGAAAAGTGTCTCAAGAGCATTACCAAAAGTCACTCTGGAGTTAAATGTGGAATTTGCGCTAATGTTTTCCATGGTAAATGTACTGATATCACGAACGAGGTTCTTAAGGACTTCAAAGCGATCAACAACATGGCTTTGTCCCGATTGTCGTTTAAGCTCGAACAAATCCATTAATGATGATCGTGATATTACGATACCTAAATTAGCGGACGTAGCAACTATTCTGAAAGGCATTCAAAGTCAGCTGGACTCATTGAAAAATTCGGTAAAATTATTGTGCCAATCATTGGATGATATGAAACTCGGCCTAGCGGATCTCACTAAGGATGCCCAACGTTCTAATTGAGTGGCATTTCACCAAACTGTGAAGACATTCCGAGTATAATAATGAACATTGGTAACTTAGTCGGTGTTCTAATCACAAAGGAGGATTTAATATCTACCAAGCGGCTGCCACATATTAAACAAACAACGTCATTAATAAAAAATGCATTTATTGTAACACTTAAAACAGTTGAACTTAACTATATGTTCCTGGATTCTTTTCGGAAATGGAAAACAATATTCTTTCACGAGCTGGCAACTGATTTTTCCACAGCACTTCAAAATCAGAGGATTTTTATGTTGCACCATCTATGGGATGAGAGCATTCTGGATAATTGAATGTTTCATTAAAACTATAAAATTTACGAGAATTTAGCTTGATTTCACTATTTTTTAGGATTCTCGTTTATTTTATAATTCAATTATAAAATTTAATAATAAAATATCAAAAAATTCAGACTTCGTCATTATTGGACCTCAAACTTCATGGGTTTTTAAAAGCCACGAACTTATATCTAGCTGTTTGGTAGATTTCTCTTTTTTCAGAAGAAAATTGTTCTGGATGACATAAATCTGCGTAACTTCTTAAGCAGAACACTGCGAGCTGTAAATTTGAAAAATGTCATCAAACCAGATTCTGCTTATTGCCAAGTGATACCAGGGGGGATACGTAGGATTAAAAATGCCTTCGATAAGTTGTCTATCCGTAAAAGTTTTCACAGTTTCTGTGTTATTATCGAGATGCAACCAGTCAGCAATTTCGTGCTCTTGAATATGTGGACAAATTCTTTTGCATTCTAATTAAAAATTTCGCAAATTTCAATTTCAACAATTTGTTCCAGCCATTTGCTAAAGTTGCACATTTTTGTTCAGTCCAGGCAAACGCTGCTTTAAATATTGCATCTTTGATGTTATAAGATTGTTGAAATGATTTCACTGAATCAGCAGCAATCAATTTTCCTAAAACCTGTTTTTTAAAGTGACATCCGAAATTCTGAATTGTATCCTGATCCATCGCGGTTGAATTGAAGATGTCACATTGGACGTTAAACTCAAAACAATGAAATTTTCACAATCTTATACTAGCTCACTTGTTGAAAGGTTAGCTCAACAATTGTCTAATAATAGTAAACATTTTTGACGGTATGTGTGATCTAAGGTTGTGTAATGATTTAATCGCTGGTACACAATTTGATTTAAGCCAGCCATGAAATATTTCTCGGTTCATCTAAGCATTCGACTGGGATTTAATATTACCGTTAGTAAGCCGCTGATATTTTTCAATGCTCTTGGTCGGGCATATTTGCCAATAACCAACAATCCCAATCGCTGTTTGTTATGCTTTAATGCCATAGACAGACTACTGGTTTCATAACTATAGTTTCGAGATCATAATTTTCTAAATAAGAACGCAAGACACACTTCAATTTCTTTTGTCTTCTCGTTTGGTTTTAAATAGTAATGTAGTAGGCATTGTCAAAAATGTCAAGATTGACATTTGATTGACTTTTAAATTATCAGAAATGACTTTTATATTGACAGAACAGGAAAAAATTTGTTCCCGCCATTTAAATATCCAATGGCAAATAGAAAACTCAAAGGAAACTAGATTTGCTTGGTAAACTATTAGTGTCCGTAATTTCCATTTTTGATATATTCGGCGTTGGGAGCACAAAAATGCCTCGGGATGAGAAAAAATATCTCATTCCGAAACTATCTATAAACCTAGTTGTAAAACATGGTTAGGCACGACACATTACAACGAAATCATGGTTAACTCGAAACTATAGTTATGAAACCAGTAGTCTGTCTATGGCATAAGCCAATAGCAGCAGCTTTCCCTGCTCTAGCTAAAATATAATTCGGCAAACATCGCCACAACAGCCCGGTTTCATCAGCGTTATAAATCTGTTCACGAGTGATAAATATCATTTCTCTACATTTTCATTAAATTGTGCAGTAATCGCTTGCTGCGATTTCATCTGCTGATTTCTTTTCTCCTGAAATATCCAATTTTCGAATACCGTGCCTTTATTAAATAAAACGTGCTAACCAACCGTCCGAAAATACACACTGCTCAATTACTTTTAGAGCGTCATAGAAATATTCAGCTTTTTCTATGATGATGGGGCCAGTTATTGGCATTCGTTCACTTCTCTTACACAAAAACCATTCATATAAAACAAAACCGAGTGCTCCAGTTTAGCTGCAATTTAGAAGCAAATTCTAACAATTTTTATTTTTTAAACTCTAACAATTTTTCTTTATTACTATTTATGTCGTATAAAGTTGAACAGCCAATATAATAAAAATTCATCAATGCCTCTCGAAATTCACCTGTCTTCAATCTGTTAATAATTTCAATTTCATCACTGATTGAGTGATTGATAACACATTTTCTTTTCCTCTTTGATGGTTTTTTGCTGGTCGACGCCATATTAATGTTTGTGAGTGTTAATTTACTATTAATAAGATATTAACTACATGCTATTCGTCAAATTAAATACTAAATTTTCAATATTTCACTAACCTAACTATTTAATTCGACTTTATACATTCAATTCAAATAGAATAATGCATAAAACAGCAAAAAAGGAAAAGGAAAGTATATTTTCTGTGAATCCCCGAAAAACAAAATAAATAATTCTCCTTAGCAAAAAGCAAGAAAAATTCCTAAAAATTAAAATTCCGGTTAACTGAGTGTTCCATCGTTGGTTAAGTCTTCGAATTCCTTTACCGTTAGCGGGAAAAATTTTCCATAGCTGCGGAGCGCTCTAGTATTGTGAAAATATTAATGAAACTTATAATTTTTATTAGTTTATTAAAACAAAAGGTTCTGCCAATTATTTCTAACTCCAACCAGGCAGGATCTTTCCACCACTATCGCAGATTTAATAGTTTTGATGGAAGCACTTCTCTGGATACAAAATCAGCTAGGTTTCGATTTGACTTAACGTGGTTCTAGTACTGTCTTGGTAATGAATTAAATATCTCCGCAGCCCAGTAATTTTGTTAGAAGATAATTTCCACGCTATGAAAACTAACTTGTTTATTTGAAGCAACTTTAGTCCTGGATGCAACCAATGTTACTTTTGTAGATCCATTATTATTATTTGTAGTTCGATAATATACTACTGCGTTTGAAACATCGTTTTCGCCATTGTAGTTTTTCTGGTAGCTTTACCATAAAAGTGGAAGTGTCCTGCAAGGGGTTCCATTGTATTACAAGAACATTTGCGTTTGTTTCGGTTTCCTCTATTTCATCCGATGAATCTGCAAATTCCAAGACATGCATTTCCTTAAATTGAACTTAGATTTTCCAATGACGTGCTGAATTTTGCGCTTTAATTCCATTGAAATCATTCATCATCATCCATAAAAATCATTTCCAATTACATGAGCTACATGCGGAAATTGCTATGAGCAATTTTATGATAGCGAAATTTAAAGTTCAAAATATATTAAAATTACCATAATCATCATAATGCAAATACAGGGCAGCACAAAAAAAAATCGCCCACGTTGATAGCACTCCATAAATTTTTAGTCATTTTAATATGAAATGTTTTCAGTTTTTTAACAAAAGTGTTAGAAAACACCGTTGTAACTACCCTGGGTATATGTTTTTATGGTAGTGGAGATCATAATCTATATACATGAGCAACACTTGATTCATAACTTGCGTCAGTAGGATTCCATAAATTATTGAAGTCGCTTTAATGTGAAAAGTTTTCAGTTTAAAACAAAAATGTTTAAAACCCCCGTCTAACTACCCTGTTTATTCGTTTATGTAGTGCTACTGACGCCAGTTATGATTTTTATGATGCTCGTGTATATCTCTCAGCTACCATAAAGAGGGTTTTTCTAACACTTTTCTTAAAAAACTGAAAACATTTCACATTAAAGCGAATACAAATTTCTGGAGTGCTGTCTACGTCGGCGTTTTTTTTTGTGTTGGCCTGTATTTGCATTTTGATGACTATGGTAATTTTATTACATTAAGAGAGTCCTTATACATACGCAAATAATTTTTTTAAAGAAAATTTACTTTTTTCGTTTCAAAACGAAAGAAGAGAAATATATGTTTAAACATATATTTTCTCTTCTTTTTCATAAATTCTTTGATTTTTCATAAAACTTTTTGCTGAGAATTATTGATTTGCTCAAAAATTTCAAAGAATTTCTACTGGTTTCAAAAAATATGAGTAGAAAAAAATTTCCTTCTTCTGATAGTGATGCCTCTAGCGATGAATAGCAAAAACACATTTTTATACTAATGCTTTTCTGCTATCGTATATAGCATCCAATTTTCAACATTGTCTACAAAAATCAATTTTCTGCACTATTTTGGGCATCATCATATAGACAGTTCTGATACACACGTCTGCTGGTTTCAAAACATATCAGTAGAAAATTTTCCCTTTTGTGATGGTGATGCCTCTAGCGGTGAATAGCAAAAATACATTTTTTCTACAGATATTTTTCTGCTATCTTATATAGCATCCAATTGTCGACATTGTCTATGCAAAAATCAATTCTCTGCACTATTTTGGGCATCATCATGTAGACAGTTCTGATATACACGTAGACGTACAACACTGGGGTTCGGACGCGGTAACGCAGTTACGCTTCTTGTTTTTTTAATTTTCAACCAAATTACGCAAATTTACACAGTGATTGTTAAGATGTTTCCCAGTATAATAATAGGCCTTCCGTGTATGCCAACAGTTTTTATTTTTACTTAATGCAGATTTATTTATTCTTTACTACACGATCCAACCTCAAAAATGCTTGTTTGATTAACATTGTAAATACAAACAGAAGCACTAAATTGTAAGTTAAACTTAAAAGTCTAATTTGTTTTGTCCTTAATGACACCTTTACACGTAGTCAAGCTTTGAAATGAATAACAACAAAAAAGACCAAATCTTCGTAATGTTCGACAGTTCAAAAACAAATTGTTATCACAGAAATTTATGATTGTCATAAAAATTGTTTTAAGTTTTTCGTTTGTTTTGGTTGAGGTTTGCGATTTTTTTTATTTTCAACATTTTGTGAATGTTTTAAACACAGAAATCTGAAGCAGAAATTATATTTTTAAAAGCTTTTAATAATTTTAGTGGCCAGACACGAAATTAAAAAAAAAACGTTAAATAAATAAATAAATAAGAAAACAACAGTATTTAAAGTAACAGCATTAGTTAGATACAATCTTGCCTCGTGAAAATTTCTACTGTGTGTGTTAATATTATTTCATACAATCGAGTACATAAAAAAAGTAAATAAAAAAAAGAAAATCAAATAATGTTGATATTCCTACCTGTGGTCTTCGTTTTCTTGGACATTTAAAACTACATGAAACACATCTTGGCTTCTGTGTAATTAAATCTGTTAAACATACTTGTCTGTCTTTACATTTGACATTATTACAATTGGCGGCATCTGTAACAAAAAAAAACACAAAATAAAATAATAATAAAAATAAATAAATAACAACAAAACTTAAATAAATATAAATAAGAAAACGAACATATAAGTTAATAAAATGAACAGAAGCTAACTTCTTAGTTTTTTATTTTATTTATTTTGTTGCCCGTTTTGTGTGCTTGTAGGAACCTTAAGAATTAATTATTATTTTAGTTTTATAAATACAACAACAACAACAGCAACAACTAAGAAACGTAAACTTTTATAAATCTGTTTGATATTATTCTTAATCTTCTTAATGCTTCTCAATTTATATAATTTCACTTTTTTTGGTTAATTAATTATTTTTTTCTGAGAGGATTACAACTTGTGATAAATTGTTGTTCACCATTAAATAGAACAAATGGATGTTGGTAAAAAGCAAACGAAAGAAATTTAAGATTTTTAATAGCCGCGTATTAATAAGCCAAACGAGAGGTGATAATGGGTTTTGAGTGCCGATATCGTGAAAATCCATAAATTAATTAATGTTTTTAGCGGGATTTTTCTGTATCTCTTCTCTGTGTGATTAGACGACGGCTACTTAGCGAAGACTTTTATTGGCACAAAGTACATAAACGTCAGAAGCAATCTTATACAACCATTTATTCATTCATTGGTGCCTTTCGAAACTACTTCATACTTATCACCGCTAAAGAAAGCCGCCTTTAGTTCCGCCTTAGTAATCTTGATTTCAGAGATGATTAGCCTTGGCCTACATATTTGATAAATTATTAATTAATGTACGACCTAATTAACCCCACCATAAAACAAAAGTTTGTGATCTCATGTCACGTCTTTATTCTCTAGAGCTCTCAACTAAATCGGGTCAGCTGATAATATGAACGTCTACGTTAATAATCCTTAAGTGTTTGTAATGCCACCATAACAATATTAAATTCTTTGAGGGAACCACAGTGCTCCCCTTTTTAGCGATAACGTTGGGCTAGTTGAACTTTCCGCTTCGATCGATTCGTTGTTGGCGATGATTGTGGCAAATGCTGACTACTACCAGTTTGCCAACTGTTGATTATTGCTCGTTTGCTGATTCGTTGTTTATGGACTATCATTTATACTTGGTTCACCATTCATTTATACTTGGTTCACCATTCCAGCTAAATGCTGGTTTATGTCGGTCTACAGACACATTGACGATGCGATTGGTCATCTTGATTGTATAAACTTTCGGCATTCTTTTAATTAAAAGGGAAGGTCCTTGATACGGTGGCGCTACGGATGATCTGATTGCGTCTATGCTAACGTAGACGTGGCTACAGACTTAGATTTACCATTAATTTGTGTAAGTTTAATACTTCGCTTTGATTCTGGCTTGATTTTTGTATGTCGTATTTCACCTGGAATCATAGACTAATTTAGCTGGCGTTGTAAACAGGTCTTTCTTAAGGCTATATGGTACTGAGAAAAACAAACTTCTTCTTTAATATCGATATTTAAATGCACCTAAATGTGTGTACTGGTTCGTTTCTTCAATAAGTTTGAGTATCATAACTTCGTATAATTTGCTTACTAATTAATTGATTAATAATTTTATTATTTTTCATTATTGCTGATCTAAACATTGCATATTATAATAAATTAATAACCACCTATCTTGGACACACTATTTATTTATTAATTTGCCATCTAGTGACTGTAAATTTAAAAAAAAAATAATCGTCATTGCGGCGTAAAAATAAATAATTTGTCGATCGTAAAAAATCTAAATTTTTAATATTTTTGAACTAAATTTACATGTTCTTCGTCATTTCAAGACTAATCTTGATAATCATGAAATAATCCCTCGATTATACATCAAATTTCATGCTAAAGAAAGAATTAGGTCCAGCGGTAATATTTTATGGTCAAAAACTGATTTTTACTAAACATCGTTTTTAACAATTTGAGTACCATATAGCCTTAAACGATCCTCGTAAAACCAACATTGATTGATGATTCGAGCGTTCTATGCCTCCTTTCTATTAGCCCGTTTGATTGCAGATGATTATAAAGTTCTCGCATCGGCAAGGATTCAAATTGCCTCCCTGGCCCAACAGCCCAAAAATCCACGAGCGACTGATTCTGCTGACATATCACTATATGGAATCACTTCTGGCCAGCGAGTAAAACGGTCGATTGCGGTTGAACAATGCCGATCGACATGTTGTAATGGTAATAGTCCAATGAGATCTATGTTAATGTGGTTAAATCGTTTTACACGAAATTTGTAACATCATTTCTTACGTTCGGCGACATATATCTTTCGGTTACAGGTCCTATAGTAGCTTTTATGCCTGTATCTGAAAGCTTATGTGTCGATGCTATCACTTGTTGATGGAATTTTCGTGTTATATATGGTCGATTTTTGGAGTCGATGTATTGCACCAGATCATCACCAGTTAGAACCTGGGGTGTAATTTAAAAAAAAAATATAGAAGTTGAATTACCTTGACGAATTTCGGTGGATCCATCGTCCATTTCTTAAGCCCTGGATAATTTATTGTAATCAAATGTCCCGATTTTATGGATCCTTGATAGAAGGTATTCTCCTTCCCGTTGATATGTTGAATATCGGTTGTAAATTGGCTCACAAAGTTCAAATAACGGATTTGTCTAGACGTAGCTTTGTCTAGCTTCTGCTGATATGCGAAAACAAGTAGTTTATGTTCAGTATAAATTGGGCTTACTCTTTCTTCCAACATGTGTCGATAATGTTTGACAATTAAATACATTGCCAAATGTTCTCGATCATACGTAATGTATTTTTGTTTGGTATCGGTCAACTTGTGCAAAAATTTGACGTTTTCAGCATTCCCTTTGATTATCGATTGAACTGCGATTTGGAGATCTAATGCATTTGTTATACTAATAATTTATCATCGCAAAGATAGTTTTTATTTCTGGAGGCGCTCGTATAATAATTGTAGGTGCCTCTCGTGCTCGACAGTGTTTTCGGATGCGATTAAAATATGGAGAAACTAATGTAAGGCCTCTTAATATTTCATGTATTATTCATTTCAACATTTCGGGTGCATTGCGCAAACCAAATGTCATATACTTAAACTCGTACAAACTAAATGGACTAGTGATGGTTGGGTTTGGCATGTCCTTCGGATGAATCGGAACCTGCTGAAATGCTTTATGTAAATCGAATTTGCTGAATATTATGTTTCCACTAAAAATACTCGTGCAATCGTGAGTATAAGGTGTTAGGAACTTATGAAGCACCAATGATTGGGGTTTTAACGTCAGCAATAAAAAATTTCCACTCGAAATGTCGTCATAAACTTAGATTTAGTTTAATTCAGTTTTTACCTTAAACTTTTATTATCGTTCCATTTGCTGCAAAGAGTTTATGCTCGATTGTATCCTTTTTCACTTGGCGTTGGCGATACTACGGATAGATCTGTGCCCATATCGATGAGGAACTTAGTAGTCGATTTTTTCACCACTCTGGAAAGACGATATAAGTTGACACAAGAATTTGAAATTTCGTCTAATCTCGTATGAAGACTCGAGTCGACACGGTTCATCCAGACTGATTACTTCTCATCGTAGCCTGTTTCAGATAACGACCAACAACCGATGATACCAATGGAGGTCTTTCCGTTCTGGGTCATAATTTCTTAAATATTCTCGTTCATTAAGCACTTCGAATCGTAGTTCCTGAAGACTAGTTGGTTACAGCGATTCTGGTTTCGTTTGAACGCATTTGAATAACCTCGACAATAGCATCGGCTATCTTAGTAAATTTTTCTAATGATCCGGAGGAAGCAGCTAGAGCCACTCCCCCATGATTGGGTGTAACTTTGATCCCATAATCCCTTAAGTCGGCAATTCCCCGGTTACTCGGCGCATTTCGTGAAAATGTTGACTAGATTTCATATTACCTAATGGCATTTTGGATAATAACTGGTTGAGTCGTTGCTGCTTACGTTGACAATTGTGCTAGCAATGAAAGGTCGAGAGCGCTAAAACTGCATTATATTTTTCTGTCGGCCACGATTCCAGATCTTAAAAGCCAAAAATCCGGCGTTAAAACCCAACTTTCTATACATCGTTGCTGAAATTCCATTCTTGTATAGTTTGTGAGGGATGCGTATTCGTGGTAGGTGGTTCGATGGATGTCCTTTTTGTGATGAACAGATAACACTATTTGCGATTAAGAATGCTTTATTTATTTGTACCTGTGCTGTCATCATATTAAATGTACGCCCGTGTTAATAACAAATGTACAGCACAAATTTTTAGGTAAAACAATTTGGAGCTGGTCGTATTGAATACCGTTGGATCGAATGTTATGACAAATATTCTGCAATTTGATCATTAATTGCTTTAGTTCTTAACATTTTGAATACTTCGTTTAGTTGTCGTTAATATTTTGAATAGCATTTTTAGTTGATAGTCCCGCTCAGATCGTTCCAAAGCAGCAATGAATATTACGCTAATGAGATCTTCTACTGCTTCCAGATGAATGACTTTTATAACCATACAAACAAATACGGCTATGTAATACTTTGACATCTTATGCTTCTCGATTTTTTTATTGGGTTTTGAAATTGGACCAGCATAATCCACTTCGTATTTACTGAGAGGCCTCGCCGGCGTGGTTCTAACTGTTGTTAAATTGGCCGTAAGTTACTTTGCCGTTGTTTCTCTTTGACTGAAGCATTTTTTTTGGACGAACAAGATGGGATGTTAAGGAAAACCCGGGATGCAGATATTTACAATGGACATAGGAAATTATTATTCCACTATATATGGGATTACGGTAGTCCCCATAAGTATTAAGAGTCGGTTTGACACATTGAATTTTTCAATCTTCCACCAACCCTAAGTATGTCATCACTAAATGGTGTGAGTGGTAGAAGGTTATCATTTTCTTGTGTGTATATACTTTGTTTTATAGAGCAAGGGCAATGTGGTCACTGATACATTCTCTCGGACTTCCGACCATGTGATCGCCCCTGACCAATGGAATTCGAAAGTAGTAAATTATTGGGTTATTCCTACGGACAACGGGCGATTACATTGTGTGAAATGTGTATGTGCCCGTGTGTTTGTGTGAACTATTGACACCAACGTGTACGGCCTTCTGGAAACATGAACACTCCAAGATATGTGTGGCCCAGTATAAACCTACGTATTATTTTCAGTGGGCGAGATTTTGTTTATCTTGTCAAAAATGCAAAGTACAGCGCCACACGAAATCGCCTCATGAGAATTTCCAAATTCCACCAGGTAAATTTGAGCATATCTATTTCGATATTGTTGGGCGGCTTTCACCATCTAATGGATACATACATCTATTAAGCTACATCGATCGTTTTACAGCTCGCTCGCTTATTCAGAGATTCCAATAGTCTTATTGGGGATCCGAGCAATAATCAGAGACAACCCAAATATTTATCAGTTGTACTGGTATACGGACAACCATTTAAACATGTTGGGGAAATTATAGAGTACAACCTCATTCCCATGGATAAGTACTCACTGGCTTCACACTACCATATGAATTTCCTTACAAAGCGATACGCCCTACTTGTAAACACATTTTTGTTGCAAATCAAAGACAAGCAACAGACAGTTTTCATCGATAAACTGAAACCACCCTTTGAAAATCTTAGCTCACCTGATCAAATATCGGGATTAGAGGCAAAGAAAACTGTACGCATGATCGATTAACAGTCCAACATACTTCATCGAACTCAAATGCTAAATTCAAAATTTGATTCACAATCGCAGATACACGCACAACCTTCAGGGGCTTCCACTACGGGGAAGTGATGTAGCGACTGAACTGCGGATTCTTGTTCTACAATAAAATAAATACAGGCAACTCACCGTGAATAATATTACAACACGAACCACGTATCGTAGAAATAATTTTTTAAAATATACAAAAGTGGTCCTACAAATTACTTATTAGCATTTTTGGATTTTGTAATAATAAAAATTCATTTCACCCCTCATACCATTTAGAAAAAACTTTACATGAAAAACGGCCCGGTACATCAACCACTTAAAAGATGGCACCACCGGCAGTAAAGTCAATACAAAATTATATTCCCTGTATTTTATATTATTGTTTAAGGGAGGTCCACGGTTAATATTAGTCAGGCCACCAACAGCCGATACGTGTGCCAAAAATAACAAATTGTGTGAAGATAAAAAAAGGAAAAAACAAGAATTCTTAAGTTTACATTTTGGAATTGTCAGGAGACTCACGTGCCGCAGCATCAACAACCAGCCACAACATACAAAAATTAATTTTCAGTAATTTTAAATAAAATATAATAAACTATTCACGTATTATTTAAATAAATGTTATAATACTGAACCACTTTAATGCCTTTAATAATCTTAAAATGAACTAAAGCTTGGCCAGGTGGTTTGTTCGGCAACATTACCATCACATAAACAACAATGTCGTTCACGACAAAGGGTTGAACTACAAACTACACTATGCAAAGTTCTTTAACAGACGAAAATGAAATTTATGTCAACTTCGTTTCATCTTGAATTTGTCAAACGCTGTTCGAAAGAGTTTGATCCCTATGTTACAGAAGCTTTTTACACGACCCTCGTTAAGCCCATACTTGCGTACGCCAGTCAATTGTAGCTTTTTTCTCATGAAGTCCACATTAAAAGAATTGAGATGCCTCAACGCAGATTTCTGCAATTTACCCGTGGCCATTAATTTCCATTTTCACTCTAACGAGCTTATCATACTACTCTGTGGAAGGTTAGTAACAATTATATATATGTTGCGGTTAAAGTCTGAAATATTAATATTTTAAATTCGTTTACACGTTTAAAAATCGGTTGGCCAGAGGTTCGATGATTACGAAATGTTTGTTGACCTTCCCCCCCCCACATCCCTGCAGTTTAATTTATTTCTCGTCAGAGGGATACGCGTCATGAGGGACTCAATTGCGAGTCCGTGATAGTTAGTAAAGCCGTCAGTGCCTACTATCCCAAATTTGAACCATTTCGAGAATATTTCGGACTCTCATTTTATAGATTTCAAAGCAATAAAACAGTTTTTTCAAGTTTTATTCGGCCATTTACCGATTTCGAACTTTTACCGTACAAACACACTATTTGACTACATTATCAGCAGAAACTTATATATTCTTGCCCTTAATCTTAATTTTGGACCATTGAAATCACTCTATTATTTATTTATTTAATGCTTCTTATTTAAGTTGTTTTTCCTTCATTTTTTGTTTGTTTGTACGGTTTTATTTTATGTTAACTTGAACATTATTTTAATGTTTTTCTCTTTCTTTGATCGCATCGGGAAATCATTCAGTCTGAACTATAGATCGAGTCATTCTTTTTAGAATATCAACCCTATATTGTTTCTCTAATATTTTTAGGTCAACAATTTGATATCCTTATCTATAATCCTTCTGTTTATATTCAAAAATATAACAGTAATGTTGTCTCTTCACTCTCTTCGTGCGGTCTGGGAGATAAATTTGGCCCTTAGGCATTACTTATTTTAGAGAGTTGAACAAACTAAAAATATTAGAAAGAGAAGAAAAGATCTTTCCTATTTCTTATAAGAAAAACATAGCGTGTGTTTCATGTATGCCCAGTATACATTTTTTCCACTGTATGGAACAAATAGTTTTAATTTCGTACTAAATTCCGTATGACTATTAAAGACACAAAAATGTCAATTTTTGTCAAAAATAATTTTCTTTCTCTGTCTTTTTCAAGTTTTTCAGATTTTAGCATATTTACCATCGCTGAAGTCCAAAAAGTGTTTTTTAAATCATCTGTGAGTGTATGCTGGTTCCGTACAAACTAAATGAATGTAGCTTCTCTACAGACCGGATGGGTAAACTACATATTATACTTAAACTTTTCCCATAAATTGGAAGATCCTAAAAATTGTTGGCCGAAATCGGTCCAACGGAAATGGCAGCTTCCTTAGGAGCTTTTCCATTTTTTGCAAATATTTTGAAAAAAGCTATTTACGAGAAAAACGATTATGAACTAACAGATTCTAAAATAAATTTGTAACAATACCGCCCCAGTAACAAAACTGTTTTCTTCTTGTAATGATGAAAATCACCTCGAGTTTTTGCAGATTTGTCATTCGCTATAACACCAAGTTAAAATGAGTTATTTTTAAAAATGGAGGGGTGAATATATTGTGGCTAACAACCGACTTTCTTTTCTTATGATGATACATACTTGATTTATATAGGGAAAATTAAATTAACCGGACTTTTGGCAAAACTCCTTCATAATCAAACATTTTCCCTATTAAAATTTCGGAAAATCAACAAGGACAACCATTGTTGATTGAAAATTTAATCTTTAAATTTATTTAAATCTTTTAATCCTTAGCTTTATTGTAAATGCTAAGCTTTTCAACATCATATAAAAAATTAAAAAAGCTCCCATTGAAGCTACTACTTCCAGCACACAGTTTTATATCTTTTTACAGAAAAACTCGCAGTTCATTTTGATGGAAGAACACATTATGGCGATAATATTTAGAATGAAGGGTTTTTTGTGGCTCTCCTGTTTGAAATTAGTAAACGAATCACCGATTTGATTGTACGGGTTCTGATTTTGATGGGAAACTACTTACGTAGTTGGGCTAATCCGAATTCATGCGAACAACTTGTCTTTATAATAAAAGGAATCCACCATTTAATTGATTATGTGAGCGAAAATTCTTATATGGAAGAAGCAATTGTCATTCCGAAGGCCCTTTCGATGTTGTGCAAGAGCCCAGATAAATATAAGTGTTCGGTCGAATAGGTAAATATCCAGAAAAAAATTGGAGAGGAAGCTACTGTCTATGTTCTGCTAGGAGTCGCTGCTTTACTTAAACATAAAACGGTTTTAATCACAGCCGCCTGTCACGCCTTCTGTAGTCTGGACCCTGATCAGACCACCCAACCAATAAATGTAGAATGCTACTTACACAAGAGAGGAAGGTAATTGATTTGATCTTGTGTCAAATTATTATTGACTCCTTCGAGACAGTGATATCGAGGTAGATAGTTAGGTCGCGTTGAAAGTTCTTACAAGTATACCAGGCGGTATACTTCGTAGAGGAAGACTGAATATGCTTTGGAGATTTGATCAATCATTCTTTAACAAAATTAGTTCTGATTTAAAGCGGATGTGGAAAGTTATTTGAATTTATTGTAAGAGTTTCAGAAGCTGGAGGCATACAGCATATATACGGACAGGCAAATTAATTTTCATAAAAGAATAGATGAAATAAACTGTTTCTTATTGTCATTAAATGATTGCATGTTTGGTTTTAATTAAAAATTATTATTAGTGGATTTTATAATTCATCTGGTAGAATAATCATCTCTTCGGCAAAATAAATACATTTTATTTAATCTTTAATCCATTTCGATCGACGAATTTTTTTTAAAACTCAATAGCTGTCAACAATCTATTCTAGCAACAATCAATCAACTCGAAATGCTTGACGCGACGGTGATAACGATTATAATGACCAAATAGCTAACCAAGTTGGCAAAAGGAAACGTGGTATACAAATTATGAATACAAACAGTTTAATTTTATATTTATGTCAGCTGATACACTATAAAACACTACGCCATTCATCCTGAGTCCAGTTTATACTGTGAATATGTGTAAAAAAGGATTCTTCTCCAAACGGGATTTGATAAGGTTCACAAATATATTCAGAAGTATAAATTCACAGTTTGTAGTAAACGCTTCCGGGTGAGTAACTTTCTTAGATCACACACGCCGAAAAACAATCATGAATGCGATATTTTCCCCCAAAAATATAATTCACCAAGAACCATTGAAGCAAAAGAATGCGATGCACTCGAATAACTTTCGTTTCTATTGCAGTCAGTTCGATAATTTTTTTTTAACGGAAACATCATGCGTTCAGGCACTTAAAGACTCACTTTAGGCATGCAGGGACACATAACACGAAAGCGATTGATCTCGAACGGTAAGAAATGGGATCGAATTATACAATTAATTTAATTTTAATACTAAAATGCCAATCGTTTTTTATACTAGCCGATACATTTTTAGAAAAGACTTGTGGGGCATTCGAGATATCCATATGTATACATTCGTAAACGAAAGTCGGGTGTTGGTCTCAACATATTCACTCTCCATATTTTATTTTGTATCTCCCGTTTCATATGACAGGTTGGCGGATAAATGAGCACACAGCTGTGCGTGCAATTTATTTGTTATTTTAATTTCTTATTGTAAAGTTTTTAATTATTAAAATAAGGTTTTAAAAATTATGGTGCAATGAAGTGATCGCAATCATCAAAGTTGGACTACAGAGATAATAAAAATCTATGTTGATAATGCTCAAATCATCATTTCTGTGTAAATGAAAAATAATAAAAAAATTAAAAGCATTTATTTAAATAAAATCTTTCCTGTTGAATTGAAATCATTTCACTATGTTGCGGAATTAACAAATTTTGTCATAAACAAGGGCCTGAAGCCAAACTCAAAAATTTTCCTATCACTGATTTTCGATAATACAAAACAGAAGAATGTGCATACGGAATGATACAGTTCAATTAAGATAATTTCATATTTTCAATTCGTCCAAAAATTAATTGATATTGTTAATTTGTTTACCTCTACTTAGCTTTTTTCAATAATCTTATTTCAAATTCTTAAAAACAGAGTAAAGAAGCTGTGCCAATATGTCATGTTGCATCGACCGTGAAAATATTAACTTAACGCTGTAATAGAACATCTGGCAACTCCGCGCTAATGCAACCACAAACTTTGACCTCATTATAAAAATCACAACTAGAGTGACCAGACCAAAATTCCTAAATTGGGGTACTCTTTAAGAGTAAGTTTTATTTTCAAAATTAATCCAAAAGATTGGCATGGTGGACAATTATTGGATTAGTTTCGTACTTACTTACTACATACTTAGTCGGCCCACCGGATGTGGTAGCTTATCTTATCTTATCTTGGCTTACGCTTTCTCGTTTCAGTTATTTTGGAAGGTATGATCTGCGATGAATCGTTCGAGAGCCGAAGGAATTTGAATTGGATGTGTAATAAGGCTGATCAGGATCATTTCCCGAACTTTACGCGGAAGTGACAATTTTGGTATTATACTGTTATTTCGCCATAGTTCAGCTGCTCTGCGACTCAGTTGGGTTGACTGCTCAGGAGATAACTTCATACTTGGAGGTTTTTATTAGTTGGGGAGGTGGCAAGTTCCTTTGGAGTTTTTTCGTTTTTGCCAGTATTTTGGTATAGCATGTGTGAGGAATAGGTTGATTTGAGATTGAAGTTGCAGCAAGGCTGGTCCTGATCATTTTCCGCAAATGACTAATTTTGATAGAAACCATTTTTTGTGGGAGCGTTTTCTTGTGGGTATATGTTTTGGGAGATGCAGGATTTGCAAAACCCCTGGTAGGCGCGAGAATGTTCAGGATTGTATTTGGAAGAGGAATGGTTTTTGTTAATTTTCTGTTGGTTGGGCGGATGTGCCGGTTTTTGTTGTAATACTTTTTAGTAGGGGCTTTCGTGTTTTTTGCTAGTGTTTTGTATGCTATAGGATTTACGAGAAGGCTACGCGGATTCTAAATTTACTTGACATCTTAATTGGTCCAGTACATTTTTCTGGAATTTGATAGGAACGGAAGATTAAAAACAACTGTTTTTCACCAAAATTCGTCTAAGTTCTCGTTTTATTTTTGGAATGATTTTTTTCCGAAACAAATTATTATTTTTTTGTTAAAATGACGAGCCGACGACTTCGGTTTGAGTTTGTGTGAATGCGCAGCATGCACACACAAACATAACACTCGACGTTTTCTCCTTAGCTTTAGAGAACAGGGAAAGCAATGCGATATCAGGGGTTTTCAGGTCAGTTTGAAAATTAGGTGTGTTTCTCCGCTAATCTCATTAAAAGGACCTTCAGCCCGAAAATTAAAAAAAAAATATGGTGACAATCAAATTCCATCCCGAGAAAATAAAAACAATAACACGTACACACAGCAAATTTAAGCATAAAATCTATTAGAAGAAGGGATTTACCCTACTTAACCATTAAGAACCTAAATTCTTAATAGTAAAGTATGGTAAGAACCTAAATTAAAAAATTTAAAAAACAATACCCTCAAATAAATTTGATTGAATTTTTTTTAAAGACCATTATGGTCATATCGATTCACAGAGACTAACATCATTGGATTAGTTAGGCATATACCGTTATATCTGCCAAACTCTCTGAACGGAGATTACTTATGGTGACATATGAGCATAGTTTCGATACCTAATCTAACAGAAGCGAGTATTAAATCAGCTGGGGAGGTCTATTATCTCCACTGTAAACTGATGAGCGTTTGTGTGCTTAATGCTGTTAGTTACTGCATTAAATAGGCATAAACCGTTATATCTGCCAAACACTGTGAACTGAAAAATGTATGGTGACATATGAGCATAACTCCGATTCCTAATCTATAACAGAAGCGAATATTAAATCAGATGGGAAAGCTCTTTATCTCCAATGTAGAGGAATGAGAATGCTGGAAGTCAGTGCATTAATTAGGCATATACCGTTATATCTGCCATACTCCGTGAACGGAGAATTGTAAGGCGACATTTGAGCTGGTCTAACAGAAGCGAATATTAAATCAGATGGGGATGCTTCTTGTCCCCACTGTAAGGTAACGAGCATTTGTGTGCTAAATGCTGATGGTCAGTACATTAATTGGGCATATACAGTTATATCTGCCCACCTCTGTGAATCGAAATATTAAGATCGCTAAAAAAATTTCAATCAAATTCATTTGAGGGTATTGTTTTTAAATTTTTTTAATTTAGGTTCGTTTAAGTATGGTAAATCCCTTCTTTTAATAGATTTATACTTAAAATTTCCTGTGAAAGATTGTTTTTATTTTCTCGGAATGGAATTTGATTTTCTCCATATTTTTTAATTTTTCGGGTTGAAGGGCCTTTTAATGAAGTTAGCTGAGAAACACACCTAAATTTTAAAGGCGTTTTAGTATTCTTTGGTTGCCTTTACTCAACGTAGTGTTCAAGTGTCGATATATCTGCCAATTTCGTGAACGGAGAATTTAAAGGTGACATATGAGCATAATTCCGATACCTAGTCTAACAGAAGCGTGTATTAAATCAGCTAGGGAGGTCTCTTATCTCCAATGTAAAGTGATGAGTGTTTGTGTGCTTAATGCTGTTAGTTACTGCATTAAATTGGCATAAACTGTTATATCTGCCAAACACTGTGAACGGAAAAATTTATGGTGACATATGAGCATAATTCCGATTCCTAATCTAAAGAATGGTTAAATTTTAAGGGCCGACGTTGAATGTGAACCGCAACTAAACGTCCCGCAACGTACCGTTATATCTGCCTAACTCCGTGAACGGAGAAATTTATGGTGACATACGAGCATAATACGTGGGAATCTTAGTATTCTTTGGTTGTTAATCATAACACTTGAACACTACGTTTACTCAACGAAGTGTTCAAGTGTTATGATTAGCGTATATTCGAGGTGGAAGAGGGTCGGATGTTGGCCAGAACATCAATGAACGATTGTTTTTACTAAGCGACAAAAGATACGTTTTGTCTTGTTGGACATATATTGCTGTTCATTAGTTAGAAGCAATGTCCAGCATAAGTCATAACATTACGTAACAAAATTTAGTATTGCGGATAATAAAGTTGCAGATTTCAAAAATTTATTTAATGCGGCATATCGTTCGGAGCGGCCAACAGAATTGATTGAACATTTTTAAATGCTTCGTAAATTTAAATGTACAAAAGCATAAACATGTAAATAATATTGATCGTTTTCGGGTATTTTCCCGTACCCCATCTCATATCTAGGTATTAGGGTATTTTGCAAATTGGTTGTGAGAAAAGGGGTATAATACCCCAGAAAGGGGTACGTTTGGCCACCCTAACCACAACCCTCATAAAAACGTTTAGTACTGATTAAAATCATCTCGCGTTATCGTTTGATCGATTTGTAAATTACAAAAAAAAATGATTAACGTTTATAACAATTGTAAAATTGTTATTGTGTTCATTAATTTATTGCGCTAATAATAGCGTACGTTACTTGATAAATTAATTTGAATTATCGATCGTGGGATCGTTTCGTTGCAATTCTTGAATTTTAAATACGATATACAAATTACTAATTCTTAGAAGTTGTGCATTTTATTAATTACAAATTTCAATTTATTATTATTGATGACCTTAAATGGTTTAGAGGAATAAAAAATTTAAAAATATTATTAAACCGTAATTGATTTGTGATATATTGGGTATGTATAACAATGTAGCTATACACTTTGCGGTTGAAATACTATTAAGCAGTAAATGTGACTTGCAAGCGGTATTTAATTTTTTTTTTTTATTGAGATGACTCACATTTTATTACAGTTTTATATAAATTAACTGTTTTAGTTGTAATACAAATAATTTATTATAATTGCACAGTGGAAGTTCCGATCGTCTATTTAAAACAGCATTAATTATGCTCTAGATTTTTACAAATCATTTTTAAATCGTTAACCCACGCCGGCTTATAAAACGTATAAATAAATTCGAATATATTATTGGATGAATATACTGGCGATCGCGAATTACAATATACGTACCGTGATCTGTGCAAAACTGCAATAAATAAATGAGCTCTTATGCAATTGATATCAATCAAAATTAGTTTTCTACGAATTACAATATGCAAGTTTATGGATGAACTCATAAAATTGTAAGGAAATCATTATGTGCTTAGAAATAAGAAAAATATCATTAAGATGATCATTTGAGAAGTAGCTACATGCAATTTTCCTTTATTATCGTGTTATACATGGCAATACGCGATGCAGTTGTAAATATTGATTGTAATTTTATATTACTACAAGAGTATCATTCTGCGGATTGGTTTGTTTTATAAATTAATGATCTCATTTAAAAAAAAAAATTATAAACAAACCGCGGATATTAAAATTTTAAATTGGAAATGTACAAGTCTATACGTACTCTACACTTGCACGGTAGCTATAGTAGTTGCGAGTATGCGATATAAAAAAATTTACCTTGGCTATTAAACTATTTGTGTAGCCGGATGAGATGAATGACCCAATATGTGTTTTCGCAAGAAATTCTAAATGATTTGAATAACAATAGACCAGATAAGAATCACGATACTAAATCTTAGGTCTTATTTTAATTTATTATTTAGACTTATAGACAATTTCGTTTATATGCATACAAGTAGACTCTTCTCGCTATAGTTTCTAGTTTTAGTTTTTATTTCCGCTTCAATTTTGAGAAGCAACAAAATATAGTTCATTCACTTGTATACATTTATGGATTTATGGATAGAGCTAATCGACAAATAACTATAGTTGGTTGTTTAAAATTTTGTGTTTGCGCTTAGTTTCAAAGGATGTCGCTTTTATATAAGGTGGCGTCATTCTAGCGATATGGGGGCGAAACAACAATAGATAGAACATGAAAAGTAGATTTCAACAGAATTTTTATTAGGTAATTTACAGTATACGCTGATATTAAAAATAGAATCGAGTTCGCATCCAAATACAATTTCTACCTTCTTTGCAAAATTACAGTTTTTAGCTTATCGTTTATTAGCATTTAAACGGTAACAAACATTTTAACTTGACTAATTTAGTGTCTTTATATAGAAGAAATTATAACAAATGGCAATTTAATTTCGATTAGATAAATTCTTTAAGATGTACAGCGAAATTCAAATCATTCGATATGAAAAGGCTTAGAGTTTGAACTTGATCTATTGACAGGTAGTATATTGCAGGCGTTTGATTCAATTAGTTTACTTTTAGTGTATTTTTAACAAGATCTCTAATGACATTAGTAGTTGGTATTTTATAAAATTTTGATAAAAATGGACAAAGGAAACACTAAGAACCGAAGAAATAGGAAAAAATTCAAGCCTACAAGGATTGTAAGCTTTCCAATCGGCAGATTACGAACGACTATCAACAATTTTATGCATGAAAACAAGAACTACGGAAATAGTAAAAATAATCACGCCCCATACATGCAATTTTGCATCAGAGCAACCGTGTTAAATGGGTCAAAAAGTTAATGAAACCTGTTTTAACGGAAACACATAAAATTAATAGATTAAACTTTGTCAAAAAATACATGGCCATGGGACCAATTTGGAAAAATGTTATCTTCTCGGACGAGAAGAAGTTTAGTTTAGGCGGACCTGATGGATTCAAATACTACTTGCATGATTTCAGATCGGATAAGAAAGTATCATGAGTCGAATCTTTGGAGGCGGCTCTTTAATGATTTCCTATTTTGGAAAACCCCTATTTGTAAAAAATTCGAATCAATAAAGTCCAAAGATTACATTGAGCAGTTAGATGAAATTTTAAAATTTTCGCGGAAATCAACCAACTTTAAATTGGATTTCCCTGGAGGATAATTCTCCTATTCACAAATAGAAGGAAACGATCGATTGGTTTAGAGAGAGAGAGAGAGAGAGAGAGAGAGAGAGAGAGAGAGAGAGAGAGAGGCAGAACGAAGTTTTAAATCCGATAAAGAATTTATGGGGCAATATGGCTCGAAAGGTCTATGACAATGGGAAGCATTACAGCAACTTAGTTGAGTTGTATAAAGCCATTGTACAGGCATGGGAATTTGTTCCCGAAATGGAATTGCAAGGATTGGTTAATTCCATGCTGAGTAGAATTTTTGAAGTAATTAATAAAAATGGGGGTTACATTCATTATTGATTACATGATTAATTTTTTTTTACTACAACTGATTTACAAATCTTCTAGTAATTTATCTTTCATAATTTATATTCTTGTTTGGAGGGTTGTAGCCCTTTGGCTAGTCCCCTACAATTTTATTATATTTTTAGTCGATTCTGATTGGATCTTGTAGATCATGCGGTTTCTTCGTTCGCAGCCATCTTACTGGATTTCAATCAACCAACATACGACGAATCTCAGCATTTTGGTGTAGACTAATACGTTGCATGTGTTTTCTCGCGTGTTTGCTTATTTCTTCACTAACGAAATCCATCTTCAGACCTCTATGGAGGTTCTCATTTCTTATGTACCACGGTGCATTAACTATTCCACAAAGGACCTTGCTTTGGAATAACTGGATGATGTTGACATTGGTTTTCTTTGTACAGCCCCAGAGCTGAATACCGTAAGTCCTCACAGGTTTTAGGATTTGCCGGTATAGTAGCCAATCCATCTTTCTGTATTTGATGTTTAACTCTTCTTTTTTCTTTTCCACATGCTCTTTCCATTTTAGTTTCACGTCTAGAGTCATGTCTAGATATTTTGCCGTATTCACGGCAAAAAATTAAATGAGATCCATGCATAGGAAATTTACTGGGAGTTCAGTTCTACTGGTATCCAGTTGACCTTCTTGTTGGTAAAGTTTACGAGAACAGATCTTGTTTCATTAAGTTTTATTCGCCTCTCTCGATCAAGAGATCCAGGTACTGACAATATTAGTAGCTCTTTGCAATTTGCTTGTAGATTCTTCTATGCTATTAAAAACTGCTAAGATGGCCGTATCATCCGCAAATGTCGCTATGTTAGTCTCCTCTATCGTTGGCAGGTCCGAGGTGTATAGAACATATAAAGTTGGTCCCAGAACGCTACCTTGTGGTACCCCTGCTGATATTTTCTTTATTTCTGAGTATTCGCATCTAATTTAACTCGAAAGTGTCGGTTAGATATGTAAGATTTTAGAATTTCATAAAACTGCTTTATGCCATACTCTATCAAAGGCATGTGCTTCATCCAAGAAGACGCTTGAGCATACTTTCTTTTTTTCAAGTACGTCTTCAATTATGTTTGTAATTCGGTGTACTTGTTCTATTGTTGAATGGTTTTCTCTGAAGCCAAATTGATGTGGAGGAACAAGATTTATTTCTGCTATTATTGGTTTGAGTCTCTTTAAGAGTACATAGTTTCTCTTGTATGATTTTGAAATTATTGGGAGTAAGGAAATCGGCCTATACGAATTTTTGTCATTTAGTGGTTTGTTTGGTTTAGGTATCATAATTACTTCTGCTACTTTCCGATGACTCGGAACGTGTTTAAGTCTGAACACTGCATTAATTATTTGGAGTAGTTTACGTAGTTTTTTTTCTGGAAGAGCTTTTACTATTTGTCCCGTAATTAAGTCATATCCTGGAGATTTCTTTCTATTTAGGTTAAGATTGATTTCTTCTTTTAACTCTTGTAATGTGACAGGAGATATATTGCAGTTATCTATTTTATATACTGGTGGTATGTTTTCTCTGCAGTTTGTCTAGGTAGAGGCTAGAACATGTTCTCGACATGTATCATCTTCATTTTTTCATTTTTTGTCGCTTTCCAAAGGGAGTACTCGGTATCTTTTACCCCAGTAAGGCCACTCAAGTATTTATTAATGGATTCGTTTTTGATTTCTTTAACTATCTAGTAACTTTAGTTTATTGGATAAACAATTTAGAGTTGTTTTATATTCTGGCGCTCGACTTCTTTGCTAGGCGTTTGTTGCTTTTCGTTTTGCTGCAACCAGTTCCCTAACTTCTAGAGGGAAGATAATGATTAATTGCGTGACTAATTGCAAATATTTTTATTTTTATTGATATTATTTTATTTTAAAATTACTGGTTTTAATCGAATTTCGTAGTGTAAAACTTATTTTTTTTATTATAAATTAGCAAAAAAATACAAATAAAATTATGTTTTGATTTTAAAATATGTACATATATTGACATCCCAATTAAAACCTGATAACAGTTCAAGATCAAACTCTAAGCCTTACTTTCATATCAAAAAAATTAAGGGTGGCTTTAATTAATTTCGCGGAGTGTATTTATTAATATTTTGGAAAATAGTTAGTTGCAAATAAAAATAAGTTAATTTGCATGTGCACGAAAATAAACGAGTCGAGTGTGTCTTTTTGACGACAAACATTTTATTTGGCTCATAATTTTAGTAACTTGGTGTACTCCAAATCGGAGTGAAAACTTATATTCAGACTTTCATAGTACGAATAATAGGAACGATACCGTGAATTTTGGACTTATATGAAGTTATACCAGCATTCTATCCTAGAATATAAAAAATTTTAATTTTCAACTTATCAGTATCCAATTTGCTCTTGTGTGAAATTATCCCTGCCCAGATTTCGATTCATTTATTTGTGCAGTTAGCCCAACTCAGAAATTTTATCACAATTAATGAAAACACAAAAAATTATCAGATTTATTAAAATTAATTTGACTTTAATCATATAACTAAAAAAATTAAAAATCAAGCCACTGTTGGCAATCTAAATAAAACTAATCGAATAATAACTAAAGCATGTACTAGTGGAAAATTAGAATGGTTGGAAAAAATGTTTTCTTGCTTCCAAATCTATGAAATGAGAGTCCTATATTTGCGAAATGGTTCACCCTTCATCCCAAGGAGTATTTTTTCCAAGGAGTAGTATAGACTAACACATTTTCTAACTCTCAGGGGTTCGCGGGAGATATGTGTGCGTCTCATGATGCTTAGCCCTCGTAGGGGGTTATCAAACGTTTCGTAATCATCGACCCTCTGTACAGGGTTGTAATCGAGCAAACGAATTTAAAAACAAAAATTCGGACATTTACCGATTTCGGACTTTAACACATGCACTATTAAATAATTTTAGACCAAATTACAAAAAAATCGTTCCATGGCAGGTTCCCGAAAATGAACTCTGGCCTAGTAAATCTAAGGCCTAGTTACAAAAAACACGTTACGTGGTTTTCCATCGAAAATGAAGTCTGCACTGCTCTGGGCTACTCTAGCCCTAATCCGAGACATTTTTAGATTTTGCGAAATACTTTTAGTTTTACCGAGTGGGACCAAAATTAAAAAAAAAATCATTGAAATTCCCAGCCTATTTATTCTAGAAGAAATCGCCAGTTTAAGATTGATTGCAACACTTCGAAAAATTATTTTTTATTTAATTTAATTATTTAATTGTAATTGAATTGTTCTAACAATTAATACACAAACATGATTCCGGTTTTTTACCACATTGAATAAAGCTGGTGGATGGATTCTGTTTGTAGAATTGGCTGGTTGGTTTCTTTGGAATATCGAACCGTTTAATACATGCTGAAACGGTTTTACCAAATTACAATAAATAATTGATTAAAACTTAATCGTAGATTTCTTAATTATAAATTATAATAAATTTACAAAATGATCTTCACGATTTTTTGGGATTTTCGTTTTACTTTTTTTTATTAAAATTTTGTTTCTGGAATCGTTTCGTTTTGTAGAATTTTGTTTTTGGAATTCTAAATTTGGTGAATCGTGCCTATTTCGTAACAAATTATCATTAAAGTTAGTATGCAGAACTAGATTAAGATTTTAACGTGAATTTCGAATGAAGTTCTGGAATTCGACCAATTCTTCGACCAAATTCGTAACCAATCATTGTCAAATGTGGCATTGAAAAACTGATTTCGAAGTTGAAATAAGTTCTTCGGTTAATTCCGCAATACTGAAAATAACTAGGAAATGGATTTATTTTATAATTATAATGTAATTTGTAATTACAATATAATTTTGGCCAATAATAGGAATTTAAATTATGGGAATTTTGGTTTTTAACTTATAGTTAATTTGTAAAATGGAATTTTAATTTTTTTGTAAAGTGCGGTTTTGGAATGTAGGTCAGTTGAAGTTTTTTGGAATATCGAACCTTTCTTTCCAAAACTTCATTCATAATCCAAGTTGGAATCCCAATCCCAGACAGTCATTCAATTATTCACACAGAATCTGACAGTTTTTTTGACGAATGGCTAAGTTCCATTGATCGGTCAAGAAATGGTCGACTCCTTAATAAAAACATAGATACATTTTATTAAGATTTCAGCAAAAGCGGCATTTCAAAAGCGGGAATTCGTATCTATCCCATTTGTACTGTTCACTGTCTAGGACCAATGATGTTTTTAAAATGAGTGGATAAACCATTTGTAAGACAGCCATAAGTGATAGCATTATATTTCGCAAAATTAGATTATTTTGTGTCACAAACCCAAGATCATCAACATAAACCATTTTTCAATAGTATTGCTTCGACAAAATTTTGGCCAACATAAGCTTTCACGCACTTGGTGTAGTTAGTTCAAAATTTATTTTTCGCATATCTATCGGTAAATTAGCGCATTTCGATGTAATCGATGTAATCATTGATCATAGGGGTCTAATATCATCTGGTAGCATTTCCTGACACGTTAAATTATATCGATACGGTATAATCCTTCGTCAAGGAATTCGAAAAATAGGAGCATCAGCCTTTTACATCCTGCGTTGCTACTATAGAAAATGTTCACTTAAATTCTGGTTAGAATCGAGCTACATCTTTAATAAATCTGAATAAAATGTTGGTGGTGAAACCTCCTTCATGGGTTTCATTGAAAATCATAACTCTATAAACAAACGACGCTAGATCTGATTATAAGAGAAATTCTCTGCGCAATATGGCGTCTTCCATATACATGTTCGAAAAAACGAATACGGTAACCACCCAACACAGGTGGCATACAGATATAGTGGCCACACGTAGAGGCTGTGTTCAACCAATTTGGTTTTGTCCGGTTTAAATCCAACTTCATGTTTCAACCACAGAAATACCCCAATATTTATGGGGTGTTTATGTGGTTTTTCCAGATTAAAATTTATTATTTTACGATAGGATATTAAAATTAGGGTGATTTTCAATAACGACAATATTTGCTGTGTTCCGACCAACTGAGATTTACCTTTGGCCGAGAGATTCATAATACCTATTTTTGCATTGGAGTTATATTGCTTAAATACTCAGCGAGGCTTCGGTCAAACTATCGCGTTTATGAGGATTACTAACCGATGAACTTGTAGGATCATTTAATGTATCCTTGTCTGAAAAAATTTTTTTGAATTAAATTTTTTTATTTTGTTGTACTACATTAACAGTTTCATTACTCTGTGTTTGAAAAAAAAACTTTACTGTGTATCAAGTTTTATTGTTTAACAAAAAAAAAGTTTATTGTTTTGATCGAGTTTTTGGAAATTGTCCTAAAACTAAGAGGACTAGAATATCAGGAGCGGACACGATCAAAGAAATTATCGCAATTAGGCAAACTTGTAAGACAAGGCGTTTTCAACCTAAGAAATTGGAACAGCATCAACCAGAAAATATTAGAAAATGTAGATACTGAGCTTCGAAATGAAAATGTTCAAAAAACAATCGAAATAGGGAAAACTTTCAAAACCCACGACTGTGAAGTTTCCGGCATAATTAAAAATAACAAAACATGGCGGACTACAAAATTTGTCGAAATAACCAAAATCCACATGTATAGGGTTTTCCAATAAGAGTGATATGATTTCTTTAAAAAAAACACTAATTGTTAAGGAAATTGAAATGTTTTTTATTTAATGTGAAGTATAATCGATACAATTAAGTTCTGAATAAAATGTCATTCAAACGGCCTCTACAACTTCTTCTGCAGGAACGAATTCGATAAACCCAATTTTCGAGCACTTTTTCCACTAAATCAAGTCGTATGTCATAAATAGCACGTTCAACATTGACTTGTAAAGCTTGAAGAGAGTTTGGTTTATTGCTTAAGTCCAATGACTTCAAATAACCCCGCAAGAAATAGTCTAATGGTGTTAAATCACAACTTCTTGGAGGCCATTCAATATCACAATTTCTTGAAATAATCGAATTTCCAAACTTTTCTCGCAATAATTCAATTGTTCACTTGCTGTGTGGCACTTAGCCCCGTCTTGTTGGAACAAAATGTTGTCAAGATCAACTTCTTCCAATTTCGGCTATAAAAAGTACCTAGATCTCCAATGACAGTAACGGTGTTACCAGCTTCATTTCGAAAAAAATACGGACGACGATCCCACCAGACCAAAAACCAAACCAAACTGTCAATTTAGGCGAATGTAATAGTTTTTCATGAATAATTTGTGGAATCGACAGTTTTGTTTATTTACCGCACCATTTAGATGAAAGTGAGCCCCATCGGAGAAGATGATTTTCTTAAAAAAATCGTTATCGTTTTCAAGTAGTTCCAAGGCAAAATCAGCAAATTTACGACGTTTACGGTGGTCCAATGGCTTCAGTTCTTGAGTGAGAACAATTTTATATGGGTGCAAACCCAAATCCTTTCTCAAAATCCGCCAGGTTGTGGTTTGAGACAGTCCCAATTCTTGAGAACGTCTTGGAATCAACAAATTTCGGTCTTAAGCAACACTTGCCTGAACGGCAGCAATATTTGCATTACTTCGAGCGAATCTTTGTCTTATTGACACTTCAATATTATGTAAAGAAAATGTAAGCTCAAAATTTTCAACAATTCGACGAATAGCGAGCACACTTGGACGATTATTGCGACTATAAAATGGCAAAAGCGCACGAAAAGTTGCAATTGGAAAACGATTATTTTGATAATAAAATTGAATAATTTGTAAACGTTGTTCTTGCGTATATCTCACCATGTTGAAATTGTAAACATTACTGAATACAATGAAACAAAAAATGACAGATCATGACATATTACAAATGGCCGAAAAGTCACTTAAAAGTCATATCATTCCTATTGGAAAACCCTATATTAGTAAAACAATTGACAAAAGCAATGTTAGGATTATTCAAAAATTTTCTTATGAAAAGCAATTGCTCGTCAATACGGAATTAGTAAACTAGCGATATTGGCAATGACAATTACAAAAAAAAGATTAATACGAAATTCGAAATGTTCATGCAAATTAAAATTATCTAAATTTCCATAAGATGATGTAGACCCACTTGTTATTGACCCCGAACTTCATCAATTTTTAGTCTAAATCAGTGTTTCCGAACGGTGGTCATACGGTCCCCCTAGGAAGGCTTACCATATATCTGAGTAGCCATAAGCTAAATTCATAAATTAAAGGTCTTGGACTTAAACAGGCCATGCACTTTTTATTTATTATTAACATAAATATGAAATTAAGATGTAAAAAATAAGGTTGGAAACACTGATCTAAATCACATTTATTTAAGTTTTGCAAACATTTATCAAGTTCGGGGTCAATCACAACAGAATCTACGTCATCGTATTAAAATGGGGATAATTTTTATTTGTTTGAACATTTCGAATTTCGTATTAATCTTTTTTTGTAATTGCGTCATTGCCGAAGTCGCTAGTTTACTAATTGCTTATTAACGAGCAATTGCTTTTCATAACAAAATTTTTGAATAATCCTAACATTGCTTTTGCCAATTGTTTTACTAAACATGTGCATTTTTGTTATTTCGACAAGTTTTGTAGTCCGCCATGTTTTGTTATTTTTTAATTAGGATTTTCACAATTGTATTGTGTTCTAATCTGAGAAGATCTCCTATTCAAATAAACGTAGCAACTAGTATTTTACACGAGTGAAAAAACCCAATTAGATTAATTTTTAAGTCTTCCATAAGATGCGGTTCTACTACGGATCGTTGAAATTTTGCTCCGTTAAGTCGTTTTAAGCCATTTAAGTTGAAAACATTTTTTCACTTTTTTCAAAAATTTTATAAACTCAAACTAGTAATAATCTAGTTTTAGCCATATTCGAATAAGAACTATTTTATTTATATACTTTTTACAAATGTTCAATTACTATTCAGCTCTAACTCGCAAAACTTATGTGAAAACATTATCATCGAATATTTTTAATATTTTAAATAATTAATTCGTAAAAATTGATTTTCAGTTTATTTTATTTTTAATGTAAATCTATCCTAGGTCTTTTTGGTGCATCTGTGTGGTCATTAGTCTAAAATATTAGATGGAAACTTGAGAGTCAAGAGAATCGAGCCGCCGTTGGAAGACCGCGTCGATTGTTCTAATCTAACTTGAACGTATTTCTCGTGAAATCAACTAGTTCTTCCGCTTCGGGTTTCGTGAAGCCCACGTTGAATTCACCAGATATGATCATTGGCATAAGATGATAATTGCCTAGAAGAATAGAATCACTTTCTGTATATGGCAGTAAAACGAAGTGCATCAATTTGATTATGTCAATTATTTTCTGATTTGGAGAAATGTAATTATATGACGACAAATAGATTTTAGCTGTTTGGAATTAATTATTTGACCGAGCACATATCACCAATCTGTTTAACTGCAACTTCGAGACGTCTGCTTTGTTTCCAAGAGGATTTTCTCAAGCGATGTGGTTACGTGAACTATTATAGATTTTTGGTAATGGCGACCCCACCAGCTCGTTGATCATTGCGTTTAAATTGGACGAAACAATTAAAAAATCTTACGGATATATGCTCGTCATTATTGAGACACGTCTCTGCAAGCTGGAGTATAGTGCAGTATACTATAGTCTTCCAGATCTTAACAGTGTAATCTCAAACTCTGTCAATTGAACGTCAGTACCGTCATGTCTTTATTGCGCATAAGTTGTCTTGTGCTGTAACTAGTTAACTGGCAGCTTTCTACTCAGTTCGTTGCGCAAGGCAATCAAGGAAAGTGTCGTGCCTATATTTGTCTGCGCCGTCATATAGTAGTTTCTGTAGTAATGCATTTTCAATTCGAAGCGACTTCAGTCGCAAAGTATTCTATAATCGATTGATGTTTGGTTGGTTGAATGCTCGATAGAATGGATCATCGCGTTTATGACACATGAGGGTCCTGCGATGTGTTTATTTAGTCTTTATGTCATGCTGACCGGAAGAAATACCAGTTGATGGAGTGGTGAAGTTAAGTGCAACATATTTAAATTATACATTTCTTTAACTGTTCCTGAACTGAAATATTTATCAGGTTCCAAGAATTCTTCATAAACACCAATACCTATTTTCGTATAAAACTAGTTTTTCCTATTTCACAATTCCAACTTTTGTAGAATGAAACGTATTTGGTATTATTTGAGTATTTATACGATATGCATACAAAACGATTCATCAATAACTCATCAAGCACATAAAACCTCCATTGATCGTTCCGAGTCATCTTAACATCTCATAAAAATAAAAAGAAAACAAATAAAATGCAAACAACCAAAAAATAATAAATTTATTCAAATTAGGCTTTGTGTATTGTGTTGATTTATTATTTACATTAAAAAAGCACTAAAATCGCCAAAATATCACTGTACACCAACAAGCATCAAATCATTAAGAAGTCTAGACGTTTTGTATGTCATTTTTGTCTCGCTCGCGCGCTATATCTCCGTCCCAGTCTTTTATTTGGCTTACATTAATTTTCTTATTATTTTGACGACTTTTTTTATTATTTTTATTGTAAAGCAAGAAAAAATTTGATTGTGTCCGACAGATGTAACATAATTCGATACATTTTTTTGGGATTGGCCGAAAAATAATGATAATAATTTCGCGTGCATCGCTGTTTATTTCTTACAGGTTTATCATTATTGTTATTATTATTACCGTTGTGTAGTTGTTACTTTTATTTGACAATTCTTAAAAAGGTAGATCTTGACTCATTGCAGATGGACATATGAGGAATACAAAAAATACTCATGATTAAAATAAGAAATGATGATTTCTGTCTTTGCATTGAAAAAGGACTGGCAATGATTCTTAATTTTTTTACTTTTCACACCTGGAAATCTTTTTGTTTTTGGGGATTTTGGTTATCTTGAAAGCGTAGGTATACAAGTATTTTCGTAAACGTATATAGTGTTTCTCACCTTGAGATACTAAAAACAATTTATCAATTTAATTAGTTTTATAATTTATTCAGCAAAAGATTATTTATATTTTGTACAACGAGTAAGGCGAATTTTATCACTTGCACAAAACTATTTTAATGGTCAAGGTGGATTTGAACGTATTTTTTACAGAATAGATTCATTTATCTAAATTTAGCGAAATTACTTATTATTCAAGATTAGGAGCTAAACTAATCTAGATTATGTTTTTTATTTAGCTTGGTTTTGGTTTCTAGTTTCTATCTACTTGAAATCCGACTCGTAAACGAACATTTCTCGTATTGATAGGAAGTCTTAATATGAGGAGAGCGAAACGATGTAATGCAAAAAACTGGGATTACTTTTGGAGACCGAAAATCCTGCGGCTAAATATGGTTCTCATATGATGACCAGTAAATCAATAATTTCTTTGTTGGGCAAATTATGTTTCTAAAAAAATGGTCGAAATTTCAGAAACTGTTGATGCTAGGCTTAATAGAGAAAATTTTAAATGAAAACTGATGCCGCGCAAAATTATATATTATAAGGTGGATCATCTGGCGGTTTCCTTTTAAATAATATGTATTTTGGTAACTGTTTCGCTCGAAAATTGACAAGAACACAATATCATATATCCGTGGTTCGAAATGAACTCATTTGCAACTGATTAACGTTAGGAAATATGAAAAATGATTTCCAAAGTTAGTGCAGTGTTGCAATCGTGGAATGGCGGTATCATTGACCCACGTTTCTTTGAAAATGCTGCCAAACCAATGGTTTCAGCAGGATGGGGCGCGACTCGCCACATCAGCCATTAAACAATCGAAGATTTGTGCACTAAATTCAATAATTGTATCAGCCGTTTTGGTTTTGTCAATTGGCCTCCGCCCAGCTGCAATTTGACGCCCCTACACTTTTTGTGTGGGAAAAATCGATGTTATGCGAATCGATGTTATCGAAAATGTACTGAAAAACTTGGCTCACAAGATGAGCTATTGTCAAGCATATCGGGACCACCACTTGAATTAAGTTATATTCCATCAATAATCGGAAGGTTTGCTTTGCTATTAAAGCAATAACAATTCGAAAAATATAAATTTGTCTTTTTAGGCTGTGTATTATTAATCACGAGGCCGCAAGCGAGAAGTCTATTCGCGAGCTTGCTTTTCAAACTAGTTGTCAATTTATTTAGGTTTGTTATATTAATTCGTCTGTTGCAATTAATTTCATTGTATGAAAATTTGGGCCATCTATATGTTGCGGATGCTATGCGGACTCTTCGCTACCTTAGCATATATGTTTTTTTTGTTGTTTAACGAAATTATTGTAGTATTAGTGAGAATTAACCCTAATTTCTTGTAACTCGCTAGAGAAGGAACGAGTATTTTGCGTTATTTCATTTTGGCGGGAAGTTAAGTATATTGTCAATAAACTTTGACGTTTGAAAGGATTTCAATTTATATTGCGTGCCTGTCATCGAAATTTATTACTAAATTGCCGACTAAACTAAAGTGCTCATTAGTTTTACCTATTAACCACCAGGTTTTCAATTAAGACTAATCGCGAGGTTGCTAGCTCATATCTAAGAACAACAATTTCTAGTTATTTTAAAATTATAATTTAGTATTTGTGGACGAAAACTAGGCTGAAAGTAATGTTCCATCAGTTGCACTACGAGTTTCAAAATGGTTTTTGGCCAATAAAAATGCGCTCCGCGCCACGATAATCATCCAAAGCTTGATCTAGTAATTGGGCACTTAATTTCTCCGCGCTTGCCGTTCAAACAATTCCACCGTCTTCATAACGGGTTTGACCAGTATATATTAATTGGTCAAATCATAAACGTCCCCGTATCTGTTATACGATGGTAAATATGTTACGGGGCAAGCTAGTTACCGCTTCGGTTATTTAAAAAAGCGCCGACAGACTCCTCAACATACCTAACTTACTCGAGAGCAAGTTGAATCGACAGTTTTTATCAGAGGTTGTGAATGAAAAATAATTGCGTTCCTTCGCTCCATTCCAAACTTTACGTACTACCGGCATCAATGTAAACGGGACCTTTTGATACGATTCATCAACTTGGTAGAATAACTATTTTGCTAACAATGAGTGCCTATGAGATCAGCCGGCCGAAATTGATGAACCGTCTGTAGAAACTACAGAATTCAAATGAGAGCATGCTCACAGATGAGGCGTTGGTAGAGACGTACTTCAATAAGAAATCTTTTTTAGTGACATGTCCACTCCATTTCAACAACCTGGTAAACTCTCTAATGATGATTATGCAGTCTACAAGCAGTATTTCTCATTTGGAGGTAATCGGGTAAAACACTACTACTTTAAAAGGATAAAGTTCTAGTATCGCGGAAGTCAACACACGCACATATCGCTGTGGCTGAATGCACCTCTGGACGTCATAGGTTCCAGAACGGTGATATAATTAATCGCCACATTAGTGTTTCGGAAAAACAAGCCTCTGCTTATTCTAAATTGCAGCGACATAAACATACGTTTACATATTATAAGAAGAACGGGGGTAAAAATCCAGAGTTCTGCCGCTTTGGAATTCCTTTTATGCCGATGCGTTTTACAGCTATTCAGCTTCTTTAGCCACAGAGTGACATTGGCAGCCTCAATTATGTGAAGAATTACTAAAAATCCTGGCAAAACTTAAAAGAAAACCATGATGCTGATATCGACACTTTTTTCAAGGCAAACGCAATTCAATCGGATGTTTACTAAGAAAATGTTTTCAGAGCAAATGTAACAGAGAAATGGATGAATTCATTATAATTAAAGAGTAATCGCGTGGCCGTGCGAGATCATCAGCCAGGAAGTGGCTTAGTACTTGCTTCGTCTACCCATGTCGAAAAGCTCAGTAGTTTTACAGTATCTGCTCACGTGCTGCCCAATAAAGCGGCAGAGCGTCAGAAAACCGAAGGGGCAACTGCACGAGGAGGCGGCCGAAGGTGATTCTACGGATATATCGAACAATAGATGGTTCGAAAAGTACGAAAAACGTCCTCCCGAATTTTTGGAGATAACGTTAACTGAAGTCACTGCGAATTGGATTAAAATAAGTAATGCATCTAAGCTATGAAAAAAGAGATCGAAAGGCACAAAATAGAGACCTTAGATATTCCGTTCAGGATCGAGAACACTGAACTGATCGAGACTATTATGCTACAACGCCGACGAGAATTTGAGTCCGAACTATATATCTAGGCAACTGTGTCCGGTTACAGACGATGAAGAGGAAACCGTCAACCTTGACCTTACTAAGTTAGTTACTCGAGTCAATAATGAAATTGATCCTTTTGCAGACTTAGGGAAACCTTAATTCCGCTATGAATCCCGATCTGTTGCTGGCTGCACTGAATGAAAAAACGGGATAATGTAATGGAGAGGGAATTAATGCATATTATCGGAGTTCTGCTTGACAAACAACACATCGAACCCATTCAAATTATATTTACGGGACCTGTTGGTTGTGGCGAAACATTTGTGATCCGTTTATTGATGGAAATTTATAATAGGTTCACAACTACCGATGGCTTACTATTTGTGAACCTATTATGAGTGGAGTTTGTTGAAATTTAGTGCCCAAATGCTATCAGACTCTTTTCGATGTCCATGCTCAACGCACCTCCGCCTAGAGATGATTTCAATTGCTGTCAACGTGTTTGTAGGCTACAGCAGCGTCGTACAAATTAATCAAGCTAAGCAGTTACTACACAAGATGTCTATACTCGACATAGGGGAGCTATACTTTAAGTTTCCACTTAGAAACGGTTACGTGGTGGGACATATTAAATGTGTATATATTGAATATGCAGAAGATTTGAAAACTTTAAGCGAATTTGGACGAGGTTCTCCAATGCCAAGTGCACGGTTCAAACGGCTAGGAAGGTCGCAGTTAGTTTTGCCTGCCGCAATAAAATTGGGACCAACGTTCCTATCGCTAAACGAAACGCAACTGTATCTCTTAATCCAAACAGAACAATGATGGCAAAGCGCCGCCAAGATACTCTAGCCCTTGCTTGTGCTGTGACTACGTTGCACTATTCAGATTGACTTCAGGTGAAGGGCTTTATTTAATCTTAAAGAATAAAGAATAGTTACAGCGCAAGATAACTTAACGTAGCGCGGGAATATATGCTACTACACGCGGCTCATGAAGGCTAATTTGAAAATGTATAAAAAGGGTACAAAAGTCGAGTACATGAACGCGGATGAATGGAGGATACAAGCAGTTATAAGAGCACGATGGAACATGCGATAAAATCGTGGTTTCTAATAAATTGTACGACTTCTTAAAAATAAAATAAAACTATTTTGGCATAATCTAGTATAACTTTAAAATGACAAGGTAAGTAAGATAATAGTAATCGTGTGAACGCTCAAAGAAAAGTTTTTGACGTTTTCAAACCATGGGGATATTTTGAGATATCTGGCCGTCCGTTTATCCTGTTTGATCAAATTAAACATTAAGCGATTTATTTTAAGAATTATAACACCAATGTCAATGGAATTTTCAGGTTAAGTGGTGCAGTGGATAAAGCTTCGGCACTTCAACCGGGAGGTACTGAGCTCGAATCCCAACTAAAACAGAAAACAAAAGAAACACAACTAAGACCCTCTATTGGAGTGCAGAGTTCAGCGCCGACCCACCGTTCACGTCAGTGTACAGGGTATCATGGAGCTTGTAATGTGCAGGTGGTATACCGCAATTGACTGAGTAGGTGAGTGCACGAATGAAAAGAGTAATTAGCCTTAAAAGGACATTACATCCGCTGGATAATTAACCCTTTCTATAAAAAAACAAAAGAAAAAATGTCCTAGATAAAATAGGTATGGTAAAGGCCCATTTTAAACTGCAGGTCGCACTAGGAAACTGGGTGTTTCCAACTGGAATTCAACGAACCATCACGAGACAGACAAATCTCTTCAAGGAATCTAGCACCACTGAACAATGAACAAAAATATTCATCGCACAGTGGCATCACTAATATTTTAATGTTTATAGCTTGAGACTAAATTCTAATGTTTGGCAATTAGTACCAACGATTTCTCTGAACGACAGTCACCTCAAAGTATATCACATATATAGCATTAAATTAAAGACTAGAATGAAAACAAAGGGGTTTAATAATTAATTAATTTATATTTTGTTTGGGTGTTAATTATAGCGTTGATAACAGTTTGGAATATTTCGTGTCAGTAATTATAATTCAAAATATTATAAACATTTTAAAAAGTTTTCGTAAAGTTTTAACGCAACAAAACTTTCAACGGCCCTCCTCTATTCTAGTAGAATGTTACATAATGTTGTGTTATCTTAGAGATATGGGTTTAGTATTCAGTTGTGCTTCATATATTTCGATCTTTGCATTTGAGTTCCTGCTGTTATTAATAAAATGGGGTAAATAAATATTAATAGCGTTAAACATTTTAACAATATTTTTATGATGTATTACAGACTTCTTCAAAATCCCAACCATAACAATCCATTAGAAAGTTTCAAATTGCATACAAACTTTCTTTATTTTCTGGGATTATGGCCACCTCAGTTACTCGATAGTAACCAGGCGACGGATGAGTACTATTGGAAAAATAAATTGAAATATTGGATTTACCAAATTTATTCATTACTATTTCGTTTTGGGTTTCTATACTTTTACACATTTACCCAAGTTATGTTCTTTCGCGATGTTAAAGATTTAAAGGATATCGCCGATGCCCTGTTCGTGTTGATGACACAATTTTCATTGATTTACAAAGTGATTACGTTTGATAAAAATCAAGTTAAAGTACGAAAAATGATTGAATTTCTTGAAACAAATACTTGTCGAGCGGAAGTGCAAGAAGAAGAAAAGTAAGTTTAATTACCTTTGATACAACATTTACCAAAATAATGACCCCGTTTTATTTAAGATTCATAACGACGGCTATGAAGCGAACGATTCTATCATTCTTAAGTTTTTTCCTACCAGCTCAACTTACTATACTGATGTGGGCCATATTTCCTTTGACCGATGAGACGAATATTCGATTACCATTACCAGCTTGGTATCCATTTAGTATTGAATCAAACTGGGTTTTTGGAATTATTTACATATATCAAATTTTTGGAATATATATTAGCTCCTGGTACAATGTATCCATTGAAACATTTTTATCAGGTCTTCTGGCGCACAGCACTGGACAACTAGATCGTTTAGGATATCAACTGTCTCAGATTGGATACAGTAATCGTCGAAATATTAACAAATCATCTGAACATAAAATTAGCGCGCAAGCTGAACTTAAGCAACTTATTATTTTTCATAAGACTATAATGAAGTAGGCATCGAGTGTAACTCTATCGACGGATATAAAATATTTTCGCATGATTACAGGTATATAGATGATGCCGAGGACATTTTTCGAAATACAATTTTCGTCCAACTGTTTGCATCTGTAATAATTATTTGCATGACCGGTCTCCTCTTAGTTGGAGTGGGTATTAAGTCTGAACGAATGGTGTAATATACAAAACTATATTATCATATATTTTTAATTTATGGGTAGATGCCGATGAACTCGGTAAAATTCATTTCAATGGCATTGTACTTATTTGCAATGATTTGTGAAATTTCGTCTTTTTGTTGGATGGGAAATGAATTAATTTACTCGGTATGAATTCGCACCTCATAATAGAATGGGTTACAATTTTTTTTTTTTAATTTCAGTCCTCAAAATTGACGGAGAGGGCGTATTTCAGTAATTTCACACAGTTAGATCGCAGATCAAAGAGAACACTTCTCATTTTTATGATCCGGGCACATCATAAGGAAATCTCTTTTAAAGCTGGAAGTATTTTGAAAGTAACGTTAAGCTTACCAACATTGTTAAACGTAAGTAGGGGTGCTTTTAAAAATTTTGGTATAATGTTGAACTAGAGCCATCATTTCAGATAATAAAAACGTCATATTCGTATTTTGCTGTACTTCAAACAGTGCAAAGCCGAGGATAAAATTAGTGCGAGTACATAAATGAAAGATATTTGGCAGATTCTTTAGAAAGCATAGCGTCTAAGAACGCCCACACTATTTATAAAACTAAGTTACACTAGACATATTAATTAAAGTACGTAGGTACTATTCTATATAATACATAATCAATATATATATGCACTACTGACAGCATTGATTACCAAAGTTGGATAGAGCACTGATTTCAAAATAAAATTACAATTAAACTTTCTTAGAACATTATATACGTTTTTAATATAACACGCTCTTTCCTATTCAAATGTCCTAAACGTATACATAAGATATGATGTAGGTAATTTATCGTTACATTACGTCTACCTAAGCCTGTTCGTCCCGAACAGAATCCAAATTACCGGTTCCGTAATTCGGTCCGTACAGCTTCCACCAATTCAACCTCTCCTTTGTCATTGCTTCTCATCATCCATGGTCCATTCCACCTTAGCCTCATCTTCGATGGCAATCCAATGCACCACTGCTCGCAATGAATACAGTCATCCTCGAAAACACTAAACACTCCCATTGCCCTCTTTGACCAGCATTTCATAGGTTATATTTTGCTTCACAGATGATTTTATTCATAGGTGATTTTTCCTAGAACCATCCTTCATGTCGATAACCCTCAATACGTCTCTTGCTTGTCATTACTTCCCACCGGTTCCTCCAACCTAGTTTAACTAAACATTGTTTTCGAAATTATTATATTTTCGAAAAGATTTTTTTTTATTCAATATTAATACTTATTCAGAGATCATCTAATCATTTATCTATTTTAAATTAGTTTCTCGGTTGATGATGCATCTACCTTACATTAGTTTCTCAATTGGTTACTCATTTTACAATATTCTCCTGATCAATTTGTTGTGTATTGAGAGCTCTGCTGTATTTGTATATGGAATTTGGTTTGAGTCAAAAACGAAAAACCCCGCTTGTATTTTGGTTTGTAAAGTTGGCATGTACAGATTTTGCTTCATTTAACAGAATGTGTCATTTTTTAGTCCAGCTACTCACTGGTTTAACTACATTTTGGAGTTTACATGTTGCTTCCGATATATATATATATTTTTTTTTTCCAATTGCTAGGCAACGAAATGACCAAATAGTGACATCTGTTTCACAAAAATGAAATTTATTTGGTAAGAGAAAAAAGTTTCTCATTTGTCATTTGTCAAAATAGAGTTGTTTAATGCCTAAAATATAGGGTTTTCCAATAAGAGTGATATGATTTCTTATAAAAAAAACACTAATTGTTAAGGAAATGGAAATGTTTTTTACTTAATGTGAAGTACAATCGATACAATTAAGTTCTGAATAAAACGTCATTCAAATGGCCTCCACGACTTCTTCTGCAGGAACGAATTCGATGAACCCAATTTTCGAGCACTTTTTGCACTAAATCAAGTCTTATGTCATGAATAGCACATTCAATATTGACTTGTAAAGCTTGAAGAGAGTTTGGTTTATTGCTTAAGTCCAATGACTTTAAATAACCTTACAAGAAATAGTCTAATGGTGTTAAATCACAACTTCTTGGAGGCCATTCAATATCACAATTTCTTGAAATAATCGAATCTCCAAACTTTTCTCGCAATAATTCAATTGTTGCACTTGCTGTGTGGCACGTAGCCCCATCTTGTTGGAACCAAATGTTGTCAAGATCAACTTCTTCCAATTTTGGCCATAAAAAGTTGGTTATCATATAGATCGATGATCTCCATTGACCGTAACGGTGTTACCAGCTTCATTTCGATAAAAAAATACGGACCGATGATTCCACCAGACCAAAAACCACACCAAATTACCAATTTAGGTGAATGTAATGGTTTTTCATGAATAATTTGTGGATTTTCTTCGCACCAGTATCGACTGTTTTGTTTATTTACCGCACCACTCAGATGAAAGTGAGCCTCATCGGAGAAGATGATTTTTCACAACGTTTACGGTGGTCCAATGGCTTCAGTTCTTGAGTGAGAACAATTTTATACGGATGCAAACCCAAAACCTTTCTCAAAATCCGCCAGGTTGTGGTTTGAGACAGTCCCAATTCTTGAGAACGTCTTGGAATCGACAAATTGCGGTCTTCAGCAACACTTGCCTGAATGGCAGCAATATTTGCATTACTTCGAGCGAATCTTTGTCTTATTGGAACTTCAACATTATGTAAAGAAAATGTAAGCTCAAAATTTTTAACAATTCGACGAATAGCGAGCACACTTGGACGATTATTACGACTATAAAATGGCAAAAGCGCACGACAAGTTGCAATTGGAGAACGATTATTTTGATAATAAAACTGAATAATTTGTAAACAATGAAACAAAAAATGACAGATCATGACATATTACAAATGGCCGAAACGTCACTTTAAAATCATATCATTCATATTGGTAAACCCCATATATATAATTGTGAGTAACAAATTTGAAAATATTTGAAATATATTTGAATTGTTTTAAACGTACTAATCTCACTCGTTTGTTTTGTAAACATAGAATGTTAATTTACAAATTTTTTAACAAAGTCAAATTTACACTGAAAATCTGTAAAATGCCAACCTCGTACCGAAAAAGACAATGGGAAAAACTACTAAGCGCTATTCAAATTTAAACTGGAAATTAAGTTTTTATTTTCTACTCGACTCAGGAGTTCATCGATTGGCGGTAAAGATTAAGATCAATTTTACAGTTTCATCAATAAACTTTAAAGACTTCTTCACTAGTGTAGTTCTCGTTTTCCAGTATAACTCCCTCTAGCGGTATCATACGATCTAGTTCACCATTTGGCGTCAGCTAAGTTTGGTGGTTCATTATTACTTTAGTTAAAATAAGTGTTTGATCAGATGTGAGTTGGTAAGTACGTGTAGGTTCGTCTGGTATGTCGTCACTAATATTGCAAGCAGAGATAGGAATTTTCGTTACTTTTAAGTCCAATGTCACACACAGGGAAGAAATTAAATTGGTGTTATTTATCAGTGAAATTAACATTAACAAGAAATGTACTGGAGCATTATAATAAATCTCACAGGCACACTCTACAATTTCCCCTGCCACGTGATCGGACTGACCTGAGATACGTACGTAACAAGCTTGATGACTACCAATGCAATTTTCGATAAGGCAGAATAATATCCAGTGTTGTGCCATATTGTCTACACCGCGTCGAAAATTAAAAAACTGGCGTCGACAATGCCGAGAATGTAAACAATGTCGAAAATTATTATTTCTGTTAGCAATCATCAAAATCCTATGATTTGTTTGTAAATGGAACCATTTCACCTCCAACTTTTACATGGTAATGAAACACATTTATGTAAATGTTACGGTTTAAGTGCGAAATCGTTAAATGTACACAATTAATATTTGTTAAATCGTTTTCACGATTAAAAATAGGTTGTACATAGGGCCTAGCTAGCTACACCGACATATTTGTTGATTCCTTAAACTACGTCCCTTGCTAATGATCCCCATGGTGGAAAGGAGTGTATAGGAGGAAATTATATAACTTCTTTCTATTTTCGCGGTATTCTACCGGAAATCCTCACTTTTGATATTTAATGGTTGGTGTTAGAAGTTCTTGCAGTTGTCGATATGTCTCTTTGAATATTTCAGGTTGTATATTTCTTGTTCATTCCTTGTCCTTTGTATTTCTTTTTAGTAATAACACCGCTAATTTCTCGCTTTGCTAGACTTCACGCTCCGTTATTGGTAAGAGATATCGGTGAATTTTCTAGTTGCCTGTCATACGCATTGGTGTAGTTGTAGTGCCTGCATGTCGGGATGCTGCATACTCTTTTGCTGCTGCCTTGAGAATGTTTTCAGTGTGTTGCCTTCGGTCACTCCTTGCCATTTCTTGATTTATCGCGGCGTATCTTCTTGATGTTTCAGCTCCGACGTATTGTGTTGATACACACATTTGCAACTTGAGTTACAATCTTAGAAGATGCTTCCATTTTTCAGATTTCTTTTCGAAGGATTATATCCACGTCATTATAGAATAGGTACTACAAAACAGCAAATGTTACAGGATCGTGTAAACGCCTGATATGAAAGTTACTGGAGTTACCGGTGAATGCTAAAGAAATGCCAAGATATGTCATTCTCATCTTATTGTTCTATAAAAATTGAATTGTATCATATAAAATATAGGCAAATGCATATTTAAACTGAAAAACTTATAAGATGACCGCTTCGTACAGAAAAACAATGGTAGAAAACAACAAAACAGCATTTATCTTCATTGACTACGAATTGTCTACATACTCTACCAATTCTCGACATTGTGTACTCAAAAATCAATTGTCTACGCTATTTCGACACCAAAGTATTGGTGTTAATAATTCGGAAATACGCGTAGACGCACAACACTGATAATATCCGATCAAATGTTTTTTCTGAGAATTGTGCTAAAATGTAACAAACACAGATTTTCAACATGATTGCATCCACACAAGCACATTTTTTTATTGTTCATATTTGAGCACCCTAAGCAATCGAACAACAATTGGACTATTGTCAACAGATAGAATTCTTACGAAAATAAACGTTTCACTTTCTTTTACGTAGTAAAATAAAGTATAGGAACCATGAAAAATTTTTCCCTCGAGATTTTTGCGGATTTACCATTAGCTAGATTGGGAGATTCCAGTAAATTTTGGTCGAAATCGGTCCAACGGTGACAAGTGACAAGTGACTTCCACAGGAGGTTTCTCGATTTCCCTCCTCATTTTTCGTTTTATGCATGTATTTTGAAAAGTATTTAGCATTTTGCGAAAAAACGATTAAAAATAAAAAGACTGTAAATTAAATTTCAACCAAAATCGGTTCAGATCATATTTTAAATTTTACCGGAAATGAACAGTTTTGATAAAAAAAAATTTTATTTTACCTAAATTCGGCAATCTACAGATCCATGCGAAATTGGGAGATCCATGCGAAATGTGGTGACATCTGTGTACCAGAAGTGGCAGCTTCCGTTGGAACTTTTTCAAATTTTTGCAATGAACATTAAATTTTTAACAGGGGTTGACCATGTTGATTTTCTGAAATTTAGGCAGGATCACTATTCCTTTTTGATTATACAAGACAATTTTTATCACAAATTCGGTAGGTCTAATTTTTCGTTTTAATCTATGGACCATACAAGAGAGTCGGTTGTTGGCCACAACAATTACACCCGTATATTTATTAAAAAGTCACTGTGCAATTGTGCATGCGTAAGAGGTTTCGTGGAGACTAAATATCTGTTTGTTCTCTAAAGCCCAGATGGATTGACTGATCGGAATAAAATTTCATACTTAAGTATGATCTCATGCGTGTGTGATGTCGTGTAGACTAAAATACTGTTGGTTCCCTACAGCCCAAACAATTCGACTAATCGAGATGAAACTTCATATACTTAAGGCTGTACTGAGAAAAAAAAAATCTTTTAGTATCAATATTTAAATGCTCCTAAATGTGTGTACTAGTTTGTTTCTTTAATAAGTTTGAATCCCATAATTTCGTATAATTTACTTAATAAACTTTACTTATATTGTTTATATGTGTAAAATTAATTAATAAATTTATTATTTTTCATTATTGCTGATCTAAACATTGCATATTAATTAATAACCACTTATCTTGGACACACTTTTTATTTCGTAATTTGCGATTTAGTGACAGGAAAGATTCCAAACATTATCGTCATTGCGGCGTAAAAGAAATAAATTTATCGTTTGACGTAATTTTTCGATCAGCAAAATTTTTAATATTTTTAAACTAAATTATTTCAAGACTCGATACAAGACTTGATAATCATGTATTAATCCCTCAATTACACATCTAAGTTCATGCTAAAGAAAGAATTTGGTCAATTGGTAATATTTTATGGTCAAAACATGATTTTTGAGGAACAGCGTACTGAATCCAGCTTAAAATTATTTTCTGCACCTTTATCGACAACACCAAAATTTCAGCAAATTTACAAGCAAATTTCATGGTATGGAACTAAATTTGATGTATAAACATAGCATTTTGTAGAACCCAAGTCACAATTTTAGGCTGAAATTAGATGTGCATAATTATATATGCATCCAAACTAGAATGACTAGTATATATGAAATGAATTACATGTATTCTGCATGCCATGCATAATTATGCAAGTTGTTCCTATTTCTAAATTTGATGCACGTCAGCATTGTTGGCAACAACAAAAAAACTAAACTACATCTAACTTCACGGCGTATTATTCATTGTTTTGTGTATTACTTTACCCGAAAGAAACGTCCAAAGATTTACAGAAATGGAGGAATCGTAACCGGTGTGAATTTTTTAACGAAAAGTGTAGCTACACAAAATAATGGAAAGTGTAGCTACACAAATTAACGAAAAATGTAACTTCTAAAAAGTGTAGCGATTAAAAGTTTAAATACTAAAAAAAGATCTCTATATTAATAATTCTAGCCTTAAAGTTGGCGTTATTAAGAGTAAAATAATTAATTATTTAACACTGGCCGAGACACTATGGCCGATTAAAAAAACTCAGAGATGATACCAAGTAAAGGCATATGCCGTCTAATAGTAACCAACTTGAGCTGTTTAAAACAGTTAATCAACACTAAATTAAAATAAATAGTGTTGGAATGGTTCATACAAGAATTAAGATATAAATTTCATTTCAAAATACTTGATACACTATGGCCAATTCCAGAAAACTCAGATATGTTACCAAGTGTGGCCATATATTCCCTGAAAGTGAATCGTCCTGTTCGAAACAGTTACCCACGTAAACATAAAAAGATTTGGGGTTGCTTCACGACAATTTTTAAATCGGTAAATTTAACGAATATTCTAATTCTCGTCGAAATACCTGCTACACTATGGCCGATTTCAGAAAACTCAGAGATGTTACCAAGTGTGGACATATATTTTCTGAAAACGGATGAATCGTCCTGTGCAAAACTAGAATTATTATGATACAATTTGATCTCGGTATTTTGATCCCGCAAATATACATTTTTGACGATCTTTTTTTTTAGTAAAGGTGTGCTATTTACACTTTTAATTGCTACACTTTTTAGAAGTTACACTTTTCATTAATTTGTGTAGCTACACTTTTCATTAATTTGTGTAGCTACACTTTTAGTTAAAAACTTCACACCGGTGAAATCGTATGCGTATTCGCATGCAGCAGAGGTTTTCAGCGTTATATAGGGTGTTTTTTTAGGAGGTTTGTTTTTCCGATAGATGTCGTTTTATTTTATGACAGTTGTTTTGACAGCTCAAAGTGGCATTTCTACTCAGTATTGTTTGGCAAATCATTATGAATAGGTTAACTCCAGAACAACGTTTTCAAATCGTGGAAATTTATTTTCAAAATCAGTGTTCAATTAAAAATGTTTATAGAGCACTTCGTGAATTTTATGGTGCACATAATCGTCCGTCAGAGACCACCATAAAGAACGTAATTACCAAATTTCGGTCTACATTCACTCTTTTGGATGCCAAGCCACCGACAAGAATGAGAAGAGTTCGTACAGAAGAAAATATTGCTGTCGTTGAGGCCAGTGTCGAAGAAAACGACAATTTATCGATTCGTCGTCGTGCTCAGCAAATTGGACTTTGTCCATCGACTTTATGGAAAATTTTACGTAAAGATTTGGGTTTGGTGCCATACAAAATTCAATTGGTGCAAGAATTAAAGCCACACGACCATCGTTTGCGCCGTGAATTCAGTGATTGGTCGTTAAATCAATTGAACGAAGATCCATTTTTTTACCGTAAAATTCTCTTCAGTGATGAGGCGCATTTTTGGTTAAATGGATACGTCAACAAACAAAATTGTCGCATTTGGAGCAAAGATAATCCACACGCCGTTCTAGAATTACCAATGCATCCTGATAAATGTACTGTTTGGTGCGGTCTATGGGCTGGTGGGATCATCGGTCCATATTTCTTTAAAAATGAGGAAGGACGACGCGTTACCGTGAATGGAAATCGATACAGAACCATGTTAAATGAGTTTTTGTTGTCAAATCTTGAAGATATGGATATGAATGAAATGTGGTTTCAACAAGATGGTGCCACTTGCCATACAGCACGTGAAACAATCGACTTATTGAAAGAAACTTTCAACGACAACATTATTTCGAGAAATGGTCCGGTGAATTGGCCTCCGCGTTCGTGCGATTTGACGCCACTCGATTACTTTTTGTGGGGATACGTGAAGTCATTGGTTTATGTGGATAAACCTCAATCGATTGACGCTTTGGAAACCAATATTCAACGTGTCATTGCTGACATACGCCCTCAAATGCTTGAAAAAGTGCTGGAAAATTGGACCTCCAGAATGACATTTGTGAAAAATAGTCGTGGTAGCCATATGCCAGAAATTGTGTTTAAATGTTAAATGCCAAAAAATTATCTACCAAATAAAAAAAAATTTTGGTCATTTCATAATTTTATATGTGTTTTATTCAAAAAAAAAATCGGCAACCTCTTAAAAAAACACCCTTTACATTCTTGCACAACAGAGGCAACATGCACTTAAATCAATTAATCTCGACCATACTCGTATCAAAAAGTTCTTTCAAATCTATCGTAATTTAGATTCTATGGGTGCATTTGAATGTAATATACATGAATAACCAACAACCTCATTCTAAAAATAGTAGTTAACTATCCACAATTTTTTGTTTGCCAAGCAGTGGGATTTTAACTGCTGAGTGTCTCTGCTGCTGTTATTGAAAAAGTTTGCAGAGAATCATTAAAACTCCGTCAATCATAATAACGCTCGATTTTACTTGAGGAATTAAACTACTTTTTCGCTACTTAGCTACGTTCGCTGTTGCATACCTGCATTGCTCATTTGGTAATTAAACGTTCTAAACGACGCAATATCATGTTATAGATCTCATCATGATCTCATCAATTATTATTTCTAATCCTGAAACTTTTCAGTGGTTAGAGCGATGTCACGTATGTCTTCTTTTCTGTTTCTTTATGAATTAATCTTTCTATGTAATCCAGCTGTGCTAGTTTCTAAAATAATTAACTGCTTAAACATAAAATTTTGCTAGAGCAGACCTATTAGAATGCAATCCTCTGGGACTGCAATAACTTTAATGAAAATTTACTAAATTTAATAATTGTTAAGGCCAAGCTACAAACCTTTAGCTTTGCATCCAATTCAAAAGACCAAAATTTGAATGTAAATTGAAAACGAATGGTTAATATTGAGGATTTTCTATTTACACTTTATGTACTGCCCCATTTGCGAAGTTAATTCGGCATGTTTGTTGTACTATTTTTGCAAACGTCGCCCCGACCTTGTAGCGAAATGGGATTAAACTAATGGAGATTACTTAAAGAATTTTTTAATTACCCTTCTTTTGCCCTAACGTGGTTTTATATAAACATAACAAATATTTAATTAATAAACCACTCGAGAAGCAAATTTGCGAGAATTAATAAATTTTCAGTTTATTATCTGGATTTTAGACCTACCATTTAAAGAAATAAATGGCTATTGCTGTGTTATATCAAAGAGTTTCATAGGAAAGAGTTGCATTTCGCATACGGCCTTTACACAATTTTACACTTGGCTCAAAATATTAAGCTTCGTAAGTAACTTTAATCATAAAACGGATTAAATATCTAAGTCTTTGAATTAAAGCTGTTGAACACCTCTGATATGAAACTCAATGGATTGCATCGATCGCTTTACGAGTGATATTTCTTGAATATTCTCTACTAAAAATGTATCGAAAGTATCGAAGTATTTATATCATCCCTGCCATACAGTCTTAAGCTTTTTCTATAAATTGGAACATCCCAGTGATTTTTGGCCGAAATCGGTCTCCCAGAACTGGAAGCTCCCACAAGAGCTTTGTCGTTTTTTGCAAATACATATTTTGAAAAGTATATAGCGACGAAAACCCGGTTAAAACAATAAAATTGTAGATTAATTTTTAAACTAAACTAGTTCAGATTGTTTTTTTAAGTTTTAGTCGAAATGGCGAGTTTTGATCAAAAACATAATATTTCATAAAAATTCGGCATCTCTACAGTGCAGGCGGATTGACTATTTGGAATCAAACTTCACTAAAACTTTTCCCATAAATTGGGAGATTCATGAAAAATGGATGGACATTTGTGTACCAGACGTGATAGTTCTGTACGTGCATTACAACTTTTGCAGTGAACATTAAATTTTCAACAAGGGTTGATCTTGTTAGTTTTCTGAAATTTAAACAGGAATAACGAGTTTTTATTATACGAGACAGTTTTTATCAAAAAATTGGTACGTTCAATTTAAAAATTAAGTTTGATGTATTCGAGATTTATAAACATTTGTCGTATAAGAAAGTTGGGTGTTGGCCACAATATATTCACCCCTCCATTTGTGTCAGCATAAGATAGGCAGGCAAACAGTAGATAAACACATACCGTCAGTAAATACAATGAATGATTACAATGAAATCTCCAGGATTTGATTTAATTACAGGATAAGTAATAAAAGCATTTCCTGAAAAGGATTACGTAAATTTCTCTAAATAATTTTACGCCCACTGCAGTGCCATGTCGATCTACTGAATTAAAATTCATGTATTGCAGATTTAACGGTTTAATTAAATCTGAAATACATGGAGTTTAATTCAGTAGATCAACATAGATGGCACTACAGTGGGGGTGAGATTATTTCGAGAAATTTACGTAATCCTTTTCAGGAAATGCTTTTATTACTTATACAATTATAAAAGACCTTCTGACCTTGTAACAAAACGAAATCTCTCAACCTCAAACATCCGTACAAAAAATTAGAACAAAGTAAAGTAATGCCAGACCTAGTTTGATAATAGGAAACCCACACCAATATCAAATTCAATTAGAATAGAATATCTGACATTTTTCTCGAACCACTTTCAATGAAACGGTGTTATGGATGAGTTTGTGGAATAAACCGCTACTTGAAACATTTTGACTTAAGTAAAATATTTGAATGATAAGCCTTAATAAACTACGTGAATATACATCTTAAACACACAACCCAATCAATCACAGAGGTCCATTAATAAAGAATGAGCAAATCACATCTAAATCTTTTAACAAATTTGCTGTCAAACGAAACCATCAAAATCATAAATTTAACCCCCCCAAAAAAATGTTTAAGGCTTTAAGATAAACCAATAACACCTGTAAGACGAAAAAATAAAATGAAATAAAAATTTAAAAAGCCAGACTAATAAATTGATTCAATATACGAGTATTTTTTGGATATGTTATTTTCGTCTCTTCTCCAAAAAACATTTCATCGTTTAGTTCATAAAATTCCATTAAATTTCAAATGGCAACAGACACACATAAAAATCGTATTCATTCCAATTACTCTACTAACCCAACTCAATAGAATGCATAATAAAAAAAAATAAAACCGAAAATGAAAAGGAAAACAACCCAAAAAACCAATCCCATTGTCGTTTGTTACGGAAAAAGCGATTTCCATTTTATCTTTTATTATCGTTGTCTGAACTTGAAAACACTACCACAATTTTTTTATACCACACGAACCACATAATGTATATACAGAGCAGACGCCTAATAACATACGTATATATTGGTGAATCTCCTCAGCACACATAATCCTCGTAAATTATGGAAAATTATGAGTAATTTATCAAGTTGATTTTCGTCCAGACAAAATAAGATTTCGCCTTGTCAAGGTTATACGTATAAAATACGCTCGTATACCTACACCCGTTCACCCTATACGAGGAGTAAAGTACATATACATTTTTCTGCTTATTGCGAATTTATTGGATTGTCTGCATTTTTATTTAACAAGACAACAACTTTTGAGCGATCTGAAAAGAACTGCTCCCTGGAAAATCTACTTTGCATTAAGACGGACGGCATAGTGTAAATATAATTCCATTCCAAATAATTTTTTGTTTTTTGTTTTTTAAATAAATTTTTCGACTTAAATTCAAGTCAGACATTAGGATAGGTCATGTTAAACATAATATAAATATTAAAATTGTTATTGTCTTACGGAATAAATAAAAAAATAATAATGGAAAAAATAAAGAAAATGTAGATTAAAAAAACATACACACACACTCACACTTACACAACACCAGCCCGAAATGAAGAGCAGAGCAACAAAAAAAGTTGTTATGTAGACTAAAAATTGGAATAATTGATGATGCTTTTTTGCAAGCGTTTACATCTAGAGCTAGAGAATACAAAAAGTACGGATTATGAGATTTTCATTTTTTATTGGCATTTTCGTCTGGTTTTTAGGTTTTTTGTGTACCCCACTTTAGCCATTTGGGACTAAATTTTATTCATTAAATTTTTTTGTGGTGTAATATTATTTTAGTACGGTATACACGAATCTTATGGAAATTAGGTTTTTAAGCCTCTAGGTTACCGTAACTTTTATGCCGGAAAATATTTATTTTGTCTTGCTTTAAGTAGGATTTGTTCCAATTATTCGTGTATGATAAAAAAATCTAGATAAAGTAAGGTATCGCGTAATTTTAAAACTAAATTAGTAATGAGTTCTCAACAGTATTTCAACCAAATTTTTCAAGGTAATACTTATAAAATTTATGCTTAAACTAAACCACTATGTTGCACAAATGGTATAGTACGTTCACACATTCATAGTTATGACATTCAATTAACAATAATAGTAGAATTGATGATTGTGAAATCCATACCAACAATAATACCAAAAATTTACACTGTTAAATTTAAAAATATTCCAATTGGATTTGTTTTGTAGTGAAATTGAAACATTTTTAGATAATCTTATTTATACTAGAGAAATCCCTGAATCCCTAATAGTGTCGCTGTAAAGAACAAATAATTTTCTAACAGTTTTAGATAAACACGAGAAAATTTTTGATACAATTTACTAAAGAAGGTTATTTTAGGCAATGTTTCTACTTTTATATCTCCGAATCTAGAGATGTTCACGGGGTGTCACTTATATGGCTGAATAGCTAAGTCAAAACCTCACGTTTGTGGTGAATAAGATTGAGATATGATGATTTTCTCTTACTGATTACAGTAAACTAAAAAATTTACTTACATTTGAAGAATGGGGCACGGTTCTTAGTTGTAAAGATGCATCAGTAGCGTTTGACAATTTCATAGAAATTTTCACTAACCATCTTAGTAGCTGCACCAGTCAAGTAATTAGATCAAAATCACATAAATTGAATCTATGGATGTCCAACTATCTACTAAATCTCCTAAGCAAACGAAATAAGTTTTGACAATTAGTAAAAAAACATCCTACTAATGCTAGATTACGAAATTACAGCTTGAAGTTGTGTGATTTAGAACATCAAAATATAGATTTATCCAAAAAACAATATTACAAAAATCAATTTCGTCTTAATGGTAAAAGTGCTCGCAAGAACTGGAAACCCGTTAACGAAATTATAACCGAGTATCCAGGGTCAAATGATATTAAAGAAATAAATTCTCAGTCAGGATGCAATGTATCAGGTCCAGCTACAATCGCCAATGAATTTAATGTATTTTTTACGAGTGTAAGTTCAAATAACATCTCAACAGTTGATTTAGCATAACCATTGACAACGAACGGCTAATTAAGGAGACTAATAATACAGTAAACAGTTTTTATTTCTCGCCCATTACGCCATGCGAATTATATTATGTGATAAATTCCTTCAAAGAAAAATCTTCTCCTGGAATAGATGGTATAACCAATAGTGTGATAAAGCCACTTGCCTGTTTCTTAGTGGATGTCCTAGCCTTTATTTATTTTTAATTTAAGCGTGGAAACAGGAACCTTTCCGTTATATCTGGAAAAAGCTGTAGTTATCCCAATTTTTAAAAAAGGCTTTAAAACTTGTATTAACAATTATCGTCCGATTTCACTTCTGTCTGCATTTTCGAAAATATGTGAAAAGGATATGGAAAAAATAATTTTAAGTTTTTTAAATGCTAATAACTTACTCTCCGGATCGCAATACGAGTTCAGACAAAACAAGAACACCGAGAAGGCACTTTTATCTTTCCTGGCTCAAATGACTGACCCTATGGATAATGGTCAAACTGCCTCAGCTTTGTTCATTGATATGACAAAGGCTTTTGATAGAGTTGATCATACCATCTTATTAAAGAAATTGTCTGCCAGAAGTGGTTTAGCTCGTACATTAATGAAATATTTTCACAGAATTTCAATGGGTCCCCTACTGCATTTGCTGACGATGCATCTTTTACATACTCCGGTCCCGATATTTCATACAATATTAATTGTATCGAGCAAGATTTAGTATCATTATCGATTTGGCTGAAAGCACACTACTTTCTGTTAAGTGATAAAACTAAATGCATGCATTTAAAACAAAGAAACTCATCAGCTTGTTCTATATTAACTATCATGAATTCGGCTGTATTCGTAATATTCCATGCGCCTCAACTGGTTGCTTTCAGGTTAACCAAGTAAGTGAATTTAGATATTTGGGTATTATAATAGATGAAAAAGTGAACTGGAAGTCTCAAGTTGAAAGCGTGAAAAACGTTACTTTTATTTTTTGCAAGGAAAATGTATGTCCTACGATTATATTTTCCAAATTATCTCCTGCGGATTGTGTATTGTGCTTTGGTTGACTCAATTCTCCAATATGGCTTATCTTGTTGAGGTGGGGCATGCCAGACTATATTAAACCCAGTTTATGTGCGTCAGAAGCATATATTTCGTATTATGGGTTTTAAAGCTACTCAAGACCCTTCTTGGCCTATATTTCAATCGTTAGAGTTATTACCGATACAACATTTATGTGTAGTGGCCTGTCTGTGTTTTCCAAAACTCTTCTTATTTGGCTGAAGCAAACTAAAAATATTCATCATCTCTTCCCGTAAATGTGTCCATTCTCAATCTGTATACACACTTTATATTACCTCAATTCGTATTTTCGTACCTCAACTAGGTAAAATTTCAATTGGGGAAAATACCAAAATTTCCAATTGAGAGTAAAATTGTAAACGAAGAAGTTGTAAATTTTGGAAAACATGATGATCATTCGTGTCCCATTTTCACAATATTGATAGACAATTTTCTGACCTATTCGAATAATGAAAGAGATCACGTGAACATTTCTGGTATGAGCGATTTAACCGTAAACGTAAAAATGTCTCTGGACTAGTTAAAAAGCATCATAATTAGATCCCGTTCATTACTCACATGGGGGTTTGACTGACCTATCTGACCACGTAGGTGAGATTCCGTTTGTGAAATAAAATTTGAAAAATTATTCAAATTCATGAAACTTCTAAGTCGTATATGGCACAGTAAATATTTTCATAAATTAACCATGTTCATTTCAATGTTAGAACTTTGTCTGTGCTATCCTAAAATACATTTTAAAAATTATGAATATCTCAAGGAGCGGTAACAGAAAAATTAGAAAATAGATTGAAATCAAGAACCACTATTGTTTAAAATACGCTGCACAAGTTAAAAATCATCATATCTCAATCTTTTTCACCACAAACGTGAGGTTTTGACTTAGCTATTCAGCCATATAAGTGAGATTCCGTGAACATCTCTAGATTCGAAGATATAAAAGTAGAAACAGTGTCTAAAATAACCTTCTTTAGAATTAAAAAACTTTACTAAATTGTATCACAATTTTCTCGTTTTTATCTAAAACTGTTAGAAAATTATTTGTTCTTTACAGCGACACTATTCAGGGACTTCTTTAGTATAAACGTTAAAGATTATCTAAAAATGTTACAATTTCACTACAAAACAAATCCAATTGGAATATTTTTAAATTTAACAGTGTACATTTTTGGTATTATTTATTATTTTTATTATATTTCACAATCATTAGAATTGCCGGACAAGTGGTGCAGTGGTTAAAGCTTCGGACGTAAAAAAAATTTACCTACATGCATTTTTGAAGAAGCTATACCTGCAAATTACCCATCGCTGCAAAAGTGATATTTATGCAGAATACACGAAAAAATGTTTGGAAGACGTTGTTGATGTACTATCAGTATGTACTTTTCTGAAAGTGGTGAAATAACAAAATATTGCTTTATTTAAACCTCGAAAAGATGAGTGCGATGTTTGCGAGTTCAAAGTACGGCATATTTCTAAGGAACAATATGATCAACACAGAAATTTAATAACCCAGGCTCGAGAAGAATTGAAGAAGGATACTGAGAATGCCAAACAGGGTCTTTGCACAGTTATTTGCATGGATGCTCAAGGTGTAATGTTGATACCCCAGTTGCAAATAAGTACAGCTTATTATATAAAATGAAGTTACAAATACATAACTTTACGCTTTATGACGTCGCAACTCACGAATCTGATAATTATATTTGGGATGAAACCGAAGGAGAAATTATTGCATCCACGTTCATATCCTGTTTGATCAGTTACATAAATAGTCACCTAGAGAGTAGTGAAGTAAAATGTGCTTTACGCTTTAATTCATTTGGCATCCGAACAAAATGTAATTATTGAACAGAAATATCTGATAAAATGGCACACACAAATGCCCTGTGATTCGACACATGCTTTAATAGATGCTGTATAAGATAGCGGAAATTTCTCAGCGGGAAATAAGAGATTTCGCTACTCGCCGCAAGTGGCAGCACAATCACAAAAGAGAATTTATTTTGTTATATAATTACCAGCGGAAATTTATTATTCATTTTGTATCTTTTTTTTTCACTAATCCCAGCGGAATAAAATATTATAAGTGATCCTTAAAATGACAAATTGATTGATCTCCGAAGTAAAGGAACTCGGTAAATCAAATCTTGAAATTTAACAATATTCCGCCTTTCCGCCATACTAATCAAATGACGATGCAATTTGGATTAAAGTATTGATCAGAGGTCCAAAACTTAGGAAAAAATTCTAGGATCTGTTCATGCTGGACTAAACTAGGCCATTTCATAACCAATCCTTTTGAAAATTTAAATTTTTTTATCAATTTATTATCAGTTTTTGGCCGATATCTCAAAAACTTCCACTGGTAACCAATACTTTCGGTTGTTTTTCTAATAGCTTAGGTCATACTGAGACTACCAGGAAAATTTGGGGAAAATTGATGGATTAGAATGTTCACTATAATTTTTTGATTTTCGCGGCCATATAAGTTATTTTCAGTTTTTGGCCGATATCTCAAAAACTTCCACTAGTAACCAATACTTTTGGTCGTTTATCTAATAGCTTAGGTCATACTGAGACTATCAGGAAAATTTGGGGAAAATTGATGGATTAGAATTTTCACTATAATTTTTTGATTTTCTGCGGCCATATAAGTTATTTTCAGATTTTTGCCGATATCTCAAAAACTTCCACTAGTAACCAATACTTTCGGTTGTTTTTCTAATAGCTTAGGTCATACTGAGACTACCAGGAAAATTTGGGGAAAATTAATGGATTAGAATTTTCACTATAATTTTTTGATTTTCTGCGGCCATATAAGTTATTTTCAGTTTTTGGCCGATATCTCAAAAACTTCCACTAGTAACCAATACTTTTGGTTGGTTTTCTATTAGCTTAGGTCATACTGAGGCTACCAGGAAAATTTGGGGAAAATTGATGGATTAGAATTTTCACTATAATTTTTTGATTTTCTGCGGCCATATAAGTTATTTTCAGTTTTTGGCCGATATCTCAAAAACTTCCACTAGTAACCAATACTTTCGGTTGTTTTTCTAATAGCTTAGGTCATACTGAGACTATCAGGAAAATTTGGAGAAAATTGATGGATTAGAATTTTCACTATAACTTTTTGATTTTCTGCGGCCATTTAAGTTATTTTCAGTTTTTGGCCGATATCTCAAAAACTTCCACTAGTAACCAATACTTTCGGTTGTTTTTCTAATAGCTTAGGTCATACTGAGACTACCAGGAAAATTTGGGGAAAATTGATGGATTAGAACTTTCACTATAATTTTTTGATTTTCTGCGGCCATATAAGTTATTTTCAGATTTTGGCCGATATCTCAAAAACTTCCACTAGCCACCAATACTTTCGGTTGTTTATCTAATAGCTTAGGTCATATTGAGACTATCAGGAAAATTTGGGGAAAATTGATGGATTAGAATTTTCACTATAATTTTTTGATTTTCTGCGGCCATATAACTTATTTTCAGATTTTGACCGATATCTCAAAAACTTCCAATAGTAACCAATACTTTCGGTTGTTTTTCTAATAGCTTAGGTCATACTGAGACTACGAGGAAAATTTGGGGAAAATTGATGGATTAGAATTTTCACTATAATTTTTTGATTTTCTGCGGCCATATAAGTTATTTTCAGTTTTTGGCCGATATCTCAAAAACTTCCACTAGTAACCAATACTTTTGGTTGTTTTTCTAATAGCTTAGGTCATACTAAGACTACCAGGAAAATTTGGGGAAAATTGATGGATTAGAATTTTCACTATAATTTTTTGATTTTCTGCGGCCATATAAGTTATTTTCAGTTTTTGGCCGATATCTCAAAAACTTCCACTAGTAACCAACACTTTCGGTTGTTTTTCTAATAGCTTAGGTCATACTGAGACTATCAGGAAAATTTGGAGAAAATTGATGGATTAGAATTTTCACTATAACTTTTTGATTTTCTGCGGCCATTTAAGTTATTTTCAGTTTTTGGCCGATATCTCAAAAACTTCCACTAGTAACCAATACTTTCGGTTGTTTTTCTAATAGCTTAGGTCATACTGAGACTACCAGGAAAATTTGGGGAAAATTGATGGATTAGAACTTTCACTATAATTTTTTGATTTTCTGCGGCCATATAAGTTATTTTCAGATTTTGGCCGATATCTCAAAAACTTCCACTAGCCACCAATACTTTCGGTTGTTTATCTAATAGCTTAGGTCATATTGAGACTATCAGGAAAATTTGGGGAAAATTGATGGATTAGAATTTTCACTATAATTTTTTGATTTTCTGCGGCCATATAACTTATTTTCAGATTTTGACCGATATCTCAAAAACTTCCAATAGTAACCAATACTTTCGGTTGTTTTTCTAATAGCTTAGGTCATACTGAGACTACGAGGAAAATTTGGGGAAAATTGATGGATTAGAATTTTCACTATAATTTTTTGATTTTCTGCGGCCATATAAGTTATTTTCAGTTTTTGGCCGATATCTCAAAAACTTCCACTAGTAACCAATACTTTTGGTTGTTTTTCTAATAGCTTAGGTCATACTAAGACTACCAGGAAAATTTGGGGAAAATTGATGGATTAGAATTTTCACTATAATTTTTTCCTTTCCTGCGGCCTTTTAAGTTATTTTCAGTTTTTCAGAAAATCAAAAAATTATAGTGGAAATTCTAATCCATCAATTTTCCCCAAATTTTCCTGGTAGTCTCAGTATGATCTAATCTATTAGAAAAACAACCAAAAGTATTGGTTACTAGTTGAAGTTTTTGAGATATCGGCCAAAAACTGAAAATAACTTATATGGCCGCAGAAAATCAAAAAATTATAGTGAAAATTCTAATCCATCAATTTTCCCCAAATTTTCCACGTAATCTCAGTATGACCTAAGCTATTAGAAAAACAACCGAAATTATTTTTTACCAGTGGAAGTTTTTGAGATATCGGCCAAAAACTGATAATAAATTGATAAAAAAATTTAAATTTTCAAAAGGATTGGTTATGAAATGGCCTAGTTTAGTCCAGCATGAACAGATCCTAGAATTTTTTCCTAAGTTTTGGGCCCCTGATCAATACTTTAATCCAAATTTCATCGTCATTCGTTTAGTATGGCGGAAAGACGGAATATTGTTAAATTTCAAGATTTGATTTACCGAGTTCCTTTACTTCGGATATCAATCAATTTGTCATTTTAAGGATCACTTATAATATTTTATTCCGCTGGGATTAGTGAAAAAAAGATACAAAATGAATAATAAATTTCCGCTGGTAATTATATAACAAAATAAATTCTCTTTTGTGAATTTCCGCTATCTTATACAGCATCTTTAATAGAGAGAAAGCTGTCAAACCAAATATTAAACTTACCATCACAACTGGTTGGTCAAGCATCCAAAGCGAGAAAAAATCCAACGCCTTTGAAAATTCATCACATTTATCATGATTTCTTTTCAAATTTTGATATGCCTGTGTATTGAAGTATTATAAATCTATAAGACCAGGTAAGTTAGCATTTAATTAAATATTATATAATATTTAATATTAAATACATATTTAAAACTTTTCAAATTTGGTAGAGTGAGCTGCAGGAGACTTAAAAGTTAATGATCTTCGGTGTTTGAAATATTCATCAAACCTAGAAATTTATTATAAAACTTCTTTTGATGCTCCATATGAACTACTACCACAGAGGGCCAGAAACAAAAATGCGTTTGTTGGAAATATCAATAGATCGGATTGTCGCGCTTTTTATGATAATTTACCGCATTTAGAATAATTTTTTACATTTGGAAAGGTTATTAGCGAGAAATTTTATTTTTGTTATTAGTTTATTTATTCTAAGTTTCATTTACTGAATTTTTGTGATAAATTATGAATTGATGTGATAAAGTCAATGCAGATTGATTAATTTAATAAAAGCCATTATTTTATTTTGACTAAAACGGACCTATTCTACGCACCTTATTTTATTGTAATTTCAATTTTGAGAAGCCCTAACCAACAAAAATATGCGATCTCCTACTTGAATTATACTAATATTGATTTTATTTTCATTTCTTTTACAAACGTAATCTTTTTCGCTAAAAAAATTAATCCTATTAAAATTTTGGTTGTTCTAACCGTTTATCTCGATTTTCCAACAATTTTGAAAGTGTGGATTAGGGCCTTTGTTAATTAAGCCATCGATGCACACGTTGCTTCAATATAATCTACTAAACACTTTAATTTAGCAAAAAAAAAAACTTAAAATAAACGCTTGAGATTCTACAGTAAGCAGCACTTTTAATTAATCTTTTTTACTGTTTTAATATATTTGCAGACCTAACCAAATATTGAGTTTTGCTGACCAACTACCAGAATTTCGAGCTTACTCGAAATTCAATCGTTTTTTGATTTTCCTTACTTGAGTTGCTAAAGTTTTTAGATGAGGGCTTGTGTGTTCGCATTTGTAGGTAGTCTTTTAAAACGGATGAGTATTGAAAATTAATAAATACTGCAGTATAAATTTTACAACACTTCTGCTGTATAGTTCGCTTCACGTAGTGCGGAAGCCGTTTAATTATTTATGTACATGTTATTTTATGGAACAGACAACTATAGTTTCATAACAGATTGAACTTTAATATTAACACGGCGTGCTTTGTATAAGATCAGCTCAGCTCGTATCTGTGCGGTTTTACAGTACTGAAAACAATCTTGATAGTTCAAAGGGTCTTTTGTAATAGCATGATATATATAGGTATATATAACGATAATACGAGTATAATCATATATTGACCGCACAAAAGAAATCACCCGAAACACTAATAAAATTACCCAACTGCAAATAAATTTACCCAACTGTACTTTATAAATTTAAAAACAACAACTACCTTCAACGAAAAATTATAATGTTGTTTCCAGCCATCACGGTTCCAGACAATTGTTAGCCCGCGGGTTGCATGATTAACACACATGATAACATATTATTTTCTGCACATTTTTTTTTTTTTGCAATTTTACCGGAAACATTAAAATATTTAAACAAAAAATTTTATTTCTTAAAATATAAAATGTTTATTTATGAGATTTTCACTAAACACAGATGAAGCTACGTATTATAGTAAAATACAAAAAGAACGATAAACTTAATTACTCCTTCATAGAAAAGAATTTGATTTATTTGATAAATAGCGCGCAAAAAATACCAACCGCGCGCAAATTTATAAGAATTATGAGTAGATTTAAAGGTGTCTTCTTGGAATTCCTAGATTTTTTTTTAAACATATAAAATAAATCTTTATTATTATGCGTTCAACATCACCAACAAATTCTGAATCCTAAGGGAATGAGGAAGTTCTCTTGACTTATTTACTGCATTGTTTGTGTATAACAAAACAGAATCCAAAAATAGCCCACACAACATAAAATATGTCAAAATGAGGTTCTTTTGTAATCTTTCAGCATTTTTATTTTTTAGATATTGGGAGTATACCCAAACGATACAATGTTGCAGTCTTATGATCGTGCGATACAAAAGCATACGGCCGCCGAGATATTAAATTGGGTTTTAATTTAACTCATCTCAACCAAAAACAGTTTATCTAAAATGATGTGACCATCATAAAAATTTACTGAATTGTAAAGCTTTCAATTTGTGGTGGTTGTTGTTCCTTAATACAATTATTGAGCTTTTAATTGACAAAGACATTGTATAACTTTTATAAGATTACACTAAATATATTTTTGGGGGAATGTTTTTGGTGTAGGTGGACCGTTTATACGCGGGATCGGATTCATTATTTATTTTATTGTTAATATTTTTTTTTATATTTGATTCGTTATTTTTTATATCACTGATAAAATTAAATTTTTAAGTGTGGGATAAGTTAATTAAATCCACCTTAAACGCAAAAAAATAATTTGAGGTTCAAAAATAAACATAATTTTTAAAATTACTTTGTACTAAACTTGCCTTAACGCCAGTGCACGATAAAATAATTATAGGTTTTGCATCATGTTTATGTATAAGTGCATCATGTATGACTGAATACAAATACCTTAATAATGCAGGGACCGTGAACATGTAGAGACTGATAAGTATGTAACTCCAGAAATTTGTCATTGTATTTTTAACATACTAGTCGAGTATTTGAAAATTTTACCATAAGAAACGCATTTCTAAGAAAAATCATTGCAAATTGACTGGATGTGAATAGGAGGATTTTGCTGGTCCTCGCTATCTTCGGAGTAATTAATATTAGAGAAGTCGAAACACATAGAACATTTTTGGATCCTGGATCACAAGCACATCTCATTATCGAAAAATCAGCACAACATATCGGGTTACCATAGAGAGCTGTTTAACCGTAATAAACAGGATGGTTTGCATCAGTCTATGATAATGGATGAAACATGGATCCACCATAACGTCCCGGAACAAAACTGCAAAAGAAAATAGTGCTCTTTCACTAAGAGTCCAAAACAATACATTGTGTAACAAGTCAATCGCTACGATTAAACTAATTGCACGAATTGAATTTCAAACTTCTTCCAAATTCGCCGTATTCTCCAGATCTGGCTTCCGGCGGCTATTACTTGCCCTCAGACATCAAATAATGCTCCAGGAAAAGAGATTTACGCCAAAATCGTACCTTCCGTTAACCGGTCAATTGTTCCGTAGATGGCAGGGTTTGTCCCGATTAAATAAAATTTCGCAAGTAGGGGAAATATTTATAGTTCACATAAAAAAGAAAAAAACGTTTCCTTATTGGTGCTGACAGAAACAAAAAGCCTTTTGGTTCGAGCGACACCACCACCGCAGGTGTCAAAAACTACAAATCACTATTTATTTGTAAGATTACTTTGTCGGGGAAAATTATGATCAACGTATTGAACGGTCAACACACAGCTGTTTGTTTGGAATGGTATGAAATCGAATACACGACGAGGGATATACAGATTTGATTTGGAGACTGGATTGACAAGAGACATAAGATATTTTAACTATATACGAGTACATTGAAGTAAAAGGAATAAAGAATGTCATTCATTGAAGTAGAAGTCGGGTCTTTCGTTTTTAATTAATATGGCTGTTACCGACCAAACGACACAGTGGTTAAAGCTTTGGCATTGGAATCGGGACGTGATGGAAATAAACACAAATTTGACCCCCTGTCGGAGTGCAAAATTCATGGGCCGCCCTATCTTCCATGCCAGTGCTATAGGCTGGTAAGGAGCTATGCAATGTGCAGATGGTTCTACGTAAATCGGACCTAAAGCCATACAGCCTCGATTTACAAATCGGTGGATCGATCAATAAAAAACAGGTTTATTTCAAACGAAATGGAATAGGGCCGGGCGAAAAGTTTGGTTAAATGAAGTGTTAATAATTCGTGGATAATTAAAATTTGTGTTATTTCCCTGATCGAAATAATAATGATTTTCCTATTACGGACAAAGACACTGCTTAAAAGAACTTGAATTTTGCGTTATGCTGTGTTATAGTCGGATATTTTCGAATGTGTGCTAGAGAAATCGTCAGTACACATAAAATACAATAAAATCAAATTTGACATCACCGAAGAATGGGACACATTTTTGCGAAATTATAATAATTCGCTAAGTCAATGTGATTATAATTTGAGTATACGTTAAAAGTATTTATTTACTATATTTGAGTAGTTTTGTGTTTGCAGTTAAACCTCCTAAACCCCTTGGTAATCTCACCCAGTGTTGTGCGACTACGCGTGTTACCGATTCAACTGGTAACAAAAAATTATAAACGTTAAGTGCTGACATATAGCATTTACTTGAATCAAGTAATTTTAGTATATAAATTGTAACATTTTTATAATAAAGTTCAAGTTATAGTACCTGTAAAGATATCGCTTCTCATTTGAATTAGTGGACTAGCTCCGACCCACGGTAGGCGCAGTAATCTCATGGTCCTTCGAAATAAAAATTAACCAGCTACAAAACAAGTTAATAAAAATTAACTTGAAGGCCAAACAACAACCGGGCAAAATTAATTTCAACGCCAAACACCAACCGGCCAAACAGTTAAATTATCGTTCGCTCCAGTAACTAACAAATCCATCTAAAATAAGGTTAAATAACACGCAGCGAAATTCTCAACAATAATCAAGCGCTACACAACAACCAGCAAAACTGAGTATCATCATTCAACAGTCACAAAACAAGCGGCCATAATGGATAACTTACTTGATCAACAAGAAATTGTTAGAGGAAAAATAGCTCAATTCGAGAGCAATTACAACAAAGATTGACCATCTCGTAAGACGAGCAAATTTTGGAGACGGAGATATACCAATTAAAAACTTTATACACAGAGTTCGTAAAAACGGATGAACAAATATACAACCTTGTCCCACCAATCAGTAAAGATCATCCATACACCAAGCAAAGAGTTACAGTGGTGCCAGCGATTAAACAATCCAACAACGCTATCACCAGCGTGCAGCAAGGAGTTCATAGCATCCGCGACAGGCGATTCTAATAAAAAGTTCGTACAACAAACCAACACACCGAACCATCCAACCAAATGTGACGAAGACAAGATTTTAAAATGAGGGAGTTGTACAGAGAAATAGCGAAGGTCAGAAACGTCTTGGATGAAAGACAAGGCACGGAAGCGATGTAATTCGCAATATAGTACATGCAGCGGGCGAGGAGTCAAATAATTGAAAGGCATGAAGAGTTTTGTGGAGCTTTCTGGAATTCATCGAAGAAATCGAAGAATTTCTGAAGTTTCTTGAACAACGCTTCAACTCCTTAGAAGCATCATATCCCAAAAAATCAATAGCAACAACCAATGCCGCAAGTGGTAAGTCAAACGTTTGCCACAACAACTCTACGCGAGATTTACATATATTGACAGATGAACCATACATTAGACCATTGTCCACAGTTTAAGCAGCTGTCCGCAACGCAATGGCTAAATCCGCTAATAATAATGGAATCCACGCAACTATAAGAGGCCTGATTGACCCAGGATCTCAAGCAACTTTTATTATCGAGGAAGCGGTTCAACATTGAAGGTATGTGAAGGCAGAAAGTATACGCCAAAATAACTGGAGTCGGTTGTCGCATTATTGGGGAGGTAAAGAAAATAGTGAGCCTCAAAACCCAACCTGTCAGAGCGTCCAAATTTAAATTACGCTTAGATGCTTTAGTATTTCAAAAACTCACGACACTGTTACCAGAACAACGAATACAAAGACACCCAAGGCTGGGAACATCTAAGCAACTTAGAGCATGCGGATCCAAATTATAACACACCGGGTCCCATAGACTTGTTGCTTGGAGAACAACCAACTGCACAAAAAACAGAATTAGGATGGATTGTGTTTGGAAAATTCAAAAGCTCAAGTATTCAACATCACCACTGATGGAACCACTGGAAACTGAAGCAGATCACGTAGAGTGGGAACTTACCAGTGATGAACAGAGATGCTAAGAGCACTTTCAAAAGAACTACACAATATTAGGAAATGGTGCATACCAGGACCGAGGTCGCATTACCATTTAAAAGCGACAATTTCGTATTAGGAATCCAGGAAAAAAGCTACAGCACGCCTTCTTCAAGTGGAAAAATAACTAAATAAAAACCGATAGATGAGGAATGAATGCAGAAGCTTCATTGATGAAAACATTAAATTGGATCATATGGTAGAAATAAACCAACGTGATGATGCAGGTAGAAACTATTTTCTACCACACCATGCAGTAATCAAAGATGATAGCTCAACAACCAAGCACAGAGTAGTCTTTGACGCTTCAGCTAAAACGTCAAATGGAATATAGTTAAATGACCTGCTCCTCACCGGCCCCACAATACAACAACCGACTCGTAGATATATTGTTACACTGGAGGAAACATAAGTATGTGTTTAAAGGTTTTCATTCATCGAAAAGATGTTTAGACAAATAAAAAGTCAGCCTTGCAGATCAAAGCTATCAGTTGATACTATGGAAAAACAACATTGGCGCAATCAGCACGTACCAGCTGAAAACTGTCACGTATGGGACAGCCTCGGCTACATATCTAGCCACAAGAGTCCTACGCCAGCTAGCGCAAAAAGAGGGTGATACATACACAGCTACAAAAAGAGCTGTCGCCGAATATTTTTATGTCGATAACATACTATCAGGAGCCAAACCATCAAACAAACTAGGAGGATGCAAGAACAAGTAGATACATGTTTCAGACAAGGAGGTTTCAATCTGCGGAAATGGAGCAGCAACAACCAGCGGATACTAGGAAACATAGATACCGAACATCGAAATGAAAGCAAACACACAATCAAAATAGGGGTACTATTAAAACCCTCGGGATTTTATGGAACCCTACAGAAGATATTTGTCAATTTAAAATCAAACCAATAAATATCGAAACACCTATAACAAAAAGAAAACTGCTATTCGAAACTTCCAAACTATTTGACCCCATAGGGTGGCTGGCGCCAGTAATAATAAAAACAAAAATATTCATGCAAAAACTATGGAGATTAGAAACAGGTTATGATATACAACTGCCCACTTAATTAGATGGAAAATGGATTTGCTATGGAATTGCAGACGTTAGAAAAAGTAAAGTTACAAAGACGGTTAAACCGCAACACAGGCGAGTTACACTTCTGTGATGCATCCGAAGACGCATATGCAACAGTAATTTACTACAAATCTAAAATTACAAACAACCAAAGCAAAATAATTTTACTCACTTCTTAAATAAAGGTTGCCCTGTTGAAACCTAATTAACCATCCCCAGATTGGAATTATGTGCAGCGGTATTACTATCAAAATTAATGAAGACAACTAAACAAGTGTTACAAGAACCGGAGATCAAAACATTTGCATGGACGGATTCAATGATAACGCTAGCATGGATTAAAGGTAAACCTCATAGATGTAAAGCATACGTTGCATACAGGATAGTGGAAATCCAATTCGTGTTGTCTCCGGTGCAATGGGATTACGTGAAATCCGACGATAATTCAGCGGATTGTGCATCGAGAGGATTGCACCCTACCAGCTTAATAATCACCCTCTCTGGTAGAACGGAGTTGAAGAGACCACAGAAGAGTCCAGGAACCAAGTATGCGCATTAACTACGACAACCAAAGAAAAAAGCGTCATACTGGCTTTGATAGAACGATGTTCATCGTTCACCGATTTGCAAAAAGAACAGCTAAATCGTCACCACGCTGTCTGGCGACCAAAGAACTTAACGACAGAGATCTTGAACATTATGTCCAAAACTCATAAAACAAATCAGTAAAACTATTTTACAGCAGATAATATGAGCTAATCGCATAGTATGGAAGGGTCTAGAGATTTGTTTTAAAACAACAGGATAACACCGGTAAAATTGTTGTTGCTTCTCCAAATAAAAAATTACTACCGTCTAAAAACTTGGTGCTAAAAGCAAATCTCAATTACGTATTTTAAAGAAATTTTATCTGGCGACGCTACACCATTTGATCATTTCTCTTCGAAAACATATAATTTCGAAAAAATACTCGAACTAAACTAAACAGTGAAACAAATTATTTTGCAATGAATTGTCACAGTTTTAACTGCCATCTGCAAATAACAAAAATACTGGTGGAGCAGCTTCACATGCTTCCACTAAAATTTGTTTCTGCCCTTTGAAATTAGCATACTTCTCACTGGCGAGGATCAATATCTAATGATTTTACGAGTAAAGTAGGTGCGTTGCCTAAGTGTATCCGTTGAATTTATTAAATTGTATTATGACCTAATTCACGTTTATGCACGTGCCAGATTGACCGATGATTTTAATATTGGACAACCACACAGCGATTCCATTATCCTTTCGTAAATTGCTTGAAAAATTATTTCTCGTATATCACGTGATTTGCATATCGGTGAATAAGCAAACCCATACTACACAGTTGCCGATGTAATCCACTTCAAGTAATTACTCAAGGAACCCGGAAAATCGGAACATCTTCAATGAATTTTTCTGCATCCAGCGCTACATTAAAGAAATTTTTAATGTCATTTCTACTCGGAATCGAGTTATCAAGATGTATTTGAACGAGACCAAATAAAATGTGGATTTCATCGATAATCATAACGTCGTATGAGGCTAAATTCGCGCCTATGAAATAAATTATCTGTGCAATGCCGTCTGTTGTGCACATTTTTGAAAAGGGTACTGTATCAACCTTCATTACCCAAATTTATTTCAATAAAGTAACATACAGAGACGGCGGCCGCACTAATGGGTTGTGTGTTCATAAACATATTTGATATTCGAGTATTTGAGTGGTTTTACCGAAATTAGATGCGAGGGCTGATTTTAAAGCTTCCATGAATTTGTGTTCTAACATTTTATAGCGTTTTCAGTTCTCCTTTGTATGGATTCGTCATTGCCATACATAAACAATTGCATTCCAATACATACTGGAGCCAAAATGGTTCCATTAACAAAGAAATAATAGAATTTTACTGATTTCTAAAAAAACAATAATTTTCGACATTTCCTAATCCTAAGGTTCTTAAGAGTTTTTTAAGATTTATGAGAGAATTTTACGATTCCAAATTAAATATTTCCAGGCCAGCACCCAGACTGCCGGTTCATACGACGGATAAAAATCTCGAATTTTCCATCCCGCCGTTTTACCCAATCAAATCACATATTTAACAGAAATTACGCCTCTTTTTATCCCAAAAAGGTTGAAAAAATCTAAACTTTGAGCAAAATATCTCACAGACGACCAACTTAACAAACAAAAATTTTAATTGTCGACATTTTATAGACATTTTATAGACTATTTTACTTTTTTTGCTCATTTTTGTTGTGTTTTGTAACATGTTCTTCGGGGTAACATTTGAATTTTTGAATTTTTATTGTGTTGTAAAGTGTTCCTTTTGTGTACAATACACATTTACTACATTTGTATAGTAAAAATTGTTGTGTATTTTGATTTAAAATAAATAAATTTCATTTGTGAAAGGTGAGTCCATCCAGATATAAATGATTACAAATAATCGTACTACTCGAATAAACTCACAATAAAGTGAAGTTAAAAACCGGGGCGAGAAATATTGTACACCTTGACACACAAGGACTATACAAATGTAAGCTTAAGGCTGTATGGTACTGAAATTGTCAAAAACGATGTTTAGTAAAAATCAGTTGTTGACCATAAAATATTACCAATTGACTTAACTCTTTCTTTAGCATGAACTTAAATGTATAGTTGAGCGATTAATACATGATTATGCAAATAAAATGTTTAGTTTGTCTAAGGTTAGGTTTCAAAATGTACAGTTTTATTGAAACGCGCAAATCAATATTTTCCCTCTAAACAGCGAAGACTGCATTAATGTGTTAAGAAACATAAAATCGAGGGATTAGTACACGATTATCAAGATTAGTCTTGAAATGTCGTGGAAAATGTAAAATTTAGTTTAAAAATATTCAAAAATTTCAATTTTTATCGATCGAAAAATTACGTCAAACGATAAGTTTATTTGTTTCTACGCCGCAATGACGATTATTTTTGGAAAATTAAATGACACTAGATGGCATATTACGAAATAAAAAGTGTGTCCAAGATAAGTGGTTACTTATTTATTATAATATGCCATGCTTAGATTCGCACTTTTGAAAATTATTAAATTTATTAATTAAATTTACACGTATAAACAATATAAGTAAAGATTAGTAAGCTCAATTATACGAAATGATGGCAAATTTATCAAAGAAACAAACCAGTACATTCGTTTAGGGGCATTTAACCTTCTCTCTGTGTATTGGGGTCCAATTGACCCCAGTCGATTTTAAACTTGAAAAAATACGTTTTTTGCTATTTATATGGCCCATCCCGTATATGATATCCTCGACTAATATTTTATTCACACAATGTAATGCAAAATGAGCCCGAATTACTTTTAAATTCCATAATTACCATATTATGAAAAAAACCAAGCACATTTCTGTGTGCTGGGGTCAAAATGCCCCAAGTTATTTCCATGTATTATTTTCTACATAAATCAAAATATTATTCACTTTTTATGTGTATTTGATTTCAATAAATGTATTGTTTATATCTTTATTGTTGTGTGTATTTTTTCCGCTAGTTAGTAAGTATGTGTTGCATGTATTGTATGTATTGTTTATGTCTGTATTGTTATGTTCATTATTTCTGCTAATTAGTAAGTGAGACTAAGAGAGAATCTGATTTGTTTCTCATTTTTGAAATTGTATTGTGTATGTTACGGAAAAAGTCTAAAAACCCGACTACGCGACAAGAGGGACACTATAGCCGAACTATTCCAAAATAACGAAAGTGGGCAGTGAGGTGATGAAATCATTTCGTGTTTATACGACTTACATTTCTTAGATTTTGAAGCAATGAAGTAGTTATTCCAACTTTATTCAGAGCTCAACCGATTTCGAATTTTTTCCGTAACATAAATGTAATACATTGCTGATTTTATTTTTGTATTATTTTCCCGTTAGTTATATTTCGAACAGGCGTTGAGCGATATTTCTGGTTTAGTTTTTGTTTGTAATTCAAGGTGTTTAGTAGTAAAAATAATTTGTAAATATAGTTATGGCACGAAAAAGACAGAGCAGCCAAGAGCTCCGTGACCTTTTTGACAGTGTTTCTACTCCCGAAGTGTTAGATGAAGAAGAAACAGCAGACGACAATAGACGTTGAGTCTATAAATTTTGATGACGGTGAAAATTTTGAACTTGTCGCGAGCGATCGAATAAATGACCTGTTGATACTGGCACTGTTGAAGATGAAAGAGCAGATACTAGTATATGGTATTATTCCCAAAATAAAAAATCACCCGAGAGTGGAGCGTAAGTCCTCCGATTGTAACCAGAACTCGCGTCTATTTACTATTTCGAGAAAGGGAAGGCGTGACGGTTGCAGCAGCAAGAAATCTTACCACTCCGTTAATAGCTTTCCAAAAATCAAAGAAACATTAGTGAACAGTATTGTTGCTGAGACAAACAGAAAAGCACATCAGTTTTTTACAATGAATGGCAAAACAATAAAACAACAGCGCGTTTGGTATGACACCAATTCGGTGGAAATATATGTTTTGATTGGAATTGTAATTTACGCTGGCGCTCATAAAAATTGGGACGAGCGGTTGGATGAATTATGCCACCTTGACAACCGTCCATTTTATCGAGCGGTTTGATAACTATCAAACTAGACAGGAGCGGCTAAAAACCGATAGAATTGCAGCATTCCGAGATGTATGGAATATGTTCTTAGCAAACATTCGAGAACTTTATAAACCATCATCCAATTTAACCATTGATGAATAATTGGTTGTTACTCGAGGCAGATGTTCTTTTCGACAATACATTCCATCGGAACCGAGGAAGTATGGCATTAACATATTCTGGATATGCGACGCAAAGAATTCTTACCCATTGAACGCAGAAGTGTATGTTGGTAGACAACCCGGTGAGGCGCGCTCAGTTGATTACGCATTGAATTTACTCCATCGGATGTCCGCGCCGTACGTCAACAAGGGTAGAACAATTACCATGGACAACTTTTTTACTAGTTGTACTTTAGCGGAGCAACTGTTGCAAAAAAACTACACTAATTGGAACAATTAGACAACATAAACCTGATCTTCGCAAAGAGTTTACTAGTAAGGCGGAATTAAAAAAACGAGAACTGCAATCTTCAAAATTTTGTTTTGATAACAACCTAACACTTGTGAGTTTTGTTCCTAAACTAAATAAAAACGTTTTGCTATTGTCACAACAGTAACGAACTAGACCGATAGTCTAATAAACCATATATAATTTTGGGCTATAACGCAACGAAAGGAGGGGGAGACACTCTCGATAAATTTGTGAGACCCCATACATGTAAAAGAAAACCCCAGCGATGGCCCATGGTGTGATTTTTTAATCTTATAGACCTCGCCGGTGTTGCAGCCTATGTTATGCATAAAAGCGCCAACCCACAACTATATGAAACAAAGAAATCGTCAGAACGAAAATCGTTTCTAACAGAATTGGCTATGCAAGTGGCACAGGCCGGTCTCCAACACTCGCAAGCTTAAAAAAAAGTGTAATGACAGCAATAAACCTCATTGGGTATAAAGTAATACCAGGTAGAGAAGAATCAACGGGCGAAAATTGATGGCTACGACGGATAGCAAACGATCAAGATGTTAATTGTGCCCCCGATCATCTGGTAATCAGCCATCTTGTTCAAACCACACAAAAATTATATGCATAGAATGCATTAAAACCGAGGAAACTATTTCAGATGTAGAGGAAGTGGTTTCAGATGATGCATTATACTAATTAAAATGGAATTTCCAGCGAATTTTTTTAAGTGCATATGCCTTGAATTTTTAAAGTTTTTATTTATTTTAATAAACTGTTTATTTTAATAATAATGTATTTAATAAAAAACTAAACAATTTTTATTTACATTTCCTTTAAAATTACATTAAGATATTTATGGGGTCAGATTGACTATACACAGAGTGAAGGTTAAATATCGATACTAAAAAAGAAATTTGTTCATCCCAAAAGGTGGAAACTTCTAGGTTCGAGAAAATCTTCATCCAAAGACGAATGGCTGGAAAAGAGAATGAACTTTATGAAAGACGTCATCTGAGAAAGTTTTTTTTTTCAAAACTTTAATATTCTTATAGATCGAATATTAAAATTTTGTATTTTCATAACGGGTAATTAATTCGTGACACAGAAACGTGAAGTATTATGTAAAACCAGTTGTTCTTAAAAAAATTCATAATTGTAAATACAAATATCTTATTTTTACTTTAGGCCAACCGAAAGCAGTTTCACGCTCGAAAACCAGGCTGATAATCCGTTTCAAAGTTTTTTTGATGAAACGGCAACTGAAATTCATAATGACGAGTCCTTCGATGTGGAACCTCTTAACACGCCGCCTGTATCAACGCCCAGAGCTGGTCAGGAATGAGAACGATGGTGGCGCGCATACACAGAGAGAAAATATTTGGCATGGACCATGACTAACAATTTCATAAATAATGAAATGGATATTTTTCGTTTTTTATGGGTGTAATTCAGAAGTTTTGAGTAATAATCAGGAATCATGAATAAATATCAGTGCATGCCTATTGCCTATTCATAATTCAATCCAATCAATCATAATATTTAAAAAAAATATTGACGGTTTGAACCATGAATATAGCTGATATTACATACTTTATTATGCACGTATAATTAATGCATGCGCATATTTAAAGATGCTAATTAATTTTAACGCGCATGCGTATATTTAAAAATGCTCATTTGTTTTTAAATGTGCGCATGCTTAGTCATTTTATGACGATCGATCACAAAAGTGAAGCATTTGATGCTGTTTCGGTTTTCTAGGCATTTCGTGTCGTATAGCTGTTGATGATTAATTTATTTTGAATTGTGAAAAGAGTTAGGTTGTGCTAATCGTAAAGTGGAATTGTTAAAATTTAATTATTAAAAAAAGCACGTAAGTATGCAATTAATCTTCAATTTAGAGCTAATGTGTGCTGGAAAAATTTAGTGTATTTAGTTTTTATACGTATTATAGTGTTTTGTGTAAATTAAACATGATATATATAAAATAAATTAGTTAAAAAGCGCCATTTTTCGTAATATGTAATGCAGGTGTATTTATCGAAAAGCCTGATGTGTTTAATTTTATAAAATGAGATCATTAAAAAATAATAAAACTTAGCAAGATTTAGAAAAAAAAATTGTTTAATGAAATGTACAGAGTTACGAGTATCTTACATTGCAACAATATGCATTGCATGGGTGAAGGCATTTTTCCATTCTACTTAAAGTTTTGTTATCAAAATTTTGCCTTTTGTTTAAATTCTGTGTATAACCAATTTCTGTAATCTATATTATTTGACGATCGTGAAGTACAGAATTAAATATATAAAATTATGATATACAGAATTTCGTTAATAATAATATAAAATATAAAATAAGCTAAGGAAAGAAGCAAACGTATGTTTCTAAATTAATTTTCTTATCGATATTTTAATTCAATGCTAAATGTATTCATTGACACAGGATTTAGCGGTGGAGTTGTCATCAATCCAAAATTTTCTTGAAAGGTACCAAAATACGCCTACAGCTACCCCTAGCTAGACCCACAATGCTCAGCGAGAGAAGTGAATTTTCGTTTTCACCCAATTTTATAAGTATGTTTTTCTAATCTCGTATATTTATTTTTTGTCTTGCAGGATTTTCATCTCTTGTACAACAATAAAAACCCACCATGTTTCGACAGCAATGGCCGAGATTTCTTTATAAACCTTATTATAAATGACATTATCGACAAAAATAAAGTACTTACTCTTCAAGATTTTGAACAATTGGTTGATGAAATTCATAAGCAGATTCCAACAGAAAATAAGGTACGTATATTAAGTAATGTTTCATTAATATTATTTACTCAAATTTCTGCTTACCAATCGAAGAAGAAAATTTTTTTTTCTTAAATTTATAAATTTTGCACCGTAGAACGTGGTGAAATTGATCAGATGGGGTGATCATAATTATGGAAAATCACGGTACCATTTTCCATAATTATGATATTTTGATTTATATTTTGAATTGTAGGGTTTTGTGGCACAGCAATCAATGTCACCCCCGTCTGATCAATTTCATCCCATTTTACGGTAAGCTTTTTTTTAAATTTTAATTTTAAATAATAACAAATAAATTTTTGAAAGGAATATTTCGTCATTATCAAGGATTTAACAATTTATACTACAATTTAAATTTTATAACAAACATAATTAAAAAAAAGAAATAAATTTGAAAATTGCAAAAATTCACAGTTTAGTCGACTTAATTTAAATTTGAAAGCTTCCTGGAGATTTAATAAATTTTTTGATAAATTTTGATCTTCAATCAAGTGACTCTTCTAAGTAAAAGATTAAAGCGCAATATCGAATAATTTACTTGGAAGGAATAATGAGTGACTCCATCCGTAAGTAACGCTGAACTATTATGAGCAAAGGCTCAATAAACGATTAATTTTAGAAAGTATTTGCATTTCAAAGTTTCAAAATATGCACCCAAGAAGATTCCAAACTTTTAATTTATTTTAACAACATTTGGTAGATGAGTAAAAAGAGTCTCTCTCTATAGAGAACCAGTAAATCAACACCCAAGCCAGCCGAACCAAAATAATAATAAAAGTTTGCTAATGGTGCTTGCGGCATCTGTGGACCCAAACTTTATCAAACTTCCATACCCGCAGCAAATAAAGGTTCTTAGCTTAAACAAGAGTATCGAAGAAGCAAAAAAGGAAGCGGCAACAGACGAATTAAATAAATAATTTTTTTTATGAATAAATGTGATTTAAGAAACTACTGAATTAGAAATTTAGTAAATTTTTTTAAATTATTTTTTACAAAATGAAATGAAATTTAATTATGTGTTTTCAATGAGTAGTAGAATATTGCCATTGTAATACATTAATTCCATTGAAATATTTACAAAATTGGTCCCTAATTTCAAATGCACTTCTGCTTGCATTATTAGAACCTACACGCTGCACGCACTGCGAACCACCTCTGTGTTCATTGTGCCACCTTCCTGGTCGAAATGTTTTACCAACATCGCTATCGACTAAATTGGGGTTTACGTATTCTCTTAATTGTTTTCCCCGCATTGTGTAGAATTGAAGAACAGTAGAACAGTTGCCTTTATTATGCCTAAATCTGTTGTTTTCCTAGCTATAACCGGCCGTCGATAGATATAAAATAATGTTAAAATACTTACATTAGAGTTAGAGATAACCGTTGGCCTGCTGATATTGAACTCTCGCCAATATCGATGCACTGGATTAGGGGACCTTCCAATGACAATAGTTCATCAGATATCGTAAAACCCTTGTCGATGTTGGTTACGATTAACCGGGTTTACTCTGAATCGTCTAACATTGCGATGCCTGTTCTATAACGATTTCATTACATCAAAAGTACAATTAAATAAAAATGAGACGCAAGGAAATTACAAATGACGTGACGCAGATTAACTTAAAAAATATATTTATAAAAATTTAAATATTTAAATAAAACGAAAACCGGAAAACTACTGTGGTCTATAATTAAAAGCGCGTAAGTCTAAAATTTGTAGTTTTGAGGAGAGCGAAAATAAAATTCAAATTTCGCTGGGAAATCGTTGAATTTGAAATTAGCCTAACTTTTGTTAATACTTGATAGGTAAGCTTCTTACTAATTTTTTCTGCAAATTTATGTTCCTGTGAGTTATAAGGCAACTAGTACGTTAAGTTCTTTTCACTCTATTTCATTCATAGTATGTTTAAACATAACTCAGTTAGGGCCTTTTAAGAAATGGTTTTATTGATTCCTAATGTGTGTAAGTCAAGTTACGTCTTGTTAAAACAATAATAAATTGGAGAAGTGTCTTATGTGCCATTATGAAATAGGTAATACAATAAAACTTGCTTGGAACAGGAATGTGGGTCGCAAATTTATACTTTATTTCTTTTAAAAGTACAAATATTTGTAATTCATTTGTACAATAAATTCATTTTAATAAATTAAAAAGAAAAATAAAGATCCGTTTATGTGCTGTTGGTTACTCAGTTATAAAATTTTCTTCTGAGTCTTCAGTGAGATCTGGGTGGAAATCTGGGCTACCTTCTGTTTGCAAGTTTTGATAAAATGCGTGAAATTCAGGAGAAATTGACGGCAATAAAGAAAGCAAGTCCGTTTTTTTGTTTGACTTAATTGGTATTGGAGAGCTAAAGCATCGTACCAAATGTTCTTCTTTGACAGATGCAGTATCACCACGTTCAAAATTGATAATTTTGAATGGTTCGTTTTCATTAAGTGTATTTTTGTAATGCACTTCTCCCAAATTCGTGGAGAATCTCAACCACTTTATGGTTTGCCAAGAAAATCGATTCTTTTCCTTGTCAACTTTTCTCCGTTGAAACTTAGATTTCGCTATTTGACTGAAGTCATATACGTCATTCTGCGACATTTCGAAGACCAAAAATTGTTTTTCGAATCGTATAGATCGAACGAATTGATACCAATCCCTCGGAACCTCAATGTTAAACGTCATTCTTTTCTTCTGCTTCTCAATTGTCGTGAACTGTGAACTGTGTCTCACTTCATGTGGGTGTGGCCCACTACCAAAAATTTATGGTCTATATGTTTAATTTTATGAGACCCATTTTGCAAGAACATCATAAACATTGCGGCTACGTAGGAATTCTTATTTTATCTTACACACGAGTCGCTATAAAAGTGACGTGTTTTACAGTTTGCGGCAACATTTTGAGATGACGATAGATGCATGGTGCTACTTCATTACCGCCTCTTTTCGCTAATGCTGACCCGTTGCACCATCATGTATTGTGAGGTTGTAGGTCCATAGGAGCCGTTTATAAAATGATTGAGACGTTTCCAGATTTGGCGTTGGTAAACATTTTTGTAAGTCAACTGCATAAAAACGACTGGATTCATCTAATTTTGCAGCCAATTTGTCCTTTTCTTTCAATTTGTAAGCATCATCTGCAAGTTGATGATGAAGACTTTGCTGCGAAATGTATTGCTCCTTTTCAACTCCATCACACAAATCTAGTTTTTTTCAACGTATCACATGTGTGACATGTATCAGTTTTGGGTTTTTTAAATTTAAGATTCATATCGTTGAAAATTTGTGTATATTTCCACATAGATATTTGGTTTTCGTTAATATCACTATACATCTTACACACCAGGGAAATGGTTAAGTCGCCATGTAAATATTTTTTGTTCGTATCGAGTCGGATATAATGTGACTCGTACGCTAAAACGGAAAACGGTTAATATGTGCTTTAATAGCCGTTATTGTGGTTTCCGGAAGTCTTCTGTGTTCACCTGAACGTTTTCCCCGCAAATCTTGTAATGAGATGGATCCTGGTTCGTTAAAAAGCTTGTGTCACCACCCGGATAAACTTTTCTGTTTACCCTAAGGTTAGTATGAAACATTTTTGACACACTTCAATCCTTTGTCCGTTTTTCTTTAAAAAGTATTTACATTAAAATCTCCAAGTTTTCCGAGAATCGATTTTTTTATATTTTGTATCGATAATATCGATCAAGCCTCCAACAAATCTGGCACGGAAATTATACTACTTTAGCGCCCAGTATTCTTTAAAAATCAACTTTTGGTGTATATTCTATTTTGGAAATACATTTTTTGCGACAACTTTGGAGTGGTGTGCATTCTCTTCCTCTTATTGAAATACCTTTTCTAGTTATATAGGGTTCACCAGAATTTCGTTTTAGTTCCCTAAATTGTTGGTTATGTTATTCGGCAATAGACTATCGTCTGAATCTGATGATGATTCCAGAGTTTCGTTCGCATTCTCATACGTTGGATCTAAATCACTATCATCAAAGAAGTCATCATTCTGGCTATTATTCACGCAATCCATTTGATTTTGTTGAACTAAGTTTTCAGTCGACAGTTGATGATTATGCGTACTAAAACTTGGCTGAATATTAGGTCCCAATTCGGTTTGCTGTTCCAATTTAGTAGGTTCCGATAAAGCTGAAGGACACCTCGCCTGCTCGAAATGATAATTAAAGGGTTATCCAAAATAAAATGTAAATAATTATACCTTGAGCCGGCTTATTAATCTGAGAAGCAATTTCGACTGGATTTTGTAATACTGACGGACCTACTATGACTATTTGGCTGACTTCATGTAGATTTTTACTTAAAACAAATTTTTTCGCCATTTCCACCATTGTCGATCGCAGAGACATGTTAGCACACGCAAACGTATTAAACACTAACGGATTTAAGGCCGACATGCATAATTTTAATAAACACATTTTTATTAGATTTCGTAGAAAGACGTATCTCTTAAAAATAAATTGAAACTTTTGCACCCAATAAAAGGAAATAACTTCACTTATTGTCTAGTACTATTAAAACGGAAAATAATAAAAAGGGCTTGACAACACTAAACAATAAAATACTATGAAACTGATCCTCGCCAGATTATAAAAAAGGCATATATCGACTTAACAACCTTAACTTTGTCTTCGAAAAATCGAAGAACCAAACGCAATTGTACGAAAAACTAAATATTTTTAAAAATCACGATATAACGAAATTACCAACACTCTTGAATACAAAATAAAATTAAAATAAACTGACAGATGAAATAGACCAAAAATTTGAGCAAAAAAACAAAACTATACGGCGGAATAGAAAAATGCGAGATTTTTATCCGTCGTATGAACCGGCAATGAGGTCTTACTCAAAACAAAGCAACATTTCATATAAAATTTAGCGAGCGCTCACTAAAAACAGTGAGAATCTCAATATGCTAGATACGACTATTACCTCATGAGTTCCTGCGCAATCGAAATTAACTAGTAGCGTTATTTTGTAGAAAAACAATAGAAAATATGAATCAACGGCAACAAATGAAAAACAGAAATTTGAAACAAATATTTATCTGCGTCACGTAAGCCGGACCACAACAAAATGATTCATTAGCAAATTGTAAGCGTTCTTACCAAACCAACTGTGTCACTCCAAGAATTAAAACCCGCTATTGTATCTTATGTTTGGTAGGCAGGTAAGCTTGCCAACAGGTATTTGTTAGTTCACATAATTTACTTCTCAAGTGAATGTCACAAACCTGTTGGTACTAACGATTAAAAATTGAATAAGAGGCGCACTCTACCGTATATGTTAATCTACCACAAATTACATTTTAACCGTATTCCACAGTGTAATGCACCAGCGCACAATTTTACCAAAAACACAATAGAGAAAACTCACCCAGCACGAGTCTCATTATTTATATCATTCAGACGCAGTCCCCCAAAAACACAAAAATATAAAAAAAGACATTTTCATTTTTAGGCAATTACAGTTCGCAATCATTTTTCAAGTGCATATGAAAGTTAATTCATTTTTTTTTTTTGGTTTTCGTTCGGTGCTGTTGCTGTTATTCTCCTGGCTTGGTTGCACACAATCGTGGTGTCGTCGTGGTGTTGTTGCTTTTTCTTGGTGTCTTCGCCCAAAAAAAAAAATTTAAGACCATAAAAAAGAAATTTATGTACGCATTAAAAATATATAATTTTTTTTTGGTAAAAATATTTCCAAAATAATAAAAAAAAAATGTATAACAATAAATAAATAAAGTGTGTGTGCATGTTGGAACGATGTTAGGGCTGAAGACAAAATAAATTCGTAATAATAATTTAAGAATCCAAAATATAAAAAAAAACGAAGACCCGATAGTTCTGAATTCAGTACATGTAATATGTAAGTTTTCAATTAAAAATAATGCACAATCTGCACTGTGCACAAATGACAACAACATAACAACACCTGGGATCACCATACATAAACGGTATATACATAAGGAAATGTGGAAAATTTAAGATCATCATGGATATATTCTGGTTCGAGCGACGCAGTAGTAATTATATAGTTACAGAAACGCATATATAGACACACAAAGCTTAACAAAAATAAAAAGTTTTTCTTCTTTCCACAGTCGTCGTCATCATCATCGTGATTCTTCATCATCATCCCATTCGCGTTTTATTTTATTTTATTTGTTGCCTTTGCTCATCGTTTCTTGTACACAAAACCCAAACAATATTTTCTTATACCTGATGAAAAGAGAGTGTGCAATGAGTGAAGTAAGTACACAAGTACAATGCACATACACAATGTTTATGACCTTCAGGAACCTTGAGAAGGGTTCACTAACATTAAAAAAAGTGACGTAGTTGAGGACACATTTTCTCAAGTCTTGTTTTTATTTTCTTTTATTTTTTTTTTATGTCTGGAGAAAATTAAAAATAAGAAATAAATAAGAAACTATATAATACAAGAACAACATAAGAAGGCAAATTATTTTCGGTTTCAATATTTTTTTTTTGCATCGCGTTTTTAAAAATAAAATGCAACAACAAAATTGTTGTGGTTTGCTGCTAAAACGTTTTTTCTGTCGAGTTGAATGCGCAAAGTGTTTTTTTTTCGTGTGGACACTGCACCCATGTGTCCTTCCAGCGTATCGAAATATTCGCGCTACATTTAGGGTTAAACCAATCTTATGTGTATACAATTTTAATTTTTATTTATGTGTTTTTATCGTGTTGTTGTACTTTATTTGTTTACTTACATATATAATACAATGTGCAGCTGAGAATATGTAAGTCAAGTTCAATGTTAAAAATATAATAAAATTGTTGCCATCAAAATTATTTATAACATGTACAGAGTTTCCTTTCAAATGCACATAATTTTCGTATGCGCAAATTTTTGTGTATTTTTATATTTTGTGTTCCTCTTCGTGATTCATATTTTTTTTGTATACGAAAACGAAAATGAAATTTTAAGCATACAAAACGAAAATTACATCTCTGGAAAAACTGATACACTTCCGCTTTTGTATATTTGTACCTTGTGCTTATTCCAAAACGACAGTAAAATTTTTTATTGGTTTCATTATATTATATAAGGCGAGAAATACACTAAGGCGAAAAAGTAGCCGTACACCATTAATTTTTATGTTTACCATGTGTGTAAGTATGAAATCGGAATTTACCAATAAATGGCGCCACCTGTCAATGTAGCTTTCGAGAAACACGTCATCGGTGCCATTGTTTTTTTTTGACAATTGACCGTTGTCAACATTTAATTCACAACCATACAAGTTTCATATAATAACGCATGTTTTTACGTGTTAAAAATGTCGAATTTTAAGCCTACATATCTGTGGTCACAATTCAAAGGGGCATTTCTCGAGTTATGCCCTTCTTTAAATTATATAAAATTCGAAATCTACACATTCGATTTAATACAGAACATTTTTTCGGCTTTATCCTATAAGTATTGAATGAATAATCAGTATTTATTGAAAGGGCACAACTAGAATGATTATTGCTTTGCATGTTACATAAGGGCACATTTCGAGATAGTTCGTTTTACAAAAATTAAATATCTGAATTTAAATCCATTAGATTTCATAACTCAATATATGTGAATTTAGAAAAACAAAAAAATTGTGTAAACGGTAAGTTTAAATTTAACAGAAGGGCACAACTGGGAAATTTAAAAGTTATGCCCTTTTGTAAAATGTTTTCATATTTTATATTTTCTTTTAAAATGAGTAATTCCCTTGTGTGAAATGTTAAAAAAAGTTTTATGTGTGATTAAGTTTAGTGAATCCCCTTTGTAAAATTGTTTTGTTTCAGTTTCAAAAATTTAACTCTAGTTAGTGCGTTTTAGTAAGTGTGTATGTCAAGTTCAATTTAAAAATGTGTTCTAACCGTGCCAAACAAATGGTGGAAATGGCTGCATCGACAGGCAAAAACAAACTTAATGTTGCAGGATCTGCTGGTACGTATATTATTATAAAATTTCAAGTAACTGAATAAATTAATATTGTTTAGGGTTATTTAAGGTTAGAATAGTGTATCAGCTTAGACAGTCATAATAGATTTCTTATTACTAGGAACATAAACAAAATATAAAACTACAAAAACATAAAAATTTTCCTTTCCAATATTATCGATGTGTTGGCGTATTTCGTAAGGTATAGTGATTGCGAAATGCGTTGCGAATTTATAATACTTACACATAATACACCGTTTCATATTTTTATGTGCTCATAATAATGAGAAATATATCATGTTCTCTATGGTATCAGCATTGATTAATTTTATTTAATAAGAATATTTAAATTAAACACAAATTGAAAAATTATCCGCAAAACGAAACAAAAGTCGTTTATGATGCTAAATGATATGACCCTAATGCTGCACCAGCACTTGTAGCACAATCGAATGAAAATGGTACTGGAATTTTTTACAAATTAATTACAACATATTGGCATAGTTCAATCCGAAAAAACTACCCCTAAGGGGTTGTAACGATCCGGTGGGTCACGCTGTTATTTAGGAAGGAAATTTTTATGGTCATGGATGGTATTGGTATAACTTTTATGGGTTTAAAATTCGATAATTGGGTAATTATGCATGTTAACCGGTTAATATTGATAATATAAAACTAGATCATAAAAGTATAAAACGAGAGGGGAATCAAAAAGTGGAGGTCAAAAAAGAAAAATCAAGCGGACGATTGTGAACATTTCATCTGATAAAATTATTTGAGTTTAAAAAAAAAAAATTATTTTTGGTGGCGTTAAGCAAATACTCGAACGCTACAAAAAAACAATATCGAGTCGGATGACATCGAGTGCTAATACTGTTAGTGTGTGAAAAGACTAAGTAGTTAATCGGAGAAACTGTCGGAATTACAACTTAAGTCGATATTAAACAAGTGTATGGTTATTTGGGTTAGAATCTAGTGCTAATCGTAACTACTAAACAACTGTGTAAACGAATGTGTTTAACGTAGTGCAAAACGGTACAGATACATATAAAGCGATAACGCTGTTAATTACATTTTTTTGCGGGTGCTCAGGCAGTCATACGACTGCAATTATTAACGGTACCATTGAAATGTGTAATTTATTTTCTGAGTAGCCTAACCTGATAAACCAAAATTATTGTTGAATTGGAATAATAATAAAATACGTTATAATAAATTTAATAAATAAAAGAAATAAAAGCGAAACCAAAAGAAGATTGTTGTTTGGAGTAATCCATTCCGCTATAGCAGCGGCTCCTTAAGTACCCGTTCGTTACATAAGTCGGGAATTGGATCCTGTTCGGAGTTGTAGATTTGATCCAAATATAAACCCATTGAATATATATAAGCTACCAGTGGGAATCACCGTTCACACCAGCAACCGGTTGGTAAAAGAAAATTGTTTACGACACAGCTGCCATAGGCGAAGGACCACACCCACCAACGGAAACTATTTACAATATCGAGTACAGTTTTGGATATTAATTAACAATTTGAGGGACCCGTCGCCAGCTGACTTCATGGAGGCATATCGGGGTGCAGAGATAATGATGGCTTTCATTTTGATTATTCGTATGTAAGTACCCAAAATTTTATTTCTACCACATTCGTAATTTGCTTAATGAATTTTGTTTTGTAAAAGAATTTTTTTTGCGTTAATTTGGTCAAACTATGTAAAACCACTACAACTGTAGTATACATACTATTTTGTGTTCCATGGTATTTTCCTGATTAACTACCTTTACATAAAATTTATTATTCATTCATACGATTTTTTTTTATATATACTTTAATATCTTTCAAATGTTATACGTAGTCATGTCAGGTTAAAGTAAGGTATTGTAGGTTGGTGATGAACGTTTTAGGTCGTCCGTGTGCTCCGAGCTTTCATGACCAGGTGTAACTTGGTATCGGTCTTTAAGTGAGTTTTCGGCAGATGAATCCTGTCCGACGAGCCTGCCCCGTATTTAATCACCTGGTAGCCGAAAACAACAGGATCGTTACAGGGTGCAATTCTTCAAAAACCATATTTGTCGTTACAACATGCTTATCGCATTTCTGTTAATTTTCTGTTAATATTTGTTGTATCATTGTATCGTACTGGGGGTGGTACTGCAATTTTTTAAAAATTAACTACAACATATTGGAATAGCTCAACCCCAAAAACTACCCCCTGGTGGTGTAATTTGTACACCCTTAATTTATTACAACAGCCCACACCCATAAAAATCGATCGTAATGTATCGAACTTCCTTCCTTAGCAAGAATTAGGTATCCCTGAATTTATTACAACAGCCCCCACCCACATAAATCGATCAAAATGTATTGAACTTCCTTCCTAGGTATCCCTGAATTTATTACAATAGCCCACACCCATAAAAGTCGATCAATATGTATTGAACTTCCTTCATATGCAAGAATTAGGTATCCCTGAATTTATTACAATAGCCCACACCCATAAAAGTCGATCAATATGTATTGAACTTCCTTCATATGCAAGAATCAGGTATCCCTGAATTTATTACAACAGCCCACACCCACTGAAATCGATCATAATGTTTCAAACATCTTTCCTATGCAAGAAATAGGCACCCCTGAATTTATTACAACAGCCCACACCTATAAAAATCGTTCACTATGCATCGAATTTCATGCATTTGCAAGATAAAGGTATCCCTGAATTTATTACAACAGCCCACACCCACAAAAATCGATCGTAATGTATCGAGCTTCCTTCCTTAGCAAGAATTAGGTATCCCTGAATTTATTACAACAGCCCACACCCACAATAATCGATCAAAATGTATCGAACTTCCTACATATGCAAGAATTATGTATCCCTGAATTTATTACAACAGCCCACGCCCACAGAAATCGATCAAAATGTATCAAACTTTCTTCCTATGCAAGAAATAGGCACTTTTGAGTTTATTACAACAACCCACACCCATAAAAGTCGATAAATATGTATCGAACTTCCTTCCTATGCAAGAAATAGGTATCCCTGAATTTATTACAACAGCCCACACCCATAAAAGTCGATTTTTGTAGGTGTGGGCTGTTGTAATAAATTCAGGGATATCTATTTCTTGCAAAGGATGGAAGTTCGATGTGTTTTGATTGATTTTTGTGGGTGTTGTCGGTTGTAATAAATTCAGGGATGCCTAGTTCTTACACTGAAAAGAAGCTCGATTCATATTTATCGACTTTTATGGGTGCGGGCTGTTGTAATAAATTCAGGGGTGCCTATTTCATGCATAGGAAAGATGTTAGACACATTATGATCGACTTTTATGGGTGTGGGCTATTGTAATAAATTCAGGGATACCTAATTCTTACATAGGAAGGAAGTTCGATACATTTTGATCGATTATTGTGGATGTGGGCTGTTGTAATAAATTCGGGGGTGGCTATTTCTAGCATAGGAAGGAAGTTCGATATATTTTGATCGATTTATGTGGGTGTGGGCTATTGTAATAAATTCAGGGATTTCTAATTCTTGCTAAGGAATACATTACGATCGATTTTTGTGGGCGTGGGCTGTTGTAATAAATTAAGGGTGTAAAAATTACACCGCTTGGGGGTAGTTTTTGGGGTTGAGCTATTCCAATATGTTGTAGTTAATTTTTAAAAAAATACAGTACCACCCCCTATACGATACAACAAATATTAACAGAAAATTAACAGAAATGCGATAAGCATGTTGTAACGACAAATATGGTTTTTGAAGAATTGCACCCCTTAGGGGTAGTTTTTTGGGGCTTGAACTATGCCGATATGTTGTAATTAATTTGTAAAAAATTCCAGTATCACCCCCAGCCCGATACAATAAATATTAACAAAAATACGAAAAGTGTGGTGTAGCTTAGTCTAATGCCAGCCCACACACGAATTGCAGAATAACGGGACTTGTAAAAAATTTTCTAACTGTGTAACAAATTTGTAAAAAATTACAGTTCCATTTTCATTGGATTGTGCTACAAGTGCTGGTGCAGCATTAGGGTCATCTAAATGATAATGGTAAGATTTACAAATCCTTTTTTATTGTGACCTAATAAAGAGGCCAGCATTAATGAATTTTATTTGTATTTTAATAATAGGTATAGGCGATGAGACTATTGCAAATAACCAGATTTTACAAGAAACCTTCCCAAATGAAGCAAATGACGATATTCCACATGGTGATTCAACATCTGCAGAACATTCTAATAAAAACAAAATCTTACATGCAGACGAAATTAATAATTTGGAAGCTGATTTTGATGGTTACGACTCCGATAAGGATCCTGGATTTAATCCGGATCGATTATCCGAGAGTAGTGATTCCGATATAGAACGTATGGCAGAGCAGCTAGAGGCTAATTTAACATCTAAACAACCATCTAACTCTCGAAAAATTCAAAAACACAATAAAAATATTGGGAAAGCGTATATTAGCTCGAAAGGCGTGCCAGTGCCAGATCGTCGCTTCACTGAGTTAACTTCCTGTCGAAACATCGTCCTGTTCACGAAGTATTGGGCTTTGGATGACTACAATAAAAGAGTTGCATTTGTTGCTGGTTTTATTCAAATAATCCCAAAAAAAACAATGACACTGGATTCTACGTCAACAAAACAACACCGGTTCTCATGTAAATACTCCGTCAAAATTAATGGGCATGACACCAGTATTTGTAAGTCCCGTTTAATTACAACATTGGGAGAGACCCCAAACTTTATTCGAAATATTACCAATAAACTCTTCATGGATGGAGCAATAATTAACACATATCTTCGCAGGAGGCATTCGAATGCTCGTACATGTTCCGAAGAAGTTATTAATGAAATTAAGAACCACATAAATCAGTTTCCAGCGTATGAAAGTCACTACACCCTGCGAGACAGTTCAAAAAAATATTTAAGTGCGGACTTAACTTCAACACTGATGTATAAATTTTACACGGAACCCCACAACAAAACTGTTTCTATATCAAAATATTCATCGGTATTTAAAGAAATGAATTTAAAATTTAAGCCGCCTAAAACCTATGTTTGCAATACTTGCGAAACAATGAAATGCAAAATTGACGTAGCCACTGACAACGAACTTGAAAACTTGATAAACGAGCAAAAGAAACACCACGATGATGCTGATAGATCATATAAAAAGAAAGAGTTGGACAAGTAATTAGCTAAAGACGATAAAAATAAAATGGTTTGCACATTTGACGTGGAACAGTGTCTTCCAACACCGTATTTGAAAATGTCGTTGTCGTTTTACAAAAGACAACTATGGACTTATAATCTTACAGTACACGATTGCATTTCGAATAGTCCATATTGCTATATGTGGGATGAAACCATAGCAAAACGTGCTGGAAATGATATAGCATCCTGCTTATTTGCATTTTTGAATTCTATTCCACAAAATATATCAAACGTAATTTTCTACAGCGATTCTTGTTCAGGCCAGAATAAAAACTCGTTTGTTGCATCTATGTTCGCTTTATTTTTGCAAATCGGTTCAGTTGAATCTATTGATCATACATTTTTAACTGTGGGCATACCTACATGGAGTGTGATGTTGACCACTCGGTTACTGAAAGAAAGCGGAAAAAAACAAAATGAAAATTCACCATCCAAGAGATTGGTACAACTTTGTTCGCGGTGTCGGGAACAAAAATACATTCAATGTCATTGAAATGACCCAAGAAGAATTTTACAATTTCTCTGAATTTTCGAAGACTAAGATAAACTGGTGAAAAAGTGACACTGATGGAAATCCGTTTTCTTGGAAACTGGTTCGATGGATGCGATTCGAAAAAAAATTTGGCGGAATTAAATTTAAAACGTCACTCGACTTGGAGGAACCATTTAGAGTTCTAAAAATTTATCGCCGATCGTTTTACTAAAATTTGCCTACCAACAAGGAACCTAACGATGATTCTGATATCGGTACCAGTGATGCAGAATAAATTGTTTTTATTTAAACTTAAACACGATATTACTGTGCAATAAATAAAACATGAATTAAAAGGCACAATTGATAATTATTATATAAATTAATTTTTAATAAGGTATAAATTGAGATAATCTAAACGTTTCTTATTCTATGATTTTATTAAAAGGGCATAATTTATGATATATGCCCGTTATGTAAAAGTTAAAATTAAAATGCATCAATGTTCAATTTTCCAAAAGGGCATAAAATGGAAATTCTCAAATTTTCCAGCTACAAAATAAAAATGAGCCAATGGTCAAATGACAATACATTTGTATCTGAAGTATGTATCGCGAGCCGTTGGAATAAATACAATTTAATGTATCGTTTTTCGCAGCTCTATTAAAAGTTTTAAATTCGTTTCCAGAAAACTTCGTTTTTTCGACTTATGCCTTTTTGATTTGTGGCCACAGATATATTACGATTTGCGGATATCATTAATTTTTTGTTATCATTTGAAGAAATCTGCTGCAGAATCATATCGAATGCTTGTCATAGCTTACGGTGAGCATGCTCTTGGTAAATCACAATGCTATGAGTGGTTTAATAAATTGAAAAGCGGTAATTTTGACGTGAAAAACGAAGAACGTGGAAGATCACTAAAAAAGTTTGAAGAAAGTGAATTGTAAGTATTATTGTATGAAGATGACGCTCAAACGCAAAAACAGCTCGCGGATCAATTTAATGTATCACGGAAAGTCGTCTCCATACGTGAAGGAATATGGGAAAATCCAAAATCTGGGAAAATGGGTTCACCAAAAAATAAAAAAATCTCTTGAAAAACGTTGCTCGCTAGATACAAAAGAAAGTCATTTCTTCATCGAATTGTGACTGGCTATGAAAAATGGATATATTATGAGAATCCGAAGCGCAAAATGTCTTGGATTGATCCAGGACAACCATCGACATCGACTGCAAGGCCAAATCGCTTTGGACGGAAGACAATGCTCTGTATTTTGTGAGATCAGAAGAGTGTGATTTATTTTGAGCAGCTAAAACCTGGTGAAACCGTAAATACTGAATGCTACCAACAACAAATGATCAATTTAAATCGAATATTGCGTGAAAAACGAGCATAATATGACAAAACGCAACACAAAGTGATTTTACTTCATGATAATGCACCGTCACACAAAACAAAACGTTGGAAATACTTGAAATTGAGAATAACTTTCACATGCGGTTTACTTGCCAGACTTGGCTCAGTCCGATTATTACTTATTTGCATCGATGGAGCACGGGCTTTCTGAGGAGCACTTCACTTCCTACGAAAATGTCGCGATAACTGGTTTGCGTCAAAAGAAGAACAGTTTTTTGGCGTGGCATCCACGCATTGCCTGCAAGATGGAAAAAGTGTGTAACTAATAATAGGCAATATTTTGAATAAAATGCTCTTAATCATTATCATACGATGAACGTGTACTTTTCACTAAAAAAAAATCCGGTTTCATATTTACACACCTGGTATATGCTAGAAAATCCAATACAGAGTAGTCAAAATCGCCTAAAGTGCAACCTAAAGTGTTTATTCATTAAGAGTGTGGTTTACTAAAGTAAGGATAATTTGTACAAGCTCGATAGTTTCTTGATGTTCAATAGTTAATATTGAAAACCTGTGCTTAGATTTTTCCTTTTCTCGAAAATTTATTTTAATATTTTGTTATTAGCTCTTAAGCTCGTTCAATATACAGACTCAATTATTTTCACAATAATATTGTTAAAACCATAATCTCGTTTCCAAGTTTTGTTTGTTTCTAAATATTTTAATTTTAGATTTTTTTTAAAAATAAAAACAGATTAAGCATAAATATCAAAAAATATATGAAAACTAACTCAGAAAATTGCCGATAGAGGGCCAAAGGTTGTGGTCCACAAATATGGAATTTTTCTATTAGGTAGGTTCGAATAATAGAAAAAACATGTATAAATGAGACATTGAAATTTAATTTTTAGGTTAGGCTCAACAATAGATTTAATTTAGTAAAACATCACTTAAGAATATAAGCCACAATGCAAAGTCGAAGGTCAACCAAATCTTTCAATCCAACACAACAGTTGTAACTCACAAAAACAAGTAAATAAGCGGTTATACACAAAAGCACAGTAGTAAAAATAGCCAAGATCGAAGAAAAAACAACAACAGCGAAGCAGTAGACGAAGTTAGTGCACACGGAGACACAATTTCGAAACCTGGCTTGGCGTAAATTGAGAATGTTTTCGATACCGACATAAGGGTCATAAGTCTATAGTTTGTCGCAATACCATCGGGTTTATTCAAAGTGTCAAACGGAATCACCACCAGCACTTATCGTCTTGAGTATAGCAGATCAACTATTGGAAATGCAAGTAGATACGGGAGCATGTTCATCAATTGTATTTCAGGAAGTTTTCCATTCTAATTTTAAAAATTAAGTTCAGTTTCTAATACACTTATGTGGAAAACTTCCAACGATGTTCAATAAACATCGAAACGCGGGTTAGTCGAATCTTCCACCTGAACTAGATAGATACAAAAAGTAAATGGTCGAGTCCAATTGTGGTTATACCGAAGGCTTCCGGAGTAATGAGGTTATGTATGGACTGTTGACAGATTATTATTGCGGACAAATTGAGAACATTTTTGCAAATTTGGGAAACTGAAATTTTTTTGAGTCTTGGATTTGGCGAAGCATACCAACAGTTACCCGTATCAAAGCGAATCCTACAATGTTTGACGGTTAATACCCATAAAGAGTTATACAGATATGTGCGCTATCATTTGGCATCGCTAGTGCCCCTGTAATTTTCCAGTCAATAATGAATCAAATCCTTTGTAAATTGGAGAAACCGTTTTGCTGTGTAGACGATATATTGATAGGGCGAGAAACAGACGATGACTGTAGGTCTAAATTGTAAAACATTAGTAATCTATAATATCAAAATTAATGTTGAAAAGTGTAAACTTATTCAGCCATCTGTTTTATATTTAAAGCATACCCGGTTTAAAGAAGGTATCCGTCCTGATAAGGAGAATATAAGAGCGCTTTTTGAGCCTCTAAGTCTAAACAATTTAACCGAACTCCAGTCTTACTTGGAATTATTGAACTACTACGGTCGTTGTATCCCGAATTTGTCGATAGAATTGAGATTGTTATATAGGTTACTGAAGAAAGGTGTCGTATATAATCGGTCCGAAGCTTGTGATATTATGTGTCAAGAACAGCAAATAATTGATTTTAAATAACGTTTTCTCTGTATTTTCCCATGAAATAGAAGGCGTAGAGAAACCGGTAGTTTTGTCTCTAGTGCCCTTTCGCCGACTGAGTGAAATTTCTCCCAGTTACACTGGGAAGCACAGGCGATCATTTTTGCATTGCAAAGGTTATTATATTTTTTATACTAATGGCTATTAAACTACAATTTCAGGTAAAAACTTTTAAACGGATTAACGATTCCAATATGGACAAATATTCGGTCAATTCATTTAGTATAATTAGATTAATCAGAGGTAAATATGATTGTAGTACTATTGAAAAAATATATATCTTGAAGTCCATGTATCCCAAAGTTAATTATTCTAGAAACAAAACAAGCACGTTTTCCAGCAGCGAGTACCCACGAAATTATAAATTTGATGAAACGTTGGTTTCAGTACGCTAAAGATAGACAACGGAAAACTATGTCACTTATCGTTTTTTTCAACAAACCAGGCGTTTCAAAATATTTAGTTATTCGGAATTTAATATCTAAAAGACAACCTTCGGATAAACAAAGTCCTAGAACTGGTATATTTTGTGAAAATACTTCTGCAACTCTATAATTAATTGTAAATGGTTTCGGAGAAACTTCTGTATTTAATTGATTAAATGGATCACACGGAGCTTGAGTAACGTCTTTATTCAAGGTTCAAACCTTATAAACATATTATAGTTTTACGAGAGAATACAGGTTTCTGGTGTAATTATAAAAGAAATTTGGAAACAGATTCTTTCAAACTAGCAAATGGAGAACAATATTGAGTTTGTAATTGAACTTTATCATAAGCGGTTTCTGTATTTTCAGATTAGTAAGCGCAAATATTTCTATTTGAATCATTTTCAGGTACAATGTCAGTGATACTATTCGTAACTAATTTAACGGTTGAGCTTGATTGGTTGGTTCTATAAATTTTGATGTTTATGATCACAAAACCAACAGACATACTTGTATAAAAAATGACAGCACACATATTCACAATAGTGTATTATACGTCGTATACGTATACACAAATTTGTGGTTTCGTCTCTCAATTTCCGCGCCAAATAGAGTAGCAGACGTAATGTGTTGAGGAAAGGAAATAAGCACCATACCAATTAAACCGATTCACCCGGATCGCGTTATTTTGGTACTGTCCATCATAAAAATGACACAAATACGAACAAAAGCAAAATACAAAAACACAGACATAATTGTGTATTATACAGTGTACACGTTTTCGATATTTTTTGCTTCACTCATTTTAAATGAGTAACTCGGGACAAAATCGATATACAGATGTTAAAAGTGTGGAAAAAATAAATGTAACAGTTTTTATTGGTGTATTTACTGCATGGCAACATATGTTGCCAGGCGCCTGAAAGGGTTAATTAAATATATCGTGAATTTAATTTTTCATTAAAGTCGATTTAATTATATATTCGTATATTTTAAAATTTCATTGAAGTCAAATTAAAAAAAAAAAGATGTACATATATGTAATTGTTGATGGCAATTTTATTCAGCTAAATAAAGTTAAATCAACAAATATATTTAACAAAATATAATTATTAATATTAAATAACAAACAATTACTATTTTTGTTTTAATTTCAAAATCAATTTAAAAAATATTCGTTTAAACGAATTAGTACGTAATAAAAACACAAACGTTTCGCTTTTGTGTCGCAAACAAACCGCTTTAGATTAGTACTTTTAACACTATGCGCCGTAGGTACTTGGTAAAACACATTAACACTTAATAAACACATTATTCCATTTGTTTAATTATTTCGTAAAAACAAAAAACAAATTAAAAAAAAATTTGTTCAGGAGTATCTATCGTTTAAAAAAAAAATTTGTTTTTGTTTTTGCGAAACAATTGAACAAGTGGAATAATGTGTTTATTAAGTGCTTTAGATTAGAATGATGCGAAGAAAAAAGCGAACTACCAATACATAAAGACATTTAAATTACTTCGCCTTCTTTTAATTTTCATAAATCAGGTGTAACAAAAAACGTCACATTTTTGTTCCGCCTAGGTGTTACATTTGCGAAGAGCTTTATATATAAATGTCTTCACCTGCGTTACCTTTGCGTTTCACCAAGTTTAAAGGGGAGTAGCTTAAATATGTCAAATTGGTTGAGAACGGGTAAGCTCCGAAATTTTCGAGAGAGGTTAATATTTGTCAAGGTGAAAGAGCCAGAAGAGGAATTATATTCTCAAATTTTTGTTGCTTTGGTACTTTAAAATAAGATGGGGCTTAAGTAAACAAGAGTCTTTACTATCAGGACTGATGTTGAAAGGGCACTTTAATGGGGTGTGCGGCTACTTTTTCGTCTAAGTGTATATAAAAATGCATTTTCCATCGTTATGTGCAATGGCAAAATTTACAGACGTTTTTATTTTTATTTAACAACAATAATAAAATGCCTGCAATCGAGTTGAAATAAAAGAATATAAATATTGATTGTCCGGTGAAATTTGCACCTGTTTGCAAACTTTTTTTTCTTTAATACCATCTTATGCATTACGATTCGCATCTATACATATATACGTCCGCAATAGGAGTGTTATGTTGGCGTAATAAATCATGCATACAAACGGAAGCTGTATTAAAAAAATATATAATCTCTATCGAAAATCAATTATCCACCACAATACACGTTGAAAATGTATGTATGTTTATTACAATGCACATAAAATATGATCAGATTGTTTGTAAATTATATTCAAACCTCTACAGAACGTATAACTTCCCATTCATTATAAATTCTAAATTAATGATAATTGAAAAATTAAATGTTATTATTGTAATAAATTATTGTTATTATTATTTTTTGGAAGTCAGACAATACGTCATTTATTATTAAAATTTTGGTTTCTGGAGGATAATTTGATTGTTTTGTCTTTTGAATGATGAATAAATATTAAACGAATTAATATCAAATATTTACTAATTGTCTGATTTATATTACATATTTTAGTTTGAAGAGGCGGTTTTGTCTCGGCATGTCTGCGGTGCAAAATCGTTTTTTTTTGTGTTTTGTATGTTTGACATTGTAAAACAACGATACAATACACAAAAATTCAAATTAGGTATTTTTATTTAAAAAGACTTATGTATTGATATCTTAATATTTTGTTAAGTCATTCTTTTGAAGACAACATCTTATTGTATATTTCGAAAGGAGTATAATGTACAGACGTATTTTAGTTTGATATTTTATACCAAAGGAAATCAATGTGTCAGGTGAATTAATAGCCAATGTTAAATTTGATTAATATCAAAGACATTTTTTTAATTTGTTTTGGTTGTTTTTGAAAAGGGGCGGAAATTCTTAACTGAGATTGTAAGATTTAATGAATTTACTTGGAATTCAATACAATAAAGAGTTTGTGAAAATGATAAGTAATGAACTTTAATTTAGATGTTTAAATTGATTGACACATCGAGAGATATGGTAAACAGAGATGTCAGCACCCATATAAGACAAGCCTAAGCGCTAAAACGATAAAAGACAATTAACTTTATTAAGAAGCATTTCAATTCTATCAATTGCTACATTCTTTTGTGACGGTATTCCATTAAATATCATTAATTTAGCAAGTTGTAAGTTGATGAATGGCATCTTAAAAATTGTAACACGGCCTAAGTGCACAAACATTTCCATTGACATACCATAACAAATCTATAATTAAGTAGAGTTTGAATGGGAATCGATACAAAATCGCGCTCCGCATACCGAAGCAAGTATTTAGTGAGCAACTCCAACCAATACTAATTTTATAATTTCGATCCCTCAGTTAAACCGAATTCTGAAAAGTTTTGGAACGGCTAAATATAGCAGGGCTGAATTTAAGTTAAATGTTATATTGAAAAGTTGTAAGGTTCAAGAAAATTTGATATATGGTGATGTGCTTGAAAGGACCAACGTAATTGTATTACATTATTTTAATTTTAATTTTACCTATAATTTTACGAAAATGACTTCCCTAAACTGGAAAAACAAGAACTACTATTCTTAAGATATCAGGTTTTCACAGAAGAACGTAAATTTGATAATTTATGTAGTACCTACTAATAACAGAGTGAGGAGGGAAATTCAAAACTACTCAACACAACACCTAGCAGAATTAGAACTATTTTTAAATACTGAGAAAGTTGATATTTGCTTAGTATCAGAAACACATTTTACCAGCAGCTCCTACGAGTATGTAGCAATCAGGAGATACACTTGTTAGCATACCACACATCCAGCAGAACGGGTAAGAGGAGGGTCAGTAATATTTATTAGGGATGATATTAATCATCATGAAGAAATAAAATTAGAAAAAGAATCCATGCAAGTAACCACCGTGACGGTTAAATTTGGTTATCACAACACCTGTAATATATCTGCAGTATATTGTCCCCCACGGTATAAAGTAAAGAAAGAAGACTACATTAACTTGTTCCAGAATTTGGGAAGTAACTTCATTATCGGAGGTGACTTTAAAGCAAAATATACCTTCTGGGGTTTAATATTAACCTCTTCAAAAGGCACAGAATTACTTGCAGCTGGCCAATACTCAAACTGTGAATTTTACTCAGGAGAGAAACCAACGTACTGACCATCTGACCTTAACAAAATCCCACACCTTATAGATTTATACATCACTAAAGGTATATGGGAACGCTACATCTTCTTAGAAAATGATGAAAGTCTGATCTGAAAATCTGATCATTCTCCTGCTATTATGACGGTTAGTGAAAATGTAATAGAAAAAAACAAATTCACCACAACTCATAAACAACAAAACAAATTAATTGTTTAAGCAGCTAGTAGAGGTAAAAACAAAACTTCAAGGGCCAATCAAAAGTGAAAATGAAATAGAAGAGGGATGGTCGGTTTGGGAATGCACCCCCCAAGGCTAGAAGTGCGAATGATAAATCTGATCTATTTGCTGAACATCTTGAAGAAACATTTCAATCTCTAGGTCGGCAAACCAGTTACGAAAACACTGCTGATAAGCCCAGAACATCTGGCTTCGAAGATAGCAGGCCTGTAACATTGCACCTAATCAATGCGATTCTCAGGGAACCTTATCCCAGAATATCAGTTTGATTTCAGGGAAAAACATTTAATCATTAAGCAGGTTCATAGGTTTACAGATGTCATTGGGAATACATCAGAGAGGAAAAAGGTTTGTTCTAGTATCTTGTTAGATGTGGCGCAACCTTCGGGAAGGTGTGGCACAGAGGTCTACTGATTTGTGATTTTAAAATCATACATAGAGAATCGCTATTTTCGACTGACATATAATGAAGAATACTCCGAGCTAAAAAAGATTTCGGCAGGAGTCCCGCAAGGTAGTATTTTGTTACCTACTCTTTACCTGCTCTACAGCAGAGATTTACCTCAATTAAACGATGTTATCGTTGCAACATTTCCTGATGATACTACAGTTCTCATCAGTAGAAGACACTTTCGAGGAATCGGCAACGAAACTTCAAGAAGCATGTGATAAAATCATAAAATGGATAAAAATGAGGCGTATCGGGCTCAATGAATCGAAATCCACGCATGAAAATTTTACTAGTCTAAAAGCCAGAGTACAAACGTGTAATCATTAACGGTCAGCAAATTCAGATGGAAAAAGCACGTTAAACAGAAAAAAGATGAACTTAATATCAAATATCGAAAAATGTATTGGCTGCTCGGAAAAAAATCGGAATTGACAACCGAAAATAAATTGCTATAATATCAACAGGTGCTTAAGCCTGTTTAGACTTACGGAAATCAGCTCTGGGGCTGTACAAAGAAAACCAACACCAAAATAATACAAACTTTCCAGAACAAAGTGCTACGTGGTATAGTTAACGCTCCGCGGTACATTAAGAATGATGACCTTCATAGACCTAAATATCCAAAGAGTTCAAGAAGAAAAAAAACTTGCAGTAATTCATGGACAACATATTTATCAACACGTAAATGAAGAGCTTCGTGGTATGTTGGACACTTCACATGCAGTAAGGCGATTGCAGAGAACGAAACCAATTGATTTAATGGATTAACAACACCAGTGCAAAGACTACTTCAGTAAATAACAAATAAATGGAGCTAGTCAATGGACATCTTCCCCGTCACAAGTGACTAAATTTAGAAAGAAACATTAAAGACGAATTGTATTCAGTTGTAATAATTTATATAAAAAAATAAAAAAAAACAATAAGCAGTACTTCTATTTTAACTAGTGCCTTTTATTTATTAATTTATGTGTAAACCAATAATTAATGTCATTCGAACTTAGTACATGCCAGAAAAGTTAACCGAAAAGAAATCGAAAATCAAAATAGCAGAAGCTTCAGAATAACGAGCGTTCAATTTAGTTTAGTCGATTAAGGCACACAACATTAGCCCAGATTTAACGTTTAAAAACGGTAATAATGTGTGCCTGACTGCCTGATACCAATGTTAATTTTATTATTTGTAAGTAAATAATTAAATTAACAAATATAATGTTAGGTTGTACCAGTTATTTATCGATCGCGTAAAACACAATACACTAAAATTGTATTCAAATTCGCAAATTTAATTTGACTTTTATTAATTAAATATTAGGCAGAGTCAGGGATGATAGATATTGTCGATACTATCTTTTTTCGATACTTTGGCTTTATGAAAAGTACTTCGATACTTGCGAATTTTTTTTAGTACTTTCGAGAAAATTCTAGAAACGTCACTTGTAATTCGATTCGAGATAACTTTTGTAGAAGAAAATAATAACAGTAACGCAAATTCAATGAGTTACATCTGGAAATTAGGGTGTTCAACAAGTCTTAACTCTTATGACTGCTATTTAATCAATTTCGAGATAAAGCTACTAACATAGTTTAATATTTTGAGCCAAGTGTACACTTTTGCAAAGGCTCCATGCGAAATGCAACTCTCTTATAACTCTCAGCAATAACAAAGCTTTAGTCTTTTATTGGTTTAAATTATAGGTCAAAAATCCCATGATCCTAATGCTGCACCAACTCTTGTAGCACAACTCAATGAAAGTGGTACTGGCATATTTTACAAATTTGTTACAGTTAGAAATTGTTTACATAGGTGCCGTTATCCTGCAATTCGTGTGTGGGCTGGCATTAGACAAAGCTACACCACACTTTTCATATTTTTATTAATATTTATTGTATCGTGCTGGGGGTGGTACTAGAAATGTTTGCAAATTAATTAAACCATATCGGCATAGTGCAACCCCGAAAAAACTACCTCTAAGGGGTGCAATTATTCAAAAAACACATTTTTCGTTTCAACATGGTTATAGCATTTCTGTTAATTTTTATGGTATCGAATTGGATATGATAATGGCATGTTTTACAAATTAATTACAACATATTGGCAGCTTTTGGCAATTGAACTATTACACTATATTGAAATTTATTTTGTAAAAACTTCTAGTATCACCCTCACTCAGTACGATACAATGATTTTAAACGGTTGCTCCCATTTGAGAGTTGAGTTTTTTGGGGGTTTATTATTCCATTTTGTTGTAATTAATTTGTAAAAAGATCCCGGTACCATCCCCAGCACTATACAACAAAAAATCACAGAAATGCAGATGGCCTGGTGTGACGAAAAATATGGTTTTTGGAGAATTTCACCCCTTAGAGGTAGTTTTTGGGGTTTGAACTACCCCCAAATAATAAACCCCCAAAAAACTCAACTCCCAAATGAGAGCAACCGTTTAAACTCATTGGGCGCGTTCAGGACCGCCAACTGTTGGCATCATGATTAGTGAAATCATGGCCAATTTGATTTCAAAATTTCATAGTACTAAACATTTTCATAACGTTGGCGTTGATTTTACGCAACATGTTCCCAACTGTTGGGTGCCCTGAATGCGCCCATTGTATCGTACTGAGGGTGATACTAGAAGTTTTTACAAAATAAATTTCAATATAGTGTAATAGTTCAATTGCCAAAATCTGCACCTAAAAATGAACAATATTTCTCTGTACACGCATAAAAATCGATCATACATCAATTTACCTTACTATGCAAAAAATAATTACCCCTGAATGTATTACAACAGCCCACACCCACAAAAAACGACGGGAAGTAGGGAAGTAGGCATCCCAGAATTTATTGGAACAGCCCACTCCCATAAAAATCGATCAAAATGTATCGAATTACCTTTTTAGGGGCTGAACTATGCTGATATGTTGTAATTAATTGGTAAAAAATTACAGTACCATTTTCATTGGATTGTGCTACAAGTGCTGGTGCATCTCAGCATTAGGGCCAAAAAAATCCCGATAGTAAATTTATAATTTAAATTGATTAATACTCGGTAAATTTTCTTCTCGGTAAATTAAATATATACATGTAACGCCTATATAAAACCACGTTAGGAGTAATGAAATGTAACTAAAGAAGCCCTTAAGTGGTCTCTATTAGTTTAATCCCATTTCGCAAAAAAAAAATGTTTCATTTTGGAAATAGGATAGCGCATACTTCACGAGATATTCGAGCCATATACCATATAATTATGAATGCAGAAAATTAATATTTGTTCGGCGCTTTTAACAACGGTAATTTGTGGTTATTTGCCTTAGAAGAGGTTATATTCCATTGCAATAGCTGATTTATGATATGTCGTTAAAATAAGACCACCATCGTAAACCTCTGCGGTAAAGTCAATTGGAGTTTGAACTATGTAGTTAGTATTCTACGAAATTCAATAATTACTTTCTACTTATTTAACGTCGCTATTTCTAGTCCTAAGTTCAAGGAATAGAAAATAGTAATTGCTGAAATGACGGTAAGATATTTAACGTGAAGCAATAAAAAGGTTTAATGAGCAATGCTCATGGTCTATAACACAACACTTTCCTGAATTTTTTACAAAAACAGCCCCAGAATCACTTAACAATTAAAATTCCACTACTTGCCAAACAAAAAATGGTGAAACGTTAAATACTATACTTCTTTTAAAATGATATTAATGGTTGTTCATGGTTTACACTGAAATAAACCCGTGGAATCCAAATTACTCAACATTACAATAAAATAAGATTAGCTCTGTGTCTTGATGCTTGATCTGATTCGATTCAGTTCATCTTTCATGAAAGAACGTAAAAGCGCTTACTAGATTTCAAATCAAAATTTGTGATCTTAAATAAAGTTTGTATCCATATAAAATTTGAGCTGATCCGGATCAATGGGTGTCGTGATATACGACCATTATTAAAATTGATGTAACTCGCTGTATGCCTATCTCCGGTATGTAGGGTCCTTTCAAAATGTTATTTTGATGTGAGGCGAGTGTACTTTCAAGCTGGATTCAGTACTTTGTTTCTCAAAAATTCAGGGGGTCTATTATGAAATTTATTGGTCTCGGATTTTTTCCGTTAACGGAAATATTCGATTCGTCACGGATTTACTCTATTATGAAACTTGTATTATTAAATTTTTAATAAACAAATTTGAATTGACAGCTGTGGTTTTTTATAATCTTAATAGCGTCTTGCTGAGTGATGTGTTAAAATTATTATTAAAATATTTTATTTAGCATCTTAAATTAAAAAAAACATTTCTAATTTTATTTGTGTTTGTGTGGTGAATGCAATGGATAATATTGGCTACTTAGTTCGTTTAAGTGATACTGATGAGGATTCTGAGGATGAAATAATGCCGATATCTATACAGAGGAAGCGTATTCGTTCTGAATTAAATCCTCTTGATATGACAAATTGAAGGTAATTTAAAGTTACTTGTTATATGCTACATACAATATCGTTTATTATTGTATTTTCTTTAGGTTTATGAAATTATTTCGAGTAACAAAAGATTATTTTAGAATAATTCTCAGCCAAACGGAAGGACATTTTATGGATCATAAGAACATTGATGCGATACCGTCGATTTTGAAATTAGCAGTTATCCTACGTTTTCTAGCAGAAGGATCCTATCAACAAGCTGTAGGGCAAGATTTTTTGATAGGCATGGTCCAAGCAACTGTTTCTGTGGTAATCGCTGAAACCCTCAATATGTTGGAGTCGAAAATTCTAGCTTTGCTGCTTTCATTTCGTTCTTTTCAATTAATAATTTTTTTTTTGACAACCATTTTTCACTGTTAAAATTCAAAGTGCGTCTCTTACATTTTTACAGGTCCTTATTACTATTTCGTATTTCTTTTAAAACTTTTAATTAATTTTTTTTGGTAATCATCACCTTTCTTATAAAATTCCTCTTGCATCTTAATTTGTTGTTTCAGTAACATTTTGACTGTTTCCTTTGTTTTTTTTTCGATGCACAGTGGTATTATTTGGTTCGAGTCTCATATTGGTTGAAGTTGTTAGAGGTGTTTGTATTTGCGGATGAGTTTCAGCATTGGTATTTTCAACAAATTCCATAACTTCAATGGTTTTTATTGGTTCATCTTCGCAGCAAAATTCTTTAGCGTTGATACCTTGCATTTCCCCTAAAAGTTCTTGTCTACTCGCTCTTCCAATGGGCTCAACCTTTTAATTTTACAGAGCCTCCCTCCTGCTCCGCTATAATATTTTTTGTTTTCCCGTAATTAAATTTTAACGATAAAGTTGAAATTTTGCCAAACCTTAATAAATTATAAATTACATCAATATTTTATATTTATTATATATAAATTTTTGTTAACCTCATTTTTTTCCAACCAGCTATGGTTTTTGATGGAGGGCCTTCGTTGTTTAATTGGAGTATAAGGTCGTTCCATAATTTATTACTTATCTCCTTGTATTGAGGAACATTTAAATAATTTCTGGAAATTCCCTCATTCTTTTCCATGAAAGAAATTAGCAGTGGTGGTTATCATGTCTAACAACTCCACATAAAAATTAGTTATCTTAAGAATTTATTTATTAAAAATTTCTTATAATAAAATATTACATTTTAAATTTTTGGTTTTTAATTATTTAGATGTATTTAATGCTACAAATTAATTTAATTTAATAATATTGAAATATAAATCACTTTCACTATATTTTGTTGAAACGTCAAAATAACATCAATCGAATACAGAATACGTCAACTAAGTACCAGTCGGATTTTTTGTAGTGTGATCGGAAACATCCGATTCGATTTTACTTTTTACTTTCATAATAGCACGGATTTATCCGATAACTTTCATAATAGAGCCCCAGTACTTTTGATTTTTTGCCAATATCATCCCTGGGCAGAGTACGTTTTAATGTTCTGTAGATATAGTGACAACTATCAATCACTACACAAACTATCGGCAATTTATGCTATGTTTTTTATAAGTTTCGATAGATGGCGCGCATTAAATTTACAAGTAGTTGTCGAGTAGTTAGTCGCCCTTAACGGCGAGTAGCCGACATTTTCAATGAGTTGTCGACGCTGTTATCTAAGAACAAATAGATGACTCGTAAACGCCCAACTCTGAACCTCATCTCGATGATTGGCCAAAAACAACTTATACTTATTATTTGGTTTTAGATGGTTGTTGAGGCGGACCAAATCAAATTTCCAATCATTCCGATTTAAAGAATATTCTTACCAAAATTAATTGGTTTACGGTTATCAATTATTGTACACCTGAATGTGTATCGCTTCGGGTGCCTATCTAAAGTTTAATTGGAAGCTTATTGAAAAAGACCAAGCATATCTTGAATGCATGTAAATTATTGAAAAAAGTCGTGTAAAAGCCAATTTACACACATTTGTGGTGTCGGCATATTTATTATGTTTTAAATCTCAATTTGCATACAACTTTGTGATACACATAGTGAGTAATACATATTAAATCAACATAATTTATTTTGTAAATAATAAAATTTCTACAACAACAACGAACAAATTGACAAGATTATTACTAGTTGTCATAACTTTTAAAACTATCAATAAAAATTATCTATTTTTTAGACTTGCATAATTTGTATAAAAACGTATAAAGAAGGTAAAAATTACTTTGCGCGATATGCGGTAAGAAAACCGGATGATATTGATTGACACGTGCTAATGCAACATGCATGTACGTACATATATGTGTACGTACGTATAGTTAGTTTATAAATATTGTCATTAATAATAATAATAATATTCTTATTATTAATAGTAAAATATTAAAATTTGTATGTGTGCGTATCTTATTTGCATATGATGGTATAGAGAAGACGCGATGCGGTACGATAATGTTAATGTAAAATGAAAATGAAGAAAAACGTAATGGAAATAAAATATATTATTGATACAACATTATCACGTTTGATTAAATAAATGACATTAATATTAATGACATTTTGTCACACCTTCGTAAAAAATACAGTTTACTTATTATGAAATATTAGAATGGAATTTCCTTTATCTTATTTCACCTATGCATACAGTGGTTTTCATGTCTACATCACGGTGGTTTTTCTTTAATGCACATACCTCTGGTGGTGACGATGCCATTTGAAATCGAAACGTCATTGATTTCCGGCATTCATGTCTGGATCGTGGTTGTCGTATTATGTAATATTTCAATTGCTATGAAAGTCTCAAGTTTTCAAATCTGTTACCAATTATAATGCGTTGATAACAAGAATCATCAGTAATTAATATTTTGCCTTAAGAATTGCAAGTGTTTTGTAGATTTCCTGTCTGGTGAGATAGTTAAAGTATATATACCCATAAAATAAATGCACACACAGTAGAAGATGCAGCAAATAAGACGAACACTAAACAAAAAAAAACAATTTTTTACTTTAAGGATATTATACTTTTAATAAACGTTAAAATCTTTTATCGCAAAAATCGTATACACTTTAAAATGATAATTTTATGCAACGTTCGTATGTATCGCGCAGTTAGAATACGTGTAAGAGCACCAAAATCGACCTTGAATATAATTTAATCGGTTTTCTTTTCTCAGAAGAAAAAGAATTTCTTACGCAGGTGTTTAGTGGTCGTTCGTAAGAAAATTGCTAATATGTATAAAATTATTGGGGGCTTTCGCTATATGGGCAAGACGGGAAGAAATAAAATTTATTAGTTCGTTCGTTTTGCCTTTTATGTTTTTGGTTATAATCGATATGTACAAGTATAAAGGTAGAGGTAGATATCCACACACAGTACACAATAAACTCCTCTTCCTGCATCTTGAATTTCTTTCTTGGGTTGTTTTAATTTTTTTATTTCTTCGTTATAAATAACCGATTTCTTTTCTTTTTGGTGTGCGCGATGAATCAACCGAGCCAGGTCTCCGCTTTTAGTTATATTCAATTAAGTTAAGCTTATTTATATATAGATACGAGTATTATCCGTGTAAAATCCAATCTTAAATAATATTTTATTAGAAAGACGAATCCGCTTTTGGGCAAAACTATATAATGATATGAATGAAGAAATTATTTTAATTGCATCATGGCCAAATTAATGCCGAAAGTAGGATGATTTTTCATTACTGGTCGTTAACGATACGTCGACACTTGTTTATGACTGTCTTTTATGGAAAAAAGGAATATATACAGATATGAGTACTTTAAAGTTCTTTCCATTATAATTCATAAAAGTCATTTTGAATAACGGCGTTTGGTGATATTCAATGGAATCAATCTTCTTGTAATCGGCCACCTTAAATATCCGTAGGATCATCAGCGTTTATTAGGGGAGCGGCCCAAAATCCCGTGAATCCAAATCCCGTATACGTATTTTAATATTAAATGTGTGGTATTAAGACAATAAAGCATGGATCATACGAGTACACATCTTCCCACGCGATGCTGACATCACCAGTGGCAGTGAATTTTATTAATTAAAAAATATTTTTTTTTAGATCCAATTACTAATCTAATTGTATGTAAACAAGCTTTTGTTGAGAGGTACCCTTGGGTGTGCAAATTAATTTAAGCTCTTAGAGTTATATTTTCTTCAATTGTTTTAATAATGAATCATATGTTAGGGTTGAATTGCTCGGGTAATTCTCTTGGGCATTTCTAATTGATTGTCATACAATTCGGTTTGTACATATATTGGGACTGATATTAATTTTTGAATTGAGTTTTTAGTAAAGTTCTCGAATTCATGGAAAATAGAACTCAATCATTATTAAGCGATTTTAATCAAATTCGGGTTGTAAGCAGGTAAAAGGATTGTAAATCAATTGTTTGGGAAGTTTTGGATTACGGATAACAGGTGTCATGCTAAATAAAACTCGACTTAATCCTAATTGATTTTTTTGTGAAACTTTAAAGTTTAGCCCATTTTTGTCTAAGTAAATCATTACTCGGTTTTTAAATGATAAAGTTCTATTAACACTAAACATTTTAAATGGCATTTTGTGAAGCTCTGTGATATAACCATTAAGCCGACATGAAACCAGAGACAACCAGAGATATTTCATCCATTCTAAACATAAAAATTTAAACTGCGTATATTTTCATATATCTCAGGAACCAGTGATCGTATCGGGCTATGTGTGTTTGCAAGGTGACACTTTAACATATAAAATATTTTAAACATGGAGATAAATAATGAAAAAATTCGATATATTTTACAATTTTATTACGACAAAGATGAAAATGCGGCTCAGGCTTGCGAAAAAATTTGTGCTGTTTATGGAGATATGGATGTCAAAGATGCATCTCGCTCTGGTCGACCAAACACTGGAAAAGTCGATGAAATCATGCAGAAAATAGAAGAAGACCGGCATATAAGCAGCCTTGCAATTGGTAAAGAACTAAATATTGATGACTAAACAGTTTTAATCATTTGAAAATGGCTGGATACAAAAAAACTTGACGTTTGGGTACCACATGAATTAACAGTTAAAAATATAATGAGCCGGATTTCTATCTGCGAAATGCGGCTGAAACGGAACGAAATCGAGCCATTTTTAAAGCGAATGATTACTGGTGATGAAAAGTGGATACGATACGACAACGTTATGCGAAAAAGATTATGGACGAAACGAGGTGAAGCTTCCTAAAGGGTATCAAAGCCAGGATTGACGCCAAGAAAGGTAATGCTGTATGTTTGGTGGGATTGGAAAGGAATCGTTCATTATGATGTGCTGCCACCGGGTCAAATGATTGATACTAATCTTTACTGTCAGCAACTAACGCGTTTAAGGCAAGCAATTCAGTTAAAACGTCCAGAATTGATCAGCAGAAAGGGCATTGTGTTCCATCATGATAACGCTAGACCACAAACATTAAATTCAAAAGAGGACTGCGAAAATGAGTTGTCTCGATTTTTCGCCTCTAAACTACAGAAGTTCTACAGTGATGGGATCAGGGATCTATCAGAAAAATGGCAAGAGGTCTTCGATCAAAATGGCACATATTTGGTATAATAAAGTTCATTTGAAATATAAAAATTCTTTGTTTCAATGTCACCCAAAAAAGCCCACGAACTTTTTCCCTAACCCTTTATTTTGATTTTATGCGTACCCGTTTACGCAGTTTAACGAAAACAGCAATTCAACAGATACACTGATGACATTGGAATCATCAGAAATAAATTTTGTTTTACTTTTTAAGTTATTTATTATTATTATTGTTTATTAACCTTTGCAATCTGTTTTGGGGCCGAAGCACTCCCAAACCTTTCGCAGTTCGCTTTACACGTCCTTACGTCCGATTTTATCACCATCTGCACATTGCATAGCTCCATGTCAGAACTGGCATGGAAGATGGGTTGGTTCATGAATTTTGCACTCCGACAGGGAGTCATAGTTGTCTCCCATTTCATATAGATTGTAATATGTTGATGAAAATTCCCTTTTGCATCCTGCTTCTATCGGGATTCGAATCCGGTACCTCCCGAAGCGCAAAAGCTTTAACCACTGTGCCGTTTGGTCGGTATTTTTTAGTTCCAATGAAAAATCTTCTTTCATTGTTTGTGTTGGAACTCTGCCAGTCCTCAACCTAATATTTTTAGCATCAAAATCGTTGGTTCTGTGTAGAGTTAATATCTTTTGGTGCTCTAAAGCCAAGCCGGATTGACCGATCGGATTGAAACTTAACCTTTTTTCATAAATTGGAAGATCCCAGTGACTTTTGGCCGAAATCGGTCTACCGAAAGTTGCAGTTTTCATAGGAGTGTTTCCGTTTTTTGCAAATATTTAGAAATTGTGAATTTATGTGAAATTATGTGAATGAAGATTCTCAATTAAATTTGCAATAATATCGGTCCCGATCAGTTGTCCAAAATTGAAGCGGAATTGACGATTTTTGACCAAAAAAAACTGTTTTTCAATAACAGCTCGGCCCGGAAATTGGCAGCTTCCATGTGTGATTTTTATTTTTTTGTAAATACATTGAAAAGTACATTCCATTTACGAAAACACGATTAAAAATAAAAAGAATATAAATTGAATTTTAAACAAAATTATTTCAAATCAGTTTTTAAATTTTAACGGAAATGACGATATTAAAATTTAATTTAATTTAAAAAAAATTTAGCATCTCAGGCGGATTGACTATTCGAAATAAAACTTCATACTAAAACATTTCCTTTAATTGGGGGTGCTTGGATTTGGACATAATCTGTGTAACGGAAGAGGAATTCGCTTTTTCAATTTTTGCAATGATTTTGAAAAGTTTAGCATTTACAAAGAACGGCAAAGGATTAAAGGATTTAAATAAATCTAAAAATTTAATTTTCAACCAACAAGGGTTGACTTGGTTGGTTTTCTGAAATTTAAGCACAAATATCTTCTTGGATAAGGATTGAATTCGAAACATGTTAAATAGCTCGTCCTCTAGCACTTTAGGGGGAAACCTAACTGGAAAGTGAGTTTGGCGGTAACCGATTTGTCTTGATGTCCTCGTTGAAATGAATTTGTTCAAAATGCTTCAATTACTCTTCCACTTCTCTGTTGTTGGCCTGGCTGGAACCTTAAAATTAAGATTTGTTTAATAAGGGTTTTCGGAGAGGGAACGGCTCAAAACGCATATTTTTGCAACCTGAGAGAAAATCCCGTATTTTTGAAAAGTTAGATTAGTGTATTACTGCAGGTTTATATCATGAACAGGAGAGAGTTTTTTTATAATTGTTTATGTAAGCGAGTTTTGTGGTTTAGATTCTAGAAAAAAAACGAAGTCGACTGTGCCGATCTGCTTTGGGCACCACAGTCTTATATCATAATCAGGAGATAATTTTCTATAATTCTTTGTGTAAACATTTTTTGACTTAACCAGGGATACTTTAGGAACCACGTGGTACGTGGAAAGGAAAACTACCTCTACAGATCATCCTATACCAGATATACACTTAAATCAAAATTATGAAATGTTTATAATATTTTACGGGTTTTTAAATTACGGTATTTTAAAATACGGGATTTTGAAATACGGGATTAGAAATAAGGAATTTTGAAACAGGATTTTGATTTGCCGTAATCCCGGCTTACTCACATAATTCAGTGCTTTCTAATATTTAAATTAGAGCGCAGAGCTTAAACCTTGCTTTTAGATAAGTTTATGTGAGGGATTCTCTTAAATATCAGAAACATAATTCGCCGAAAATTACAACAAAATTCACAATGTGTTAAAACAAATGCATAAAAAAGGACCAATGTTCCTTGTGTAGTATTGCATGGCTGAAAGAGAATGTAAATTTCTCATCCGCGTTTTAGGGATCAGCGATACGGTCATATTGCATATCAGAATTGCAGGGCGCACAGAGCAACCTATTCTCACTATGCCCAACAAAGACATAGGTGTAAGAGTTGTCTAAATAATGGCAAACCTTCCAGATGCATAAGCTGCAAGGAAATGCAAAATTCACGTGTTCACGACCATGTAGGCGCCTACAATGCATACAGAAGTGAGTGCTACGTTTGAAATCTAGCACTAAATATTACGATTAGTCAAAATTTAAGACATTGTAATAGCGACTTAGGTATTGCCCACTTCAACATGCAGGGGCCAAAATAGTCGGATCAAAAATACATGAGCGCATCTCCAACCACGACATACATATTATTTGTATGCAAGAACCACACTAGATCGTCAATGATCAAATCAGCAGCTTGCTTAATACAGCCAGAGCAACCACAGGCTGCTCTGAGAATCCCAAGATAGCAATTGGTATTCATAATGTTGAAAACACTGCACATATATTGAAATTGGAATTTGGTGGCCTCTACCTATTTTCTTTATACGCCCAATACAATGAATCGATCGAGTATCATCTGTGCAAAATCGAACCGATCCTAAGCTCTATCTAGTCAACACCGAAAGCTAATGATCAATGGAGACTTCAACACTAGAAATAAAATACGACAAGACTGTCTAACTGAGGAAAACGGAATAAAAGTAGAGATCACAGATACGTGGAATGACATGCGTTTAGAGTTACTTAACTCACATGAACCGGATGAAACTAAGTCACGTGTAGCTATGCGTGAGACCGCCACCAAACAGTAGTTGGGCAGCTACCAATAATACGTTTAACCGGTGGAAGCTTGAAAATTATCAAAACTGTCAGATATCTAGAATATGACTTTGATGAACGTATGGGAGTAACTTCTCACGTTCTGGGTGTGTGAAAACGCTAAAAAACTATTCCACTTTCTGGCGAGAGTGCCAAAATAAGGACGGGGACTGAATCACAAAACACTAGTAATAATTTACAAAGGTGTGGATGGTATGATACTTTAAACTGTAATCACATCAGATCATTAGGAAGTGCTTAGAAGAATCTAGTGTACAAAGAAAATGTTGTAGTTCTAGCGGGCAACTCAAAGTGGATATTTTAATCAAAAAGAGAGCTCTCTTGAACCGGCAAAGTGATCTAAACGAATTAAGTGACTCTGTGCATGTTGCAAATAGTAGACTTAACCAATATAGAAACAAAATTGAAATATAGATGGTAGAAGACTCGATGAGCCAAGTAATCTCTGAATCTCGTAAGCTTAAAGTTTACCTACAGATATTCAAAATAACTAATCAATGTCAATGCATATGCGGATTTAAAGTAGAAGACGTTGAGCTCCTACTTTTCAACTGTAACGAGTGACCGTTGTGTCATTTAAATGAAAGTGGCTGGGTACTATGAATACAAACGAATTGCAACTTCCGTTATTATTAAGCGCCAAATCAAAAGAAATCAAACAAATTTGAACAAAAGTAGCCACGAGTAAGCCGTGGTCTGGATAATTTCTAATTGATGTCGGATACCATGCCAAGTCCAACACAGTAAATTTTACACCTGATACCAACGTTTTATGGAACTGTAGTGTAAGAAAAAAACTAATTGGGCCAAAGACTTTACAGTAGGAACTAAAATACCTACATTGTGGGCCACCCCACAAATGCAAGATGTATTAACATGCGGTTGTTATTCCACCATTTATCGCACGGAACACCTTGATAAAATGAGTACGCAAGACCGTATAATGTCATTTATATTTTTTAAAATTTCATGCATGCCCTCAAAGACCCTAATTATAAATCAGTGAGAAAATTAACTCATTGAATGCTATTAGATACACATAAATAACAAGTCTGTACTGTAATTTTAGATTGATTTAAGTTTGGCACACCTATTTTTCATGGAGCAAGGAAGAATAAAGTTTGCAACACGAGATAAGCGTGCAATTTGTGATGAAATAATAACCATCTTTGGGTATTCTTTATTCGAACCTCAAAACCCATATAGCTGTAAATAATTGTGATTATTTTAGAATTATTGTGAAATTTATTAAAGCACAAAAACATCATAAAATTGAGAAAATTAAATCAGATCAATTACACAGTTACGTTGACTACAAAGTCAAAATGTTGACTCGTCATTATTTACTACTATACACGTATGTAAATAACTAATTAAGTTTTGTATAAAGAGAAAAATATTTTTTTTTTATTTATGTATGTACTTACAATCTTGAAAACTAGTCATTTACTTATACGTGCATATATTACATCACACAGCACAAACATAGCTGACTTACCTGAAAAAAGAAGAAAAACGCATACAAATTAGATAAACATCTTCAATTTGTATTTTATTTTATTTTTTTATAATCAGCATTTAGTTGATAATCTCGTCAATTTAGCCGCGATCTTCATTTTTCCATAATCGCAACAAAATCTTATAAGCAAGTATAATTGCAAAAAAAAACAGCGAGCGCACATCTGAATTCATTCTAATTATAAAAGACAAGCCGTATATTTTCTTATTCCGTGATCGCTTTAAAAATTTTAATTAAATTTAATATTAATTTTATTTTAAATAAATTCCAATGTCATTAAAATGACAAGAGTATCGATTACATGTAAATTGCACAATCAATTGGAACCTAAATACTGCAAAATAAATCGCATTAAACGAGAGGAGAGGGTACAGTGAACGAGATGAATGCGGCTTAAAAATATATGCAGACAAAAATATTTAACGTACGCCTTCTGAATGATAAAATGCCATCTTATTAATTTAATGAACGGTTTTTTTTATCTCGGATTATATGTTCAGATTGTACGACTATTCTAGGAGTAATAGAACTGCTCTGTTGTAATAGTATTGCTCTGTCGGATAAAAAGTTCCGTATAATATAAGCGTTAAGAGAAAATTAGGAAGAGAATTAATCACTTTGTAACAACATAATAACAGCATATTGATGTCTTATGCGTGATCTTCTTCATCAAACTTCTTCATCAAATATACGATATCTATTTATTTATTATTGATAGATTGACATAACAATTTTAGTAGAGGAAAAGCACATATGGAAGCATAATGGACGAACATCAACAAAAAAATACTTCCATTAGAATAGAAATCCATAAAAACCTCAGATTTTTTCAAAAAACAAATCCACTCCATGCTAATACCCTCCATGTTGAGCTCAAGCTCATTTATTACGGAGGATAAAACGCTCCCCTAATTTTGTTATGACGCTAGAATGTCATGGAATGGCATGGTAACAACTGCATCCATATATTTTAAGATATAAAGCTGAAGTAAAATGGGTTTCCGATACTAGGTATATCTATTTTTTCAGTATTTAGGAAAATTTCTAATTATGGAATATGTTGCATTAGCCCCTTTGCATTCCAGGTTACTATTCTTAATGTTTTATTTGTTGTTGTTTGCGTCATTTTAATAGAACAATGTAGAGTTTCCACGCTTCTTAGTATCTTTTGAAGCACTGCTGTATCTTCGGTAGTGCCCTCCGAAATATCTGGTTTTGTCATGACTATTTGCGAGTATAGTTTTGGTTCTCCTGTTTTATTAGCATGAGGTTTTGGTACATCTTTGGTGGAAGTTTGATAATTTTTTTACCGATATTCCTGGCCTTTGTTTTCGCGTTTTATTTCTTATTCTTTGTAGCTCCTTAGCTGTTTCACATCCCCGGTAGTTTGCGGGATGTGGCTTATTGCAATTGACACATTTTGCAGCAATATTTTTACTAACTGGGATACTTGGGCATGATGCTTTCCGGCACATTTCACGCATTTAGTCTCTCTTTGGCAATATTTCTGCGTATGATTAAAACCTTGACATTTTTTGCACTGCGGTATTAATCCGCTATTTTTTTCAATGGCTCTATTTTAGCTCTCATGCTAAGTATTGCCTTGATATTATACACATCTTCCACTTTTTGTTTGTTATTAAAAGTGAGCATAAATAGTGAAAGCCCTCTTTTATTAGTTTGAACTTCTTGTTCAGTTTTGATTTTTTTTCTTAATAATGTTTATGGCATTTTCTATTTGATAACCCTTTTGCTTGAGATCCTCAATAGTTTCCTCTTTTGTGCAGGTTGGGTGAAGAACTCTAGCCATAACTTTGAGTGGGCGATCATTCTTATCCTCATAGGTAAACCTCTGAAGCCGCTCGGAATTAAGCTTTGTAGCCAAAGCTCTATAAGTTTCTGAGTTTACAACATTAATTTTCCAGACGCCGTTGTTTAGAGATGCCAGTTTGTACTCGGCTATCGTAATCGATTTCATAATCGATTGTATAGTGGAGAAATGTGATATCCCGACGACATTTATTGGTGGAGGTGATTTTTCTTTTAGTTTAGCTGGTTGTTGTTCTAGAGCTAGTTGTTTCTTGATGATTAACTGATTTCTAGAAAGCTCTTTTGAAGTTGATGGTAAAGTTACTACTATTTCTAGTGAGTGTTGCGCTTTCCTTTTCTTACTTGGTCTTTTATTCCGGTTCAACATCCAATTTGTTTTTCTTTCTAATTCTCCTTCATCCGTATGGAATGGATTAATGTCATCATCGACTGCAGGCTAGGTGTCGTCCTAAGTTATCCTCGTGTTTCAACCGGTTTTTTCAGTTATTCATTCTCTTTCTTTAAAATTGTAAATTCTTCTTTCAATTTAGTTGTAAATTCCTTTATTAGTTGTTCACGGAGTTCAATTAAAATCGCTGATGTTTTTGTCATGGCACTGTGACAAAATGAGCAGAAAATTTGTATTTTACTCTGAGTTAAACAAAACAGAGAGCGTAAAATGATTTATAAAAATTTTGGTTTTAATAGTAGTGAGTGTAAAAATACAATTTTGCCATGACGTTGTTTTATCGTGACAAAATGTTTTGAGTGAAGACCGGGCCTTAAACCCAAATGAACTCGTTTTCAATGTTTTTGCTTATAATTTTCACTTAATTATAATTTAAGTTTATTGCATTAGATCGTAAGACGGAGATAGATTGTCTAATTTTGGGTGAATGAGTTCTGCAAAAATAGATACAAAAATAGGATGGAGCTGCTACCAGATATTTGTTTCATTCTTACTTTCTCCAAGCAAGGAAATCATTGACGACATACTAATGACACATCAGCGACAGGTAAGCAAGACACGTATAAAGATATTTACCGGCAAATGAGAATAAGTTTCTTTAGTAACTAGTCTGAGAGGGATGACGCGTTTGAGATGAAACGTATATGAGAAGTCACACACTCCTATAAGACATGTCTGAGATAAATTTACAAGTATGTATTCCTGAATTTATCCATATACAGATATAAATAACATTCCTTATTTAAAAAAAAACTAATTTGCGTATATCCGCAATAACCTCACAAGTGTTGTTATTGCAAATGGCTGAACTTTGCTTTTTTGTCGAATACAAACAAAAGTTTGTTGGTTATTTTATAACATTCCTAGTAAATCGATTACAAAATATGGTACAATTTTTTATTTTAATTGTGACCAAATTTTCTATCGCAGTATTATTAAATGAAATCGTTCGGCAATATTTAAAAATTGGAGGGGGTGTAATTGTTGTGGCCAACGCCCGAGATTCTTTACAACAAATGTACATAGTTCTCGAAGACATCACACTTAATTTCTAAAGCAAAAAATTGAACCTATCGGATTTGTCATAAGAATTGTCTTGGATAACCAAAAATCATTATTCCTGCTTAAATATCAGAAAATCAACAAAGTCAACCCTTGTTAAAAATTTAATCTTAATTGCAAAACATGACAAACTTCGTAGTTCGCGTACGCAGGTGTCCACCACATTTCTCATAGCTCTCCCAATTTATGGAAAAAGCTTTAGAATAAAGTTTTATTCCGAAAAGTCAATTCGTCTGGTTTGTAGAGATGCCGAATTTTGGTGAAACAAAGTTTTTTTTATCAAAACTCGTCATTTCCGGTAATATTTAAAACATTATCTGAACTAATTTTGTTTGAAATTTAATTTACAATCTTTTATTTTAATCGTTTTTCCGTACATAAAAAATTACTTTTCAAAATACCTGTCAGTTCCGATGAACCGATTTCGGCCAAAACTCACTGGGATGTGTGAAAAAAACTTACGTATGAGGTTTCATCCCGATCAATCAGTTCATCTGGGCTGCATAGGAACCACATTTTTGTTGAAAAACGGGTTTTGTCAAAAAATCGTCATTTCCGATTAAGTTTTTGAAAACTTATCTGGAACGGTATTGTTGCAAATTTTATTTAGAATCTTTCTCATTGTGGTTTTTCTCGTAAATGCTGTACTTGTGAAAATATTTGCAGAAAACGGAAAAGCTCTTGTGGAAGCTGTTAATTCCGGTGAACATATTTCGACCAAAATTCGCTGGGATCTCCTAATTTATGGAAAGCTGAAGTATGAAGTTTGTTTCCAATCAATAAATCGGTCTGAGCGGTGCAGGACCGAATTTTTGGTCAAACAGTTTTTTTTTTCCAAAAAGCGTCATTCCTAGTTAAATTTTGGAAAAATGATTTGGGTCGATATTGTTGCAAATTTAATTTAGAATCTTTTAGTTTATACTCGTTGCAAGCTCCTATGGAAGCTGCTACTTTCGGTTCACCCATTTCGGCCAAAAATCATTGGGATCTCGGAATTAAAATAAAAAACTTTAAAGTGCAGTTTCATCTAGATCGGACAAACCATTTGGACTGTGAAAGGACACACACATTTATTCTGCAAATATACACACACACACACACACAGATTTTTTTAAAGTTATTGAGATTAATTTCCTTTAATCTATATTTAATTTAATACTTTTACATAGTTCTTTTAGTTACACTTTCACCCATTTTCAAACTAACTTTTGTGAGCACAAAGATACATCTGTATGTTGTCATTAGAAAAATGCGCGTACTTGAAAATTATATTGAGTATACAAATAGGCACTAGGTACCACTTTTTCCAATCTTTCTGGCAGCATACAAATGGGAGAAGAACACCTTCATCTTTTGAGGCAATGAACAAATCAACTTAATGGTAATCAGACAGGGCAATTTCTGGTGAATACGGCAGGTAGAGTAAATCTTCCCAACTGAGTATTTCCAAGTAGGTTTTGATCGGCGCCCCAACATGTGGTCGAATACTATCATACAGGAGAATAATTTTGTCGTGTCTGGAGTAGTAGCGCGTCTTTGAGTACTCGGCTAAATCTCATCAATTCTGTTCGGTAGAGAACCCCAGTAGCGTAATGGTTTTGTTCGGATTAGAGAACTAATACTACAGGACACCATGTTATTGTTAATCTCACCAAAAACACAAAATGGGTTTTTTATCATGAATATTGGTTATCGATGTTGAAGCATGGCCACATAGTCCCCATGATTTCTTCTTTCTTGGGTTATCGTAGTGGATCTATGTTTCATCACCAATGACTATGCGATGAAAAACCCCTTTCATTTATGCCTAACAAACAGCATTACACATGAAAACAATCGGCTTTCAACATCTCTCGGCTTCAGTCCATATGATGATTTATATCGATGTGAAATTGCTTGTTGAGTTACTGCTAATGTAAGTGCAAGTTCTTCTTGCGTTTGTTACGAATTTTTATCCACTAATGCTCCCAATTCCACGTATACTTTCGGCCTCCCGTAAATGACGTTTATTTGGCTCATAATTCGACATTTTCACGAGAAAACAAATAAAGTATAAGCGACTAGATAGAGAAGAAGCCACGAATGAGCTTACATCAATGCTATACTAATCAAATGAGCAGAAATCTTAGAATTGTTATTTGGAACGCGAAATCAGTTTCTCACCATAAAATATTATCAATTGACCTAATTCTTTCTTCAGCATGAACTTAGATGCATAATTGAGAGGTGAATACATGATTATCCAAATAAATTGTTGGAGCCTATGGATAGGTTTCAAAGTTCATCGTTTTTTTTGAAACCCACAAATCAATTTTTTCAATATTTTCCCTCTAAACAGCAAACAATTTTTCCATCCAAGGTGTTAAGAAACATAAAATCGAGGGATTAATACATGTTTATCAAGATTAGTCTTGGAATGACGTAGAAAATGTAAAATTTAGTTTAAAAATATTAAACATTGCGATTTTTATTTTAGTTTATTTGTTTTTACGTCGCAATGACGATTATTTTTGGAAAATTTACTGTCACTAGATGGCAGATTACGAAATAAAAAGTGTGTCCAAGATAAGTGGTTATTAATTTATTATAATATGCAATGTTTAGGTCAGCAATAATGAAAAATCCTAAATTTATTAATTAATCTTACACATTTAAGAAATATAAGTAAGCAAATTATACCAAATTATGGTACTCAAACTATTAAAGAAACAAACCACTACATACATTTAGGGGCATTTAAATATTGATACTAAACAGAAATTTGTTTTTCTGAGTGCCATACAGCCTTAACAGAAACTTTATTTATTAAAATACGTGACTATGAATTATGAATACTACAATGTTATCCATCCAGGAGGGTGTACTACGAAATCCCGGTTTTCTTTTCTTTTAGTTGTAAAGTCTGCATTTTGAAAAAAATATTTTTTGTTAATTCGGGCCGGCCGAACTAATAAAATTTTAACATAAAAATAAGATATCTTGCCCAAACATTTACTAGAAAAAACCAAGACTGCGAAGTCAGAGGCGGGAGTCGGTTTCGTGAAGTCGGTGCTATTTTATCAGAGTCGGAGTCGGAAAACTGAACTCCCATTTTTTTGTCAAATTACAACAACAATGTCATATATTGACAACCGATTTAGAATTAGTCAAATTCGTAGTTTTTGATGGTTTTCGAAAATTGAAATTGCAATTCCAATTTCTTGAAAAATAAAAAACGACTATAGCAAAACTAAAACAGTAAAACCCATACACAGTGAAAAAGTACACGATCGGGATATATAAGCCGGGCCGCGGTGCTTTCGTAGCTTCTTTCCATAATTGGAAAAACAATTTAGTTTATAGGAATTTACAGACCGATAGGAGCGAAGGGTCGCGGCGCTCCCATCGCTTCGCTTCCTAGCTAGAAAAAAAAATCAGTTTAGAGGAATTTAAGAGGATAGGGGCGTGAGTATATAATCGGGTAATATCAGCCGGGTCGCTTTGCTCCCTAGTTAGACTAGCAGGGAATGGGTATGAAGGGCCGAAATTGTCAAAAGGGGGGCCATTTGACCGTTTCCGAAAACATCGAAACAAAATTATGGAATGATAAAATATCGAAAAATTATTGATCTAAAATAAAAATGTCGAAAAAACTTTAGTCGAAAGAAAAAACATCGACTTTCTTTTAATCGAATTCATGGTTGAATTTCAACTGTAATATTCTAAAATGTTAGATTATATTGTATTTAAGGCAATATTTTGTTAATACAACATTTTGAAATGCAATAATTGTAGAGGCTGACGGCTTCGATAACTCTTACGGACACGCGGGAGGTCGCTGCGCTCCCTCCTCCCCCGCTTAGCCCTCCGAGGGGCTTTAGATTTGAACTTCGGGGGACGTAGTAGATCAGCAAACATGTCGCTCTGCATGCTGCACGTAGGAGCGGATTATATAGAATCTATTAATGACACCTACTAAAAAGCAAAATAATTGAACCATTTTGTTATGCAAGATTTTGTTATTGCAAGATTTTGTCTCTATTGACCGCGTTATCGAAAAATCATTTTAGAATCCCATTTCAATCGCACGTATCGAATTTCAACAAAATCTGTTAAGAAATGGCCAAATCTAAGCCATTTTCTAGAATTTTGTCGCAAACTCATTTTTGAATTTTGTCAAAAAATCATTTAAGAGCCCCATTTTGCCTCATTTCAAATTTTAAAAATTAAAACCGGGATCTCGTAAAAATCGGGATTTTTTTATACAAAACCTAAATTTTCAAATCCGAGATTTTGAAAACCAGGATTTTGAAAACCGGGATTTTGAAAACCTGGATTTCGTTACACACCTCATCCAGGAGGGAACGGTAGGGTGGTTCTACCGTAATTATTAAGAATAATTAAAACAGGAATTATGTAAGTTAAAACTATAAAAGTCGAATCCATCAATAATAGGGATCTCAGTATCTCCTTTATTTACTGTCCACACGGCATCAGTTAAAAAAAGAAAACTACAGTCAACGTTTTAAATCATTAGGACTAAATTTGTTCATGGGTGGTAATTTTAATGCAAAAAATACTTGTTGGGAATCTAGACTTCCAACCTCGAAAAGAAAGGAGTTATTTATGCAGCTTGCGAAACCAACTGTGAATTTCACTCTGGCGATAAACTAACATCCTACTGAGATACATAAAATACCAAACCTTCTTGGCTTCTTTGTAATAAAAGAAAGTTTGTAACAAAAATAATGAAGAACTATCATCTCCGCAAACCAGCTACTTGGGAAAGTTCTCGTATTTCTCATACCAACTCCGTAAGGAAACCTAACTATCTTCTAGAAACCTAGTTCATAAAATCTGGCAGCAGACTCGTGTTCCGCAACACAAAAATATCCTAAAATTTCTGTGCAACAAATTAAAACAACTAATAAAGTTTATTTCCTTTACGAACGAAAGCACAAATAAGCGACTTCGAGGTCTTTCTGAACTAAAGGATGACGATTACTCACTTTGGAAAGCAACGACGTTAAAAACCCAAACGCATGTGCCAGCCAACAAAAACGACGACGGATACAGGGGGGAGGGGGGCTACAAGTGACAAATGTATCGTTTATCCATTTACCGGAAACATTATTTTGATTGTAACAATCTTAATACCCGCAAGTTACTGAGTTTTGTAATTACACCAAAGTTTTTCATTTTCGTCTAAGCAAGTCTACAAGTATTTCAAAAAAATAATTTTATTTTCCAACGAAAATACCTAACCCATATCTAACTTGTGTGGGTATATCTCGTAAATATATAGAGTTATTCTGATCTAATCATATGCTTATATAATTAGACATACCGTGCTTATTCATTCATATAGTCGTATATACGTCAATCTATTTAAGATAAAATGAAACGCGATAAATTTAATTTATTTCACAATAATGAAATAAATTCCTCCAAGCGAGTGCTTTATTGTAACAATTTTCAATTAATTTCAATAAAAAAAACTAAATATTAACTTTAACTAAATTTTCCATGACAATTTTAATTGATGTCTATTTATTGGTTGGAAAAATATAATGATAATGGACGTAAATTCATTGTTGTATGCGCGAGCAAATAATTAGCCGACTAATAAACTATGTCCACCTTCAATTATTCAACCTTTAAGTTGTCGACAAAAATGAAATCATTAAATAAGCGCGCATTTTACAGTGAATGTTGCAATCGAGCCACATAGTCAGAACCGAAATTTATTTGCCTGCATCTATCCAGTACATTGACCTAAATATTTAAAAGTTTTTAATTAATCAGAGCTTTTTCTATTCTTTTTCAATGCAATTGCACTATTCGCTGCACAATTTATATTTTTGTTACAAAAGAGATAAATTAAAGCCAAGGAAATAAATTGCGATATTTAGATTAAATTTTTCAATTTCAATTAAAATCCAATCTAATATTTATTAACAATTATTATTGATTAGAAAAAAAATATCGAGCTGGTCGATATTTTATCTATATTTATCGAGAGGAATGTCCAACAAATCTATATATAATACTTCAACCTTGCCTTATTGAATTTAATGTTGTGTAAGAGAAATGCTTGTTGAAGAAAAAACAAAAAATACAAAAACTAACGAACTATTACAGCATTTAATATATTTGCAAGTATCTTTCTTGACTTCTGGTGCCGGCTTAACACAATTACTCATTTTATTTATTTTTCTGTTAAATCTTTTTGTCTACAATTATCTTGGATACATGTACGAGTACGTAACTATATTTGTTTAAAGCGATTTTAAATTTTCTTGAGCTGTTTGCAGCGTTATTTTCGCGGCTTGCCGCAATACATAGGCAAAATATAGTGTAAGCAATTACTTCGCTTTATTGTATTAACTGTAAATTTGCAATGGTTTTATTTTATTGTTGTTCGTGGATACGACGTTATTTAATTAAAATGAAATATTACGCAAGGTAGTCTACATGCAATTAAACATGTTGGGAATTTACATAGTTTACGATCATTTTGTTTTTGGTTTACTGGTTTCGTATCCAACAGCAAGACCATGGATTTATGGTGAATTTGGGCTACTGGTTTTAATTGCTGTCAAGTGATGGTGTTTAATTTGTAACAATAATAAATACAATGTCTCGAGCTTAACTCAAGTTCAATGATTCCGTTTGGGTACAAAATTAATATTCTGCTGATTAATTCTGTTATGGTGGGCATTGCTATAAATCAAATGAGTGCACTTTAAGCTTGGAATTGTCTTTCCCTGTTTTTTTATCATTATCCTTCATAGAATATCCCAAATCAGCGTCATGGTGGTGTTTGGATTAAAGCGTAATAAAGTTTTGTTTTTTTCTTCTGATTTTGCTGTACTAATCTGTAGTTTAAACTGGTCACATTTACCACATATGTGAGTGTCTGGCTTCTTGAACTTCAAACCCATTACTAATGAACAAAACAGGTTAACTAAAAGAAGTCAAGTTAAATTAAACTTTACAGTACCTTTGAACACTTCAGCATATTTAGTTATCTGTTATGCGAGTAAGTCTATAAAGAACCGACAGATTTAAATCGGATTGTAAGCTATTTATGTGCGACTGTACCTCGAAAATTTTTTCGAGATCAACTATTTCACTTCGTGGTCTGGATAATTTTTTTTCGTTATCGTTTTTAAAAAGCTGTCTGTCTCACATAAAGTTTGTTTAAAACATTTTTGACAAACGCGAACATAATTACCTTCGATTAATAAATTGTACACATATGAATGAGTTCGATTACGTGGCTCAGAAGTAGATTTATGAAGAATAGCACGTTTCTTATCTTGAATGTTGATTTGGCCCGTGACAAACAATGCTTTTAAATTATAGGACGTTAACTCCGAGTACTTATTAAAAACTTACATTTGGTGTTCACGCGATATTTTGATTTTACATTTCATTGTACAATTACCTAATGGTATATAAACCGTCTATCCTGGGCTGGACGTTTTTTTCGAGTTTGGCGCATTTTGAACGCCCGGAATTCTTTCGGCTGAGGAAGTACTAGGTTGTGCTACGTTTTCTTCATTTAATAAGTTAAATTCAGTTGTTGCTGCTAGTTCTGCCATTAAGGCTGCACCTTATCATCAGATGAAGTTATGGCATCGTCGTTCTTGGGTGTGAAGGTTGGATTTTCTAAGCTGTCATCAAATGCATCCGAACTTAGACCGCTGTTTACATTGGCAACTGTTGCAAACTCCATTTGAACTAAGGTATCGAGTGCTTTAAGTGCTTGACCTAAGTACAAATTTCGCACAATTTTAACCATATTTGTGAAATGTAGAATTATTTAAGAATTATCGCTTACTTTCCACAACATCAGAATGTGTTTCAAGAAGGTCAGAGGACTCCATATGAACTCTGGTTTCATTTACTTTATGTGATGCTTCACGTGTTCCTACGAACAAATTTATAATTTATTAATACAATAGCTGCCGTTGATACCATTTTCTTATTCTTACCTGAAGATAATTGCACATTTTGTACCGCTTTGTTTTTAGCTAATTCTACCATTTTTAAACATCTGAAGCTTTCTGTCATAACGGACATTTTTAGAAACCCGCAGCCAGGCACGAAATACAAAATACTGAAATCCGCGTTGACCAACCGCTACACTATTGGCGAGGATTAACGACTTCACGAGTTGCTCTCCGGTTTCCAACAAATGGGAGACCTTAGGCCGTCCCACTTTTATCGCCTGCTTGAACAAAAAGCAGGTGATTCGAAATTAGTAAACAACAATTTACTCAAAAATCTTTGGCTAAAACGTTTGCCAGACTACTTACGAGCGATAATGGCGCGGGATATGAAAAATGACATCGAGGAAATCTTATCGGTCGCCGACAATATCTGAGTTTATGCTCAATCCAGAGCACCCAAACAAATTGCTGCTGTCAACCAGCCATCCACAAGCAAGGCAACTGCTGACGGTGAATCAGCCCTTGCTTCAATGCAAAGACAACTGGACAACCCGCAACAACAACTGGCCGATCTACATCGAACATTGGCCATTATGAACAGTGGTTCACGTAGAAGGTCGCCAAACAACAGACCGAATTTCGATTACCGACACAGGTCAAGATCGAGATCGTCATCTCGATCCCGACTCTGCTACTACCACCGTCGTTTCGGCTCACGCATACGCAACTGTAACCAGCCGTGCAGTTTCCCACCAGTAGCTCATGGAGAAGCTACTTCCAAGCATTACAAGTCTTCGAAAACCGCTAAATCCTGCTGTCTCTACGGTAAACAGTGGGATTTCGCCGTCTTTTCATCCAAGATCACGAAAATAACTTGCAATTTCTGCGGCGCAAAACTTTTGAAGGTTAATCTCGGTCTCAGGCGTTCGTTCACACATCTCTTCATCGTCGCGGCAGTAGACAGGCCTATTATAGGTGCTGACTTTCTGTCCAAGTATGGTCTCGTGGTCAATTTGAAGAACAGAAGACTTTCCGATTCATTTACTACCCTCATTGTGAACGCAATCATCGCCCAAGTTGATACGCCATCTCCAAAACATTTCAGCGTTAACACCGATTATGGCGCTCTTTTAAAGAAATACCCCTCGCTCACTGAGGCTTCGAATTACAATCTCCCAGTGAAGCATAACGTAGTCCACTACGTCGTCACGCAAGGTAGGTTACCTTGTGCTAAATCGCAACAACTCGACGCAACAAAACTAAAAGCTGCACAAACTAAATTTCAGTTTATGACAGACATCGGAATCTGCCGCCCCTCATCATCACCAGTCTCCTCACCATTACATATGGTGCAAAAGAAAGACAATGACTGGCGCCCTTGTGGAGACTATCGATAGTTAAACACTGTCACTGTCCCAGATAGATATCATATCCCTCACATACACAATTTTTCATTGAAACTCGCCGGCGCCACTTTTTCTCGAAAATAGATTTGTTTATGGCATATCATCAAACGCCCATGACTCTCGAGGATATTCATAAACACAGCGATTACTACTCCTTTTGGGCTTTTTGAGTTCACCCGAATGCCATATGGTCTTCGTGACTCAACCCAGACATTCCAGCGATTCCTTAACGAAGTGTTAAAAGGGCTGAACTTCGTCTACTCTTATATCGACGATACCCTCGTTGCGAGCAGGTCAGAGATGGAACACAGTGAACATCTCGAGTCAGTATTTAAACGTCTCTCCGCATATGGAATTAATATTAAAGCTTCGAAATGTATTTTCGGCGTCAAGTCACTCGACTTCTGGAGCCACATAATTTCAAAAGATGGCATCTTTCCATCGAAAGACAGAGTTGATGTCATTTCAAACTTTCCAGAACCAATATCAATCCGCCAAATACAGTAGTTCGGCGGTATGGTGAACTATTACCACCGCTTTATAACACGATTAGCCGAACTGTTATCGCCTATTCACAGGCATTTGACCACCTTACTCAAGAAAGGCAAAAACAGAACAAACTTCTCTTGGCCCGAAGATTGCACAGAAGCTTTCGAAAAGGTCAAGCGTTCTCTTGCTGCTGTCACTCTTTTGGCACATCCGTTGAACGACGCGCAGTTCAACATAACTACCAACGCTTCCAATGTAGCAGTTGGAGCTGTCTTACAACAACGTAACAAAAGATGTTGGCAACCATTAGCGTTCTTTTCAAAGAAGCTCTCTCTCTCCTGCGGGAATTAAATACTCTACTTTCGATAGAGAACTTCTTGCCAAATACATAGCAATCAAACATTTTCGCCAATTCGTCGAAGGCCGAAATTTCTCTATATTCACTGACCATAAACCACTTACATCAGCTATTGCGTCAAAGGTAGAACGTAGTTCCCGGCAATTACACATCTTGATTACATTGCCCAGTTCACTACCGACATCAAAGGTAAACACAATGTGGTGAGCGACTGTTTGTCTCGTTCTGGTGAAACATTTCTCACAGAACTCAGTGTCTTCTCCTTCGACACGAAGGAATTACTTGGACAGCAACAACGCGACGACGAATTGTAGAAATTGATCTCAGCACGTACACCGAAATCAAGTGTAAACCTGCAACGGATCAACTTACCAGACAAGCAGCAAATTTGGTGTGGTTCTACAGGTAAAAATCGACCCTACGTTCCTCTTAACATGCGACGGACAATCTTCGATAGTCTACATGGCTTATCACATCCCGGCATCCGTGCTACGCGGAAACTGATAGCTTCAAAATACTTCTGACCAAGAATGAATACTGATACAAGCAATTGGGTTAAAACTTGTATCCCATACCAAAAGTCCAAGTTAACCGCCGCATAAAATCAGCGCTTGGTAAATTCGAGCTACCAAGGGGCCGCAATCGAATGGATATGCTAAAACCGTAAGTAAGATCTTCTACAATGAGTATATCTGTAGATATGGTGTCCCACTTTTCATCACGACAGACCAAGGAACACAATTCGAATCAACGGTGTTCACCGAGCTCACGAAGCTAATAGTTTCCCATCGCATTCGGACAACTTCATACAACCCGAAAGCGAATGGTCTTGTCGAACGGTTCCACAGGCAATTAAAATCCGCCCTAACAGCTCGATATAATACATCCCATTGGAGTTCAGAACTTCCAACTATCCTATTGGGTATTCGAACCTCTGTCAAGGAATACCTAGACTGCACACCAGCAGAGCTAGTATATCGTCAAAATATCAAGGTTCCCGGTGAATTCTTCATCAACGATCACAATTCAAACCCAAACACAGATACTTCGGATTTAGTGAAGCAGCTTCGTACTATCATGAGAGCCTTAGTTCCTACGGACACACGACATCCAAATGAACAGGCAACGTACATTCCCAAAAATCTTCCCAGAAATCTAGAGTCAGAGGTCCTTTGAGTATACCTTATTCTGGGCCGTATCCAGTAACCCGCAAATTGCGCAAATTCTGTGTTGTGGATATAGATGGAAAATCAACAACAATTGGAATCGACAGGCTTAAGCCAGCATACGGAATACTTGTGGTAAACCCAGTCGAAAAACGTAGTGTTCGAAAAACGGTTAGATTTAGTTTAAACCACTACGGTTTTCGATCCAGGAGGGGAGTGATGTAGCGGCTCAAAATCCTTTTCACTTTGCGGCACTCCTCGTAGCAAAATTATTTATACACGGCGCCGATAAATTACGAGGCATAGCGCGTTTTGCTGAATAGAGCTATTTCGCCACCTACATTCGTGAATATCGATTTTATCGATTATCGAGAATTAAGAATATTCACACGTCGGGTTTTAGAAGTGCACGAGACACAGTCTCAGAATAGAGTTAAAAAGTGAAAGTGCCGAACAATCGTTCACAAATCAACCATCTTGGTGAACATGTGCAAGCAACGTTTATAATAAAAATAATAATTTTAATAAATAAATAAATAATAAAATTTGGACATAATAATAAAATATAGTGAGTGTTATTAACTAATATACAATATCCCGATAACACCGATATACTTCCAACTGACATTTTGAAGTGGACAGGCTTTCACTTCCTTGGTTACACAAACAAAATTAATATAAAACTTGCGGTATTTCACAAGAACTATTTATTCCACTATCTTACGTTGACTTTTATATTCACCTGTATTGTAGAAGAATCACTTGAAATCACATAAAAACACAAAGCACTTAAAAACTTAAAATAAGAAATAGCTTAAACAACTTAGTAGCAGCTGCTTACAGATTTATATTGAATATTTTTATGAAAAAAGTAGCTTAAAGTCACTTGATGTTTTTGTTTGTTCTAACGGACTTTTAGAAAAATCGCTTAATTGATTTTAGGATATTTTACTTTTTCTCAAATTGTTTGAAACCACTTCACAACTAAAAACAAAAGAATAGCTTACATTAAGTTAAAACTAAAAAAATATTATTTTTGAGTTTGGTTATATCAATTTTTTGCATTTAAGCGATCTTTCCAAATGTTTTTTTTTTAAACGTAACACTTAAGCGATTTCGGTTTTCGATGATCACTTTTTTATTTTTTCGACGAATTTTTTCATATCTAATATTGTATTTTGACAATTTGTTATAGGTGGAACCAGAAATATAAAAACGCAAGAGTAAGGCTCGCAATTACATTGAGGTTTGTTGTGTCAGGCGACTGTTACAGATCTTTGGAGTATATGTCCCGGGTTTCTTTTAAAACCATTTCAAAATTCATTCCCGAAGTTCTTCAAGCCATATGGAATACGCTCGAACCAAAAGTAAACAAAATTAAAATATATTTATGTCGGTACAAAAATATTGAACCAAGAAATATAAATTTTTTTAGGTTCCAGAAGAAAGAGAAAGTAATTGGTTAAAAATAGCAGAACAATTTAATTAAATATGGCAGTTTCCATACACATTGGGTGCCGCTGATGGGAAACATTTAGAATTAAAGCTCCCGCTAGTTCAAGGTCAAGTTTTTATTGCTACAAGGGGTATTTTCGCATTATTTTGTTTGCGATTGTGGATGCGAATGGAAAATTTATATTTATTGATGTTGGAACAAATGGGAGAATAAACGATGAGGCATTGATGAATGGAGATTTGGATATTCTTCCACCGGCAAAATTGCCAGGCCAAGAAATTGAATCTTCTTATTTCTTTATTGGAGATGATGACGTCAATATCTGGTATACAAAATAGTAGAGATCTCGTTAGAAATAGATGTACGACATATGTCAACTAGCTGCAAATTTGCGTCTCCACATGTAACTGTTCGAATTTTAATGGTATACGTAACTTGATTTTAATGGCAGGTGGAGAGCGTGTGTAAGCTTTACGAATTTTACTGTTGCTTAATACTTGAAAAATATAATTTTGAATTTGAAAATGTGAAAACAGCTACTTGGCACAAGTAGCCTGCTGAGGAACCTGCTTAGGCACACAGTGTTCGTAAACATTGTGATTTGTGTCAAGAAAAGACGCATTTTTTGTTTAATATTTTTTTATTGGAATACAGAAATAATGGGTTATCCAATTCGAGGTTGATAAAGTAGAAATCTGTATACCGACATCTGTCAAAGATAAACGTCAAGTACGCTGTCATTTATTTAGTTGACATTCTGCCATTTAAGAATATGGAGCATTTAACATACGCAAATTGGGTGTTGGAAAAACAGGCCGTCGATGCTGATTTTTCGAACAAAATTTTCTTCAGTGATGAAGCTCATTTTTCTGATGGCTGATGTCAATTGGCCTCCAAGATCCTGTGATTTAACGCCTTTGGATTTCTTTTTGTGGGGCTACGCGAAAGATCGTGTTTACGCAAACAATCCTCAAACTCTTGACGAATTGAAAACTAATATTCGTAAGGTAATGGCCGAGATACCGCCCAAAATGTGCCGAAAAGTCATTGAAAATTACCGCAAAAGAATCAAGGCCTGTAAGAAGTCCCGTGGAGGACATTTGAATGATATCTTGTTTAACTAAAAATGGCAAGGATCAATCTGTAAAATGAAATAAAAATTACAATACATTCCGAATATTTTGTGTGTTTTTTTTAAGTTTACTTTATCAAGCTTGAATTGGATAACCCATTACTTTTAACACTATGCACCGTTGGTACTTGGCGAAACACATTAACACTTAATAAATACATTAAAACACTTGTTTATTATTTCGCGAAAAACTTTTTTTTTTTAAATGTGTTCAAAATGTTTGAAAAATTACTCGATCAACTTCGACTTGTTAGGTCATCATCAGGAGTATCTACTGATTGGTAAAAATAAAAATTTAGTTATATATAGTAGAAATAAGCAAAATAAAATAAAAGAAGGAGGGACAAAAAATAGGAAATAAAAATTAATCTATTGATCGTTCCAACCATCTGTTGTTTACACGGAAAAATTACTAATAAAAAAGGGAGGGTGGAATAGCAGGTAAGCGATTAGTTATCGGTTGAGTAACAAAATTTAATGTATATTGAAGTACATTTAATTACCCGACGTATTAGTCATATTATTAAGAGCGTGAGAATAAAACGGATTTCTCTCTGTTCGTTAAGGATATTTTGGTTAAGGAATATGGATTTTCGAATTTCGTAAGATTCTAAGGTATCTAAACTTCTGATTTTAGGTTGTATATGTAATATGTCTAAATTGTTTAAACTAGCTGTATGATTTTCTAAAGTTAAATGATTATGGAACGTTGATTGATTGCAACCAGATAAATGTTCTTTAGCTCTAACTCCAAAATTGCGCCCAGTCTGTCCAATATATGAGAAACTACAATCATTGCAATTAATCCTATAAACACCAGACTTGGAAAGGCGATCAACTCTAGGTTTATTGTTAAAAACCGTTTTCTTTATTGTGTTATTATTATAAAAAGCAAAACTAATATTGGTATAATCGGACACGATGTTGCTAATCCGTTGGCCTCCTATATACTCTAAGCGACGCCAATTTTCCTGCGTTGGATTATCCGGTGGATAAATACCCGTTAGAGCTTTGCGCTTTAGCTTTTTATTTAATAACTTTAATATAGTCTTAGTTGCATATCCGTCGTAATTTGAATTTGTCAAAGGGATGTTTATTAGTCTATCTATAAGTGAGTGGAAAGCTGACATTTTAGTGTTATGGGGATGGTTTGAAGAACTAGCGATAATAGCGTCTGTATACGTAGGTTTCCGATAAATTTTGAAGTCTAAAGAAGAATTAATCCTGGTTATTGTTATATTTAGAAAATTAATACATTTATTTTCTTCCCTTTCCAGCGTAAAATCAATGGTGGGATACTGAGAATTTAACCAAGTAAGGAATGAGTTTAACAGTCTATCAGTTCCATTCCATAGACATAGTATGTTATCAACATATCTATACCAAAAGATTATATGACGAAAATAAGGATTGTTGTTTGATAAAATCGTTTGTTCGAAGAAATTCATGAAAATTTCAGCTAACAAAGGTGACAGAGGGGAGCCCATGGGTAGACCATCAGCGAATTTGAAATATGTATTATCAAAGCAGAAATAGTTTTGTTTAATATACAAGTCTCAAAGACCAACTTCAGTTCACGACGTAGGCCCTCATCTACAACATCCCTATCTAAGTAATTACAACCTATTTGAGATAAAGTTTTAATTGGAATTGAAGTGAAAAGACTGACAACGTCAAACGAAACTAGTTTTGAATGTAGTGGAATCTCGACGTCTTGAATTTTGCTAATCAATTCTACCGAGTTCTTAACCGAGTAAGCCGAAAAGAAATTAGTATGATCATTGAAAAAGTTTATGAAACCCTTACATAGCTTGTAGGCAGGAGCATTGCAATACGCAACTATTGGTCTAATCGGGATGCCCTCCTTATGGATTTTTGGTAAACCGCAAAGAATCGGAGCAGATGGATTCATGATAGAGTACTTCCAACCAGTTCCATTAAACAACTGTTGGCATTGGTTGATACACTTACTGACAGAAGTCTTAAAAGACCTAGTTGGATCCCTACCAAGCACTATTGCTTTGCTTTCTGTAATAAAATTAGAAGTTTTATTACAGTAATCGACTTTTTCGAGCACGGTAATTGTATTGCCTTTATCCGCTTTACATGCTATCAGGTCATGATCACGTAGCTTTTTCTTTATCGCACTAATCACTTTGAGGTTAATATTAGGAGAAGCAAGAGCGAGAGAAGCAGCAGAAGAAGAGTTAGAAGAAGAAGAAGAGTTATCAATACCTTTCTTTATTTTTAGTGCACATACTGATTTTAGTTGGGTCGGCTGGTCAAATAAGGCAGTTTCAGCATCTACAGCAAGATTCTCGAATGACTGAAGGCTTATTTTATTTGGCGTAGGAGCAAAATTAACTCCATTACTCAGCATTTGAATCTCTGCGCTACTGAAACCGACTGCGGACAAGTTTTTAAAACGTGGGTGAAATTGGAAACCAGACGAACCACTATTACCTCTACGGTTAAATGGATAAGCCTTATCTCGCAACACATCCAGCTTAGCTTTTTGTTTCACATATTGAATATGTGAAATTCCGGATACCTCTGTACGAACTTTTTTGTCCAGCTAATCGAACTCAATAGAGTGCAAACGAATCGCTAACTCAGTGTGAACAACTTTAAGATGGAGATATAGTTGTTCCTGGTAGCATACCCTTTACGTAGCTCGTTATTCCTCCAACTACAACGGGCTAGATTGATAGCTCTTCTTCCCTCTAAAGATTTACTAATGCATTTAATATTAGTATAGTTAGGAAGCAAATTCAATTTTTTACAACTACTATTAAACCATATTTGATTATTATTACAACTAATTCTCGCCAATAAAAGACGATAAATCACGACGAGGGTGGCCAAATCTGCCAACTTAATACCTGCTATTCCATCCCCTTTTTTATTAGTAATTTTTCCGTGTAAACAACAGATGGTTGGAACTATCATAGATTAATTTTTATTGCCTATTTTTTGTCCCTCCTTCTTTTATTTTATTTTGCTTATTTCTACTATATATAACTAAATTTTTATTTTTACCAAGCAGTAGATACTCCTGATGATGACCTAACAAGTCGAAATTAATCGAGTAATTTTTTAAACATTTTTGAAAAAAAAAAAAAAGTTTTGTGCGAAATAATAAACAAGTGTTTTAATGTGTTTATTAAGAATACAGAAATATTAATTCGAATATTCGAATAAAGAAATAAATCTTTTCCTCTGTTGTCCGCCCGAAAATATTGTGGTATTTCCTCTTGAGTCTCGCTAAAATAGAATGAACACATTTTTTTAGAAATAGCGTCAATTTCCATATTATGTTGAGTTACTTTGATTTAGCATGATGTCAAGTTAAGGCACAGGTTCACTAACCAACAATTTAGAAAAGTATTCAATTTAGTCGAAAAGATCGGTGTCATGTACACAGCATTAGGAATTTATCGAAGTGGTTTTAAAATATCATATAATGAGAGAAAAACGAATCTGTATCACGCCTTGCCATTCCACCTCAAAAACAAAAATTTTTTGCTCGCGCAAACAAAAAGATTAAAACTCAACATTTAAATTAATTCAGTAATATTTCACTTTTATCGATTCGAAATCTAATAATGAATTTATTTTAATGGCATTAAGTGACATTTTGCTATTAATTTAAAATGCATTTACATTTCAACTTTCTGTATATAATATGTGTAATAATATAAATTGTAATGTGAATAAATGCAAACGTACAGGCATTTCACATAAATTAATATAAATAAAAAACAGAAAATGCAACAAACAATTTAAAATTACAATTTTAGCCGCGGACATCAAACCAGGATCTCAATACAATATGTAATATTAATAATTATATTGTGACAAGTATTTTAATGCTCTAAATAATTTGTATACCATGGGCCGTATTTATGTGGCTTTATTGGAAAATAAGTGGACTCATTACAATTTAATCCATTTTTAACGGTCCCCCAGTAACACTTAGACAGCACTATTCAGTGGTCGAATTTGCGTTTTTAATAAATAATAAATCATTTATATCGGATAGAGATACAAATATTTATATTTATAGATAAAAAATAGGAACGATACAGATGACTTTTCTTTAAAGAAAAATTATCATATTTTGAATAAATTAGTCTGTGTATTGAATGAACTACAACTTTGATTCAAGGATAAAATTGCATGCGATATACAAGCAACCCGCAGTCAATGAATGAATCTTAATCAAAGTCAATATGATTAGTTCATTCATAAAAAAATAAATCAACTTCATTATCTCATATAGTAGATATTATCATCACGTAACGTAACGAGTCCGGCAAAAAATAAGTCATTTATTAGTGCCCCAGTACTTTTATAGCATAAAACTAGTCGCGATAATCCCATTAATGATATCCAATTTCAATTGTCAATATTTTCCAAACCAAGCATCACTCTATTTCGCTTTCGTGTAATTATTTTTGATTAAATTGTAATGATGAAAGGCGCAGAGATGGAAAACCAGTCGTCCCATCTCGTTAGCAGCTGAATATCGAAACAAGTAGTTCGTGCAATGATGACGATGGTTATGGATAAAAATACATACCACACGTGTTTCCACATCTTATTATTTAATACCAAGAAACCTACACACAAGGCACAAAGCCATACAAACCAAATAATATTTAATGTACTTACACATCCATTTAAATTAAATGCAATATTTTAATGTAATTCAATTTATTAAAGGAAGAATATACGTTTTTATGTGTGTACGAGTGTACAGGCTTCAATTATTACGATTGTAGCGTTGCAATTTAATTAAACGTAAGATGAAATGAAGAAAATAAAAATAAATTATTTAAGAAATAAACAAAAAAATAAAAAATTTATAATAATAAGAACAGTAATTGAATGGACAAGTGTTAAAGTTGTGTAGAGGAACATGCCATAAATAAATTTTACATATACTTATGTGGATATACCACTCGTGTATAATATAATTTAAAATACGTAAAATAAAAAATAAATAAATTTCGTAAGCAATCATCACATTGACTAATTGGGAAAGCTGTTGTGTTCCATGTTGTCTTTAGGTTGGAATACATAAAAAATAATAAAATATCGAAATATGTGCATTTTTAGCGGTTTCTCCGAAATTGACCAAATTTTTTTATGGTTCTTGTTAAATATTTAAAATATTTTATTTATTTAACATTAACCCGTGCAGATCGGTTGAAGGATATAGAAACCGCAACGAATGGATTCTTAAAATTTTGGCAGAAACATGATTTTTCATTTTGCGACAGCAGGATTAGCAACTATCGAAATAATCCATATAGTTGCGATATATAATTGAGACTAAGTTTCTCGTTGTATTTTACATTTTAGTATGCTTTGGGCAAACTGAACCTGTGAGCTAAACATTTTACCTACAATTACTCATTTACTTAACGGTGCAACCAATTATTTATCTCCATATTGCTATAAATTTTCCCTGTCAAATCCGGTTCGTATCACTGGATTGTGATATCGGTTTAAAATTTGACTTTTCATAACTCACACACACCTCCAGATTCCAGAATATCCAAATATTTACTAAGCAATTATGCCACTACAGTAATTATCCCACTTTTATTTTACCAACACTAAATCACAACAACAAATAATTTCCACAATTATTTATTATATACAACATTTACAATTTTTCTTAACCCAATTTATTATTTTCCAGCAACTCACTTTCGGTTTTAATTTTTCGCGTAGCGAACCTTCCAATGACACACCAAAACTGACTAATTGTGTTATACGTCGATCCAATATTCTAGATTAGCCTGGATTTATTCTAGAGGTTATGTTCTAGACTACTATAATATGCTATACAACCATACTGCTATAAAGCCACTTTTAGTGCCACTAATTAACCCCAGATGTCACCAATCTCACAAAAAAAAAATGCTAGAATAAACGTCTGGCCAATGCCGAATAAATTGCTCATCAACCCAATAGACGAGATCGTAACAAACCCAATATAAATGAGCCGCTTACATAATACCACGGGTTCAAAATTTAACTTGCTTTTTTATTTTCGACTTGTACGGTAGAATTTATGAAAGATTTAAAAAATCGTAGGATCCGTTAATGAAACCTGCAAAATAAGAACGTTCTATTCACTTTATTTGATATTAAACAATGTTTAAGCAAGTTCTTCAATTTTTGAAACACATAAATAGTTAATTAAGTAGTGTGCTACTAATCGTGCTGATAACCAGAGGTCAGTTTCTAACAGTGCATCCGGATAGCTGTCACCTTCCGGATCAAACTGTCACCTTCCGGATCAACACAGATGGACTATTTTTTCTCCGCTACTCTTACGACAAAACATGGATGAATCTAATAATACAAGAAAAAAGAAGATTCTGGTGCTCTTGAAAACACGGAAACTAATGCAGGTAAGATTTTGGCCTTTAGGCCTTGTATCCAGGCATAGGTAACCAACGCGGGACTTTGGTCATTAAGTTTGATCCACAAAACGTAGAAGAAAACGGAAATTAGGCCTGTGGTTAAATGGAATCACAGGAGAGTGCCAGAAGGACAGAATGCACAAAACTTTAACTAAACTTTTAAAAGACGTGCTAAAAGAGCACTTAGTGATGGTTGTTATTGACAGAGCACACGAAGATGGTTGTATATCGCCCAGCAATGGTTAAAGTTCCAGAAAGCCTTAGCCGCCACTTTCCTAAAAGTTAAGGAGAAAACTCTGGACCCGTTCCGGGCTTTCCGGGACGGAGGGTTCTATTGGAATCTTGTCAAGTTGACATCTTGTGTCGACCAACGGTCAGTAGCCTTTCACTTTAGAGTTGATCAGATTGTTTTGTTTTTTTCTATTTTTATTAAATTTGTATTAAACTAAATTCATTTGTGGAATTATGTTTTTAATTTACAATCACGGATGAAGTTTGGGGTGCTTGTCATCATAGATTAAATCGAAAATCTGCGATTCCTGCAAATTAACCATCACTCCTAAATAGCTTGGGCTTCGTTTATGCTCAAACGAAGAGCATAGGAGATATACATTTTCCTAGTTAAGAACCTTGGGTCAATGGTAACCGCGTACTTGGACTCTGGACTCTTCAATATAAACTGTTATGCGCGAAAAAGGTAGACAAAATTCGTTTCTGCATTCTTGCTAAAAAATAATTTGAATATCTTTCGGTTATCAAAACAGTAATTCAGATATGGTCACAACAAGCGTTGAGGTGGAAGGTCAAAATCTCTAACTAATATTACCTTTCGTTCCACATGATGGAGAAAATACCCATCTGGCATTTTAGAAAGCCCATTAAAGGGGGCTCGAAAACAAACATTTGGAGTCAGACTGAGAAAAATTTGGAATCATTTAGGGAGGCGCTGATACGAACGAACGAGATGAGTTATTCCTTGATTTTATTCTTAGTACTAACCTATGTATACCTATGCAGTATTGGCAAATGAGTTAACCGGAGAAATTTTAATTCATACTCGGGTAAACTATGTGTGGCAATACACTTGGGGACAAAAATGCAACTGTGGAAAATTTTAGCACCCAAGAGTAAAAAAATTAGAAAAATAATAGCAAGCTCCAAAGCCAGGGAACTCCTATTTTTAGAAATCCAATTTTAGAAATGGAATACTGAGATAACCCTAGAGTTCTTAACGCAACCTCAGGTATTTGGCGTGTTAGTTGGAGACCGTGTCAGTTGCTTATCATCCAGGGGATCATAGTTATTAGAAGACATATTCAGGAGCTCCCCATCCAGGGGTGGAAACAATTCATACATTTTAGCATTATAACCAAATATAATAAAAATTGATAGGCCAACTGAGATATCCCCAGAGATCTTAACACAACCTCAGGTATATGGGGTATTAGTTGGGAACCATGTCAGCTATAAAAAATATCAGGAGCCTCCCATCCAGGGCTGGGAACAGTTTAGAGGATTTTGTAGTACGACCAAATATAACAAAAATTCTTAAACCACATGAGATATCCGTAGAGATCTTAAAACAACCTCAGGTATATGGCGTACTAGTTGGAGGCCTTGACAGCTAAAAAATATATTCTGTTGCTCCCCATCCAGGGGAGGAGACACTTAATAAAGGTTTGTATTATGATCAAATATAATAAAAATGATTAGGCCAACTGAGATATCCCCAGAGATCTTAACACAACCTCAGGTATATGGAGTGTTAGTTGGGTACCATGTCAGTTAGAAAAAGTTATCAGGAGCCTCCCATTCAGAGATGGAAACAGTTTAGAGGTTTTTGTATTATGACCAAATATAACAAAAATTCTTAAACCAACTGAGATATCCGTAGAGTTCTTAACACCTAAATCCTCTAAACTGTTCCCACCCCTGGATGGGAGGCTCCTGATAATTTTTTCTAACTGGCATGGTTTCCAACTAACACCCCATATACCTGAGGTTGTGTTAAGATCTCTAGAGATAACTCATGTGGTTTAAGAATTTTTGTTATATTTGGTCATAATACAAAATCTTTTAAACTGTTCCCACCCCTGGATGGGGAGCTCCTGAATATTTTTTCTAATAACTATGGTCCCCTTCTAACACCTCATATGCATGAGGTTGTGTTAAGATCTCTAAGGATATCTCAGTTGGCCTAATCATTTTTATTATATTTGGTCATAATACAAACTTTTATTAAATGTCTCCTCCCCTGGATGGGGAGCAACTGAATATATTTTTTAACTGACAAGGCTTCTAGCTAACACGCCATATAACTGAGGTTGTGTTAAGATCTCTAGGGATATCTCAGTTGGTTTCAGAATTTTTGTTATATTTGGTCGTACTACAAAATCTTGTAAACTGTTCCCACCCCTGGATGAGGAGCTCCTGAATATTTTTTCTAATAACTATGGTCCCCTTCTAATACCTCATATGCATGAGGTTGTGTTAAGATCTCTAAGGATATCTCAGTTGGCCTAATCATTTTTATTATATTTGGTCATAATACAAACTTTTATTAAATGTCTCCTCCCCTGGATGGGGAGTAACTGAATATATTTTTTAACTGGCAAGGCCTCCAGCTAACACGCCATATACCTGAGGTTGTGTTAAGATCTCTGGGGATATCTCAGTTGGTTTAAGAATTTTTGTTACATTTGGTCATAATACAAAATCTTGTAAACTGTTCCCACCCCTGGATGGGGAGCTCCTCAATATTTTTTCTAATAACTATGGTCCCCTTCTAATACCTCATATGCATGAGGTTGTGTTAAGATCTCTAAGGATATCTCAGTTGGCCTAATCATTTTTATTATATTTGGTCATAATACAAACTTTTATTAAATGTCTCCTCCCCTGGATGGGGAGTAACTGAATATATTTTTTAACTGACAAGGCTTCTAGCTAACATGCCATATACCTGAGGTTGTGTAAGATCTCTAGGGATATCTCAGTTGGTTTAAGAATTTTTGTTATATTTGGTCATAATACAAAATCTTGTAAACTGTTCCCACCCCTGGATGGGGAGCTCCTGAATATTTTTTCTAATAACTATGGTCCCCTTCTAACACCTCATATGAATGAGGTTGTGTTAAGATCTCTAAGAATATCTCTGTTGGTCTAATCATTTTTATTATATTTGGTCATAATACAAACTTTTATTAAATGTCCCCTCCCCTGGATGGGGAGCAACTGAATATATTTTTTAACTGACAAGGCCTCCAACTAACACGCCATATACCTGAGGTTGTGTTAAGATCTCTAGGAATACCTGTTTTTCGAGAATTCCTTAAAGATTGTGTTATCTATTATATTGTATAACTTCTTGGTAATAATTCTAATGAACACTATTTATTTTTGATGTCTAAATATGAATATCTTTGAATCAAATCTAAAATTTAAGTAACTAGTCGAAATAAAGCGGTTAATTATTATTATTCAATTAATTTTAATATGACTTAATAAATACGTATAAGAAAACTCTAATCTTCGATAATGTTCCGTCTTACTCAGGTAATATCACTAACACAATCACAATTAATGAAACTAGCAAAAGATTAGCATTTTCTTCACATTCGTGATGCCCTAGTGGACCAGCTACTCGACGGCTTTAATAAGGGTTCAAAGATGCAGGAGTTCTTTACAATAGCCAAGGAAACTAAAGCTGCTATAGACTGGGACTGCTACAAGGAAGTCCTCAAAACCTACAAATGCCAATTAAGAAATGTTAAAATAAATGCCTACATCTAGGGTACATAAAGTACTATCTCCAAGTCTCACCACATCAACGACCGGATGGTTCTTGAACGTAACTAGAATCCTTGGAGCTACTACTGGAAACAATTTCCAGGTATCTCCGATTCCGCGCTACAAAGGCCTAGCGACAACAAAATAGTAGGCATTGTAAGCCAGGTTATAAGCAGGAGAACAATGAAGCCTTATAAGTCAGTAGGATCCGATAGGATTATACCGGCGGATGTCCAACAAACGACTAACTAAACCTTACCCTGGCTGGAACTTATTTTCAAGGGCAGCATAGAACTCTCACATTCCTAAAAATGGTCTGAAGTGAATGTAATATTTATACTTAAGGCAGAAAAATTCTCATTGCAGTCCCGAACATCTTACACCTATAAGTTAGGGTATAGTTATAAAGACAGATAGGGGCCCACATTAGGACTTCGAGTGAGCTAAATAGGCTATTGAAATCCCAGCCTGTATATTACAAGGGGAAATCTGTGGAACCTGCTCTCCACCCACTGATTGCTCCTATCGAGAAAACCCTTGAACATAAGAAATACTCCATGATAACTTTCTGGATATAAAGAGCGCATTTAGCAACTCTTCCGCAAGGTCCTCTTCTTTGGAACTAGGTTCCGGTTCTAAACCTGCAGTTCCAAATGACCACCTTTAATTGAACCTGGAAGGATGCGACTTTAAGGTGGTTGTTCGGTAAGTATTCCTGCATCTTAAGAGAATGCACCCAACGTACGCTTGGCATTTTCCCCAATTGGACTAACGGTTGCCGTTCGAATGCGAATCCAAACGAAACTGAGCTAGTCTTTTTCTCCAGGAAATATTGATAAAGCGAACTATCTGGGTCTCATTCTGGGCAGTAAACTAAGCTGACAACCTAGTATATTAGAAAGAGTGAAGAAAGCTACAATAGATTTGTACCTGTGCAAATGTAATTGGGAAAAGATGGGTTTTGGAGCCATATATTGTACATGGGTTCAATATTTCTAGTATTAGGCCCATTTTAAAATACGCGGTTACGGTTTATTGACCTGCTTTAAATATTCTAATCACCCTTAAATATTTGGTGAAAGTACAGCAAACAGCTGGCTTGGATTTCTTTAGAGCACATCCACTCAGGCAATGGAGATTATCTTTTATGCCACACCTCTAGATGTCCAGTCCGCTGGCTGGTTGAGGTATAATGTAATATCTGCAAAGAATATTCATATTTTTACGGACTGAATTGTCTCTCATCTCTTAATGAGATGGCTTATTACACCAAGCCGGGCGGATGTTGATGTACGTGCGGTTTACATATTCAATAATAAACACATAATTTGCCAGCAACGCCAGAACGGTGGATTTATCAATGAAAGATTTATTCTCAAAATTATTATTTGTCCAAGACTGTTGTATACTTGTTCTATCTCGACGTATAAAGGTTCCAAAAGTGATTTTATACCTAGGTTATAAAACGGACCATAGTTACGATTTTGACAGATGAGACCACACACTCATACGGAAGGTATATATAACCCGGAATTCATTAAATGTAAATTTTTTAAATTGTTTAGGTAACAAACTACAAAGATAATTTTTCATCGATATGGAACGATTTAAAGCGATTTAACTTGATCTAGGGCGTTTTGATGCAATTTCGACAATTCAGAACGATCCAGATAAACCCTGATAGTTTAAGAGCGTATACCAGAGCGACTTAAAGTGAGATCAATCGATTGCGATTAAGGGCAATTAGAGCGATTAAATATTATCCAGAGCGAATCGGAGCGATTTATCAATTTATAGCGATAACGATTCAAAGTGATTTAGAACGATGCAGGGAGTTTAAGTATTTTCTAAAAGATTTAGAGAATTTTTTGAGGATTGCGGGCGATTAAACCACTTCAGAGCTATCTTTAACAATCCAGATCGACGTAAAGAAATTTAGAGCAAATTGGAGCCACTTAGAACTATATAAATCGAATTTAAGATGATCAATCAATTTAGAATGATTTAAAGCAATAAAGAGCAATCCAAAACGATTCAAAGCGATTTAAAGTGATTTGAAGTGTTTCAGAAAGATTTAAAACAATTCATAACAATTTAGAGCAATTCTAAGCTATTTAAGAGTGATTTAGGGGGTCTAGATTGATTGAGAGCCATTCGGAAGGGACGATTTAGAGTAAATGGAATAACTTGGAGCGAATTAGCGCTATCCATACCAATTTAAAGCAAAGGAAGTAGCATTTACGATACCATAAAACAGAAATCACCCACTTCTTAGGAATGTTCGTTGTCGTTACATCGTTAATTTTGTAAAGGGTGTTAAGGCTGATTAATAATCTACATTTATTACCATTATTGATGTTTTAGAAATTAACTTGATCGTTTTGTTTATATTAATTTTCGTTTATATTCGTCCATCCTTTAAAACAACGATCAATCTGTAGTAGACTCTTATCACTAGTAGAACAGTGCGCTAGTGGAAAGATGTAACATTATCGGATAAGTAGACCGAGTTTAACTAGAACTGCTTTGTTATGTATTAGAGCCCAATTTATTTTGAACAAATCGATGTTATCCATATTTGCCCCAATGTTCATTACTAATGCATGAATCCACTTGAAATTAATCAAAATAATTGGATTAAATTTGTTACTGCACAGTGCCATCTCATGCACATTACAAACCACTTGTGTATAGCTCGTCTCTTCATCTATTATGCACACATTCATCACGTCCAATTGAAATAATTAAAATGTTAAGTTAAAAGAAAAACACAAATCAAGACAATAAAAAATTATTACAAATAATAAAGAAAAAAAACTTGGATTTGATCCAAAAAAAGGCTTTTCAAATATATTAAAAATATTTTAATAATAAATCAAAATAAATTAAAAATTATTTCGTAATAAAATTTTATTTGGTTTTTTATACACATAAGAAATATTTTGACATATTGCCAAGATAAAAAATTTTGGTTTTCTGTTGACATCAATCAATCAGATCTGATAATAAATTCATCATCTTAAGGTAAAAAATTGTAATGCAGAATATGAGTTCTTGCGTTGTAGTAGTAACTGCATGTGGGTGTTTCTAATTATTGCACAATTTAAATATTCCGTAGTACTCCTTGGCGAACCGTCGAGACAAAATTCACAACGTCTTTTTTATAAATTACATCGTACCGAATACTAACTATACAAAACGTAATGTATATAATCCAATTTAATCCCAAAAAAGACATAACACCTTCCACATCAATTAAAATTAAAAAGTATCCCACACGTTTCTCGCCTGGTCGCTCGACGAGACGAATTTAAATTTGAAAAACATGTCCTTTAAAGACTTCCATAAATTACACTGGGCACAACAGACACGAAAAAAGCAAAGTAAAAGGTGACTTGGTGGCGGCGTTGGTTTGCAAATGCGCGAATCTGTCGCCTGAAATTAGGAAAAAAATGTCAGGTTCATTCGTCTCCCACATAATTCTACTCTATAAATGCGATATGTTATTCCTAATTAATTCATAAATTATAATATCGCCAATTATTGTAAGAATCGGATTGTATTCCTTTCAAATATAACAAATTTAATTTTTATTATGTCTGCTTCTTTAAGAAATGGTCATAAATTATTTTAAAAACAGTTTTTGTGTTTGTTGGTGTGTTTTGTATTTAAAAATTATTTATTTGTCTTCAATAAACCATAAATCAATCATATTGGTTTGTACACGAAAAAATTGCACACTGAATCTTCAGATACGCGTTTAAGAAAGAACAATTAAATTCCTGTAAAAAATCGTGTTTCGTTTATATTTTCATAAAGCAGTGGCGTTTATACAAAATCGTTTAACATAAATACCATAACAGAGTTCACCAGTCAGCTTCTAGATATGCGCTCGGTATTCGGCCTTTAAATTTTGGGGAGATCATTAAACAAAAGTTTGTTTAAATTATAGAAAGCAACGCAATGTTTATGGAATACCTGCGGCCTTGCTGGAATTACCCAAAATATTCGCAAAAATTCTATCAAAACTCTAGTCAATCACAATCTTTACAATACATCGATCGATGATCCTTAGCATTATCCTCTAAAATTTAATTTTTTGGTGATTGTACTTACTCTAAAGAAAGAAAACCAACCAAATAATGTCTTTTAATAGTTGCTTTCCAATCGAACACCGCAAGTTAAGCACTTAAGCATTTTGTCTTTGCTAAATTAACTACTCACAAGTGTTGTACCTTTTTGTTATGAGTAGTTGAAAGCAATTGAATGTCAATGTAGAAAATTGAATGTAAGTCAACAAATCAATTGTTGCGATTTTACGAGATGAACAAATTAACTACACATTTGTAGGTTATGTTTTGCTTTTGTCATTTTTTATGTTTTCCAATCGAGACTTTACCCAGTACACATCTTTCTCACTTACAAGTACTTGCGGTGGTCCATTGGAAAGCAACTAACATTAGCCGTATTTTTTGGCGCATGCTCTGATGCGGTTCAGTCAATGTCTCATAAAACAACTGACGCCGCGCTTTGTGTTTTATTATCAAAATTTGTGGGGTGTACTACTGAATACTGGTTCTCTAGAGCCTAGTTTTCAAAAGTCTGGTCTTAAACGCCTGGTTTTCATAAGCCTGGTTTTAAAAACACTGGTTTTTGAAAATCCTGGTTTTTAAAAACATCTTGATTTTGATTAATTCGGGCCGGCCCGAATTAATCAAAATAAAGATGTTTTTAAAAACTAGGATTTTGAAAGCCAAGATAACGTAAACTTGTGCTTGATTGAAATGTAAATTGAGAAATCAAAAATTTAAACAAATATTTCTACTCACACACACACACACACGCACACACACACACACACACACACACACACACACACACACACACACACACACACACACATACAACCGACGAATGGGATATGATGTGATTATATCTGCTACTTTCACTACTAGGCATAGCCTCTCCATCCCTACTCCGCTTGACTACGTCCACGCTCGTGTCGGTGGTAACTCGGTTCTAGGAAACTAGGCCGAGGCAGAAGTCAAAGGGGGTCACATAGGTCACTTGCAAATGATGCGCTTAAGAGTTATGTGACTTAAATCCTGGAGCGTCTGTCTCACAGACTTGAGCAGCTTCCAGGTCAGAAACGGTACCCCAGGAGGGGCGGCTGTGTACCTACTTGGCAGAAACTATACAATGCTAGGGGCGGCACCTCAAAAAAGAATCAATCATGAGTTCAGTTAAGGAGAGTTTGGTTACGGTGCAGGGAGTAGGAAACCCAGTACCGGCTGAAGAGAGTGAGCAGGCAGGCTCCCAACAGTCGAGATCCAGCGACTGCAATGTTACAACGGTGGCGACCTTGGCCGATGTAACAGATATTTCGACAAGCGAATAGAGAGGAAGCACTACATTCGTGCATGGGAATAGAACCCCTGGTAACCCGTTTGAAGGTTCCCTAAGAAGGGAGCGATGACCAGTACATTGGAGAGATGTTTTTCATCGCCTTCTTTGGGGAGTTACAAGGAGAAACCCCAAGAAATAAGGCTAGCCAGGCTTGGGAAAACAATTGAGGAACTGGTGGAGTTCGTAAGACCTCGAAATAATGTTCATAGCGAGATTAAAACGATGATAAGCACCATTAGCACGCTTTATGGCTCAGCTATAGGTAAGAGGAGTGCTTCGGAAAAGCAGTGCCAAACTTCACCGATCAATAATGACGGGAAGGAGAGTTTAGGTCGTCTACGAACTGTGAGCAAGAAAGAGGAGCTGTATTCGGCGACTAACGAAGATATACCACTTGTGGAGCCCAGTAAGAGGAAGTTGTCCACGCCACCTAAGAGTGATGAAAGAAGGCAAAGTAAGAGAAGGAATACTAAGGCTGCTCCGCAAGGTCCTCCGCAACCACTTCGAATGTCGGAGACTCTTATTAATGAGGAGGATGGAAACAAGAAGCAAAAGACCACAGCATCTATGTCGGATAGTGGAGATATAAACACTACGAGCTCAAATCAATTGGAGGATGCGACAGTTGGCTCAGAACAATAATGGCAGAAAGTGAAGGGGAAAAGAACGCCAAAAAGACGATCACGTCCGCGAAGGGAAAGGGCTCGCTCGAATTTCGATTTTTGTTGCGGAAAGTTAAGGTGGACCCGACGCTAAATACTCTGGGTGAAAGGGTATCAAACATACGTCAAAGTTATAGTGGTGACCTATTGTTGGAGCTACAAACTACAGGAGACCAGCCAAAGACCGCAATATTTCGAGAGCAATTAGCGAAAGCGATCGGGGGTAATGCGGCGGTTAAAACTTTGACCCAGGAGGCGTTACTGGTGATCAAAGACATGGACGAGGTTACCACGCCTGAAGAGGTGATCGAGGCTCTGCAAGCACAGTTTGAAGGGGTGAAAGGTGTCGGTATTGTTAAGCCACTCACAAAGGCCTACCGAGGAACGCAGACAGCGGTTGTTAGCCTCATTAACACTATGGTTGGGAAAGTGCTAGAAGTGGGTAAGATTAGAATCGGCTGGGTTTCTTGCCGAATCCGGGTAAAAATAGAGCTGACTAGATGCTTTAAATGCCACGGTTATGGGCCTCGATCATGGAACTGTAGAAGCGAAGCGGATAGATCAAAGCTCTGCAGGAGATGTGGTGAAGAAGGGCACTTTGCTAAGACATGCCAAAAAGATTCAAAGTGCATGCTATGGGACAAAACGGCCAAAGGCTGTAGCAAACACGTAACTGGTAGTGGTATAGATGTCCGGTATACCAGAAAACGCTGCAAAAAGAGCGTTGGAAATGAAAGTCATCCAAGTAAATCTTAACCACTGCGTGAGGCTGTCCAGGACCTGCTACAGCAATCCATACAAGAAGTGAAAGCGGACATTGTAATTGTGTGTGAGCAATATAGAAACCTTTAAAGACGGTGTTGGGCTTCACATAGATCGAATCGACCATGGGTTTGTGGTACCTACCCCCAACAGGAAGTTGGTGTGAGTTCTGTACCCAGGTTTGTCAGAGCCAAAGTGAACGGCGTTCATATTTATAGTTGCTACGCACCTCCTAGTGCATCGATTGAAGAATTTAAAACATTTCTCGATCAATTAACGGATGATGCACGGAGACGGAGCCACAACCCGGTGCTCATAGCCGGGGATTTTAATGCATGGGTCGTAGAGTGGGGAGAAACCAGTAGCAGAGGAACCGCATTGTTAGAAGCCTTCGCATCATTGCCGGTCGTATTAATGAATACAGGAAATACAACTACTTTCTGTAGAGGAAATGCAACCTCGATAGTTGACCTAACGTTTGTGAGCCATTGTCTTGCCGATAGAGGAGTAGCGTGGAGGGTGAGCGATATAAATACGCATAGTGATCATCAAGCTATTGTGTATGAACTGGCGGATAGTAAACCCCAAAGGACTATAGTTAGATACTGGAAGATAATAGGATGTAAGTCCGCACCGTTCGATGAAAACATTTTCCGTCTCATGATGGAGGATCTTACCCTATCTGATACCGCAAATAACAAAGCCGTCCAGCTTACGAGACATGTTATAAGAGCCTGTGATGCAGCAATGCCAAGAAGGATGGTGGATAATCGTAGAAAATCAGTCTTCTGGTGGAACGACGAGATTTCTGAATTGCGTAAAAGGTGCCTGAACGCAAGAAGGCGATACCAGCGTGTTAGACACGTTGAAAACTCTCCCCTTCGACAACAATACTGTAAAGCTCGATCTTAAGCATGCCATTAAAGCAAGTAAACGAATGTGCTTTCGCGAACTGTGCCAGGAGGTTGACCGCGATCCCTGGGGTAGATCCTACCAATTGGTGATGAAAAAACTCAGAAGCAATTACGCCACTACTCCCACATGCTTGGCAATGCTGTCTGACATAGTGAGTCACCTGTTCCCGCAGCAACCCGATTGTGTGTTAGAAGTATTAGGCAACGAGGAGGATGATATACCACCAGTTACTGAGAAGGAGGTTTTGAAGGCATGTGGCAAAGTGGGTAACAATAAAGCTCCTGGCCCGGATAATATTCCGAATATTGCATTGAAGTCGTCGGTTAAAGCATACCCAAACTTATTCACGGAAGTATATACTATATGCTAGTATTGTTGAGGAGAGTAGTATTGTTGCCAAAAGGAGACAAACCACCAGGTGAGCAATCGTCCTGGCGTCCAGTCTGTCTGCTGGATACGGCAGGCAAAACCCTAGAGAGTCTTGTATGTGACCGGTTTCAAGAGGCTATAGTTAGAGCAGGAAACCTGGCAGAGCAGCAGTATGGCTTTCGAAAGGCGCGCTCAACAGTCGATGCGATTAAAGAGGTTGTAGATACGGCACACCAGGCGATATCCGGTTCTTGATGGCTACGTGGTAGTAAAAAATACTGTGCCATAGGTACATTGGACGTGAAAAACGCATTCAACACGGCGAATTGGAGCTGCATATTTAACGCACTGACGCGGATGAACATACCGAAGTACCTGCTGAGACTAGTTTCCAGCTACTTTAGCGAGAGAATCTTGATGTATAATACGGAGGAAGGAAAGAAAACTTACGAGGTGTCTGGCGGAGTTCCTCAGGGATCAGTGTTAGGTTCTACACTCTGGAATGTGATGTATGATGGTGTACTTCGACTGCCCATACCAACTGATGCACGGGGTGATTGGATTTGCGGACGACACGCGATTGTAGTTGTCGCAAAACACAGAGAGGAGATTGTGGACATTTGTAATAGGACGGTCAGACTTATTCAACAGTGGTTAACATCTGCTGGGCTGCAACTAGCAGAATATAAAACAGAAGCTGTCCTTATTACTAGCCGAAAAGTAATAGAGAACGTAACCTTAGAGATTGGAGCCCAACAAATTGTTAGTGAACCATCCATCAGGTACCTAGGAGTAATGATCGATGCCAGATTGTCATATAAGACACATCTCATTACCACCAGCGAGCGACCAAGGAGAGTTAATGCGGCACTAGCACGAATAATGCCGAATACAAGAAGGGCGCTGATGAGCAGCAGAGTTCTGCTCGCCAACGTCGTTACATCTATAATGATGTATGGGGCACCAATTTGGGTCAACTCGTTGTAGAAGAATACTTATATACAAAAAGTAGCAAGAGTTCAGAGGTTAAGTGCTCTCAGAGTATTGTGCGCATTTCGGACGGTGTCAGAAGATGCTGCTGGTGTTCTTGCGGGAATGCCCCCAATAGATCTACTTGCCAAGGATCGCTAAACCACTTACCTGCGTCGTGGTCAAGGAACAAAAGCGGAGAACCACCGATTAGCACGTGCTGAGACGATCACTGTATGGCAGAGAAGATGGAGTGAGTCGACGAATGGTAGATGGATCCATCGCCTGATCCCCTACATCGAGGCGTGGCTAAACAGGCGACACGGTGAAGTAGATTATCATCTGACGCAGTTTCTGACGGATCATGGTTGCTTTAGATCATACCTGTTCAAATTCAAACACGAAGAGTCACCAGATTGCCCTTTATGCAACGGACTGACGTAGAACGTAGTGCACGTATTATTCGAGTGTCCACGCTTTGCTGAGGAGAGAAGGAGTATCTGTGTACGTGGAGTCCAACGAACGCCGGAAAATATAGTGGAGTTTATGCTGGCATCTCAAGATGGGTGGAACGCCGTAAGCGGAAGTGTCTCACGGATAATGAGAGAGTTGAGACGCCTCGAAAGAAGCAGAAATTCAGTGAGGAGTTAGTTCCAGCCGAGCAGCGAAAGCTGAGCCTGCCTCGCGAAGTAATACCTAACGGTAGTTCAACGTGGCAGATCGGCATGGTTTATCGGGGTGGTGGTTTGGTCGGTAAGAATCCGACACTATCACGAGTTTGATATATGGGTTCACGCGTGAAACCTATCGAAGGTTCCTCTCCTCCGCCCATAAAAAAACACACACACACACACACATACAATGCGTAAATAGTTTGTGCTCTATACATGTATATTTCAATATTATACGCAAGAAGTAAAAATTCTTTATTTTTCTCATTGTTTTCGGGGAAAACGGTACATTTTTGGGATTTTGCGTATTTCGTTTATTGCTTTGTAATTTGTTCTTCCCGCGTGCAATCCGTTTTACTTAAATTAAGGAATCGTGTGTGCTTTCTAATTAATACTTCTTATCAGTGTTATTTAATTAAAGCGATATAATATAAATTAGTAATATGGATATTATTTTAACAAATAAAGGAAAGGAGAAGGTAGTATTCAACGGATATGAATAACATCTGGAGAGAGGTGGTGATACCTTTCAATAGACGTGCGTCGCGAGAAAACCGCTTTTATGCAAAGCATGTGTCATAACGAAGATGTTTGAAGAGTTGCATGTACCGAAAAAGGGACCTTCGGAACATTGCCTAGCATGGGGTGCCTAGCCCATAGTAAGACAAATGGCAAAGCGAATGCTAATTTAAAATCGGAGGCAAAATCAACCAGCATAAATAATACATATTACTGTTGTTGATTGTGAACCGGACCATCGCGTTTATTTACCAACAAAACATGCGCAAGAACAAAAAATAACACGAGTAAGACGCACATAGCATGGAAGAAATAAATATACTGATTGTTGGACTTTCGAGGTGGTTCCAGAGTTCATGCGCCAACTTTAAGCTATCCACGGCAAAATTATGAGCGCCAAAACAGAGGTCGCATACTTCGAGTTTTTTTTACGAATTATGCAAAAGGGCGTGCGAATGAAGTATTAGGCCCGTAGTACATTTGAGCTAAGGTAAGCCATAAAACAAACAGCTCGACTCTTTGCACATTTGAGCTAAAAAGCTGGTTCACAAATACAGTCATATTCGTATATTTGATTTATGACGCATTATATTAGGTTAGTTAAAATTAATTGTGTTAAAACATACAAAATACAGAAAAGACGCCATAAATAAAAATTTTTTGCGCATATCGCCTGTATTATTTAATATTTCTTCTGCCTTTAAAAATGTTAGCAGAAGAAATCGAAAAATTAATAGAAAATGTTCGGAGCCATCCCGAGTTGTACGATACGGAACATAAGGACTACAAATCCACTAAATTCAAAGATGATATTTGGGCAGAGATTGCCGTAGAATGCCAATGTGAAAACGGTATGTAATGCAAATTTCTCCCAATAAAACGGAAATTAATTTTTTAATATTTTCCAGCTGCTGCAGCTAAACATTTATAGAGAAACTTAGAGATTATAGATTAGAGAATCTATTAAAAGGTTAAATATTAAAAGTGGCCAAGGAAGGATTAACACCAAGAAATGGAGGTTTCATGACCAAATGTCATGATTAAACGCGACAGTCTAATATTACTGAAATCTCGGATGATATAATTTCCACTGAAGAAAGCGACTCAATTATCATTAGTGAAATGAATGCTGTAGAAAATACTAAAAAACAGAAAAAACTAAGGACGACGCGATCATAAGTTTGAAAAAATCACATAAGAAAAGAAGAGAAGAGCAAATGGCAACACGAAATGAAAATCGCCAACAACACACAGAACCAGCCAACAGGGCTTTGCATACTTTTTTATGTCTATGTATGAAACAACCCTGTTAAAGATTCAAATAATTTCACATATTAAAACGAAAACAATTTATGTATAATTTAAAAACTTTATTAATTACAACTGAAAAGTACACCAGTTAAATTTTATGACATATCTTCACTTTGTAACTCGATGAAATGTTGATTAACCTAAAAACATAAATACTAAGTTAATATTAATAATCCATATATAGTAATTGTTAACTTATCTGTATATACACATATTATATATTTACATGTATTTGTTGTCTTAGATCTTTCTGAAAAATAAAAGAAGGGTTTAAACTACATTTAATATTAGGAAAATTATAAATAACTTACCTAATCAACATTTAATTTGTTGTGTATGTTATGACAAGTCGATTATTATTATTATTAACAAACTGTCAAAACATTATAGTCTTTTTCTAACAAGAAACATATAGCCACGAGAATAGTACTGCCAGATACAGAAAATTTCTGTACTTTTCGATGTTTTACACTGGTGTGCGGAGATGAAGACTAGAATGATTTGTCATTTTTGGATTTTGTAATTTAATTCAATTTGTATATCCAACAAGTTTGGACTAAAACTTATTAAATTTAAATTGTATTATTGATAATTTTTTCATTTCATTTTTTCATTATTGAAAGTTCATTCAAACCCTGACTTTTTCTAAAAATTTACAAGCAAAAACAAGGGGTTTCAATGTCATTAATGAGCTCGACAACGGGAATATGACGACCACTCATTACAACGAATATCACCAAGGTTTCAACCATTTTCTACTCCAGAGAGATCAAATTTAAATACAAATTTAGAGGGACCACGATCGACTTCGGGGTGATACATAGAAGGAGATTCTTTCACATCAAATACTCAACGTAACCGTTTTATAAATATTATATTTGTTATTACTCTTTACTAATATTTCTTACTTTACTCAGGAGTTTATATTTCAATGCCAGATATGGTAGAAAATGTGTCTGTACCTAATAGTGCCCAATCATTAAACGAAGATGGAAATTCCTGCTCCAACTTACACACTAATTTGACAACTCAAAATAATGAAAAAGGAAAAACATTTTTTACGTGATTTTTTGAACTTTAATAATTAAAATATAATCTTACATACATCTCGTGTTTTATTAATTTCGGCAATAATTTGTTATTATCATAGAATTGACTTTAATATTTCCCCTTCCTAATGGCTTCAACTTGTCATGGTACAGACCCTGCTGGAGAACAGAAATAATTTGTAAATTCTGTACTAACGTCGAAGCGTTTCAACTTCATTTCTGCTTCTTACATTAGACGGGGCCAAATTTACAAGTTGATGGTTCGGCTCATCTAAATCAGTTAATTAAAACTCGCTCACCTGTCGTTCTAGTGTTTTTTGGTTAAGGCACCATAATTGTGAAGTACACAAGTTGCTTTAATAAATTTATCAACTTTTCGTATACTGCAGTCGAAAGGTTTCCGAAAGCACATTCCACAGTTTGTCGTGCTCTAAATTATATATTTTAAATTTTATCTCTTCTTTGGTACGACAGCCAGGATAAGGTCTCATAAAATATTTGGTGTGTTGAAAAACTTCGTCCCCAAACAAAAGAAATTGTTGTGAAGCCTGAATTTATAAGCAGAATCAATTGCCGCCATGAGCACTACTGAAAATGTTTTTTTTATAGTTGAAAAAGAATGACCCGGAATTTATAGGCTTCCGAATAACGTCGTGTTTTCCGTCAACGGCAGAAATGCAATTGGAAAATTGCCATCTAGTATTAAATTCTTTGGCCTTTTCACGCCAAAGAGATCCGTTTGGCTCTGGCGTCAATTATTTTATGTATTTTTCGTTAACACCATCGCATTTTTTGATTTTTGAACCGCTCAACGTATTACCTGAACCGCATCTACAAACAGTAAAGATGTCACACCTAAGTAGATGGCAGTTAATCCAACAGCTTCTGCAAGGATTTTGGAAACACTGGTCACAAGAGTATGTAACGTCTCTTAATAAGAGTTACAATTGTCATCAAGAAAACCATAATTTCAAAATTGGAGATCTAGTACTGTGGCGAGATCAAAACCTACCACCTGCTAAATGGCCTTTGGCGAGAATTAGTGATTAACATCCCGATGAGGACCATCTAGTGAGGGTAGTTTCTCTTAAACTGGCAAATGGCAACACATTAAAGCGACCGATCTACAAATTATGCCTTATCCCAAAGATTGACCCTGTCGAGTCAACGGCGGCGGAATGTTCAATTATTCCTGAAAACTAGTTCTGGGAGGCATACATACAAACCAAACAAATAAATACCACAAAAAAAATCCAATCAATGAAAGCCGGACGAATTCCTATATTATATTAGTTCAGTGCAAGAACGAATAACGAAAATGGTGTTTGTCGCGATACCTATCATTGAACATCTTTACTAAATGCCGTTCATAATTTTTGCTATTCGAAATAGTGTGAAATGCCTGGGCATATTTTTGTATTGTATTCTGAAAAAAATTGTGTGTACAATCCAAGTGAACATAAACTACCAACCGACCATACCTCCAAACCCAGCGTAATAATTCCTAACAATTACAACACGTATTGTGCTAGCGAATGAAACAAATAGAAGCAAGCGCTTGTGCAGGTCGTTTATGAGTCGGATTAACGACGATTATATAAAAGGATGGTAAGGGCTAGATATAATGTTGGACGATATAATCATATCAAAAATTGTGAGTCGGAAAAAATATACAAATTTCAGAAAGCTTTTGATAAACAAGCTAAGAAAGCATAGAAAGATTAAGAGCAGAGGCGGCAAATACTGGTACAAGAATCAACAAAATATCAGTGTGAGTAAAAAAAATCTACACAAGCAACTAAGAGATGCGGAGCGGGCAATGGCAAAAAAGAAGGAAACCGCTAAAATCAGGCCCGCTCGATACTCTTATCACGGCGAGCGGACCCTATTTAGACGAACAACAAGTGTTCACGAGATGATGCCCGATCAGGAACGAATTACGTTGTCAGAAAAAAGTTGAAAGAAAGATTGTTAAGTGTGATACAGGATCATTGGTAACGCCTTATCATGTATAAAATGCATGTCCGTTGTATGTTGGTTTGTAGGTAGTATCATAGTCAAAATTACTGACCAAACTGTCTCTTAAGCAAAAAGCTGTTGTTATCATTTGAAAACTTATGAAATTACATAAAATAGAAAATATACACATTACGCGAGGAGCTGTATTTAGACTTAACACTTCTGCATTGCGTTCAATCAAATAAATTTTGTACTAATCCAATGAAATGTTCATTCGCCAATTTCGCCAAGATAAATTTTCACGATTACATTTTTTAATTTCAAGTTACCGTATTTCCTTTCTCCAAAATTTAAAAAAAATAAACTCAAAAAATCATAAAATAAAATAAAATGCCAGTATTATGTCAGTGGTTGGAAATGTAAATTTGAATATAAACAGAACGAGACGTACGGTCAAATGTAAAGAAATTGCAGGGTACAAAGAAACGGAAAATGGTAAGAAAATTAACAATCCCAATTGAGACTAATTGCAACATCTCTCCATATCATAGAGGCATACCGTGTTAATCTTCTACAAAGACCATTTATTTCATTTATTCCTTATTTATACATTTTGAAATCATTTAACCACCCATTGAGCTTATCTGCTTATAATAATTACATGATTAATAATAAAATATTTAATAATTTATATTCGTCTGTTTGTAGAGCAACCAAAGTTTCATATCTTCTTTCTCATAGTACGAGTAAGTAGATTGGACAAGAGATATAAATTTATGCATGATAAATGTAATCAGCAGTATGGAACGAACAGTACGACTTCCGATTGCTAGTTCTATGGGCTGAGATAAAGGACAGTTATTTTGTAATGGCCTCATTAAAATTATATGAACATAAAATGTTTGTGAATTTCTTTAAGTAGTTTAGGCTAGACAGTTTCAAAAGGGCAAAGAGAACCGCAACAACATGAGTATAATACACAATGGTAGATTACATTAAGAGTGACACAATGAAAAATTGCATTTGAAAAGATCGTGAGAAATGTGTTCACTGTAATTTATCATTTTACAGCTACTTTCTTACTTTCTTTCTTGCAGAAATAAATCTTAGCATATTTTATTGCCCAGACACAAACACACAAAGTGGTTGACCAATCGCTTATGTATAAATCCTCGTATAAACATTTAGTATTTAAATTTATTAGTCGTTATATGTTGTTTTATTTATTTATATATCATTTAATGTTATATTTTATATAAAATTTATATTTCTATAAACAACAATGTCATTTATGTACCACGTACCTACCGTATTGATAGTGGCAAGATATCGTGTAATTGCACATGTACGCGTACCGTGAGTTCAACGTACAATGTTTTACATTTTTATTCTAATTAAAATTCTTTCACTGAAAAATTCATTGAACATATTTAATTTAATGTCTTCATATTTTATTTATAATAATTGTTTATAAGGTGCATGGGGCACATATGCAATATCGTGCACATATTATAGAGACGTTTGTAATAAATGTCGAAATGTTCAAAAGGTGTGGTAGATTTATTCACTTTGATTTATTTTATATTTTATTTATACCGATTTAGGTTGTCTGTTTCGAAAGTTGTTACTTTTGGGTATTGGAGCGGTGGTAGGAGTTAAGTAAACTTCGTCAAACTACGGGAAAAATATATTGTGTTGTTGGTTATAAAATCGAAGCTAAGCGTTTCACATACTGGCTAAAGACAACGAGACCCTTTGTCGTTTGAAAAATAATTTAAACGATTTTATATTTTACCTTGTTTAATTCACTAGGTGGCCACTATCACTAAATTTGTACTATAATTGGAAAAATCCCTGATATATAGTTTTTTTAAACTGACTCTACAACTGAATTAATGGAATTTGTATCGCTGCACTGTCCACGCCTTCATTAGGGATCAGACTTGCAATTTATAATTAACTAGTGGATACCCGGCGTGCGCTGCAACGCCTTTTTGTAGCAAGGGCTATTTACATAGGCAACATATAGCTGATACCCGGCGTGGGCTGCATCGCAGTTGAATTAAATGAATTTTTTTAGTTGTAGTTTTTTTAATTTGTGTTTTTTTATTGAATTAACACATATTTGAATGATAATTGTATTATTGTAATGCTCTTGGATAAAAATTGTTTTGGTTTACTCATTTGGTCCGTACATAAATAAGTGGGCGGATTTTCCGACAAGTGAACATGCCGCTTATAGCTGTCCATGTGAGAAGCACGGATTGTGTAAATTCAATCCACAAACTTGAAGCGAATGTCCTTATGCGGTATTAATGATTACTGCAAATGCGAGTCACTCTGGAAATTGCAATCTTTTAAATTCGAATGGCGTATCGGTCGGTATCATTGGTATTCGCGGTAATAAGACATGTTCTACTTTGAATTTACCATTCAATATTGTTGTTTCGACAATGTCATTCATCATGAGTGAATCATTTTTAATATTAATTCGTGTGGTGGTAATCCTGACAAATCAAGTAAATTCAGGAATTCGACCGGATAATTGACAACTTTTTCTTGATTTATGATGCAATCAACTGACTTAAAACGTTGTAGAGTTGCCAGATATTTGATTTGCAATGGCTGTGTTAATAGCATTGACATCATTGTTTTTGGCCGACATTAATGCACGTTCGCTTAGCCAATGGTGATTTTATAATTGCAACTAATGTTTGGAAATACGCTGATAATCTGTACTGTGTCAAGTTACAAAACTCTGGTGAAATGGTAATGCAATTTAAAAAGTTGCAGTGTAAAAGTTGCTTGGCGTTTAGTTCATCGGCTTGTGTGGAACGTGGTATCACTGGTAGAGTCTGACGAAAATCACTAGCCAGCAAAATGAGTACACCTCCGAATGGCTTTGTATTACCCCTTAAATCTTGGAGCGTCCGATTGATTGCAAAACTTTTTCCATCCTGAATTGTTTTTTATGTTGCATGTGGGTGTCTCAGTAAATTAACTGTTCAATGGCAGTTTGAATGCAGAGTGCGCTGTTCTACCTCCATCCATAAGGGTTATGCGTGAAAACGCATTCATAATGCGGCCTTGGCAGATTTGTTTGAATTAATATTTGCAGCTCATTGGCATTAAATTGCTAATCTCTGTGCAAATCTCGCTCGTATACATCGTCTGCTAATCGATTCGTTGAAACCATTCGCTTCGTTATACATTTCCGGTGAGAATCGCATGCTTGCGTTGTTGCTGGTTATGCGCATTCGATGTAAAATAGTTTCACTCATTCCATCTTTGTATTTTTCCACAAATCTTTCGGATTAGACGGGAAGTAAAATGACAAAACGATGGAAAACAATGTGCGAATTTGGTGCCGTTGGCAAGTCATTGATGTGTCCGCTAGTGATGTATCTCAATGTGTAACATTTTCCAGTAATTTTAATTTCTGGTATGTTGAAATAATCGACGACGGTTTGGTCGTCAAAATAATTTTGCACGTAAAATATTTTGTAGCAAAGCATTCTTGTGGAAGATGTAATTTTTGGTGATTGGAATGATGGCTGTTGCTTTCTGTTTCTATTTTAACTTTTTTATATTAATTTTTACTTGTTAAACTAATTATAAAATCGAGTTTGATTGATCGATCTTATTTGATTAAGCTTCACCATTTTAAATGTCAGAAAACAGCTTAAAAATTACAAACATTTAATTTTAAATTTAATATATTTTTGAGTCTATCAAATTATTTCGACGGATCGATTCAATTGATTAATAACTAAATTCGCGTTTCGTACAATATTTCAGGGTCAACAGTATGGTCTTCTGTTCACTGAGGCGATTCCATCCCCAGTTACTGACGACTACATCCTTATAGAGATAAATCGTTTATATTGGCTCCGAGTATTTTAGATAGGAGTGTAGGCACGAACAATCAAATTATTATAAAATACAATTTCTTGATAGCTTTGATTAATTTTCAATGCAATTTTTGCGTATTATGGAAAACATATTTGTATGGAGCACCAATCCAGGAACCCGATCCCTTTAAAAAATTATGAAACCCTGCTGATTGGTATAAAATCCCTATCTAGTTTTAGATAAATTTGTACCGAGGCCCGTAGACCACGGAATTCGACCTCTTCAAAAATATCTTAAGATTGGTTCTGGACATGCAACTTATACACTGTCAAAATTTCAAGACGATCGGTTGAGCGGTTCGCGATATTTGGTAGTGTGACTCGTGCGCCACCTATTGTAAAACAATTGTGTGAGAGAGATGAGATTTTTGCGAACAAACATACAGTTATAAATTGACTTTTATATATGCAGCGATATATATACTATATTTATAGGTTATAGCATACGAAAATTATATTAGTATTTCCAAAACGTGATGTATATGCAATTTTTGCCTCTACTAGAAGTATCGCCTTAAAGTGTTTTCGTTGATAAGGAAGTCAATTTGATAACCAAAACACTTGTTCATTAACAATAATCGAAGTAGCTAAAAATTTAAAACAAGAGCATTGCATATTATTTTGGTGACGTAGTATCAGAGCCATCTATGATTTAAAGAGCTGCAATATTAAAAGAAGAGCTTTATTTAGATAGGAAGCTTTTATTATGTGTAATTCCCAATGTAAAATAATCAATTCTTAAATTAATATTTATGAATGAAAATTTATCTCTTTAATTTATTTTTAATGTTTTCTATAGAATTGGACTTTCTGCTTAGTTATGTGTTTAGTTTCCTCAAAGATGATTTTGTTTCTAAAATCACACGCAAATCAAATTTTTTCTTTTTATTTCATAAATTTATAAAAGAGACATCTATTGATTGGTTTTAGCAGTACCGGAAATTAAAGTTACATACGGCGTCTACACATTACAAAATCGTTGACTTTTCGATCAAAAAATCAAATTTATCAATGTTTGTGCTTCTATGCTATCCAAAACTTTAAGGGTACCAGCAAAATATAAGCAAGCTATATTCCGAAACAAATACTATTCAATTCTTACGAAATGTCATAATAATTTTAGAATTAATACGTACATATTATGTGCATTTGTTTACAGTAAGAAACGTAACCCTAAATAAAATTTTTTAAAAACTTATTTGTATTTTATTTGGTTTGATTAGCTGTTGCTCTCGTTTATATAAATTTTATTGTCTGTATTTAATACGGGAGCGTCTTTTCCACAATTTCCAAACAAAATTAAAAACGGGGAGATAAAAAAATTCTGTGATTTTTTTCTTTTCCCTGCTATCTGTTCTGGGGCCAAGGCTCTCCCAACTCTTTCGCGGTTTGCTTATTTACGTCCTTACCTTTACGCCTGTATTGGTCATTTCGAGGACGTACGGATATAGGTCTGCTTATACTGGCATGGAAGATGGGTCGGCCCATGAGTTTTGCACTCCGACAGGGGGTCATAGATGTGTTCCTTTTCATCACAAATCGTAATTTGTTGATGAAAATTCCCTCTATCGGGATTCGAACCCGGTACCTCCCGATCCAAACGCCAAAGCTTTAACCACAGAAAAAGAATTAAACATAAATATAGAAGCAATTATAAAAAAAATCCGTAAATTATGGAATACCTATGTGCACCAAAAAAAAAGAATTAATGGAGGATTGTAATTGTTGTGGCCAACACCCGACTTTCGTTTATGACAAATGTACATAGATCTCGAATTCACCACACAAAATTTCTAAAACGAAAAATTGAATCTACGAATACCAGGTTTGTGATAAAAATTTATTTGTAGAGTCCAAAGTCATTATTCCGGCTAAAATTTCAGAAAACCAACAAGGTCAGCCATTGTTAAAATTTTAATCTGCATTGCCAAAATTGACAGATGTCCACGATTAGTATGAAGTTTTTTTCTAATATTTAACCCGCTAAATTCTGATAAAGTGACTATTTTTCATGACTTTTTATTAGAACAAAATATTGTCGCAGCAAATTTCCGATTCTAATGAAATGACTTTTACAGCAGTTTTTAGTAGTTGCAATTGCATTGCTAAATTGAACTCAACTTTTAACATATTTCGCTAAACACACAATTATTACATTTTGTCACAAAACTGAAAATTTGCAATAATCCATTAAACAAATTTTATAAATTTTTTTATTATTAATTTTTTAATTAATAATTTAGTTTTGAATTTTGTAATCTCAATTTAATTGAATACAAAAATGGTTTAAAAATTGTATTCACGCCAATTTTATAAGAAAATTTAAAGTCACGGAAAATTAAATAGGTGACAATTTTGTATCATTTGTCACAAAATTTTTTGTGACATTTTGAAAAGGTCATCTCATCAGCATCGCTTTTTAGAACTCACAACTAAATTGTCATTTTATTGCAGATATAATTTTAGCACAAAGTTACAAAAAATGGGATTTTTCATTTTTCACTAGATCAAAATCTAGGTCCTGGACTGCAGAGATGTCGAATTTTGATTAAATAAAGTTTTGTTTATCAATACTCTTCATTTCCGGTCAATTTTAAAGTATGATTTGAACTAGTTTTAGGATCCCCCAATTTATGGAAAAAGAATGAAGTTCCATCCCGATCAATCAAACCGTATGGACTGTTCAAGGACCAAATTTTTACTGAGGAACAGTTTTTTTCACAAATATCGTTATTTCCTCCTAAATTCTGGAAAGCCGGTATTGGACCGGTATTGTTGTAAAATTAATTTAGAATACGTTAGTTCATATCCGTTTTTCTCGTAAATATGATTGAGTTTGATTGATTAGAATGTAAGGATATGCGGATATGTTGAGCTTATAAATGACACCCTTTTAGATATAAGAAGATGGAGGGATAGGAAAGGTATTAAATAATAAGTAGTCAATATGTAGTTAGTAAATTGTTAGTTGAAAATATAATGTAAGGCGGCTAGCACAAGACAGCGCAATTATTTTAGATTTTTTTAAATATAAATAATCAGCAATCAGCATCCTAAACATTAATTAACTAATTAAGTTGCCATTATACTGGTAAATATCCTGAAATAAAACTTCATGATTATGATTGATTGATTGGGCAGTAGAACTATGTACCAGACAGGATGTGCAAAACAACACCGGTCCCATTCCTACAGACTGCTTACCCATAACAAGAGGGAAGGATAGGACAGGTTTTCTTTTTTTCTTTGTAGGGCGGAACGACGCGGTTTCAGACACCCAGCGATCATACGACACAAGACAGCACAATTCCAATCTACTAGAAGAAAGGAAAAGGTTAAATAGGTTTAATGACTAACAATGATTTTGGTCCTCAACAATCGTCTCTTTAAATCAGCATCTAAGAAAAACAACTATTATTATTGCACAGGCATCCGGAAATTTCCTGAAATTTTACTCTAAATTAACACCCCTCATGCCCCCTCTCATTATTAGCTGCACCTGCAGTTCGAAATTTTCTTAAAATTAGTAAATCATTAAGAACTATAATAATATAGATACTTCTATGAACTACAAACACGCAATATTAACACTCCTTTCTGCATGTTAACCCGAACCAAATTCTTAAATACGTGAAACTACTATTATAATGCCTACACTATAAGTTTAGAGTAAAGTTACGATAAAGGCCCTAATATAACAATCTGAAAACAACCATTGGTCAGAGTGCCTATACTATAAAATATGCGAAATAAGTTCAAAAGATTCTACCAAAAACCAATTAAACCCCTTAACCATCCGCTAAAACACCCCACTCCCTCTTACAACGAAACCCCAGAACACCAACCATTAACCGGAAATACGTATACTTATCAAGGTTTACACCGTATCAGACTAACACCCTGAACCAAAATTCGAACAACAAGACGAATTACAACCACCGCCACTCACTCTTGCCTATGCCGATGATATTATTCCCATTACCCGAGACACCACCACAGTTCTACCCATTCAATGAAATTCGACTCAAATTCGATGAAATGCACCACAAATATGAGCAGCTTCATCCCTCGATCCTGGAACTAACCTCACCCGCGTTGGCACAATACGATCCAACGTGCAATTCCCTGCTTGGTTCGTAAGGTTCTGCAGATATCTAGGCACATATTCAAGCTCAAACATATGTCGGCCACACACTATCCGAATTTGTTGACAAATGCAAAAATTTATAAAAAAAAATTTATAAAAAAATCAAATTTTTTAATGCAGGGTGTGTACACTGTAATACTTCCCATCACAACCCATGAATCAATATGATCGCGCTTTTTTTGTAGAAGCCACCCAGTCGTGGCTTTCCCATCACGGAGATACACTGCCAGAGCGCCTCCAGTATCGCGAGACAACCATTTTTATGGGCTGGTTTAGTTTCGATGACTAGGTGGCATTGACGATCGAACCAATCATTGCGGGACCCCGGAGGTCGTCTTCCGATGGTACCTTGCGCTGCGGTGGCCATGGCCGCCTGTTCAGTGCGCCACTGCTCTCGGATTCTAAAAGGAGCCTTCCCGTTGCCATCGCGCCGGTGAAAACAGCAAGTGACGACAGTTGACCAGCAACTCTGCAGCGACGCTTCGCCCCTGAAAGCGTCGAAATTCCATCGAACGGTCTCCTGTGCTTGTCCATTGAACGTAGATGACAGTTTCCACTTATGTTTGAATATGACAAGCACATGATCCCTGTCCATGACTGCACCTCTGCAAGTTCCAATGTCGGATATGCTGGTGGATCGCCTTCAAGACACGATGACGCGATTGACCCGGCCCTCCGTTCTTCCGTTCGATCTCTATGTTACTTTGTGGATTTTATTATGTGGGAAAGCTACTTGATACAACAAAGTTGTACATTATTGCCAGGTTGGTGACGCGTCAGTCGTTGTTGTTACTAGTTGGGTGCATACTGTTAGGACCGATGTGCGATATACTCTACGCACTCCTACCAACCTCCGCATTAAAGTCGCCCACGATGATTTCAATGTCGTGGTGCGGTATGCTATTGATGACCTGGCCTTCAGAAAGATCAGATCCTTGACGCTTCGCACGCCGATGATTGAGGAAGCCAACTCCAAACTCTCCTCTACCATGGCGACTGCTGTAAATAAGTGTGCAACCATTTGTGGTGTTATGGATAACACTTCCAGACCTTAAAAACCCTGCAGTGCAGACACGTCCAATGTGCAACTCCCTGCTTATTTCCAAAGGTTCTGGAGATCTCCAGGTCTCAGGTGGCCAAGCACGCTCTATGTTCCCATTCCTAAAGCGTTGTTCGTGTACAACTTCCGAGGTCGAACCCGTGACAAATCCGATACAGTAATCGGAGGCCTCTGACTAGGGTTCACACTCCAACTGTTTTTATGAGAGAAGGTCGTTGCCCTATCGCTCAACCCACTTTTCACGTGTGTGATTCACGCGCTGGTGAGAATCGCAAGACATCCAGTCCCATCTTGAACATACTTATACAGCGAGCCGCCTGATAATGACAGACTTATAATGGTTGATTTTTTGTTCGTTTTAGGGCGTCAATGACTCGCCCTGACATGTAGTGTCCATGAAAGCACCACAAGGAAGTATGAATCTAGGAATTTGCCCCTAATATATTGAAAAACAGGAAACCTCCTAAGAAATCGGTCATTTCCGGTGAACCGATTTCGTCCAAAATTCACTAGGATCTCCCAATTTGTGGAAAAAGCTTAGGTATGAAGTTTTCTTGGGCCGAATAAAGGGGTCAAATTGTTCTTGAAAAACTTCAAGGTTGGTTCATTTGGTTTTGTCAAATATCCTCACTTCTGCTTAAATTTTTGTCACTAACCTAAAACGATATTGTTGCAAATTTTATTTAGAATATTTTAGTTCTTTTAAATGCAATACTTTTCAAAATATTTCGAAAAAACGAAAATCTCCTATTGAAGCTGCCACTCCCGTTGGGCTGATTTCAACCAGAAATCATTAGGATCTTCCAATTTATGGAAAAAGCTTAAGTATGAAGTTTCATCTCGATCAACTAATCCGTCAGGGCTATAGGGAGCCAATACTATTTAGCCTGCACGACACCACGCAAGCACACACACTCTCACAGAAATTTTTTAAAGACTACTTTTTTTAATTCGGTGTTGTAGCGAAAGATAAATCTGCAAAAATCTCGGAATCAAAATTTTTCATGATTACTGTACATTATTTTACTATGTATTAGGTGTGCAAGTACTAACTCAGCTCAGGAGTTGGTTGTATTAAAATATACTTGAACGCACAGAAATAGCCCGCCATTTTGGATATACGCCAATGCATTCTATTCTGTTTTCAAATGAAAAAAACATGCTGCTCAAGCGTTGTGAGTGAACATTTTGTCAGTCATTCAACAGTAAAAAAGTGTTTTGCAAGATTTCGTGAAGGCAAGTTTAGTCTTGAGGACGATCCACGTCCAGGTACAGTAGCACATTTTGAAGACAAAGAACATAAAAGTTTTACTGGATGAAAATCCGTGTCATACTCAAAAAGAGCTTGCAGAACAGTTAGGAGTTACTCACCAAGCAATATCACTTCGATTGCATGCAATGGGAAAAATACAGAAGGAAGGAAAATGGGTTCCTCATAAACGGACCGAAGAAAACAAAAATCGAAGATTTGACATTTGCATGAATTTGGTTTCTCGGTACAAAAGAAAAAATTTTTAACACAAAATCATTACCGTTAATTAAAAATGGATTTTGTGCGATAATCCTAAACGCAGAAAACGATCGGTTGATCCAGGCAATTACAAATGTAGGGATACAAAATACAATAAAATACATCAGTAGAAATAACGTAAAGTCCCTAGGTAAGGAAATACCAGTGTTGGAACACAATTAAATTGAAGCAAGTAATACAAATTAATTGTTGCTAAACAAAAGAAAAGGAGTTATTGACAATTATTAAAACATTAATATTGGAAGCTTTACAAGCTTACATAATATTTAAAAAAACTAAAAATATGCAGAATGTAGTTAAAAATATTACTCAATATCATTTATATTAGACAACCAAATTTGTAATTCACGTTCGAATTGGTATTTGCGCTCTATTATGAGAAGTTTTGAATGCTTTAGTAACATATGAAACCAGTAGGGTGCCATAAAGAGATAAAAACGCATATATTTTTCATTATTGCATCGAACACTAGCAAAGATGTTTGGGTTCCTGATGTTATCAAGTATGTGACGATCGTGTATCGTAAAAACTATGACTGCGAATAAAAAACATTTTCATCACTTTTAAAACGTATAAATATCTTAATGCTAGAAGTCTGAGCTCACGGTTATAAATTAATTTAGAAATCCGTTTCTGTGCAATATAAAGATCTTCAATATGTGAAAAATAAACCCCACCCTAACTAGAGATACCATACATAATTATCGATTCAACCAGGGCATGATAGAGTTTTTTTAAAGTGGCTTGAGAGCAGAACGGTTTCAGATTGTAAAATTCATAACCCTAGATTTATAGCTTACAGCCAACCGATGGCAATAGAACCATTTACTAAGTGTTCATAAATCACTTTGCAATGCAAGTTGATATTCTGATGAATTGCAATCAAATGGATAACTGAACGCCAGGTCGTCGGCGAACTCTGTGGTCTGACTCATCAGATCAATATCGAAAATGGAATTAATGTAAATAAAAAATAGCAAAGGTTCAAGCACAGAGCCCTGGGGAACACCACAACTCAAGTTACCTGGGTCACTGATAGAGCTTTCCACTTTAACCACTTGACGACGATTTTTAAGATAACTAAAAAAACAATCTAGCATGACGCCTCTCACCCTTATGAACCTCAATTCCGTAAGCAGAATGTCGTGATCAGCACTATCGAATGCTTTAGATATATCTAGAAATAAAGCAGTAGCCTTTAGAGACTTGTTTATGGCCAAATATATATTACTTAGAAAGTGTAACAATGCCTCCTCAGTAGATTTCCCCGCTGTGAAACCGAATTGTTTCTCGTTTAGAAATCTAGTTTAGAAAAATCACATAAAAGAGCAATGGACCTATAGTTATTTAGCTTCAACTCATCTCATTTTTTATAAAGCGGTGTTACCAGAGCTAGCTTAAATAAATCCGGAGAGATTCCCCTATTCAGGCTTAAATTAAACAGATATTTCAAAATATCTAACAAATACCAAGAACAATTTTTCACTAAAAAATTATCAATCTCATCAACACCTTTGGATGGTTTGTTTTTTTAATTTTTTAATTTCGGACGTAAGTTCAAAAACGCTAGATGTCATATAACCATTGGAAGAACTCGTTGTATATGTTGAGAATTCACGGAGATCGGTGGATAATGTGGTATTGTTAAACATTGAGAATGTGCCGGATGTAACATTTACAAAAAAGTTATTAAATTCATTGGAAACGGCTAACGAACCGGAAACGACCAAATCTGTCTTTAATTTTCTAATGCGCGTTATTGGGCTTTGGCCTAAGTTTTTTCCTAAAATCTCATCAATTAGTTTCCCAGTTTTCTTAGAGTTATTGCCTACTGAATAACATTTATTTTTGTAATAATTATTCTTCGTACACTGCTCTTCACATTATTTAACAGTTTTTATACGAATTTTTATAGTCTACCATTGAATGGATTATACTTTAGTTTCTTCGAAAACTTCTGAATCTTTTTTGTTTGACTTAAAAGATGTGAATCCATCCATGGCTTGAGTTTTCTATTGTTGTCAATGGCTAACGTATAACGTGAAGAAGCGATATCCGATTTAAGAATGTTAAGAAACTTTTCGAAGGCTAAGTTGCAGTCAGCTTCGCAATAAACTGAATCCCAAGTTTCGAATTGCAAATAATTTTTAAGGATATTATAATTTAGTCTAGGATAGTCCGCATTACTGCCTAATAAAATCTTGCGGCAAGTATGGCTTGCTATTTTTAATTTAATTAAGTTGTGATCGCTATTACCCAAAGGTAGGTTATCAACTTCGAACGCATACTTCTTTATCGAAGGAAACCGTGAGCCGCTAGTGTTGTTTGACATACGTAACTTTCCGTAAGGTTTATTAAATTGATATTAATATCGCCTAATATTATAATGTTATTCTTGTTACTCTACGTTGTAAAAGCGGTAATTACAAACGATCGTTTAAATTATTTTATGTTGAAAGATCCGCAATAATAATATCAACTGATGACCAGTTTAAGCATTTTATTGATGAAACGACTAAACTGTTATGAATAAAAACACCAATACCACCAGAACGGTAATTATTGTTACAGCATGCCTTAAAGTTATAATAAGGCAAGAAATACCCACGATATTCATGGGAGTATATTCAAATTTCTGAAATAAAAATTAAATCTAACGGTGTTTCCAGACTTTGATGTGCTACTCTAAGATAACGACCAGCCATAAACCATATTAAAGTTAGCCGAAAATGTCCAGCCGAAAAATGTCAATAATGGAGATTGAAACTAATCAAAAGAAAATGACAGCCGATAATTGTCGGTAACATGTTCATTGAAAACTCAAGCCGAAAAATGCCGATAATGCAGATACAAGTTTTATGTCGAAAATCAAGTAATTAAATTAGAAATTTGTATTTTGCTGTTCCTAAAAAACAACTACAAAAATTAAAATAAGAATTTTTAATTCGAAACATTTAAAACAAATTACTCTAAGCAAATTTTTCTAAGTGCTTTATTAAATGTTTGGGGAGGTATATTGAGAAATGCATCTATAGTGAAATGTTCAGAAAATATTTAAAATGAAGTGTCTTCTATTGAATATCATTTTAAAAACGTCAAGTCAATTTTCATGTTGGGAGTCCGGAAAAATTGACCGTTTAAAGTGTCATGGCTGGAAATAGATTCAAATGAAAGGTTTTATTGATGCTCATACCAGGAAAAAATTTCAGGTCAATCTTCGTCACAAAATTTGAAAATTTCTAAAAATTGACCGTTTAAAGTGTCATGGCTGAAAATAGATTCAAATGATAGGTCTTAATAATATTTTTACGTGGAAAAAATTTCTTAACTATTTTATATTTTATTTTGTTTTATTCAACCGAGTTTTCCATACTCCCAACATGAAAATTGACCTGAAATTTTTCCCACGATTGAGCATCCCTAGGACCTTTCATTTGAATCTATTTACAGCCATGACACTTTAAACGGTGAATTTTTAGAAATTTTCAAATTTTGTGTGTGCGGTATATTCAATCGACTTTTCTCGGACTTCCAACATGAAAATTGACCTGAAATTTTTGAGGTTTTGCTTCTTATATTTCTTCGAGTTGTCTCAGTAGTAAAATAGTTTTGTATTGTAGTTTCAATACATTTAATGCAACGAACTAAACATTTTGGATTTAAGAAGAAATTACTGTTTAACACCAAATGTATTTCTGATCTAACGTATCTGATTTAACGACATTTTTAGGCTGGATATGTATACGAATCTGCCTTACCGACTTTTACTAGCGGGAAGTTCGTATTGTTTACACTCTGCATTATCGACATTTTTCGGTTGGTTAATTTTAGTTAGTATAGCCGAATCTGCATTATCGACACATTTCGGCTAGTGCGAGTCGGCTAGCTTTAATAGTATCAGCCATAAACATGATAATTAATCAAATGTTAAACATGAGCAGTCCAAGCAAATTTTGGTCTTATAATAACAAATGCAATAATGAAATGAACCAATACACCGTACAAGGATACGCTAACAAATTGGATGGGTGAGCAATACACTAAAATATTATATATGGAATGATCGCAATTTTTCATGAACTGCATTATCGACAACATAGAGGTAAAATACAAATACGAAATGTAAACATCTTCACGATAAATTTATAAAAGATGTAACGGAATTCTATTTAATTCCGTTACTAACCTACCCAAAATAAAAATACTTACTAACATCTCTTGTGGGCCCGAGGCCAATATATTTTGATTTAATATGGTGGTGTAAACACCATAATATACAACCTCGGTCGACTCGATCCGCATAATGGGTCAACGACACTACCACTATGGAGGGGTCCGTTATCTCACTCAACTGTTCCCCCTTTCTTCTGCGGCTAGCAAGGCCGCTATCCATGCACTCCAATACCCACGCCATTTTCCTCTAAAAGACTGAGCTGCGGGAATAAATGCCGCAAGGAGTGCGAACATGGATAGTGGCAAATTCTGTGAAACCGGGCTGGCCTCAATAGGTAAGAGGCTAACCCGTTTCAAGTGGCGCCCAAATGGAGCACAACATCTGTTCCACAATTTATTAAAATTATTTATATGTAGGCACCACGTTTCAAGTGGCGCCCAAACCGGGGAGCTCAACATCTGTTCCCTGTCTTAACAATTTATTTAAATGATTTATTTATAAGTTTTTGTCAATACAGATATGAGATTCTGACCGGTATGAGTATGGCAGCGGTCATGCTCTAGAGGCATGCCTGACCAGATTCAGTAGTGGGTCATAAGCATACCGGGGTGAATCTAAAACTTTTAAGTTGCATTGCTGGATTTTCGAATTCTTGGTCTGTGGCATGTCCCAACTCACACTCTGGGGGATAAACCAACATTCGTGATAGCATTTGGAATTTAAAATTTATATATTTAGGATTGTCATAAACTGGAACACAACATCTGTTTCCAATGTAAATAAATTGTTGGTATATCACAGTTTCATATGGCGTTTAAATGCGGGCATTTAATGAACCACTGTCTCAAATGTTGTCGATATGTTAAAGAAAAAAAATTTTCGGTAGTAGCAACACCAACCATTTCTCAAGAATTAATTATCGAGTTGTACGGTTTTCGGTACCTGGTACAACTAACAATCTTTCAGTTCTGTACAGGCAAGGGTGAATGGTGTGATCCCTGGAGCAATCTGCATATCTCTTTCTCGGCCGGGGAAGATACCGGGGGTATAAAGGGCTGCACATTCCCAGTTAAATTTGAAACATCATTCCATATCCCGGTCAGATGGTAAAGATTGCCTCCTCAATTTTTCCTCAGTTTTAATAACCCAGCTTGTAGTAAGAAGTTACGCCAAGTGAGGATAAATTTGGCTAAAAAGTAGATTTCCACCCACAACGTTAGTTAGGTTTCGCTGTATTTCACCTCGTTAATTCAATTTTAAATTTGCATCCTTAGGGATGGGTTCGCCAGTCCTCCTTTTTAGATTAAGTACGTCCAGGGCATAGCACTTGTAGCTGTTCAATCTTGTGTTCTGATTGTGGACGGTTATATGACTCCAAGTTTTGGACATAAGTTACAAGTAGGTTATGGGGCACGTTGTGGAAATCTTAGCGATAGCCGGCGAGTTATCGTTCCTTCTTGATAAAACAATAATCCGGCAGCGAGAGCTGAGCATTTGGCCTCGTAGATATCGGATTATTGCGTGCCAGTTCTGACTTATCACTCACACGATCCATTGTCTCCAAATGTAGGATAGGAATCTGGATTGTGAAACGAGGGTAAGGCTGATGACATGATCAAGCAGGTACTTTAATCAGTTTCGTTAGTCTAACCAACATGGCTGTGAGGATCACTCGTAAGTAGTTGGGACGCCCACTGCATAATTGAAGGTAGATTAGCAAGCTGATCAAAATTATAAATCTGTTCCTTTTCCTTTACCTTGTTTGACCCAATAATAGTGGTATTCTTATTGTCGACCCATGGTGGGGGGCGGAATAAACCGTGGTTGTATATATTTTGAATTATTCAATTTCATTTTTTTGTGTTAAGGATAATTAAGTAAACTGTTTATTAGTAGTCAGTTTTTGTTTACCTAATAAGTTAAGATGGAGCTTTATATAAACAAGCTCAGTGAGGAAGAGTTGCGTATAGAGTTTGAGGTGCGCAACCTGGTTGACAAAGCCAACCAGGAAATAACTCAGACGATGAAAGAAGCGCTATTGCGTAAAATAGAGAGAAAGAAGAGAGAGACTAAGAAGCGCGAGGACGAAGGAAGAGGAAAGGAAAGGCGAATTATCGCAGAAGGGAAAAATTGTAGACTCGCGGGCCAGTCTGTTGTCACACCATCTACGCAACCATAACTGCTTGCATAGATGATGTGATTGAAGGCTGGTATTGCGAATACCGGCAATAGATTAAGTACATTAGCTAAAATAGAAGTTAGGATTAAGAAAGTATAATATTAAGTTTAATAATTAGTAAATTAGTAGATAAGATAGAAGCAGGAGGTTAGCTCAATCCCATTCCTTGCACATGGTTCAGCGAAAGTGGGGTTGAGGCAGCGCCCCGCACTGTAGATATTAGGTAAGCCGCAGAATGAACCGAACAGAGTATTTGAAACACCAAAAGCACACAAAAGCAAGGATGAAGGCTGGTATTGCGAAGTACATTAGTTAAATAGGTTAAGTACAATAGTTAGGGTTAGGGAATTAGAAATTTAAGATTAGGAAGAAACGATGAGGTTGGCTCAAACCCATTCAAGCAATTTAGTAAAGTGGGATTGAGGTAGCGCCATCTAGAATAATATATAGTATGTTGAGAGGGCTAAGCAAATTATTTTTTTTTTTTTTGGTGTTTCACATAATAATTTGGTAGAACGAAAATGGTAAAGGTAATGTGATACAGGATAGGACAGGACAAAGGAATATACTTTCAACACTCCGCACAAGTAGGAACAGTGTCGTTCGTTCATTTTACAAGAAGCCGAAGTCGTTAAGTGACACCGTCAGCGCGTGCCGCAGAACTGAAATTTGTTTATCTATTAACTCAATTCTTTATCTGGCATAAAGCAAAGAACATAGCCACTTGGATCTTTGTGTAAATGTCAAGATCATCAACTCCACGCAGAATTATCATCGAAAAGAGATTTTGGAGATGAAACTGCGCTGTGTTTGGATAAGTAAAACGAAAACCTGTTTTTAACACCAAACTGCATATTCAGTGAATCAAACCTGAACCGAAGAATAAGCATATGAGGTCATAGTCATTGATCAAAAATCTAATGACGTCACTAATAGTTATTTATTATATCGCTGCCTAAAATGAGAGCCCGGAGCACAAGTCAAGCTATGATTAGGTCAACGTGTACCAAACGGAACATCACTTTCTGCGTCTGTAATCATAGGGACAGAACTGAAGAATAACATCTCTGATCGTCCGCAACAAATCAAATAAGAAGTAAATTTTGACTCCGGACGATACAGTTCAACTACACTTGGACCCTAAATCACCAAACTAAAAATACTACTCAGTAATTATGAAGCTTCAAAATGAAATACAATTTGCGATAACTAGCACGTCTAATTGATACACGCATCTAGAATAAGCCATAAACGTAGTGCGGAATCAACGGGAGAGGAATAGGCGTCAACATTTAACTACCACCTGCCTTATGTCCGAACCAGATAGAGGGACCTTTTCTTTGGGAAATTAGAGGACGATTGTAAATACGTCGTCGATATGATACATTGGATTATGAGATCCATGAATATGTCTAACAGGCAACATTTTTTTTATAATACTCATCATGGTAATAGCGGTTGAATAAACAAACTACAGAGGAAACCACATTTGGCCTCATCAGATTTATCTCAAAAGAACACACTAAGCCAGAAATAAAATCGCGGTGCGTTACCTCCAGGTTACACGATTGATAAGCGGAAGGATCGAGCCAATTAGCAGCAACGTAAATGTCGGCGTTTCTGTTCCTTACTTGATGTTAAGCATAACAAATCGAGGCAGCATCCAGGAAAAGTTCTACATCACAACGCAAATCACATTATAGCTTTAATCATTTTCGTTTATTTTTATACAGTTTCTGGAAGTTATCTTTAGATTAGTTAAATTTCAAATCGAACTAATATGTAACTAATTTTAGTGAATAGTAATTAGTTTTAGTAAATAGGTTTAGTGGCCCGGCTTTGAGACTTTCTCAGGGTGTGGGGCGTCCGCCACGTTGGGCTACTTCAAGTACCTACAGACCGTTTCAAAGATAAGATTAGCTTGTTTAGGTAAGTTAATAGTACTTGTAGTTAACATTATTATTAATTTTAGATGCATCAGCAGCTCCTTAACCTCTTTACGAATCTTCTTCTTCGATTTACGTAAATATATTTGACCAGATTTGTACCATAGATATTTGTAATTATAATTAGACTTTATATTTTTATTCATGGTAGAGCTGCGCTTGCTACTTCGTTAGTTGCTGCATAATATAAATTCGCTGCTTGGGATGGTTTTGCGTCTTTGATAGTTGTAGTTTTTAGTTTAACAATATAATAATCGTTCATAATTGATGCTCCAATTTAGAAAGCGTATCGTGCTTCATTGGTAATCCAGCAATTGTTATGCAAGCAGCATATTGAATTTGCTTTGGTTTATCCAATTGAGTGTCTTGTGCATGTAATTTAGTGTTTTGTATGCCAACTTGTTCATATTCATGCTAATGCTTATATTCATGCTAAGAAAGTGTTACTGTGTATCTGGTGGGATTGGAAAGGATTCATTTACTACGTGCTTCTGGAACCTGGTCAAACTATTACAGCTGAACGTTACCAGGCCCAATTGATCAAATTAAATGATGCTCTTGGGGGAAAGCGACCATTTACGGGCCAAGGAAGGCAGAAGATGATATTTCTGGATGAAAACGCTCGTCCACATACAGCAAAATCAACCCAGGAACTCATTTTCTCCTTAGGCTTGGAAGTTTCACAGCATGCGGCGTATTCTCCAGACTTGTTTCCCTCTGATTACCACTTATTCAGATCGATGTTGAATTTTACCAAAAAAAAGTCGAGTTTCTACTTGCACACCTAATACAATCGTTGCTTGTAACTAAATATAAGGAGTAGGAAACCGAGCTTCAATAAAAAAAAATTACTGTATACTCGTATATGCACGTATCAATTTTGTGACATGAAATAATCATAATTTAACAGCCACTATCAAATAATAAATGTTTTAAATAAATTTTAAAATGATTTATGATTTGATAGTTTTTGCTTCTGGCCAAAACTCAATTAATTTCCCATAAAAACGCGTTAATTGTAATTTATTTCTACTTGAAGCTGGTTTTATTTTATTATACGTTATATATAATTATAACCTATTAAGTTACCTCTACAGGTATGTAATCAAGAATTACAATGAGCAATAATTTAGTGCATTTAATGATTTACATTCAAAGTTGCAATGAAAGCAAAGCAAAAAAATGTCATTCGTGTTGTCTTAAGACCAATCAACATTCAATTATCTACATACAATTATAATGAAGTGTTGAATATGTAATATTGATTAATTTACATATGGATAAATGCAAGGTATCGTTTGTACATGGGCTTCCGTTATGTTGCTTAGGCTCCAGTTTAGACAGTTTTCTGGCATTACCTTAGAGACAAATTCTACATAATTTAAATTTCTTACTACCCTTACTACATAAAAGAAATGTTTCTGATTGTATGCAACCAACAGTTTAAATAATTTTTATTATTGTGGCACAGGATGGATTATTCAGCAACAACCTGTAAATAATTAATTGTTTTTCTACTACCATTCGTGCGCCTTTGTTGACTGCTTGAAAGCACGCATTTTTTCATTGAAATTTATTTATATTGGCTGTCGTTGACAGCCTGACTAAAAGTGATTTTTGTACAAGATCTAAAAGAATACCGGATACTCTCGTAAGAGAACGTAATTCTTTCTTCACATGTGAATAATGAAACGCGCTAGTAACGCTCTAGATTCGAAAATAACTACTCATATTTTATAACTATCTACCGTTTATTTCAGAGATTAACTAATTTTAGTATTATTCCTCTATCCGGTTATTCAGCTTCTGAGTAATAAATTATTATTGTTAAATTAAATTAATTATAAATTGGGCTAATAAGAGCTAGATTTAATTTTGCATGATATGAGTAATTGGATCATAATTATAGTAATATTGTTTTCTCGAGTTGGGTGGAGGAAATGGTTAATCACTCATAATAATTAGGTTATGGAAAATTTACCATTTAACAATTTGTTTACGATCTTGATTGCTGATTGTTTGTATCCAGAGGGCGGAGTTATTGTGCCGTCTTGTGCTTTACTAACTGTTGACTGCTTGGGTGTCTGTAACCGGGTCGAGTCTGTCATGTCTGGTTACCTTTCCTGTCCCTCCATCTTGTTATGTGAAGGAGTGTTGTACGGTGGGCCCGGCGTATCCGGGATCTCTGCTTGGTCTTGGCCGTACATTCTGATCAATCAATCAAACAAATAATTGACTGTTTTTATTTATAGTTATTTTAATATTTTAATATTTTTTCGTTCCTTACTTTAAACAATTCTATAAATTGAAATTTTGTCGAAAGTCCTGATTTAAAACAATAAAGTTGTCGGCGAATATAATTCAATTTATTTTTATTATTATTTAAAATTTATTATTTATTTATTTTTTTTTACATAGCGGAAGGTCAGGGAAGATTGTGATTGCAACATTCTTGATCAGGGGGTCTATTTAATTACTTAAGCTTTGAGCATAAACTTAATACAATCAATATGTTAACGATCCAAAGACTTTTTGCTATGGAATGTTGTTTTCCGACGATCTCTTCTGGTTGAATTCAGGTTATGTTTTAGTGAAGTTGTGTGAACGTTAGATATAAATTAACCCTGCTTTTAGTTGGATGAATTTAAATATAGGTAGCTGAATGACAATACCGAATTAAAATTTTTTTTTTTACAATATCACCAATAGTCATTTTTTACAATAGGTCATCATATGTATGATAATACTGCCGAGTCATTACGAACGTGAAGTCCCTCGGTTAGATGGTGTTGGATGGGAAGGTAGGGAAGAATAAGGTTACAAGCAGTATATGATGAGATGACCCATAGATGTGAATTAAATAACCTAGTCAGTCTATTATGACTGATTCCAAATACATATGATGAATATTAATATCCTTTACCTCCACCACAACTAACTCAAATTAATAAACTAACAAAATCTAATCTAGAGTGTGAATTTAATTGAGACTAACATTCTAATATATTTAAGTAGTTAGAAAATGACTTTGCTGCGGTTCGCCCTAGTTGTTTCTGTGACTAACATCCTTTCCTGATTAACCTTATCTGTTAAGGATGCAGGCAGGGCCTGGGCCCGCATGATGCTGAAATATTATTCGCATTCGGGTATAATCGGTCATTTGATTGTTGATATTTCAGGATTATGGTAACATACCTAGGATCGCCGTTATGGCTGGCCTGTACGCCTCTATCATATCATATCATATCATATTTTATAACTATCTACCGTACTACAAATGTTCAACTTATCTACATTTTTGACCAAATTGACCTGTAGATGCCAATCAAGTATGTGGAGTTATCCCAGTATTTCATCCCAGAAAAATTAAAAATTTTTATCAGGCAATACTAGTTATATCGCATCATAGGATTTTTAAATTCATCCCAGAAAATTTTGAAATTACACAAACCAAGATAATACTTAATCTAAAGTGTTTATTCTTGAAATATCTATGATAAAATGATAAGAAGACAAGCCTTATGTTGATATTGGCGCAATAGGTCCATTCAGTTTACGTATGAATTATTGATTTAAATTAATGGTTCCCGGGAACCACGAGTGTCGTGTTGAAATCAATAATTCATACATAAACTGAATGGGCCATTCATATTTGGGCCTATTGCGCCAATCTCAACATACAACATCTTACCTATTGTAGAAAAAGGTCTTCATCTTTAACCATTATTTTAAATCCGAATTTTGGCCTAAAATAATTCGGCCATTTAGACATATGCCCTCATAGCGCCAATCCTAACATACGGATAGGCTTGGAATTTTGTTTGTAAATAGTACCCATTATATCCAATCGATATCAAATGAGATCGGTTACGATACTTTAGGTTCCAGGGAATCCCAGCCCAGGATGATTTAGCGCCAATCCCACCATACGGATCGTCATGTAAATATAATTTTGGATAGCGGTGGTTCCCGGGAACCATTAATTTAAATCAACAATTCATACATAAACTAAACGGGCCATTCATATATGAGCCTATTGTGCCAAGCTCAATATACGGTTGGTCCTGTGATTTTTTTTTTTTTTTTAGATAGAAGTCATTATCTTGTATCGAAATCAGAAAAGATCGGTGACGACATTTCAAGTTCCTGGAACCATTAATTAATATGAATAATTCATACATAAACTGAATGGATCTTATCATAGATATTTCAAGAACAAACACTCAACAAACATTCAACAAACACTTCACACATAGATTAAATATTATATTGGTTTGTGTAATTTTAAAATTTTCTGAAATGAATTTAAAAATCCTATGATGCGATATAACTAGTATTGCCTGATAAAAATTTTTAATTTTTCTGGGATGAAATACTGGGATAACTTCACGCACTTTGCCAATTGACTGATACTAATAGGCTTGTAAGTTATAACAAAAATTAAAAGTAGATTCAGAAAATGTGTGATTAACAAAAATATGTTTCGTTCAAACAGAAAAATGCAGCTTGATCTAAGCAAGAATTACTTAACAAAACAATTTCATATAGGCAGATTTAATTTCAACTGCAATAGTTAAGCTTTTCTTGCTTAGTTTGCCTTAGTTCAAATTGCACTTAAGGCAATTTGGATAATTTGAAAAACTGACTTAAGTAGAAATGTCTCTTTGGTGGATTGGTGAATTTAAACAAAAATAACTTATATGCGAAAAAAGACTTATCTGATTAAAAGTGAGTCATCTGTTGGTCTTTTTTTTCAATCGATGAATTTTTGTACTTAATGCTATCTGCTCTAAAAAATTCTTTGAAAAAAATTTAAAAATATGCCATTTATCATAATGAAGTTGCTAACAACATAACAAGGCATTTTGATTGTCCAAATTTATTATGGAAATAATCGTTCAAAAACAACAAGGTTTCGTAAATTTCGTGGGAGTTTTGGTCGACATGGACGTCCGACTGAGCGTGCAATTGGGAAAATTATTGATTGCTTTGAAGAAACCGGTTCAGTGGAATCGTAGACCGTATTAACATGTTCATCCAGTTCGTACTCCTGATGCATCTGTTCATAATGAACCAAGCACATCAACCAGGCCTGGTTCACTAGAACTAAACATTTCACGAACCACATTTCGACGCATTTTGCATGTTCATCTTCATTTGCATCAATATAAAATTCAGCTAACTCAAAAATTGAAGCCACCAGACCATTTAAATCGTCGTCGTTTTGTTAATTGGGTGCTTGAACGAAATGAAGGTGTTCATCAAAAATCATCTTTAGCGATGAAACTCATTTTCATCTTAATGGGTTCGTCAATAAGCAAAATTGTCGAATTTGGGGAGCGGAGTATCTTTATGCTATTCACGAAGCAGATGTTAATCCTCCAAGAGTCACTGTTTGGAGTGGTTTATGGGCTGGTGGCATCATTGGCGATGATCCATTGTCAACGTTAGATATAAACTGCGAATATGGATAAGTTTAGGCTTTCCACTTCATTTAACGTAAGAGCAGAATGATCCTAATCTGTAAAACATGGATACGAATTTTGATTTTTTTCTAATATTTTTAAACAAACATTTTATTGATATATAAAGCAACATTTTACCGGTTTGTGGTAGTTTACAAAATTCAAATTTATTGAATTATTTACGGATGTTAAAAATCGACCGTGGAATCCTACTGTTAACTTATAATGATTTGAGTAGTGATCAATGTGTGGAACCCCTCAATCCTATCATTGCAATCTCCATGTCAACCTGTACCCTGGCACGGACGGTGGACCACCGCTGAATTTTGCATTCCAACAGATGGTCTTAGTTGTTTTTATTAACATCACCGATCGTAATCGATGATGAAAATTCGCTTTGCATCCAGCGTCTGTTGGGATTCGAACCAAGTAACCAAGTGCCGAAGCTTTAACCACTGCACCACTTGGTCGGTGAATTGGAATGAATTGGATTGGAATATTAAAGATAACATATGCAGGCAGTTCGAAAGCACTACGCACTTCTAAAACTAAGTTTTGAACTGTGATGCAAAACTAAAACATCCACACCCAGAAATATTATTTTGTTGCAATACAGTGCTGTGAATAGTCCTCCTCAGCATTTTTCAAACTAGTAAAACTGTACTTCTTCGACGGGCTTTAACAAATTACGCGCCAAATTTTAAAGATCAGATTAAATAAGATTAAAATATATACTTTGCAACGGGTGGCGCATAAGTAACGTTATGATTTAATTAGTGAATACATTTTTTGTTTACGTATTTTTTTAATTTTTTTTTCCAGAATTAACTTTGATAAACTTGGGAAATTTATGATGGAAAGACTCAGCATACAACAAAGAACCAAAGGTGTTGAATTTTGTTTTGAAAGTCGGCATTCGATTATTCAGACACAAAGATCATATCGAAATTTCTTTCATGTTCGAAATGCGTTTTCGGCATCTAGGGGCTGTCTATGATCTTCCGTGTGCTGGAAGATCTCGTGCAGTTCGATATAATGTGAACATTGCACGGGTGCAAGCAAGTTATGAGGAAAACCACGAAACTTCCACCAGACGACGCTCTCAGCCATTGGAGAAGTCTAGGCGGTCTTTGCAAACAATTTTACATAAGTTACACCTTGTCCCATATAAGATTCAATTGGCTCACAAGTTAAAACCAAATTATGCACAAATATGCATTCAATATAGTCGCCGTTTTCAAGAATTGTGGCTATTCACAAACTCATAATGAGCGATGAGACCCATTTTAACCTCAATGGTCACGTGCATAAACAAAATTGCAGAATATGGGGCATCCAAAATCCAAGAATAATTGTTGAAGATGAAATGCATCCACTTAGATGCACAGTATGGTGTGGAATAATTTCAAAAAGGATCATTGGACCATATTTTTTCGAAAACTACGAACAAGTTGCGGTTAATGTGAATGGCATTCAATACCGGACAATGATTGCAAATTTTTTAAAGCCAGAGGTAAAGAACAATCCAGAATTGTGGTTCCAACAAGATGGAGCCACAGCTCACACAGCTCGTCCAACTATGGCTCCCCTGTGCGAAATTTTTGGTGTTCGAGTATTGCGTTTTTCTGATTTTAACTGGCCACCACGTTTGGCGGATTTAACGGCTCCCGATTTTTTCCTTTTGGGCTTCCTAAAGGGTAACGTTTATGCCAATAAGCCAAGAACCATCCAACAGCTTAAGGCCAATATACGAGAAGAAGTGAGGGCGCTGGGACCTGAAATTCTAAGAAAAATTATTGAAAATGGTCTAGAAAGAGCACGTCAGGTCGAATCAAACAATGGACACCATTTGAAAGATATTATCTTCAAAACATAATGTGATATTTCCAAACTATAATCTAAATTTTAATAAATGCCAACGTTAAATAAAATCAGAAACACAAAAGTTATTCATTAAATAAATCATAATGTTACTTATGCGCCACCCTTTTAGTACATTTTTATTATTAATTAATTAAAATTTCCTGTACTAAATATGCCGCTTTGAATCGTTGGAGACCCCTAATCGTCGCCCAAAAAACTTGAGAACATTTTTTATATTAATATAACAATGGCTAAATACTAGAGGCGAGCGGATTACACTATAAATACGAGTATGCAATATGCAATGAGTAAAATAGAAGGAAGAAATACCCCAGGTTGTACACCAATAGAAACATTGACCAATCCACTCTCTAATGAGACTGGCTCTAAGGATTCTGGGGAGGGCCGATCCTTGCATACACAAAATAATAAAAATATTCAAATAATAAGCAGCCCGTCGCAAAGGCGAGGAAGGGTTGCTAGATCTCCTGAGAAAAATTTTCATTTCTCACTTGAAAATCTAAACATGGAACAATTCCAAAATAATATGGGCGCAACAACGGCACCCCAACAAGTAGGTCTAACAACCTTATATAACTATGGTGAAACATCTGTTCTTGAAAGTTGAGCCACAGCAAAGGAGCGAATGTTATACAAACAATGGCAAAAAGTAACTGATGAGAAAAATCAGCAAAGCATTATTATTCTCAATCTACAACAACAAATTGACGAACTAAAAAAAGAAATGATGCAATTACAGCAGCATAAAACCCAAGCTAAGCCATCAATGAAGCAGAATCAGAATACCAAATTTATTGTCGTCAATAATAATAAATGTCAAACAGAATCTCCAATGGTACAGAACCAAAAAACCAATTATTAAAATTAATAAAAACGTTGAATATCAAACCGACGAGGAAGACTTAGCTAACGAAACAGAATGGGTTCGTGCTAAGTCTAGGACAAATAAAAAGGGAAGGTTAAATGATACACTGTTACCACCACAAAAACCACAAACATTGGATTAAAATACTCAGCCTCAAAAGGTTGAGACAAACGTCAACAAAAAAAAATATCCCTCCCCCCCCTCATCACCTATCATAGTAGATGATGTTAAAAATTATCACGCGTTCTATGATATAATTAAGGCGAGAGTTTCAGAAGATTCATTCATCACTAAATTGCTGAATCAAAATAAAATAAGCATCAACGTAAATAGAGGGAATGCATATAGAAGCGTAGTGAAAACTTTGAGCGAAGGCTCATTTATCTTTCACACGTATGAAGATAAACAAGAAAGACCAATCAGAGTCATACCAGTGTATAGAACTAAATTGAGACTTGCTAATTATCGAAGATGTATTGTTGCAAAGTAAATTCAGAAAATCTAAATCCAAAGGATGATTAAAACTTAAATGTACGAGTATGGTTAGGCAAATCGATAAGAGAGGCAGACACAACAAGACAATAGGCAACCATATGGTCGCCATCTAAGAACTGAAGGTGTTACATATGCCTAAGCAATGAGAGTCGTAGTCAACAAACTACAAATCGATAGATAGAGACATCAGTCAAACATTATAAAATATTCTAATGAAGCTAACAAAATTTGCTGAAAGGCTACAACAATTGGAAGAAAGCGCATTGGGAGCCAAGCCTAATTCCACACAAAATGAACAGTACAATGAAAATCAAGTCATAGGATGCTAATGGTCTGCTCCGGCATAAACAAGAACTACAAGCAGTCCTCGATATTGAGAATATAGATGTGTGTCTTATTTCGGAAAAACATTTTACTAGGCAATCCCACATAACATTTAAAGGCTATTGCGTATATCATACAACTCATCCAGATAACTCAGCCAGAGGCGGAAGTGCAGTAATAAAAAAATATAAAACATTTGAAGAAGTAAAGTATGAAAAAGAAGAAATTCAGGCCACAGTGGTTTATATTAAAACCAACAATTTTCCTATTGTTGTGGCAGGATTGTACAGTCCACCAAGACATTCTATTAAAAACAAACAATACTCAGAATTCTTCGAGCGTCCGGGAAAAAGGTTCATAATAAGTGGCACCTTCAATGCGAAGAATACTCGTTCTAGATTAACTACAACTAAAGGAAAATAATTATTGATTGCCATTAAAGAAAATGGTTGTAGATCCATTTCAACAGGAAAACCAACATATTGGCCAACTGACCCAGGAAAAATACTTGACCTGATCGATTATTTTATAACCAAAAATATTTCAAATAATTTTATGAAAGTTGAAGAAAGCTAAGATATGAGCTCAGATCATTCTCCGATAGCCCTGACGCTAAGCGAGTATATCATTTAAAAAAAGAATAATCCAGTACTAACCAACAAACATACAGACTGGGAAAGTTTGAAAGGATCAACTGGGCAAAGAAGTAGAAAGGTCATTACGAATATTTAACAGTCAGCATGGGAAAGTACTTTAGAAATCAAATCACGGCTAAAAGGAAATAACTATTCATAAGAAATTAGAAATCTCCTTAGGGATAAACAAAAATCTAGAAAAAAGTGGCACCAAACTAGAGCTCCTCAAGACAAAAAAGACTAATCAATCTTACTCAACAATTAACAAGAGAAATTCAGAAACTAAAAAATGAGTCAGTTAATTTGTACTTAAGTAAGTCGACGAATGACAGTGATTCGGATTATTTGCTCTGTAAAGCAACTAAAACTCTGAAAAGAACAATAATGCCGTTTCATCGTATCAGGAAAATGGATGGAACATGGGCAAATAAAAACAAAGCAAAAGCTAAAGGATTAACCATCTTGAAAATATATTTCAACTTCATGAATGACAATTACGAGAAACATTGAATGAAAACAACCGAAATAACAAACGAAATTAAAAACAATTTAAACTTAAAGCACATTCCGTAATTGCCCGAATTTTACCTGGATTAACGCTCAAACACCCATCTCTGACAACATAACCCAGATAGTCCAACTCTTTTAAACAAAATTTGCTTTTCTGCACGTTAATCGTGAGGTTGGCCATTTTAAGACGCTCATCAACGTCACGTAATAAAGATAAATGCTCTTCAAAGGAGGAAGAAGTAACCAATAGATCATCAAGATACACAAAGATGCGATCATGCAGATGGTACGGGATCACCCTATGCATCAGCCTGCACATGGTTTGGGGTGCATTGCACAGCCCAAACGGCATGACTACAAACTGATACAAGGGTCGACCCGGTACCGCGAAAGCAGTTTTATCTTTGGAGGCATCATCCAGCGGGATTTGCCAGAACGCATCTTTGAGATCTATACTGGAAATGAAGCGCGTTTTATCTAGGCGGCTGAGCAATCCGTCTATCAGTGGTAGGGGATAAGCATCCTTTCGAGTGCAATCGTTGACCCTCCTGGCATCCAGGCATAGTCTCGCCTTGCCATTTGACTTACGTACCATGGCCATCGGAGAACACCACGCTGAATTGCTTTCTTCGATGACTCCTAGTTGAAGCATTCTATCTAATTCATCGTAAATTTCAGCTTGGACAGCTGGCGATACTGAATAATGTCGCTGCTTTATAGGAAGAGTATCGCCCACATCGATATGGTGCGATAGCTGTTTTGTTCGTCCTAAGCCCAACTTGTTGAAGCTTGGAAATAATTCAATTACAGCCGCAAGTTGTTTCGACTGGGTAGGGATCAACGGAATTGTATTCAGATCGCTTGAATCGGTTACGGAACTAACAGTAGGAGTCTCTATAATCATAGGTTTTAGCCCAAACATGTTCCAGAAATCGATTCCTAAGTATAAGGGCTGTTGAAGACTGGGGACTATAAAAAGTTTCATATTTCGTTCTATATTGAGATATTTTATTGCCACAAACACATACCCAATTATCCTCTGCTTTGACCCATTGGCAGTTTGAACATGGGACGAGAGGGAGTGTACCCGACATTTAGAATTATTAAGAAATTTGTCGACGCCAGAGCCCAGTATGCTGATATTCGCCCCGCTATCCAGTAAGCCAGAGAATGGGATTCCACAAATTTCAACTTCAGCATAAGGTCTCATATCGTATGTGGTGTTTATAACTGTTTCTTCGAGTTTAGCTCGCAATTGACGACAATTTTTGAAATATCTTATAGCTCGGGCAGTTCTGCGGGATGCGAACTGAGAAAATGTTTGAATAACAGGATCGTCTTCGGTATGTGAGTACAATGAATGATTTAGGGCAAGTGATCCCTTATTAATGACACAAGGAATTTGAGTTACCCCTTTGAAGGGGAATCGCGGGATGTCACCTTTGGATTTTGTGCTGGTCCCGTTGTTTGTGTTTGTGCACCGGAGACTCGAGTCAATATTTTTCGGAAATGGGGGTCTCCTGATCTCATTCCCGTATTGGAATTTCCCGGGGTGCATTTAGCACAATGTGGTTTTAATACATTTGGGTACCCACATCCGAAACAGAAAATTCGTTGCAATTCCAAGGGGCAATCCACAAACGTATGACCTTGGATTTCGCAATTCCAACATAAGGGCTCATTAGTAAATCGATTGGGTCTTGAATCGTTGGACAGATGGGAATAATTTTGAAAAAGACCTTGAGTTTTGTGTGGTGTCTGCAATGCGGAAACATTTACATATTTTCTGGTAGAACATTCCTGTTCGTCATCGATCACCACTTTACTCACAGTTCGGCTGTTATTTCTAACACTGGATTGTAAATTTGATTGAAAGGTTTTTTCCGGAATGTAACTGAGTCGTCGCCAAGAGTCTTCCGTAGCTATACAACGACTAACCAACTTTGGAATCGAAGTAAATGATTTTCCAGCAAGTGTCAGCTGCAATCCCTCTCGCATATTTTGCATCAGAATGTTTATTAGTTCTGAGTCTGGTATAGGTGTCTGAAGAGCCATCGTTAACGCCATTATTTCGTTGTAAAATTCAACAAATGTTTCATGGGGTGCTTTCTGCTTGCGATCATCTATTTCTCGTCGAATATCAGTATCTGTGCGTCTGTCTTTGAACCGGTCTATTAGAGTTTTTCTAAGTTGCGGCCAGGTTGGATGTCTGGTTCGCTCCAGTTGTTGCCAGTAAAATTCAAGTGCCACTCCTTTTAGTAGAAATCCTAAATCATGTACGAGACGGTCAATACTGATATTATGTGAATTTGCTAGATGTTCAACTCTAAAGATGAATCGTTCGATATTAACTCCATTTGGAGACCCATCAAAATTAATGTTCCATCGATGCACTGCAATTGGTAATGCTTTCTCTGGTGTCAGAGGATAGTTAGTAGCGTATACAATTTTCTCCTCTATGGGGGGAGCGTTATTATCAGTATTTTTTTGTGGAATTTCCGGCGATCCAACATTTGCATTTGGCATTTGCTTTACACGTCTTGACAGCTCGTCCAGTACCATGGACAGCTCATTCTCCATTGTCGACAAAGATTGAGATTGATTTCCGGAGGTAGGTGAACTCGCCTGTTGGACAATATTTGCTGCAGAACTAGTACTTGGTTGATTCTTTATGATCGTCGGTTTGGTGGTTATCAACTTAATATGGTCCTCGTCAATTTCAGTATCTGAACCTCCTTCGTGATCGCTTCTTTCCGGGTGCACTAGCTGAATTTCCTTGATTGATTTATTCGATTGTTCTAAATTCACGTTTGGATCTTTAAGATCGTCGGTAAGTCTAAGTATTTTTTCGGAGAGATCTTGCAGTTTCATTGTCTGCGGTTCAACGGTTTTTGACTTGCTGATTCGTTGTAAACGTCCTTGGATATGTAAAATTCTTGTGCGAAGAACGCTCAACCTTTGGGCTCGATCGAGGGGTTCAAGTGATGTTATGTTTTCCAATGATGCCCGAATCTGATTTAGTTTACTAGAGCATACAGATATTTCTCGACGAGGATTTTTTGCTGCTTTGGTGTGAACTAAATGTTGAATTTCATCATCCTGATTAGACTCTTCTATTAAGGTTTGTGTGAGTTGAGTCAGCTGATGCAATAGCGTACCACCAATTTTGCGCACTTCGCACTCGACTACAAATTCGTCGGGTTCCAAACAGTTAGGATCAATCATTGTGATAGATACGACCTACAGTTATAAGTAAGTCACAGATGTCAACGACGATTTGCGGACTTGGGAACAGACTGATATGGAAGCACGAATATTATTTAATAATGAATAAATAAAAATAAAGTTTTAAAATTTCGAAACAATATAACGAAGAGATTTAAATAGTGTTAATAATTTGTTTATTTTCGGTCTAATTTAATCAACTAAAGTAATAAACGTAATAAACGCGCGTATATATTATACGAGTATCATAAATTTAATATGGATGATGTCAATAAGCAAGTTGTCAATTAGCAAGCCCTCTCGTCTACCTTAAGGAAAGGGTCGAAAAAAAAAAAAAAAACTTTCAGCTATAATTCACATATGATTCGACAATTGATATTAGATTCATACGTGACTGAAATTTATGTAATACTACGTGATAAATCAAACTCTTAATACTAACACTGTAATCAATATATAAAATAGAAACCAATGCGAGAGAATGAAATAGTTGTAAATCGGATCGCTAATATTGACAATTAAAATCTACATTAAAAAAATGGAATTATTGGTGTAGCGATAGGACAAGAACAATAAAAAAAATTTTACTACCTACTCTAACAGCTGTTTCGCAGATTTTATAGCATCTACATGCAGTTGCGTAAAGGTAAGAAAATTACATTTTTAATTAAATAATACAAATAGAACCGAAAGACGTTAACAGAAAAAAATGATGTTATTTTAAAGGATTAATGAAAAAAGATTAAAAGCCGTTGTTTGCCTTTAATTACCGATTTGGGCGCCACTGTAACGGTTTGCCACGAGGTGTAAGTTGATTTTTTTCATTTAGCACATATAACTTGCTAAGATTATGACTATTAACACCAACCGTCATCAGAAAATGTATTCACGCATTTACTTTGGAGCGGTCAGCAAAGGCCGGCTCGAGCTCAGGGTACGTCGTGGGGTTTTCCAAAGAATTTGTGAATCTTGATAGACCGCGTTAGGGAGAATTGGAACGAGGAAATGGGAGGGACGAGATAGTCGAGGGCTTGCTGTAACTATAACACTTACTTACCGTACATCATCCAAAGATTATACTTTACTTTTTCATCATGCGTAATTCAAACGAAGAAAATAAAAGAAAAACCCGAAATAGCATAAAAGTAGAAATTATAGTTCAATAGGTAAAATAGCACTTAGAAAAATAGAAACGCTTATGTAGCTTTGTATTTAACCATTAATTTAAGCAGTTTATTTAAATCAACCATAGAATATAAGATATGAAAAATTGTGAAATTTTCGAATTAGCAAATATGTATCGATTTTTAAACTTAACTATGGGAAGTCGACTTGTTGGATAATAATTAATTATTGTCGCGCAAAAAAAAAAATTCTTAAAACGACACCATTCCGATAGCAAATAATTAACTATTACCAACCCCTTAACTTATAGTCCAAATAAACTTAATAGTTTTAGCAAAATTATCAATCAAAACAGAAAAAAAAATATAGAAAACTTAATACTAATAAATAATAACAATAATAATAATATTGAAAAATAACGTAATAATAATAATAAAATAAAAAAAAAATTTGAAAAGTAATGCCTAACTTGGTAGCGGCTTGTTAATGATGCATGTTGCTCCCTCGTAGATCAAGTTGAACTCCATCTTGTACTCAAATATGTGTGTATGCGGTACGCGTATATCCAATGAGCGATTCTTATTTTTTTGTTTTATTCATTTGCTTAAAATATTAATCACTTATAAATAATTACTCGTATTAATATTTGTTATAAACTTATCAAGTATTAATTATGATATTTTATTATGATAGCTTCGTATACACAATCTTACACTTATCATCCGAAGATGTTTATTTTTTTTCCTTTAGCCGGTCAACTGGTTACTTTTATAATTTTATTATTGTTGTATTTTAACAAATCAGTTGGTACGTATTGTTCAATGCAATTGATTTTTATTTATGTATAACGTTATTTGTGGGATTTATCAAAATGGTTATAACGGGTGTTTTTTTAGGAGGTTTGTTTTTCCGATAGATGTCGTTTTATTTTATGACAGTTGTTTTGACAGCTCAAAGTGGCATTTCTACTCAGTATTGTTTGGCAAATCATTATGAATAGGTTAACTCCAGAACAACGTTTTCAAATCGTGGAAATTTATTTTCAAAATCAGTGTTCAATTAAAAATGTTTATAGAGCACTTCGTGAATTTTATGGTGCACATAATCGTCCGTCAGAGACCACCATAAAGAACGTAATTACCAAATTTCGGTCTACATTCACTCTTTTGGATGCCAAGCCACCGACAAGAATGAGAAGAGTTCGTACAGAAGAAAATATTGCTGTCGTTGAGGCCAGTGTCGAAGAAAACGACAATTTATCGATTCGTCGTCGTGCTCAGCAAATTGGACTTTGTCCATCGACTTTATGGAAAATTTTACGTAAAGATTTGGGTTTGGTGCCATACAAAATTCAATTGGTGCAAGAATTAAAGCCACACGACCATCGTTTGCGCCGTGAATTCAGTGATTGGTCGTTAAATCAATTGAACGAAGATCCATTTTTTTACCGTAAAATTCTCTTCAGTGATGAGGCGCATTTTTGGTTAAATGGATACGTCAACAAACAAAATTGTCGCATTTGGAGCAAAGATAATCCACACGCCGTTCTAGAATTACCAATGCATCCTGATAAATGTACTGTTTGGTGCGGTCTATGGGCTGGTGGGATCATCGGTCCATATTTCTTTAAAAATGAGGAAGGACGACGCGTTACCGTGAATGGAAATCGATACAGAACCATGTTAAATGAGTTTTTGTTGTCAAATCTTGAAGATATGGATATGAATGAAATGTGGTTTCAACAAGATGGTGCCACTTGCCATACAGCACGTGAAACAATCGACTTATTGAAAGAAACTTTCAACGACAACATTATTTCGAGAAATGGTCCGGTGAATTGGCCTCCGCGTTCGTGCGATTTGACGCCACTCGATTACTTTTTGTGGGGATACGTGAAGTCATTGGTTTATGTGGATAAACCTCAATCGATTGACGCTTTGGAAACCAATATTCAACGTGTCATTGCTGACATACGCCCTCAAATGCTTGAAAAAGTGCTGGAAAATTGGACCTCCAGAATGACATTTGTGAAAAATAGTCGTGGTAGCCATATGCCAGAAATTGTGTTTAAATGTTAAATGCCAAAAAATTATCTACCAAATAAAAAAAAAATTTGGTCATTTCATAATTTTATATGTGTTTTATTCAAAAAAAAAATCGGCAACCTCTTAAAAAAACACCCTTTAGATTAATTATTATTTGCTTAGTTTGATAGTTTATTATTATTAATCACTTCCACTATTAATTTATAGATATATTACCGAGAACACCTCGAAATTTATGTGAGTATCGTACTTTTATTTTGTGGTAATTATTTTTGTTTAATGAATCTAGGACTCATTTTCATACACAACGTCCATTTACAATCGCGCACTTTTCGAACAATTTATTTCATGTACGTAATCGATATCACTATACGAGTATATGCTCGTACATAAAAATTTTTATTTGTTTTTTATTTTTTTTTTTTTGTTTTTTTTTTTAGTTTTCGTTGCACTCGAATTTTGACCCGTTAGGCACTTATTTAAATGTACTTATAAAACTTTTACAATGTGGTTTGTGATTTTAAATAAGAGTTTATATAAACCAATTTCGCATATAATTAAAATTGCGAATTTAATAATTTCACAACATCTTTAATTTATTTTTATTTAATTTTGTCGTCTTCACGATAACCAAAAGAAAACCAAATTAGAAGTTCTAGATTTTTCTATTGAACACTAATCAACTTTATCATGACAAAAATAATTTAATGATCAGTGTCATCGATCATATCTCACCATTTAAATTAAAATGACTCCCCGTATTACAAAATTGTTTCCAATTTTATACCCACCAACATTCGTTACAACGGAAACCCCCACCAAAAGGAATATAGGAATATAACAGTCTGTCCAGTACGCATAAGGCCATAAAACTCGACATAAACAACATTTAGTCCGTTAGGATGAACAAGAAAGAATACAATAATAATGACCGCAAGTAATCAATGAAACAATATAAATTGTGTATCAGGGATGGCAAACCTCTCACTCTTGGAACGATTTTCATCAATCGTTACAAAAGTACCAGGGTTTGATCTGATTACCGGAAAAATAATAAAGCAGCTAACCATAAAAGGTACGGTAAAGGTAACTAATATAATAAACACTGCATTCAGGTTAAAATATGTACCAAAACTTTGGAAAGTGGCTGATATCGTTGCTGCCAATAATGTCTAGACTCTTTGAAAAGTTACTATTAAAAAGACTCAAACTAATAATTGAAAAAAATAACCTAATTCCGAATCACCAATTTGGTTCTCGTAGTGAGCACTCAACATTGTTCAAGTGCAAAGAATAACCAATATCATTGAGAAGACTTTAGAAGAGAAAAAAGTTTGTTCCGCAGTATTTCTTGATGTAGCGCAGGCTTAAGCAAGAAGATGAATATTCTGAGCTTAAGGAAATAAGAGCAGTAACTCCACAAGGAAGTTACTTGGTCCACTTCTGTATTTACTATACACCTGAGATGTTTCAATTCAACAAAACAACACGATAGCCACTTTCGCCGATGACACAGCCATCATGGCAGATTCATCACAACTCAGATACAAAAGAGAAATTGCAAACCGCCATAGAGCAAGTACACAACTGGTCAAAAAAATGGCGCATGAAGTTAAATGAAACCAAATCTGTACAGGTAGACTTTACAAACAAGAGATTAGTACACAAACTAGTATATTTAAATAATCAAGAAATACCGCATGCAAACACTGCCAAATATCTTGGTATGACATCAAACGAGTTGGGATTAAAATACAATAAAATGTATTGGTTACAGGGAAGAAATTCTCATCTATCAATCCCTAATAGGCTTCAGCTTTATAAACAAGTATTGAAGGCTGCCTGGACTTATGGTATACAGCTGTGGGGATGTACCAAGCAGATCAACATGGATATTATTCAACGATTCCAAAATCAAGGGCTAAGAAACATCGTCAGCGCACCATGGTTTGTCAGAAATAGCGACATCCACAAAGATCCGGGCTAGAAGTCATCAACAACAGCTACTTCACCATGTATGTTGACATTGAGGCAACCCAGCTACTGAATAAAATAGATTTAGTTAGAAGGCTCAAAAGAGTAAAGCCTTTTGAGTTAGTGTAAAATCAGCTAAAATAAATCTCTATCAAGCGCACAACAAAGGCGCGATCAAATAATAAATCGATGGACGAACCTTTAAATTTCAGAAAAAGGTAGTAATTTAAGTTAGAATAAAATTGCTTATTAGTATTCGACTAGATTGTAATTAAAAAAGATCCGACCAAATGGCACAGTGGTTAAAGCTTTGGCGTTTGGATCGGGAGGTACCGGTTTCGAATCGGCAGATAAGGGCAGGATGCAAAAGGAAATTTTCATAAACAGATTACGATCTGTGATAAAAAGGAACACAACTACGACCCAAACCGGAAAAACAAGCCGCAATAGAGTTGGAAGTGGTTCGGCCCCAGAACAGACTGCAGGGTCAAAAAAAGTAAATAAATAAATTAAAAAAGAGATATTTAAAAAAAAAACAAATATAACAACTATTAAACGAATCCGAATGTAAACGGTCGAAATCCATCCAACAATTTAATAAATGCGAATATCCAATAAGAACTATGAATTTATATTTATTTAATCCAATAAACATAAATATCGACATTATTACAGAGCACAACAAAAGCTAAATGAAATAATAATGAACAAATATTGAAACATAAAAGCGCGATGCGATCGATCGATCGATCGCGCATGATTCAAGTTGGATAAACGCGCGGATAAAATTTTTAAAATGATCGGAAAACGTTTTACGAATTTTTATATTTACAAAAAAATGCTGCGCTTTATTTATTTGTATTTAAGACATTTTGATGTTGATGGAATTGGCGTAAGCACAACAAAAACGTGATGAGATATTCATTTTATCCATTTTATTTATCTTTTGATCTATTTCGATATTATATACAGAATATATTTACGGGTGGATATTCGTATTCGTATCAAACTGTAATGGTGTAGATTTATTGTAATGGTTGAGATTTATTAAATGTTCATCCCGTTTGAGCAACCATGTTGTGTGTGCATGCATATGATGCGCCGATGATATAAATAAATAAATTTATGATTTGAATGAATTTAATGATCAGTTTCCTTGATTGGATACTTGTACGAGTATGCGCTCATATAAAGAAAGTTTTATAATATTGAACTTTAAAGGTTCATATATTAACGGATTTGGACACACGCCAGTACACTCATTCGTATTTATATGCAATGCAATTTTTACGTGCCGAAATCATCAACCAACTTGTCGGAATTAAATTCCTTAACTGTTTTTTTGTAAGTTGTATATTTATATATGATGATTTAAGACACCTTTCTTATTTTTTTTTTATTTTATAAGCGCACGATCGCGTAAGGGGACAGTAACGCGTTTATTACAAATCAACATCATTAAGTTATATATAAATATAAAAGTAATTTAATTTAATTTCGTCAAATGCATTTCGCGTTGTTGCAGCAATTTTAACTTTTGCATGATTCAACATTATAACTGTCTTAATACCTTGCATTTGGTAATAATTTTACAAATTTTATTAATAATTTTAAGTATAAATTCAATGTGTATAATATTGTAAAGGCACAAGAGCACAAGCACACAACAACAACAACAATAACAACAAAAACTTTCATTACGATTACCGTCATAAAATCCAAACCAGAATTACTGTACGTTTGACTATGTTGTGTCCAGATCCATAATATACAAAAGGTCTGGAGGACAAGACACGACTGTAATTTTTAGTTGGATGAGGGTGTTAATTATTTTTGTTAATTTGGTTAGTTTCATGAATAGTTGTAGGTGTTTTAAATTATCCACAACATCATCATCATCGCCATCGAATGGTTTCAAAAAGATTTTACATATTCGCTCAGACATTTACTTTTTTTAATCAACAGTAGTTCACTGTATATATTATGCATATAACAACGAAACGTCAAAGTTGCAAATACGACAAGAGATACTGTTGATGTCTTGTGACGGGACGATATTATCTTTATGCATTTGTTTGTGTTTAAATTATAAAATACATTGAGGCATGCAGCTGGCATTTTGAATACAGCAAAACGTCCGAATTGCCAGAAAAAATTGTTGAGGATAGCGATTTTTTTAAAATGAATTGTTTGGTGAGAAATGAAGCAGACGGCAAGTAGGAAGAACAACATATATAAAAAATTCTGAATTCTGAATTTATAACGCTCGTGGTTATTTTATATCTGAAACATTCTGCGTTATATATTCGAAACAATTATATTTATCTTGTATTCTGGTATTAATATTTTTATATGAACTTTGCTCAAGTGTAATGGAGAAGAGACGGGGATGCAGATGGTCAACAAATCCATAATTCCACCATCTGAATTTCCACCCTGTGATTGCAGCTTTATGGCGCACTGGATTTAGTCGCCAAATATAGTTTTGATCTGCTATTAGGGAATCGGTGTAGGCGTATTAACCCAAACCGTTGAAGCATTGATTTACAGCTGTGTCGCTGAATAAACCAGCCGTTTTGGTTGCAAATGAACAAGTAATTTTCACGTGTCGATTTTACTTAAAAAATTACGAGTATGATTTTGTATTCAAAAATATTGACGTTGTAAAACGTCGAACAGAGAGCACCGAAAGTTCAGCTCATGTGTCAATGAGAAAAGGCAAGTGGTTGATTTTGTCATATAGGAAAACGCGGCTGTAGTTTAAGGTCAATGTTGGCGCTGAATCGGCCCGAATGACTTATTCGTTTTTTGCTTTGCGGCATTTTCGGCCATTTTCTATGTATCTATTGCGATACCTACCCTACTCGATTTATGTTGGTACCTCGGGTAGACCAATGTATGCTTGATCTTGATAGCATTAGTGATCGTGATTGGAAACGCCCGCGTGGCTGGTTTTTATTTGTCGCAAAATATTTTCTGACGGCCTCCTCGAATCGTGACATACGCTCTTGAGCTGTATTACCACGACTTTTGGTAGGTTGGCTCGTTCCCGGAATATGATTTTTGTTGTTATGAGTAAGTGGGGACCGATGGGTTTTATTTAGCTGATCGATAGGGGTACAGTTGCGTTGGTTCGGCCAATTTTCGAATCCACAACGATCGTATAATTCGTTCTGTGGATATGGCGCAATGCGTCTGAGGGTCGACGGTCACCAATATCCTGACCGCTAAGCAGAGGCTCTAGCTGTCTCTCTCTCTGCTGAGCGGCTAATCCTTCTAATAAAATTCGTTTTACTGTCGATTACGGATCTTCTGTTGGGCTATTCGTAAGCAGGTTGCCCACCCTTTTTGGGTACACTTTTTGAGAACCTAGACCCTCTACTTTTGGGTACACTTTTTGATTAAACAGTTAAAACAGTAAAATAATTTTCTGTAACTTCTAGCACTGTTTCGTTGTAACGATAAATAAAATTGAATAAAATCAATTCGTCTTTGACATATTAAGCAGATTAGAACAAAAAATGCATTTTCCAATTGAATTAATTACTGCGTGATTTTTAATTATAAATAAAAACAAAATTCTTAAGAAGAAGCGTTCGATATAATGGTGGTATATGGCGAGTGTTGGCAAAATAAAAGGGAGGCGATTTGATTATACGTTGAACGATATCCACATCGCCCGCACTTTGGAAGAGATGTATTCACTCATTTAGCAAATAAGGAACCGCATTACCGGACCCATAGGAAATCAAACGAGACGCCGACGCCGTGGGACTCAAGAGCAATTTGTTGTAGATGTGCTAGCTGCATTATGACGGGACCCACACACATCAACTCGAAATATTGCACGAGATAGACAAATATACATTATAAATTATGCTTATTCAAGATTACTTTTTCAGATCATCATGTAAATTGAAATTTGTTTTTTTAAATTGAGTTTATTATTTAATTATTCTCCAAATGCTGACACCAACCAAAAAATAAGAACCAAAAATCTTACCGGGTACATATCTAGTGGCCTAAAGTATATTAATAAATAACTCAGCGATGCGTCATTCAACTATTGCACAATTAATTAGCCTTTCCACACACACAGCATTTTCAAACAAAACTCAAGCAGCACTGCCTCGATTGAGTGAAACCAAAACCAACAACAATACAAAGCCTTCATAATATTGATAGAAAAAACAAAAAATTAAATTTAGAAAATCTAGTAGGTATTGAAACAAAATGTAAAATTCCACATATGTAGTGCTCATGTATGTATACGGCCTTATCGCAATATACGGACTTTGTATTAATGCATGCCCAAAAAACATAAACGTGGAAAAAAAAATTTCATACAAATGCTACGAAAATTCGTTTTGTAAATTTTTTTTGACTTTATTTATATCTCGGAAATGTGGCAAGCAAATAAAGCTTCATTCTGCTAAGCGCGAACTTTGTTTATCTTTAATTGTGATCAATTAATTTTCATTTTTAAGGTAGTTTTCATTCAGAATTTTACCATTTCCGCTATAAGATGTCTTTAATTTACATGATCGTCGTATATATAGAGCAAAGTTCGGTTGTACGTATGCATGAAAAGTAGATGACATAGAGAAAAATAAAATTATTCTTCATACATACATACAAACTTTATTCTATCTATTATAGGATGATCGCCAAATTAAAGACATCATAGCATAGCGGAAAATGGTAAAATCCTGAATGAAAACTACCTAAAAAATGAAAAACAATTTATCAAAGTTAAAACAAAACAATTTCTCAACGTGAAAAATAAACAAAGTTCACGTTCAGGAGAATGAAAATTGTTTTCTGCCACATTTACGAGATATAAATAAATAAAGTTAAAAAAAACTGTACAAAACAGCATCTTCGTCGCATTTGTATTTTCGTGTTTACGTTTTTTGGTCCTGCATACATTCAAAGTCCTTATATTACGAGATTGCAGTAAACATACAAAGACATTGTTCATATATATAATTATTGCTGCAAACGTGCTGCAAAAATTCCCACGCTACTCTAAAATTTTGTTTATAGGCGAAGAGGTAAGAGACGAAAACCCCCATCGTGTTGCTGCACTGCACATTGGTTTCTACAACCATCTTGTACAGAAGGCTTTTGTAACGAATTTTAAATCGCAGAACGACTGTCTTCCGACGTATTGTTTATTTAGTAAACATTTAACTTTTACGTTTATTAAGCACCGGGCGACGAACTACTTTATAGTTCACATGGTAAGTCGAATTAACAAAATATTTTCAAATGTTCAGTTCTAGTTATTGAATTAATCAGATTGTTCCATCCTCAACCACATGCAGTGTATAATAGGTAGAGTATGTAAACAATTTGTCAGCAATATAGAAAATTCGTTTTTTTCGTTTTACCAATTATTTGTTCAGTAGGATGTTATTATCTTATACTTTCCTAGTTTAGAATGGGGTTTGCGGAAGTTAAAATTCATTGAAGTGAACGTTACCAGGCCAATTGATCAAATTTAGTCATGCTCTAGATTCAAATAGATCATTTACGGGCCAAGGAAAACATAAAGTTATATTGCTGCATGCCAGAACTATGACAAAATTCTAAAATTCCTCGTGTGCATTGGCATTTAATAGGCCTTCCTCTGAAACATAACGGGTGCGATGAGAACCGGTCAAAATCTCGATTAGTAATCGTTTGAATAGCAAAAACACTATAAATCAAAACTCACACGTTTCGGGGCCATATTTGCCCATGCCAGAACTATGACAACATTCTAAAATTCCTCGTGTGCATTGGCATTTAGTAGACCTTCCTGGGAAGCATAACGGGATCGATGAGAACCGGTCAAAATCTCGATTATTAATCGTTTGAATAGCAAAATATTGTAAATCACAACTCACACGTTTCGGGGCCATATTTGCCCATGCCAGAACTATGACAAAATTCTAAAATTACTCGTGTGCATTGGCATTTAATAGATCTTCCTGGCAAACATAACGGGAGCGATGAGAACCGGCCAAAATCTCGATTAGTAATCGTTTGAATAGCAAAAACACTATAAATCAAAACTCACACGTTTCGGGGCCATATTTGCCCATGCCAGAACTATGACAACATTCTAAAATTCCTCGTGTGCATTGGCATTTAGTAGACCTTCCTGGGAAACATAACGGGATCGATGAGAACCGGTCAAAATCTCGATTAGTAATCGTTTGAATAGCAAAATATTGTAAATCACAACTCACACGTTTCGGGGCAATATTTGCCCATGCCAGAACTATGACAAAATTCTAAAATTCCTCGTGTGCATTGGCATTTAATAGATCTTCCTGGGAAACATAACGGGATCGATGAGAACCGGCCAAAATCTCGAGTAGTAATCGTTTGAATAGCAAAAACACTAAAAATCAAAACTCACAAGTTTCGGGGCCATATTCGCTCATGCCAGAACTATGACAAAATTCTAAAATTCCTCGTGTGCATTGGCATTTAATAGATCTTCCTGGGAAACATAACGGGATCGATGAGAACCGGCCAAAATCTCGAGTAGTAATCGTTTGAATAGCAAAAACACTAAAAATCAAAACTCACAAGTTTCGGGGCCATATTTGCTCATGCCAGAACTATGACAAAATTCTAAAATTTCTCGTGTGCATTGGCATTTAATAGACCTTCCTGGGAAACATAACGGGATCGATGAGAACCGGCCAAAATCTCGAGTAGTAATCGTTTGAATAGCAAAAACACTAAAAATCAAAACTCACAAGTTTCGGGGCCATATTTGCTCATGCCAGAACTATGACAAAATTCTAAAATTTCTCGTGTGCATTGGCATTTAATAGACCTTCCTGGGAAACATAACGGGATCGATGAGAACCGGCCAAAATCTCGATTAGTAATCGTTTGAATAGCAAAATATTGTAAATCAAAACTCACACGTTTCGGGGCCATATTTGCCCATGCCATAACTATGACAAAATTCGAAAAATCCTCGTGTGCATGGGCATTTAATAGACCTTCCTGGGAAATATAACGGGATCGATGAGAACCGGCCAAAACCTCGATTAGTAATCGTTTGAATATCAAAATATTGTAAATCAAAACTCACACGTTTCAGGGCCATATTTGCCCATGCCAGAACTATGACAAAATTCTACAATTTCTCGTGTGCATTGGCATTTAATAGACCTTCCTGGGACACATAACGGGTTCGATGAGAACCGGCCAAAATCTCGATTAGTAATCGTTTGAATATCAAAATCTTGTAAATTACAACTCACACGTTTCGGGGCCATATTTGGCCATGCCAGAACTATGACAAAATTCTAAAATTCCTCGTGTACATTGGCATTTAATAGATCTTCCTGGGAAACATAACGGGATCGATGAGAACCGGCCAAAATCTCGAGTAGTAATCGTTTGAATAGCAAAAACACTAAAAATCAAAACTCACACGTTTCGGGGCCATATTTGCCCATGCCAGAACTATGACAAAATTCTAAAATTCCTCGTGTGCATTAACATTTAATAGACCTTCCTGGGAAACATAACCGGATCGATGAGAACCGGCCAAAATTTCGATTAGTAATCGTTTGAATAACAAAATATTGTAAATCACAACTCACACGTTTCGGGGCAATATTTGCCCATGCCAGAACTATGACAAAATTCTAAAATTCCTCGTGTGCATTGGCATTTAATAGATCTTCCTGGGAAACATAACGGGATCAATGAGAACCGGCCAAAATCTCGAGTAGTAATCGTTTGAATAGCAAAAACACTAAAAATCAAAACTCACACGTTTCGGAGCAATATTTGCCCATGCCAGAACTATGACAAAATTCTAAAATTCCTCGTGTACATTGGCATTTAAAAGATCTTCCTGGGAAACATAACGGGATCGATGAGAACCGGCCAAAACCTCGATAAGTAATCGTTTGAATATCAAAATATTGTAAATCAAAACTCACACGTTTCGGGGCCATATTTGCCCATGCCATAACTATGACAAAATTCTAAAAATCCTCGTGTGCATTGGCATTTAATAGACCTTCCTGGAAAACATAACGGGATCGATGAGAACCGGTCAAAATCTCGATTAGTAATCGTTTGAATATCAAAATATTGTAAATCAAAACTCACACGTTTCGTTGTAAATTACAACTCACACGTTTCAGGGCCATATTTGCCCATGCCAGAACTATGACAAAATTCTAAAATTCCTCGTGTGCATTGGCATTTAATAGATCTTCCTGGGAAACATAACGGGTTCGATGAGAACCGGTCAAAACCTCAATTAGTAATCGTTTGAATATCAAAATATTGTAAATCAAAACTCACACGTTTCGGGGCCATATTTGCCCATGCCAGAACTATGACAAAATTCTAAAATTCCTCGTGTGCATTAACATTTAATAGATCTTCCTGGGAAACATAGCGGGATCGATGAGAACCGGCCAAAATCTCGATTAGTAATCGTTTGAATAGCAAAAACACTAAAAATCAAAACTCACACGTTTCGGGGCCATATTTGCCCATGCCAGAACTATGACAACATTCTAAAATTCCTCGTGTGCATTGAAATTTAGTAGACCTTCCTGGCAAACATAACGGGATCGATGAGAACCGGCCAAAATCGCGATTAGTAATCGTTTGAATAGCAAAATATTGTAAATTAAAACTCACACGTTTCGGGGCCATATTTGCCCATGCCATAACTATGACAAAATTCTAAAATTCCTCGTGTGCATTGGCATTTAATAGATCTTCCTGGGAAACATAACGGGATCGATGAGAACCGGCCAAAATCGCGATTAGTAATCGTTTGAATAGCAAAATATTGTAAATCAAAACTCACACGTTTCGGGGCCATATTTGCCCATGCCATAACTATGACAAAATTCTAAAAATCCTCGTGTGCATTGGCATTTAATAGACCTTCCTGGAAAACATAACCGGATCGATGAGAACCGGTCAAAATCTCGATTAGTAATCGTTTGAATATCAAAATATTGTAAATCAAAACTCACACGTTTCGTTGTAAATTACAACTCACACGTTTCAGGGCCATATTTGCCCATGCCAGAACTATGACAAAATTCTAAAATTCCTCGTGTGCATTGGCATTTAATAGATCTTACTGGGAAACATAACGGGTTCGATGAGAACCGGTCAAAACCTCAATTAGTAATCGTTTGAATATCAAAATATTGTAAATCAAAACTCACACGTTTCGGGGCCATATTTGCCCATGCCAGAACTATGACAAAATTCTAAAATTCCTCGTGTGCATTAACATTTAATAGATCTTCCTGGGAAACATAGCGGGATCGATGAGAACCGGCCAAAATTTCGATTAGTAATCGTTTGAATAGCAAAAACACTATAAATCACAACTCACACGTTTCGGGGCCATATTTGCCCATGCTTTACATGCGATGTAACTTAAAAGCATAATGAGACTAATGACCAATTCGCTAAATTTTGACTTGTATATCTATGAAATCTAGAAAATTCAGCCAACTTTAATTTAACTTTAAGTTTATATTTACGATGTTTAATGTTTTACATCATATTATTAATTGTTAAATAATTTATGGCATTTTAATCGTACTGGTAGGATAAATTAGTTATATATTAAATTAAATTTTATAATATTATAATATATTATAATATTAAATTTTACGTAATAAAATTATAAAATATGTATACTTTCTGTGGTATATTTGGAATTATTTAAAAAATTTATTTACTCCTAAATGTTTTCTTTTTCTGTATTTAATCACTAATACACATACACAATTTTTACTTAGGGTTTTTTTAGGAAATATTTCACACCAGTATATTTTCAAGTTTTATTCATCATCTAAGTCTATTTAGTCATTAACCAAGTCCCCTAAGAACTTTTATCTGAACATAAAAATTAAATTTGTTTGCCACATGTCACTATTTGGTTATTTATTTTCAAGAATTTAATAATTTTGAAAAAATTTAATCTAAACTGTTCATTTTTTTGAAATTAAATAAAGTTTAGAAGAAAATAACAACTTGAGGCCGTAAATTAATCTGTCGGCTAAGATGTGTATTCGTCCATTACTCTAAATCTTTCGGTTATAATAGTGTGGCAAAACTTCCAGCAATCATTTACGAGAGTACACGTAGGCGATCTTGTATACTTTTTTTCATAGTACCACTTTGTACTAAAATTTGATTATGTACATTGAGTGTGCACCTTCGACCAGACCAGCTGAGTTATAACCGTTGATGTTATTAAAATTATCGGGTCTATTCGTTTGCGGTCATCGTGACAATTTCTTGAGAATATTGGTATTTTTTACTGCCCAGGATCAATGATAATTTTATGCCTAGTCTTTTCTGTTGAAATTCAAACACTTGTTTGTGTAAGCTCATTCAGTAGTATACAACCTAAACATTGTGGAATGCAGTCAACTGGCTCGACTGGCTCTTAGAGTAACCGATATTGGGACAAACGCAAACCATGATAGTCCGTTCTTATAATTAAACTATTAAGTTTTACAAATCCAAGTTCAGTAACAAAAATCAAATTATCAATAGTTATTATTATTCCGGCTTATTTGGGTAAGTTAAGAGTAATCTAATTTTCACGCACTCATGCATACCTCTCTCGCATTTCTCACATATCTCTCCTTGCGTAACTTGCATTTCTCACTAGCTCTCGTAACTTTTATCCCAAGGATGTTTATAAGATCCTGTAACATTTACTAAAATACTATTTGTATCGATGTTACACAGGCTCCTTCGCCAAGGAATCAAAAATAAGAGCATTCTGGACAGAATCGAGTTTCCTTAACGAAACCAAACAAAATACGAGATTTCGAAACGAATACTGTATCCACCCAACAAGCAGAGAGCAGAACCGATTTGGTTTTGCCCAATCTAAATTCAGCTTCAACCTCCAATAATTATGGAGTGCTTGTGTGGTTGTATCAAATTAAAGTATAGTATCGTGTGATAGGATATACAATGAAGGATTTTTTGCATGCATTTTCTTCTCCCCATTTGGGTGAGAGATTTCTGGCCGTTTCTATTTTTTCACTGAAATTATATTGCCTAAAATATCCAGCAAGACTTCAGTTACTCTTTTGCGTTTATTAGGATTGTCAACCCGATGGACTCGTGTGAATTTTTCTTGACATTTTACATTTTATTACATCATGATGTTGTTAATAATAGTACATTAATAGTTTGACACTTTACTTAACTTAAAATTCTAAGTCATTTTTAATTTTTTTCTTTCGAAATTGTCCTAAATCAGCTAAAGCATACAAAAAAATAAAAATTTTCCAATCATTCCAGTAAAGTTGTTTGTTTATTGCATAATTAATTATCGTGCCATGTTAAATATACTATTTTAACTTCAATAAATTAATTAGAGATCACTAAATAACTTCAATAAATTAATTAGTGAATCAATAAAACTTAAAGTCCAAGTACAAGAATAATAGAATTTATGTTAGAAATTCTTAATGGACCGATAGTTGTAAATAGTGCGGGAGAAAATACAACTCATGTGCATTTTTTTGTGGTTGTAATGGTCGCACGTGAATCTATTTAGTAGAAGTACTACTTATACTTTAGTATTTAGTAGTTTTTAATTATAACGTACTTTACTACTGTTAATGTGAAAAGTGCATGCTTAAATTCTTTATAAAAAAAAGTAAAAATAAAATAGAACTAGAAAAAAACAAAATCATGAATGCCCAGTCATAAACTCTAATAAAGCATTCAAACAAAACGAGCTTATACGATTCCGAGTGTAACGGAAACACCCTTAGCAAAGTTTCGTTGGCACGACGAGTTACCGCCAGCGCAATTTATCATCCCACCAAAAAAAATCTCGATAACAAATATCGAAACAGTGTTATAAAGGGTGTTTTTTTAGGAGGTTTGTTTTTCCGATAGATGTCGTTTTATTTTATGACAGTTGTTTTGACAGCTCAAAGTGGCATTTCTACTCAGTATTGTTTGGCAAATCATTATGAATAGGTTAACTCCAGAACAACGTTTTCAAATCGTGGAAATTTATTTTCAAAATCAGTGTTCAATTAAAAATGTTTATAGAGCACTTCGTGAATTTTATGGTGCACATAATCGTCCGTCAGAGACCACCATAAAGAACGTAATTACCAAATTTCGGTCTACATTCACTCTTTTGGATGCCAAGCCACCGACAAGAATGAGAAGAGTTCGTACAGAAGAAAATATTGCTGTCGTTGAGGCCAGTGTCGAAGAAAACGACAATTTATCGATTCGTCGTCGTGCTCAGCAAATTGGACTTTGTCCATCGACTTTATGGAAAATTTTACGTAAAGATTTGGGTTTGGTGCCATACAAAATTCAATTGGTGCAAGAATTAAAGCCACACGACCATCGTTTGCGCCGTGAATTCAGTGATTGGTCGTTAAATCAATTGAACGAAGATTAATTGATTTATTTACCGTAAAATTCTCTTCAGTGGTGAGGCGCATTTTTGGTTAAATGGATACGTCAACAAACAAAATTGTCGCATTTGGAGCAAAGATAATCCACACGCCGTTCAAGAATTACCAATGCATCCTGATAAATGTACTGTTTGGTGCGGTCTATGGGCTGGTGGGATCATCGGTCCATATTTCTTTAAAAATGAGGAAGGACGACGCGTTACCGTGAATGGAAATCGATACAGAACCATGTTAAATGAGTTTTTGTTGTCAAATCTTGAAGATATGGATATGAATGAAATGTGGTTTCAACAAGATGGTGCCACTTGCCATACAGCACGTGAAACAATCGACTTATTGAAAGAAACTTTCAACGACAACATTATTTCGAGAAATGGTCCGGTGAATTGGCCTCCGCGTTCGTGCGATTTGACGCCACTCGATTACTTTTTGTGGGGATACGTGAAGTCATTGGTTTATGTGGATAAACCTCAATCGATTGACGCTTTGGAAACCAATATTCAACGTGTCATTGCTGACATACGCCCTCAAATGCTTGAAAAAGTGCTGGAAAATTGGACCTCCAGAATGACATTTGTGAAAAATAGTCGTGGTAGCCATATGCCAGAAATTGTGTTTAAATGTTAAATGCCAAAAAATTATCTACCAAATAAAAAAAAATTTTGGTCATTTCATAATTTTATATGTGTTTTATTCAAAAAAAAAATCGGCAACCTCTTAAAAAAACACCCTTTACATAAATTTATAAATCTGAGGTGCATATGCGAGACAGCTATCAGCAGAGCGGGGAATATTTGGACCCTTTCAGCCAGTGTAAATTACTGGCCGAATAAACAACCGCAAGTTTTCTAATTTTCTATTTATATTATTTAAGATTTATGATTTTTTGATTCTTCCTTTTCTGTTTGTAATTCTACTTTCACATATTTGTTTTTCGATTTGCTTAACATTTGTAGTCCAAATTTGTAAACATGGTTGGGTACGTTATTGTCGCGAATTTTGAGATGAGATAAAAGCAGTATTTTGTTGAGAATTTACACAACAATTGCATTTGATAATTCCCAGTAGAATAAACTAATTCCAAAATTGTTTTGGAATTATTTAATTCTAATTCCAAAAGTTACTTATCGTATTTGCCACCAGAAAACATTTTTTTGTTTTTTATTGTTTTTTATCAATAAAAAATGAAAATTAAACTATCAAAAATATATAAAACTTTTAATTTAAAACTTGATGTTTTTAATTTTAACCAAGTAAAGACAGCTAATTCATAAACACTTTGATTATACTACCAACAGAAAAAAAATTTTTTGCTGTTTTGTTGAGAATTAAATAATTTCAAAATAATTCGAAATAATTAATTCTCAACAAAATACAGCTAAAGTAAGAGTATATATATTGGGAATGTCATCAAAGTCGTTTATCAGTAGGTTTCAGATGTGGTAGCATGCGTTTCATTTCACGCGGTTACTACAGGGTGGCTGAGACCAAGTGTTACCAAATGAAAACGCTGTAATTTTATATGGGGAAATCCATGGGATTCAAGTCTGGTGAATATGGTGGCCATTCTTTCGGCGAAATCAGCCGCGGAACGCAATTTTGTAAAAATTGCTGAGTCGCTCGAGTTTTGTGTGACGGTGCCGAGTCCTGTTGGAATGTCCAACGGTTCGTACCAAAGTGTTTACGTGCCCAAAGTAGCAAAGCATCGTTTAGAATCTTTTGGCGGTACACCTCTTGGTTTACCTTGACTCCATGTTCGATGAAAACCAGAGGAGTGCGTCCATCTGCAGTCACTGCAGCCCAAACCATAACATAAGCTGGTGATTGCTTGCGCATTTCAACTCTAGTGTCCAAATTATCGTTGGACTTGTGCTCTAACCAAACACGATCATTTTGTTTATTCACATACTGTTGAATGGTGAAAATTTTCTCGGCCAAGGCCTTCAATGCTCGTGTTCTTTCAAGCCTAACTTTTTTTTGTGCCTCCGTAAGATCTTGAACTTTTTGTATCTTGTAGGGCTTCAAGTGTAGTTCATTTTTCAATATGGTTTGAATGCTGTATCGTGAAACATGTAGACGTGCGGCTAATTGATTGGCACTTTGACGAGAATTTCGTTGAATTCGTTTCTTCACATGTCGTATCATTTTTTTTGATGTTGCTGTCTTTTTAGGACCGCCTCTGTTGCGTTTAGCGATGCTACCAGTTTCGTTGTATCGAGTTATGGTTCGATACACAAACATTTTATTTACATTCAAATGCTGGAGCTGACGAACTATTGCTGTTTGTGAATTTCCACCCAAATACAGTGCAATTACACTATTACGTTTGAATTCCATTACGATTTTTTATGAAGATATTAATTTAGAACAATTATTTGTTGACCACATGTAAACAACTAACCAAACTTCAATCTGTCAAAAAATTGACGCGCGAAAATGACAACTACACAAATGATAGCAGAGTGAAGTCAGTAACATTTGGTCTCAGCCACCCTGTAGATTACTATACAGCCGAAAAAAATGCAACCACCCCAAGGACAAAAGCTACAGTAATAATTATATAACGACCTCCATCATTCGCATGTGATTGTGGTTGTTACAAAGCATGGGTTCTTATTTTTCAAATGTGGAATAAAAATTAAGCTCTCCTTTTTGAAATGGTTCCATTACCATAATAATGAAATACGCGGTGTAGAAAATAAGGCACAGCCAGTGTTGTGTCTCAAGATTATACATAAATATTTAGGTTTAACAAGTATTATAAGAATTTTACAACAATCACAGTGATGTAAGTTATTTATTTCGTAAACATAAAATTTTAAGTTTCAACAGATGGACACAATTGATTATTTTATATTATCATTTTGGAAATCCCACGGTCTTCTTATTTTGTCGAGTAGTATTTGATTGTGCAATTTTGTGCGTGTAACAGTAAAATTTGTGCATAATGTATTTTGTGAGGTAATGTGGGATTTCCGACGTGATTATCACACCAGAAATCCCATAGAACCGTTTAACCATTAGAGCATATGTTTTGCTTTAGTTGAATTGTGCAAAACTGTGCTTGCCAAAAACAATTTAGTTCTCCTCCAGAATTGATCAGCATATTTCCTAGAACGGCTATATCAGCCCATTTACATGCGTTATGCACAAAATCTGTTAAAGTATATCAACTGTGTAAGAAAAACTCGTAGTTTTCTAGTCACAATGTTTAGACTACTGGTGGCATACTCCATATCAGCCAGAATTGGGAATAGAAACCCTTTAATACAACCCTATATTTAAAACTTAAATTTTTGAAAAACACTTGATGAACGATTTTTAAAAATTACTTAAACTGATTGTACTGAACATACTGATTAAGTTTCATGATTGTATCTACTCCTCATCAGCCAGAATCACTCGTAGGACCCCTATTTCAACCCTAATTTCAAAAGATAAATCTCGAAAATTTTTGTATGGGCGATTTTTGAAAATCCCATCTTTTATTAATGAAATCATTTAAACTTTAGTTTAAATGGATATTCAGATAAAATATCAAGATTGCCTACTCCCCATCAGCCAGGCCAGAATCACCAGTGAAATCATTTAATTTCATTAATAAAGATCGAAATTTATCTTTTGAAATTAGGACTAAAATGGGGTTTCCTACGGGTGATTCTGGCTGATGGGTACAAGTGATGTGCAGTTTAAGTGATTTCATCAATAAAATGTGAAATTTGGAAGGGGTCAAATGTGAAGGGGTTTCTATTCCCAATTCTGGCTGATATGGAGTATGCCAGTAGTAGTCTAAACATTGTAACTAGAAAACTACGAGTTTTTCTTACATAGTTGATCTATACTTTAACAGATTTTGTAACGTGCGTTCCATGTACGTATCGCGCATACTGCTGTTGCTTCGGTGGCACAGTGTACGTCATGGTGGTGCGCCTGGAATGCCTTCTTTATATAACGGTATTGGTGTATGCACCATATACAGGCCGCAAACAGATCGTACGATAAGTTTTTGTAATTTGATTGGCGGATTTTATCTGTTTTTGTTGCACGTAAATACCGGATTTTTTTTTTATTGCTAGTTTTTTCACCCAGAGATAATTTTTTTTGGGCATTCGATTGTTTACGGTGATAGTGAAAAGTTAGCAAGTGGGTGTTAAGTGGTCGATCGTGAATTATAATTCAAGAAATAAAGAATGAAATTTTAAGAACCAAAAAAAAATATATTACAAATTTTTGTATGTGGAATGAACGACGATCAAATCAAAATTGATAAACGTAAACGAGTTAGAAACACACCCACTGAAAAACAAAACAAAAACGCTGGTGTAAATTCGAGTAAACTGTGTGCAGTGGTGTAATTAACTTTTAATAACTTTAAAAGTTCAAGATATTGTGGTCGGGGTGTATTACCTTTTTACCCGATCGATAGTTTCGTAAGTGAATGCGTGCCAAATCAACTAGTAAATCACTAGTAAATCGAGTGTGGCAACGTAAAAGTTTGTGAAAATTAGAAACAAAATACGTGAATTACCGCGAAGTATTCGGTATTCCTACCTACAATATCGTGTACCGTTGGTGATAGTGTTGCGATACAGACCAAATTGTGTTCAATGGTGCGGGACTAACGGTTGCAAGCACGGATGAGCTTACAAGAAAAAAAAATCCGTATTGGTGAGAAGCTTACACACCGGGGCTGCGACATCACCGCACGAATTGGCAATAGTGGTGGCGGTCAACCAACGGAGTTTGGCGCGACGAGTTCAAGCGCTTGGTGTAGGTGCGAATTTGGTTGCGGTGGTTCGGCAATCTTTGGCGTCGAGAGTACCGGTGTAAACCGGCTGTTCAAGGACACCGTTGATCCCAATATACGGTAGTTGGTGAAGGCGGAGCAGCAGCACATGTAGTAAGGGCAGTGGACTACAGCCGTTAACCACAGGATTATTTTGGTTAAGTTTTATTTCTTTCAGTCTTCTTTCATTTAAATTTATTACCTTAATTTAATTTAGTTCGAATTTCTCTATTCAGTTTTCTTAGTATACTTTCTTAATCTTTTTGAGTATTCTTATTATAGCATATGGTCGGATTCTTAAATTTTCAGTTGATTAAACATTTTCTTGTTTCATTCATAGGAATATTTTCCATAGGAAACCAGGGCGGCACCAAGGTCGTTGGAGCGCTTCATCGTCTGCGGATACTCCGTCAAGGTAACATTTTTTCCAAATCTTAATTAATCCTTTTTTTTTCTTTTGGTTTCATTAATCAATTGATACAATGTAGATAATGCTAATTAGCTCTAATTAACTAAAAATTTAACTATTTTTCTTAGTTTCTTATATGAATAATGAGTTTAGTCATTTTGTTTAGAATTCATAAAATTATGCTTGATAAAAATTGTGTAATATTAAACCCTTACTTTCTGGTAATAAATGGACACTTTTGGAAATATGCTGCAAGTTAAGTCGTTTATTATGTTATGATTTATTTTTTTTTCACAATGAGTAACTAAGAAGTGACCAAATGGAGTGAGGGGTGAGTTGAGTTAGAGTGAGCTGCATTGAATTATAGGTCTTATGCCATAGTTGTGTTAGATCAACCAGTGCACAACCCCACGACCAATCTTACATCCACCCTGAGATAGCGGCGGGAGGCATGGCGTCCACTGGTGTAACACATTTTCTCTCCCAAAATACATTTTTGTTTTTTTTTGGTAACGGCAGTCAACCAAAAGCCTGTCGTTACAATTTTGCGCATAACGCAAGTAAATGGGCTGATATAGCCTGTAACGGAATTCTATTTAATTCCGTTACTAACCTATCCCAAACAAAAAATCATTTTTCTTATCTGCATGACTTTGGAGATATTTCTCTAACTATATCCAACCTATGTACTGGTCATGCTACGTCTTCACATTTTCTTTTTACGTTTATTTACTACAAGGCCATTTAATTAATTCATGTTAGATTTTTTTTTTTAATGAGTTTCTGTGGGGTAAGCGTAAATAGTTTATGTAATTTGACATCTCTACATTTTTCAAGTACACGATAAATGCAAGTGGTTTAATTATGTATAGCGTTGACATATCTACGAATACGTCAACCTATGTGAAAATCAAAACCATTTGTATTTGTTGTTGTGCAAACTTCCGCTAGTAGCAAATACGAGCCGGAAATTTACAACATGCGCGGTTTCTAAAAGTTTTCTGGATTGTCATCAAAAATAAAATGTAAGTTGATTGAGAGAGCAATTTTAATCACTGGGTTAAAATGTAAATTCTCTCTCTCAACAAGTAATTAATTTTGGAATAAATACCGCGAAATTTTCTTGGTAGAGAGGAGTAGGTCAACGTTTAATGATCCGTGTAGTAGCGCAGCTCGGCGGGTAATTAAGTTAGATTATCTAGTTGGTTTGTTCTAAGTTTTTGTTTTGGTTGTTTGTGTTTGGTAAATAAAGTTTTCTGTTTGGTATTTAACGTAAAGTAAAATTTTGTGTGATTTTTTTTTTTTTGGGTTTTGTTGCGGTGAAGAACAAAGCGGTAAATTGGTAAGTATATCGGGCTCAACATACTAACTCTTACGGCCCAGGTAGCAGGGTGTTCTTTTGGCTGTCTCTCGGGACGGGAATGTTGTGACAGAGGCACTCTTTCCCCTTCTGCCAAAACCGCCTTGGTACCCAAAACTTTACTTACTAACATCTTTTGTGGGCCCGAGGCCAATATATTTTCGTTGTCTTATTATTTGATTTAATATGGTGGTGTAAACACCATAATATACAACCTCGGTCGACTCGATCCGCATAATGGGTCGACGACACTGCCACTATGTAGGGGTCCGTTACTCCACTCAACGTTTCCCCCTTTCTTCTGCGGCTAGCAAGGCCGCTATCCATGCACTCCAATACCCACGCCTTTTTCCTCTAAAAGACTGAGCTGCGGGAATAAATGCCACAAGGAGTGCGAACTTGGGTAGTGGCAAATTCTGTGAAACCGGGCTGGCCTCAATAGGTAAGAGACTAACCCGTTTCAAGCCTTATAGGAAAAATCCTGACCAATTCTGGAGGAGAACTAAATTGTTTTTGGCAAGCACAGTTTTGCACAATTAAACTAAAGCAAAACATATGCTCTAATGATTAAACGGTTTTATGGGGTTTCTGCTGTGATAATCACGTCGGAAATCCTACGTTATCTCCCAAAATACATTATGCACAAATTTTACCGTTAGACGCACAAAATTACACAATCACATACTACTCGACAAAACAAGAAAACCGTGCGATTTCCAAAATGGGATTGCTGGCGTGACTCACACCTAATCACACACCCACAAGCGAAAGAGTAATTTTGTTACTTTCTCTGACGTAACGAGTAACAAGAAACCGTTTTATCTAAAAGTAATAAGTAAACAAATTTTATAAATAGCACTTACCGATACAAGATCCACGATAGGCGACCGCAATGGCACGTCCCGTATTACAACCCTTCAATTTTAAATGACACAATGATGGATATGTTATACCATCAACACCACACACTTGTTTTGATGATGATATATTATTTTCCGAGGGACATTTTCTTACACATTGCACACAGTGTGGAATTGAATTTTGATCTTCCAAACAATGTTTATCGTTTGAGCACTGTACGAACCGGCATGATGCTAGAAAATAAAAAAAATGGCAAATGAAAATATTTATTATGACATAGTCCTGTCATTAAACAATGAAGCAAACGACAACAGTGCGTGCGTGCACAGCCAAGCCAACAACATATGATACATTTCATTTGTGGTATACGCGAATCATAACAAGTGTTCGTTTATTACGTATTTCTTGTGTGTACATTTCTTAAGTGGGTGGTAAAAACATTAAGTGTCAAATATTTTAAATATTTATTTTTTGCACATTTTCAAACAATACGACAATGTATATAAATTGTGTTTATAGATAATTTTAATTAGTTTGTTTAGATTTTTATTTTGTGTGTGTGTGTGAAATGGTCGTTGAACTTGAAAGTGTAATAATTTTTTATTCATAGTCATGTGCGAGATTGTGTCAATTAGTTGTCGTCTTGTATTAAGGTGGGTTATGCATCAGTTTACAATTTCTGGCAGTTGTTGGTCATTTTATTTTTTGTATGAATTAATAAAATATCTATGATATGGCGCCAAAAATATCCCGTGGCTAGATAATACAGTATAAATTCTAAAATTAGAAATTTTTTGCATTTTTTATATTTAGTGTATGCTACTTTCAACAAACCTTGAATTTGGATTTTATTTTCTTAGCTTAGCGATTTTTCACAGGAAATTAATTTGTTTAGTTAAATTTGAAGATTTATGCCAACAGTATAACAAATATATATAAATACTGTTCGTAATAAATGAAAATTTATGATTTCTTGGAACGGGATCAATATGCATTTAGAAATAATAATTGCTATAAACGAAATACCTAAACAGCGAGTTCGAATTTATTTTTGCGATGCTTTTCCGTTGATTTCAATTTCGCACCGGTTAAATGAAAATAATTAACCGCGAAATGATTTGGCGTGCCAGAGGAGTTAACATTCAACTTGATTTTATGTTAATTGTTTATGAATTTGTTTATAGAACCCATTTCCGTTTGTAACCATTGCAATATATTTTATATATTTTACATAAATAATCAACTTCGCAATATTAAATAGTTCTGAATTAATTTCTTGGCAGGGGACACAAAACTAAATTCCAAAAACTCAATTATTTACACGTTACGTATAATTTAAAATAATTAACGTAATTTAAAATTAATTCGATTTACAACAAATTAATTTTCCGTTCTAAATACTGCGTGTATAAAATGTGCTGGTGTAAAATATTTTAATTTTGAATTCAATCAATCGGCGTCCACGGTAATTGGAAATGACTTTAACAACTTCTCACAGTATTTCACCTATCAATCAATCAAAAACGGTATGAAGTGTACGCGCTTACATAAATAAATTAAACAATTTATATAAAATACAATTTACACCATCAATTTGTCACAATTAGATTACGATAAAGGTAGTTGTGTTTAGAATAGAGCATCGATTTTCCAATTTATATTTCACAATATTTTCTAGCTGGAATACGAAATATTGTAACTCATTTTAAAAAGTAAGTCATAAACCGCAAAATAAATTATAATACGGAGAGTGTTACACTTAACACAGAAACCAAAAAATGACCACAATAATTTAAACAACCCAAAATGTGGTGTTTTAATATTTTAATCACATACAACATGGCAAATTTGAATTAAATTTATATAATTTTGAATAATTTATTGGTATAAACAGAAATTGTAATTTACATATTCGCGCGCTATCCTTGTTTTCTGCACACAAAAAATCTTGCCCGAATCAAACCATAAAAAAAAATCAACTAAAGCCCAAAATCTAATAAAATTATTTATTTATTGTAATTCTTACTGCATGACCTTAACAATATAATTTTCTTATTCTGTTTTTATTTATTGTCAAACAGCAAAACCGCGCACAGAGTCGATACCGTATACAAGAATATAATTTGTGATGACCACCTCAGTCGAAATCAATTTAAGAAATAAAGTGGGAGGTGAATAATATTATGGATATACCTATAGATTGTCACCGACATCCTTACAAATCAGGAATCGGTGTAACCGCGGGGGATTTTTAATTAGCATACCGAAGTTGAAATTTATTTGATCGTGTCGTGTTTGTTTTTAATTGTTCGGGTGCTTTTTTACATACATTTTCGTATATTCGTTATCGTCTACGAGTACAATTTTCAACTTTACGCGGTTATTTCATGTATTGTTTTCTGCGGTGACCATGGATTCAAACAAAACATTTATTCCTGTCACTATAGAAACAATGGGCATATCCAGGGGGCCGAGACCTCGTTAAAAAATTGAGATCCTCTTTGTCAAAAATTTAGAATAATCTCATTGGTAGATGTGCGCCCGCTGAATGGAATTTACATCCATACTTTTTTTTTAGTTTACAACTTGGATGATAAACATTATTTTGAAATTTGACAAAAACAAGTAAGATTTTGTGTTGTGCAAGTGACATAATTTAATTTAAATTTGACGCCATTTACATAATTTGTAAAAATAAATGATCCATTGGAAATTTGTGTCATAGATGATGATTTGGAAGACTCTAATAACACAGTTCTAGACGACGTAGTGCCAGTTGTTTAATTTTTGGATTCCATATTCAATTATAAGGAAACACTCGTTGGGAGACCGAGACGATCCGAGTTTAGGGCGCATTTTCGAATGTCGAGAACGTATTTTGAGCTTGGCTGAAGTATTATGTAGCCGTATTTAAGATAAATCTTTTATCATAATATTTTTTTAAATTAGTTGGTGTAATAGGAAAGACAATGGGATCATGCAAGACGTAGCGCCTCATCCGAAAACATGATTTTTTTGCCAAAATCGGCATCTTCTTTCCTAATGACTACACTTTAGCGAGGAAACGAACCAAAAATTCGGGATGATTTTTCGAGCCAACTTCAACGACTTCTGATTCATCTATTAAATCGAACAATCACCTGTTGGCAGATTCGGCATATTGTGCAGCAAATTATTTGACAAACTCATTTAAGGCAATGAGCGTCTTAATAATCAACAAACCACCTATAATACCAAACTATGTTCCGTCCGTTCTGTAATCGAAATATTGCAATAAAAAATGTGGTTGCGGCAATTTTGATAATGAGAATGTTGCAGCTGAAAATATGATCTCAAACAGAAAAACCAATAAACCGATGACCAGTTTTAAAACAACGTCTATTTTTGCTTATTCTAATCGTAGTTGTTCGTGGCATCTCACAGTACTATTACAGCTTAGAAAAATTGGCTCGAACTCCTCGTAGTACTCCCAATGAAATCTACCACGAGCAGTTTTTGCGAGAATTTTTTACATTTCCAAATGTTCTTTTAAGGTTGGCGAATTTTTTTGTGAGTTCCGCAGCCTTTCCAAGATATCTCAAACCGCGAAACTGTGTTTGTATATCCCTCCACAACATTTGTTTTTTATTTTTTAAATTTCTGAAAATCTCCAATTTAACATTTGAATTGGTTCATTTGGTCGTTCAGGTGCCGAAGATAACTCTCCCGTACTTCCTCCGTGATACTTTCATCTCCGTCAAAATATTTTTTACACATAATATCTAGATGAATATTAGAAAAAAGTGAGGTTAAACTCATAATCGGTTGCAGTTGATGAAATTTATCATATTTTACAAAAATTTTAGTGAGTTATTCGTGTTTTATTGATTAAGATTTATTTATTGTCTGTATTTATTGTTATAAATTTATATTGGTTTATTTTATTGAAATTATTGGTTTTTAATATTATTGTGTTTTTTTTTATTATAAATATTGTTGTAGTGTTTTGATTAAAAAAATATAAAAACTAAACAAAAATAGATAGTGACGTAGTTTTGAATGATGTCGACGATGCTTGCCGTCTTAATATTCTAGAAATAAACGATATAGACTTTACTAGGGAAACTAAGGAAATTAGATAGTGAATCTGTTAATAATAATATAAAAATGGCAAAAAATAATAATAACAATAAAAAATTAAGAAATAATAATTCTAGTGACGTAATTTCAATTAATTTGGTTGATGTTTTGAATAAAACAAATATGGAGGAGAATATCTATATTAACTTGAGTAAAGGTCCAAAAAAAAATTACCAATTATTCTTTCTAAAATTTTTATGGATAACTATGTTAAAGTTATTGATATTATACAAATTAATAAAAAATTAGTAAGGGTTGAGTTTGATTCATTCGAGAAAACAAATAAGTGTACTAGGAAGGGATGATCCAAACTATAAAATTCTAACTGATAAAAATTATTATCCTTTGATTCCAAAAACATTTACAAATGTTATAGGAACTATTTAAATGATTTTAATTTTAAGGAAATTAAAGTGATAATAAAATTACTAATCTGGAAATCATTAAAACTTGGAATAATAATAATAATAAAAATCTTAAGGATTCAAATATTCTTAAAATAGAATTCAGAGCTAGAGATCTTCCGGAATAAGTTTATTTTTATGGTATTAAAATTAAAGTTGGTATTTTAGACCAAAAACAAGATTTTGTAGTAAGTGCCTGAAATATGATCATACAAAAAAATTTTGTAGATCTGATGTAACCAAATGTATAAAATGTACTTTATATATTTCTGAAAATAAGTAACATAAAGGGTGATTTTTTTGTGGTTAGGATTTTCATGCATTAGTATTTGACAGATCACGCGGGATTTCAGACAAGGTGTCAAAGAGAAAGATGCTCAGTATGCTTTGACATTTCATAATGAATAGACTTACTAACGAGCAACGCTTGCAAATAATTGAATTATATTACAAAAATCAGTGTTCGGTTCGAAAAGTGTTTCGCGATTTACGTCCGATTTATGGTCTACATAATCGACCAAGTGAGCAAACAATTAATGCGATTGTGACCAAGTTTCGCACTCAGTTTACTTTATTGGACATTAAACCAACCACACGAATGCGTACAGTGCGTACAGAAGAGAATATTGCGTCTGTTTCTGAGAGTGTTGCTGAAGACCGTGAAATGTCGATTCGTCGCCGTTCGCAGCAATTGGGTTTGTGTTATTCGACGACATGGAAGATTTTACGCAAAGATCTTGGTGTAAAACCGTATAAAATACAGCTCCTGCAAGAACTGAAGCCGAACGATCTGCCACAACGTCGAATTTTCAGTGAATGGGTCCTAGAAAAGTTGGCAGAAAATCCGCTTTTTTATCGACAAATTTTGTTCAGCGATGAGGCTCATTTCTGGTTGAATGGCTACGTAAATAAGCAAAATTGCCGCATTTGGAGTGAAGAGCAACCAGAAGCCGTTCAAGAACTGCCCATGCATCCCGAAAAATGCACTGTTTGGTGTGGTTTGTACGCTGGTGGAATCATTGGACCGTATTTTTTCAAAGATGCTGTTGGACGCAACGTTACGGTGAATGGCGATCGCTATCGTTCGATGCTAACAAACTTTTTGTTGCCAAAAATGGAAGAACTGAACTTAGTTGACATGTGGTTTCAACAAGATGGCGCTACATGCCACACAGCTCGCGATTCTATGGCCATTTTGAGGGAAAACTTCGGAGAACAATTCATCTCAAGAAATGGCCCGGTAAGTTGGGCACCAAGATCATGCGATTTGACGCCTTTAGACTATTTTTTGTGGGGCTACGTCAAGTCTAAAGTCTACAGAAATAAGCCAGCAACTATTCCAGTTTTGGAAGACAACATTTCCGAAGAAATTCGGGCTATTCCGGCCGAAATGCTCGAAAAAGTTGCCCAAAATTGGACTTTCCGAATGGACCACCTAAGACGCAGCCGCGGTCAACATTTAAATGAAATTATCTTCAAAAAGTAAATGTCATGGACCAATCTAACGTTTCAAATAAAGAACCGATGAGATTTTGCAAATTTTATGCGTTTTTTTTAAAAAAAAGTTCTCAAGCTCTTAAAAAATCACCCGTTACATGAAAAGATATTCCGGTATGTGATTTTTGTGAGGGAAAACCACATTTTACTAACTCTAAGGAATGTGAAGAAAAGGCGAAACAGATACAAATTAAAATTCCTGCTGTTAAAAACAAAATCTCATTTATTCAGTCGAAAAATATTTTATATCCTAAAAATTAAAAATTTTAAAGACAATGACAATGATTATCGTAAAATTAATGATAAAAATACTCCTAATTTTTGGGTTAATAAAAAAAAATAATAGTTTAATTATAAAACAACAAAAATTAAAAGTTGATACTTTTGAATCAGCTCTTAATCAAATTATTAGTATTAGTAACAGAATTTATAACGAACCTGAACTTTTGATGTATGATATAAAAAAAGTTATTCAAAATATAAACTTAAATTAATATGATAAATAAAATGTTGCAAATTAATATAAGAAGTCTTAAGAGTAATTTAAATTTATTAGATATGAATTTTCATAAATAATAACAATATTGATATAGTTGTTAAATAAAACTTGGCTTACAGATAATCACAATATTCGTTTAAAAAATTATAATTAAATTTTCAAAAATAGAAATGACGGTTATGGTGGTGTCGCTTTTTTAATTAATAAAAAATTTGGTATAAAAAAATAGATTTCAATATTAATTTAATCCACATTGAATTACTTCATATTTTAATTACGTTTAATAATAAATTTTGTAATTTAATAAATTTGTATAACGCCAAATTCTAATAATAATTCTGATCTAATTGATTAAAAAATATAATACAATACTATAACAATTATCCTAATATAATAATATCTGGTGACATTAATGCTCATAGTAATATGTGGGATTCTACTTCAAAGGAAAACAAAAACGCGAAAAATTTTGCAGAATTAATTAACCAAAAAGATTAACTTTACATAATAACTCAAAATCTGCAGTTAATATTACATTATGCTCTAAAGATACTATTAATAAATTAACTTGGCCATGTTTAAATGAATCAATTGGTTCTGATCATCTTCCAATTTTAATTAGTTTAGAATCTGATGGATTCTTAAAAATAGACTTCATAAATTAGAATAGAGTTATAAATGTACAAATAACATTTCAAATATTAATAATAATAGTAATATTGAATCTGTTATCAATGATATTATACTTAATAATACTAAACAAATTAATACTGTTAGATTTTTTTCGTCCTAAACCGTGGTGGAATTCTGATTTGAGTAAATTATGGAAAATTAAACAAGAAAACCAAAAAATTTGTAATAACTACAAAAATCTTTTAGAGGACAAATTATTAAATCAAAAAGAAATTTATCGAGAAAATTAATTGACGGTTTAGATTTCTGACATCAATAGTAAAAATTTATGAAATAAAATAAATAAAATAAGAAATAAAAAAATTACCGCTGTTATTCTGTTGGAGAATTAAGAAATGGCAAAAATGTGTTAATGTTAATTTTCCTAACTCATTTGAAAATGTTAAATTGCCTGTCGATATGTTAAATACTAATAATATAAATAAATTTAATATGGATTTTTTAATACAATTTTTTAAATATAATTATCAATTAAAATTCTGAAAAAAATTATTGGCAATAATCCTAATATCTTAAATGATTTAATTAATTATTTAAAAAATATTTATAATAATAATATTTATCCTAATAATTGGAATATAATAAAAGTTAAAGCCATTAAAAATCTAATAAAGATGATTTTGACACTAATAGTTTTAGGCCTATCTGTCTTCAAAATTCAATTCCTAAAATATTTGATAAAGCAATTTTAATGGATTTAATTCATCATCTGGATAAAAATGAGGTTCTTCCTTATAATTCAGGTTTCAGCATTATGGATTATTTTATTAATTTATACCATGGATGAAAAAACGAAAAAGAAAAATATAATTTTAATAATTACGGATATAAAAGAAGCTTTTGACAATGTCGATAAAGATATTCTTATAAAAAAATTAATTAATATTAATGCACCTAACAATAAATTAATTGGAGTTATCAACATTTGATTAATAGAATAGTTATATTTAATAATGGAACTAACACAATTACATAGACAACACATAAAGGAATTCCTCAAGGATCGAGTTTAAGCCCTATATTATTTAAGATATACACTTGGAATTGCATAATCTTCAAAATAATAATATTTCTATATATCAATTTGCGGATGAATTGGCTATCTTGGGTAAAAATATAAATGAAGAATTGACATTTAAAACCTGTAATATTTAAAAAAAATTAATTCATGAATTATCTACACTTAATTTAAATATTAACCTAAATTAAAGATTATAAATAAAAATTAAGAATAGTAGGTGGTTTTATTAAAACCACTCCTATATCTACAATATTAACTGAAACTAATACTCTTACGGCTAATTTAGAAAATAAAAGAAATTCTTTAAAATACATTGTTAAAAATATCTATAAAAATAATAATATACACTCCACGAAATAACTATAAGGGACAAAATGAAATTTCAAATTATTTAATGAAACGCATTTTTTTCTTGATGTATAAATGCGTATTTATAATTCATATTTATGTAGTTAAGTTTAAGCCATGAAATTATTTTCTACTCCCTTTTATGTTTTAAACATGTCGAATTGTGTCTAATTTGTGCTATTCGTAAAGCGAAATAGGTATAAGGGACAAGTGATAAAAAATTAGTTAAATTAAATTTAATAGTTCAAAATTTAATTTTTTTTATTTTTTTACGTAAGTATTAAATATATTTAAGAATTTTAAAATATTTTTTTACGAAAATGGAACATGTTATTAGGTAAAAAAGTCAAATGCCAAGAGGAACCAAATTAAGCGAAGAAGAACAAATACAAGTATTAAGTTTTCGAGAATACGGATGGACAATACGGGAAATAGGTGCTAGATTAAACCGTGGAAAAAATGTAAGTCAAAAATTTGTTACAAATCCGCCAGATTATGTTACTTATTTAAATATTCATTATACAAATCCGTCAGATTATGTTACTATAAAAAGATTAAGTCGTAAACCCTTATTGAGCAAAAGAGATAAAAGGGAAATAAAACGCTTAGCCGTTATTAAAAAGACTTCTCCAGCTCAAATTCGACATAAATTAAATCTTCCTGTATCTACAAGAAGGGTGCAACAAATTTTAAAGGAAAGTGAAAACATTAAATATGATAAACGGCAAGCGAAACCTAAGCTATTACAAAGGCACAAAATTGGGAGACTCAAATTTGCTGAAAAATACAAGTTTTGGGATTCAGAATGGCAATTTGTGTTATTTAGTGATTTAACTTAACTGATGTTAGTTAGTTAGTTAGTGATTTAATTTAACTTAGATGGGCCAGATGGATGCCAAAAGCATTGGAGAGATACTCATCAAGATCGTGAATATAGGCACCGTAGAAATTTTCAAGGTGGTTCACTTATGGTATGGGCTGCATTTGGTCATCGTTGCAAGTCTCCAATATGTTTCATTTCTAATAAAATGACATCTAATGAATATGTTGACCTGCCCGACAATGTTCTTGTCAATTTTGGAGACGAGTTATATGGAAATGAATGGAAATTCCAACAAGACAATGCACCTATACACAATGCTAAGCATACTAAAAACTTATTTTCATCAAGTAATATACCAGTTATCGAATGGCCTGCAATTAGCCCCGACTTAAACCCTATAGAAAATCTATGGAGCATACACTCTCAAAAAGTGTATGCAGCTGGGCGACAATTCGATAGTATTTTAGAGCTCAAAGTTGATATTCAAACAGAGTGGAATAACATTGATTCAACAACTTTATGAAACTTAACAAATTCCATGCCTTGTAGGTTAAGTGAAGTAATCCGACTTAAGGGTGATCATATTAATTATTAATAATTTATTATAATTTAAATAAATATAACTAACGGTTAATTTTAAGTTTGTCCCTTATAGTAATTTCGTATGAATTCTTTTTATATTCTAATATTAAAATGAAATTTATTTAAAAAAATGATACTTGGTTTATATTTTCTGCTTAAGCTCATATTTAATAAAAACTATTTTCAAAAATTTCTTTTTCTGTCATTGATTTTTAGTTAATTTTAAGTTGTCCCGTATAGTTAATTCGTGGAGTGTATATGATAGAATATAAAATAATAATATTTTGTCTAAATTTAGTGATTTATATTCTATTTTACATAATATAACTCAAAAAAATAATAAAATATGTAAATTATTAATTAGTATTAATTTATTAATAAACAATAATTTAATATATAAATTTAATAATATGAACAATATTGAAATAATATCTAACTTTATTCAAATTTCTAATAAATATACGGGCTATAATCACATTTTTACGGATGGCTCTTTAGTTTCTGATATAGGAGGCATTGGTATTTTTTTCAAAAACTTAAATATGGAATTTAAATTTAAACTTAAAAATATAGCATCTATATTTTTAATATTGAACTTATAGCTATTAAAATCGAATGAATTTGGAAAAAATTATAATTTTTACTGACTCTAAATTTAATTGTGAATCTTTAATTAATATAATTAATTCAAATAAACCTAAATACTATGAGAATGGGAAATTATTAATATTTTAAATAATAATAAAAACATAAATGTTATTATTCAATGGATACCAGATCATTCTGGTATTGTTGGTAATGATAAAGCTGATTCATAAGCAAAACAAGCAATTAATGATGATAATGAAATTTTTAATAACTTAATAACTGTTGAAAATTTTTATAAAGTAATTGTATAATAAAACAGTATAGGAACCATGCGCAGATTTTAGCGAAAAAAAACTAGATATAATTTTTTTTCGATTAAATAAAAATAAACGATTGCAACCAAAACTGCTATACAAATTTTGTGGATGCATCCAACATAAAAACTCAATAAATTTAGTCAAAATTTTATCAGTACATATAAAAAAAATAAAAACTCGATATGTTAAGTAAAATAAATTTTATTTAAAATACACAATTTTTTTATGTTTAATTTTATTTATTTTTCGAAAAACGGTCATCTTAGAAAATGGTGTGCATTGGAAGAGTACATCTCTTCAAACTTAATAAAAAATGGAAATCATATTCAGACAAATTTATTGAAATTAAAATTAAAATCATCTTACTTTTATGTTTTATTCATGTTTAATAAAATTTTATTATAACTTTTATACACTTTTTTAATTATTTAGGTTTGTTAACACAAATTAACTTTAAAACATAACAAAAAATTTAACCGCCAATGCGAAATGTCAAACTGAATTATGTAAACATAAACAAAATGAACAAAAGTTGTACACTCGTTTGCTTCAATAAGTAAAATATTAAAATTTGTACGTGCGTTTTTCTAGCAACTACAAGAAATTATATCGAATATTTTTTCGCTAAAATTTGCGCTTGGTTCCTATACAGGATTGGAATATAATATATAATAACTGTTGAAGTCCAGTAGGAAAGGAAAATTTAATAAAAAAATAAATAATATTCCCCCTAATAAAACATGGTTTAAAAATGTTAAACTTAATTTATATGATATCAAATTAATAAATAGACTAAAATCTGGACATGCTAATAATATTTTTTTTAAATTAATAAAATTAATCAGAAGATCGATTCGATCTTTAGAACGAAATTTAAATCTATTTTTCGGAAACTGTTTTAACATGAAGGTACTAAAGCTTGTAAGCGGACGAATATAAATACATAGTAATAGTATTTGTCCAGAGCCAAGTTAATGTAGAGGTTTCTGTAGAAGATTAATGGACTGCAAAACCCTTAGTGGCAGGTCGGAGGCCGGATAATGAATATAACACAACAATTTTAGACGTATGTGAAGTTATCCCACGATGCTAACCCAGAAAATAAAAAAATTTCATCACACAACACTAATCAATAAAAACCCCATATGCGTGTAAAGTTAGCCCAGCCCACAATTTCTTCAAATTGATTCAAAATAAATCGTAATTGGTGAAGTTAGCCCAGCCCAGAATTTATTAAAAATCACGTTAAATACAAAAATTAAATTTAAATTTCTCACGTCGAAAGCATACATTTGTCGGATTAAAGCTATGTGGTTTTGAGATCATCATAATCCTGCCTTACTATTAGAAAAGTTAGAAAAATCGTTCCGCGGCAACTTTTCAAAATTGAGCCCTGGGCCAGATAGACCCATACAACACGTATTTGAACAAAAATTAAATTTAAATTTCGCACGCTAAAAGTATACATTTGTCGGATTAAGGCTTTGTAGTTTTGGGTTCAAATACGAGTTGTATGGGTATAAACGATAGATCTGGCCCAGGGCCCAATTTCGTAAAGTTGCCACGGAACGATTTTTTCCTAACTTTTCTAAAAGTAAGGCAGGAGTGTGACGATCTCAAAATCACATAGCCTTAATTCGACAAATGTATAATTTTAACGTGCCAATTACCTTTATCGTGTCTAATGTAATTTTATTTCGGACATGTTCTATTAATATAAAATTCTCTTAATTTAAATATAACGAATTTAATTTTTGTATTTAACGTGATTTTTAATAAATTCTGGGCTGGGCTAACTTCACACAAGAGCAACTGGGGTTTTTATTGATTAGTGTTGCCTGATGACTTTTTTATTTTCTGGGATAGAATCGTGGGATAACTTCACATCCGCCAATTTTAGACGGTAATGAAATCTGATCGGAAGAACAACGACAATTTGCCGGTTTTATTTCATTCTTTTACAACAAAATTAAAATTGCAATCCATAAAAATTATAATTCATTCGTTAGCTTTAAAGCTCAACCAGTCAATTATTAAAAGCTACAATTGCACTCCGTTTGGATTATTTTCGTTAATATTTTTAAACTTTGAACGTTTTATAAAACTTATCTAAACGCAATGAATTAATCATCCATCCTATTAGGTGGCTACTAACTGTGTTGCAAACGGATAAATTGAGTGCAACGTATGCCCTTACAAACTGACTGGTTTACCATTTATAGTACTCGAACAAATTTGTAAGGATGTTCGAAACTTTGTTTTTGATTCTCCAGTTAAAAAATCTCTAATGTGTGAAATGTTCACGTTTATGATTCTATCAAGCTTTTATTATTGACATGGTCGGCGAGTAAAGCACAATTACAAAAAAGAACACCATGAGTAAACCTCAATTACAAGTTTTCATAAGATATATGTACTTTTTAATAAATTGTATCTGGTAATCCTAACGATAAGTATTTGATTTATTCCATTCTGTTGCGAAAAATGTTGCCAGATTATTTATAGATTAATGAATAAACTTGCAACACTCATTGCGCCAAGTAACACTAGTCCACGACACAAAGGATTTTTCTCCAATTAGGAAGCCAAGTGCTATTTCTGTGAAAATATGTGATTTTGTAATTCATCGAATTACATGAAGCACTATCACAAAAAAATAATTCTTTAAACGTTTTTAACCGAAAAAAGGTAATTTTCTTTAAAAAAAAACGATTTGCGCATATACCAACGACTCTCAAAATATACTGAAATTGATAAAATCATCACAATGTAAATAAATGGCAAAACATAAAAATCGCATACGTCGACACCATTCCATCAATTTTTAAAGTAATTTTAATATAAGATCATTTCAGATTTTTACAAACTATTTTTCTAATACTAGCTGGGATCATAATCTTAATCTATATAAATGATTGTTACCGATCCAGGTTATGATTCTTATGTTGCTCATGTATATAGATTATGATCCTAGCTATCATAAAACATAAACTCAGGATAGTTACAGGACGAGTTTTCCAACACTTTTGTTAAAAAACTGAAAATATTTCAATGCGAAATGTATGTATTCCTGCAAATATTGGTATTCCTGCTCTTCACCCTTTCCTTCGCTTATTTCCTTCTTTTAAGTGTATGAAATCGCCCTTACTCTGTGTTGTACGTCATGTGTTTAAACATTTAAACATTAAAAATACAAACATTTCACGCTAAAATGGAAGTAAAAAATAAATAGACTCTCAGTTAGAAATTTGTCAACATGGTTGTGAATCATTTCTTCTAAATTAGAGTGAAAAAGAAAAAATAGGATTTTATTGGTTTTTGATGGTATGTTGATTAAATGACTGTCCAACGACAATGTCCGTACCTACGCCTGCGTATTATTTTTATTTATTGTATACGGTGTTAAAGTTTTGTTTGTCGAATTGGTAAGTAAACATTTGGTAATTGTTTTATTAGGAAAATCTTAAAATAATCAAAATTTCAGCTATTTGGAATACTAATAACACATGTCGGAAACATGAATGTAATATTTTTTAATGCGGCAGCCTATATTCGTATACATTATTTATTGCATATTATTTGCAAATAAAACGTTTTCATTACATATGCCCATATACATACATAAATTTATCTCAGACAAATCATATACGATTAAATTCAGAATATCACGTACAATTCTTCTCAGATATGTCACATACGATTCGTCTATGACGGTCTCTTTGTTGCTATTTTATTAATTGGGTGAACTCGTTTCAAGGCATTTTGCAATAGAGTGTTGGTTTAGGTGTTCTGTCTGGTTGGGTTCGGGAACAAATACATTTCTGTTATAGGGGGGATACGAATGTTGTATTGTGAATCCAACTGATTGGGTTATTAGTGATTGGTAGGGCGGCTGAATATGTGACGGTGCTGGGTTAGACTTTGGTAGTTGACAATGGAATTGTGGGATCATCATTTGTGTATACATGCTGTCGAATCGGTTGATTGGTTTAGGGTTGGGTGTTGGTGCAGCCGTGTTGTGCAACGTGAGATGAGATGGCCCTGGATGCGATTGATTGATTGTTCCAGTTATTTGTGACTGATGACGATGAATACATCGAAAGGTCTATAAAAAGGTAAAACACAAAAGGTTGTCCCTTCTCATCTTTAAGGTAGAATGAAGGATGGATTAAACAAACAAAACTTCTTATATCTAATTCATCTTCATGGTGATAAAGAGACCAAACAAGAAAGTCACTTATCCTTACAAACAAACTAATTGCTTTCTCTTTGACCATGAATGGTCAAAATATTAACGGGAACTAGAAAACTGGTAATTGGTAATTACAGAAGAAGAAAACAGAAAAATCGAACTGGGGTACATTGTATAACGGCAGTTTGCTATAACATATCCTTAATCTGTAGAATAAGAGAATCTCGTAGGATCGGGATACCTAGTCAGATCGGCCATCGAATCTTGTCTCAGGTTGATACAATTTTTAGGTGATTAAGCGATATTCGAATGCAGTAGATGCTGAGTCATCAAAGGATACCAACTATGAATTTGGACATACTAAATAGCATGTAGTATGTTATAGGATACCAGCTTAACAGCTGCCCTAAGACAGGAGTTGCTCCCCTAACCTATTTAGATTACAGAGTAACTGACTAAATATAAACTGCTCATCGAACATCAAAAAACTAATGAAAATAAAAAGATTTTTGTGGTTCACAATACTGATTTTAAATATATGCAAAATGCAAAAAGTAGAGAAACATTTTAAACACGTTTTTAATCTAACGCAGCTCAGAAAGATTTTGTAGTACGTATCGCTGCTATGCCTTTTGTGTTATTTTTTAGGTGTTAAAACTCAAAACATTCCCACCACCAATTAAATTCGACTCCAATTACTTAATTATTAATCAAAGAGACGTGATTCGATTACACAACAAAATCAACAAAAAAAAAATAAACGAAAATCCAACAACCATCAAATTCATATTCACTCAGCATAATATGTTTTCATGAAGGGCTTTAAATTGTTTTTACTTAGAAATTCTGAATATAATTCACTCGTACAAAAAAAAAATAATAATTGGAAATTATTACATATTGTAATAGTGATCGAATGATTTATTACTGTGGGAAATATTGAGTCAATCGTTTTGGTGTTATGAACTTGAAAATTGTATAGGAACGTCTTTGATTTATATAGATACTCGTAGTGCAACTAGGAATGTGAATTTTTATTTTAAGGGAGATTATTGTGTCGTATAGAAGAAAGACGGTAACATAGACCACCGAGAACCATGTTGTACAGTCCTGATTAGTTACACATCTATTTAATACACTCAGACGTTCATTAACACCATACGTATATAATCTCGTTAGACTAAATACCTTTTTATCTTTTTATTTTATAGTAATTAAATCCTATAAATATTTGTTAGTTAACTAATTGAGGAAAACAATAATATAAAATAGTCTAGCTACAGTTCACGAGCGCAATTTATAAAATAAATAAAAGTTTTGTGTTTATAATTTGCAATCGTTTATAGATAAATTGGTTGTTTATTTTATAATCAGCATGAATTAAAGACATTCAATTTTGCTTCGGTTTTTTTAAATCGCGTATAGACATTTTTACTGTCTTCCCAATAATGAAGTTATTTGGGATAAGTATTGTCTACGCAAACAAATTTTCGAGAAAATTTCGTTGCAGTTGATATGTGAATCAGGTATATGAACTTTTCATCCCATTACACGAAACTATTCTATTCCATTCCAGTTTTTCATTCTAAACCTCTATAATTCCATCGACAGTCACCGATGTGAAGTACTTAACGTTAATGAAAAGTGTAGCTACTCATTTTAACGAAAAGTGTAGACTCAAAAAGTGTAGATACACAAATTATCAAAAAGTGTAGCTGCAAAAGAAACAAAATTTGGAATTCGAAATGCGTGGTTTAATTAAAATTATTAAAAATAAACAACAAATATTGAGAATCACAATACTACAATAATAAGTTCTAGTAATACCTTTTTATAAAAAAAATAATTTTAGAGTCTTTTTATTCAATAAATCTTCCGAACAATCTGTGCCGAGTGCGGAATTTGGTGTTCTCAACTAAGCATAGTGTCTAAAATGTGTACAAAAATGTTCAAGACAATTTGCATGTTGTGATTAGCGATATAGCGCTCCACTTGGAAACGTCTTTAGCCAAATTCACTTAATTCTTTCATGACTCCAAAAATCATCGGAACAATGAGTGCGGAGTGTGGAATTTAGTGTTCTCAACTTGGCGTGGTGTCTAAAATGTGTACAAACAATTTCAAGATAATTTGCATGTTGTGATTGGCGATATGGCACTACACGTGAAAAATTTACCTTTGAGTTGGCAGAAATTGCATAAAGTAAGACGGGAAAAATTAACCGCGAAAGAGCATGGAGTGCTTCGGCCTCAGAAAAGATTGCATGGATTAATTAAAAAAAAAATCTTTAAATTTATCTATGATTACAATTTCAACTTTTTTCCGAACACGTTGATCATATTTTCTTTCTTGGTATATATTTTTGAAATGGTTACGCGACTATAAATTGTTGATACTTGTCTTAGGTTATTCATTTTTATTTGTAAAGATTGCTTTTGATTTAGAACGCTTACAGTTAAAATTATTTTGGAACGATGACCGCACAGCTTATATCGAGAATATAAACCCACTATCACACTGGCGTCTATCCGATTTAATAGCGTTCGTCCTATATACCAACGAAAGAGGTCATACGTTACAGGTTTTAAAGTAAACTAATATGGTAGATTCGACACTACCGAAACATCGTACGGTACGCGTCTAATTTGTCTTTATTTTAATCAGATTTTTCTTAGTTCCAGAGCGATGAATCAAAATGTAAACATTTAATTTTTAGAGTACCATGTCTCTAGGCTGTATGACTTTGCTCTTACCTATGCCACCTCCAAAGAAACGAATGATCATTAATAGGTTATGATGAAATTCGGTGTGATTGATCAAAATCAAACAAAATTCGATATGGTTCATGGAATCGATATTCCGCTGCTCCAATCAAATTGGCTAAATCAATTTGACGAGCTAGTTTAAGAATACACATTATCAATTAGGTTGGGACTAGGTCAAAATTCAACCGAATACCGCTCATATACCGAACCCTAATTGGTAATATTCCATAATTTCTGTGATTATCAGCAGTATGACCGGCCTGGTACGCGAGTTTTATCAAAATTCATTTTATGATTTCTATCGACAAAAATGAAGGCGTGAATATGTTGTGGGTAACACTCGATTTTCTTTTAATACGAATGTATACATAGATTTTGTATATTGTGGTGTCAAAACTGTCCTGTACATTCAGAAACATTATCCTTGCTTATAAAGGGTGATTTTTTTGTGGTTAGGATTTTCATGCATTAGTATTTGACAGATCACGCGGGATTTCAGACAAGGTGTCAAAGAGAAAGATGCTCAGTATGCTTTGACATTTCATAATGAATAGACTTACTAACGAGCAACGCTTGCAAATAATTGAATTATATTACAAAAATCAGTGTTCGGTTCGAAAAGTGTTTCGCGATTTACGTCCGATTTATGGTCTACATAATCGACCAAGTGAGCAAACAATTAATGCGATTGTGACCAAGTTTCGCACTCAGTTTACTTTATTGGACATTAAACCAACCACACGAATGCGTACAGTGCGTACAGAAGAGAATATTGCGTCTGTTTCTGAGAGTGTTGCTGAAGACCGTGAAATGTCGATTCGTCGCCGTTCGCAGCAATTGGGTTTGTGTTATTCGACGACATGGAAGATTTTACGCAAAGATCTTGGTGTAAAACCGTATAAAATACAGCTCCTGCAAGAACTGAAGCCGAACGATCTGCCACAACGTCGAATTTTCAGTGAATGGGCCCTAGAAAAGTTGGCAGAAAATCCGCTTTTTTATCGACAAATTTTGTTCAGCGATGAGGCTCATTTCTGGTTGAATGGCTACGTAAATAAGCAAAATTGCCGCATTTGGAGTGAAGAGCAACCAGAAGCCGTTCAAGAACTGCCCATGCATCCCGAAAAATGCACTGTTTGGTGTGGTTTGTACGCTGGTGGAATCATTGGACCGTATTTTTTCAAAGATGCTGTTGGACGCAACGTTACGGTGAATGGCGATCGCTATCGTTCGATGCTAACAAACTTTTTGTTGCCAAAAATGGAAGAACTGAACTTAGTTGACATGTGGTTTCAACAAGATGGCGCTACATGCCACACAGCTCGCGATTCTATGGCCATTTTGAGGGAAAACTTCGGAGAACAATTCATCTCAAGAAATGGCCCGGTAAGTTGGGCACCAAGATCATGCGATTTGACGCCTTTAGACTATTTTTTGTGGGGCTACGTCAAGTCTAAAGTCTACAGAAATAAGCCAGCAACTATTCCAGTTTTGGAAGACAACATTTCCGAAGAAATTCGGGCTATTCCGGCCGAAATGCTCGAAAAAGTTGCCCAAAATTGGACTTTCCGAATGGACCACCTAAGACGCAGCCGCGGTCAACATTTAAATGAAATTATCTTCAAAAAGTAAATGTCATGGACCAATCTAACGTTTCAAATAAAGAACCGATGAGATTTTGCAAATTTTATGCGTTTTTTTTTAAAAAAAAGTTCTCAAGCTCTTAAAAAATCACCCGTTATTTCTGTAAAGCAAAAAGGTTGAATAAAGAAAATCTAAGGAATCTCCCAATTAATAAAAACAGTTTAAGAATGCAGTTTTAGATTCGTTACTTTCAGATTTACGGCGGGTTAATATAAGACAGTTTTACTAAAAGTCCGGTAAGTTTAATTTTTCGCTTTAGAAATCGAAGGTGCTGTATTCGAGATCCATAAAAAAAAATTCACAATTCCTAGTCCAAATTTATTTTAAATATTTTTTATTTGATCGCATATAACATAACCGTTGATGCTGGTAATTTGATTACAACATCTTGCGCTTCTGCCCTTTTGATCGACCTCTTGTAACTTGAAGTTTGTTAAAATTGTATTGTAACTCAGCTTAAGAAGCGGTACGAAATTGTGATTTAAAACATTTTTTGAAAAATAACTGTTTAGGTCCAAATCGACAAATATTTTTTGTTAGTCGCTTTTTAGGAAGCATTTTGTCGTTTCTCACCCAGTTTTAAACATTTTGATGATTTCAGATTTAAAACAGAACATTCAGTTTCAAAAACAAATTAAATTAAAACAAAATAAATTTAGAAATCAAATGTTGATTATTTGCGAATCGTGAACTGGCTATCGTTAGGTAGGTTAGTTGCGAATTTAGTAAGTCAATAGTCACAAAGGATTGGTAAACCCCAATTCGATTCCCCACCTTAGAGGTGGCCAAGAACGAAAAGCAAGGGTACACAAAGCCCAGAATAACGCCAATGTAGTTAAATCTGCCACGGGTAACATGTATACTTACGTCCTAAATACCATTTGGGGTAGAACCAGCCCGAAAGCTGAGGAGGTCGAGATCCAAAAGATTTTTGAAACGGCAGGTGATGGGATGGATTTCGTTTAATATGCAACCACGAGCCAACTGCAATAAGCTTTACAATGCACGGTAGAGCAGGACGGTCAAGGACGAGGGCTCTCCACAAGGCTAAAGGTAGAGATAGGTAGGAAAATCTGAAATTTGATAGTTTCACAAATGAGGGCGACATAAAGGCGGTAGTCGAACGAGAATGTGGTGAACAGCTGAGCACAGATAAGAAAACATCCTCTGGTTAGTTCGAATAGACGTAACCAGAAAAAGGCGGTTATCGAGCTAAACGAATATCATCATAGCAATAAAAAACAAAGAACCCGATTGCAGTGGTTTATTAGAAGTATGGACAGAGCAAATATAAAGCCGATACACGCATAGGCCAATCTAGGTGTCTTTTTTACACTGTTAGACAGAAGTCCAACCACGTGCAGGGGACCAAACACGCGGTCCACGGAAGGATGCTGCAGGTTAAGCAAAAATGGGTCAAGCTACTTGAATGGATCCGACCTTTTGGCACAGTGGTTAAAGCTTTGGCGTTTGGATCGGGAGGTACCGCGTTCGAATCCCAACAGGGCAGGATGCAAAAGGAAATTTTCATCAACAGATTACGATCTGTGATTAAAAGGAACACAATTACGACCCCCTATCGGCGTGGAAAACTCATGGGTCGACCCATCTTCCATGTTCAGTACTATAGGCTGGTATGGAGCTATGCAATGCGCAGATGGTAACTTGAATCGGTCATATAAATCCACCGCGAAAGAGAAGGGAGTGCTTCGGCCCCAGAAAAAATTGCATGGATTAAAAAAAAACTTGAATAGATGATAAGTTGACGCAGCTGGTATCTGTTATTAGTAACTGAGCCCGCGGTGATCAATGAGAAGTTCTGAAATAAAGTTTTTCCAATTGGTTCTCGGACCCTCTCAGCACTATTGAAATATGGATGGCTGACCCCCACAGAATTAGCATACAGGGATATGGCTCAAACAGTGTGTACTTAGTACCTCTGACAGTGTATCATAAGGGGCGGGTTATGATACAATGTCAGAGTTCCGAATAAAATCGAATCAGTTAGATTACATTTGAGATGCTGAAATATAGTGGTCGCTTGTGATTTTAACGCACACACCTTGGAATGGGACATGTAGGCACAACAGAATACCAGATGGAAGCTTATCTTAGAGATGGTCTTAAGGCTGGACTTAAAAGCTAAAAATAGAGGAGCAACGCCGACCTATCGAAGAATGGGGCACGACGATGGAGAACGTCGAGAATAAAAAGAGATGATATACGAGTTTTGCGTTGTCTTCTCGAATGGTTTTTAAATATTTGTCATCACAGATGATCTCATTTTCCTTCCTCTTTACAATTAATTTCATGCTGTTCCCACGCAGTCACCCAAATTTATACGTTGAAGGTGGATATTTTGTTGCATTATCTCTCTCGGTTAAATGCCCACCGCGGATTTCGACATAAACAAAATAACCCCCAAAAAATTTGTCTATGAGATGCGATACGCAATTATGGCATTACATATTCAAAGCGTATCGCATTGCAAAATTGGAGAAAATGCGAAATGCAATCAGTTACATAAAAGGGTCTAAGAATTCCGGTTTTGGCTCATTATAACCTGAATCAAACGATAGAGTCAACGCTTGGATGGTAGAATATGATTTGCAATTTCAAAAATCGGGCTTGTTATGCTCACCAAACGGAGAATACCATACCAACATTAATTCCGATGACAACTGGCGACGAGGAAATACAAACCAGCAAGATGATGAGGTACTTAGGGAGTAATTGACATTCGCCTCATATACTTTGAGCAACTTTACGTATAATTTGATGATAAGTCTGCTACTGAGCCTGCCTGTCTGAGTGGATAAATGCCCAATATGGGTGGACCTCATTCTAGGTGAAGGAAACTACTTGTAACTTATATAACTATATGGTACGAAATAGAGTTGATGCCATGAATTTAGCAAAATACCAGAAACGTATAATGGTAACCCAACGAAGTGTGGCACTGAGAGTGACGTGTGCACAGCCATAGGCGCATTTGAAGTTCTATCGAATAAGCAGTGACGTTGAAAGAAGAGAAGCAAGTGACAAAGAACGAATTAAGGCATTAGAGACGTGGCAGCGCAGTTGGAAGTACATTCTACTACTTTCAACTGCGGAAAGATGGACAACCAGATTAATAAAAGTGCTATGCTCTTTGATAGATCCTGACATTAAGAAATCGACTTTAACCTCTGCTAGTTTTTAATAGGTCTTGGGTATTTTGGCATTAGGTTGGAAGGTCCAATAGGTAAACTGAGTAATCCAAAATTCTGATATTTACCCCGTGGAGCAGGATGAAGTATGCTACACGATAATTGCAATGGTTTTTAAAAAAATAGGAAACGGCTCTTTTCTGTGGTGGGAGAAGTCATAATAGAGTGTAGTCATGTAGCAAATATTTTGATAAACATTTGATATTATGTAAAATTTTACAATCCCAAAATTATTGTAGAGCAAAATTTTAATTCATCCACTTTTAAAAAGCATCTCTGAGATTATTTTTCAGAACCAGTCAGTGTAAATTTGAAGAATTAAACTACTGTGGAGCAAATGCCCATATTTGGCAACATCTCTCAGATTCTTGAAGTGGGCCATAGTGTAGGAACTATATTGGCGAACATTTGATTTAAAAAAAAACAAATTAAAAACTATGATGAGCAACCTCAAACCTATTCATTGTACTGTGGTTAACTGTAATAAAAAGCTTAATTGGTCTTCTATTATATGACATAAGCCTATCCTTGTTAACATTTCTAAAATGTTAACTTTTTCAGCAACAATTATGTCATTTACACTTGTTGCTTAAATAGTTTTAATAAAACTAAACACTTTTCGTTAACTTGTGTAGCTACATTTTTCGCTAAAAAGTTTGGTGCGGTGCAGCTTATTTAACAATAAGAATAAAAAAGGAGGAATTTACAGTACAATGCGCCAATTTCAAACAGAGTACTTATGCATTAAGCAGTGATGCTATTCTAAACAAATTTTGGTCTTCGATTTCATTTGATGATGCTTAGACTGTGTCCGAAACATGTAGTAAATTTTTTCTTATCGCAATTATTGGGCGCTTTCATAGTACGGATTTGAACGAAAATTGAGAGTTTTACTGCAGTTTCGTAAACTTACTAGATGCACAGAACGAATTTTATTATTGTTTGATGTAAATAATAATAAAATTTAATATTTACATCTAGAGCGCTTGTGAAACAACAACAGTAAAACTCCAAATTCTTAGTACTGTTCTCGAACAAAATTCGTATAGAGGGCACAAACCAATTGGCAACATGTTGAGTAAAATCACAGCCAACGTTATGGAAATTTTTAATTCTATGAAATTTTCAAATCAAATTGGCAATGATTTCACTGATTGTTGTGCCAACAGTTTGCGGACCTGAAAGCGCCCATTTAGCCTTTCCACACACTGCGTTTTGCAACAAAACTCAAGTGCGGCACGTGTCTATGCATGTGTAAAATTATATTCATTTTATATTGAATGCTTTAGCGAAACGGATGTACTCGTAAGAAACAAAAAATAAAACTTAAAAAAAGGAAAATTCTTAATAATTGTTGAGGCGTTTATTTTTTGCCAAAATTATTTTTCCTACTACTGACCAAATGGCATAGTTATTAAAGCTTTGGCGTTTGGATGGGGAGGTACCGGGTTCGAATCCCGATAGGGGCAGGATGCAAAGAGAATTTTCATCAAGCAATTACGATTTGTGATGAAAAGGAACACATCTATGACTCCCTGTCGGAGTACAAAACTCGTGGGCCGACCCATCTTCCATGCCAGTATAGGCTGGCATGGAGCTATGGCAATGTGCAGATGGTAACAAAATCGGACCTATGATCGTACGTCCTCGAATTCGCCGATACAGGCGTAAAAGTAAGGACGTAATTAACAAACCGCGAAAGAGTTGGGAGAGCCTTGGCCCCAGAACAGATAGCAGGGATAAAATAATAATAATAATAATTTTCCTACTAATCGCGTCAAAACAAAAAACAAATTCTGACCCTATTTTTTCGTTTGTGTTAGTGAGTATACACATGAGCCACACATAAAACTATTGATGAAAAAAACGTATCGTATTGCCGCACTCTGAGGAGTGGCATATTGACGTTCATTTGAGAAAATTTCCCCTACATAATCTTTTTAGAATTTTACTGCTCGAATACCGTCGTAATTTTCTATACGTATTTCAGCGTCAAACAAGTTTTTTCTCAAATACATTTTTATTTGTTTTTATCGTTATTGAACTGCGTAGGCAGTATATTTAACGGTTTTTTCATCTATATGTCAAATATTATTACAGAAAAAATTACTTCAGGGGTCGATTTAGTTCAAAACCCGAGACTTGACGAAAACATAACAGCAAGTACATAGTAGTGGTATGTGTATTTGTGTCATTTAAATTTTTTGGATATGACATTTCTAGATAACATTTCCATTTTTAATTTAAAATTTGTAAATGCAAATATGCTTTAAATAAAATTAAATTTAGTTTTAAAATAATTGGAAATTCTGAAAAAAAACAACATCGCATTGAAAAAAAAAAAAAATCGAAATAAGTGTAGTCAAAAATTTTTTTTCTTAACACATTGACGCACGCTTTCTAAATGTGTTTATTACTCAGGAAAACACATTTGATAACTTTTGTAATTGAAATGATATTTTGTCGCAGAAAGGAATGCATTGTTAAGAATTGAAAAATATGTCGAGTTATTCCTTAAAATATGAAAGTTGTTTGCGCGAACGTGTTAACTAGCCTTTTCAAAAGCAAGGGAGATGTCGAAAAAGTGAGAGAACAAAACGACATCAGCACCAAAAACGATTTGTACCGATTCATAATTGTAGATGCTTACATTCGCACAAAACAAACAAATCTAACCACAGAAAAATTACACACACTAATATAAAATTGTATACGATACTCCTTATATGAAAACGTCATGTCATGTGTCTCGGTTTTTGAGCAAAATTAACCGCCAGGTTTCGAACACAGTCTTTGTCAACTAAAATGATGACAATAATGGTAGGCATTTGTTTCTTTGACGCCTGCGTAGCCGTACTTATTGAAGAAAAAGTATCGTCCGAGGAATCTTGCAGGCCTAAAATTTTGATATTTGTATTTCTTATTTATTACACCGTATTGTTCTTTTGCGCGATTTTTATATATAACTTTTATTTATAAGTGCATTTGATTTATCGAATTTGAGTTTTGGGTATAAAATAAACCAAACGCAAAGAAATAAATTTAAAATTTATACATGATGAACCCACATACATTAGTCGAAATGCCAATTTAGATGTTAAAATTTTATTTGTAGTTTGATAACTTAATTGTTCCGAGCGGACAGGTTAAACACCAACAAACATACAAAATGTAATCGAGATACCGGCACTGTTGGCATGTTATTTATTTGGGTCAAGGCTTGGGAATATATTATATGTATACATAAGACTGTGGTTTGTCTGCAAGGTGTGTTACACAATATTCTATCAAAATATGTAAGCAATGTTGATCACCTCTCGATGATCTCGAGTAATTGAAATTTTATTATCTTCAATTAAGTTCTTTTTTTAAATCCAGAAAAATATTAAAATAAATTAAAGTTTATGGCATAAATGTTATTTACACGAAAGTTTTTCCTAGTCGCCGTCTGAGTCTGAGTCTTTAAAAAATGTTAATTCGTTGCTGTATTTTTTCTACTTCAATTTGCTGTTGTTGTTGTTGACGGTGTATGAACATAAATTTGTTGTCTGACACAATTATTTAACATTACAAAACACAACAAAACATTTTGATTCGACTTTTTTACATAAATGTACAAAACATATTTTGTTTGTTGGAACTTTGTAGGTGAAGGCGCCCCGTGGATAATTTTATTATTATATTTTGTATAGTATATAGTTTTTAATATTGTACTGGTATTAATGTTAAGTCGCGTGTTATAATAATTCGTATACCACAAATAAAAAACTAAAAAAATCTGAAAAACACTTACTCTGACAATGTCCCCGATATGCAACCGTTAACATATTATTATTTTGCCGACAGGCTCGTTTCTTGAGTTGACACTCTGTTTTATAGGTACGACCATCTGTTCCACACACGGGATTAAAATATGGTCCTTGTTTACTTTTATCCTGGAATTATATATTTAAAAATAAAAACAAAATAAAAAATTACTTTGAAGATTTATATTTTTGTTATTATTAAGAAAAATCTCTTAAGATGTTTTGTTGTAATTAAAATCGCATAAAATTTTTACTGTACTTTCTTCTTGTATTTGTTGTACAAAGCTACACAAAACCATACACAATACATTCTTATATTGTTTGAGATTAATTACACAGAGTAAGACGTTTTGTTAGAATATTTTAATGCTTTCGTTGCTGTATTTTGCAAGTAATTAGGGAAATGGGTAAAGTATTACTCACTTTATTTTTATTGTGGATTTTGCAAGAAATACAACAATAACAACAAAAATTCAGAATAGAATTGTGTTTGCAGCAATTATAAGAAAATTGTACATAGATGTCAAGAGATTTCATGTTAAACGAGGTCAGTGAGGTGACGAAAAGAATTGTTACTTGATGGCATAATATAAAATGCATATACTCGAACAAAAGTGGGAAAATATATTTCGAAATGTTATGAGTGATTTGATGTATTATTTGTAACTATATGCGGAACTTTCCTGTACGACATTGTATATGGCTTTCGATATTAGCGTAACAGATATTATAGGCTGATATGATTCTAATTAATTACACTGCAAAAAAGTAAGCAAGTAAGTAGCTATCGTTATGATTTTCAAATGTATGATTTCTATATATATTACATATATAGTCAGTAATCGTGTTGATTGATTGATGTATTGGGAGTGTACGACCAAGCTTACCAGGCAAGATAACCCGGAGGGATAACCATTCACCTTTCTTATACTTCACAAAACCGAAGGATAAGAAAGGAGTTAGCAGCGTTGTGCACCGGTATGAAGTTTTTAACGAAAAGTGTAGCTACACAAATTAATGAAAAGTGTAGCTAGACAAATTAACGAAAAGTGTAATTTCTAAAAAGTGTGGCAATTCAAAGTGTAAACAGCACACCTTTACTAAAATAAAGATCGTCAAAAATTTATATTTCATGCAAATACCGGGATCAAATTTTATCATAATAATTCTAGTCTAAAAGTTGGGGTTATTACGAGTAAAAAATTAATTCTTTAAATGTTTGATATATACGTATACACATATGCGACACTATGGTCAATTAAAAAAACTCATATATGATACAAAGTAAAGGCATATGTCGTCTAATAGTAAACAACTTGAGATGTTCGAAACAGTTAACTAAATTAAAATAAATAGTTTTGTAATGGTTCCATACAACAATTAGAATATTCAAAAATTCAAATATTTTTTAAAATACCTGCTACACTATATCCGATTCGAGAAAACTCAGAGATGTTACCAAGTGTGGGCATATATTTTCTGAAAGTGGATGAATCGCCCTGTACAAAACAGTTTACCACGTAAAAATAAAAAAAAATGGGGTTGTTTCAAGAATATCCATTAAATTTATCGATTTAAAAGTTGTCGTGAAGCAACCCCAAATCTTTTTATTTTTAGGTGGTTAACTGTTTTAAACAGGACGATTCATCCAATTTCAGAAAATATATGACCACACTTGGTAATATCTCTGCGAGTTTCCCTGAATTGGCCATAGTGTAGCAAGTATTTTGAAAAATATTTGAATTTTTTGAAATGTATATTCTAATTCTTGTATGGAACCATTCCAAAACTAGTTAACTGATTTGAACAAGTTGTTTACTATTAGACGACATATGGCTTTACTTGGTGTCATCTCTGAGTATTTTTTAATCGGCCACAGTGTCGCATATGTATATCATTTCAAACATTTAAATAATTAATTTTTGTACTCGTAATAATCCCAAATTTTAGACTAGAATTATTATGATAAAATTTGATCCCCATTTGTTTACACTTTTCGTTAATTTGTGTAGCTACACTTTTCGTTAATTTGTGTAGGTACACTTTTCATTAGTTTGTGTAGCTACACTCTTCGTTAAAAACTTCACACGGGTGCGTTGTGCCGTACTGCCTACACCGCGTAGAAAATTAATATTTTACATGTGTAGAGAATGCATGTAGACAATTAAAAAAATTACGATGACAATGTAGAGAATGTGTACGAACAATATCGAAAATTATTGTTCCTGTTAGTAATCAGCAAATTTTGCTGAATTCCTTTGTTAATGGAACCGAATCTACGTTTTGAAATGGCAATGACGTACTCCTTTGTATATAATATGTGGTGCTATTCTCGATAAGCGAAATAATTAGAAAAATGGACATGTTAGTACAATTTTAAAATATTCGAAAAAAAACCAATAAACTATAATAAAAATTTGAACTTTAGGCACAGTTAAATTTTTAAACCAAATCATGGGCTTTCAAATTAAACTAACTACTTCGGGACACGGTACTTCAATGAATAAAATCACCGCCACGCAATAAAAAGTCAAAGCAAAAATTTATGAATGGATCAATAACTAACAGCCATCAATCACACACTACAAATTTTATTCCAGAAGTCAGTTAACTCATATTATATGACAACGCTACTATCTTCTGGGTTTCTTGACTATTCTCGAAGTGGATTACATCGACAATGGGTACAATTTTAATCACATCACCAGTGACAGTTTGAGCTTAAACGAAAAGTTCATATAATATTGCGTGCAGAAGCCCGACATCGAAGGTAAATGAGTGCTTGAAGTGGTGTCACGTGTAATAGCTCACTGAAATAATTGGAAAATTAGGTGAATAAGTAATGTCGAAAATTTCAAAAAGATCAAAGTCGTTCATTAAATAAATTTTACCCCCAAAAATTGATAGTTATTGATAATTAGTTTCGATTTGAATTATCGGAAGCAGGTGAAGCTGGTAATTTTTGATTTGCCGGATTTCTGTTTTTTGCAAGTGACGTTGACAATTTCAAAATATATTTTAAAAACAGTTAGCTAGTTTAGTTCGAGTATTTTTTCGAAATTACTATGAAAAGCGGTAAAAGATTAAATTTCTCTGATAAGGGTAAAAAGTTACCCTATCCATTAATGCATGTGATATATGGCGCTAGAGTTTGCTAATTGAAAAGCATATGGCATTGCAAATAAAAAATTAGAAATATTTTAAACATATCGCCGGTAACCTGACAATACCTGCTAACTAACTGTTTATAAAATCAAGTCTGACCGACCAAATGGCACAGTGGTTAAAGCTTTGGCGTTTGGATCGGGAGGTACCGGGTTCGAACCCCGATAGGGGCAGGATGCAAAAGGGAATTTTCATCAACAGATTACGATCTGTGATGAAATGGAACACATCTATGACCCCCTGTTGGAGTGCAAAACTCATGGGCCTACCCATCTTCCATGCCAGTATAGACTGGCATGGAGCTACACAATGTGCAGATGGTAACAAAATCGGACCTATGACCGTACGTATTGGCCTACACACTGGCGTAAAAGTAAGGACGGAAAAAGCTAACCGTGAAAGAGTTGGGAGAGCTTTGGCCCCAGAACAGATTGCTTAATAATAGTACAAATTCAAGTCAGCACTTTATGTTTATAATTTTATGTTACCAGCTGAATTGGTAACAGACTTAAGAGGTAGAATATCCTAAAGCAAGATGGTCTGAGGATTACAGCAAAAGCCATTTTAGTTGCTCAATTTTCAAATATAAAAGTCAAGTGTTTCAAGTGTGTGATTTGACAACATCTAATGGATCAGTCGAAAAAAAATCTCGAATGATGAACGATTTTTATCGTTAGGGCAAGGGAACAATAAAAATTTCACCCCTATAAACACACACCCCCATCGCCGGCTACCCCTAACCTATAATCAAAATCTACCAATGGTCATGGGCTATGGAATAAGCCTAGCCATTGATATCCATGTTGCAAACTCTCGAACGATAGACTATTTTATCGTCAGAAGGAAAAAATAAAAATTTCACCCATATCACCCCATCAGACTGACCCTTAACCTATAATGGGAAATGAGAAATCAAACGTTATTAAAGTTACGTCTGGTGTTCCCCAAGGATCTCACATCGGGCCGTGGATATTTATTGTTTTTATAGATCAAATAACCGAGATAATCAAAAACTCAAACGTGCTCATATTTGCTGATGACGTGAAAATTTTTCGATCTGTTAATGGAATGCTAGATACGAAGAAACTTCAAGAAGACATCGATAGATTAAGTAAGATCATGTCTTTCCATCGTAAGAGAAATCCGCTAATTACTTCCTACAAAGTCAACAACGAAGTATTGCAAAGAGTTAATGAGATCATAGATCTAGGTGGTACATTTGTCGAGAATGCCAGTTTCAATAGGCATATTGAAAATTGTATAGCGAGAGCTAATGCCATGTTTGGATTTGTTAAAAGAGTCCACCTTTTGGTGGTGAATTTAAAGATATTTAAACCTTATGTTTGAAAAATTTCACACCTAAACCTCATCAGGCTTACCCCTAACCTATAATCAAAATCTACCTATGGTCATGGGTTATCAAATCGGCCTAGTCAGATTGGTGCCAATTTTGCAAAATTTCGAATAATGAACGATTTTATCGTCAGAAGGGAAAAATAAAAATTTCACCCCTATAACCCCATCAGACTGACCCCTAACCTTTAATCAAAATCTACCTATTATCAAGTGACATGAAATTAATATAGTCAGATTGGTGTAAAATCTGGCAAAATCGCGAATGATGGACGACATTGCTTGATAATTATTAAACTTCTTTATCGACACAGATATGGCATTTCACACCTATAACCTCATCAGACCCACCCCTAACATATAATCAAGATTTACCTATGATCAAGTTCCATCGCATTCACATAGTCAGATTGGTCTCCATCTGGCAAAATCTCGAATAATGGACGATTTTATCCATGGAGCAAGGGAACATCACAATTCCACCCCTTAACCCCATCAGACTGATCTAACCTAACCTAACCTATAATCAAAATCTACCTTTGATCAAGTGTCATGAAATTATGATAGTCAGATTGGTGTCCATCTGGCAAAATCTCGAATGATGGACGATTTTGTCGACGAAACAAGGGAAAAATCACAATTTCACCCCTATAACCTCACTAGAAAACATTATTGAAAATCTGCCTATGGTCACGGCCCCTCGAATTGACGTAGTCAGATCGGTATATGTCTCGCATAGTCTTGAATTGCAAACCACTTTAATCACAATTATAAACCATTTAAAGCTTGATAATTGTTAAACTTATTTAACGGCAATTTTCGGCTGTATGAAACAGATCTTTTTATTACTATACTTTCTTAAGTTATTACCCTTATGAACCTCTTTAAATGAGACTTTCCAAACATAATACTTTTAACGTTAAGTTATAATAAATTTTTGAAAGTTGACCGTATGCTGCTATATACTCATGAAACAATCAATTAATATCGGTTAAATTGCATATTGTATTTGTTGTTTGTTATGATATATATGTTTTCGACCGATTTTGTAGGTTAGTCACTTACGGCTAGGATATTTCAATGTAATATATACCGGGTGACTCACACGAAGTGTTACCAACTTCAGACTGTCTTTCCTGTCAAACCAGTGATGACAGAGCGCTCAAATTTACACTAATGACAGTTCATTCCATTTTATGCAGTTCATTCCATTTTAAAGCATTTCAGTGGGAAATATTCAGAAAAAAAATTATCCACACTGGAACTCAAGCGTAATAGTGTGATTGCTCTATATTTGGCTGGAAAACCACAGCCGCAGATTGATAACTAGTTAAAACATCTGCATGTGAATAAAATGTTTGTGTATCGCACCATAAATCGTTATTACGATACTGGCAGCATTGCAAAACGCCATGGTGGTGAACCGAAACGCACTGAAACATCGCCGGATATCATTCGGAAGGTGAAGGCCAAATTGGCTCGGAATAAATAGCGACAGAAAAATGGCTCGTGCGAGGCGAAAATTTCGCTCGAACGGATGCAGCACATATTGAAAGATCATCTTGGACTAAAGGCCTCAAAAAAAAAGTTAGAGTGGAAAGAGCAAAGGAGTTGTTACGCTTGCACGAAAGTGGCGATATGCGAATTTGGATTTCTCCGATGAGTCATCGTTCGTTATTGAGCACTATGTGAACAAGCAATACGATCGGATTTACTTGCCCGGCCGTTCTAATTAAAATTTGGACCAACGGATTGCCACTCGAAACCAAGCGCCGCCGGTGGTGATGGTTTGAGTCGCCGTAACGGCCGAAAGCCGTTCACCGCTCGTTTTTTAGGACCGTGTCATCAAGATAAATGCTCAAATTGATCGGTATCATGTGTTGGAGGAAGCGTTGAAGCCTCTGGCACAAAAACATTTCGGCCACAGAGTCTGGACATTTCAACATGACTCGGCGCGGAGTCATAAAGTGCGCGTCAATCAAGATTGGCTGAGAAACAACGTTCCTCGGTTCATTTCCACTGCCCAATGGCCACCAAATTCACCGGATTTCTCGGTTTGGGATATTTTGAAGAGCAAGGTTAGAACAAAAAAATACCAAAGTGTCGATCATCTCAAGCAAGCGCTTCGCCGGGAATGGACCAAAATACCGCAGGGCCGTTTGAAGGTCGTAATCGCGACTAAGGGTGGCTAAATCAAAAAGTGCTAATGCAATTCGAAAATTTCAATATCTTTGAACATTTTTTACTTGGATTCAAAAAATTCATCAAAAAATAAAAATTCTATGGCGTTTTGTTTTGGTAACACTTCGTGTCAGCCACCCTGTAGTTTGTTTAACTTTCGGCTGAAGTAGTTAAGACACTATCTGCATTATCGATTTTGTTCACTTTCGACTGGCACTTTCGGCTAACTTTAACAAGGTTAATAACGATTCTAATTTTTTGTTTAAAGCTTTCGAAATTTAGAACAAATGAAGTAGTTTTTTATAAAATAATTATTTAAATTAAAACAAGCGAGCCAGAAACCAATAAAAACGTTCTATTACTATTATTGGCTCATTAATTGCAATCCAGTCCTCCAGTTACAACTATTCTACTTGTAAACTAAATTTACCAACATAGAATATTGTCACCTTGACTAAGCTAAAGAACAACATTTAAGATAATCAACAAACTCGGTTGACTTGGTATTTTAGTAATTTCATCTCATAATTTAGAGTAGAAAAGACTCCAAAGAAAATATCGAATGTTGTGAAGACGTTTACAAATTTTCTAGATTATAGACTAATTCAAAAATTACTCACCGTAAACAATTGATTAAAATTTAAATTATCCTCCGTAAACACTTCAGTATCCAAGTACGTTGTCCGTATTTTGTCCTCCAAACGATTTTTGTGTGTCTCATTCACATTATTGTGATGCTGCCCATCATGATCATGGTGATCCGTTTTTGTTATGATTATATTGTTATGTTTCCTTTTCCTATTTTTATTTTTATTATTATTTTGTAATTGTATTAATTTATCACTAGTTTTATTATTTAATATTAAATTATTTGCGTTAGAATTATTTTTGTTGTTCACATTTAATTCACTATTTATTACGAATAAATTACTATAATTATTATTACGATTATTTTGATTATTACGATGTTTATTAGTTTTGTGATTATTATTGATGTTTTTATGGAATTTATTTCTATTTAATTTTTTATTTTTGTGACGAACATTATTACTACTACTACTAATACTACTACTGCTACTACTACTATTGTTTATTACAATTTTATCACTTTTTAATTGATTGGATGAATTTAGTAGATTTATCACACCAGCTTGAATATCATTATTATTATTTAAATTTAATTTTCTTTGGTTTTTCTTATTATTGTTATTATTAATATTATTATTTAATTTAAATCTTTTTGGTTTATTTTTATGATTATTCTCTAACTCTAAATAATTATTTTTTTTATGTTTTATTTCTTTGGATGATTTACACATTGGTGAGCATATACATTTCGGACGACCTTTACGTATGACACATCGTTTGTTCGGGCCACAATTGGCATTCTCACATGTTTCTGCAACCAATGAAAACATAAATGATTTAGCTAAAGATACACAATAATATAAACAACACGTACCTAAACAACTTCGGCACACTCCGCCATCATCAATTGCGATGGCAAAAAATAATTCCACTTCGTTTAGTTCCTTGTCGGTGTATCCGGCGCCGGTAGATTTCCCCCGACAGCATTCCTCCCATGTCATATTACTGGAATACGGATTCTTACATTTGTTATTATTTCCCATTCTTTTAAGCCAACAGACACCAGCTGGAAATATATAGTAAGATAAAGAAATTTACATTAAAATATGAACAGCAATACATAAAAATTAAATTATTAAGTTGGTAAGATCATTTCTAACCAACGACTAAATTATTAAATATTCATCTCAATAAATAATAAACGCGTGTCATAATAAAAGATTTAATCTGTCAAGAATTTTTACAACGGACGAGACACAATAAATAAGAGTAACTTTATAATACGCTGTGCTTGATTAAGTCTTTAACCCGTTTTGTTGTTACCTTTTTTTATTTTTTAACACAAAATTTAAAAACCTAAATTCCAAATGCATTTTGTACAAATCACATTTTCGTTTATTTATGAATACAAATGTTATGTCACGGCTGACACGACAGATAGATAAATTTTGTGGCCAAATAAATAAATTTGGTTCGTGATCACATGAAGCGCGCAAAAGGCGCGCAGACAAGACAAATATATATATTTTGTGTATTCGCGAACGTTTGTTTGGTTAATTGATTTATTTATTTTGATTTGTTGGCTTTGATATTTTTATCACCACATTCTGTTTTTAGTGATTCTTAAGTAATTCCTAGTATTTTGAATGCCATTAGTGCGCGCGGCTACATTTTAGTTTTTGTTTTTCTAATATTGGTGATCTCGAGAAGGAAGTGCATTTTTAATAAAAATAGGATGGGGTTCGGCGAATTATCTTAAATTGGATACAGTGACTCATTTGACACACATTCTCAAACATTAATAAACTTGATTATTATTAATTCTTTGAAATTTTTGAGTAACTTGCGGTTTCTATTGAATGCGAAATGGGTTAGTAACAAAATATTGAAACTGCTAGAAATTACGAAATTAATTTTGCAACGTTTTTAGGTGTAATTTTATAATTATTGATATTTGGGAAAGTCCGAATGCATTAAAGTTTTCTCACATGCGGAAATGATAGCATTTATAATTAATTATGTTGTTTTACCACTAACGATATCTATTTATCCAGAAATATTCTAAACTTACGATAATGATTAATAGTAAAACAAGAATTATTATTTATAAATGAAAATAAATAGGAAATATATTTTCTAATTAATTTTAAGTCATTTATGATAAATCTTTTGATTTTCTTTCTATTTTCCTTTGCATTTAGTACATACGAGTACACAGGTATATGATTTAACTTAACATTTTAAAAGTAAAATATTTATGGTTTTAATTCGTCGTAATTCATTGCAGCGGTGCTGATTACAAATTTCCTTGATACTTTTTAATATTTCGTTTGAGGTAAGCCTAATAAATTAAAACATTTATTGTAAATATGTTATAAAATGTTAAAGATCCTCGTTGAAAGTTCAACAAGTTTATTAACGCACTTTGTACAAATTTGAATTGTTGTAATTTTATGCGTTCATATAAATCTGCATACCGCCGATTTGTAATTTTGTTTTATATAATTAAAAAAGGTTTAATTGTTCATGAATTTTTACTCTGTATAAATATAAAACTCGAAATAATCAATTTTTATGACTAAGCACTTTTCCGACTAACTAAAAATGACAAAGAACTTTACAACAGCCCAAAAAGTGTAAACCTGCACTTTAAAAAAACGTAATGTACAACACGAAATAAATTGTTAAAACAATAAGTTCAAAATGGCAAGGTAATCTAGCCATAACCATGAGAGATAATATTTCTTTATGTTTACTAGAAGCCAACCATATTTATGTGGTGTTTAGTCGGATTGGGTTTTATTCCTCCAAAAATAAGATCCCCATACCAAAATCCTCAAATTCGAAATCCCTATGCACAAAATACCCAAAATTTCTCCAAATTTTGCTAAATAAACCTGGGTTAGGTTAAAAATCGTGGCGAGTTTTAATCTAACCCAAGCTTATTTAGCAAAATTTGGGGAGATTTTGTGAATTCGTACCTTCTTAACAAAATAATTTTAGCACTGATTTTATTGCTATAAAAAAAATAAAACAACAGGTATACGAGTAATTTATTTAAATGGTAATTACACAAAGTACATAAACAAGATTTAATTAATATTTTTTTAAAAAAATTTAAAAAACAGTATCATTCATTGCACAGTGTTATGTTATAAGCGATAAAATTTATGATAGTGAAGTTGGTGCTAAAAAAATTAATAAAAAATTACACTGTTAAATTTGTTATTTTTCCTATTGGAATTTATTTTCAAAATAAAACTATAAAATTGGACTAATTCTAAATGTTGTGTCGTTGAATCCTAGAAATATCTACAGATTTTAGCTGACATTTTAGCGAAGGTAAAGCATATACCTATTACTAAGATGTAAGTAAAGTATATTTTTGAGTTTCGTTCTATTGAAAATTATATTTAGAAATTGAGCATTTTTGACGGGTTTCAAATAATATTCCAGCTAATTTTGGAGATGTCCACGGGGTTTCACTAACATTTTCAAATAGATCATCCAATCTACTGAGTCTATAGTGAATATGATAAAATTATGATGGGTTTTACTATGTTTTAATGATACTAGAAACTTCACAATTTTGATAACTATTTCAAGTTTAATAAAGAAAGAGCTAAATATATTTACAAGTCCTGGTCAAAAAACTTAAGATTTTTATACCGCCGATCGTAGAGATGTCCACAGGTTCTCAACCACATTTTCGAATAGATTACACAATATTCTACCGTTATAGTGATTGGCATCAGATTCTAATGGGTTTTGCTATGCCTATGCTATGACAAACACCCACATACAAACTGAACTTTATAGACGATTACGATCAACATGAAAATATGGGTTAGTGAAAACTACAAATTTTCAATGAAAACTACCTTAAACATGAAATCAATGATAAGTGTGATAAATAAATATACTTGTTAATCGATCAGAAATGTAGTTTTTCTAAATGATTTATGAATTACAACCAATTTAAAAATGAGTTATTACCACAATGTAGTATGTTTTGAAATCATAATGCTCGCATCTGAAACTGAACGCATAAGTGTGTGAAGTTATCCCAGTATTTCATCCGAGAAAAATATAAATGTTCATCAGGCAAAACTAACTATATTCTAATCTAGGATCTAAAAAATCATCCCAGAGAATTTTAAAATGCCACGAGTATGATAAAAATTGATTTATAGACACTTTTTTTAGATCTCCATCATTGAGTAGAACATGTTCTACTCAATATCTCTATGATAAAAAGATGAATACAAAGCATTACTTAGGTTGTCACAATAAGGTAATATGTGTGTTTTGCCCATCTATTCTAAATCTAATATAGGGTGGGCCAAATAATTTTTTTTTTAAAATGCCTTAAAACAAAAAGATCTCAATATTTTTTCCAATTTATTTTTTCATTGTAAAGAACAATCCTTCCGATTAATTATGGAATACTATTTCATTCATATGACTGCCTCGGCTGGCCTTGACGTACCCCATACGGTCGGCCCAATTTTTGAGCACATTTTCGTAGTTATGCGGCATTATGTCTTCAATGGCAATGCAAATATTGTTCTTAAGAGCGTCAATCGTTGCTGGTCCTCCAACAATGTCCTCCTCTTCAAGTGCCAGGAACAAAAATCGTTTATCATGGCGCGGTAGCGCTCACCATTGCAAGGACGGCGGCTCCTTGCTCATTTTCAAAGAAAAATAGCCCAATGATGCCACCGGACCAAAATCCACACCAAACAGTCACTCGTTGAGGATGCATCGGCTTCTCTACGATCACGTGCGGCTTCTCCGTGTCCCAAATGCGTCAATTTTGCTTGTTTACATAGCCGCTAAGATGGAAATGCGCCTCATCCGAAAAGATGATTTTTTTGCCAAAATCAGCATGTTCTTCAAGTCGATCGCAAACCGACTCATCGAACCGAAAACGCAATGGGTGGTCTCTTTACTTCAATTCCTGAACCAATTGAACTTTTTTCCGATGCCATACCAAGGTCTTTATGCAGAATTCGTCACAATGTTGTGCGTGAAATATTCAATTCTTGAGCACGATGACGAGTTGACGTTCCCGGTGACTCACGCACATTCTCGGCTACAGCATCAACATATTCAGGTGTACGTTTGGTTCGTGTTGGTTTATTAATTAGCAAGCCTGTTTCTTTAACTTTATTCACAAAATAACGCTCATATGGAGCTCCCAGTGCTTCGGTTCTTCCGAAAACCGCACGCAATTTTCGCACACATTCTGGAACATTCCCATGATTTTCGAAGTAATGTTTCAATATTTTCCAGCGTTATTCAAGCGAATACACAACAATTTTCGTTCAGCGGAAGGATAATAGTAACTTTCTGTCAAATCAGAAGTGACATAACCCTTACCATACTCAAAATAACCGCTATAATATTTAATTTATTGATGTAAATTAATGGTTCCCAGGCAGCAGGAGTATCGAGACCGATTCTTCTGATTTCAATATGGTATCGAGACGGAATCAATTTGTATCATATCTTGTCGTGTGTTTCATTTTCGAGAACGGAACTCCAAAATACTAGTAACCTTCAGATCTCTCCAAGAGAGCAACTTGACCTTTGGATTGGACCGCTAAGAAGGGGAAATAGAAACCAAATGTACAAAATATCAGGTTTATTTCTACGATCGGCGGCATAAAAAAAAGAAATTTGTTAAAAATTTAAAAATTTTATTTACCAAAACAAGTTTAATCATAAGCGAGCAATGTATACTACAAATCTATTAAAACGGGTTCGTTGCTTGGTTAGGAATGTCAATTTAAAATCCAATTGTTGAAATTGCTAAAATATTGTAGAAAGAAATAATAATATTTTTGTCAAAATCACGAAACTTCAAAATTTAAAAAAAAAGTTGTAGCAAAATGTAGACGAGATTTCGTGGACATCTCTGGTATCGGCAGTACGAATAAAAACATGAATTATATTATAGGCATAGCAAAACCCATTAGAATCTGATGCCAATCACTATAACGGTAGAATATTGTATAATCTATTCGAAAATGTGGTTGAGAACCTGTGGACATCTCTACGATCGGCGGTATAAAAATCTTAAGTTTTTTGACCAGGACTTGTAAATATATTTAGCTCTTTCTTTATTAAACTTGAAATAGTTATCAAAATTATGAAGTTTCTAGTATCATTAAAACATAGTAAAACCCATCATAATTTTATCATATTCACTATAGACTCAGTAGATTGGATGATCTATTTGAAAATGTTAGTGAAACCCCGTGGACATCTCCAAAATTAGCTGGAATATTATTTGAAACCCGTCAAAAATGCTCAATTTCTAAATATAATTTTCAATAGAACGAAACTCAAAAATATACTTTACTTACATCTTAGTAATAGGTATATGCTTTACCTTCGCTAAAATGTCAGCTAAAATCTGTAGATATTTCTAGGATTCAACGACACAACATTTAGAATTAGTCCAATTTTATAATTTTATTTTGAAAATAAATTCCAATAGGAAAAATAACAAATTTAACAGTGTAATTTTTTATTAATTTTTTTAGCAATAACTTCACTATCATTAGAATTTAAATAATTCTCCTTGCCAAGTACGAAGAAGCCCTGTTTCTATAGAATTTTGCGTGTGAGGAAAATTTTCTTACTCATTTTTCTTTCTCATCTTCTTTATTACTTAACTTTTTGAAATCCTTACAATCATAGTTAGTGATAAACTCATTATAATAAACTAAAACATGTTCAGTAGGCATGAACGACAAGCTTTAAGTATTCGGGCGTGAATGTTGAACTGTCTCCAAACAATCTGCCCGAAAAGCATCCTTTGTAATTTGCATCCGGGAAATATTGCTGGGCGCTGGGACGAGGCGTCCATAGAAGCAAGGGAAACATTACTTCCGTAGCACAAAATATCCAAAAATATAAAAGTATATTTCATTGATAATAATATTTTCAAATGCAAAACTTAATAGTTTTACTAGGTTTTAAAATAATTTTACATCACACTGAAAAGCAAATAATTAACCCAACTACAATAAATATCAGTCATAGGCCCTTTTTCTAATTACTTAATTATTTGAAATTTATTCACTTATTTGGCGCCATCTTAAATAAGTCGGTCAAGTCATTCCAATTCATTGTACCAGAGCCATCTAGATTAATCGAGCCGCCCTTTTCGAGCTTTTAATCACTAAACTTAAAATATTGGGTAAATAAATTTGTATTTCCCATTGAAAATAATGAAAAACGACCAATTTTACTTGTTAGTTTATGTCTATTTGAACCATGAGCTTTATTAATGATTTTATACAGAAAAATAAAAAAGTTCAAACTTTAATTAGTTCAAAATAGGATTCAAGAAAACTTTTAAAACTGTATGCAAATCAACTTGGACGATGAATAAATAATTAAACTTTATAATTGTTGTTGTTGTGTTACGTCATGGTTTCAAATTTCAATATGGGTCTCTTTCCATTCACTTACTAAAAACACGATTGCATTGGACGAATAAATAACGACATTCAGTCGGTCAGTCAGTTTTTCAATCACAGGTATGTATCAGGGATGTGCGTCGACATGTCAACTGTTATTGTCGACGTTGACGCGCCAATAATGCGTCAACATTACGTCGACGTCATTTTGATAAATTTTTTAGTGTTGGTTTCCTCTTTTTGTTTTTTCCTTTTTAATTCTATTCGATTTTTCCGTTTAGTTTTTATTTTGTTTTACTTTATAAATAAGAGTGAGACGACATTATATTGTTATTAGATTAGTAAGTCCCCAAAAATCATTTTAGTAGTTTTTGGTTATTTGCTTGGAATTATATGAGTACGTAATATTGTCAAATTTATCAATTGTTATTATAATTAATTGTGGTTCGTTAATTATTGCCTTTATTTTCTAATTTTTAATACTTCGAAAGTGTTTTACGATTGTTTTTGAGCGTTTCGTTACCTACAATATTTTTAAAAGTGCGTGTTAAACAATTATGTATGGCAGGAAGAAAAATGAAATGTTCGACAAACTCAAGTTTAAATTAAAAAAAGTGGATCCCGGTGATACAATTAAATATTTTGCAGTTTGTAAGATATGCTCGAAAGAGTTGACCAAGACGGGGGCAAAAAGATTGCAGGCACATTGGTAAGATTTGCATATTGAATAATAAGAATCAAGTAAGAAATAATTTAATCTAAAACATCTTTATTTGCTAGGAAGATTTGTCATCGATCGAAACATAACGCTGAAAATAAAGTTTTAACTTCCCAAGTATCTAACGAGCACCCGACTGAGTTTCTTAATGATTGTGAAGTTCTAGAGATTGACGAAATATCAAGTGATTCAGTAAGTAGTTTTTCATCCTAAAAATTGTAGAAATTTTGCTTAATTGTAAAAATTTTGCTAATAAAGTTAATTGTTGATTAATTTTGTAAACGAAAATAATGGTGGAATGAATTAACGGTCGTGGAATTAATACTCAGCCTTATTTTCTTTATGTTGGTTTTATTAATTCCTAAATAAGGAAATAAGATCAGTGAGTTTATTTCTTTAGGCCATAATTCACTACATCAAAATAACCAAATATAGTTCGGTGGGTGTGTGTGTGTGTAATAAACTTCCTAACCGAATTACAGAAACCAACTTCTGTTAGAATCGCCTCATCTTTTGCATCAACAGCAGCGCAATCATATGTGAGTCAAAATACTAGTAATTCAATATTGCCTAAAATTAATAAATCTCCCCCCCCCCCCCCCAAAAGCGGGCCTCCCAAAAAAAGCGGCAGCAAAAATTATTCAGTTTTGTTGATTCTATATCAAAAGAAGACGAAGATTGTAATATCAGAAGCACTAGCCCTATTTTTTTAATTGCAACATTCCATTCAATGTTATTGAATCGACGGATTTCAGGAAACTTTATTAAAAAAATTAGGCCAAGCTATGCTAAGATTCCTAGCCGAAAAGTTTTATCAACCAGCTACCTCGATAAAGTTTATGACAAATGTTTACAAAGTGCTGCACAAATGATTCCAAATGAATCAATCCTACTAATAGATGGCTGGATCCCAGCAACACGAAGTTAGTCATAAGCATGATACACAACGTAAAAGAATGTAAGGCATTTGTTTATGTCCATGATGCCACCGAGATTCCCGAAACTGGTGAAGCTTTAGTTTCAATTTTAAATAAATCACTTGAAGTTTGTTCAACCCAATACAACACATCACTCAGAAACTCATGTTCATCACTCAGAAAATTACTTCATATCACGGGTTTCTGCAGACGCTTTATCAAACATCGACGTCTCAGCATAGCAATGCGCTCGAAAGGCTTCATTACCGCAACGGGTCATTCGAGTTCTGAGTTAACCTGATTAAAAAAACTCATTTCGTTGGCGAGACCTCATATCCATTCATCGCGTTCAATAGGTTCACATATAGGCAAAATTCAAAGCCTATACAGTGATTGTGCAACCAATTTCGTCGGACCTAGCCGTCAATTAGCATTCCTGTATCAGCAAATCACGAGCGATGTAATTCCTGAGATCACTACATTATTGACGTAGAATGGTACTACCTGGAACTTCATTCTTCAGGGATAAAATAGGCTAAAAATCGTTTACGGCACATCATGGATGAGACTTTACTCACGTTCGAGGAATTTACGACACTGCTATGCCAGATCGAAGCATGCTTAAACACGCGAACGTTGTGACCAATGTCGAACAACCCTGATAACTGCACGCTCCACGGAATTTCTTGTCTGCCTACAGCAACGACCTTCGAAATAGTTACTTGGCAGGATCATCAATACACATCTAGGACATTATCTGCCGAAAATTGCCCGCCATTATTCCCGGTCATTATCCCCGTCGTTATGAAAAATTTCGACGAATTGTATTTTAACACAATTCTTTTTCGCACATTCGAAGCGATCTCCCATGGAAATTTTACGATTCAACGAAATAAAATTATATCGATATTAAGCCGATTTTAAAGCGGATTATTGACATGATGTGCATAATTCATTTGAAATCATTTCAATTACACTTACTACTTCAATAATTCGAACAATCCGGGAACTAAGGGACCAAGTCGTTGGTCCAAGTAACAAATTATATAAAAAGACGAAAATTGTTGAGATCAGTTAGATTACTAAGGGATCGTCCGATAATTATTTAAAATAATTGTGTTCGTGATTACGTCAGCTTTGATGTCAAATCCTACTAGAAACATGATGATTGACATAAAATCGAAAAAAAAGTTTGAAAAAATGGGGTAACAGTTATGGGGCAATATACAATTTCGTCAGGAGTAATGGAATGACGGGGGTAATTTTCAGAAGTAATATCTGGGTGTGGAGCTAAAGTTCTAGACCCGTGGGAATGCTGTATACAAGCGACCTATCGATGAGCAACCTATAATCAAACGTCGGGCAACCTTAAATTTCTTACCATCGTGTCATTCATTATTTAAGAATAGTTATAGAAATGCTCACACTTTCACAGAACATGCGAGAAGATTGGGTGTCGAATCCAATGACTTCTGTGGGAGCTGCAAGAATACAATTTTCGTATGCTCCGGTATGGGACTCCTATTCATAACAAAGACAAAATCAACTTCATTAATACAAATTTGGGTGGGTGGTTTAGAACGCAAAGAAGAATGGGGTGATAGTAATACTGGGAACTGGATGCAAGCAAAATGACCATTAAAACCTCATTAAGGCAGCCAAACTCGTTAATTGAACGTAGAAATGTAATTTCGGTAAATTATTTATTTAACCAAAGTGTATTTTGTTCAAAAAGGGCTACGTAACAACTTAAAAGAGAAGTGCTCTAAACCTGCACCGACCAAATTAGCCCACCTCAATGCAACCTGTACCATAATTTGTTACACATTTATTACAATTTATTTCAACAAATCCCGATTTTATTACAGTTACCGTTTTCGAGAAACGAGTGGTCGGTGTAGCTTACAATTAAACCTGCGCCGCCAAAATTGTGACTTTTGATGTAGCTATCGAGATGGTTCTTGGACCAGAATTTACTACAAATTAATTACATTGAATAAGTTATTTCAATACCACCCTACAACTTGTCTAAGGGTAAATTTCACCCCAAAACGATTATTTATTTCAAAAACGTCAACTTAACCAACTTTAATAAATTTTAATACCAGATTGCCATCAGATTTTGAGAAAATGTTGCTCTAGAAGTCTTGTCGAGAGTAGATCAACGTTATCCAGGTGTGTAATAAATTATTTTTGTGCAAGGTTACACGGCATTGACTCCGAACGGTAAAGGCTTCAAATAGGACAATTAAAGGTCGATTTTACCACATTTAATAATTTATTACACCAAACCGCCACCATCATCCAAGTAAAAATTTTACTGACAAAATAATTGTCACGGTGTTAGTGTGCTGCCATAATGTGCTATAAAAAATGTATGTAAAGTTGTATGTTTTATGGCAGCATTGTTAACACATCTACAAAAAATGTATGTAAAGAAGAGAAATTTTTCTCACACTCATACAAAATAAAATGTTCGCCATTTTTATAGTCAAATCTCACTTTGTTTTTTTATTTCGAGTTTAGTTTAACGGTTTCTTATGGTGTTAAAATACATAAAAAAATCTAAATACTGGTCACTGCCAATCCTGAAATAGGGTTCAAGGGTATTCTCACTACAGTTTCTTTTGAAATCAGGGGTCCAATCATCGCCAGTAATTCGTCAAACTCGTGCACACTCATACGGGTATAAGTATAAAATAATTTCGGATCTTGCCGCAACTCTTTAAAAATACAATTGTATCCCTCGGTTCGATCCCGCTCTAAATAATAAGGGCGAAACCAACATTTTTTTTTTGACTTATTTTGGACATTATTCAGATCCATAATGTTTAGTGGATCTAAATAATCCAAATCTTCCAAATCCATATTGGTAAATTATGAAAATTTTAGGTTATGAAAAAATGTATTTGTCAAAATTGAACCATACAATTTTGCTATAAAAATGAAATAAACGATATTTCTTTTCTTTGTCACTCTTATAGAATTTTAGATTTTTTTGTTTTCGTTTTTTCAGTAAAAAAATACTGTCAGTAAATTTTTCCATGGAATAGGCGCTTTAAAAGTGACGACGGTAGATTTGTTTGTTTAATGACCAGTGGTTTTTTAACAGATATTGTACTTGTGCTGTACAAAATTAGTTTTATATCTTCGTTTTACTGTTTTAATAAATAACAATATGAAATAGTTTCGCGTGTCTACATTAATATTTTGTCGTACAAGACGACAGCAAAATTGCATACCAATCCAGGATGCAAAATATTCTTGACACTGACATAGTTATCATGAAGCACATAATACAATTCTTGCGTTTTATATTTATAGAGTTGGTTTTTATTTTTTGCCTGAACGACGTGAGATCTGACATGATTCTGTGCGAATTTCGTTTTGAATTTATTCTTATTTTTAGACAAGACGATGAAGTGCACATTTTATTGTTGCTCGCAGATGATGTATGTTGTGTGATAATTTATCTAAATAAAGGGATTCTATAAATTAATCTTGTATGTTTTGTCAACGAAGCTAAAAATAAAAATGTACAGCAATCATTAATTTTATTTAATTGTTGTTTAATTTTGGAGATTGGATTACTCATAATTAAGTATCATGTTTTGTATGTACATACACATATTTTGATTAATAATGTCTAGTAGACAATTTTTTTGGGTTCTTATTTAGAAAGTCATATATGTGCGCCGCATAAACCAGTCTAGGGTTAATTGCCTGCATGGCCTCTCGGTATGATGGTGATCAATAAAAAATCAATTAAATTGCAAATTATCAATTAAGTCGCAGAGAAGACCTAGCGCGTATTCGGTCCAATAATCTCATTAAATAATTAAACCACGATAAAATCGTAATTTCTTTGATTATCTGGCGACCTCTCGGATGACACAAATTTTATTTTTAATTAATACTTATTTCTCGCTACGACCGACTATAAATTACAAATAAATTGCCTTAATAAATATTCTGTCGGTCGTGTGCGGTTCATAAAATTATGAATTAAGCCGATGGGCATTAGTCGAGCATTAAAATTTTATAGTCCTGTCCGCGCAATTATTGCATAATATACTCGTACGAGTACATGTATTATGATTAATTTTTAATTATTTATGCACATTAATTAGGATGATTTTATGCACGTCACTTTACATGTGGCTTTTATTGCGCGCATTCCAACAATCTGGACATTATCGTTTACGTAGATCACAAAACAATATTTTTCGTATTTTGGTTAAACATTTTATTGTTGTGTCTGCAATAAAAATGCAATCATTTTTATTTTTTTTGGTTTTTGGTTATTTGCATTTGATCATGACTTATGATTGTCTTTGCATCAAAGATGCGATAATAGCCCAGTCAACAAGTCGCGCACACACAAGCAAGAAATTATTACTTGGAATTTTTGATATGAATTTTTATAGCATTTTGATTAGTCTACTGGTGGATTTGTACGTTAAGTGATGAGTGAGCGAACGAAGGCTTGTCTCTAATATTCAAAATAAATAAATTTTATGATCTTAGAAGGGATGAGTGGATTTTAATGGTTTTGTATATATTAAGACGGATATAAATATAAATAAAACTCTGTTTTGGGAATGAACAATTTTTGATAATACGAACATTTATAGCATTTTAATGTTCATAATCAATTATTACATGTGGGAATAAATGCTGATAGCCAAAATGACGGCAATCAGATATTATTTCGTTATTATATTTGGTTTTGCTTTAATCTAATTTTGAAAAAGCAATGTTGTGCTGGACATCAGTTTGCACTTGAATTTTGTCTGAATTGTTTTTTGCTCGACACAATTTCTTTACAAATTGTCGGCTAGGTCCTCAAAAAAGTTCGCTCTACAGAAGTATTTGCGCTTAGGTAAAGTTCTAAATGACCATAGAATTTCGCATTGAAAAAGAGACATTAGAAGCAACAATTGAATAAAATAAACTAGTGACGCAGACATCGTAAGCCATTTGATGGGTAAATCTCTGAGAAATTTGAGAGCTTTAGTGTGAGCACAAATTAAACCCTCGAGGGTTTACCGGATTTACGAAAAAGCAAGTGGAAAATCGTGCACTTCTGAGAAGATCGAGGGAGAATACCAAAAACGCAGACAACTTAAAAACAGTGAAGCGACAAATTCACACTATTAAGGTCCTACCAGATGATGGTAAATATGCACCCACACCGCTAGAGAATCTACGATTGATCCGCAGCAATAAGCAATGCAGCACCCGCAGCACTTCGATCTCACACACATCTACGTGTGAAGTATGTGTGAAATTTATAACCTGCTCTAGCGTGCCTCTAAGAGGCACTGTTTCATCTACTAGTGCGCAAGCCTCTCAAGAACCAGGTCGTTCCGTGTAAACAATAAAAACAGCACACACCCTACATATCGCGGAGTTGAATTTCTAATCATTATCCACCATTATCCGTCGAATCGTCTTCACTCAATTTCATCTCGGAGAATACCGCAACTCGGTCATTTTAGGAAATCGTGAATCTTATTTAATTCGAGAACTAACACAAAACGAATTAAAACGTGAGCAGAATTACGTCGATTTGTCAAAGATTGTCGATTACCTACCTCAATACGGTGTAATGTAACACACTACATCCTGTAAGGTTTGGTGCCTCGCATAAAACCCGTGCATCACAAAATTAGAAGTTTTGCATTAATCTCAAGCTGTGACACAAATATCATATAAATGTTGCGACATTTCGAGCGCTATGAAAAAATTCCTCAGACAAACCATTTCGAAATATTCGATCACGCACAGTTGCCTAAGGTACCGCGGGTGCTCTGTATCTGAAATTCAAAATCGCATCTCAACAGCAGCCGAAATCGCATTAAGGGACTTCTACGTTGATGATTTCAGAACTGGTTCGTTCGAAATCTCTAACTTAGTCGCAATCCAGAGACAAATGATGGCTCTGCTCCGATATGGTTGCTTGCATTTACACAAATAGTTTTCGAACAGCCAACAGCTCAGATATCCGCGCACCAACCAAACGAAGAATACTATCATACTCATCGCAGGTACTAGTCTTTTCAGTTTTTACAATCATCACCAAAAACCAGTTCCAGGACTTGTATGTACACTTGGCATATCTGTTTCATAACCAATAGCTCAATATGATTGACGATGCGTTGGGTGTTATCAGAATTTGATCGCGGATCTTTAAATTTACAGTTTCAGTGTTGCTACGAAAGCCTGTACACCAGCACTGGAAAAAAATTAATTTCAAATTTTGGTTAAACATTGTTTTTTGATTGAAAAAAACCCATTCAAGCTAAGCAATGGCTTAATAAGGTTTGTAGGGACTCTGCTCCTTCGAAAGCAACTGTTGGTTTGCTGAGTTTAAACGTGGCCGTCCAAACACCGATGATGCTGAATGCTCGGGTCTCCTGAATTCGGCAGTTATTATAGAAAAAATTAAGTGAATGCATAAAATCGTTTTGAAAGGCCATAAAGTGAAGTTGTGTGAGATAGCTGACACCTTAAAGATATCAAAATGCACGAACATTTGTCCATGAGAAAGGTCTGTTCATAGTGGGTGCAGCGCTGTTTTAAGCTGTTTAACCTTAGGAAGCAGGGATTTATGCGTCGATATGTCACAATGGATGCATGAATTCATCACTAAACTCCAGAATCAAATCGTTAATTAGCTGAGTGAACAGCAGCCGGTGATAGGGGTGCAAAGCGACCAAAAACAAAAATGTCAGCAAAGGTATTTTATTCGTCGAATATCTTGAACAGCGACTACTACCTGTTCACTGACTTCAAATAAATGTTCCAGAGAAGGAAATTTACCGGAACAAGCGATTAATCCTTCTACAAAAAGGCTTTGAAATGTTAGAGAACCGTGGAAATGAATGTATCACTCTTGAAGGAAACTATGTTGATGAATAAAATCGAATTTTGTAAAAAGAGCTGCCACTTTGTCACGTTTGGAACTTTGTGCCAGTGTACTCTTCACCAAGCAAATGCACATTCAATCACTTAATGTGTCAAACTTTCATATATAACCATGACTCGCAAGTGGTCCTTGGTTCAGTGCGCAGCTCTTCTACTCGATGGGAAAAGGTCGTAGCCAATCAATAGTTGTAAATTTTGAATTATATTCAATATACTAATTGTATCTATATTGTGGAGTCGAGCCATCGCTATTATACATTGTGGTGGGTAAGTTCTATTTTACTGTGTGAAGATCCCAGTCACTGGGCCACGTCAAGCAATTCGTGAGGCTTATACCAACAATGACGAACTTCATTGCTCGGTAGATTACTTTGTACCACGCCACGGCTTACTGTAAACTATGTGTTCAACATCGACGTCCAGGCACGGGCACATTCCCAAAGGGTTTCATAATCGTACCTGAACTCAATTGATGATTCGAATTTTGGATCAAGTTCGCTCGACGCTAATCAGGAGATTAAATACTAGGCATACCATACTTCGGTCGCTCAATCTTTTCCTCGACTGCAACAGTATAACCATCCCATAACAACTCCTTCAAAAGAAGACCAATGACTAGTTTATGATGGCTCTTCTACGAGAGCATTATTGGCTCCTAACCATTAACCGGTGTTGCAAAGCCCAAAGTGGGTGAGAACCACCAATAATCATGCCATCGGCCATCAAAGACAAAACCAGGTACCTTCAAATTAGTTGCTCGGCCGGATGATCGTAATGCATCCACGATCTAATGATCAAGTTCGCGTCGTGACAATGAAATCCGTGAGTACTTTCATGATTGATGTCGTAATCTTTGGAGCCGGAATAATCCGATCTGCCAACTTTAAGAATAAAAACTATACTTAGGTTGCCCACGATTGCGAGATGATCCCAGTAGTATTGCATGCTTGAAAGAGGGTTAGTAAATGACGCTGAAAACAATAATATTTTTATGTAGAAAACACGGAGAACAAAGTGAATTAAAGTTGTAATCCTAGCAAATGTCAAATACAAAATAAATTTGAAACATTCCTAGGTGTGTCAAGTTAACACGCCCAAATTTTAATTTTAAGAAGATTTATGTAATAATTTTACCCACACCTTTTTACAGGTTTGTCCACTCGAAAGGCGCTAACAGAAATACATGAAATTCAAGGATTTGCTCCCAAAAGGGAATTTAGAGAAATGAATGTTGGAGTTGTTATACGAATGTTGAGCAAATCCCTATTGGTATGTATTTTTCCCACCCAATAATTGGTTTTGTCAACCCCCTCAAATATAAGTAAGGAATGTTAAAATTCCTAGGTAAACTTTGGGATTAAATTATAAAAATGTAAAAGGAATATTTATTGTCAATGTAAATAAAAGAGTCAGAATTGCTAGACTAATAATGTTCACCTGAAAAAATTTGAATTGCCCTAATACGAATGTCCGTAAATAAGTAAAATTGTCCACCTGTAGTTGAATTATGCCCACCCAATAATTAGTTTAGCTCACCTCCATAAACCTATATGGAGGTGATCTCGTTTTGTTACCCAATCTGTTAACCCAATCAACAGTTGTTTGGCGTTGTTGGTAAAATTGTTGTCGCATAGTTCCTCTCTGCCACACACCCCCTTATACAACTTATTATTAAACAAAATTGACCATCAGGTGGACAATTATAAAATACAACTCGTTTATTTAAATTGCCAACTAATAGTGTTTTAGGAACCCAAAAGTTGGATAGGATGGGCAAAACCAGTTATTTGGTGGACAAAATTCATCGCTATAATATGGATAATTTTAAATACTAATAACTAATTTAATTAATATAAAATTTGAAGGTAGTTTTCGTTCATAAACTTTTCGTAGTAGTGAAGCAGAATAGCTAATTAGTCAATCAAAACTATGCAGCGGTACGAACAAAAGGAAATAATACCCCAGGTGGTACACCAATATCAACATTGGTAAATCCACTCTATGTGGAGACTGGCCCTATGAATTCTGGGGAAGGCCATCTATTGCATTATCAGGGAACACCAAATCCGTTCCAGAGAAGATCAAATTTACAAAGCTCGCCGATAAAGAAAAATAGAAGTAACTCGGTAGCTGACCAAGCCGATACTATTTTTATCGCTATACCTAGATGTACTGGACAAACTTTACACAAAATAAGTGATGCCACCGGAAATTTTACTTTGCAAATTGCCGAATCTAGTACAACAACTACTGACCTAGAAAAGGAGAATATGGATCTCTTGACAAAGCTAGAGCATACGAGGCAACTATTTGCCAAGCTAAGCGAAGAAATTAAGTATTTAAAGCGAGAAAATGAAAACCTAAAAATGAATCGGGATTCAAAAGAAGATTGCGATAAAGGAAGCATTGAACCAGACATACTCATTTATTCCACTGATGAAGATGAATTACTAAGAGAGACGGACTGGATTCTAAAGAAGAAAAAACTGGGCTGAGCAATTAAATGATAGGGGACAATCTAGTTCAGATTCAAACGATGTTCTACCCAAAGCCAATCAACCGAAAGGTAGTAAATCTACCAAGAACATTTCACCAAATTTGGTGCATCGGAAAGAAACATCACGAAAATCATGAACAGGTGCATATAATCACCAGCATTATTGAAAGAACGTTAGAACGCAAAAAAGTATGTTGCAGCATATATTTCTGGGCGTCGCCCAAGCGTTTGATAAAGTCTGGCACAGTGGGTAGAATTCAAGCTACACAGAGATTTGCCGAGGCATTTCTATGCCATACTAAGAACTCATTTATCCAATAGACATTTTCGTGTGAAATATAATCCGAACTAAAGAAAATCTATGCCGGTGTCCCACAGGGGTGTGTCTTAGGACCAATCCTGTATTTATTATATACAAGGGATATTTCAACAACAGATGAAGGAACCATAGCCACCTTTGATAAAATAAGAAAAATTTACTAATAGCATCCCAGTTATGGAGATAAAAGAAAAAAATAATAATAGAACTAATTTCATTGGGCTTAATTGAATTTTGTTGAATCAATTAATTTCTCAATAATTAATAACAAATGAAGCGTAACAGATTCGGATAATTAATAAAGCAAACGTCAGAAGATTACCAATGCGTTTGAAAACTGGACAAAGCGCTGGAGAATTAAGCTTAATGAGACGAAATCCACGCATATTAACTTGAGAAGCCTTTTGATATGGCTTCCCATATACCGATAGAAATTAACCCACGACCGGTGCCATATGCAAACAAAGCTAAATATCTTGGCATGACACTCGATGCCAAGCTCAAGAGGAGAGAGAATGTCACAAAGAAAAAAGAAGAACTTAATATTAAGTTGAGGAAAATGTATTGGCTCATAGGTAGAGGCTCTGAGCGTACAATACACAACAAGCTGCTGTTATATCGGCAAATACTGAACCCATTATGGACCTATGGTATTCAACTCTGGGGATGTACTAAGCAAACAAACGCCAAAATGATACAGACGTTTCAAAATAAGGTTCTCCGTAGCATCGTAAATGCTCCATGGTACACAAGAAATTAAGACCTTAGCAGGGACTTACAGATGGAATACATCAAAGATGAAATAAAAAAGCATGTCGCCAAACTCGAAATAAGGCTCCAGGACCATGGATACCCCTATATTTGCCATATGATAGATAACCCTGTCGTTGAAAGAAGACTTCAAAGAATGAGGCCACTTGATCTAGTAAACATACCAAATTAAAATTAGTATTTTAAATAGGTTTAATTAATTTTGGGACTAACCATTGGGTTTCACCCCAACGAATTAGAATTATTTAAGAAATGTAAAATTTGTAAATTTGAAAGATAAATTGCTAGATGAGCGCAGTCTCAGTTGTAATTAATAAAGAAAAAAAATATTTGGAGTTATGAGAATCAGACATGAAATGAAAACTTGCTAAAACACAAGGTTTTCAGCACAATAAGATTCAACGTCCCTTAAGCTAGCTGTATGGCTTCAGCAGAACATTACAAGATAGTATGAATACTTATAGACTAACAATAGGCTAATAGATTTTCGATTAGCGTTCTGCTAGATTTAGAATAAATGACCTGAAGTTTGGTCAAGAATTTTGAATGGGTATTTGAGTCTAAAATTATTTGTTTGTCAATACTTAAACAAGGTCAATACCTTGTTTTGCGTTCTAATTCCGTATTTGGTCCGATCCTCGATTTGGGTTCTGCTAGCTTTAGACTAGATGACCTGAAGTTTAGTCAAGAACGAGTGGAGCCCTAAAGTTTTTAATTGACGATTGAGAGGAAAAGATGTTCGTGCTCGGCAAAGTGATGAAGCAAGATCACAACGTTGTACTATTGAACGACAACGTCGACAACAACAAATTTCGGTGAACATTGAGCATGCAGCATCAGTTCAATTCGGTCAGATGTCTGTCGTTTGTCAGCATTGCAATGCAGTAAAATTTGAGAAAGAGCCGCGTGAACTGTGTTGCGGGAACGGCAAGGTGAAATTGCCAGAATTGCTTCCGCCACCAGAGCCATTGCGCACGCTGCTTTTCGGTAAATCTCCTAATTCGAACCATTTCTTGCAACACATCAAGATGTACAACGATTGTTTTCAAATGACGTCCTTTGGTGGTGAAATTGTAAATGAACCAAATTATAATCCAACATTCAAGGTAATTTCACTAACGTCAGTAATGAATGCTAATACACCAACACTAACACCACAAAATACACTAACATACTACACACAATACACGATACATCACGAGATAACACAAAGTAACACTTATCTTGCCAACAAAAGGCAAAAATTACATAATTTTCCTCCAACCATACAGATTCATGGGCAAATTTTTCATCTTGCTGGATCGCTCTTGCCGCATCCAGATCAAGAACACAAATATCTGCAAATATACTTTCTTGGAGATTCACATGATGAAGTAAATGGGCGTTGGGCTATCTTTAATACAACGGAAAGAGAAATAGTCCAGCAATTGCAGCAAATGTTACACGAACACAATGAGCTCATCAAACTGTTTACGACTTCGTTGGAACAGCTGCCATCCGATGATCACAGCATTGTCATAAAAGCGGACAAACGACCAGCAAGAACTCATGAACGACAATACAATGCACCTACAGTTAGTGAAATATCAATTGTTGTTGTTGGCCAAAAATTTAGAATCGCGTGATATAATCATCAAACGCCGAACTGGAAACGCACTACAGCGAATAAGTGAGACACATCGATCGTATGACGCACTGCAATATCCGATTATGTTCTGCAGTGGTGAAGACGAATATCATTTGAGATATAACATGATAAATCCGACCAATGGTTAGTACAAAAAAAACATTTTTGATTGTCACTTCATAAATTATATATCTTTAGGGGTCAGTTCAATGAACTTTTACGCATATCGAATGATGATTCGCCAAAACATTGCAACCACTTAATGAGGTATTGCCGATTGTTTCAACAATATGCAGTTGATAAGTACGTTAAGGTTGAGACAGAACGACTAAATTACATTCGATTCAATCAGGCTAAGTTGCTATCTGAAGAATATATTCACTTGCGAGATGCGGTCAATAGCAACGCAAATATTACAGATGTTGGCCGACTCACAGTTATTGCAAGTGATCGTCACGACGTTACAGCACGAGTATTCAAACAAAAACTGAGATGTTTAATGGACTTCATTGCGAAACAACGTGTATACGGTACTGTTCGATGTTGGATGTATTCAGTTGAGTGGCAGAAAAGAGGTTTGCCGCACGCACATGTTCTTTTTTGGATGGTGGACAAAATTACGCCAGACCAAATTAATGACATCATTTCCGCCATCCTGATCCTGAGATAGATCCAGAGTTGCACGAAGTGGTGAAGACCAATATGCTCCACAGACCATGCGGACAACACAATCCCACTTCAGTTTACATGTCCGACAATAAATGCACAAAACCGATATCCACGTACTTTTATTTCTGAAACCCAAACTGGAAACGATGGATATCACCTCTATCGGCGTCGCTCGGATGTCGTGATTGACAGCACATGGATCGTGCCATATTCGCAAATAATGGTTAAGGCATTTAAAACCATATCAATGTTGAGTTTTGCAGTTCGGTGAAATCGATTAAGTATGTTTGCAAATACGTCGCCAAAGGAAGCGGTATGGCGGTTATTGGTGTTGAACGAGATGAAATCAGCAAGTTTCAAATGGGCCGATGTGTGAACTGCAACGCAGAACTCTGGAGAATATTTTCATTTGCGATTCATGAACGTCATTCGACTGTTGTGCATCTGGCAGTTCATTTGTAGAATGGCCAAAGAGTGTATTTTAACGAAAAGAACGCAGCACAGCGAGTGAAAAGACCGCCAGCAACAACGTTAACGAGTTTCTTTTCAACTTGCGCCAGTGATATGTTTGCGAACACACTGCTTTACTCGGATATGTCTCGATATTACACATGGAATGCATCATCGAAGAAATGGTTACGCAGAAAGCAAGGCAAACCAGTAAATGGATATCCAGGTGTGTTTTCAAGTGATGCATTAATGCTAATATTAGGACGAATTTACACAATACATTCAAAGAATGACGATTGTTTCTACCTTCGGTTGCTTTTGGTTAATCTGCGCGGTTCAACTTCATTTGAGTCATTGCGGACTGTGAATGGTATTGTGTGTGCAACATTTCGAGAAGCATGTAAACAGTTACAATTGCTTGAAGGCGACAATCACTGGAATAAAACGCTAGACGATGGAATAGCTTCTGCGCCCGCCAATCAAGTTCGTACACTTTTCGCCATGATCTTTTCGACATGTCAGCCTTCCTCGCGACAGGAAATTTCGAATTGCAAATGAACAATGACACCTACAATGAAGCGTTTGTGCTGATTGAAGATTTGTGTTTGCTTATGAGTGGCAAACTTTTGAATGAAATTCATATGTCAGCGCCAAGTCGTCAAACTAGAGATGTGTTGAATCGTGAATTGGAACGCGAGCGTGTTTACGACATGACAACTTTGCAATAACAAGGTCAAACAAATATCCCACTGTTGAATGAACATCAAAAGAGTGCGTATGATCAACTGATGAAGGCTGTCGATGATGGAAACGGTGGACAATTTTTCCTTGATGCGCCCGGCGGAACTGGGAAAACGTTCCTGATATCATTGATATTAGCAGCAATACGTGCTCAAAGTGGCATTGCGTTAGCTCTCGCATCTACCGGAATTGCTGCAACACTGTTGGAAGGTGGAAGAACGGCACATTCAGCACTGAAGCTTCCGTTAAATCTGCAAATCAACGAGAATCTAGTTTGCAACATTTCAAATCAATCAGCCATGGCAAAAGTATTAAAAAATTGTAAATTGATCATATGGGGCGAGTGCACTATGACGCAGAAACGATCATTAGAAGCACTCGATCGAACTTTGAAAGATTTACTTAACAATAATCGTCGTTTTGGTGGCGTGCTGATACTGTTGGCGGGCGACTTCCGACAAACACTTCCAGTGATTCCGAAATCAACAGCGGTGGATGAATTAAACGCATGTCTCAAGTCATCGTATTTGTGGCGATACGTGAAAACAATTCCATTGAGTATGAATATGCGAGTGTTCTTGCAACAGGATAGAACCGCAGAAGTTTTCTCCAAAGAACTGCTGAGAATCGGAAATGGACAAATTCCTGTAGATACTTCAAGTGGTTTAATATCGATTCCATCTGAAATTTGCCAATTCACTTCAACGAAAGATGAACTCATTACTAATGTATATCCGAACATTGGTCAAAATTATCGTAACTACGATTGGTTGAGCGCGCAATTTTAGCAGCGAAAAATATTGATGTCAATGACTTGAATTGGACGATTCAAAATCAAATTCCGGGAGAATTGCGTTCATTCAAATCGATTGATCGCGTTGAAAACGGGGACGAAGTCGTCAATTATCCAGTGGAATTCCTAAATTCTTTGGATTTGCCTGGCATGCCGCCTCATCATTTGCGTCTTTAAGTTGGATCTGTCATTATTATGTTACGAAATCTTCATGCCTCGAAACTGTACAATGGAACCCGACTGGTTGTGACGAAGCTAATGAACAATGTGATAGTGGCAAGGATTTTGAAAGGGTCGTTAATGGGAGAAGAATGCCTAATTCCGCGAATTCCTTTGACTTCAATCGATTTGCCGTTCCAGTTCAAACGCATTCAGTTCCCAGTGAAATTTGCATTTGCGATGACCATAAATAAGTCACAAGGGCAGTCGCTGGAAGTGTGCGGTATTCCTCTGAAAATGTCATGCTTTTCACACGGCCATCCTCATTCTTTGTTTACGCTCTAGAAAATCGTAATACTTGCTTGGGCCACTCCTTTTTCTTTCAGTAGTCCAACAGTATCACTGAAGTTCATGCTAAATGATTGGAAAATGCTTGGAATGACTTTGGGATGTACCTAAGGCCCATTAAAATAATCACATTTTTAAATCTCAAGCAATACCCTGTCAGACCCATTAGAAAATCATATAACTTGCTTGGGGCACTCCTTCTTGTTTCAGTAGTCCACCAGTATCACTGAAAATCGTGCTAAATGCTTAAAAAATACTTAGAATGACTTTGGGATGTACCTAAGGCCCATTAAAAAATCACATCTCTTCTAAATTACTTAATAAAAATTCGCCTGAATGTTTACTTTCACCAATACTATTACGGTAAGTGTGTTGTTGTTGTATTTTTTGGATTAGTTTGGATAAACTTCACGGGCATTAGAATTCAATGAAATTAATACTTGATTTTATTCTATTTTCGCCAAATATTGGACTGAACGAAGTCCGTCGGATCAGCTTTCCCTATAAATATAGGATAATGAACTCAATTAAATTCAAAAAGTGTTTCATTCAATCTATAATTGAAATTATATTGTTGCGCCATCTGTTAATTATCGATAATGTTCGATCAATAAACAAATTTCGGGTGGAATCATGAATGCTCGAAATTAATTCTATCAAAAAATATATTTTGGGCAAAACGAAGTTTGCCGGGCCAGCTAGTTATTTCCATATTTTGTAATGTTCTGCTGTATGGGTTCTGCTAGCTTAATGGACGTAAAATTCGGCGTATTTATACTTCTGAATATATGTGTATTTTTATATGTTGGTTTATATGTTGTCGAAAAAAACGCTCCCGAAAATTTCATAACAGACCTGAGTTATGGACGTTTACTTGAGTATCACTGGCTTGAGAAATTCTAACACCAACCCTATGTTTTCTTTAACATTGGCCAAGGTCATAAAAATAATGGTGGTAACACTAACCAGAATTAACCAAACAGTTTATAACTATATAACAGTAAATTAAATTATGTAATTATAATTACCATCGCCAATTGTGATAAGTCCAAATATTATAATAGTAATCACAAATATAATTTTCACGTTATAACACAAATTAAACATTTTTTTCTTCCTTTAAAGAACATCATTCAAACGAAACCAAAGAAACAAAAATCTAGATAATTTTCTTTTTTAATTAAAAAAACAAAAATTAAAAATCACTTTTTTACCAGAACTCTAAAACTATTTCACTTATCATATTTATTTTATCTATATATTTGTTGTATTACTTATAATTGTTTTTTTATTAAATATTTGCAATAAATAGCTAATAATATTTTTTTATCACTTTTGAAATTTAACACACAAATATTAAAAATTTCTTGTCGACATCGAAGAATCGAAACAAGAAAATCAAGAAAATTTTTATTTTTTTTTATAACAACAAAATAAATAACTTAAAAAAATAAAATCACTATAAAAATAAATAAATAATAATATTTTCCCGCCTTTTATTTTGTTGGAGCGCGCACTAGCAGAACAAATAAATATTTGTATATATTAAATATTTTTATAATACTTTAATAAAATATTTGTTTTAAAGATTTTAAGATAATACGAGGGAGTTTTGTAAATTTGAGTATGCGTTTTCCACGTTGCGATGAAAATCGGTGGTACGATGATTTTGCGTCACGTTGCAGTTTCGCAGATTGAAGATGGTGCTGTAAATATAATATAAAAATATTTATTAATTAATCATTAAGTTATAATATATAGTAATTTATATTTTAGATCGCAAGCCTTTCACATCACTTATCCCATATCCAAACATAACACGTGACATGCACATATTTACATTAGAGATCATTTCAACACTTCAATGAGAAAAAAAATATCATAATTTAATGTTTCCATATATTTTTCCAATTTTTCACATCAATAAATCTCTCTCCAATAAAAATTAATAACAATATTTTCTTTGCTATTTATTTATGCATTTATATTTATTTATTTATTTACTGTGCATAAAAAATATATAATGTTACAAATTAATATTTTTTTCACATCGTGTGATAATGGCTTTATGGCAAATTAAATGATTTGTTGATATTTTGCTAAAGTATAAATATTAAAAAATTGATTTGTTAATTTGAACAAATTATACTTCGCTAATTAACGCTATGATTGATCGAGGTTGAATTTAAATAGGGTATGTAATGCTGATTCTATTGACATAAAACCGCATTTTCGTTTTTGTGTGTAGTGCGTAAAATGTATGTTTTTGGCACGATAATGGAGTTTCGTAATCATTCTACTCATTTCTAGGTTATCAACATTTTTCGGAACTATTCATGTACATGAGTCCTAATTCTTGGTCTTATGTAGTTTATAAGCAATCTCGAAATAGAGTGGTCGGTTTTACTCGTATCGCTTAGCAAAATTTTTTCACGGACCCCGCCCATTGGAGACTGAGTAAAGTTATTCCTATTCCTAAAATTAGCAATCCTTCTGAGCTTTCCCATTTCCGCCCTATTAGTATTTTAAGTTCTCTGCCAAGGCGTTTGAATTGGTACTAAAACACCAAATTCAATCTCATATCGACAGCTTTAATTTGCTTAGTCTTTTTCAATCGGGTTTAGAAGACTCCACGGTACTACCACTGCTTTACTGAATGTTTGTGATGATATTTGTCGTAGTATGAGTAAAAGAGAAATGACTTGCCTTACGTTGTTGGACTTAGTAAATTTTGTTTACTAAGCTTATTTCGAACTTTAATTTGTCTCTCTCTACTGCTAAATTGATTTTAGTCAATATTTCGAGATTTACGTGAAATATGTCCTAATCTGTCCTAAAATACAACAACAAACATTTAGGACAATTTTATGAAAAACTTCACATCTCTATATAGTATTATTGTTTTTGCTTTTTCGCTTTATTATCAAATTTTACCTAGGATTAGTTGATTATTTATAATATGTTTGTATTTAGCATTAGGTTGGTTGATGACGTCATACCATAGGTAATGGTAGTTTTATATAAATTTCTCCTGTTCTGAAATGAATTTTCACAATTCTGATATTGTATTTTCTTTATCTCTCATGGAATCAAATGCAGAACATTATTCGTATGTTTATTGAAATTAAAAATAAAATCATTATTTGTAGAAATTTAATATTCATTTTCTACTTTTTATTTTTTTTTATTTTTTGTTTATGGCTTTATTTCCGCTCCGCTTTCTGAGTTGTTATATTTCAGAATGAGAAGCTAAATATTCGTATTAGGGTGAGTTGCTAACTGATCACAATTGGATTTAGCACGGTAGGTTGGTCCATGTCCCGTTCCTTTATCCTTCCAAAATTCCCTTTCCTGCGGTCTATCAAGACTCACTCATGTTTCGGGAAACCCCACGCCTTCCCCTGAGTCCTAGCCGGCCTCTGTTGACCGCCCCGAAACCTCTGAGTGGGTAAAATTCTGATAACGGACCAATACTTGTATTGATTCCGTTACAATAGCAGCATGAATTTTTTCCTAAAACCTAAATATGTTTGAAAGTATTAGTGAAAATAATCGATAAAACACCGTTTAAACTCGATTTGCCGGAATGTTGGCCATTTTGAAATATAAACACATGCCAACACTATGGCAAAATAAATTTAAACTGCCATGCAAATTATTAATGTTGATATAATGTTGTATACCCTCATTTTGTATCAATGAACCAGAAATGAACTACACCGCGTTTAAATGACAAAACAATATATTTGTTTCATCTCTTTAATGAAATTGTTCACTCGATGCTTATCACTCTTCCCCGAAAGAAGTGTTTTGTTGAATTCAAAACATACCTCATCAGATGAATTTGAGGAGAATAATGATGATGATGTGATATAAATGTCATTTAAAATTTCCTCCATAGCGTAATACTCGAATTAAAGTTATGATTATTAAACACGTATGTTTTGACAAATAGAAATGACAATGGCGTATGACAACAACAAAAATGAGTGCTTTAAACCTGCACCGACCAAATTAGCCCGCCTCAATGAAACCCATACTATAATTTGTTACACATTTATTACAATTTATTACAACAAATCCCGATTTTATTACAGTTACCGTTTTCGAGGAACGAGTGGTCGGTTTAGCTTATAATTAAACCTGCACAACCAAAATTGTAACTTTTGATATAGCCATGATATCAGAATGGTTCTTGAACCAGAGTTTATTACAAATTAATTACAATGAATTAGTTAGTTCCAAGACCACCCCCATAACTTGACTAAGGGTAAATTACACCCCAAACGATTATTTATAACAAAAACGTCAATTTAACCAAATTAAATAATTTATTACACCAGACCGCCACCAGATATTGTGTCAAATGTTACTCTTTAGACATTGTGGTGGGCAGGCGATCCTTATCGAGGTATGTAAGAAATAATTTTTGTGTCAGGTTAGACGGAATTGTCTCCAAACTGCTAGGGCCTCAGATATGTAATTTAAAGTTCGATTTTACCAGATATTTTGTCAAATGTTATTTTTTGGACATTGTGGCTTGACCCTAAAGGCTTGATTCTAAGTGCCTAAGATATGTAATAATTTGATTTTATCAGTCAGGTAAGTTATATTCAAAAACTAAGTAGCTATGATAATATTTTCATGTCTGTGGTGGGATGTTCTAACATCATCCCTTTTCCCATCCCTATCTCCATCGTTAAAATTATCAAAGACGAATCAAATACCCCTTTAAACAATTTTGGGCTCCACTCGTTATTGTCCAAACTTCAGGTCATTTAATCTAAAGCGAGCAGAAACCAAATCGAAAATCGAACCAAAACCGAAAGTTTGATCAATAACAATTAGAGCCCAAAATTTTTTAATGGGACATTTGATTAGACCATAATGAGTCTAAAATTATTTGTATGTTAATTCATCTTGTTTTGAGTTCTAGTTTCGGTTTTGTTAGGTTTAAATGAGCTGAAGTTTGGTCAATAACGAGTGGTGATCTCACGACAACCAATGCTCCATATCATGAACATAAAGCATAATTTGATAACCCTTTCCAACAAAATTTTATAAAATACATGAAAATCCATGAAAATTCCGGTTGCAATCGTAGTCACTTTGTCAATCAAAAACATTGAATACTAACATTGAATACTCTAGATTTCTCAAAGAACCGTTATTTTTCGAGTAACCGGGGCTTCCTACTATAAGAAAATTTCATTTTCAGGTGTGGTAGCCATCTGCGTTTATTCAAAGAAAATCCATGAAAATTCCGGTTTCAATCGCAGTCACTTTGTCAATCAAAAACATTAAATAGTAACCCCCCTCCTTGTCTAGATTTTTCAAAGAACCGTTATTTTTCGAGTAACTGGGCCCTCTACTATATATAAGAAAATTGTAATTTTTGATGTGTTTGCAGTATTGCTTTGTTTTTTACTATTTTATTTTGTGCATACGAATTTTTTTTGTAAAAATATATACGTATAGCTACTTGAATTACCAAAATTGTGTTATACAGTGCTGGGGAAAAAAATTGGGCAAACATATTTTATTGCAAATTGGAGTCTTATTTTGCTAAAATTACAAAACTTTTGAAAGCAATTGGCTTAATGTTTCATTTTAAATTCATGTATGGCGTAATTTAAAAAAAAAAATACCTGCAATTTAGGGGAAAAACCCCGAAAAATGCCTAAATATTCAAAATACGTTGATTGCAGTTAAAGTAGTAGAACAATTTAAGCACCTATTTTTTAATTTTTGTTTCGTTTTTTATTGATTTATAAAAGTTTTATCTTTAATATTAATATTTTGTTGGACCGCCTGTTGTTTCTATTACACCGGTACAACCCCGCAACTGATGTGCACAAAAAATTGGTCAAGCAATTATTTTATTTTAGTCATTAGGGTGCAGATGTTTAATTGCCTGTAATTTTTTTTTGAGTATTAATAGTGCATATTTTATAAGATTAAGATATTCTGTAAGTGATCCTAGTGAAATAAAGAATAAAGTGCAATTTTAGTTTAAAAAATGGGAAAAGTTAGTGAGCAGTGTAAAAGCATAATATGTCGATTTTGGCGCGAGAAAATTTAACCACGCGTGAAATAGCAGAAAGATTAAACATTCCTAAAAGTACTGTCGAGTAGAATATTAAAAAAATGCGAGAGATGGGCAGTACACAAAGAAAGAAAGGCTCTGGAAGGCCCAGAAAGACAACGCCAGTGGAAGATCTTTTCATAATGTTACAATGTCGTTGGAACCGTTTTAAAACTTCATCGGACATAATACGGGATGTTGAGCGAGCAACGAGAAAATAAATTTCAGCAAGCTTAGTGAGAAAATGACTTGTTAAAGCTGGTTTGAGAGCACTTAAACCAGTCCAGAAGCATGAGTTCACATTAGTAGTGAAAAAAAAACGTTTGCTATGAGCCAGGAGCATGTTTTTTGGACTCCAGAGATGTGGAATGATGTGATTTTCTCCGATGAATCAAAATTCAAGCTGCATGTTGGATATGAAAGAATTCTCGTAAGAAGAAAACCGGGCGAGATGCTTACCAACGAATGTCTTCCAAGACTTCAACCGAAAAATGAAGGAGTTATAGTCTTGGGATGCTTTTCTGGCAATGAAACCGGTCGATTGTGCTTCCTTAGCTCCAGCATTACAGCAGCTTTTTATCTGCAGGTCCTACACAACAAATTTGAGCCTTCTGTTGTTTTGAGACTTGCAAATTTATTTTTCATCAGGACTACGCTCCGTGCCATACCGCCAAAGTTGTGAGTTATTAATTTTGAATTGTAGATAGAAAAATTGCCTTTCAGATAAACCTAAATAATTTGTTAAAAACTTGTTTCTTTTTCTTATCTCTTCATTTAAAGATAAAAAAAATACTTCGAAGAAAGGAGTATCGATGTATTGAGCTGGCCCCCGTATAGTCCAGACTTAAATTCAATTGAAAATATTTGGCCTATAATGAGGCTAGAAGTAGCAAGAAAGCGCCCACAATCGATTCAAGCTTTAAAAAGTTTGTTGATGACGATTTGGGAATCCATACCTCCTACGACTTTGAAAAATTTATCAAATTCAATGAATCGGAGGTGTATCGCTGTAATAAAAGTAAATGGCGGTCCAACAAAATGTTAATAATAAAGATAGAACTTCTATAAATCAATAAAAAACAAAACAAAAATTAAAAAATAGGTGCTTAAATTGTTCTACTACTTTAACTGCAATCAACGTATTTTGAATATTTTGGCTTTTTTCGGGGTTTTCCCCTAAATTGCAGGTAAATTTTTATTTTCAAAAAATGACGTCATACATGTATTTAAAATGAAACAATAAGCCAATTGTTTTAAAAGTTTTGTAATTTTAGCAAAAAAAGACTCCAATTTGCAATAAAATATGTTTGCCCAATTTTTTCCCCCAGCACTGTATAAAATATAACACAATACAAATATCGTAGAATTAAATTTTGTTTGCAATATGCATTTTATTGCATATTGGTCGAACGTAATCCAATTTTCAATGTCGCCTAAATGTAGATTTTTTTTATTTTATTACATAATTACTAATACTACTAACATTCTCACTATAAATGTTTTTGTTGTTGGTTTAGGAAAGTTAGGACAAACTTCTATTCCGTTATTTCAGGTCGCTTTCAGGCAGTCTTTTATAACAATTCTTTTTTTGACTTCTTACTGACTCTTCTGGCGTTTCTCAGGGGTCGGTTCTTCGTCCTTTACTATTCTCAATGTACATTAATGACGTTGCGTGTTCGATTCGCCATAGTTCTTTTCATATTTTTGCTGGTGATGTGCAAATTTATGGGAGTAGTGTCCCGCCAGAGGCGGGCTCTAATATTTCTCTTACTAATGATGCTCTTAATGCTAGTAAATCTCAGTCTATTGTTATTTATTAAACATCTATATATAATTCCTCTTTTCCTGGAATTTTTCTCGGCGATTCTTTAATGCCATTCTCTAATACATTAAGGTTAGCAAACGGTTTTTGGAATGCTTAGTTGTTTGTATAAAGGTGTAGTGTCGTATATCCTCTCACATCTTCCTCCACATGTTTTATATGCTTAAGTTATTAGTTTGGAATGCTTCAGCAACATAAAATGTTTTCCAAAGATGTTTCAATGCTTGTACTCGTTTCGTTTTTAGTATTAGGGAATATGATCACATTTCCCACTTTTTGAATTTGATTCTAGGTTGTAATTTAATTACCTTTTATGAACTTCGTGTTTGTCTTTTTATTTTTAAACTTCTCAGGACTAAGCAACCTCCCTATTTATTTAACAAGTTATTGTTCAGTAGGTCCCATCCTTCAAATTTATGTTTACTTCCCCCTATAAACCAGTGTAGGTCTTCAAATGCATCTTTTCTCTTAGAGGTATTTCTATTTGGAATTCCATTCCATTAGATGTTAAGAAATCAGCGTCGTTTAGATCTTTTAAAGCGCGCTATTTAGCGTGGCGCACTTGAATGGCAATACATTATTTGTTTTTGTACGTAGTCCGTAAGTATTCACTTCTTGCAGTATCCTCCTTAACAAATGAGCTTGAGCTCAATATGGAGGGTATTAGCATGGAGTGGATTTGTTTTTTGAAAAAATCTGAGGTTTGTATGCCTAATGGATGTATTTTTTTGTTGTTGTTGTTCATTTATAATGCTTTCGTAAGCGCTTTTGTTCTACTAAAATTGTTATGTCAATCGATCTATCAATAAATATATAAAATGTGTATCAGCATTTTAATGGTAGCGTGAAGTTTCTGACAAATTGACAAACGACCCAACAAAAGCTGAAAAGTGTATAAAAATAAATCTCCTGACTAAATGTAACCTACTACTGTGGGAAAAAAATAGTCAGTTAGTAGTAGTTTTAATTTAAATTTCGCGCGGAAAACCATTCGCCGAAATATTTTATTTCTATGTTGGTATGACTGTCAGTGACATCTGTGCCAAATATCACATGAAAATAATCATTAGTGTTTGGTATACGCTTGCCTTTCTGCAGTACAAAAAGTGCATTCGGTGATTTTTTACAATGAGTGAAATTATTCAACAAAGAAGTTCCATTAAATTTTGTGTGCGGAATCAATTTTGTGGTGCCGAAACGCTCAGAATGTTGCAAAAGGCCTTCGGTGATAACTGTATGTAACGAGCAAGTATTTTTGATTGGTACAAATTGTTCAAAGAGGGTCGGCCATCAACATCAACTGATGATCAACACGTTAATAAAATCAAGGAATTGGTGCTCGAGAATCGACGATTAACAGTCAGAGACCTTAATAACATCGTTGAAATATCGGAAGGATCAGTGAAAACCATTTTGAGAGATCATTTGGGCCCAAGAAAAGTGAAAGCACGATTGGTTCCAAAATCACTCAATTTTTTGGAAAAACAACGTCGCGTTGACGTCTGTGAAACAATGCTTTCCGATGTCATGAAACGTATTATAACTGGCGATGAGTCTTGGACTTATTCTTACGACCCGGAAACAGACGATCAATCGGCCGAATATCGTGCCAAAGGTGAGCCGAAGCCGAAAAAACCACGTCAAAACAAGTCAAAAATCAAGATGATGTTGACAGTTTTCTTCGATTATCGAGGTAGTGCAATCCGAATTCCTTCCGATCGGCCAAACTGTCAACAAGGAATACTATATTTTAGTGTTATGCGTCGTTAGCGCGAAGCTATTCGTAAAATGAGGCCGGAATTATGGGTCGACAACTCTTGGTTTTTGCACCACGATAATGCACCTTCTCATACTGCATTGGTTTTACGTGATTTTTTCCGTGTGACTTCTGTCTGTTCGGCAAACTCAAACGACCGCTCCGGGGAAACCGTTTGAGTCAATTGAAAACATTAAACGTGAATTGCTACGCGCATTGGTGGCTATTCCGGAAATTGACTTTAACAACTGTTTCGAGGATTGGAAAAAACGTTGGAACAAGTGTATTGAGGCCGGGGGGATTACGTTGAGGGGGGCGAAATAGATTTGGAGAAATAAATAATGAATTTTAAAATTATGAACGAAGTGTTACTATTTTTTGCCCACAGTATTATACTAAACTTGTGTAATAACAAGCAATGGTCCAGGACAAGACATCGTAGCAGCAAACGTGTTTATGCGGTGGAGCAGCCATAAAACTATTCGAATTCAAAAATATCGTTATAATAAAAACTGTACTGGTTATTCGATGGCCCTTAACAAGCATCGTAGAGATCATGTTATTTGAACTTTTTTTTATGTTTTCTAGAATCAACCGCATGTATTCGGTGAGGCATACGTAGATTTTTTTAATTTTGAAACATTGCTATAGTAAATTTTAAAATAAGAAAACCTGCGAATACTCCATCTCTTGATTTATTTAAAAAAAAAAAAGATCGGTCTATAAGTGTGACTTGAAAATTAAAATATTAGGTTGGGGACATAGGTATAAATTCATTATTTTTACGTTTAATTCGGGGCTTTATTTAACATGGCTACAATCATTCGTTTTGGCTCAAATATGCGCCGTTTTATCGACCACTCGTTGTCATTTAGAAGGTAATTTCATTTAATTTCATTTCGCCGCTTTTAAAAACGTCATGTTTCTATTAACAAAAAATTGAGGTAGCTAATTTTCACAAGCATCTCTTGAGGCCATTTTTACACCAATAAGAGCGTTTGCCATGGACAAAAAGAGACAAAAATCGTTCGGTACCAGGTCCGTACTATAAGGTGGATGCATAATAACCTCCCAACCAAGCCTCCGAAGCCTTTGGCGGGACATCATAAACGTATGTTGGTCTGGTGGAACACGACGCATCTCCTATTGGCTAACTCTGGGCACTTCTAGTTGATTGCTGCCTTCAGTCGGTTCAATTGCTTGCAGTAGAGGTCTAAATCGAGCGTTTGGCCATTGAGCACAAAAGTAGATGATTCCCTCCCAATCAAACACACAGCTTAACCTTCTTGGTATTAACATTTTTGACAATAGGCCTTCCAGAGCGTGGCACATCTTAGATATCAAAATTACCGCCGCCTTGCTTGCGTTTTCACCTTTATCAAAGCAAAAATGTAAAATATAGCGAACTTTCTCTTTGTTTACCTCCATTATTGTCACACTATAACTCACAACTGAATCGATCAATCACAACAAAAACAAAATAATATTTTTAGTACACGAATCCCCCTTTTCAACGAGTATAAGTATGGTCCACTGCGACAAATACATTACGAGATATATGCCACTAAAGCCATCTAGTGAAAAACAATGGATTTTAACCTATTCTAGTATACCATCTATGAGCACAACGTTTTGATCAAGTAGCATGTTACCAATAAACAAGAATTTTAGCAATTCATATTTGCTCCAAAAGAGGGTTTGCAGCCAGTCGGACATGGTGGAGTTACCACAGATTAATATGGTACGGCAAATCACCGGTGTGAAGTTTTTGGACATGTACAAATTCTTTGGACAGATATTTATTCAAGTGTTCAGTGTGCAATTTTTGAAAAAGAATTCAAGTTCTTGGGCAATAATTCAAGGTAGTGTGTATTTTTAACAGTGTATTTCAATAACACGAAACATTTTCAATTCAATATTCGATCGCTTTTAATCAAATGCGATAATATAGGTAGAATACCAAACATCTCAGAGATTGGCTGATATAGTGACTATATTTGATTGAAAGAGAATACATTTGAATATTCAAATCAGAAAACCGTGTTTCGATATGAGCCGTAGGGCTCCGTAACGGGTTTTTGACGTTAAACAATTTATCGAGTATTGGAATTGAATTATCATGTTTTCGACACTGCACTACGTCAAACAGCAGAAAATCTCAGATTGGGCCTCAAAGCGACTATATACGTTTGAATACATTAGAAATGCGAATTAGTAATCCTTCAAAAATTCATTACATGAGCCCTACGGCTCATATCGAAACTCGGATTACAGATTGTGGCCAATCTCTGAGATTTTTGATATTTCAAAAACGAACGAAGATTTATTATTATAATTGATAACACTTCACACCGGTCGGCAAATCTTGATCGTAAACCATTCTATTTTTTCAATGTAGGTACTTAAACAGGAACATATTTTACCAGCGGCTCCTATGTAGCAATCCGGAGATATACATGCTACCATACCACACATCCATCAGAACGGGCAAGAGGAGAGCCAGCGATATTTATTAGGGATAATATTAATCATTACGATGAATTAAAAATAGAAAAAAATCCATGCAAGTAACCACCGTGACGATTAAATTTGGTTTAAACCTAACCTATATATTAACTTGTTCCAGAAATTAGAAAGTAACTTCATTATCGGAGGTGACTTTAATGCGAAAAATATTTTCTGGGGTTCAAAATTACCCTCTCCAAAAGGCAAAGAATTTCTTGCAGCTGGCCAATACTAACACTAAAATTACTCAATCACATTTTATCTGATTCACATTTTACTCAGGAGGGAAACCAACGTACTAACCATTTAAACATAATCTCAGACCTTATAGGTTTCTACATCACTAAAGGCATATCGAAACGCTACATCTTCTTAGAACATGATGAAAGTATAATATCTAATCTTTCTCCTGTTATCATGACGGTTAGTGAAAATGTAATAGAAAACACAAATTCATCACAGCTCACAAACAACAAAACAAATTGGGGATTGTTTAAGCAGCAAGTAGAGGAAAAAATAGAACTTCAGTGCCAATCAAAAGGGAAAATGAAATAGAAGAGGAACTAGACAGGCTCCTTGATGTCATACAATGATCAGTTTGGGAATGCACCCCCAAATTATCATCCAGGAAAGAAAACTCCGTTATGTAACCCAATAGAAGTAAGAGAACTAGTGCAGGAAAAACGAAAATCCCGAAAAACATGGCACTACGCGTGCGCCGCAAGATAAAACCAACTTAAACAACTTGTGCATTAAACTTAAGGCACTCATAAAAGCAGTGAAAAATGAAATAATTGGAAAATACCTTTGTTCTTTAGCTCCAACTAAAGATACCGACTATCCCCTCTATAAAGCAACAAAAGAGTTAAAACGACCAAAACGCAAATCCTCCCTCAATCAAAACAAATGATGGGAAATGGGCTAGAAGTGCAAAAGATAAAGCTGACCTACTTGCCGAACATCTTGAAGAAACAATTCAACCTCTAGGTCGACAGATCAGTTACTAAAAGACTGCTGATACGCTCAGAACATCTGATTTCGAAGATACCAGGCCTGTAACATTGAAATAACTAAAAGCTGAAACTAAGAGCATAAAATCAAAGAAAGCTCCTGGTTACAATCTGATAACAGGGCAAATAATAAAGGAACTGCTTGAAAAAGGCACCCGTAAATTATTGCACATAATCAATGCGATCCTCAAGAAAAAATATGTGCCAATGCAGTGGAAAGTAGCAGAAGAAATAATGATTCCCAAACCGGGCAAGCCAATGAATAATAGAAAATCTTACCGGCCAATTTCACTTCTACCAACACTAGCGAAATTATTTGAGAGGCTGTTGCTCAAAAGATTCAAAAGAACCATAGAACAAAGGAACCTTATCCCAGAATATCAGTTTGGTTTCAGAGAGAAACACTCAACTATTGAGCAGATTCATAGTCTTACAGATGTCATTGAGAATGCATTAGAGAGAAAAAAGGTTTGCTCTAGTATCTTCTTAGATGTGGTGCAGGCCTTCGATAAGGTGTGGCACAGAGGTTTACTCTTCAACTACTACATAGAGATTTGCCAAAACAATATGATTTTAAAACCATAAATAGAGAATCGCCATATTCGGCTGAAATATAAAGAAGAATACTCCGAGCTAAAAAAGACTTCGGCAGGAGTTCCGCACCACATGTTTACCTCAATTAAACGATGTTACCGTTGCAATATTTCCTGATGATACTGCTTTTCTCCCAGTTCAATATATTGAATTTGATCACTTAAATATGACTTAAACCAAGCTACAAATTGGTTGGTGAAGCCAAATGTAAATAATCGCTCTAAAGCTTAGAAATGGCTGAAGGACTCGAAGTCTTTGGCAAAATTGGTATAAACGACATGAACTTACTTGATTTCACATACCGATAAGCGTAGACATCTCTATGATGCCTTATCATTGACCATCGAATCGCCACTACACGTTTTATTGTAGCAACATTTTTGGATTCGAATAAATCTATGAATGTCTCACCGCATAAATATGTTGGTCTCTAGAAAACATAAAGAAAGGTTCAAGTATTTTTTTAACTTCTGCAATAAAATGATTGAAAATCTGCAGAACATATATGCGATGGAAACATGCCAGAAGAAATGTGGACACCAACCTGCTAGTATCAGTAGCCTGTACGTTTGTTTAACTCATTTTGGTGCTGAAGAGCTGGTAATAACCTCAATTTTAGCTGGATCGGCCCTAAGTCCCCGCTCACAAATCAGAAAGCCTAGATACCCCCATCTCCTTGAGCACGAAACGATTTTTCTCTACCTTTATTGTCAGCACTTGGTTGAACAATAGATGTTCCACGGCTCTTAACAGTTCCAGGTGCTCGTCGATACTGGAGGACGCAGAACTAATAGAGAGGACTGATAGTAATCGCCCTAGCAAACTATGTATAATTGGGAGCAGGCCTGCATCTTTCTTGTGTTAATTCGAATCCAGGCATAGTTGGGATTTTCCGTTAGCTTTAGATACCAAAACCACCGGTGAACTCGGGGATCATTCGGTCGACTTTCTGGTAAATCAAATTTTGTTTCACGGAAGTTTAATAGGTTGCGATGTTCCGACGTCTATGTGATGCGTTACAATATTTGTCCTTCCAGGACCTATTTTTCCAAATGACGAAAAACTTGCTATAACTTCTTCCAATCGTTTACTGCGACTTAATTCATGTTTTTTCCTCCGTTATTTCGATAAGCGCTGTTAACTCACTAATGATATTTTCTCTTTTGATTCAGGACTATTTCTGAACGTGATTTCCCAGTGTGTGTCGCGTTCGGTTTTGCATTTCCTTGGAGGCTTCTTTGTTGACACCCGAAAAAACCGTAGCGTTCTTTGCAATTCCAACATACGACAAACTCATGACGGTTGATTGCATTAACCTCTTCTGACTGCAATTCTCGGCATTGTCTTTACCCGAAGCACTACTTGATGACACTTGCCGAATAACAATTTGCTCAAATGCTGCTGACGGTCTTGGGCGTGTCTCCATGAGTCTGCGTGGATCTTACTTTGACAAATTCTACAATTTTAGTGGATGTCTTGGATTTTAGTTGCTGGAGTCATATATTATCTAACAGAAGTTCCAAAGTTTCATCTTCTGCTAATGGAGTCACCAAACGATAATTTGCACTTTCAATTTCTGTCAGTTAATTGTTCAAAGTTTGCTTTGGGTATTGAGTCCTACCACGAATATATTTTTGATCTCTGAATCACCCTTTATGCTAATAAAACATTCTACTAGCGCTTCTCTTATTTGTTTCCTGGAAGCATGTTTATTATTCTGGATGTAGTTGTAATACCACGTTTCTGCTTTAGTCGTTACATGTGTGTAGCTCTATTTTATTCGTCAATTATATACTTTACCAAATATTTTCATAGAACGAGAAAACTCTTGTAGATGTTACCACTTTCGGTATGCCGATTTCCGCCACATTTTACTGGGACCCCATAATATACGGAAAAATCTTAAATATAAAGTTTCATCCCGATTATTCGATAGTTCTGGATACAGATTTTTTATCAAAATTGTCATTTCCGCTTAAATTTTGGAATATGATGGATATGATGGGCCAACAGAAATCATAATATTTTAGTTCTTACTCTTTTTTGTCATATACTTTTCAAAATATTTGAAAATATGTAATAGGTCTTAAGAAAGGTACCACTTCCAGTGAGCGATTTCGGATAAAAATCACTGTGATTTCCAATATTATGGTAATAAGTTAAGTCTGAAGTTTCATGTTGGCCAGTCAATCAGTCTGAGCTGTAGAGAAGACATTTAGTATGTACCACACCAGACACGTGCATACACACACACACACACACACACACACACACACACACACACACACACACACACACACACACACACACACACACACACACACTTTGCCACTTCTGTGGCTGTAAACCAATACGTGATGGATTCGCCGCTGTAACCAAGTTGTTCTAAAATAAATTATCAAATTCGATCGCGCCACATATTGGCATAAACTCGAGATATAAATAAAATTTGCTATGTACATTCCGCGACACGTAATCATCAATTGAAAATTTTCGATAAAACCTAAAATAATAACCGGACAAGTGGTGCAGTGGTTAAAGCTTCGGCACTTGGACCGGGAGGTGCTGGGTTCGAATCCCATCAGAGGCTAGATGCAAATCGAATTTTCATCATCGATTACGATCGGTGATGCTAATAAATACAACTAAGACGCTTTGATGGAGTGCAGAATTCCGTGTCACGCGCCGACCCACCTTCCATGTCAATGTACAGGTTGACATGGAGCTTGCAATGTGCAGGTGGCATACTGTAGTTGTGTGAGTAGGTGTAGTAGGTGGGTTAATGATGTGGAGTGAATGAGTGGTATCACAATGGGACAATGGGCCTAAAAATTGGCCTAAGTGTGCAGTAAGCAACCACTGAACCTAAAATAATACGCCATACTTGCATGCAATGCGAAGTAGAAACTCCCCATTTCTACTCTTTTGCTTATTTTAACTGCGACACTTGATTACCCCATTACCCCCCACTATTGTTTTGATATGTTTTCTTTATTTGATATTTAGTGTGTCCTCCACTTTTTCTTATAACATCATAAATTATATTAGGCAGAGACCTATAAAGATTTTGTATGAATTCTATCTATACTTTCTCGAAAGCATCATACACAGCTGCCAAAAGGTCATTCCGGCATTCGTATTGTCTTCCATTCGAATAAATTTGTCTCGATAATCATCCCTAAAGGGGATCAAATCCTCTCAATAATATTCAAATCCGGAGATAAAGCCGGCAAATTCAAAACTGCCACGTTCTTCAAACCCCTGTTTCACGCATGCAGCTGTGTGGATTGCGGCGTTATCCTGCGTTGGCTTTCAAACATTTCGTCAAAATTGACTTTTTGCACTTCTAGGAGCTCGATGTAGCTTTGCGAGTTTTGTCGGCCTTCCAGGACAACCAAATCAATAGCACCATGAAAAAAAATTGCCGCCCAAACCATGACAGAACCAAACTGGTGTGGCGGCGGGACAAGAATAGCTCTGATTTCCTCAAATCATGGAAGTAATGCCTAAAACCATCCGGTCCATCTAAATTAAACTTTTCTTTTCCGAAAAAATTACCTGGAACCCAGAGACGTGAACACTTTTTATTATCCTCTGAACAGTACGGACACTGGCTGAGACTCCAATGTTCTGCTTTATTTTTTTTTGCAGGTAGCTCTATGTTCCCGTTCTGTTGTCGCCCGTACTGTGCGACCTCTTCGATGTTTTCCGTAATTTTCTGGATCTTTGAGGTAGTTGTTGATGGTCCAAGAATTGCGACCAAGTTTTTTGGAAATCGCATGATTGGAGTAACTTTCTTGTTTAAGCGCAAGAATCTTTCCAATTTCTACCTTTGTTAGGGTTTTTCTCGACCTATTTTCACCACTATTAACTGCAGCTGCTAATAAACTTAATAAATTGATGATAAACTATTAAACTGAGCACAACTAAATTTATTTACACACAACTTTTGCCTTCGACGTCAAAAACAAAGTGATGAGAGTGTCGCAGTTTAAATAAGCAAAATAATCGAAATGGAGCGTTTCCTCTTCGCATTGTATGCAGGCGTGTGTATTAGGCATTGGAAAGTTAGTTAAGATAGAAACCAAGATGATGAAAAAATTTCACATAATTAGTCGCATTATCTTAGGTCTTATGAAAAACTCTCAAGTGAGGATAATCAAGTGTCGCGGAGTGTATTTATAAAAATATTGAGTTTTGAGTAAATTATTACAGTTGGCGACATTCGTTTGTATACCTTAAAAACAAATTTTTTATGTATATCGCAGACAAACTATTTGTTTCGACTGTACGTATATGTATGTGATTATCAACATTTAGGCATATACAAGAAAATCAAAAAATCTTAAACAAATAAATTTTATATAAATGCTCTAAAACTACAATTGGCATTAGCTTCAACTTTTGTTGGTACAGAGATGCTATTGGTAACAACATAAATATGCAAAAACCTTTTCAGAAAATGCTAATTTTTTCGAGTTATTCACTCTAGAAATCTTGATGTGTAACTATACGTCATCAAACTTGGTGCTGTGAGTTATATTTTATGAATGCCATTTTAGTACATATCGAAAATTTTACAATTGCAGAGCTTACATAGATTTTGTGAGTTAGATCATTAATTTGCCATAGTTAAGAAAACAGCTAGGTTACAACAACAGTTAACCGCTACAGAGAATATAAGCCTATCCTCAACAACACGGAAAATTGGGTCAATGTTGTACATAAAAACGGCGACTATATAGAAATATGGATTAAACCAAAAAGCAAAAAGAACGATGTAAAATATATTCTGCTTGTTCACCTAAAGATTGGGAGCGTGGATATTCGGTGATGGAATTATACTATGAAGTAATTAACCGAAAACAGAACGTTGTTAGATGAAAACCGCAAGAACATGGTGAACCTTTTTGCTTTACAACAAAAATACAAGACAGTGGTGGTGTCATGGAATGGGTTTGTTGTTATTTTACGGAGGTTGCCTTTGGTATTGAGGCGGATTAATCTAATACACTTGGTAGTATTTCAACAAGATAACGCACCTTGCAAAATGCAAAGTTTTCGATAAATGATACCAGAACAACAACATAGCGTTTCTATCCCTAAACTCTGTTATCAATTCAATTCAAAATTTATGGTGATAATAGATCGAAAATTTTAAGAATAACAGATATGCCCCATTGGAAGATGCTATTCATTCAAATTTTATCATATTAGATTAAGTTTTTTTGTAAAGAGCTAAAACTTGAATCTTGAAAGCAACGAATGTATATTATTTTCTTTACCGCCCAGAGGTCGTCCAATAGTTGTCCAAACAGTTTGATTTCTTTGATTGACATTCAGGGAAAAACTAAAAATAAAACAAAATTGCTTCAAAATAGTTCAAGTAAATGAAATATTCAACGTCCAGTACTATAAGTCTAACACTAGCTCCCGAAAGTAAAGTTTTTTTGATTTAATTTATAATTGAAAGCTTTTAAATAAATTTGAATAATTTTTTTTTAATTTTTCTAAATTGCTGAGCTGATCAATCAATAGTTTATTACTTTGGTTTTAACGGAGCACATTAGTTTAAAGAAAACCAATCGAATAACCGGAAAAACGTTTAAGCCAAGTCACATGTTAAATATATTTTTTCATTTTCTTTAGTGCCTTGTTCACGCATTTATATACACACACACTCAGTACAAGAAAGTACATTGCATTACACGATCGAATAGACGCATAAAACATAAGACTAAGAATATCTTAAACGTGCGATAAGATAACCAGTTTTTGTTCAAAACGCAAACTACAATGGTAAAACAATGACATTACAAGATTCCATATCGATGCCAGACAATCCATAATTTATCTAACAAAAAAAACTACTTGCTGTACATAACTATATAGAGTTACAACGATACACACAAGAAACACAAGTAAAATCTCTTGAATGAATTAAACACACATTTTATAAACTTTATAATTACTACTCTAGTTCCTTCCTGTCACGATTTTTTTTTTATAGTTATTCAACATTTGCTACTATATACTCACATACATATTTGCATTGCGAGTTGCTGTTCTAAATTTAGAGCAAACTACACGTTTAATTTATGTAAATTTTACTAAAATCGCGATAATAAATAGCGGGTGCACGCGGAACGTAAAAATACGCGGCTTAAGAACATTCCGTTACAAAAATTACAGATTGACTCAACCCTCGTGTGCTCGTTTAGCAAAAAAAAAATTCGTTGGCTTACATTCAAAGTGCAAAAGGAACATTGAAGCAAAAATGATGACAACAACAACTATGCACCATATATGTACATACGTAACGTATACACACACACACACGACATTTTTATAATTTGATGATTCAACACATGAGATAAATAAAATATAAAATAAAAAGTTTTGATCGCACTAAATTGATTGTATGATTACAGAAACATTAAAATTTTGCTTGATAAATGAGATGGCTGGCTCGTGCTGAATAAATTTCAGTTAAACTCAATTAGTAGGTAGCTGTGTACGAGCGAATTTATGAGGGATGTTAAATTATTTTCTTTTTTTGGGTCGTACTATCCATCATTTTCTTGTAGACTCTTCATTTCTGTTCCACATTATGTTTTCCAACCGCACGTACGTGCATACGAGTACGTGTGTACATGCCATCAGACGAAATGTGTGTTAAAAATAGAAAATCATTATCATATAACTGTCTCACCACGAGAAATAAGAGGCACAAAAAATAGAAGCAAGCAAAAAATTCAGAAATTATATGGGACATGAAGATAAATTAAATTTCCACAGCACTCAGTAGATAAATTTAAGAGAAGCATGAAAATGAGAAAAACGATTGAGGGTGAAAAATTGGATTTTTTTGTATTGTGTGTAATACCGAAATGGGTTTATGAATTAATGATGTGATGAAAATCGTTTATCAAGGTCAAGGATATTGATGATGTCTACGCAGTTTTTTGTTGCTTTACATCTAGATTCTAGACGATATTATCAATCAATGAGATAATTTTTTAATTTTAATTTGGTTTTTTGTGTGCTGCTTTGCTCACATGCGAGATGATGATTGATTGTGGAAAATGAGGCATAGATAAATTGTGAATTTCGGTAGTAATCGTTATGAAACGAGTATAGGGTTGCAAATAATTAATTCAAAATAACTCAAGTGGGATTTTTGGTGTACAATTAATTTAAAATTTGTCATCCTGGATTTGACATCATTTATAAAAAACGTTTACAGATATGATATCGATCAGCCAGCCAGTGTGTGACCGTAATCAAATACACAGTTTAGATTCGGCTCAAGTATAGCACTTGCTTTGAAAATGCTTTAAACAATTACGTTTTCCTATGTATGTAAAATAAACCTCTCCTAATGAGATCTACTGTATGCGATAGAATATACACAAGTCACAAGTAGTTATTAAGTAGTTTCACATGGAATAAATTCAACTAATTTAATCCAAAAATAAACTATTTCTGACTGATTTCGGTCTATGGAAGAAATAAAAATCGGAGTACAGTTTGGTCGAATAGTTCCCACAAACTCTATTTCTTAAGATTTAAACTATGTTAGTTCTAATAATAAAATGCACTATTTGGTTAGATTTTATATGAATTAGTTATCTGATCTAACGAATATTTTCTTTTAAGACTCCGATATCTAGGCCTTTATAATATTTTTAGAACCAATGTGTAAGGATTTTGTTCTAGCTTTGTGTGGTATTTTTGGATGTAATTTAGTGTATGTTTGTATTACGTATGTACCCAGGAGAGTTTGCCACCTTTCGTAGTATTTTTGATTGTATACGTTGAAATTTTATTATATTTGAAGCACATGAAATGAGCTGAGCCCCAAATGGATTTGCGTATCATTTTATACAATCAGACTTTACAGTCAGTCTAGAGTTAATTTAGAATGTTTTCAGCCAATATATTTTAACAGTTCTATTTTCTGTCTAGATGTAGACCCATGTATTTAATGGTTTCGCATTACAGTAGATTGAAGTTATTTAGCTTTACTAGTCGGCTAGTCATCTTTAGTTTGTTTACGGAGAGTGAATGGAATGTGTGCTTCCTACTAGTTTGCTTTATTCTCCATTTGGAACGCCAGGTAGATATTTCTTCCAAGTGTTTTTGCAGAATTATTTAAGGATTTCAATGTGGAGATAATAATGTTGTATCATTTGTAAATGTTGAAACTGTTAAATAATTTGGAGTAGAAGCGTCCGTTGTATAAATTAAATATAACAATGGACTCAGTACACCGCCTTGTCGAACTCCTGCGTATTTCAATTAAATTGGAAGATGCGCTATTATATTCGACCAAGTTGCGGTTTAGCAGGTCATTTTAACGAACTTCAACGATATCTAAAAATGTTGCTGATAGTCTTCTTTTGTTCAAATGAGTTTCTGATTTCTGGTACGATCCTATGCACTTGTTCTATGGTTCCTTGATCTTCTCTAAATCCAAACTGGTGATCCGGTATAATACTTTACTGTTGCAGAATTGGTTTAAGTTTTTAAAAAACGTTTTTTCAAGGAGTTTTGACAGAATTGGTAGTAAACTGATTGGATTCGTAACAACGAATCTACTTTTGTTTCATCTTTACCATAGGTATATGGATAATTATGATCTGTGAAATTTTCCATGTTTCTGGAAAATTAGCCAATTTTCATTACAGGAAAGTTCTTTAAGTATTTTTCTACTAATTAGATCATGCCAAGTGCCTTTGTGGGGTTTATATTTTCGGTATTTTTTTACTTCACGCCATTTATATTTAATTTGTTGGATTTGTATTCTGAATCTTCTATTTCTTCAGGCAGCAATTCCGAGTGTCCATTATTCTCAGTCAGTGTAAAGGTATTTACTAAATGTTGAGCGAATACATTTGCTTAAACTATATCACTCCTTGCCCAGTTTCCATCGGGGAGGTGAATCTGAGGTTATGTTTGCGTAGGCCGGTTTAGATTTCTTGAAGCTTTCCACGGTGAGTGGACTGCTTCTGTCGCTGTGTGTTTACTTATATATTATTACTTATATATTATATATTACTTCATAATGTTCCTTTGTCAGCGCTACTTTCAGGGAGCTGCGCATATAGCATCCTTTGCTACTTGCTTTAATGTGTTCGTTAGATTTTGTACTAGTTCATCAATTTATTTTTGTTTAAGTGAAATGCTCAATGAGCACGTCTTGTTACTGTGAATTGAGTCCAACTGGTGTGTCGGTTCGTTAAGAATATATTTAATTCCGAGTTTAAAACTCGCGTGCTCAGCGTTATTATTATTGTTGTTACCGCCCAGTGGTCAGACAATAGTTCGTAACATGTTTCGGCCGTAATATAAGTTCTAGTAACTTCTTTGGTACAAGTCGATTAAATTGAGAATTTTGCGTCTATCGGATGTGTTTGGAACTAAAGTCTCCACCTGCAAGAAATGCATTTCCCACAGTTTTGAAATAATTTGAAAATTGTTGCTTTTTAATGAAATGTTTCGGTGGGCAGTAGACTGCAGATATGGTGCTTTTACCAGACCATTATTCTAAGCATATCGTAGTTGCCTATATATGCTCCTCGCAATACTTTTCCAGATCATAGAGTTTTATTCTCTCTCTCTCTCTTTCTCTATCTAATAATAATTGCTGATCCACCACGAGATTTCCCGATATAGGATGATGGGTGTCGTAAATTGTGTACCCATTAAATTTTACAGAGTTCATTTCTCTAAAATGGGTCCGTCTTGATGTCGATGTTGGGTTCATTAAGCAAATACTGTTTTTCTAATTTATGTTCACAAGCTCATTTGCATTCCATAAGGCTAATTTAAGTTTAATAGTTTAGAATTTAAATAGTTCGCTAGTAGGTGCACCAGGGTTGTCATGTTTTGAGTCCCATTTATCCCTTGATTCTTTGAGGGTATTTGTCATTTTGCAAATTCCCTAGTCATCATTCTGTGGTTTATTTGCTTTATTTCGCACAAGACAATGGTTGCAGAAATAATTTCCTCTTAATTCGTTTGAGTGTTTATGTATGTATTTGTTTGCTTGCTCGTTAGTCGATTCGTTGCCTTGGTATAATTGTTTCCCCTACCAATGCATCCTTTATAATTAACTGTATGATTTTCCCCACAATTACTGCACTTCTTTAGTTCAGGTTTGGTTTTATCTATACAACACTCGCTAGTTTTGTGCATATTGCTGCTTCAGGCAAACTGCTGGCAGTTAATAGTTTTGAGAGTACCCAAATTCTTGGCAATTGGTACATTGTAAAACTGACTTATGTTCGTGTGACACCTCATATTGTAGAATTCGTGGGTCCCTTTAATTTAGCAGCTTCATGTTCCAGCTCGACATTGAAAATTGGTTGAGGGATTTTTCCCACGATTAAAAATGTTAATAACTTTTCTCATTCGGGAACCCATGGCAGTCAGTTCCTCTCTTATCTCTTGTGACGGTAAAGTAACTCGATTCCTTTTATTACGACGGCTAAACATCTTAAATTATTTAGTCTGTATGTCTAAAAGTATTTATTATGTGCTTCCTAGATGGCGATATGTTGCGATGCTTGTAGCTTGAATTCTAGTTTCACAAATATTATCTTGTTTAATTAACTCTCCACCTGTTTCCTTTTTAAGTGGGGCTACTGGTAGTTGAGACCACGTTTCTCGTATAATTTTCCATACCTGTTCGCGCCGCTCACAATTCTTTACACTGCATTTAAATTTGAAATGGATTGCGATCGTTTTTGGGTTGTATTTTTTTGGAGAAATTAAACTCATTGTCACATTCCGCACATTCTGCACCTGAACAACAATTCCATTGTTTAATGTGGATTGGGTACCGTAGCAGTAATTCACTCCCTGCGTATTTACTACGGAACCTGATTGTATGAAATTAAGAAACCGCTATAGACGATGGACCAGCACGCTTATTTTGGAAAAATATTAATAGCGTTGGTCTTGGCAATGATAGATAGCACATATTCCAGATATTCCATCCCTCCTGATGAACTAAATAGACACAACTCCCCAAGTCATAATGACATCATCGAGATTTTCTTAAATTATCATATTATATTAATATATTTTCTTAATAATATTATTTCAATATCCTATTTACCGGTATATTGACCCTAGGCAAGTGACTAGAACTATTATCATCATTATCTGTTCTTTTTCCGTCAATAATTAACGCTCATTTTATTTTCTAATGCATGTAAACATCTCTGAACGCATACTGCAGAAACCATAATGAGAATTTCTACTCTTCTCTTTTTCGGTGTACCGTTAAGTTAATTTATTGATTTTAATGATTTGGTTTTAACTGCTGCCAGTGGAAGGGAAAAGCTAGATAGGACACGTACGATTATTAAGGTTTTAACTGCATTATTAAGGTTTTGAAATAAAAAAGTAGATTACAAAGTAAATGATATATTTTTCAATCGAATGAAAAGTTTTCCAAACTGATGCATGACAAAGACAGATCTCAGATTCATAGTTTTGCTGCATGTAGATTCGCAAAAGTAATTTTGTCCGAGATTATTTTACAAAACACTCAATTGTTTCTTAAATTTTTGGCAATTTCCAACAAAGTAGTTGACGTCTGGTGGATAAAATGCACATCACAGTTGGCTATGAAGCAAGAGGGGTCAAGACTGTCAGACAAAGGGTTTTCAAATTCCATGTACTTCTTGTAAACGTAGAAGACAACGCTATCTAAAGTTGATGAAAATCGCGAATTTTGCGGCAGCACGATGCGTTTTTCTAACGAAAAAACAAAAAAACGGGTAATTCTTTTTTTGTTTTTAAGTGATTAGTATGACATTGAATTTTGACAAAAAATGAAGGCCTTGGCAAAGGTGGGGAATTTTACATTGTGCTTCAATACCAACTAGATTTTTTAAATTTTGTTTTTCGTTTTTCCTATCCAATTTGCTTAAGTATCCAATATCAATATTTTCATTTGATACATACATAGCCACCTGCCGCACTTGATTTTTATATGGAGAGGCAAGTTTTGCCTGCGGTTTGTTTGAAAAATCTAGGGTACAAATCGGCTGATACAGTACTACCAGTGATTAATCATTATTCACTACTATCAAGTAACTCATTCCAATTATTTAAATTTGTTAAGATTTTATCTAGTAGCTTGTCCTAAAATTTTTCCCATATCACGGATTCAGAGATAAAAGTACACAGATCATTCATTGGGAACAATTTTTTGTCCGAATATTGAAAAACCGAAGCATAATATTTGTGCAGCAAAATAATTTCATGAACTTTAGTTAATTCGCTGTAAAATTTTAAAATTTCTTGTAAATTTTGGCTGCCTTGTGAGCGATTTACATTGGGATTCCTCGTACTTCTAGTTAAACAGATAATAAAATATGTTCCCAGTGAATGATGAAAATAAAAGTACTGTAGTTATCTGCGAATATCAAACATACGGTGTGATGAAACATATCAAACATAGGTTCATAGGACACAATACACAAAAAGTTTATCGTTGCACACAATGACAACAATTTCATTCGAATGTAGTTTAAACGTCAAATAATGTAGACGAATTTTATTGAGCAAAAACTATTAGTTAATAACTTCAGACTGTGAGTGCGGGTAAAATCTCACAGTCGTGCAGCAGCCTTAAGAACAAAATAATTCTAAATTAAATTTTCAACAAAATCATCAATTTCTCCTTAAATGATTTTTTTTTTTTTTTTTTTTTTTTTTTTATTTTATTGGTAACTATGCGATCTGTTTTGGGGCTCAAGGCTCACCCTGCTCTTCCGCGGTTATGCTTTTTTAACGTCCTTACTTTACGCCTTGCGGCCAACTCGAGGACGTACGGCTATAGGACCGATTTTAAGACCATCTTGCACATTGCAAGCTCCATGCCAGCCTATACCAGCATGGAAGATGGGTCGGCCCATGAGTTTTGCACACCGACAGGGGGTCATAGATGTGTTACATTTCACCACAGATCGAAATCTGTTGATGAAATTTCACTTTGCATCCTGCCCCTATCGGGATTCGAACCCGGTACCTCCCGATCCAAACGCCAAAGCTTTAACCACTGTGCCATTTGGTCGGTCCTTAAATGATGTTTTATTTATTTGAAAAGAAAATTTATTTTCGAGAGATTGTGTTTGTTTTTACATTAATTTAATGTGGCGATTCAGTGAAATTTGGTAAAACTAAACCAATCTAAATTTGAGTCTATTGTTTCACCCCTTTGCTGAACAATTTGAAAATATTTTCTTACTACTCAAATAAAAATTTTCAACTATCAAGGGGTGGGTTTTAAAAAGCTTGCTTTATAGATTTTATTTTAGCACAAATTTTCTACAATAAACATGCACAGAATTGCTATACAGTACATGGATTCCAGTTTAATGAGATGGAAGAAATGAAAATGGGATTTTTGATTATCTTGAATTTCATTGTCTCACTAAATAATTGCATTCCACAAATTGTGATTATCGTTTTTTTCGAGATAACATTTTTAGTACTAGTTCTAAATCGAATTCAATGTCCAAAATGGAAACATTTCTGTCATTTTACACAACCAAACGTTCTTAATTTTATTAAATTTTATCAATTAAATAATTAAAAGGATTACAAATTGTATGTAAATCGAGTCATTTTGTGTTGTGATATTTGTATATTGAAGTTAACAAAAACGATTCATAAGACAATATGGATTTATCAATGAGAATCCGTATAATAGTAACACAACGTAGAAAGCAAAAGCTAGGATTATTTATTTAGGCGTCGTCGAGTATTGAGGGATTGTAGCGATCCATTTAGGATTTGCGGTAAAATGTTTTATTGATGAGCTGTCAATTTTTATGGATCAACACCAACAAATTCATAGATTACCATGTTTTCTGCGAATATTAATAGCGATTCGATTTTATGCTACGGGTAAATATAAATTGTAACTTTCTTAATTGATGGTAAAGTTTACTGAAGTTTTTTTTTGTATTTTTTCAGGTTCATGCCAGCGGATTATTGGTGATGGCTTTCTACTAACAATGAGCCAAATTTTAGCGAGTCGCTGCATAAAAGAGGTCAGCCATATCATAAATGACCGCCTTTTAGGAAAATATATTGTGCAAGCACCAACGCAATTAAATGAAAATAAAACTAAGTAAAGAGTAAGATAACATAACATCAATAAATGTAGCTATAATACGATTTTTATTCTAGATTTTATCAATATAATTTTCCTGGTGTTATTGGGTGTATCGATGGGGCACACGTAACAATAAAGAAACCAACCAAGGAAACCGAACACCTCTACGTGTGTAGGGGGTCATTCAAAAAACATTCAAATCGTAAGTTTGTTTATTTTTCATTAGAAGTGAGACTATCAATCTATAATATATATGTGAACCGCTCATGACGCGTTTGTGTGGAAGTCCTCACTTCTTCAGATACACCTTTACAACTTGTACCAAACAGGCGAAAGGAACTTTTGGTTATTAGGAATGTGAATTTATATATTTTAATTGTTCAATGACTTAAACAATTAAATCATTTCAGGGGATAGTTGGTACCCACAACAACATTGGTTAATGACGCCAATCCTAAAAACTTCAAAAGATAACTACAACGTCGCGCATAAATCTACCCAAAATTGCGTAGAATGGTGTATTGGCGTGTTGAAAGGCCGATTTCCATGACTATCACGAGATCGATTTTCATGCTATTCATCATCAGAGTGTAGTTTTATCATCAATGCATGCAGTGTTCTCCACAACATTTTCATCAGAAACCGGATTGACCTAGATGAATTAGATTTTGTTGCCGATGATTTGAGCATTGAGCGATCAAGTTATTTAAATGAAGGAACACAAGCAAGACGCGAATTTTTAGGGGAGTATTTTTAATATATAACAAAAAATAAAATAAAAACTTAAATTGTATTATAAAATATTTATATTTTCTAAATTTGTGTTTCTATTTGGATTGTTCCGTATAGATTCTATGTTCTGGAGAGCGATGACTTTTTCTTTATCCTCTTTGAGTTTTTCTTTCTCTATTGCGATTTTGTGCTCTAGGATCGTATTTCGCCTTTTATCCTCCACCAAATAAATCTCCAATATTTCTTCCATACTCCGCGGTCTGCGCTTTCTCGGAGCTATATTTGAAGAAAGAATCGTGGTATTTTGGCGTATATTGCTTTATAAACTGTGATGCGAGTCCAAATTTACTCCTTCAGCATTGTTGTCAATTACCGGCTCAATGGTATGTCAAGTATATTTTCATAGATTTCCTGGATATTTGATGAGGATGTTGAAGGGATGTTAATCGGTTCGATCCGAGGTAAGTTCTGAAAAATATAAAATTTTATCAATATAGATGCCAAATAAAATTATTTTTCATTGTTGTTACTATTTTAACCCAGATTCCGGTGCAGCACATTCATTGCCTGATTCGCAGTTCCAAGTAATTATATTTATAATGCGTTCTTTTGGATTGGTCAGTGGTTTTTGAAGACCCAACCCACTGACACCACTTCTATTGGCAATTGCTTTTAAATCTGCTCCTCTCTTTTTAACATAAAGTCTAAATTCAAATAATTTGTTTGTTTTGGTTGAATTACAAATACAAACGCTGTAAAAATTTAACTAGCCTCAAATCGACCCAATTTTTTTCCATTGTTCGGCCACCTCATTCCACTTCTCTCTCATATCTCTGTTACCATCTATTGCTCCATTTCTACAAGAAACATAAAACCATTACTTGTTAGTAGATTAATAAATGGATTTATAAATAAATTACTTACCTTCCACGAGCCAAGTATTTTTAAGTTTTAGTTTACAAAACTAACCAAAATTTATTTTTGGTTAGCCGAAACTTTTATTCCAATTTTTTATGTTCTCCATAATGTTTGTTACCATTATGTTGTTAATGTACGTGTTATCCACTTAAAATTCCACTATATAATAATTTTATTTATTTGGTTCAAATTCCGCAAAAGTGGAATTTATTTTCCGATTCCACAAAAACTATCGGTTAGTACAAAATCCCGTCACACTAAAAAATCTCATCAAACCGGAATCCATGTACAATCTGTACTTTCAAACAAAGAAAACTTTCCAAACTTAAACACAGTTAGGATGTTATGGAATCTTTAAGACAACATAAATTTTGACACGTGACATCGTTGCGAATCAATCGTTGAAATCATAAATTTCTATAATTATTTTTATTTAATAATCATCTGTATTGAAATACTCGACGAACCGCATTGTTTAGTTTAGAAAAACTTACCAACAGGGCATGACCGAACAAACTTTTATAATGAAACGCAATTGACTGATTCTAATACCGGAATGTTCCAGAGCTAAACAGGTCTAATGAGGCTCAATTCGAATTTTTTCGCATATAAGGTTTTTTGTTGTGGTTAAACTAAAAGTAACCAATTAACAAGAATTAGTGGTCAACACGGACCCAACGATGACTGTTTACGACAAAACTCTTGAATAGGGTGCTCGAGTGCTCCTCATATAAATGAGGAGTTTTCAGTTAATGTTCGAAATTCATAACAAGCCTAATTTCCTAGCCAAGTCCTCAACTATCAATCTACCACCACCTTCAAGATATATGTAACACTAACAGTTACCCCTGTATATAAAACAATGTAGTCGCAGTCGGTAACCATACGTGGTATTACACACCCATCATAAATGTAAACGGAGAAGCGTTGCGTTATACAATAAAAAAGATTAAGTTAAGTTTGTTGATTTTATAAAATACGAATGGAAGGGTTCACAATTTTACTTGCACTATTTCCTTCTCAGTTCTTAGACGCACAAAATAAGCAAAAAAAATCATCATGTGTATTATAAATACGAATTAAATTAATGTACATACAAAATCATAATAATAAAATCTACGCGACGATTACAAAAAAAAAATCAAAAGTGCGATGTACTTAAAAATATGCGCACCTTCTTTACTTCCAATGTTTAAAAAGAAATTTTGCGTTTTCTTGACAATAAATAAATAATAAATAAGAGTACCAACTCTCCATCTGTCTGTATACGCATAAGAAAATTGTTGGTCACCAAAAAAACTTTAAGAAAACTTATTTTTTTTTTTTTTTTTTTGAATAAAATGTAAAAAGATGAAATTAAAAAATGATGATGTCAATACGAAAAAAAAGTTGTGTGTATAAAAATAATAATAATAAAATCACACACTCATATTATATGTCTAGACTATATAATCATTTAAAAAAAAAATAAGAAAACAATTCATAAATCCATTCACTCTCCAAAGAGTATAAGAAAAAAAATTTGTACGTATTATACACACATAGACATAATACACGAGTCTAAGTATATACACAACAAATACTGGATTTTTATATACACACATTTTCTTATTATTAAAGACAAACGCCTTTTAGCAGTGATAATCAACCAGAATATTAAGTAGAGTTAATTGAATCAACCGTTTGGAACTTGGCGGAGAAGAATAACCATACACAGTGAGATACACGAGGCTATACCTAATGTGCACATACTCGTCCATCGTATATGCATATATATATATATAGAAAGAAACCAACAAAACCAAAACAGCACAAAACACCTGTTGCTGTTTCATAATATAAACTCGACTCGTCGTCTTAAGACACACAAAAAAAAATAATAATAATAAAAAACATGAACAATAAATTGACTTAATTTTTTATTTATTTATTTTGTAAATAAAATGATTTATTTCCTGAAGATGGTAAAAATATTTATTTTAAGTTCGTTTTAGTTGTGTTGCATTGGTGAAAAGCTGTCCGGCAGATTTTTAATTTTTTTTTTTTTTTGCAGCATTTTATTTTATTAGTTTTTCTTCTGTGCATGCACGCATCAACGGATTGCAACAAAAATGGAAAATTTACAATGCGCGAATTTTTTTTATTATTATTTTTTTTTTAAATGCAGTTTGTTAACGTTGGTATTTTGGACATGTCGTTTTAAGCGCAACTACAGAGTTGTTTTTTTTACTAGACTACAAAGCAGGATTACATTTTCTTGTAAGTTCATATAACTGAATTTAAGCCCACTGAGTATCGTTAGAGTATATTGAAGCAAAATTTGCGATGGAAATATTATGTTAACAACTTGAGCCAAGAAATAGAGCAATTTTTTATCATCAACAATATTACCATGGTTAAGTTTGGTTTATTTTAAAATAAAAAATAATAAATTAGAAATAAAAAAAAACTTAATAATATAAATTTTTTCTTGTGTTTTTTTCAACCATTGGTAAATTAAAATCGTGTAAAAAGTACCGTGTAAATCGGGGGGATGGATGTATTTTTAATTTTGGAGATTGACATCTTATTTTGTGTGATTTTGGTGTAGTTTTGCAACCAACATTGGAGCTATCAGGTAGCAGGGCGCCAAAATTCGCCATTGTGTATTTTGTTTATATTTTTATATATTTTTGCAATCTTCTTGCGCGATCGCCTGGAGGTAGGTGGGGTACGTATCGTGGCCTAGTTGGTTTCTTGGTACAGTTGTGATCATTCACCGTAGTGGATCTCGTTTAGTTCAGCAGCGGTCATTGATGTGGTGGTGGTGTTTTCTCATACTTCATATGAAAATATAGTGTTTCGAGGACTCTGTAGGCATATTTTTGGATTTAGAGATTGTGAGTTGAGTTCGGTCATTTTTTAGTTTTAGTCCGGTTTAAATCGTAGTCATAACCTGTTTAACGTTGTTTGCGCTGACCTTTACTGGATTAGTATTTGTACTGGAAAACATTGCACTATGGAGTACTACTGATACGGAATGGAATCTCGTTTTGACTAGTCCGGAAAAAATTAGTTCGGGTTGTAGGAGTTTCGTTGTAATGAATTTTTTGGGTTGGTTCTGGGTGATTTTTTTTCTTATCCCAAACTTTTTTAATTAAATTTCGATATTCCGATTTGACTAAAGTTTTCTTGATCGTGTCTTTTGAGGCCGATGGACGAGGGCATTGTCTACATATTCGGGAATTGTCTACATATTCAGGAATTGCGGTCTTCCGTTTTATCTCACTTCTGCGGTAAATGTAAATTGCGTTAACGAAGCGAACTGCTCCGAATCTATTTGGTCCAAATTTTGATTTTGCTCTTGCGATGATATTTCTTTATAAGTTGGCAGTTGCTCGTCAGCGGTCGGGACCGGGAGCCAACGGTGGTTGCTGGATGGAAGCAGTAATCGATGCTTGCTCTTGTGTTGCATGCGATGTTTCTTCGGCGACATATTTTATGCAAGATGTTTTTCTCAAGTGAGTTATAGTAAATATAATTTTTCTTACATAGAATATACCGGCGGGTGGTTTCTCGTTAGATTCGATTTCATAAAACAATTTTGTATGAAAGCTATTAATTTTTTTTTTTTTAATTGAATGTCTGGTAAGCCATCTACTGTGGTCCCTAGGGAATGGAGTACATCATAGTGGCTTATGTTTCGGCTGTGGTGTATTGATCCGTTTTGTTTTTGACTTTTGAATGGATGTGGTGCTGCTTTTGGTTGAATAAGTGGGGAGAAAAGTGCGTTTTGGTTGAGTGGAACTACCTTTCTTTGTTAAAGATGCTCACTATAATGAGGATGAAATGGCAAATGCATATGTACTTCCAGCCTTTGGTTTGATCATTTCTAATCATTCTAGATGGTGATTGGAGTGTTGTCAGATTAATAAAGTTTCATCAATATACGGATATTGGTGTGAAGGAGTCAGATTATTTAATTGTTATCTCATTCATATATATAGATTCTTGTAGAAATATAATAATTTATTAATTTGAATTTTTGGTTTTAGTGTAAAATTAAAATTCTTAAATTTCTTATTTTAAACGTGATAATGATAACTTAACGAATTTTGGAACTCTGGTTTAGGACGTGTATAGGTAGGTGGCTGTGATCGATTTGGAATTGTTGGTTTAACTTTAAAATTATAACTTGTCGGAAGTACTTAATCTAGATTTACACATTTTATTTTAGAAAGCAATTCTATTTTTTTTGAGTATATAATTAATTTTATGTTAGAAATTTAAATTTAAAATGGATACAATAAAACTTTTTATGGGAGCAAACAAGTTAAAAATTATAATGGCTATTGGGTTTGCTAATAACTTTGCTATTTCAGCGAATATTTGAATTTTTGGAACTACAGATATCTTGGAAGCTACGGAGTAAATTTTCATGCTGTACTTAGATAGTTTTTCGGGACAATGCACTTTTTAGTTAAATTAATTTCTAGGTTATTCAGAAGACTGTAAATTGGCAAAGGTTTTTGTTAGCTTGTGCTAGGTTGGATAAATAATTATCGCTGTGTGTCGATTATATGATTTATAATTTATTTAATGCTGTTGTAAATAGATTGTATATAGTTAACTATCGTAGATTAATTTTTAATGTCTTATTTTAATATTTTCTGAGTTATTTATTTTATAATTGAAGCTTTGAACAATTATTGATTGGGTTAATTGATTATCATGGATCCTACAGATGTGCTAGCTACTTATTATTAATTCGGTCATCTTACAGATTCCTGATTACTTTAATAGTTTTATTTAATTTTGATTTAATTTGTTAAGGTATTGGGAATTCTAAAGCTGTGAAAAACATTCGTTATTAATACATTACCTTACAGATTCCTTAGATGTTTTAGGAACCAGTTTTCGTTTCATCATTTTCTATTTTTATAAATAAACATATTTGTACTAGATTAGGGATGGCAAGGACAAGTGACTTTCATAAATATTATTTTATAAATAAATCCATCAAATCAACAGACTTAGAAGCTGGAAGGCCATGCGTGCCTTTCCTGCTATGATACTACAATATTTAGATTCGATTTATTTTATTTGTTTTAAGAGAACCAAATTAATTTAGTTAATACTAATCATTACTTTACATTTATTTTATTCAAGTATAATTTTATTATATCGTATATTGTCCTAAATAATCAATTAACTATGGTTTCAGGAAGTTCTGTTGTAAGTTGTGGAGTTGCAGGAGGAGAGAATTAAATTAATAAATTTTTATAAATAAAATCTCAGAGAATTTCCAGATACATATGAAATAATAACATTTTTCTTATGTTGCTGAATTAAAGAAGCAATTATTGATGACCAATACCATCGTTAACCATTTAACCTATTAAACCTTTATCGTTCCCCTAGTAGTTTAGTATTGTGTTGTTTTTGTTACTAACTATCGGCTATACCTAGGTGTCTGTAACCGGGCCGATTCTGTCCCACTTAATTACCCTATCCAATCCTTCGGTTTTGTTATATGTAAAAAGAGGGTACGATGGGCCGGGCGTCATCCGGGAGATATTGTGTAAGTACTTGGTCGTACATTCAGAATCAATCAATCAACAATATTACATGTTTAAGTGACCTATGATTTTTTAATTATCATCAATCCGTGGAATTTAACAATTAACAAATAACCCGATTCTGTAGCTTAACTTTATAGAAAGTGCTTGGAGGGAAAAAGAAACAGTGTTCTCACAAATGATATTCACAAACGGTAGACTTTTCGCCGCTATAATACGCAATGAATTCGCCGGTGTAGCCAAATTGTAATTGTAAATTATTCTTTCGAATCCGATGACGGCACTCGAATATTGACATAAACTCGAGTGATAAATAAAATTTGCTAGGTTTGTTTATCATAAAAATATTGAGTTTTGTGTAAATTAATGAAATTAGTTATTCGCCTAGCGAAAGCGTCGCTGGAGGCGTCGTAGTCGCCCGAGCCAATGGTAGTGTAAATTCATTTATATGTCAAATCGCATAGGAAAATGGTGCAAGGTAAGTTTTAATTTGAATTTATTATTATTTCGCATTATATTACACCCCAGAAGAACATAATAAATTAATAATAATAAAACATAAAATATAAATATATATTAATTTTAGGAAATCAATCCAGAACTAATTACGAAAATCAACTTGAAAGTGCCGATTTATTTTTGTAATTGTAATTGTTGTTCTATGATGTCTGATCTAAAATTTGTTATTTCAGTATCAGTCATTATTGACTATTGCGGTAGCCATACGAAAGGTCAAAACGGATCAAGAACAACGTGATTTAGAAAATATTGCAGCTTTACAAAGGACCAAGTAACAAATTTAGGTTTTGTGGTAAATTTAGCGGCCGCCTGAATGGGTTGTAGTGTAATGATGTAATATAATATTGTTTATTTTGTTAGCATAATTATGCCACTCAGCCACTAATTGTTTTGGTAAATATATTTTTATATTAATTTTTTAATTTGCAAATTACTGATGTAAGACGTTATTTTACTATGCAGTTTGACATATATAGGGTTTTCCAATAAGAGTGATATGATCCAAACTTTTCTCGCAATACTTCAATTGTTTCACTTGCTGTGTGGCACGTAGCCCCGTCTTGTTGGAACCAAATGCTGTCAAGATCAACTTCTTCCAATTTCGGCCGATCTCCATTGACAGTAACGGTGTTACCAGCTTCATTTCGAACAAAATACGGACCGATGATTCCGATGATTTCACCAGCCCAAAAACCACACCAAACTGTCAATTTAGGTGAATGTAATGGTTTTTCTTGAATAATTTGTAGATTTCCTTCGTATAAGAATCGACAGTTTTGTTTATTTAACACACCACTCAGATGAAAATGAGCCTCATCGGAGAAGATGATTTTTTTTAAAAAATCGTTATCGTTTGTAATTGCAATTTGTAAACGTTGTTCTTGTGCATATCTCACCATGATGAAATTGTAAACATTACTGAATACAATGAAACAAAAAATGGCAAATCATGACATATTACAAATGGCCGAAACGTCACTTAAAAATCATATCATTCTTATTGGAAAACCCATTAAATAAATTGATACCACCATTGCCTCTAGATGTCAGATACTTTACTTTAAAAGCGAGTAGTTGTTAAATAGCATATTAGTACTCTTGGCGACATTTGTTTGTATACCTTAAAAACAATATTTTTCGGTGTATGTCGCAGACAAACTATTTGTGTTGACTGTACGTACAGTTAGTCAATTAAGTCTACATACACCTGCAAAATTTGAGATATATATGAAATTATACATTTTAGAGATAATATTTGATATATTTTATTTTTGTATTATTAAACATATAAATAATTTTATAATAAAAATTCATATAAATTCATAATTTATAAAACAATTAACAACAGCAAAAAATATGGTGTCAATAAAAAGTACGTACACCTTAAAAAAATTTGTAATTACTAATAAGACATTTGCCCATCACATAATTTGTTTAATATTTTGTAGGTCCACCACCATCATCGATTACCGCTTGAAGACGGCGTGGCATTAAAAGCACTAAATTTTCCGTAATAGTGGGAGTTATTTCTGCCCAAGCCTTCTGAAGTGCTTCTTTTAGTGATTGACGGTTTTTCGGGTCATATTTTCGAACACGCCTCTCCAATTCGTTCAAATATGTTCGATTGGATTGAGGTCCGGTGATTGGGGTGGAGAACAGAGTTGTTTAGGCACGTTATACAATAACCATTCTTTGACAATACCAGCCAGTATATTTCGGTTGAAAATTCCGTCTATTTCCAAGTCCCAAACGTTCAACTGATGATGTCAGATTTTCACGCAATATATTGAGATACATAAATCTATCCATTGCTCCCTCAATAAACACTAAGTTTCCCACGCCGCTTGCAGCCATAGCACCCCAGATCATTACATTCCCACTACCATGTTTAATAGTGGGGACTAAATGGTTTAATTTCATTTCTTGATTTGCTCTGTATCGAATTTTACTACGCCCATCTGGCTCGAATATGTTACATTTACTTTCATCTGTGAAAATAACCCGTTTCCAATATTCCTGATCATCATTAATATGCTCCTTCGCAAATTGGGTCGCATTTTATGGTTTTTCATAGAAATCATAGGTTTTTTTCTAGCAACCCTACCATTGTTTCCAGCCGATCTCACAACTTTACGTATGGTTTCGGGGTGAACGGTCTTATTTGTAGAATTTTCAATTTCTATGGCCAACTTTGGAGCACTTATTTTAGGGTTTTGTTCCACTTGTTTCAAAATACTTCGAACATTTCTATTACTTAGAATTCTAGAGCGGCTTTTTATAAAACTGCTTATTATAATCTGCACTGTTGAGCGTGGTAATTTAACTATTTTGAATATTTCACTATACGATAAATTATCTTCACATCGACGTTTTATAATTAAATTTCGAATTTCTGCTGTAATTTCTTTCCTGGCTGACATTTTTAACTAAAAAATTATTTACACAGCTTATAACTCCAATTTCTCGACTGAAACTAAAACATTATAGTTTTATTTTATGTAATTTTTGAAAGAATAACGGGATTCTAAAACAAAGGATTACACATTTATTGCAGGTGTTTTATTTTTATAGTAGCATACATAAGATGTTTTAAAGATTTGGCTGGCGGGATGTGAAGCAGAATTATTTTGGTTTTACTATGTTACGTTTAACTTTTTATTAAATTGAACCATTTGATAACAAAAGAAAACTTTTGATTTTTTATTTTTCTAAATATGAGAATTTAGTAGATGTGCGTAGACTTTATTGATTGACTGTATATGTATTTCATTATCAACATTTAGGCGTATAAAAAAAGCAAAAAATATGAAACAAATACATTTTTTCTAAAAGGTGAAAAATTATAATTGGCAGTAGCTTCAACATTTGTTGGTACATAGATTCTATTGGTAACAACATAAATATGCAAAAACCGTTTCAGAAAATGACAATTTTTTCAAGTTAATCGCTATCGAAATTTTGATGTGTAACTTTACGTCGGCAAATTGGGTGTTGTAAATTTACAGAACAAAACTTACAAGCTGAGTTACATTTGCACAGTTACAGTTGCAGAGGTTACATAGATTTTGTGAATTAGACCATTCAATTTTATTCCATTGTTTTGCATATGTTTTGCAACTGCATAAGTTAAACCAATTCTGAGGTTATATGTTATAACATCATATATTCGATACTTTCGATACTTTATCGAACGCTATGTATCCTGTTCCTAAACTGCAATTGGCGACTGTTTCGGTTATGAATTATTTCGGTTCTATTGCTATTGCAAACGGATAGAATAAATATGAGCAGTACCTTTCTCTCCAATTTCGTTCAAGCATCGAAAACAAATTATTTGATGATAGAAATGGAGAGAAATATCACAATTTTTAAATCTAGCAGGCTGGAATATCTTATAAAAAATTAAACACTGTCCCATTTTATTCTAGTGAAGCGAAACACAACTTCGATAAATTATCGAAAATGTGATGTTATAATATGTCACCCCTGATTGCTCAAATAATATTTACCTAGTGTAGAGCAGCGGGTTTTAAAAAGCCTACTTTACAGGTTTTGTTTTACCAGGATTTTTTCCTACTACAATACCACAGAATTCCCATACAGATTGCATTCTTCAGATTTGAAAGGCGTAATATAGGCAAAGTATAAAACCTAAGCGACCTTATTTATTCGATGTACCGCAGGTCTCTTTATAAATTTTATTACTTCTGATACTGTAATGTCTAGATGTGTGGTTTGTTTAAAACTTTTGTGCATAAGAAATTGCAATATGAATAATCTAGACAAAATAACAGTATTTTTTAACTAATTCTAGAAGGAGTTATAGACTCCTTAACCCATCATTATTCGGTATGTTATTCGATGAAAATTGGATTCGAACCTTATACTCGTATTATGATAAAATTCAGAATATTTAATCAAAGTAGCATTTGAAATTACAAATAACAACTCTAATATGCATATTCACTTTACCATTTTTCTTATGTGGTCACTTCTTAGCTGTTTTCGGCCAATTCGATTTGTTCTATTTGAGTTGAATTCAAAATGATTCGAGATTAAGGCCAATAATATGACCTCATGGTCCTCGATAACCTATACCGATTGACGAAAGTTGTTTTGATCAATGGCGTTGGAATTTAATTAAATAGTTATGTACCTAATTCCTGCAGATAGAAAAATACTATTAATGTACAGCACATATACAATTTAATTATACAAATCCACGCCTTTTATGGTTTTTACAAAATCACCAAAACAACCAAATATTCACAAAAATATTACTACCACCGAAAATAGGTCGTACGCCCCAATTCCATAAGCCGTCTTATTTAAATTAGTATGGCTCATCATTGGTTTAAAAATTAATATTGGTTGTGAAAAGCTTCGGTCATAAAAAGCTTACAAAAGTTATAATCACGTCGATTATTGAATCCGCGGGAACGAATTGAATGCGGATTGGAAAATGCGCAAACAGGGTATGCTGGCTGGGAAATATTGAATCATTAATTCAAAAATTTTGGCAACAAAATCATCTTTTTGGATGATGCGCATTTCCATCTTGGCGACTATGAATCCGCACGTGGTTTTAAAGAATCCGATGCATCCTCAACGAGTGACTGTTTGGTGCGGATTTTGGTCCGGTGGCATCATTGGGCCATTTTCCTTTGAAAATGTGCAAGGAGACGCCGTTGTCAATGGTGAGCGCTACCGCGCCATGATAAACAATTTTTTGTTCCCAGCACTTGAAGAGGAGGACATAGGCAATATTTGGGTTCAACAAGACGGCGCTCCGTGCCACACAGCACACGTTTCAATTGATATTTTGCGCACTGTCTTCGAATATCGAATTTTCAGCCGAAATGCTGATGTGATTTGGCCGCCTCGGAGCTGTGATTTGACGCCGTTGGACTATTATCTTTGGGGTGCCGTCTAAGATAAGTGTTACGCCGATAAACCAGCAACGATTGACGCTCTCAAGAACAATATTCGCATTGCCATTGAAGACATAATGCCGCTGTTGATATTTTTATAGATAAAATGTGTGCTTGGTTCATTCCTAGAAGCTTACATTTCGTTTTAAAAAGTTTTACGTTGTACAGCGAAGTTTTAAATTATTAAAATATTTTTCTAGTTAATGTTTTTCTCCAAATTGAATACTGAATTAATTAATTAATTCAAAGTGATGGCGAACAAATTGGCCCACTTGCATTACAAAATCTTGCACTAAAAATCTTAATTGCCTGTACATTTATAGAATCGCGCGCGACATTGTGAAAGGCAATTTTTCTCATGGACAAATGTTCGTGAAAAATGTTACCAACACGTTCCATTGATATCTTTAGAATGTCGGCTATCTCACGCAACTTCACTTTATGGTCTTTCAAAACAATTTCGTGAAGTTTTTTATGTTTTCTGGAGTCACGGCCTTATTTGGGCGTCCAGAGCGTGGTGCATCATCGGTGGTTGTGTAAACGACCACGTTTAAATTCAGCAAACCAGTCAATGGTGGTTGATTTTCCCGATGCAGAGTCCAGATAACGCTTATCAAGCCACTGCTTTGCTTGAACGGTATTTTTCCCCATCAAAAAACAGTCTTTAATCAACACACGAAATTCTTTTGATTTTCATTGTTTTGAAATTAACCAACGAAACGTCTCTAAAACAACTACACATAGTCAAAAAAGTATTCGATCAGTCTGAAATTTTAATTGTTTATGATTATTAGAAAAACAACTGAATTCCAAATAAAAAAATTATGTGCAGGGCTTTATCACTTAAACATATCCTTTTCATCCACATAAACAAAATATAAATATTTCCAATTAAATTAAAAAAAAAAAAAGTTAATTAATACACAGAGTACTAAATTACGTCAAAAAAGAATTTGATCATATGATCTAGTGTTCTGTTTCAACTTTTTGTTTAAAATTAATACTACTAATAAAAAAACTAAGCAAAATCGAACATTCAGTCTCAGTTTGGTTTTACACGATGGGTCGTGGGTCGGAATTATCGGTTGATTTAAAAAAAGTGATAATACAACACTTTGAAGACAAAATGTCTATAAGAAATATTTCAAAAATTTAAAAAAAGCCTTATTCTACCGTTCATTATATAATTTCCAAATACAAAAGTGATAAAACTGTGGTTAATAAAAATAGAAGTGGCCGGCCAAGAGTGTTTAACATTAGAGAAGAACGAAAGATAATACGCCAAGTTAAGAAAAACCCTATGCTAAGTGCTCCAAAAATCCAAGGTCGAATGGAGGTTGAAATTCAAAAGACGTTCTACACAGACCATAAGAAATATTTTACATAAAGCATAATGGTTATATTGGTCGCACGGCTCGGAAACGACCGAAAATTTCACCGGCCAATAGGAAAAACCTCTCCCTTATGCCAGAGAATATGTTGGTAAACCAGATGTGTTTTGGAACTCGGTTTTGTTTTCAGATGAAAGCAAATATAATATTTATGGTTCTGATGGTCGAGTTAAAGTATGGTGAAAAGTAAATGAAGCTTATCAACACTGTAATATAAAAGAAACAGTTAAGTTTAATGGGGATGGTGTGATGGTATGGGGTTGTATGACAGCATCGGGCGTGGGAGAGCTCGTTTCTATTGACTCCACAATGGATCGGTACGTAAAAGGTGTTAGTGCTTTGCAACACATTTTATTCAATTTATTTATTACAGGTTTGTCTACTTAGATATCCTCAAAAATAATTTGAAAAAGCGCGGAGAAGTTGGGAATAGAGCGGAATTTCATTTGTCAACAGGACAATGATCCCAAACATTCTTGTTGTATAACATAAATACAGTTTGCCACATCCTCTACAATCTCCAGACCTCAACCCTATTGAGCATTTGTGGGATGAATTAGAGCGCCGTATTCGCACATAAGAAATTGCAACTAAGAGCAACTAAAAGCCATTATCTTGGCAGAATGGAATAAAATTACGAATGTGACTACTGGCAAGCTTGTCAAATCAATGAGAAGTCGTTTACTGACGTTTCTTGCGGCAAAAGAGTGGAATACGTGTTATTAATTTACCTATGATCGAATACTTTTTTGTCATAGAATTAACGGAATTTTTACAATTTCCATTTTTTTTTATTAAGTTGAATTTATTGTACAAATCGATACTTGGAATAAACTGACAATATAATAAGGATTATTTTTTAAAAAGTAACATTTGTTTACAATTATTTTATTTGTACTGAATACAGCAATATTTCCGTCATAGTCAAATGATCGAATACTTTTTTTACTATGTGTATGTATAACTTGTAAACTGAATGATCAAAATGTCATGAAATTTTACTGGTATCATGTGAAGGTTGGAAGAATTTAGAAATCATATGAGATTTAAAATTTGGCACCATCTATGTGTCAGACCGGAAACTTTTCAGCCGATGTGTTACATATGTATATTTTAAAAACAATTGTAAATATATTTATTAAGTACGAGTGACTTACAGATACTCGTACAGCGGGTATTCGCAATTATCCGCGGATTAAAGCATAAATTTCTGGCGGATGAGTGTTGGATGCGGGTTTAGAAATCCCATCCGCATTATGCGGATTATCCGCACGGTTGCGGATAAACCTATTCTATACACATCCGCACGCATAACAATTTGGGTGGGATGATCTCGTTTTCTCCTTCCATTTTACCAATTACTTTGGTATCACGTGTATGGTGAAGTGGTTATCGCATTTTCTTAAATTATATTGACTTCTCATCAAAATTAAACTATCAGTTCCAAAACTATTGGTGGTCGTACTTATCATGCAAATGGTTCAAACAGAATACAACTTAAACTCTTGTGTGTTCACTGCTTGAGACATAACGTAAAGCAAATTCATAAAAAAACCGATTTTGTGGATGCGGATGAGTGCGGATGCGGATTTTAAATTTTTTCGCGAGTGCGGATGCGGATAAACTTATATTTTTCTCGGCGAATGCGGATCGGATGCGGATACGAAAAAACGTATCCACGCAGGGCTCTACTATACACTGCGGTTCACTTGATTAGACACACTTGTAATTTTAGTTTTAAATTTAATTTTCACTGTAATATCTCGCGAAACCACAAAATATTTTTATCGAGATGTGAAAGCAAATTAACATGCCTTTCAATTTTTTTAAGATGAGTTCAAATTTAATGTTATTTTTTGATTCACTTGATTAGACGCAACATAGAAATATACGGAAAACACATCATTTATATTTTTATTTTAATATTTTTTTATTAAGAAATTTCTTTAATCTTTCTGGCTATTTCTTGAAAGAATTATATAAAGATTTTAAGTAGTCCAACGAAATCTATGCTTCCCGGTGAACTACGCCGCTGGGGAACTACTTAGATAGTACGTCCCGAGGCTGATTCGGCCTAGGTGACATCCTTATTCGGCTAGAACTACCTCATTACTTCGTTTTGATTTTTTCAAGGCGTTTCAATTCTACCATGTTACGCACCAACTACTACCTTAAAATGGGGAGCCGGAGCACATTATCGTACGTTATATTCCAGAGCAGATTGTACCGTTATTTTAGCAACTCATTTTTTTCTAAGAAAAAAACAATTAAAAGTGCCGTTGTATTATCTAATGTGTCAGCTAAAACCATTATGAAATTTAAATTAGTTTAAATAGAAATTTTGAGTACAAAATTGTATCGAAAAATAATATTGTCTCGAAGAAACATTTTAAAATTCTAAAAAAAACGAAGGAGTCGCCAGTATATCGTGCCAAACAAGTATTACTAATGACCGCCCAAGAATGGGACGTAAACCCACCATGGAATCCTAGCAAACATTAAAGTCATCAGACAGAGAGAGAGAGAGAGAGCCGAAATATTGCTCGATTTGCAGAAGAAGCAGAGATAACTGGTAATCAAACGTGAATCTGTTTAAAAAATATGCAAAGGTAATCTTTAACTAAAGCCTTTCAAGGAGTACCCTAAAAGATGAGCCTTGAAAGATCCATACAAATTTTAGCTGGGCACACTGGGACAAACTTTTATTATTCTTAAATTATATTCTCTGATGATAAGTTTTTTGTCCCGGAGCAATCCCAAAAAGCAATCACTTGGTATGGTAGGATGTTTACATCACAAACGTCAAAAGACGCATTTCAAGACTCCATAATCCTGCGTTGATCATTGTTTAGGGTGGCAACACGGCAACCATGACTGAAGCATGGTGTAATGATAATTTGATTAATTTTTTGTCGAAGAATGAATTGGCGCCTAGCTCTGCCGATTACAATCCTCTGCCGATTCCTTTGAACGTTCATGCATATTATCTAAGCTCCCACATAACAAATTTCATCATAGTCGGTGAAAAGTAGTTTAATTTTGGAGCCAATTTCCTTCCAATAAAAAGCTTATTTATGTCCTAATTTCCTTTATGCAGACTACGGGTCGTGGGTTTCTCAACTAATCATGATAACATTTGATGTTTTATTATTGAGCTTTGAAGATTTCTGTAATCTTACCCTCTTTCATGTAGTAAAATCAGTATAGTAATCAAGAAAAATTTAGACCTCGAAATTTTTGCAGATTTACCATTCGCTATATCGCCAAAGTAAAAAAAAGGAGTTTTTTAAAAATTTGTGTGTGTGTGTGTGGTGTCATGCAGACTAACTATTTTGTCCGTTTGTAGTTTGGATGCAACTTCAAATTTTAGATTCTCCAAAAATTTGGAGAAACCAATGGTTTATGGTCGGAATCGTTCCACCGGAAGTAGCAGCTTCCATAAAATTTTTTTCATTTTTTGCAAATATTTTGAAAAGTTTATAACATTTACGAAAGTACGATTAGACCCAAAAAGATTGTAAGTTAAATTTCAAACAAAAGTTGTTCAGATCATGTTTTTTAAATTTTACAGGAAAGGACGAGATTTGATAAACAAAACTTTTTATCGCCAAAATTCGGCATCTCTACAGTTCAATCTGTGTACCGTAAGTGGCAGCTTCCATTGGAGCGTTTGGCCAATTATTGCAACGATGTTGAAAAGATTAGCAGTTAGAAAGACGACAAAGAATTAAAAGATCAAATAAATTAAAAGATTAAATTTTCAACAAGGATTGATCTTCGTGCTTTTCTCAAATTTAAGCAGGAATAATGATTTTGGTGTGTACGAGACAGAGTTATCCGGTAGTTTAATGTTTCGCTTTAGAAATGAAGTCTGGTGTGTTGAATGAATTTAATTTCAAAATCCATTAAACTTGTATTAGTACTATGATAAAGTTTGATTCATTAACAATCTTTATAACAATTAACCAATTCAATCACATTAAAAAAAGCGCGTCTCATTCAAAATGAAAATATTCCAAAACTTCTTAAGAGGGTAATGACGAGGAGGAGGAGAGTCGATTGACTGGGCCTAATATTGAAGGGGGATGGCCAGGGGTAATGAAAGAGCGGTAATAACCAGAGGATGAATGGTTTAGGAGTAATAGTAGGGATTATTTTCTAGGGACAATGGCGAGTAATATCCTGTTACGGCGGAAGCATAAAAGCTAGCCTAAATCTAGATCCATTTAAATAAAAACGATTACAATTTAAAGCACACTAAGTGCTGGAAACTCCGATTATAATAAAAAGATTCATGTACGACTAGTCATAATCTAAAAATAAATGTTTTATTCCTTCAGAGATTCCAGCTTATCACATGTTGCTTAAGAAATTGGTTATAATAAAAAGCACTTTTATTCAATTGTTTTGCAAATAAATTGATGGCTTGTCATACTTCGCTTGTATGACGAATATGGGACTATGGGTTTGAATGGTTCGGAAAAACAGTTAAAATGTATGGAACAATGTATGTATACAAAATGTACAATTTGAAGTAACTAGATCATTTCTCAAGAACGGGATTTAGCTAGGTTTCTTTGATGAACATTGGCCAATAAGAGTTTCGAAGTCTGGTCTGAAAAATGACCAATTTAAAGGAACTAAGCCGATCTTAGCCGATTGTAATGTGAGATTTGGATGTGGTTCGTTCATAATGGTCAGGCTATTTTGAAAAAACTAAAGGCATTGTGTCTGGAATAGAGTAAGTCATGAAATCGAGAATTTAAATACAGATTACCGCCTCCCCCTTAGGATTTTATTTGTACAGTTTGTGTCTGCCATAAATGTCAAAATTATTAACTGGAAACGACAAAATTTTAATTCCTAAGACCTAAATTGTTTTTGTAAAAATTGTTTAAAACGTGTAGTATTTAATGTGATTTTTAAATGTTTCAATTTTCAAGTCAAATTTATAGACTTTAATAAACAAATAAACAAAGGATTAGGATGAAATTAGGAAGAATTTCAATGGGTGTAATTTATGTAGTTTTATTTTGCCATTCTATAAGAATCACAAAACGCTCAAAACTAGAAAGTAACTAAACTAAAAATATCGTACAAAAAATTTATAACCCTCATCCTCTCTAACGAATTATCCGGAAATCAGAGGGCCTATATATGTTTTTTTGATTTTTCCCTTCAAGAAAAGGTATTAAAACACTAGACAATCGAAAAATTTGTTAATAATTCCTTTTCTTCAAATCATTACTTGGTAAAATTAATGGTGGTTGCAACTCATAAACTGTATAATAAGGCAAGATAGTTATTTATAATTTATCACTCAAAAATCTCTCCAATGTGCCGTATTTCATTCGATTTCATAAATTAAATATAAACAGATTCTAAACGTATGTGGTCGCCTTAGGGACTTTATAAACATCCTTTAAAGCCATTTCTCCAAACTCGCCAAATGTTGAAAGGTCATTACAAGTACAAAAATAAAAACAATTCACTGTGATTTCAGGTAAATAATTCACACATATTTACACCATCACAAAATACGTGTCCCATTCATCGTCGTTTCAAAAGATAGACGTTTAAGACAGAGGTTGACACTATTGGTTGTATTTTTTATTTCAAACTAAATATTATCCGTTCTTGCAAAGAAGGATTTTTGCGAAATTAGGTCAACTTGACTGGACTAGTATATCACTCATTAATTTATTGCAAAGCGAAATTTATTTTAATAACAATGGGCGGTTTTAGGCATCACGATTAATTAAATCATCGTCAATTTTATTTGAAAGTTTCAAATAGCTCAAAACTTTGATAACATTGGCCATGATTTCTCTCAACATGTTGCCAATTGTGCTATATATATAGTCTCAGTTTTTCAGTAATTGAAGCCATTTAGACAAGTTGTGAATTGAAGTTATATAGGGTTGTTTTAAAATTTTTCAAACGGAGTTCAAAGACAAACTAAAGTGTAATTTAATCTATGTGTGTGTCGTGAGTTGGCAACAAAAGTTAGTGACTAATTTTTGCTGCGATATTTTTCTTGCAGTACGAAAATAAATAACAAATTTATGTATTGGTTACCCAGAGCAGGGTTGTTAAATACTCAGCAACACAATGTCTATCAAATATCTATTTTTCAATCGTATCTTAGAGCTAACTAGCTTCCACCCGACGTTTTTTTTTCTCGGATGTATACATAGGTCTCGAATACACCACACTTGATCTCTTAAGCGGAATATTAAACTTATCGAGCTTTTGGTAAAACCGTCTTGTGTAATCAAAAATCATTATTCCTGCTGAAATTTCAGAAAACCAATAAGGCCAACCGTTGTTGATAATTTAATCTTTAAATTTATTTGAATCTTTTAATTCTTTGTCGTTTTTGTAAATGTTAGACGTTTTAGCGTGAGGCTTCCATTAAATTTCGCAATGATCTCCCAAATAGATGCCGTTTTTTTGGTGAAATAAAGTATTTTTAGCAAAACTCGTCATTTCCGGAAAAATTTAAAAAATGTTCTGAAGTGATTTTGTTTGAAATTTAATTTACTATCTTTATGTTTTTAATCGTTTTTTGTTTTGTAAATGCTATATTTTAAAACATTTACAACAAACGAAAAACCTCATATGGCCAGCTGGCAGTCAGAGAAGCCATAGATTTAGTCTGCACGGAATCACACACGCATGCAGTAAAAAAGTAGACTAGAACTTCATACTTTCCTCAGTCTTGTTCAATAAATACATCAATCTGAATGTTCAGAATGCACTTTAATTGTATTCTTTATATTTTTCATTCAGGTGAAACTGAAAATATCTTTCCGAAAAGCGTTTTCCATAAGCAATCTATTATTCTGAATTATTCGCACGTAATTTTAAATTCCACTTCAAACTACTTGACCTATAAATTTACTCATCTGCACTTTAAAGCTACATTTGATCGTTTTCACATTTTCACAGGAACTTATTTGTGTTTATGTTTCACAGTTCATGCTTAAGAAGCAAAATCAGATTAAAAGAAATTTAATCTTGGCTACTAAAAAGTATTTTTCGGGATTTGCCTGATTGCCAGTTCATGCTTAAGAAGCAAAATCAGATTAAAATAAATTTAATCTTGGCTACTAAAAAGGTATTTTTCGGGGTTTGCCTGATATCCAAAATTATCCAAGTCTGAATGTTTTTCAAAAATTTAAAATTTCAATTCGAATAACAAAACTTAATAGTATAATAGTGATAGCGATTATGAAGAAAGTGGCACGCTCTGCTGATCATCTTAATAATATCTTGTTAGATAACCATTGAAAACGATGAGAAAACAATTTTCTTGGAAGTGGGCATTGAAATCAAGACACGCTACAGACTTCTAGGTAAGACTGTGCTTTAGCAACTATATAATATGTTTACTTTCTAATGAAATTCAGTAGTTTTTTTTAAATTTTGACGGTGTTTATCTAAATATTTAAGAAGCAGAGTTTGCCTCTTAATATTGATTTTTGCCAGAATTCTGCCTACCCAATCAACGTCAAGCAACCATTATTTTGATTAGTACAAATTTGGGACCACATGTGAGCAGCATGAAAGTAATTGTAAAGTGGAAGAAAAACGAAAACATTCCTTCCCCCTGGCATGCTAGTATGTCTCATCCACAGTAGCAGTGTGCACCTTCCAGCAGGCCAGGAAACTAGGATTCAATAGACCAAGTAACCTCAATAATGAGGCGGTTAAATCACTTATTGGAATGTAGTTAAGTTGTTTGAATGCGCGGCATTAATCCAACCAACAATTACTCCTCCATTTTTTTAACTTAACAAATAGTTGTCCGAAAAGCTGAGTTGCGTTTGATGAGGTGTATATATCCAAATGGTTTTTATTGTTTTTATAGAAAAACGATAGGAACGTAGAATGTTCTAAATAAAACTTCCTTGAAAGGCGATAAGCCCAGAGTACAAATTTCAGTAACATGTCACTAAATTAAAGTATGTCATTAAAAATTAAATTATATTATTAAAGTTAAGTTTCGTAATAGTATTCATCAGGCGAATTCCTAGTGAAAAAATATGTTTTTCTAATAGGCCTTAAGGCTCAAACATAATGGGTTTGTTCCGTTCGTTTCTTCTTTTCAAAATGTGTCTTTTTATGAAAAACGAACAGTTTACTTAAGGCACATTTAAAAATTAAATTTTTCCCACCCATTAGAAAATCAGCTGCCTAAAGACACTCACTCCTCTGGAGCAGCCCAGAAATTTGAAGTTGATTGACTGCCTGCAAAATACTCAGAAAAACTTAAGAATATAACTGCAGCATATTAAAAAAACTTAAGAATATAACTGCAAATTAGCATTTTAGCTTCTTCCCAAATCAGCTGGAGCGACTATTCAGTTAATTTTACAAATATTATTGGAATACATACTTTTGATGTCTAATTGAGCAAGGGGCCTCTCGGTAGCCTTGTACAGCTTCTCGAACTTTGGCAGCTATTTGCAGTTTTAATTGAATCACCTGATTGCTACATATGAAACGTATGAAACAGTTTCAGTTAGTTCACGGATACATCTATTGCGTGTTAAATTTTGGACAGGTAGGTTCAATTTTGGAATATTTAACGATTAAAATTAATTAAACCAAAACCAACAACAATATTTATAGACACGTTCTTAACATAACGCGTTAATTTATCATCATCAATGAAATTCTTTCAACATAAAAAAACAAAAAAGCATTATAAGTCACCTTGACCCCTTGTGTGGTTACATCTCCCCAACTAATATTCTAATTTGTATTTAACCAAATCTATTACCTTAAACCTGCGTTTAGTTACGGTATGTGTACTCTGATGCTGAGAGCTCCACCTCCCAAAAATGTAGAGATGTAACTAAACAAGATAAATGAATTTTTAATAAGATCAAAGTAATAAAACCTAATCTCTAATCTAAAATACTGGTTTTTAGTGAGTGCACGTACCATAGCTCATAGAGTATATTCATCCACCGAAATGATTTTCTAATTAATTTTTAATTTTATGTAATTTATGATTTATACGAAAAAGAAAATCGTCCGAAAAAATGCAAATATTTGGGCGAACGCAAAGTGAAATGGGTATTTTGCTCATTTCGAACTCCTTCATGTATAATCCAGTATACGGTATAAACGAGTACATATCGTGTACAATCAGACATAAAACCTTAAATATTTAATTAATTTATTTCACAATCTTACGGTTCACCAAAAAAAAAATAAAAAATAAAAAAAATTGTTACAACCCCGATAATAATTTTCCAAGAAAAATTTACTTGTTACATGTGTAGGTGGTATAATGAACTGTGAATATTTATAAATGTTCCGAATTAAAATTTCACTGGTCGTTAAAGTGTTAATTCTGTCATCTTAGCGTATATAAAGTAAAACGTACGCGTACACCAACAAGCCAAAATTGTCATCTTATAAAATCCAAATACAAATTAATAAAAAAAGTTCGTAATTTTTTTTCGGTTAATTTAATTTAAACGCAACATTTTTTTGCTTCTTCTGTTTCTTCTTAGTTTCATGCCGATCCAGGAAACAAGCAAATTTGTTATTCATTTTGTGCTGCTTTCGACACACAGACTAAACATAAGAAAACCTATTAATGATCATAATTGATGTAACAATACTTTGTTGTCTTTGGCGTTTGGTGTGTAAACTGCAAATATGCAAATAAGTACGATTGCAGAATCTGACGAGTTTAGAGTATTGGTATCTGTCTAACGAGATCGTAATTGAAATGACCTCATAGATAAACATTTTTCAATTTTATTTTTAGATTTTCCTATTGCAATGAAAGGTGTTAATGGAATTTTAATTTTTTTTTCTTCTTCGTGTTCTAAAAGCTGCGCGAAATGATAGTAAAGTGACATGTGATATCAAACAGATATTGCAAAGCACGGAAAGGATTTATTATTATTTGCTTGTAAAAAATACAATGACTATTATTAGATGAAATATTTATGTTCGTATTTGATTTAGCGCAACAGATTTTGTTATGAGAGAATTTCGCGCAAACCGCAGAAACTGAAATATGTACGTGTGGAGATAAGATTATAGAATGCCAGTGATATTATACCTAATTAGTAGCGCGCGGTAAATAACGGATGTAATACAAGTATAGGTAATTATTGCAAAATGGAATCATAAATATTCGTATTCGTTTACCGATCGTTCGACCGGTTAACCTTCTCTGAGGTACCAAATAAAAATATGTGTCTGGTTTGGGTTACACAATTTTTGTGAGTAGCTTCTGTTTTTATCTTAACTTGTTTACTGTTCTCTTTTCTACAGAATTAAAAAAAATTGTGTTTGATTTATGAAGTGTCCAAGTTTTATAATGTGCAACAATCTTGCGAATAAAAATTAAGGCGGCATTTACGTATTTTTGCTTAAACTTATTATTTGTTCGAAAAGAAAAAAACTTATTTGTGTCTATAAACTAAACATTCTTGGAAAAAATATTTAGTTTAACATCTGGCGCTAGATATGTGAGCTCAATCACAAATCTTCACATTTCGGTTATGGCAAATAAACGTTGAGTAGATCTGCCACGTAACGGACCCGTACATGTTTATGACTTTTACTCTATTGTAATGGGGACGCAGAAACGCAAAAACAAAGGGCTTTAATAATCTGCGGCGAGCTATTTAATCATGGTCCGCTTGTGAAGGTTAATCGGGTTTAGGTTAAACTCGTTTGTATAAAAATAAATATTTCCCCCGGAACTCCATAACGATTTAACTAACAAATAAAAAGCTATTTCCATCAGGTTGAGGTGTTCCGAACATAAATGCCTCTCTAATGCATGCATTATTTTACGATGTGACAAATTCATACTAGCTTGAGATGGTGTTGAATAGGACAACTTAATAATCAAAAATTGGTTTTGAGACTAATCCACCCAGCCGCAAGCGAAAATTCAACGTCCGCCTTAGGCGGCATAATGCAGTAAGGCAAACCGAGAACAAATTTTCCGAATGAACTCAAAATAACAAGACGAAGTAAAACAATAAAATTCATTAAAAACAAATATAGAACGGTTTTTAATTCAAATTGACTTTATCAGACTTCTTTTTATTTATAGGACCCGTCCGAATATTGTGATGATTATTTCTATTGTAATAATTGTTTCTATTGTAATAATTTTGACAGTGTTCTGAATGCAACCAAATTATTACACCAGCTATGCATTATAATTTTTGACACAACCGAAATAATTGGTCAATCACATTTTGTTTACGTTGGGAATGCACCATTTTAATAATTACGAAATTATATTTGCTATAGTTATGAATTTAACAGCTAATTGTTTGTTCAATTAAATTAATACAATTAATGAAATATTGGATCGAAAATAAGCGTCAGTTATCTTACTTTCTATATGCAATAACGATTATTACAATTTTTTAATAATGTCAAAAATATTTCAGTATTCGGACGGCAATCGAACTCTAACAAATTATGGAAGAGACAATTATTTCACTAACGTCAAAATTACTACAAAAAATTAAATTATTACAGCATTCGGACAGGTCCATAGTGAAATTCAATGAAACATGTTTTATTCGATGAGTTAGAAAAACTCACACAAAATGCTAGAGTTTCGGAAGTACATTTTGAAAATTTACATTGCCGTTTACCTGACCGAAAATGCACCAATAACCTACTTGATGGGAAGATATGCTCTCTTGGCTGGTTTTGGGGAAGGTGTTTGAGATGCATTAGATGGTCACCCAACATTTCTGTTCTCCATTATTCTACTGGAACAGAGTGACCCGGCCACTTCAGTCCGAAATATTGGAAGCTCAATTTTTTCTTGGTTTGGATTTATTCTATGGTACAGAATGTAGGCGTTTACAACAATAAGGTGAAAAAAAAACATAATAAGGTGAAAAAAAATTCAGTTTTCATTCGTATATGGTAGCGGCCTAACAACAAACCGATCGGACAGCCGATTTCATATTGCTTTTTCCCTTTTTATCCCATCGGGCTGGTTTCCGTTAGATCCATGATCTAGCAGCTTGATTCCGCTAGTAACGCTAACGATGAAGCCGTTCCCAGTATTATAATTTTTTAATGGATAAACTTTTCATCACAAAGGATAAACAATACGCCTTCAATATATTTTACGTTTTATTGTCTATTTATAGCCTGCAAACTGTCCGGTTATTTTAGTTTATTTTTTCCGGTTCTTTTAATGCTAATTATAATTGAAGGTGCGTCATCGAAATTTGTGGCCCGCAAATTGATTCTCTGTTTAAATGGTATGCGTACCCATATCCTTCCACGAATAACTTATCGTTGCCTCTGTTTGAGTGAACCACTGAAATTTCCATATTACGTACACTGCGTTTCACTTGATTATACGCACTTTCAATTTCACTTTTAAATGTAAATTTTACTTTAATTTCTCGCAGAAGCAATAATATATTTTTATTGAGAAGAGAGAGAAATTAGTACTCAGTAAAACAGTAATGAATAAAAATTTAAACATAGCAATCTAACTTAATTTTCTTTGTTTTCCTAGAATATAGTTTATATTAAACACATTTTATCGGTTCACAAGAAAATACGCTTGTAAAATTTAAGTATTTGTGATTAAATTTCGGTGAAGCATTAAAATGAGTAGAAAAAATATTTTAAATACGGCAGAAAGGACAAAAATCGATGCCTTGGAGGGATTTTCTAACCACGGTATAGCTCGTAAAATCGAGCGTAGCGCGCATGTTGTGAGAAAATATTTAAAAGACAGTGGATCATATGGAAACAAATACCACGAAAGGTCGGCAACAGTGCGGCAAAAAACGCATATTGCATCATGCAACTCAGCCCTTTCCACCAAAAAAATCAGAACGGGGCTGGCCATAATGCCAGCAATTTAACAGTTCGTTGTGCAATTTTAAGTGCTTTATGTTTAAAATTAAAATACACACCCACTAAACCCTGTATGCAAGCAACCAAGCTTGGAATTCGCCAAGCAACACATGCATATAATTATTATTTTCATGGCATTCACAAAGAAGAACAATTTTTGGCTTGCCGTCATGGAAACAAACTACTATACTACTTTATTTTACTAAGTAAAAGAAAACAAAATTAGTTTTGTAAACTTGATGTGTTTTAATCTCCGTAGTCCGCCCTTTGTTAATATTTTACTGCTTTCAGTTCACTTTGGTGGTTGCAACATTATAGGATTGTTAGTTAGTCCATAGCATTCTCCATTCCACCGTACAAAGCGAATTATTCGGATGGGATATTCCTAATTTTTTATACATTTATGATTATGACCAATTGATAGAGAACTAGTTAATTCCTAAATAGACATTCTATTAAGTTAAGTTGGTAAAAATATGGTTCTAAACAACTGCAATTTAACCAAATCTGGTGAAGTTAGACTGGGAGAGGGTAAAAACTCGGAGAGTGACCGATGGGCTTATGGTGGGGCCTAATGGGCCTTCTAACATAAATGGGCTTTCAATATGATTCCACAAATTTTAAATAATCGATTAATGATTAAATTTATAATGTACCAATTCCATTAAGCTCAAAACACGCCTTTAAGTTTAATCCGTATGGAAAATTTTCCATAAATCACGTCCCAAAATCACATTTCATTTTTCCGGCTCATTCAACGTCATGATCGGTTTAAAAACAGTAACATTCCAAAGAGCACTTTTAATCATGATCATTTAAGAATGTTACAAATTTTCATTTAATAGTGCAATTATTGTCATAGTCGTTTAAAAACTGAACTGGCATAGTTGTATTTTTGCTACGTTCCAGTGCTGCATAAAGAAATTGAGTGAGAATTCTATCTCCTTCCAATATGTCGGAAAACTATTAAGAAATGCCAAGTTGACTACATATTTTATTTCCATCAGACTTAGTTTACTAAAATTCGGAATTTTGTCGGAAAATCACTGTGAAACTCAATTAAAATGTGTAGCGAACGGAGCTAGTTTTTCTATTATAAAAAGCCTTTCAAAATTCGCGCCTAGTTCTTTTAAAATAAAACATGGAAGTACTTCGAGTTTTCTAGTGTTTTTTATTGCTTGTAAAAATATGGCTTTGAACAATTATATGTGAAAAATTACATCATTTAAATGTCCACCACGGACACGTCTACAGGCTTCTATACGAAAATAAAAATTTTCAAGAACTCGCTCAAACATAACCCCATTAAGTTCATCGATTTCGGTCCAAATGTTGTTTTTCAACTGTGCAATTGTTAAGAAGAAGAAAGAAAGTAATCTAATGGCGTTAAATCGCATGATCTAGGTCGCCAGTTTATGTCACCATTACGTGAAATTAATCGTCCTGAAAACTTAGACCGCAATAGCTGGATGTTTTCACGCGTTGTGTGACTCGTAGTTCCATCCTGTTGTTTAAGGATGCAAATGCAAATCCTTATGTAAAATTCGCCAAACGCTTGCAGTTTTTGCAGCTGTCATTGAACGTTATGAACGTTGAGGTTAAGTCATGGAGAATTACACGGACGCGTAAAAATTGTAAAAATCCACTGCCGAAATGGTGAGATTTTTGGAGACGGTTCGAAAATGTGGTGAATTTTACGGTTACCATAACGTAACTTTGTCATCGTACAGTGGTCTGAATAATCGAGAAATTTGAGACGATTGGGTCAAATTAAAACACAGAAGAGTTCTGCCCGTGTTCGTACAGCTCGGTTTAATGAACACTTTGCAACAGTTAGTGAGAGTGTTGACCAGAATCCTTATGATTGGTCTTTACTTGAAAAATTTTGTCATGATGATAGAATGTCATGACAAAATTGTATTTTTATACTCACAACTATTAACACCAAAATGAATGTAAAATTATTTTATGCTCTCAGTCTTGTCTACTCATTTTGTCACAGTGTCATTAACAGCAGTGTTGTGCGTCTACACATAATTTGGAATTGTCGACATGTTGGTGTCGAAAATGTAGTATACAATGATTTTAGTGTAGACAATGTCGACAATGTGTAGAGTATGTAGAATATTTGTAGACAATGTAGGTTATTAGAGTTTTGTCATTTTAACTTCGGTCTCTAAGACCAATTTATTGAAATTCTGAGAAAATGAAAAAAATTACCTAGTACAAAACCACTTTTCTCGACGATCGAAGGTCTCTGATCAAAAAATTAAAACAAGTCTGTCCTTCCGTCTGGATGGATGTCTGTACCAATGATATTTCTAGAACGGCTTATGCGATTCGAATTTTTTCATCAATCTTCTTTTATTGTATGCGGTAAATTGAATAGCTTTTGAGATCTCTACCTAGATGACGTTGGCTACTGCGATAGTAAATCACTCAATTCCACGATATTGCATAACCTTTTTCCCATATATTCGTGTGGAAAGTCTTGCACCAGACAGTAATTTCGATACAACTTTGGTTCATAAATACACCATAAATTACAACTAAAAATTAGCGTTGTGGAGCTGGAAACAGTTACAACATTTATTTCTATATAATCACGTGGCATATTATTTAAAAGGCCTTGGAAAAAACAAACATGTTTTAATCAGCTCTTTCGTAAATTTATTTCACAAATTCGGTGTTTTGGGCAAATTTTTTCTTTGGTAAAGAATATCGTACGTACCTTATATCATTGAAAAGGTCTTGAAGAATGTGGCAAAATAAGGTTTAGAAAAGTAACAAATTTATTATCAGCACACTAGTTCGGAAAGTCTTCACTTTGGCGCTGGTAGTACAAATTAGTACTTTGGTGTAGAATATATAATAAATACTTTAATAAAACATGATATTTTTAAAAACAAGATTTTCTAAAATCTATGATGAATTAGAAATTTTTTAATTTGTCATTTTTTCGGGTTGGTGCAATGGTAACCAAAAGTAAGGGGTTGTTTTTCTTCATATAAATATAGTTCTTACCCAATTTTAAGCAAATTAGAACTGTTTTAATTTTTCAATTCACTGTGTATCATGAAAAATTGTTAAAGCTGGTCTAAAATTCAAAATCTATGATAACCGTATATTAAGAGGATGTTTACCTGAGTTATTTTGAGATCAATTTTCTTACTGAAAATGTGCCATATTTTCAAATTTCCAGAGAATTTTTCGGGTTTATCCAGAATGAAGTTCTGATTACCTCTGGGGTATTCCGCTCCTAGCAATTTTCCCGTTGTTTTTCAGTATAATGCTGCCACATCACAGCTTTATAACACTGTGAGTAACACCGTGGTAAAAACCGTGGAAGCCACTGACCGCATGATTTATGCATATCGGAATAAGCATACACCGGCAGTTTCCTTAACTATAATCCCACGTGTCAAACGCCTGGTTTAATACAGGTAATACACAGATGTCGATGAAATCCACTTCGAGGAAGAACTAATATTCGAGTAATTAGTGAAGGAACCCGGAAACCTGGAACACCCTCTTAGTTGAAATCATATTCATTAAGACGTATGTTAACGAGACCAAATAATATGTGGTTACGTACTGGCTTGATCGATTATCATAGCTAAATTCCCTGCTATGAAAGCAATTCTCTATGCAACGCCGTTTGTTATGTACATTTTTCAAAAGTTATGTTTATTCGGGGCCAAGTGAATGGGTTGTGTACACAATTGATTATTTTTGCCAGTTGGCTGTGCAAGCTTCATATAAATATTGGGATATTTGAGTGGTTTTACCGAAATTAAATTTGGTCTGTGTGTTAGCTGTGATTAATCCTTCCATGAATTTGTGCTTTAACATTTTATTGTGTGGTGATGATTTTGTTCATTGAAGTGGCATGGCTCAAAGTAGTTTATTTGTTGAAGCTCTATATTTAGTTTAAAAATTTAACTGTGTATATAGTTCTACTTGTAAACATAGGTTTTTACCTTTTCGGAACATCAACTCTTATCATACTATTTTTCGTAAATAGCAACAAATATTATATACATCATTGAGTACGTCATTGCCATATATAAAAATTTGGGTTTAAATTTGTCAAATGTGAGTTAGAAATGATGTTCCAAAGAACTGAAATGGTTCCATTAACAAAAAAAATCATAGAATTATGCTGAGTTCTAAGAGAAACAGTAATTCTACAAGTCTACATACATTATCTACACATGTAGAATATTAATTATCTACATGGTGTACACAATACGGCACAACACTGATGATCAGATTTAATTCAAATAGATGTTGTTATGACATTCTTGCGTCTTGACAAAGTTAGACGAGTGAAAACCGAGCATTACACCTCGATTCGCCATCGTTCTTAGCAATTGAAACTTTCACGAAGCAGTTTACAGCGAATTTTGACTACAGATCTGCATTTGATTGCTTGCAGGATTCAATTGACACAACATTTGAAACCAGCAGAATTGATCACAACAACAACATCGCAATAACAAATGAATGGCAATTTTTAAGAAGAAAATCATATTCTCCGATGAGGAGCATTTTGAACTTGATCAACAAAAAGAATTGTCGCATGTGGGGAGCTTAGAATCCAAGAGTGATCTTTCAACGTCCTATGCCTCCACCACGAGCCACTGTTTGGTGCGCATTTTGGGCTGGCGGAGTGATTGGACTGTTATTCTTCGAGAGCAAGGCTGGCAATGCGGTCACCGTCGCAGTGTTCGTTACCGTGAGATGATAAACAACTTCTTCTGGGCCGCAAATTACTGAAATGGAACTAGATGACATGTAGTTTCAACAGAATGGCGCAACCAGCGAACGAGTGAACAATGGAATTGTTGAAGATGAAATTTGAAGGCAGAGTTATCTCGCGCAGCGGCGATGTGAATTGGCCACCAATTAATCTTCATACGATTTGAAGCCGTTGAATTTTTTTCGTTGGAGTGTTTTGGAACAAAAAGTTTATGCCAAAATGACATCGAAAATTTTATCAAAAGAACCAACGTGTGGCATCAGTCACAAGCCGGCCTTTTGTCGGATATTGAGTTCCATACATCAGAACTTTTCAAATAAACACAGCGTTTTTTTTTTTCAAATTTCAAAATAGACGGTCCTTATGGGGCGGTCTTAACTGAATTTTCATTGCGTTCTAGTTTAAATCAATGTATTTCTGGGCTTTCAATAGACCACAGCAAAAATCAAAAATTTTGTGGTATTTTGAGTCAAGCAAACCGCATTTTACAGGGTGGCTGACACGAACTGTTACCATAACATAACGCCATAGAATTTTTATTTGTTGATGAATTTTATTGAATCGAAGTAAAAATGTTCACAAATATTTAAATTTTCGAATTGCATTAGCAGTTTTCGATTTGGCCACCATTACCCGCGATTATGGCCTTCAAACGGCCGAGAAAGCTATTGCATGCAGCACGAAAGTGGCTCTGCGGTATTTGTGTCCATTCCTGGCGAAGCGCTTGCTTGAGATAGTCGACACTTTGGTATTTTTTTGTCCCAACCTTGCACTTCGAAATACCACAAACAGAGAAATCTAGCGAATTTGCATCCGGTGAATTTGGTGGCCATTGGGCAGTGGCAATGAACTGCGGAACGTTGTTTCTCAGCCAATCTTGATTGACGCGCGCTTTATGACTCGGCGCCGAGTCGGGTTGAAATGTCGAGGCTCTGCAGCCGAAATGTTTTTGTGACCAAGGCTTCAACGCTCCATTCAACACATGATCCCGATAAATTTGAGCATTTACCTTGATGCCACGGTCCAAAAAACGAGCGGTGAATGGCTTTCGGCCGTTATGGCGGCCCAAATCACCATCGGTGGCGCTTGGTTTGGAGTGGCAATCCGTTGGTCCAAATTTTCAATAGAACGGTCGGGCAAGTAAATCCGGTCGTTTTGCTTGTTCACATATTGCTGAATAACGAACGGTGACTCATCGGAGAAAACCAAATTCGGCAAATCGCCACTTTCGTGCAAGCGTAACAATTCCTTTGCTCTTTCCACTCTAACTTATTTTGAGCATCGGTGAGATCATGCGTTTTATGGAATTTCAAGGCCTTTAGTCCAAGATGATCTTTCAATATGTGCTGCATCCGTTCGAGCGAAATGTTCGCCTAACGAGCCAGTTTTCTGCCGCTACGGCGCGGATTCCAAGCCAATTTGGCCTTCACCTTCCGAATGATATCCGGCGATGTTGCAGTGCGTTTCGGTCCACCACCATGTCGTTTTGCAATGCTGCCAGTATCGTTATAACGATTTATGGTTCGATATACAAATATTTTATTCAAATGCAGATATTTTAACTAGTTGACAATCTGCGGCTGTGGTTTTCCCATGGACTTACCAATCGGTATTAACCAGCTTAGTAAATTTTATGTTTTTTGCAAAACGAAAAAAATCAAATTAAGTTTACTACAAAATTGGTCCTGCTGATTTTTCCAAAAATATAGCGCAAATTTTTTTTACAGTTCAACATTCGAATTTTTCGAGCAGATTTTATAAGGAAATTTACTAAGGTGGTTTCGATTTTGAGTAATATTTAGCTTATTTGATGGAAACGCAAATTCATAGATAAGCTTTTACGCCTAGGTCCCAGAAATAATTCCTTTGGAACCCACCACATCAAAATTTTATTTGAGTAGACTTACCATATTAAAATTTGACCGAAATTAAATTTTTATTGCTTTAGTTTATTGTTTTATTTTGATATTATTACCTCTCCGTCGAAATCGACATTGGTTGTTTAATTTTTGCAAATTACGAAGAGCAGCACAAGGAAAAAATGTTTCTGAGAAAATAATAAGGGTCAGTTCTGAAATAATAAAAATTGCTTCAAGATATTTAGATGATGCGCCATTAATAATTCCGAGTAATTGTTTACAAATTGGCGGCTCTCGTTAAGGACTGGGGTGGGAGGGGAAGGTGGATGGCTGCATTATATAAACACTACTAATTGTGTGTAATGCAAGGGCCAAATTAGATTTGTGTATATGCTGCAAATTACTACTCTTAGGATTCTTAGGACTAGATTTAGGAGAATGATACCGATTGTCCGTTGTTCTGCTGAGAACAACAAAATTTGAACTAGGGAATGTAAAAAAAAGCCTTGGATTTATCGATAGATGTATGCTGTTGTATGAGGAGCAATTCTACAAGGAGAGACCTTTCTCAAAGGACGAGTATTTCCATGGAGATTTATCTTTCCGGGTAGAGCTGAAGAATCTAACTGGCCAGATACAAGGTGATGAAAGAAAACGCAGTCTGCAACAGATCGTCGCTTACTGAGTGGCTGTAATTTCATAAACATGGAATTCCACATTATATTTTTATTATTATTATTATCCATACAAGGGGGCCTTAAACTAAAATGTTTTCTGATATTTTTGTAAGTTTAAAGCAAGAAATGATTGCCAGATCTCGTGGTTTATATGTGTATTATCGCATCGCAGTTTTATGATTCGCATCGCACTTGTATGCGTCCGTTGAGAAGACGTCTTCACCATATGTGGCAAGGCATCACCTTCGTACACAAGTATGTGCTTACGTAAGAAGTCGATGGTACATTCTAGGTTATTATTTTCGTTTTTTTCTGTGTTATTTAGAACCGCGTAGATGTCGTTTCTGATAAAGAGACCTTCAGGTTTCGTTACAGGTTAACAACCAGATATTTGTTTTACATCGAGGTATACTTCACATCGAGTTTCATTAATTCGAAACCAAACTTTCAAACGTCTTGGCAACCTCGTCTTGATTTAAAACAAATAAAACAACTATCGGAGAAATATTTGATGTTATAAAGACATGCCTATAAACATGGCCTAATTTACATAAATATTTTTCCATTACAGGGCCGGCCACTCGTGGTTTCAAATTGCAAAAAGACATCTCTTTGTGATAGAATTTTATAGTAAGTAGGAAAGAGGTGCTATAAAGTATACTGATAAAAATTTTAGTTGCCTTTTTAAATATAACGAAACTAGTCTATTTTTTCTTGTTAATCCTGGATGTCTGACGCGATAGATGATACAAAAAACCGCGCCTGAAGTTTACTTAGAAATCACTAAATTAATTAACAATCTACAAACATTTCTAATCTAACAGACACAAAGTATTACTGCCGCATGGTGGATAACGTATACAATGGCAACTTTCTGAAGCTATAAAATGAACCATTATTCAATAGACTAATGCCATGTCTTATTCATACTAAACTAAAATTATATTTCAGGGGCGTGACGCTTGTTTTGAGCGAATTAGTAAATTAGATGGGCAGTTGATAAAAAACTATTTGTAATTTTGAATACTTACATTGAAACTGATTCTCAGGGTCCAAAAATTGTACTCCTGCACTTTCCCTAGTTTCAAAAAAAACGCCAGAAGTAGATTATACAGGTAACTATAGTTTACCTGCTTTATATATGCAAAGTTTTGTTCCACAAAACAAAGAATTTCGTAGACCAATTTTAAACGGTCAAAAGATACTAATGGTTTTTTATTTTGATAAATCGACAAAGGGTCTTTGTATGTGAGTTGAAACCCTGTGCGAATTATCGTATACAAAATCACAATTATCCATGCTCGGATTCCAAATAAAATGATCGGAATTAGTTATTTCCAATGAATTGTTTGTGTCTTTTAAATCATAGCCGTTCTTTGGTAAAAGTTATGTATTTTATCAAAAAATGCCTACCAAATTTGTTCATAGTCGCTTTCCTCATAATTGCCATACATTGCAAAATAATTGAAAATATCGAAAATCTTCAAATGGAAAATGCAGATCCAATTAAGCGATTTCAGTCAAAAACCATTAGGACCTAAATTTATGTATAACGTAAGTTTGAAATTGATTAGCTAACTCCTCTGAGCTTGAGAAAGACCACAGATAAAAGTTTACAGATACGTCGATTTTTTTAAAATCGCTTCTTTTGAGTTCATTAATTATAAATCTGTAAAAATCTCGAAGTCGAAAATTGAAATAAAAAAACACTTTGCAAGACTGCCATTTGGGTGAAGTAGCTTAAAATTGGCTTACAATTATGAATTGCAGTATACGCGAACACGTACCGGCTCTGTCCCTGCAAACAATATTACTGTTAATATGTTTGAGAGTAACTGCGATGGTCCAATATTTTGTATCGGTTCAGTTCTGGAACAATTTTAGAAGAGTTATGTATTAATTGTTGTTAAATGAGTAGAATTTGTATGGGAAAGGGTCTCTAAGACCGAGGTATGAAAAATGACCTTGAAAATAAAATTGTATTATAATGACAAATGGATAAAAATCGCATACCAGTGCCTTTGACCAATTTCTGAAGAAGACCTAATCTGAGAAGTCTACCATTAGTTTCTAAAAAATATATTTTATACCATCTAATCTTTGTGGCAGCATGACCTGTCGAAGTATTTTCTCGTCAAAAATTTTAAGCATAGTGTTAATCCAATCTAGCAACAACCTGGTGCAATTGTATATAAAATATGAATTTGAATCATTGGATTAATTGGGATGATACCAAAATTGCTTCACCAGTACCTTAGCGCATAGACTTTGTCTTCTGTTTCATCTTTCGCTGCTTAACAATTTGTTATTCAATTCGAATTGCGAAATCGCAAAATATCTTACCAATACGGCCCAGTAAGTACTGTTTAGAAAAATTCCATAAACCAATCAAAATATATGGCCATTGTGTTTAAAGACTTTCAGCAAACCGGAATATCCAGATAAATGGGAAAATGCCCTAGGATTGTCCTTTCTCAAACTGAAAAAATTAGGATGGTTTCACAATAAGACTACGGTAAGACGGTACCACTTGATGAAAAAATGAATTTTAATCAAACATTTTGCGATTGATGATGTTAAAAATTACAACTAGGTACTTCTGATTTTCTCTAGAGAATAGTGACAAAGTAATACAGTAATATACGGTTCGTTTACTTAACCGATGGTTCGTGGCGGTTTGAAAAAGTGCTAACAACGGTTAGTTAAAATTTTAAAAAAACACTAAATCATCTAATAACTATTTTGTTTAACAATGCTGGTTTAAAAATATTTATCTGGCAATTTTAAATTACTAAATCTACAACTATACTTTGGAATTAAACAAACTATCACTCTACTTACTCTGCCTTGGGAAATTTCTTTTCTTGGGAAATTTCCTTTTGGAGCCGAATTTTTTGGTTTTTTTCTTATAGACTTTCACTATTTTAAATTTTGACCAGTTCACTTAGTTAAGTTCTAAGTAGGCTAATTTTAAAGTACAATTCCAGGTGCCTATTTAAATGTTCAAATAAAACAATTTTAGGCCCGTCCGTTCTCGACAAAATACATATTGAATTTTTTTTAGAAAAAGTAATGTGTTTTGAATAATTAAATGCTTCATTAAAACATTATGAACTCCGTTCTAGTGTGAATGTTTAATAAGTTTATTTATAATTAAGTTTTTTTATTACTTTCAGAATTTTGTAAAGAATACTTGGAAAATTTAGAATAGAACAATACACAACAAAACAACGAATTAAAATAATCGGTCATTTATGTTGACGTGGCGTGTTTATTGGTGCTATTTTAATGTGCATTCTGTACCGTCTAGAACTATAATAATAAGACTAGTTGCAAATTTCCACCTACAAGGTACCGTAAGGAATCTCCCAGTTAGTGCAAGGATTACGACACAGACTATCAAGAATGGCTTGATTTTGCCACTTTCGTACGAGGATGAAGAAAATGTCAAGTTCATTCCGAATTTAATAATGAGCGATGAAGCCCATTTTTAATTAAATAGGCAACAGTAAATCCAAGATCCAAGATCATTTTATCAGCGACAATTACATTTTCTCATATTACTTCGAAAATGAAGTCGGTGCAATAGTTACCGTCAATGATGCTTAATATCGGACGATGTTGGACAATTTTTTAAGGCCAGCAGCGTAAAATTGTCTTGAGCTGTGGTTCCAACAAGATGATGCTATACTCCATACTGCAAGGGAAACAATGCCTCTGTTACGAGAAAAATTTCGGATTTAAGTGCTCCCGACCGTTTTATTTGGGCGTATTTGAAAAAAAAAAAGACTGTACGTCAATAAACCTGCGACCATACCAGACCTAAAATACAACATTCGAAATGAAATCGAATTCATAGCACCTAAAATTTTGAAAAAAGTAACGGAAAATGTGTTAGAAAGAGCACGAATGTGTGCAGCAAAAAATGGCCATTACTTGCGAGATATCATTTTTCATGTTTAAGCAAAAAAAATTCCATAAAATATGCTGTATTTAAAAAAATTAAATTAAATCAAACAATAAATAAAAGAATTATTAAACATTCACACTAGAACGATCTTCTTGCGCTACCCTGTAGTTTACACAAAACTGTGATTTTTTCATTTTAACAAAACCAAAATCGAAAATATAATTTAGAAGACAAAACAAGATCAATGGCTTACTAGAGCCTTATTTAATGTTTTACTAAAAAATGTTGGACTTCAGCCGCTCTGAATAACCACTGAATTTTGCTAGAGAAAGTTAGTTAAAACCAAATTGAACTTCAGAGCAAAACGTGATCTAGTGTCAAGTGAATAATTTAGCGCCATCTATAGGCTTCTTATAAGATTTGCGATAAATTCATTTGCTTTTAGTAATACGACTAAAGTGTGCGTTTAATTATGTGGATGGCAATAGATCACGGTCATAAATTGGATTATTAGTTGCCTGTGACTTTCTCATCAAACAGTTTTGTATTTTGTTGTTCGTCCTTATTTCCGAAATTATTATATTTTAAATGTTATAAAAGGAATTATTAGAAAAATATGTACCGTAAATCTGAGGTTTGCCAAAGTATGATGCCTTACGAAACCAACTTGAAAATGAAAAAATACCAAAAGTTGGTCCGACCCCAGGTGAATATATGTAGTTTCTAGACCACAAAATACTACTGGCGAATGGGACCAACAATTACTGCTTACATGTAGACATAGTTTAGGAACGGAACAAAAAATGTGCATCCCGTGTAAATAAGCTGATATGCTCAAAATTTTTATTGTTAATAAATAAATATCAACCAATCTTTTCGGTTTAGGTTCTGCATACATTGATGGAGCGTTGGCAATTTTTGCCAGGGTCATTTAATTGGACTAAAACAAGCATTTAATTTTCTATTAAATTTCAAATCAATCTGCTAACTTATTCTATAGCTACTAGAACTCATTGTTTCAATGAGGATTAGTGCAGTCAGAAGATTTTAATAGTGTCTTGTAATGTTTTGTTGGATGGGTTTTTCTAACGTTAGATCTATTTTGTTTTTTTTAAAGTCCAGTTGCAACATACAATCAGAAATTTTAGAATTAAAATAACGTTATTTGTAGGAGACATTTGTTCTAATAAACATGAATTAATTGTTAAATTTTAGCTCTCTCAAACGTTATTTTCTAAAAAATTATCAATTTAGGGCTTTTTGGAAGCACTTTACGCGGAGCTCGCTTTAATACTAAGTTAACAACAAGAAAGATCTAGGAAGTACTGAAGTTTTGAAATGTTACAATAACTACACTTATAGATCTTAATAATTTATTCGGTCAATTTTGATCATAGGATAAATGAAACATAAAAAACTTCACAAAACAATAAGTCATTTCAAGCATGACTATAACATCTAAGTGCTTAAATTTTTTGTTTGCCTAAAGAAAATTACACAACTGAAAAACCTGCTACGGTTTACATTAAGCACGCCTTCTTCGATCATGAATCCGGAAGTTGCAAATTCACAAACATTTTATCAAAACAGATTCGGCCGCCAAATATGCCACACATTCCCGTTGCAAAAAAGAAAACAACTCGGGCACATGACAAAATAATTTTTTGGCGCCACAAACTAACGACAACATTCATAAACCATTTTTCTTATATAAATCATCCACGGTCTTATCAAAACTAAATATTTATAATATGTGTGTACATTAAAACTTACATTATCAATAAACATTAAGAAAAACGATGAAAAATTCTTTTGTAACTTTAAATTTTGTTTTATTGTTATTACATTTAATTCTTGCAATTGCAAAGTTATTTTCGATTTATTTATTTTTTTTTTAACTTTTCGCGATCATTTTTTTTATAAAAAAATTTCGTGCATTCACAAATTTTCACAAAACAACAACAAAAAATAAAATAAAATCACAAATTAATTATAAATAAATATACAAACACATTTTCATTAAGATTTTCACTAAAAAAACCATTCACGTGAAAAATTCGTTATAATAAATACACTTTACCACTTTACACAGAGTTTTTTAATGGAAAATTTAAAATTGTTTGTAGCTTAAGGAAAATATTTTCCGCTTAAATAACAGCAAAAAAAAATTTAAAAATAAAAATATAAATATAAATAAAATTGATTTATTTATCCAAAATGTTATAAAACAAAATATTTATTATTATTAGTAGTAATTCGGTGTGTTTTGACTTGACTGAACGATCAACAGAGAAATACTGAAATGAAAAACTTAAAATTCATAATACTGAAACACACGATGTGTGTTGCTTGCTGCTTGTGTAGTAACGTCGAGCAGAAGAGATTATTGTATAAAAAAAATTTGTGTTTTGAACAACACAAGCAACAAATATACTTACACATATATTTTATAACAACAATATTCAAGACAGATGAAAGAAAATGAATTTTTGCTTTTACGTTTTTTTAATGTTTGGATATATTTTGGTGTAAGTAGTGTGTTGTTGTTTAACTCTCTTTTGGCTGTTTGACTTGTTGACTGTGTAGAGTAGTGTATGTACCATAGTAAAGTCATATATACTCGTATGTACGTTGGATTGTGTGTTACATATTCTTTGAGGTGGACTCTCAATAAATTTGTTTTTGTATTTTCTGTTTTCTTAAAGTTTCTTCTTCGTGGGCTTAGCGCTTTTTTATTTTTCATTATTATTGTTTGCAGTTTTGATGTTGAAGTTATGTTTAATAAGAAAGTTTTGGTTGAATTGGAAAATTTGGTGTGTAAATGCAGCAAACTTTAAATTTCGTATAAAACCTAAAAATTTGAAGTTATGTTTTTTGCATATCATTTTTAAAACGCCTACACACGACCTGATTTGGTCAGGCGGTTGGCCTGATTAGATCAGATCAGAAGTAAAATCAGGTCGTGTGTAGCTTTGTCGTATGACAATTTTCTGTCCGGTGATGTCGGGTGGAAAATCCATCCAACCGCCTGACTAAATCAGGTCGTGTGTAGCATTGTTGTATGGTTGGTTAAAACATATTGCTTGTTGGGTATATGAAAGTGTCAAAATTGGATAGTTGGCTAAAAATAATAAATCATAGTGTATGATGATGCGTACAGAGCAAATTTTTCGTAAAAATAAATAAAATATATTATTTTTATAATATAAATTAATTAATTAGTAAATATAATAATAATTATATTTAGTATTATTATTAATAATGAAAACTATTTTTTTTAACAACATAGCAATCGCGATGCCCGAAACCAAGCTTTGGGAATATTAAAGGATAAATTATCTACAATAGATAGTACTGCTGACGTAAATACGGTAAAAAAGAAAATTGAAATATGAAGGCTTCATATAAAAGAGAACGAAGAAAAGTAAGTACATTAAAAAATAATATAATTGTGTACTTCATATATTTACGTATGTATGTCGAAAAGTTAAATTAATTAATTATAATTTAATTGTGTATTTGTTAATTTACATAGCCTAACTATCATCATTCTTCTATTTAGTTACTAGAAAGCAAAAGCACAGGGGCAGGAGCCGATGAAGTGTATGTACCTACACTGTGGTATTACGAATACCTGACATTTCTGAATGAAAATGATTCATAAAACAGAGCAGGGGTTGACATGCGACGATGACGAAGATAAGTAGTAGACGAAGTAAGTACATATATAGGGTTTTCCAATAGGAATGATATCATTTTGAATGAAAGCGACGTTTCGGCTATTTGTAATATGTCATGATCTGTCATTTCTTGTTTCGTTGTATTCAGTAATGTTTACAATTTTATCATGGTGAGATATACGCAAGAACAACGTTTACAAATTATTCAGTTTTATTATCAAAATAATCGTTCTCCAATTGCAACTTTTCGTGCGCTTTTGCCATTTTATAGTCGTAATAATCGTCCAAGTGTGCTCGCTATTCGTCGAATTGTTGAAAATTTTGAGCGTACATTTTCTTTACATAATGTTGAAGTGGCAATAAGACAAAGATTCGCTCGAAGTAACGCAAATATTGCTGCCGTTCAGGCAAAGATTGCTGAATTGGGACTGTCTCAAACCACAACCCGGCGGATTTTGAGAAAGGATTGGGGTTTGCATCCATATAAAATTGTTCTCACTCAAGAACTGAAGCCATTGGAACACTGTAAACGTCGTAAACTTGCTGATTTTGCCATCTAACAACTTGAAAACGATAACGATTTTTTTAAGAAAATCATCTTCTCCGATGAGGCTCACTTTCATCTGAGTGGTGCGGTAAATAAACAAAACTCGATTTTGGTGCGAAGAAAATCCACAAATTATTCATGAAAAACCATTACATTCACCTAAATTGACAGTTTGGTGTGGTTTTTGGTCTGGTGGAATCATCGGTCCGTATTTTTTTCGAAATGAAGCTGGTAGCACCGTTACTGTCAATGGAGATCGGTATAGATTGATGATAACCAACTTTTTATGGCCGAAATTGGAAGAAGTTGATCTTGACAACATTTGGTTCCAACAAGACAGGGCTACGCATGTACAACAGCAAGTGCAACAATTGAATTATTGCAAGAAAAGTTTGGAGATTCGATTATTTCAAGAAATTGTGATATTGAATGGCCTCCAAGAAGTTGTGATTTAACACCATTAGACTATTTCTTGTGGGGTTATTTGAAGTCATTGGTCTTTAGCAATAAACCAAACTCTTTTCAAGCTTTTCAAGTCAATATTGAACGTGCTATTCATGACATACGACTTGATTTAGTGGAAAAAGTACTCGAAAATTGGGTTCATCGAATTCGTCCGTGCAGAAGAAGTCACCTCTCTATACATTTTTATATGGAATTATAAATTCCGCAAATATATCATAGGTTTTGATTGTTAATTATACGTTGCAGGTAACGGAAATAAAAACTCAATCTCAAGCGCGGCCAATTAAAAAAGGCTTACGGTAATCAAGAAACAAGAACAACCCTTTGGAGGCGTACGGAATTTCAACAGGGCATTTCAATTGCAAGAAATGTCAAAAAACCAAAGGACTATTGCTGAAAAATTAATTGCAGAAGTAATTTTCTATGGAAAAATGGACAAGTTGAATATTAACTCTTGTCTAAATTTTAATGAAAATTTAACAAAAAATACGTTTTTGACACCATCATCTTCGTCATCATCTAGTTTCTTCTCGGACAGTTCAACTTCAAGAGCTGCATCAACACCGTTACCAAATATACAAGTCTACGAACAAAATAATGACGCCATAGATTTTAACAATGGACCGCAATTTGAAGGTTTTGGAAGTAGTAAATACTCACTTCAGGACTACGTTATAATAAATGCTAAATAAACATTACTTAGTGGGGAAAATAGAGCGGGCACAATTGTTCCACATGATCTGATTAGAACTGAATTAATAAAAATTATGTACCTGAATTAAAATAAAACAATGAATTATTTAAGTTAAAAAAGTATTTATTATTTCAATTTTTGAACAAAAAAACTCTGTACTCCTTCTCTAATTAATTCTATTCTCCAGCACATTTATCATTTTATCGTGAAAATCTTGAAAATGGTACACTACTCTTATTATTAAAATAATTCAGGAATATGTTCCGCACTTTCTTGCCATCATCAGTTACCCCTCTTTGGGTATTGTGATTTAATTGTAACATCTTATTCTGTTGTCGCCAGTCACCATCTCGGAATATATCATTTACTGTGTCTTCAGTGAGTACACAAGTAGCGGATATGTAGTTTTTCGAATTTTTTCTTAAACAATTATGTAGAGCACAGGTCGCTAGCACGACCCAATCAATGTTTTCGACATTAATTAATTAGGGCTTCTGGAAAATACGGAAACGTGACGATTGTATTCAAAATACATTTCCCACTACCCTTCTTGCCGTAGATAAGCGGTAATTAAATATCCGCCTTTCTTTATTTAGATTTTTTTTGAGGGAACGGTTTCATTAAATTTTTTTCTAGTGCAAAGGAACTATCACCTACGAAAATGTAAGGTGATAATGTGGTTGTATCGGGTAGTAAAGATGGCCCTGGTAGGTTTAATGTCTCCGGTGTAAGTCTTTTGTAATATTCAGTGTGTTTCGAAATTCCACCATCAGATATAATTCCATTCACCCCAGTATGGACAAACAAAAATTCGTAATTAGCATTGTCAATGGCAAACAATACAATACTAAAAGTACTCTTACAGTTATAATATAAAGATCCTGTTGCCATCCATGGCACCCACACAATTGTCAAACTGCGATAAGTTTCGATATTGATCAGCAACATCTATCCACTCTGATTCTATTGCCGGTATCTAAAATAAAAGCAAATTATGTATACTTAATTACAATATATAGGGTTTTCCAAAAAGAGTGAAATGATCCAAACTTTTCTCGCAATAATTCAATTGTTGCACTTGCTGTGTGGCACGTCTTGTTGGAACCAAATGTTGTCAAGAACAACTTCTTCCAATTTCGGCCATAAAAAGTTTGTTATCATCGATCTATACCGATCTCCATTGACAGTAACGGTGTTAACAGCTTCATTTCGAAAAAAATACGGACCGATGATTCCACCAGACCAAAAACCACACGAAACTGTCAATTTAGGTGAATGTAATGGTTTTTCATGAATAATTTGTGCATTTTGTTCGCATCAGAATCGACAGTTTTGTTTATTTACCGCACCACTCAGATGAAAGTAAGCCTCATCGGAGAAGATTATTTTCTTAAAAAAATCGTTATCATTTGTAAACATTACTGAATACTGAATATATTACAAATGGCCGAAACGTCACTTAAAAATCATATCACTCCTATTGGAAAACCCTATATATAGATACTTAGGAAAAATGGTGGCTTACCTGTATATATTTGTTTAAAATTTTATATATAGCCGCGCACTTCTCCGGAATAATTTTTGACAGTAATTGAGGAAAAATTATGCTATTGAATCGTAAATCGGCATACTCTCTCTCACCCAGTAACAAGATATCGCAGCGTTACTATTAATCTTTCCTCTGTAGTGACAGCATTCCTCATAGTTGTGTTTTGTTTACTAATTATTGTCAATACTAATTTCAATAATATATTGAAAGTTGTATGGTACATTCCTAAGTAATTCCTGAAGTCATCACCATCTAACTGCGTTAATAGCAGGACATGACTAAGCTTTTTACACTCTAACAACAATTTTTTACACCATAACTTGCGTTTTGTACCAGCAATATTTAAACATGCCACAAGTGCCATAGCAATTTTTTTTATTTTTTGTTAATCGATGCATTATGTTCAAACTTTCACGTTCAACAATTAAAACACAAAAATACAAATGTCAAGATTTTAAAATTTGTACTTAGCAAATCCAAAAGTATAAATGAAATCATGTGGTTCGTTGGATCGTGTGGATGCAAGACCTGATTTGGTCGGACCGACGGTCGGCCCGACAAGTCAGAATGTGTGTAGGGCATTTTAGAAGGAAATGATTTTGTGTTTCTTTACCTTAATTTGTTTTATAGTCACTAGAGCGACAGAGGGCTGCGCTATCACGCCTTTATAAATATGTTTAAAGTCCTTTTCAACAATAAGGTTAATTTTAAATGGTTTGTTTTCTACATTTTTTGGGAGTAGTGATTTTAGATCTATCAAGTTTTTTTTTGTTTTAGTGCTTAAACCAGAAAGTTTATCAAACCAGTGGCCCTATTCTGGCAATTCCCCGGGAATAGGGAACAGTTTTTTTTTTATTGCAGTTATTCCCCAAAGATTTTTCCCAAATTTTTATTCCCAATTTACTGAAAGTCTAGTCTGGTGAATTTTGAATAGATTTACGGGAAAAAAAAATTTAGTTTGTGTGCTTGCCATGCGATTTTATTAGATCGAGTAACCTGTCAAGTTCGATTATATCAAATAATATCCTTAAAGTAAAAATATTGTATAAAATTAAATTATTAAATTTAATTACAAAATAATATTAAAATGTCGCAAAGATCATTGCCTTTCTTTGAAGACGACGAATCGCCGATACAATTTATTTATTCAGCGGCAATATTTACGGTGCTCTACTGATCCCTTCGATCTATATGAGGATGAATTTATTAAATTATATCGAATGCCACAAGAACTGGCTTTAATTTTAAAAAGTTTGCTAGTGCCCTACATGGAGGACGGTCAACTACTTAACGTGTATGTCGCAATCTACCTTGTGTCGATGCATTAAAGAATTTTGCACGATTATGAAGAACCATTTTCTGAATGTTTACATCAAATTTCCTCAATGGTCGTCAGAGATTAATCGTATTAAATTACAGTAAGTGTTCGTATACCTTTAAATTTAAAATATGTATTATTGTAAACTAACAATTTACAGATTTTATGATAAATTTAACTTTCCCGGGATAATAGGATGCATTGATTGTACTCACGTCTCAACGATTAGACCGGCTGAGCGTGTAGAACATGTCTACCTAAATCGCCATTTTTAGGCAGACATGTTCTACACGCTCTGAAAATGTACAGTTGGTAAGTAGTGTCAAGTAATCTTTATAACTTTTATGTATTTTACTATGAGTATGTTTGTACTTATTTATTTTAATAATATGAAATACACATATTGATATACTTAAAATATTTGCATATTTTTAAATTTTTACAGATTTGTGTCATATGGTGGTTGAAATCATGATGCTACCATTTTGCAGAAATCGTTGTCCAAAGCTTTACTACACAACAAATATGACGCAAGGGAGTTGTCAAACACATGGTTGTTAGGTAAATTATATTTCATTTATTTGGTTTTTCCCTTTAAATTCACAGCTCATTATTTATTTTAATAAAAAATTACCTCTGGGAAGATATCCAGAAAAATTATCCCCAAAAAACCATTATAGTTAAATATGGCAAGACTATTATATATTTACAGAATATTTTAATATTATCCTGATAGTCAAGTATATATAATTATTATTGCTGCATACAAAACAAATATTGTAAATTATTATACGAGTATACTTTTGTAATATAAAATTAGTATCACGAACTTTCGCGAATCATATGTACTAAATAACACTTCGCGACATTTTTTTCTATCACCTCGAAAAAATACACTAATATAATTCACATCGATATATAATCAAATTTAATAAAATATTCCAAAAAAATACAATTCAAATATTTAATATTAGAAAAACAACAACTCTCTGAACGAAAATAAAACTATTTTAAATAATAATTACTTGTTTTAAGGCTGTATGCCACACAATTTATTATGCAAAAAAAATATTTAGTTTATCTATGGTAATGTTCTAAAGTTTATCGTTTTTTTGAAACTCAAAAATCAACTTTTTCAATATTTTAAAAATTTACTTTAAAAATATTAGAAATTAAAGTTAAATTTCGATTAAAATTTCGAACGATATAAAGATCGAAAAATTACGTCAAACGATAAGTCTGGTTGGTTCTACGCCGCAATGACGATTATTTTGGAAAATTTGCTGTAGTTAGTAGGCAAATCACGAAATAAATAGTGTGTTCAAGATAAGTGGTTAGTAATTTATTAAATATGCAACGTTTAGATCAGCAATAATGAAAAATAATAAATTTATTAATAATTTTACACATATAAACAATTTAAGCAAAACAGACCATTTGTATACATTTAGGGGCATTTAAATATCGAAACTAAAAAATTGAATTTTCAGTAACATACAGCCTTAAGAGAAACTAAAGCTATTTTATTGTTGAAAAATTAACAAGTTAAACTTTATATATAGTCGATTAATTAACAGAGCAAGGTTGGTATAGAATTTGTACAGGAAGAGTCCACCTTTCAAACACCAAAATTGTGACTCGAGTCTATGAGTCAAATTTTAGATATAGCCATGTGAAGTTATTAATTTATTTTAGTATGCCATGTTTACATTGGCATTAATGAAAAATAATAAATTTATTAATAGTTTTACACATATAAACAATTTAAGTAAGGTTTAGTAGGCAAACTATTCAAAATTATGGTACTCAAACTTATTAAACATTCAACCCGTTGCATACATTTAGGGGCATTTAAATATCGATACTAAAGGTGAAATTTGTGTTTCTCAGTAGCATACAGCCTTAATCTCGAAACACAGGACTTGCAAACATCATGATCATAAAGAGATTATGAGCGTCTTCAGAAATATGCAAGTACTTAAATCATCGTGGATTTTGAAGGGCTGTGTTTTATCATATTTTTAAGAGACGAGTCACAATTTTGGCGATTGAAAGGTGGATCCTTCCTCTACAAATTTCAACCTTGCTCTGTTAATTAATATCTACTACGACTTCACACGGCATTTTGGCGTAGTAACACGGCTATATTATCTAAATTTGACTCATAGAGACGTTTGCTATCTACTTTGATTGTATGTGACTATTAAAAACTTTTGATTTAGAATTTTTAACCGTTTGGCTATTTTTATTAATATTTTAGTGTTACAATACTCGTAATTGTTATACTTACTAATAACAAGAATGCTTGATTCTTCATTTGGATTAACCTTGCCAGTAAATTATTTGTTATTAAATTAATTTTTCGTGATATACATTTCAGTGCTTCAATATTTTTGTTGGTTTCGGAATGGTATGAACACCTGTCGTGACTTTTGCTTACTGAAATTTGCTCTTTTGGAATTTTTTTTCGGGATAACAACAAAAAATATGGCATGATAGGAAAAATGTCATGATACTAAAAAATTTTGGGATGACATTCAAAACTAGCGAAATATAGTAAATTTTTTGGGATGACACTGAACAATATCGCGATATTCGTTTTTTAGTGTTGTCATTGCATTTCTTCGGGATATTTTTCGGGCTAACTTCACAGTAAAAAATGCGCAGCCTCCGTACACAGTAGACAATGATAAACATAATGATAAAAATATATTTTAATAATTAGTCTTATTCTATTCTAAAAATACTGTCTCCAAACATTCTGGCGATGCGTAAGGCTCTACATTTCTGTAACTAAAAATAAAAATGTACCAATCTACTAGAAAAATTTAAATTTATTTTATTTATTTTCTAATTTAAGGTGACAGTGGTTATCCACTACAGCCATGGTTGTTAACACAGATTGAGAACCCAAGGATTGGAAAAGAGATGTAATGAAGCTCACAGATCGGCTCATAATTGCGTAGAGAGGTGTAAAGGGGTGTTAAATATTATTCAGATATTTGGCCAAAGATCGCTGTCTTAAATATTCTCCATTCATGGTAGGACAAATAATTAATACTTGTGCGATTTTGCATAATTTTTTAAGGCAGCACAATTATAACGATGAACACGATACGGCCAAGCCGGAATCCAAAGAATCTGATCGCGATGCAAATGAGGAAGAAATAAATGATTATTCATTTTCAATTTTACTCTCAGTTGGAAGTTTTGGTATTTTCTCCAATAGTATTTTTTCTCAATTGACATTCCCAAATAAGCTACGAACCCGACTTATTGTAAAAACAGTCAAATAACAAAAATCCTATGGATGTTCACAGGGTCACGTTTATACTTTTGGATAGCTCAAAGATTCGACTGTCGCTAGTTCCGAACAGCGTCCAATTGTGATGATATTTACTGGGCCATATACGACTTAGAAGTTTCATGAATTTGAACAAATTTTCAAAGTTTATTTCGCCGATCCTAGAGATGTTCACGGGGTCTTGAAAATTTAATAGAAAATTTAATAGTTTCATGAATTTGAATAAATTTGAAAATTTGTTGACAAAATTTGTTCCAAAAATCTATAAAAATTACAATAGCCCTTTAAATTTTTAATCTGAGAGCGAATTCCCAAGTAGATATCGCTTCGAAAAATCGACTTTTTTTATATTTGCGACTTTTTGAAACTTTTGACTTCCATTGTGTATTGAGGATCAAGTTTTAATAGCGTTCAGATATTATGCCACCAATTCATTGCAAAATGTTTTGGGAGATTTATCAGGCGTTGCTACACCAACGATATGCCGCATTGTACGAAAGATAACCCCGATGTTGGCTACAAAATTTCACCAATTTGTGAAAATACCAACAGAAGAAGAGCAGCAAAATACGGCGAGAAAATTTTGCCTAATGAACGGCCTTCCAAGATTTCTGGGATTAATAGATGGGACCCATATTCCAATAGTTTCACCTGTGGCCCTATTCGGGTTTTCCCAGGGCGTTGGGAATTTGGGAAAAATATTTTAATAATTCCCATCTACAATAATTCCCAACTTTTTATTTCATATTTCCCCAAAGTGTATTCTGGCAAATTGGGAATAATTTCCCCTTGAAAATACTACAAGTGCAAATGTTCACCACTAATTAATTTCTGTCATTTATATTGGGATTAAGACAAAGAATTCTTCTTAAATTATTGTTAACAAATTAAAAGTGTATAAGTGATTTAATAAGTAAATAATTCACAATAAAGGAAATATGTATAGTTAAGTTGGTTATTAAAGTTTATTATTTTAATAAAAAAAAATTCAAAACTACATAATGGCTCGACCGCTAATTCGCCATTTGGATGATGACGAGGAAGACAGGCGTTATAATTTATGTATATATCCAACTATAATCCTATGTATATATCCTATTTAAGAGATATATCCAACACCTTCGAAATATATGAAGCGGAGTTCATTAATTTATATAGGATGCCCAGCAATTAGTTTATTAGCAGAAGGTAAATATCTACTCACCGCTTAATAGTTTAAAGCTAGTAGTAGGTAATGCTTATACAGGGTGGGCCATAAGTCACTGAACATTGTATTTTTGATATAATTTTTTTATTATTTATTGAAAATTAATAATTTTGATTACAAAAGATAGTTTTAATCATGAAGAGTTTTAAAAAAAATTAAATTTTAAAAATAATATCTATTAGATGCCTGCCATCAGCCTCTTTGCAAGCTGCTGCTTTCTCCTATACCTGGTCCATAATTGAAGCCAAAACTGGGTGATCAATCGCAATAATTTCATTTATTATGTTGTGTTGTAGTTGTTGCAGCCCTTGCGGTTTATTTGCGTATACACGATCTTTCAAAAATCCCTACAAAAAGAAATCTGGGTGTTAAGTCGGGTGATCGTGATAGCCAATTAACATCTCCAAATCGTGAAACCCATACTTGCAGTATGGGACGTAGCACCGTCTTGTTGAAAGCACGTTTCTTGAGTATTATCAAGTTCAGAAAACAAGAAATTTTTAACATAGCTCTGTAACGCTCACCATTTACAGTCAATGCATTACCATCTTCGTCTTGCAGGAAGTACGGGCCGTAGATCTTGTCTGCTAATATTCCGCACCAAACTGTGACTCTAAGTGGATGCAACGGACACTGTTGAATCACTCTTGGGTTTTCAGTGCCCCAGATTCTAAAATTTTGCTTATCAACATAACCACTTAAATCGAAGTGCGCTTCATCCGTTATTAATACGGTAAACTTTACACAAAATCTTAAGCGGGTTGCATAGCCCTGCGGCAAAATTCTATGTACCATTTGTATCTTGTACGGAAACAGCAATAAATTTTTTTTCATTATACTACGCAATGAAGTCTGGACATGTGAAGCTGAGTGGAATATTTACGAGTCGATGTTTCAGGGTTCTCATTTAAGCTCTCCCGAGCTCGTTCGATATTATCTTGGCGTCGTTCTTCAAGCGGTCTTCCACTCTGAGATAAGTCACTAACAGATCCCGATGACTGAAAACGAGCGACATGATGGTGCATTTCTGGTGTTAAAAAAATGTCGACATTTTCTTTGGCTTTGAATTATAGAATTTTGATTAGCAAAATAAAACTCAACAATTTTTGCTCGTTCCTCAATCGTATACATGGCTACTGAATCTCCCAAACGTTGTTTCTAATACTGAACAATAAAAAGAGCAAAAATACAAAATAAAAAAATTATATCAAAAATACAATGTTCAGTGACGTATGGCCCACCCTGTACTCGTATCTATACGTATTTTACGTACAGTATGTGTTTGTTCAACATTTTAAAAAACATATATTTTTATAAATCTATAATAACTTTTCCATTTCAGATTCGTATCGAATGCACTCATGTCTCGATGTTCAGAGCATCGAGTAGAGTTGAGCATGTTTACCTCAACCGACATCACCTATCATTCGAAGAATGCCCAATTTGTATGTAGCACAAATTACATTATGCATATTTATTTTTACATAATCAAATAAATTTCATATTTTTTATAGATTTTAATTTTTTATAGATTTTATCTAAGAATTTTAAACGTGAATGCTTCATATGGAGGGTCAAACCAATATGCCACAATTGAAAGAAGTCTGTGAAGAAGAAGTTTGAGCACGATGTACACCTCTAGTTGGGCCAGCGAATAGTTTCTGACTTCTATGGACTATATCTCAACTCGTAGCCATAGAAAAATTCTAAAAAATCGTACATGCTCCTTAAACAATCGCCTATCAAACGATGTGCCCCGCTAGTTGGACTAACGAATAGTTCCTGACTTCTATGGAATATATATCAACTCCGAGACATAGAAAAATTCGAAACAATTCGCACGTGCTCCCACGTGGGTCAACGAATAGTTCCTGACTTCTATGGACTATTTATCAACTCCTAGGCATAGAGAAATTCAAAAAACATCATAAATGTTGTTTAAACATTCATCCATCAAACAATCCCTACATTATTCTCAACCCCGAAAATTTCGATTGTTATGACAGTTTTTAACTATCGTGATAGTAAACATTTTCGGGGTGGAGAGTAAAAATGTGGTGATTTTTTGGGCTGAGTGTAGAAAATGTAAGGATAGCAATACTTTTGTTGCCATCGCATTCGTGTGAGACTGAATTTAGCCTATCTTCACACACATATGAAAATTGGTCTTACTTTACAAACATGTTTTTATAACTCTCAGCCCCGAAAAGTTCAGCTATCATGATAGTTTTTTACTATCGTGATAGCAAATATTTTCGGGGTGGAGAGTAAAAATGTGGAGATTTTTTGGGCTGAGAGTAAAAAGGGTCATGATAGCAACAATTAGTATTGCCATCGCATTTTTCGGGGATGGAATTTGGGCTATCTTCACCTACATTAAATTGTTCACTGTAGTGAAGTTGAACTGAATTTCCGTTTTGATTGTTGCTGAAATATAAATAACAAAATATTAATAAAATTATTTTATAATTTTTTTAAGGTTATAGTGGCTACCCACTGCAACCAATTAACCACACCCATACAAAATGCATCACATGTGAGGATAGGTACAATTCGGTGCATCGCAAAATCAATTGTATTGAGAGACTTAATGGAGTAATCAAGTCGAGGTTCGTTGATGATGCTTTGCACTGTAAAGTTTTCTTGCAAATAATACACTTTGCTGAGCCATTATTTCTGTTAAAATTCTGCCACACATTGCAATATTCGTTCATTTTGTTTGCTAAAGTTTTCATAAATAGAAATAGTTTGTAAGAAATTTAGTATAAAATTGTATAAAAAACGTAAAAAATATGTGTAAAACATTTTTTTTCTTGAACAAATGACTCCCATCGCTCAGAATAAAAAAAATGAAAATGATTCGTAGTTTTTATATGTCAAAATAAATTAGGGTGCGTTCGGAAATATTAAAGTAACAAACAAACAAATCAAGGTGGGATAAGGAATAATGTAAGTGGAAAATTGTGCAATTTGTGAAATCGCATAATAATAACGTATTAATTTAGGCATAAATGATGAATGTTTTTCTCGAGAATTGTCAACGTTTTCTCGGGAACGGGAATCCCGAACAAAAATTAATTTAAATTCTCGGGAAACAAGATTCCCGAAATATACAAAATTTTCGGGAATTCTCGAGCTGAAATTTCTCGAGCAGAAACTTTAGTTATAATCATCAAACTTTTTACTTATTCTTTCAATACTATCGACAACAGAGCATTAGAAAAAATAGTTTAATGGTCATCCCGAGTGCACAGGCTATTAGCGAAATCCACTTCATTGGCGTTCAATGTATAAAACGCTCTTGCTAGGAGAACCACGAAGCGATTTCGTCGATTCCACAGACCCCCTTGTATGCATAGTTTTATCACAACTTTTTATTGTTTTAATTTAGTTCTTTCATTTTTTCTTTCGTTTTAATTTAGTTCTTTCTTCTTCTTCTCTTTTAGTAATTGTTAACAAATATGTCGCAATACGATACATAGGCTTGTATAGTGTTACCATAAACAACTTTTTCTATTTTCAGGGATGGAAACTTGGGCTATCTTCGCAGATTTACCGTGCGATTCTGACATATACCGTTACAGAGGTAATAACTACGAAATTTCTCATAATTAAGAGATTTCCCCTACATAAGACTATTTTGCGATTCTACACGTCTCGATTAGTTAACAGATTCTCTTTAAAACCTCTTAAATGTAATCTTAGACATCACAACATAATAATTTTTGTATGCTGAAATACAATTAAAGACAAATTATGAACTATTGATTATTTAAATAAATAATTTATTAAATTATTTTATTTATTTATTTTATCTAAATGGGTTTTTTGATATAAAAAAAATTATTTATATTTTTTCATAAACTACACATTTTGTTGTTGTAGGTAGGCGTACAGTAACATTGTAACCTACAATGTATAAAATTCCATTTTTGATCAAAAAAATATATTTTATTAATTTAATATAAAAATATAAATGGTAAAATAGCATTTTTTACAAATATATACGTGTTAAATTAATTATTTAACATTACGAATACACTTTCAACTTCTCGCAATAGTAAATAATCACGTCCTTTAAGCTAGCACAACCCATACAACAAAACATTACAAGATAGTAAGAATAATTATAGGCTAATAATAGCGTAATTAAATGCTCTATTAAAAAATTTTAGGCTCTACCCCTTCCAACTAAAATTACAGGTTTATTTTAGGCCAATGCCCTATTTGAATTTTTTTATTCTGCTCATTCTATAAAAAGCAAAAGGCTTTATTAGAACGCAAAACAAGATCAATTGACATACAAATAATTTTAGGCTCATTATGGCCTAGTCAACTGCCCCATTAAACAATTTTGAACTCCACTCGTTCTTGACCAAACTCAGGTCATCTAATCAAAAGCTAGCAGAACCCAAATCGAAAGTCGGACCAAAACCGATATTAGAACGAAACAGACGATCAATTGTCCTGCAAATAATTTTAGTCTGATTATGACCTAATGAAATGACCCATTAAAAAATTGTGGGCTCCACCCGTGCCAAACCCTATTGACCAAACTTCAAGTCATCTAATCTAAAATTAGCAGAACCCAAATGTAAAATAGGACCAACAACGAATTACAACGCAAAACAAGACCAATCGACATACAAATAATTTTAGGTTCATTATGGCCTAATCAAATACCTCATTCAAAAATTTTGGACTCCACTCGTTCTTGACCAAACTTTAGGTCATCGAATCTAAAGCATGGCAATCAAATGCCTCATTAGTTTTGTGTTCTAATTTCGTTTTTGGATTTGGTTTCTGTTGGCTTTGGAAGTTTGGTCAAAAACGAGTGGAGCTCAACATTTTTAATGGGGCATTTGATTAGGCCATAATGAGCCTAATATTATTTTCGTTTGCTTTTCGTTCTAATTTCGGTTTTGTTTCGATCTTCGATTTGGGTTCTGCTAGCTTTAGAATAAATAACCTGAAGTTTGGTCACGATCGAGTGGAGCCCAAACTTTTTTAATGGTGCATTTGGTTAGCCCATAATTAGCCTAAAATTATTTGATTGTCACTAGATCAAACTTTCCGTTCTAATTTCGTTTTTGTCCAATCTTCGGTTTGGGTTCTGCTAGCTTTAACGTGATAAAGCCTTATGTTTTTCTAGAATTAAAATATTTAATTAGAGCATTTAATTAGCCTAAAATTAACCTTTAATTTCCTAATTGTTTTTAAATCGTTTTTTGATACGGGTTCTGCTAACTTTTTCTAAAGCTAGCGCAACCCATAGTTTTAGTTGGATGGGGGGTGGAGGCCAAATTTTTTTAATAGAGCATTTAATTAGCCAATTATCTGTTGTATGTGTTCTGCTAGCTTAAGAGATGTAAGTAATGGCAAGTGACAGGTATCCAAATATAGGGTGATTTTTTTGTGGTTAGGATTTTCATGCATTAGTATTTGACAGATCACGCGGGATTTCAGACAAGGTGTCAAAGAGGAAGATGCTCAGTATGCTTTGACATTTCATAATGAATAGACTTACTAACGAGCAACGCTTGCAAATAATTGAATTATATTACAAAAATCAGTGTTCGGTTCGAAAAGTGTTTCGCGATTTACGTCCGATTTATGGTCTACATAATCGACCAAGTGAGCAAACAATTAATGCGATTGTGACCAAGTTTCGCACTCAGTTTACTTTATTGGACATTAAACCAACCACACGAATGCGTACAGTGCGTACAGAAGAGAATATTGCGTCTGTTTCTGAGAGTGTTGCTGAAGACCGTGAAATGTCGATTCGTCGCCGTTCGCAGCAATTGGGTCTGTGTTATTCGACGACATGGAAGATTTTACGCAAAGATCTTGGTGTAAAACCGTATAAAATACAGCTCCTGCAAGAACTGAAGCCGAACGATCTGCCACAACGTCGAATTTTCAGTGAATGGGCCCTAGAAAAGTTGGCAGAAAATCCGCTTTTTTATCGACAAATTTTGTTCAGCGATGAGGCTCATTTCTGGTTGAATGGCTACGTAAATAAGCAAAATTGCCGCATTTGGAGTGAAGAGCAACCAGAAGCCGTTCAAGAACTGCCCATGCATCCCGAAAAATGCACTGTTTGGTGTGGTTTGTACGCTGGTGGAATCATTGGACCGTATTTTTTCAAAGATGCTGTTGGACGCAACGTTACGGTGAATGGCGATCGCTATCGTTCGATGCTAACAAACTTTTTGTTGCCAAAAATGGAAGAACTGAACTTAGTTGACATGTGGTTTCAACAAGATGGCGCTACATGCCACACAGCTCGCGATTCTATGGCCATTTTGAGGGAAAACTTCGGAGAACAATTCATCTCAAGAAATGGCCCGGTAAGTTGGGCACCAAGATCATGCGATTTGACGCCTTTAGACTATTTTTTGTGGGGCTACGTCAAGTCTAAAGTCTACAGAAATAAGCCAGCAACTATTCCAGTTTTGGAAGACAACATTTCCGAAGAAATTCGGGCTATTCCGGCCGAAATGCTCGAAAAAGTTGCCCAAAATTGGACTTTCCGAATGGACCACCTAATACGCAGCCGCGGTCAACATTTAAATGAAATTATCTTCAAAAAGTAAATGTCATGGACCAATCTAACGTTTCAAATAAAGAACCGATGAGATTTTGCAAATTGTATGCGTTTTTTTTAAAAAAAAAGTTCTCAAGCTCTTAAAAAATCACCCGTTATATTTGGAGACTTGTTAGGAGAAGTTTGAAGAGCAGTGTCAACAGAATACCAATTAAGAGATTCTCTTTCAAAAATGTCTTACCAAAAAACTTCTTAACTGTTAGCCTTTTAATAGTCTTAACGTCAGAATGGCATGTTTTAGGCCGAAATTCGAGTAAATTTCAATTGTTTACTATAAAAATGCATTCACATAAGCACAAGAACTATTTTGATAATAAATTAGGAGTAGAAAGTACAAAAATTCTCCAGCTTTAGGATTAAAAAGATCCGCAAATTTGTTGATTTAGATACGTTCTGGACTCCTATAGCTATCTACCGAGCAAGAATGGCGACCCACTGATTGTGGGAATTCCCTCTATTTAATTTTAAGTGCGAGTTTTATAAAAGTTTACGAACTTTGCTTGAAGTTAGAAAAAACCGAAAATTCCTGGAATCCAAGTTTATAATTTGTCGTGTTAGCGGGCAATGAGTTTGAGTTGTGTCAGGCCATAATTTATGTGGCATCTTAGACAAATAAACTAAAATCTGGATGCATGTGAAAGCTAATATGAATTGGTTGAAGTGAGACAAATTCAAAAATGTCTCCTCTACAGTCCACGCGGATTAACTATTCGGAATGAAACTTCATACTTACATGTTTTTCATTAATTGGGAGATCCTTGCGAAATTCGGTAGAAATCTGTGTACCAGAAGTGGCAGCTTTCATAGGAGCTTTTTCATTTTTTGCAATTATGTTGAAAAGTTTAGCATTGACAAAAACCAATAAAAAGTTTAAATAAATTAAGGCAAAATATTCATCCAACTAGGGTCTTCAAAAACGACAAAGAATTAAATGATTAAAATAAATTTAATTATTAAATTTTCAACAAGATTGAAAAGATTAACCTTGATGAGAAGGAACACATCTATGATCCCCTGTCGGAGTGCGGGGCTCATGGGCCGACCCATCTTCCATGCCAGTATAGGCTGGCATGGAGCTATGCAATGTGCAGATGGTAATAAAAATCGGACCTATATCCGTACGTCCTCGAATTGGCCAATACAGGCGTAAAAGCTAAGGACGTAAATAAGCGAACCGCGAAAGAGTTGGGAGAGCCTCGGCCCCAGAACAGTACAGCGAAGAGAAAAAAAAAAAAAAAGATTAACCTTGCTCGTTTTCTGAAATTTGAACAGCAATAATGATTTGGATTATGCAAAAATTTAATTTTTCACTTAAGAAATCAATTGTGATTTATTACCGACCAAACGGCACAGTGGTTAAAGCTTTGGCGTGTGGATTGAGAGGCACCGGGTTCGAATCCCGATAGGGGTAGGATGCATCAACAGATTACAATCTGTAATGAAATTGAACACAACTATAACCCCCTGTTGAAGTGCAAAACTCTAGGGCCGACCCACCTACTATAGCAGTATAGGCTGGCATGGAGCTATGCAATGTGCAGTTGGTGATATAATCGAAAGAAACTCTCGGCAATGACAAATTGGCGGACTTTTAAATAGAAGTGCCCATTCCAGACTAATTTTCGTTGTTCAAATTCGTAAAAAATCATAAAGCGCGCACTCAAAATAAAATAGCGGGAATTGCCACTATCAGCGGGTCGTCATACTCGCTCGGTAGATAGCTATAGGAGTCCAGAACCGATCTAAGTCAACAAATTTGCGAACCTTGCAAACCCTATGGTTGGAGATTTTTCTTCTTTCTACTTCTAATTTATTATTAAAACAGTTCTTGTGCTTATGTGAATGCACTTTTATAGTAAACAATTGAAGTTTACTCGAGTTTGGGCCGAAAACACGCTTAAATACCGAAATTTGAGTCAATTTTTCTACAACTATTTTAAATACGTCGATAATATAGATTTTGTGCAGAAAACGATCAAAATCAACAAAACACAATTTCGGCTGATTTGTCTACCATTAAGTATATAAAGGAGGTCGATAATGCAGTTTTTATGCGCTGAATTTTTCTGCAAACTTCAGTAGCATAGACTTATTTCACTATTTTAAATCGTTTTCACCGATATTGCATTGGGATTTCAACTATACACTTGCTATTTGGCTTCCCTCGTGCGCATTGCGGACATAATTACTTGAATTCTTAATTCTAACTTAATGCACTGCACCTGTTTGCAAATTGCAATAAAAGTTTATGAACACACAGTGTGTTATATAGCAGCCGTACTTACAAAATGCAATCCAATCAACAGGTATGAAACGTTTCACCTTTACTAATGTTATTCTATTTTTATTTGGTATAATTATTTTCTAACGAAAAGTACTTACACGAGCACACAATGCCATTTATAATTCTCAAGTTCCCTTCATAAACACACGGCGTAATCATAAAAAAAAATTGAACCAAAAACCACATTCACCATAATGACAGTGTAATGATAACTGTAGAAATATACATACGAGTATATTTTTTGTCACGTTTTTTTAAAATTCTATACCGTGTGTGTGTATGCAGGAACTCGTATGATATCACAATTATGGTTATTAGAAATATAATAATTAGAAGGTAAGTAGAAATTTTTCAAGAGTCGTTATTACGTTCTTACTTTTTGTGCCCCGACCGCGTGCCTGAACTTTGTTCTAAGTTTTTTAGGTTAATTATTCTAAAGTAAAACAAATCATGTTCTCATGTAAATTATGTCAATTGAGGGCTTCAGAACGACATACATAAATCATGGGTATGATTTATATTGTATAAGTATGTATAGAATATAGAACTAGGATTAGCCGGGTTGAGAATTAATCGTTTTGTATTTACGTCATGTGTATAATGTAGGTGGTGAGAAATGATGTCGATTTCGAGTGCTTTTTGTACCGATTTTTTTTTGTGCAAGTTATACAAGACAGCGAAACGTGTCTATGTATATCGCTATATTTGAATTTATATGTTCTAATGCACATAAGTACATATATGTATGTATATAATGCTTTTATTGTATAGTTATTTTTATTTCTTACATAAAAACTGCGTTCTTCTTCGTTTAGTGAGTAAAGTTTTTTGTATCCAACTTATATGTTTTTTATGTTTATTTTGTATATACGAAACACTATGTGTATGTTTATATTATTATGTTTATTGATTGTAAATTTTGATTTCCTGTTCGCCAGTCTGTCTGATAATTTTAAGGTATTCTTGATGCTCGCTAAAGAACTTAACAAGTATGGGCAAAAATGGAAAGAAGTAGCCTCCTCCTCCCCTCCCCCACCCCAATTGAATGCCAGTATGTCTCGTCTAGCAGTTCTGGGAGATGGCTTCAACAGTGACAACAATATTCCATCACCCAGCAAAGACAACGCTCATGAACATATACTTATTGTCTATTATGAAATTGAATTATGCTCTATTGAACGTATCACCCGGCAAATGAAAATCGAATATGTCACATACCGAATTAAATCTAAGCGAAGCCCTCAAAATTGGTGCCAAAAGACCGTTGTTGATGACTGATCGATATATAATAGCGGCGAAGAGATTTAACCATTGTAGGAGTTTCAAGAAATCGATACGAGAATCGAAAATATCTCCAACTAAAACTGCTCGATAGTTCAAACGTGACATTTTTTAATAAATTACAACGATTTTGATAAGGCGGAAGCATAAAATCGGCTTTCCGACTAGATGGTAGACATCGAACTTCAAACAAAACAGATTGTTTTTGGACACTCAATTGTCTTCGTATGACACTGGTATGATGGTGATCATTCGCTGGATGCATATTCTAAAATTGATCGCACAAATGAAACGTATATTGCAGATAGAGTTATCGGATGACAAAAATCTTAACACTTTCGTTTGATGAAGTCTAACATATCGTAAGCCTATTTTGGACAATAGTGTTACTATGTCGGTTAAAAGTTGAAACGATTGAAAAAATTACCAGGTCGGATATGAATTCCACTCTGTCAACAACTTCGTTGTACAAACGATATTGATGCAATATAGCGGAAATATAGTCTATTGTCCATTTACAAAATATATCTAAATCATCTTGGAGCTTGTTCCAGTCGGTTTTGATCCTAATCCGACCGAAAATTTGCATGCCGTCGGCGAAAAGAAGACAGCTTGCAAATTTAAACCAGTCAACGACATTATCGACGAATAATGAAAATAGCAAAGGGCCTAAATGACTACTCTGTGCTACACCTGTTGTCATACAAAATTGCCGGCGGTCTGAAAGGTAAGAGTGCAACCACTCTATGGGAATGAATTGGCATTCTAAATGCTTCCATGACCATCCTTTCTGATAGCCTTAACCACTTCATCGACCAGAACGGGTGCCGTTGTTACGAGAAAAACGTTAATATTGACTTTTCCGCACAGCTCACCAAAACATTTCCGCTTGCTCAACTTTATAGCAGATTTGAGCTCCAATCAATCTAGCAGTAAGCTTGTCGAAAATGTTAAGTCTCTCTACGCACTGAATGCTGATATTCCCTCCTTGCCTTGAAGTATTTCCGATGTAATCTAAGATTTCCTCATTCCACAAATACATACATTACGATGATTATTTTTGTTTGATTCTACAACCGGCATTTCTGATATAGTTCGGTTACCTGCTACTTGGTGGTCGCTCTGTGTGTATCACTCACTCACTTTACTAGAAGTGCCGCTATTATTCACGTTAGATGTGTTTCAATAAAGCGTCTCCTCAATTGTTCGATACTCTGTTGCCCCAATCAGTAACCCAAGCATTAAAGTCTCCTGTGATAAGCAAAAATTGACGATCTGGAGCGTCCTTCACCATTCGATCTAACAAACTTCTAAACTCCTCCAAGGAGCGTAACAACTTTACTATAAATCGATAGTAGATTTTGATTCTTACGAAGCCAAGCTCCATCCAGGTAGTGTTTTGGAATGACCGTTGACCGCAAACCAAGATGGCGAATGGCTTAAGATGTCCGAAATACCAGAAGGCGTTAAAAAGAGCAAATAGATTATTATTTTGCTACAACTAAATTTTAATCATTGTGAAACGGTACCAGATCTGCTTGACCAGACTGTGCGGGAAATAAGAGGAGACGACAATATAGAAACCGCGAGGATACTATTTGGGCACAAGACGTATGGGGCAGCGCTCTATTACAGCCGGTATTTCGGAGCTCTAATAAAAGGTTTTGCTTTTTTCGTTTTGCGGATGTGTTTTGCATTTTCCCCTAATGGACAAAGGGCCCAGTTTACCTTTGCGCAATATATCCTCATACGAGATATCTTTTGTCACTTTAATCAGTAGCACATCTGAACTATCTCTTACTCCTCCTACCTCATTGTTCATAAGTGTCTCTGTCATTCGAAGTGCCTGCAGGTTATTTTGGGAGTACTTTGTGGAGCTAGTTTAATATTCCGTTTTTTCCTTTGCCTACTCATAGGTGGTGTGAACAATTTTATTTTGCTGGATTCCTAGTGGTGTATTTCCGCCAGAAGCTTTCTCCAGTTCCTGTTTCTTGCTCACAATTGATTTTCTGGATTTCGATATGCACGTTATTTAACTCGTTTAACTCTCCCCTTATCCGTGAGACACCCCCGCTTACGGCGTTTCACCCATCTTCGGATGCCAGCATAAACTCCAGTATATTTTCCGGTGTTAGTTGAACCCCACGCGCACAGATACTGCTTCTGTCCTCAGTAAATCGTGGACACTCTAATACTACGTGCTCTAGATCCGTTACTCCGATGCATAAAGGGCAATCTGGTGACTCTTCGTGTTTGAATCTGAACAACTGAAACCGCGTAAGATGATAATCCACTTCTCCGTGTCGCCTGCTTAGCCACGACTCGATATAGGGGATCAGGCGATGGGTCCATCTATCTTTCATCGACTTACTATATCTTCTCTGCCATACAATGCTCGTCTCAGCCCGTGCTAACCGATGGTTCTCTGCTTTTGTTTCTTGACCACGACATAGGTACATGGTTTGGCGCTCCTTGGCCAGTAGATCTATTGGAAGCATTCCCGCAAGAACACAGGCAACGTCTTCTGACACTGTCCGAAGTATTGCTACTCTTTCCCTATAAGTATCCTTCTTCAACGAGTTGACCCAAATTGGTGTCCCATACATCATTATAGATGTAACGACGTTGGCAAGCAGGAGCTCTCGAGCAGAAGATTAACTCTCCTTGCTCGGTCGCTGGAGGTAATGAGATGTGTCCTATATGACAATCTGGAATCGATCATTACCTCTAGGTACCTGATGGATGGTTGACTAACAATTTGTGGGGCTCCAATCTCTAAGGTTACGCTCTCCATTACTTTTCTGCTAGTAATAAGGACAGCTTCTGTTTTATGTTCTGCTAGTTGCAACTCACCAGATGTTAACCACTGTTGAATAAGTCTCACCGTCTTATTACAGATCTCTACAATCTCCTCTCTGTGTTTTGCGGCAACTATCACTTGGTATGGGCAGTCGAAGTACACCATCGTACATCACATTCCAGAGTATAGGAACTAACACTGATCCTTGAGGAACTCCGCCAGTCACCTCGTACGTTTTCTTTTCTTTAATCAGTATCATAAATCATGATCCTCTCGCTAAAGTAGCTGGAAACTAGTCTCAGCAAGTAATTTGGTACCTTCAGCCGCGTAAGTGCGTTAAATATACAGCTCCAATTTGCCGTGTTGAATGCGTTTTTCACGTCCAATGTAACTATGGCACAGTATTTTTTACTACCACGTAGCCATCGAGAACCAGATATCGCCTGGTGTGCCGTATCTACAACATCCTTAACCGCGGTCACATACAGATACAGCTCTCTCTAGGGTTTTACCTGCTGTATCCAACAGGCAGACTGGACGCCATAAGGATGGCTCATCTGGTTGTTTGTCTCCTTTTGGCAACCAGTCTCTGTTCATTCCATTTACTAGGGAACACCTCCTCAACTAAGCATGCAGTATATATGTACTTCCGTGAATATGTTTGGGTATCCTTTAGCCGCCGACTTCAACGCAGTATTCAGAATGTTATCCGGGCCAGAAGCTTTATTGCTATCCTCTCTGCCACATGCCTTCAGAACCTCCTCCTCAGTAACTGGTGGTACACCATCCTCCGCGTTACCAAATACTTCTAATACACAATCGGGTTGCTGCAGGCAGGAGACTTACTATGTGAGACAGCATTGCCGAGCATGTGGGAGCAGTGGCATAATTGCTTCTGATTTTTTCATCATCAATCGGTACGGTCTACCCTTTCGATCGCGGTCAACCTCGTCGCACAGTTTGCGAAAGCACTTTTGCTTACTTAATTTGATTGCATGCTTGAGCCCAATCGAGCTTTACAATACCGTTGTTGAAGGGGAGAGTTTTCGAAGTGTCTAGCACGCTGGTATTGCCTTCTTGCCTTCGGACACCATTTACGCAATTCCGTAATTTCGTCGTTCCATCAGAAGACCGGTTTTCTACGATTCTCCACCATTGCTGCATCACAAGCTCTTGTAACATGTCTCATAAGCTGGACGGCCTTCTTATTTGCGGTACCAGATAGAGTAAGATCCTCAATCATGAGACGGTAAATGTTCTCATCGAACGCTGCGGACTTCCATCCTATTTTCTTCCTGTGTCTAAGTAGAGTCCTTTGAAGTCCAGTAACTGCCAGTTCATACACAATAGCTTGATGATCGATATGCGTATATAAGCTGCTCACCTCCATGCTACTCCTCTATCGGCAAGAAAATGTTATGAGCCATTTTCTTGCCGATAGAGGAGTTAGGTCAACTATCGAGGTTACATTTCCTCTACAGAAAGCAGGTGTATTTGCTGTATTCATTAATACGACCGGTAATGATGCAAAGGCCTCTAACAATGCTGTACCTCTGCTACTAGTTTCTCTGCTTAACCACTCTATGGCCCATGCACTAAAACCCCCAGATATGTGCAACGGGTTGTAGCTCCGTGCATCATCCGTTAATTGATCGAGAAATGTTTTAAATTCTTCAATTGATGCACTAGGAGGTGCGTAGCAGCAATAGCTATAAACGCCGTTCACTTTGGCTCTGACAAAACCCGGACACAATACTCCCCTCAATTTCCTGTACGGAGTAGGTACCGCAAACCCATACAGCAGCTCGATTCGATCTATCTGAAGCCCAACACTGACTATCAAGATTCCTATATTGCTCACACACAATTACCACGTCCGCTTCCACTCCTGTACGGATTGGTGCAGCTGGTCTTGGGCAGTCCCACAGTGGTTAAGCTTGACTTGGATGACTTTCAATTCCAACGCTATATTTGCAGCGCTTTCTGGTAAACCGGACATCTAACGCTACTAGCTACGTGTTTACTACAGCCATTGGCCGTTTCGTCCCAAAGCATGCATTTTGAATTATTTTGGCATGTCTTAGCAAAGTGCCCATCTTCACCACATCTCCTGCAGACTTTGATCTATCGGATTCACTTCTACAGTTCCATGACCGATGTCCATAACCGTGGCATTTAAAGCATCTAGTGAGCTTTATTGATTCCCGGATTCGACAGAAAACCCAGCCGATTCTAACTTTACCCACTTCTGTCACTTTCCAAACCATAGTGTTAGGGAAGCCAACAACCGCTGTCTGCATTCCCCGGTAGGATTTTGTGAGTAATTAACAATACAGACCCTTTCCACACCTTCAAACTGTGCTCCCAGAGCCTCTCTCATCTCTTCAGATGTGGTAACCTCGTCCATGTCTTTGATCACCAGTAATCCCTCCTGGGTCAAAGTTTTAACTAATGTATTGCCCCAATCGCTTTCGCTAGTTGCTCTCGAAATACTACGGTCTTTGGCTATATCTCCTGTAGTTTGTAGCTCCAGCAAAAGGTATCCACTATAAGTTTGACGTATTTTCGTTACAATTTCACCTAGATTCGGGTCCACCTTAACTTTCCGCAGTAGATCGGCGAATGAAATTTCGTCACTCTTCTTTACTAGCAGCGCATTTCCTTCGCGGACGTGTTCGTTTTTTAGCGTGCTTTTCCCCTTTACTTTTTGCCATTCTTGTTCTGGAACAACTGTGGCATTCTCCAATTGATTTGAACTCGTGGTGTTTATTTCTCCATTATCCGCCTAGATACCGTGGTATTTTGCTTCATGTTTCCGTCCTCCTTGTTAATAAGGGTCTCCGACATTCGAAGTGCTTGCAGGACGTTCTGAGGATTACCTTGCGGAGCAGCCTTAGTATACCTTTCCTTACTTTGCCTTCTTTCATCTCTCTTACGAGTAGGTGGCGTGGACAACTTCCTTTTACTGGGCTCCACAAGTGGTATATATTTGTTAGTCGCCCTTTCAGTTTCTGTTTCCTGCTCACAGTTCGTAGACGAACTAAATTTTCCTTCCCGTCATTATTGGTCGGTGAAGTTTGGCACTGCTTTTCCAAACCGTTCATCTTACTTATAGCTAAGCCATAAAGCGTTCTAATGGTACCCAGTTCCTCAATTTTTCCCAAAGCCTGGTTAGCCTTATTTCTTTGGTTTTCTCCTTGTACCTCCCCAAATAAGGCGATGAAAAAAAGCTTTCCAATATCCTGGTCATTGCTCCCTTCTTAGGGGATTTCTGCATTAAGGCACTCTTTACAAACGGGTTAGCAGGTTTACTATCCCCATAAACGGATTCAGTGCTTCCTCTCTCTTCACTTGTAGGCATATCCGTCACATCGGCCACCGTTGTAACACTGCAGTTGCTGGATCTCGACCGTTGGGAGCCTGCTTGCTCATTCCCTTCAGCCGATACTGAGTTTCCTACTTCCTGCACCGTAACTAAACTCTCCTCAACTGAACTCATCTTGGATTATTTTTCGAGGTGCCGCCCTTGGCGTTTTATACTAGCTGTCAAGTAGGTACACAGCCGCCCCTCCTGGGGTACAGTCGCTGACCGAGAATCCGCATAACGTGAGACAGACTCTTAAGCGCATTACTTGCAAGTGACCTATGTAACCCCGCTCTGACTTCAGCCTCGGCCTAGCCTTCTAGAACCTAGTTACCACCGACACGAGCGTAGACGTAGTCAAGCGGAGTATGGATGGAGAGGCTTCGTCTAGTAGTAAAAGTATCAGATATCATCGCATCATATCCCATATGTCGGAATGTGTGTGTATGTGTGTAAGTTTGGTGCAGTGCAGATTAAAATTTTGTGTCCTCTCTACAGCCAAGATGGATTAATTTATCGGATTGAAATTTCATAATTGGGGCTTCCTCCATAAATTGGGGAACCCAGTGATTTTGGTTTGAAATCGGTCCAGCGGTCAGATGAGACAGCTCCCTGAATCATATTCTTCAATTTTTGCTCGAATGATCATCCACCGTCTGACTGTTATATTCGATGGAGCAGATGTGTCATAATACTTAAGCTCAAATGATGCCACTCAAATAACTCTAAAACACCAACTACGTGACAGCTTGTTATTAAACTTCAGATTTTGTTTTTTGAAGGTTGACACTTTCGAAAAATGATAAGGATTTAACATTAGTGCCGACATCTAGTAATCAAGCTCGGTACTTATCAAAAAAGGTAGTAACATGACGGTACAAGATGTTATTGAAAATTAATTTTGTATAAATCAAAACACGGACCTTGCTACTACTATCAATATTTTGTATTATTTTTGTCAGATCGCATCTTTTAATTATTGCACTTGCTGTGTGGCACGTAGCCCCATCTAGTTGGAACCAAATGTTGTCAAGATCAACTTCCTCCAATTTCGGCCATAAAAAGTTGGTTATCATCGATCTATACCGATTTCCGTTGACGGTAACGGTGTTACCAGCTTCATTTCGAACAAAATACGGACCGATGATTCCAGTTTTGTGTATTTACCGCACCACTCAGATGAAAGTGAGCCTCATCGGAGAAGATGATTTTCTTAAAAAAATCGTTATCGTTTGTAATTGCAAATTGTAAACGTTGTTCTTGCGTATATCTCACCATGATGAAATTGTAAACATTACTGAATACAATGAAACAAAAAATGACAGATCATGACATATTACAAATGGCTGAAACGTCACTTGAAAATCATATCTTTCCTATTGGAAAACCCTATATTTTTTTCAGCAGAATGGATTAGATCACACATCGTCCACACACTCGTTTAACAAGTGTCCAACAAAATAAAATCAAAATGAGGCAGGAATAGTTACAGAAATCGAACATTTGTACTATTTTCAGATACCTCGTTACGAATTCAATAAAAACAATTACGTGAAATTATACCATAGCGTGGCAACCTTGAAACAAAGTTGATCTTAGAAAACAAAATAAATCGAAATCTAATCAAATTAACGTGTCTGTGAAGAACTTACTGATATAAAAATAAAAAATGCGTCATCATTATTATAAACGAGGCCGTGTCAAACAAGAACATTAATTACGCTGAGCAAATTTGGTTGTAGAAATATCGGTGGATGACAATAATAAGCCAGACGATGTTACGAGTATATAAACACTGGTAATGAAACAATAAAATATTTGTTGGTTTTGTGAAGGAGTGGAAGTAGAGAACCGAAAAATCGCACGACTAATCCCCCAATTTATTAGTCTACACTTAAAAAAATGAATTTATGGGTCAAATTCCAATTTGTAGATGCGGTAACTGTTTAGATCTAAACAAACTTCAGGTAGAATGTGATTAATACTTATTCTTTACTACCAAGCTTTAATGGGTTTTGTAAGTGAAAGCGACAGATTCCGTAGTTTTGATTCATCATTCGTGTACCAGGTTTATTGTAATTCAAGTTAAAAAAGAAACAATTCAAAGGTTCAGTTTATAGAAACGGTCTCGCCTTGAATTTCCGCGTTTCTTATAGATTTAATCACTGGTGTGTGTAACCGTTATTTTGACATGTCGTCGAATTGCATATACCTTGAGGGGTTTGTATACATATTTTGTAAGTTATTTATAGTTATAGCTTTTCTATTACTTATCAATCAATCCTGATCTCGACCACCACAGGAACTTTCGGAACTTACATGAGAAAACAAAGTGAAAATTTTGGTGGGTGATATAACACATCACTTGAAAAGTTTTGGGGAAAATACATTTTATTCATCCACATAATTTCCTTCTCGACCGATACAATCAGTCCAACGCGTCTCTAACATTTCGATGCCTTTTTTGTAGAACGATTTATCTTTTAATTGGAGCCAAATCTCTTTCTCTGGAGCTTTTTCCAAGCCAAATCTGGCGAAATACGCTGGATGCGGAAGCAATTCAATATGTAATTCGTGCAATTTTGCCATTGTTGCGATCGACTTCTGACATGGTGCATTGTCTTGGTGAAAGAGTAATTTTTGCTTTTTAATTTGAGATCATTTTTTAGCGATTTCTTCACATGCACCAATAACCCGATATAATATTAGCTACTGAACTTTTTTCCTTTCTCAAGGTAGCCTACGAATATTATACCATGTGCATCCCAACAAACAGATGCCATAATATTTCCAGCCGACTGTTGTGCTGGTTGCTTTGGACGAGGTTCACTGGCCTCTCGCCATTCAGGTAATTGCCGATTTGACTCTGGTGTCTATAAAAAATCCTTTTTATTGCGCTTAAACAGCTCTAAACAGCACACGGAATCATCGATGCGTTGTCGTTTTTGATTCATTGTGAGCAAACGCGGTATCAACTTGACAACTGGACAAACGTTCATGCAAAATATGACCAACACGTTCCATGGATATCTTTACAACGTCACCTTTCTCAAGCAACTTCACCGGATAACACTTATCAAGCCACTGCTGTACTTGAACGGTATTTTTTCTCAACAAAGACAGTGTTTAATCAGCACACGAAATTCTTTTTTTTCATTGTTTTCAAATCAATAAAAGTAGCGTCACCAAACCAACTGTAACTTGTGAACTTAATGATCGAAATGTCATGAGATTTTAACAGGTATAATTTGAAGGTTGCTAGAATTTGAAAATCATATGGGTTTTACATTTGTGGCACCATCTATGTGTCAGACCGGGATCTTTTCAGGTGATGTAATATTAAGAACAGCATTGAATTGAAAAAATAATTTTTAATCGAGATCAAACCCGAGAATTGTTAAATAATTTGAGTGAATATAAAATTGGTTTATCATCTACTCCACCTAATAAAACTCATTAAAAGGCATTTTTATGGGTCCGAACCTACTATAGGAGAATTATGAAGCACTTAATACTAAAAATTTGAATGTTTTGTGAATTTAATGAAATTCGGAAATGATGTAGTTTATTTTTCGTCGAAATGTATGTTATTTGACAGATGGCAAGTAGATACATTCCGGTTATTAAAAATGAAGAGACATACGATTGAACAACAACGCGAATTTATCTTTAAAACTTATTTTAAATTTGGTGAAAGACATGTAGTGTTAATGATAGTCCAAAAACATTAATTCGTCATCGTTCTCGTCTTTGAAGCATCCACAGAAATTTAGTCGGCTGTGTTTTTCGGCTGGTGGAGTAATCGGACCGTATTTTTTTTGAAAACGGTGCTATAATAAATATAATTCTGAAGTTTTTGTTTCACAAATTGGTAGGTATGGATGTTCAGAGTATGTGGTTCCAGCACCACGATGCCACATGGAAACATGAACAACAGAATCAATCACATCTTTTACGCAAACGTTATGGAAATCGTATATTTTTTCGAAGAGGGAAAAATAATTGACCGACTCGATCTTGCAATATAAATTGTAAAGAATGGTATGTGCAACTCGTTTCATGGTACTAAAGTTGCATACCGCTGTCCGCTATTCAAATACATCAAACACCGAATTGGATTCTCTTTAAACTAAAATCGTGTTTGGTTGTGCGCTCCAAGTAATTAATTTATTAGTTGTGTAAATTCCAGAAGTTACTTACTCGTATGTTCATGGTGATTTGTTAATGCGTAGAAAGAAAATATCGTGAATAAACCAAAAAACCCAAATTGAATTTAATGTTTAAGTTCTGTAACTGTAAAATTTTCGATTTGTACTAAAATGGTATTCATAAAATGTAACTCGGCGCTATAAACGGACTTTTTGTTTTGTTACTTTGCAGCACCAAATTTGATGACGTAAAGTTACATAACTCGAAAAAATGACATTTTCTAAACCGGTTTTCGCGTATTTATGTTGTTTCCAATAGCATCTCTACACTAACAAAAGTTGAAGAAAATGCAAATTGTAGTTTTTGAACTTTTAGATAAAATTTATTTGTTTAACCTTCACTTCGTGCAGTACTAAAAGTCACACTGACCGTGTAGTGGGGTCAAGTAGACCCCAGATTTGTTCCATATGATTTGTATGAAAATGGGCTTTTTATTTTTTTATATTGAATTCGGTTATTTAGATTTTTTTATTTAATACAAAACTTAAAAATTATTATTATTATTATATTCCAAATTGCAATTTTAATATTTAAAAAAATTATAGTTATGATTTCACGTATGATAATGATAACTTTAAAGTTACTTCAATTGTTGTATATACTTAATCAGCTGATGAGTTAGTCACTTCTGCATCCTCAACTGCCTCAGACACACAAAGATCGCACACGAATTTTTAATGTGTTTTACACATTGTCTTTTGGCAATAGAAGCAAGATAAGCTTGGTTTGCTATCCTTTTTTATTGGGCATATATAACACCGCTGACATTGACTAGACGAAGAATTTAATTGTTGAACTGGAACAATTAGAGTAGTTACGGAGTAGCCAATTTGTTGTAATGCCATTTTTATGGATTTGGTCATAGCCTACGGATTTTGCAAGCGACTAATTATATGATTATTAGCTAGTCCGAAGGCCATATTCAGCAAAAATTACTTTCTCTCTGATTTTCTTCGTTTAGTGTATAACTGAGGATTAGCCAATTGATGCAAGTTATAAGCTACTACACCAGTTACATCAATTATATTAAAAAAGAGAACCATAATCTAATATTATATTTGGCTTATCAGTTTTTTCATCTATGATACCTTCATTGTGAAGCGTTGATAATAACAATACATTTTTGCCTACCTTTGGAACGTAGCTTACTACTGTAATATTATCATGAAACGCGAATTTTGTCGAATTTGCTTCTCTATGCTTCATTTCCGCCTTTCCTACTAGTTCTAGAGATAATTCTGGCTTATTTGCTCGAATGGTCCCAAGTATGGTTGTGTCCAAGCAAATCATTTGCTCTGCAAGTTTGCAAGACGTAAAATAATTGTCCATTATTATGGTTCGTCCTTTATTAACATATCCTTTGGCTAGTTGATGAACTACGTTGAGAGCGAAATCTGTTACTCGTGGTTCTCCACTAGAAGTTCTACCGATATAAATTTCGCCTTTCAATTGAAAAGCATTTATTGAATCACAAATCCAAAAGATCTTTATACCATATTTGGCAGGTTTACTTGGAATATATTGACGAAAAGAACAACATTCTCGTGAGACCACTAGCCAACAGTCAAATTACTTGATGGTTTATATGGCTCCTTTAGAAAATCGAGAAAAATAAGCCATACATCGCGAATTGCAGCTATTTTATCAGCTTTACACGTTCCTTTCGCGTATTATGGTTATCGAATCTCATAAATCTTAACAATTGTTCGGCTTTTTGTAAAGGCTTCACAGCTTTATAGAAAGGGCGACTGTCGGGCTGCCACAGCTCGTCCAACCTTTCATCCCAATTCTTTCGTGCTCCGGCATAAATTAAAATTGCAATAAGTGCATATATTTCATCTATATTTGTATCGTACCAAATGCGGCATCGTTTACCGTCCCTAGCAACCTTGTTACAATGGTCATTTGCTTTTCTATTTGCCTCACGAACAATGATATTTACAAATGTTCTGGAAAAACACGTTTGAAACATTCAACCGTTGTAGTGAGCTATTGTTGAGTTGCTGGTAATATGCCATGTCTGTCTCGAAATATTTGATATCTTGGCACTTTTGAAGTTCTCGATGCATCTGGTAAACTATTCCATTGCCACTTCTCGGCAAATTTTTGGTTTTGGGCATAGTATACGTTGTCGTTCGATTGAAGTTCACTACTCTTTTCCTCACCTCCATCAATTTGTAATTGGTCATCAGCTATTAATTCATTTTCAATTTGAGATATATCATCACCAGTATCATTAGATGAAATATCATCGCCATGAATGCTATCGTCAGCTTCTAAATCTGAATTATCCGAGCATCTATAACCATCTATAACAAAAAACGAGTAAAATAAGCCCTTAACACTCAGTTCAAAAAATGCAACAATAAACATTTACTTACCGTTAACACACAATCAATTCAGGATAGTAAGATAAAAACAAATCTGTATAACTGAATGCACAACAATACAAAAATTTAATTTACTTACTTTGAATAAAATTACCAACCGACAATTTATCAAAAATCAATCATGTTCATACAGGACTATATAATTGTACCGTAATAGTGTATACAAATATTACGAACCGACAAACTAAACAAAACACACGAAAAAACAAACCAACATTTGTATCAGAAACCGTTTTGTCGTCGTTTTTATTGCGTAATGTGTGTGTATACAAACAACACAAATATAGAAAAACGATAATATTACAGGTGAAAAAACTGATTTGTATGTGAATTTGCTGTAAGTGTGATTTGTTGAATGTTTGCAATGTATTGAATTTTATTTGGGGTCAGAATGACCCCACTACACGGTTATGCGCCTAATTTCATTAATTTGATGTAAAATACAATTAAATTCACCGATTTTAAGCTTTTTTATTGTAAACCTATGTAAATGATGTCTGATGAGGCATTTCCAAAGGGATTTACAAAATATTTGATAAATAATTTTTATTTAACTTTTATTGTCGCTGGGGTCATTCAGACCCCACTACACGAAGAAAAAGGCTAAGATTTATTACTTTTCTAATATACGCCTAAATGTGGATAATGCAATACATATACCACAGTCGAATGAAATAGTTTGTCTCTGATATACACAGAAAAAATATTGTTCTTAAGGTATACAAACCAATATCGCCAACTGTACTAATATGTTGTTTGACAACTGTACAATACATTATTTTTTGTATTTATTTCTTAATTAATTTGCAAAATTCAATAATTTTATGATATACGTGTTTATTTCAATATTCGAGTGCCGCCATCGAATTTGATAGATTAGTTTAAAAGAACCTCTGATTTGGTTACGGCGGCGAATTTATGTCGTATTTTGTAATTAAGGGTTTTCTTCTTTATAGGCTCTTTCAATCGGTCGCCAGCAATATAATATAATTCCATTATTAACCAAATTACAAATGTTCAATTATAGGTTGAATTCTAATTTCATTTTAATTCTAATTTTTCTTATTTTAATTTAATTGTAAATTTAGGATTTAATTTGGTTTACTTCAAATGGTTTAATAAAACTATTTTAATAGATCAAACGAATATGATTCAATGGAAAATTGAAGTATCGGAGGAGGGAAATTTTATAAAGTTACATAACAACAGTGTTACCCGATTCCTATTTAATTTAAATTTTTATTAATTCTAATTAATATTTTTTTTTGGACGCTTACAAATTTTCACGATGGCTATAACTGGGTTTGCTAATGAATTTGATATTTCAGCGGATGTTTGAATTTTTGAAATTATAAATGGCTTGGAGACTACAGAATAAAATTTAAATGCAGACAAATATTGTTGTACTTAGATAGTTTTTGTATTTTTGGGGTTCACGGCACTTCTTTAATTAAATTGTTTTCTATGTTATTAGGAAGACTGTAAATTGGCAAAGGTTTTGGTTAGCTTGTTCTAAGTTGGATAAATAATTATCGCTGGTTGTCAATTGTATGGAATAATGAGCAAGTTTTATTTCAGGTAATTTACCAATTAAAATTTTATTAGGATCTTGATTATTTATATCCAGAAAACAAAAATTGCCGTCTTGTGCTTTACTAACTATTGACTACTTAGGTGTCTGTAACCGCGTCAAGTCTATCATATCTAATAACCTTTCCTATCCCTCCATCTTGTTATATGTAAAAGGGCTGTACGGATGGCGCTGTTAAATTAAATTGACACGATTCTCAGTTATGTACATTCATTTGAAATGCGGATTAATAAGTGCATTGAAGTCGAAGGTCATCATTTTGAGCACTTAATTTAATTAAAAGAAGATGAGGCGAGGAGACCTAGTTAAATCAAGCAACATGGTACATGAAAGGCGAGGCGCTCACGTTAATCAAGCACCCCGATAGGAACAGAAAACTACTACGTCCACGTCATTGATCCTGCGTTACACTGAAAGCAGTTTATCCACCAACAATTTCCCAGTTATCCAGATATTTTTAAAACAAAATACAAAAAAATCATTTATTTGAAAATTTTAAATCGTTATTACAGCCCCATCAATTCAACGATGAAGTATTTTAATAATACGTTTAAAATAATTATAATTACATACAATAATAATAATGAATAATAAGTTAGAAATTATAAAAGTGGCTTAATGCAAAAAAAAACAAAAAAAAACTAACTTAACAAATAGTACGTCCAAAATTGTCTTCGAGTTTGTCAATTTTAATTTTGTCAGTTTTTCCTTCCTTCCTTCTCAATTTAAATTTGGTTTGTTTTTTTGCAATACCGCTCGAGTGTTCAAATTAATTAGTCGTTTACAGTATGAGAGGTCAATTCCTTAATAAATTAAGGACGAAACCTGAAAAGGTTGGTAGGTATCTATTTTCTGATTGCATTATTTCCCTTTTCATTACTTTTTTCTCATTTTCTTAAAACTAGCAGTCTAACACATCCTACTCATTCTTGATAAACCTCTTTACTCTGAGCCGTAGTCAGCCAAAAAATATTTGCCCGACGCCTCTGAAGTGAGAAATTCCTGATAACAGTACAAAATGTTTTTGACACTGTTATACACCATTTGACTATTTCCTATGGAGCAAACAAATATTGCCTAAAGGAGAATATTATGAAGTGTATTCAAGAAATTGAGCCGCAGTTATGCCAGTAAATCATAGAAAATTTTGGTTAAACAGTGATAACTTGCTGTGGTACAGCAGCATGAGTAAGTGATCTCGTGCAAAGACATTATTTTTCATTACTAAACTAAAATCTATGTACATCATTTGAAACAAAAAATTAAATATTAACAATCAAAATTATTTTAAGGATCCCAAAGGACAAATTTGCTCTAATACGGGGATAAAAGACCAGGTAGAAAAAGGAAAGCTCAGCACTCTCCAGAAATGACAGAAACTTTACCATCAAAAAGGTTTGTAGAAGCCAGTTAATCAACAAGAAACAATTAGATCCAGAGCAACAACCAGCTAAACCAAGAGTGAAGGTTTCACCAATTAATGTCGATGGAACATCAAATACATAATTTCACTATAGTACAGTCGGCTACGCTAACCGATAATGAAATCGGTTACGGTAGCAGAATATAGATTCGTATCTCTAAATAATGGCGTCTGGAAAATTAATATTGCAATTCCGAGAGGCTTCAATGGTTTACCTTTGAGGAAAAGAATGGTCTTTCCTCATAGGTAAACCATTGAAGCCTCTTAAATGTATCGCTGGAGGAAATCAAAGGTATCACTGGAGGTCTTTAGCCGATTAATGCAAAGATTAATTTAGTGAGGATATTAAGAACAAAAGCGCACTTTTAATAACAAAGAAAAATGTGTATAAATCGTGGCAATACTTTACACGAGAGTTAAGCCATTAAAAACGGAGTTCTAATACCTCAGTGAGAGATTGAATGTACTACATGTGTCGAAAAACATCACGCCCAAGTATGCACGATCAGAAATGATATTGCTCCAAAATGTACTAGTTGCAAGAAACCACATACCGTGGAATACACATGATCTGATGTAGCTAAGGAGTTACAAAGATTACGAAACAAATCGCGAGAACAATATCCAGATATATCGCAAAAATTTGATTGAAGTTTTCACAAAAGAGGAACCAAAACCACATGAAAGTAAAACGGAACAAACAAAACTATACTCGTCAGTGGCCAAGATCAGTTAAGTTTTGATTGGACTGCCGAAGATACAACAGTACACCAAAAAATACAAAGAAGCCTGGAAACTTTTAATATTCGGCTAGCTAAACAAGACAAAGGCACTGAAGCTCTAAGCAATAGGTTATATAAGCAAGACTCTTTGTAGCTGGCGATTATGTTTCGACTATCGGGCATTAAATGCAATAACAAAACACGAATCATATACAAAGTTTTCAAAAATCGGTTTAGTACGGGCTTATGACCAGATTGTAGTGGAACAGCAAGATATTGATAAAACAGCAATAGTAACACCGTTTGGTTTGTTTGAGTTTCCCCGAATAACGTTCGGGTTACGAAACACGGCAAAAACATTCCAATGGTTAAATCACTCATTGTATTGAGGTTTAGCGATTGTGTTCCCTTACATCGATTGCCTTCTAATCGCATCAAAAAGTATGAAAGAACACATCAAACACGTTCGCATGGTTCTGCAACGGTTAATTACGCAGTTCTAGTAATAAATCTTAACAAATGTGGTCTGTGAAAGACAAAATATCAGTTGTTGGTTTTCAAATCTACACACATGGCATGTCGCCGGACAATGATAAATTATTATGGGATTTTCCTATGAATTTTTATAAGGCCGAAAAAAGAAAAACAAGTCATTAATTCATTAAGTCATTAATTAATAGCGCGAAGCTAAATTAGTGTATTGTACACAACTAGCATATCCAATCCCGAACGCTTAATTTGCAATATATGTCGACGCAGGAGCTATATTAATTCGGCTGTTAAGCATTCCACAAATTTCATTGAAGAGAATCTATTTTATTCTCTGATCATAAGCTACTAATATTTTCATTACGCCAACACTTGGACAAGGGTTCGCCAAGAGAACGCCGACATTTTATTGCACAATTTACATCAGATAATCGACACATTTCGGGAAGTTTTAATACTGTAGTTGATACACTTTCACGTATCGCACAAGTCGATATGGGGAGCACAATTGATTACGTTTCAATAGCTTAAGCACACATGTATGATTTGGAACTCGCAGCGCTAATCGAATCGAATTCAACTTTGATTTTTCAAAAGTGTTTGGAACCGACAAATACATTTTGTGCTATGTTTGAACTGGCACTCAACATTCCGGCATTAAAACAACCTCAAAATAAATGGTAAAAAAATTTATTTGGCTTAAGGATACTCGACCCGTGTACATACAGGCTTGAAGCAATCAAAATTTCAAACATTAGGACAGAAGCAATCGCTGATACTTTAATTAAAACTTGGATAAGTCGGTTCGGCTTACCTTTCAGCATCGTGACCGATAGAGGCGAGTTTGAGTCTGCTGTAGTATTCTACACGAATCACGGCGTACAATCCAGAATGCAATGGATTAGTTGAACGATGGCACCCTACTTTCAATGGCTCAATTATGTGCGTAACAGTGGACAAAGTCATTACCATTAATTTTACGCGGGCTAAAAACATCTTATGATGTATGAATAGGATTTACGACAGCGCGCAGATTTCATAGTAACGAGTAAGCAATTACGAAAGTAGTTCAATGATGTTCAGCTCTCAACAACTTCTCGACATATCAAAAACAAATATTTGTATTTAAAGACTTATCAATCTGCGACTTTGTTTTCGTTAGAACAGGTGCTATTCGAAGTTCGCTACAACCTTCGTATGAGCGACCTTTTCCGGTTATTAGATGAAAAGAAAAATATTTCCTCTCATGATCAAAGGCGATCAATCAACGGTATCGATAACTCGACTCAAACCATGTTTCATCGAAGCATCTTCCACAGCTGTGACGGAGATACAAACCAAATTAAATGCGACTCCGTTATCAGGATCATCACAACCCATGATTATTCCTACCGATCTAATAATTAACGTACCCCACAAACGAGTAACATTTTCAAGAGTGTCAATGAACAAGTTATGTTAAGAACGGATCGATTAACTAATAACATAGAGGACCATTTTACCTAAGCTATTTGATATTTAAAAAAATCACTTTTTAATTTTAAGTTGAGTAAATTCGAATTATGCTATGAAAGTAGAAAAGTGATAGAGGCTTTAATTCCAAGACAGAAGGCGTTATTCTGGTGTGATAATATATTTACGTACGAAACACAATTTTTTATTTTTTGATATTGAAGTGAATGGTAATTCAAAATTGTGCGATTTGATACGTTGATCGACAATTAAATCACCTTCGTCATGACTGGAAGGCGAACATTAGATTTATTTTCACGCGTACAGTTTGTTATATCGTTGAATTTATTATACTGTTGCTGACTTTTCTACATATGAACTAAATAACTGTTTTCTTTATCTATGGGTTTAATACATAAATGCTTGCCACATAAAATCGTTTAACATATTTTATTCACAGTAATATTATAAATTTTATGTTGCCATTCGACCGTTTCTATTCAAATAAGTTTCAACCCTAAAATGAACACACGTTACAACAGACATAAAAGCTTATGGCGGTTTTGTTTCGGTGCGGTAAATTTGTGCTTTTTTTATTTCAAAGATTTTTATAACAATCTATACACATGTCATTGGGTTTTCATTCATTTACAGTATACACTAACGAACCAGTTTGGAAAAAAAAATAAAAATTATAAAAGAAAAGTTAAGTATTTTGAGTTTCAAGTGACCACATACACAACAACAAACCATTAAAAATGAAATCATCATCAACCAACAACAAATTGTTAGTTTCACTTAAGCTTTTTGTGTGCAACGAATTTTGAATTTTATTTTATGTGGTGGTGAAACCACTCGGTCTAGACTGAGGATCATAATTTAATCAGATTCTCTCACAAAAGTTTTTTTTAACAATTTTCTGTAGAGCTTTTTTTAAATTTTTTATGTTTTGCAAAAATTTCGCCTGCATGTGATTCAAAATTACAACAACACATATACCTACCGTGCATGAAAAATTAAACGTTTTTCTGTCTCGCTGAGGCGAAAAATTGCAATATTAACTAACACAAAACTGTGACAGTTGCAACAAAGTTGCAATATACAAGATTATTAATTTTGTGTTGTACTGTTCATTTGTATACCTACCCACCGTAACATAAACTTTGTTGTCATAAAAGTTAACATGCCTAATAGGGTGTATACATAATTCGTTTGATGGACATGAATTTGTATGAAATAAAAATAATAAAATTGGATTAGTCGTGATTAAACCTTTATGCTGTGTAAATTGTCCAAATTGAACATTTTAGTATGCAGAATTTTTTAATTAAATCGAGATGACTAGTGAAGTTTAATTATCGCGATTGGTAGACATCACACGAACATATTAAAATACATAGATGGTATACTATGCCAGTTTTGTTTAAAAATTGAACGCAACATCTACATACGTTTATAATAATATTTCTCTACAATTATGTTTGGATTCTCATTGGGAATAAGAGTTACAACAAAATTTTATAGTTAGGGGTTATTGGTTAATGAAAGCAATCTTAAACGGAAACTTTAGTTTAGTAGTGGATATGGCTATGGTTAGTACACCAGCCTTTTCTCACTGTCTACTGGTAGCCATAAATTTGTTTGAGTAAATCTCGTTCATTGAATTTTTTGTGCAACATACTTTGAATTATACATATATTGGACACAGACCCTGACGCTACAAATGAGGAAAGTAGGTTTGCCTACTTGAATCAAATTGATGAAATTCCACAACCAAATACGGACATAGATTCAGATGACAATGAATTAGATAAAAAAATAACATTATCAGATAAAACTAAAACATATTACTAAGAAAAAATTTACTACATAATTGATCTAAAACTATCTTAAAACGTAAAATTAACATATCACATATAAAAAATACATTGTTAATGCCAGAAAATACGGAAATGACAAGTACAGAAAAATTAATAAATACACAGGATGATGTGTTACCAAACAAATATCGACATGACACTGCACTGCGCCTTACACAGTTATGATTTCTAAAGACAATTTAAATGTATTAAACTTAGGTAAATCGATTAAAATGAATAAATTTAATAATGTTGAATTAGTTGAGAAGATAAGTAGGAACATGCTAGAATAATATTTAGATCTTTTCATGATCCAAACGAGTGCCTAGATTCAGAGATTTTTAGAAAAACGGATGGCTATGAAGCATTTATCCCAAATAATTTTACAAACACAATTAGTGTTATTCGTGATATACCGGTAGACCTTACGGAAAAGGATCTATAGTAAGTAATATATAAGCGAAGACACCCAGTTCAAAAATCTAGCGTATGACTAAATGGGATCTCAAGATGGAAAAATCTTGTGCCAATGAAGCATTTATCCCAAATAATTTTACAAACACAATTAGTGTTATTCGTGATATACCGGTAGACCTTACGGAAAAGGATCTATAGTAAGTAATATATAAGCGAAGACACCCAGTTCAAAAATCTAGCGTATGACTAAATGGGATCTCAAGATGGAAAAATCTTGTGCCAATGAAGTATGTCCTAGCTTTGTCCTAAATGACGTCATTATATTTAGGACAATTTTAGGACAAACTTCATTCGCCTACATAAGGTAATGAAGTTTTTACTAAAATTGTACTACCTTTATAATTATTATCAATGTATTGGTAAACATATACATCTTGACTGAGCAAACATTTAGGCGAAATTATTATGTATGCAAGCAATGAAAATAATTTAAAATTTTGTTAATAACAATTATTGTTTAAAAACAAAATGCGATAATACACCGATAAAATGAATAAAATGCGATGGATTTGGAAGTTCGGATTTACTATGGAAAATCTAGGTTGTGATCCCTCTTCTGATATCGATTTTATTTTTAGGTAATGAGTTTTGCATTCACTGCCTTAGTTTAATCATTCTATCTATAGGATCCGTGATCTTCAGATATGGCAAAATACGATAATACACCGATAAGATGACTAAAATGCGAATAATTTGGAAGTTCAGGGATTTACCACGAAAAATCAAGCCTGTCATCTCTCTTCTAAAATCAATTTTATTTTTAGGTATTGAGTTTTGCATTCATTGCTCTAGTTCCATCCTTCTGTCTAGGATCCGTGATATCCAGATATGGCAAAATGCGATAATACACTGGTAAAATGTTGAAAATGCGAGTAATTTGGAAGTTCAGGGATTTACTATGAAAAATCTAGCCTGTGATCCCTCTTCTGAAATCAATTCTCATTTTAGGTATTGAGTTTTATATTTACTACCCTAGTTCCATCCTTCTATCTAGAATCCGTGATATCTAGATATGGCAAAATCCGATAATACGCCGGTAAAATGATAAAAATGCGAATAATTTGAAAGTTCAGGGATTTACCATGAAAAATCTAGACTGTAATCCCTCTTCTGATATCGATTTTTTTTAGGTATTGAGTTTTGCTAGGATCCGTGATGTCCAGATATGGCAAAATGCGATAATACACCTACATCTTATCTTCTAGATCTAGATATCACGGATCCTAGATAGAAGGATGAAACTAGGGTAGTAAATGTAAAACTCAATACCTTAAATGAAGATTGATATCAGAAGAGGGATCACAGGCTAGATTTTTCATAGTAAACCCCTAAACTTTCAAATCATTTGTATTTTAATGATTTTATCGGTATTTTTTTGCATTTTTCTATAGTTGAATCTGAAAGAGAAGGGGAAGCTGAAAGGATAAATTACTTATTAGAATTTTATTATACATTTTATTTATTTGCATAATATTTATACGGAATATTGGCTATATTATTTGGTATATATGTTATTAGGTATATATTTTAATTTGTGCGCCTAAATGTTTTCATACAAATTTATTTAACTAATACATTTACAATACAAGAAAATCTAGTCAAGTTAGGACAAACTTTAAAGTCGTAAAAATCTTACAACTTCCAATTAGTAAAAATCACTTTTTGAGCTTCTAACATCCCTTATAATGTATGACAATTTTTCAAGTCAACGGGAAATAAGACATGTTTTAAATGTGCTAAAATTTTGGAAGAAAGACATATTTGGGACAACATAGATAGATGTACATTTTGTGGTGCAGGTGGTACTATTCTGGTAATTTCCCGCGAATAGGGAACTGGGGATAAAATTTATATGTAATTTCTGTTCAAATATTTTTTTCCAGCCTACTGAGGAATAAAGTTTCATGTAAATATTTATAAATTGAGAATAATTTTTCCATACCTAAATTGACCTAAATTCCCGAATAAATTTTGTTTTCAAAAAATAACACCAACTTTTCACCTCAATATGCCAGAAAAAATTTTTATTAAATAAAAATTACATTTAAATTTTTTCCCCAGTTTCCTATTCCCTATGAATTACCAAAATAGCGCGACAGCACATTTAACTAATCATATAAATTGCGTTACAGATAAAAACAAATTACAGAATACATGAGAAACTAATGAGAAGTTATTCGGATTAAGGCAACAAATTCCAAATCAAACAGATTTTCCTTGCCCACAAGAAAATAATGCTTCGACTGATTTTCACATGAAAAGACGAGACGAGAGATAAAGGTTTCAAGGAACCTAGTAGAACATCTAAAACTGCAACTAATTAAAAGAGATGGATTATTAGACCATATTAAGAAGAAATTTGATAATCAACTAGACTTAAATAAAAATCCTGCTGAGATGGACCTCAGCCTAATGGAAATTGTGGATACACTTAATGCACGTTTAAGTCGTAATAGTTAATTGTTTATATGAGTAGTGTGAAAATATTGCAAATAAGCATTCGTAGTCTTAAAAGTAACAAGAATCTCTTAGAACAATATTTAATTACAATTAAAATTGACGTGGTTTTACTTACGGAAACATGGAGTAGCATTCAAGAGAAAATATTATTTACTAACTTTGATTTGATTACAAAAGATAGACAAGACGATTATAGGGGTGTGGAGTTTTTAATAAATAAAAAAATTTCTTGGAAAATAGTAAACGAAATTATCTTATATAACAGACTAGAGACTTTAAAAATCAATAAAAACTATCAAAATATAGACCTAACAGAAATGTGGAGGAAATAGTAAAAGAATTTAAACAGCTAATTGAACGAAATAATAACAATAAGACAATAATTGCAGGTGACATTAACGCAAATCGCGGACTTTGGGACAATTTTAAAACGGATATACTTGGCACTAGAATTGCGCAAATGATTACTGACACAGATCTTCATATACTGAATAACGGATCTCCTATCAGACAAGTCACATAGAGACATACGGTTTCCACAGTAAACATTACTATTTGTACAAGAAACTTAATTGGAAATTTAAATTGGAACTGCAAGATGGAAAACTTAGGCAGTGATCATCTTCCAATCAATATATTATACAAATTGAGAAGCCATGGTGAAATGAATACATACAAAATCTATGAAATATAAAAATAGAGAAACAAAGATATACAATAGATTTAAAACTTTATTTGCAATGCTTACAATTTTTTGAAATAAAATTCCATAAGTCAATTGTAAAACATCTTAACTCATCTGATGCTTCGGCCCTCCAATTGAGAAGTCTCTGTGAACGTAAATTGGAGAAACAGGAACAATAGGTCATAAGGATTGAGAGATCAGTAAAATTGCGTGCGGTTTTCGGAAGAAACGAAGCGCCGGGAGCTCCATATGTGCGTTATTTTGTGAATAAAGTTAAATAAACGGGCTTGCCAATTAATAAACCAACAAGAACCAAGCAGCCAGCCAAGCGTACATCCGAAAATGCTGAGGTTGTAGCCGAGAATGTGCGTGAGTCGCCGGGAATGTCAACTCGTCATCGTGCTCTAGAATTGAACATTTCACGCACAACATTGCAACGAATTCTGCATAAAGACCTTGGTATAGGGTTATCCAATTCGAGGTTGATAAAGTAGGAATCTGTATACCGACATCTGTCAAAGATAAACGTCAAGTACGCTGTCATTTATTTAGTTGACATTCTGCCATTTAAGAATATGGAGCATTTAACATACGCAAATTGGGTGTTGGAAAAACAGGCCGTCGATGCTGATTTTTCGAACAAAATTTTCTTCAGTGATGAAGCTCATTTTTCGCTTGGTGGATGTCAATTGGCCTCCAAGATCCTGTGATTTAAAGCCTTTGGATTTCTTTTTGTGGGGCTACGCGAAAGATCGTGTTTACGCAAACAATCCTCAAACTCTTGACGAATTGAAAACTAATATTCGTAAGTCATTGAAAATTACCATATCATATTTGAAATATGACACCGTATAAAGTTCAATTGGTTCAGGAATTGAAGCAAAGAGACCACCTATTGCGTTTTCGGTTCGCTGAGTGGGTTTGCGATCGACTTGAAGAAGATGCCGATTTTGGCAAAAAAATCATATTTTCGAATGAGGCGCATTACCATCTTGGCGGCTATGTAAACCAGCAGAATTGTCGCATTTGGGGCACGGAGAACCCGCACGTGATCGTAGAGAAGCCGATGCATCCTCAACGAGTGACTGTTTGGTGTGGATTTTGGTCCGGTGGCATCATTGGGCCATTTTTCTATGAAAATGAGCAAGGAGCCGCCGTTACTGTCACCGGTGAGCGCTACCGCGCCATGATAAACGATTTTTTCTTATCGGCACTTGAACAGGAGGACATAGGCAACATTTGGTTTCAACAAGACAGCGCTCCGTGCCACACAGCACACGTTTCAATTGATCTTTTGTGCTCTGTCTTCGATGATCGAATTATCAGCCGAAATGCTGATGTGATTTGGCCGCCTCGGAGCTGTGATTTGACGCCGTTGAACTAATATCTTTGGGGTGTCGTCAAAGATAAGTGTTACGCCGATAAACCAGCAACGATTGACGCTCTCAAGAACAATATTCGCATTGTCATTGAAGACATAATGCCGCATACCGCTCAAAAATTGGAACGACCTTATGGGGTACGTCAAGGCCAGCCGTGGCAGTCATATGAATGAAATAGTATTCCATAATTACTCGGAAGGATTGTTCTTTACAATGAAAAAATAAATTTGAAAAAATATTGAGAACTTTTCGTTTTATTGCATTTAAAAAAATATATTTGGCCCACCCTATATACTAACTAATAAATTAGTAAAACTATTATTTAAATTAAATTTATTTTTGATAAAAGAAAAAATTAAAGAAAATTAAAGAATTATTTTTTTTTTAAATTATTTTAGAATATTTATATCTAATAAAATGTGATTAATTAATATGTACATATACATACATACATACAAAAATTAATAATTATATTTTGTCCAGAGAATGAATTATTAATAAAAATATTTTTTTTATATTTATATTTTCATTCAATTACATAAATTTTTGAAAGTTTAAAAAATATGTATTTTATTAAAAAATAAAATTGTACCTTTAAATAAATGACATCCAGATGCCATCTGTCCCGCAATTTTACGAAAATGATTTGTATTGTTGTTGACTCTAAGGGTCTGTACACAATCATTCAACTATCAAGCCTTTTCACGTTGCAAGAGGGTCAACGAGGTACTGAACAGCTTATTACATTCGTCGGTGATAAACTTGGAACTGATATTGATTAATATTGATTTGATAAACTGATCTAATCCATTGAACACTAGTTAATCGGCGTATCCTAGGTGCACTGGCCAAACTCGTGCTACACTTCCTGATACCAGTTACAGAAATAATTAAACATCAGAAAAAAATATTAATACGAGTGCTAAAAGTAAGGTTATGTCTTCCCGTAAATGAAATGTGTACACATTTTATGCGTGTTTTATGTTTATATATTAAACACAATTTAGAACGCATAATGTTATAATAATATGAATTAATACTTACCAATAGCTTTTTATTAAATTTTAATATATATTATTTATTAAAATTGTAAACAAACAAGAAAAAACAATACAATCTTTCTAATTTTAGTGCTGTCTATAACAGTCAAAGAAGGAACTAACGACATAAATTTACGTCATTAGCAAATTTTTTAAAGCAGTGTGGTCTGTAGTATTCTAGGTGCACTGCTGTGGCGATATAGCAAATGGTAAATCAGCAAAAATCACGATTTGAATAAGTAAGTGTCCACAAATAAGTCGGTGTTCAAAATTGGAACTTAGGCTTAGTCTTGGTTCGATAAAAACGAGTTAAGTCTGAACCGATAAAATCAATATTAAATCGTCCCGACAATCTGTTTCGCGAGATCGCATCACTCTACTTGGATTTAAGATCTTTATTCAGTTTTAAATTAGTTCTAATTCTCCCCTTTTAAGCTGTAAATTGAACTTTTCGATCCAACGGATTACCAGAGGTTTATACATAAAATGAGACTTTATACAAACTACTTCAGCACTACCATTTTGGTGATGAAGTTAACATTTAAATTTATTGCAGTACCATAACAATGTTATGAACTAACAAACTCATTTATTTAAATTGAAAATAACATGAAACAAAACGCGAAAGACCTTATTTGCGATGATTACTGTACAGCAACGACTTACCTTCAATATGTATACCATCTTATTAAATTTTATATGATTCTCTTATTTCTATATTATTGCCATCTGACAATAATAATAATTATTGTCATCATAATAATCATAATTTTTCATTTTATCTTGAATCTTACTTCATATATGGTACTGCGAGCGTGTATATTTAGAGAATCGCGGTCGGTAGCTCTTTATAACATACTAACTATACACAAATTATATTGTAAAATCACTTGTCGTGGTTGCACATTGTACGCCATCGTTCTTTGTATAGATTTTATAGTTACCATAATAAGCGAATTATTTTTGTTTGAACTTTATCCACACCCAAGATTATCTCCACTGTCTTAACTTTCAAAAAAACTATTGAATAGGATAAACTAAAGAAAGACGTTTTATTATCTATAATGCGCTGCAACTAATTTTTAATACAAATTTAATTTTGTTTCAACATCTTTTGTGCAGATATAGACAGATTGCGACCTGTTGTATTTTACCTCTTGATGATGATGATTGGTTTATTGTTTAATACAAAATTACAAAATGCTATAAGGTTATAATATGTTCAATTGAAATTACCTCTATATGTAATATACGCGTATAGGTAGAATGATTAAATAGGCGATTCGTATTTAATGTTGTACCAACTGTTAAATTGCATCGTCGACACATAATAATATTCTTTGATGTATCTCGTACGCATAAATCAAATTTGAACGAAAACTCAATATTGTCTTACCGACTAAGACTAAGTGTAACAGAGATCCCTTTATAATTTATCGCAATACTGAACCAAGATAAATCGAAAATTCGACCAATCAACATTATTTATCTCATTTGTTGCGTGTACCTCTAAAAGCTTTTGGGGGGATACATCTTAACTAATTGCTTTGCTGTTGGTACTTTTTTCACCACAAATAATGCTTGAGGCCGTTCGCGATCTACATTATAATGAAGATAACATTAAATAATTGGATGTTTTCATAAACGAGCTGCTCCAGTCAACAGTTGATATGCATTTGTTGGATTTGCGTAACCTCCAAAAACTATTGTTGTTGCAGTGTTATTGGAAATAATTTTGATTGATGCATTGATTGATTGGAATATAAACAGAATTATTACTTGTGTGTTTTATGCAAATAAAGTCATTTGGTCGCGACATTGTATGGTACATTTTTGTTATAAAGATGAATAACTCTCGCCATGTACGAAATTAATTAAAATTATCAGTACGGCCTTTATGAAATATAATGTGTCAAGGCGTTTACTTGCGATGGTCGTTAGATTTAATGACCCGTAAGAATTTCAAAAGAAATGATAGGACGTCCAGATTGTTAAATTTATTCTAATTGATTCTAACATTAAAATATTTTAGAAAATACTTCGTTTTGATAAATCATTTAAAGGCCGGTTTATACATCTAGTAGTAGTAAACCCAGAGGAACTGGCACACACTGGTAGACTACTAGTAAATTTTGTACACGAGAGTATAGAAAATATATTCGAAGGAAAAAAATCTTTGAAATGAAGACCTTTATGTAAGGAAGATGAGCCTTTATTTTTACTAAAGCAAAAGAAATCTCTTGATATGTGGAACTTTTACAAAAAATAGTCTGGGGTGAGGTTGAGAGCCAATAAGAGTTCTTATTGGATTTTCAAAAGCATATAGTCGCAAATCAACTTTTAATTTAGATGTCTGTACAAAAATATTACCAACTATTATTGTATTGGTTACATCACTAACAATGTAATGTAAACGGTTTTTGAATTTGGACGGGTCGATGTTGAAATGGAGTAAAACAAGCAGTGTATGAGGTATATTAAAAAAATTCTTTTTTTATTTGAAAGCATGTATGCCATTATTCCTGGAATATAACATTGATTGATTGATAGATTGACATAACAATTTTAGTAGAGGAAAAGCACATATGGAAACATTATAAATGAACATCAACAACAAAAAATACTTCCATTAGGCATAAAAACCTCAGATTTTTTCAAAAAACAAATCTACTCCATGCTAATACTCTCCATGTTGAGCTCAAGCTCATTTGTTACGGAGGATACTGCAAGAAGTGAATACTTACAATCTACGTACAAAAACAATATAAATAAATATAAAAATATTATTATAAAAATGTATTGTCATTCACGCGCGCCACGCTTGATAACACGTTTTAAAAGATCTAGGTGGATCCAAGTGGTCCAATTTTAAATGACTACCGCATAGATTTGGCTGAATTTGAGAGATGGAAAAAGTTATGTTGGCTTTACGGGCATTAGGATCTTGTACGGGTGTAGGCCTAAGTCTCGACGCAAAATTCGCCAAATTGAAGTCTGTGAAAGGTCGAGTTCTTAGGCACGGCGAAGAATTGACTGCCTCCGGTTCTCTTGTACACTTTCACGGACCGCGGGTTATCTGGTGTTCCTTTGACGTACGAATGTTGGCTGATTGTTTACTGAACCGGTTGTCTCGCGTTTTGTCATCAAACGTTGGAGAGTTGACTTTGAAGGACCACGGCTCTGCCGTAAAATGGGCGCAATGCGTGCAACGTTGGTACTAATGAACACTCATTTTGTTAATAAAGCGCCCAAATTAAAATTTATTTGGTTATGACGCTACATAAAATATGCCCCGATTGTTGGCACAGGATTCACTGTTAGTGCCATAACTCAAATTTATTAAGACCTAGTACGAAAAATAACAAACATGTGATATAGTCATCTACGAATTGATCTAATTTTGCGGATTTTGGTCCGGTGGCATCATTGGGCCATTTTTCTTTGAAAATGAGCAAGAAGCCTTCGTTACTGTCATCGGTGAGCGCTACCGTGCCATGATAAACGATTTTTTGTTCCCGGCATTTGAAGAGGAGGACATAGGCAATATTTGGTTTCAACAAGACGGCGCTCCGTGCCACACAGCACACGTTTCAATTGATCTTTTGCACACTGTCTTCGAAGATCGAATTATCAGCCGAAATGCTGATGTGATTTGGCCGCCTCGGAGCTGTGATTTGACGCCGGTGGACTATTATCTTTGGGGTGCCGTCAAAGATAAGTGTTACGCCGATAAACCAGCAACGATTGACGCTCTCAAGAACAATATTCGCATTGCCATTGAAGACATAATGCCGCATACCATCGAAAATGTGTTCGAAAATTGGACCGACCATATGGGGTACGTCAAGGCCAGCCGAGGCAGTCATATGAATGAAATAGTATTCCATAATTAATCGGAAGGATTGTTCTTTACAATGAAAAAATAAATTTGAAAAAATATTGAGAACTTGTTTTGTTTTGTAGCATTTAAAAAAAAATTTATTTGGCCCACCCTATATATCAACCTTACCCAGGTGGGTTATAAAATATTTTTAGATTCAGGCTCTAAATATGTAATTTAAAGGTCGGTTTTGCGACCATCAATAACTTATTATACCGGACTGAAATCACATATTCGGTCAATTGTTACTCCATATTCCTAGTGATAGGAAAATCAACCTTACTCGTGTGTAATAAATTATTTTTGTGGCAGGTTAGACGGGATTGGTTTGAAACGGTTAAAGCTTTAAATATAGCATTGGCCAAAAGTATTGAGCACTCTATACATTTTTATTGTTTATTGATTATTTTTTCGACATCTAAAAAGGATTAAAAACAATGACTCACACCGCAGGTGTGGCAATAAACCATCTGGTGTAATAAAATTTGTTATTTTTCCATCAGTTCGCTACTTTCGCTTATTATTTACACATCCAGTGGTTTTGGTGTTTTGATTTGTTAAATTTAGTGATATTATTGCAATATGCCGAAACAAACGGAGTTAAGTTTAGAACAACGTGTGCAGATACACCTTCTGCGTGAGCAAGGGAAATCACAAGTAAGGATTTCTAAAACTGCAAAATGTTCACGCCAATCTATGCAAACTGTTGAGCGATTCTCCGCTAGTAGATTACACAGTAATAGATACAGAACCGGGCGCAAACACATCACCACATACCGTGAGGACCAAAAGTTAGTGAGAGAAGCTTTAAAAAATTGGAAAAACTTCGTCAGATCTCTTCGCTGAGTTGTCAGTAGAAATAAAGAAACCAATTTCTGCTCGCACCAGTCGCAGAAGGCTTCAGGAAGCTGGTCTGAATGGCTGTAAGGCCAGGAAGAAACCATGGCTCTCCGAGAAATCAAGAAGGCTCGGTATAAATGAGCCCTAAAATAGCAAAGTTTCACCGAAGAGGATTAGTCAAATATCCTGTGGTTAGACGAATCAAACTTTGAAGTAAGCTGATTTTAGAATAAAATTCATTGATACAAATATTTTATATTTCCAAAGTCTCTACATTTTCTTTATTTCAGATTTTTGGTCCTTTTGTGCGTCGCCGGGTAGGTGAAGCATTTAGGATTTGTAGAGTGTGTAGCACCAATCGTGAAACACGGCGGAGACAACCCAATGGTCTGGGTCTGCATGACTAATTCTGGAGTTGGCGAAATGTTCGCCAAATGAACTCTTCAAAATACATAACCATCCTAGAATCTGCGTTGCCGCCCTCATTTTTAACACTTTCTGGTGATACAAACATGGATAGCGTTAAATTCCAGCAGGATAACGCGCCATTTCATAAATTTTCCCGCACAATGGCATGGTTTCGAGAAAATGGCATTGAGGTTCTGGAGTGGCCTATCCAGTCGCCGGACCTGACCCCCAAAGAACATTTATGGAATTTATTAAAACGCCACAAGTCGGGCGCCACACAATAAATAACAATGAAGACCTAAAACGCTGTCTGCACCAAGAATGGAGCGCCATACGTCTTGCAGAATGTAAAAAACTTGTAAGCTCTCTACCCAAAAGAATTTCTGCCGTAATGAAGGCAAAGAGTGGACCCAAAAAATACTAATTTTATATAAATAAATAGTAATGTGAACCTATAAAAATTGTTTCTATTTATTTCAAATTGATACTCTCAAAAAAATTGTAAGATATCATCCAAGATATCATGGGTGCTCAATACTTTTGGCCAAGGCTGTATATAATTAAAAGGTCGATTTTAACACCTTTAACAATTTCTTATTAAACATGTTAAAATCAACCATATATCGTAAGCCCAGTATTAGTATGTTCCATACGCCATTTTTGGGTATTTTGTCCTGAGAATGCAGAATATGGTAATCGCATGCGCTCTTTCAGAATCTGTTATCAGATTTTGTATAATCGTAACCGTTTCCGAGATATTCGGTGTTTAGTTTGTTCCATATCCACTTTTTTATTAATTTATCATTTCAGTTTGTTCCATATCCAGATTTTTGGCGTATGGAACAAAAATCTAATGTATTTTAATAATATTTTTTTGTTACATTTAGTTTGGTTCAAAACCATAATCAATACACCTGGAACAATTATGAATTTAACTTTTATCAAATCTAGATTGTTCCACTGCATTACATAATGATTTTTAATAGCATACAGCATATGGATATAGAACAAAAATAGCAAAAAATAATTGAAGATTGAATTGTTCCATATCCATGCGGCGCAAAAGTATATAAGGGACCTGGTACATTGTTCCTCTTCAGTCGTGCTGAAGAAGTCAAAGTGGTAAGACCTGTAATCATTTTATTTTTATTTGTTTATTTTTGTATTTTTTTCAATAATTGTTCCATATCCATAGCTGTAGATAGTAAAAGTTCGCAAAAGCATACAAAATACTTAGATTTCATTTCTTCAGTTGTATTAAGGTGATAAAAGGTTTGCGAGATGGATTCTCTGAGTCCTCCTATGACTCCACAATCATTAAGGTAAGTGAACGTTATTATTTCGTTTGTTGCATTTAATTTTTTAATGATTTTTAAAACAGGAATGTGAATTCAAAAATAGAAGAACCCAACATAGAGAAACTATTAAATGATGCTGATTCATCGAGCGCGCCTTCCTCGGAATTGGATTTTTCAGGTACGTATAACTGTTTTTATGTATAAACTTTTCAGTAAATAAAATAAATTTCGAATAGGTGATGATACCGATGAGGACCCCAACTATGTGCCGGAGAAGGTCATGAATAATTTATGTTATGGTAAGTTTTATGAAAATCTTTAAACCGGTTTTGTTTTACTTAATTCGTTTAAATTTAAAAGATTCCAATGATGATCAAATGGCTTTGTCTCCAACAAACGATGGGGTTGATGAAGATAGAAGAGATTTACCATCTAATTCGAGTTTTTACGGTAACTAAATTGAAGTATATTATAGAATATATTATTTAACCATGTAATAACACATTCTACAGGCTCAGAAAATTCGTCTCCAAAGTTAACAAGAAAGAGACAAAAACATGTTAGTATGTGGAAGTGCAATGTAAATAAAAAGCTGAGACAGTCAGGAAAAGAATATACGAATTGGAAAAAACAACCGATGGCTGCAAGGCAAATGAAACCCGGATGTAAATCTACATGCTTTTTCCTATGTACAAAAAATGTATCCGAAAACGATCGCCAGAAAATTTTTGAGAGCTTTTGGAATCTGACCGATGATGATAAAACCAAGTTTTTCTTTAAATTTGTTAAACGTGTGCCTGTAAAGCGGCGGCGACAAGTGTCATCTGAAAAAAAGAACTATTCATATAGATTTTTCATCCAAGCTAATGAACATGTAATTCGAGTATGTAGATTGTTTTTTCTAAACACTCTAAACGTATCGAAAAGACGAATTTACTATTGTTTCGAAAACATTTCCGACAAAATAACGGGATGCCCACGAGCTATGAAAAGAGGAAAACATGTAAAAAGAGTAACGTCGCCAGAAAAATTAGATGAAGTGCGAAATCACATAAATAGTTTTGAAACTGTCGACTCCCATTATTGCCGGGCTAACTCACAAAAACAGTACCTAGAAGCGCACTTAAATCTATCCAAAATGTATCAATTATACTTAGAACGAGCGAAGGAACCTGTAACATTAGCCGTATACCGAAAAATTTTCAACAACGAGTTTAATATTTCATTCCATACGCCAAAAAAAGATCTATGCGATAAATGCTTCTTATTTAAACAAAAACAAACACCAACTCAGGAAGAAATATTGGTACATGAGACACATCAACAAGAGAAGATAGCATGTAAAGCTGATAGAGATATCGATCGAAGCAATATTGATCCTACCACATGCATTTTATGCTATGACTTGCAACGAGTATTTGGCCTGCCGAAAGGAAATGCTTCGTCATTTTATTACAAGCGCAAACTCAACGTATACAACCTGACAGGTACAGCTATAATACCCGATAAGAAGAAAATAACGTATTGTGCTATATGGACCGAGGCACATAGTGGTCGTTCCGGCAATGACATCTGCAGTGCTTTAATACGAATATTAAATCAACTGATGAAAGATTTTCCCTTAACGAAACGTATAGTTTTGTGGAGCGATTCCTGTGTACCACAGAATCGTAACAAAATTAACACTACATCGATAAAAATGTTTGTCAACTCAAATCCGCACTTAGAATGTGTCATTCAAAAATTTTCGGAACCAGGGCACTCAAATATACAAGAAGTTGATTGTGTGCACTCGACTATCGATCGGTACCTGAAAACTCTAGAAATACATAGCCCGCTTCATCTTGTGCGATTACTACAAAACATGAATGCTCGAAATGTTACTTTGGTTATATTACAAATGAAGCCAACGGATTTTAAGGCTTATTCGAATCCAGCTGGTAAGTTGGACTTTACCAGAGTTCCATTTTTTAGAATTAAATCTATCTTATACGAACAAGAAGAAATCGGAAGCTTTACCTTACAATACAAACTTTCCTTCCAAGAAATCAACTACAAGACTTGTTCGTTGCGAAAAAAGGCAGCTCGAAGTTCGCTTGCCACTCCACAAAATCTCTTTTCAACTGAAATTGCTACACTACCAGCACGTGCAAAATTTTGATTGCTCCTTAAGTATTGGCCGAATTTTTCTAAAAACTTGCCTAGTAACTCCCAGATATGTATGAATTGCACTAAAAAAAAATGAAAAAATTTTATCATCTACTTTTTGTTTTATTTAACATCAAACAAAGAATTCCATTTTCCTGAGTTTCAGGTAAATGGCGGGTGGACCATACTAATATTACAGCGACGATATGTAATATTCGAAGCCATTACTGCTGATGATGCTTATGTACCTTGGTGTATTAACTATTCCACGTAGGACTTTGCATTGGAATGATTGGATGATATTGACATTGGGTTTTTTGTACAGCGCCGCAGATTTAAATACCGTAAGTCCACACAGGTTATAGAATTTGCCGGTATAGTACCAATTGTTTATGTAGAGTTAGCTCAGAATTTATACCTAAGAGCCAATCTGTATTTAATGTGCTCCTTCCATTTTAGTTTCACAACTAGAGTCATACCTAGCTATTTTGCCGTGTTTGCATAGGGAATTTGCTGAGAGTTCTGTACCCAGATAACCTTTCTGTTGGTGAAGTTTACGTGAACATATTATGTTTTATTGGTCCAGGTACTGACAGTATTAGTAACTCTTTGCAATTTGCTTGAGGATTCTTCTAAGTTATTAACGAGACTGCTAAGATGGCCGTATCAATCGCTAAAGTGGATGTGTTAGTCTCCTCTATCGTTGGCAGGCCCGAGGTATATTTTCTACATTTCTGAATACTCGCTGTCTACACGAAAGTGTTAGATATGTAAGATTTTAGTATTTCATAGCACTGCTTTGGTAAGTCTCTTGGTAATTTATATTCCAAGCCTTTATGACATACTCTGCCTGTCAAAAGCCCCTGCTACATCCAAGCAAATACTTGAACATACTTTCTTATTTGCAAGTACATCTTCAATTTTGTTTGAAATTTGAAGTACTTGTTCCATTGTTGCATGGTTTTTGTCTGAAGCCAAATTGATGTGGAGGAAAAAGATCTCTTTCTTCTATTATTGGTTTGAGTCTCTTTAGGAGTAATTTCTCGAATGTTTTTAAACTTATTGGAAGTAAGGAAATCGGTCTATACGAATTTTTGTCATTTATTGGTTTATTGGGTGTAAGTATCTTGATTACTTTTGCGACTTTCTATTGATTTGGAACATGTTTAAGTCTGAGCGTTAACTATTTGGAGGACTTTGCGTTGTCCTGTCTGAGGAAGAACTTCTATTATTTGTCTTGTAATTAAGTCTTAATTCTAGTAAAGTCACAGGGTACATTGAGGTTATCCCCTTTATTTACTGGTGGTATGTTTTCCTCTGCTGTTTATCTAGGTTTATCTAGAACGTGTTTTCGAGACAGCAAACAACGAAGCTTTTGCTTTACACTTATGAAATGCCCATGTTTCATCTTCATCTTTAACTGGTTGAATTTGAAGTTTAGGTCGTTTTAAACTTTTTGTCGCTTTCTCGGTATCTTTTTCCCAGTAAGGCCACTTCGGTGTTTATTAATGGGTTCATTCTTGATTTCTTTAGTAAGAAATGAGGAACACAAAACACAACACACTTTAAAACAATTAAAAAATTTAACATTCTTCGAGTAAATTTTAAATTTTATTTTAAAAATCCTTATTTATGGAGCTCTGTTTTATAATTAACGGATAATTAGTTTTCTTCTTACATCCATATAAACAACATCATGTTCATCATTTTGCTCAAAATTTGGCACCCTGTATCTTTAACAACAATAACAGAAAAATCATTTTCCAAAAATATTTGATTTTTTTATACGACCGTCGAGATAAATTGTTTGTTTTGTGAACGGGCTTTACGGGCTTGTTTATATTATTTAAATAAAAAAATGTAATTGCATATTTACAACCCCGACCTGTTTCGTAATAAATAAAATTAAAGCAGAATTAGAAATGAAAATTGCTAAAACCCACAAATAAATAATATAATTTGCCATTAATTCAACAAGGAGTAAACAAAAACTTCCGACATGTTGTTGATCGGGTGTCACAAACATAAATGATTATTGAAACCTGAATTCAATTAAAACATTTGTAGGCGTTTGTTGTGTGTGTGTGTTATTGTGTTTGTTTTGTGTGTACGCCGTTTTTTTTTGTTCTTTGCGTGGTTGAAGTCACCAGCTATCGCACAAAAGACCGGCGCGGTATGATCTGTGTCTTGTTTTATGTTCATTGAATTTTCACTTATGATGTGTAAGGCGTCCATGGTTAACCTACAACCAAGAAGATTAAATTTGGCCAACACTTCTGCAGAATCTAAATCAGGTTTATGTCCCTTTTTGAGACAATGCTCAACTAGGGCTGTTTTTGGTGATGAATATTCGCTTTTTCCAAATCCCGTTTATGATTTTTTAACCTTTTTACCAGATTCAGTTTTGTTTGTCCGACCTAGGACAGTGCACAAGTTGAATCATAGATTCAAAGTGCCTAAAACCTTCGGTTTTTAGTATGAACACAGCTGGAGCTTAAATTAAATACTCTTGTTAGTAGAGTTCATTCATTTCTGTGTTTGATTTTTGAGTTAAAGGATGATGACCGTAGAAATTCAGGATCCGATTTGATGCAACATTTTTCTTATACCAATGTGTTGAAATTGTACCAACCAAATTTCTAATTAACATAACGTCAAGATATGGAGTCTGGTTTTCGGGTTCAATCTCTACAGTGAATTTCAATCAGGGGTGCAAAATATTCAGAGAATTTAGTGTTGTATTTATCGAACCCCTAGATTTTTGGCGTATAATCCAATTTAGCGAGAGCTACGTCTAGGAGCCTTCGCGTGAAGCTATCACCATACATAAATGGTTTCCCATCGGAATACCAACAATTTGTTGATATGCAGCCGAATGAATCACGAAATAGTTTCCCTCCTTAAGACAAAAGCTATTAAAGCATTTGTAAAAACAAAAAATTTGGTTTGGAAATCTACTTCGAAATTTCGCAATACTGTTAATTATCTCAATGGCCAAACTAACTGGTATAGTGTTACGATATCAAAACTTACCGCCATCAAAGTGTTACCTACGGTTATATAGTAACTTCTTCAGTAGACCAGACGAGGAAGTATCAAAAACAAACGGAAACGGGTCTACGAGGAATGATAGGTTTATGGATTTTAGGAAGTGCGTAAAGTTTGGGATCTGTGAAATTGTATGTTGAGAGTAGAAACTTTTCTCTCTTTCCAATTAATCCTAAATTTAATAATTGATCAACAAGTTTATTGTTTTTGATTTGAAGGCTATCATTTGAAAGATATTTGATTTATTTTTAATTTTTGCATGCAATTAATTAACTTCTCCAATTTTAAATCCAGTTCCATAATTGGGGTTTTAACCATACTGGTAGCTTCTAAACTTCTTGGTACGTCTATAGATTTATTAAAACTAAATTCTTTCAATTTTCTGACTTCAGCTATAGATGTGCGTTCCCAAGCAAATAGTTGATCAGGCTCAAACCATTTTATGTCTCAACTAAAATCTTTAAAATTTTCATTTTTCTTTTGGGATTAAGGATTTTAATGCTTCAGTGTCCCAGACTATTCTAGATAAAGTGTCCGCGTTGGTAAAGGGTGGTTAAATTTTAAAGGCCGATGTTGATTTTAAATAAAACACAAATTATTTAGGAAATTATTGTCAATTCTTTTTATTATGATAATATGGTATGGTTCGATGTTTGGAACAAAATATCGGCCAAATGGCCGCAGTGACCTCGGCGGCACACCTCCACCCGATGGTCCAAATTTTCGATTACGATTAGACATAATTGAGGTTCTATGCCGTTAATGTGCCGAATTATCTCATCCTTTAGCTCTTGAATTGTTGCTGGCTTATTGACGTACACCTTTTCTTTCACATAACCCCAAAGAAAGAAGTCCAACGGTGTCAAATCACATGATCTCGGCGGCCAATTGACATCGCCATCACGTGAGATAACACGGCCATTGAATTTGTCGCGCAAAAGAGCCATTGTTTCGTTAGCTGTGTGGCAAGTGGCGCCGTCCTGTTGTAAACCACATATCGTCCACATCCATATCTTCCAATTCGGGTATAAAAAGTTCGTTATCATCTCACGATAGCGAACACCACTCACAATAACTGCCTGACCAGCCTCATTTTGGAAAAAATACGGCCGATGATGCGCCAGCCCATAAACCGCACCAAACAGTAACTCTTTGTGGGTGCATTGGTTTTTCGACAATCACTCTTGGATTATGATTCGCCCAAATGCGGCAATTCTGCTTATTGATCCCTCCTTCACCTCAGTGGGAAAATGTGCCTCATCACTGAAGATGATTTTCTTCGAAAATTGATCATCCACTGTTGCCATTTCTTGCCACGATTCTGACCATTGACGACGTTTGGAATGGTCAAGAGGCTTTAGTTCTTGAGTCAATTGCACCATATGCGTGTAAATGTAAGTCTTTATGCATAATGTTCATCAACGACAAGCGTGACAATTGTTGGGCACGACGACGAGTTGAGGTGGACGGCTCTTCAGCCACACTATCGCGAACAGCAGCAATATTTTCTGCTGTACGAGCATGCACTGGTGTTTTAAAATCTCCTACAGACCCGGTTTGCTCAAATTTTTGCACGATTTTTCCGATTGTACGCACATTTGGACGATTAAATTTACCGAAAAAATCACGAAGTGCACGATAAGCATTTTGATTTGAAAGCCCATTTTCATAATATGCCTGAAAAACTTTAACGCGTTGCTCGATTGTGTAGGTTTTCATGGTTCAAATTGAGTTAGTCTGAAATTGAGAAATGTCAAATTAAATGCAGAAAAAAACTTGACGTTAAGGTGTGGTTCACATTCAACGTCGGCCCTTAAAATTTAACCACCCTTTATTTAGCTTTCCTTGTTTAAATATTATTTTGAAATTGTAGTCAATTACATCTGACTGTATTCTGGTCATTTTAGAGGATGGTTTCATACTTGTGAACAGACTCACAAATAAGAATCCATCATCTGAAATGTGAGGTTAGTAACCACAGTGAAATTTCTACCGTAAAGGTAAGGTTTAAAGTAATTTATGTCCCAATGTATTGCTAATAGTTCCTTTTCTATCATTGGTTTGTTTAATTCGATTAATTTTAATTTAATGCAATGGCAAATGGTCCGTATGATACATCCGTTGTTAAAACAAATTCTTTGTAAAAATCTGGATACTGTAAAATTGGTGGATTCATTCGTCTCGTTTTTAATAGATTTAATTCTGACCGTTCTAAAGCGTTGATTAATGCGTGGAATTTGAGAGGGGAATCTGAAACGGCCGAGGATGGCCAAAGAGGGTACAAATTTGAATCAGTATCTATGGCACAGTACATAGTCATCTCACATTGGAAATCTTTTATTTTCTAAGAGATGGCGTAACTTTAGTGCTAAACATTCTTTTACAATGACACGGCGTTTTAAAGTGTTGACATTCTACATTAAAATTAAGTTTGTTATTATTCGTGAAAGCGTAAACAGCATATTAATTCCGTTTAAACATGTCGAATTTCGTACCAACAAAACAGCATTTGCGGGATTACTTTTTTGCTTTAATCAAAAGAAAAAAGCTGCTTAAAGTTTTCATTTGCTTCAAGAAACTTATGGTGAACATGTACCAACTCAACAGACTTGCGAAAAATGGTTTAAACGATTCAAACGTGGAGATTTTGATGTCATTGACAAAGAACGTTCTGGTCAACCAAAAGATGTTGAAGATGAAGAATTGGAAGCATTATTGAAGGAAACCTCAGCTCAAACAGAAAAAGAACTTGCAGAACAGTTAAATGCCACTCAAGCAGCCATAAGCAAACGTTTACATGCAATGAAAGTGATTCAAACAGAAGGAAAATGGGTACGACATGAACTGTCTGCAACATTGAAATTCGTTTAATGGTTTGCAATTCTTTGCTTATAAGATACCGAAGATCGCATTTTTTGTCTCAAATTGTGACTGGTGATGAAAAATGTATTTACTGCAATAACGTTAAATGCAAAAAATCATTTGTTCAGTGGTGTACTATGAGCTACTAAAACTGAACAAAACTATTACTGGTAAACGTTACCAACAACAATTGATAGATTTGAACTATGCATTGAACAAAACCCTTCCAATTCCAGCCAAGAAACAGCGTAAAGTGATTTTTCTGCACGATAATGCTCGACCATATGTCGCAAAACAAGTAAAAATTACGCTGGAAGTACTTAAATGGGAAATTCTACCGCATGCTCTCCATTCACCAGATTGTGCCCCATCAGATTACTATTTGTTCCGATCAATGCAATCAAGACCAGCATTTCAGAAACCACGAAGAAATTAAAAAATGGCTCGACGAATGGATCGCATCAAAAGACAAACAATTTTTTCGGTGGAATCCATAAATTGCCAGAAAGATGGTCGAAAGTCATAGTTAACGATGGAAAATATTTTGATTAAAATAAAATTTACCATTTCTTAGAAATAAACGTGTTTTTTCTACAAAAACACAAGTTATAATAAAGGATATATGAAGTTAACGGAAAACGTCAAAACAGTTTTGGAGGAATTCAAAAATGCCGATTTTGTAAAACAAATTGTTAATAAAGGCGGTTCTAAAATGAAACTTGTGTGTGACACTAGATGGTGCTCTTCTCGGAATGCATTTCAAAATTTAATTTCCAATCTGCAATTCATGAAGGTGATTACTATTAATGAACACCCGAGAACTTAACTATTGATGAACAATTTAAAGAACAAATTAAACCAGATATTTTAGTTCTAGATCCGATTTGTGAATTAATTAATTTTTGTCAGAAATCGGACGCTTCATTTGCGGATGTGGTTGATCAAAATGGCATTGAATGTATATGCACTAACCGCTTATTATTTACATCCGAAACACGACAATAATAAAAAGCGGAATTTTCGAAATTCTGATTCTGAAATTCTGAAAAGCCGACTACATTTTGTAGAACAGCTGAAAGCCATTATCCTGAAATATCTAGGTTTGAAGGTTCTAAATTTATCAGCTTCATCTGGACAAATAGAAAGAGTTTTCTTCATTTGGAGTATAATGCACACTCCAATAAGACATTTGATCGTTCAAAAAACTGCTACACATTTATTTCTCGCTTAACAATAAAGAAGTGGTGAACTATTGCTCAGTCGATAGAGAGAGTCACGAAGAGGAAAATTATAAATATATCTTTTTTTTTTTGAGAACCAATGGTCGGGACTGCAGCTGAACTAAACCAATTATTTTTAACAATTGTTTTTTGTATAAATAAAAAAATACAGAAATTAATACATTAAAGTGAGGTTACCAAGACGTTGGAAGTTTGGTTTCGAACTAATGAAACAATGAATTCTTTAAATTAAAAAATCCGGTCGTCTCATCAGACTGCAGTGATCAAACTACAAAAATATTGAAAATTCTTTGGACTGTCCAATAAACTATAATCACAATACCTTAGCAAATTATTATGATTCGCTACACAATTGTCAACCCTTCCAACGTTTTGGTAACTTCACCTCGATGTAAAAGTAAGATCTGGCTATCACTGGCTATACAGTTTACATACGTTAGTGGATTATGATTTCTGTAAAACTCTAGTACATCATAGAAACTACCTAGCTGCTAATAAGCTATTATCCTCGCAACAGTCGTATCTTATGGAAATATATCGAACATTTACTGCCTTATTAACAACAAACTCTCTTAGCACCAAGAGCGTTCAGCAGGCAGACAGGATATAATTTTGGGATATATATGGCTATCTTGGATGGAACTTTGTTATTTCTAAGAGGAAACTCGATATAAGCAAAAAAAATGAGACATAAAGAGGTTAATTGGTTGAGGAGTTAATTGGTATATGAACAGAAAATGTTTATGAAAAAAGTGAAATATTATTGTTGTTAAATGTAATAGAATGCCAAATACCGGACAAGTGGTGCAGTGGTTCAAGCTTCGGCACTTGGACCGCAAGATAATGGGTTCGAATCTCACCAGAGGCTGGATGCAAAGCGAATTTTCGCCATCGATTACGATCGATGATGTTAATAAACACAACTAAGACCCTATGTTGGGTGCAGAATTCAACGGTACTCACCGTCCTTGTCAGTGTACAGATTGACATGGAGCTTGCAACATGCAGATGGTATACTGTAATTGTGTGAATGGGTGGTGTATGCGTGAATGAAAAGGAAGTATTAATTGACCTTCAAAGGACATTAAATCCATTGGACAGTTAATAGTTTTTAAAAAAGAAAACAAAACAAATATTGAAATGTATACGCTTTTCATATAAAAAACTTAAACGTAAAAAGAGTCTACGCCGTACAACAACAGTCCAGCATCCCACTCATAAAAACAAAGACATGGATCAATTATTGCAGCAGCAAAAGGACAAGGCAGTAGAGATAGAGCACATCACCTCGAACTATAAAAAAGATTGTGCAACAACTCTAAAAAAAGGCGTACAACGAGTACGTCGATGTAGACCACAAAATAAAAGAATTCCAACCTGAACTTGAATTTGAATTAACATACCAATACTATAAAGATAGGGAAATAGTATGGGAGAGATTGACAAAATATATTGACGATATGCGTCAACGCCCAAACTCATCATCCTTGTCGTCAACACCAACTCCAGATGCATCCTCCAAATTTAACTTTGCCCAACCTGAAGAGTCAAATAACAACGACCAAGGAAATGGAGCTTCATCTAATCAATCGTCTGAATCATCAAGAAGCACTGAACATCAGCAAACTCAAAAATTCGTGCAACAATTAAAACAACAAGACGTCCGAATGCGAGGCTTATATATAGAAATCCGCACAGCTGAAGACATACTGGCTAGCAATGACAGATCCAGACCAGCGTTACGGCTTAAATTAAAGAATATGGAGAGGATGATAATGCAGATCATTGAGCTACATGAAGTTATATGTATGGAAGCTTCCAAAGAACAGGAGGCTAATTTAAAATACTTCGTAGAACAACAATTACTAAAACGTAAACAACGAATACGACAGAATCGTATTATCACTAATGACAATGTTGGAAGAAGAAGAACAATGCAAAGTGAAGCCTTTTGAAATTCGTCAACCTCCAGTGGAACTTCCATATTTTCATGGAGATTACACGAAATGGGTTGGTTTCGCTGACACTGTCAAATAGCTAGATCATAATAACAATCAGCTCACAAACACGTACAAAATGAACTACTTTAAAAGCCACGTTCAAGGGTTAGCTGGAAAATTAGATACCTTATTAAGTCAACCAACTATCAACACTGAATCCACCGCTGCGATCAAAAGTTTACACGACACAACAACCGAATGTCTATTCGCTATAAGGAATACGGGCATTAGAATTGGCACATAGAGTCCAAATCAGCATCTTTACTTTGTTAAAAAATTGGACAACGAATCACGACGTCTATATGAAAGTTCTCTTGAAAGCCCAAGAGAATTCCAAGAGACAAGCCAGTTTTTGAAATTTCTGGAAAGGCGTTTTCAATCCTTAGAGTCTATCGGTAGCTTCTACTGACCATCAACAAGGAACGGCGGCGAGTAAAAGAGGGGCTTGGGAGATACGGTAGGTCTTATGTTTGGTGACATGTTTGGACTTCTCATCCAATGTGAAGCTGATCAATATGAAGTCCGATTTGTGAATATTAACAACAAAGAAAATCATCTAATAGCACTTATGAGAAACCAAACATCAATAAATAGTCCGACAACACAATCAAGTTGGTAAAGCCCAATTCTAATCTAACAGTGACATCTTGAATAATCTAATTAAAGAGCAACAGAATTTAAAATTGGAAATGGAGCTGTTGAACGAGTATCGAACATACGAAGATAGGGTCCGCTCAATATTAACAAGCATGATAGAATTGATTCTAATACTAAAAAACGTTGTTTATTATGCACATCACAGCATTCTGCATACATCGATACTCTCTCCATCACAGCTAGAGGACCAACTACAGTTTATTCGTCAGCACATACCGGCTTCAATAACCATACCGGGACACAATATTTATGACCTCATTCATATATTTCAAAGCATGACTATACGGAGCAGAGTAGCACGACGTAATGTGATAATTGAAATCGTCATACCGTTGTGCTTTGCACAGGATTATAATCGGCTAGCCGTAATTTCAGTTCCTGATATTAATCATAACAACACCTAATCAAGCATTTTTACATCAACAAGGTACCTAGCAGTAGACAATCATCGAGAGCATTTTGTATCCCTAACAACAGAAGAAGTGAACCGTTGCCAAGTATTTCAACCTACAAAGTTTTTATTCGAGATATCACTAATTTTCAACGCGATGACAAACAAAAGCCAGTGCGAGAAAACCAGCGCTCGACAGATTATGGAATGTTGAGTCAATAAATTCGACCAACCGCAGGATAAAGCTTCCCGCTCCAAACGAATGGGTGTTCGTAATTCCCAACGAAACAACAGTTGATATCATATGTGGTTCATTGACATTGACTCATACAATTTTCAGGGATTTTTGTTAGTGTCTATAAACCCAGGTTGTACGCTAAGAGACAAAAATCTCCGCATCATCACTATCGGTACAGCATCTAACGATATTAGTAAATCGTTTCGCAAATCACTCAACGCGATAAACGGAGCCACCAATGTAAAGGATTCGGTCGGCAATTAAAACCAGAACAACACTAAACGAAAATCTCACATTGATGCAAGCACCTGACACTACAGATTTGGAAAGAGAGCTGAAAACAATAAAGGAAAATGAACGAATGCCGAGAGAAATGAATCACCACGCATCCATCATTATGCGATTTCCTTCTCAACTATAGGGATCCTGGGATATCGGCATTTCATATTTTACTAATTTCATTTCATATTCGCCATTTTATATTTTAACGCGCAACGTCCGTCATCAGTGCCAGTATCTCTTCCCCGAGCTGATTCTAACAGTGACGCTCAAAAGCCAAACCAACGCCAATCTCTTTAGCTCCGGAAAGTGTTGAGTCCAAAAGTAATCATTTATGCTAACTTAGCAATTTCAATTAATTTCGTTTATTCAACTATATAACAAACATTTTTTGTATAGTTTGCTATAATCGTTAAGAAGACGTTCTTTATAATTTATTCATATTTTGAGCAAGATAGGTATTAAAATTTGTATAAAAAGAGTGTGAATTTTTAGAATAAAGCAGGACAAAATTATATACCAACATGTTTGTTTTCACCTCAACATTTAGCCAAATATAGTGGTCAAGCCGCACATTATTACCTAGCTAAACAGCAAGCAATTCTATTCTTCTGCGAATTTCATCATATTATGCCAATGATCGTATCGGAAAACGCCAGCGTGAACTTCTTGAAACCCAAAGCGAAGAACTAGTTGATTTCATGAATCGATGCCATTTTCCAATGATAGCTCGATTCTCTTGAGTCACAAGTTTACGTCTCCTATTTTCGTTATCACAAGCCTATTGGTTTGGATATCTGCTGACCACACAGATTCACCAATAAGATCTAAGTTAAAATTAAATTAAAAACTAAATAGACTGAAAATGTTATCACATATAAGTTTTGCGAGTTGTGCGTGAGACTCACGGGTTTTTATCATAGATATTACAAATATAAACACACTTGCATGTAGTACCATATTTATAACGGTTTTCTTACTGATCTCTGAATTTTTGACTCCGCCCAATCACTTAGTAGTCTTAAAGTTATTAGAATTGTGTTCTTCAACAATTCCTGAACTTGTATTAATTAATGATTAGATTAATGTTCTCATGCCTAAAAGTAATATTCTGTTTAGATAGAGGGAAAAGGCAAATATCACTCCTTGCAATCACCAAGCGTACAATTCAAGCCTCGAGGGGAAATCAACTTTCAAAATGGGCGTTTCCGAAAACATGTAAACATACAATCACATCACATAAAATACAGAAATAGAAAAAATATGTTTAGCCTGACTATGCCCGATCTAATAATTGACAAGCCGTCACTCGAGTGTTTGAGATCAAAGTAGTTTAATTTTATTACTATTATTATTTTATTTTATTTTAATTTAAAAAACTATTTTATAATAAGAATTTTCTAGCGCAATTTACAAAATAATTTTCTATTTTGTTTTTATTTTAATCGACCAAACCTTTATTATTATTTTATCTAAAAGTTTAAACTGCAAGAACCGAGAGAAACTTAACAGCAACAACAATGAAATATTAAAATGCAAAAGAATCGCAAAACCTTAACTATTACAATAACTATTGATGATAGTTGCAATTGGAAAATGTTATTATTATTATTTTTTATGTTACGTTTGTAGTTGTTGCTGGCATTGTGATTCTATAGAAAGATAAATTATCTCTCTCGCAAGACGCAAAAAATAAGAAATCCATTGCAAAATGATTGCTTTAATATCTATAAGGAAATCCTATAAGTTAAGCTGCAGCATACAAAACAAAAATGTTAAGCTGCTACACAAAACAAAAAAATCAAATGAATGGCAGATAATTGCTTAAAGGTATCAAGAATTTGCGAATATTTTTTCTTCTTAGATAATTTTTTATCATTAACACAAATCAGCCCTTTAGAGTTTTGTTGAACATACTGCATAGTACTACATATAAATTTAATGTTCTGAATATTTTATTTAATCTTATGTAGTTAACTGTTTTATAGACAATCGTCTGTTTATATAGACTAGCCGGCGATTATCATCAATACAGGCGGAAATTTTAAAATGCTTGTTTTTTGTAAACTGATGAAATATTAAAAAATGGATTTGACCAAGCAGACATTTATAGAGAAGGCAATACCAAAATTTGCGTACGTAGGTTTAGTCGTAGGATCGTAAGGTAATTAATAAATGGTTTATCGACTGGACACCTTTATAAGGGTTAAAATTAAATATTAGTAAAAGTGCGGTTATTCCAAATAACTGTGATTAAGTTATATATTCCGTGTCGGTATATCGTTAAAAAAGGGATTACATGACACAACTTTTACAACAACTAATTAGCGAGCCGATAAAACGGCTGTATAAATCAGCAATATGGTAAAGGTATAGCGATGTATTATGCAGTGTGTTCTAAAGGCCGAGAATAAAACTCTGACGTTCAAAGATACCCGCCTTCAAGGAATAGCATGCGCGTGAAATACTTCCTAACTCTATCCCGATTAAAAAAAAAATTAGGAATGGTTTAGAAACAATTTCTGGCTCCTGTACACAAGCATGAAATAATTTCTAAAAAAAATCCTATGTAAAAATTTTGTGTATGTTTAGTAATTATACATCGAAAAAGCAAACATTTAGGCGAACTTATTTTAAACTTGGAGCAAAAATTATTCAAACAAGAAAGTAAAATTATTTGTTTAGTTATACGAGTACAATACACTTATATTAAACGATTCATCGTAAATTTATCAAGAAAACAAATAAAAATTAATTAATTTGATTACAACACGAGTAAATAGCTTTCGAATTCAACGGAATACTAGTCGAGATTTTACTAGGTGACCATCGATCTCACTATGTGTTTATGTTACATCTACCCATATCTTTGACAAAATTCGGGAAATCGTCATGGATATGGGCATTTGATAGATCTAACATAAAAACATACTGAGATCGATGGTCACTGTTGACTCAATGTCAACATGCGCAATAATACAATAATCCAAGCGGTCGATGACACAGTATCGACACGGGTGGAATATTGTATATTGTAGCAAATTCAACAATTTTTAATTGTTTGTATATTGTATTGTGTGTTTTTGTTGTATATAATTATTGTTGATTTTAAGCGTAAGCAATTTTCATGTATAAAAAGCCCGGTTAATCGAGGTAATAATATAGAATTGAATTATAAACGCATAACAACAGTTGGTTTAATTCTCAGTGAATATTTGGAGCTCACCAGTGGTAAACCAAATACTCACCTAAGTACAGAAATCTAGGTAGAATTTTTACAGTCACCTAGCAAAATCTTGGCCAATATTCCGCTGAAGTCGATAAAACTCTTACAGCAGTAGTTATATAATTCTGCGCCATGTTTGGCCATTCAACAACAATGATTGATAATGAGGACGAAGCGTTTGACGTCCCGTTGAATTCCAATAAATAAGAATTATGTTCCTGGTTTGAACCGCTGCTGATATTTGATGATAGCCAGATATGTTCCGAAAATTAAAAGAGATTTTTTCCAATAATGTGTTGGTTAACAATTTATTTATTGCCAAAATATTTTGGGCAACTCGATAGATTTGTAGCGATTGCAAGAAGAGACTGTCAACTGAAATTACTATTTTTTACAAATGCGAGATATATAACAAATTAACATGAACAAGAAATAAAAATTATATATAAGCAAATAGGTAAGTATTGTATATAAAGGTAGTTATTTATTATATGTAGATTGGAAATTAACTGATTTTGATAATTTTTAATTTATATTTGATTCAATTGTAATTTTAAATTGTACTAGCCGGTGCTAGTCGTTATCATTTCTCTACCATCTTGAACACTTTGCTGTAAAATTTCTACTGGTAAAGGACATAGATTTACAATGGCTCGTTTAGTTGTTCCAGGTGAAGTTTTTATTGACGCCACTCGTACTAGGCCATCTGGACTAGGATGCAGCTCGATAATTCTGCCAAATTTCCATTTAAGTGGGGTAAGTGATGACCTTTAATGATTACGATTGTACCATTCGGAATATTTTTATGTTGATTTTTCCAAAAGTAGCGACGTTGTAATTGTTGTAAATACTCTGTAGACCATCTCGACCAGAATTGTTTGTGTAAATGGCTGACCAATTCCCACCGTTTAACATAATTTATGGTCCTAAAATTTGTCTTATTTAATTCCGATATTGTGGATAATGGTCGCCCGATGAGAACATAACCTTATGTTAGTATTTCCGTGTTGTCATCGGTAGTGAGTGGAGTGATTGGACGTGAATTTAATATTGCCTCGACCTGTTTTATTAAAGTATTAGGTTCTTCGTAGGTCAGGTTGGCATTTCCCATCATCCGTCAAAGATGATATTTTGCTGATTTAACAGCAGATTCATATATGCCACCGAAATGTTGAGAACATGGCGGCGAGAACTTCCAGATAATTTGGTCTTCAATGCTTAAAGAACTGGTTTGCTGTTGAAGTTCTGAATTATGAAGCATCTGATTCAGAGTTGGTGGCCACAAAACTAGTCCCATTATCTGAAAATACTCTTGTGCACAGCCCTCTTGTAGCTATGAAGCGACGAAATGCACCAATAAATGAAGCAGCTGTAAGATGTGATACCAGCTCCAAATGGACAGCCTTTGATGCAAGACATACAAAAATAGCTAGGTATGTCTTGGTCGGAACTTTGCCACATATACGATAATGAATGTAAACCGGCCCTGCATAATCAATACCAACGTTATAAAACGGTGGTGCCGAATTGACTCTTTCTGATGGTAACGCTGCCATTAATTGTTCTGGAAGTTTTGGTCTTGCTCGAACACAAAGCACACATTGTTTATACTTCCTCTTCGATAATTGTTTTCCTTTTATCGGCCAGTAAGATTGTCGTACGGCCGCTAATAATGCTTGTGGACCAACATGTAGGTGCCTTCTGTGAATGAAACTTATTAGAGTGGTTGTGAAATAATGTTTGGTGGTGACAGAGCTGGATACGAAACATGGACATGTATACGAAATTGATGCAAATTGTAGACAACCACCCACTCTAATTATATGTTTCTCGTCCATAAATAACGACAATGATTTTAATGCGGAATCACGAATAACAACCCAGCAATAACAACACACCAATAACTCCTCCTGTTATTTTTGAGGACAACATTTTATCGGCTTTAAAGGGGATGAGAGATGGTTATGGCCTTGACAATATACTCTAATCTATTCTGATGGAATACGCTGAAATTTTAACAATTCCATTATGTTACCTATTCAACCACTCCTTAAGCAGAAAGTTTCAAAAATTACAAACAATTTTAAATCGGGTAAACTAGATGACGTTACATGCTCAATTCAAAATTGTTTGAATTACCACAATTGCACGTCATATATCAATAAACCAGCATGGGTATATGCCTAACCGATCTACATACTAATCTGGTTGAATTCACCACTAAAATAATCAATGAGTTAGAAAAACATCATCAAATTGATGTAGCGTACACAGATTTCAGTAAAGCATTTGATTCCATCTGTCATCAAAAAGCACTACTCCAGAGTTTATTAGCATTTGGATTTTCACTCGATTGTATAAATTGGTTCAAGTCTTATCTATCAAACCGGCGAAAGTTTTAATAATGGGAAATGAGAAATCAAACGTTATTAAAGTTACGGGTGGTGTTCCCCAAGGATCACATATCGGGCCCTGGATTTTTATTGTGTTCGTAGACCGAATAACCGAGATAATCAAATATATTTTTAGTTGCTCATAATTGTAGATGACGTGAAAATTGTACGTACTAGTTATTAATGCAATGCTAGGTACGGAGAAACTTCAAGAAGACTTAAATATATTAATTCGTTAATCATTTCATATACAAAGTCGACAGCGAAGTATTGCAAAGAGTCAATGAGATTATGGACTTAGGTGTTTCATTTGTCGAAAACGCCAGTTTCAATAGGCATATTGAAAATTGTATAGTGAAGGCGAATGCCATGTTTGGATTTGTTAAACGATGGACAGTTGAATTTAAAGATATTCAAACTTTATGTTCACTCTATTTCACTTATGTTCGATCACAACTGGAATATGCTGTATGGGTCTGGAATCCATACTATGTTGTGCACATAAAAGCAATTGAAAACATTCAAAAGAAGTTTCTGATTTTTTGGGTCATGAAAAGTGACTGGTATTACGACCATAATTTACCATTCCATGAAAATGTGGCTCGGTTACCTCCGTGCTCAATAAGTTACAAGATGAGACCACACAAGTTGAGTGCGGCTTTTTTATTGTATATTTTTGGGATGGAAATGAACATACCTGATAGGAATATGCAATCAGAAGTGCCAACTTGGTGGCTAGAACACTTCTAGGACACTTTTTGTTAGAAAATTGTTCATTCAACGGGCGTTATTGTTCAATGGAATTAGGTCATTTCTGGTTAACACAAATACCACCACTATATTTTTCGGATAGCAATGAACATACCTGATCGGAATATGCAATCAGAATTGCCCACTTCATTGGTTTCTAGAACATTTTTTGTTAGAAAATTGTTCATTCAACGATCGTTGTTGTTCAATAGAATTGAGCCAATTCTGGATTACCACAAATTCAGCCACTATATTTTTGGGATGGTAATGATGCTTATGACTTGGATTTTAGAACATTTTATTTCTATTGTTTAATTTGTTGTTCAACACGAATATTATTGAACGATATATCTCTGTTGATTTTTAATGTAGTATCTTTTAGGGGTTAATTTGGTTTTCCTCGATTTATGAATGAAAATTTATGAAAATCATATTTCTATGATAAGCACAAATTTCATCAGTTTAGCGGCATTGAAAAAATTGGGCTTAAGTTATTTCTGTTTTTTCTAGAAATCGGGTTTTATTTATTCCGTCTTTCAGGCGAAATTTGAAATTTTCTTTTCCCGTTTATTCGGCTCCTGGACTAGCACAAATTTTTTCCCGTGAGCACTAATTAGCATAAATTGGGTTTAATCGGTATGCAAAGTTTCATTTTGAAATCCGAAAGTTTCCTTACTGCAGTTACCCACACGATCTGTGATAAAGTAGAACACAACTATGACCCCCTTGTCGGAGTGCAAAACTCATGGGCCGTCCCATCTTCCATGCCAGTATAGGCTAGCATGGGGCTATGCAATGTGCAGATGCTGATAAAATCGGACCTATAGCCGTACGTCCTCGATTTGGTAGGCGGCGACTGCTTAAGATAAGGACGTGAAAAGCGAACTGCGAAAGAGTTGGGAGTGCTTCGGCCCCAGAACAGATTGCAAAGCTTAAATAATAAAAAACACCCATTTTTGACCCATATTGAACGAAATTCTGATGACTGTGGTTAATTATTTTCAGGAATTGAGACTGGAACAAAATTTGCAGCTGCCACTCATTCTCGCCCATGCAGACGACGTCGTACTCATTTCCCGCGATACCAATTCTTTAGAGACAATTCTTCAGGAGCTCATTGAAGTGCTTGGTTATGCGGGCCTGGAGATCAATCAACAAAAATGTACTGTCGTTTTTCATGATCTCCTCCACGCAGCTAATCCCCCAACTAGTTTTGTATAGCGGGTATAACTTTTACCACCATACAAGTTATGCGCTATTTGGAAACACAAATAACCACCAAGATACATCAAAAAGTTTGAAATACCCAGTCAGACCGTACCTACTATTGTATCAAATACTACCTACGGTCTGAAAATAATAAATCCAGTATTCAATAAGAGTAGAAAAGAAATCTTTAAAATCTTGGTGGCAGGCAGACTGACGAATTACAAAGCCTCGTCAGAGATGTTCAGTTCTTTTATTCAAAGTTCATCAATGCGACTATTGTTAACTTGCTAAATAGAAGCTACATCTAAATATGTTAAGCTTTTAATTGTGGGTGAGTGATCTGAATGCTTTAGAGGTTTTATTTTATTGAAGTTCATGTTAACAAAAAATACAAAGTATGCCTCCTCATCGCGTAAGTATTTTATGATTGAATCTCAGGTATGTTCAACAGCATATCAAATTTGTTGACTTATGGGTGTGTAGTATACATCAAATACAAATTCTTAAACGTTTTTACAAGCAAAACATGTAACCTTTCATTTTCATTTTCCCCTCTTGACCTTCTTCGTCTTCTTATTTCTGCTCATATACACAGATGTCTTATTTCTCGCAACAGAATTTTCGAAACCAGGACAACTTTGTAATCCACACATAATTGTTTTTGTGTTATTTCATATTTTTTTTGTAATTATGACATGTTTTTGTGATAATTTATGTTATATTTTTATGCTTCTTGTTAGAGTTACATATAATAAGAAATCGTGCGCAGATCATGCATGCAACGTGTACATGAAAAATTAAATAAGTAATAATTTTCCTCTTTATTTAGAAAATTGATTTGATTGAAAATTTTATCAATATCGATCGATAAATTTATGAATTTGGCTTCTTTACAGCTCAAATAACAATGATCTTAACGAGTTCGATCAATCCCATATCATATAAAATCGAACGTATAAAGGATACAAGATCACAGACCCAACACATTGTTGTTCGTATTTATTGCAATTAAAATATAAAGTAAAATCGAATAATTACATAAATTGCACATAAAAATCTGCACGCATTTCTGGATAATGGATATTTCTTAAGAAAATCAATTGATACTTTTAGATACGAGAGTATATATGGTGAAAAATATGTGAAATCACAAATTTTTGGATCATGTTTTAATTTTATGATACATATTTATGTTTTGAATGTGAAGTCTTGATTAAAATTTTTTTTTGCAGAACACGTCGTCGCAACACTGCTGAAGATACATTCATTCATTCGTCGTAGTCAACATTTCCGGAAAAATTTTCGTCAATTCTTATACCTAGGTATAACCTTGAACTAAGAATTATTCAAATTTGTATCGGTTTACTTAGCCAATTTTCATGTAAATCAATTAGCGCAGTCAACCGATACCAGTGTTTGTACATTTCAGCCGTTATAATTCAAAAATTATAACGTTAACGTCCCTAGTCACGGGGAGACATGTAAACATTCCGTTTTACCGGTCTACTATTGTATACTGTTCCGTTCTTTTAAAACGTTGATCAGTTCAGCACAATATGGCTGAAACTTCGGGAGTAGGTCGTTACTTCATGGAAGTATTTATTCCTTGCTACTCTAAAGCGAGACAATTTTAACTCTTTTGCTATTTGGTTCCTTTCCGCCTGGTAGGCTCTTCTAAGCTTGTGCATAGAACATCTAAGTTTCCTTAGATTCGAGTTCCACCAACTGTTCCGTTTCTTTGCAACTCTCTTCTTAGGAGTTGAGTTGTTGCAGACACTGGCTAACTGTGCTGAGATCAGATCCACATGAGCATCAATTTCATCTATCGAATCTATTTCTGGAAGTGCTTCTACACTGTCCCAAGAGCCAACCAAGTGTCTAGCAGACAGACCCCAGTCGGCTATCTTAATGGCGAATGTCGAAGTTCTGCTACTTGCAAGCGGACTGCTCTAAGGCGAGTTTGATAAATTAAACGTAATGACTCTATGGTCACTAGAAGTCAAACTTTCTCTGACGCACCACCCAACTATCGAGCCCAGCAAGGCTCCATTGACTATGGTTAAGTCGATATTGGGGTTCCCATTAGACCTGCTGAGATACAGGGTGAAGAATAATGTAAGAATTCAACAACGTCCTTGAGTGAGTATAGTAGTAAGTTTTTTAATTCATTTTCACAATTCCCGCAAAATTATTTTTTTTGAGTTTTCCCAAAACCCATATTTCTGTAATTAATTTGAAAATTAATATTTTAAAACATAACATAAAAATAGACTACCGTTGTTTTTTATTTTCTTGCAAAATACATTTTATTAAGAGCCGTAATCCCTTTTTTAAATGAAAACATTATATTTGAATGCGAAATTACAGTGTGGGTTGCAGCTGGAAAACTTTCGAATTTCAAAATGATACTTTGTATACCGATTAAGCCCAATTTGTGCTAATTAGTGCTAACGGGTGAAAATTAGTGCTAGTCCAGGAGCCGAAAAAACGTGAAAATAAAATATCAAATTTCGCCTGAAAGACGACACAAATAAAATCATATTTCTAGAAAAAAACAGAAATAATGTTAGTCTAATTTTAAAACTAAAGGCGGTTAAACTGATGAAATTTGGGCTTATCATAGAAATATGATATTCATAAATTTTCATTCATAAATCGAATAAAGCAAACTAGCCCCTAAAAGACACTATATTAAACAAACAAAACACAAAGGTATAGCGTTCAATAATATTTGTGTTCTAGAAACCAATGAAGTTGACACTTCTAATTGCATATTCTTATCACGTATGTTCATTGCCATCCCAAAAATATACTGGCTGAATTTGCGCTAATCCAGAATTAGTCCAATTCTATTGAACAACAAAACCGTTGACTGAACAATTTTCTGACATATAGTGTTCTAGTTCCAATGTAGTTGGTTTAATGCGAAAAACCGGGATCTAGACTTACGACGTGAAAAGGTAAAGAATTGCTTCAAGCAGGCCAGACATGCAAATGTGAATTTTAGCGTGGTGGGTCCCCAACATAGTGGCCCAGTGACGGAACAAAAATACCTCACCTAATAGACTTTTATGTAGCAAGAGGTATATCCCAGAACTACATTCACATTGAAGACAGAAATTCTCTAGTATCAGATCATTCCCCGGTTATCATGACAGTCAGTGAAATGGTAATTCAAAGGGAGAGTGCACCCAGTTTAACAAATTCAAAAACAAACTGGGATCTTTTTCGTGAAGTAATGAAGGAAAAATTACACTTCAGGTATCGATAAGAAATCCCCACCAGTTGGAAGATGAATTAAACCAACTCAATGAAGCAATTCACTATGGTGCTTTGGCAAGTACGCTCATCATACAAAATAAGAAGAAGCTTAACATATCCTACCCAATGGAAGTTAGAGAGTTGGTAAGACAAAAACGACGGGCACGTTAAACCTGGCAAATAACTAGAACACCAGAGAACAAAACAATTCTTAACAATTTAGGTAACAGCCTCAAATCTCTTCTTAAAAAAGTTAAAAATGCATCAATCAACAGATATCTAGTTAGCCTAACCGTTGATAAAAAAAATTTGATTATTCTCTGTGGAAGGCGACGAAGGGACTCAAAAGACCCAAAATGCAAGTGATTCCACTTAAAAAGGAGGATTGAACCTGGGGAAGAGGTCCTAAAGAGAAGATTGATTTGATTGCGGAGTATCTCGAGGATACCTTCCAACCACTACCAAGGCAAACGGCCAATGAAAATATGATGTCAATCCAAAAGCTAGATGATTTTGATCTCGTACGCCCAGTAACTATCAAAGAATTAAAAGAAGAAGTGAAAAGCATCATGAATGTTAAAAAGCCCCTCTACCAAGTAAAGGTTTTCGTAAGCTATTACACATAATCAATGCAAACTTTCGATTAAAATATGTTCCGTGGCAATGGAAAGTAGCAGAAGTAATCATGATAGCAAAACCTGATAAACCACCTAACGATAAAACATCATACAGGCCATTTTCATTGCTGCCAATTATGTCAAAACTCTTTGAAAAACTATTACTAGAAAGACTTAAACCAATAGTTGAGGACCGACAACTAATTCCTCCACATCAATTTGGATTCAGAGAAAAGCTCTCCACAATTGAACAGGTTCATGGAATCACCAACATTATTGAAAGAACGTTAGAACGTAAACAAGTAGGCTCCAGCAAATTTCTGGATGTCGCCCAAGCATTCGATAAAGTCTAGCACAGTGAACCGGAATTCAAGCTGCATAGAGATCTGCCGAGGCAATTCTATGCCATACTAAGATCTTATTTATCCAATAGACATTTTCGTGTGAAATATGAGGATGAATTCTCGGAACTAAAGAAAATCTCTGCCGGTGTCCCACAGGGGAGTGTCTTAGGACCAATCCTGTATTTATTATATACAAGGGATATTCCAACAACAGATTAAGGAACCATAGCCACCTTTGCAGATGACACAGCAATCATGGCGATTGGAAGTAATGTCGCTGATGCAACGAGCAAATTCCAGAAGATTACCAATGCGGTTTGTAACTGGACTAAGCGCTGGAGAAACAAGCTTAATGAGACGAAATCCACGCATATTAACTTTACATATCAAAAGGCTTCCCATCTACCGATAGTAATTAACTCACGACCGGTGCCATATACAAGCAAAGATAAATATCTGGGCATGACTCTCGATGCCAAGCTCAAGTGGAGAGAGCATGTCAAAAAGAAAAAATAAGAACTTAATATTAAGTTCAGAAAAATGTATTGGCTCATAGGTAGAGACTCTGAGCTTACAATATACAACAAGCTGCTCCTATATCGGAAAATACTGAAGCCGATATGGACCTACGGTATTCAACTCTGGGGATGTACTAAACAAACAAACGCTTAAGATGGAATACATCAAAGATGACATAAAAAAGCACGCCGCCAAACACGAAATAAGGCTCCAGGAACATGGAAACCCCTATATTCGCTATATGATAGATAACCCTGTCGTTGATAGAAGACTTCAAAGTACGAGGCCACTTGACCAGTAAGTAGTAAACATACCAAATTAAAATTAGTATTTTAAATAGGTTTAATTAATTTTGGGACTAACCATTGGGTTTCACTCCAACAAATCAGAATTATTTAAGAAATATAAAATTTGTAAATGTGAAAGATAAATTGCTAGATGAGCACAGTCTCAGTTGTAATTAATAAATTAAAACAAAATGGATTCTTGCCGTTTTAAATATTCATCTAACCTTAAAATGTCTGAGAATGATTTAATAACAAAGTATTTAATCAATTTACAACAAGATGGTTTCTGGGATGGTTCTGAATGTTTATCAGTAATTTCCAAACTAAAAGACATAAAAATTAATCTGCATTACTCTAATTCCCAACACAAAGTCAATTTTATTCCTGGAACTCCAGAATACAAGTTTGAAATTAATTTATTATACACCGGAAAGCATTATGACAGTTTAATTCCACAGCCTAATTCATTTTCACTGCAGTTTTCAGCTTCCCAACTTTCATATCACTCATAATACAGAACGAATCATTCATGCCGCTCAAAATAATCCTTACATTCTTGTTGACCTAGTCCTTCACCAATATCTGATATATCTAGTTTCCTTTATTTTGGTATCTGGAATGTTCGCGGAATTAATCATACCCAATAGCGCGACAAAGTCAACTCTAGTTTATATAAAAGTGATATCGACATTTGTAGCATTCAGGAGATCAATATGGGTTACTTATCTAACATTACTCACAATAAACGGCGCGGCGTAGGAATATTTGTTAGAAAGAAGCCTTATTTTCGTGCTGAGCGCATTAAACATTAAAGATTTACCCAATTTAGGAGAAATCCTCTTTATCTCTACCAATATTCCACCTCAAACCTCACAATATAATCGTCGACATTCATCCAAAATATTTTCGACATTATCCTCAATGATCGACAGATGTCCAAAATCACGGGACTTAGTTGTGTTAAGTGATTTTAATGCCCGCCTTAGCGCCAAAGATTGTTGGAACCCTGCTAACATTGGCACCAATTTATACCACAACAAATCCAATGAAAATGGTATTCCATTAGGTCTCCTTGCCAGTTTAACCAATCTTTTTATTGAGACCACTAAAGGAAGATACAAGCCCATTCACACCTGGACGGATGTGAGAATTTTGAGTCCTCCAAATGAGTTAACTTTGTTTATTAACGTATCCGTTGAGGTGAAAACGAGCATCATCTAAAAAGTTGTTGGACATTTTTGGTGAAAAACGCTTATTTCGTTCGAGCACCCAATTAACAAAACGACAACGTTGTTGTTTTGTAAACGAACTCATGACTAAAAATGGCATAGTTTTGATTATTCATTTGTCAAAAAATTTTCGGGTTGCCACCGCACAATAATTTTTTTTGAGCTTAGAAAACAACCAACAGATGGTTCACCTTTTACAAGCATAAATCCATAAGCATGTTTTTGAATTTTTATATTATTGAACACCCTGTATCATATGCAACAACAACAATAAAAACTGTTTTTTTTATTCGGTGCTATATGTTCCAATCCAAAAAAACGTTAATTTAAATTATGACTTCCGCCTCCGTGTAGTGAATTTGTGAGTTGAAGATTTTTTCACCATATACATAATGAAAATACAATGTTTGTAAATATATAAATACAAATAAATATTTATGTAGTTTTACAATATCGTCTGGCCATTGATAATTCGTGGTACCGTATAATTGCCGATATTACTGTACCATCATCAATATCTTGATGAATTGTGCTAAAAACTGAAACTAATTAAAAAATATTAGTAAGGTGGTTTAGTTATAAAATCGCAACTGATTATTTTCTTGTATTTTAACCGATCAAGAACCAAACCAACCGTCAACCAAACTAAACGATGTGTTTAACCGTTAATACCTATAACTGCAGTCTGGGAGACTTATGATATTAGATTAATGATGTCGTTTAGTCATAGATTTCTTTTTCCCGAAACCTTTAAATTGTCACGACCCTTCCTGCTGGTCTGGTGGGCGTAAATTCGGCGTGAATTGAACACTTGGACTAGACATTAATTCAACGTAAGTTGTTCAGTTAAGGGATAGGAAATTAATCACATTTTTGAAATTTTTGATACCCTCCTAGAGACGATTAAACGGTTCCGTGTTCTGGGTAACTACCCTGAAACCGGGTAGTTCGAAACTACAAAAAACGAGAATGTGAAAATTAAAAAGAACGTTACGTTTTAATCTTTGTTTGTTTGTTATGGTATACAACGTTACGGAATCAACGAATATCGTGTAGTTTGGAACCGTGTAATTCGAGGCAAGGTATCCGTGTTCTTCGAAACTCATGTTGTTCGAATACCGTGTTCTTGGAGGGTTACCATTAGTGACATCTAAATGTAAGCATTAGAAATAGTTTTATAGCAAATTCGTCTAGAACAGAATCGTTGCAAATGTTCGTGTAGAATTTTAAATATTCAGCGTGTTTATATAAATACGGGTGCAATGAAAGCAATGAGCTAGTCTTTAGAGAGACTTAATTAAGACGCGGGACGCGATAGTTTAAAAGTGAAAGTTATTAGTGGTGTTTTAGTTAAATTAGTGGTGTGATTTAATGTTGTTATAAATGGTGTAAAGTGGAGTAATAAATAATTGTTGAATTTTTTGTTGTTGTGTTGCGATATTTAGTTGATAGTACTCGTATATGAAAATTATTGAGAGAATATTTCTGGTACAATTTGGAAATTATTCTAAGATTATTTTCAGGAATATTTCGAAAGTGGTTTAAAATACGAAAATTGTTGCTGTAAACCGTCCAATTTGTAGCGGTATTCACAATCCAGTGATACGAACTTCCACTATTAACTTTCATTTGTCTCTCCAATACTGTACATTAGAAAAATGGTTTAATCGTTCTAAACGTTCGGAAAAATTCTAATTATCAGAGAGTCTGGCTCACAATAAGAAAATAACTGTGACTTTGCTTTTATTTAAAAAGTTTTCGAATTCATTACGTTTAAAATCTCATGTTACACATAATAATCTAGACATCTTTTCCATGGTATAAACATAAAAAATGACTATGTGAATTATAATTTTCAACGTCTCTCGAGGAACTCTTCAAAATGGCCACTCGATATTACATACAAGGCGTAATTTCAAAGTAAAATAGCAACGATTTATTTCCACCATAAATTAACAAGTCACTCCATAAGCGATGAAGAAGCATTATTAAATGTATAAATATTGCGAGTAACTTAAAAATTACAAAACATTAAAAATTAATTTACCGCTGCGTATCGACAGTGACCTGTAAAATAATTTTTTTTAACTAACACAAAGAGGGCCATATCGAATTAGTAGTGGCAGGTGAAATCTCATATTAACTCCATTTGAAGGGGTGATAACCTTGATATGAAAAATGTGTTTGCTGGTTTGAAGGAAGCTTTTTAGTCATGTAGTTGAGGCAACAAAAATGAAAAAGGAACGATTTACAATTCAGATGAATTAAACTAGAAAAAACCAGAACTAAGCAGCCCATTTCAAATTTCTAGACGTTGATCAACTATTGAATCAAACCCGAATTCGTTTTTCGTTTTTGGCGTTTATGGCCCTGTTACCATTATTTTAATATGCTCTGGTTTAATCTACTTTATGTAACAGCCAGATATCAAATAGAGTACAAAAAATAATAAATAGTCGGACATTTAAAATATGCATGACCTTTCTTGGCTAACATCTTGGGCCCTTCTAGACCTTGAGATATTTGCAAATTTACTAGTCACTATACCGCCGAACTCGAAAAAGTTATTTCCCAACTTGTCTACAACTCAGGCGGATTAACTGATTTTCCATAAATTGGGAAGTTCAAGTGAAATTTAGAGCTATTTATGTTTTGACGGTTTTCGATTAAGAAAAGGATTCTAAATTAAATTTGAAACAAAACTGGTTCAAATCATTTCTTAAAAATTTAAGCTGGAATGAGGAATTTTTATATAAAGCTTTTTTATAGGAGCTTAATCGGTTTTGCAAATATTTGAAATATAGCATTTATTCGGAGGGCGCGTGGCAGAAACAGATATTGCGACAACATCATCACCATCAACGTCAGGCAACCGTTGTTTGAGTTAGTACAAATGAGAAAAAAAAGAGATCATCCCTCCAGCATGCCAGTATGCCTCATCTAGCAGCAGTATGCAGCTCCCAGTAACCCTGAGACGGGATTGATTTTTACCAAAATTCAGCTAAACTCTCGTTTTATTTTTAGAAAAATTTGTTTAAAAAAGCTGTTTTTTTATTATTTTAGAGTAAAGTCGAGTTCGGAAATTATGGTTTGATATTATAAGATTACGAAACATACACACAGACACAACAAATGACACATTGATTTAAGGAATCAACTAACCTGAGAAAACAATTATTTTAAAATGTAAGACCACACCAATCAAACGCTGGGAAAATTATTTAGCTTGCATTTAGTCGCCGAACTATTCAACTACAGTATTTTCGCAATTTACGTATACATTCAAAGTAAAAGGAAGATGGGTGTTGGCCAAAACATATACTCCCTTCCATTTTTTGTTTGGTTAAAATTTTGAATATTTTAATGTTTGAACACACACAACACTGGCTCAAATCGCTAAGTTTAAAGAAAAATTCTGTGTATACATCTATACAAAGGTGCTTCTAATTTCTAAGTTAACAACATATTATTCGACATGAAAATTTCAAAGGTCGTTATTTATTGTAGAAAATGTAAAAAATATTCGTACAAGATGCCCATTTACAAGAGGAAATTTTCTAACGAAAATAGCCGTTGCATTATTCACTACAAGAGGTAATACAAAACAAATCGTTTTGGGATTTTATAACGAAGACGTTTTTAATTCACTTCGTGTATCAAACTAATTACAAAATTTTACCTCAGCCTTTAATAATGAGTGACCTCCAAGATCAAGAAACTCGTTCTAGCGAGGATGGAGGTTCTTTGCTAAGTGTATACATTACCAAACAAAAAATTTAGAGCGAATTCTAAACTTAAAATGGTAGATTTCCAATCCAACATCGCAATATGACAGTACGTACTAAATTTTAAAATTACTTGTAAAATATGGAGGGGTGCAATTATTGTAGCCAATACCCGACTTTCTTTTACGACAAATGTACATAGATCTCGAATATACCACGCTTAATTTCTAAAGCGTTAAATTTTACCTACCGGATTTCTAATAAAAATTGCCTTATAGAATGAAAAATCATATTCCTGTTTAAATTTCATAAAACCAATGAGGTCAGCTCTTATTAAAAATGTAATCTCCATTTCAAAAACTGAAAAAGCTCCTATGGAAGCTGCCCCTTCTGAACAAGCGTTAGTATGAAGTTTTATTCCAAATAGTTCCGCCTGGTATGTAGAGATGCCAAATTTTGGTGACATAAAATTTTTAAGTTTAGGATTTAAAATTTGATCTGAACTAATTTTATTTGAAATTTAATTTACAATCTTTTTATTTTAAACGCTTTTTCGTAAATGTCAAATTCTTTACAAAATGTTTGCAAAAACGATAAAACTTCTATGGAAGCAGCCACTACCGATGGACAAATCTCGACCAAAAACCAGTGGGATCTTCCAATTTATAAAAAAACCTTAAGTGTGAAGTCGGGAAGATTGATCGGGATGAAAATCTATAAGTATCGACTTCACAGGGACCAATATTTGACTAAAAAGCAGTTTTTTGGCTAAATTCGTCATTTCCGCTAAAATTTTGGAAAAGTGATCTGGACCAGTATTGTTGCAAAATTAATTTAAAATCTGTTAGTTCATAACGGTTTCTCTCGCAAATGATATACTTTTCACAATACATGCAAAAATAAAGCTTCTATTGAACCTGTCACTCCTGATGGAAAAACGGAGAAGCTCCTATAGAAAATATCACTTCTGGTGAACCGATTTTGGCCAACAATTCACTCGGATCTTCCAATTTGTTGAAAAAGGTTAGGTATGAAGTTTCATCCCGATTAATCTGGGCGGCTGTACAGGGCCAAATTTTTGTTGAAAAACGTTTCTTGTCAAAAATCGTAATTTCCGCTTAAATTTTGGACAACTGATTTGGAATGATATTGTTTCAAATTTTATTTAGAATGTTTTAGTTCATAGGTGTTTTTCTCGTAAATGCTATGATTTTCAAAATATTTGCAAAAATCGAAAAAGCATCTATGGAAGCTGTCACTTCCGGTCGACCTATTAGGTAAAAAATTCTCTGAGATCTTCCAATTTATGTAAAAAGCTTAGGTATCAAGTTTCATCCAGGTTAATCCATCCGTCTTAGCCGTACAAGGGCCGATTTTTTGTTCAACAACAGTTGATTGTTAAAAGTCGTCATTTCCGTTTAAAATTTGGAAGAGTGGTGTCTATAGGCGTTTTTCTCGTAAATACTATACGTTTCAAAATGTTTACAAAAAACGAAAAGCTCTTATGGAAGATGCCATTTACGGTGGACCGATTTCCTGTGACGATATTGTTGCAATGATGAGTAGAGACCAGCATTGATAGATTCCATAACTTCACACTCAAGCTTATAACCTAATTTTCGTTATAATTGGTTTCGAATCGAAATTCAATGATATGAAATAAAATTTCATCATTTGTCAAGATGCGTTTGGTCGATCATGGATAAATTCTACAACATTGATCAACATTTATGTTAGGAATACAATATAAGCTTACGAATCAAATTTCATCATTATTAGTTAAGAAACGGCCGGGTTCTACTCTTACTATCCTAAATATATCATAATAGAATCTATTAATATGATAAAATCTAAGATACTTGTTAGAATTCGAGTCAAACCTTCAAACCAAATGTCAAAGGACTATACAACCCTGCAAACGATTCTGCTCCGCCAAAACATTTTGGGATTGCAAAATTAACTAGATAATGTTTCTGGACCTTGGAGGCCAACTTGTTTGAAAATTTAATAAAAATTTTATTGGCATATTTTTGAAAAATCAGAAATAAATATAAAATAACAAAAAAAGTCTTTTGGTAAGTCGCGGCAACTATTATTTTAAGCTGTCAAATTTCTCTAATTGTACAGAGCATCGTACTAAGCGTCTCTGACCTAAAAGTAGTAGAAATCGGGACCCAACTGTAAATAAAGTGAATGCTGTCGTTGACCTTTTCGTAATGTGCGTATTTATTAACAGCTTTGTTATCATTATTAAACCTCATACTATGAATCCGATGAACGCCAGGCGCAAACCAATCTTGTCCGAAGAATGAGCATTTATATTTCTCCCAATATCACAATGAGCAGATACTCACATGACTCATGACTCTATTGTTGCAACAGAGTAAGCTAATAAATAACTACAAACCTCAACTAAGATGAAAGTGACCACAGGATTCCCCGATGCGTTGAGCACTTTAACACTGCTTTTCTTACACAAAATATTTAATATTTTCTTCAGAAAAAACGAGCCTGGAAGCATCATTCGCACACAATGTGAGGGCAATCAACTCGGCCTGAAACACTGTGCAGGTTGAACTAAAACTACTGTAAATTCGTAGACCATGTGAAGGTTTGAAGGTTTCAAAACACGTGTCTAATCTTCTGTGAAGAAAACTAATGACTCAGATACCCACACCCAGTTTATTAAATCTTGAAATATCCAAAGATCTCTCGATGGATATACCCCAGAGAGGAATTATCGAAGTATTCTGGTAACAATTTGTCGTTAACCATATTGATTTATGGTGTAGACGAACTCAAGTGATTGAAAATTGTCTATAGCACTGGCTTTTAAAATTTATTTTCAAGACTAAAATCTCCAAGAAAGTTTACTGTCTAAGGACCAAGTAAAGATCCAGTAAAGATCAGTATGGTGGTCTTACATTTATTAACGCGCAAGCCTGTTTCAAGCTATCACTCTCCACAAATTGTAGATCGCGCATTAAGTTAGCTATAATCTTTAAGTGTTTGCCTGAAACTGTAATGACTAGATCTTCAGTATAGCTGTGAGCAATAAAGCTAGGTTACTGGACTTGTTTTGTACTCTTTTCTGACCTTCAGTGATGTATTAGTTGCTAAAACATCACTGAGAGTCAGAAAAGAGTACAAAACAATTCGCTAGTTGCATCCTTTGGAGACTTTCGAAGTTTTAAGAGACTCGTGATAACGCCACTTTGCAAGAATTATTTTTAATCAGAGACCTATTAGATCTGGCGATGCCGGACAAATATGTTTGTTTATTCACGAAGCTGCTAAAAATATATCCCAATTAATCTAAAGGTTGGGATCTTTTGGCTCTATTTTTAATTTTCTGGCAGTAGTTTTTAAGATCAGAACACCATAAAGGCTTATTGTGAGATTTTACTTTGTAATAAGAGGACAAGATTTTTTGAAAGCTAAAATGATTGCTTGCATCAGTCGAACATTTCTAATTGGCTTCTTATTACGGTAAAGTTTAAGTTTTATGTTAAAAGCAACCTGTGTTCACCGACCAAATGGCATAGCGGTTAAAGTTTTGGCGTTTGGATCGGGAGGTACCGGGTTCGAATCCCGATAGGTGCATGATGCAAAGGGAATTTTCATCAAGAAATTACGATTTGTGATGAAAAGGAACACATCTATGACCCCATGTCAGAGTGCAAAACTCATGGGCCGACTCATCTTCAATGCCAGTATAGGCTGGCATAGAGCTATGCAGTGTGCAGATGGTAATAAAATCGAACCTATATCCGTACGTCCTCGAATTGGCCAATGCAGGCGTAAGGACGTAAATAAGCTACCCGCGAAAGAGTTGGGAGAGCCTTGGCCCCAGAACAGATAGCAGGGGGGAACCTGTGTTCTCAAAGGAATACCATTTGTCACTTTTCAATTGAATATCAAATCAGTTATATAAATCTTGGAGCACAAATTAATATCAATCACTTACCTTGTCATAAAAGTTACAAAGGCGGATTCACACCCTGTATTGAGGATTTAACGTTCAGAAGTACATAGATAGTAGACAGATACGAATACCTATTGGTAATATTCGAGCTGCTTAAAACTATTCTTATTGATGAGCTAAAACAGCGTCATAAGGAAGATGACCAGATGATGACATGAACCAGAACTACCTTTGGGTCTAATCTGCAGAAATAGCACCATCAGTGAGCTATATTCAAAGTTTAAAATTGTTGAAGTTGTAGATTAATCAAGCATTCGCACTCTTTAAGTGCAAAAAATAGATTTCAATTCTTAGAATATTTAACTGAATGCGAAATTTTTTGCAATTTCTGCGAGCGCAAGCGTACTAGTTTAGAATTACTCGGCTATGTTATTGACACAATTTCTCTTCACGGGTGCCTAAATGTGACTTAATAAAATGTTATAAATAGCACAAATATTTTACAGTTACCATCTACAAAATGCAGATTTGTAACATAAAATTTTGTATTTCAAACTCGAGAACTCACCAACAGATTTAAAGTTATTTACAAAACGCGGTTTCAATCAAATAGATTTATTGTGTTCATTTGAATAATTAATCTAATTTTGCACTGCAATGAAAATTTTTCGTTGACTTGTAAGCCGAAATTAATTCAGAATATTATTTTAAACGATATGGAAATAATGGCTGAATATTCCACTAAGACTCAGCACAAGAGCTCGCTTCTAATAAAACGTTACGATTCTTGAATTGAAACGGCTTTTGATAGACTCCATTACGCGCGACCGTTATACCTTTTAATTATTTGTTGAGGGGTTATTTCAGAACAGAGTAAAATAAACTACCAACTCAATAAAACATCAAATCAAATAATTTTTTGCAAATATTTACAGTAGCAAAAATGCTGGCTCATGTCCCTGTGGTTGGGGAGTTCGCCTAGAATTACCAACTATAACTATATGCATTCTATTTAGCGCCAAGTGGAGTAGTTTGCCGCTTTGCATCACCTCACATAGATTGTTAGTTATTTCACATTTGAATGTTACAATTCTACAAGAATATATAATCTGGATTTTTGTCCTACAACAATACCCCATTGCAAGGAAGCACGCGTCGAGTATGGAATTAGAAATTCAGACCATAAGCTGATAACCATAAAAATATCTGTTGCAATACCATCGGAATTCAGACAGCAACCAAGGCGTCTTTGGCATTTTAACGAGGCTGACTATAATGGCTGATGATCATTTTTTCAACATTTCCGTTGGGGCAACCATTGTTTCTAGAACAATGATCGAATCAAATAGATGACACCGTTTCCAATTTCTCTGTGAGACAGTGTTGCGTGGAATGAAAAATACATCCCATCGTCATTTTCCAATCCCAATCCAAGTGTTAAAATCTTAAAGTCGCCAAAGCTGCCAGACAAAATAAAACTGCTCACAAGAAGGAAAATAAGGAAGAGCCAAGAATATAAGGCCACATTTGTAAAAAAATTTGTGCAAAGAAAGCGAAAAAAGCCAACAACAAAAAAGCTACCAAGTTTTCCGAATTGATAATCACCAATCGCAACTTTTACCAGATGGTTGCATCTGTTGCCAAAATTCCTAAATCATCTGCTTGTTTCCATAATGGACCTCATCAACATCTCAGAGAAAATTGTCTTCAGAAAATGAAGACAATGGGCGTTATTTATGCCACGGGACCCGACGAAACTTCAGTTTGAATATTGAAGGAGTTTACCAATGTCTTGGCTCCAATATTAACTAAAAACTTTCATGTTTCCTATAAGCAAGGTAAATACCTGAATGACTGGAAGAGTGCGATGGTACAAACATTTCTGAAGAATGGGTGTGATAAAACTGACACCTCAAACGGCATGTATTCGGTGACTATAAAGTGGTTAAAAAGGTTTCTAAAATATCGAAAGATCAACATTGTGCTAAACGGGAGATCTGGAGATCACCAACGACACACTCCTGTAATACCACAGACCATCAGGGATCAGTTTTGTCACCGACTTTATTTTTATTATACATTATTGATTTACTGGATAGCACTGTTAACCCTATCCATAAATTTGCTGATAACGCAACTACACGGTAAGTAGCCGAAAATTATCACTCCGCCTAATTCCGATTTGAGTACAACATTTGAGTGGGGAGAAAGAAATTAGGCCAAGTCTATCGAGAAAAAAAACAAATATGCACATTCTCGCGTAAAAAAAGTTTTTTTGTAGCACCAAATGGAATGAATACATTGTTACATTGGCCACACCTTCACGAAAACATGGGTTCCTCAATAGATGCAGAAGGTTATTTAAACCGGATCAGGTTCTCCAGTTATATAAGACCTTCATTGAATCAAGATTGGGGTAAGGCATACGAACAGATTAGTGGATGGTAAAAGTTTTGCAGAGCTAAAGGAGAAAGTTCCACCATTCGTTATGCCAGGTAACAACAAGAGAAACGGCCAATGTACATAGATTTAAGTGTGTGAAGTTATGCCAGTATTTCCTCCCAGAAAAATTAAGGATGTTTATAAGGCAATACTAATTATATTCCGTCCCAGGATTTTTAAAATCATCCTAGAAAATGTTGAAATGACACGAAATTTGATAATTATTGACCTAAAGTGTTTATTCTTCAAGCATCTATGATAAAAAAAATAAGAAGACAAGCCGTTACTTGAGATTGGCACAGTGGCTCATATCGTTGGGGCCTATTTAGTTAATGATGAATTATTATTTTAAATTAACGGTTCCCCGGAACCACGTCTGTCGTGACCGATCTCTTCTGATTTCAACATGGCATCATGTCCACTATCCAAAATGAAATTCACATGACCACTTTCCCATAGATCATTTACGCATATGACCCCATAGCGCCAATCCTATGACACTTTAAGTGCCAGGAACCATTCATTTAAATATTAAATGTATATTTGAAAGAAAATAGGCCATCTCAGGAGGCTATAACGCAATCAAATGGTTCCTAGAAACCATTATTTTAAATCGATAATTCAGACATTAACGCATAAAGATATGAACCCATTTTGCCAATCTCAAGTAACGACTTGTCTTCTGATCTTTTTATCATAGAAGGATAAACACTTTAGGTAAATTATTATCATATTTCGTGTCATTCAAAATTTTCTGGTATGATTTTAAAAATCATGGAACGGGATATAATTAGTATTGCCTGATGATTTTTTTTTCTGGTATCAAATACTGAGCTAACTTCACACACTTACAGGTTTACGGTTACAAAGCTGCCGAAACCTCGAACTTAGAAAACCAAACGCGAATTTATTCATAGAACATCCAAAAATTGGAATTCGCTAAACGTTTTCGAATTTCCGTTGAACGGAAATCCAGTCCCTGCACCCAATTAAAATTAAACGTACGAAACACAGCATTTACAAGAATATAAGAGGGAAGAGAAAACAGATTAAATAACACGTGTAATATCACTTTCTTATGTATAACATTGTTCTTTCTGACGCATGTTACAAGCTTGGTAAAGTCGGAAACCGACCGTTGTAGATAGAGTGAAAGTGTCCTGCGGCCATCTCTACTAAGTCTTACGAATTGAGGAGTTCGTTTTATCGTTCATGTTTATTCTCTTTTATATGCACCAACAACATCCTAACATGACGATATGTGCATTTTACAGGTGATCCTATCTATGTACGTTCATATGTATGTATCTATGTAAATACATAGCCGGCAGCTCACTGATTATTTTTCATCGTGCAATTAAATACAATGTCAGATTCACAATGTATGTGTACATAAAATTTTTTAATTAATTAACTTTATATTTCCGCTAAAAATGTATAAATATATCCATTCGCATTCAATTATGATTAAAGTGAATTAGCTAGCATAGTACACCAGTATTCATTAAAAATTATTATTGTATCATTTAGAATTAAAAGACGATCATTCCAATTCATTCGAGATATACGAGTATGTTCACATAAGAACGCATCTACACTTTTGTAGTAATGTGATAGGGATCAATCAAGGCAATTCCAAATTAACCAAGACATCGAGAGAGAGAAACAATGAAATAAAAATGCATCTTAAATTACGACAAGCAACAAAAAAAATGTTTATTAATTTATTAAATTGCAATTTAAAAAGTCTGTGCCTCTTCACAAAAACACTGTCATTCATTTTCTTGTATATAAATTAATTAACTTGTCATATCAATAAAATAATACGACAAGTGGATTGAGACTTCGCTTTACCGTATAATTGTCCGTACTTAGACGCATACCCTCTAAATTAGATGATGTATATGCAACATTAAATTTATGGACAATACTTTTGAATTAAGTTAGATGTCTCAATTTTAATTTGTACGAGTATATATTGATGGGTTTTTTATTCGATTTGGTAGACGTTTTTTATGTACATATGTGTATATGATGGCATTGGTTGTAAATTAAATTAATTAAATTTAAATTATTGACATTATTTTCACTGATTGTCAGCAGCGTCACTTGAAACGAATATTGATCATGTTACCTGCCAGTTAATTGTAGATAGCAGTAATAAAGAGGTATAATAGTTTTTAATGGTAATCTTTCAAAAAATCTCGATATCATTTAATGATTTTCCAATTTATGTCGTTATTTCTTGTAAGTGCAAACCCAACGTTCTCTCTATTAGTGGTCATATTCGTTGAAATTTAGATTATAAATGAGAGAAATGAGCATTTTGAACCCTAGTTTCCCAAAATACTAAAAATTAAATAACCTCGCAAGACACTTGCATATCGGTAGAGCTCTGTTAGTCAGCCATATTGGCAAGCACCACTTCACGGAAGTAGTTATAATATTGTCGTGATGTGGTCTATTGGGCGTAATTTAAAGGGGATTTGGATCGCTTCGGCTTGTTGATTCTGCGTAAATTGTTGAAATAACATTTTTGTGTTATTGGTGACATCTGGGTTTAAGTAGTAGCATAAGAAGCAATTTTATAGAAGCTTAGTGGTATTGCAGATTGTAGCAGTTTGGTCTCGATTGTTCGCAGATAATCTAAAATGTAGCGCGGTATATAAATACGAGTGCGACCAATACAGTCGTGAGTTTCATATTAGTCTTTGGTGTTGGTCCTTGAATTTAGGAAAATTAGTTTTTGAATATTTCTGGTATTTTCGGGAATATACCAGTAGTGGGAAGGATTTAGTAAACATTACGTAATTATTCGGAGATTATTTCCCGTAATTCACGAATATTTTGGAAGAGTTATTTGTGATTTTATTTTGAAATTAAAGAAATTTTTATTGCACTTTTATGTAAAATTTATTTATTTTATATTTTTTATATAGAATACACATTATAGTTTTTTAATTTAAATTTAATAAATTCCACCTATGTATTTACATCTCTCACTCGGCATCCATCGTAAAAAAATAAACACATACAAATCGTCAGTATCAAAAGTATACGTCATCGTAAATTTGTACATGATGATTGAAATTCAATTGTTGTTGATCGCGATGATGGCAAAATACGAGCATAATTAGAAAACACTTGAAACTAATACTTAAACAACACTTTAAATAAACACAACATTTCGAAAATAAAACAAAAAAAATGTTATAAATAAAAATACCGTAGCTACATACAAGTACGATACAAAACAAATCTAATAAAAATACAAAACAAATACAAAACAAATCTAAACAGATACAAAACAAATCTAATAAAACATCAAAATAAAGGTTCTATTCCACTAGAAAAATTCTTGAAATTTTACTGATAGTAAAAAAAGAGGAAAAGAGAAAAAAGTCCGAAACTCTATGTAATAGACAGAGACAACGTTTTGTTTTTAATTTTTTTTTAAATTAAATTAAGCACACAAAAACATAACCAATAACAAAATTAATATTACTATTAATTCGGTTAGTTTTACATCTCAAAATTATCTCAAAATTAAATATTATTAATACCCATATCAGAATTATATTTTTTAGTACATTTGCCGTAAAAATGTAAAAAAATCTCTACCAAAAAAACGTAATGTGTTTTTTTAGTTTTTCTTTTTTATAGCAAATTTTTAAGGAAAAACTTTGGCAGCAAATGCAACTTAACCTAGAAAACATCATACATTTGTTCTTGTTCTACAAGTCTGTTGCAAAATTTTTATATTATGAATTAAAAATTAAAGTGAAAATGGTTGATAACATTAACCTACAAGTGTTGTTGGATCCAATGAACATTATCTTTAGTAGTGAAGACGAAAATAATGTTCAAAAAAGTACAAGCCAACAGAATAATCGTAAAAAAAAGAAATTTTGGGTTCGTCCATATTATTTGAAGCGAAACCGCTCTGGTGCTTTTGACAATTTTTTGAACGAACTTCGACAAGACCCAAAATTGTTTCATACTTATACTCGCATGAAAACGGCTCAATTTGATGAATTGCTGTCGATGGTCGGGTCATTAATTCAGAAAGAAAGCGTGTTGAGAGAACCGTTGAGCCCTGATTTAAGATTGGCCGTGACGTTACAATACGTGTTATTAGAAGTTATATGTGAAAATAAGTTAAATAATTAAGTTAAAACTGTTGTTGTTTTGTTTTAATGCTTTAGGTATCTTCCCACGGGTGAATCCCAAACCAGCATTGGTTTTGCTTATAAATGCTCTCAAACAAGCATTCATCGTGTTGTAAGCGAAACAACAAAGTGCATAACATCTATACTTCAAAGCAAAGTATTTCCAAAAATATCCACGGAATATTTCAAAACCGTGGCATGTGGTTTCGAGGAAAGATGGAATTTCCCTCACTGCATAGGAGCAATCGATGGAAAACACGTTACAATTCAAGTAAAACAAATAAAAAAATTTAAAATTCGATTAGGTCTATATAATATTTTATATTGTATTTTAGGCCCCCAAAAAATCTGGACCCGAATTCTACAATTATAAAAAAACCTCATACATTGTATTAATGGCAATATGTGACCATAAATATAATTTTATTTGGTGCGATATTAGAGCCGCAGGACGTCAAAGTGATGGAGATATTTTCAGAGAGAGTAATTTCGGCAAACACTTTTATGCTAAAATTCTCCCGTAAGTAAATATATAAATATGAAATTTCGCAGAATTGCACAATACTGCGATTTTATCGATTTTGATATTTTATTTTGATAATTTATTTTTTTCGGTTACCAGAACCAAGCATTGTGACTGACAAATTTACCGCTGTACCTTATGTTTTCGTAGCTGACGATGCCTTTGCCATGACCGAAAATATGCTGAAACCATTTACCCCAATTCAGAATGACCAACACAGAATTTTTAATTATCGGCTTTGTCGGGCTCGCCGAATGATCGAAAATTGTTTCGGCATTCTCTCAGCCAAATGGAGAATATTTCGAACGACCATAGTAGCTGATGTTACTTTGTTGGAGGACATCATACAGACATGCGTATGCTTACACAATTGGCTAAACCAAAGCAACATAAATTTCATAACTCCAGATCTTATAGATCATGACCTAAGGGGAGTTGTCATTCCAGGTAAACATTTTAATTCAATTACAATAAGCGTAAAATTTAGAGTGGCAGCTGGCCAAAATATAAAAATCCGTCCATACGATTTTACCTCTCGGATCGACAAAAGCGGTGAGTAATTTTTAACTTCCAGTTATCTACGATTACAATAAAAATTTTATTTATTATTAACAGAAATAAATTTTACATATATAAATGGGGAAATAAAAGATGCGGAGTTATGAGGAGTCAAAAGAAGCGGAGTAGCCTCGAGTAGATGTGGTGTAACTACATATAACTACATATTGTTGAAAAATATCAGTTGTTTTCCTGCAAAAACAAAAACAAATAAATAAAAGATAATATATTTAAATCAAAATTTTGTATACCTGGATTTTCCAAAAGTCGGAAATGACACCCAATATGCCTTGTTGCGCCTGAAGTCGCAAAAATGTGCGCAAACCTTTCAAGTAAGGCTTCAGCTGTACCAGAAACCCATCGATCTCGGCATCTGTCGAATCGGCGGGTGTTGAGGATATAGCGGGCTGCTGGATTTTTTCGACCGCTTCCACATAGTGTCGATTTAGATCAAGTGACTCCTTGTGGTAAGAGTCAAGTGGTGTAGCCGTTCCTGTTGGAAAAAATAATAAAAAATATCAACAAATATGTATGCATAAGTGCATGTGCATAATATAAATACAGAGAAATTCGATACCCACAGTGCAAATAATTTTTGGAGGTGAAAGAGGGCCCTGAACTAAAGCTATTCTACATAATCGGCCACCACAATGGTCAGTTTGAGCTGAAAATAGTTATAATATTTTTACTCAGGTTATTGTCCTCTATCAAATCCCAAATTATTTGCACTTACGGTACTGGATTATCTGTGTAATTATAAATATAGATAGCACTTACTCTTTCTGCTGCTGGGCCCAGGCATAGGATTCCCACTCGATCCTACAGAGCCACTAGAGCTCTCTAGACTGGGGTCAGAAGCTCCAGCTAGTTCTATTGATCTAAAGACAAAAAAAAGTATTCATTAAAATACGGTTCAATTAAATTAAAATTTTAGCCTACCTTCTTGGTTCTGTGGTATCATCTAGAAATGAAAGAAGCCTGCCGTACTTATATTATTTTCCTTTTGTTCCGATTGAGCCACTAGGCTCCCTTTTTTGAACCGAATATATATGGATTTTACCGTACCCCATTGCTTCCTAATATAGGCTATATTCACAATGTTGACTTCTAAATCTGTAATATAAAATGAATTATTCAAATTATCTACAAAATAATCTCTCTCTCTCTCTCTCTCTCTGTCTCTCTCTCTAGGTTTCACATCCCATGTAGGGATTTTGCCGCCTGTACTATGTATGATCCTCCATTCGTCTTGATCCATCGCTCGCGTCCTCTAGTTTCGGCATCTTTTTACGACATTATTTTATGTATAAATAATAAAACAATAAAAAAAATATTACTTGATTCTCGGGTAACTTCTTCCCACAACCTTATTTTAACATCCCGGTCTTTATGTCCGCTATCCCGGATATTCCAAATAGCCGGTCTGAAATGTAAAATTTACTGAGTATAATTTGTACAAAATATTAATATGCGCATCTAACATCAAACTCATCGTCAGTAAAGTTACTGAAAAAGTTGGAAATTGTTCCACAGCTCTCACTATTTTCGAACACTATATCGGCCCGTACGTCCGATAAAACTTTAATTGTTTTATTACCTGAAAAATACAATATTTTATTATTTTATTAAAATATTTTTTAACAAGTAGACTTATAATAACAAGTAGACTTAGTTTGAGACTTATATATTTTTTAATAAGGCCTCACTGGGATGAATATACAAAATTGTTGTAAAATTTCAAATATAATACACTTAGCACATAATCCATTATCATTAAATTAAAAAGAAGAAACGTATTTCATTAGATTTTATTATTCATATAGTCAAAAGATTTATAAAAACCCAGCAATATATGAAACAACGTAACCTCACATTTGCCGGAGTAATACAAATCACACATTTAACTTTAAAAAATATAAAGCATTTTTACACTTTAGAAAGATTAAACATACCTCCAAATTATACAATAATTTCACTTTTTCACTTTCTTTTTATAATAATTTCAAAGCCCCTTTTTGCAATTTTTTTTATTCGTATGGCGTATGTACGTATTTCAATTGGAAATGAAAATGACACTTCGCTATAAAAATATATTTAACAATAAAATTTATTTAGTATGTGAAAAATATTTCTCATCATACACAAGTTTTATGTATGTGTGGTAGTAAGACTATAGGAGTTCTCATTTGATAATTTTTATAATTTTTATAGGAGTCTACATTACTACAGACACAAATAATTTTGTACTGAGAAGATTCTTTGTTTCATTCCCCCATCTACTAACAAACAGTACATTTTTTCTAGTGGAATTCCCCCTTAATTTGCAAATCAGAAAGAGAAAGAAAACTATGTTTACTCAAAATCGGGTTTTTGTGTCTTTTATAATTTGTAGTATGGAATCCTGTGTGGAATTGGAGTTGTTTCTCCACACATTGGAAAAATTGCATACTGGGAATTTAAAGATTAATGTTAAACAAAAGAGCGAGCATTATTATTTAGAAAACAAAATTGAAAATATAATATTCAAAATATGTATAAAAAAAATTAGAAAAATATATAATAATAATATAATTTTAATAAGATCGCTTACTATCTAATGGCCGAGGCCGTTATCCATTATCTACCTTCGAAGAATTAAATTGATTATACAACATTTTTATACCGGTTATTTACTCGTATTTAATATTGAAATATCGATTTCGAAATTAATTTCATCTTCAGTTCCTTTTTACAACTAATTAAGGCCAATTTATATTGTTTAAATTATATTATTTTCGATGAATTATATTGGGTAGACTATGCGAAGACATTGCAAAAATAATTCGATTATCGATGTGTCCGGACTCATGAGTATTGTGTGTAAATGCGAATGGTATTTTGAGACCAGAAACTTGTTTCAAAGGAGTCCTCGTGTGGCTTCGCCCAATATAATTTACTGTACGTACAGGCGTTATTATTATTTATTATTAACTGATTTTAATGTTTATTTAACTGGTTTATAATTTATTAATTTAATTTAATTATTTTCTCTGTAACTATTAATAATATAATAATATTATTAATATTATTATATTATTAATGTAACCAGTTGTAACGTCGACTAAAGTTCGCACGTTTCAAGTTTGGTAAGGTTTTGCTCCCCTGACGTAGCGGTTACGAACAAATACGTTGAACATTGAAAGCGCGGGAAAATTATATAGCATGTAGTGGTGAAGTATAGTTAAATACTTTGGTAATAATTGTTAATGGGTGGGGCAAGCTTCGGTTTATAAAAAAAAAGACAAAAACGAAAAGTATAAATAGGTTTTGCTTTTAGGTGCACGGTAGTTAGTGGAAAGTTTTTCTGAGTTGCTTACGGAGTAATCTAAATGCTGCTGATTAATTTTTTTTTTGTATTAAAATAATTTAAAAAAAAAAAAAAAAGATTAAGAATTATTAAATTAGTGAATTTTCATGAACATTTGTGCAAGTATAAATTAGTTGCACTCTTTTCTTATAATAAATTCAAGTTGTGTTAAATACCAGACTAAAATTAGCAAAATTCATGGTTTTGTGCGAATTTATTTCATGCCAGTGCTTATAAATAAAAATAAAATAGAATAAAAACTCATTTATGAAGTCTGATATCGGTTTGGTGAACAGTGTATGTTTCACGAACGATGGTGGGCAAACTGTTAAACTTTGCTCAACCTTTTGAAGAGTCAAAAATAAATTTAACCGGCATGTTAGTTAGTTTATATTATAAGTAAACATTATGCTAAATTATGTACAGTGAATTATTGTGTTAGTCGCAAGTTAAAATTATAGACCTATTTTATGGTTGCTGTGTGATTGTTTAATTAAGATTGTGACATAAACTGTAAAACGAAAACGAACACGCTAAAATTATATCTACTCAAGCATTTGGGTATGCAACAAAATGAGCATATCGCTGGGTTAGTAATTTACGGTACATCTAATACGGTTATACCAAATAACAAAATAATACCAAGGCATCTAAAAAAAAAATAAAAAAAAAATAAAAAGGTGACCATTGGTTCGTCTCTTAAAAATTAATGCAATGCGACGAGAACAATTAAAACAAGGTGCACGTAACTATGTTAAAACAACAAACAGATAAAAATTAAAAATATGTACAACAAAATAATAATAATCGAATAACGTTTATAATAGTTTATACTAATACTAAGTTCTAATAGTATTACAAATAATAATTAGTACAAATATAAAATAAATATACAACAATAATAATTAAATGGTGCATCGACTTCAACTACTTGGATATTCGGCCGCAACCAAATTTAATTAAGGTCTTATTTACATTTTTATAATTAGAATTAAGCGTAAATATTTTTCATTTTATAATAGTCTGGTGGAGGGTTTTAGTTAAGTTAGAATTTACTTGAGGTTTTTACAATTGCCAAGTTACAGTTTATACTGGACGTCCTTAGTAAATAGTATATTAAAATTTAACGGATAGAATAATTGTATAACGTTAAGTTTTTGATTTATTTTCGATTTTTCAATCATATGTTCATGGATTTATTTTCGTTTTACGATCTTATTTCAATAAAACCATTAAATAATTATATTAATTTCGAAATTCAATTTTTCATTTATTTTTTTTTTGGGTGTCCTGGTGTAATGATTTACTTTTCGGTTGAATAATTTTCGCTTTGCAAGTGTTCATGATGAGAAACTAAAAATTTTAATGTAGAGGTTGAGGGTAAGTGTGATTATGACCTGTTAGGTAAGTTGGTCCGAGTACTGTTATCCTTTTTCATCCTGCAAATTTTAAATTCCTGTGGTCTAGCACGCATCTTGTGATCCTCGGTAAAACCCACCCCATACCCTGAGCATAGCCGGCAGAACATGACCACGCCGGGGTTCTCACAAGATGGAATAATTAATTCGGTGACAGGTGGCATTCAATTTTTAGGAAACGAGAATTTTCCCGCGACCAACTCATGCCAGGTATACCCGTTACAGATGGCGCCCAAATTTAAAAATGGCTATTATTACTTTCCTCATTTAAATTTATATCCTTACTTAAAATTTCATCTATCTAATTAGTTTTTTTTAAACTATATTTCGCGTTTTTGAATTCGTCTATGATCATTGGATAGATTTAAAATAACATTATTACCATTATTGTCGATTGTAGTGTTTACCGTAATTGTATCAATTATCATAGACAGTTAAGCATGTTTTGACAATGACTTCCACCATACTGGTGTTTGATTGCATTGGTTGTTAAAACGTGCTTCGTAAGTATGTGCTGCAGAAGCAACTGTATCCCGTTTTCAGTAGAATCAATTGCCAATTCATGTAACACATTCTTATCAAATATTCAAATTATAAACCGTAACAATTTCTCCCAATATTTCAAAATGTTTAATATTGTAGACTGTCTTGTTAGTAAACGGTTTAGCTCCCTCAATCCCTTTTCCTATATCCTCAGGTTACTTATAGACCAACTTAATGAATAAATACAAAAGCACGCATTCCATGATCACACATACCAACTCAACCTCTTTCATGCACATATACATATAATCAAGTTTCATTATCATATTTTTTTTTCTAAAAATAAGCATCCAGAATTAAAACAAAAGATTTAAAACAAAAAAAAAAAAAAATCAATTTAATCCCGAAAATCATAATTCACGAAATTTGTTCAGCTACTGTTGTGTCAGGGTTAAAATATCTCAATTTTGACTGTAACGAATTATTTTAAAAACGGTGAAGAGAGTCTGTAAAAAAAAAAAAAAAAAAAAAAAAAAAATTTGAATCTTGAACTAAGTTTCTCTTTATTATTTGTCTATCGATACTTCAATTTACAATCATGAATCTCGACCACCTGGCATACGACGAATTCGAACTCGAGTGCCTCATTCGTAACGTGAAAGCTCCAAACCTGGTTGAACAGTTAACATGCCTAAAGGAACGACTACAACTAGAACAAGAGCATTCTGTTCTGGTACCAACTCGCCCTCACAAGCAAGCTTCAAAAAACCCTAAACGAGAAGTAGAGAAAATATCGCTGAAATTGACTTTCATATACACCGACCTGCAGGAAGCAATCAAAGAAGGCGATACATCTAAGATAATAAAGTTCCATTCTCGATTACTGCATATCCAAGGAAGATTGTCTCGCCTGAAATATTCCAAGGCTGTACGTGATCAAGTCACTGACATCTTAGAAACGGTTACTCAATTGATTAATTTTGTAGTTTCGAATAATGCGAAAGAACCCGCCGAACTTAACGCGAGTCTGCAAGAACTTGGAAAAATTAATGTGGACAAAGTAGAAGAAATCATCCAAGTGGAAGATTTACAGGAATCAGATACCCCTTCGATTTGTGATTCATCCGATTCAAGTGACCCCGCTGATGCATCTTCTACATCTGCTGAACATCCGCAGCACAATAGCACCACTAAATCTAAAACAAACCGTCGACAGGCTACCGGTAAAACCACAGCCGGATCTGAACGTCGCAAATCAAAGACAACTAAACTTCCACCTCCTGGTGGAGAATCTGATCCTCCACCCAATAACAAAAACTCCCACAAGTCACTTTCGAAATGGGATATTTCTTACAACGGTATCCGAAAGGTATACATATTAAGCGTTTTCTAACTAGAGTTGAACATATGGCAAGGTCTGAAGATGTCTCCCCATATAGATTAGTAACCGACTTACATTATATTTTAAAAGAAAACGCCAACGATTGGTATTGGACGTTTATAGAACGAAATTCTAACATTACGTGGGATACGCTAAAATCGGGATTAAAAAAATTCTTCCAGGGACCACGAACGGACGATGACATTCGTTCTCAAATAGAAGCGCGCAAGCAAAAGTACCGTGAAAGTTTTAATGTTTATTATCACGACATAATATCAATGACTGCAATTAGAAACCTCTCTCACCGATCAAGAAATCCTTCGGATTATTCGACGAAACATGAGAGCCGGATTGCAAGACAAATTAACTGACTCTAAAATTGAGAGCGTAGATGAACTCTTTGGAAAGTGTGTTGCTTACGAAGACACCTGGACCAGAACGGGATTTCTGCTTGAGCTCATGTGTCAACCGAGCAAATCAGTTAGTGCGATTGAAGCTTCTGAGCAAGAATGGAATCCGAGAGTAGGGTCTGAGTTTATGTCGGCGCAGCCTCCTACGACATCGTTTAGTTCACCCCAAATTAAAGCGAATGTTTCTTCCTTGTCCCAGAATGATACGCCGCGGTATTCAAAACTTCAACATACCTCTTATGCGCCGCCCAGACTGGTCTATTACTTGTGCTGGTTGTGGTTCCAAAGGGTATCGCCAACCGCAATGTTTCCTATGTAATACACCTTCGGGAAACTGGAGAGCGGGGGCGCGAAGCTTCAATGTTTCACACCCCCAGGCGAAAAATGTTGTGGATTCGGCTTCAAATACCGACCCCGAGTTGCTCAGACGCACGACATAAATATTAATCCTACAATCCATAAAACAACAACTCAATTCATTCCAAACAAGTCTTCCAATTCTCGATTATTTCGCAACAAACAATACTGGATGCACCGCCGAATTTGTAAGAACTACATTGCGGAGTCCCTAATCTCCTCTCCGGGAGATGATCGGCCTTATGTACAACTACAAATATTAAAGAAAACGTATGTTGGATTGTTGGATAGCGGTGCCAATATTTCACTACTAGGCAAAGGCTGTGAATTATTTATAGAACATCCTTTGGTAAAATTCCATTTGTTTCCATCCTCAATTAAGACAGCAAACGGCCAACGAGAGCAAATTCTGGGATACATTAAATTACCAGTGACATTTGCTGATCAAACAAAACTGCACACTTTTTATTTATCACCTAATCTTTCTCAGGAATTATACTTGGGAGTTGATTTCTTTAGAGCATTTAACCTTACGTTCGCTTTATCCTCCTCAGTAACAATTAAACCGTATGTGTTCAAACCTAATGAGAGATTTTTAGAGCCAACTGCTAAGCCGGTGGCAGAATTAATTAATGATACAGTTATTGCTGCTCCAAAACATCTACTAACAGAGCAACAACAGCAGATTTTAAACGATGTTATACGCAAATTTCCGTCGTCAGCAGTTTTGGGTCTCGGACGTACTCATCTTGTGTCTCATATGATCGATGTAGGAACTTCCAAGCCAATCAAACAGAGGCATTACGCCGTATCGCCCGCAGTGCAAGCGGAAATTTATAAAGAACTTGATCGCATGCTATTTTTAGGTGTAATTGAAGAGAGTTGCAGTTCGTGGAGTTCCCCGGTCACCTTGGTGCGCAAACCAAATGGTAAAGTTCGGTTGTGTCTTGATGCACGGAAGGTAAACCAGGTTACCGTTAAGGACGCGTATCCCCTGCCTCTCATCGATGGATTGCTGGGGCGTCTTAACAATACCAAATTCATTTCGAGTTTGGATTTGAAGGACGCCTTCTGGCAAATCCCTCTCGATGAGGGGTCACGGGATAAAACGGCCTTTGCGGTACCTGGTCGACCCCTGTATCAATTCACAGCCATGCCATTTGGTTTGTGCAACTCACCGCAAACAATGTGTCGATTAATGCACCGGGTGATACCTCACGAACTGCATCATCGGATATTCGTCTATTTAGATGACTTGTTGATCACGAGCGAGACCTTTGATGATCATATTTACCTCCTTAACCTAGTAGCTGGCCTTCTTACAAACGCAAATCTTACAATAAACATAGAAAAAAGTAAATTTCTTCTTAAAGAAATTAAATATCTGGGTTATATAGTGGCTGATGGTATTCTAAAAGTTGATCCGGAAAAGGTTTCAGCAATAACCAATTATAATCGCCCGAAAAATGTTAAGCAAGTACGACAATTCCTCGGAGTTACAGGCTGGTACCGTCGTTTTATTCCACAATATGCTGAGATGACGGAACCTTTCACTAAGCTTCTTAAAAAACACCAGCGTTTTCAATGGTCCGATGAAGCAGAAAAAGCTTTTTGCACTTTGAAATCAGCCTTATCTTCGTCTCCAGTACTCTGTAATCCGGACTTTAGTAAGCACTTTTACATTGAATGCGATGCCTCAAAAGTTGGAGTGGGAAGTGTCCTGTATCAAAAGTCCATTACGGGTGAAGACTGTCCAATTGCGTTTTATTCCAAGAAGCTAAATGGTGCACAACGTAACTACAGCGTCACAGAGCTGGAGTGCTTGGCTGCTGTATTGAGCGTCATCAAGTTTAGACAATATGTGGAAGGGTTACCTTTCACTATTACTACGGATCATGCCAGCTTGAAATGGCTTATGGAGCAACGAGATCTGTCGGGCCGCCTTGCCCGCTGGAGTTTGAAGCTCCAGGGGTTTAACTTTGTTATTAAATACAAAAAAGGCCGTGACAATATAGTTCCCGATGCTTTATCGAGAAATACCTTCGATGTATCCGAGGAAAGTGGAGTGGTATCTGAAATAGCTGTAGATGTGGAAGCGAACAAGTTTGACAATGACCCCGAGTATCTTGACATGGTTAAAATTCTGACAGACGATCCTTTATGTGTCACGAATATGAAATTAGTTAACAACCGAGTCTATTACAAACCATCGAATTCACCGAAGAACTTTAACTTTTCTGACGTTCCAATATGGAAATTGTATATACCGCGATCTCAGGTTTTGCCAGTTATTGAGCGTGCTCATTGCCCACCAAACGCGGCTCATTTTGGATTTAGAAAGTGTCTCGAAGTAATACAACGGCATTATTATTGGCCGGGTATGTTCAAAGACATCCACGATTTTGTTTTAAGTTGCGATATCTGTAAAGAATGTAAGCCCACGAACTCCCTATCTCGCGCGCCAATGGGAGATTTCTTTGAAATAAAACGCCAATTTCAGAAAGTTTTCATAGATTTTCTGGGACCATATACTCGGTCAAAAGATGGACATTGTTACGCTTTTATTGCGTTGGACCAATTTTCAAAATTTGTTATTTTAGAGCCCATGCGTGACGCTACATCAAGGAATGTTTGTAAATTCTTAGAAGATCGTATTTTCAATATGTTCTCCGTCCCAGAAGTTATCGTAAGTGACAATGCCAAGCAATTCACATCGAAAGAGTTTTCTGAGTTACTGTCCAAATATGGGATAAGGCATCAGCTGACACCCAAATATCATCCGCAAGCTAATGCTAGTGAACGGGTTAATCGTTCAGTTTTGTCCGCTATTCGCGCCTACGTAGGCAAAAATCATAGAGATTGGGACAGACATTTATATTCAATAGGGTCAGGCTTAACGGAATGTGGTTCATGAGAGCACTAAACATTCACCTTATTTCCTTACATTTGGACAAAATTACGTTAGTCACGGTTCTCAATACGAAATTCTCCGCCAGCTCCATTCCCTGGACGATCGTGATCTCAAATTAACTGCCATGGAACGATTATCTTCGATACAGCAAGATGTCATTACCAATCTACGAGAAGCTTATCAACATACCAGCAAACGATATAATTTAAGAGCCCGCCCTCGTAATTATAACGTTGGTCAAACGGTATATGTGAAGAATTACATCCAAAGCGATGCTGCAAACAAAATATCCGCTAAACTGTGCCCCAAATTTAGAAAGGCCATAGTATCTAAATGTATTGGAAAAGTGGCGTATGAACTTCGTGACGTGCATAATAAAATAATAGGCATCTATCATGTAAACGATTTGCGTCCGTGATTACTATCATGTTACACTTAATTCAATATGATCGCCCGGCGTTATGATACTCATCTCATGGGTGTAGGTCGTCCCCACGATTTGTAACGTCGACTAAAGTTCGCACGTTTCAAGTTTGGTAAGGTTTTGCTCCCCTGACGTAGCGGTTACGAACAAATACGTTGAACATTGAAAGCGCGGGAAAATTATATAGCATGTAGTGGTGAAGTATAGTTAAATACTTTGGTAATAATTGTTAATGGGTGGGGCAAGCTTCGGTTTATAAAAAAAAAGACAAAAACGAAAAGTATAAATAGGTTTTGCTTTTAGGTGCACGGTAGTTAGTGGAAAGTTTTTCTGAGTTGCTTACGGAGTAATCTAAATGCTGCTGATTAATTTTTTTTTTGTATTAAAATAATTTAAAAAAAAAAAAAAAAGATTAAGAATTATTAAATTAGTGAATTTTCATGAACATTTGTGCAAGTATAAATTAGTTGCACTCTTTTCTTATAATAAATTCAAGTTGTGTTAAATACCAGACTAAAATTAGCAAAATTCATGGTTTTGTGCGAATTTATTTCATGCCAGTGCTTATAAATAAAAATAAAATAGAATAAAAACTCATTTATGAAGTCTGATATCGGTTTGGTGAACAGTGTATGTTTCACGAACGATGGTGGGCAAACTGTTAAACTTTGCTCAACCTTTTGAAGAGTCAAAAATAAATTTAACCGGCATGTTAGTTAGTTTATATTATAAGTAAACATTATGCTAAATTATGTACAGTGAATTATTGTGTTAGTCGCAAGTTAAAATTATAGACCTATTTTATGGTTGCTGTGTGATTGTTTAATTAAGATTGTGACATAAACTGTAAAACGAAAACGAACACGCTAAAATTATATCTACTCAAGCATTTGGGTATGCAACAAAATGAGCATATCGCTGGGTTAGTAATTTACGGTACATCTAATACGGTTATACCAAATAACAAAATAATACCAAGGCATCTAAAAAAAAAATAAAAAAAAAATAAAAAGGTGACCATTGGTTCGTCTCTTAAAAATTAATGCAATGCGACGAGAACAATTAAAACAAGGTGCACGTAACTATGTTAAAACAACAAACAGATAAAAATTAAAAATATGTACAACAAAATAATAATAATCGAATAACGTTTATAATAGTTTATACTAATACTAAGTTCTAATAGTATTACAAATAATAATTAGTACAAATATAAAATAAATATACAACAATAATAATTAAATGGTGCATCGACTTCAACTACTTGGATATTCGGCCGCAACCAAATTTAATTAAGGTCTTATTTACATTTTTATAATTAGAATTAAGCGTAAATATTTTTCATTTTATAATAGTCTGGTGGAGGGTTTTAGTTAAGTTAGAATTTACTTGAGGTTTTTACAATTGCCAAGTTACAGTTTATACTGGACGTCCTTAGTAAATAGTATATTAAAATTTAACGGATAGAATAATTGTATAACGTTAAGTTTTTGATTTATTTTCGATTTTTCAATCATATGTTCATGGATTTATTTTCGTTTTACGATCTTATTTCAATAAAACCATTAAATAATTATATTAATTTCGAAATTCAATTTTTCATTTATTTTTTTTTTGGGTGTCCTGGTGTAATGATTTACTTTTCGGTTGAATAATTTTCGCTTTGCAAGTGTTCATGATGAGAAACTAAAAATTTTAATGTAGAGGTTGAGGGTAAGTGTGATTATGACCTGTTAGGTAAGTTGGTCCGAGTACTGTTATCCTTTTTCATCCTGCAAATTTTAAATTCCTGTGGTCTAGCACGCATCTTGTGATCCTCGGTAAAACCCACCCCATACCCTGAGCATAGCCGGCAGAACATGACCACGCCGGGGTTCTCACAAGATGGAATAATTAATTCGGTGACAGGTGGCATTCAATTTTTAGGAAACGAGAATTTTCCCGCGACCAACTCATGCCAGGTATACCCGTTACACAGTCTACAAAAGATATGGTATTTATATTAATGAATAATATAAATACCATATCTTTTGTAGACTGGTTTAAAAGGGTGAGACCTCATATGTATATATTACGGCATAGCAGAGGGAAAATGGTTTTTAATTTATATTTTCGTTTGTAACGATAAGTAAGTCTTTGATGTGATATCGCTCGACCTTTTAATATTGACTATGTTTTAGGTTGCTTACTGCTGGCAATTACCTGGCTCAAAAATATTTCTCGAAACAGCTTCGCAATTGCATGGGAACGTCAGACTCGAATATCGATTGATTTGAGTTATGAATCATATTCAATGACTTGCTCATGCACCAATTACGTAAGAAGCCTTCCACGTGGTCCGACTTCCGTTCGTGCCGTCGCCTCATGTAAACCTTGATCTGTTTTGATAGACTGAGATGTGTGGAATTATCTCAGTAGTCCGTTTCTAGACAGTATTACTGCGGAAAAGCCGTAAATTAATTTTTGGGTACGAATTTGGCTGAATTGGAATTCTAGTAAATTTTAGTTTTGAGGAAGATGGATTTGGCTGGATCATCTCTTTGCGGGTTAAAGCCAAGTTTGTTTCGGCTATAGTGAATGGAGGAACTGGATAATTCTTTGGCCGATTATTTTCAGATTTATTTTGTAGAAAAATCCAGAACTTCATCCGGGAATTATGTTGGAATCTCGATTCAGCTCAACATACCAGATTCGAACACAATTAGAGTAAAAAACTGCCTAGCACGGCCGAACTCTAGAACTTCTCTAAAATCCATTTTTAAATCCCTATTCAATTATGAATACCTGATTTGACAAAAAAATTTTTTTTTTGTTATATGGTCAAGCTCCATTCAGAATGGTCAAAATGTAGAACTTCATCAAAAAGAAACATTAAAATCCCAATACAAGTTGACTTTTTTTTTATTAAAATCCTAGCCCAGCTCTACTAACTAAATTGAAAAGTTAGCGGTTAGGAAATGGCCTGGTTCCATTCAATATAGCCGAATCCCAAAATTTCGTCAAATTCGGCTTTGCACATCAAATTTTACCATCATTAGTTGAGACATGGCCTAGTTCCATTGAGCATTATGTTAGAGTGCCAATCCAATTCTGGATACCATATTTGACAGTAATTGGTTGAGGAGTATCAAAGCTCCATTGAGCAGAGCATAATATGTCCTGTGCAGTATACTTGGTAATTAAACGAATATTCTCTGGTGATCAAAATTAATATAACTTTTGAAATTTTTGCGAAACAAGCTAAATTTATTTGAAATATCCAATCCGGTAGTTAATCTGGCATTGAATAAAATTGATAGTTTTCCGGGAACCATTGCCTTTGAGATGCCTCACATATTTTTTTGCAATTTTTTGAAGAATATTTCGTGGTTGCCAATTCAAGGGTTAAATACTAATGTATTTTAGAGTAATTTTAATATAATTTAAATAACTAAGGTTTCAGGAAATTTGATTGTAAGTTGTGGAATTGCAGGAGGATTAAATTAATAAATGTTTATATTATTTAGGAAGGCGGGAAACATTAATTTAGAATTAAATTTCAGGAAACCTACTGATGCATGTGAAATAATATTTCTTTGAAATATTAATTGTTGATTGTGTTGATTAGAATTGTGTGGTCATTGTGTTACTAGCTATTGACTTTATCTAAGTGTCTGTAACCGGGCCGATTCAATCAATCAATTTTGGTTAGGAAGCCGGAAATTATTATTTTATATTTAAACTTAAGGAAATTTCCAGTTTCCAGATGTTCGTGAAATAATGATATTTGTTTCTCAGGTTGCTGATTTAGAGAAGCAATTGCTGAAGACCAATACCATCTTTATCCATTAAACCTATTAAGCCTTTATCCTTCCTCTAATAGATTAGAAGTAGATTCGAATCGTGTTGTGCTGTACGATCACTAGGTGTATGAAACCGGGTGGTTCCGACCCCAAAAAACGCGTTTCCTATCCTTCCTATTGTTATGTGTAAACAGGCTGTAGAAATAGGCCCGGTGTTAGCCGGAACACTTGTCCAGTACTTGGTCCTACAGTCCAATCAATCAAACGAATTTGGCGTAATTTTAACCATATTGAATTAGGGACTAGTAGGCCTGGTGTTGCTACTAACTTTGACCCTTCAATTATCAACACTTATTTTTGCAATGTACCCCACTCATCGGTAGTTATTCCATTGCAGGGGATGGAGCGCACAGGAGCGCATACTTTTCTCTCCTTTTGCAGCATAAGTGAATTAGATGTTTCCAAAGCCGTGTATCTTATTAAATCAAATTCATCCGGTCACGATAAAATAAACTTAAAATTTCTAAAGAAAATTTTACCATATATTGTATCACTTTTGGCATACCTGATTAACAGTTGTATCTTATTGCGTTCTGAATTTCCTGAAATCTGGAAAATGAACACTGTGATTCCGATTGTAAAAAAGATTCTTTGGATAATCTTAGACCGCTTAGTTTAGTTTCCATTTTATCTAAAGTATTCGTGATCATACTTCGTGATCAAATCAACCAGCATTTGGCTAATTGGAATTATCTAAATAAAGTTCAATTCGGATTTCGTAATAACCACAGTACCACAACTACTCTGCTTCATGTTGTAGACGATCTGGCCTGTCATCTTGACGGAAAAAACTCATTTGTTGTTCTAATACTGTTGAATTACTCCAAAGCGTTTGACTCATTGAACTATGTTTTGTTACTACAGAAGTTGATGCTTTTCTTTAATTTTGACAATAGAGCAATTAAACTTATGTATAGCTACTTAACAGGTAGATATCAAAAAGTCGTTGTAAATGGAAAAGAATCAGTTCCTGAGCGTATACCTGTAGGTGTATTTCAAGGAACTATACTTAGCCCAACTCTGCTTTCTCTTTTCATTAATGACTTACCACAAGAAATAAAATACTCCAAATATCACAAGTATGCTGATGATTGTCAAATTTATCTTGGTGGTACTAGTGAAAATATATTGGAAACCTTTAACAATATTAATTTGGATCTATCAAATATATCGGCTTGCTAAAACGCAAGCAATTGAAGATTAAGGTGTGAAAATTAAGTTTGCGAATCGTGTTAATAATCTGGGAATTTGTATAAATGACAGGTTCTCCTGAGATTCACAAGTTGTTAATGTCTGTGGTAAGATCAATTCTACTTTATATGGTTTGAGCCTTCATAAAAATACCTGGACCAAAAATGTTCGAATTTTAGATGTGTTAATGGACTGAGAAAATTTGACCACATATCAGATAAGTTTAAAGAATTTTTGGTTGCATTATTCAATTCTTTCATTTTAGAACGAAATTACTTTTATATAAAGTCATTATAATCGTGTTCCTTCATATTTATATGAGAAAATAAAATTTGGGTCTAATCGAAATGGTAAAATAATAACGTCTATTAACCGTTCAAATATTTACAACAAATCGCCTCTGTTTACCGCTTTCACAATTTGGAATGAGGTTCCGATTGAGATTAGACGTGTGAAGCCTTTTACTAAATTTAAAAATTATTGTTTGATTTTATTTAAAATACATTTTAATTTATGTTTTAGTTTACTTTTTGTATACTTTTTCTTACTAATTTTTATGGATAGAAAACCTACCTATGCATTATCCTGTATGCTGAATAAATAAATAAATAAATGTTAGGTAACAGAAGTGGTAGGTATATGATTGTCCGTGCTAGTCTTCTTTCTTTTAATTCTATCATTCGGCGGTAATTCAAGAAATAGCAGAGATAAGTCGATAACTCACCGTAGAAGCCTCTGCATCAAATAAATATATTTCCTGTTAACGATCTGGGCAGTTGCAAATCCAGGAATGGTGATTTTAGTTACTTGGCCATCTTGCCCGTCTTGCGGTTCGTTACAGTATTCATATGCACTTGAGATATTAAGACCACCATTTTAGTTTTAATTTTTTTATCGTATCGTTTGTTTTAGTTATTATAATTTATTATAGATTCCTATTCGGCTTCACAATATTTTTTTATATTATAATATATTATAATTTAGTTAGTTTTTTTGTGTCTGCGTTTACTTGTTAGGCAAGGTATCGGCCTCCGTATATCACTCATTACAAATTATGGCATAAATATAACTAACAGTTTATAAGTATATAAAATATTAAACAAATTAATTTTAAGTTTACACACTTGTAATTTTATTTATTATAAATTCATCAAAAACAAAAAATTAATTACACGAACCAACAAACCGCAAATATTAATAAAAAAATATTATTTATATTATATAATATAAATAAAATTATTGGCTTTTCAAATGGCTTCGAATATAGACGGTCCTAACCTAGACCTATCAGAAAAACATAATAACACTCTTGATAAACATATTAGGTCTCGAGATATTCAATTTCTTAAGAAAATCCTAACTTCTCAGGTTAGTAAAGTCTAACAAAAAATTAATTTGATCGCGCAAAAATTATTAGCTTTTCAAATGGCTTCGAATATAGATGGTCCTAACCTAGACCTATCAGAAAACATATTAACATTCTTGATAAACATATTAGGTCTCGAGATATTCAATTTATTAAGAAAATCCTAACTTCTCAGGTTAGTAAAGTCTAACAAAAAATTAATTTGATCGCGCAAAAATTATTAGCTTTTCAAATGGCTTCGAATATAGATGGTCCTAACCTAGACCTATCAGAAAAACATAACAACATTCTTGATAAACATATTAGGTTTCGAAATATTCAAATACTAGATTTCTTAAGAAAATATTAAATTCTTATATCCCATCCTAATAAATGTTAAACCTAACTATTTATTATAAATTGCAATTGGAATTAGTTCATAAATTCAATATTTCGCCTAAATGGCATTTTTGTTTTACATTTTAACCAATACATACAAATTTTCGTTTGTTTTTGTTGGTTAGGATTAAGTTAGGTCTAACTTCACGCGCGTATACAAGCGTGTGAAGTTTGTACTAAACTAATCCTAAAGCTAGTTCTGTACTGGTTAGGTCTAACTTCACATGCATAACAATACTGTATGCGTTCGGAGTTATCACTTTGTTCATTCACAATTGAATAAGTCACAGACGAGTTCCCAATTTCAAAAAATATTATCTATTATTTTCGAACATTTTGACCAATTCTTTGAATATTAAATCAGTAAAACATCACCTGATAAATTGAAGATTACAAGACAAGAAGTCGAAAATATTATGGCAATTGGTGTTTGTCGACCAAGTAACAGTGCATGGTCTAGTCCTCTGCATCTTGTTTTGAAGAAAAATGAAGATTGGAGACCATGTGGAAATTACTTTAGTTTGAACCGTGTCACTATCCCTAATCGCTAACCGCTAGCACACCTTCAAGATTTCACGTATTAACTTGAAGGATGTCCAGTTTTTACAACACTGGCTCTTGTTCAAGCCAAACATCAAACTCTGATTAAACCATCTGATATTCCTAAAACCATTTCCAAATTAACTCTCGTTGGTTTATATTAGTTTACTAAAATGACCATCGGTCTCAGGAATGCAGCTCAAACTATTCAATAATTTATGCAGTCGGCAATTAGGGCCTTGGTTCAACAGTATATAGATGGTGCATGGCAGCCACTTAGTTTTTCTCGGTTCATCTTAATGATACTCAGTAAACATATGGTGCATATGACAGGGAGTTGCTTGCAGCACGGGTGTAAAGTAAGTCCTTAATTTGTCCTAACTTTTGTCGTGGGAATGTATTAGTTAACACTCTCGTTATAATGGATTTTAATATTCGTAATAATTGTAAATGTTAATAGAAAATACTGAACACTTAAAGAACTTTCATTAACAAAACAATTTTCAGAAATAAATTCAATGAAAAAATAGTGGTTTTGTGAAGAATAAACCCGGTCAGTTAATAGCTTGTAACTAGCAGCTAGACGTGAGGTAGTAAAATTCCAGCACATTTAAACTTAAATTTTTATTCATGATTAATTACCTTAATAAGCACTTATTATATGTCGCTGGATTCCTTTAAGTGTCTACTACTTCCCTTATAAATATCAAACCAATTCTATGACGTTGAAAGGAAATACGATGATTTGAGTACTACCGTATAACCGATTCAAAGGCGTCTATTGCGTAACGTAGAATTAATTCCAAATTTCAATGTCAAAGGCGATTGACGAGAACTTGTCATATGTCGTTGGATTCGTTTAAGTGTCTACTACTTTCCTTATGAATATCAAGCCAATTTTTTGACTACTTCACAATAGACACCCATGAATCGCTTTTACGGTAGTACTCAAATCATCGTATTTCCTTTCAACGCCATAGAATTGGCTTAATATTCATAAGGAAAGTAGTAGACACTTAAAAGGATCCAACGACATATGACAAATGCTCGTCAATTGCCTTTAACATTGAAATTTGGAATTAATTGTTCGTTACACATAATTTGATGATGCGTTGTGGACAATTAATCTTTCTCAACTTAATCCTTAAGTTTTAAAAATTTAATTAGTGTAATATTTGATATAGTGATGGATAGTTGATGGATAGTTGATGGATAGTTTTGATCCTATAATAGCTAATTGATTGATGAACGTTTTAAACCGAATTTTGTTTGTCGTATGTAGCTTGGTAGCCAGCTCAACGAATCATTTTCCACACAATCGTATTTCTTGCAATAAGATCCCATTTAGAATTGCAATAATTTTTAGTCAGTTTTTGAAATGCTTGGGATCTCTTCGTTGCAAGAAACTGATTCTACCAACTATTACCTACTTACTACATTATTTTAATAAACTTGAAAATATTAGTATAATTTTTTCAAATGTCATTTTGTCTGCGAAATAAATTTGATGTCTCCATCTAAAGCCTTTTTAGGAAATATATTTCACAATAGTCATACGTGTCTGTCTGCACATGATAAAATGTCGCCAATAGTTTTCCAATCTGATCATTTAAAATAATTAAACCTAAATATATTTCAAAATTCATTATAAAGAGTAAGTAATTTACCCTTATTGGTTTATCCGAAAAAAGTATATTATACTCACTTATACATATAAAATCTTTTAGGATTTAGGACAAACACACGAATTTGTAGAGAAACGTGAAGTTTGTCCTAAATTTGTCCTAATTTTTTTTTGTAATTTTAGGACAAAGTGACACAAAACACATACTTCACGGGAATCTCGCAACTTATTCTGGCTGTAGGACTAAATTGAAATTCAAGGCAATTGAAATAAACCTCACTTCTCGCCTTTTGTACAAAATCCAGGCCCAGTAGGTATGAATTTAAATATTTGGAAACGGAAGTAACGATGCAAAATTCGGTTCGATACTCGTATCCCAGTAACACCAAGTATCGTAGCCGAATATCATACATTCTACGCAAAATTAAAATCTTCAAGCATTGCAATATTTCTCGCCAAACAAAACTTAATAATGAGACTTGAGACCATGGTTGCCTTCAAATTCGAAGGATGGGTGCCAACAGTAAAAGACAGGCTATAAAATTTTATTACAGTCGGGCAATAGAGGCAAGCAATGATTATAGCAGACCAGTTGAAGTCAGCTCAACAAAAGTAGAACCTCATGATTGATCTCCTATACACGATGAATGGATGACGTAAACTAAATCAGGTAGCCTAATCCCTTCATTGGATGTTAAGACCGGCATTAGATATATAAGGAAATGTGTGGGCTCAGTGTTTTTAGCAACAGATTTCCCAATCAACAATCGTAGCAACAGTATAAAGGCGCCCTAAATTTGTTTTAAGAATATCATTGCGAGTTCTAAATTTTATCGTATTTAAATATTTATAATTTATATATTATATTTTTGATTTTGTCGATTAATAATAATCAAAATGGGTGATTCACTTAAAAATCGTACCAATGGCTTAAATTATACATTTCAACTGTATTTGGTGAATATAAATAAAAAAATGGCGGGAATGACACGTCAAGGTCAATACAAATAAAAAATAGCAGAGATGGAACTAATTGTTCGTTTAGAATTAACTGATTGAAATTTCTAATCAATTTACTAGATAAATACCATATTACGCTTTGGAAAAATAAATTACAAGAAAGTGGTTCAACATTGGAGGAGTGTGAAGTCCGCAACGAATTTGCCCTTCATTTGTCACAACAAATCGATTCTGGAGCTCTAGGAAAACCATTTAATCAACGTCCACCGATTCGAAATATAATAGATGACAAGGATTTGATAAACGTACCACTGCCAAGTGGTAAAAAAATGGACGATATTAAAAAGGCAAATGTTAAAAAACAAAAACATGCCGAACTGAATGACAAAGAGTTTATTGTTGGGCCAAACCCAGTCGCAAAATGCGGAGCATTTTGTTATCTTGCTGTTTTGAGCCGTACTGAGGAAAGTGATGACTGAAGTGATGAAATAATGAATTATTTATTATAAATTAACTGTGTATCTGTAAGTGTTACAAACTGGATTCGAAAAAAACTTAAAAAATTGTTGTACAGCGATCAACTGAATCATTGAATCATCGAGAAAACATCGCAGCACAATAACAAAAATATATTGTGTATTTAAAAATAAAAAAACGTAATGTAATAAATTAACTTTAGTGTTGCTTTTACACTTCTTTTCCTCCCAAACCTCCCAAACCTAGCAAAACCGCCACACAAGAAATTCGTAAAATTTTTTAGCTATAATTGCTGTTGATATTATTTATGTAGATATGTAAATAATACGGTAGCTCGGCCATTAATTTATTATCTATTCTCGAAACACGATCCATTAATCAAAAACTTTATTGATCGTATCGGAGCAAGAGGTGTAAAGAGTAAATAATAGGTTAAGTCTACATTTCGTACCTGGTATCTCAAAGACTATTAAATCATCAATTTTAATAAAAAAATCTGAAAATAAGTCAGTCTATTCAGAATTCACCAACTAGTGTACCTTAAATAAATAATTGTTCCAACTTTCATGGGCATTTGTTACGAATTTACCTTGTCAAATCCGGTTCGTATCACTGGAGTATGAATTCAGTTATAAATGTAACGGTTCCGGACAATTATGCAGCATGGGACTAATTTTCGTTTGTAACAAGTCCGAGCTACTGAGTCGTTTACGTCTGAGAAACCGTATCTGAGAAGTCATATTTAAAAAACCAGAATCGAATCGTATGTGACATTTCTGAGATGAATTGTATCTAATATATGGGGCTCCCTGAATTAAAAAAGGGTGAAATTAAAAAGGTTGACTTAAAAAAAAGTGTTTTTATTTGAAAAAAGGGACTTTTTTTAAGTCACATTTTTAACAAATTTTCTGGCTTAACAAAGATGTTTTACAAAAACCAATTTAATTTCAAAATGACACAATACAGGCATATTTTATGCCATTTTACATACATATTTTTTAATTCATTTTCAAAATGACTTTAAAAGATACATTTTATGCCATTTATAAACACACGTCTTAAATAATTTTCAAAATGACTTATGATATGCATTAATAAAATCAGCTTTTTTTATTTCTTTTTCATTACAGATTTTAAGTCAATTTTAAAATGAAATAAAAACACTGGTTTTAAGTAAAAAGAAACACCATTTTTTCAATTTTCGACTTCGCATCCGCCGCGGATTTTCGTATTATGAAATTATTTTTTCCTTTGTAAAATACGCAATATGATGAAACTAAAAGAGAAAACGAAATCGGATTTTCCGAATTTGTCCTTATACGAATTGTATGTGTTATCGAATGTAATACTGTGGGCAAAAAATAGAAAGACTTTGTTCATAATTTTAAAATTCTTTATTTATTTCTCCAAATTTATTTCATCCCCCTCAAAGTAATCCCCCGGCCTCAATACACTTGTGCCAACATTTCCTCCAATCCTCGAAATAGTTCTTAAAGTCAATTTCCGGAATAACCTCCAATGCGCGTATCGATTCACGTTTAATGTCTTCAATTGACTCAAAACGGTTTCCCCGGAGCGGTCCTTTGAGTTTGCTGAACAGCCAGAAGTCACACGGAGCTAAATCAGGCGAATACGGTGGTTGCGGAACAATATGGGTTTAATTTTTGGCGAAAAAATCACGTAAAACCAAAGAAGTATGAGAAGGTGCATTATCGTGGTGCAAAAACCAAGAGTTGTCGACCCATAATTCCGGCCTCTTTTTACGAATAGCTTCGAGCAAACGACCCATAACACTCAAATAGTAATCCTTGTTGACAGTTTGGCTGTTCGGAAGGAGTTCGGAGTGCACCACACCTCGATAATCGAAGAAAACTGTCAACATCACCTTGATTTTTGACTTGCTTTGACGTGTTTTTTTCGGCTTCGGCTCATTTTTGGCACGATATTCGGCCGATTGATCGTCTGTTTCCGGGTCGTAAGAATAGATCCAAGACTCATCGCCAGTTATAATACGTTTCATGACATCCTGGTAGTCGGAAAGCATTGTTTTACAGACGTCAACGCGACGCTGTTTTCTAAAAAATTGAGTAATTTTGGAACCAATCGTTTTCACTGATCCTTCGGTATTTCAACGATGCCAGTAAAGTAAGTTTTCAACGATGCCAATCTGTACCAATCAAAAACACTTGCTCGCGACATACAATTATCACCGAAGGCCTTTTGCAATATTCTGAACATTTCGGCACCACAAAATCGATTCCGCACACAAGATTTAATGGAACTTCTTTGTTGAATAATTTCACCCATTGTAAAAATCGCCGAATGCACTTTTTGTACTTCAGAAAGACAAGCGTATACTAAACACTAATGATTATTGTAATGTGAAATTTGGCACAGATGTCACTGACAGTCATACCAACATAGAAAAAAAAATATTTCGACGAATGGTTTTCCGCGCGAAATTTAAATTAAAGAGTTTTACTACCTTTAGCCCACAGTAGATTTTATATATTTTCAACTTTCAAATTTAGATGTGAATGTGTCCGAATAACGATAATGGATTTTGCCTATCTAGTGATATTCGTGAGCTCTTACTGTTATCCATGAAATCATCATCAGCGTCATCTTTTACAGACCAGCGTATCCCATACACGTTTCTCAATCTATCTTCAACTATATTGAGATAAAACTATGGTTGCACCATTAAGATGATATTCCAATTTAAATTTTATATGTGGTTCTAAAAAATTTGCAAATGAATAGAACTATAAAAAATCTTCTGGGATTATTGGGATAATACTGGGAATAGTAGAGTCAAAATGGAGCTCCAAGGGGTATGAAAAATGACAACAGTGAGTAGGAGTAAGCCACTTAACTCATTGGGATGAACTCGGTTTGATTGACGAAAACGGGACTCTACAAGAAATTTATTTAGTTAGGTTTATTTACAATCGATAATCCATTTATATATTATGTTTGGGGTGAAACTCTGTTTGTACGATAAATACGGGAATACAATACGAGATTGGAGGGTAATTTCGGAAAAACCTATTTAAATGGAACAATTCTTCAATTAGTGGAACCAACCCAAACCAGTTGAGAAGGAATCGATATTGGATGAATATAATGGATATACATGGACTCCTCTCCATGAAACAGACGCTACTTTGAAACGGGTGTATGTTAACCTGGTGCAAAGGTTGATGCATTAAACGCTAAAAGATACGTGGAATAATTAAATACAAATTAATCTGCATCGCGCCAGAACTGCCTCTGCCGCTCTCCTTCTGGAAAATTATTTAGTTCTTACCTAAGCACCGTTGGCAAGCCACAACACATTATAATATGTGGTTCTCGATGCAGAGAGGTACGCCGAAAAGGAAGTAAGGCACATCACACAATATAGCCACACTGGCTTTGTCGTAGACCTGAACATACTTACATACGGATTAAGGAGAAGGATCAAAAGAACATTCTTCTGAACGTTACGTGAGTATTTCATTCAATCGCCATGGACAATTGTAAGGTGAACAAACACATTAGACACAGTATCACGCTCACTTTGCACCATAAATGGTAATTTTGTGGAGGTCTGTCATGAGGCATATCTCTTCGGAAAAAGATGAGTCATTAGACAAATATGGTAAAAACTTGATTATAGCGCCTCTATACCTACGTTCATTTCCCTTCAAACAGGTCACGGTTCATTAAAACTGTGACGAAAGATTTCCAATTATTACTTTCGGTAGCTCATGTATTAATTTCTTATAGGGGTTTCCAGCAACTATGCGTTATTGTGATTTGTAATTCTAAATGTTATTTTAGAAATGTATATTTACGCGGTTTCAATTTTACTCCAAATTTGATCTTTTCAAATTTAGCCATTCATGTACAACCAATATTTTGTCATTTTTTAACAGTTTAAAAAATCATGGTTATTTTAAAATCCTAATTCCTGATTTTAAATTTCCTGCAAATATAATTTAAAATTATTCTTTGAAAAGATTGGGTGTATTCTGCGTTTGTAGAGCCTAACAAATAGGTAACGATATTTCTAAATACAACCAATTTTTCCTAACGAATAACTGCATTTCCTAAGCATGAGTTCAAACCTCTTACCAACGTAATATTTTGCAGTGGTCATAGGGAAAATGGTAGGTAATACCACATAATATTCTGTGATACTTTTTAGCTGCATAACTAATATTGTTTAAATTCTAATATTTTTTTACTATAACATTATTTCCAAAGAAATTTCAGTCAAAAATTCAAATTATCCTAATTTTCTGGGTACCTACTGCTCGTGGGTGATATGAAAAAAGTTTTGATGCTTTTGAAAATTTAAAGGTGCGGGTTACACAATAGGTGCGGTTTATACATACATTTTTGCGATTCAAAAAGTAGAGAAAACACGATCTATCGGAAATAAATAAGTTTAAATTTACGAGTTATACAACGAGTGCGGGTTATACGTGAACATATATTTTTTATAAAAAAAGTTGATCTTTTTATACTGCGGGTTATACACCAGGTTTATACCCAATAAATTAGAGTATTTTTCGAAAGGACTTTCAGTATAAAACTTCGTTGTACGACGTGCCTTCAAATTGTTGAGCGAAATTCCTTCGTTTTTTCAGATTAAATGTTTCTGGAAGTACTCTCGGAACCGATCCAAATTGGACTATAATCGATCGATATCAGTTTCATCCAAATATCAGGCTGCAATCCCAATCGATGTCCTACACACCGAAATTAATCAAAAGCATTAAATGGACATGTACGTAGTTGAATTTTACACACCATTGTCAAATTAAATAATCATCCGTTCCGTATTGAATCTAAAAATTCAACAGTCGGTTAATAAATAACAGTTACACGTAGAAATGAAAAAGTTTAGAGCTTCATTCAACTATTTATGTTATAATATCATTTATATCCTAAATAGCAGATTTGACCATAGTTGGCTAATAAATGGGCAATTCAATTAAATTAAATTCTACAGTTAAGATTTAACCAACATCGATTTTGTTAAGGCCAAGTTCCATTCTGCGTGCCATATTTCAGAACTTCATTTTGTTTCACTCAAAATTGCAAAATTCCAGAACTTGCTATAAAATTCATGTTAGATTTGATCATATGTTGGGAAACACTTTATGTACATGTATGTAACATGAACAATGTTGCTTATGTGGCAAAGTTACCACGGACCCAAACCAATAACAAATTTAGAAAGGAAAATTGAAATTAGATCTAGTTTTAATTAAATACAATTTTATTAATAATCCTCCTGATCACTTTCATGGAACATATCACACTTGTCAAGTTGCTTAAATCGTTCCTGAGTTTTTTTCCACATCAACCTTTTCTTTTCCGTGTTTTTGGTTAATATAACGACCCCTGGTTGATCAGATCCTAAGCCGGCTGTACCATCATTTGACGACATCTGTATGGGCTCTTTAATACCCGTATCGTTCTTACCAAGTGATTGTCCCTCCGACCATCCCAATTTAGAAAGCATCTTAAATCCTTTGTTATCCGACTTAATTGAACTTGAAACTGATGCGACTTCTGTTTTTTCGTTTGGATTGGAACTGCCCACTTCTTTGCGTCGTCTATCCGCACGATCGTTTATATTTTTATTGGGATTTGATTCAACAAATTTTTCGCCCTCTAATCCGTATTTCTTTTGTATCCGTTTCAGTTCTGTTTTATATGATTCCACCATTGGAATGCCAATTTTTGATTTTTCTGTCATATCACTATTTGCCATGGTCAAGATACCGGGTTCACATTGATTACAAGTTACATGACCATCGTGTATGTGACACAAAAGTTTTGTTTGCGACAACTGAAGTTCGCAGCCATGGGTAATATCAAACGGATCACTTTCTTGTTTTGCATTTGAAATACGAATACCATTGAGGAGTGTCCCGTTTCGCGAACCAAGATCTACTATTTGGTAAACGAGTTTAACCTCATTGTAAGTAAATTGCAGGTGATGTTTTGATACATTAATATCTGGAATAGTAACATCGTGATCCCCTTCACGGCCTAGAGTTCCTCCTGTGTATGTCACCATAAAAAGTTGGCCGACTTTTAATTTTGGTAGATTTGTTTCGGTTACAACGAGGCGTAGAGACGGAGGGTATATTTTAGCCATATCTGCAAAACACCAATAGAATTTAGATAAAAAAATTTTGAATGTGAATCTTTTTGATTATTTGAACCTTGATGATAAACTGAATCATCAGGTTGCTTATTAGCATCATCATCGTCGATTAAAATTACTGAACTTCCAGGACTTGATGAAATTTCGCCATCCTCTTTTTCATGTCGTCCTCGACTGCGAGTCCTTCGACGCCTTCGGGAAGCTCGTCGTCTTGATTTCGATGATTTTTTCCTTCGCTTATTACTGCGATGACGTCGCCGATACTGACTGTCATCGGAGGGCCCGCTTGACGAAGCACTTTTCGACGTTGAAGAGGATGACGAGGTGGAATACCGACGTCGACGATGATGATGTTTTCGTTTTGATTTTGACTTTCTTTGGCACCTTTCCCTAACAGCCGGCTCTTTCTAGAAACAAAAAAGAAAAAGCTATGTGTTCAAATCATGCCGTTCTGCGATCACCTACCTAATATATTCTTAATTTCAAGACGTGAAAAGTCATTTAAAAAAGAATCGAGAACCTGAAATTACGGAAAATTACGCAACTATAACTGGAAATTTATATAAATTGGTCGGCGGGTCTACCTTCGATTTAACATCTTCTTGTTCTTGACTGGCACATTGGGAATGTAGTTTATATTCGTTCGTCTCTTGATCATATGAATAATAGCAGGCTCTTTGACCATCGTAAAATAGACCCAGTTCAGCATTGTAATAGTAACCTGTTGCATAATCATAGTAGAGCCCTGATGTTGGCTCATATGCAAACCGTTTAGAATTCTCAATATCTATTGCTGTTTTTTTAATTTCTTCAATAAATTCTTTAGCTTTGGCAGAGGCATCTTCAGAGGAATCTTCTTCTATAACAAAAAATGTAATCAAAAACAAATTAATAACGCGTCTTAATTTGGAACATAACCTCACTTTTTTCCAAAATGTTTTCCTGTTGATTTTCATCAATTTTACACTGAAAATATATCGGAAAATGTCTTTATTAATACACATTATACACAGCAAAGTTGAAATTTATTAAATTCTATTTTATTTGTATTACTAAAGCTTTTAATTTTAATTTCAATAATTTTATGATCTCATTTTTGCGTTTTAATGAGCCATGCAATTTTTTTATGTACGCTATTATATCGTGACGCCGTAATTTAATTAACTCGAATGTGTTAAATTTTGAATTAGGTTTTCTATTTTTTAATTTCATTATTTATATTATAAGGCTTTGTTTTTAATTAAAATGTAGTAATATTTTTAAAAAAAATTGTTTATTTTGACGTTAAAGTAATGAACACCAAAACTTCAAGAAAATTTCAGAAGATGTAGGGTTGAACATCAAATTCATATTGCACGATAAAAAGTGTGCTGAACGCTGACATAAAGTTTAAATTTAACATTGGTATGGATGCGCTATACGCGATATGAAATACAGCTAAAGTAGATGCCTGTGCGAACTTATCTTGGTAAAAATTACCAAAACATTGGGTATAACCTACCCATGTAGGCCTCACTAAAAATTGTAGGCCTCCCACATATTATGGGCTGGAAGCAAAATATATCACTAAAAAATGTAGATATCTCAAAGTTTAGAGAGACAGACATTTTCTGTCTACTTTTGAGTAGATATTTTTTTGGTTTGAACATGTACTTTAATTAACAAATTATTAAATTATTACGTTCTATTATCATTAATTTTTATCTTCTCTTCAAGATATGAAGTTTTATAGATTAATGGGGCATTTACTTGTAGAAAATTGTTTTCTTCTGCAAATTTTTGCAGGTAAATAAGAAGCAACCGCTATATAAAAATATTCAATATGTGAGAAAGAAATAAGCATATAAAGCAATGCCATAATTTGTTTATAGGAAATTTTTTAATTTATTTTTAATTAATTCAAATGTGAAATTTACATTTTTTCTATGGCGTCGGTTTTTATTATGAATCCTTAACATTTATAAATACACATAAAATAATTTGTTTTATTAATTTTAAAATTGGTACCATAAAAATACTCGGATCGACTATATTTTATGACAACATTTTCATTTTTATAGTGGTTTAGTCGGTGTAGTGGCTCATGATGCGATTAACCATGCGTAAATTTTAGCGAAAAAAAATATTCGATATAATTTCTTGTAGTTGCTAGAAAAACGCACGTACAATTTTTAATATTTTACTTATTGAAGCAAACGAGTGTACAACTTTTGTTCATTTTGTTTATGTTTACATAATTCAATTTGACATTTCGCATTGGCAGTTAAATTTTTTGTTATGTTTTAAATTTTATTTGTGTTAACAAACTTAAAAAATTAAAAAAGTGTATAAAAGTTATAAGAAAATTTTATTAAACTTGAATAAAACATATAAGTAAGATGATTTTAATTTTAATTTCAATAAATTTGTCTGAATATGATTTCCATTTTTTATTAGGTTTGAAGAGATGTGCACATCTAATTAAATGTAACTGAAAATGTACATTACCATTTTCAAAGGTGATTTTGTTTTTCGAAAAATAAATAAAATTAAACATAAAATTGTGTATTTTTAAATAAAATTTATTTTACTTAACAATATCGAAATTTTATTTTTTTTATATGTACCATATATATATATATATATATATATATATATATATATATGTACCATATATATATATATATATATATATGTACCTCCATATGTACTGATAAAATTTTGACTAAATTTATTGAGTTTTTATGTTGGGTGCATGCACAAAATTTGTATAGCAGTTTTGGTTGCATTTATTTTTATTTAATCGAAAAAAAAAAAATCTAGTTTTTTTTTCGCTAAAACTGCGCATGGTTCCTATACAGTATGATTCGTGGGCCACGGAGGTCGAAACACGAAATTTATAAAGGCATCAAAATCTGGACGCTCGTAGTTAGTTACCGTCTTAAAATCCAGACTGTGCTGTTCTGTGTAAAAAAAAAAATATTTTTGACAGTTGTATTGTTTGTCAAGCTTGTCAACAAGAAATTTAAAAAGAAAATTGAAGAATATTTACAGATTTTAAGCATGACACAAAATAGTAGAATAATCGACAAAATACTTTATGTTGCCAATAAATTTGCAGCAAGTAATATTAAAGTTTGTAGTGATTGGTTGAGCGGTTGTATCGAATTTTTCTGTTCCGAGGACGCCGGAATATCAAACGAGGGGCTGTATGAAAATGCCCGTGAGCAATGGCTACTCGCAGATTTGACCGAAGTTGGTGAAGGATGTTTACCCGAAACAATAAATCATGTAAAGGAAGAATTTTTACTGGACAAGGTGTATCCAGTTCAGATGCAGTGGCTACTTGATATTTGTAAGAGCGTTAAAAAATTCCCCGGATAATGTAACATAATTTTTAATTTTTAGCTGAATCGTGCTATGATCAATATCGGTGTATATACGACAAAATGTTAGACGAGGCTTCCGAGTCCAGTGAGTTCAATACCAGTAAAAATGATGTCAAAAAGTGAGTCTCTACCTTTTACTGGAGCATGTATCAATTATTTTAAAATGATTACAGAAACCGAGTTCTAAAGCTGGAAATAACTGATGGGAAAATTACAACCCACGCTATAGAATACAGACCCATTCCATGTTTAAAGACGAAAATAACACCTGGGTGTAAGATTCTGCTCAAAGGTCCAATTCGGTGTGTTAATAAAATTTTGTTTTTAGAACCGAAGAATGTTCAAATTTTAGGCGGTGAAGTGGACACACTTTTAATAGAAAATGCATTCGAGAACATTCTGCTAAAACAATTAGGAAAGCCCATAAATCCCAATCCTAAGACTGACTACAAAGAATCAATTGTGATTGAACAAAGAATTCCTCCGACAACAATTCCGATTATCGAGCAGAAACCATTTCTATCTCGTAGAACCCCTCCGCAGGTAGAAAACGACCGTTTACCACCAAAATTGCAACAACAATCCAATGTGGTTATGGATGATGATGATTTTTTACTCGATATTAATTTAGATGAAATCGAAAGTAGAGCTGTTTTTATGGAACATCGGCCGAAAATTCCATCTCCGAAAAAACAGCCAATAGTAGTGGATGAAGATGAACAATTTCTCAACGATCTGGATGTACTGAACGATATTGAAAATCAAATACAAAATGAACGAAATACAGGACCCATGCGAAATGAGCCAAATCCACCAGTCGAATCTGAATCACTGAAGAGCAGCACAATCGACGATTTTGTGGATCACTCAAATTTTTTCGATTCTACTATGGATTTCGATGATATTGAACTCGAAACGAATCTCATACCACCAGCAAGGAAACTTACCATTCTCGATAATGACTACGAGTTTAAAGTTAGTGGTTTATGCTTAGCGACAACCGATGAACTTCTAAAGTACAAACCAGAAGAACTGGAAGATAAAAAATTCGTGCTGTTCTGCGAAATCGATTCAGTTGCCGAAAAACTCCAAATCAAAAATTGCGAATATTGTCTGGGTGTTTTCCTAAAGGATTATACCGAAAAACAAATTCAAGCACGTTTTCATACCGATGTTTTATCCAAATTAGCTGATTACACGCCTCAAGAATTGCAGCTGATGCGGCAAACAGAAAAGGAGCGGCCCCATTTTAAAAATCAGATCAACCAAATTTTAACCAAATTAAAGATGGTATTACAAGAGTTAAAATGTTTTATGAAAATTTCTTATGTTAAAAATGGCGTTCCGATCATCTTCGAATTAATTTCTGAAAACGATGGCGACACTATCATATTAAATAAAAAACGTAAAACTCACTGAAAATAAATTATGATTGTATATATGTATGTAGATAGTTTCAATAGTTATTGTGGGACCTGAAGTTATCGTGGGTGACGGGGAGAGTGTTTTCCTGTTCCTGGGTGTAATTTTTTCAATTGCTCGTACGCGATCCAGAGTACGACGTTAAATAGTAAGGTACGGATGAGACTTGCACCCAATGATGGATAAAAGCCTTTCCATCCGTCTACTTTAAACATATCAATAATACAACCGGTCATCGAGCGATACATTCCGGGAGGCGCGGAATAATACCGTTTGCGAATACTGTAGTAGGGTGATGTTGTTAAAACTGTGAAGCCACCACAAAATATCGCTGATACAAAATGAACTGGTAGTGTGTCATCGGTCTTGAAAAATTTAATAAGTCTTGATTTGAAATAATCGTAACTGACGACTTCTGCGCAATTGAGAAGTCCATTTCGACACATTTTGCTTGAATATCGTTTAAGCATCTTTATTGTTGTGAGGAAGTGGTGCTTGAACATAACTTGTTCTCCCTTTTTAAACTTATCTAGAGCTCCTCGGTACCTGAATATACATATAAAAAAACGTATTCAAAAATGGCAATTTAGTTAAGATTATATAAATACAAACTCATTAATAGCTTGACCTATGCTTGTATTAGCCTTAATAATGGAATCTTTTGTTGAATGCCGTGGAATTGTGGCAAATTTGGCTGTTCCACCCGCGGCAAAACCGGCACCTAAATTACCACCGATATGATATCTAGTATTCTCATCTAAAATAACAACGATAAAATTATGAGACATCGGGCGTCACTATCCGAAGTTTTCGCAATATAAACCCCAGTTAATTACCTTCCACATAATGTACGGTTTTAGATTTTAGTACATCATAACCACCTAAACTTACACCAGAAGATATCATTTGATTTACTATCTTCAAGCCGCATCCTTTGAAAAGCCCACTAAATCCCTGCTTACGCACAATTTGCTGCATCATTTTATAGGTTCCGATGTCCTTGTCGGGGTTGGCTGCTATTTTTGATCGTACAACATCAAGAGGGAATACTGATAAACGTGCTAAACAACCGGATACAGAAGCAGACACGGCCTTGAGCGCTATATCAGTCAACATTTAAACACAAAAATACTTTACTAATTTCTATACTGGTATGTACTACCCGATAATTTGGTAATCACAAACAGACACGGAGAAATCGTGATACATAAGTACTTTCAAGATCATGACCAAATATGAAAGATTTGATTACAAACTATCGCAACCTTCTAGGCGATTTATTATAATTTGTAATATTAGAATTGATAGAGCCTATTATTATCTTAGTAGTAATAACTTTGAATTTTGATGAAGATTCCAAATTAATAAGATTATTTTTGACGTTGCCGCGTCGCCAGCTATGATGCTTTACTCTAAAAAAGTAGGAAAATTTTCAGTCAAAATGATACCTCTTGCGGAAAATTTGTTCTCCCAAGTAAACATTTATTAAATGGATAACCACCCGAAAGGTCGCTAAGTTACTTAAAATGAGTAAAAATAAAATGGCGGCTGGTTTTTAAATTGTTTGTCTTAAAATGGACACTCTTGTACGACGGATTAGGTATTAGTCCGCTTTTTAAAATCCAGCTTTTTAGTTTTTTTATGAATTCGTCAAATTCAAAAGGGGGATATTGATAATCTTGGATTGGAATCCTAACATGAATATATGCCCCAAAAAAAGAAAGAATTATTCAATTTTTAATACACGAAAATAATGCATTCATAAAACAATCATCCGTTTCAGGATAGGAACCAAACACACTTTATAAATAAAAAATATCTGCATACAAAACTATTTTTTTTAGAAGAAATTGGAGATGCTCAATGCATATAATGTGCAAATTATAAAGTAAATATATTCGCAATTACAATAAAGTAGCTGACATCTGGTGAACAGATTAGTTTGATTTCAAACCTGCAAAACAATGGGTTTGACAATTCTCGTTCCTCTTGTAGGCGCAGAAATCAACACTATCTACATCCGCTGAAAAATGCGAGTACCAAAGACATCTTTACTACTAGCCTATTAACCAAACGATGACGTAACGCTGTGTCGACGATTGTCAGTCTCTCTTAATCGATCGAAGTACGGGTATGTTCATTGCATTCTAATTTGCAATAGAAGTGGGTTTTACTTTTCTCTTTGTTTTTTAATGTGTTCTTGTGTAACGATTTGTATTTATCAAAGTAGCAATTCCTAAAACTAAGTGTGTTTCCAGAATCATTCTATGTAATGGGTAAAACAAAGTGCCATGAAATCCTTTGAAAAAAACAAAACCGTAGGAATGAAAAAATTGATAATCAGATTTTAGCTGCCTCTCCGCCTCAAGACGTGCGTTAAAATATTATATAATCAAACGTAGTAAATTAAAATATAAAATAAACTATATAAATATGTATAACAAGTTTATAAAAATTGTTGAATAATTAATTTATTGATTTTATGAGGTAATAATAATTACCCATAAATTGGTGACCCCGACGTGTTCACAAAACACGATCCCTAATCACATTCAACACGAAATTATAATCTATGGAGCAAGGCAGCTACAGAAGTTCAGGCAGCAGTAGTTAATTAAATAACAGAATAAAGGGGTGAAAAAGGTTCAAAGATAGTCCGCACAGCCCAGTCAAATATAATACAACTAGTCTGCACAACTCAATCCAGTATAATATCGCCAGCTAGCTAGCAGACCAGTCTAACATATTACAGCCAGCCAGCATATATAACCCAATGTATTATAGAGGACAACGCCCGATTGCACACGGTAAACCTAATTAACTTCAAATCAATCCAGAAGGAAGAGCCTAGAGGATTGAAATCGTTTTCAATTTAATAAGGTCTATATAATCGGGGTCAAGCCCTCATCAGTGCGGGCAGCGCCCGATTGCACTACGATGAATATAATCAATCAAAATGAACCCAGAAGAAACCATATTACTGCGTTTTAAAGAGTAAATTGTACAGGTAAGCAAAATCTCATTATTATCAATTTTTCATTCACCGTATCGGTTATCTCACAATTACCTTATTTTACTGTCATTTCTTCATTCACTCAGCGTAATATTTCTGGACACACTTTTCTGTGTAATATCCTCAAACGGTCAAGTGCATTTGTGATCAAACACTTAAACCACCAATTAATAACAAATATGATACATTAAAGGCTACAATTATCGAAAAATTAAGAGAATCGGCAAAAAAAGCTCTATCACTCCCGTTCTTTCGGCATTGCAGTTGGGTGACAAAAAACCATCTCAACTATTACGGGAGATGGAGAGTTTATCCACCGATCAGGTTAGTGAATCGGTTTTAAGAAATTTGTGGATGCAACGTCTACCAACCCATACTCAAGCGATATTATCTAGTACGGATGAATCTAATTTGGTTCAATTAGCAAAGACTGTCGATAAAATTGTGGAAATACAAAAACCAATTATCTTATACAGTGTAAATTCTCTCAAAAACATTGATAATAAGCAACGAATCGATGTACATTATCAAATCCAAGCACTAACTCAAAAAGTTGAAGAAGTATTCAAACAAGTTGATACGAGAGATTCACGATCAATAAACCATACAGGTCACCATTCCTACGGTCAAAGAATAATAAACGACATCGCAGTTTATCGCGATCCAATGAACAAGTCAACAAATTTCCAAATTGCTGGTATCATTTTAGATATACCATATCTCATGCAATGAAAAGCATTAAATCGTGTAATTTCGATCGATTAAATACGGTAGTGACAAAATCGGAAAACCATTGAGACTCAACGATTTTTACGACGGGCGTCAGGAGTCTAAATTCTAACAGTCGTTTCATAATTACCGATCATCAAAATAAATTACAATTCTTAGTCGATACGCGTGCCGAAGTTTCAGTAATTCCTCGGACAAGTTCACAAGTAATTAAACCAGTATAATTTAAATTATTCGCAGCAAATTCATCAATCATTGTTACGTTTGGTCAAATAAATTTAACTCTGGATTTAGGCTTTCGAAGACCCTTCAACTGGAGATTTGTCAATTTTCCACCTAATAGATTGTCAAGTGATTGTAAGTGATTATTTGAAATTGTGCTAGATTATTTAATTTCCATCCGATTATTTTTGATTAATGATTTTTACGTAAAATAGGGATTAATTTTAAAAATTTTCATGATTGACAAGATTATTTTTCATAAAATCTGATTATTTGGGTCTAAAATAGGATTATTCGGCAAAATGTGTCTTAAATGGATTCTTCCGAAGCCTCTGTGTATGGTTGGGTTATATACTCGTAGTAATTTGAATCATTTTATAAAAAAATTATATTTTTGTGTTTGTTGTGTTATTTTTCTTATTGAGCTTCACTAATCTTCTAGAGCATTGCTCGTATTATTATGTCCCAAGGGTACGCAGTCTAACAATGGAAGTGTCGTTACTTCCAACTTTAACTTGATTGACGCCATCCAACAACTGTATTTTATAGTTGGACGTATACAAAGATCCTAGATTCTTTAGGCAAATTCTTAGCCGATAATGAAAAACCAATGATTAATTTAATGGAAACCTGTAAAATGTATATAAATAAAAGACATATTAATTGATTAAATTATTATATTATCTATTTCCGCCGTTATAAGATCTTTGTCGTAATCTTATTGGTCGTAATATTTTTAAATTTAGGTTTCTCGTGGTGAATCGTAGTCGTCGATCGGAACTGATTTTATTATTTTGATTTGAAAATAACCAACATAATGTAGATTTCGTTACAACCTTCGTTTTGAAAATGTCATTTTCTGTCACTTTTATTTTGCAGAAATGAGACGTAATATCGGGCCTTGTATCTGAATTATTAGAATCTGGAAAAAATAAACATTAATAATAAACTATAACACAAAATTTTGTGTCCGATATACCTGTCCATTCATAATTTTTAATATATAAATTTTCAATCCTGGAATTTTGTCAAGACCTTCGCGTATATCGTCATCTATTTCGCCTTTGAAAAGGAAAGACAACGTCATCCTCTGAATCGCTGTCATTTTGCGTACTTTTAATTTCATGTATTACGACTCTATTCATTTGAAACGCGATTGCAGAATTATCAGTTTCCGTACTAACTAGTAATCCCAGATTAATTGCACACTGAATTGCTTCAGCATTAGCTCTATTAATTGTATTTAATATTTCTGAATCTTATGGTAAATTTACTGGAGCTGGATTTCCACAAATGTATTCTCCAGAAAATCCTTTGTGGCGTTTTCGAAATGAATAATTCACAGAAGACAGCTTATTCTTTATTTCATCTGGAATGTCAGCCCGCTTTATTCGAAATAATACATCCCTCACACTGAATTTAACTACAGTATTCTGTGTAGTAGTCATGGATCTTAAAGTTCTAAACAATGGCTACAGATATAAATATCTGCAGAATTTAAAAGCTGTTTATCTTTTGAAACTATCTATTAAATTTCTCAAATTTTTCGGTGATGATTAAGAATTTTTCTAAAACCAATTTTTTGTTTTCATTTAAAAGTCTTGTGTACATTTTGGTTCCAATATGAACATATTGGGTTGAAGTTCCAAAATCACATTTAAAATACTCGTTCCATTCATTGTTTTCTGGAGTTAGGTGATTGGAATTAACTGGCAGATTGGCATTAAGTTTCATAGCGCGAAGTAAACGAGTATCACCATCGGAAGAAATACCTGTTGATTATTATTATAAGGTAAAAGATTAGTATTAAAAACTAAAAATCGGTACCTAAAATATCAATGTTACTTTTCTTCAGTTCTTGGGTTAAAAATGTCCATCGTTTTATGACATCAGTCGTACAGAATTTATTGTTTGTACCATAAACCAACAAACAATAGATGGGGCCGTCTTCCTCTGAATTTTTATTAAAAGTTTGAACAACTACCACATTTACAAAAGTAGATATTCTTGATTTTTAAACATTTTATAAATTTCAAAAGCCGAATTAGCAGGAAAAGAGAGTGGAACAGGTATTCCTGTGTGTGGTCAATTGGCAGAACAAACCCAATAATTTGATTTGATCCTGGATCGTATTCTAGTTTCTCCACAATTTTTCTAGCATCCTCACTTATCCAAATATAGCGATTTAAATTTTTCTTTTCAATAAATTCACAAAGCTGCTTGATACGTAAAGATCCTTCTTTTGGCGTTGGGAACACGTTTTACATGTAATTGGATATCGATGTTAAAGATGGCAATGGAAGGTTCTGTTGCACACTTTCGAAAACTGTCTTCCAGCTACGATCCAAATATAAGTGACAAATAATTTCATTTTATAATTATACCTATTTCCATGTTTTTTATCAGCATTGATTATTGCCATTTCTTTTAAGTCATTTAAAAACACATGAATGATTTCCATTGAGCTAGAATCATAATTAACATTATAATTATTGAATTATCGTTCCAACATCTTCTTTGACTTATTTTTTAAATTAAAATTTCAATTTTATTTAAAATTGGGAAAAAGTCGTCAATCTTTGTTTGATTATAACAAACAGTGTTTTCTCGTTATCGACGCTTACGTTCTGTCCTTGAAAATTTTGGATTGGACCACTTAGATGTGTTTAGAGTTTCATTGAGGTGGATGGGAAAACGGGCTCCAGCGTTTACCCACCCATTGCTTCCCCCGAAGAATTGAATTCCTCAATTTCTTCATTGCGAGATGCGGAAAGTGTTGTTATTGGCCAACGGAATTTCTTGGAATTCATTTCCAACCTTGTTTCCTTAATATAATTCGGTGATGGAATGAAGGTTGGTAGTACATATTTCGAAAGACATATCATGCACCAATTCTACAAGAGAGTTTTTTTGCTCTGTTCCTGTTTTTTTATAATATTTCCGTGACCATGGAAATCGCTTGCGGTTGTACAAGAGTTGTATAATGGTGTGCTGCTGCTAACAACGAGACTGGTTTTATAAAATAGTATTATATGTTTGAATTTCTTTTTTCTACCCTGTGTTAACCGGGTGCCATGAACAATTCGATGGTTTGTTTTTCATTTCCACTTTGGCATGTGCTTTGCAGTGCCTCATAAAATTGGAAATAACCCACACAACATCACCCTTGACATCATCCAAGACATCATCTGTAGTAGAATATTTACGCTAGATTTTTACTGGCTTTAAACATTTTCCACAAGTTATGTGTGCGAACAGTGTACGATTTCGAATTTAGTTTTTATCACTTTTACGTTCCCAATGAAATAACTGGGTTTTTGTTTTTCGTTACATATGAAAGAATCCTTAATCCATTTGTTTGTTAAATTTCTAATTTTATTTTCATGATGAGCTACATTTATATATATTTTACAAACACTTTACATTACTGCTTAAGTTTGTGCCTGAGTAAAAGCCACAAATTAATTTTAAAATTGGGAAAAAGTAATAAATACATCAATAATTTTACCTGGATTGTGTACTTTTTCTGTAGTATTTCTTGTAGTTGCACAAACGGTCACACTTGAAGCTAAATAGTCTTCTTGATGGCCTTTTTTACTATTATTTGAATAATCAAGATTTTTTGTATTTAGCTTTTCACAGAAGTGATTCAAACCTTTTTCTTTTTTTAAATTACTCAACGTTTTTAAATATTTTTTAAACCCATTATATATTTTAAATTCACTATTTTTATAATCACTTGAGAAATTCGAATTTTCGTCAAAATTTAATTTACTGTTACTATCTTGATTTGGGTTTATAAGATTGTTATGATTATTACAAGATTATTCTGATTACTAAATTGGTTATGCAGTTTTTGTAGTTTGCATATGATTTTAAAGATTATTTTGAAGATTATAAATTAAATTTGTGACGATTGTTAAGAGTTGTGTACCCATTGAAGTTTGTAATAGCTAAAGTTAACAGATGCATTTTAGGTGCTGACTTTTTAGTTCATTTTGGGTTAGTGGTTGATGTTAAACGCAAAAAGATAATGGATACCTTTTACAAAAATTGAAATCAGTGACTCACGAATCACAAAGTCTTAACATTGTAAATCATAATATCACACATTGCATTGAAAATACAGGTCAGCCTTGTCATGCAAAAGTTCGAAGACTAAGTACAGACAAAATGCTCATAGCCAAAGCGGAAATCGAGACATGGTTAGCGCAAGGCACCTGCCGTCCATCTAAAAGCAATTGAGCCAGTCCTCTGCATTTGACATCCAAAAAGGATGGCAGTGAGCGATTATGTGGCGATTACAGGGCTTTAAATACATTCACAAAACCAGATCGGTATCTAGTAACATTTGTCACGGGTTTTACTCATCAGTTTGAATCATGTACCACACTTTCTAAAATCGGTTTGGTTAGAGCTTATATCAAGTCCCGATGGAACCACAAGATATCGAGAAAACAGCAATAATTACACCCTTTGGATTATTTGGGTTTTCGCGTATGACATTTGGTTTACGAAACGCTGCACAAACTTTCCACAGATTAATACATTCACTGTTCAGAGATTTAAGGTTCATATTCCCATATATCGACGATCTACTCATAGCATCAAAAAATATGGAAGAACACTTAAAATACGTACATATTGCTCTTCAAAGATTAAACGAGGCCGGTCTTGTAATTAATTTGTACAAATGTGAATTCGCCATAAATGAATTATCCTTTTTAGGTTTCCAAATTTCCAATCAAGGCTTATCACCAGACAAACAAAGAGTTAAAATAATTCAAGAATTTCCACAACCGAAAACTATCGACGGTTTACTTAGATTTCTGGGGATGATTAATTATTACAGAATTTTTCTAAATAACGCAGCATCAGATCAAGCTCCATTATATGAATTTTTAATAGGTCGAAAAAAAGGACAAATCATTCGAATTATGTAAATCTAAATTAGCAAAATAGGAGCAGTATTACAGCAGCTTACAGAAAAAGGTTGGGAACCTTTATTTTTCTTCTTACGTAAGTTGCAAGTAGCTGATACTGAAATACGCTACAGCACATACGAGAGAGACTAACTAGCAGTATATGCAGCAATCAACACTTCAAAAATTTTATTAAAGGAAGCGAGTTAATTTTATTTTCGGATCATAAACCTTTAATGTTTGCATTGCATCACAATTTGGACAAAGCCTCACCTGGACAAAGGCTTACATTGGATATTTGACACATCTCGGGAGGTTCTAATTTGTTGCCTATACACTATCATGGATTCAACAAGTGGACATTGGAACCACATAATTGATTACGTTCTGTTGGCAGAAGCGCAACAACCAGATAAAGAACTCCATCCAAATTTAGATTTTCAAAAATTACCAATATTTGGATAGGACAAATGCATTTTATGTGACATCTCGAATGGCAATCAACGTCCGTTTGTTTCAAAACCGTTCCGACGACAAATTTTTGATTCTTATCATAGTTTGTGACATCCCGGAATTAGGGCAAAAACAAATTACGAAAAAGTTCATATGGCCTTCAATGATACGTGTGTAAGTAATTGTATTGTTTGTCAGAAATGCAAAGTTACTAAACACGTTAAGAGTAAAATTGGCACATACCAACCAACCAGTAATAGATTTGAAGTTCTATTGGACCTCTTCCACCTTCTGGATACAACATTTATTGCCTTACGAAGATTGATAGGTACACACGATGGTCTGAAGCAAATCCAATTGCAAACATCCGAACAGAAATGTTTGCTGATGCCTTACTTAACAACTGGATAAGTCGATTTGGCGTCCCTTCAAGTATCACGACCGACAGAGGTGCCCAGTTCGAATCTGCACTCGATGGCATCGAACGTTAAAAGCTGCAATTTTGTGTGCAACAAATACGCAGTGGACAAAATCTCTTTCAATAATTTTATTCGGATTGAGAACTGCATTTAGAGAGAATTTTCAAAGCTCTTCAGCAGGATTAGTGTATATGGGCAGAATCTTCTATTGCCCACAGATTTTATCACATTAAACAAGTATATAAGCTAATCTGATTTCGTTATTCAACTCGAAATCAATTTAACAATTTTTAACCATCAACAACCTCACGACATGCCAAAGATCAAATTTTCATTTTCAAAGATCTGTTAAATTGCGAATCTGTTTTAATAAAGAAGGATACATTACGACGTCCTTTACAACCTCCATATGAATGACCATTTCCGTTCATCAAAAGACGTGACATTTTTTTCTCACTATTAATCAAGGATGTTGAATCAACAGTATCAATAAACCGACTTAAACCGTGTTTTATTGAATCACAACAAACCGACAATTTAAGGGATACATCAACACCATTAACACAATACACAGAATACTAGTTCATCACCAAAAATTTCGCAACTCGTAATTCGCAAACGAGTAACTTTCACACCAGATGTTACTAAACAATTTAAATCAAGATGAGGACGGATTATAAATAAACCAATTCGTTTTCAATGAAGTGTATCGTTCTTGTTCAATCACTGGAGAAGGTTAGTGTGGCGATTCAAACAACAAATTTATTCTACTGGTAGAACAATTTGTATTTATCAAAGTAGCAATTCCTAAAACTAAGCGTGTTTCCAGAATTATTGGATTTAATGGGTAAAACAAAGTGCCATGAAATCCTTTAAAAAAAACCGTAGGAATGAAAAAATTAATAATCAGATTTTAGCTGCCTCTCCAACTCACAAGATGTGCGCTAAAATATTATATGTATTATCAAAAGTAGTAAATTAAAATATAAAATAAACTATATAAATATCACATTGTTTATAAAAATATTTGTTAAATAATTAATTTATTGATTTTATGAGGTACTAATATTTACCCCTTACTCTAATTATTATAGTTATTTATGTTGTATTAAAAACAATAGTAAACGAGAGGTCGTCGACATAAAGTTACGTACTCGTAATTAGCAAAATAATGATGTCACTGGCCAGTAGTAAAGACGGTTTAGCAAGTACTCTACCACGCCATTTTTGTTTAAAAACATGCGGCTGATTTCCTTGATTTGTATTGTAAGAGTAGAAAGAAAACAGTGGTGAAAATAATTGATACCGACCAAATGGCATAGTGGTTAAAGCTTTGGCGTTTGGATCGGGAGGTACCGGGTTCGAATCCCGATAGGGGCAGGATGCAAAGGGAATTTTCATCATCAAATTACGATTTGTGATGAGAAGGAACACATCTATGACCCCCTGTCGGAGTGCAGAACTCATGGGCCGACCCATCTTCCATGCCAGTATAGGCTGGCATGGAGCTATGCAATGTGCAGATGGTAACAAATCGGACCTATATCCGTACGTCCTCGATTTGGCAGAATTGCGTAAGGTACAGACGTAAATAAGCGAACTGCGAAAGAGTTAGGAGTGCTTCGGCCCCAGAAAAAGATTGCAAAGAATAAAATAAAAAAAAATAATAATTGATCACTGAATTTTTTGTATCCAATAATACGTATTTCCTTTACTATATATGGTATGGTGCTAAACACGTGAATCATATCTAGAGACAATTTTTTATTTAGTTTTGTTTTATGATGGGGTCTTGTATATAATTTTATTGGAGATTTTATGAATATTTTAATGATTGTTTTAATCGATAAAAATGGCGCTTGTATTATATATATATGTATATCCGGATAAACTATATGTATATCCGATAGTACTGAAAAACATACGATTCGTTTGATGGTATGTTGATTAAATTACTAATTTATGACAAATCACATTAGTTTCTCATATGACGTGTTTAATGATTGTCCACGATCTAAGACTAGTGTAGTACATGTCATAAAATATTTCGATTTTCGTTACAGGGTCCTAAACGAATCAGGTATGAGAAATCTGTGATTCTCATTCGATCGCGTTGTGATGTTACACACGAAAATTAGTCCGATTTGCTGATAAATGTCGATATCCGTAGAGCCCACAACCAAAATTTCCCAACGCCAATGCGGTTCTTAAAACCAAATTTTACTTTAATACGTTAAGATTTGGCGTAGCTCCAATCAACATGGCCTAATTCCAAAAACTCGTCCACAATTCATGTTAATCCTAAGCCCGATCTCTTGATTAAGAGATGACGACAACGTTCTCTTCAATATGGCTAAAATCCAGGACTTCCAAACATCTAAAATTGAAGTGAAAAAATGGTTAAAAACGACCAAGTTCCATTGAGCATGGCCAAATTCCAAATCTCCCCAAAAATTCATGTTAGAATACAAATTACATCCGCATACGATCAGTTTAAAAATGGTCGAGTTCCTAATAAACTCAGATTTTATATAGTTGTAAAACAAACACCAATTCAATTCCACAAAAAAAATGTATTTACACATATCGGTTTCGATTAATATTTATGATCATATCAACGTTCGCTTGCAACTCCTATTAAATATACAAAAATAAGTTTATTAATACACACTTAAAATAAATTTGTCTGTAATTATCAAATATATGGTTATCCGTCTTTTATTGCAACCATTAGGTCTAGGATCGTAGAAACAGGGGAAATTCTACCCCGAATAATTTTTAGTTCCGATAACTGATTTATCGAGTTCAGACCGGAGCTTCATACTGGCCAATCGATAGGTATGTCAAATTCCGACTTCAATTAGGTTTTTGGATGTATCCGGCACAAGGCGGTCTTGCGTTGTCATGTTTCACAAGTAAATTATCACCTATAAATCCGGTGTGAAATGCCTTGTGATCAGCGAAGATGTTAATGTTGTACCGCCCCGTGTAACGAAGGGATAACGGGGCAGACTATGTGGAGGTACGCTTATCCTATTAATGCAGAAAACATCGGTACTCTATTGTGAGAATATTGAGGTTTTCCTTTAAGGCTTGGGACTAATTTTTTAAATTGCTCGTACGATATCCAGAGTACGATGTTAAATAATATGGCACGAATGAGACTTGGACCGAATGATGGATAGAAGCCTTTCAATCCGTCCATTTTATATATACGAAAAATGCAACTAGTCATAGAGTAATAAATTCCGGGAGGTGCAGAATAATATCGTTTGCGAATACTGTAGTACGGTGCTGTTGCGAGAACTGTAAAGCCACCACAACATATCGCTGATACAAAATGAACTGGTAGTGTGTCCTTCGCTCTGCAAAATGAAATAATTCCTGATTTGAAATAATCGTAACTGACGACTTCTGCACAATTGAGGAATCCATTTCGATACATTTGGCTTACATATCGTTTAATCATGTTGCTTGTTACGTGGAAGTGGTGCTTGAATGTTATTTTTCTTTCATATTTAAACACTTTTAGAGCTTCTCGGTAGCTGAAAATATGAAAAATGATATTTAGAAATGGCAATTTAATTAAGATTTTATAAATACAAACTCATTAATAGCTTGACCTATACTTGTGTCAGCCTTAATAATGGCATCATTTGGGGAATGCCGTGGAATAGTTGCAAATTTAGCTGTTCCACCCGCGGCAATACCAGCACTCACATCTGCAGCGATACTAGATCCCGAACGATCATCTAAAGTGACAACAATAAAATTTTGAGACTAGCGCGCCACTGACAGTTTATCATAACCACCTAACCTTTTGATAATACTACGTTTTTAGATTTTAGTATATCATAACCACCTAAACTTACACCAGAAGTTATCATTTGATTTACTAATTTGCTCATACATCCTTCGAAGAGCCCACCTACTCCGTGTTTACGAACCGTTTTTTTCATCATTTTATAGGTTCCGATTTCTCTATCGGGTTTGGCTTCTATTTTTGATCGTACAACCTCAAAAGGGTATACCGATAAACGTGCTATACAACCGCATACAGAAGCGAACACGGCCTTGAGCGCTACGTCAAGACTGGACATTTAAACACAAAAATACTTTTTTAATTTATTTATTTTGCCCGATACAGCCATAAACAGAGACGGAGAAATCGTTGTATGTACTTTCAAGATCATGACCAAATTTGAGAGATTTAATAACAAAACTATCGCAACCGTCTAGCGATTTATTATAATTTGTAATATAAGAGTAGATAGAGTTTATTATTATTTTAGTTGTAATAACTTTCAATTTTGATGAAAATTTCAAATAAGAATGTTTTTGACGTTTCGCGTGGAGCCGCCAGCTATGATGTTTTACTCTAAAATATTAGGTAAATTTTCAATCAAAATGATACCTGTTGCTAAAATTTTTTCTCCCAAGTATACATTTACTAAATTAATCGTCGATGTCGGGATCAGGGAAACGTAATACAATCTATGAAAATGGATAACCGCCTGAAAGATCGCTAAGTTACATAAAATGTATTTTTAAATTGTTGGCCCGAAAATTCGATAATCAAAATCTATCTGTGTAGATTTTTTATGAATTCGTGTGGAAACCGCTGGATTGGAGTTCTAACATGAATCGATCGTATTAAACAAAATTAATTTTATTCATTTCTTAATACTATAGTGAAGTCATAAAAGCACCGCCAGTTTCAGGATGACCATAAAAATTACATTTATTAAGGAAACATTAAATCGATAATTCAAACGAACGTGCGTCGTGTCATGTCATGAGTATTATTTAAAAACCAACGTGTTTTGTTCTTGTTTTCAATAAAATAATGAATTTGAAAATATCCAACAGAGAAATGATTCAATATCAATGTTAAAATCCTAATCCATGTCTATATACACAATTTATAAATAAGTGGTTAAGAAATGGCTTATTCCAATCAGTCTTTTGAAATTCCAGAATTTAATGTTTAACTCTGTTAGGATTCCAAAGGGATCTACAAACAAAATTTGATAATAGATTATTTGATATATTCTAGTCTTCATGCAGATATATCTCTCGATGGAGCGTGTAACCGCTAGAATGCGCGTCGTCCGTATCCACGGATATGCTACGCAAAACACACTGAACGGAAACATTTTGATGAATGGTGAAAAAGATTTTATTCTTGAAATTTCACCCTTCTTGAACAAAACAAAATGTACGTGTTGACTACACCGATAGAAAAGTAAACCAATTGCCTGTGGTACTAAAAAATCTCCCATTATCACATGCTAACTCAGATTCAAACGCACAAAAATAGACTGGCTTTTGGGAAGGAACTCCCAATTGTCACACATAATAAACTGATGTTGTATAAGCCGATATTAAAGCCCATATAGACACATGGTATTCAGCTATAGGGTTGTACTAAGCCGAATAACTGGAACATCATCCACAGATCAAAACAAAGTACCGAATGATATTGTTAATGCTCCATGGTATGTACGTAATAGCGACCTACAAAGAGGCCTTGCAGTGGAAACAGTCGCCAACAAGGTAAGCAAAGTAGCACGTAAGCATGAAGAGAGGCTGCTCAATCATCCAAACTTCGAGGCCATCTAATTGCTTGACCACTGAGAAATAATAAGAAGGCGTACAAGGGTAAAACATTTTGAGTTAGCTTTATAGCCAGCGCAAGGCAGAACCTATACTAAATAAAATTTAAGGGAAACCAATAGAGACATTCTAAACATGTAAAAAAGTAGCAAATTAGGTTAGAAATGAAAATTTGTTAGTCAATATATGTACATATATGCTACGGTTATATTCGGAAATCGGCAAATGTCCATCACCTTAGATCCCCGTAGTCTTATTTATTCCCCACTTAGAGGGCTAACTATCCTGAGGGACACAATTAGCTCCCGCGAGCCCGTGAGATTTAGTACATACTATTACACATTCCAATTTGCGCTAATACCATAAAAAATACTTCGTGAGATGAAGGGTGAACCATTACGAGAATATTCAAATATTTACTTTCATTTCATAAATTTCGAAGAAATAAAACCAAATAGCAATAAATGAATAAGTAAAATTAACCAAATAGAAAACTGCAAAGTGTATGAACAAAATCCTAACCCAGCTTTTAAAATCCAATTTTACATTAATACGTTTAGATATGGCCTAGCTCCAATCATCCAAAAACAATAGACCAACAATTATTTTAGTTTATATTTATTAAATGTCATTAAATCGCTATCAGACCTGTTTTCCAAATTTGACCATTAACTAGTTAAGAAATGGCCTAGTTCCATTCTAAATGGCCGAGTTTTAGAATTACGTTCAAAATTCATGTAAAAATACCAATCCAATCCTGCATGCCCAATTTAACAATAATTGGTTAAAAACGGTCAATTCTGTGCAATGTAATTTTGCAGTATATTGTTTTTCTTTTTCTATTGCAACATTTACGAATACTTTTACTTCATCCCAAAGGTGATTTACCTTGTTCAGACGAGAGCTTGTTGCTGGCCACTCGGTATGTCAAATTCCAATCTTCATTAGATATTCTTTGACGATTCCTGCACAGGGCGGTCTTGCGTTATGTACAAAGATATCTTGTGATCAGCAAAAATTGTCATTGTTATATCGCCCCAACGTGAGGTTTTGTGCGACATAGTGTTAAAGAGACACGGCTTGGAGGTACGCGTGCCCCATTAATGAAGAGAATATGGGTTCTTGCTTCTGAGAAATTCCTCCCCACCTTAAACACCTCCAAAGCTATCAGTTTGACTTAAGCAGCATCGGGCAAATCGCTCCCTCGGTCGCTGGCAAATTTGTTTTCCATCATGGGTATTTAGACATATTTAGGACTAGTTAGAAAACAAAATGGAACCCCATCGGACCAGTGGCCAATTTAGACGGTCTCAAGATTTTGTGTGATTTCGCTAATACTGGTCGGCAATCAACAGGCGTCGCCTAAACTGTGTTTAACAATATAATATATTAATTCTACATTATCTAGTTATTTTCGCCTGTCTGTACTTACACGATTTTGTGAAAAGAGGATTATTATGTTTTCAAAACGAGATAATCTTAATCGCCCTCACCAAATTGGATATGAAATTTTCTTTTATTTTTAATAAAAACTCAGTGTACTGGATATGCCAAATGTTAGAAAGAGACAGTAAAAATATATTGAGATAGCATAGTATTTTTATAAATGTCACGTATTCTAATTTAATGCATATGGCTAGTGAACCACGGAAATTAAGACCTGTGATAATAAAATATTAATATATTATTTGTGCAAAAAATAATTATAGTAATTAAAGAGTAATTACATTCTTCAAAAATGGACATCCGTTATTGTATTAAATGAATTGAATGAACCAAACATCATTTTATAATCGAATGAAGTTTGCATGAATTCCAAAATCCAGGTTCTGTACACCATAATTTTTAGATCGGGATCACAAGAATTTGGATTGCAATCGCGATTGGAGGTAATCACGATAATATTTGTGTCTGTACACGGTATTAGGTTAGATTCAGTGCAATTGTGATTATCCAAATAAATGAATAACAAAAGTCTGGTCATTTTTTTTTCGAATGTAAGTAAACAAATGAGGGCTTTACCGTTACAGTTTAAAGTAATGCCTCAACCAGCGAACGACACATAAAAGCGTAAATTGTACACTGTTAAACTAGTCATGTTAGCGCTTCGACCATGATCATTGTATGAGCTTCTCCTCAAAACAAAATAACTAGCCGTCGTACTGATCACCTACTTGGTCCAAACAGAGTACAGCTTAAGCTCTTGCGTGTTCGCTGGTTTATATTGATTTTAAGTGGCAATCACGTCAGAAATTTTGAAAATACGACGGTTTTCTAATTTTTTTGAGTAGTGTTTGATTTTGACGGTATAATTGGTGCATATCGTATTTTTCTAGGTAATGTGGTAATGTTCTTGAAGTATTTGTTTTAATTTAGTTTACTTGTGCAAAATTGAGAACTTCGGAATCGACCAGAATCGGTTATAGATTGCTTATTTCTAATTGTTTAAGTGCATTATTATACGTAAATAATTTATAGAAGTTGATTGAATATGTTCTCTATCTAATATCTTTCAGTTTTTAAATAAAATCATTTAAACTAGATGTATACATTGGGTGATGAGACAGATACATTGGGTGATTTGTAGAAATCCCACAATTTTATTAATTAAATCACTTGAGTTAGATGTACTGAACAGACCGACCAACTTTCATGGTCGTGCATACTTATGTCAACCCTAAGTTTAAAAATTCAATTTTTGAAAAATTTTCTATGGGTCGTTCCTGGAAATTTCACTTATTAATGAAATCACTTTCGGGCCAAATCAGCCACACAAAATTGTTCAAAAGTTGAACTTTTCAAATAAAGTCTTAGTCTTCATTGAAGAGGAGAGAAACTTTTAAAAATAGTCAATCAACTTCAACAGATTCTGTACATAATGCACATAAACGGTTAGAAGTGGTCGTTCTAGCACCGATTCTAACCAATCTGGAAGAAGCCTAAATTGTTTTTGGCATGCATAAATTCAACCAAATTAAAATAAAACAATGTTTAATCGAATGCACCAATTTTACCGTTATACGCACAAAATTTCACAATCAAATAAAACTCAAAAATGAAAGTGGGATTCCCAAAACTGAATTTCTGAGTGATTGATACGACTTTAATGAGAAATTAATCATCTTTCAGGTGCTAAATCCCGTTTCGGTCTATCGTATATGTCGTGTATAGATTTATTTGCTCTCAAGTGTATTTCGTAAGGTTGAAGCATACTCGTATATGGTATATGGATTTAATAATAATTTAGCGTTCCATATATAAATTATCTAAGATGTGGTCATTACCTGATTTACTGGTACTGGTGTACTGATTAAATTATTGTTTGCTTTAAACTATTTGTTTTGGGAAATGTCTAGCAGTGTTTTTCAAAGGTACCAAAACTTCTCTAAATAAAAACTATTTTAGCTTAGCGTTAGCAAATAATGGTTATACTTATGAAGTTGAGTTAATAGTTTAAGATAAACAATATTTAGCGAACCAACTAACTAACAAGGTTTCCAAAAGACTCAAAACTACACTAAACGTGAAATACGTAAACATTTGTAAACAATTTAGTGGTAATAGTTGAGGGTGGTTGTCCTGAAGGCCTTTGAAAGATTACATATAAATTCAAATACATAGAAGTCCTTTAGCCATATTATCGCCTCAAGATCCAGGTGCCTAAGCTTTAACTACCGCTGTCCGGTAATAATGCTATTACTGGAGTGGTTAAATCCCAAACAGCGCCTTCAATTGAGCAATTTTGTGTATTATATGTGGAGAAAAATGTAAATACATTGGCAAATCTTACATTCCCCTACTTTCTGGAAGTGAACTATGCACTAAAAGTTATGAGGGCGATTGAATAAGTTTATAACAATGCCAAATCCTCTGATTCTATCATTCTTGCTGTTATTAGCCGTATTTTAATATTGGAGCACTATCCGGCGCCGTAGGGAAATTTCTACTGAAACTGTAGCTATTTATTCACTGGTGTCGCTATACCATAAAAATGAAAAAATAAATTCATCCATAACACAAACATTTAAGGTTATAAAAAATAAATCATCTTGCTGCGTTTTAATTTTTTATTGTAAGATTTATTTTCTAATGGTTTAAGGGTTATACAAAACAAGGGAAATTTAAAATTTCCCTTTGAAATGGATAGTGCTCCCGATAAATAAAGTTGAATGAAAAATCTTAGTTTAGAATTAAATAAGTTAATTATATGCTAAAATAGCGCGCCAAATATATATAAGTTTTGACATAGAAAATTGCGTGCTCCAGATACAGCTATCGGGCGCTTAAAAAAACACGGCTATTGTTGACAATCTACCATATATAAAATAGGCTCATGACGATGAAGACAATTGTATTCTACCACACAATATATAACTTTAGAATTCATGTGTTTGTTCATTGATGCAATACTTGGATGTAACCTGAATCAGATAAGCAAACGAGGGTTTAGGAATTTTGAATTGTATCAATGATCTAAAACCTTTAGGATATCTCAATCATTAGCACCATTTGTTTTAAATGATGTAAACCATAAACTAGTAGAAATTATATTTGACATCCAGGAATTAACACAGAATATTAACTGCCGCACGACGTTATATGCTGATTTATGACTTCAGACGCAAACATTGGTAAATTTTATGACATCAACTTTTGCGGGTTTGAAATAATTGTTTCGCTAACACAAAGGTATTTCAACAATAACCTACATCTTTGTAGGATGATCGAAAATTCATTCTGCTACTTGATGATTAAAATAAGCTATATTTCATGGTACAATCATGGTCACAATTATACCTAATTCTGAAGTTATTCAAAATTTAAATTGGTAATGCCGGTTATGCGTGGGAAATCGTCTGCGGATTTTCTCAATTGGTTTTTCTTATTCCTTTCATAAAGATTAAAAAATATTGAAATTGGAGAACCAATCAAACACAACAAAACCTAACTCTGGTATTCTATAAGGCTCGTATCTTATTTCTAATATTTATCGAGGTAATATCTAATGTCATAAGGCGTTGAAATTTTCACTTCTTTCTGTGGCTGAATTAAAAATCTTCTGAAATATTACGAACTCACAATATTCCAAATTACTAGAAGACGATAGACTACATAGAAATAATTAGCGAGTGGTGCGAAGTCAACCAATTACATTTCAACTACGAAAAAGTATTTCCACGGGGAAAAACACCATAGTACGGATTTTGTTCGTACTTGAGAGTAGGGAATTTTAATACTGCATTGTAAACTCACTAGATGTACACAATTAATTTTAACATTGTTTGTTGTTGAAACAACGGCGAAGCTCTCCCGGTTTTCGAACAAATACCGTAGAAAGGGTTTAATGGCTATACTTAACCTGTTGTTTTATTGTATGCGAGATGTCAGATAAATCAGAGAGATAATTTATCTGACAAATCTGATAATATTTATCTGAAAAGACTTTTTACCTATTTTTATACACTGTACCGAAAATAATTAAAGACCACTGAATATTAGACAACCGATTGACATTTCAGCCGAACTGAGGACTTGTGAAACGTCAAAATAATAAAACAAAAATAATAAAAGCAAATTATACGAGTATATTATATATAAAAGTACAAATTAAAACAAAATGGAGAAAAATGTCTTAATATTGACTGAAATAGTTAAAAACACATAAAATATAATTTATAACAGTGATGGCGAAAACAGCAGTGAAGAAGAAAATAATATTATTAATTTTACAATTAATTTAATAAAAACAAAATAAAAATAATTACAAATTAATTTATTAATTACCATTTTCCATATCGCCCGCCATATTTTCTGTCAAAATATTTCAAATATGTTTTTTCTCTGAATTATCTAACAATTCAGATGGAAAAATGACGATCTGAGAATGGTCGGAGAAAATAAAAAAAACGAAAAAAATGTATCGGACCGATCCGATAAAATAAAAAAAAGGAAAAGGCTTTCTTTTTATCTCTCTGACCTCTCCGATATAATAAAAAACAGGCCAACTGTCAATGGAATACAAATTAAAAAAGAAAATGAGTGAAAATTGTTCTTTAATAAACACATTGATCTAATGATTTCTAGTGCGAGTCCTATGTTTGGTCATATATCTCAGCTAGAATATACAGTCCAAAAATGGTGCCGTTTCCATCAATCTGAGCAAAGAGATTAGTTAAGTCTTTAACATAAAATAAAAAAAAAATTAAATTTTTACTTGATTAGCTTAAATAAATCTGGGAACAATTTTACAAAATCGCAACATTCGAGAGCCCAGAAACAACAATAAGACAAAAATCGTTTTCTGATCGCTCTGAAAAAATTAAAAAACGCAAAAGGCTTTTATTTTAGAAAATCTGTCTGCTCACTTATATGTAATAAAAATAATGCCAATTGTAGGTTGTATTTTTGAAATCTAATTTTAAATCATCTGTACTCGATTTCTTTGAATAATTAAATAATTTGACTTCAGTGATGATATGCGCTGTCTCAAAACTTATTTCAATTTTAAGTAAAATTCGTCCACTCATCAAAATTGATTCTAATTTTCTTCAATATTTTTCAAATCAATCGGCGTATCGTTAATGCGTGGCGCACGTTCGGCATTCCTGAACTAGCCTTGAAAATTCGTGAACCGACTTGTAAAAGGTGTTTTTAGAGGTACGCAATTTTAAATTAAAATAGAGCAAAGAAAACATTTTGAATATCAGTGAAACTAGCTGTATTGGATAAGTAATTTTATGTCATTAATGCTTGAATATGATTTTGGTCATGTGGCCGCCGCGGCAGGTGCGTACATGGCGTAATCGAGAGGTCCAATTATCAATCATTCTTCAAAGCAATTGCGGCCGTATCTCGTTAATAACTCGCCGTATGTTGTGCTCCAAGTGTTCAATCGCCTCTGGTTTATCGGCGTAGACAAGTGACTTAACATATCCCCGAAGAAAAGAATCTAATGCAGTTAGATCACACGATCTCGGTGGCCAATTAACAGGACCGTTACGTGAAATTAGTCTTTCATCAAATGTTTATTTGATTAAATTAATTGTATCCCGCGCTGTGTGGAATGTGGCTCCGTCCTGTTGGAACTACAATACATATCAGCAAGATTTATGCCAGCCCATGGGGGTACAAAAAAATTAGAAATCATGTCTCTATCCCGTTCATCGTTGACTGTACCATTCCGCCCATTATCGTTTTTGAAGACATATGGATTAATGATTCCGCCGACCCATAAATTTCACTAAACAATGATTTTCTCTGGATGTAATGGTGTTTCGGCAAAGGCTTGTGAATTATTTTAACTTCAAATCCGACAGATGATGTCAGCTTCATCGCTGAACAAAATTTTGTTTGGACAATCAACATCAATATCAATTTGTGTTCCAGCCCATTGGCATTTTCCCGTTCGTTTAAAAAAAATGGCCCATTGATGCCACCAGCCCATAAACCACACCAAACAGTGACTCTCGGAGGATGAACTTCTGCTTCGTGAATAACATGAAGATTCTCCGCTTCTCAAATTCGACAATTTTGCTTATTGACGTACCCATTAAGATGAAAATGAGCTTTATCGCTAAAGATGAATTTTGATGAAAAACTATCATTTCGTTCAAGCATCCAATTAACAAAACGATGACGATTTAAATGGTCTGGTGGCCTCAATTTTTGAGTTAGTTGAATGGATGCGAATGTAGACCAATATGCAAAATGTTTAGTTCTTGTGAACGATGCCTGGTTGATGTGCGTGGTTCATTACGAACACTTTCACTAGCAGCTGCCACTGCATCAGGAGTACGAACTGAATGAACATTGTGATACGGTCTACGACCTTCCACTAAACCAATTTCTTCTTAAGTAGGACGTCCATGTAGACCAAAACCCTCACGTAATTTACGAAATGTTGTTGGTTTTCAACGATTATTTGTGTTGTTAGCGAGTTTATGATGATCAATGACTATGGTCCATGATGTTAAATAATTTTTTAGAACAGATAACATTAAGTACTAAAATTCATCGATTAAAAAAAGGATCAACAGATGGCCCACTCTGTGAACCGACGTCATCCGGAACACCTGTTTACACATAGCTATAAACTCTAATTATTCAATCAATCAATATAACTAGTCACTAAACTTATTTTCTTGAATTGGTCTGAATTCATTTTGGAGCGAGCATTGTAGCGTTTTCTTGTTTTAAAGAATGCAAACTCAAATCTCTAAATTCCTTTCTAAATATCTTTTAATTTTTGTATTCGAGCTCAGTAAAATTATGGAGAATTATTAATTTTCGTAAAATCTAGGTCAAGAAACACAAAACGATAAAACGATAAATTGTTTTCTTTCCAATCGGTAAAAAGAATTGTAAATAAAGCTTTTATACAGGATAACTCTTAAGTAAGTATACAATAAATTCGGGAAGTGATGTGGGACTGATTATTAAGGTTCTACTGTAAAATTAGTCACTTTGAATTTCACTCATAACTTAAAAAACTATTACTCACAAATTTCTCAACTAAACGGTTTCTTATCCCAATTTAATTAGTTTATCAAACACGGAGCCCCAACATAAGGTAAATTGATAATAATTACACTTCACACTACAAAAGGTGTGAAATTTTTTTCAATATTTCTTTAAAAATGCATTGTTAACGTAGTACGAGTATTTAGCATATTTTCAAAATATTTGAAAAATTTACTATAGTTTTCGTACTGATCAGTTACATATTTTCCGAACAAATGCAATTCAACCTTCAATAGTTTTATGCATAAAATGTAAGAAAAAGAGAAAAATTTTATTTTTTTATGACCTCAAAATTACAGTCAATTTTTCAAATACTTTGAAAATATGCAAAAAATATTATGTTAATCGGTTACAGATCGTGTCATATAATTTTTTGTTCAGATTAGTGTCTTTTATATAAAAGAGCCACCCTGTATAAAAAATAAAATTGTAAATAAAATTAAACATAGTAAGAAATAAAAATAAATGTGATTAGTTAGCAAACCTTCTTAATTCACAACTTCTTAATAGACATGTTGAAAAGAACCCCCTTCTGATAAAATTTTAGTTTTGCAGCCCATGAACAGAGTTATTCAGAATTTAATATGGGATCCTGTTATCCTAAGTTATCTCACTTTAGAAGTCCTCTTCAAATTTTGTGTAAGTTTGTGTTTCCTGATTTAACTACTTATTTAAAAGATTGTCAACAGATATTGTACAAACTGCAATCACATCGAAAATAAAACTTCACACCTTTGAATTAGCGACAATCGACAACAATATATAGATTAAAACAATTATTTATAATTACATGTATCGAGGACTTCTTTTATGTTTATATATTACAAATTATTTATAAATTAAAACTTAACAATTTAATAGTAGTTATATCTATACATAAATCTATCACAATCAGCAACTATCACTATATATCGGCCGCATTCTAACTATAATATATATCTTTTATACGATCTCATGCAAACAATTTACAAACATAATATTTCGACGACAAAATCAATTTTCTCGTTTATGGAACGTAACTTTTTTCAATTGTTCGTACGTGATCCATAGCACCAAGTTCCATGACAGCATTCGAGCAAAATTTGGAGCAAATCCTTTATAAAATGCGGATGACCCCTCTTTTCGGAACATTTGCACCGTACAATCGATCGACGATTTATAAGTACCGGGCGGAGAATTCATGTAGCGCGTTTTTATTACGTCGACTGGTGACGATGCAACTGTGGTCACAAGGCCGGCAAAAAAGGCGGCTGTAAAATGGCAATAAATATTATCTTTCATACTGGCGTACATCATGAGGCAGTCTTTAATTATATCGTAGCAAACAATTTCCGATACATTTACGATTGCGTTACGGCCAACATTTGGCATTGTTCCCTTCCACAATCCGGTTATTCCCTCTTGACGATAAATTGTTTTGTAAGCACCTGTAATTGTACGATATCTAGGTGCTGCTCCGCCGGTTGAACGCGATTGTGCTTGGAAACGAACTTTGACTACATCGGTTGGTTGGGCCAATAGTACGGCTGCGCCCCCCGTACTTATACCAGCTAGCACGCGTGTGAATATTTGCAGACCTTCCGGATTCTCACGGATCACTGAACCGTAATAATTTTTTATTGTGTCATACAATCCTAGCCGAACCGATGCAAAACACATTTGTCGTTGTAATCCGGCCGTTAGTCCATTATATAATGCACGAGGGCCCTCTTGTCGCGTAATTGTTGAAATTGTACCAACCAAGCCACGATATTGTGGACTAATGGCAGATGCTGGTGTTACCAATGGCGCTGTTGTTATTGTTCGAATTTGTGCTCCAGCTAAGTTTTGCGGGACATGCAATTGTCCGACTGGCATGCGATTTAAAGTTTCACCTTGAACCTGAAGACGCACTTTTGCCGTATCTAATGGAAATGTTGCTAAATCAGCTATACATGCGGCTGTACCAGCTGTTAGTAACTGTACGGGCAAACTGGCGACCAAATCACTACTTCCGGCTGGCTGTCTCATTTTGCTTCTATATATTTACTTTAATCTGGAATTTGAATAAGGAAATCCTTGTTAGTTACATGACGAAATAAAATACGCGCATGCAATCATTCGGAAATAAATGTTTTGTGTACAATTTTTAGAAAAGTAAATTGACCTCGCACTATTTCAATGCGGTATGCGGCATGCACACAAAAACAAATAATCGAAACAAAGGTGATTGTATGCGCTTTCTCAGCTGTTTACGGGACAAGGTTTACACATCACAATATGAAAACAATAAAATCGCTTTATTTTCTAATTTTCGAGAATTAGGTCACTGTATCAAAATATATCTCGTATTGATTTTTCAAACTATAAGTACATCGTAATACAGTTTCTTTATACAAAGTATTAGTACCAAATCTCTCCCGCACACAAAACACTTGTCTCGAATATTATTGAGCTCCATTGACACTTTTGATTTTAAAACCACTTACCTCTTTTATTTATAAAAATTGCAAATATATTTTTTGGTTATCACAGTGCACGCACGTTAATTTCGAAGAAATAATTATTCAAAAAACTGTTTTAGTTTGCCCTCTTAGAAGCAAGAAACTACACAGCGATTTCTTCAACTTAACGATTCAACGTTTAGTAGCCGATTGAAATTGAAAAAATGTTTTGTGATTGTTTTATACACAAATTTTTATTTTCGCTTTTGCTGCCTCATAACATTGCGTCCAACAACATGAATTATTATTAATATTATTAGCACTTAATTGGTCGCGTATGTAGTTTGTGTGTACACGAGTATTTAAAATTTTAAGTATACATTTGAGTGTGCTTTATTAAAAAAAAGTCGTTAGATAAAGTGTTGTTGGTTATATTTGGTTGATAGTGACGAAAGCTTGCAGTAGATATATACATATCTTGTACAGGGTCATTCGTTCGACCGAGTCCCAAAGACGTTAACGTCATATCGATAATTTTTTTGGCGAACTTGCTTTGATTCGTTATTTCTTGTTGCGGTGGTCTTGTCTACAACATATATAGACAACCAAGGTTGATCAAAGTTCAACATAAATTACAGATCGATTTTTATGTATACATCTGTACATACGTATATACATATTTTTCAAGTTTATTTTATTTTTTCATACGCAACGATAACAAGACACACCTCTAAAAATTATATATTCGCGAAAGCTTCGTTGTGCGATTGTGAATTTATGTTTCGATGACGAAATGTCGAATGTTAGATTTTTTGTATTGTATTTATCGATCAGGAAGTCAGTCAACCCCACTCGTTCTTCTCTGTTTTGTGATTTTACCCAAAATTAGTGGAATTTTCCTGTTTAGAGTGTTTATTAGTTTTGTGACAGTGAATAATAAATATTAATAAATTAGTTAGTTGTTACATGAATTTGATGGATGGTTTTAGGATTCACAGAACGATTCTATAGCAGTTTGTAATCTAAGTTAATATCAAATAAGTCAACAATCGATTGCTTTTAATGGGAAATCGGGAAGTAGGGATTTAGAAGTATTGATGAGACTTCGAGGAGTTCCCAAATTTTTATCCGTATTTCGTTTAAAAATTCAAATTTATTAAGACCTGTTTCTGAAAAATTTCTTAACAGATTTTATTAAATGAGGACTCAAATGAAAGGTAGTTATTAGTTTTTTGATATAAATGACGACGATTTTGCACTCATTTCGACAACAACTACCAATCTATTTACATTTTTGAAACTTAATCTTAGGTATAATAATGAATAAATAAAAAAGAAGCGCTGTTTCAAAATAGCACTCTCATAAAATGAAATACGAATAACCAAAATATGTCAAGCTTTACAAAACTTGGGGTAACCCGTTACTAAATAAAACCAAATTCTTTGTCGGTTTTTCTAAATTCAAATAAATTTAAAGATTGACCTTGTTTTTTCAGAAATTTTAGTAGGAATAATGATTGTACGAGACAGTTTTTCCAAAAGTTCGGTAATTTTAAATTTTCGCTTTAGTGTTCAAGAGTGGTGTATTCGAGATTTATAAATACATTCGTGGACAAATTAGGTCGGTTGTTGGCCAAAACATGTCCACTCCAATTTTGATATTTTAAATTCCTCCTTGGTTCAGTTTTAAAGATCAACAAAGTTCCCAAATATTTGCGATTAGTGCAAGATAACTTAGATTCAATTTGCAATAGTGTGTTGAGTTCGAAACTTGGCCTATTTATTAGCCATTAAAAATTTCATGGGGTTTAGCTCAGCTATCATCCAAATTCTCCTGTTAGTATTTGTAGCGGTTAGAATATTGAAACCAAGTATTCTAAGGATACATATCGCAAATGTAACATCTCGTAATTTGAACGCAATTATTGACACTCTAAATCTCCACCCGGTTGTTTTTATCACGTGTAACTGATAAACAGCATAACACGTGGTTCCTTTTCAAATCGCCACTCACGTTGTTTATCACAAATCTTGATAAGCAACATGTTTTATAAAGTACAAACAAGAAGACAACGGGAACAATTCGACCGGTACTAAAACGAGAACAAAAAAGTGGCACCACGAATCCAAGTAAAGCAAAACAAACAAATTTATTTCAACAGAAATACATTTTATATTAGAGCAGTTCGTTCTTACCGATCGTTGCAGCAAGTCGTGATTATATCACCACCGGCTGCACGTCATGATGCTGCACATAATACTCCACCATTACTATGGCGGATCTCGGGGCGGGCTGCAGCTACCGGGGGGGTCACAGGTGGTGAATAGTGGACGGCCTATCGATAGGTAGGTTAGCGGTGAATCAAATAAGCCGCCCCAACCGCAGCTCTGTTGGGAGGAGAGTCTCAGGGAACTGGGGAGTGGTTAACCTCTGTTCACTAAATCCTGAGTGCCTATGATACCCAGTATGGAAGGGCGAACTGATGTCGCCATAAAACCATCGACCACAAACCACGGTGAACTGAGCGTCACGTCTCAATGCGCCCCGGGTCTTCAAGTAGTGAGTAGGGAACCCTATAAATGGTAATCCCCTGTATGAAATGGGTCCTATTGGGTTGGGATCCCATGTGAATGGCGGAATGAGTAGGTGAATGTGGGAGAAGGGCTGGGGCGCGGAGGGGCGAGGCGCTCGGCGAGCCAATGGGCTGGATTAAGGTGTTACGCGACCCGTGCTGATGATCGACTAGGCTGGGGGCCCATTTAACAAAGCCCAGTCTTGAACGGAGCCCTCTGGATACCTGGCGACCTCCAGTTGTATTTAGCCTTACCCGTGTATACGGATCTCTACACGGGCGGACCATCTATTTTTCCGATACTCGTGGGAACACATTATGGACAGCAATACAAAAAAAAAAGGAAGTGGCCAGCACTTCTCAAACGCTGGAGGAGACGGGGGGGTCTGTGACTCCAGCTGTCGGTGGGGCTAAAACTGGTTCCGAGGCTTGCAAGCCGGGAACTAGTGGTAGCGGCAAGAAGGAGAAAGTCACTGCTCCTTCGGTTCGAAGGTATCGGGTAAGGCGTTCGGCCTACCGTGCCTTGGATAGACTGGCTACAGTCCCGGAGGAGCAGTGGACGGAGGAACAGAGGCGGAGGGCGGAGTGGGCGAAGAGCTGCGTCGCCAATGTTAGCAAGGCTCAGAAAGAAGATCTTGGGTCGAAAAGACAGAGGTCTGGAGAGGAAGAGCAGGGAAGTTTGGATGCCGAAAGAAAACGGGCCACGCTCCGGGGGGAACAGTCGAGGAATTGGCCTAAGCTCTTCAGCGACGTTGTGAAGGAGGGGAAGGTGGTGCTAGCCGTCGTGGACGAGAGTCACGAAGATGGGAGCATCACCGGGGAAAAATGGAGGTTGGTGTTTAATGCACTGAACCTCGTTTTCCTCCGAGTCCTTGGACAACATCCAGGACCACCGCCAGTTTGCAGGGACGCGGGTTGGTATCAGCGACGGCTGAAGCTGACCGCGTGCGCGGATCATATGTCGGCCTTCTTGTATAGGAAGGCGATCGAGGAGATAGGCGAGGTATGGCCAGGAGCTAAGCTCAAGGCAATTCCCAAGGAGGAAATACCTAGCAGACCAAGAGCAATGGTCTGGCTCCCCATGGAGCCGGCAAGCCTGGATGAATCCCTGAGAATTATCCAGGTTTGCAACCCGGATCTTCCGACAGGAAATTGGAAGATTGTGAAGCAGGAGGAGCCTAAGGGCAATTTCAGATCATCAATTATGGTGATAAATAAGGAATCCCTGGCTCCCCTGTCAAAAACTAAAGGGGTTATAAACTTCGGCTTCGGTTCTGTGACACTTAAGGTGTTCAGAAAGGATGAGGTTGGAGTCAAATCAGATACTGCACAGCCCGAGAAGGGGGTGGAGGAGGTCCAGCCTGCTATGGGAACCGCGAGGAGCAGTATCTCTTCAGGGGAGACACTGCCGCTAGTGGTGAACCCGAGTGAGGGGCTGACTAGCGAACTTAGGGACCGACTATCCCTTGGCAGGGAGATGAGGGATACATCGGATTCCGAGGGGGGAGATGTGGATCTCCTTAGTTTTAGGGACTGCGGAGGGAGTGAGACGGAGGATACCGTCGACTCCGTCGGGTCCATATAACCGACGCAGCACTGCTGTCGCAATTAAGGTAAGTGAATACTGTTAACAATGATTAGGTTTGTGCAGATAAACTTACATCACACTAAGGCGGCTTCGGCGGCGCTACTTCTCAGACTTGCTAAGTCAGGCGAGGAGATAGTGCTGATCCAAGAACCTTGGATCAAGAATAATAAGATCTGCGGTCTGCGAGCGAAGGGCTACACCCTTCTTTATGCTTGTGGGGCTGACAAGAGCAGATTATGCATATTGGTGGGAAATAACATAAATGTTTTTCTACTTCCACAGTATAGTAATGGGGACATTACTGCGGTCTGCATAGAGACGGAGGGGAGAAGATTCTGGCTTGCAGCCGCGTATATGGACCGGGAGATGCCAGTGCCACCAGACATACTGGGGGCACTGGTTGCTGACGCAGATAGAAGGAAGGTGGGAGTTATCCTGGGATGCGGCTCCAACGCACCATACCATCTGGGGTAGCTCGAACATAAATGACAGGGGTGAGTTACTTTTTGATTTTCTCTTAAGTACTAACCTCACTATTAGCAATATAGGCCAGGAACCCACCATTATTATTAGTAATAGACAGGAGGTTCTGGATATTACTCTGGTCTCCGAATTTATTTCACCGATGATCAGGGAATTGAGGATGGCGAAGGAGCATTCCTTCTCCGACCACCCATACTTAACGTTTAAACTTAATCTCAACATTACAAACCAATACGTGTTCAGAAACCCCCTGAGGACAGTATGGCATGTATATAGGGAGGTATTGGAGGGCATCATTCCATCCAGAGTTCCAGGACTTCCCGACACGGGAAGTGAACTGGATTCAATGGTGGACACTCTAACTAGGGCTTGCAATACCTCTATGAGGGTAGCCTGCCCTTTAACAAAGCTTTGGGAGAAGCGAAAACCTGTTTGGTGGAACCCGGCACTTGCGGAGTACCGGAAGGTCTGTGGGTCTGCCTTTAATAGAGCAAAAAGATCTAGAGACAGTCAAGACTGGGACTTCTATAAGGAAAGCCTCAGAGTGTACAAAAGTGAAATAAGGAAGGCGCAAAGAAATTCGTGGAGGCGCTTCTGTGAGAGAATGGAAGGGGTCTCGGAAACTTCGCGCTTAAGAAAAATTCTGTCTACCAATCCAACTGTTCCAGGTTATCTGTTAAAAACGGATGGCGAATGGACGGTTTCTAGTGAAGAGACACTTGATCTCTTGATGGAAACACACTTCCCGGGAAGTGAGGACGTGATGACTGCGATTCATCTGGATTACCGTGGGTCAGGGGATCACGGCGGGGTCCAACCGTTGTGTACAGAGGCTATTCTGAACACGCGAAAGCTAAAATGGGCCATTAATGGGTTCAAGCCGTTTAAGTCAGCTGGTCCGGATGGGATTGTACCAGCAGAAATTCAGAAGAACTCGGAGATCTTGCTTCCCTGGCTGGAAGTTATCTTCAAAGGGTGTCTGAAGCTGGGGTACACTCCCAAGAAATGGAGGGAGGCTAAGGTGATCTTCATCCCGAAGGCGGGAAGAAGCTCGCACAGCAACCCTAAGGACCTTAGACCTATATCTTTGTGATATTTTCTGCTGAAAATCATGGGAAGGATACTGGATGTATAAATTCGTTCGAAAATTGGACCCAGTAACTGGGCTCAGTCGCAACATGCATATCAGAAGGGTCAGTCCGTGGATACGGCATTACATACCCTGGTTCGGGGAATTGAGAAGTCACTGGATTTTCAGGAATTCTCGCTGGTTGCGTTTCTCGATATCGAGGGCGCATTCAATAACGTAAAGATGGAAGCAATTTTGGAAGGATTGCTGCCACTTGAGATTGTAGACCCTGTAACCAGGCTAATTACTCATCTGCTGGGTAGCAGAAGAGTCATAGCAGGGATGGGGGAAGTTTCCGTCAGAAGACGGGTCGTTCGAGGAACCCCTCAGGAAGGGGTCCTCTCCCCCATTCTCTGGAACTTAGTAATCAATGGACTACTATTGGTACTGGAGAGAGAAGGGCTTATGCCGGTGATGTGGCGATAGCTGTCTCGGGAAAGCACCTGGGAACAATCAGGGATATGATGCAAAATGCGTTGTCAATCACTGCGGGTTGGGCCAGCAGATGTGGATTGGGGATTAACCCATCAAAAACAGGCTGGTCCTTTTCACTAGGAGATACAAAATTCCGGCAATGGTTCCACCGAGCCTGAATGGTACTACGCTGGTCCTTACTGATAAGGCGAGATTCCTAGGGATTCTCCTGGACAGTAAGCTCAGTTGGAAGCCAAACACGATGGAAAGAGTAAAGAAGGCCACTGTGGCACTCTACTCTTGTAAAAACGCTATTGGAAGGAAATGGGGCCTGAAACCAGAGCTGGTGCACTGGCTTTACACGGCAGTTGTAAGGCCCATACTGCTGTATGGTGTGAGTGTGTGGTGGCCAGCTCTGGAGAAATCATCATATACTAACATGATGGCGAAGGTGCAGAGGGCAGCCTGTTTGCTCACTAGTGGGGCTCTGAAAACCAGCCCCACTAGTGCCTTAGAGGTCATACTGCATCTTCTCCCGTTGGATATTATCGGTAAGCAAATGGCGGTTAATACGGCCGCCCGGCTATCAGCGACCTCTGGTTGGAAGTGCCTGCAAAATGGGCACTCAACTATAGTCAATTCGGTGAGGCATGACTTGGTGAATTTAGATTATAAAATACCCATGTTGTGCTTCGACAAGCGTTTTAAGGTGATTCTCCCCTCTCGGGAGAATTGGAACAGAGGTCTCCTTATCGAGACCGGAACAGTTAATTTCTTCACCGACGGCTCCAAGCTCGATGGTAGAGTGGGAGCGGGTGTGTTCTGTGGGGAATTAAATGTCAATTTATCTTTTCGTCTACCTGATTACTGCAGCGTGTACCAGGCTGAAGTTATAGCGATCAAAGAGGTCATGAACTGGTTGAAGCATAATGTGATATCGTGCATTGATATCACTTTTTATGTGGTCAGTCGGGCGGCCATTCTTTCGCTGGATTCAGTTTCCCTGGCGTCACGGGTGGCACTGAATTGTCACACATCTCTTAACGAGATGAGTGAGCATTTCAATATCCAGTTGGTCTGGGTTCCGGGTCACTCTGACGTTGTGGGGAATTGCAGGGCAGACGAGTTAGCAAGGTACGGTACAACTCTCCAACTGGAATCAGGGAGAGAATGTTTAGGGAGACCTATGTCTATGCTGAAAACGGCAAGCCATAGGAAAGCAGTTGCCTTGGCGAATGCTAGGTGGCTTGAGAGTCCAACCGGTAGGATAGCGAAGCAAGTATGGCCTGTGCTGAACTTGAAGCGCTCTAAGATCTTAATCACACTAGGGAAGCGTGATTTAGGTAGAATTGTAAGGGTACTTACCGAACACTGCCTTTTCGGAGATCCTGCGAGAAGGCTGGGTCTAGATTCAAATGATTTCTGCAGAAGCTGCAGGGACGAGGAGGAGGAGGAGACTCTTGTTCACTTTCTATGCTCATGCCCTGCGCTAGCTTGTAGAAGACATGATCACTTGGGCAAATACACCATGGACAGCCTCTCTGATCTCGAAAGCTGCAATGTGCGAGATCTTTTACGCTATATTAATAGCACTAAATGGGTTTAAGGAGTTTGATGATGTCGGATCCTGTGGTATCACAATGGGCCATAACTGGCCTAAGTGTGCGATGGCAGCCACTGAAACCTAACCTAACCTAACCTACTATGGCGGATAATAATATTAACAAATTAAATAAAATAAAATTTTTGTAAATTAAAATAATAATAAATTATAACGATACGAGTATTTTATAGAGAAAAGTTTATCCAAACATTATTTGGATCTCAAATTTATGTGCAGTTCTATTGAAGCTTTAAAATTGGACTCGATCAAGTGTCGATCGTGAAAGTTTGTATTGGAAAAATATTGTTTCTTCTGTTTCATGCTTCGGGTTTTTAGTAATGTGGAATAGGAGGGCAGTTGATTGACTCCACCTGTTTGTTGTTTTAATAATTTTATCACAGATTTATTGTTAACCATTTAATATATGCCAGTTCTTCGTTTCTTCCTGACTGATGATCGAGCGGTAACCTTCCTTGATGAGTTCTAACAAACATTGACTTGAAACAAGATCTCACCGTGTATTGAATTAATCTCCAACTCTTGATATTTTGAGTAATAAGGCCTATCCTAAATTTAGTATAATTTAAAACTTACTAATGGTTATTTTAAATTTTTTTTTAATTGTGTATTATGTCTCGAATTCTTTGAAAACTTTGTCAAAGTGGGTAGTGCGCAGAGCAGTAACAAGTTTTTATGTTTAATTTTTTAATATGTGTATCGTTTTTCTTGTCTGATTGGGAAGATGTAGTGCTCAGTTTAAATGGTTCTTTAATCTCAGTGTCGTATTGGAGGATCTCTTTTGGGGCATTCGTTAAAAAGCGAACCTTTTAAAACAACTCTTTAAGAATAATCTATGTAAGATAGTTGGTCAAGGTTAGATAGATCAATCAGAACTATAAAATAATTATTTGTGGCAATATGTGTCACTCACAAAATCAAAATGCACAAGACAATCGTGCAACTGAAGTGGGTGAGATAAGCATTTCAGGTAAATCGCGATAGTGATTATAAGGGCAAAGGCCCGAGTTGTATATTTATGATGTTTATTTATGTGTCGTAATGTTACAATTTTCATTCTTTAACTTAAAATATCGTTAATTTTAAAAATTGACAGTGAATAGTTTAAACCGGCCTGTCATTGATATACAAATAAAAAAAATATTTTCATTTGCATCATATTTTTCATTATTGTTTCTGAAAATCAAATCTGAGGTGCAATGTCTAAATTTTGTTCGTTGGTTATTGACACTCGAATTCATTTCTAAAGAAATTTATCAAATTTTGACGTCGTGGGAAACGACCGTATAAAGCCATAAATGATGATAGGTTGTTTTAGTAAGCTCGATATTTCTTTACTACTTCAGCTCAAAGAAATTTACAACATCCGTAACAATTTAAACATTTGTTTATCAGTTTGATAAATTATATATACCACAAACCAATGTCCATAATGATGAGCCTATACTTAGCTTGGTGTCACTAGAAATTATTTCAACATACGGTATTGACATTTTCATCCAAATGATCAAATGATGACCCCAAAGTTACTCAAACAGTTGCATGCGTGACAATGAACTTAAATATTCTAAATTAAATTTCAACTATTTTGGTCCACATCAGTTTTCTAAATTGTAAATGGAAAAGACGATTTTTCACAAAACAACTTTTCCATAAAAAAATTTGCTTCACACAGCGGAGGATTGGCTGATCGCGGGATGAAACTTATCATAATTAAGTGTTTCCATAAATTTGGAGGTATCTAAATTTGGAAGTGGCTGCTTTCATAGGAGGTTTTTCGTTTTACGAAAATATTTTGAAAGTATAAACCAGTTACGAAATTCGATTAAAAACGAAAATAATGTAAATTAAATTGCAAACAAAATTGGTTACAAAATTTGTTTAAATTTTAGCGAAAATAAGGAGTTTTGATAAGGAACTTTATTTCTTTATCATCGCTACAGTACAGGCGGATTGATATATTGGGACGAAACTTCATGCGTAACCCTTTTCCATATAAATTGGGAGATCATTCCAATGTGGTGGAAATCTGTGTATCGGAAGTAGCAACTTCGAAAAATATCGAATTTACAAAAACACAACAACCAACATTCACATTCTAATAAATTTAAAGAATAAATTTTCAACGATTGTTGACCTTGCTGGTTTCTAAAATTTTTAGACACTTTTACCATGGTAAAATAAAGTCGGGTGTTGACCATACCATATTCACACAGCACTTCTTAATTGCGATGCCGCATCACTTATGATCAAATTGTATTTACCACAGTACTAGCAAGAACGTGTTTACTTAGATTATATAGACGTTGATATGCTAACCGGCTACATACAATACAATCTATTGTTTTTGTTATTTAAATTTTGTTTTACGGTCCATTTCTTGGCCTTGTAATTTTAATCTAATTGTAATAGAATAAATTAAATGATTTAAATATTTTTCGAGTATTACGCATTTATTTTAATATTAGCTGGCTTTTTAATTGTTGTCAATTTAATTAGATGAAGTGGTTAAACTCGACAATGAAGATTTGATCTATTTAGTCTTATAAACGTCTTATATACTCGTACCTATCATGCGATGTTATCAAATTTTTGAGTAAGTAACAACTTCAAAAATTGTATTTACTTAAAAATTCTAAATGTCTTTGCGAAGAGAGACTGATTAAATTGTTGTCGTAGACTTCAAGTATTTTTTTGCCCAAAACACATGTTCTCTGATAAGAATTGTTATTATTTTGTCGCACAAATTTTGGATTAGTAGATAACCTGCGCATAGCATCATAAGTGGTTCAATATTTCCTGATCCCGTTTGCAAAAAAATAAAATTGTCGTGACACGCGAGTCCAAAAATACATTGCGCACAATCTTATTATGAACAGATAATATTCGTAATTTGAAGTAAAGATTTTGAACTGAAATATTGTTTAAATACAAACTTCTGACGTAGGGCATTAGGAGTCAAAACTAATTCAAAGTAAAGCTAATGTAGGGAGTATGGGTTACATCGCACCACACCACTGAAACAAACATCACCGGAAACCACATCACCGACAACCACATCGCCGACAACTAACACGCCGAGACCGACGTCGTGGACTCCCACTTCGCTGGAAAGGTAAATTAAATTAAAACTAAGAGAAATTATTAATATTAACGAACATTAATTACATTTTGTGCAACTTTCATTGGACCAAAACTAGATCAATTAATGTAAGATGGACGATGCAATTCTTGTTTTCGATAGATTGGCACAGAAAACTCCAAATCTGCAAACAATTTGGGCAACGTCTGATGAGTGCAATATTTGCCAACAATTTATAAGCAGACCATAGAAATTTGACGCAGGAGTAATACCTCTTTGCTTAATTAGTTCTGCAGAGATGCCGTCCGGACCAGGTTCCTTCCCATTTTGCAATCTACTAATAGCTAAATCTACTTCCGCTACTTATAGTACATGAGACAAAGATCTAGCGGAGCAATTAGCTCTAATAATAGCACTTCGTTAGTCCGGTTCAGCAGATTTTGGAAGTAAGTTTACCTACTGATGAACTTCAACCCTATTTGGTCTCATCTTTCCATTCCGGTGTTTGATAATTGTAGGTCTTGAGTGGAAGTTTTTAGTGAGACTTCTGGCGTCAGCAACACAATTTTTTGAATTTCAATATTCCATAATTTTTACTGTTGTTTTCTATTGTAATGGGTTTTATTGTGATTGTTGCGTACATTATTGGTCTATCTTCAATAATCTCATCCGTTCGAAACTGATTGTTGGGATTCTTACAAATTTTGCATCTATGAGCCAAAAATTCAAATTTATCCGCGGTCCAGCGATAACGGACGAAAAAGTATGGGGTGGTTGGGAAGTTGATTGTGTATAAATAAGTAGGTGTCGATTATCTTAGTCTTTTGTCAACACAGATTTGACGTTAAATGGAATAATTTCCTATGATTGTGTATTTAATTCGAGAGTACTGAAGAATGACCAATAATGTACGGAAAAATCATAATAAAATCCATTACAATAGAAAACAAAAGTAAAAATTATAAAATAAATTCTTGAAAACAAAAAGTTAATTGTGAGAATGAAACATAGATGAAAAATATGGAAGAATCGATTTCGTTAGGCTAGCAGTAATTCACTAGTACTACAAATGCATGGTATTGTCCTATATATATAGACAATATTCCAATGTAAATAATACAACATCAGTCGTCGCGACCTGTTGAGAAGTCTGATTTTCCAAATCCTCATCCGTTCGAAACTGATTTTGGATTCTTACAAATTTTCCATCTATGAGTCAAAAATTCAAATTCAATGTTTCTCTTAGAAGCTGATGTTTTTGTAAGCATTTTTTTCATATGTTCGCGCTTCTCTTGATTGAGTTTTTACTTTCAAGCATTAAAAAGTTCTAGTAGTGCTACTACCCACGGATTGTGGTATTTTGGACCTCAGTGGTATTTTTTCCCATAGTGTTACGAGTAAATCTTGCCTTGATTCGAAAGGTTTGGGGATCTGCAGATCTCACCAAGCGCACATAGAACATACCTCATATGGCCGATAATCTCATCGCTGACCCAACCACTTTACCGACACCCATATCGCCGACAACATACCACAAACATCACTCACATTGGCGATACAACGTATCATACTAGTGAAACATTGGGTTCTTTCAATAAAATCATGATCTTCACTGCGCATTTATATAATAACACCTTCGTAACCTAGAATTTTATTGTATTTAACGCCTATTCGTACATGCAATTCTATATGAAATTTTAGGGCTATCGCCCAGAATAACGCAAAATATCATATAGAAATTATCAAATATAATAATATTCAAGATTACGAATGGGTTAACAAATGTGCAACGAAATATAATAATTCGCTAAGGCATTGTGATTATAATTTGTATGTAAGTTCAATTTTTTTCACATTTCTGTAATTTGGTCACTGCAGTCTGATCAAACGACCGAGTTCTTTAATTTAACGAATTCAATGTTTCATTAGTTCGAAACCAAACTTGGTAAACTCACTTCGTTGTAAAACTAATATCTATAGATAGCTATAGCTATCACTCAGAATAATTAAAAATTATAAATTGGAGTAAACAAACAATTGAAATAGTGATGGATCGAAAACAACAGTACTAAATTTGTACACAGGGGTTCAACTTTATTCGTTAATAAACGAAGGCAATCGACTCCAATAGTAAGAGGTTGGCTCTACAATCCACAACGAAGATGAGATATACCATATACATGTCCATTACAGGATAAAGAAAGGGCAGCGAGAAAAGTTCAAGGAAGGGCTTTTAAACTGTTGACACAATACAGAGATGGTAGTCTCGGTCCTATTCGGGATCCTAACAGGCTTTCGTGTGGATTATGTTACGATTTCGCCTGTATGTGTATGAATTCTGCGTGGATTGGTCGATTGGATTCGGTGTCGGTTCAACGCGAAGTTGAGAAATAACGACATCTAGATTTTCAGCTTAGAATAGTTTTATAACAGTTTAATTTTATACCAGGTTTGTCTAGAACAGAACCCGAATGTTCGAGCGATGAAGATAATTAGTCAGTCGAGTGTGATAAATTATTAGTGGTGTTTAAAGGGAAACAAATTGTGTGTTTTTTTGTAAGGTAAGTAGGTATTTGGAAAATTATTCTAAAATTATTTTCAGTATTTTCAGGAATATTCCGGAAGTAATGCAAATTCGTATTCAAAATCCAGCGATGGTACACTCAAAAAATTTTCTTGGTAAATATAAACCAAAACATTGGTTTTTTTAAACAAACATAGGGGCTGATTTTCAGCCAACTAAGCACTTGTTTCGTAATACTAAACTGAATAGTTCATTTTTAAACCAAAAACATATGTCAATTATACCTATTTGCTTTAGTAAGATGAACTTTTGCTGCAAGTTCAACGTAATAGGGATTGTAGGTCATTATGAACTAATAATTCAAACAAATGAATTGTTTTAATTAACCTGTAACTGAAAAGTTAATGTTACCAAGCACATATGTTAATTTTAACGATATTTTCAAACATTTGATAAGTTTTGTTAACCTTTACTCTGTACTAATAAGGGGTTTTCCAATAAGAGTGGTATGATCCAAACTTTTCTCGCAATAATTCAATTGTTGCACTTGCTGTGTGGCACGTAGCCCCGTCTTGTTGGAACCAAATGTTGTCAAGATCAACTTCTTCCAATGTCGGCCATACAAAGTTGGTTATCATCGATCTATACCGATATCCATTGACAGTAACGGTGTTACCAGCTTCATTTCGAAAAAAATACGGACCGATGATTCCATCTGACCAAAAACCACACCAAACTGTCAATTTAGGTGAATGTAATGGTTTTTCATGAATAATTTGTGGATTTTCTTCGCATCAGACAGTTTTGTTTATTTACCGCACCACTCAGATGAAAGTGAGCCTCATCGGAGAAGATGATTTTCTTAAAAAAATCGTTATCGTTTTCAAGTTGTTCCAAGGCAAAATGAGTAATGAAAAAGTAGTAAAGTAATGAAATTGTAAATATTACTGAATCCAATGAAACAAAAAATGACCTATTATAAATGGCCGAAACGTCACTTAAAAATCATTTCATTCCTATTGGAAAACCCTATATATGATTCTAATGAAGAAAAAATAACATAATAAATATAATTAATAATTTGTGTGCCATCCTTTCTTAGCTATGACCTGTTTTAGGCGGTTCTACAATCTGCATTGAATGCACAAGTTTTCCTGTTTGTTCCGACATAATTTGTTGTCACTCTTCGGTTAATTTGGATTTTAAATCGGCTTTCGTTCTAATATCATGTTGTCGTACCCGTTTTTCCAAATTATCCCAAAGATATTCGATGGGGTCGAGATCTGGCGATTGTGGAGGGTTCGGTTAAATAGAGTTGACATTGTAGATCAACCAGTGTTTTTAACAAGTGGGATGTATGTTTGGGATCGTTGTCTTGAACCAATCTAATATGTCCAGATATTTCAATTTTGTCGCAGAAATGATTCTGTAAAATTTAGAGTGTACAACATGAATTTTCAGCCGATTATGGGGTTTAGGGACGAAGAAAGGCTTTTATTGATCTTTGTTCCAGTCTTTAACGGTTTATAGCAGGTGCACTATCACCAGACACTGATATTTACGAATACACTTGGAAACCGCTAAATGTGTTCACTGGATGTTGACATATTCAGGAAAAATTTCAAAGAACCACGAACAACTATAGTCCTTATTCGAAAGATGTACAGAGTAGTCATATGTAAGTCATAGGTAAAGAAAGCAATACATTTACCATCAATTGAGAAGTACGACAAGAGTGCTTATCAAGAAATCGCATGGAATAAATGGTGCCTATTTCTGAAACGATTTCAGGATTTCTTACTGACGTGAAATTAAAACTGGAGTTACTGACCACAGCGAAAGTCGGCTTGAAGGCACTGTGAATAGCAATTAGGAACAATTATTAGACGTTGGTTAATTTAATACTACAATACATATTATTGTTGAATTTCTCAGATGTGGGAAATTAAGCAACTATAAAAACGAGCGTTGATACTTTTCACACAGAACTGCTTGTCAGAACAAGGTTAAATAAACAAAAAACGATTTTATGATCTTTAATTTTTTGGGCAATATAGTAGATAACTGTTAGATCGTTTTTCGAATTAAACAAATTGATATTATTTGGATCTAAATTAATCAAACTCGACTAATTATTACTATCGTCATTTTGAACAACAACCGTCCAACGAAAAGCGCAGCTATAATTAGAATTCCAACACCAAGCAATTAACATTTTAATAATAATTTAAAAGACTCGCAAAAATATTAGAAATTAAAAATAATAAAAAGTTATTTTTAAAACTAATATTAATAAAATGTAATAAAAAATAGAAGCTTGAAATTTTTTGCTTCTTCTTCAATAATTTGTTAATTTGGTGTTTTGCCGGAATTTGCATGGTTTTGATACCAACGAATGAAACCAATATTATTATGACCTTTCGTCGCCTTAAATAACCAGAAAAACAAAAACTGGATCTGTCCGTACGAGTTTATTTTGTGCAGCAGAAAGATACATACGAGTACAATGACTCAAGAGTAATTTAATCAAAAAATTATATGGTAAACATTCTGAAGGATATGGAATGCCCAAATTTTCGATAAACTAACTAGTTATGTTTGGCAAAAAGATCTTACTGTACAAATATATTCTAATATTACAAATGCTATAAATGGTAATAAGAAAACTGGTCCACTGTAGGCGGTTCTTGTCTTGTGAATTTGTGATGAATGACTATGTATTTAATTTAAATTTGACCACTGGTGTTTGGAACAGAAAAGCTAAAGTTTGCATTTGTACTTCCCATTTACAAAAACGTGGATGCCAAACAAATTTTTATTAATTTAGCCAATATTACAACTGATTCAGAAATCATCTATCTTAAACTAGTTTCTCGGTTGATGATGACTAACCTATTGGTTACTACTGTTACAATAATTTCTTATTCTATTTAGAACTGCCCAGCCCCACCAGGTTTTGCCTTTGGAGCCTTCTCACTCTGTTAGTGGTGTTCAACGTACGACGTAAGGTTGCATTTTCATGCCGAGATAATCGCTGTACGTATTTTTTTGCTTGTTTCTTTATTACCTCGGTGATGGAATACGTCTCCGAGGTAATAAAGATTGAAGTCCCTATGAAGGTTGTTGTTGTTAATGTACCATGGGTCATTCACAATCCATCACAGCAATTTATTTATAAATCATTGTATCATTTGCTTATTGGTCTTCTTGTCACAACTCCACATTCGGATACTATACGTCCATACAGGTTTTAGAATTTTCCTGTGCATAAGCAATTTGTTAAGAGCCAGTACCCTTTTCTATATTTGATCTTGTACTCTTCTTTTCTTCTTGGTTTGCTTTTCCCATCTTAGCTTAGCATCGAGAGCCATACCAAGGTATTTAGCCGTATTTGCATATGTAATTTGGTTTAAGTTCATTCATTTAACAAAAAGCACCGTTTTTAGTCCAGTTATTCACTGTGTTAACTGCATTTTGGAGTTTGCTGGTTGCTTCCGATATAACTTTTACAAATGCTAGGAGAGCAATATCTTCTGCAAATGTTGCTACTGTTGTACCTTGAATATTCGGCAAATCTCTCATTAACTTTTTCTGATGAATGCTCCCCAACTTCTGGAGAATTCTGCAATTCGTTTTTTTCTAGGGCTATTCTACTGTTTACGCATCCAACCAGTTTCTCTTGCTAATACAGACAATTGCGCTGTTTTAATTATTATTAGTAAGAGGAGTTTCCAAATGTTCCTCTTTTTATTTCTTTAACTTAGCGATTTCATTGCTAAGTTATGATGTAATTTTTTCTATTTCACTTGGTGTTTAGTGATCTTAATATTTTTGAACTTCGTATGAATGGGCATTGCAATGGTCCCCAGAATCCATTGAGCTGGCCTCCTTAGACGGTCGATAAGCTAACTGAGTAGTTGGGGACCACTTTGAGAAAACAGTTTTGTTTGTTGTGAACTCATTGCTTTAAAGACTGGGCAGGTAAGGTTGACATTTGGGCTGATATATAAACTAACATCTCCGTTCTTAGAAAAATCTTGTGCCGAACAAATTAGAGTACAATATTAGAGGCCTCTGCTTATCACCTTTTCAAAATTGTTTGAAAAAATTATCAAAAAGAGGGTGATTGTTTGCTTTATCTCCAAGTTAGCAGTATAGGGCGTCTATTAGGCTGCACCATGTACTCTGTTGCATGCTATTACTTTGATTTATTTTCAGCAAACATTGTTCAAGTTACTGCTGGTCATTCGGATTTCTTTTCAATTGTGGGTTCCATTCCAGTGGCTATCTTGTTATGTCATTCGGTGACTTCTTCAGTATGTGGCTAATCCATCTCGGACTGCTTGATTTGCTTTCCTAAGAATTTATTGCCTCCTAATGTGTATGCTTCCAGGTTTCACAACCGTACAACAAAAATGATTTCATGTACGAACTTTCTTAGCTTGGTGTTGCGGGATAAGACAGATGTGTTCCAGACTTTGTGTAGAATGTTGAATGTTGTTTTGGCTTCGTTGATTCATTGCTTTATGTCTTTATCTGTTCCGCCCGTTTTCGCTAGTCTACAACCAAGGGATACAAATTCATTGACTTCTTCTGTTTCTTGTTGGTTGGTTGGTTTAACCTCATCGTCGTGGTTTTCCTGATATTTGTGTGTTAGTACGCATATGTGTTCTGCTAAATCCAGATCATTGAGTTTCTCTGTTAATCGCTACTGGATGACGGTGGAGGAAGCGCTATCTAATTTTTCCATAACAGTATCTGCTACTACTAAGAACAGTAGGTCCTTGTCTTGGGCTGTTACAGAATGATTCACTTTGTTTGCCTTTGTATTGAACTCGATTTACCGCATCCCTGTAGATATTTTGTGTGTTCGATTAATTTCTGAGAGCATTAAGAGCAGGCACAGTATTGTGGTTTTCATTCGTGACAGTGCTCAATATTGGATACGTGTTGTGTTCATACGATCGATGCAACTTCGTCCTGTTCTGAAGCCAGTTAGTTCTTTTCTTAAGTTCGAATTGATTCACGATGAAACTCTTAGGATGATCATTGCTAGTATCTTTAGGGCCTTTTTTCATTTTTGTGATATTTTACCGTAATACCACCATACTTCTGTTATTAAAATACCTTTAGTTGTGGATATGTCTCCTTTAACATTTCCGCTTTCATATTGTCCGTTCCAAAGGCTTTGTCTTCATTTTAGCAATGCCACTGCTAACTTCCCGCTCTGTTAGCGAATGAGTGTTGATAGTTTCGTTATGCGTTATCATGCTTCATCTGTTGTTAAGATTTCACCAGATGCATCAATTATTGGTGGTATAATGTAGAATTTTTCCGATGCCCGTCGTACGCATTGGTGTATTCACGCTTCTGCTTCTTCGACGTGTTTTGGTGGCTGGCACATTTGCAACAAGAGTTGTCGGCGTTTTTCATTTCAAATACTATATAACACTGATCCAGGGTTTGCGTCTGTATTCTTGGTGTATTTGGTGGTAGCTGTTTCAATATAAATATAAGTTTTTGTTTTTATTATACTGTTTGGAGGCTGAGCTTGAACGCCTCGCAGAATGTGCTTTTTGTATCGGCATCTTTTAATCTGCTGATGTTAAATTTTTACCAATTTACAGCGGCTAGCTTAATTTCGTGTATTTGGTTCCTTGTTTTGTCATCAGATGATTGCTCATGTGTATTTGTGTATATTTTTGTATGGAAATATATTGCTTCCTATGAATAGCTGGCTGGTTTGGGACGTATAAGTCGATAATTCGTTTTCCATTATTTATTATTACACACAGAGTCTAAAATGATTATGTACAGCCATGATTGTCGTCAGGCTACTTGTTTCAATTTTTGCATTGAAATCTTCTTGTATTAGGTCTGTATTAGGTTTGATATTCCCACGAGTGTTACTGCTTTTTCTTCAACTTGAATTGACCACTTTTTTGCTCGACTTAGATGTAATGATCTTTCAGGTATAACAGCGTCGGCTTTGGACCTAAAAATTTCTGGCCACCATTTGATTGAGATATTGTTTAGGGTTTCTCAGATACTGTTGTACTCTAATTTGAACCAAAATTCCACGAGAAGAAGAAAGAAGCTCAATCTGTTATTGTTATATGAAAGGTTAGATCACATGGACTGGGGGCTCATTTTTAACATCGACAATCCATCGCTAGCTCTTGAGGTATTTTTGGATAATATTTCGACTCTTTTAGAACGCTGCTGCACATATTGCTCATCTAAAATCAAACGCTTGCAGCCTTGGATTTAATTTGACCTTGCGCGACGTATTATTAAAAGGAATAAACTGAGAAGCAAGTTAACTAAGCGCCTGATAATGCAGTACTTCGCGAAAGCTATAATATAATGTGCGTCATAATTAATGTGGATATCAAAAAAGGAAAGGAAATGTATTATTCTAAACGTTTTTCAGTTAACCGCGGTGATATAAAAAGAACTGGATTTTAGAGAACGAAATCTTAACTCGTTAACCTAAAACGCCACTAGTTAAATCTATTTTAGCACAGAACGGAGAACTTCTTACGAGTGATTTAGCAATTGCTAATGAGTTTAATTGTTATTTTTCTAGTATTGCTAAGGACTTAGGTGCTAAATTTGACTCTAGCAACACGTCATCTAGTTCTGATTTGCCTTTTGATTTCAGTCTGTCAACGTTTTTTATATCCTCAGTGTCTAGTTATGAAGTTTTTATAATTATTTGGGGTACCGAAATACTCAATTGATAACGTTGGCCTGAGTAATTATATACTAAAAGCCATTGCTGGTCATATTAGTCCCGTTCTTGCACACATTTTCAGCCTTTCCTTTAAGCTGGTAGTTGTACCCGATCGATTGAAAATAGCAACTATAATTTCCCTTTTTAAGAATGGTAATCGCCTCGACAAAGGTAACTGTAGACTTATTGCCTTGCAGCCAGTAATCCTAAAAGTTCTTGAAAAGGCAGTTAAAAATAGGGTTTCTATAGTTTTTTTTTAGATCAAACGGGTGTTCTGAGTATCAACATGACTTTCGTCGAGGTATGAGTACCGAATCGGCCTTGTTGGAGTTCTTAAATACAATCAATATTGATTTAAATAAAGGTAATAGGTGAGGTGCTTTATTTATTGATACAGCTAATACCCTTCGACATGGTTGATCACAGGCTTCTGCTCTCTATTTTGTATAATATAGGGTTTAGGGGAGTTTCAAATAAGTGGTTAGCATCGTATTTAGTTGGTAGATCGGTGAGAGTTAAATGTAATTTGCCGAAATTTATTAGGGTTGGGTTCCCCAGATTTCAGTATTAGGCCAATTGCTGTTTCTTATTTACACTAACTCGGTGTTTAAACTGAATCTTCATGGTTATTCTACCGGGTTTGCCGATGACATAGCCTTGGTTTATTGTGGGAATTCTCCCAGTAACGTTATTTGAATGATCAATACTGATCTAAAAATTTTACTCTCATGATTCGACAAAAATCGTCTGATTCTAAGCCGGGAAACTAAATTCATGGTTTTTGCATTATCTGGTAACGTTAATTTGGCCGTTTTGCTTCAAATGGTTAATCACGGCAGGCTTGAATGTGCATCTATTGGTTGCCACTCTGAGTGTTTTGACATCGAACCTGTTGACTCGTTGTATAGTATTGTTGTTAGTGTTCACTTGGACACTTGTCTAAATTGGAAAATGCATGTTAATTCAGTCAATCGGTATCTGTCATCAACAGCTAGAATTTTTTACCTCCTTCGTGGCTATTGGCTAGTTATGGCTAAATTAGAATATGGATTGGCGTGCTGGGGTGGTTGTTATGCAACTACTCTGTGCCTCTTATATGTCCAACAAAAAATGATTTTGATAATATTTCTAAATAAACCACGAACTGAGCAATCTTGGAATTTATTCACTACAACCAACATCTTGCCGTTAAAACACTTGTATGTCTATAAGGTATTGGGAGTTTTTTTTAATCGAAGTGGTCGACATATACTCGAGAAGTGATGTTCGATACAATTTTCGCGGCAATCATCCGCGAGATTTTACAACGACCACTTCCGTCGCTCTAATCCTGTCGCTGCACCAACCTTTTTGAATGCGCTATCATTTTGCATTAGGCAGAACATTCATTTGAAATCTTTTTTACCAGAATTTAAACAATGGCTTCTTGAAACTGTAGAGTGTAGATATCACCTTTTTATTCAGAGTTATTGCATAAAAAGTGTTGAACTGAGTTAAATATTTTGAAGTCGAAATTGGAGTATTATTGTTATTATTTTAAGTATTTTTAGTAATGTTATTATTATAAGTAGTCGTGGTAATGGTAGTAATAGTATTAATATCCTAAACATTTTATTGTATCTTTTATGCCATTGATCATTCTTAATTGTAACATTAATTTTTGTAAATATTAGAATTATTCTCTAAATTTTGTATCTATTTTTTTGCGAATTTGCTACTGTCAATTTTTGGCATAAAACTCGCTTTATTATCTTTGTGGCTTGTGTAGTTTATTCAGCACTCGACTTGTTTGTTTCATCTGTGTATTTTCTGATGCTGCTGCTTCACCAGTTTCACCAGTTAATATGCCCACGCCTTGTTCATGTATCTATCATCGCGTCCAGGGAATATCCAGGTAATTACCCTTCGCTTGTATTTGTTTAACCAATGTGTTTCCCTCTCACTTCACTGCGGCCGAGAACTTCGATTTTGTTACAATTTTCGATTCTGTACCAAATTTTCGATTCGTGTCCGTGTACGAGGATCTAGGGGTCGATTTTTATGTTTGCCGGTTTGTATTATTGCTCCTAGTATCACGATTTGTAATCAATTTGATTTCGGACTAATCGGGCTAAATTAATGATTGTTTCATTGAATTCTAGTCAGCTCCCAGGGCTGCTGAGTAAGGCATAATGGCATGCCGCGGAGGAGGGTTCGTTCCATTAAATTATTCACTTTCTTCTTTGATGGGCGGTCATAAATTTATACTCACCCAAACCGAATGAACCGATGAACTTGTTGTTGTATTACCTATCTCTGTCGTTTTGAATATTTACCAATTTGGTTGGGAAATCCACAGAAAAAACCTAATAACTCACGGAAACATGCAGCCCTTTTCTCAAGCATTGCAAAATTTTTCGACACGGTTGATCGACGGATACCATCGTAGTAGTTCGGGTATACTTAAATGTGGTGTCCTCCAAGGGCCTGTGCTAAGCCCCTTATTATTCTTCTTATATTTTTATTTGATTTTTGAAGTTAACCTTTGCGGCCGCACAACGGCTTTTGTGGAATTAATTATTACTTGCACGTTACTTGCTGGGATGGTAACTATTACTGTAGGTATTAGTTGTGCAAAAACGAATGTTTAAAGAAATTTCCAACCGACGGTGAAATATACTAAAATTTCCACTAAGATACCTTTACGTTTTCAAGGTGTTAAAAATGATCTTTATAGACAGTGATAACTACCAATGTCGAATTCAGCATGTCACAATTTGAGAAATGCAAACACGTTTGTTACATAGCTCCTCACTGATATCACTTGAGTGAGATGAGCTTGAACTTGATACGCGAAAAAAACGGTCAAGGCTATATTAAACCTTCATCGTGAGAAAAGCAGTAGAACCTTTTAATTATTTTAATGACCATTAGAATCGGTCATTTTAACTTTGCATATAATTGAATTCTAATGCAATATTTCAATGTTTTCTCATCATTAAAGATTATTTAACCAAATCATCAACAATTGGCTATTTCGGTATAAATTTTGTGCAATTATTTACATTAAATAGCCACATTTTACCTCTAATACCTTAATCAAATAATCAAGAATAAAGACATCATGTATATTGTGCTAATGGCATGTTCTCAAGAATTATTTGTAGCATGCTACTCGTAATCTCATGCAATCATTTCATCACTGTATGTGTTATGTTACAACTACTCAACTACAAACTTCAAATTTACATAAAATTATCTTCATAAGTCATTGCCATCTATGTTGATGCAAGATGTACTTGATTACGAGTTAGAACTATGACGTACGTGATAAGTTAAAAATAACAAAATCACCTAATCTGCACACTAGTATGACAAAGAGACAATCAATTTGTTTAACTTTAACTCAATACGTTAATTTTAAAAAAAATATTATTTTTGCATTTAACATTTCATAACATATTTATTTGCATTTACTAATTTTATTGTTATACATTTTTATAACAATAACATTCTGTTTCTTTTATTTATTTATGATAAAAATATTTACGAAACTTGTAACAATCAATTTTCAAATATTTTCAATTGTAATTTTCGCGCAGGACTGTTATTGTACCTCTTACCCTCTCTATTTGATTTGTGTGTGTGTGTGACTCGTGTGTGATGTGTTATATGCTAATCATTCATCCAAATATCGAAAATTTATTGACTCTCGAGTTTTGATTTCATAATAATTTACCCGTGTGTACACTGAGTCAATTTGTTTGTTGATTGATCTAAAATCAGACGATATCTGGGTGATTTATTTAATAAACGCGAGACGACACCGGTGGAAATGTGGGGTTTTATGTTATTGTCATATTTTAGTATTTATTTATTTTGTAAATAAATCAAATAAATAAAAATATTGATAAATTGTTTTAAAATAGAATTATTTATTTCCCTGTGTGTGTGTGTTTGATATATTATTTTGTCGGTCGGTTTCGAATTAATCATGCGACTATTAGACTGTGTGTTGTCAATTGATTTTGGCTGCAAACGACTATGAAATTTCTTTTTTAAGGTGGTAATTACATTAGGTGTTGAGTTATAGTATTATCTAGTTTAATTTAATTAGATTCGTAAAAGTGTTTATTTGCTGAACGCAAAAATTTTGCATATCGCTTCTCCGAAAGAATATCGACGCAATTGACGATTGATTAATTCTTCAGAAATCGCAATTTAAAAAAGTTATACACAAAATTTATAATTCGAATGTTCACGAATAGCTTTGGAATAATGGATGGTAATTTTAATATGGCAATTTTTCTTAAGTTTCATTTTAATTTTTCAAAAAATTTAGGATCTTCGGCCTATACAAGTCGTACCTTTCGTTCTTTAGTATTGTTGACCATTGCAATTGTTTGGTAAATTCATTGTTATTCACGAATTCTATACCGGATGGGGAAACTGCGGTTAAATAAAAAGAAAAGTAAGATGAAATTCAAATTATCTATTATTAGTAATAGACAGAGGAAAAGTTCGTGGCCTTTTTCCTGGTAGATGGCTTTACATTTATCTCAGTAACCATTGATCGTATCGGGAAAATTTTTTATGTGTATTTGCGGTGAAGTGAATAAAAAGTTACAACATTTTAAACATGGAGATAAATAATGAAAAAATTCGATATATTTTACGATTTTATTACGACAAAGCGGAAACGCGGCTCAGGCTTGCGAAAAAATTTGTGGTGTTTATGGAGAAGGTGCTTTATCAAAATCAGCAGCAAAGAAATGGTTGAAGCGCTTTCGTTCTGGAAATATGGATGTCAAAGATGTACCTCGTTCTGGTCGACCAACCAGTGGAAAAGTCGGTTAAATCATGCACAGAATTGAAGAAGACCGGCATATAAGCTGCATTGCTGATAAAGAACTAAACATTGATCACAAAACAGTTTTAAACCATGTCAAAATGGCTGGATACAAAACAAATCTTGAAGTTTGGGTACCACATGAATTAACAGTAAAAAACTTATTGACCGGATTTCTATCTGCGAACCGCTGCTTTAAAGCGAATGATTATGATGATGAAAAAGTGGGTAAGATACGACAACGTTGTGCGAAAAAGTTCATGGACGAAACGAGGCGAAGCTTCCCAAACGAAATCAAAGCCAGGATTGACGCCAAGAAAGGTAATGCTCTGTGTTTGGTGAGATTGGAAACGAATCGTGCATTATGAGGTGCTGCCACCGGGCCAAACGATTGATTCTAATCTTTACCGTCAGCAACTTACGCGTTTAAGGCAAGCAATTCAGTTAAAACGTCCAGAATTGATCAGCAGAAAGAGCATTGTGTTCAATCATGATAACGCTAGACCACACACATCATTGATGACCCGGCAGAAACTGAGAGAGCTTGGCTGAGAAGTTTAGATGCACCCACCATATAGTCCTGACCTTGCACCATCGGACTACCATTTATTCCGATCCAAGCAGAACCATCTTAATAGTTTTACATTAAATTCAAAAGAGGCCTGCGAAAATGAGTTGACCCGATATTTCGCCTCTAAACTACAGAAGTTCTACAGTGATGTTCTCCACCAGAAAAATGGAAAAAGGTCACCGATCAAAATGGCACATATTTGGTTTAATAAAGTTCATTTGAAATAAGAAAATCCATTGTTTTAATGTCACCCAAAATAAGCCACGAACTTTTACCCTAACCTTTTATTTTCAAAGAAATAAATTAAATACAGGAAAAATTTAAAATAAAATATTAATAAACGGTTGATATTATGTTAGATGCCAATAAACTTTGTAAATCCCTTGTTTTTTTCACTCATAGGCATTTTTGAATTATAAGCAGGTTTTGCGATAACAATAATTAGGTTGTTCGGTCCAGAGAAACGTCTAGTTCGAACTTACACTTGTTCTCAATCCTTCTGTTTGCACCTGGTTTTATAAAAATATACATCGCTTCCCTTTACAAACCGTAACATTTTAAATTCTGTCAATTTTATCTGTTCGCCTTGTACATTTTGCCGGAAATTAAAACCAATTTCGTTTGCTAGCGTTTTTAAATCGAAAAAATCGTTATAGTTTAATTCTTTGACGATTAAAGGGTTGCCTGTTTTTCTTGGAATTCCTAATTACGGACACTAATTGATCTGGTACATAAGAAGGCCCCGATTTTTTAGCCCGTTTCAAAGATTTTTCGTTGAAGCTAAGTGACATCGCCTTAATCTTATATGTGCCCTCATATCAAGTATTTGTGTGTGATGGAATTTATTTGGAATTTTTTCAGTGCGTATAAATAAAAAGTTTTCCAATAGGAATGATACAATTAAAAAATTAAAAAAAAACACCTAAATTATTCAGTGAGGCCAATTTTTTTTTATTTGAAAGGTTAGATTATACCGTTATGTATGAGGAAAAACCATTTAACATTGTTCTGTATCGTACTGTTACTCTTCGACCGTTTTCTTCAAAGAACTATGGACCAATCACTCCACCAGCATGAATTGCACACCACACAATGACTTTTTCTGGATGTAATGGTGTCTGAACAGTTTCGTGTGGGTTTTCATCACTCCAAGAAAATGTTCATCATTTTCAAGTTGTTCAAGAGCAAAATCAGAAAATAAACGACGTTTATGGTGGTCTAATGGCTTCAGTTTTTAAACCAGTTGAATTTTGTAAGGATGTAAACCCAAATCGTTTCTTAAAATTCGCCATGTTGTTGTTTTTGTAGTACGGGATTGAAAGCCTCCACGAAGTATTCATAAATGGATACGGGCGTACTCTGGGCAATGTTTTGTAGAACGAACGGTTGCGGTACCCAATCCCTTCGTAGTAGTGAAGCAGAATAGCTACTTAGTCAATCAAAACTATGCAATGGTACAAACAAAGGGAAATAATACCCCAGGTGGTACACCAATATCAGCATTGGTAAATCCACTCTCTGTGGAGACTGGCCCTATGGATTCTGGGGAGGGCCATCTATTGCATTACCAGAGAACATCAAATCTGTCCCAGAGAAGACCAAATTTACAAGGATCATCGATAAAAAAAATAGAAGCAACTCGGTAGCTGACCAAGCCGATACTTTTTCTAACGCTATACCCAGACAAACATTACACGAAATAAGTGATGCCAAGCCATCTAGTTAAATCTTCGTTTGTTAAAATACGAGGATATAACTTATATCACTCCATTCATCCAACGGAAAGAGCAAGAGGTGGTTCGGCATTAATAATAAAAGAAAATATGAAACACCATTTAGAATCAAATATTGAAGAAGAAACAATGCAAGTCACTACTGTAAGGATCCAAATTAAACACAGACAGCTTACTGTCTCTACAATATATTGTCCTCCCCGGTATAACTTGAAAAGGGAGGACTACCTTAAACTATTTAAATCGCTTGGACGTGATTTTATTATTGGAGGTGACTTTAATGCGAAAAACACCTATTGGGGATCTAGACTTACGACGTCAAAAGATAAAGAATTGCTTCAAGCAGGAATACTGGCCCAGTGACGGAACGAAGATACCTGACCTAATAGACTTTTATGTAGCAAGAGGAACTACATTCACATTGAGACAGTAATTATCTAGTATCGGATCATTCCCCGGTTATCATGACAGTCAGTGAAATGGTAATTCAAAGGGAGAGTGCACCTAGATTAACAAATTCAAAAACAACTGGGATCTCTTTCGTGAAGTATTGGAGGAAAAAATCGATCTTCAGGTACCGATAAGAAATCCCCACCAGTTGGAAGATGAATTAGAACAACTCAATGAAGCAATTCACTATACTGCTTTGGCAAGTACCCCCATAATTCAAAATAAGAAGAAGCTTAACATATCCTACCCAATGGAAGTTAGAGAGTTGGTAAGACGGGCACTTAAAACCTGGCAAATAACCGGAGAACAAAACAATTCTTAACAATTAAGGTAACAGTCTCAAATCTCTTCTTAAAGAAGTTAAAAATGCACCAATCAACAGATATCTAGTTAGCCTAATCGATGAAAAGAATTCTGATTATTCTCTGTGGAAGGCGACGAAGGGACTCAAAAAACCGAAAATGCAAGTGCCTCCACTTAAAAAGGAGGATGGAATATGGGCAATAGGTCCTAAAGAGAAGGCTGATCTGTTTGCGGAGTATCTCGAGGATACCTTTCAATCACTTACTACTAAGGCAAACGGTCAATGAAAATATAATGTCAATCCAACAGCTAGATAATTTTGATATACGCCCAGTAACTCTCAAAGAATTAAAAGAAGAAGTGAAAAGCAACATGAATGTTAAAAAAGCCCCAGGATATGACTTGATTACTTGCCAAATAATCAAGGCTCTAGCAGATAAAGGATTTCGTAAGCTATTACACATAATCAATGCAAGCTGTCGGTTAAAATATGTTCCGTGGCAATGGAAAGTAGCAGAAGTAATCATGATAGCAAAACCTGATAAACCACCTAACGATAAAAAATCATACAGGCCAATTTCATTGTTGTCAATTATGTCAAAACTCTTTGAAAAATTATTACTAAAAAGACTTAAACCAATAATTGAGGACCGACAACTAATTCCTCCACATCAATTTGGATTCAGGAAAAAGCACTCCACAATTGAACAGGTGCATAGAATCACCAACGTTATTGAAAGAAAGTTGGACCGCAAGAAAGTATGCTCCAGCATATTTCTGGACGTCGCCCAAGCATTCGATAAAGTGTGGCACAGTGGACTGGAATTCAAGCTGCACAGAGATCTGTCGAGGCAATTCTATGCCATACTAAGATCTTATTTATCCAAAAGACATTTTCGTGTGAAATATGAGGATGAATTCTCGGAACTAAAGAAAATCTCTGCCGGTGTCCCATAGGGGAGTGTCTTAGGACCAATCCTGTATTTATTATATACAAGGGATATTCCAACAACAGATTAAGGAACCATAGCCACCTTTGCAGATGACACAGCCATCATGGCGATTGGAAGTAATATCGCTGATGCAACGAGCAAACTCCAGAAGATTACCAATGCGGTTTGTAATTGGACTAAGCGCTGGAGAATCAAGCTTAATGAGACGAAATCCACGCATATTAACTTTACATATCATAAGGCTTCCCATCTACCGATAGTAATTAACTCACGACCGGTGACATATGCAAACAAAAGAAAAAGATGAACTTAATATTAAGTTCAGAAAAATGTGTTGGCTCGTTGGAAAGGGCTCTGAGCTTACAATATACAACAAGCTGCTGCTATATTGGCAAATACTGAAGCCGATATATGAACCTACGGTATTCAACTCTGGGGATGTACTAAGCAAACAAACGCCAAAATGATACAGACGTTTCAAAACAAGGTTCTCCGTAGTATCGTAAATGCTCCGTGGTACACAAGAAATGAAGACCTTCACAGGGACCTACAGATGGAATACATCAAAGATGAAATAAAAAAGCACGCCGACAAACACGAAATAAGGCTCCAGGAACATGGAAGCCCCTATATTCGCCATATGATAGATAACCGTGTCGTTGAAAGAAGAATTCAAAGAACGAGGCCACTTGACCTAGTAAACATACCAAATTAAAATTATATTTTAAATAGGTTTAACAAATTTTGGGACTAACCATTGGGTTTCACCCCAACAAATCAGAATTATTTAAGAAATGTAAAATTTGTAAATTTGAAAGATAAATTGCTAGATGAGCACAGTCTCAGTTGTAATTAATAAAGCAAAAAAAAGAAATTTGTATCTCTTAAGAAGTTCCTTTAAGAAATAGCGATTGAGGTTTTGAAATGGTACATGATAGGATGAATGCTGACCAAGTGGCACAGCACCTGCCTTTTGTTCAAATTTGAGTAAACGGTCAAATTTTAAAATCTCACATGAAGCTAAATAATAATTTGAATCTCTTAGAAGTTCCTACGCCGGGTATAGGTGTTTATGTTTCTAATTGGTAATGATAAGAGCAAACTATGGTGAGCTCTCCAGTGTCAGCTGTATGTTAGGATTGACATAATCTTCTAGCTTCAATATGGCCCCCATACAGTTTCGCTCAAAAGTTACCGGTGAATTTTACTAATTATATGCTTATTTAAATTTGTTTGAGGTTATTGAGCAAATGTGTATTCTAATACATCTCCATTTCCCGTTAATTTCCATTTTTAAAAAGTTGCGGCTTTATGAATCGCCTTACTGCATCGTTTGATTTAACGTCGATACATTGGGCTCCAAACGTATCGAGTTATTCATTTGTGCAGGAGATTAACACGAATTTTTATGTCTATCGAAGTAAATATCTTGAAAGGTAAATGCCCGTAATGGCTTGTGGGGTTTTGTCGGTATATTTGAAATTTTAAACTCTGGATTGCGTTGCTTCTTTCACACTGACAACAATTATAAAAAGGAAGGTCTTGGAAATTATAGACGATTTTCATATATATTTATATGGAAGCATGTGCTAAGCCGTGTGCTGGCACTGGTGTTACCATAGTTAACCATTATCATTAACAACTCAAAACAAAAGGAACCATTTCCGGCCTAGTAAGTTTTTAAGAGATACACATTTTTATATACCTTTACCTGAGATTTTTGGCCGCTTAGTCAGCACTCATTCTACATGGTACCATATTAAAACATCAATCGCTATTTCCGGCCCAACAAGTCTTGGAAGTTATAAACGATTTTCATTTAAATTTATGTGGAGCGATATGGAAGTTGAAATATTGCGCCAATCCCAAAATACGGCTGGCACTGGTGAGCTCACTTTGCCCTCAAGAAACATAAAGAACCATTTCCGGTCTAACAAATTCTTAAGAGATATACATTTTTGTGCTGGTCACTTGGTCAGCTTTCATTTTATCAAGTGCAATGCAAAACCTGAATCGCTATTACTGGCCCAGGAAGTTTTTACAAGTTATAGACGACTTTCATATAAATTTATATGGAGTCATATTGAAGCTGGAAGATTGGGCCAATCCTAACACAAGGCTAATACTAAGAAGGCCACCATAGTTTCCTCTTATCATTACCAACTCTAAACATAAAGACGTATCTCCAGCCTGGGAACTTCTTAAGAGATACAAACTTTTGCTTAACTTCACCTTACATTTTGGAAGTTGGCCAATTATTCATTTTTTAACATACAGCTAGAGCTGATCGCTTGGTCAGCACCCATCCTATAAGGTACCGTCTCAAAACATCAATGGTTTTGTCCGGCCCAGAAAGGCTCGGAAGTTATAAACCATTTTCATTTATATGGAGCCACATGGAGTATGGAATTTGTACAAATCTTAAAATATGGCTGGCACTGGTGAGCGCTATAAAGCTCTCTGATAAAAGCCTACCTTCAGATTAGGAACTTTTCTAGAGATAACAATTGTTATTTAACTTCACCACCTTCGAAAATTTGAACGAACGGCTGATGCTAAGCACTCATCCTTTAACGTACCATCCCAAAACAATCTCTATTTTCGGCCCAGGAAGTTCTTGGAAATCCGAAAAGCGCGGTCCTATGAAAAATATGTATTTTAATGGTTGCATTCCTTAGGGGTAGTATTTTGGGGATTAAACAATGCGACACAATACGATAGAATAAATATTAACAAAAATACGGAAAAAAATGGTGTAGCTTTGTCGAATGCCAGCCAACACATGAGTTGCAGCTTAACGGGATCGGTAAAAAATCTTACAAATTTGGTACCATTTTCATTGGATTGTGCTACAAGTGCTGGTGCAGCGTTAGTCACTACAACAAATATCAATTTACTGCGCATACAGCTATACCAACATTTTACTAATTACATTGTTTACAATAATATAAAATTTATATCTTAAACACTGTTTGGCAATGAATTGTTAAGTGGGTTGTTATAATTGAGGTGCCATTTGCAAATTAAACTCTCCGTATGGCCAATATCGTGTGCCTTAACAGTTTCTGTGCGTTGGGATCTTTGTTCTTGATAAGTTTGCTGTTCGCTTGCCTGAAATTGAGAAATATTGAGATTGAAATATTTCTGATGTTAAAGAGATGATTCAACAATTTAAAGTCTTTAACTGTTAGTTAGTAAGTAAAGATTGAAGATTATAAAAAAACGAATTATAAAATATTTTTTATAAATGATTTTCAACTATGATAATTCGCTGACAGAAAATAAATTCCCCAAGAAGCTTTAATTTTTTAGAGTAATTAAATTTATAGTAACTAAAAATTATCTACCGCTAAACTAATAAGTAACGTTTTTTTCGTTCAGATTTGTTCGGCATAAATATAGAGGTGAAACAGTAAAAAGCCTGTTTTGGGATTGGTGGCAGAATATCAACTGGTCTGAAATTTGTTTACTTTACTTTTTACAATCCTAGGATTATTCCATCTAGAACCAAAAATCTAATAACAAATATAACGGGTGTTTTTTTAGGAGGTTTGTTTTTCCGATAGATGTCGTTTTATTTTATGACAGTTGTTTTGACAGCTCAAAGTGGCATTTCTACTCAGTATTGTTTGGCAAATCATTATGAATAGGTTAACTCCAGAACAACGTTTTCAAATCGTGGAAATTTATTTTCAAAATCAGTGTTCAATTAAAAATGTTTATAGAGCACTTCGTGAATTTTATGGTGCACATAATCGTCCGTCAGAGACCACCATAAAGAACGTAATTACCAAATTTCGGTCTACATTCACTCTTTTGGATGCCAAGCCACCGACAAGAATGAGAAGAGTTCGTACAGAAGAAAATATTGCTGTCGTTGAGGCCAGTGTCGAAGAAAACGACAATTTATCGATTCGTCGTCGTGCTCAGCAAATTGGACTTTGTCCATCGACTTTATGGAAAATTTTACGTAAAGATTTGGGTTTGGTGCCATACAAAATTCAATTGGTGCAAGAATTAAAGCCACACGACCATCGTTTGCGCCGTGAATTCAGTGATTGGTCGTTAAATCAATTGAACGAAGATCCATTTTTTTACCGTAAAATTCTCTTCAGTGATGAGGCGCATTTTTGGTTAAATGGATACGTCAACAAACAAAATTGTCGCATTTGGAGCAAAGATAATCCACACGCCGTTCTAGAATTACCAATGCATCCTGATAAATGTACTGTTTGGTGCGGTCTATGGGCTGGTGGGATCATCGGTCCATATTTCTTTAAAAATGAGGAAGGACGACGCGTTACCGTGAATGGAAATCGATACAGAACCATGTTAAATGAGTTTTTGTTGTCAAATCTTGAAGATATGGATATGAATGAAATGTGGTTTCAACAAGATGGTGCCACTTGCCATACAGCACGTGAAACAATCGACTTATTGAAAGAAACTTTCAACGACAACATTATTTCGAGAAATGGTCCGGTGAATTGGCCTCCGCGTTCGTGCGATTTGACGCCACTCGATTACTTTTTGTGGGGATACGTGAAGTCATTGGTTTATGTGGATAAACCTCAATCGATTGACGCTTTGGAAACCAATATTCAACGTGTCATTGCTGACATACGCCCTCAAATGCTTGAAAAAGTGCTGGAAAATTGGACCTCCAGAATGACATTTGTGAAAAATAGTCGTGGTAGCCATATGCCAGAAATTGTGTTTAAATGTTAAATGCCAAAAAATTATCTACCAAATAAAAAAAAATTTTGGTCATTTCATAATTTTATATGTGTTTTATTCAAAAAAAAAAATCGGCAACCTCTTAAAAAAACACCCTTTATAAGCAATATGTAAAAATTTATTTACGTAGCAAATTTTTTAGAGTGGAATTTTTATCCAAACAGCTTTATTCCGAATACAATTTATCAACCGTACACATTCAATATTTTGGCTATAAATATAAATCGAACAAACGAAGGTTATTGTTTTGTCTAAGTCACGACGTAGTTTGTATTATATCTTACTATTCATCTCTGAGTCTGCTAAAATGTAAACAAGAAACCCAAAAGTTATTTGCGCGACTACGTTAAAAGTGTTTTATAAACTACACGAGAAATTCAAATTTCCAATATTTCCGGTATTATTCGTTCGCTTACTGTATTTCCGAAATACTTCGCGGCTTTCTCTCTCTCGTCGCGCAACACGCGGCAAACTTTTTGCAACACACCATAAGGCATATAAACCAATAATCATGATTGTGCAGATTACAACTTTATTGTTTGTCTCACATGTTGCTAACCCACATCAAAATGTTTTAGCCGATAATAAAATAAAAAAATCGTACGAAACGTAATAAACATCGCCAGCCAATCAAATGTTTTGTTATCGGTATTGGCCCCCAAAAAAACTTATTTTGTTTCTTGAGTTGATTTGTTTGTTTCGCGCGCACGATCTATGATTTTTAATTAAAATTTGAACTTAAGATAGCAGAGCTCATTTTGTTGAACGATTTATTTTTAACTTTGTTGTTTCTGATGTTTTTTTAATTTCTGTTGGATTTTAAACGTTATTTTGGGTAAGTTCGCCTGATAAGTACTGCTAAGAGGGGCTTGTTGTTATTATGTTTGTGTTGATTAAAATAAAATTAGTCAATCTATAATATGGTTCAAGTAGCATGTATAAATTATTTCAAAAATTGTTTCTAAATTTAATTGATAGTGATAAGAAGGTTAATTTTAGGGTGTGTATTGGATGATTTTTATACTGGACTCGTAAGAGATTGATCTTTCGCTTATTACGCGATGTACGTTTTTATACGAGGATCGTACATTTTTTTTTATATTTCCGCCTTGACATTGCTCTATAATAACCGTCAATTATTAATTTTAATTTTTATAATGATTCAGTTTAATTCAGCTTTGGCAATAGTTTTATGTGGTCATAGTTTTAAACTTAAAAACTTTACAAATTAATTAGCTGGTCATTTACTTGATGTGTGATAAAAATAATTGGATAAATGGTAGATCACGATAACTGTATGTGATTTCTATTTACTTATGACAATTCGTGAACTTTGAATGGTATTGTGTTTATCAAAACATAGCGACGTCGATAATGACTCATTTTAAATTTTAAGAAGGTTAAATAAGATTCGCCTAAGTTTAGACTTTAAATAGTTAATATTCTTGTGCCAATATTTAGGTTGGGCTGCAAAGTATTTGATCAGAATTATTTGATTATTGCTCGGCAGAACATATTTTGTTAAAATCATCTAGAGTGATACGCGCCTTTCGTTTAAAATTTCGCCCGGTTTAAAGGTTAAATGGGTTTTCAAAATGAAATCGGTAAAATACATATTAAAATATGTACTACCACAGTTTTTATGTTTTCTACAGAGATTAGTATTTAAACTTAACTGCATTTGGTTGAGAAACGGTTAATTAAAAATTTATCATTACAAAACTCTGTCACTTCTTTATGATTCTTAATTTAAAATTTTAGGCTGGTTTAGAATTATATTTCTATACTCATATTGATTGCACTGGGTGTTTTCATGTCACCCAACTGAGTAAAATCACGACCAGCGTAATGAAAATATTGAGCTATATATAACAAAATTTTAAATTAAATTTTCGACTATTTCACTTCAATCAAAAGTTGGCAAAACACAACGCACCCATTGTGCCGATTTTGGGTCTGTTTTATAATGCAACCGAAGTAGGAGCAGTGTGCTGTTCAAATTACTTTGTGTTTTTTATTCAACCTACATTCGTTGTAAATCGTGTAAGCACCGTGTATAATCGGTGCATCAAACACAATTTTGAATCCTATCGCATTTTTCAGTTTTGAGGAATCGATTCGTTTTAAATAATTGTATTATGTAATACGATATTCACATACCGCATTTCCCATAGGGAATTTTTTTATCGCCCAGTACACGGTCAGTATTAATGTCACTACTTGCTGGTAATGACATTAATAATGATGAATTATGTTCCGTAATGATAAAGATCCGGATTTTCTGATTTTTGGATACCATTACTGATGCGTGGTGGGAATACTGTCATTCTAAATGACATTCTAAATTTTCTTTCTGTCTTTCACATTAACAACGTAAATTATAACCTGCAAATAAAATACTAAAAATATAAAATAAAATAAAATCTTTTAAAAATATTATTACGTACATGTGCAAAGTATTAATAATAAAAATTATAAATGGATAGTTATGAGTCTGTGGTGGATGATGTCGATTTATCCATTTGCGATATAATCGAATCATCATCAAGTGAAGTGAAAACTAAGCAGGAACTTGTATTAAGAAATGTTTTTGAGACATACGAGGTATTGCCGGAATAATGGAATCCTACTTGTGCCAATTATATAAACACAAAAAGAGAAATGATTCTTTAGAAAAGCTACTGGCAATTTTAAAAAAATAAAACCCAACACTAAACTAGCCGACTGAATCAAATTATCGGAAGAAGCTTAAAAAATACTATCGTCGAAAAGGTTCAGATGCGGTACAGATGAGATAGATATACCAACATCTTGGTCTTTTTATGTCCTTCAATTTATGGACATATTTGGGCAATCGGTAAACGCTAATGTGCAAGAAATAGATGAGGTTTATATAATCACAAATTAATTGTATTAAATATTTTACTATTTTTTGAGTGAAATAAATAATTTGTTTTGGTTTTGTTAGAATACTCCTCCTACGGCATCGGGGTCATCCATTCTACGTCCACCAGCGCCGAGCGCCGAAGATTCAACGAAACGTAAGGCGAGGATCAAAACAAACCGAGCTTCTTCAAAAGCACGTTCATTATTGGATAAATCTAATAACATTAATGAACAAATCCCAACGATTGCAAAAGCCTGGAGTGAAAAATTGAATACGCTTGCAGAGAAAGCTATTAATGACGTGCTGTATGAGGTAAGCCGGGCTACATAGAAATTCAATTAAAATTAAAAAAAATCCAGTTACTTTACTGTTTTATCACCGACTAGATTAAGCAACAGTTCCTCAGCCTCCTTCCAGACAGAATGTAGCTTACCTCAATTATATCCGTTAGATCTGTAACAGCCTAATACAATTTTACAGTTTTTTTTAGAAATTTTAAATAAAAATTAATGAATTTGTTTCATAAAAATAAAAATTTGTTAAAGTTATTTTCGTTCGGTTTAAAATCTTTGCTGTCGGTTCCGGGCCTCTATGCACTCCCAGCTCATAATTTTTTTCCCTTTCATAATTTTCTTCTGACGCCGTTTGTGACCGCTGCTTCATTATCACCACCTGGCAATCATATAACGATTTATTCACACCCAAATTAATAACATAACAGATTGGTCCCATTTTATGTAAGAATGCTTGCTCCACTCAACGTAAGATATGGTCACTCTATTATGTGAAAATAAAATTGTTGGTGCTAAACTTATGTTTCTCACGTAGCGGTGAAAGCGTAGCAAACACCAAACAGCCTTAATGACTTCTCATAAATCCAATATTCAATAAGTAATGATGAAATGCACAGGATTTAAAATATTGAAGTTTGGATCGGGAGGTACCTGGTTCCTCCAGATTTCTCATTGTCTGATTACAATTGATGATGGTATTCAACACATCTATAACCCTCCGTTACCATGTCCGTACTATAGATTGATACGAGAGCTATGCAAATCTCAAATGGTGTATACGTAAATCAGACCTATGCCTGTAATTCCTCAAAACCGCAGGAAAGTGTTTCGGGCCCAGAGCAAATTGTAGAGGTTGGAAATAAATAAAGAGAAATTAGTAATGGTGAATTACAGTAATGCAGTTATTTATTTTATTTTTACAATGCTTGACTTTTCTAAAATTTCATGTCAAATCAAAAAAATATCTGGTTTAAAGGAATTGCCTTTTACTACTTAGGAAGAGTCTTTGCTACTAGATAATGCGCCTTCATTATTGTAATAGGAACAATGTTTTTCTCTGATTTGCTTGGCACCCGAAGGACTATTGCGATGCAGAGTACTCTGTATATCTGCAAAACTACAGTTAATTATAATACTTTCATTTAAAATACAGTAGGTGTGGTTATTATCTTTCATTTTTTGCAGATAACAAGAAGCCAATATTATTGTTTCTGCCTTTTTGGTTCTAAATTTATAGGGTTTTGGAAAACACCGAATTTGGAAGCCATAATCCCGATACTCTCCACATTTACACGGGCGCTCCACATTTACACGGTTTCATTAAACTGAAATCCAATGCGAACGCCTCACTCGCAACTAACACATAAAGCTTCGGCAAATTTAAAGATTTTTGCTTTAACATTTCCCCAAACTTGGAATAAAACGTAACACCTCCATATGACACTCGTCCATCCATTCCTGCATCTACCATTATGAATTCCTTGCTAGCATTAACCACAGATAACAGCACAATACTATAAAAACCTTTATAGTTGTATTACAACTAAAGATCCTGATTAGCGAGGTTTTATGATGACAATATGTTTGCCATCAATTGCCCCAAAGTATTCTATAATTAATTTAAATTAGCAAAATCGTCAGCAATATTAATCCACTCTTCAGGAGTTCTCTGCAACTGAAATTGATTATTAAATTTAATTTAAGTTTTGTGATTTAGTGACCCATAAAATACGTATCTTTATATATCCTTGCAACACGTAGATAAGAACTTCGCATATTTCCAAAATTGCACGACTTATGGAAGCAAGCGACATGATTACGGAAAACTTAAGGTCTTCAAAATTTCTTCCAGGTCCAAAATATCGCAATGTTATTGCCAGCCTTTCACGTACGGGTAAGCATTCTTGCATACTTGTGCTCTGTCTTACAAGAAATGGCTCCACCATTCGCAGCAAAACTTCAAAATTTTTGTGGTTCATACTGTCAATTCTGTCCTTTTTAAGCCACTATTTTATCCAGGTGTTGGTGCTTTTTGTTTTAAGCATAATGCTAAAATAATGGCAGGCTTTATCACGACGATTCATATGGATTTTTTTGTTTAAAAAAAAACATGGACTGTCACTAATCAAAGTAGTAATGATAAAACTAATGTCAATAAAACTGACCGTGTAAAGTTAAAAATTAATGACAGAGTAATGAGATGAGTAATGTCTGTAGCGGCTCAAACATCCTTTTTCACTGCGTGGCACTCTTCGTAGCAAAAATATTTATACACTGCACTGCTTAATTACGAGGGATAGCTCGTTTTGCTGAACAGAGTTATTTCGCTATCTACATTCGTGAATCTCGATATTTATCGACTATCGATAAATTTCGAGAAGTTAAGAAAAAAGAATCAGAAACGGAAAACAGCAGTCGGGTTTGAGAAGTTCAAGAGACACAGTCTCATACACACAAAAAAGTGAAAACAAAAGTGCCGAACAATCGTCCACCATTAAGGTTGTCGTTGTCGACTTGTATTAAAAATAATGGTTTTAATAAATAATAAATGAATATTTATAACAATAAAATATTTATTTATTTATAAATGGTGCCATGTTGAACACCCGCGATACCCTCGGAATTGGATCAGAAAAACCGTAGTTCGTTACCGCTCGATCGATGAATAAAGCTTCATCGCGTTGATGCATTCGACGTTCGGGAGCATACAAGTTGATATGTGCTAGTAGCTCGATACAATCGACACGGAATTGATGATATCACACACAAACAGCGCGGAAGCTACATCTCGGCGATTGTCTAGACGTTGCAGTTTCAAAAGATTGCATCGATTCTGATAAGGCGGAAAAACGTAGTCCACGGCACGACTGAATGGTAAACGTCGTAGCGTGAACAAAATAAACTGTTTCTGGATACTCTCAATCCTCTCGGAATGACAGTGGTAGGAGGGTGGGTGACCAAACAGGAGATGCATACTCCAAAATGGACCGAACAAAGCAGACGTATAATGATGTCAAAGTTAACGGGTCACTAAAGTCCTTGCAGTTTTGTTTAATGAAGCCAATCATAATGTACGACTTTGACATAATGGTGTTAACATGTCTGGTAAATGTAGCATCAGATTCAAAGATCACATCAAGATCCGAAATGAACTCAACCCGATCAATGGTTTCGTTGTACAGTTGATATTGATAAAAAAACTGGCGAGAGGATACGGAAGAAAGAAAGACTTTTCCATTTACTCACGTTTAAAGCCAGTAAGTTGTTAATTGTCCATCTGCAAAAGCGGTTTAAGTCGTTTTGTAACATTTCAACAGGAGGCAGTTGGCAAACTAAAAATATTTTACAACGTCGTTAATAAATAATGAAAGTAACAGTGGGCCGATATGGCTACCTTGAGGCACGACGGATGGCGCAAGAAATAATGGGGATAAAGAATCCAGAATCCTAACAGAGTGATCAATCACATCGAAAGCCTTTGCGAAGTCTGTGTAAACAACGTCAAGCTGTTGCTTGGAGTTTAGGCTGTCAAATAGATGACCACAAAATGAGAACAAGTTAGACACGGTAGCCCTTCCGGGATAAAATCCATGTGAACCATGGACTCAAACAGATTGGGTAAGACAGAGAGAATGGCGATCCTACGATAATTACTTACCTCACTTCTATTACCCGCCTTGAAAATTGGTTGAACGCATGATGTTTTCCAGGGATCTGAAAAACTACCACGACAAAGGCTTTCGTTAAACAAGAAGGTAACTGCAGGGGCCAGACTTACGGCATAACGTTTAAATAGGATCGGTAGAAGACCTTGATAACCCGCTCCCTTGCTAACGTCAAGAAGGAGCAGTTGATCCAGAACCTCCTGTTCGGTAAGTTTGAAATGATCGAGTATAGTGGAGGTGGAAGTAGTAGGAGACCCGGTGTCTGTTGACCGAAGTAAAGAATTTGGCAAACAAATTGCAAATATAAGACATATTCGACGGAAAACCAGATACCTATTTCTTGCTGTTAATGAAGTTCCAAAATTTTTTGGGATTGGATGTCAAAACTTGCTCGGTTTGCACTACGTAATTATTGAAAAGGAACCAATTAAGGATCTTAAATTTATTGCGGGCATTAACGAAATCGGGATAGTATTCTTTGCCATAAAGCCTGTAAAGGGAATGAAACTTGTTGCGCCGTTTCTCGTGCAGCATCAACTCGGTATTATACCATGGCTCCCGAAAGCCGCATTTATTATTGATAACCCGCGGAACGTGTCTCTCGATACCACTCCCGAGATGCTCGTTGAATCTGTGCATCGTGTCATTCAAATCCGCACCGCGCTGTAAAAAATCCCAATCGGCAGTGCTGAGAAATTCATTGAAGGATGCGCAGTCGGCCATTCTAAAATTAAAGTGAAAACCGTTAGAAAAATAATTAGCTGTACATTTAGTATAAAAAATATTTATCGTAATCGGTGATAAATGCTGTCGCGTCCAGTGAAGTCCAAGCACGGAGCAACATCGGCATGCAAGACGTCGTTGGCAAATAGCAGGTCCAGGAATTTCCTTCGACTGTTACTGAAGCGGTTAAGCTGCATTGTGGATATAGAAGCGAAGTAATCGATGATATTCATTGCTTTCTTGTCGGTTAAGGATGAAGAGAACACACCGTCGACATCGTTCCAAGATATACCGGGTAAGTTCAAGTCACCTACGATGATAATTTGATCACAAGGGCAAACTGAAGGTATAACGGTTGAGTCGATGTATAGTGGATAAACGTGTTGTAGACATCCCGGTTGGATCCATACGGAATATAAACGGCGATGGCGACAATCGAGAAATTGTAAGCTACTCTGATGCGAACGGCGATAACATCAAGGCAGGGATGGCAGGTGATCACTTCATTGGAGACTGAATTCTTTACAGCAATTAAAACACCATCGTCTCTACAACTGGTGTCAAAATCGTATCCGTCCTTTTTATGAACGACATAGTCTGATGGAAAGTACTATTCGGATAATATATTGATCGTAAGCCAGGTCTCGCTGATTATTATAACATCGAGATCATTGTCATGTATGCCTAAGCGGAAATCCCTGGTTTTACCGCGGATACTGGAGGCATTGTGATAGCAGATAGAAGTGAAGGCGTTGGTGGTATTGGATGAAGCGATGGTCGTTGATAAATTAAACTGGCTGTTCCGGTTTTTTGATATGCGTGGATACTTTGTAAATGGACACCAGCAGGCCAAACGTCAGAATTGTTGAGTAAGTTAGAATCAGCCTCCTTCAAACCAATTTTAAATGAGACAAACGTTAGTGAGCTGTCCAAAACGCGGTCTTTGGGTAATAATAGCCTACAATCTACGTCACCTAGCGAACAATTTTAAAGTTTATCGCAAACATAGCTAACGATCTGATCGGTTGAGACTGATGGATCGATACGGCTGATATATAAATATTTTTTGACAGGCACTGAGACAGTTTTGACAGAGTTGATTAGAGGCCCCGATTCTACAATAGCTTGCGGTGACGTCGATACATTATGGATATTGGAGTTAGGCTTGACACTTTTTGCAGAAGTTGTCGGGTTGGAATTGTCATCAGTGAGTTTGTTAGTCAAAGCGTTCATTAATTTACGGTTTTCACCCACCTCCGATTCAATTTTCCTTAATTCCAAATTGTCAGCGGCTTTGTCCACTATCACGTCAATTTTCCTCAAAATCTTGGACATGTTATTGTTTATGATCAATGATATACAGCGGTTGCCAAAAAAGCAAATGCTGGTGTACTTTTTAATTGAGTTTATCGCGGCACGGTCAAGCTCACTACAATCGTAACAAAATTGGCAATCGCAGTGATTGCAAATATAGTGAGTGTAGTGATTAAATAATTTAAATCCTTAAACCCGCGATCCTCACTATATGTCATTACAAGTAATGACATTAATACTGACCAAGTAATGGGCGCTTTTCAAATAATTTAGTCATGTATACGACTTGAAACATTTTTAACAGTCACAAAATTACGTAAAATGCGAAATGACATGAAAATGGGAAATTGGATTTTTTTGTAATTAGGATCTAGATAATTTGATATTACAAGAAAATAGTTTTCATGAAATTTTATGATGGATTTGGTTTGTTTCACCAAAGACCTAGATGACTATTAGACCTAAGTTATTTGTTTTAAAAACAATTTAACTTTTAATTTCAAATTGGATAAATTTGAAAAAGCTATCGCGAACTGGACCCGGTTGTTGTTCACAAAAACGCAGCTAAAATTAATTCGAAAAATTCGCCGTGTATCTTCCCGAGGCTAACTAAAATTTCGGTTTTATTCATCGACATAGTGTCTTTTAAACGGTTTACCTTTAGCCTCAAAACAGGCGTTTGTTTCGGCTTCAGGATTTGATGAATATCTCTTTCCCTGAACAGATAGTAGTCACTGGGAGTCAGAGGTAGAGAATACGGTGGATGGGAAAACAATTCACACTTTAATTCGTGCAATTTTGTCAGCCAACGATGTTTTGGGTCGTTTCTCTCCAATTTCTTCCTTTAAACACACCAATAACGCCATGTAGTATTCGTTGTTGATGGTCTTTCCTTTCTCAAGATTGTCGACGAATAAAATATCTTGCGCTCTCCACCCCTCCCCTGATGTTTTGATTTCGTGGTATAGTAGTGGATCTACTGTCACATACCGATGCAAAAAATCCGGATTATTACGACTAACACACTTTGAACACAGCTTTCTCACGGACATAACATGTTCATGCAAAATAGTGTATCTGTTACGGTTAAAGTCTGAATAAAGGGAATGTCCATATTTATCGGGAAATGTATAAATTTACCTAACCGTTTGGTACATGTACGAGTAATCTACTTCTACCGGTAAATTTAGAATATTTTCACATTTACCAGCACATTTTGGTAAATGTTCGTTTAACTTCAATATTAAAAAATTTATACTAGTGTACTATTTCAAATGTTTTACAGATTACATTTACATATGTATTAGATTACAGAACATATACTATCGTCGAACATATACTATGACGATGAGGCATATCATTATAAATTTGAAAATTACTGTGTATCAGCGCTGGCTAAGTAGCACCATTAAATTTTTATTAATTGCGTAAGGAAATAATGCGGTTGATCTTCGTAGCAGAAAACTTTCGTTATTCTATTTTTTTCCTGTTTGCTATTACAATTTATCTTGAAAAATGAAAGATAATAGCTATAATAACACAACATACAATTTTAGATCCCCCAATCGACTCCGTTATGCAACAGGGGATCATCAAATGATCTCCGACGAATTAATTCCTCTGAACATTTTTGAATGGCGACTTTATTCATTCCAAAATGAAATAAAGAAATTTTTTAAATTAATTAATTGTATGTCGTTGATTTAATTAATTTAAAATGTAAATATTTAGGTTTTCAGATGCAGATGTTAAAAACGTTTGCTCAAAGATGGAGTAATTTCGGTTAAGTGCTTAGAAGAAGGTAGAGAACTACCAAAGGAATTGTGTCGTTTACTACCCACACCTTTGACTCAAGTTCGCGGTCTATCGGAATTATTATTCATTATTTAAAGAGACGGTAGACCGTATGATAAAGCATACTGGAAACGGAATGCTGCTGTTGAAATCCAGCAAGGCGTAGCATCCTTGGAGGTCGAGTCAATCCATCGTGTGAGTATTCTTCTGACAGCATAGATGCGAAACTGAAGAATACAATGAATTACAATATATAACAAATCTAGTTCTTGGATGAAGGCTTTGAAATTTGGTCACACTGTAAAATCGACATGGTGGTGTGTAGCCATATCTCATCGGGCTGGATGGTCGCCCAGTACACGTCGATATTATTTTATAATTACAGGTTGAAATACCAAATCAACAAAGGATCATAAACTAAAAATGTAAATTTATGGCATCTCTACACGTTCGCATTTCAAAGTCAGCACATTGTATGGTAATGTATGGTATTTTAACTTAAATAATTTGTGTAATATTTGAGTCTGATATTTAATAATAATGATAAACCTTCCAACATTATAAGATTAACTTTCTTTTTAATATGATTAAATTGTTTACAAAAGACACAATTATGATTTCTTTCATTACAATGCGGCAATCTTACCCAATTATATATTGTGGTGGGCCAGTTCTTCAAACTGGCGTTGCACGATGGCTTGATCTACGCCACTAACTTAGACTGTTGAAAATATGTTTCTTTCATCGATGAAAATTGATTGAGAATCTAGCGTCGTATTCAAAGATGAATGACCCCCATTTCTCGACAAATATGGACAAGACGACGTGTTCCATCAACATGTACCTTATTCTTGGAAATCAAGGGAACTAACTTTACCTACCAACTGATGATGTAAGAATTAAAGCACATTAAAATTTAAAATATATCTCAACTACGCTCGAAACAAGTCTACTAAACTATTTTTTGAGGTCGCGTCAAATTGTAATAATTTCTGAAGCACAGCGATCCACCGTCTTAGCTACATTTGCTTATAATTTGGATTACTCCTAGTTACATTTTGTACCGTTGCATTAAAAATCTTCTTTACGTAAGATAATATCCATTTAAATTACATTACATAATTATAAGGGTAGATTCTTTGTGTATTTTGTAGGAAGCCATGTTAAGGTTTGATTGGCCTCGGTCAAAACCTGGTTTGAAAATTAACACAGCAAATAAGTTTAGAAAAATGCGATCCACAAAATTTAAAGGAGTCGAATTATAACAGATCTGACGTCTTTTGGTACTTTAAATATTTATTAAAATTTAATTTGAAGCTTACCAGCTTGTTTAGTTGTCATGTCTAGCATTCAATTGAAAAATTCCTTCTAAATAAATTTCATTTGATCATCTGAATAGTAAAATTTCAATAATTCCCGGCTGAAGAATTTGTTTTGCGATTCATCTAAAGTAAATTTTGAATCTTTACTGTTGACTACGGGAAATGGGCACTCAATCTATGGATCGTTATTTCCCTTGAATAAATTTAAGGTTTGTTTGTTAACTGATCGATAACTCGATTTTTTTGCAACCGGCCAAAAATAAAAAATCGTATTTGTAAAATAGAAGATAATTATGGAGACAATAAAATACGACCCGAAGCCGAACGACAGTGCTGGTAACAAAGAACGAAAGTAATAATCGACGTTACATGAAATATTTTCTTACCTTCGACTTCTTAAAAACAATATTTGTTTCAATACTTATATAAATTTTAGCTGTCAATCGCTGTGTTTATACCAAAGCTAAAATAGCAGTGCTATAGTTGTCAATATACTTACCAATGCTAAATAGCAGTTTAGCATTGCTATTTTAGCTATTAATGCAGCAAATGATTTTAGAATAGTATAAACAGAATCAGAGATACAGCGACAAGCTTCGTCGCCTGTAATTAAAATACACAATCGATTAAATGCTAACAAAGCCAATGTCGTTGGCGACGACAACATTGTCGCCGTAATTTTTTTAGAATCTATTTCTAATTTTGTAGTCAGCGCTACAGTGCTACCAACTAGCTTGCGATTATTATATTGCGATTATTAAATATATTAAATTAAATCCAAGCCTTCTGGTAAATTTGCACATTTTCCTGTAAATGTGGACATTCGCCAATTTAGGTCTTTCATATATACTGCCATCGGAGTTTGTACCAATGTCCGACGCTTTCGGTGGAGCAGAATCACTATAACACTTATCAAACCATAGCTTTGCTTTAACGGTCGGATTGTCATACAATTTTGACAAAAATGGTTTGAAAGTTGGTACTTTCTAAAAATGTTATGAAATTTTTTTGGGGAGGGGGGAGGGGAGGATGGAGTACATTTGACACAGTTTTTATTTTACTGCTTAAATTTGTGCATACATCATATAATGAAACGGGTTAGCCTCTACCTAAAGCTAGGCTAATCCAGTTTCATAGGAAATTTGCCATTACCTGTATTACATACATCCCCCTGCGGCATTAACTCGTAGCTCAGCCGGAAGAGGTTATTGCTTGGTCGTGGAGATGGGGATGCACAAGTAACGGCCTTGATAACCGCATCGAATAACATGAAAAAATGGGAAAGAAAAAAGGGGGTATCGGACCCTGAAGTAGTAAATTGGCCTTACCAACCCATGACGAGGGTCAAATCAACTGTGGTTGTATATGGTGAGGAGGGGTTTCACACTAACATTTTATACCAAACCGTAACATTAAATAGTGCTAATAACCTAATTTTTGTTGGGGTTAGAGTTGCAAGCAACAGCAATTTCCGTTTCTAGAGACAGTCGGATGACAGATTACCGCCGGTCCCCAGAATGTTAGTCTTTTGTTATACAAACCAAAGTTTGTGAGCCGCGTCCAAAACTCCAATAAAAAAATTATTTTCTTTAAAAACTGCTCGAACACACAAAAAAAAATTTATTAATCACAAAAATTTTACACACAATTATCACAGAGTTCTTCAGTACCAGTTCCGCTCAAGCTACTTCACTGGGTAGTTAATTTCAAAAGACTGACACCCTTTCCAAGAAAATTTCGCAGTATTTATTCAAAATAAAAAAGAATTAGTTGTTGAGAGAGGGAATTAATATTTTCAGCACAGTGATTAAAAGTGCTCTTTCAATCAACTTAAATTTTTTTTGATGATAAACCAAAAAAATTGTAGAAACCGCGCGTGTTGTAGATTTCCGATTTGTATTTATTACTTTCGTAAATTTGTCTATGCTATATATAAACGAACCACTTGCATTTATCGTGTACTTGAAAAATAAAGTCATCTAACCGACAAAATGGCATAGTGGTTTCAGCTTTGGCGTTTGGATCGGGAGGTACCGGGTTCGAATCCCGATAGGGGCAGGATGCAAAGGGAATTTTCATCAACAAATTACGATTTGTGACGACCCATCTTCCATGCCAGTATAGGCTGGCATGGAGCTATGCAATGTGCAGATGGTAATAAAATCGGACCTATATCCAACGGTTGAAAATTCTAAAGCTAAATTATTAATAAAGTCACATACAATCAAAGTAGATAACAATCGACTCTATGAGTCAAATTTAGATAACATAGCCGAGGTACCACGCCAAAACGCCGTGTGAAGTCGTAGTAGATATTAACAGAGCAATCAAGGTCGGTATGGAATTTGTAGAGGAAGAATCCAATTATATCTAAAATTTGACTCATAGACTCACAATTTTGGCGATTGAAACGTGGACCCTTCTTCTACAAATTCCATACCAATCTTGCTATGTCAATTTATATCTAGTACGACTTCACACAGCTATATCTAAATTTTAGCTTGTTATATCTTTTTTCGATTTTACAAGAATAAAATAGGTTTAGTTTCTGTTAAGGCTGTATGGTACTGAAAAACACAATTTTTTTTTAGTATCGATATTTAAATGCCCCTAAATATATACTGGTTGGTGTGTTTTTTAAGAATTTTTAGTGATTTTATATTGTTTATATGTGTAAAATTATTAATTAATTTATAATTTTTCATTATGGCTGATCTAAACATTGCATAAATTAGTAACCACTTATCTTGGACACACTTTTTATTTCGTGATTTGCTTTCTAACGACAGTAAATTTTCCAAAATAATCGTCATTGCGGCGTAAAAACAATATGGTCAAAAACTTATTTTTACTAAACATGGTTTTTGACAATCTGAGTGACATACAGTCTTAAACCAAGTAATTATTATTTAAAATAGTTTTATTTTCATTCAGGGAGTTGTACATTCTATTTGTATTTATATTAAATTTGATTATAAAGGATGGTTAAATTTTAAGGGCCGATGTTGATTTTGAATAAAACACAAATTATTTAGGAAATTATTGTCAATTCTTTTTATTGTGATAATATGGTATGGTTCAATTATGTATGGAATAAAATATCGGCCAAATGGCCGCCGCGACCTCGGCGGCACACCTCCACCCGATGATCCAAATTTTCGATGACGCTTAGGCGTAATTGAGGTTCTATGCCGTTAATGTGCCGAATTATCTCATCCTTTAGCTCTTGGATTGTTGCTGGCTTATCGACGTACACCTTTTCTTTCAAATAACCCCAAAGAATGAAGTCCAACGGTGTCAAATCACATGATGTTGGCGGCCAATTGTCATCGCCACCACGTGAGATAACACGGCCATTGAATTTGTCGCGCAAAAGAGCCATTGTTTCGTTAGCTGTGTGGCAAGTGGCACCGACCTGTTGAAACCACATTTCGTCCACATCCATATCTTCCTATTCGGGCCATAAAAAGTTCGTTATCATCTCACGATAGCGAACACCATTCACAGTAACTGCCTGACCGGCCTCATTTTGGAAAAAATACGGCCCGATGATGCCGCCAGCCCATAAACCGCACCAAACAGTCACTCTTTGTGGGTGCATTGGTTTTTCGACAATCACTCTTGGATTATAATTCGCCCAAATGCGGCAATTCTGCTTATTGACGAATCCACTGAGGTGAAAATGTGCCTCATCACTGAAGATGATTTTCTTCGAAAATTGATCATCCACTGTTGCCATTTCTTGCCACCATTCTGACCATTGACGACGTTTGGAATGGTCAAGAGGTCAAATTGAGTTAGTCTGAAATTGAGAAATGTCAAATTAAATGCAGAAAAAAACTTGACGTTTAGGTGTGGTTCACATTCAACGTCGGCCCTTAAAATTTAACCACCCTTTACATCGGTGTGAGTTATAAATATTAGTGTATTTTTTTGAGATGATAAAACAATTGTCGCGCAATGTTATGTATGATTTTAAATGAAAATTTCGTGATACTAATTTTATATTACAAAACCATACTCGTATAATAATTTACAATATTTGTTTTGTATGCAGCAATAATAATTATACAGTGCTGGGGGAAAAAATTGGGCAAACATATTTTATTGCAAATTGGAGTCTTTCTTTGCTAAAATTACAAAACTTTTGAAAGCAATTGGCTTATTGTTTCATTTTAAATACATGTATGACGTAATTTTTTGAAGAAAAAAATGTACCTGCAATTTAGGGGCAAAACCCCGAAAAATGCCGAAATATTCAAAATACCTTGATTGGAGTTAAAGTAGTGGAATAAATTAAACACCTATTTTTTAACTTTTGTTTTGTTTTTTATTGATTTATAGAAGTTCTATCTTTAATATTAATATCTTGTTAGACCGCCTTTTGTTTTTATTGCACCAGTCCAACCCCGCAACTGATGTGCAAAAAATTGGTCGACCAATTATTTTGTTTTACGCCTACCGTTCTTGGCCGTCATTAGGGTGCAGATGTTTTATTGTCTGTAATTTTTTTTTGAGTATAAATAGTGCATATTTTGTAAGATTAAGTTATTCTGTAAGTGATCTTAGGTCAAATAAAGAATAAAGTGCAATTTTAGTTAAAAAATGGGGAAAGTTAGTGAGCAGTGTAAAAGCAATATGTTGATTTTGGCGCGGGAAAATTTAACCACGCGTGAAATATCAGAAATATTAAACATTCCTAAAAGTACTTTCGCGTGGAATATTAAAAAAATGCGAGAGATGGGCAGTACACAGAGAAAGAAAGGCTCTGGAAGGCCCAGAAAGGCAACGCCAGTGAAAGATCGTTTCATTATATTACAATGTCGTCGTAACCGTTGTAAAATTTCATCGGACATAAGACGGGATGTTAAGCGAGCAACGGGAAAACAAATTTCAGCCAGATTAGTGAGAAAGAGACTTGTTAAAGTTGGTTTGAGAGCATTTAAACCAGTCCAGAAGCCTGAGTTCATGTTTCTTGGATTCCAGAGATGTGGAATGATGTGATTTTCTCCGATGAATCAACATTCAAGCTGCATGTTGGAGATGGAAGAATTCTCGTAAGAAGAAAGCCAGTCGAGAGGCTTAGCAACGAATGTCTTTTAAAACTTCCACCGAAAAATGAAGGAGTTATGGTCTGGGGATGCTTTTCTGGAAATGAAACCGGTCGATCGTGCTTCCTTAGTTCCAGTATTACAGCAGCTGTTTATCTGCAGGTCCTACACAACGAATTTGAGCCTTCTGTGTTAAAGCTTGGCGAGACTTGCAAATTAATTTTTCAACAGGACAACGCTCCGTGCCATACCGCCAAAGTTGTGAGTTATAAATTTTGAATTATAGATAGAAAAAATGCCTTTCAGATAAACATTAATAATTTGTTAAAAACTTGTTTTTTTCTTATCTCTTCATTTAAAGGTGAAAAAGTACTTTGAAGAAAGAAGTACCGATGTGATGAGCTGGCCCCCGTATAGTCCAGATTTAAATCCCATTGAAAATATTTGGTCTATAATGAAGCTAGAAGTAGCAAGAAAGCGCCCAGAATCGATTCAATCTTTAAAAAGTTTTTTGATGACGATTTGGGAATCCATACCTCCTACGACTTTGAAAAATTTATCAAATTCAATGAATCGGAGGTGTATCGCTGTAATAAAAGCAAATGGCGGTCCAACAAAATATTAATATTAAAGATAGAACTTCTATAAATCAATAAAAAATAAAACAAAAGTTAAAAAATAGGTGTTTAATTTATTCCATTACTTTAACTCCAATCAAGGTATTTTGAATATTGTGGCGTTTTTCGGGGTTTTGCCCCTAAATTGCAGGTAAATTTTTTTTTCAAAAAATTACGTCATATATGTATTTAAAATGAAACAATAAGCCAATTGCTTTCAAAAGTTTTGTAATTTTAGCAAAGAAAGACTCCAATTTGTTTGCCATGATGTTTGCCCAATTTTTTTCCCCAGCACTGCATACCGGGTGACTGACGCGAAGTGTTACCAACTTCAGACTGTCATTGCTGTCAAACCAGTGATGACAGAGTGCTCAAATTGACACTAATGACAGTTCATTCCATTGTTTACAAGCGAACAAAAGCATTTTAGTGGAAAATATTCAGAAACAAAGTTATCCGCAATGGAATTCAAGCGTAATAGTGTGATTGCTCTATATTTCGCTGGAAAACTACATCCGCAGATTGTTAAACAGTTAAAACATCTGCAGGTGAATAAAACGTTTGTGTATCGCACTATAAATCGTTATAACGATACTGGAAGCATTGCAAAACGCCATGGTGGTGGACCAAAACGCACTGCAACATCGCCGGATATCATTCGGAAAGTGAAGGCCAAATTGGCTCGGAATCCGCGCCGTAGCGGCAGAAAAATGGCTTGTGAGGCGAACATTTCGCTCGAACGGATGCAACACATATTGAAAGATCATCTTGGACTAAAGGCCTTGAAATTCCATAAAACGCATGGTCTCACCGATGCTCAAAAAAAAGTTAGAGTGGAATGAGCAAAGGAGTTGTTACACTTGCACGAAAGTGGCGATTTACCGAAAGCCGTTCACCGGTCGATTTTTGGACAGTGGCATCAAGATAAATGCTCAAATTTATCAGGATCATGTGTTGGAGGGAGCGTTGAAGCCTTGTTCACAAAAACATTTCGGCCGCAGAGCCTGGACTTTTCAACAGGACTCGGCGCCGAGTCTTAAAGCGCGCGTCAATCAAGATTGGCTGAGAAAGAACGTTCCGCGGTTCATTTCCACTGCCCAATGGCCACCAAATTCATCGAATGCAAATCCGCTAGATTTATCGGTTTGGGGTATTTTGAAGAGCAATTTTGATTCAATAAAATTCATGAAAAAATAAAAATTCTGTGGCGTTTTATTTTGCTAACACTTCGTGTCAACCACCCTGTATACTTGACTATCAGGATAGTATTAAAATATTCTGTAAATATATAATAGTCCAGCCATATTTAACTATAATGGTTTTTTGGAATAATTTTTCGGGATAACTTCCCAGAGGTAAATGAAGTTTGTGTAACACAAATGCAGATTTAATTTAACATTTTCTCTTTTTGTATGAACATTTTGATATTATTTCCATTTGTCAAATGTTCCCCCGTAGCTGGGGAACATTTGACGCTGTGTATTATTGCAAAGAAACAATGTTATTTTATATACAAATAAAACGTTTATTAAATTTTTTTTGGTAATTCAGTAAATATAATATAAATAATAATTTAATTCAGTTCAACAAATTTCTGACTTTATCACATTATCTTAATAAGTAATTATTTAAGTCAACTGTAAAAATATATTTAGTTGCCGATCGCGAGGTTCCTTGCGGATGAATCGGCGTTGGCAATTTACCCTCAATATCACTTCGAAGCAACAAAGCGACATCCTCAATAGTTGGCTCTACAAATAACAAGGCATTTGGAGATTTAAAAAAAAATCTAATTGTTAGCGAAGTTGGTCTATTAACCTCAATAATTTTACCGGCAAAATGTATATCGTTCTATCAATCTGAGTCCATTAATTTTATCCATTATTTGATTGACTGTCAGATGATTCAAAACCAATTAATTTTTTCACATTTTTTATTTGGGGTCCTTTATGCTTTCAGTTTTCCGATCTTTAAGTTGTTTTTAGTAGACAACTCCTCCAGCCTATTTTTTTTCTGGAGTATTCGTGTATATACTAGATGTTCCAGCTCGTTTTGTCTTTGGCTTAGATTTAATTGTAGGCGCTGGTGTTAAAATTTCGGAACTGAAATACAGAACTATTTCAGCATTATCGATTCCCAATGTTGATCGATTTTCTGGTTCATTTGAAGGCACGCTGGTAAATCTAGCAATCGAGTTTTCATCATGAGCAGGAAGAAATTGATTTTCGGTAAAAATTATTGAGTTAAATGACACAATACCTGTCACACTAAACCCTTTTATTATACTTTCCATTGAAAATGATTTGCTAAATGAAACGTATGTTATTGAAGCGAACTCGTATATGGTGATTCTCTTCCCAGGTGTTGGGGCTAGTTTAATGTTGCGTTGACACAAATGTGTGGTTCGAAACGAGGGCAATAATAAACTGCGTACTCCCAAGTTGGTTTTTTGTTAATTATAAATTTATTGTTAATTTATTTATAATTTTGTATTGTTGTTTGAAGTTATGTTGATGGAGTGTAAATTCGACTATATAAATGTCAAAATGGTGGCTCGTATTTATTAGCGTAGACGACTCCGAAAAATATCGTTTAGTAAAAGCGCTCAAACGCAGGTGTCGCATCGAACGTAAATTCGGTATTGAATCATGCACTGAACTGAAGATGCAGCACAGGAATTCGTCCACCAATTGACACTTGGATAGGTGACGTTTTGACATTTGGATGTAATACAAATAATTTTAAGTAAGTATATAAATAGGCATTCCGATTTTAACTAAGCAACTAGGGTGCTAAATAAATTAATAGAATTTTCGTGTTGTGTTATAAAAGTAAATTTTAAAAAAAATTATAATAAAGTGAGTGGTTTTTAGTGTTGTGACAGAAAGCGATTACATTTTGTGTAGTAGAGAGTAAAAAAAAAAAAAAAAAAAAGCAAGCGTCCATGAGGGACGCCTTAGGGACGAAAAGAAAAAAGAGAAAGGAAAATGATGGCAACCAAAACAAAAAAAGAAAATTAAAATTAAATAATCAAGAAAATAAAAAAATAAAACCAGTGTGTGACGAAATAAAACATAAAGAAATAATTAAAATAGAGACGAAAGAAATTGAGATGGCAGATGACGAGATGAATGAAGATTTTCATGGGTTTGAACATAATGCAAAAGAAATGAATATAGAAAAAAACGTGGTACAAGACACACAAACCGGAAGTACGGGATTGAAAGAAGAAGGCAATGCAGAAAATAAAATAAACGAAGAATCATATAAAGACAACAAATACATGCCAGGAGATAGAGGTCCATACTTCGTAATAATGGAAAAAAAGGGAATCGAAGATATAGTTATTGCAGAAAAGCTGAATTCGCTAAATTTCGGAGCAATAGTAAGCATTAAACAATACGGGAAGAATCGACTAAAAATCCAAACTAGAGAAATGGAGACTGCAAATAAAATATTGAAAAACGTAGATCTAAAGAAAATACACCACTGCTACTCGTACATCCCAAATTTTTTATTAGAAACAATCGGGTATGTAAATAAAATTCCAGTTAACGCAGATTTAAATAAAATCAAAGAAAATATAAAAACAAACTCGAAAGTCATGAAAGTCGAGAGAATCACGAGATGGAACAATACAGAACAAAAAACCGAAGATACGACCGCAATTAAAATAACTTTCAGATCGAATTCCTTACCGTATGACATAGCTATATACAATGTCAAAAGGAAAGTAACTTACTTTATTCCCAAACCTATGCTATGTAAAAGATGCCTAATCTACGGGCACACGCAGAAGCATTGTAGAGGCACGCAAAAATGCACAAACTGTGCAGAGGCAGACCACACGAGACAGAATTGTACAAATGAGACAAAATTCTACTATTGCGGGGAGCAACATGTGACGAGCAGCAGTATTTGCAATGAATTTAAAAAACAGAAAAGCATAAAATACCTTATGGTTACTAAGAAAATAGCGTATGGAGACGCCAAAAGGATGATAACAATCCCAGAATACACCGAAAATGGTGCGAATTTCCCTCCTCTCACGAATCATCAAAAGGATGAACAAAACGAAATAAGACAAATTAGGAATGAGATGAACCAGATAAAAGCGAAACTGGAGGCAGACAACACGAAACTGCTAGACAGTATTACGGAAATAAGAGAACAGATGTGGGAAATAAGCAATCTAAATAGAAAAGTGCAAGCAACGACTCAAGGCTACTTAAACGCTCCTGCGAATGACCCAAGAAATGACATCATTCTAACAGAGATAATACAACTTCTGGAAAATATGGACAAAATAATAAACAAAAACAACAAAAAAATAAATACCGCTCATGAGGAGTAACCTATCGATATTGCAAATAAATATAAGAAGTATAATGTCAAATAAAGAAGAACTAGAAGAATATATGAACAAAGGAAAAATAGACATTGGTTTCATCTCGGAAACCTGGACAAATGAGAATAACAAGATAAAATTTAAAAACAATAAAGTATGTATAGCATCAAGAGAAGACAACTACGGAGGAGTGGGATTCATTGTGAACAATAAAATAAAAATTAAAAAAATAGAAAATAATATAAACAACCTTAATCCGATAGAAACAATAAAACTCCAAATAATAGATAAGGATAATAACGAAATAAACATAATAGGAATATATATCCCACCTAACATAAATAGTAACACAATAAAAAATAAATTTAAATCTCTAATAAATCAACACGATAATAAAAATAACACTATAATACTTGGGGATATAAACGCACATCATCCACTATGGGGAAATAGCAACAAAACAGACAGTAGAGGAAAAAAAATAGCAGAAATTATCTCGAACTCGCATTTTGTGACACTAAATAATGGAAACGACACCTGGATAGGACATCACGGAAGACGATCGGCTATAGACTTAACAATAACCTCCCCAGATCTGCCAGGAAAAACGGATTGGACTGTTGACCAAATAAAAATAGGCACATCGGACCATCTACCAATAAGAATAACAATTGAAAATATGAATGTCTACAACCATGAAGAAACAACAAGGACAAACTATAAAAAAGCAACAAAACAGATACTGAAACTAAAGCCAGAACACACCTTCAGCCTAGAAGACTACGAGGAGTCGCTACAAAAAATAATAGAAGATAACACGGTGATAATTCAAAGTAAAAACAAGTATGTGCCGAAAATTTGGTGGACAGAAAAAATAAAACGTATGTGGGAAATCAAAAAACAAAAGCTGAAACAATATAATCAAAATAGAGATAATATATATACAGAGGTAGAATTGAAAAGAGCCACAAGTATACTTAGAAGAGAAATAAGAAAAGAAAAGAAAAAAAGCTGGAATGAATTTATAAAAGAAATAAACCCGACTCTAAACACAAAACAGCTGTGGCAGAAAATTAGGATATTCAACAACAAAAATAAAGAAAAGTATGACATTTTCAACAATTTGGAAAACATGGAGAAATTTATGGAAAATAATGTACAGGAATCGTACACAACTCCGCAAAACAAAATGAAGCTGCCACTAGTATACACCTCAAAAGCAGAATTTAAAACAGAGGAAATAACAAACATCATAAAAAATAACAAAAACACAGCGCCAGGAATAAATAAAATTACAAATAAAATATTAAAAGAACTACCGAGCCAACACTTAAAAAAAATAACAGAGTTCTTAAATGACCTGTGGGAAAAACAAGAATACCCAGAGAAATGGAAAAATATAAAGATCATCCCAATACCAAAACAAAATAAAGATGCATCAAGAGGAGAGAACTACAGAGGAATACACCTATACGCAACGATGGCAAAAATACTTAGTAAACTGATAAAAATAAGAATAAACGAACATTTAGAAAAACACAAAATATTACCAAACACAACATATGGTTTCAGAAAAGGGAAATCAGCGATAGACTATATCAATGAGCTTATATGCATACTGGAGAAAAATAAAGAAGACAATAAAGTATCAATAGTCATAGCAACCGATATAGAGAAGGCGTTTGATATGGTGAACATAAATAAACTTATAACAATAATGCAACAATTTAAAATACCAAATGAATATACAAATTGGGTATATAAGTCATTAATAAACAGAAAAATCATCTTTAAGAATGGGGACAAGGAGATTATAAAGACAACCAGCCAAAGCATTCCACAAGGGGATCCTCTTAGTCCGGACCTCTTCAATATATACACAAGCAAACTTCACGAAATGACAGAAGAAGGCATAAGAATCCTGCAATATGCGGATGATTTCCAAATAATAGCTGCGGGGAAAAATGCAGAAGAGGCGGAAGGCAAAGCAAATAACATACTAAAAAAATTCAATGATAAACTACAAGAACTACAACTGAAAATTAATCCTCAAAAAACAGCATACATAACAATAAACAAAAAAAGAAAAGAAAAACGAATTAAAATCAAACTAAACAATACAGAGATAGAGGAGCGGAATCAAATAAAAGTTCTGGGGTACATTATCGACAAAAAGCTAAATTTTAATCAACATGTAAGGACGGTAAAAGGAAAATGCATGCAAGCTATCAACATGATAAAAATAATAGCGAGAAAAAAAGGAGGCGCACATCCATCCTCACTACTCAACATACATAAGAGCATAATTGAAAGCAGGATAAGATATAGTGCAGCAACTATATCCACAGAAAGGAACAAAGAAATACTACAGAAAGTAACAAATTCAAGTCTAAGGGTCTGTCTAGGACTCACACAGAGTACACCAACAACAGCCATAATAGCGGAAGCCGGAGAAGTACCAATAGCTTTGAAACTGGACTTTTTCAAATATGCATACATAGCTAAACAATTATATAATAACACAACGATGGGGAAAAGAATAGGAGAAGGCAAAATAAATAACGCATTAAAAAAAATATACATGGAATACAAAAGCAACCTAGACAAGCTACCAGAAAATAAGGAACAAACAGAAAGAAATGACGAAATAACACAAAGTAGTTTGGAAGTGGATACTAAGCTGCATATGAAAATAAAGGCATTAGCAAATTATAACAAAACACAGCTAAAACAACTCACCTTAGAATATCTAGAGGAAAACAGAAGCCAAAACATGAGTTTTACCGATGGTTCAATAATCAGGGGGAAAAGGGGAATAGGAATATATAATAAATATAATGCAGAAACTTTCAGCTATAAAATAAAAGAAGAAATTACGATAAAAGCTTTAGAAGCCATCGCAATAATGGAAGCAATCAAAATAGCAATGAAAAACAATATGAGAGAAGTAATGATAATTACAGACTCGCTTAGTACCTGTGCGGCATTGGGAAAAAATAGTAAACAAAATGAGAAGTATTACGAAAAACAGGTAAAAGAGAGTATAAAGAGACAAAACATCAGAGTCAAAATAGTATGAATACCAAGCCATATAAACCTAGAAGAAAACGACGAGGCCGATATGGCAGCAAAAATGGGAACAAAATCAAATAGGACTCTAGAGATAAAACTCTCATTAGAAGAGAACATAAGAATATTTAAGGAGAAAATATACGAAAAATGGAATGAAGAGTTTGTAAGGAGAACAGAGACAAAAGGAACACAGCATAGAAAAAACATTAATAACACAACAAAAAATAGACCCTGGTTTCACAAAAAAGAAATGGACGTAGGAACAATAAAAAGATTGACGAGGATCAGAACGAACCACACGTATGACCGAAAATTTTTAAAACTCATAAAGAAAATAGATAATGACGAGTGTGAAGTGTGCCGAGTGACGGAGGATGCACATGATAGAGAAGTGTAAAAAACACGACAAGATAAGAGAGAAATTTAAAACAATAAAAGAGAAGACACTGCAGCAAATTTTGATCGATCAGCAGATGGGAGAGTATGAAGACATAATAAAATTCTTAGAAGAAATAAAAGGAGACGTCTAATAAAATGAAGAGGGACGGTGTACATTTCAATAAAGATTATTGAGCTCAAAAAAAAAAAAGAAGAAAAGATAATAAATCTAATCAATAAAATAACTAAATTAATAAACGGACTAATGTAAAAGAATAAAACCAAGTTAGGAAAGTAATACTTATGAATAATAAGATCAATAATAAAATCAATTAAAATAAAAAAAAAAGTAAAAAACAAAAAAAAAAAATATTAAGTAAGAAAGCATAACGAAACACAACAACGTCGAATAACATAAAAGTTTTGACATAACACAATCATTGGCAATGTGATCGAAGAGGTCAAGCCAAACAAATAAATTAAATTAAAAAAAAAAAAAAAAAAAAAAAAAAAAAAAAGTATATAAATATAAATTATACAATTATAAATTATGAATTAATGCTTAATTAATTATTTTAGGAGGATCAAATTGGTATTTATACAATGATAAAGGGTAAGTATAAAGTTGATTATTTTATGCATTTACATTTGTTTGTTTTTTAGGTTAAATGTATTTCAGAGTGACATATTTCAGATTGAGATATTAGGTAAGTATTTGTTATGTTGAATTGCTCCAACATACCGCCGCTCTTGAACTATCTGGTTCAACAATTGGATGCAATTATGATGTACGAACTGTAACTTTCTTGTTCGAATGTGACTGACTGGACGTTGACACATCTTGCTGGTCTTCGGAATCATTTTGGCTCGATATTGGGAGTATGGCCAGTTTACTAGTGGGACGCTTTATTTCCCCGGATTTGGTTCTGAGCGTAACCACTCTGGTAATGCCATCGGAACCGGGATGTAATTTTGTGACTTTTCCTACTGGCCACTGATTTACGGCTACGCTTTCATCTTTGATTACTACTATGTCGCCGATCTGGATTTGCGGCTGAGAATCTCTCCATTTCGCTTTTGGTTGTAATGATGCGAGGTACTCAACATTCCAACGCTTCCAAAAATGCTGTGCCAGTTGTTGAACCATTTGCCATCTGGTTAGATATGATGGTTTGAGGTGAGTGACGTCGATTTCGGGGATTTTTGTTGTTGGGTGACCAAGCAGGAAATGAGACGGAGTCAGGACGTCGATGTCTGTGGAGTACATTGCGCAGATAGGCCTGGAGTTTAGCGTGCCCTCGATTTCACATAATAAAGTGTTCATTTCCTCCATTGTAAGTATAGTGCTGCCAATGACCCGCTTGAGATGATATTTGGCGGATTTGACCCCTGCTTCCCAGATACCCCCGAAATGAGGTGCGCTGGGAGGATTGAAATGCCATGTTATATAGTACCTGGAAGAATAAGCAGAAATCACTTGCGAATTGGATATTAGTTTATTAAAGGTTTGCCTTAATTGGCTGCTGGCACCGACGAAATTTGTGCCGTTGTCGCTATGAATCTCTTGGCAAATCCCACGTCTTGCAACGAATCTTTTCAGGGCTCCTAGGAATGATTCACTGGTCATGTCGCCGACCAACTCCAAATGAATAGCCTTTGTGCTAAGACAGATAAATAAACATATATATGATTTATATGTTTTTTGGCCTCGGCCCTTTCGTAAATGTATTGGAATTGGCCCGGCGTAGTCTACGCCAACCTTTAAAAACGGGCGAATTAGTTCGACACGGCAGCTTGGCAGATTACCCATGACTTGATTATTTATCTGTGCTTTAAGTTTGGAGCAGATGACGCACTGATTAATAACTTGACGAACCGTGCTTCGGCCACTCGGAATCCAATATTGTTGTCTGGTGATGGCTAGTGTCAACGATGGACCAGAGTGCTGGTTCCCTTTGTGGATGTCGACCAGAATTAGCTTCGTAAGCAGTGACTTCGGATGCAGGATTATGGGATGCTTAGTGGAAATCGGAGCTTCCGAATTTTGCAGTCGCCCGCCAACGCGAATGATGCCGAATTCGTCTAAGAAAGGGCTCAATGATTTGATTTTGCTAGATTTGCTTATTTCGCCTGTTGTTTGAATTTGTGCTAGCTCCGTATAGTAGAACTTTCCTTGTTCATGCCGACATATTTTGAATAGGGCCTGGAACAGTTCTTCTCTCGTTAAATACGTTCCGTTGGTTCTCGAGCCCCTTTCAATCTTTGAGTTCGTGATGAAGCGTAAAATGTACGCGAATACTCTTTGAAATTTCGTAAGAGACGAAAATTTTGTCATTAGTTCATCGAGCCATGGACTGACGGTTGTAGTTGCAAAGGTGAATATTTTGTTATTAATTTCTTCAATTGAGCCATAATCGCATTGTTGCGGAGGCCACGATTTCAGTGTTTGACGGAGCCAAATAGGGCCGTTCCACCAAAGAGCGTGGTGATGTAAATCATTTGGCGATAAACCTCGGGATGCGCAGTCGGCCGGGTTGTCAGTTGAAGACACGTGTAACCAATATTTGCGCGGTATAATGTTTATAATTTCAGCCGTTCTATTGCCTACAAAGGTACTCCATCGTCGGGGATGACTGGCAAGCCAATCTAATACGATTCGGGAGTCCGTCCACGCATATGTTTCCGAAATTTCTGCTTCTGTTTCCCTTTGGATTAATTTGATCAGGTTGGCAAGAAGCAACGTAGCGCAAAGTTCGAGTCGTGGTAATGAGACTTGTTTCATTGGAGCCACTTTGGTTTTGGCCGCAATTAATTTTATGAAGATGTTTTCCGACGATGTTTCTACCCGTAGATAGACCACAGCAGCAAAGGCATCTTGACTGGCGTCGGCGAATCCATGCATTTGAACGGTTTTAGCTTTGGTTGTTTCAATGTATCTGGGAATCGAGATTTGTTTAACGTTTTTCAAGTGATTTCGAATTGTTTGCCACCGTTTGCATATCGCTTCTAGAAGTGGTTGATCCCACTCGAGATTACTGGCCCACAACTTTTGGATGAAAATTTTAATTTCTACTATGACGGGGGCTAACCACCCTAACGGGTCAAATAAACGACTGGCTTCGGACACGACTATCCTTTTTGTGAATGAGTCTCTTGGTGGCAATTCGGAAACGAATGTAAATTGATCGGTATTCGGGTCCCAATTAAGTCCAAGTACCTTTATTGAGTTTGAATCACTTTGACTATTCTCATCAATTGATTTGATGCCTCGGCTGGCTTTCTCCTTCAGATTATGTACAATATTGGCTGAATTAGACATCCACTTGCGGAGATTAAATCCATGCTGAGACAGTATCTTATTTATGGAATTTTTTAATTGCATGAGATCCGATTCCGTATCAGCCCCAGTCATTATATCGTCGACGTATGTATCCCGGCGGATCGCCTTGGCGGCAATTGGTGTAGCTGCTTGGTTATCATCGGCTATCCGTTTTAGGACTCTTGTGGCTAGAAAAGCGGAGGACGCTAAACCATAAGTAACGGTCGTTAATCGGAAATGGCGTATTGGTTCGGAAGGATGGGTACGCCAGACTATTCTTTGGAAATTTGTATCTTGGCTGTCGATAGTCACTTGCCGATACATTTTCTCCACATCGGCAGTCACAACAAACTTGTATTCTCGAAATCTTAGAATGATGGCATGCAGGGTTGATTGGACCGTTGCGCCAACGGCCAAGCACTCATTCAACGAATTCCCAGATGGAGGTTTTGCCGACCCGTCAAAAACCACTCTTAATTTTGTGGTGGAACTGGAACGTTTTAGGACACCGTGGTGCGGTAAGTAATATCCTGTATCACTAATTTCTGATTGCGGAATTTCTTTCATGTGATTTAGCTGTAGATATTCTGCCATAAAATCCTGGTAAAATCTTTCAAAATCTGGTTCACGAACGAATCTACGTTCCATGCTTCTCAATGGTTGAATGGCAATATTTATCGAGTTTCCTAAGTGTTGAGGTGATGTCTTAAAGGGCAACCTGACAATGAATCGCCCGTCACTTGATAGTTTGGTTTTACCGACGAACTCCTTCTCGCATAATATTTCTTCCGGAGATAGTTTGAATTCGGGGTTTGGGATCGCGTCTAATTCCCAAAATTTAGTAAGCGCGCGATCCAAATCGACATCGTTACTGTCATTTGTGGCAGTCATGGACGTTATATCACCTCTCAATAAATTATCAGTTTTTCCAGCGACGACCCAACCTAATATGGTTTTGTACAATGTTAGTCCATCTTGATTGATTCGAGTTTGACCGAGTTCCAGCAGGCTGAAGAAATGGTCGGCTCCAATCAAAATATCTATGTGGGCCGATTTGAAGTAATATGGATCGGCTAGCTGTAGTTTAGGCCAACGAACTGATGCGTTATCCTTGATGGTTTGGTGCGGCAATCTTGTCGTTATTTTGGATAGGATGAAGGCTTCTATTGACAATTCCGGGTGATGTTTTGATCGAATGGTAAACGTTACTAAGCCCTTAGTACGGCCAGCACTAGCACCTCCTAATCCGACAACCGATAATCTTGAATTTCGTTTCTTAAGGCCGAGTCGCTGTGCTGATTCCTGTGTAATAAAGCTGGCTTGTGAACCGGAATCCAGTAAAGCTCGGCATGTTATTACGTTGCCCGAAGAGTTTACTACGTCGATCAAAGCGGTTGGAAGTATGGAATGCGATACTACGTTTTGCGAACAGAGGGCCTTCACTTCTTTGCGAGTCACGCCTTTGTTAGGTGGTGGTGATGGATCTGGAGCCGCAGCGGTTTCGGTATTTTCTGGCAAATGAAGCATCGTATGGTGCCTTTTCCTACAGTGAAGACAACGGCGATTGGACCGGCACTTCTGAATTAGATGTGAGCTGCTTAGACAATTAAAACATCTGAGGTTAGTATTTGCCCAATCCCTTCTTTTGATAATATCCATTTCGTAGGAAAATAGGGAGTGATCCTTTTGCTGGCAAATATCGCAGCAAAAGCTTGTTTCGCGGGTTATGGCGTGGCTCTTGATGTTATGCTTGGGAATTGATTTTTTAATGGATACGTTCGCTGATTCTAGGGTGTCAATTCGTCGCGATAAAAATTCAACAAAGTTTGAGAATTGTGGATTTTCAATGTCGGTAACTGTTTCTGCCCATAACATTTTCGATTTATCATCTAACTTTTGGACCAGAATGAAAATCAACCAATGGTCGCGTGCCTCGGCGTTTTCTTCCAAAGCCTTCAGGCCTCGTATGACCTCGTCCGAGGTATCCATGAGCCTTTTGATGTTAGAGGAATTGGCTGTAGAAATCGAAGGCTGTTCAATGAACGTACGTATGAATGAGTTGATAATATGCTTTTTTCGATCGTACCGTTCTTTCAACTTATTCAATGCGCCTATGTAGTTACTTTCTGTGACGCTAATATGCTTTAGCAAAATGGCGGCCTCGCCTCGGAGTAGTCCTTTGAGGTACTGGAATTTTTGTACGAGACTCAAAGACGTCGATTCATGAATGGTGCTTGCATAGAGATCATGGAATGATTGCCATTCGGTATAGTCGCCCGAAAATGGCGGTATATTGATCTTTGGTAATTTTATCTCGCGAACATGATCAGCGTTCGTGGCATTAAACGATATATCTAGTGCTCCATTACCAACGGTCATTGTTTTCGCTCTTATGAATTTGTTCAAGGCCGTGACAGCGTTGTAGTAGTTTTCCTCATATAACACATCTGATTCTTCCTCGGGATCTATATTGAAGATTTTGCTCTCGATCACGGTGAATTCGGACATCAGTGTTTCGACTCGGGCTAGACGGGTTCGAACATCTTCAATTGATAAGCTCTCGGTCGCTCCATTGATGAATTTCAATATATTCGTTAGTCGGCCCTTATTGCTGGCACGTTGTTTTTTTAGTGAAGCGAGGTCAGCCATTTTAATGATCGTAGCACTTATTGAATACCAATCAGTCAACGGTTTGATAGAATAATCTTGGAACTATATACGGCACCTTTTTATGTTTGAGGTTATCACTTTTTTACTCACTATATTCACTTTAGTTTTTTAATTCACTAACTTTTGATTTGTGAAAGAACACGCGGTTTTAGTAGAACTCGATTTGCAATCGTTGTATAATAGTTATAACTACTCGCTTCGAAATGTATCAGTAAACTATATTGGCAGCTGATTGTACGCAAATTCGTGAGTACTTTAAAATCACTTAATTTATTAACAATTTTTTGGGACTAACGCGATTCACGTGTTCTATAGATCGATTTATTAAGTAGCTTTAGTTTTAATAAATGTTTAAAGAATTGAATTTACACTTGTATTTTAAAATTCAAAATGGCTACTTAACTTGGAATGATGTCGCGTGGTGATGAAAATTCCACAATGTCCACTCAATGCGCCAAGTGTTTTTTCCAAAATTGTTGTTAAATTGCTCGAATTGCTGACCACGATGCATTACTGGATGAAGCGAGCGCTTTCCTCTATGTGTTTTTGCGATCCGCTTGTCCGGATCCGGCTCGAAGGACCATATGTTGGGGCTAGTTTAATGTTGCGTTGACACAAATGTGTGGTTCGAAACGAGGGCAATAATAAACTGCGTACTCCCAAGTTGGTTTTTTGTTAATTATAAATTTATTGTTAATTTATTTATAATTTTGTATTGTTGTTTGAAGTTATGTTGATGGAGTGTAAATTCGACTATATAAATGTCAAAATGGTGGCTCGTATTTATTAGCGTAGACGACTCCGAAAAATATCGTTTAGTAAAAGCGCTCAAACGCAGGTGTCGCATCGAACGTAAAATCGGTATTGAATCATGCACTGAACTGAAGATGCAGCACAGGAATTCGTCCACCAATTGACACTTGAATAGGTGACGTTTTGACATTTGGATGTAATACAAATAATTTTAAGTAAGGATATAAATATAAATTATACAATTATAAATTATGAATTAATGCTTAATTAATTATTTTAGGAGGATCAAATTGGTATTTATACAATGATAAAGGGTAAGTATAAAGTTGATTATTTTATGCATTTACATTTGTTTGTTTTTTAGATTAAATGTATTTCAGAGTGACATATTTCAGATTGAGATATTAGGTAAGTATTTGTTATGTTGAATTGCTCCAACACCAGGATTAGTAGTCATGTAATTATTAAATGCGACCTTTAAATAGCTTTTAAATTGTCCTTACACAGACACGTCTAATGGCTGTAGGCGATGTGAAGTATGCGGAGGAAACGAAAACTGAACAATACTATTCTCCCTACAATATACAATAGGGTCGAAACTATAGTTGAATGGTTGTCTAATAAAAGAAAAATCGGGTTTTCTTTGCAGCAATTAACATTTCTTTTAATATGCTTCAAGACGTCCATGAACAATTCTACCGTCATTTATCCACTTTTGCTAACGAATCCAACACATTCGGTCGGTCTTTCTTTTATAAACATATTCTTGTTCCGTTGCCTTGAAAAACTATAAGCAGGTGGAAGATGGTTCCCGATTCCATTTACAATGCGAACAAATGTAACTAGCGAACCACGTTCATAAGAAACACACTGAGAAACTTGTTTCGTTCCTTTTTCAGCTAGCACCTTAAAGTTACATGATGAAATGTAAGATCTTAACAAAACAGTTCAAAAAATGATGATTATAAAAGACTTAGGTACCTTAGGAATATCCATCACCGTTGTGACACCAGTTTCATCCGTTTTGTATGTATCCTTAGGTTGAAAATTATATTTGTTTAACACATTTTCTAAATTGGCAAAAAAATATTCAACAACACTTTGATTAAATAAACCCTGTCAATCTGGCCAAACTAATTTTCTCTGGTTTTTTTTAAAGAAATAGATCTGTTTTTTCAAAAAACCACTTAACCAATCAGCTCATGCTCGATTTTTATCGTCCCAAGAGAATGGCTGATCAATTCGCAAAACAAATTCGCGTACTTTAGTATAAGTAAGACCATACTGCAATCGACTAATTTTTTTATATATTTTACCAATTCAGTTTCCTGAACTTATGTCAGAGTTTTCTTCGTAGTGAGGATTAATATTTTCTTTGAGCCTTGGAAATAACTAAAGGCTCATCGTCGCTACCTTTCCTTAAATCATCACCGTTGCCAGTGTCGAAATTTTTAATTTTTTTTAGTCTCGTTATCAGTGTGGTTCGTTTAATGCCATATTTCCTAGCAGCACCCGATCTAGTTTCCTTTTTCCGAATGATGTCCGAAAGAACATTTTTCATAACGGTTTTTCGTATATAATTTCGAACCATTATCTAAAACTGTTTAACAATCAATAAAATATTATTTAATGGGGTACATTTGACAACTGTCAAAAGTACCCCAGTGTGGCACATTTGACATCGTCAAATGTTAAATGTGCCCCACAATTGTTGTTTTAAATTAAATTTTACGTATTTTATTGACCTTAAATAATATTGTAAAATCGCTTCAAAATATTATATTTTAATATGTTTTGTAGAGGTACAAAAATTTTACTAAAAGGTTATGCAATAAATTATATGTATTCAAGCTTACTAACTCACCGCAAAAAATTACATGCTTTTATTGAATAAAACAAAAACACTGAGGTATTTTCGGTCTATTCCCTTTCTTTAAAAAAGAAAAAGACATAATAGATGCCAGCACGATTAACTCAGAAGAAAACAGTAATTCAGCGTGCGTTAAATATTCCCCACCCGTCAAATGTGCCCACTCTCCCGTGCTCGTGCGATACGCTATTAAACAAGAGTTAGCAAATTTTGCTTGTGTTACTAACGCAAATGCGCCTTTCTAACATTATTTTCACCAACTATTTTCGTCCGCAATTTCTAACGCCATTAGTTATACTATTTTGTAATATTTATTGGCAAAATTCCGCTTCAAATAGTTTTACTTTTCTTCTCAGTAAACAATTTTACATAATTATGTTTTCTCGAATCAAGGAATTATTAAACCAAAATTATTTTGAAAATTTTAATCTAAATATTTCCACTCAACTATGAGATAATCTGTTACGTTTTAAAACAAATTATTCGTGTACGTTATGAGATAACTCACTTAATTTATCACCTTTTGCAATTTATGGTATTTTCAGTGAACAGTATCGTACCGAATATCGCCTCTAGAATTTTCGACATTCACTACAATTATATAAACATAATAAAGCACCACCACTATATTTCATGGAAATGTTCCATACAAATAATTTCTATACGAATAAATTTTGAAATTTCATATGTACTGTACGAAGACAACAACAATCGCACGTGTTACAAGAATTACCTGGTTCCATATAAAATGCATATTATGCATTTGTGTGTATCGTGATGACAATGACATGATATACAAAAAAAGCTCATTTTCACCACTCAATTATTAAATTGCAAGTATTTTCAAAAATTTCAGGATTTAAATATACAGCTGAACAACATAAAAGGATTAACAATAAAATAATGATTTCAATTAAATTTTATACATGTCATCATCCTAGCTCGTCGTTTAATTGCTTTGCAATTTTAATTAAATTTATATTTCTTTAAACTTGTTTCGCTATAAAATGAACGTATATGTAAGATAAATTAAATTCTTAAATAAATTAAGAGGAAATTTATTTCTTAATTCCTTAATTATATAACTTCATCTCTTCATCGTATCGCCACCACCGCCGCCGCCGTCGTCGTCGTCGTCGTTTTCCTAATGGGCTTTCAATTTACATATTTTGCTGCTTCGTGAAAATAATTTTCATTTTGCACAACGAAATGCACTTTTAGTTGTCTATGGTACAGTATAAGGTAATGATTATAAAATCAATATGAAAAATTATAAAGTGGAAATATGTAACGAAATGGTTTCAAGAAAATTTTATGGTAATCAATTAAGTTTAAAGCTCATCATTGCACTTATAGGGTAAACCAAATTTAGTTTTTGGATAAACTAATTATCGTCAGACATGATACGACAATTTATATTTATTTAATGGGGTGGCAATATAATTTAATATTTATGACAGATCCCCATTCACAAATTATGTTATATAAACGACAAAAATGATAAAAGCTCCTCTTATCTCCAATCAAGTTCAAATTGTTTTATTGTTCCTGGTGGAGGAAATTTAACTATTTTTAATTATGAGATTCCGATACAAAATTTATACGAACTTGTATTTCTTGTTTCAAAAGTTGGTTTTGGGGTGTATTGCAGATATAGAATTAACGGTTCATGCTCATAACTTATGATTTATTACTAAAATAATTTGAATTATTCTATTTTAGAAACAAATTATCTAATGGTATTATATTTATACGGTACCCGAAAGACGGATATTTCTACTGTGTGGCTTGAGTAAAACTCTTTAGTGATTGTGTAGACTATATGTTTAAAAATAAGGTGAATGTACAAGCCTGTTTGAAAAGTCCCGGGCCTGAGTATTAAATCAGTATTTTTCAGGAAATTCATATTTATTTTTCAATACAGTTTCCTTCCAACTCGATACTCTTATTCCAATGAGTTTCAAATTGCTTGACCTCTTTTTTATAGTATAATTCTTCAATATAGGCATTTGTTGCGGCAATAACATATTCATTGATTAAAATTTTCGGCCAGCCAGCCACCTCTTCAAGCTTGGGAAGAGATAATAACCGCAGAATGCTAAATCTGCTGCTACGGGAGAAGGTGTCGCAATTTACAGCCCAACTCGGTCAACTTGGTCATTTAGGGCTTGATTCTGCCACATTTGGGCATTTACAATGAAAAAAACGGTTTTTTACATATTTTGTAAATAACGTAAATTACATAGAAATTTGTGTAATTTACAAAAATTAATTAATTAATTAATTAATATAACTCAATCAAATAGTTCATTTAGAAAGTCAATCATAATTATTTTTGACTGTTAGTTATCTACAGTCCCCACAAAAAATTAATCAATAGATCTACACTGCCATCTGTTTTCGTCTTAAACATGCTCTAAATAAACGTTTACTGACACTCGAGAAAGACAATAATTGAAAATTCTAAATTATTTTTTGTAGTGGAATAATTACTTGTCATCTTTAACAAATCTGCAGCATTTTACACAAATCTCACTTACTTTCATAGAGAGACGGACTGGATATTAAAGAAGAAAACACCGCCCAGGAAGAGTAAGAAAATAAAAGCTGAATCGTTACCTGCGGCTGAGCAATTAAATGGTATGTGACAATCTAGCCCAACATTGCACCAAATTCGACTCGTGCAACCGAAAGAAAAATCACCCCACCAATAAATATTGTGGGTGTAACCAATTACCCAGAAATTCAGTCATTGATGAAATCGGTTACTGACAAAGACTATAAGGTATCAGCGCTGAACAATGATGTTTGGAAAATTAATACTCTGAACTCAGATACTTAAAGTACCTTATCTATGACATTAAATGCTGGAAAGTATCAGTGGTTCACTTACGAGAACAAACAGGCCCGACCTACACGCATACCCCAATGCAAGAAATGTCAGGCATTTAATCACACCCAAAGATATTGCGGCCGGGATCCATGATGTGTAAAATGCTCAGGTAATCATATTACCCAGGCATGCACAACAGGGAGAGATACAAATTGTAAGGGTCAACATATGACTAATTATCGAGGCTGTGAGGTTGCCAAACAACTCCAAAAATTAAGAGATAAAACATGAAATCATTCGCAAAATCACGAAAATCGAAGGGTTCAAATATCAAAGCAGATGGAACAAAACCCACAACCAAGCAACACAGGTTAAAGAAGTTCACTTGCCCAGGTAGTGAAAGGTTTGGGTTCAACCACACATATGGGCTCCGAAAACAACCAAATTATGGAAAACATCATGAACAGCATTGCAGGCTATTAAAAAAAATCGACATTTTCTTAATATCTGGAAGCCATCTAGTTAAATCTTCGTTTGTTAAAATACGGGGTTGTAACTTATATCACTCCGTTCATCCAGCGGAAAGAGCAAGAAGAGATTCGATTATTTTAATAATAAAAAAAATATAAAACACCATTTAGAATCAAGTATCGAAGAAGAAACTATGTAAGTCACTACTGTAATGATCCAAATTAAACACAGACAGCTTATTGCCTCTGCAATATATTGTCTTCCCCGGCATAACTTGAAAAGAGAGGACTACCTTAAACTATTTAAATCGCTTGGACTTGATTTTATTGGAGGTGACTTTAATGCACCTATTGGAGATCTAGACATACGACGTCAAAAGGTAAAGAATTGCTTCAAGCAGGGCAGACATCAAAATGTGAATTTTACTCTGGTGGTTCCGCAACATACTGGCCCACTGACCAAGCGAAGATACCTGACCTAATAGACTTTCATGTAGCAAGAAGTATATCCCAGAACTACATTCACATTTAAGACAGTAAATTTCTAGTATCGGATCATTCCCCCAGTTATCATGACAATCAGTAAAATGGCAATTCAAAGGGAGAGTGCACCCAGATTAACAAATTCAAAAACAAACTGGGATCTCTTTCGTGAAGTATTGGAGGAAAAAATCAATCTTCAGATACCGATAAGAAATCCCCACCAGTTGGAAGATGAATTAAAACAGTTCAATAAAGCAATTCACTATGCTGCTTTGGCAAGTACCCCCATTATACAAAATAAGAAGAAGCTTAACATATCCTACCCAATGGAAGTTAGAGAGTTGGTAAAACAAAAAGGACGGGCACTTAAAACCTGGCAAATAACTAGAACACCGGAGAACAAAACAATTCTTAACAATTTAGGTAACAGACTCAAATATAGCCTAACCGTTGAAAAAAATTCTGATTATTCTCTGTGGAAGGCGACTCAAAAGACCCAAAATTCAAGTGCATCCACTTAAAAAGGAGGATGGAACCTGGGCAAGAGGTCCTATAGAGAAGGCTGATCTGTTTGCGAAGTATCTCGAGGATACCTTCCAACCACTACCAAGACAAACTTCCAATGAAAATATAATGTCAATCGGCCAGTAACTCTCAAATAATTAAAAGAAGAAATAAAAAAGCAACATGAATGTTAAAAAAGCCCCAGGATATGACTTGATTACTTGCCAAATAATCAAGGCTCTACCAGGTAAAGGATTTCGTAAGCTATTAGACATAATCAATGCAAGCTTTCAGTTAGAATTTGTTCCGTGGCAATGGAAAGTAGCAGAAGTAATCATGATAGCAAAACCTGATAAACCACCTAACGATAAAAAGTCATACAGACCAACTTCATTGCTGCCAATCATGTCAAAACTCTTTGAAAAATTATTACTAAAATGACTTAAACAAATAATTGAGGACCGACAACTAATTCCTTCACTTCAATTTGGATTCAGAGAAAAGCACTCCACAATTAAACAGGTGCATAGAATCACCAACATTATTGAAAGAATGTTAGAACGTACAAAAGTATGCTCCAGCATATTTCTTTACATCGCCCAAGCATTCGATAAAGTCTGACACAGTGGACTGGAATTCAAGCTGCATAGAGATCTGCCGAGGTAATTCTATGCCATACTAAGATCTCATTTATCCAATAGACATTTTCGTGTGAAATATGAGGATGAATAACCCCCCGCAGGGGGTGTCTGAGAACAACATATGAAGGAACCATAGCCACCTTTGTAGATGTCACAGCAATCATACTATAGTACAGAAGATTACCAATGCAGTTTGCAACTGGACTAAGCGCTCGAGAATTAAGCTTAATAATACGAAATTCACGCATATTAACTTTACATATCAAAAGGCTTCCCATCTACTAATAGAAATTAACTCACGACCGGTGCCATATGCAAACAAAGCATCTTGGCATGACTCTCGATGCCAAGCTCAAGTGGAGAGAGCATGTCAAAAAGAAAAAAGAAGAACTTAATATTAAGTTCAGAAAAATGTATTGGATCATAGGTAGAGGCTCTGAGCTTACAATATACAACAAGCTGCTGCTATATCGGCAAATACTGAAGCCGATATGGACCTACAGTATTCTACTCTGGGGATGTACTAAGCAAACAAACGCCAAAATGATACAGACGTTTCAAAACAAGGTTCTCCGTAGCATCGTAAATGCTCCGTAGTACACAAGAAATGAAGACCTTCACAGGGACTTACGCCAAACACGAAATAAGGCTCCGAGAACATGGAAACCCCTATATTCGCCAAATGATTGTTAACCCTGTCGTTGAAAGAAAACTCCAAAGAACGAGGCCACTTGACCTAGTAAACATACCAAATTAAAATTAGCATTTTAAATAGGTTTATTTAATTTTGGGATTAACCATTGGGTTTCACCCCAACAAATCAGAATTGTTTAAGAAATGTGAAAGTTGTAAAAATTTGAAAGATAAATTGCTAGATGAGCACAGTCTCAGTTGTAATTAATTAAGGAAAAAAAACTTACTTTCGAAGAACAAAACTCATTAATAACTCAAATCGATAAACTCAATGCAGTCTTCAAAGAACGAGATATTAGTAAGTACTGGAGCACTGCCACCACGGGGAAGCCCCATATAACATATTTTGTGACGATGAGTAAAGTCGCCGATTTTCTCAAGGTAGGAAGGATGTGAGGCTAGTTCAGACAATGAACGATTGCATATGAAACCTCATTTTATTACATTTGTTTTATTATATAAGGTTACTTACACAAGGTTGTGTACGTGCCTATTTAGAAAATATGAAAGTTCCGTGGGGCATATTCTAAGGCTTAATTTATCAAAGCAATTTTAGAATCGATTTTAGTGCCAGTGGATAAACTCAAATTTGTTGAAAGTACCGAGTATCAACTCAAAGCAATAACACTGGATGTAATGGTTGTGTGAATTTGACTCCGCCCATTTTTATTAAAATAAAACACATTTGCTTGTTTAGAAAATAAAAAAATTATTAATTGAAAGTTTGCTCCATCTGCGGCTAAAACTATCCTCAATCTTTCAGACAATTTACGGATTTCCTCTCTGAAGAAATCCTGGTCTTTGGAGGCGATCCAACCAATAACCCAAATTTTCGATCTCTTTCGTATTGAAAGATTAATTTGTTGTGTCTATTCACCTATTCTGGCCGGTTTTCCTCTATAGCTCGTTTCAAATGTATTAGTTATCGTCGGTTGACATCGCCATTCATAGTTCCCCTGATTCCAGCAGTTCATAACATACCACACCTATCTGATCCTACTAGAAGCATAGCATAACCCTTTTGCAATGAATATCTCGTTTTGGTTGCGATGGATCAGCTTCACGAGGCTTCGCCCAAGATATTTTACATTTGGGATTCTCATAAGAAATCCATTTTTCATCTCCAATAACTATACGATGCAAAAAACCGTTACTTTGTCGTCTTTGAAGTAGTGTTTCACAAATGGTTTTTCGACGTTCGAGTTGCAAATTGCAAAACATTTTGCAATAGTTGATCGATCAACGTTTAATGCTACAGCCAATACTGATTTTGTTTGAGAATAATCTTAAGCCAATAACATTTCCAATTCAGCATCTTCAAATTTTTGGAGTGGTTTTCCATGCTCTTTATCGTCAATGCAATAATCATGATTTTTAAATTTTCGAAACCATTCTTTGCACGTTGTATTTGATGGAGCATGCTCACCGTAAACTTCCACAAGCTAACGATAATTTCCCACTACACTTTTCTATGCAATAAAATAATGTAGAGGAGTCTCCGGTTGTGAGCACAGTTTTGTTGTTGACCCATAATTTTCCTTTGAGCCCATATTACGGAGATATGAATATCAATGAAAAGCTAGATGCCTTATTTAACTGCTAAAACAACTACTTTGATTCCGTCAACTAGAAAGTTTTACGACCAATTTTGTCAAGTCATCATCTTTGGCAAAAAAAAACCTAACCGGTTGTGGTAAAATTGTAACCGGCACCCTTCGAAAATTCGCTAAAAAAGGGATTAGTTGAAGGTTTATTAATTTTAAAGGCCTTCCAGTGGCAAAAATAACAAAAGGACTTTTTTTTAAATTAATTATCGTTTTCCTCATCTTGTAAGTCAGAAACACAATGTTTTCATGTGAAATATCTGGAATGCATGTCAGCGCACTTCAAATGCACGGGCCGATCACACTGGTTACACTTGATGGAATTTGCAGTGGTCAACTTCGATGGCAGGAGCTTCAAACAGATGATGCAAAAGTCGATATCATTATCAGCTGATGAAGAGCTCTCTGTTTTAGTGCGTTTAGACCACGGTTTGGTAGGTGCAGTTTCCTTCTTTTTCCTCTTCTTCGATTTGGATCCGGATGATCGCTTAGCGGCTTTCTCCTTTAAAACAGTAACGCTTCCTGGAGAAGCAAGCATGGTGCTTTGCATCGGTTTACGACCACGATTTGAAGGCTTTTTTAGTCGAGATGCTTGCAGGGTATCAATTTCGTCGAAGACTGATAAGCGGCTTGCTGAAGACGCTGTAGATGTGGTAGGTTTTGGTGTGTTGACCACTTCCACTTCAAGTGCAACATCTGTCCCAAGGACGATGATTCGGTGCTGCTCCTCTTCATCAATGCGATTTCTCTGAGGCAGCTTCTGTCATATTCCGTTCAACCGCTTGAATAAAATCAACGTCAGAGTAGATATCTGGGTCGTATGTATGAATTCCGGATGCTCTGAAGCCGGATTTAATGACTTTTGGTGTCAATGCCAAATCAAGAGTCTTACAGACAAGGCCGTCAATATGATGAATCTCCATTACCTAAAACAACGATATGAGAATTACAAATTTCAGATCGAGAGAGCTAGGTTGAATGATCCAAAGTCCTACCTTGTAATAGGTCTTTTGCGGTCCGAAAATAGACACATCCAGTGGCTGTAGTATGAGGGTACAGTGCGGCGGAAAAGAAACAATATGCACTACATTGGCAACGGCGATATTGATGGCTTCAATTGATAGATGCGAAGCATGGTTGTTAGCAGAAGCTAACGAAGGTTTTGCGAAACTTATAAAATGGTGCATATAGCGTACAAACTCTTGTTGGCACATCTAGCCAGAACACAAATCGGCGGATATTCAACTTCAAGTTTCTTAGCGAATTGATACGCCAATTCACGCAACTTGTTGATGCTGAGGCCATAATAATGGTTGACGCACTTCAATATATATTGGAGAAAGCCCCTATTGAAAACCTTTAAAAAACATTCCAATTGAGCACAAAACGTTTTTCAAAGAAGGAAACGAAGAGTAAACATAAACTCGCCATAGTTGACGGAGTCCGTTGGTTGCATTCATAAACGAAATCCAACAATACAGCATCTTCCACAGATGAAAGGCGCCAAACTTCTCTTCCGTTTTATGTAGGTAGCATTGCTAGCTGCTCCGCGCAATTCTATAGGTTTGTACAGTCTATTTAATGTGCTTTTTTAACTAAGCAATCCTTAACGGCACGAACCAGCGCATCAAAACCAATTGAAGCTGATTCAGTTTACTTCTTAGGGGTTGTCATGGCTAAAAATGCCTTAAAATACGATAAAATGTTAATAGAATATGTTATGTCAGCATAAACGATGATATCTGACAGTTTTCCACTCAAAGAGAAGCTTTAAATGAACAAAAGAGGGTATGGCGACCGGAAATGACGACCATTATCGGAGTAACCAAAAAATATGTGATGCGTCATGATTTTGATATAAATCGATTTGGCATCCCAAATCACAATGAACATACTGTAGGAATATCGATAACACTCAGCTGTTTGACATTATTCACTTTGATTTATCGCACTTTTAAAACATTAGAAAATTACAATTGCATTGATTTTTACGGACTCTTTTCCGATATGTCCACTCATTTCGATATTAGCTGCAACTAATTGATCCAATTGAATTGTATTGTCCATTTCTAGAACACGTAAGCAGTACTAGTAACGACACCTATTGGGAAAGGGCGGAGTCATATACCCACACCCAATATATCATTTAATCCTTTTTTCGTGATGGGACGTCGTCGATTTCCTTCATTCAAAGATGAAAGTTATGTAAAGCTTTTTTTATAATCACGAACAAAGTCACGAACAAATTTGGTTTTCATTGTTTCTTTGTTCTGCTGGTTTATTTCTATTGAACATTTCGAAATTTTATGGAAACACTTTTATTACATACCACCAGTGAAGTTGACCATGCGACGTCGAGTGTACAATTGGATAGAAAATTAGTCGCATACACAGCAAAAACTAATTACAACTTATAAAAGTTTTGTATCTCTACGGTCTCATATCAGGACAATAAATTTCTACAACAGCCCCAATAAATACGAAATAAGATAAAATTTGAGTTCCAGAAATATTGTCTATATAAAGCTTTGTTCCTAGTTGCTAAAGCTTTTTGTGTGTGTTGTTTTTTTATAATTTTGACTTATCTAAACTGCGAACTTTTTTATGTATTCCGTTTCTGTATGTTTGTTGGAAAATATGAAATACCATAAAAATCAATTTAACCCATGGTGGATGTTTTGTAATACGATCCCGGTTTACGTAAAAGGTAAACATAATAAACACCGGATAGATACTTCAATCACCACCAACCGAGTTATTTTTTATTACGTGGTTCACGAATCCCGCATACATTGTACATATATATTGTGGTAATATTGAGGCAAAGTCATAAAATTTAGCAGAATGGGTTAAACCAGAAACTTTGTGTTTTTATGTAATAAAAACATATTGTGTTTACAATATTTGTACAAAAAAATTTTAATTTTATAAAATCATTCGAAATGTAGTTTTGCTTCTGGTGCAAATATGCAAGCGGGAAAGCTACATATGCTATTAAAGACCAAAGTTCACATATTGCATCAAACATAAACACAACAAAAAAGCACTCTAGTAATATTTAAAAATTTTGATAAAATAATTAAGATACACAATGATTGTGTGTATGCTACAAAAAGCACAAACATGAACACGAACAAAACTCAGAAAATTCTCGTAATAAAGCTCTTCACAAATTAATTGTGGAGTAGAGTGTTCCACTTATAGTAATGTTCGAAAAAGTTATATTCGTATGGAGTTCTTAAAAACAGTTTTTTTATTAACAAATTTTATATCTTAATTTATTTTTTAATTTTTGTGATGTTGATGGGATTCTAAAATGTTTTATGTCTTGATAAATATTTAAAAGCTTCTCCTCATATCTAGTAACTTTATTTAAAATTTATTTACAACAGCAACAACAAATATAATTGTTTGTGTTAATTAATTTTCGAGGATTATATTTCAGTGATAATTACAAGTTTTTTAACAATTAAATTCAATTATTTATACAATGGACATATTAATTAGTCGCATCCCACTATGTATGCTGTATAGTGGATGTTGAAAATGTATGAAGGTATGATTTTTAAAGTGCATTGTACAAACATTATTTTTTCATCAGCAACTAACAAATCGCCGCATCCAATTCAATTCCAGTTAATACTATATTATATGAAAACATAGTGGAAATATATATTCATTAAACGTAAACACAGTAGAAATTCGTAAGAGCGAAATTTTTTATTGGAAAAGTTGGGTAGCACGACTATTCACCGAAGACGGCGGTTCGCTGATTTACTGAAAACGACAATTTACTGAAAAGCGACGAAATAGCAATTAGATTCACAAAAAAAAAACAATTAATCGAAAATGACAATTCACCGAAAACAACAATTCATCGAGATCGGCAAGTCACCGAAAACGACAATTCATCGAAAACAACAATTCACCGAAAACGGCAATACAACGAAAAAGCAAGCACTGAAAGCTACAATTCGCCGAAAACGACAATTCACCGTTAACAACAATTTACGACAATCCAGCGAGAGCTAAAAAATTTACTGCAAGCTACAGGGTGCGCAAAAACACCGTTCTAGCGTGCATTTTTAATAACTTTCTTTTAAATAAGTTGTTTTATTTTTATGTTCAGAATTTTGAAAAGAAGACGGGAAATGTACACATGTATGGAACAATACACATCATAACAACGAATTAGAATATTTGAATTTAATTATGCATACTAACGGTAATTTAGTTTAACGCAGCGTGCTTATCGATGGCATTCTAATGTACGTTCTGTACTATCTAGACCAGGGGTCGGCAACCTACGGCTCGCGGGCCGGATACGGCTAGCGGGCTGGATACGGCCCGCCGGTTACGGTTCGCGGATCCCAACTGAAATTTCATACATATATACGGCCCGCAGACAAATTATGTTATTTAATATGCGAAATATCGACGTACATACATATTTGAGAGAATTCCACATAAGAACAAAAATACGTGTTATTCTCAGAAATTGATTTTAGTAAAATACATTCTCGGAAATTATATTTGTTATATATTTTATAAAATTAAAAATATAGATGCTCGGCTAAAATCGGTAAAGTTTTTTTTATTCTTTGTTTTGCTTAGTTTTTTTTACTTTCAAATAACGAATCAATGTTGAGAATTCGAGCAGGATAATAACGTATAACGTGAGTAGTTTATTTATCATATAGTTACAGTTACAAATTACAAAGATAAGATGCGAACATTTCATTAACATTTATTTAAGCAGTAAATCTATTTTATTTTATTAAATTTTTAATTATTCATTCCTTGTTAATCCCAATGGCAACAAAACGCAGGAAAATTGATGCCGAGTGCCGAGTTTTCCAAGAAACTTGGACAGAAATGTATTTTTTTGTGGAACACCGCGGTATTAACACATGCCCAATATATCTTCAAAGTGTTTCTGTAAATAAGGAATTCAACATCAAACGACATTACGAGACAAAACATCAGAATTTCAGTAAATTAATTGGGCAAAACAGAAAGGATGAACTTCATAAACTTAAAATGTGCTTGGAAAAACAAAGTTTGGAGTTCCATGACTAAAACAAAGAAGCTGAAAACAATACACGTGTTAGCTACGCAGTATCGAAGATGATAGCAGAAAAAATAAAGCCTTTCGCTGACGGGGAATTCGTGAAAAATTGTTTGATGACCGGATTGTATGTCCCGAGAAAAGGAATTTGTTTTCCAATATTAGTCTCTCAGCAAGAACCGTAAAACCAAATTTCGAAATTACTGACGAATTAGCTCAACTCTTACCTATGAACGATACTATCACAGGAGTTGACATTCTTAAAGCATTGTTGCAGTGTACAACCGACCTAAATCTGGACCTGTAACAGCTAGTGTCCATAACAACTGACGAAGCGCTGACAATGGTTGGCGAAAAAAGGGAGTCGTTACTCTGCTCCAAAAGCACCTGGAAGACCTCGGAATGAAACAAACCTTAAGAAAAGTTCATTGCATTATCCACCAAGAAGCATTGTGCGCGAAGTCCTCAAATTTGAAGGACGTGATGGACGTTTTTGTGAAAGTAGTAAACTTCATCGTATATCGGGGGTTGAGCCACCGTCAATTTCAGCAACTTTTATTGGAAGCAGAAAATCAATACGGTGACCTCCTATATTTCTGTAATGTTCGCTGGCTCAGTAGAATGCCAGGAAGAGTGTATGCTCTGCGGGAAGAAATAGCCACATTTCTTGAGAGTAAAAATGCAAGTTCAAGTGAATTTCGCGATCCCGAATGGCTTTCACGCCTTGCTTTTTTGGCAGATTTAACATCGCATTTAAACAATTTGAATTTTCAGCTTCAAGGCAAAAATCAGCTAATACACGACATGTGGAGATAAATCCTCGCATTTGAAACCAAACTTCAACTGTGGGGAAGTCAACTTGAAAAATCCAACTACGCCCATTTGCCTACTCTCCAGAACACCAATCATCAAAGCACCAGCACATTTGCAAACGTAATAAAGGACTTGAGAACAACGTTTTCATCTCGTTTCGCTGATATTCGTGCAGCAGCTATCGATATAAAACTCTTCGGTACCCCGTTTAATGTGGAAGTGAACTCTGTACCAGAAAATACCCAAATAGAACTGTTTGAGTTGCAATGCAATGATCTGTTGTGAAATAAATTTTAAGATTCATCTTTACTAGATTTCTATACAAAATATCTGCTTGAAGCTGGGATTTATCCAAACTTAGTAAATCATGCAAAACAAATGACATCGATTTTCGGTAGTACTATACTTGCGAACAACTGTTTTCAAAAATGTAATACACAAAGAACAAGTTAAAATCCAAAATGACCAATGATCATGTACAAGATGTATTGCTTCTGAGCTCTTCGAACCTTCCACTTAACATTGAAAAACTTTCGAACGCCAAACAACATCAAATGTCACTAATTGAAACCTAAATAAATATAATTATAATCCTATTTCTATTTTTATTTTTATTATTATCTTCATTTATAAATTTTGAATGCGGTCCGTGACTCACATACTATCCGTTGGCCCCCAACATGAATAAGGTTGCCGACCTCTGATCTAGACCAACAATAAACTATTTGGTTGCAAATTTCTGACAACTAAGTGCCATAAGCAACCTCACAGGTTCCGGAAGACGACAAACGGCACTCACGGATCGGTTCAGAAACGTCAAGAATGAGCTGTTCAACACAACTGGGAGTATCACGAAGGTCTGTATAGAGAATTTTGTTCACATTAACAATGTTTACATATAAAATTTAGTTTGTGCAAGAATTAAGACCGGCATTTCACTACTAAACAATTTCAATTGGTAGCCGCGTTCATCAAATTTAACCGGTCCCGTAATTCAAACTTCAATTCGTGCAACTTTGTCATAGTAGCCAACGACTTGTGACACAGTGCATTGTCTGGTTGGAAGAGCACTTCATTATTTTGTATTTTGACAAATAATATACCTTGCGAATCCCAAGGTACTGGCTGCCGCCCACACGGCTGACTGACGTTTTGATTCCGGAGTGTAATGGCGAATTCATGTTTCATTCATTTTCACATACAGATGCAAAAAATACTTTTTATTACAGTTAAACAGCTCCAAGCAGCGCTCTAAATCACCAATGCGTTGCTTTTTTGGTCCGATTTGTGCAATTTCGACACCCACTATGAACGCAGCTCATAAAAAATGATATTTTTAAGGTGTCAGCTATCTCACGCAACTTCACTTGACGGTTTTCCAAAACGATTTTGTACACTTTTTATATTTTCTAGAATAACTGCTGAAACCAACAAGGTCAACCTTGACCTTGTTGGTTTTCTGAAATTTCAGCAGGAATAATGAATTTTGATTATACGAAACAGTTTTACTAAAAAGAGCGATGTGTACATTCCTGGTAAAAGTAAGTCAAGTGATGGCTCTATTTTTTTATGGTAAAAAATATTGTTCAAGCAAAGCAATTACCTGAATGTTATATGGGCTTTGCTCCATTGAAAGCAACTGTCAAACGCATGTTGGCTGAGTGTAAACGTGGTCGTACAAACACCGATGTTGCTGAACGCTCTGGTCGTCCGAATTCAGCAGTTATTCTAGAAAAGATAAAAAATTTAATCGGCACATTTATTTGAAACATTTAATTCTGTGTCGTTTTTCGTAAATGCTAAAAATCATTGCAAAAATTGAAAAATCTCGCAAGGACTTGCCACTATCGGTACACAGATTCCGGACTTCCACCAAATTTCACAAGAATCTCTTTGTTAATGGAAAAATTTAATTATGAAGTATCATTCCGAATTATCTCTTCCGAAATGACGAATTTTGGCGATTCCGTTTCCGGTAAAATTTAAAAAATGAACTGACTTAATTTTGTATGAAATTTAATTTATAATCTGTTTGTTTTTATTGTTTTTTCGTAAATGCTAAATAGTTTTCAAAATATTTGCAAATAACGAAAAAGCTGTTACGGGAGCTGCCACCTCCGGTGGATCGGTTTCAACCAAAAATCACTAAAACCTCCCAATCTATGGAAAAAGATTAAATATCAAGTTTCATCCTGACCAAATTAATTGTGTGGTGTCTTCAGTCTAAGGCCTCTATTCCCTTAGGCGTATCACTTCATGCGACGTGACTATGGATCTTCTTGGTTACTAGATTGTAAAATCGAAATATGTTGAATAATTTCGTACAAAACTCGCAGTGAATATTTTTTAAATCTTAGTTGGCTGCCCTAGTTTGAAGACAATTCTTGCCGCATCAAAATTTCAAGTGATGGAAACTGTCGTTTGAAGTGATAGATGTCACAAGAAAATAAATATTTATAAAGATTTAAAAAACAGCCGCAACGAGTTTTGTAAATAATTATTTTGTAAGTTTCGATTTAATAATTTAGTAACCAAGAAGTTGAGGAGTCACGTCGCATGAAGTGATGCGACTAAGTCAATAAGGGTGTAAATGTTGTTGGTTTTCTACAGCGCAGACGGATTGACTGATCGTGGTGAAACTTCATATTTAAGCCTTTTCCATAAATTGGGAGTTTCCAGTCAATTTTGGCTCGAAATCAGTTAATCGGAAATGGCAGCTTCCATAGGAGCTTTTTCATGTTTTTTGCAAATACTTTTAGTAGTATATAATTTACGAGAAAAATCACTATGAACTAAAAGATTGTAAATGAATTTTACAATAATACCGATGCAGATCAGTTTCTAAAATTCAACTGGAAGTGACAATTGACAAAAAAAACTTTTTGACAAAACAATTTTTGACAAAAAAACAGCAATTTGACCCCTGTACAGCGTTATCCTTTTTTACAAAATCGGTCAACTGGAAGTGGCACCTTCCACATGAGCTTTTTTACCTTTTGCAAATATTTGACAATCATATAACTTATGAGAAAACAGACTATGAATTAAAAGTTTTTAAATAAATTTTACAATAACATGGATCTGATATTTTAAGCGGAAATGATGAATTTTTTACAAATAGATGTTTTTCAACTTAAATTCGACCAGTGCAAACCCAGGCGAATTAATTGATCGGGGTGAAACGTTATACTTAAGCTTTTACATAAATTGCGAAGTCCCAGTGTTGTTTAGGCAAAATCGGTTCACCGAAAGTGGTAGTCTTTGTAGGAGACGTTTTTTTTACAAATATTTTGAAAACAAAAAGTTTGTAAATTAAGTTTAAAACAAATTTTGCGACATTTTGTTGGTCTTACCAGAAATGATGAGCTGCCTATTTAACCTTTTTCTATTAAGTGGGAGATCCTTGCAAAATTTGGTGGAAATCACACAACATATTCACCGCTCTAGTTTTCTATTGTTTTAAACATAACTCATAAAAATCATATAGGCCGATATCACTACTTCCGGTCATATCAAAAATATTTGAAAAACTGTTGCTGAAGAGACTCAAACCTTTAATAGAAGAAAGATGCTTAATTCCACCACACTAATTTGGATTTAGTGAAAATCACTCTACAGTTGAACAAGTTCAAGAAATGCTACAGTATTTTCTTGGATGTAGCTCAAGCTTCCGACAACGTTTCACACCAAGGGCTTGAATTTAAACTCCTCATATCGAGGAGACCTGCCTAAGCAATTTTATCAAATTCCTTAATCCTACATAGAAGAAAATCAGTACTCGGAACTAAAATGAATATCAGCAGGTATACCGCAAGGTAGAATACTTGAACCTATTCTGTTTATTCTTTATATGAGTAGCAACATTTGCAGACGATACAGCTATCCTAGCAGTTGCTAAAGATATTTCGAATGCAACAAGCAAACTTCAAAATGCAATTAACACTGTGAGCAACTGGACTAAAAAAATGCACATCTTATTAAATGGAGCCAAATCAGTACACGTCAACTTTACAAATCAAAATGCAAACTGTATTCCCGTGGTTCTCAACTCAAAGCAAATTTCATATGCAAATACAGCTAAATACCTTTCCATGACCCTCGATGCTAAGCTAAGATGGAAAGAACACACCCAGAAGAAAAAAGAAGAGTTAAACACAAATATAGGAAAAAGTACTGGCTCATGGGTAGAATTCATGAGCTCTCAATACACAACAAATTGTTCTATACAGGTAAATGCTAAAACCAGTATGAACCTATGGTATCCAACTTTAGGGTATTGCCAAGAAAACCAATGTACAAATGATACAATGCTTCCAAAATAAAGTGTTGCGAGGGATTGTGAACGCCCCATAGTACATTTGGAATGACAACCTTCATAGGGACTTGAAGATGGAATACGTCACCGGTGAAATAAAGAAACAAGCAAGTGTTTCCTTGCTACAGCGATTATCTTGACATTAAAATGTAGATATTCGTCGTATGTTGTACACCACCAATGTAGCGAGGAGACTCCAAAGGCAGACACTGCTGGTGCTGGGCAGCTCGAATTAGAATAAGTAATTATTGTAAAATGAGTAACCAATAGGTAACTAAAGTAGCGTTACTAAAACAACTGACTTATAAAGTAATGGTCAGTTTGTCTTACAATTATGTAACATATCGTTTAATGGTTGGTAATTTCTACAAATCATATATTTGTCATAATTGTTCATTAAAGACGCTATCTGTGTGTCAGCCTCAGGACGGATTGAGTATCGTAGTATGGACTGACAGACAACTTTCGAACTTAAAAAACAATTATTTTGGAGCTCTGAGAAAATTTGAATGCGTTTCTTGAGTATTTTGTAATGTTGAAAATCTTTCTGTTTTCGAATATAAAAGCAGCAAATTTTTATTTGAGCTTAAATTATTTTCAGATAAATTATAATAATCAGATTTAACGCTTTTTGTTCGATAGTATTATCATCTACTGGTATTCCTTTTAGTGGTTATCCTCAGCCAAAAATTCCTAAGCAGTTTAGAATCGCATGCGATCGATTATTGAATTTCCATTATTTCTTGATATTACTTTATTGTTCTGATATGCATCTCATCGAAATAAAACAAATTCCAACTGATTATGAACTCTCGCAAGACGATCTTGTATTTTTATGAGGGTTTCTAAGGTAATCCTCTTCGATATTTTCTTTATTGCCAAACGATCTGTCATTTCTCATATTATGTTTAACGCTGAAATAATTGCTTGACTAATAATTTAAGTCGATCGAACTTATTCATAAACTATCGACATATTTGAATTGATGTAATCTCAAGTATTTGAATAATCGCCAAAAAAAAAAAATCATTGTTTATACCGTGGGAAAGAACAGGCCGTGTAAAAACAGGTTTCGATATTTTTTGTCGATCGAGCTGTTTCAAAATGCGTGAAGTTTATCCAAACTAATCCAAAAAATACAACAACAACAAACTTATTGTAATAGTATTGGTGTAGGTAAACATTCAGGCGAATTTATATTGAATAGAGGAAATGCGATTTTTTAATCATCCTTAGGTACATTCCAAAGTCATTCTAAGTATTTTAGTAATGAAACAAAATGGAATGTCCCTAACAAGTTATACGAGTTCTTAAAAAGCCATATAATTTACTAAGAACACTCTTATGGATTTAAACAGTCTACCAATGTCACTGAAATTCATGCTAAATGCTTAGAAAATACTTAGACTGGACTTTGGAATGTAACTAAGGCCAATTAAAAAATCACGTCTCCTCTAAATTACTCAGTATAAATTCGCCTGAATGTTTACCTACACCAATACTATTACTATAAGTTTGTTGTGTTGTATTTTTGGATTAGTTTGGATAAACTTCACTAGCATGTTTCAAATTTGTGTTAAAAAGATTACGTAAAACAGGGTTTGGTTTAATTTCGTATTTTAATACATCGTAAAAATCTAGTAATTTATCTTGCATAATTTATTAGGTGTGCAAGTAGAAATTCGACTCTGAAGTTGGTTGCATTAAAATATACTTGAACGTTTCCAAATCGCCCGCCATTTTGGATATATGTAGCTTAGTCATTGCTGTTTTTATGACATAAGTTTCATTTATAAGCTCTCGTTGTGCCGTGTGCATCAGTTTTAAGAGATGAATGTCGATAAGCAACATTTACGTCATCGCATTCTACTCTGTTTTCAAATGGAAAAAACTGCTCAAACTATGGAATTGATTAATTCGACTTTGAGTCAACAATTTGTGAGTCAACCAACAGTAGAACAGTGGTTTGCAAGATTTCGTGATGACAATTTTAGTAGGACACGTGTTAAACTCAAAAAGAGTTCGCAGAACAGTTATGAGTTGCTCACCAAGCAATATCACTAGGAAGGAAAATGGGTTCCTCATAAACTGAAGAAAACAAAACTCAAAGAGTTCACATCTGGATGATGAAAATTGGATTTTGTACAATAATTGTAAACGAAGAAAACCATGGGTTGATTCAGGAGAGCCAGAAAGCAGGAAAAAAAGACAATTTGCAGTCTGTCGCTGCATGAAAACGCTCGTCCACACACAGCAAAATCAACCCAAGAATGTGGCAGACCAGCGGTTCACGAAAGTTGAAGATGAACGAAAATTGTTCGATTCTATTTTGCTTCAAAACCACCAAGCTCCTACCGCAAAGGCATTCATTATCTACCTCATAGATGGCAAAATATCAGATAGTATTAGCGAATACTTCGATAATTAATCTTTGTAACAATTAAATTTTCAATGAACACCTAATAATTACGAAAAAGAACAAATTAAAGCAAATATGTAACAAAAAATCCTTTATTAACAATTAGCAATTACCCGTCCAAAATGACGGAAGTGTTTTTGAGAAATTAATGGTGAGCAATGATTTCTCAAAACACTCCCGTCATTTTTGACGGGTAACTGCTAATTATTAATAAAGGAAAAAATTTGTACATATTCGCTTTGACAATGAACTCGAAGTGTGTTCGAAAGCTCAGCATATAAAATTATATTTTGTACTTCGTTATTGACTCAGTAAAGAATTTACAACAATTTGTGATACGTTTTTTTGTTAACCAGTAGCACAAAACTGTTTGATCTGTAGAATAATTTGATCGATTAAAAATAGCAAATAGACCCCTTCCGAATCGAACCTTTCCCATGTGATCGTTTCCATGAAATGTATGGTTTTTCTTCAATTCGTAATACGATTCAAAAGGAATGAGAATATGTTTCGTTAAAAAATTATATTAAAGGTTTAATTGAAATGTTTAATGTTTCGTAGTCATAACTTTGTAACACGTTTTAATATTTGCGATTATGGTTAAAAAATACTTTCTTTTACTTCGTAAAAGTCATCAAAATTTTCTGCCTCGAAATTTTTGCAGATTTACATTTCGCTATATCGCGAAGTCAAACAATTGATTTTTTTTTAAATCTCTGTGTCTGTATGTGCAGTCTAAATGTCTGTATCTTCCCCGCTACAGTCCAGACGGTTTAAAAATTAGAAATGACTGACGATAAAGTTACATTTTTATTCGCGGGAACTATTTCCTAAACTTTCCTAAAAATTAAAATCCGCCAGTTTTGTTTCAATGTATGCGTAAAACCTCGTATAAACGAGTAAATTATAAATGATATGAAAAAATGCAAATAAGTACGGTGACTAAGTACTTGCATCGTAGGGTTTTTCCGAGCCATTTTCCCAATTCCAGAAACACCGCTACCAAATACTAAGCGCAAATTTGAGTTGTTCTAGATCCAAACTAACAGATAAACACCATTCCATTGAAAAATCTAGGGGCCCCGGGTGATTTAGGAAATAAAATTTGTAAAGACAGATCAGACGCTACTGGTATCCGCAACTTGGAAACGTAACAGTTCTGGAAATAGCGCCATTGAATAAATTTGAAGAAATTAAACAATGTCTCCATTTCAACAAAAATGAAATTTGTAAAATGCCATGCGACTGACAAATGTGTTCAACTAAATCTAGATGGTACATGAAGCAATATTGTTTGTTTTGAGTGGAACATTCCGCTTTGTTCACAACATACACACTGGCCAGGAAGGAAATCGATGACCGAGGAAAGCCGCTGTAATGTAAAGGGTTTTCCAATAAGAGTGATGTAATTTCTTTAAATACAAAACACACTAATTGTTAAGGAAATTGAAATGTTTTTAATTTAACGTGAAGTACAATCGATACAATTAAGTTCTGAATAATACGTCATTCGAATAGCCACCACGACTTCTTCTGCAGGAACGAATTCGATGAACCCAATTTTCGAGCACTTTTTCCACTAAATCAAGTCGTATGTCATGAATAGCACGTTCAATATTGGCTTGTAAAGCTTGAAGAGAGTTTGGTTTATTGCTAAAGACCAATGACTTCAAATAAGCCCACAAGAAATAGTCTAATGATGTTAAATCACAACTTCTTGGAGGCCATTCAATATCACAATTTCTTCAAATAATCGAATCTCCAAACTTTCTCGCAATAATTCAATTGTTGCACTTGCTGTGTGGCACGTAGCTCCGTCTTGTTGGAACCAAATGTTTTCAAGATCAACTTCTTCCAATTTCGGCCATAAAAAGTTGGTTATCATCGATCTACACCGATCTCCATTGACAGTAACGGTATTGCCAGCTTCATTTCGAAAACAATACGGACCGATGATTCCATACTAGACCAAAAACCACATCGAACTGTCCATTTAGGTGAATGTAATGGTTTTTCATGAATAATTTGTGGATTTTCTTCGCACCAGAATCGACAGTTTTGTTTATTTACCGCACCACTCAGATGAAAGTGAGCCTCATCGGAGAAGATGATTTTCTTGAAAAAATCGTTATCGTTTTCAAGTTGTTCCAAGGCAAAATCAGCAAATTCACGACGTTTACGGTGGTCCAATGGCTTCAGTTCTTGAGTGAGAACAATTGTATACGGATGCAAACCCAAATCCTTTCTCAAAATGCGTCAGGTTGTTGTTTGAGACAGTCTCAATTCTTGAGAACGTCTTGGAATCGACAAATTGCGGACTTCAGCAACACTTGCCTGAACGGCAGCAATATTTGCATTACTTCGAGCGAATCTTTGTCTTATTGGCACTTCAACATTATGTAAAGAAAATGTACTCTCAAAATTTTCAACAATTCGACGAATAGCCAGCACACTTGGACAATTATTACGACTATAAAATGGCAAAAGCGCACGAGAAGTTGCAATTGGAGAACGATTATTTTGATAATAAAACTGATTAATTTGTAAACGTTGTTCTTGCGTATATCTCACCTTGATGAAATTGTAAACATTACTGAATACAATGAAACAAAAAATGACAAAAAATCATATCATTCCTATTGGAAAACCCTATACTTGTGTAGGATAATTCCGCCTCGCTCGATGATTTACAAAAAACATTAAAGAATTAGAAAATAAAAATAAATAATTTAAAATTTAACTAAATGACGTCATTTTTATTTAGTAATGTTTTAGTATATAAAGTCATTCGCGAATTTAAGTAGTTTTGCTCTTATTTTTGTTTAATTGATCGTTATCATTCAATTTACCACTCAATCAATCAATAAAAAAATTTAGTAAAATCTAGTAAATTCTTCCAAAGCGTTTTCAAGATTAATTTTTCAACCAAGAAGGGTTGACCTTGTTGCTTTTCTGAAATGTAAGCAAGATATTGTCTTTTGATTATACAAGACAGTTTTACCAAAAATCCCGTAAGTTAATTTATTCGCGTTAGTAATCAAGTGTGGTGTATTCGATATCAGTTTATACATTCGTGGTAAAAGAAAGTCGGGTGTCGTCCACAACACGTTCACCCCTCCAATTTGTTATAATATGTTCAGAAAGATATATGGAATGAGTGCGTACTTACACGTACATAATGTTACGAGTTTTAAGATGATAAAAAATAATTATTACAAACGTTTCTTTCTTACTGTTGAGTTTTTTAATTTGCGAACATTTTCCAAATGATACAATAAAAATGTGTTAAAATTGATTTAATTATGTATACACAATCATTGTATCTCGTAAGTGTATACGGTAGCAGATAAGTTTATTACTTAGGGTGGTAAAGTTTAATTAGTCCTTCGGGAATTCTTTATATGCTACATTCTGTTAGGATGGAATGGTGGTAAGATACTCCATAAAAATTTTAATATATAGTCTCCCACATTGCCTCCGCACTATGCAGATTGTTGTACTACTTTGTGTAGTTTGGCTATGGCTAGATTTGACTAATGGCTTCCATTAAACATTTCATGTTTAATTTACAAGAAGAACTATTTATTGGTCGTAATAATAAATAATATGTATGTATATGGAACATGCCGTTGTATCCTTGTTGCTAACATAATGTAACAATAAAATAAATTCCAGACGTTTTATGATTTAATTTTAACAGTGCTTTGTTGCATAAATGTGATTATTATAAAACATGAACTAAACAAAACCATTTTATTGTTTTAGCACAACAGTTTTTTATGCTTTAAGTATAAGTGCGGTAAAATGATTTTCTGGTACATTGCTGAAGACTGCATAATTCCTTTATACGACCAAATACAATGTGGTAACGTAACACCTGTGGCTGGAAACAGATATGTTAGACCACTATGTTCTTATTTTTTAAAGGTTTTTATATTATGGTCAATTTAAAAATCCAATACTACTCTATCATTTCCGTCTGCTCAAATTAACTACACTATAGAGAGATATAGTTGTATAATATTATCGCCTTACATGATCTAAAGCTTCGTCAATAGGAGTAGCTGGTACACTTCAACCAACGCAATGACAAATGCTCAAACAGCTTCAAAATAGAAAAAATATCCCAAAGCACCTTCCTCAGCTCAAGTACCGGAAACTTCAATTATGTCGCAGGATGTACGATTACAAATCATATCGCCTCAGTGTTGGTTGATCAAGGAGCTTTTAATTAATTCTAAACTTTGGCCGCCAAGTTATTAAACAGGACTGATAAAATTAACCATTCGTAAAGTAAAGTTGTAAATTATTCAAAAAAGTGTTCTCCATCTATTACCAAAATGTTAACAAAATGGCTTCTAACCGATTACAATTTTACTGTTTCGTGCGCTGCAGACAAACTACTTGATTTATGTAATTAGTGAAACAATTTCAATCTGGGAATTCGCATCTCAGTGTTTTTGGGTGGAGAAGTTGAGGCTTGCTTACTCCGGGCCTACACCGTGCAATATCAAAACAGAAAATAAAAAAACTGGAACTAAATTACACCAAAATAACGTCGGCAGAAATTTGAGGAACGAAAATAAAGATAATTATAATCGGATCGGAGTCTATCCACTCAGGAACGACCTAGCTCTTCGAACGATAAGTACTGAGTCTATTGAATAGACCCCCCCCCCCCCGAATGATCCATCGACCCCTAAGAGGGTGATGCCCAGCCACGACGATGTGGTATAAGAGGATGCAGACGTCTCCCCAACAGACAAAGCCTTTCTTCATCCGGGGAACCACCAATAATCACCCTCACTGCCCACTTCAACAGCTTGTCAAGACTGTTGTAGCTTCGTGCGGCTCTTTTTGGATTTGAAGTTTGTTCTGAATGGAGAACACTTACTGGACTCACCCTTCCGACTCTTCCATTTCCCACCACTCAGCCTGTAAATGTGGAACCGATACGAAATGAAACCGTCCTCCCAACATACCGATCCGAAAAAAATTGGCAATTTATTTTATATCGCTCTTTGGTAAGGCATATTAAAACAGAGAGTAGAAAGAGGAAAACAAATAAATCGAACACCTTTGAAGTTTATCAATAAAAGATCCCACCCCGAAAACACCAGAAGTCGTACAATCCGACTCAAAATTATGTTTCGATGAGAGGAGGGTAAGCAAACAAAAAAATTTAAAAATTAAGATTAAAATACTAATATGAATAGCAGCACCAATATGCATAACCTGTAAGAGCCACTGGACCGTAATTTGGGTGCTCGGTTATAAATACAATTTTACCTCTAAAATATATTAAAATTGAATTTAATTTAAACCAAAAAATAAATGAAAAAAATAATAAAATACAATTATTTGTACCTTTACAACCTAGGATAGGTCACCCTTGAGGGTTGTGGTGCCCTTGTTTGCCGATCGTTGCAGTAGACACAGGTGTTATGAACGGAAGCTGGAGCTCGAAGATATAAATATGGATGACCACGTTGTTGGCCACCCGTTGCGGTATCTTTGATAACGGTAAACTATTTTTTTCGATTACTTTACACGCCAATAATAAATTAGTGAACGGAAAGTTTTATTGAATTTCTTAAATCGCAATAGTTTTTCATTTTTCTATTTTCTTCTCGAATAAAATACTTTACACGATAATTTTCCACAATTAAGAAAAATAATTTTTAATGATTATAAAAGTTACTTTTTACATTAAAATACGGGACTAGTAGACTGTCTTTTATAAAATTCAAAACTAGACTACAAAATTCTCACACCCAAAAAAACAATCTAGAAAAATATTTCCGTTGAGGTGTTTTTAGTTTTGTTTTTATGTACGCGTCACTCCCTTATTCATTCTCACCACGCATCAATCGCATCCAACAAAACGAGAAATGCACAACAAAAAATATCTTCCTACATTTCATCCGATCGAACATACGCACAAGATTACATATTGGTCTCGCTTGTAATATTAATCGACGATTGTATTCATTGGCCGGACTATCGGCTTATATCTGACGAGGGAGGATTGCGGTTTAAATTTATTATGATTATTTATTATTTATTTATTTAAATACCCAATTAAACCAATACGCAATAATTAACACTGAGTACCTTAGCAGCGAAATACAAAAAACCCATAGCCTTGCAGCATATTCAACAAACAATACAAATTGAAAACAAGGTATTAAAAGTTAATTCCATAATCAGTGATAATGCAAATCATTACACTGCCTATTGTAAAAAGAATGATTACTGGGAAGAACTTGATGATCTTAAAGAAAATGTGGTTAAAATAAGAAATTCCTCAAAGTGTGTAACTCCGCATTTCCTTTGCTATACGATGTGTAAATAAGACGGAATGTGTCCAAGATAAAATTGCATTATTTTCATAGCTGGCCGCCTCCCCAGTGAAATAAACATTATTCGAAAAAATAAGTGAACGTTATACGAAACTATTATAAACATAACCTTCAGAACCAAAACCAACTCAAATGTTAAATAATACTCGGAATAATAGTTATGCAATCTATTTAGATTTTCTTCCATTAAAGTCGGTTTTTCCATTAACTTAACAAGCCAGACAACCAAAAGATCCTGATTTCAAAAAACTACACGACTTGATATAGTCCGCTCCTAAGAAAAATTCTAAAAAAATGCGGAAATTACTTTAAATTTTACTCCTTCGAATAGTTTCTGAGTTTGACGTACTTCATCTTAACTCCACCCATAGAACAACTCTGTAAGAATTACAGAAATTACTTTAAATCTTCTTCCATCGTCAGAAATAAGCCCATAGTCCGGCCAACGAATATATGCCGAGATTTAGGCACTATATCTGAACTCTACTCCATAGAAAAGTTCTAAAAAAACTCACTGCAATTACTTCAAACCTGCATCCATCGTCAGATATAACCCGGTAGTCCGGCCAACGAATATTTGGTGAGTTTTAAGGACTATATCTCAACGCTACTTTATAGAAAAATTCTAAAAAATTTGAAATTTCAGTAAATCTTCCTTAATCACCAGTCATAAGCCGACTATTTGTTGAGTTTGAAGGACTATATCTCAACTCTCTGTGTGGTATTCCAACTAATTGCCAAAGCATCCCTAAGATGATTACCAGGGTATTGGCCGCAGCTGGGATTGAAGTTGATAAAGACAATATATTATCAATCAAACAAATGATGCATAAAAAGATTCTGTTTCATTATTAAAAAGATCCTTTATTGTAAAATTAAGCTCGCTTGAATTAAAAAATACAATTTTGGGTGCTTTTCGGAAAAAGAAATTTGTCTGCTGTCAAGAATTGGGAGCTGAATATGCCGCATATCCGCCTAATCAAAGGATTTTTCTGCTCCATCATCTCACCAGGTTCCAGTCGAGGCTTTACAATGCAGTTAAATGGTTAAAACAAAGTGTAAATTTCAATTTTTATGGTGCAAAGAAAATAGAATATTCTTACGTAAATCAGCTTATTCTCCAGTTCATGAAATATTTTCTTTCAATGACATCAATTTGTTTAATTTGGGCTCATCCGACACTCATCCTTCTATCAATCGGGATACTGCAACTGCTTGCTCTTCCACTAACACAAATTCAGCAACTAGCTGCGGATGAGAGGAGTAATGGACAATTAATACACAATTTAACTAGATTTTTATGTTTTATTATTATTATTTATTTATTAGTGATTTCATTCATATTTCATTTATTTGTTTACATTTTCTTAACAGTTTTAAATTTTTTACCGTATGTTAGCTCCAGTTTTTTTATTTTTTTTATGAAAGTAAACAATAACAAAAAAATTAAATTTTCATTAATATTCACTACAAATACTACCATACTTGCACTGTTTATCTTTTATTATTATCTGCATAATTTTGTTATTATTATTATTGCCGTTAAGTTTGATTATTATTATTATTATTATTACACAAATACCAACACTCTTTGTTTGTTTGCACATTCACTGTATTTGCTGTCAAGTGGATTTAGTGGTTTCAATTCTGTTATGTTGGTAATTGAACCTTATAATTGTCATTTTCGTGCGCTAAAGACTGTATTACACTATCACAATTATTTTTTTGTTTATCTCAAACTCGTATTACACTACTATATTTTTTATATTGCTATTTTCGGTTTTTTATCTCAACCAAATATTATTTTGGATCTTTAAGTTAATTGTAGTTATTGAGAAAAAAACATATTTTCAAATCAATATGTACTCAATCTGTGGTAGTCTGATATATTTTATGTGTAATTTTTTTTTATTTTTATGGCTTCAGATAATTTAATCAGGGATGATTGATTGTATGGGTGTTCAAATTTTTCATCAGAATATTAGGAGTCTAAGGAAAATTTTAATCCTTTTTTGGCTCATCTTGAGTCATTTAAAAGTTTACCTGATTTAATTTTCTTGAGTGAAATTTGGATTAATGATGATGAAATGGAATTCTATCAGTTAAATGATTACCATCTTGTTTGTTGTTGTAACAATAGTTATCGTGCTGGTGGAGTTTTGGTATTTTATAAAAGTAATTTAAATTGTTTTGTTGAACCTATAAACCTTGTTTCTGCGGATGTTGTAAAGGTAAAACTTGTAATTGGCAATGACACGTATATTTTAATTTGCGTTTATCGACTACAGGCCGTTACGGAGTCTGTTTTTCTCGATGAGTTTTCTGAATATTTAAGACATATAAACAGTAAAAACCTCTTTGTTCTGGGTGACATTAATATTGATATTTTATCTTGCTCTTCCATGTCCGATAATTATATTTGTATGATGTCGTCCGTTGGTCTAGCATCGCTTATTAATGATCCAACTAAAGTAACTGATACTACTTCTACTTGTATTGATCACTTATTTTGCAGATTGCGTGATAATTTATTGTCTCGCGATAAGGTTGAATTATTTAGTTATATGATTACTGACCATCACTTGATGCATGTTGTGATCGAGATTAATCAGGTAAAAAGCAATGATAGATTACCTGTTAAGCCAAAAACCATTCTATCTAAATTCTTGGAATTGTTAAGTAGAGCTAATTTCTCTCCTATTTATGCCCTTGACGATCCGTGTGCAGCTGTTGATGTGTTTTTAACGCTTTGGAATGATGTTTTTTCAGCTAGCCTATACTTACAAAAATCACGTAGTAATCGTCCTATTAAAGCATGGATCTCTGAAGCCTTGTTAAACATCATCAAACGTAAAAAATGGTTATTGAGAAAGGCGAAACATGTTACAACCAATGAACGTTTCCAGCAATATGTTACAGCCTATTGTCAGAAAGTAAAAAAGAAAACCATTGCTGCTCGTGTAGCTTATTATAAAAATAGATTTGATAACTGTTCCGGTGACTCCAAACTTATGTGGCGTACTATCAATAACATTTTAAGTAATAATTCGTCAAAGATTAAGCTCATTAATTCTATTAACTCATCTTATAATGATCTTTTAACTGATGCGTCTGATATTGCCAATGAGTTCAGCAATTATTCTGGGAGTATTGCGTCAAATTTGAAGTCTAGTCTCCCATTATGTTGAGCAATCTTTTTTCTTTCATTCAATTGACGATCTTGAAGTTTCTAAAGCCATTGCTTCTTTAAAATCAAGAAACTCTTACGATATATTCGGTTGTAGCAATTATTTATTAGTTCCGCTGGCCTTATATGTGCTCCTTTATGTCATATTTTTAATTTTTGTTTTAGAACTGGTATTGTTCCTGAAATTTTGAAATCAGCAATTGTGCTACCTCTTCATAAAAATGGTTCCATGGGCCACTTCTATTTCTGATATACGTAAACTCAAGTTTTAGTGCCAAGTTGGCAGGCTCTATGGTTGCCTTTGCAGATGATATGAGCTTATGTTATCGGGGGTCCTCACAAACTGATGTTTGCCCTAAAATTGCAGCCGATCTTTTAGTTTTAAGGAAATGGTTTGACCACCATTTCCTAATTTTAAGTGACAAAACTAAGTTTATGCATTTTAGTTTGGGTAGCAGTAGTTTACATTCACCGTTAACGTATCATTCCAGTTTTTGTAATGCTGTTAATTGCTCCAGCTCGTGCATTTCCATTGAAACTGTTGAAAGCTTCAAGTACCTTGGAGTTATTGTTGATTGTAATCTGAATTGGAAGCAACATGTCGATAAAATAAAAAAGTCTCTTAGCAATGCGTTACGAACTTTATATCTATTAAGACCAGTAGCACCCAAATCGGTATTGTTAAAATTCTACTATGCTTGCATTAACTCTAGGCTTGAATATGCATTATCGTGTTGGGGTGGTTGCTATCATTCAACTTTAAAAATTCTCATAATTGTCCAGAAATATGCTATTCGTATTATGTGTTTTAAGTACTACAACATTTATATGTTTATAAGGTTTTACGTTTATTTTATTTGCGAAGTCGGCATCGATTATTGAGAGCAAATGTGCGATACAATATTAGGAACAATGATCGTTTCTTATTTGTTGTTCCACATTTTAGAAAATATTTCCTGGTAACTGCCCCTTCCTTATTCAACCAACTTCCATTTAGCATTCGACAACAAATAAATTCGAAATCATTTCTACAGGCACTTAAAGTTTGGCTTTTTGAGCACCCTAATATCGATTTTATATTTAGAGTTTTAGTCTGATAAAGTTTAATTTTAGTTTTAATTCTAATTTTATATTTTATTGTTATGTTTTTATTTCGTATGTTATCATAACTTTTTATCGTAAATTGTTCTTTGTTAAAGGGTAGATCAATACTGCCGTTAAATCGGTGATGATTACCCTACTCATTTATTTTCATTTTGTATTTTAATATTATATGTGACAAAAAATTGTACTGAAAATAAATGATAAGCCGGTGTGCTTCAATACAAAAAAAAAAAAAAAACTGTACCCCATAGAAAAGTTCTAAAAAATTCACTGAAATTGCAATAAATCTTCCTTAATCACCAGAGATAAGCCGGCCAGCGAATATTTGCTGAGTTTAAAGGACTAAAAGTTCAAAAATTCACTGCAATTACTTCAAGTCTTCCTCCATCGTCAGATATAAGCCGATAGTCCGGCTAACGAATATTTGCTGAGTTTGAAGGATTATATCTCAACTATACCCCATAGAAAAGTTCTAAAACATTCACTGCAATTACTTTAAATCTTCCTCCATCGTCAGATATAAGCCGATAGGTCGCCCATAAAATATATCACGTAAAATTACTAAAAAAAACTCGTAAGTTGGCAAATAATTGATATTATTTATTTGCCCCAGCCCCAAAAATGTTTCTATCTTCATATTATTATGAAAATGTATAATTTTTACTCTCAGCCCCGAAATTTTTTCTTTCGTGATAGATTTAGTTGCCATGACAGTAAATATTTTCAGGGCTGAGAGTAAAAATGTGGCATTTTTCGTGGCTTATAGTCAACATGTCATGATATTAATAATTAGTTTTGCCACCGCATTTTTCTGGGATGAAAATTGGGTTATTTCCACATACATAAAATTGGGCACACAAACTTGATTTTATTAGTTTTATTTATACCCTCAGCCTCGAAAATTGGAACTGTCATGACAGTTTTTAACTATCGTGATAGCAAGTATTTTCGGGGCTGGGAGTAAAAATGTGGATATTGTTTGGGCTGAGAGTAAAAATGTCATGATAGCAATATTTAGTGTTGCCATCACATTTTCGGGGATGGAATTTGGGCTATCGTGACATACATGAATACCAATACAAACTGTGCTACAAGATAAATACTGATCGAAACAAAACCATGTTATGACGGATCGGAGTCGTAACAACAGTCAGAAAATTTGTTCGTGTTATTTGGTGTATGTTAACTCAAATGCGTCTTGAGGTTTATATTGTATGCCACAAAAACATGAAGAGGGGCTCCATACTTATCTAATGAACGAGAATAATGAAACAATTTTACTGGTAATAATGTTTTGTAAATAAATAAAATTTACCAAAAACAAACTCACACGGTTCATAACGGCCACCACTTAGTGGTTGAGCAATTCCTTCCGGTGTGTCGAAATTAGATCCAGCTAGTGAGCGCTTGATTATACGTTTGCCTTTTCTGGAAGTTACTTAGAGATACGATTTTACATTAGGGATTGGGAGTCAAATAATAAATGTGCCGTTAAATGTTTGGGCGATGGGGGGCTGCTTACTTTAGTAGTGGAACAAAGACCAGAATTTAAATGTAAATATCAGGTGCAACTCAGTCTGCAGGTCAGTATATCTAAGTGACTATGTTAACAAGTGGACCGCTAAAGGGGCTGCATACCTATCGTATCGACTGCAAACGCGGATGATGGGGAATGAACTGGACAACAAGAAGATCAAAACCCTATAAATATCGAGGAGAAACTCTCGGACGCGGCTCCACAATTAGAGATTGGCGTCTATTATGTCCAGAAGAATGACTGCGAAAATTATAGTTCTTGGCGGCTACATAACCATGCAGGTCAGTGTCAGATGTATCATCATCGATGAGAATAGCATATTGAGTTCGGCCAAGTTGCAGAACACTTCATTGTTTCTACATCACCGATGGTGCGGAGGCATGTCAAAATAAATCGATTTTAACAAACTGCGTCACGCACACGTCGATGTAGATGACACAGCACATCTTCTTGGCAATTTGCAAGTTTATTTGTCAACATGTTTTGGTTGGTAGGTTTATACTCTCGTTCAATAGAGTTAGTAAGTTTGTTCGTATTATTTGATCCATGTTAACACAAATACGTTTTGAAGTTTATATTGTATGCCACGAAAACATAAAAAAACGTCGTTCGAATAGTCAGCTATAAGGCTGTAAGCCTGGACACGTGGTAATAATGTTTTGTGAATAAATAAAATTTAGCAAAAACAAACTCACACATCATTATTTTCGTTTTTGTGCATCGTGACGTCAGATATGTGCAATATCTGGTAATGTCATAAATTTATAAATTAAATTTAGAAAATTAAATTTTCCAACTTGCTTACGTTCTGAGTATATTTGCAAGATTGATTGATGATGTTTTAATGCATTGTCATTTTTGAATGTTAAGATTGAGAATTTTATTATATACAACAAAATTGCATTTGATTGATTGATTTTAATATTGGAATTATGAAATCCATTTCATACATTTCGAAATATTTTGAAAAGGCTACGATGGGTTAGACATAAAACATTTCCTGTCAATATTATGTCTTATTGCTCGGTGGTAAGTAAGTACAAGGTCCATATAAATTGATATGCAATTCATCTTGCTTTCGTATGAACGTCGTCAATATATGAAAAATCAAATAAAAATTTAAATCAAATTTACCATCAATAAAATAGAAAAATAAGTAAAAAATTTTGAAGCGATAAAACAATCCAACAGCACCAGCACCATCACAAGCAATACATCAAGCAATTTTCATGTACTCGGTAGCTTTTTGTTTACAGTTTTAATATGATTGAAAAATACTTTTTATTATTTATATTTGAATTTATTTTTATCTCAGTACAAATCATATTTAAAATGTTTGTATTTCAATTTTGCGCAAATCTTTTCGCATCGAATTGCTCAAAGAACATAAAAGATAATTTTTATATTGGGAAATGCTGGAAAAATGTTTCAATTCGCATTGATATATAATTTTTATTTTTTTAAATAAATTTATTGCTATTTGACAATAAAAATAACAAATAAAATAAATAAATATGCAAATAAAAAGTTGTATAAATTTTCAATTTGTTTGATGATTCGCAATTCAATTTTCATTTCAAATCTAGATAAAATGTGTATGATGTATACAGATGCTCATAGCGAAAGTGGGACAGATACGGTCTGCAATAAAAAAATTCTAATAACTTTACCATTTTAATTCAATACACGACAAACAGATTTATTGAATTTAATGCAAGAAGATGGAATAGGAGATGAATTTACCTACTAATAGAAATAATTTTCGAAAGCTTAAATATTGTTGTTGCATAATCACGGTGAACTCATACCTAGTTTATACCTGTTGTGTCACCCAGGTCAATCAAAGAAATATGTAAGTAAAGTAGAAAAGTTTATTTTCGTTTTGTTAAATTTTATCTACCTTTTTGTGGTTTTTCTGTTTTATTCCATATGTGTAACCCCAAAATTAAACCCTTTCTGTGTTAGGTTATAAATATACGGAATTGAGGGGGGGGGGGGTGGTTATCAAATTTTTGATTAAAATTTATTGCCTAGTTTATGAATTATTTTCTACAACATAATTTTTATTTTAATAAATATATAATTTGTAAAAATTATATACGAGGGTAAATATACGAGTTAAGATATTTTTCAACTAATTAATTTTAATTATTTTACTTTCTCTCGAACATAAAAATAACAAAAACAATGTAGTTATACGCATAAACACCCAAACGAAGTGTGTTTTAAGAATAACATCTTATCTATATGTACATAATTCGTAGAATAAAAACAAAAGTGTTTTTATGCGGTTTTTTATGAAATGGGAATGCACAAATTAGTGAAATGAGGTGGTTTTGCTGGTATGCTTTATTTAAGACAGATTGTAACGCTTTATCAACTAAACAGTTCTCGACACCTGAATACAATATGGAATAGTTAGGGAAGCCGCCTCAAAATAAATTGTTTCTTTATTTTATATAGAAACTGTAACAAAGGGTGCTCAAATTTGTGGTATCTTTTTAAATTTTAAATAAAAGACATCAATCGTGTGAAATCTTTATTTGGAATAAATTACAAATTAAAGTACATTGGTTCCGGTTAATTTGATTGATTGATTGATTGATTAGGATGTACAGCCAAGACTAAGCAAGGATCCCTCGGCGTATCGAGCCTACCGTACACCTCTTACACATATAACAATACAGACGGATAGGAAAGGTTATTAGATATGATAGACTTGACCCGGCTATAGACACCTAAGTGGTCAATAGTTAGTAAAGCACAAGCACAAGACAGCACAATAATTTTTGTTTTCTGGATATAAATAATCAGCAATCAAGAACCTAAAAAATGTTAGTTGTTAAATTTCCTGAAATAAAACTTCATTGTTATGAGTGATTAACCATTTCCTCCATCCATATAATTCACAACCAGCAATAACTATTTATCCAACTTAGAACAGCTAACCAAAATCTTTACCAATTTACAGTCTCTCGTTCACCCGAGAAAATAATTTAATTAAAGAAGTGCCATGAACCTCGAAAATACAAAAAAACTATCTAAGTACAGCAATATTTGTCTGCATTTAAATTTTATTCTGTAGTCTCCAAGCCATTTATAATTTCAAAAATTCCAACAACCACTGAAATATCAAATTCATTAGCAAACCCGGTTATAGTCATTGTGATTCCTACCTTGACTTCTTCCACAAAAAGTCATAAAAATTTGCCAGCTTCCTAAAAATATTAATTAGAATTAAAATTTAATTTAAACAGGAATCAGGCAACACCGCTGTTATGCAACTTTATAAAATTTCCCTCCTCCGATACCTCAATTTTCCATACAATCATATTCGTTTGATCAATTAAAATACTTTTATAAACCAATTGACGTAAAACGAATTAAATCCTAAATATACAATTAAATTATATTAAATTAAATAAAACTCAGTATTGTTAACTCTCCAATCAGGAAATTATAAAGGAAACCAACTATAAGAGATAGTATTAATATTAAACATCTCAGACGATTCAAGATTCTTAAATTCCCAAATAAACTAAATCAATAACTTGAATAGTAATTATCAACTAGTTAAAAGAATAAAAGAATTATTACTACTAATTACAACCAATTACGGCCACATTGATTGATTTTTAAATTAAAATAGAGAAAGAATCCATTTGAAGTTGGAAGCATTTAATTACGACCAAAACTCTGATTACCGGAATCACGAGGAAGTAGTTATTGGATCAATGATTAAAGTTTGCTTGCATTGCCGTGCTTTGAAGTTCGCTAAAGAACCTCCTGCAATGTGTTGTTCGAATGGAAAAGTTATTTTTCCACCGCTGGTTGAGCCACCTGAACCGCTCCTGAGTTACATTTCCGGCACAACTGCAACTTCGCAACACTTTCTGCAAAACATTCGTAAGTACAACACATGATTTCAAACGACTTCTTACGGTGCAACAAACATTGTTAATATCGCCTGTTACATGCCCACTTTCAAAGTTCAAGGCCAGATATATCACAAAATCGGTTCGTTGCTTGGAACGTAACATTAATGTTGAGTATTGCAATTCAGTGAAGTCAGTAAAATATATTTGCAAATACGTCCACAAAGGCCGTGACATGGCAGTATTCGGACTAGCAAACCAAGGTGATAAAGCCACTCAATTCCAGATGGGACGCTACATCAGCAGCAATGAAGCAGTTTGGAGATTATTTGCATTCAACATCCACGAACGCTATCCAACTGTTCAACATCTCGCTGTTCACTTAGAAAATGGCCAGTGTGTCTACTTCACCGATCAAAATGCACAAAATAGAGCTGAGTAACCACCCAACACAACACTCACCGCCTTTTTCCAATTGTGTGCGTCTGATGACTTCGCTAAAACGTTGCTGTATCATGAAGTGCCCAAATACTTCACTTAACACATCGAAGAAAAAGTTCATGAGAAGAAAGCGAGGTGCAATTGTTCTAGGGAATGCTGGTGTACGTTCGTCAGATGCTGTAGGACGTGTATATACAGTACATCCAAACAATGCTGAATGTAATTATTTAAGATTGTTATTGCATGCAGTCGATGGCGTAGAATACCAAACGTATAGAGAAGCATGTACTCGTATCACGTTTGGATTACCTGAAAATGACAATCATTGGAATACAACGGTAACAGAGGCATCGCTTACGTAACATCCAAAACAAATACGTACTTTGTTTGCGATCATTTTAACAACATGCACACCAGCGAATCCACAAAAACTCTGGGAAAAGCATCGTGAAAGTCTCAGTGAAGACATTCTGCGGCATACACGCAGAAGTGATCCAAATCTACAATATTCCGACGACATTTTTAATGAAGTGCTAATATTGATTGAGGATTTATTCATATCAATTAACAACAAAGTTCTAAATCAACTTGGTATGCCGGCATCCACACGGGACAGAAAAGATGTACAAGACAGAGATATGGTGCGAGAACAGCATTACGATGTAAACCAGCAACATCATTTCGTGGAAACACAAACAAAACTATTAGATGCTGATCAAAAATATGCCTACGACAAAGTCAAGCAACGTGTAGACAATGGAAATGGGCGGGATTTTTTTTTTCTTGATGCTCCTGGCGGCACCGGAAAAACATTTCTGATCAATTTAATATTGGCGTCGGTTCGAATGCAGAACGGAATAGCACTCGCAGTAGCATCATCGGGAATTGCATCAACGCTACTCGATGGTGGGCGAACAGCACACTCGGCACTCAAGCTACTCTTAACTTTGAACCAGACCAAAACACCAACCTGTAACATCAGCAAAAATTCAGGAATGTTCACAGTCCTTAAAGCATGCAAAATTATCATTTGGGACGAATGTACCATGGCCCATAAAAAATCACTTGAAGCGCTTGGCCGGACTCTGCGAAATATCAGAGGTAAAAACCAACCAATGGGAGGTGCATTTATACTTCTTGCAGGTGATTTTCGCCAAACCTTACCCGTTATACCTCGATCAACACCTGCTGATGAGCTAAACGCATGCCTCAAAGCATCTTATTTATGGAACCGAGTTGAAAAAATTACTCTCTCAACGAACATGCGTTTGCATTTGTTGAAATAAGCCTCTGCCCAAACATTTTCCAAACATCTTTTGGATATTGGAAACGGCAAAATTCCAATTGATCACTCAATAAATGATATTACCTTTCCGCCAAACTTTTACCAAATAAAGCCGAGTATTCTCGGCTGAATGAACAAATTCAATTGAAATTGCCCAGAGAACCAATCAAATACAATTCAATTGACACAGTGATGGATGCGGAACATCCATCGTTTGAACGCACCAAAGTTATGTAACGGAACCAGACTGACCATAAAAAAAAAAAAATATTAAATTTGATCGAGGCAACAATCATCAGCGGTAAGTACAAAAGGGAAGATGTGCTGATTCCACGCATACCGATGATTTCAAACGATTTACCCTTCGATTTGAAGCGGCTACAGTTTCCATTGCGTCTGGCCTTCGCAATCACCATCAACAAATCACAAGGGCAATCGTTGGCTATTGCTGGTTTGAATTTGACAAACTCATGTTTTTCACACGGCCAATTGTATGATGCTTGCTGTCGAGTTGGCACACCAAAAAATCTATTCATTTATGCACCAAATTATAAGACCAAAAACATTGTTTATCGCCTAGCATTACGATAAAAAATACATTAATTTTTCATTTTAGATAAAAATAAACTTTTATTTAACGAAAATATTGTTGTTGTTGGATACTGGTGAGAGTGATGATGTGTGGCAGCGATGCTGACTTTGGTACGAATATGGCGTTTTGATTTGCTTTGCGCGTGTCCGTTGGGACGAGTTTGTTCATCGTGTAGCGCAGTCGATCAATCACTGTGTCAGTGTGTCACTGACAGTGTGTCACTGTGTCAGTGGTAACTTGGGGTGTAAGTGGATGTTCACAAAGAATTCGCCAGGTAATTTGGTCGTTTGGCCCTACATCAGTTATGCTGGTAAACATTTTAGGTCATCTGTGACTGTTGCTCGAATTCCCAACAATATGATTGGGATCTCTGAGCTCAAGTTGGCGGTATTTGCACGAGCTTTGAGAGCTGTTTTAAGTTGGCGAAGGAAGCGCTCAATCATACCGTTTGCTTGTGGATGATAGGCAGTGGTTCATATTCGATGTGAACCTAAAAGTTGCATAAGCTCAGCGAATAGTTTGGATTCAAACTGTGTGGCTTGGTCGGTCGTAATGTTGACCGGAACGCCAAATCTAGCGATGTAGTTTTCGGCGTAAGTGTTTGCTATTGTTTGTGCGGAGAAAAACATGCAGTAGGCTTCTGGCCAACGCGTAAAACGATCAACGCAGGTTAAGATATATCCGAAACCATTAGATGGTGGAAGTGGTCCTACAATATCTAAATGGATATGTTCAAATCTACCTGATGGAATTTGAAAATTCCCGTGGTTGGTATATGATTTGGTATGTCTTTGTACTTTGCATTTTTGGCAGGATAAACAAGATAGGCGGGCACCGATTTGTAGAACTAGAGAGTAAGTCTGTTACTTCGGTCTGTAATCGGAAGTCCGAGATAGTGTGTCGGCGACCACATTGTCTTCGCCTTATATGTGTTGTATGTCTGTCGTAAATTGGGAGACATAATCTAAGTGGCGTGCTCGCCTTGGGTTTCATTCCGCTTTTGAGGTAATTGCTCTAGTAAGCGGTTTGTGGTCGGTGAATATGGTGAATTCCCGACCTTCGACAAAATAGCGTAAGTGTTTAATTGTTTGAAAATAGCAAGCAATTCGAGATCAAAAGCGGAATATTTTCTTTCGGCATCTGATAATTTCTTGGAGAAAAATCCAAGAGGTCCATAGCCATTGTTAATTGTAAAATGCAATGGTGTATCAACGCGTGCTAATGTTGCGTTGATTGATGAGAGTTTAAAGGATGAATCAATCAATTTGTGATTTTTCAAATCCACTAAAAACCCATTTCTATAGGAAATTCGCGCCTATGATGGGGCGGTTGAGATTGGTGTGAATGAAGGCGTGTTTGATTGAACGTCTTAATCCAATGTCCACGTCTAGTATTTTGGTACCATAAGTGTTTATCGTGATACCATTTGCTGCTGCCAGAACTAAATCGGGATTTCGATTTGTTCCTATGCAGTAATATTTGCGGTACGGGATTATGCTTAAGTTAGCGCCGGTATCAATGAAACATGTAATTTGATTCTGCAAATCCCGTAGTAATAGACAGCTGTGCTGCGGTTGCGTTAGGTCTGCCGGTACGACCTTAAGACTTGTTGGTTTGGGAAACCGATTTGCGGATCCATTTTGTTCTGTAATAAAAGTGCTTAGTTTTCCTGTTACCAACACCAGTTGTGTGGAAATTGGTATCTTGGTGATTGTAGATTGTTTTATTGAAATAAACTTCCCTGGTTTGATTGTGATGGTGGATGTTTTGAAGAAGATGGAGTTGGTCTCCATGGCGATTGAGAACGCGAAGGTTATCGCTGTGCGTGTGAATTATTTTCTAGCTTTACTAGTCGGTCGATAATTTGTTTTAGCATTGTTTCAAGCTGGCTACTGCAAGAGCTTGGTGCGTGTATCTTTGAGCTTAGTGTACACGTGTCGCGATTGACTGAACTCAAGCTCTGAGTCCGCGTGACAATAATGTCGTGAAGTTTATGGGCGATAAACGGCGATTCTCTTCATTGTCTTTTCAAAAACAATTCTGTAGGATTTTCTTCAGCCCAAATGTGGCAGGTTTGTTTGTTGACATAGTCGCTAATTTCAAAATGAGCTTCATCGGTGAAGATTTGCTTGCAAAAATGCACATTTTCTTCTTGTTTTTCTATGGCCCAATTAACGAATTGCCGATGTAATGCGTGTTCATTTGGCTTTAATTCTTGTGTTAACTGTATTTTGTAAGCTTTTACATGAAGATCTTTGTGTAAAATGTTGTTGGTTTGAGGTTTTATTGCTGTGAACGACGATGGTGACCATTATAATGTCCTTGGCTCTTCAGCAACAATTGTGCTAACAGCTGCAATATTTTCAGTTGAACGACCACAACGATGATAAATTCTGCTTCTCTGGTCTTAAACTGAATAAGTTTTTTCAAATTTATCAATGATAAGTTTAATAGCACGGTTTGTCGGAACATTTTCTTTACTGAATTTTGAACGAAATTTTGTACCAACTTCTGAATAATTTTCACCATATATAAAATATGTTTTACTAATGAAAACACGTTGTTCAAAATCGTGTATCTCTCCATTTTAACCTGGCGGAATGTTTATACTTGTCATCTGTTAAATAACATAATGATACTCTAGTACAAAAAATAGAAATGGCGGAATATTTAAAAAATATCTCAAATTTGAACACCCTTTATCTAATTCTAATTTTTAAATAAATTTGATTTTGCGTACTATACGTGACTGAACTTATCTACGAAACATGCTGTATAAGACAGCGAAATTCTGCCAGCGGAAAATAAGATATTATGCTAGTCGCCACAAGTGGCAGCACTATTACGAAAGATAAGTTATGTTGCGGAAATTTTTTATTTATTTCGTATCTCATTTTTCATAAAATAAAACATTACAGCGGATTAAAATATTAATCATGTTCCTTCTTAGTAGTTTTGGTTAGGGATTTTATAAAGTAAGTTTCGGACAAAATTCGGGATCTATTCATGCTGGCCAATTCATAACCAATGCTTATGATATTTGGTTTCTAGATTGGCTTTGAATTGAAACAATAATTTTAGATGAAAAAGCGGTATGTGCATTCTACACGATTAAAATTGATTTTGAGCTGGATAGAACTCAGCTAATTTTTAATTAATAATTGTAAAATAAGCATCGCATACGAATCGAATAAGCGAATTGAAAATTCGAAACATCGTTTCGAATTTTCCAAGTAAAAATTTTGCATTTTTTACAGTCAAATAATTAAGTTTCAGATTATCTCTACAATCCCAAAAATTCATGGGTTCGCAATAAAAAACATCACACGCTACTACACAATTCGACCCACGTTGCATCGCCATTCACGGATGTAGTACTGACCACAGCAGTCGCTATCTTATCGCACTCTAATCAAAACTTCATTGTTCGAGCTCTGTTGGTCTCGGGATCACAAGACATCTTCATATCGGAGAGTGTAGCAATTCGCATCGGATTACCGAGAAGACCAGCCGCAGTCGCGATCAGTGGAATATGGAATGAGGTACGCACGGCACGATCAATTGTCGAATTTGAATTAAGCCCGCGAATCGATTAAATATTCTCTATCATGGTTACAACTCTCGTCATCCCATCCCAACCATTTGACACGCATCAATTGTCATACTTGGAGCAGTTGGAATTTGCCGATCCTCATTACTATCTTCCCAACAAGAAAGATATTTTACTCTTTTGGATGCTTGAAAAGGATGGTTGCATCAGCGATGTTAGCGGTTTACCCTTCGCCCAAAATACAAAACTTGGTTACATCCTCTTCGGCAAGATAGAGCGTACCTATCGGTCACTGTCGAAGATTATATCACCATCGACAATACACTCAGGCCATTCTGAGAAATCGAGGGTGTTTGTTTATCTCAAAAACTAGCGCACAATGAGTCAGAATACGATCGGCTCTACGAATCATCACCCTATCGCCACGAAGTTGAATAATACACAGTCTTCCTGCCATTGACAACTTATCACTCCTTGGAAGCTCACAAGAGGACGCAATTCTTCGACAGGAACATATGGAGAGTTGGTTGTCTAAGAGTTATCAACTCCGCTTTGAATACAACAAGTTTATGCAAGACTAAAGCAAACTGTACGTGGTATTCAAGGCATTGCAGAAAACAACAACCGACATATAGCTAAACCAGCACCTTCGCATTGGTCCCAAACTTCAATATCAAGCAGGTTTATCGACAGATCCTGCTGACGCCCAAATACAGAAACTTCCAACGAATCGTATGTTGACCTCCTCGAGATGAACCAATTCGAGATCAACGTTTATGTATTGTCGCTTACGGTACTGTCAGCACTCCTTAGAACCAGACGAACAGGAGAAATTTCCAATTGCTGCCAAATTCGTATCGAGAGACTTCTGCGTCGATGATTTGATGGCTGGCACAGTCGACATCGTGAATTTAACCGAAGTCCAGAGGGAAATGGTGGAACTTGGTGCGAGAGTGGTCCTCAAACAGACAACAGCTTCTAAATGAGGTACCAATCGAATGTCGCGTGCATCAGGGTTATTAGCTGAATTGGAACGATCCAGTTAAAACACTTGGGATCCATTATTATCCTTCAAATAATCCTCCATTAATATTCGCCAAAAACGAGTAGAGTCCAAAATTTTTTAATAGAGCATTTGTATGTCAATAGATTCTGGTTTGTGTTCTAATTTCGGTAGAAAAATTCGAAAAATGGAACTGGCTAATGCTTTTAATGGGGCATTTAATTAGCCTAAAGTTATTTTTTCGATTGCCTTTAAATAATTTTTTGATATAGATTTTGCTAGGTTTCTCTGAAGCTAACATAACCTTTCGGTTTAGTTGGAATGGATGAAGTCCAACAATTTCGATAGATATAGGGTGGGCCATCTATTGGTTTGTTTGTAAATCATAGGCTATGGCAACACTTTTTAAACGATTTGCTTCAAATTTTGATAGCTCGTTAGTCTGATAGTTCGCGTTACGAAATAATCATATTTTCGCTTGAGGAGCATTTCGCAATATTGAAAACTTATTTTCAAGTTCAGTGTTGTGTAGTCGAAAACGGGCGATTTTTGAAAACGAAATATGGATCGTGAAAGAGCGCCAAGCGGAACCGTTGTAGTGAAATTGGTGACGAAAGTTCGTGAGAAAGGCTTGCTATTGGATGCCAGAAATGGTCCTAGGGCTCGGATAGTGTGTACGCCGGGGAATATTTCGGCGTGGTCCATAGTGTAGGACAGAATCTATCGACCCAAACTCCATTAGTCGCACCAGTCAGAATATTACACAAAGACCTCGGATTATTCGTACCGAATTTTTGGTTCGGAACAGCCATACATAATCGCAGAGAAGCCAATGCATCCACTTAGAGTGACTGTTTGGTGTGAGTTTTAGAGTGATGACATTATTGGCCCATTTATCAAAAACACTACTGGAAACGCCGTTACCGTCGAAGGCGACCATTACAAAGCCATGCTGACTAACTTTTTATGACCTCAAATCGAAGCTATAAACTACCTTACCTTTTCAACAAGATGGCGCCACATGCCATAAAAACCGGCCGACAAATAATCAGCCGTTTTGGAGATGTCATATGGCCCGCGCGAAGCTACGATTTGACGCCGTTGGACTTTTTTGGGGTTTCGTTAAGGATAGATGTTATGCGGATAATCTAGAGGCGATTCCCGCTTTAAAACATAACATTGCAACAGTTATTCACGAAATAACTGGATTCACAGGATGGATTACTGTAAGGCCAGCAGAGGGGCCACATGAACGAAATTGTTTTCATTTTTAAATCAGAGAAAACTACGCAATAAAAAAAGTATTCATAAAATAAAGATGTATACTCATTTTATAGCGTCTTTAATTTGTATTTAATCAGTCTTGTAATGTCCTGCTGGTTGGGTTTGGCAGGCTTTAGGGACGTAGGAAGGGAACTTTTTTTATTCTATGCTCTGTTTATTCTTCTTTCTATGGGTATGTTCAAATAATCATAAATATTATTTCCAAATTAGAAAGCTGTATTTATATCTTCAATATCATTTTACAAATTTACTAATATTCCAACCAAAATTGGGTAACCATCGTCGTATTGATTTTCCACCTAGCATATGAAATCACGCACATAATAACGATTCCGCTATTGACAGTTAATTTACTCGTAATATGAAATAAAAATTCATGAAAAATATTTTTCTTATAAATTTCAATTTTATTTTTATCATGATTACACGATTATCTTGCAACCATTTTAGTTGTTGCTTCTATATACTCTCTCTACGTATGGTATACTCGAATGATAAGAAAATCGAAATGTTGATATTAGGTTACAGTCAACGAATTTAAAGTGTATATAGTATATCGGCTTTTAGATAAGCGGGATAAAAAATTCTTACTACGAGTATGTCTGTGTATGGATACCGTGTTTGTATATCAATTCGTATATCTCGACGGCAAACAACCCCCCAAATTTTTTTAGACTTGGCATTAAAACGTAAAAGATGACGAAAGCAGCACAAAAAGACTAAACAATTAAGTTTAAATGAATTGAGTCGTGTTCCTTTCGAGAAAAGACGATTTTATTCCACGTCTTATCTTTAATCATTTTGTTTTTATCAAAATTCATTCAATGAAAAGAACACATAATTTCTGAGAAATTGTTGATTTAGAAAATTTAATTTTTCATTTTTGTTGGTGTTGTTGTTGTTGTCTGTGAAGGATTACAAATGTTACAAAAATAATAATTTAACTTAAAAGTTTGCCACTCTGTATTTGTCATATGTACAACTAGTAAACCGATTAAGTATCATGACACAAAAAATAGAATAAAAAAAATATTTGGCCAATTTGTTCCTTTTGCTACAATAAACCTACTGAGTAGAGGTAATTTTTCGTAAATTCACAAAAATTTGAGAAACGACGGGGAAATCCTTAAAAAGGTTACGAAACGTATTTTCTCATCGATTAAATAGAGATGAAACGAAATCATAAATCTGTTTTCATGATACAAAGCGTTTTTCAAAAATCTAACAATTAGGATATCTATTCATAGTAATATAGCAAAACAGAGCTTTCATATTATTTAATAATGTGGATACAATTGGCATTTATTTTGATTTACTACGTACACATGACAAATTTAATTAGACATTTCTATTGAACATTTTTGTTAGACTAATTTGCATGAAATTCAATATTTATTACTTTTTGTAACATAAGGAAATCTAATTATTGGGTTTATATGTAGTATGTTTTCCGAAATAATCTAATAATAATCTGTATGTATTTATACGAAATACGATTAGAACCTAGTAAATATGCTTGACCAAATTAAAATCAAGAATGGAACCAATTTATTATTTATTTTTTTTGATAATAATAAATAAATGATTGTTGACAATGACGTAAACTAACAATCTTCTCATACACCGATAATTGGCTCAACTCAGAATTGGTTATACCGTTGATCAAACAATTACTCGTATTGATTTACATGTGTCAGCATCAACACATTGCACGACAGTCTCTCCAGGTTGCAGATCATTAGTTGTAGATTATTTGAAATTCTAAGGAGACTGAGAACTTCAACAAATGGATAGTGATACATGTTTAGAGTCTATATCTATATACACACCGCGACACTTGAAAATTTTCCATAAAACCTATTATCTTAGGCCTAATTATTTGAAAATTTGTCATCACCGTTGTTTTTACCTTATCTAACTTTCCCATGACTAATACGCATACTTGCATGCAATACGAAGTGGAAACTCTCCATTTCTATTCTTTTGCTTATTTTAACTGCGACACTTGATTACCCTCGTCTGTGAAATTAAGTAATAAAACCCATTGCGTTCTATTGTTTTGATATTTTTTCTTTATTTAATATTTAGTGTCCAATTTTACTTACAACATCATAAATTCTATTAGGCCAATTCAAAACTGCCACGATATTTTTTCCAAACCACCGTTTCACTCATGCAGCTGTATGGCCTTCAGACGTTTCGTCAAAATTGACTTTTTGCACTTCTAGGAGCTCGATGTAGCTTTGCGTGCTTTGTCGGCCTTCCAGGACAACCACAAATTAAAAATTATCTCGTCCGAAAAAATAACCTGGAACCATTCTTCCTTCCAATGCAGATGTCCACGGCAATATTCCAATCGAGCACTTCTATGTTGCTGGACCAAACGTGGTTTATTCATAAGTTTTTGTCGCCGGAGATGTGAACACTTTTTTATTATCCTCTGAACAGTACGGACACTGGCTGAGACTCCAATTTTCTGGATTATTTTTTTTGCAGATAGCATCGAATTCGAATAGCTCTATATTCCGATTCTGTTGCCGCCCTTGCTGTGTAACCTCTTTGATTTTTTCCACCGGTGTGAAGTATTTAACATTTATCAAAAGTGTAGCTACACAAATTGGCAAATAACAAAAGTGTAGTTACACAATAAGATAAAAAGTGTGCCTATACTCGTACACACAAAAAATATGGCAGGGTTGAATTTTCAATTGTTCTCATTAAAAACCGGTTTTTACAAGAAAATGAAAATCGATTTTAAAAATAAAACTAAAAATAATTGGTTTTTATTCATTGAACATTATAGAACTATACACCCTGTCTCGTATATATTTGATGGCCATTTACACGTGCTGCTAGAAATATCTACTTAAATCTACAATTTCGATGCGTTAATACAAAATTCTAGAGATGTCTACGCAAATCTGGTTATACCGGCATTTTGGGGATAAGTTTGACAATTTTCAGTGATATGCGGCATATCGATGCGACCCTCGGGGAATTTTTTATCGCATTTACAAGAAAATAAAATTATGAAAAGTGTACGTGCAGTCTTGTGGATGTTTGATGACCATTAACACATAATTCTAGAGATGTCTACGCAAATCTGGTTATACCGGCCTTTTGGGGATAAGTTTGACAATTTTTATTGATATGCGGCATATCGATGCGACCCTCGGGGAATTTTATATCGAATTTACATGAAAATAAAATTATGAAAAGTGTGTCTTGAGGATGTTTGAAGACCATTAACACATAATTCTAGAGATGTCTACGCCAATCTGGTTATACCGGCGTTTTGGGGATAAGTTTAATAGTTTTTAGTGATATGCGGCATATCGATGCGACCCCCGTGGAATTTTATATCGCATTTACAAGAAAATAAAATTATGAAGAGTGTACGTGCAGTCTTGTGGATGTTTGATGACCATTAACACATAATTCTAGAGATGTCTACGCAAATCTGGTTATACCGGCATTTTGGGGATACTTTTGACAATTTTTAGTGATATGCGGCATATCGATGCGACCCTCGGGGAATTTTATATCGAATTTACAAGAAAATAAAATTATGAAAAGAGTACGTACAGTCTCGTGGATGTTTGATGACCATTAACACATAATTCTAGAGATGTCTACGCAAATCTGGTTATGCCGGCATTTTGGGGTACTTTTAATAAGTTTTAGTGATATGCGGCATATCGATTGTGGGATTTTTGAATTTTTATTGTGTTATATATTAATAGTTTTTTTTAAACTACGACCAGCGCTCTCTCTCTTGGACTATTCTTTTAAACCGATTTTATTTGTTGATTACCATTATTGCTTATTTTATTATTGATCACAGCTGTTTTAAGGACTCTCTTCATTATCCCGATTCAAGTTATTATTGTTGCCTTATTATTATAAAAAAATATTATAATTATAAAAAAAAAGAAATTTTATTTCTGTATTTGTATTAAAAAATGCTTTAAACAAGTTAGACGTTCCAGGTGAAAGCTTGACCAGGGCTGATAATCTAACAATGAAAATTGTTTGCGATAATTTACGTGTGCAAAATACAATGAAAAATCGTACAAACGTATGTTTAATTTGGCGGAAAAAAATGTATCAGGTAAATTGGCAATGTGAATAAACCAGCATGCAAATTTTGCACGAAAATAATTTCAAACGAGATAACTCAATTCAATCTGATTTTTCCCATTTTGATTATAATGATGAGTTAAATCCTGATTTATTGGTCAATTACGCAACGGAAGATTTACTCGGAGCAGTTGCACCTTCACCCCACGATATTAATGCGGGAAAAGAAACGCAGCTTGACAAGAAAGACTTTGCTTCGGGCGACCCTTATTATACTCAACAAAGTTTTTGTTAGTAAATACCATTAAAATTTCGGAATCGTTTTCTGACCTTAATCGAGAAGAAATTCGCAATAAAATTAATAATTGCTTAATTGAAATGGGAAGTCCATGTATTATTACCTTCCAAACCATGAGATTCATGTCAAAAAAATCCTAAAAATATTACGGTTTACGCATATTGCAGACTAGTTCCAGAGAGAAAATATAAGTTTATCGTCAAACAAAATTTCTGCATTAAAATATTTTCACACGGAAAAGCTTGTACGAGTCATGAAAGTGATCACAAGGTTTATCGCCAAAAGCGTGGAATTAACCGTGGCAACATGAAAACGCAATTAAAAGTGGCTAGCGGTCATAACGTTCAACTAGATTAAGCCGAAAAACCCGATCTGCAACTTTTTAAAGTAGGAAATACGCAATCATTTGTTTCCTCCACTACAATTCGCAAAATTAAATCGGAATTGCTGAAAAAACGACCTTGTTTGCGATTGCGATATAATCGATGCCTGCCAGATGAATATTGTTGAACCCAAAAAAATAAATATATAGATGAGTTAACACCGGCTCCACTTAAAGTAGTTTTACTAAGACAATCAACATTAGAATTGCTTAAAAAACATAATGTTAAAGCAATTTATTTTGATGCAACTGGTAAAGTATTAAAGCATCCAGTTCGCCACCCGTATCATAGTTACAAGCGCATACTTTACTACGCTTGTGTAGCCAACATTAACGGGCAGTTAATTCCGATAGCAGAATTGATTTCTTCTCATCATGATTCGTTACCATAAAGAAGTTTCTCGACGATTTGAAAGAACAGGTATCAAAAGAATTTAAACCAACATTGTTTATCACTGATTGGTCGTGGGCATTGATTAAATCTATTCATCTCAGTTTTAATGTGATGATTACTAAAGTGGCTACTTTCATATTTTGCGCACATTTTGTAAATATAATTTCTAAACAGTTAAAAAAAATGGCCAAATGCAAATAGGGTGTCTAAAAACCAAATATTAGATATATTTTGCGGGATTTTAAATTGCGAGTCTTTAGAAAGTATAGATAAATTATTTAAATTTTATTGCATAATATGCTGTACAAAATTCTTAAATAATGAAGTTGAAACATCTCTTGAAGCTCTAAAAATTATGGTGCGTCAAATATTCAATAACAAAAATATTACGGACATTACCCCATCCGAAACTGAGACATGGAGAGAGCCTCACAGAGAATTGATTTTTAATAAATCAACTTATCAGTGTAGTCCATATTATGTCCGGTATAATTCAATTTTTAATCGGATTACCACACAACTCCGCACTAATAATGTTGATTTAAATGTTAACCATTATTATAATGCCGAATTTGTAGGTTTTACTTTAAAAAATTATATAGCGTTTCTACCATTGTGGGGTGTTTGTTTTGCTAGGAAAATTGGTGTTTCAGGGCGGATCTCAAACGCAAATGCGGAAAGCTGGTTCTCGGTCGTAAAAAATCACTATACTAACCACGAGTCTTTACGATTGGGGAGGTTTATAAGCGTTTTGAGAGAAAAACAGAAAAATTAGCAAAACTTTTTGAAATTAAAGAAATAATTAAAACATCAACAATTAAATATGAATCAAGGATTTTGACATGGATTATCATGAAGAAAGCTGGAACAAAAAAAAGATATCAATCGATTCTCCTAAACATTTTGGCAAGAGAGTTTTAGCCCGCCTATCTCGGGTAAATTCCAAAATTATAAAAACTACCCCAACAAATCTATCTAATCTTAACATAAATGAAGATATACGCCTTTTGAAAAATGGCCACAATTTTATTAATAAAAATAATGAGTCAACTAGGTATTACTAATACTTGTGCATTCGACGCAACGGCCCAAATTTTTTTAAGCTTATTTGTGGATTCTGAATATTTTAAAGAGTTCTTTCAAAAATCTACCAACCCTTTTTTCAAATTTATATCCGATTACAGCTCAGCTCTAGTTAAAACTGAAAAATCCACAAGACTAGATGGAACTTGTAGCATCATATCATTTATTTTAGAAAAAATTTTGCCATTTTCGATAACAGAAATTTGTAACTGTGTACAAAATAAACATTCCGCAGTCTTAAGAGAAACATTTTATCTCTCTTTTGAAAATGTGTTTAATATTAATCACACCACTCTGTCAAATATTCAGGAGTCCCTTCATTTCAGGAGTTCAAGATGCCCTAAATGTGGAGACGAGACAAAAACAGATTACTTTAGCAACTATGGAATAATTGTTGCAGATGTTCAACAGCCAAACAATAATAGTTATAATATACAAATAAGTGAAATAAGTGGTTCTATTTATTTGGGTAACGACGATTTTTTTTTAAAGGATTAATTCATTACCAAAAGTTTGGAAATAACAATAACCCTGGTCATGTTCGATCTTTCATAAAACGAAATAATAATATTTGGGAACAGCAGTTCCCAGGTCGCAGTTAATAGGTCGTAAACAGCCCAAACCGCGTCTCGTTTGTGCCGTTCAGATCGACTTCTGACTGATGAACACAGGCAATTTTGATAAAAAATTCCCCGAGGGTCGCACCGATATGCCGCGTATCACTAAAAATTATCAAAATTATCCCCAAAATGCCGGTATAACCAGATTTGTGTAGACATCTCTAGAATTTTGTATTAACGCATCGATGATGAAAATGTAGATTTAAGTAGATCTCTAGCACCACGTGTAAATGGCCATCAAATATATACGAGATAGGGTGTATATGTAGTTCTATAATTTCAATGAATAAAAACTAATTATTTTTAGTGTTATTTTTATAATCGTTTTTAATTTTATTGTAAAAATCAGTTTTTAATGAGAAAAATTGAAAATTCAACTCTGCCATATTTTTTGTGTGTATAGCTACACTTTTTATCTTATTGTGTAACTACACTTTTGTTATTTGTCAATTTGTGTAGCTACACTTTTGATAAATGTTAAATACTTCACACCGGTCTTTTTTCCGTAATTTTCTGGTTCTTTGAGGTAGTTATTGATGGTCCAAGAATTACGACCAATTGTTTTGGAAAGCGCACGATTGAATAATTTTCTTGTTTAAGCGCAAGAATTTTTCCAATTTCTACCTTTGTTAGGGTTTTGTCTCGGCCCGAATAAACTTAATAAATTGATAATGAGCTATTAAACTGAACACAACTAAATTTATTTACACGCACCTTACACCTTCGACGTCAACAACAAAGTGATGAGAGCAATTAAGTGTCGCAGTTTAAATAAGCAAAATAATCGAAATGGGACGTTTCCTCTTCGCATTGCACGCAGGCGAGTGTATTAGTCATTGGAAAGTTAGTTAAGATAGAAACCAAGGTGATGAAAAAATTTCAAATAATTAGTTGCATTATCTTAAGATAATGAAGAAAAATTATCAAGTGAGGGTAATCAAGTGTCACGGAGACCTTGTTAAAGTTAGCCGAAAGTCGCCAGCCGAAAGTGAAAACGTCGATAATGTAGATAGTGGCTCGACTACTTCAGCCGAAAATTAAACAAACTACATATAAAATTGAAACAGTCTAGCCGAAAGTGACTAACCTACAAAATCAGCCGAAAACATATGTATCATAACAAACAACAAACACAATTTGCAATTTAACCGATATTAATTTATTATTTCATGTGTATATAGCAGCATACGGCCAACTTTCAAAATTGATTATAATTTAACGTTAAAAGTAGTGTTTGGAAAAGGTCTCATTTAAAGATGTGCGTTTTTCAAGATGTTGCCAGACAGACACCAATCTGACTAAGTTAATTCAATGGCTTATGACCATAGGTAAATTTTGATTATAGGTTAAAAGTAAGTCTGATGGGGTTATAGGGGTGACATTTTTATTTTTCCCTTCTTCTGACGATAAAATTGTCCATCATTCGAGATTTTACAACATGTACGACAATCTGACTAGGCCGATTCCGTAGCCCATAATCATAGGTAGATTTTGATTATAGGTTAAGGGTAAGCCTGATGGGGTTATAGGGGTGAACTTTTTATTTTTCCCTTCTTCTGACGATAAAATCGTCCATCATTCGAGATTTTGCAACATGGACACCAATCTGACTATGCCGATTCGATAGCCCATGACCACAGGTAGATTTTGATTATAGGTTAAGGGTGAGTCTGATGAGGTTATAGGGGTGACATTTTTATTTTTCCCTTCTTCTGACAGGACAAAACATGGGAAGAATAAAATTTTTTACTCATGATCTTTCAGCCTTGCAGTGAACTTAGAATTTAATTCGTACGCCGTATTTTATAGAGTTTTCATAGTGAGGCAGACAATGGTTATTTGGCAAAATCTCGATGGGTGAACAATTTTATCGTCGAAACAACGGGAAATGGAATATTTTACCAATATAACCTATTCAAACCCACTCCAAACTTATATGCAAATTCTTCATAGGGTCATAGTTCATCAAATTAACCTTTCATCAGCTAAACGTGACTATTGTCTCGTAGATGTCTGTAATTGACATTTTTATTTTACAAAATTGATGATTCATTTGTTACTTTTAGATCAAGATTGCCGGCATTTTTCGTTTGAATATTGAAATTAAACTTCTTTATCGGTTCAATCTGCATCATCGACATATTATAATATTTCCCTAGAATTATATACTATAGAATGAATGTAAACATGTTTCCCAAATAAAATTTGGGCTATTTCATGTGTCACAAGCCAGGGCAGGATGGTTATTTAAAAAAAACATATGGCGGTCTCATAGCTCAAAGAAAAAACCAACCAAACTAGTTTTTGTTTTTGTTCAGAGTGACAGTAAAATTTTGTGCAGTTAAAAAATATTGAAATTATTAATTAAAATATTATAAAATAGTTAGTGGATTGTATGGTAGTGCATCATTAGTCAATAAAAATTAAAAAAAAAAATGAATTAAAATGAAGTGTCTAGTGAATGGCTGCCAAAATACGCCTAGAAAATTACAAAAAAAAATTTCATACCATCTACTCGTATAAGTTGAAAACTTGAAAACCAAGTCATTGTATAAAATAAAATGTAAATTATGTTAAAAAGAAAGTGATTTGTCGAACTCAATTGGCTGGCTTCGATGTACAAGATGTAAAATGTAAAAATGAGTTAAAATTTGATTATTTGCTCGATACATCTTGAAAATAAATTTTTTATTTATGCAGCAGACAAAAGAGATCGGTAAATTTTTTTAAGAAACGATGCATACAAATTGTTGGTAAATAAAGAGCCAACGACTAAATTTGACGTCAATGAAAATAATATTAAGTTAAATAGTACCAACAACTATTTGAAAAAACACAGGTTTAAATCTACAATATATTATATTTAAGGAAAAAATAATTCTTTTGTTGTACTAATGCATAAAAATGTAATTCAATTTACACAGATTTTGTAATTTTAACTTCCTAATTTCATTTTCGTTCGAATTTTTGAAAAAAGTTGCCCGATTTCTGAGTAAATGAACAAGAAAAAATTTACCCGACTTTTGTATTAGTATTGGTGTAAAGAAAGACATCAAATTGTTTATTATAAATGCCAGGTTTATCATTTTAGCTTGTTAGCATCGGTATAATAAAAAATTATAAAGCAAAGTATTAAAATGTTCAATATACATAGTGTCTCCGATTTCTTAATTTTATTAATTTATTTACCACTCAATATCAATATTAAAAAAACATAAGAAATTATATAATTTCGCAGATAAACACAACATTCTAGTACACAAGATATTTTGAAAATACGTCGCACAAAATTACAAATTATCCTTACAATTTTAATAAATCTTTAATAGATTAGCAAAAATTAATTTAAAATTGAATTGTACAAATGACGCGGTGCTTTGTTTTGATATTTATGTTTTGACGTTTACTTTTGTATATATGTATGCGTAAAGTTTTTATAAAATCTAAGAAAATATTGCGTTTTTTAAAGTTACACGGAGTAACTTTTCAGGGTAATTTTTTTTTTCGAACGAACATATAATGTCAAAATGTTACCCTGACAGCTTATCTAGTGTAAGTTTTTTTTACCCTGACAGCTGAATCCGGGTAAATTTTTGTTGCCTGACACAGGGCACCTAGCGCTTGTGCAATGTATGCTCCGCACACAGGCAGCCGATTCCAAAAGGCGGCTAAAAACATTCTTTGTTGCCTATTATTTTAAATTGTTAACTGAAAACGAGAATTTGTTAAAAATTGAAAATCAAGAAAGATTTTTTTTTAATTTTTCTAAAATCTAACAAAATTTTTACAATTCTAATTGTACAATATAAAAAATTAATGGTTGAACCAAATTAGTGCCTAAAGAAAAATATAAAATTGTACTGTTGTGTTGGTTTTATAAAACGCCCTATAAATACTACTGGCGAAGGCTTAAGTCAATTTATTATTGAAAAACTCTCAGACCTAAATTTAAATACTCGTACTTTGAATATGCATGGCCAGTGCTCGAATTTTCTAAGCAGTAAGTTAATTTGTAAACGTGTAAACGATAATTTATCTTGTCTTTTTACAATATTCGCATTCTTTAATTGCACTCCAAGATAAAATTTAAAACGGTTACGATAAATAAAAGTCAAAACTTAACACACTCTTATGAGTTATGTAGATTCATATTTAGCCTTTGAGGGCCCATAACCACCGTTCCCATTTAAATTTCAATAATAATTTTATGGACACAAGTTATTCTAACTAGCATCTATTCACAAACAATAGTTAAAGTTGTTAAGGGTTGTGGTATGGATACTTTTACAGGTGAACATTTTATACAATAAATTATCTTACCAATTTTAAATCGTATTCTCTAAACATTTTTTTTACTCAAGATAAAAATATTTACATCAAGCGAACAAGACGTCATTAAACGTCAAAACGAAATTTTAATTAATTTATATCCTTAATAACTCAAAAAATACAATCTCTAGAAATGTAAATTCTTGCATATACATCAAAGCCATCTAGAATCACACATAGCCGCAAAATATTATATTGAAAAATAGCCGGAGTCAGGAGTTATTTCATATAAAAAACAAGATACGGTTTGAGAAACATATAAAACAAGTCAAATGTTTGAAAAAAACATTACAACGGTCAAAAATTTCTTCACTTCGTATGGTAAAGACGTATCAATCTAAGTTTTATTTACAATTCATCCGTTGAATTTTGATTAATATTGTGTACGCTGAAACCTGTAACGGTTATTCTTTATTATAAGTAAAAAATCACATAATTCAAATGCAATCAAATCTGTGTTAAGCATATCTTAATTTCAGTGTATTTCATTGTTGAAGACGAATGGCCCTATTTAGCAATTTCCGCTCGTGCAAGTTAACAATATCTAAGTATAATAGTCGGATCTTGAAATCTGGAATATTTTCTGTAATCCCGGGATTGCCGTACAAAAAATGTAGAATTTCGAGTAAACGACAAAAACTATGCGTTTTGAGCATACCGAAACTCATTTAACCATCAAATTTAGTTAGTCACAACAAGTTTTTCCAACTACACGAATTTCTCATCCAATAATTTTTTTGTGTGCCTGAGACTAAGTCATCAATAGGACCGAAAATTTATTAATTGAAACCATTTCTAGTTATTTGGTTTAGGTCTAGTTCTGGAGGGACGTTATAGTTTTACCATTTGTTTTTTATCTTTAGTTAATTTTTAATGTTTGTAAAATGTATGGATTAATCTTAAGAATCGGCAACGCGTAGGAGGTGAAATTTGGATCAATTAACTGCTTCTTTAGAAATCGATTTTATGAAATAGGCATCGTGTTTGACCTTAGTTTAAAGTTAGTTTTATTGCATAATATAATTAAATTTTGTACTCATTCATTATTGTTCTAAATTTGTCCCAATTATCAATTTCTCAAACACGGGCCTATGAAATAGTCTAGAATTAAATCATTGTAATATCTTAAAGATTGTTGAGAGATACTAGTGCCTCTAAATGAAATATTAAACATTTTGCCTTTTTGAATTTTTTTAACTAATTTAGATTTGCTATAGGCCGTCGTATTTATTGTGCTCATCGGTTTTCTTAATTGTGTGCAAGTGTAATGATGAAGTAAAATATTACGAGTGTACAACAAGTTGAAAGCTTTGCTTGATATGTGGAGAACTGACCCATTAGATGTTGTCAAATTGAATATTTGAAACACTTGACTTTTATATTTGTACATTGAGCAACTCATTTTAGTTGCAGAAATGTTGTTTTGCAGTAATAAACAGACCATCTTGTTTTATGATATTCTACTCCTTAATTCTTCTTAAGACGATCAAGAATATTCGACTTTACTGAAAGAATATTTTAATTCCACCGATAACAGTCCATTTTTATAAGTTCACAAATTTACATTCTAAATCGAAATAATTTTATTACTTTTTAAGTAAACTATCGCAGTTAATTAAATTGTTAGAGCTTGAGCTTATTTAATTCTAAAATAAAACTATAAGCTAAAATATCAAAAATTCCAATTAATTATTAATAATATCCAAACGACAGCCTTTTATACATTCATTTGCTTGATTATTCCACGATTAATTATTTGTGATACTTTTTGACATAAATTTACCTTGCATCTTTATACTTTATCTTGAAAAAAATTTAGAGAATGCGAACTTACTAAAACATCACGATATCCAATATAAATCTAGATTTCTACGATAATTTTTTTCGTGTGTAAAAGTTATCACTTTTACACATTGCAATTTATCTTGGTTTTTAGAGAATTAGGACACAGGGGTATGCTAATGGTGGCGAGGAAAGTACAATGGATTGTAAAAGAAAATTTTAAATTTAAATCCAAATGCTTTTTTGTACCATGTTTTGCACATAGTTTAATCTCGTTGTTAATGACTCCTCAACTATATCACAAGGAAGAAGTAGACTTAAAACACGTTTATTGCACACTGTTTATTATTAAAAATTATTGCAAAATCCAGCCACTCATATAAAAGCATGCCTTTCTTCGTTAAAGGACTTAACCAATTTGTTGACAAAATGTAGAAGCGATAACGAGGTTGAAGAAATTCTTTGTGTTGCAAATGACCTAGCTTATCAATTGGCCGTGGAACCTGCTTTTCCTGCTATTAGTGAGAAAAGAACAAGCCGAAAAACTCGATATTTCAATTATCAAAACATAGATGAACCAATCTTGGATTCAAAAACGCATTTCAATTTTTTTTTTGTATTCTGGATCAAGCATTAACTTCTATTTCCGAAAGTTTCGAAGCTCTTCGGTGATATAATGATATGTTTGGATACATTTACAATATTGGAGAGCAATCAGATGAGTTGTTACTGCGAAGCTGTATAGATGTACACTTGAAACTTTCAGACGAACAAAGAAGACATAAGAGAAAAATTAAATATACATAAATGGTGTGATTTGTTTGATGAAATTAAAATTGTGCAGGTACTCTTTCAGTCTATAAGAATACTGAAACCTGAAAATATTCTTCAAATTTGTGTGTAGTTACACGCATCTTAGTAACATTACCAGTGTCCGTTGCGTCCGGAGAAAGATCGATAATTATTAAAAGTTATCTAAGATCAACGATGTTAGAGGAACGACTTGAACATTTAGCTTTAATATTAATAGAACATCAGATGGTTGACAATCTGAATATGGAGGATATTATATTTGAATTTGCCATAAAAAAAGGTAGAAGAGCTTGTTTTACGTAAATTAAATTAATGTGGTGAAAATAAAAAATAATAAAACTAAATTGCTTGTTTTTTATTTCCCAATAAGTTAATTTTCGTTACCGCAAGGGGCGGCCGATAAAATTTTTGCGCGGACCTGGCCTGACATTTCGAACGAATATGACATCAATATACGGCTCTGTTGGTTTATACGCATCCTCTTTTTCTCTTTGAATTTGTGACGCTTGAAAGTTGCTTACATTCATTTTATATAATCTATTTCTATGAATATTTCCGGTGGGATGGAAAACATAATATCTGCATTACCATCTTTCGGATGCGTAGCACACACTGTCTGTTTTACCACCTTTCGGCTGGGAAACTTCGGCTAACTTTAACAGTATCTTTTTAACATTTTGTTTTTCTCACGAATTACTTGCCAAATATCATATGTAAGCCTAGGGCATATAGTATTTTTTAATTTAGCTTTAACACTTATTATATTGGTATAATTATTATTTAGTTCATTGTATTTTTTACAATTAATTGTAAAGTGCTGTTTGGATCATGAACATCAAAAGGCTTTGAAAGCAGAAAGTTGTTAAACTCATCATTTACTTTATCAAAGTTAACAATTTTTTTACTCAATGTTTTCATAATGTACTTAGTGCGTAGCAAAATTTTGTGAAAATAAAATTGTGGTCGCTAAGGTTTAAATAGAAGGTAGAATTGTAAACATGTTTAATATTTAGAAAACTACATACGGCATGATCTAATATATTGCCACTAGCAGAACGAGTAATATTTGTATTAGTAGTTAACAAGCCATAGCTCATTAGCAGATTAGCATAATCATTCATCTCAAATCTTCTGTTTTGTTGACGGAAATATTTAAATCTCCAAGGAGAATATTATTTGAACTGCAGCTATCGGAGAAAAAGCTATCTAAATAGTTAAAAAAAACAATCAACATCAGGTGGACGATAAATGGCACAAACTTTAGTACCAACAAATAGAGGAATCTTAATTTGTATACGAAGTGAAATGGATATAAACCATTATAATTTTTCAATGAGCAAAATTCAATGTCATTTCTGATATATATATAATGCAAAATCTCCCCCAGATCTATCATCTGTACATGAAAATATACTACTATAATAGTTGATAGTATACGACATCATATTGTGACTCTGTAGAATGATCAGATTGTAAATTATCAATGAGCTTTAACAGGTTGTCAAATTCATTAATATCATTCATCCCTCGTATATGAATTTGGAGAGTTATCAATTGTTGAGTGTTACTTCCAAAATCATCGTTTCAATTCATTTTAGAATCATCAACATTATCAAAATACTCGTTATGACACCTCGTACATAACCAATAAAATGAAATAAACAGTAAAATCCAATCATTAATAACATTAGTTAAAAACATAAAATCCCAAACCGTAAAAGTTTAACCGGTTAAAGTTAGCCGAAAGTGAAAAATCGATAATGCAGATAGTGTCTAGACTACTTCAGCCGAAAGTTGAAAAAGTTATGTATTGAATTAAATCCCAGCCGAAAGTTAATAACCAACTAAATCAGCCGAAAATATGTATACATTCGTAACAAACTACAATTAAAACTAAAATACCGATATTAATTTATAAGTTTCTTATGCATATGTACACGTATATAAATATGATCAAACTTCAAAAATGTATAAAAACTTAACGTTTAAAATGTTGTCTGGAAAAGGTCTCGTTTGAATCGGTTTGTCGATGGTTATTGCTGGAAAATAATTTTGAAATTTTATTTGGTCTTCATATAATTGTGGCATCAATATAGCGTATACACTTTCTTCATGTCTTAATAAACAATTCTATACTCCATAACCTTAAAAATTTAGATTTTAATTATATGCGGGGTATATTTCTAGTTATTTTGGCAAACAAACCTCTTTACACGTCTACTTATTTCTAGCATACAGCATATAAAGGGTGATTTTTTTGTGGTTAGGATTTTCATGCATTAGTATTTGACAGATCACGCGGGATTTCAGACAAGGTGTCAAAGAGAAAGATGCTCAGTATGCTTTGACATTTCATAATGAATAAACTTACTAACGAGCAACGCTTGCAAATAATTGAATTATATTACAAAAATCAGTGTTCGGTTCGAAAAGTGTTTCGCGATTTACGTCCGATTTATGGTCTACATAATCGACCAAGTGAGCAAACAATTAATGCGATTGTGACCAAGTTTCGCACTCAGTTTACTTTATTGGACATTAAACCAACCACACGAATGCGTACAGTGCGTACAGAAGAGAATATTGCGTCTGTTTCTGAGAGTGTTGCTGAAGACCGTGAAATGTCGATTCGTCGCCGTTCGCAGCAATTGGGTTTGTGTTATTCGACGACATGGAAGATTTTACGCAAAGATCTTGGTGTAAAACCGTATAAAATACAGCTCCTGCAAGAACTGAAGCCGAACGATCTGCCACAACGTCGAATTTTCAGTGAATGGGCCCTAGAAAAGTTGGCAGAAAATCCGCTTTTTTATCGACAAATTTTGTTCAGCGATGAGGCTCATTTCTGGTTGAATGGCTACGTAAATAAGCAAAATTGCCGCATTTGGAGTGAAGAGCAACCAGAAGCCGTTCAAGAACTGCCCATGCATCCTGAAAAATGCACTGTTTGGTGTGGTTTGTACGCTGGTGGAATCATTGGACCGTATTTTTTCAAAGATGCTGTTGGACGCAACGTTACGGTGAATGGCGATCGCTATCGTTCGATGCTAACAAACTTTTTGTTGCCAAAAATGGAAGAACTGAACTTAGTTGACATGTGGTTTCAACAAGATGGCGCTACATGCCACACAGCTCGCGATTCTATGGCCATTTTGAGGGAAAACTTCGGAGAACAATTCATCTCAAGAAATGGCCCGGTAAGTTGGGCACCAAGATCATGCGATTTGACGCCTTTAGACTATTTTTTGTGGGGCTACGTCAAGTCTAAAGTCTACAGAAATAAGCCAGCAACTATTCCAGTTTTGGAAGACAACATTTCCGAAGAAATTCGGGCTATTCCGGCCGAAATGCTCGAAAAAGTTGCCCAAAATTGGACTTTCCGAATGGACCACCTAAGACGCAGCCGCGGTCAACATTTAAATGAAATTATCTTCAAAAAGTAAATGTCATGGACCAATCTAACGTTTCAAATAAAGAACCGATGAGATTTTGCAAATTTTATGCGTTTTTTTTTAAAAAAAAGTTCTCAAGCTCTTAAAAAATCACCCGTTATAACTTAGAAATACCAAATCATCCATTAGTTAAATTTTTTAATTGAGATAAGATGATGTAGTTATTATTTTGATATTAAAAACACTTCTGACTGACAGCTATAGTTTTCACAATATGATGTAGATGTCGCAAATGTCACACAATTGTAAAAGTTTATCTAATGTATTGGAAATATATTTGTTTGATGTAAAAGATGCGTAAAGCGAAATCTACACTCAAAGAAACAAATACGGAATACTTCACCTACACATCCAAGGACTTGAAGCCGAAAATAATCACCCTAAAGGTCTCAATAAAGATGAAGACCTGAATGTTATTAAATATGGACTGGAAACTAATGAAAATATAAAAATAATAAAAATTAAACAATTGAAAACAAAATACGCAACAGAAAATAATAAAAAGTTGCCACTATTTAAAATATAATGCACACCGGACACTAACATGAGGAACTTATTCGAAATTCAAGCTATAAACCATTAGAGAGTAACATGGAAACCGCTAAAAAAACGTACAGAAATCTTACAATGTTATAAGTTTCAACGACTAGGACATGTGGCATCAAACTGCAATTTGAAGCACAAGTGAGTCAAATGCAACAACAATCATAAGCCAGAAGAGTGCCCCATTAAAGACAAAGCCGACAACAATAATATATATTGCGCTAATTGCAAAAGGCAGGGCAACCAGCATCTTTCAATGGTCGCCCATTATATCAAAGTGCCATACAAAGATTAAAATTAAAAATTAAAATTAATCAAGCAAATCGATTGCCGATGCAGTTTACATCATCACCGGCCAACAAAGAAAATGGCTCTTATGCAGAAATGTTTAAAAAAAATAGTAACACAAATGAAGAAACAATCACATTCTAAGCACTGGCGCTCAAAGTGAAAAAAATGGCAGATATGATAAACTGCTAGAGTGAGCAAATTGCCACTTTGCTAAATATGTTACATCTATAAATAGTTTAAAAATCATCGCATTAAATGTAAATTCCATAGTTAGCATACCAAGACGACTCAATCTATTAAATTTCATAAATATACAAGCTACTGAAGTTAGCTGAAAATTTCAGCCTAAAAACCCCTGCATTATCGACATATTTAGTATCAGGTGGTAGTACAAAATTCTGTTGATATTAGCCGAAAATTACATGTTATTGAAGTTAACAGTAAATTTTCGCCGAAAAAAATTTGAATAATCAATATCACATAATTCGAATGTTTAAAGGTCATATGGTCAAGGTGAAGTTAGACCATTTCGTAATTAGCTGGATCCCATATTTATAATTTGTCGTGTTAGGGGCCAACGAATTTGAGTCGAGGCACTAACAGTGAACACCTGTGCCAAAAATCGGGCCATATTTTATGTAGCATCATAGTGAAATAAATTAAAAGCTGAACGCATGTTTAGTGGTAAATTATACTGGGTGAAGTTAGACCAATTCGTAAATAGCTGGATCCTATATTTATAATTTGTCGTATTAGGGCCCAATGAATTTAAGTTGTGGCACTAACAGTGAACACCTGTGCCAAAAATCGGGCCATATTTTATGTAGCATCACAATGAAATAAATTAAAAGCTGGACGCATGTTTAGTGATAAATTATACTGGGTGAAGTTAGACCAATTCGTAAATAGCTGGATCCCATATTTATAATTTGTCGTGTTAGGGGCCAACGAATTTGAGTCGAGGCACTAACAGTGAACACCTGTGCCAAAAACCAGGCTAAATATAATGTAGCATCATAGTGAAATAAATTTACAACTTCACCGAGTACAAATTACCACTAAACATCCGTCCAGCTTTTAATTTATTTCACTATGATGCTACATAAAATATGGTCCGATTTTTGGCACAGGTGTTCACTGTTAGTGCCTTAACTCAAATTCATTGGCCCCTAACACGACAAATTATAAATATGGGATCCAGCTGTTCAAATGACTTTTAAACATTCGGCTTGAGTGATATTGATTTTTAAAATTTTTTTTGACGAAAATTTACTGTTAATTACAATAACATGTAATTTTCGGCTAATATCAAAAGAATTTTGTACTACCACCTGATACGAAATATGTCGATAATGCAGTTTTTTTCGGCTGAAATTTTCGGCTAACTTCAGTAGCATTAAATATACATAATCCGGACATCATTCTATTAAATGAAACTAAATTAAACAATAATCACTACAAGAATTTAAGAACTTCGTGATCATAAGACAAGATAAAGGGTTTTCCAATAAGAATGATATCATTCCTTAAAAAAAAACACACTAATTCTTAAGGAAATTGAAATGTTTTTTATTTAATGTGAAGTACAATCGATACAATTACGTTCTGAATAAAACGTCATCCAAATGGCCTCCACGCTGCATCAGGAGCGAATTCGATGAACCCAATTTTTGAGCACTTTTTCCACTAAATCAAGTCGTATGTCACGAATAGCACGTTCAATATTGACTTGTAAAGCTTGAAGATAGTTTGGTTTATTGCTAAAGACCAATGATTTCAAATAACCCCACAAGAAATAGTCTAATGGTGTTAAATCACAACTTCTTGGAGGCCATTCAATATCACAATATAATCGAAATAATCGAATCTCCAAACTTTTCTGGCAATAATTCAATTGTTGCACTTGTTGTGTGGTACGTAGCCCCGTCTTGTTGGAAGCAAATGTTGTCAAGGTCGACTTCTTCCAATTTCGGCCATAAAAAGTTTATTATCATCGATCTATACCGATCTCCATTGACAGTAACGGTGTTACCAGCTTCATTTCGAAAAAAAATACTGACCGATGATTCCACCAGAACAAAAATCACACCAAACTGTCAATTTAGGTGAATGTAATGATTTTTCATGAATAATTTGTGGATTTTCTTCGCACCAGAATCGACAGTTTTGTTTATTTACCACTCAGATGAAAGTGAGCCTCATCGGAGAAGATGATTTTCTTAAAAAAATCGTTATCGTTTTCAAGTTGTTCCGAGGCAAAATCAGCAAATTCACGACGTTTACGGTGGTCCAATATGGCTTCAGTTCTTGAGTGAGAACAATTTTATACGGATGCAAACCCAAATTCTTTCTCAAAATCCACCAGGTTGTGGTTTGAGACAATCCCAATTCTTGAGAACATCTTGGAATCGAGAAATTGCGGTCTTCAGCAACACTGTTGGCAACACTATTGGCACCTCAACATTATGTAAAGAAATTGTACGCTCAAAATTTTCAACAATTCGACGAATAGCATGCACACTTGAACGATTATTACGACTATAAAATGGCAAAAGCGCACGACAAGTTGCAATTGGAGAACGATTATTTTGATAATAAAACTGAATAATTTGTAAACGTTGTTCTTGCGTATATCCCACCATGATGAAATTGTAAACATTACTGAATACAATGAAACAAAAAATGAGAGATCATGACATATTACAAATGGCCGAAACGTCACTTAAAAATCATATCATTCCTATTGGAAAACCCTATAGAATCAATAATATACAAGGAGGAGGTACAGCTATACTACTAAAAGACCATCTTAAACACGAGCACATAATACACAGCCAAATTCAAAAGTTTATTGGTATCGAAACAACAATTGTTAAAATAGCCTTAGAAAACAAAAATACGTTATAAGTAATTGCTGTTTATTGTACAAGCAACCACCTAATATTCTCTACAACAAAATTCGAAGAAAAATGGAATAAAATCTTTGAAATATTAAACTTCATCAATAACAAGAATTACTACATAATTGCAGGAGGCTTTAATACACGGCATGTAAATTGGAGCAATCCGTTTACTTGATGATTATTTCCAAATTGCGATGTAACTCAGCAAACTCGATATAACCCAAATATTTTTGAACGTAATATTGGCTTGCGTTGCAATTTAGTCTGTGGTAAATAATTTTAGTAGTATATTCTCTGTACGCTCGCAAATTATTTATTTGGGACCCGGAATATGCCTACTAGATTTATTTTACCATGTTCATTCACTTCACACATTTTTTTAAAATTTGTATTTGTATTTGTGTTTATGTATTAATATAGTTTTCCATTTAACATTTGCTTGTTTGTGATCCGATGGAGGATATACCTGTTAAATAAGTTAACTACAACTTTCCACTATGGAACCATATTCCTAAACACCATCACTCGTTATTGAGTACCAGAAGGCAATTTGAATAAAAACCACACAACATTTACCTAACCAAAATATCATTAAAACAATAACCCTCTAGTTAATCAACATTTTTATGCTCGCATTCTCCTCGAAAATTTTTCACTTAATCATATCAAAACCATATACCTAAGACAATCATAACATTTTAATTTTTATTTTTACTTTATGTTCGTCGTCTTCTTATTTTACTTCTTATAATACTTACAAGCGTACACAAATAAATGTTTTAAATTAATTAAATAAAATTATTTTATATTTTAACTAAAAATACACGAATGAAGATAAAAATAAAATCATAAAATTATATGTAAATTTTATGCGTGATTTTTTTTTTGTTATGGTGTCAAAATAACATTTCCTTAGCATAAGCATAACAACAAAACATATGTACGATAACGTCACGGGCACTTATTCGGTTGAAGCAAAAGTTGTTACATGCTCATTCAAAACTAGAATGTTTGGTCAGTCAAACCTGCCTGTAGCGGTAATTTGCATGGCACCTAATCCTAGGGTAGTCAAAAAGGTTGTTCGTTTCACAAGGTAAATGTGATAGATATTGGGGCTATTTTTTTATTCTCAACCTGAGCATGTAGTGTTGCCTAGGTTGCTCAGAGCAAACTTACACAGAGCGCAGCAACCTAAGAGCACAATTGTCCAGTGTACTTAGCAGTAATGTTGACATATAGCCTGCAAAATTCGTTTGAAGTACGGCAGTGAAGTTTCTGGCAAAAAATTAATATGATTCCAATTGGATTATTACACTTATTTTGTGTATTAGTGTTACACTGTAAAAAAGTATTTTTGTATTTTTAATGAGACAGATATATAAAATCAGAAGTAGATGGAAGTGCTATCCTTTTCTAAGCAATTATCCGCGTCCGATATTTTTTAAATTGGAATTTTATATAAAAGTAGTAAAAAATCCACGTAATTTATTACAATGAGTAATTTTTTGTAACTTCCTTTATCCTTAGATTGCAGCTGTTTAACTATCTTAAATTTTGAAAAACAAGGAAGAAAGCGTTAATATTAAACTGTCCATATACCATTTCTTTGCCCTTTCCCCAATTTTAAATTTTATTTTCAAATTTATATGCCATGCCGATTTCACCTGTTTGAGTAATGTATATTTCGACAAATGACGACTAATCTCGACTAGAGGTTACAATAGCCCCATGTACTAAGTATTAAACTGTCTATATGCCATGCCTCAGAAGTCTCCCCAACTTTCAATTTTATATTTGATTTATAAGGCATACCGATTTCACTTGCCTGAGTAGTTTATATGCCGACTAATATTATCACAGAGATTATTCTAAAACGTCATCAGGAGATTGCAATAGCCCCATGTACTAAGTAATAAACAGTCTATATACAATATCCCATTAAGATGGTTCTGCATGGACCGAAACAAATGGTAGTCCGATGGTGCAAGGTCAGGACTATATGGTGGGTGCATCAAAACTTCCCAGCCAAGCTCTCTCAGTTTCTGCCGGGTCATCAATGATGTGTGTGGTCTAGTGTTATCATGATGGAACAGAATGCTCTTTCTGATCAATTCTGGACGTTTTAACTGAATTTGCTAATATACGCGTTAGTTGCTGACAGTAAAGATTATAATCAATCGTTTGGCCCGGTGGCAGCACCTCATAATGCACGATTCCTTTCCAATTCTACCAAACACACACCATTACTTTTCTTGGCGTCAATCCTGGCTTTGATATCGTTTGGGAAGCTTCATCTCGTTTCGTCTATGATCTTTTTCACACAACGTTGTCGTATCTTATCCACTTTTCATCACCAGTAATCATTCGCTTTAAAAATGGCTGGATTTCTTTCCGTTTCAGCAGCGTTTCGCAGATAGAAATCCGGTCAATAATTTTTTTACTGTTAATTCATGGGGTACCCAAACGTCATGCTTTTTTTTTGTAGCCAGCCATTTTTAAATGGTTTAAAACTGTTTTGTGATCAATATTTTGTTATTGACTAATTGCATGGCGGCTTATATGCCGGTGTTCTTCAATTTTCTGCAAGATTTCATCGACTTTTTCAGTGGTTGGTCGACCAGAGCGAGATGCATCTTTGACATCCATATTTCCAGAACGAAAGTGCTTGAACCATTTCTTTGCTGCTGATTTTGATACAGCACCTTCTCCATCAACAGCACAAGTTTTTTCGAAAGCCTGAGCCGCGTTTTTACCTTTGTCGTAATAAAATTGTAAAATATATCGAGTTTTTTCATTATTTATCTTCATTTAAACATGTTGTAACTTTTTATCCACTTCACCGATTTTAATGTTTTGTATGTCAAAGTACAAGTTAAAATGTCACCTTTCAAAAACACATAAGAATTGCCCGATACAATCAAAGGTTACTGAGATATATAAGATAGATCCATCTACAAGGGAAAAGGCCACGAACTTTTTCCCCTACCTATTATTATAAAGAAAAGTTGTATCATATGGTGAAGTGGTTTATATAAAAATAAAAATTTGTTAATTTTAAATAAATATTATAAATAATACAGTACGAATTTATCTGTACCTCATACACTAATAAATACAAAATTAAATTAACTTTAAATATGGATTCCAATTCAGATGATCCTATAAATATAATATTCAACAGCAGTGCAGAAAATATTCCCACGAGGGAACGAAAATGTGCGGGACTGCCTTACTACTTGTAGCGTGATATAAGTGGAAAATGCTCCACATTTCATTTTCAACGAGGTTAAAAGGGATCCACCACTGTTTTACAATTACACGCGCATGAGTCTCGAACATTTCGATGAATTATTATTGGCGATGGTTGCACCGTTAACTGAAAAACGAATAACCATATTACGAGAACCAAAAAGCCCTACTTTAAGATTTGCTATAACAATAAGGTATGTATAATTTATGTATTCTGCTTTAAAACAAATTTACATCGGTTTTGATGTAGGCATAAGCTCCATCATCTCCAGTATGTGCTAGAACTCTGCATCTACAAATTAAAACACATTTTTAACAAAAGGGAAATTTGTAATATAATTGTCTAACAGAGTTAGTTTTCTACAACAATCATAAAAATTATAAATTTTGACGCTCGAAAATATTTCTAAACATCTGGCAACCGAGGGGTCACAGACCAGCTTGTCATTAGCATATAGACGCTTACAAACCAGCGTACATAGAATATTAAATGAGACGACGAGATCTATAATCGCGTTATTAAAAAACAGTGTTTTCTGGAATAACGGCAGATTATTTGAAAATTTTCCCCGGCTGTGGGCCACAGGGAGCTTCGGTTGTAACTATGTTTCACCTCGGCAATTCTTCGTAGGCGCGCCCACGTCGTACGGGATGGGCATTGCTTGCAGTGGTTAAGTTTTGCCAGGGTCCTGGTGTTGGGAGGTATAACCTGACCAATTAAAGCAATGAATACAATGAAAAAGGTGAAAATACCCCAGGTGGTTCAAAGTGGTCAAGATCACCAACTAGTAAAACTAACTCAACAAATCAGCTGAAAAATGAAAACGCTGAACGGAAACAGAGTAAGTAAAACAACTAGAAACACTTATAACCCAACTAGGAAGCAAAGTTGACAAACTTAAAAAGGCAATTGAAGAATTAAAGAAGCTCAAAGAAATAGAAATGGTGAGTTCTGAAAACCATCTAACCAGTTATAACGAATCAAGTACATACACCAGTTATAACACCGAGTTCCATACTGATGAAGAGGAACTCGCGAGATAAACAGATTGGGTACTGAAAAAGAAAAAAATCTACTAAAAAACGAAGAGCAGAATTCTCGTCTGAAGTTGGAGAACAATCGCAAGCTACTGTAACTGGTACTACTACTACTAAAATAACAGCAAGAAATTCAACAACAAAACGTTGCACCGAAAGAAAAGGCTCCTCCGCAGTTAATATATTCGGCATAACAAAATTTGCTAGTATACAAACTATAATGAATCAGTTCAGTGAACACTAAGGAGTACAGGATAGTATCACTAAACAATAAGGTGTGGAGATTCAATACACCAGATTCCGATACATATAGAGCACCAGCCACAAAGCTCAATAAGGAAGGTAAAGAATGGTTCACATACGAAGATAAAAACAACCGTGCAATTAAGGTTAAGGCCAGAGGCCTTCATCCAACGTGTAAGAAGGAGGATATAATAGAGGACCTAAAGGCAAAAGATCTGCAAATAGAACATGCAGTAAATATCCCAAAACGAGATAGAGGTGAGAACAATGAAGTAAAAAAGAGGGCTCTGTATGCTTACTTTTAATAAAAAGGAGAAAGTTGAAAAAAAAAATTTAACATCAAAGCAATTCTAAATATGAGGGTTAAAATAGAACTCCTAACGAAAAACACGAGGCTAATACCTCAATGCGAAAAATGTCAAGATTTCAACCACACGCAAAAATATTGCGGTCGGTTGCCTAGATGCTGTACTGGAAAACACAACGTGAAAGAGTGTAAGGAAAGTAGAACAACCCTGCAAAATGCATAAACTGTAAAGGGCATCATCCTGCGAATTACAAAAGATGTCAAGTAGCCAAAGAACTCCAAGAACGTGGTGTAGAAGCTTTATATAAGCGTTTAGAAAAGCAAGAAGCCACGAACGGAACAACAGCCCTCTTATATTAAAATGAGCAGAACATTAAGCATTGTCACCTGAAACGCGGACGGACTAGCGCAACATGTTACAGAGTTAGAAATTTTTCTAAATTTGGAAAAAGTAGATATATGTCTTATAGCCATTTGACAGAAACATCATTTATTAAAATACGTGATTATGAATGTGATCATGTTGTTCACCCAGGAGGAAAAGCGAGTGGAGGATCATCAGTAACAGTGAAAAAGAATGTCAAACACTACGAAGAACCTGGTATCGAAGAAGAAAGTATGCAAGTTAAACCATAAAAGTTGAAAGTAATAATGATAATGAATACAGTATTTCCTCTATTTACTACCCTCCACGCTAGAATCTAAACAAAGAGGAATATAGCAGACTCTTTAGATCACTAGGATCCAATTCTATTATTGGTGGTGACTTTGATGCAAAAAGCACTTATTGGGGATCAAGACTTACAACCCGTAAAGGAAAATAATTTTTCCATGCATTTGGGTAAACAACTGCGAGTTCTATTCTGGAGGTAAACCAACATATTGGCCTGCTGATATAAATAAAATACCAGATCTCATTGATTTCTATGTAACGAAAGGGATTTTCGAGGACTACATATGTCTTGAAAATAGTGAGGAGATATATGCTGACCATTCACCTGTTATCATGACACTCAGCACAATGATAATTAATAAGGATAACTTGCCTAAGCTCACAAATAATAAAACTGACTAAGGGACCTATTCCAAGAACTAATTGAAGAGCAAATAAACCTTCAAGTGCCAATGAAAACATCGGTACAATTAGGAGACGGTCTGGAGGTACTTAACAGTACTATTCAACAAGCAGCATGGGAAAGTTCTTCTTCTAATCATACCGAGTCCCTTAGGAATCAAAATTATTCTTTTGAAGTCAGGAAATTCGTTAGAGAGAAACGGAAGACACGAAAGACCTGGCAAAGGACACGCGCTCTGGAAATCAAAAAAATCTTCATTTAAAAGAAATTACGAACGAAACTATGAACAAGTACTTAAGTGGTCTCATCGAACATAATGACACTGATTTCTCTCTTTGTAAAGGAACAAAGGCATGAGGAAAATGAGGAAGGAAAGTTTGCTAGGCAAACTGCAGATGAAAATACAACAACAATTAGCAAAATTGATTACCATAATATACGAGTACGATCTGTAACATTATAGGAATTGAAAGAGGAGATCAAGTATAATTTAAATGCGAAAAAAGCTCCAGGTTATGGCCAATTCGTATAAAAGCCATTACTGAGAAGGGATTACTAAAATTGGTTCAAATAATCAATGCCTTCAGACTAAAATATGCCCCACGAAAGTGGAAGGTTGCTGAAGTAATTATGATTCCTAAACCAGACCAACCAGCAAACGACAAAAATTCGTACAGGCCGATTTCACTACTCCCTGTCATTTCAAAATTATTTGAAAAATTACTGCTCAAGAGGCTCAAGCCAATAATAGAAGAACGAAATTTAATTCCATCACACCAATTTGGATTTAGGGAAAATCACTCTACGATAGAACAAGTTCACAGAATAATGGGCATAATAGACGACGCACTTGAGAAAAATAAAATATGCTCCAGTGTCTTCTTAGATATACCACAAGCTTTCGACAAAGTTTCTTCAATCTCAATCGCTGTCCACAAGACTCGGTGATGCAGCTAGCTTGAGATGCTAAATCTAATAGTGCTCGACAAATGCATATCCGTCCACTTGAATCAAGTGGGTGGAGTTACCTTCCTTGATTTCCAAATGGCGATTCCCGTTAGTATATAACTCCGTGTGGTACTACTCGAATTTAATTTGCTATTGCTGGTAGTACTGGACGACCGTAAATATATATAGCACACGTGAACGGTGCGAATTAGAGTAGACGATAATTTGTAGCGGATACCAAATTTTTCACACGAATTTGGTACAACGAAATTTTTATACAGCGTCCCAAAATGGCTGTCCAGTGAGACCAATTAATAATAACAAATTTCGTTCGACTGCGTGCGCGTTAAATACATTCCGGATACACTCGCTCACTTTGCTCAAATTTAGAGCACTGATGATTAAATTTACAACACTTGACACCAATATTTGCACTCGTGGTTGGTGCGATGCGTTTGATGGCGAGTGATGACTAATGACTAATTTTCGCTCGTCTGCAAGCGCGTTAACATACATTATGGATAAACTCGAAAAACTTGCTTAAATTTGGAGCACTGATCCGGCTCAAAGGGCCAAATGTAGAGGCAATCCACTTACCGATATAAATTTACAAGCGAGCAAGCAGCCTTGCGAGTGTCCCCTGTTGTATTGACTTGCAAATGAATAAAACAAAAAATAATACTTAGTGTCCTAGCACATTTCAATTTAAACCAGTAAACTTTATCTTTACAATTTTAATTTTACTTTTATTTGTAGATTTTACTTTATAATTTGTCTTATCGCACTTTGAATCCCACAGAATGAGCGAAAATTTTCCATCCATTTGTTAAAATGTCATATTGGCACAAATTCCTACCAAAATTACAAACTCATCTCACGTTGTGGAATGTATAGTATAAATGTATGCAACCAAATCTTTAGTACCTTTTTTTTAGTGTATCACGATAAATATATATGACGTTTCGCAAAAATGATGGACTATTTACATTTGTTTTGGAGGATTCCGAACAGTATTGCCGGTTTCTAGTCGGAGTGTTTGAGATATTTGCCAGAAACTGAAAAGAACTTATATGGCTGCAGAAAATTAAAAAATTCTAGTGAAAATTCTAGTCGATAAATTTGGTCCGAATTATCCACGTATGCGTTTCAAATTTTAGAATTATTAATTAAGAAATAGCCAAGTTCTTTCTATCTAGCTCAAAATTCATTTTATTTTTCAATCAAAAATTAATCTAGAAACCAGATTTCATAAATATTAGTTACGAAATGGCCAAGTTTAGTCCAGCGTGCCAGATCCTAGAATTTTGTCCAAAACTCACTTTAAAATTTCTAACCAATAATACTATTCAAATCTAATCGTAATTCGTTAAAAAATGGCGGAGCGATAGATTATTGTATAGTTTATTGATCGAGTTCCTGTACTTCGGAGATCTATCAATTTGTAAGGATCACTGTAGTATTTTATTCCGGTGGGATGTTTTATTTTGCGAAAAAAGAGATACAAAATGAATAAAAAATTTCCGCTGGTACTAAAATAACAGATAGTGATACCACATGTGACGAGTAGCGTAATCTCTAATTTTACGCTGTCTTTTACTGCATGATGGATGTCGTACTGTACGACATAAGGAATAACTTGATATTTTTAGTTTATTTGTGTTTTGTGTTACTAATAAATGTTTAACCCGTAATTTTTATGTGTTTTAATGGTGGATGAGACGGCTCCATTAGCTGGTGATAGATGCTCGAGCAATGTTATTGCCCATAAAAAGTTTTTTATGAATTGCTTTTCGAAGAATAATTTTTTGAAATTTGTTGGGATACCGAATATTATTGGATTTATAATTTGGAGCTGTCCATTTTTAAAATTTATATGTAGTTTGAAATTATGGCCACTAAAAGTTTGTAGTCTGGTCAAGTTGATCACATTTAACATTCCTTTCCAGTGTTTCCTTCCTATATGCAATAATGGTGTGCGGTTAGCCCGGTGTGTCCTGGGTTTTTGCTAAGACTTGGTTGTGCACTGAAAACAATCAATAAATCAATCACCACTTATTGCTATCGTATCCAAAGCAAAACAATATCAGTGCGCGTCATTCTGGTAGATTCATCATTGCAGTATTTTCCTTCCGCACAGTTAATTAAAACATAAAATTAACAAAAAACACATAAAGTTTAAAATTAAATGAAAAAAACTCTTGTTTTAATTTTCCTACTTTTGTAACACAAACATTAAAGTTTACAAAGTTAAAAGCATCTTGAAAATTCCGCCTTCTGCAGCATTCTTCTCCTCGCGTACTATATGTGTTATAACGGGTGATTTTTTAAGAGCTTGAGAACTTTTTTTTAAAAAAAAACGCATAAAATTTGCAAAATCTCATCGGTTCTTTATTTGAAACGTTAGATTGGTCCATGACATTTACTTTTTGAAGATAATTTCATTTAAATGTTGACCGCGGCTGCGTCTTAGGTGGTCCATTCGGAAAGTCCAATTTTGGGCAACTTTTTCGAGCATTTCGGCCGGAATAGCCCGAATTTCTTCGGAAATGTTGTCTTCCAAAACTGGAATAGTTGCTGGCTTATTTCTGTAGACTTTAGACTTGACGTAGCCCCACAAAAAATAGTCTAAAGGCGTCAAATCGCATGATCTTGGTGCCCAACTTACCGGGCCATTTCTTGAGATGAATTGTTCTCCGAAGTTTTCCCTCAAAATGGCCATAGAATCGCGAGCTGTGTGGCATGTAGCGCCATCTTGTTGAAACCACATGTCAACTAAGTTCAGTTCTTCCATTTTTGGCAACAAAAAGTTTGTTAGCATCGAACGATAGCGATCGCCATTCACCGTAACGTTGCGTCCAACAGCATCTTTGAAAAAATACGGTCCAATGATTCCACCAGCGTACAAACCACACCAAACAGTGCATTTTTCGGGATGCATGGGCAGTTCTTGAACGGCTTCTGGTTGCTCTTCACTCCAAATGCGGCAATTTTGCTTATTTACGTAGCCATTCAACCAGAAATGAGCCTCATCGCTGAACAAAATTTGTCGATAAAAAAGCGGATTTTCTGCCAACTTTTCTAGGGCCCATTCACTGAAAATTCGACGTTGTGGCAGATCGTTCGGCTTCAGTTCTTGCAGGAGCTGTATTTTATACGGTTTTACACCAAGATCTTTGCGTAAAATCTTCCATGTCGTCGAATAACACAAACCCAATTGCTGCGAACGGCGACGAATCGACATTTCACGGTCTTCAGCAACACTCTCAGAAACAGACGCAATATTCTCTTCTGTACGCACTGTACGCATTCGTGTGGTTGGTTTAATGTCCAATAAAGTAAACTGAGTGCGAAACTTGGTCACAATCGCATTAATTGTTTGCTCACTTGGTCGATTATGTAGACCATAAATCGGACGTAAATCGCGAAACACTTTTCGAACCGAACACTGATTTTTGTAATATAATTCAATTATTTGCAAGCGTTGCTCGTTAGTAAGTCTATTCATTATGAAATGTCAAAGCATACTGAGCATCTTTCTCTTTGACACCTTGTCTGAAATCCCGCGTGATCTGTCAAATACTAATGCATGAAAATCCTAACCACAAAAAAATCACCCTTTAGTAGTTATGTTTGTCGTTTTACTTATTAAAAACTTGTTCACATTTTTAAGGTTCTTATGAATACGTAGTCGTATGCTCTTAAAACTTATATTTATGATTATTTTCATTATTATTATGATTATAATTTTCATAATTATGAAACAAAGTAAAAAAAAACGGAAAATTCATGTAACTCTTGGGAAAAGTGGAATTTTTTTATTTAACTTTTTGGTGTTAAGTGTTTTTTATAACTTTTGCTGTGTTTTTGTTTAATATATGGTTTTAAGATGCTTTGTGCTGAGGTTAATAAAAATTATTTATTACTAAAACACAATATTCAGCTTCAACTATTTAGTATTCAATTAACTTATTTAACTGACCTAAAAAAATTTCAAATCAAATCAATTTTCCAAGTTCCGTTTTTATATAATCCCTACATGTATATCATATTCATATTCATGTACATTGCGATTTCATAATTTCTTATCAATTTTCATAAAGTTAGTTCGTTTACCAACTTACACGTACACAAAAAAAAATCCAATTTTGATTTGGTCATGCGAAAACTATGTATGGATATAGAGAAGAAAAATCGAGTCGTGGAAAACATAGAGAAAATATTTTCCCGCAACCATTATAAATATTTCTTGTTAGATATGTTTTTGGTTTTGTGGCATTTTACCACCAACAAAAACACTGAAAACACGATTCGGAAAATTGAAAAGACGATAAATAAGGGAAAATAAATTGTGGCGATATAATACCCAGAGATAGGAGAGCTTCCTTTTGTATATACTCGTATTTAGACAGAAAATTGAATTTCTAAATTAGTTTCTCAACAAATATTTTCATTTAATTATTTCAAGATTGCCGAAAATGAAAATTGCAAATTCTAATTACCGAAAACTTTTTTTTGTATTTCACCCCGCAAAATGAAAATATTTATTTTGAAATTAATTGTATTTGACAGAGTGTTAAAAGTCGCCGATGGTGGTTTTGAATATATGCATAAACACAAAAAAAATCCAAAAATGGTTAGGCCATAAACTACAATTTTATTTTTTATTCTGTTCATAAATTTCCAGTATTAAAATCACCCGTCACATTTAATTTCCATCAACAAAATAAAAAAAAATTTCATGAAATTCATTTTGCCTGCATCAGGCCTAGGTAATATCACAGCTCATCATTTACCACCGGCTTAGAAGCATTTTGGGTTTCTTCGATAAATGCTATAAAACTATCTAATGTTCGACTGCCTTCGTATACCTTTACCTCGTTATTGCCTCGTTTGTATAGCTTTATTGTTGGAAAACCGCGAATTTTTGTGTGTGCTAACTCGTTAAGAGTCGAATCAATTTTAGCAATTACCACGGTCTTTGAATGTTGATAGTGTTCGCCTAGTTTGTTGTACACTTTTTCCATATTCTTGCAATGTCCACAGCGTGGCGAATAGAATTCCACGAGCACATCCTTTTCGACATTAAACGCAATTTCATCGAAATTAGTACTAACTAAAACTGTCACGGGGTTTGCATCCCAATCTTTCGGTAATTGTTGTGATCGTAAATCGGGCGATAGCTCACCATTGACAAATTCTTGCATAAAGCCTGTAATTGCGTCGATGCTCAGTTTTAGATTTTTAGGCTTGTACTTCGTTATACCATCATCCAACTTTGCAATTCGATACGTAGGAATTTCATTTGGTTCCACACCGAAAACGTTGAGAACTTTAAAATTTTCATTTAAGTCCATATTAACGATGATAACTAAAAACTGTTCCCGCCATTTTCTCGAAACTTCGCGTAATTCGTTTTCTATATTTTTATAAATTTCATCAGTTTTTGATACAAACACGAATAGATGACTTTGGACACTATTTTTTAATATTTGTGAAGCGGTTTCCAATTTAAAATCGATCAGAAGAGGCTTGGATGCGGTAGAGAAAAAGTTCTTTAAATTATCCTCGGTAAACTCGGCCTCAAATTTGGTTTCTTTATCATCAAATTGTTTGTACAGAATTACTCGATTATTTTCGCCTCCGAATTCCTTTCGCACTCCTGGTGATGTGACCACGGCAAATAGAGCTGTAGTATCATCCTCCAGCACAGCATTTCTAAATACCTCAGATTCTTTTGAATTTGAATCATAAAAAAAACCAATTACCGACAATTCCGAATCATCAACAAACGTCTCTATATCTTCCAAAGTTTCGAGTGTCGGTATTGGATTTGTTTTTTGTCCCATCCATGTATTTATAACATCTGCGGTTCGTTTACCTCGATACTCCAGTGGCTTACCATTGATAAATAATTTTAGCGTCGGAAACGATCGAACGGCGTTTAGGTCACCCAGCCGTTTTTCCTCGTCCACGTTAACTTTGGCTAATTTAATTTTTGAATCCACCGCTTGCAATATATTACTTAATTTAGAGTATTCCGAACGAAAATTTTTACAGTGCTGACACCACGGTGTATCTACAAATAGATAGTAGCGTAAATAGATTATTTCTGTTATCAGTACGATTGTAATAATGAATCATGAATTTACTTACAAAATTTAACCATGACAAATTCATTATCCGATAAGAATTTATCAAATGTGTTTCCTCTTAATTCAGTTATAGATGGATCGTTACAATTTAGTAATCCAAATGGTTCTAATATTAAGCAGAGTAGTGGCCAAAAACTAACCATTTTGTGGGTATTTTGCTTGTAAGTAACACTAGTCTTTATTAATTTGGTGTTATCGGCCGACTAACGTACTTGACAAACGCTTTGGCGTAAAATTATCGAATTGGTTTATATTGATTGTTGTTGTATTGATAAGGAACGTTATAATTTCACGTACATAAAGATAAAGCGGGTTGGAATATAAATCGCGGTTATTTATTATTTTCGGACGTTGCAACTATAAAAATATTAATGTTTTTGATTCTAGGAAAGTTAATGATTGAGAATTTGATTAGACAATCGAGTATATGAAAAGTAATATACTCGTAAATTAAAATTAAGAACGAAGCTTCGAAAACCTATTTGATCTTTCGATTACGCTTTCATGGAGTCAGAGAGTCTCCTTAAATGCAAAACTTGTGTGTTTTTTTACTAAAACCTCTCATTCATAATTAAGATCACTGCAATTTGATTTTGATATAAATTGGTGGGAAAGACTTAGAAAAAACTGAATAAGCCACTTGATTTGAAAATATGTAGAAGCTGAAGCTCGGTTTGTTCACTGTTGGCAAATGAATTTGACCATGATTTAAATACGGTTATTTAAACATTACGCGTTTTATAAAATCAACTTCATACGACTATCACAAATGGATACGTGGCTACCAAGCGGTTAAATCACGGAAGATATTTCGAGGGCCGAGCATCTCGAGCAACACGCAATGGCGAGATAAAAGGATGTCATATTTTACAATGACAACAATTTACTAGACCAATGGAGGACGCTAAAGTTTCACCGATTACAGCAAGACCAAATTCGATAATTTTCCGAAACCGGATTCCCTTACAGAACAAATGGTTAATTTGAATTAGTGACCAAGGAAGTTTATTTTTGAAAGATTTCCTTCCTAGCTTCGCAATATACGCTAAAGCTGCTGATATTAGCTTAGACCAGCTATACAAAAATATATTCAAGATCCTGGATGGTGTAGTTCTTGGTACGAGAAAACGCGTATAAATTTGGTTAATAGTATGGCTTAATACCTGGATTTAATACCTGTTTCTTGCCAAAGCATTACGATTTTATGATGCGAAAGAAAATATTAGCAAGAAGCATCAACCTGAAAAGATCATGTCCATTTTCTTAATGTTTATGTTGAAATTGTTCCAGAAAATTCACCCGTGCCACGCAATATTTCGCCGCAGTACAGAATGCAACTAGCAAATACCAACATGTAGATTATAAAGCACTTGGAAATGTTTTGCTAAAATTTAAACCAGGCCAAGCTCATAGGAAAACTGTTAGGGTTTGTAGTATAGAAATGTGGATTAACTGGAAACGGCTTAATTTCCTCCGGGAAATATCACATACTAAAGTTGCCAGAAGCTTGATCATCGACATTTCGATTGTTTCACCTGCGAAGCCGCACTTATTGCGGGTGTTACGGCAAAGATGTGACGGACGGTTCTTTTCAGTAGAAGAAAAAAGCTGAGAGAAGGCATTACTAACTGACGAGAGTTTTTAATATTAGAGAAAATATATTCCACGCACCTGCTGAACTTAATGGTTCACATGATTCCACAACTAACGCAGAATTTCAAATTTGGATTAATCAAACCAACCCAAATCGAGTTACATTAATTAGAAACAAACACGGGGAAAGCGCGTTTACAATAAACTAGAGACAAGCATCAACTTGTTGGATAAAATCACAATGTTACTGGGAAAGGAGCCAGTTGTACAATCTTGGGTGGATACTTAGGGGATTTTAGAATTAAAACGGCTGATGGAATAGTTCATGATGTTAATCACGCGATGAACATAGCCTTCTTGCTCGATGAGAAGTGTGCTCGATGACGACCTTGTGGCCACTTGATCATTAGTGGATAAGACGGGTGATTGCCTTAATTTTGACAGAGTTGATATTGCGGAGACCAATGAGGATTTATTTCACGACAATGATTGGGTACAATATGGACACAGGTGATACTTAGTTAAAATAAGCGCTCAACCGCCAACCATCTCTTCTTGCTTTGAAAAGAGAACCTTGAATTGGATCGTATGGTTCCAGTTGAGAGTTGTGGAAGATACCCATCTCATTGAATGACATATCTAAGTTTACGTGACCGTGATAGTAAACAATTTTTATCCGTTACTTTTAAGCCTCTTCCAGTGCAAGCGTATGATGTTTGGGTTGTGGAGATGCTCGCCAAACTCTATGTCGGTTATTGGACAACATTCTTGTTGTTAATTGTTGAAAGCGAGAGTATTGCTTAACCTTGATGGCATCATCGTGATGTCGCAGAAGTTAAAGATGAAGCTGCTGAAAGAGTTAGCTAAACGTCTGCGAAAAGTCAAACTGTCGATTCGCTTAGATAAACCACTTTTCTGTCTCAATAGAAGGTTACCGGTATCATGAACTTCACAACACCAAAAGTGATACGGTGGTTAATTGGAATGGCTGGTTGGTATGTGCGGTTTATCCTCGATGTTTCCACTGTAATACAACCAATCATCAATATAACGAGTCAATTAAAACAATTCTATAAAACAACTTTGATCACGCACCAGCTGCATACCTTGGAGTATATTTAAAATGTTAAAACACATCCTTCATAATCATTAATGCTCACAGATGTCAGCTAAACTTACCAAAGTGTGAGCTACCAAGAGTGCTCTTACATGAGCGAAGAGTACCAACCGACCGACCCTGGGAAATAATTGACGTAGATAATAGGGAGCCTTATCCTCGATTCAAATTCGGGAATCAATACTTTATTAGCAGTAGTTAATATTTTTAGCAAGTTCGTAATTCTGCAGCGTGTTAGATGAGCTGAGCCAGTATCAAAAAACAAATACTCAGAGGAAAGTTTTTTCCTGGTATTTGGCGTGCCCGCAGCTATGCTATCAGAAAACGGTAGTCAGTTACCATCCTCCAGTCAATTTTGCAGAGCAAATGGATCGTAGCACTAGCGCTGATTCGCAATTATAGACCAACATCATGGGAACTGGGATGCAAATGTTGCTAATATAAGTTAACAGTGCTCTAATTACATTCTGATGGAAATACGGTGGTTTCTTGTTGCGGTGGTTGCTACCATCCAGACCTTCGCTTCATTATTTTGCTGATTATACAATATGTTATCATAATTCGTACTTATTTATAGTTTATATTTAGATTAGTTACGTTAGTTGTAATTTGGGTGTAAAACAAATTAGTTAATACAAGCAAATGAAGAGGGTACCGTTCAATAATAGTTCTGGTTTAAAAAAAATAAAAAATGGCTAAAAATGTTGATATGGAACAAATATGTTCTCGATATCTCCGCGACCGTTAGCAAATTTTAGAAACAGGTTGCAGATTCTGAAAAGCACACAATTTTACCTTATGTTTTGTTACATTCTTAGTTTAAAAACCTAAATTTAGCATATGGACCAAACTAATATTCAGGTGACGATTTGTCGTGAAAGATATCAACCACAAATATTTGAATGTTGTGTTAAAGCCACCGAAACGATCAGAATACGGGAAATATATCAAAAATCTAACATAGCTTTAAGAAGACAACAAAGTTGGAGCAGTGAATTGGGATGATATTTTGAAAGCTAAGGGAGCTGTGGGGAGTTTTAAAAGCTGTTTTCAAAAAATCGTAAATGAAGTTTGCACTAAAATGAGAAAATCCAGTTTGAAAACAGCCAAGTTGCCACTGTTGCAATCTCGCGAAAAGTTCGATACGTATTACAGTACACTACAACTCTTATTTGACTAGCATTCAAGGCAAAATCAAATCAAAGCCAAAACAAATCTGAAAATATTTTGATCAGAAAAAACGTGAACTAGAGCGGTAGCCAGCCAAAGAGATAGTTTACCATGGTTTTGCAATCATAAAGGGCATACAATTTCCGGATATAAAATGTAGCGCTCCATGTAAATATATTTTCCAAGAGAAGGGTGTCAACATCTCAGTGAAAATGACGGGGGATCCAGCTAATTGGGGGTGCGACGGTTGTTTTGACTCGTCTAATCAATCTGTGAATGAAACCCGAAGTTTGTGATTCAGTGCTAGATTTTAAATAGTAATGTCATATACATATATGAGGCATTATATGTCAAACGGACCACCTTCCTCCACTACGCATTTCAATTTATCAGATAAATAAAAATTGTTGATCTTAAAATTGTCGTGATATATATCTACTTTTTAATGCTGTATGGCCATTTTATGGCATTTTTGGATTTTCAAAATGGCGGAGCAACAATGGCCGGCAACCCCTTAGGTCATGATTCTCATGACCTGAGGGGTTGCCGGCACCCATTTCCAAAATCAGTCCTCAAATACATGATCACCGACCCCGAAAAAATACTTGACCATGATTTTATTGATTTTTACGATCATCGAAAAACTGGTGATTTTCTAGGCTATATTCGATCCGCTATCTTTAAATGTTGGTCTGAAATTAGTGATCAGCGACCACGTATCCTCCTCATGTTACTGTCGATCTTCGTGAACGTCAAAAAATTGACCACTATTGTTCGTTGCCTTCTTGTAATTTTAAAAGCTAATAAAAGATTTGGTATTCAGGGACTCTAGAAACACTTTTAAGTAAATTAATAGAGTTAACATTATGTTTTTTAACAATTTAATTAAAAATAAGAATTTTTTCGCAGATATTTTCTATTTATAATTTTAAGCTAAAAAAAAGTTTATTCCTTTCAAAAATTTAAATTCGGGGGCGGTGGAAAATTTGACAGGGAATGCCCCTTATGTGTTATAATTTGTTCTCGTGAAACGAAATGATCGGAGAAATGGAAATTTCTTGTATAATTTACATATTTTAGGAAAATTTTGAAACAATCTTGAAACGGAACACGCCTAGTACACCTAAAAAAGTAGACCTTATACACAGTTAAGTTTATAAATGAAACACAGAGCTGCTAAACTGTTAATGTAGTATGTAATTTAAACGCCACTTTATCTAAAATTAGCTAATCATTCACAATTGGCTAAATGTTCTATGAATTAATAATCATACACGTTCACCGATTCCTAATAAACGCGAAATTTAGACTGTAGGCTTGCTGGATATTTCTGGTAAAACAACTTTAGCGGAAAAATATGCCAATTATAATTTTCACAGCCAAGTTTAAATGTCAGTTGGGCAGAAGAAGGTGAATATCACCGATATTTAAAAAAAATCGTCCTTGTATGTTCAATCATACAATACTATAATGTAATCTGGTAAAACCACCCAAGTACTCCATATATGGTGGGATATTTAAGCGGTTGAAGCTTGAAGCTATATTTACATTGGACAAAACCAAATCGGTTGTACACAGCCTCGATGTATTTTCGCCAGATCTGTCTGTCATCGTCGATACAGTATTAGTTTCGCAGATTTTTATGGCAAACTGCATATTACACAGAAAATTCCTCTTATGGCCTTATTTAGCCTAGTTTAGTTAGGATTATCATTTTCGATGAAACCGAAGAAAGAACCATTGGTTTCGTTGTGAGAATGGTCCGATTTTGAGCTGAACTTAAGTTATTAGTTTCAATAATAGAAACCAGAAATAAGCGCTTACGCAACTCATCGGCAACGTAGAGAACGTCAATTATTCGAAGACAACGTCGACTACTCGTAGATAACGTCCATTACTCGTAGACAACGTTGACAACCTCTGCGTAATTCCGCCAGTTATAATGACGCCAGTTATGGTTTCGGCGATGCAAATTATTACTATTATAAAATATCTTTTGTCGTCTAATAATGTGTGCCTCGAAGTCGATTATTTTGTTTAAATTGTCAACTAATTAAATTGAGGGCTAGCTCATAACAGTTACCATTTGATTCATATTTGTCATTCGCCGATTAAAAATATTGTTGAAATTGAAAAATTTCAGTTTTGTTAGCAAATTTTAAATAAATATCAAATATGATTTGTTTTGCGCCATCCATTAACGAGTAGTATAAACTAACGATTTAATTTTGTTAGTTGGAAGTTTGGACAAAACAATCGTCGTGAGACACAGAGTATAAATTACTTACTACACTAAGTTGTCGTTCGTTTGTACTAGTGATTTATAATTGTTAAGCAGAAGCCATAAAGCGTACTGAGTCTAATATTTATTTGTAAATTGCGTACTCAATTGTTCACTATCGATAATAAATAGTGCATTATAATTTACGCCATATTCTGAAACTGGTACGAACTAACATGATATTAGTTTAGTCAGTAATTTAGTCAATTAAATTGTTACCATTCATAAAGTACTATACTTTATAACTTTGTGCGTGTGGTGTGGATTTTTTTGTCTAATTTTTCACCTAACTAAATTTGCAATTAGGTTATACAAGTCATTGATAGATGTCTCTAATATTCATAAATCAAAATATGTTTGATATTCAGTTCTAAATTGCAAAATTACTTACGTTTCTGTTGTGTTGTCTATATGAATTAACCATCAATTTAGTTAGTACAGAAATTTAGACAAATAAGTCGGCGTGAGGCGTACAATCTAAGCGATAATTTGAGACTAAATAAATTTTTTTCTAAACAAAACCGCATAAAATAAAATATGGAAGATCGTTTTAAAACCATAATTTAGAACTCACAGTGCCATCTCTATAAAAGATGGTTAAAAAATTATAACCATTTATATTTTGATGACATCTACTGACATTTAGCCCAACTAAAATTAATGTAAAGTTGAATGGAACTATAAATGTTTTATTTCGTGAACTGACAAATATTTATTTCATGCGTAAATTAATTTAAATGTCAACACATTGCAGAAAAATTGTTTTGTCAAATTGATTCTATGGCAGCCGATGTAGTTTTTTCTTAAATAAAGTGAGCTAATTAAATGTGAACTAGGGATATTAGTGGTGAGACCGAATTGGTTGGGTCTTATTTTTGATGTAATTTTAAATGTGTACATCAATACATCATACTAATCGTGTACTATGAGGATGTTGTCGAGGCTGACCGTGTACTGGCTGACTGTTGTAAAATGGCGTTATACGCGTCTTTACATCTAGTGAGAATTAGTTTAGGCCACTGTATGAGTCGGTCCATATACTAACAAACAATTTATGTGATTAGGATCGAAATGTAAAATTATTTGGCCCCTAGGATAAGAAGACAATTACATAGTAGCTTAACAGCAACTTTAACATACCGGCTAACGTGAAATAAATCAAAATAATGATGACAATTTAGTTTTCATCATTATTTCTTAGGTCGTCGATATTGTCGACGTTACGGACGTAAAAAATTGCTATGCAATCTACTTAATAGATTTCGAGTCGATAATCGCGTAGATTACATTGCGTAATCGCCCAACCCTGATAGAGAAATTGATGCAGAAAAATTCATTGGTGATGTTCCTATTTTCCGAATTCCTTGATGAAGGATTACACGAAGTGATGCCTATGCAGAATCGGTACAAATAACGTTTTCGTAAACGTTGCAGGTATGTGTGAAACAGTTGTGATCAAAGTGACAAGTGGTAGTAGTGTACGTTAATTTTCCGAATAGCATGCAAATTACCTGAGATGTTGAATCTAAGGACGTACGCTGATTTACCAAGAGATACACGAGAAATAAATATCAACTCATTGAAGTGCGGGATAAGTTGTGTTAACCAAAATATGTCCGGAGCAAAACGAACTATTGACAAAATGATTCATAATTATTTATTATTGATCTTGGGTTTGCAAAACTAAATAATTTTATTATAAGAACCGAAATACGATCATTTATGGTTGTCCCAATATCGGTTGCCCAAGGCACCGGTCCAACCAACACACTTCACAATGTTTTAGTTTCTATACTACTGTATGTCTGCCAACATGAATTTGGAGCAAAATACTGTTCCGAAAATTCAACAGAAAAGCTTAAGCAATGTGCTCATTTTAAAATCATCATTGATCCTGGCCAGTAAAAAGTACAAATGTTTTGAAGAAATTGTCACGATAGCTGCGAACGATATCGCCCAATAATTTTAATCAAGTCAAAAATGATCATTTCAGTTTGTTGAAGGTGTACAATCATCAAATTTTAGTACATAGTTGTAATGTGAAAACTCCTTAAAGTATCACGTACGGGTGCTCGCATTGAAAGTAAATAATTGCGGGAACTTGTGCTACACTATTATAACCGAACGTGTTTCGAATGAGTTGGGTGAATCGTCGGCTGTAATCAATTGCTTTCCTGTATTCTGTATCTCACCCTGTAACACATCGAACAACATAAACACCTAAAAAAGGGAAAACCTTACCGGTCCTATTTAGCATGAAAGGTGGCATATACAACATCCTGGAAACATCAGATATCTACTCTATCAACTTTGAGGATGATTTGAATGCACCAAGCATAAGTTTGTATGGAGGAGCATTTAATAATCATTGTTTATAGCTTTACTTAACTTAACATTGTAATTCCACATAAATGCATCCAATGAAAACCAAAATTAATCTAAATTGTATAAATTTGTCAACTATTAGTATTATGTTGTCGCTATTATTCGATAGATGGCATACCAACTTTATTTGTCAATTTGTTAAGTCATTGTGGGCAACATTGAGTTTTTTTAGATTTTAGAAATATGGCAATTTTCTCGTCACTTCGTTTCATATTGTCATCCAGTAATGTTTAAACTAAACAATATTATTTAAAAATCAATTTAATAAAATTACCAATTCGGCATTCGTTTTTATTCAGAAAGAGTATTGGCCGAAAATTTAGTAGCAAAGTACCTTCTACCTAATTTTATTTATTGTAGTATACAACCATAAAAATAGTACACGAAAGCTCTAATTACAATTAACGAAGAGAGTTGACAGGTGGCAGTTGGCACTTTGAAAATTTCAAAAAAACAAACTTTTAACGGTTTAGTTTCGAATATTTTTTCGAAAAGAAATGATCACACATAAATGACAGGTAAAAAATGTAATTTCTCTGATATGTGAGACAATATAAGATTTGGTTAACGTCTAAACTAGATTATAAAAGTTGCTAGTTTTGTTAAAGGAGTTTGAAATCACGAACCCCAATCTAGAAGGCTATAAGATGACAATTTGGGACTGAAAAAATTAATAGGAAACAACTAAGGATTATTCTACATTGTCTACAAATTGTCCACATATACTCTACCAACTATCAATATTTTCTACACAAAAATTATTTGTTTACACTATTTTCGACACGTCAATAACTGCAAAATACACGTAGACGCAAAAAACTGGGAATACAAAACCTAACTAGCCGTATTTTTCATAACCAAAACCCAACTAGTGAAAATTTCATTAACCGTTGGTTCTGTTGAAGGTTTCGCAAAACAAATTTTTCTATATTTTTCTGAATGATGGATGTTGTTTACAATAAAATGATGTATTTACCTAATTAAAGCTTTTTAAAAAGCATATCCGTTTTTTGATTTACCGTTTTTTTACATTTCATGTTTTCGAAACTAGTAATAATAACACTTATATTATTGGAATAAAACAACACAAAATATTTTATTTAAGTGTAAATCTACCTATACGAGGGTTGATCGATAAGTACTCGTGTTAGGAATGAAGACGCAAGTTTTTAAAATTTTCATTTTTCAAAGTAATCTCCGTTTAGGTCAATACACTTTTCCCAACATTTCTACCATTTCTTTAACCCCTACCAAAAACAATTTCTCAAACTCTTCAAAATACGCTTCTGCCTCGGAGACAACCTCTTCGTTTGAGCTAAATTTTTTTCCTCCAAGCCATGTTTTCATTTTGGGGAACAGAAAAAATCGCAGGGAGCTACGGCGGCGAGTACGGTATGTGCGGCAGTAATTCGTCGTTCAGTTCATGCAATTTAGCCTCAACAATTCCGGATGAATAAGCGGCAATCGCGGCCCCATCGGGCAGACACCTTTCACACAATTATCTTATCATTTAAAATATTAATTGCCATTCCGTTCGATACGACTATATACGGCTTCTACTACTTCGCGCACATTGGTTCGACGATCAGCGAGAATCATGTCGTTGGCCTTTCCAACGATTTCCTCTGTAACAACGTATGTCGGACGGCCTGGCCGCTTATCATGAAAAATAGGTGTGCGACCACGTTTAAAATCTTTGAACCAATATCTCACAGCTGTCATATATGGTATGGGTCCCCATAGACAGCATCCAACTTATCTTTAATTCCTTCGCATGTTTTTTCATCCAAAAATAAAAATAGAATTAGGATCTCTTTTTCCAGTTTATTGAGAAACACGAGTAATACTACTGGCTACCAAATAATAACTATCTGTGAACTAGACTGAAATTTAGTATGGTGTCGTTTGGCAGATGACAGTACACGATGGTAATGTCAACTTCCCTCAGCAACGCCACCTGTTTTCAAATACGGGTACTTATTATCGACCCTCATATATACTACTTTTTTGGGACGAGACTACACGTTTCCAATATGTACAGGTTTTTCGGGACCGCTACTCTGTAGCGAAGAAACTTACCATCAAATTTCAGGATGATATTTCGAGTTAACTTCAGTAACTTTTCAATTCAAAATTTTTGGTCCTCAATATCCGAAACTTCCGCGTTTTTATAAACTGCTGCAGGAAGCCAATCGTCTTCTGAGCCATCGTCAATAAATTCAAAGAATTCTTCATCATCATCACATGCATCTAACAACAAACTACTAAACAATCGAAACGCACTTCAAATGCTGCATTATAAATTTCTCTGTGAGAAATCCACCATGTCGACTAGAGTTCCGCCAAAAGTTGTTGCTTTTTGTTGAAAGCGATCTAAACTTCATAAATTGCTGATTTATGGCTGACAAGGTGCACTTTGATTTAAACGGAAATATGAACAAGCAAATTTGTCGAATATGAGCCAATGAAAATCCTTAAAACATCCACCCAGTGAATAATCATGCAGACGTGCGGCTGTATGGTGTGCAGTACCTGCTAATTGTATTGTCAGCGATTTTTTCAGAAAAACGATGCCAATGTTACAGTGAATGGAGAGCATGATCTAAACATTTTTTTATTATCAATTTTATTTATTTATTGAATCTTTCAAACATGAAAATAACAATAAGTTGTCCAATCTTAATCACTAAGGTAATTAGGGACCACAATCTACTTCTTATCAATAAGTAAACTTTATAATTTTATAACCTATGTTGTGTACAGCCATAGTTTTCTCCTTTAATCGCGAAGACATAGGAATATCTTTTAGATTTCGCGCCAGCAAATTCGGAGTTTCCCTGCATAGCTGATCCGCTTATTTTGTAATTCGTCTTTGATAGTTAGGATGCCAAGGACCTTATCTATAGTTTTGTTTTTTACCAACCAGGGTGCTCCTGTAAGCATTCTGATAATTTTTGACTGTGTTCGTTGGACAATGTCAATATTCGAATTTGCGGTTGATTGCCATAATTGACACCCATGCGACCAAATTTGTTTAATCATTGTGTTATACAGGCGAAGTTTGTATTCTAAGTCAATGGTTGAATATTGCCCCATCAACAAGTGCATTTCATCAATTTTAATTTGGTATGGTCTCGTTTCATTTCAATATGTTTTCGCCAAGTTAGCCGTCGGTTCAGATGGACGCCTAGATATTTTGCTCCATTTGATTGAGGGATTTGTACTCCGTTGATTGTGACAGGCGGACAAGCAAGCTTATTTAATATGAATGGCACGTGGGTCGATTTCTCTTCATTGACCTTCATCTTTCATTTCTTTAGCCAGATTTCGATGTCACAGATATTTAGTTGCAGAGTTTCGGGCGCAGTTTGTGGATTTTTATGGCTACATACGATTGCCGTATCATCTGCGAAAGTAGACGTCAAAATCTGTCTGAAGTGAAAATTAAATATAACGTTGGACCAAGCAAACTACCTTGTGGTACTCCAGCCAAAATGTTTTTCCCGCCTGATTTACAGGTATTGTATTTGATATAATATCCGCGATTTGACAAATACGACTTCATAAATTGGTAAATTTATGGCAATTTAAGATTAATTTTATGAAGCAGGCCCTCCTGACAAACTTTATCGAATGCTTGAACAACATCCAAGAACACGGCAATTTTCCTCTCCGTAAGCTGACCTTACTTCTGTAGCTACTCGGTGCACTTGCTCAATGGTTCCGTGCTCGGCTCTGAAACCAAATTGATGATTAGGGATGACATTTCGTAGTTCCTGACTAGTAAATTGAATTTAATATTTGAGCCAGGCGTCCAAAGTCACATTCAGGCCATTGTTTAAGCATTTCACCTGTAATTCAATCATACCCAGGGGCTTTCTTTAATTGAACTTCATGTGCAATAATAAACTTTACTAGTGGTTTCTTTGTCATAGATTTCCTCACAGGTCTAATTGCTACATTTTCTGTTTGGACCACCGATAATCAACGGTTTGAAGTGAATACTCTTTCAAGGTGATCAACAAAGACTTTAGCTTTTTCCTCGTCACTCCTAGCTCATTCATCGTTAGCGTTAGGAGAACTATTTGGCGGGTTTGGTTGCTGAGGACGTTTAAGGTATTTATTAATGACATTCGATAATAAATAGTTTGTGTTCGAATGAGGAGATAATTCCTTAAGGTAGTTTTGTATATAGGTATAATCCATCTTTTGTTTTTGTAGTAGGCTTTGCAGTTTTCTTTTTGCCTGATTAAAGTTATGTTTAGCATCTGGCGATCCATTAATTTGCCAGATGCGTCTTAAGCGATGTTAGCGTGTTTTCTATTTCAGCGGATGTTGTGGTGTGTCTTATATGTTTCCTCTTTGGTTTAGGCGAATCTGAAATAGCTGACCAGTAAATCATTAAAGTTTTCCATAGCATTGTTTATATCATTAGCCGTCTGCATTGTACCCGTCAGATCGATATGTGAACTGATGTACATCTTGAATTTCAACCAGTTAGTGAAGGTGTTCGTTAGATAGTTGTTTGTAGAACATGGCCTTTGGTCGGCCCAGTAATGTCGCAAGGCCAGAGAGTGCGGTCAGAAGACAATTCTATAAGTGGTTTAGCTTGGATTATTTCTCGGTTTATTTTACTTGTGACTGCAAAATCAAGAACGTCAGGAATTTTTCGACGATTACTAGGCCAATAAGTTGGATGGACACACGATGCGACATCGTAGTGGTTTTCTTGAGTAACATTCATTAATTGACGTCCCCTTGGAGTAGTCAATCTTGAATTCCAGTAAGTATGATTGGCATTAAAGTCGCCGGCGACCCAGGGTTGCAAAAATTTTGTTGTAAATACATATCTGCCGTAACATTATTATTTGGAAGACAATATATTTAAGTGATGACTAAGCTTTCTTTGTCGAGGTCTACACATACACAGGCTACTTGAATTTCCTCAGTGCTATATTAATTTAGAACATAATTGCAAATCGGCTTTTTTATAATAATCGTCCTTCCTGGGGCGTGACAATTGACTAATATTTCTGTTGACTGGGCATCCTCGACACGTTTGCAGTGTGATTTCCACCGGAATTGCTGCATTTCTTTTCTGTTGAGAAGTTCTTTGATGTTGGGCAACTTCTGGTTTGGTGTAGTTCCCCGCATACAACGCACACTGATATCAACTTGCTATATATCCTTGAGTGACCTTATTCTTGGCAGTTTAAACACTGTATTGGTTCGGTCCTTTTCTTTGGTTCTTCAACAGTTATTAGTTATCTGTGTATGAGGTACTTTAGTTTATATGTTGGTTGAACTTCACTCTTTTTCAAAACGCTTTCGGATGGATCCAGTTCAACTTTGACCATTGGTTGTGGTTGCTTCAAGCGGTTCATGATCCTATATACTCGTATATTTTGTATCCTAAATCCATCTTCAACAAGCGCGTCCTGGATTTCGGTTGTTTCAACATGGACATCGATCCCCTTAAAAACGACAGAAAGACCCTTTGAAGAATTCAATCGGTATGTATAACAGTTTGTGTTGTGATTATCGTAATAACTAATGACTTCTCTATAGTCGTTGACCTTATGTGTTTGAATTTTTACTTCGTGTATTTTGTCTCGAAAAAAAATTTGTTCCGTGAAATGTTTTTCCATTCGTTGGACGCTTGATTTGAGTTCTTGCACCACCTTGTGTGTATTGGTTTCGCGCAAGTAGATTGGAGGTGGCTTGTATTTTCGATTAGCCTGTTCTCAAATATTTGGAGTTACAGTTTGGCTCTCTTCCGCGTTCTTTTCGGTGAACGTTTCAAATCGGTTTTTAGCGGTATTTTGAATTTTTCGACGTTCGATTTGTTACTTATCAGTAGTTTTTCTGTTTTTGGTCTATCCCTTTTTCGTTTTAGAGTAATATGCGATCGATGCCAGTTTGTGTCATGTACATTACGTTTAGTGCTCACTTTAAGGCTTGTGTCGCTACTGTGGTCTTCGAGGAGTAGATAAGATAAGTAAATAGATAAGGAGTAAATAGATAAGATTTGGGACCTTTTTATGAAGATATTGTAAGCAAGAGGTGCATAAAACTAAGCCAGTGAAAAGTTCCATAAGTGCCGTTATTGAAACAAAATCCCGGGGCAAAATGGACAGCGTTAACGAACAACGTTTTGGTCAAATGCACGGTTTGCATTAACGAAGATGAAGGACATCTAAAACAAATTATTTTAAAAACTAATTCCTATGTTAAAAATTTAATAAAATTTTAAATATTAAAATAAAGAAATAAAAAATAATTAAAATAACAGAAATATTCAGATTTGTTGTTGTAGCAAGATTCGTGCCCCATAAATACTTAACCGATTCCTTGTCATGAATACATAAATTAACATATTTTGTAAGAGTATGAATTCGAAAAATCCGCAATTGTTGCATAGTGATTTTCCCAATCGATTGGAATTGTCAGTTCAATAATAAACATTTGTTATTCGCCAAAAACAATGACGCCCTCGATACACACATTTTATCGACAACTGTATACGAATACGTACGAGTACACTGCACAAAATAATCTCTAGTTTTTACTCATCATTTATTCTAAAATTGTGTCAATAAAACCTAACATCAAAAATATTTAAATTGACCTGATATTATAAACACCATATGGCTCTAAAAATATTTCCGCGAAAGTTCAATTTTCGTAAAGAGTAAAATAAAAATTGGATTTTTCCACCTTTCACAAAAAATTTTAAATGCGCTGCTATAAAGCTGGAAAACATTTTATGATTTTTGTTGCAAAATAGTTCAGATAGAAAAACTAAAAGTTTTAAAACCCAAACAATGGTACTATAAAATGCAGAATACTTATGGCGTGTTCAAAACTGCTTGTTTCTGGTGTTAGTCGATATTCCTGGACAGACAATTTTGTTTATTGCATAAAATTTTAAACATCGTACGATTTCCAACAAACAACTGTTTGGTGTGTGTCTGACTGAGTGCTAGGCGCGGGGTATTGGTTGAATAAAACTCTAAATTTCTCGGTACTAGAAAACTTTTAATCAAAAATAAATAATTTGTGATCTATAAAGAAAACCCCGACAAAGTTTTCTGTTGTTGGTTTGCTCGAAAAATTATTTTTTTTAGAGATTGTTGATGTGAATGATTTGTAATTTTTTACATCGTTAATTAATTTTAATCAAATTTAATTAAATTTTTTTTAAATTCAAGTACATATCGCAATATTTAGTTTGTCTTGTATTTGGTTTACATTTTTCTGTTTACATCTCAGATTCGATAATGGTTTGTTGATAAACAAATTTAATGAAAATCTAATTACATTATTTAATGACGTCTTTTGTTCAACTAGTTTCGGTGAAGGAGTGCGGGTGAAATATTCTCCGTTTACCGTGTACTAATTTATGACAGATGTACGTAGTTTTAAATTTATGGTTGCAATACAAACAGCTACACCACATATTATCGTCGAATTGATCTCTTTGACAGAATAATGATGGATTTTCCATACATAATTAATTGGTTTTGTCTTTAATTAAACAATTGTTATCATGATATCTGGTTGAACTTAATTCAAAAAATATCTGGAGTTCGGAACAATGATAAAATGCGTCGCAATATTTTGGAATATTGCCATAGAAATTGGTTTTTTTGAACTCCTAAATTTTTCACTCACTTCCTAATAGCCGATTTTATTTAAACTTTGTACACATGTGTATTTCCGCTGACAACACTTTGTTTTCTAATGTGATCGCGCCCCAGGGTCGAGCGGTTGCCATATAATTATTTTTTAAAATTAATAAAATATTTTGCTAAATTCATCTCACATCTTAAATATACCAGCAGTTTTAATATTTGCAAATATTTAAATGAATCAACATCAACGTTCATCAACAGCCTAAATGCACTGGAGGATGCTGTAACGTATCCGTTATTTAGGTACTCCTGTTTTGGAAGCGATTTAAATTCCAGTTCTATATGTTTACCCTGTATTAGGTAACCTATTTCGAATAATTTTATTACATTGTTTGTTTGATCATAAAATTATATGGTCCATATTTTTTTGGTGGAGTCGAGTCGGTTGATCAAACAGTGAGGAATCAGTTGTGATCTGATTTTGATTACGTGTACTAGTTTGGTCCTCAACCAAAGTTTTTTTTTCCTTTATTAATTACAACTGAGACTGTGCTCATCTAGCAATTTATCTTGCAAATTTACAAATTTAACATTTCTTAAATAATTCGGATTTGTTGGGATGAAACCCAATGGTTAGTCCCAAAATTAATTAAACCTATTTAAAATATAATTTTAATTTGGTATGTTTACTAGGTCAAGTGGCCTCGTTCTTTGAAGTCTTCTTTCAATGAAAGGGTTATCTATCCTATGGCGAATATAGGGGTTTCCATGTTCCTGGAGCCTTATTTCGTGTTTGGCGGCGTGATTTTTTATTTCATCTTTGATGTATTCCATCTGTAAGTCCCTGTGAAGGTCTTCATTTCTTGTGTACCACGGAGCATTTACGATACTACGGAGAACCTTGTTTTGAAACGTCTGCATCATTTTGGCGTTTGTTTGCTTAGTACATCTCCAGAGTTGAATACCGTAGGTTCATATCGGCTTCAGTATTTGCCGATATAGCAGCAGCTTGTTGTATATTGTAAGCTCAGAGCCTCCACCTATGAATCAATACATTTTTCTGAACTTAATATTAAGTTCTTCTTTTTTCTTTTTGACGTGCTCTCTCCACTTGAGCTTGGCATCGAGAGTCATGCCCAGATATCTAGCTTTGTTTGCATATGGCACCGGTTGTGAGTTAATTACTATCGGTAGATGGGAAGCCTCATGATATGTAAAGTTAATAGACGTGGATTTCGTCTCATTAAGCTTGATTCTCCAGCGATATTACTTCCAATGGCCATGATTGCTGTGTCATCTGCAAAGGTGGCTATGGTTCCTTCATCTGTTGTTGGAATATCTCTTTTATAACGGGTGTTTTTTTAGGAGGTTTGTTTTTCCGATAAATGTCGTTTTATTTTATGACAGTTGTTTTGACAGCTCAAAGTGGCATTTCTACTCAGTATTGTTTGGCAAATCATTATGAATAGGTTAACTCCAGAACAACGTTTTCAAATCGTGGAAATTTATTTTCAAAATCAGTGTTCAATTAAAAATGTTTATAGAGCACTTCGTGAATTTTATGGTGCACATAATCGTCCGTCAGAGACCACCATAAAGAACGTAATTACCAAATTTCGGTCTACATTCACTCTTTTGGATGCCAAGCCACCGACAAGAATGAGAAGAGTTCGTACAGAAGAAAATATTGCTGTCGTTGAGGCCAGTGTCGAAGAAAACGACAATTTATCGATTCGTCGTCGTGCTCAGCAAATTGGACTTTGTCCATCGACTTTATGGAAAATTTTACGTAAAGATTTGGGTTTGGTGCCATACAAAATTCAATTGGTGCAAGAATTAAAGCCACACGACCATCGTTTGCGCCGTGAATTCAGTGATTGGTCGTTAAATCAATTGAACGAAGATCCATTTTTTTACCGTAAAATTCTCTTCAGTGATGAGGCGCATTTTTGGTTAAATGGATACGTCAACAAACAAAATTGTCGCATTTGGAGCAAAGATAATCCACACGCCGTTCTAGAATTACCAATGCATCCTGATAAATGTACTGTTTGGTGCGGTCTATGGGCTGGTGGGATCATCGGTCCATATTTCTTTAAAAATGAGGAAGGACGACGCGTTACCGTGAATGGAAATCGATACAGAACCATGTTAAATGAGTTTTTGTTGTCAAATCTTGAAGATATGGATATGAATGAAATGTGGTTTCAACAAGATGGTGCCACTTGCCATACAGCACGTGAAACAATCGACTTATTGAAAGAAACTTTCAACGACAACATTATTTCGAGAAATGGTCCGGTGAATTGGCCTCCGCGTTCGTGCGATTTGACGCCACTCGATTACTTTTTGTGGGGATACGTGAAGTCATTGGTTTATGTGGATAAACCTCAATCGATTGACGCTTTGGAAACCAATATTCAACGTGTCATTGCTGACATACGCCCTCAAATGCTTGAAAAAGTGCTGGAAAATTGGACCTCCAGAATGACATTTGTGAAAAATAGTCGTGGTAGCCATATGCCAGAAATTGTGTTTAAATGTTAAATGCCAAAAAATTATCTACCAAATAAAAAAAAATTTTGGTCATTTCATAATTTTATATGTGTTTTATTCAAAAAAAAAATCGGCAACCTCTTAAAAAAACACCCGTTATAATAAATACAGGATTTGTGAGACACCGGCAGAGATCTTCTTTAGTTCGGAGTATTCATCCTCATATTTCACACGAAAATGTCTATTGGATAAATAAGTTCTTAGTATGGCATAGAATTGCCTCGGCAGATCTTTATGCAGCTTGCACAGAGAGAAATCGTATCTCGTATTCTGAATAAGGGTACATAAATCATGAATAAAACCTTTTAATTTGGCACCGTGCATGACCGTTTCATAATAAACGATTACTATCCATAATTTGTGAATAAGGACTTTATCATCTATTGTGCCTTGTATTCATAATGTTTTAATAATATTTATGTTTGGTTATTCATATTTAATGAAAAATAATGCATATTTATGCAAATAACCAACTCATGAAATATGCGTGTTGAAACATTGTTTTATGCTTTATATTGCATAATTTGTATAGCATAAATCGTGCATATAATTCATATACTGTGTCTTATTACAGATTATGTTATGACTGATATGCTTAATATTGACCAAATTTTTGGCTAGCTGTTCATTACTTATGAATAATAATGCATAGTTTATTAACTAACGTATGGCATATACCCATTAATTCATAACTTTATGCTTTATTTTGCATGATTCATAGTTAAGATGTATAAATTTAATACACTGAATATCGTGGTTGGTTTACACTCGCTGTAAGCTTTGAATTCACACTGTTAAATAAAAATCAGTTTTCCATATTTCTCTAAATTTATTTACAAAAATATTTTATAGTATTTACATTATTATTTACATATAATTATTTAATTCAATGATTTAGTTCATTAAAATCTAATATAATACCTTGGAATAAAAATTTTTTTCCATCAATCATTGTATGTATTTCAAATGGTTTTTATGCTTTAATTTACTTATCGCAACACATGTATAATCTATTAATAAATGGTGCCAATTATGATGCAGGCTTAAAGTTTCGGCCGGGTACAGTTGGGTGAAGTCAATATCAATCTAGAATTTTGAGTCATATTAATGAAATGTACGAGTATGTTAATCTAACTTATTTGTGTAACTTACAAGTCTATAACCTTTAGAATATTTATATGAGCGGCCAATTCGTTATAATATCAGCATAATTATTTCCACATTTAGATAATTGTTCTTGTCTAGTTTTGAATGTGCTCTTCCATTTCGTTTCCACTGTTTCCCACGGCGAGTGGTGAATCTTTAGCCACTCTTGCTCCTGTTTATCAAATTCACCTGTTAAAAGAACAATAATATTACACCAATTAAAATATGAAACTATGAATTTAGGAAAATTAAAAATTAAAAAACAAGGATAAAGGCTATTGAGCTAGAAAAATACTCCAATAGAAGCTGTTCAATGCATAGTATATACAATTTGAAAAAAGCGACTTCTAAAATATTCCAAAAACATAATCTACATACTACATAATGCGTTTAATTGTATTTTAAATTAAAAGTAAATCAACCATTTCCTTAATTAATTTGTATACTTACTAACACTTGAAGAAGGCTCAGAAACAGCTTGAAGGTTTGAAGGTTTCGCTTCATCTCGCTTTCTTTTACTTATAAGGTCGATACGCGGTACTTATTATAAAGCCTGTACCACCAGCAGTTTTTCCTCGTATGAAATCGCATTCCTATTGATAAAATAATTAGTTCCAATTAATACTAAATAATACAATAGAATTCGTTTATAATGAACACACGATTGTTAAAAACGATTTTTATAGTCCCTTGAATTTATACATATCTTTAAATAATTTTTTTTTTTTACACTAAAATAATGAACTTCGTTTATAAACTTACAATGAACGACAATTCGCTCTAGAATTATGTTCCTACACTTCCAATAATATCCAATACTCTTCTCACCTCTCTCCCATTAGTCCACCAACCACCCAAGCATTCGACCCCCGTAAGAAGTCGAATGGGATACAACGCACATACCAAGTACATACGGTTGAAATGAACATACGATTATAATGAACAAAAATAATGGTCCTTTGACCGTTCATTATAAGCGAATTCTACTGCATTTCCAACAAATAATATTGCATCAAATTAAGCTGTAAGAAAATGAAACAATTTAGCTTCAGCGTAATCTTTTGTATTTTGATTAAATTTTAAGAGATGTTTTGGCAGAATTGTCAGTAATTTCAAATTTGTACAATAATTTAAATGTCAAATCAGTCTATTTTGAGTCGTCATATTACAAAAAATGGCGCTTTTTAACTTATTTTTCACTAATAATACATGAATTATCATGTTTATATTATATCATGTTTAATTTACACAAGACACTATAATACGTATAAAAATTAAATACACTTAATTTTCCCAGCACACACTAGCTCTAAATTGAATATTAATTGTATACTTACGTGGTTTTTATTTAATAATTTAATTTTAACCATTCCACTTTATGATAAGCACAACCTAACTCTTTTCACAATTCAAACTAAATTGATCATCAACAACTATACGACACGAAATTCCTAGAAAACCGAAACAGCATTAAATAAATGCTCCACTTTTGTGATCCATAGTCATAAAATGTGCATAGTAAGCATAATATCTGCAAAAATCGGTCAATTTTACCGAATGATTGAAATAAGAGGGCCGAATATATAACTAAGCATGCGCACATTTAAAAACAAATGAGCATTTTTAAATATACGCACGCGTTAATTATACGTACATAATAAAGTATGTAATATGAGCTATATTCATAGTTGAAACCATCAATATTTTTTTTTAAATATTATGATTGATTGGATTGAATTATGAATAGGTATGCACTGATATTTATTCATGATTACTGATTATTATTCATAACTTCTGAATTACATCCATAAAAAACGAAAAATATCCGTTTCATTATTTATGAAATTGATAGTCATGATCCATGCAAAGTATTTTCTCTCTGTGTGAATTCCAGTCCACTGTGCCAGACTTTATCGAATGCTTGGGCGACGTCCAGATATATGCTGGAGCATACTTTTTTTGCGTTCTATCGTTCTTTCAATAACGTTGGTGATTGTATGCACGTGTTCAATTGTGGAGTGCTTTTCCCTGGATCCCAATTGATGTGGAGGTATTAGTTGTCGATCCTCAATTATTGGTTTAAGTCTTTTTAGTAATAATTTTTCAAGTTTTAACATAATTGGCAGCAATGAAATTGGCCTGTATGATTTTTTATCGTTAGTTGGTTTTCAGGTTTTGCTATCATGATTACTTCTGCTATTTTCCATTGCCACGGAACATATTTTAACCGAAAGCGAACCCGAATTATGTGTAATAGCTTACGAAATCCTTTACCTGGTAGAGCCTTGATTATTTGGCAAGTAATCAAGTCATATCCTGGGGCTTTTTAACATTCATGTTGCTTTTTACTTCTTCTTTTAATTCTTTGAGAGTTACTGGGCGTATATCAAAATCTTCTAGCTTTTGGATTGACATTATATTTTCATTGGCCGTCTGCCTTGGTAGTGGTTGGAAGGTATCCTCGAGATACTTCGCAAACAGATCAGCCTTCTCTTTAGGACCTCTTGCTCATGTTCCAACCTCCTTTTTAAGTGGAGGCACTTGCATTTTGGGGCCTTTAAGTCATTTATCTGTTGATTGATGCATTTTTAACTTATTTAAGAAGAGATTTGAGACTGTTACCTAAATAGTTAAGAATTGTTTTGTTCTCCGGCGTTCTAGTTATTTGCCAGGTTTTACGTGCCCGTCGTTTTTGTCTTACCAACTCTCTAACTTCCATTGGGTAGGATATGTTAAGCTTCTTCTTATTTTGTATAATGGGGGTACTTGCCAAAGCAGCATAGAGAATTGCTTCATTGAGTTGTTCTAATTCATCTTCCAACTTGTGGGGATTTCTTATCGGCGCATGAAGATTGATTTTTTCCTCCAATACCTCACGAGAGAGGTCCCAGTTTGTTTTTGAACTTGTTGATGTGGGTGCACTCTCCCTTTGAATTACTATTTCACTGACTGTCATGATAACCGGAGAATGTTGCGATACTAGAGAATTACTGTCTTCAATGTGAATGTAGTTCTGGGCCCTCTTGCTACATAAAAGTCTATTAGGTCAGGTATCTTCGTTCCGTCACTGGGCCAGTACGTTGGGGAATCACCAGAGTAAAATTCACATTTTCATATCTGTCCTGCTTGAAGCAAATCTTTATCTTTTGACGTCGTAAGTCCTAGATCCCCAATAGGTGTTTTTCGCATTAAAGTCACCTCCAATAATAAAATCACTTCCAAGCGATTTAAATAGTTTAAGGCAGTCCTCCTTTTTCAAGTTATGCCGGGAAGGACAATAAATTGCAGAGAAAATAAGCTGTCTGTGCTTAATTTGGATCCTTACAGTAGTGACTTGCATTGTTTCTTCTTCAATATTTGATTCTATAAATGGTGTTTTATATTTTCTTTTATTAGTAATGCCGAACCACCTCTTGCTCTTTCCGCTGGATGAATTGAGTGATATAAGTTATAACCCCGTTTTTTAACAAACGAAGATTTAACTAGATGGCTTTCAGATATTAAGAAAATATCGATTAGTTCTGAATTTAAAAATATTTCTATTCCAGGAATATGTTGCATAATCCCATTCGCATTATAGATTGCTATTTTGAAAGTTGTGTTCTTACTTAACATTTTTTGTTGGATTGCATTGACGGAGTTGCATTTTCTTCAGTTGATCAAGTATCATGTTGTTCAGATTACTTTGGACATCTAGCCGCTTTGTAATAGTTACAATGCTGTTCATAATGTTTTCCATAATTTGGTTATTTTCGGAGCTAATATGTTTGGTTGAAACCAAACCGTTCACTACCTGGGAAAACGAACTTCTTTGCCCTGTGTTGCTTGGTTGTGGGTTTTGATTCAACTGATTTTATATTTGAATTATTCGATTTTCGTGATTTTGCGGTTGATTTCTTGTTTTATCTCTTAATTTTTGTAGTTGTTTAGCAACCTCACAGCCTCGATAATTAGCCAGATGTTAGCCCTTACAATTTGTACACTTGGCTGGCACATCTCTCCCTATTGTACATGCCTGGGTAAAATGATTATCTGAGCATTTTACACATCTTGGATCCCGGCCGCAATATCTTTGGGTGTGATTAAATGCATTGCATTTCTTGCATTGGGGTATGCGTGTTGTAGTTCTTCTCATTTTTTCAATTTTCACCTTCATGTGAAGAAATCCTTTAATTCCATAAATGTTTTGAACATTCTCTTTGTTGTCAAATACTAGCATAAAAAGAGTGAGTCCTCTTTTACTGATAACTTGGTTTCCTTACTGGATTTCTGTTCTCTCTTTTTCAACAATACTCACAGCATCTAGTATTTGAAGACCTTTATTTTGTAAGTCTTGCATTATTTCTTTGCTTGAGCAAGTGTGATGCAAACCTCTTGCCATGTTTTTTATAGGTCGGGCCTGTTTGTTTTCGTAAGTGAACCACTGATACTTTTCAGCATTCAATTTCATAGATAAGGTTCTATAAGTATCTGAGTCCAGAGTATTAATTGTCCAGACGTCATTATTTAACGCTGTTACCGTATAGTCTTTGTCAGTAACTGATTTCATCAGTGACTGAATTTCTGGGTAACTGGTTACACCCACAATATTTATTGGTGGGGGTGATTTTTCTTTCGGTTGCACCAAATTTGGTGTAATGTTCTTGGTAGATTTACTACCTTTTGGCTGATTTTCTTTGGGTAGAGCATCGTTTGAATCTGGACTAGATTGTCCCCTACCATTTAATTGCTCAGCCGCAGGTGACGATTCAGCTTTTCTTTTCTTACTCTTCCGGGACTGTTTTTTCTTCTTTAGGATCCAGTCCGTCTCTCTTTGTAATTCGTCTTCATCACGGAATAGATGACTGTTGTCTAGTTCAATGCTTCCTATATCGCAATCTTCTTTTGAATCCCGATTCATTTTTAGGTTTTCATTTTCTTGCTTTAGATACTCAATTTCTTCGCTTTATTAAAGATTTTTTGCATACGATTTATTGTGATACTATTAAAATAAAATTAATTTTAGGTTAAAGATCGAAAACGTATAGCAATATCGGTTGAGACAAAACTAAACATTTTAAAATTGGTCGATGAAAAGAAACACACAAATTGCCGACAAATATAATTGCGGCAAGAGTACTATTACTGATATTGTTAAAAAACCGGAAATTCTGGAAAACCAAAATATAAATCTAAAACGACAAAAAATACGCGGAGGAATATATCCGAAAGTGGAATCAGTGCTATTGGTATGGATAAAGCAAATGCGTTCAAAAAAAGTGTCACTAAGAAAAATAAAGAGAAAGCAGCTCAGTTTGCTGAAAAATTGCAAATTGAATTTAAACCAAACGATGGTTGGCCCGACCGATAACTCTGCCAAAGGAGAGGAGATAACTTCATCTCCTTTTAACATTTTATCTCCCCATAACAATTCCAAAGAGTGAATAAGGGTACTTCAGCTAGTTCAAAGGTTTGGGTATAATTTTATTTCTAAATATTTTATTTTGGATTAACATATTTTTTTAAAATTTATTTTAGGATCTTAAACTACTTTTAACCGGCACCATAACGGGAAAGGATTTATTACAAAATATCAATTTAACCAGCGTCGATCACAAGCATGTAATCCAAATAATTTGCGAGAATTGATTGGTTGAACAGTAAATATTTTCCTCAACAAGCTGATTATCAAAATCTGATAAAGCAAATGCGGATCGATTGCTTTGGGTTGCATTTTCCTTTTTCTTTGCCTGAGTTAAATCGGGTAGTATAAACACCAATAAGCGAATAGGACTAAATAGACGCGTGTTTGTTTTACTCGTAGACATTTTAATTATTTTAAATTGTTGTAGATTTACTTTAGGATTTATACATTGGCAATAATACAACGAGAGGTAGTTTAGTTCTAAAATTTTACAGTTTAAGTAAAATACTCAATCATCTGGATTGGTCAAGAGCCGATACAATTTGAAAAGGTTAAGTTCTGTAGAGCAGCCTGCTATAAATTAAATTAACCTTGAAAGTACAGAAAATGAGGAATGTACTGTAGATATGCTGAAGGATCAAGAATGGCTAATTTTCAAAAATTTATTTTTCCTGAAAAATGGAATAATACTTTCCATTTTAAGAGAAAGGATTTAATTACATTTGATTAATTTTTTGTTTAAATTGGTTAACACAGAATCGCTTTTCAATTGTTAACTTTATTTACATATAGTTAACATAATCGTTTAATTTATATTTTCCTTCTTTTCTTTTTAGATTGAATTAGATTTTGAACGGAAGTATCGATAAGTATCCACAATCACTTTTGTCCCATTTTGTGTTACTGTCGAAATTAAAATAATTTTTAATGATTCAATTCAATTTAGGTCCAGCAAATTGTTGCTACAAAAGCTAGATAGTGAGAATATTAACGATGATTTGAAAAATTATAATATTGCAATTCTTTTGAATTTAGTATTTGTACCTACTATAATTAAGCAAGGCAAAAGTGTCTGGAATCCAATTATTATTGAAGGGTAGAATGGATTAGCGCTTTTTGTAAATGTAAGTTTACATCTAACATTATATGTACACGAGAATGAAATCTATTTTTATACCACCCTTAATATGAGTATCATGTGAGCATCACCAGATCATGCCACGTCGTCGTATTTCAATTTTTTTTTTATTATAATTCCTGGTATGAGTGGTATCCTCATTTAAATTTTCACGTAGACATCCAGTGACCATTTAAATGTTTTTGACATTAATTTAAACTAATTAACTTAATATGTCGATAATCCTTAAATTTTAATTTACATTCTCCAAGAAATTATAGATCAGAATTTGAAACACATTCTACGATGAGACTCATAGTATCAAAATTTAAAATAGGTAAAATCATTTCAATCGGCAACGAATAGGCGAGATTATTAAGGAGTTTACCCAAACTGATGTTTTTGTAGAATATTAAGGTCGTACCATCTATAATAAAAGATTGAAAGAAGAAAGATTTGGACATAAAATTTACAATTCTAACATTTGTTTTTGTTGTTGGCGAATCAAAAGAAAAGTTGGAGGATTTTTACATCCATTACTCCATTAATTAGTCGTACGACCGATATGAATGACTGAATTTGAGCCAAACAATTCATTTATTTCTAGAAAATTTAATTAAAATAAATTTGAATAATTTAAAAACAAAGTGTTTTATGTACATAAACCATACAATAAAAACTAAATTTCAATCAAACGGATGTAAAGCAATAAATTCTTCTACGTTGCTTAGTAAATCACTGTACGAAATAGTAATAAAACCAAACAAAGTAATCACATTTTCCATAAAAACAAAACCAATCACTGTGCTTGAATCGCAAACTTTTTTTTGTGACAATTTGGGACCCCACGGGGTAAACCTAATTCAAGTAGGCTGAAATCAACAGTGCTAGTCCCATTTTAAAGTTAGTCCCCATTTTTGAGATATCGCTTTCGACATGTTTTGGCTCTGAGTCAAAAATTTGTCAAAATATACACTCATTTTCACTTTGATAACTCTTGAACCATTAACATTTTCATTTTGCTTTCTTCTGCAAAGTTGTTGCGCAAGCCCAGCAAACAACTTTGGCGAACATATCAAGACTGAGAAACCACATCTACATTCACATTTTTGTGTTATTTTTTTGTGTTCATTTCGATGAAAAACACATTTTTTATTATTTTTTATCCATTTATTGGATTTAATTCGATTGGAATCGATCGAATAAACATCGCATTGGCAAATATAGATACAATAGAAACTATTTAAAGGGAAATTAAATCGATTCAGTTGACTTTATGGTGATTTTTTCCTAAAAAAATTAACATTTTTCTTAACTTTTTTCGGGATCTTCTTTCTCTTGCAAATTCCAACAAATGTCACCCAAGAGTGTATATAGCTTTTTGCTGCTGTACCAATGTTCGAGCCTTGCCGTCACTTGGTGAAAACGCTCGCCGTGCTCATCGGATTCGGCTGGTAATTTGTCCACATGACAATGCAAAAAATGTATTTTCAATGACATTCGAACGTTTATATTATGAAAACCGGACATCATATTTTCAATATATTTGCGCCAATCAATACATCGATTAATTCCGAGAACATCCTTAATCAATTCTATTACACATTTTCATGCCACAAATTCTCGTTCATTGAGAGCAAATTCAAATGCAACATCGTTTATCAAACGACGAATATTTGGTCCCTTAAGTATTCCTGTAATAAAACTTAGATTTGAATAGATTAAAACACCAACCTTCTTTTATTTTCATTCCACTTGACTGTGAAAAAATGCGACGCAATTCGATGAAAGCACTTCCATCTGGATTCAGCGCTTTTATAAAATAAAATAAAATATGTGGTGGTAGCAATATTTTTCAATTGACCCAAGTGGAGCCTCATGTAACAGCCTAGTATTCTCACGTACAGCCCAGTTCCGTTCGTTGTATTGGTCGCCTTTAAAACGTGTATTCCATAAGCACATAAAACACATGTTTTTAGTGGAACCCATTTGCAAGCCTCTTAAAAGAACTATCACTTTTAAATCTGCACAAACTTTCCATTGATGGTCATTGGATTTAACCAAATCAATGATTTTTTCCATTGACACATAAGTTTCCTTTGTGTTTGTGCTGAGTGCAATTGGAATGAAATTTTTTGAGTTGGTAACGTGAAGGAGAGCTGCCTCAAACTGTTTTTGGAGGAATCGATAAACAATCGCCAATCTTCGGGATTATATGTATTGTGCATTGTGGATACCAAACCACGGTTCCGGAACAGGAATTTCATCTGAATGCGGCAGGGGTAGTTGATCATTTGTCGTTCCAGTGTATGTCGGGGAACCATTTTTTTCTGTTTGTACCGAGAATATAATTCATGCACCCATAACATTGAGCTGGATCATGTCCTTGTGGATTTATCCATATCATCGGGACACCAATTGACATTACGGCACCAGTGTTTTGCCACCTATGCAGATGGAAAATGCATGCCGTACAAACAAAAAACGGCGTCCAATTTACACCACTAATAACATTTTGTGAAAAGTATAGTCGATATAAATCAGCCATCACTTATTTTGCGGCGATTGCTCATAATTGTAAATTTTCCACACACTTAACAAAAGCACTTGAGTTTAAAACACCTATCCATATTATTTATTTCACCAGATTTGACTATATTTTTTGTGTTCTTTTGTCACTTTATATATTTAAATGAAAAGCTGTTTATATACTGTTGCTAGGCGCTGCTCTTTGGCATCTCATTTGTTTTTAAGTTATGAATAATAAGTCGTAAATTTTAATGGTTTTTGTGTTGATTTTGTGGTTAAGTAAATTGTTGGTATTTTTGTTTTTGTATATTTTCAGGGTGTGAATTTTGGCCGCAATTTAACTCATAACTCATGAGAAATTTGTATACGTACAGTATACAAATGTCTCATGACTCATGGGTCAAATTGTGCACAAAATTTATACCAAGATCTTCTAACCTGTCTAATTTTGGTCCTTTTTTGATTCTGTGCAAAATGGTTAAATTTTTATTGAATTTAGTGTACTTATAATTTTCAGTTTTTATGTGTTGTGCGAAACTTGATTTCATGTACTTTTTTTAAATTGGGTTATGTCATTGATGTGTTCTTTGTATCTTATTTGAAATGAGCGTCCTGTTTGGCCTAACTATGCCGACCTCCAGTTGTATCTAGCCTTAATTGTGCACACGGATCTCTGCACAGGTGGATCCATGTTTCTGCTTTTGCCAAAACTGACAAGACCCTGCCCTTTTGGGGAGCATGCGAGAAGGCTGAATCTACAGACGAATGACTTTGTTGAAGTTGCATGGACGAAGAGGAGGTACAGACTTTAGATAACTTCCTATGTTCGTGTCCGGCACTATCATACAGAAGGCATAGGTATGTGGGCGTATACAGTATGGCCAGCCTTTCAGATCTCGCGGACCGTGGAGTGCGAGGTATTTTTCTTTAGTTATTTTAATGCAAGTTTGTAAAATTTTTGTTTGTTAAAATCGCAGTTCGCAATAAACATAGGACCAACCCACGCTTGCTATTTGATTTTAATTCTTGTCGTTTCATCAGTATAGTTTGTAAATGGATTATCTGTGTAAGACACTTTTAAGTACCTAAAATAGAAAAAATTGTTGAATAACAAAATGACAAAGCATAAGGGCACATTTTGGCCTCCTGTGCATCTGGAATGGCTCCAGAGAAATAGTTGATCGAAATGGTAAAAATAAGACTGTGGTTATAAATTTTCTGAAATCGAAAGAAACCCCGGGAGGAAAACCTCTGCTAGAGATTTGCTGGGTATAAACGATTGGCAGTTTACAAATCGAACAGCTCTGCTAAAATTCGGAGTTCTGTCAAACTCAACATGAATCAGTCAGATGGATTCCGCAAATTATGGAACCTAACTGTAACTAAGAGTACACGAAACCAGGGGCTCTTTTAAGGTGTCGAATATCGCTGCGAATACATAAAATAGTAAAATAGTTTTAATTATTAAAATTTAATTAGTTTAATTATAAAAAAAATCTCGTGTTAAAATGTTATTTTTTTTTAAATTGCCAATGGCTTTATTTTATTACATTTTTGAAGTTTTAACCAATTTTAATATTTAATATTAGTGTTCACAATTCAATTTAGATCCTACTTATAAGCATAATCTACACAGTCCGAGTGGATCTGCTCTTCTCAGTCGTTTAAATCGCAGCTGTTTTAGTATATCCCGGGCTAATTTTTTGGGATGTCCCTGAAGTTTTGAGTAGTATTTTGAACTGAATTCCTTGATTGTTTCTTTAACGGTTTTTACCGGTTTTAACCGTTAGTTTTAATATCAAGGTCGTCGTGTTTACTTTTATTCGCCAGATCTTGAGCCAATCTTCAATTTTGCTCAGATGACTTTGCACTTCTCCTGAGGCTGTTGGCGGGTTTTCATGTGATACCAGGGTGGCTGTATCATCAGCAAATGTTGATATTATTACATTATCGGCAACAGGTAAGTCTGCGGTGTACAACAAGTATAAAATAGGTCCCAGAACGCTTCCTTGTGGGACTCCTGCGCTTATACCATTTAGGGAAGTTGTTGCACCATTTTGTTGGACCATGTATTGCCTTTGGAGGAGATAGTTTTTCAGAACTTAGTGAATATTCTTCGGCAGGAGCGCTTTAAGTTTATATAATAATCCATCGTGCCAAACTTTGTCACATGGTTGTGTTATATCCATGAAGACAGCAGAACAGTATTGCGTTGCCTCAAAGATCTGTCTGATTGCATTTACAATTCTATGCACTTACTCTATGGTACCATGTTGGTTTCGGAACCCAAATTGATGGTCTGGAATGATATGCCTTTCTTTTAATACTGGTTTCAGTTTTGTTATTAACATTTCTTCAAACAGCTTTGAGATTGTGGGAAGCATGCTTATTGAACGGTAAGACGAGATTTGAGTTTCGTTTTTCCCAGGCTTATGTATCATTGTGATCAAAGATATCGTCCACATTTGAGGAATATGACTAGTTCACATGATTGCATTAAAAATGTAGGTTATTATTTTTATGCATTTGTCTGGTAATTCCCTTATCATTTTTCTAGTAATAAGGTCATATCCTGGCTCCTTTTTCGGGCTAATACAAGTTTTGATTGTATTCTTAACTTTCTTCCATTCAAACTTTATAGGTTTAAAGGATGAATCATCATCCATTTGGTGGGGCAGCACGATATTATTAGTTCCTACGTGTGGTGAAAACACCGTCTTTAGATGTGCAGCGAAAGCATTGGCTTTTCTTCAACGCTTCTCGTCCAATTTCCAGTTGGTAGTCTAATCGGTGGATTCGACTTTGTAGACCTATTTAGGTTTTTTGTTACCTTCCACAAAGAATAATCAGTTTTCTCTGTTGCCGAGAGTTCACTTAAATAATTCTGGACACATTGTTTTTCTTCTTCCTGCAGTGCAAATTTCAGGGTTCAAAACCCTCGATTTAATTTGCATTTCAACCATGGTGATTTAGTGGTTGTCGTCGAATTTTCCTCTTTTCCTGGATTAGTGTCTGGATATTATGTGATAGTTTATTATTTTTTTCAGAATTGTTGATGATTGGTAAAGCCTTTTCAGTTGACATTTCCAGTGCCTCTGTTAAATTGTCTGCAGCCACATCAATATCTGCTGGTGTTTTAGCGGGATATCAAGATGAAAATGTAGTTCGACTAGTCTCCCTTCTGATTTTAAGACAACAGTACTCATGTTACTATTATCGATGAATGATCAGACGACAGATCATAGCAATCGGTGGCCTTAACATACGCACGCGCAATGCCTTTGGTTACGCAGAAATCAATTAGATCAGGTACTTTCTTTTTATCGGTGGGCCAGTAAGTATAATTATTTATTTATTTATTTATTTATTTCACAAACATGAATTTTTTGAACCCCACACGCCAATTGAGCAAGAAGCTCATTCGTTTAAGGTGCGAGGCTCATGACTAATATGCAAACTTTCGTTGTAACTTTTTTCGTCTATGCATGCAGGTATGTATATGTATTTCAGGCAGCTCATTCTAAAACATTTTTTTAATCCACATCTCCACTGGGGTGAGTCAACATTATACTAACGAGCACGTCTTCTTCAGTTTCTAACGAATGATGATTTCGTATACAGCATCAGTTGAAGCAAATACGCATCAGTTGAAAATAATTTCTTTTTAAAATATCCGATTTTCATTTTGTGCGAAAAAAAAAAATTAAAGAATATAAAATGAAGAAAAAACAGATGACTGCACGACATGAAAGTCATAGCACCTTAATTAGGATGACCGGTAGATAAAAAATCCAGGGACGGTTCCTCTATAGCTTCATAAAGTTGTTTGCCTTTAGGCGTTGTTAGTCATGAACCTCACTGAGTATGTTTGGCGTTGTAATCACCCCCTGCAAGAAACTTATTACCCAGCTGAATAATCAATAAACTGCAAATTTTTTAGTTTTGGAGGGCAGTACACTGCTGATATCACACAATATCCAGACCATTCCTGCAGACAGATGCTCGTTGTTTGGAGATTATCTTTCTCATATTTCATAAGTTCATAATGTTTTAGTCTTCTGTTAATCAATGCAGCAGTGCCACCGTGCGTTTTGCCATCCAGATGCTTAGTGTTATAAATAGAGTACTCATTAATTTTGAAGTAGTTCTTGTTAGTGAAGCATGTTTCAGACATTAACTTTATGTCAATATTGTGCTCAATGAGTAATGTTTGAGCCTCCGCTCTATGATACGCTAGGCCGTTTGCATTCCATATTGCCATTTTGAGGAAGGTCATTTTTGATTTTTAACAACTATCTGCATCAGTGTGTTCATAGTCGGCATCATTAGATCCATAGTTCTCTCCATCATCGCCATGAAGCTTTATATCATATCAGATAGCTTGTTTAAAGCTGATGAGATGTTACCTTCATCACTTGCCTCCACTTTTGGAACGGCACCCTTAAGTACAATTGCGTACGAAACCTCATAATTCACACTACTGTTTACATTTATATTATGGTTTCCATTTTGAACTTAAGCTTCTGAATATTCTGAACTGATTAAAGCAATCGTTATTCAGCTCGCTGTCTAGGATTAATTCTCCTTTTCAATTCAATATAAACTGGGCAACCTCTATAATTCGCTGTGTGGTTCCATCGCAGTTACTGCATTTTCTGACAGAAGCTTGAGTTTTATTTTTACCGCATTTCATTGAATTATGGAGATCACCACAGACTACACAAACATCGCTCAAAGTGCAATAAGCTTTAGTGTGGCCGTATTCTTGGCACTTAACACACTGTACCGGTCCAGTTCTTTTTCTGGGTTCTTCGACAGTAATTCTTCTATGTAGAAGATATTTTAGATCATATATTTCCTGTTTCCCTTTGTTTTTTTATTATCTGGTTCTAAGTCCAGACGGAATATTGGCTGTGGCACCTTTTTCCGATTTACAATATTAGTTATAAATTTAACACGGAAGTTTTTTCAGCGAAAGCAGCTTGTATCTCGTTTGGGTCAACGAAGCTCTCAATTCCTTTTAACATCACAACCAATTTTTTTTGGCTCTTTAGTTGATAAGTATAGTAGTGTTTTCCCACTTCTTCAAAATCATTTATCAAGATCTTGTATGGCTCAATATATGACGGCTGAATTTTGGTATCTTTTATATTTCCTCGTTTAACCCCGGAAATATAAAAGTTACCCTTCGGTTTCTCAGTTTTTGATGTGTCATTTTTTGGCACAGCAGCTTCATCGGCGTTTATTAAACTAGAAAACTGGCTGCCATATGAGCCAATTCAACCGTGGCTAGCTTAGTGAATTTATTCACGCTCGTATTGGCCGCTGATCTAGGGCTCCTCTTTCGTTTGGGTTACACAGTGATATATCTGTCTAAACCCGTTTGCACTAAACACTGACCTCCATCACTGTTTATTCTATTATCATTTTTTGTCGATGCGCTTTGCGAGTTTATCGTCATTTGACGACGTTGCACTTGTCATTTTCAATTAATTCACTAGGTTCATTAACGTTTAGTTTTAATTCCGTTTGGATCAAATTTGCTTGCATCGCAATTTTTTGCACGTTCACATTTTGATTTTTTTTTGGAGTATGTTGCACATTGTGCGTGTCGTTTGTTAATCAGCTTGACGACATTGCCCCCTGCAGATTTGGCGAATAGGACACAGGCATGATTGTATTACATTTTGCCACATCAGCAATAAATACGATATTAATTAGCACAGATTAATTAAAAGCACAGTGAAACACATTTTTATATTTTCAATACAATCGAAAAATTTATAATATATATTTTCGATGTTATCAGATTGGTCGATAATGTCAAAAATAAACGCGGTGGACCTTTCAAATTTCATTTTGGACATCCAGTTGCAAAATCAGAGTTAACAGTTCACCACCAGACGAGTGAGATTAGATTTCGACGAAAAATACTAATTTTAGGAAAAGAGCGGGTATAGGTTATATTTTCAGATGAGGAAGAGTTAATTCTTGATGATTCTGATGGATCACAAAAAATTTTGCACGACACTCGTGTAAAATGTGGGTCGTTGATAATTTGGGAGGCTATTAGACATTATTGGAAAACCCCTATATACATTATCTCAACGGAAATAAATGCATCCAAGTATGTTGAAATGTTAGGCGATTTACAATTAACCTATAAACGAAATTTGTGGGACAAAATATATTTTAGTAGTCCAGATTTAAACTCGATCGAGAACCTCTGGGCAATATTGTGGACCAAATTTTCAAAAATGATCGGCAGTTCAACTCTCGCACTAAACCTTTTTTTAAGTGTTCGGCTTTAAGGTAGTAAAAAACGTGTACATTTATCTATGCAAAATTTAAAATTAATAGTTAAAACTGAATTATTAACTACCGATGTGCTCGGTAGTTCAAAATAAAACTTCAACACTAACGCATGCACACAATACATGGTTTCACACAGTAATAATTAGATTAAAATTAAATCCCTTAAATTATGATGCAAAAAATTCATATCAATCCCACCTAACTTGTCCAACCTAATTATATTTAATTTATTTAAGGATTAATCTACCTTTGGTGTCTGTACATTATGCGGTACGGTATCTGCAACATTCCACGAATTATTTATTTTCGTTTTAAATTTTAATTGTTTTTTAAATATTCAACCTTAGGCCAAAATATATTATGTACATACACATATACACACTCCCATATAATCGCAGAGCGAACGAAGAAGGAAAAAGCTTTAAGCTCGCTCACATGTACTGTAAATTATTTAAAAATAAATATTATTTAAACCTAAAAATAAAATGCCCACAAATTTAGATTTTTGTAAAATATATTCATACTCGTAGCTGGTTCATAGAAATAATTTAGTGTTTGCATGAAATTAAAGGGATTATTACTCATGAGATACTTTTCATGATAATCTCTGAACCCAGGAAAGCACAAATATATCCATGTAGATGTACGTACACATGTATGTATGTATGGATGTATGTATGAACATAGTGGGAAGAATTTTTCCCCGTTTCTTATGCTTTTAAAGTCTCAAATGATTTCGTTAGCACAGTAGATTTTAATTTTTATTTATAATATTTTATTATTTTCTTTTTTTTTGTTTGTTTGTTTGTTTGTTTAAATAGAAAACTTTTTATTTAGTTGTTTTACGAGGAGTGAAACACTCGAGAGAACTTTATTATTTCATGTAATAAATTTAGTTATTAAAATCAACAAATGTACGAAAAAAATGTGTCTGAACACTACCCGTATACTCGTACACATAAACTAGATATAGTCTAGAATTATTGCGCTGTGCTCTATTTTTATTATTTAAATTATTGTTCTTGTTAAATGTTATATCCTTGTTATATTGTTTTTAAACATTGGTGTGGATTTTAAGACGATTAACATTATTTATATTTAAACATGACATTTATTACGTTATTAAGAGTTTTCTACACATAAATTTAGTTTGGTTTTACATTTATTAGGTTACTCAGGTGAAATAATATACGTATCAGTTTTAACGTTCAGTCACCTGAATAAATTTTCCTAGAAATTTGGTAATGACAAACGAAATATTTTGAACCTCAGCATTTAACCCATGGGATACGTATATTGAAATGATTTTGGTTATTTGGATGTATAAGAATTTGGCCCGAAATTTCCTACCCTCAATAGGTTTTATTCATAAAGTGTGTGTCTTTGCTAAATCACATAAAAATAATTTGATCCTGAAAATTTTGTTGTTAAATTAAAGAAAGAAAATCAATCCGAAAAATTATAAAATAATACAATTGTTTGCAACAAAAAACTAACTAGAATGTTTGGTTGAATAGCCATGACCTAGAAATTCGAATTGGATAGTCGAAAGTAATGACGGGGTTTGCAAACACTTAAACATACTCGTATAGATCGACACATACATTTCAAAAATTGCTTTTATTGGGAGAATGCATATAAAGGGTGATTTTTTTGTGGTTAGGATTTTCATGCATTAGTATTTGACAGATCACGCGGGATTTCAGACAAGGTGTCAAAGAGAAAGATGCTCAGTATGCTTTGACATTTCATAATGAATAGACTTACTAACGAGCAACGCTTGCAAATAATTGAATTATATTACAAAAATCAGTGTTCGGTTCGAAAAGTGTTTCGCGATTTACGTCCGATTTATGGTCTACATAATCGACCAAGTGAGCAAACAATTAATGCGATTGTGACCAAGTTTCGCACTCAGTTTACTTTATTGGACATTAAACCAACCACACGAATGCGTACAGTGCGTACAGAAGAGAATATTGCGTCTGTTTCTGAGAGTGTTGCTGAAGACCGTGAAATGTCGATTCGTCGCCGTTCGCAGCAATTGGGTTTGTGTTATTCGACGACATGGAAGATTTTACGCAAAGATCTTGGTGTAAAACCGTATAAAATACAGCTCCTGCAAGAACTGAAGCCGAACGATCTGCCACAACGTCGAATTTTCAGTGAATGGGCCCTAGAAAAGTTGGCAGAAAATCCGCTTTTTTATCGACAAATTTTGTTCAGCGATGAGGCTCATTTCTGGTTGAATGGCTACGTAAATAAGCAAAATTGCCGCATTTGGAGTGAAGAGCAACCAGAAGCCGTTCAAGAACTGCCCATGCATCCCGAAAAATGCACTGTTTGGTGTGGTTTGTACGCTGGTGGAATCATTGGACCGTATTTTTTCGAAGATGCTGTTGGACGCAACGTTACGGTGAATGGCGATCGCTATCGTTCGATGCTAACAAACTTTTTGTTGCCAAAAATGGAAGAACTGAACTTAGTTGACATGTGGTTTCAACAAGATGGCGCTACATGCCACACAGCTCGCGATTCTATGGCCATTTTGAGGGAAAACTTCGGAGAACAATTCATCTCAAGAAATGGCCCGGTAAGTTGGGCACCAAGATCATGCGATTTGACGCCTTTAGACTATTTTTTGTGGGGCTACGTCAAGTCTAAAGTCTACAGAAATAAGCCAGCAACTATTCCAGTTTTGGAAGACAACATTTCCGAAGAAATTCGGGCTATTCCGGCCGAAATGCTCGAAAAAGTTGCCCAAAATTGGACTTTCCGAATGGACCACCTAAGACGCAGCCGCGGTCAACATTTAAATGAAATTATCTTCAAAAAGTAAATGTCATGGACCAATCTAACGTTTCAAATAAAGAACCGATGAGATTTTGCAAATTTTATGCGTTTTTTTTTAAAAAAAAGTTCTCAAGCTCTTAAAAAATCACCCGTTAGCAACAGTTCGATAGTTTCACAGCGGAAAATGGGTTTTTTATTTATATTTTTATGTTATAACTGATTTACAAATCATTTAATAATTTATCTTTCGTAAATAAAGATTTAGATTTGACGGGCAGTAACCCAATAGTTACTACCGTTTGAATTTACATGATTTATTATATTGCTCTGTCCTAATTAAGTGCAACTACCGAGTTTAGAGGTTTCTGCCTTTGAAATCTTCTTACTGCATTGGTGGTGCCCAACAAACTTGGTATGTCTGCATTTTGGCGCCGCGATATCCGCTGAATGTGTTTCATTGCATGTTTTTTATTTCGTCACTGACATATTCCATGTTTAAGTCCCTATGTAGGTTATCATTTCTGTACAACCCCAAAGTTGAATACCATAGGTCCATACTGGTTTACGTATTTGCCGATATAATAGCAATTTATTGTGTATTGTAAGCTCAGAATTTGTACCTATTAACCAATACATTTTCCTATATTTGATGTTCAATTCTTCTTAACATGCTATTTCCATTTAAGCTTGCTATCGAGATTCATACCAATGTATTTGGCTGTATTTTCATTTGGAACCTGCCTTGAATTAAGTTCCACTGGAATCCAGTTAACTTTCTGGTTTGTGAAGTTCACGTGAACCGATTTTGCTTCGTTTAGACTAATGCACCATTTCTTTGTTCAGCTACTCACTGAGTTGGTTGTTTGTTGAAGTTTTGTCGTTGCTTCTGATATACTCTTTCCAGTTGCCAGAATAGCTGTATCGTCTTTTTTTTTTTTTAAATTAATGTTTTATTTTCCAGCATTTTGCATGTTTACATTTTATTCTTAATTTTAAGTTCAAACAAAATCTTAAGACAAAAAACTTATTCTAATTTTTTTTTTTACCTTATTATCTTAAATTATTTTGGTCAACCAACGGCAATCTCTTTTGACTCTCAATATTTATACATTTTTGATTTTATCTTTCTATTTTATTTTGACGTTTGTTTGTGATAATATAACGGGTGTCCGTCGGGAAGGTATACTACTTTGTTTGTTTATGATTTTTGATTAAATGAAAGAGAATGGATCTTATATTGATAAACGTTTTATTTAATGTCGGCAATTATGTATGGAATACAATATCAGATAAATGTCCGCCTCTGTTAGCCTCACAAATGCGAGCCCTTTTGAGCACATTTTTCATTACATTCTCACACATTTCACGCGGTATTTCATTAATTTCATCACGAATATTTTGTTTGAGTTGCTCAAGCGTTTCTGGTTTGTTTGCATAAGCCTTGCTTTTTAGATATCCCCACAAAAAGAAGTCCAGAGCAGTCAAATCAGGCGACCGTGGAGGCCAATCAACATCACCATTTTTTGAAATAACTTGTTGTGGAAAGAGTTCTCGCAGTAATTCCATTGTAATCCTGGCTGTATGCGATGTGGCACCGTCTTGTTGATACCACATGTTAATCAAGCCCAAAGTATGCAGTTGTGGCGTTAAAAAGTTTTCAATCGTATCACGATATCGCTCCCCATTCACAGTTACCGTTACGCCGTCCAATGATTCCTCCTGACTAAATTGCACACCAGACTGTCACTTTTAATGGATGTAAAGGTGATGATGAATAATGTGAAGGTTTTCCATTGCCCAGAACCGACTATTCTGTTTATTCACATATCCATTTAAATGAAAATGTGCCTCGTCACTCATTATGATTTTTTCATGAAAATCGGGGTTGTCATGGGCGAGCTGTAACATCCTATTGACACGATGGTTTATCGAATATTTTTCCATAATAAATTTGCCACGTATCTACTTCACGACTGTCAAGTATGAACTGTCAATACTAATACTCGCCTAAATGGCGGCAAAACAAAGTAGTATACCTTCCCGGCGGACACCCTGTACTTTGTATTGCTAAAGTAGTTAAGTATTTTAAATTTTTTATTTGGATATAAAAAGGGCTGGTACAAAAAAAATATCCCACCATTATGATTGGTTAAAATAATGACTAGATGAGATTAGTTGTGATATTTTATGAAAGGATTAATTATTGATTGTGACTTAGCCACCAATATTTTATTATATTACGATAATATTTCCTTATAGATTTATTAGACAGGCTTTTACTAAACCTGAAGTGGCTCGGTTCTATAAATTCTCTCGGATTGATTGCTTTATTATTTTTCCTTCTCTTAATATGATATATAATAGGTATTGCATTTTCGGTTTGAATAAAGGAGTTTTGGTCGAGGTATAAAAAAGATTCCGGCGGGGGATATTTGTTTTCAATATTATTTTTATACATATTCATATCCATTAAATATGGCGCATAAATCATTGAATTTTCCGTATTTGTGGTAGCCCTTAGTATATGTTTTCTAATAATGTCGATTATAAAAAGATCTATTCTATCAAAATTAATAGAGTTATATATTACTTGATTTGAAACAAAATGTTTTGGATTTTGTGTTTTCCTGTATTTTGAGCTGTATCGTCTGCAAATGTTGCTATGGTAGCACCTTCTGTATTTGGCATATCTCTTGTGTACAGGATATACAATATCGGACCCAGTACGCAACCTTGTGTTATGCCTGCTGCTATTCTCTTAAGTTCAAAATACTCTCGGTTATATTTTACAGGGAAATGCCGATCTGCGATGTAAGTCTTTAAGAGCAATTTAAATTCGCTGGCTTGTGCTGCTTGTAGCTTGTCTTCTTAGACACTGGAGCATATTTTCTTTTTATCAAGTGCGCCTTCTATTATGTCCGTTATTCTATGATAACGATTAACGATTATCGTACAATAATTTTCGCTAAATTCAAATTGGTATGGTGGAATTAAATTTCGATCTTCTATTATTGGCTTGAGCCTCTTGATCAGTAATTTTTCAAATAATTTTGAAATAACAAGAATTAGTGAAATCGCCCTGTACGACTTTTTGTCGTTTGCTGGTTTGGCTGATTTAGGAATTACAATTACTTAAGCAACCTTCAATTGCCGTGGGACATATTTTAGTCTGAAGACAGCATTGATTATTTAAACCAATATCCGTAATCCCTTCTCTGGAACGGCTTTTACGACTTGACCAGTAATTAAATCATAACCTGGAGCTTTTTTCGCATTTAAATTGGACTTGATCTCATCTTTCAATTCCTGTAATGTTACAGATCGTATATTATGGTCATCAATTTGCTAATTGTTGTTATGTTTTCATCTGCAGTTTTGCTAGGTAACGTTTGAAAGGTTTCTTCCAAGTGAACCGCAAATAAAGTAGTTGCTCGCTTGTCGCTTTTGGCCCAGGTTCCTTCCTCATTTTTAATAGGAGACACATGCATTTTGGTTCTTTTTAATCCCTTTGTTGCCAAAGAGAGTAATCAGTGTCTTTATGTTCGGTGACACCACTTAAGTACTTGTTCATAGTTTCGTTCTTAATTCGTTCTTCTTTTAATGGAGGATTTTTTTGATTTCCAGACCGCGTGTCTTTTGCCAGGTCTTTCGTGCCTTCCGTTCCTCTCTAACGAATTTCCTGACATCGAAAGAATAATTTTGATTCCTACGGGACTCGGTATGATTAGAAGAAGAACCTTCCTATGCTGCTTGTTGAATAGTACTGTTAAGTATCTCTAGTTCGTCTTCCAATTGTAACGTCCAATTGTTCGTCTTCCACTTCAATTAGTTCTTGGAATGGGTCCCATAATCAGTTTTATTAATAGTGAGCTTAGGCAAGTTATCCTGATTAATTATCATTGTGCTGAGTGTCATGATAACAGGTGAATGGTCAGGATATATCTCCTCACTATTTTCGAGAGACATCTAGTCCTCGAAAGTCCCTCTCGTTACATAGAGATCAATGAGATCTGGTATTTTATTTATATTAGCAGGCCAATATGTTGGATTACCTCCAGAATAAAAAGCGCAGTTGTTTACCCAACTTGAGTCACCCGACTAAAGTCACCACTTATAATAAAATTGGATCCTAGTGATCTAAAGAGTCTGCTATAATCTTCTTTGTTTAGATTCTAGCGTGGAGGGCAGTAAATAGAGGAAATACTGTATTCATTATTATTATTAGTTTCAACTTTTATGATTTTAACTTGCATACTTTCTTCTTCGATACCAGGTTCTTCGTAGTGTTTGACATTTTTTTTCACTATTACTGATGATCCTCCACTCGCTTTTCCTCCTGGGTTAACAGCATGATAACATTCATAATCACGTATTTTAATAAATGGTATTTCTGTCAAATAACTCGCCGATATAAGATATATATCTATTTTTTCCAAATTAAGAAAAATTTCTAACTCTGTAACATGCTGCGCTAGTCCGTTCGCGTTCCAGATGACAGTTCTTAATGTTCTGCTCATTTTAATATAGGAGGACTGTTGCTCTGTTCGTGGTTTCTTGCTTTTCTAGATACTTATATAAAGCTTCTAGACCACGTTCTTGGAATTCTTTGGCTACTTCACATCCTCTGTAATTCACAGGATGATGCCCTTTACAGTTTATGCATTTGGCAGGGTTGTTTTAACATACTTTCCTTACACTCTTTCGCGTTGTGTTTTCCAGCAAATTTTACGCATTTAGGCAACCGACGCAAAATTTTTGCGTGTGGTTGAAACTTTGGCATTTTTTGCATTGAGGTATTAGTCTCGTGTTTTTCTTTAGGGGTTACTTTCTCCTTTTTATTAAAAATGAGCATAAGGAGTGGGAGTCCTCTTTTTTTACTTCATTGTTCTCACCCCTTTCTCGTTTTAGGATATTTACTGCATCTTCTATTTGCAGATCTTTTGCCTTTAGGTCCTCCATTATATCCTCCTTCTTACACGTTGGATGAAGGTCTCTGATCATAACCTTAATTGCACGGTTGTTTTATCTACGTATGTGAACCATTCTTTACCTTACTTATTGAGCTTTGTGGCTAGTGCTCTATATGTATCGGAATCTGGTGTATTGATTTTCCACACATTATTGTTTAGTGACACTACTCTGTACTCCTTAGTGGTCACTGATTTGATTATATTTTGTATACTAGCAAATCCTGTTGTGCCGAATTCATTAATTGGCGAAGGAGCCTTTCTTTCGGTGCAACGTTTTCTTGTTGATTTTCTTGCTGTTATTTTTGTTGCTGATGTGCTGGACTAGTATTAGTATTACCAGTTACAGTAGCTTGCGATTGTTCTCCAACTTCAGGCGAGAATTCTGATCTTCGTTTTTAGTAGGTTATTTTTCCGTTTCAGTACCCAATCGGTTTCTCTCGCGAGTTCCTCTTCATCAATATGGAACTCGGGTTATAACTGGTGTAAAACTGGCTGGTTATAACTGGCTTCGTTATAACTGGTTAGAGGGTTTTCAGAAATCTCCATTTCCATTTCTTTGGGCTCCTTTAATTCTTCAATTTCCTTTTTTAGTTTGACAACTTCGCTTCCTAGTTCGGTTATAAGTGTTTCTACTTCACTTATTCTGTTTCCGACAGAGTTCAGCGTTTTCATTTTTCAGCTGATTTGCTGAGTTAGTTTGTCTAGTTGGTGATCTTGACAACTTTGACTACTTATGAATGGGTATAGCAATGATTGACTCACCCCAGAATCCAGCCTCGTTAGAAGATGGATTAGCCAACTGGGTAGTTGATGTACCACCTGGGATATTTTCTCTTTTTTCCGTTGTATTCATGGTCAGGTTATACCTCCCAACACTAGATGCCTGGCAATACTTAGCCACTGCAAACAGTGCCCATCTCTCGCGACGTGAGGCGAACCCCACTGTGCGTTGAGAGCCGAGGAAAACGAGTAAGGCAGTTCATACATTGCTTTACAGTAGCTATTTTGTAAAAGCTGAAATTTATTCAGTTTCATTTTAACGGCTGAACCAAAGGTAAAAGAAGCGTATGAAAATCGGGTATGAATAAATGAGAAATAAATGTTGTTGAACACATGCAATAGAACAAAATCACCCAATTTTATGATCAAGCAAATAAATGAGCTAACTGTTGTTATTGATATGACCGAACCCAGGAACCGACTATTTGACATTTTTGCTGGTTAAATACATACAAAAAATTTACACTGTTAAAATTTAAAAAAATAATCCAATTGGATTTGTCTTGTAGTGGGAGTTCTCACGGCATAGTTCAGCCAAAATTTAAAAATTAAAAATTTAAAAATTCTTATTTTTACGTTTACGGTTATATTTATTTATTTATTTATTTATTTTAATATAAATGTTTGAAGTTCATATGAACTTATTACATTAGTGGCAAACTACTTTATTCTAATCTATTACAAATTTTATTTATTAAATTAACCTATAGGTGTACAGCGACATATTAGCGATTCAAAACTTGAAATTGGCAAAAGAAGAAAAATAGAATTTTGATATTATTAAGCTGAAGAAAAGTATTTTTTCCGAAACACGGCAGGAGATTTAGATTTCTTGACGTCATTACTTAACGAATTCCACATGCTAACTCCCCTCACAAAGAATGATGAATTCATCAGATTACATTTATTAATAGCCGGAGTCAAAAGATGAATATGACGATTGGAAGACGAAACTAATTTCTCAACAATATAGGTGGGCTGTTTATACTTTAAGAACTTGAAAATGTATAAACAAACTCGAAACTCATAGAATTCAGCAAGAGAACAACCAAGTAATGAATTAGTAAAATTCGAGATATGGTCGTACTTTCTTAGCCCGTATACGTATCTCACACAAGAATTAAATATCAATCGAAGTTCATTAAAGTACTTCTTCTTTAATACAAAGAAGACAATATCTCCGTACAAAAGATGTGGAAGGATGTAAGATTTCACCAATTGGAGTCTAAGATTGGTATTAAAGCACTTCGTGGTAACCACTTCGTGGTTATATCACCTATCCCAGAAATGTTCACTAGTTTTCTTTCATATATTCGAATAGGTTACTATACCATAATATTAAAGGATGTTCTATCAGTTAGTTTTTTTTCAAATTTTTTTTATTGAAAATGAAAGTTGGTTCTTTGACATTTATGTATGGAATACAACATTTTTCATTTAACCACCACGGTTCCTGTTACAGACCTACATCCGAACTTCAAAATATTTGATGACTTTCCAATAAAAACAGTTCAATGGCCTCAATTTATACTTTACATTTTAAAAAACCCAAAGAAAATAATCTAACGGTGTCAAATCTAATGGTCTAGCTGGCCAATTGACATTAGAATTTCTTGAAATTAGGCGATCATCGTCAAACCGCACTAGAACACCATTCCACGAACTATTGAGAAAATAACCCCATTAATAGGTCATCTTAATCGTTCAACATCGTCGACGACCTATTTGACTTTAATTTATCAAAGGATAAGTTCAAAAATATACTTAAGAATTATTTTTTAAATTTTAATTGTTAAATCAAGATTTGATTTATATATTTCTGTGTTTTAATTTTCTTTATTTTTATTTTTTTTTTAATATTTTTGTTTTAAATTAAATTCTGAAATCATACATGTAAATCACAGAATAGATTTCTTTAAATAAATAAATAAATAGATAGATTTAAAATCTGGATAAGGACATCAATTTTGTTTATAATAATTGCTTTCAAATCGACCACCGCAAGTAATTAAAAGCACTTACGGTTTTTGTCTCTGCTAAATTAACTACTCACAACTGTATACCTTTTTATTATATAGTTGGAAGCAGTTACATGTCTGTGAAGTTAGCCCAGGATTTCCTACCAGAAAAAAATTATGTCATCAGGCAACACTAAAACTTCATTATCATCCCAGTCCAGGATTTGTTTATAATTTATGTTAAATATGGTAAGCTATGTACATCAGCCCAAAAAATAAAACAACGTAAATACTTATCCCAGAAAACAAAAAAATAACACCGAGAATTGTACATTAAAAATATAATTTATAAAAATCATTAGTAAAGAAATAAAAGTAAAAATTTTAAAACTTGATAATATTCGTACCCTCATAGTGATCATCATTACCGGTCGATACCGTGTGATTCAGTTTCCGCAACTCGTGGTTCCTGGGAACCATAAATTAAATTCCGTCATACTTGGGCCGTACCTATAAAAGCCTATAGCGCCAATCTCAACATACGGATCAACTTGGGGTTTATATGATAAACAACAATTGTTATGGCAAGTCGATACGAACCAGTTCGAATTCCAGAACTCGCGGTTCCTGGGAACCATTAATAGAAAACTCATATACTGGGCCATACACATATAGGCCTATAGCACGTATGTGAAGTTATCCCCGGATTTTATCCCCGGAATTAAAAAAAAAAATCAGGCATTACTGATCCCCAGGCAATACAGTTATCCCCCCTCCGTTTTATATTACATTTTATTCCAAATACACTTCATATGTGAAGTTAGCCCCGAATTTTATTATATGAAAAATCAAAATGTACATTAAAATTATTTTAATTTGCAATCACACAAAATAAATGTGATAATTTAATAAAATGAAGTAAAATAAATTTTAAATTGGCAAGATTATGTTAATTTGGTTATAGGATGAAAAACAAATATCACACATTTAGGAAAACACTAAAAAAATCTTACCGTTGCAACCTAGCGAAATAAGGCTCCGAACAAAATATTTCCATGTAATAGATTTTTGACCAAAAATAACATTTTAATTTAACATGAAAACGTATTAATTTGTCGGATCAGATCTATATGGTTTTGAGACGGCCAGACCCATACCTCACTTTTCCTAAAATGTACGCCTACACTATGCATATTATATTTTTCGGGATGAGACTACACTTTTTCTATACGTACATTTTTTTTCGGGATGGCTACAATTTAGCGAAGAAACAAACCAAAAATTTCGTGCTGATATTTCGGGTCAACTTCAGCGACTTCAGATCGATCAACAATTGAGAAACTAAAGTCACCATAATTCTAATTATGGTCTCATACCCCGAAAATGAAGAAAAATTAAATCCGATTCCAGTTCCACCATAAAATCTTAAAACTCATATGATTCAAGAAACAAAGAATCACGTTGAAGTCATTGAAACAATTTTCTTAAGTTATGAATTTCAATTGTGAATAGAAAATAAATAATTTAATATGTAACTTGCTAAATTAAAAAAAAACCAGAAGGGTAAATAGTGACGATTTCCCGCATAACCAGTAAAAAAGAATTATAATAAAATAATGTAGAGGCGGTTAAAACAATCATCTGTATTGTTAAAAGCTGAGAGTGTTGAAAGATTGCTAAAAGTTGGAGCAACCAACAAAAAAAAAATCCGATAGACGTAAATAGAAATTACCACATGGTTAATTTAGTATGATCCTAGCGGTCCCTGCTCGGGCGCCATTTTGTATCGTAGGACTTTTCGGTTGCTCCGTGGCGTGTTTGCACGATGGTCTACTGTACAAAAAAAAGGTCGTGTGCCTAATCTAATACCATAACGAAGATAACATTGTCTATATATATTGTTATATTTAGCAACAACAAAAACGAAATGAAAATTAACTTTGTCACTGTTTTAAAAGTATTTAAAGGAGAAAAAAAAATTAAATGCAAAAATATTATAACGAGTACGTTTATGATCAAATCATGAAAGGATAAACTATTTCTTAAACTATATATAAAAAATCAAAAGTAAAATAAATTGGGAAGGCAAAAAAATGGTTTACTAATTGGTCCGCCGCTGCTGATGGTGTCCACTTTCGTCTTGATTTTCTTAATAATGAGACCACTCCATACACAAGTTCTATAGGTTTCACTTCGGTCACAAGGTTGTTTCGTGTTCTGTAGGTAACACAGGTAAAAATTTTGTTTTATTTCCACACGTTCCGTTGGTTTGGCAAGAGGTTTCTCCCACGCTGAAATGTTTTTCTCGCCCACGCGGTAATCAGCAATCAGGGCCCCCAGCACCAATGCTCTACAACGACGCCGACTGGTCCATCCACTAGCGATACATTTCGGATGACGAGCGTGTAACCGCCACAGCTTTATGTACTTTATGACTTCTGCAAGTAGTGTTTTTCGTGGAACCACTGTGATTTTTTCCTTTGGGTTTTTCTGTGTTTCTTCCCTTTTTTTTGCTTTTGATACTAAAACAAATTATTCACCGGGTTTATGTTGCTTGTGCAAATTTTTTTTCTCTTTATTATAAATTATCGCAATGTACAATTTCTATCGACTTTAGGTGTACATTTACAAAAATAAATAAATTTTTCACTTAAATCGATAACTATCAACGCATTTCATTATTTTGCGATCTTCTTCAACTCTTTTTTCTCCCCCAAAAAAAACACATCGCCGCGAACTTTATATATATCCGATTGTCATCCCCACTTGCCGCCTAATTTTATTTTCTTTCTCTTGTTTTCGTTTATGTTTTCATATATAAGACAATTTTTTTTCTTTAATCGACCACTACCTTTCTCTTTCCGTGCCATAATTTCAGTGGCAAAAACCCAAAAGTACATAACTCGAAAATGTTCATTTTGAGAAAATTGTAATTTAAGTTAATATTTTATCCAGAAGAAATTGTATCACCTTAAATTATCTCAAATTAATACATAACATTATCCGAGTAAGATATTCAATAGTGGTATTTTCAGTTTTCCAAAATTTTGAAAATTTTCAATAATTTTCGCGATTTTCGTGACTTGTGTTGTTTTGGATATTTAATATTTTAAACAAAATTGACATAAAAGTACTTACGTGATTTTTAGCTTTTTATTTCACATTATAGTTTTACGTAACTCAAGTTAAGCTGTTTTTTCTGTTTGCTGTTAAAAAATAATTTAGTTTGTGTCATTTTAATTTATTGAGTATTTTTAATGAAACTTAAAATAATATAAAATTACACTTTAATTCATATATAAACTTTAATAATAATTAAACTTTATAATTAATTAAAAATCAAGAAATCCAATAACTAACTAATTAACTGAAGCAGATGATGATTCTTAAATTTTATTTAAGAATCATCGTCTACTTCAGTTAAATCTGGATGTGTATCCGTCATGGGCTCTGCATTCAAATTTATGTAGAAGTAATGTGCTGATGGATCTAAGAGCGGTAATAGATCAAGTAAATCTTGTTTTTTTGCGTCTGATATCCTTAGCAGGTTCGAATAGCATTGAACAAAATCATAGTTAGATAAATTATTAAAGCCGCGTCGTGTTAAGACGACGTCGTGTTAAGAACTTTAAATTGTTCATCGTTGCTATAACTTGTTTTATATAAAATATGGCCTCGTTCTTTTGTGTATCGAATCCATTTAACATCGTGCCACGCAAACTTTTCGCCATCAGTATTTACTTTTCGCCACATAACCTCAGATTTGGCAAGATCCCCAAAATTAAAAATTTGTTCCTGACTCATTTCATGAACCAAGAACCGACTGGATACTGAACGAACAAACTGATACCAATCTCTCGGTTCGTGAATTTTTACCGTGGAACGTTTTTTTTTACGTTCAATTGCGGCGTGATCGCTGTCGCACTCCATGTGCGTGTGACCAGATACGAGAAACTTATGATCAATAAATTTCAAAGCACTTTGTTGATTATTTTGCATGTAGACGTGGAACATTGTGGCAACATAAGAATTTCTATTCTGCCCTGTGCAACAGTCACTGTAGAAAATTATTTGCTCTGTTGAAGTAGGAAGCTTATTTAAATGAGCTAGCAGGCAGCTTGTAATTTCGTTTCCTCCTCTTTGTCCTACAACTTCATTCCACATATAGCAATTAGACGCACTGGTAGTGCAATCGTGTATTGTTAAATTGTAAGTCCAAAGTAAACGTTTATAGAACGATACTGAGGTCATTACATTCGGAGTGGGTAGGCATTGCTGCAGATCGAAAGCACAAGTCTTTATTAATGCATTGCTCTTTGCCAATTCCTTATCTCGTTCTTTAGATTTATAAGCGTCATCTGCAAGTTGGTGATATTTTCGCTGCTCCTCAATAATGTGCTCTTTTTGTCCTTCGTTGCCCATAACGTTCAATTTTGCAGCAAAAATGTCACATTTGTGACATGAGTCGGCCTTGGGTGTTTTAAATTTAATGCCCATTGTTTGGAACACTTTCGAAAACTTTGTAATGGAGACGGCATTTTCAATTTTTTCGGTGTACAGCTGGTACATTTTAGTCATTGTTAAGTCACTATGGAAATATCTAAAACGTAAATAATTATTAATAAAAGTTGAGATAATTTTTAATTGCTTCAAATCTTACCTTTAAGATGTATCTCTCCGCGTATAATGACTTTCGTATGATGGGAATGAGTTGATGTGATTTTTGATTTCATTTACTTTTTCCTGGGATGTTAGGTTTGGTGGTGGTCTGGATCCACGTTTATCGGATGGAATATTGGTTCAGATGACTCAAATTTGTTCGTGGTGATTGTTCTGATAATCCCATCAGTCTCCCCAAATGTTTTCTTAAAACAATTTTTACAAACTTCGATTTTTCCCGTATCCAATTCGATAAAATAAAAACACGAAAAGTTTCTAACTTTGTTTGACCGCTTTTGTAATGTCTGATTTTTTTTCTTTCGTACTTCAATTAAACCGGATAAAAATGCACATCTCAAATTATACGACGTTGAATCCCAATATTGCCGAAAAATTTGTTTTTGCTGTTGAAATGTGATTTTTTTCTCACATTGCTTCCGACATTTTGTAGTGGTTTATACTCTCGAGTAGCTACTGGTTTTCCGCTTGTTGAAACATATGGCTGACCTGTGTTTCGCTTGATTTTAAGTTCTTTCATAACTGATTTGCTACTCGATGGTTTGTGACTTCCTGCCATAAAATTGTCTGCATTAGAGTTATGATTTTCGTTTATACCATTATCTAGGTTAAATTCCACATTTCTTGCCATTTCTTCTATTTCTTCAGCATATTCATCGTCTGATTCATCAGTAGGAGGCATATAATTTGGATCAGCATCGGAGTCATCGTCGTTTTCGAATGGATTATTCTGATAAGCCTCTTTGAGAGTATCCAATAATTCGTCAGTTACTTTATCATAATAAGTGGAAGTTTCACAATTCGTATTTTTATCCATAAATTGGAACGCACTAAAACTTACTTCAGTTCCAGAGTATGTATTCTGATATTTTACTTCATTCCTGTTTAAATTAGCAAACGTAGCGGTTTCGGGTACACATTCGTGATGATCTACTCAAATTACTATTCATTTTTAAACTGAAAAAATAAAAAATTATGTTAATTTTTAAAGACAAATAAATTAAATGCACGATAATATCCGGAATTCCACAAAATTATTTTTCGTTCAAAAATTATATCCAACAACTAGGGTATCCTCATTACTTGAGGCCGAGGGGAAGAAGGATGAATTGATCTGTGTTTTTTTTTATAAATGTAACTTACCATAATTATTGGAAATCTAAAATTTATTCAATATTGAAAAGTTAGGTTATATTATGTGTGCTTGAAATTAAATCTAGACTCATCTTGAATAAAACTTGGATTGGATAGCTTCTATTATTTTTAATTAGGCATCATTTATATTTAAAGATTTCTGTAATGCTACTTCTATTCCATGGAATGAAAACCAAGTTGTTAAATGTAGTTGCTTTAGAAGCCAATTGGGATGTTCATATCTTCATAAGGGTAGTCGCTCTACCAATCAATTTTCAAATGTCGTTGAACTCGATTAGAATTTTAAGGTCATCTCAAGGTCAAATAAATTTCATGGATTTATTTTGCACCCTACAACTCGTGTAACAAAGACAACTGACAACTGTAGCGACGAACTATATACTCGTATACCTATACAGTTACTATGTAGATTCGGGAAATGTAGATGCCTCAGGCAAGAAAACTTTCATTTTATGATAACAAAACAATCTAAAAGTTAAACTAAAAAATAAAACAAATTAAGGTGTTATATTTTGATTTTGTTGTCCGTAGTATCATAAAACCTGTATACAACTTTTATATTTCCACTTCAACGTTGTGTTATGTATCCGAACATGCAGAGCTATATGCTAATACCTTCATAAAAAATAAAGAATAATTCAAGTTTAACCTTATTATGTAGCAAAAATAAAAATCGATTTTATCGCTTTTAAATTGATTGATATTTTCATATCGTTGAGATTTGAATCGTTTACAGATTTGTAGGAAATCTCTAGATAATTTCAATGTATCCCATCATCCTATCTATATCCATCCAAGATTATATGTATGGTACACACATACGAGAGTTTATCGTAAGCATATAGAATAAAAATAAAACTCAATCCCAATTTCCTGTTGAATAATATTAAATTATTTCTCTATTAGTGTTCTTCATGTTTTATCATACCCACACGCCTTGCTTATATATCGACACCCATCCACGTATTGTTTTCTTTTTTTTTCGGTACTCGGTATTCGGAACCTTTATTATTATTTTTAACAGAAAACAAATATCCACTCTATTCTACATCATCTTATGATCATCAACTTATATTTTATGGTTATAGTGTTTGGGTGAATTTCTAGTGTATATTCTGTGCCTTGTACACTCATCTCTCGACAAATACCATACTAGATGTGTCGTTCTTCGTGTACGTCTGCTTAATGTTTCGAATCACGTACGGCCCAATATATCCATGTATACACATAATATGAAAATAGAAAGAAAAGCAAAAACCTACATCAAAATTTTATATTTAACGTAAATTATTTTCATTTTCATTCCCCAACCAAATAACAACCATGCTGTATGCGAGCTTTCCCATCATGTATGTTCACGAATACTAGGTTCACACACCCATATTAGATATTCTCAATAGCCTTTTCCTGCTTTATGTTTTCTGAAGCCGTTCGTTCTCGTCCTATTGTCTTTATAGTTTTGTTATTTTTTCTATAAAAACGATTTTGATTTAAAAGTTTTTTTTTTAAATCAGCTTTTTGTGCTTTTAATTTTCTCCATTTCTTGTTTGTTGTATGTACATACTCGTATACATATGTATGCTATCCAGTTCTCTTGTTATTTTTGTGTAGTAGAACAATAAAAGCTTAACACACAACAATAAAGTTAAATAAGCACACGTCATTTTATCCGTTTATTATTTTCTTTAACGGCAACGTAACACAAAAATGTTCAGGTAAATAAATATTTAATGTTAAGTGGATTACATCTTAACAAACTAAGGTTTTAATTTTTAACTTTTATATATTCGGAGATTTAAAACTTTTTTTTAAATTTTATGTTTTAGTAAATGAAATCAAAATGTATACGACATATGTATACCTACATATAAAAAGGTGAGTTCATTTTCGAAAATTTTAAGAAAAAATTTATTCTCTGTGTTAAGATTAAAATAACAGGAATGTTAAATTAAATTAAAGATTTCTTTTTTAACTTTTAAAATTCATATATACCTTTTTGATCTTTGGATTCAGAATTTTGATTTTATTTACATTTTTTGCCGTTCACAAAAATTAAGTTAATTTGATTTCAGATATACACATTTACCTGAATATAATATTAATGATTGGAAAAAGGTTTGTCACATTCGTATTCTTTTGTTGTACATGGACACGGACGTGAAAAAGTTTTTTGTATTGATATGGGAAACGTTGGAAAGGATTTAGACCGCTGATTTGAAATAAACTAATTATCAAGGAAATAAAAGTGATACTGAGAAAGAAATTTCTTTCTAACGGATTTCAGTATCAGCAGCCAGCAACAAAACTCTCTAACTAAACATTAATAAATTCAGCTTTATTTATTTGTACGTTAATTGCCTCGGGTCTTAACCAAAAATGTTCAATGGAAAATTAGCAAAAAATACAATTTTTTTTTAGTTTCACATTATTTTCTCTCCTCAATACTCATCCAACTATTCTGAGCTCTCAAACAAATGTAGAAGATCATTATGGCGTTCATTTTACTAATGTCCGTCAAGTAATTTGGGAGGGGAGCTCCCAGAAATGTCGGTCTACTAAGTACTAGACGGGGACAGGTGCAAAGCAATTGGAGAACAGCTACTTCCTCCAGCTGTGAGAAGACTACCATACTGTTCGAAAGATTACCTATGAGACGGTGCCCCGTAATATCACCCACAACCATATTGACATGCCGCCGGCGCAGCGGTACCAGCTGTCTGGGTCTATTTTTAGCCAGATCTATCTACTTATTACGCATGAGGTACCATTGGACCATTTGCCGTCCAATGTTCTTCCAGCTTGGTGAAATGAGTTAGGTTGTGCCTTATCGAACGAGTTCATCCGCTTTTTCATTTCCCGCAAGTGGATGTTTAACTGATCTGCCATCTCGTTTAGAGATGAGAGACAATTCTGAGCTAGTTTCGGCTTTAGGATATGTGTTCTGAGCATCTTAATTGAAGCCTGACTCCGTAAAAAATGCGAATATCCCTTGCAGGTATTGTATTATACTTTAACCAGCCAACGGCTTACCTTATCGGATTAGTTCAGATTGAAAAATGCTGTACCAGTTCGAGAGCCGAAAATAGAGGTTTACGTTTAGTTCTTTGCAGAAAACGCCACTCCTAACCTTCCATCCAACATTAAACCATCAGTGAAGAAATTAACACCTTCAGTATTTAGAAATGTTTCTCACAACCAGTGGTCTGTGGTGAAAGCATCAGTTCTAAACCTTTGGAGATGGAACTGAGCTTTAAAACTGAGTTCGCTTCCTTTTGTTTACCTATAATATCTGAGGGTGTAAGATGAATAAGAATCTCCAGTGCTTGAGTGGATGTGCTCTTAAGAGACCCTCTAATACACAAGGCAGCCGTTTACTGTACTTTAACCGACAATTTAAGGGTGGTCAGAATATTTAAAGCTAGCCACCGAACAGTAACCCCATATAATAACATGGGCTTAATAGTAAAAAGATAGAGCCAATGAACAATGTGAGGCTCCAAGCCCTTTATTTTGCCAATGAAATTTTTAATAAGTTACTCTTACAGCTTTGTTTGCTGTCCAGAATGAGACCCAGATACTTCCCAGAGTTTTGTCAATGAAGGTTAATCCAATATCATTTAAGCTAAGGGTCGATCTGAGGTAGTTCGCATTTCTTGGAGGAAAATACCAATTCAGTTTTGTGTGATCAGATTTTATTTTATTTACCGACGAAACAAATTGCAATATCATCCGCATAGACAACCACCTTAATTTGGTAATTTATAATCAAGTTTAAAAGAGAGGAGATAATGTCCCACCTTGTGGTGTGCCTCTACTCACAAATCTATTATAAAAGGACCCAACCAACCATTACGATTCTGCTTTTAAGCATTTGATCTACCTAGTTCCTGAATGACCCGTCCACAGAGGGGAGAGTGTCTGCGTGATCGCCTATACTCTGACTGTGTCAGACTGCGCCTATACTCTTCCTTATATTTCAAGGGATTTCTTGATAGCAGCAACAATAAGGTGTTGATCAGTTTTCCCATCCAATTTGGCTCAATTGAACTCATACTGTGGGCTTCTATCTTTCTTTAGTAGGAAAGAGGCTAAAGTTATAGGTCTACGGACTGGGCAATAAGACCCGTCTTTCGCCTTTCTAGGCTTTCAAATTGAAGATAACGATGATCAGAAAAGGAATGATCCTCCGACACCTTCCAATTCAGTAACCTATACCCATAATGATATCTAAGACAAGAGTAGTTTCTAGTACTTCTTGTCTATTTCCAGTTAAAAACGTTGGGTTACAGCCAATATTGCATATACATAGGTTATAGTACTAAGAATAATATCAAGGATTAACTCACAACGTTTATTCGTGGTTCCTCAAATTGTGTGATGTGAATTGGTATCACTCCCTAGGATAACACCGATTTTTTTGTTTTTGGGTCACTTTAATGAACTTCCTAAAATAGCAGGTGGGATATCTTCCCCGAAAGATATTTATATTATTTTTAACAAGAATGCAGGAACAAATTTTACCAACCTTCTTCATTCATATCAGTTTATATTTAATAGGGGTCCTAAGTCTTAGCACCCGACCATTGACCCAAAGTTCTTGGACTAGGACAATATATTTTCCGGCTGTTCTTTATTTGATCATGAGTGCAGCCAGGAGTGATAGAGCTCAATCTGCAGAAACCTCAACATTAAGTTTCTAGCGGTATCGACGCCCTCAAGATGTCACTCTATATAATTTTGAAAATATTTTGCAAAACAACGAGAAAGCTCTCATGGAAGCTGCCACTTTCGATGAACCGATCTCGGTGAAAAAACAAAGGAATCTCCCAATTTATGAAAAAGCTTAAGAATGAAGTTTCATTCCTATCAATAAATTCCAATGTTTGAACCAATGTTTTACTGAACAGTTTTTATGACAAAAATCGTCATTACCGCTTTAATTTAACGTATCTTGACCGGTACTGTTGCAAAATTAATTTAAAGTTAAAACTCATATGGAAGCTACTACTTCCAGTGGACCGATTTCTGGGCAAAAACCACTGGGATCTCCTACCTTATGGGAAAGCTGAACTATGAAATTTCATCCCGATCAGTCAATTCATCTATGCTGTGTAGTGCAAACAGACATTTAGTGAGCACGCACATACCGAGATTTTTTAAGAAATCACTTTTTTCACTTCGGCGATATAGAGAATGGTAAATGTGCAAAAACTTCGGGGTCAAAATTTTTCATGGTTACTATACTTTATTTTACTTCACAAAAGAAAGTAACGTGAGCAGAGTTTTGAAATTTCATAATATCAGAAAGTAGTGGCACTAAAGTTTTTGAGTTAAGCACAGCTTCAATTTGTCTTTTCATTGTGGAAAACTGTTCTAAGTTAAATCGCGTGTTGTAGGTTAGTCTTCTTCATGGAGGAGTGGAAAGTAAGGAGTTTCAGGTGGAATAAACACCCAATCTACTTTCTTATTTATTTATTATTTAGCCCAATAATAGATTGGCTGTTGAAATGCCCTTCACTGAGATACTTTCTCAGTGAAGGGTATTTCATAGAATTAATCATACAAACAACAGAACATTTTTAAAATTTAACGCCGGCATCTTGCTAAAATAATACATCAAATAGATAGTTCGGTACTCAAATTAAAAATAACGGAAAAGAAAAAATTGGGAGAGAAGCAAAACAAAAATTATTAATTGCAAAAATTATCCGAAAAAATTGTTTGCGTAGAGCATTGTCTGCAAAGTTGATTTTTTGAAATTTGTTTTGTCCATAGCTCGCATCTCTATCGGCAGCTCGTTTTAAGTATAAACATTTTGAAGAGTGATGAAATTTGGATCAGAGTTTATGACTTAAAGATAGGAGCTCGATCTTGTCGCATATCTATGATTATCGTATGCGTTAAATACAATAAAATTCGAGGTTACGAAGGGGTTGACAAATGCGTAGCGAAACATAATAATTCGGTAAGGTATTGTGATTATACTTTGTAAGTAAGTTCAAAGCGCATTTTCAGCTTCTGCTGGCAATCAGTTTGTGTTGCAATTATTGGTTGATTAGTCATATTTTTTAGAACATGTTAGAGCAAAATATCACAAAAGTATGTTTTCCACTATCAGAAGGTTGTCCGAAAAGTTTCCGACCTCAACATGAAGATGGTAAAAGCTTGGGTGAACGTTGGGACGTCCAAAAAACGGCAACCACTGCATCACTCAAGTTTACCAAATGGTACTAGACAACCGTCGAATAAACGTTAGAGAGATAGAAGAGGTAATAAATATGCCATAACATATTAAATCAAGAGTTAGACATGAGAAAGCTGTCCGCGCGTTGAGGGCCGTGTCCGCTCACTTTGGTCCAGAAACGTGTTCGAATGAACATTTCCAACGCTTTGTGCCGTTTAGACGCATAAAATCAGAGTTTTGGCGTCGAATAATTACTGTTAATGAAACTTAAATGCACCATTATCCTCTAGAATCACAAATACAGTCAAAACAGTGGACTGCCAAGGGGAAATCGGCTCCAAAAAAACGAAAAATTATTCCTCCTATTGTAACTGATGAAGACGTATTGACAGCATTGAAAGGTTTTGACGGCGGATGGGGCCATCATCAATCTTAAAGAAGTATGCAGACTTCTTGTACATTAAGCACAGGTGTTTTCCCGATCAATAGAAAATTTTGAAAATTGCACCTTTTTTCAAATTGGGTAAAAGAGACAACATCTCATGCTACAGAGGGATCTCAACAGCTTCATCTATCTGTAAAGTGTTCGAGCTAGTTGTCCGTAACACCTTCAAAGCTAGATTAGTACGCCATTTATCAATTGCAGAATACAGATCTACTAGTACTAATTTAGTAGAATCCACTACTAAAATGATCAAGGCAATTGAAAAGTACCGTCAAATAGACGTAGTCTATATAGACTTCAGCAAAGCGTTTAATCCAATTTGTCATCAAAAGGCGCATGAAAGACGTTTAAATTCGTTGAGTGGTTCAACTCATATTTAAAATACCGCGTACGATATGTGATAATTGAAGATAAGAAATCCAAAGTAATTAAAGCCACCTCAGGAGTTCCCCAACTATTTTCTGTTTTCATTGACCGATCATAAGTAATTCTAATATACTCACATACGTAGATGACATTAAAACATTTCATACCAAAAAAGAAACGCGAAGAACCTTAGTGAGTGGTTTTGTCCACAATAAGTCGCACTTGAATATCAACAAATGCAAAATAATGTCATACCACTGGAAAAGAAATCCTTCAATCAATACTTACAACATCGAATTGCAGAAAGTCTATGAAACAAAATTTAGGGGTCACGTTTATTTCAAATATGACGTTCAACAGGCTTTGATAATACTATTGCTAAAGCCAAATCAATGTATGGCTTTGTCAAACGGTGGACGGGTGACTTCAACGATATATTACTTACGCTATACTACGCGTGTTAGATCCCAAGTAGAATATACAGTAACCGTCTGGTGCCCGTACTATTATGTTCACATTAAGAGAATCTAAAGATTGTAGAAAAACTTTCTTGTGTTTATTAAAGAAAACAGATTGGGAGCATGATAACAATATTCCTTTCCAAGAAAATGTAGCGCAACTACCTCCATATAAGACTAGATGCCTGAATTATAGCCTCTGCATTCATTAAAATAGAAGAATCCTGTTGGATGCCGCTTTAATGGGAAATGGGCTACTTGGTGTTATAGATTCACTATACATCACTGAAAATCTTTCACTTCATGTTCCGAGAATTAGAATCGCAAGGAGGAAGAAGGAGACGTAATCACCTACTATTGGACCTTGAACACCATTCCACTATGGAGATAAATCTTTCAACATCGATGAGCATAAATTTGATTTTGACTTATCAAAAGCCAAAACAAATACAACCTAAAAAATTACTTTTTAAATTTATAACTTAATCTTTCCTTGTTTTGACTACTTCAATTAGTGATTCAAGTACTAATTTTAATGTATATTTAATGTAAACAAAAATTTTCCAAAAACACCACCGTACGAGAAAGATTGTGTAAATGTACCTTTATATATACCAAACCAAATAAAAAAAAATTTAAATACTATTAACAAAATTCAGCTAGAATTATTAGAAAAACCGGCCAAATTGGTCAATCTAATTTGCACGTTACTAGCTGACTTCAAAATTCAAATATTGCCATATAGAAGTGTCATTCGTTTTAATTTAAACAGATGATTAAGCTTTCACCATAAAACGCCTATTATTTTACGTTTGGTATACATGCGAGTATACCGTACGAGAGTTATATCGATTACGGTACGTAATTAAATAAACACCCTCGCACTTTTTTTACCATCTCACTATGTACACACAAGTATATGTGTACGACCTCCAATTACATTTTATGCTTATTGGCGATACGATAATAACGAGCCAACATAATCACGTATGATTTTTTTTTTCTAACGACTTAATTTTTACAATTCATATAAAATTAAATGAACCATTTATTACTACTGTTGTGTACCGGAACTGTTCTGGAACAATAATATGTATACGAGCTGCTATGCACACAACACCAACAACAACGGTACGTACTGTAAACAGTTAAAAGGAAGAAATCTGTTTCACTGGTTTACAGTACATAAAAAATTGTGGATATACCTTACGTCCGGATATCCGGATTTGCCGCCATAATAGTAATAATAATACTAATATTGTTACAACAACAAAACAACAGAGCATGAAAACAGCTTAATGTTGGGATGTTGGGGTCGAAAGGAATTACAACAATTGAAAAGTATAATAGGAAAAAGGAAACTAAATTTTCCAAATAAAAAATAAAAAAAAAAGGAAAATGAATTGGAAAACATGAAAAGAAAGATTTTCTATAGAAAAAAGATAAATTAATTTTTGCTTGACTGAATTCATATGATTCGGTATTTTTGGGGTAGTTCCAGAATTTCTGTTTTTTTGTTTTACTTGTTGTTTTGCGTTCAGATTGTTGTGAAAGGATTTTCGGTTTAATTAAAATGGGAAATTTTTTATAATTAAGCTTATAACTGACATTTACAGTTAATTAATATATGGTACATTATTATGTTTACGTACGAATCAGTAAAATAAATAAACTGAACGTCGCATTTAGGAACAATATCGCATGGAATTAATTAAGGTTCCCGCATGCTATATACTCCCAAGTCAATAATAATTCATAATAAGACGAAGAATATTAATAAAAAATAAATTCTGTTGTGTTTCGGTTTCATGATAATACCAGCCAGTGTGATTTATTAAACCAGATACCGAGGTATTTCATTTTATTTTTTAAGTTCATGTAAAAGCTCATCTCAAAATCCATTAAATCATTGCTACACATAATATACTCTCTATTATTATCTCGGTATAATGTAGATTCTGGGTGAGTAATTGAATTATCTAAAAACCACCACCAAGATACGGAATAAAATTATTTATTGCAACTGCAATTTCAATTTTTTGTATGCTACTTAGAGTGCAGCGTTCATTATTAGCATCAGGAAAATCTCATGAGAATACATTTTTCGTTTGAATTTTTCCGGTTATAATGCAATATGATGCTCGTAACATAATTCGGGTGTAGCAAAAATTGTTGCTCGTTACGTTTAAACGTTTTCTCTATTATGGGGAGCTAACAATTTTAAGCTTCAATAAAGATAATGCAGTATGCGATGCAGAATGGTTTTGAAGGATGTAGCGTTACGATCGTAATATGAGTTAATTGTATTGAAGGTTATTGATATTTCATAAATGTACCTATGTGTATCTTAAGGTAGACAATATATAATTTAAGTTTTATATTTTTTCTGTAATTAAAATTTAAATTGTAATACGCGGAATAATTGTAACGGGTGACCCATTTAGCGTTTGCAATTTCAACTACCGGTTATTTCGAGTGTGGCAACACTTACGTCATTTGTGTATGACAGAAAATTAGTTTAATGTTGGACATTTACGAATTGGGTCTACCCAATTTGTTCTACCCAAACTGTAAGAAATTTACGTGGAAAATTCTGTAGAAATGAAATGCTTACAAGGCAGTTTGTGGATCAATTTGAAAGCAAGGTCATACAATTGGATTGTTACTGGATAAACCAACACGTGCACGCACATTTACAGCATGTATAGCAGAGAGCGTTGCAGCTGTCGCTAAGAATGTGTCTGAGCATCCATCAACATCAACTCGCCACCAGATGAGAATTTTGCATAAAGACCTCGGTATGAAGGCGTACAAACTTCAATTAGTGGAGGAGCTGGAGGAAAATGACCATCCGCAACGTTTTCGGTTCACTAATTGGACTGTGGGACGCTTGGAAGAAAATGAGCATTTTTACCGAAAAATAATCTTTCCGATGAAGCTCATTCTCACCTCGAAGGCTACGTCAACAAGCAAAATTGCCGCATTTGGAGCTCGGAAAATCCACGCGTGGACCTTTACAATGAATGAGGAGTGTTACCGAGCCATGATAAACGAGTTTTTGTTACCCAGAATTCAAGAGAAGAGCACAAATGATATTTGATTTCAACAGGACGGAGCAACTTGCCACACAGCAAACACAACAAACGGTCTTTGCACACTGTCTTGAGATCAAATAATCAGTCGTAAAGGACATGTCAATTGGCCAGCATGCAGCTGCAATTAGACTCCGTTGGATTTTTTTTTGTGGGGAGTCCTTAAGGATAAGTGTTACGCTAACCATCCAGAGACTATCCAAGACTTGAAAGCCCATACTATCGTAAATGTTCTGAAAAATTGGGTTGACAGAATGAGGTACTGTAAAGCCAGCCGTGGAAGTCATTTGAATGAAATTGTGTTTCCTGTAGGTATACTCTTTCAAATAAAATATTCATTTCTCCCGCTTTAAAAAATATTCAATCTCCCGTTATATAAAGGGTGTTCAAATTTGAGGTATCCTTTTAAATATTCCGCCATTTAGATTTTTGTACTAGAGTATCATTATGTTATTTAACAGATGACAAGAACAGCATTTCGAGTAAGTTAAAATAGAGAGATAATCGGTTGAACAACGTGTTTTCACTATTAAAACTTTTTTTATATATGGTGAAAGTTATTCAGAAGTTGGTACGAAATTTCGTTCAAAATACGGAAGAGAAAATGCTCCGATAAACCGTGCTATTAAACGTATCATTGAAAAAATTGAAAAAAACTGGATCAGTTCCAGATCAGAGAAACATAATTTATCATCGTATTGGCCGTTCAAGTGAAAATATTGCAGCTGTTAGCACAAGTGTTGCTGAAGAGCCAAAGGCATCAATGGACATCATCGTTGTTCACAGCAATTAAATCTCAAATCAACAACTTTGATCAATATTTTACACAAAGATCCTCATGTAAAGGCTTACAAAATACAGTAAACACAAGAATTAAAACCAAATGACCACGAATTACGAATTTAAGCTCATTTTGAAATTGGCGGCTATGTCAACAAACAAAACTGCCGCATTTGGGCTGAAGAAAAACCTACAGAATTGTTTGAAAAGAAAATGAAACTAAAAAAGGTTACTTTATGGTGTGGATGTTGGTGTATTGATGCGCAGATTATGTGGTTTTAACAGAACGGTGCAACATGCCACACAGCAACGGAATCAATGGAGTTTTTGAAAGAGAAGTTTAATAATTGAATAATTTCTCGAAGAACAGACGTGAATTGGCCACCAAGATCATGCGATTTAATGTTATTGGACTTCTTCAAACTGTTCAATGCGAGAAAATCATTCAAAATTTTGGTAAACGATTGACAGCCTGCTGAGCTAGCAGACGAGATCACTTGAACGACATTCTTTTTCATTATTAACCGGAACCAATGTACTTTAATTTCCAATAAAAATAAATAAATATTTTACTCAATTTATGTTTTTTATTTAAAATTTCAAATATAATTCAAATTTGAAGAACTTTAAATCTTAGTGAAAAAAGTTTTATTATCGCGCTATGAAAATAAGGGATGTCCGTACGTGAATCTTCTGTTGCGGCTATCATAACAAAATTTAAGTCGACTGTGTTTACAGAGCGGTCCGAAGGATCTGGAAAAAGTGGTAGACCACCATAGTGGATGACAAGCTTCTGGTTCTTCGGTCCAAGCGAACCCGATTTAGATCGTCCACAAAATTACAAGTGGATCCGACCGAAGCAACTGGAAGCAAAATCTCTACCTTTACGGTAAACCCCCGTTATACGGACGCCCGCTTTACGGAATTTCGATTTTACGGACAAAATTTATTTGGACTCAAAATTCGCTATACGAATCAAAAATTCGAATTTACGGAAATAAATTTTTTCTCTTTTTCTTTTTCCGTTATTAAATCCTTTTTATCTGCGAATTCTCTTAGTTTCTATTTCGGGGAACTCCCAAATTACAATATTACTACATGTAATTTACGTGTTATTGTTACTCAAATCCATTTTAGTCGAGTTTATTATGCGGTTAAGCTTAGTAATGTTTTGATTTTGTTCTATAAATTTTGCTTTTATATATTTGATAAAGTACATACATAGTGTGTTAGTTTTCTTACCCAGTAAATATGTCAGGAAAGCGTTCAGGAAGTGTTGATGAAAAGTGTGTACAAAAAATCGAAAGTCTTTAACACTAGAAATTAAATTAGATGTGTTAAGACGATTAGCTGCCGGAGAAAAAAACAATGAAATTGCTAAATCTTTAGACCTCGCCACTTCAACCGTGGGTACGATTAAAGATAATAAAGAAAAAATATTGATCAGTGGGAAACGCGTAACACCGTTAACGGCAAAACTTGTTTCACGGCACAGAAGTCAGGTAATGGAATAAATGGAACGTTTGCTGAGTGTTTGGATAGACCACCAATCCCAGATAAATATGCCGATTTCCACATTAATTATCCAAGAAAAAGCTAAGAGCCTGCACGAAGATTTAGTGGCCAAATACGGTGAATCTTCACAGTCTAAACCATTTTTAGCTAGCAAAGGCTGGTTTAAAAAACGACATTCTCTTCACAATTTAAAAACAACAGGGGAAGCAGCAAGTGCAGATACTCATAAGCTGCTAAATTGTTTCCCGAGGATTTCCGAAAAAAAATAGTTGATGCTGGTGGTTACACCCCACAGCAGGTATATAATGTTGACGAAACGGGCCTTTTCTGGAAAAAGATGCCTTCTAGAACATTCATTTCCAAAGAAGAGAAAGCAGCTTCAGGATTTAAAGCAGCTAAGGATCGCATTACGCTTTTAGTCGGAGGGCATGCTGCTGGTGATCATAAGTTAAAACCGTTACTTATTTATCACGCAGAGAACCCACGGGCATTCAAAGGCAATAACAAATCAACACTTGATGTTATTTGGCGCTCAAACAAACGAGGATGGATGACAACAAGCGTTTTAGAGGACTGGTTAAATAACCATTTTTTAACTTCTGTGACAAAATTTAACGCTGAGCAGAATATTGCTAACAAAGCATTGCTTATTGTTGACAATGCGCCCAGCCATAAATTCGGCAAGGTACCTGAACATACTATTTACGTCGAGTGTTTAGAAGTCTAATTGAATCTATTGATGGTCCAAATCAAGAAACCATTAAAGAATTTTGGAAGAAAATCAATATAATGAATGCTATTAATAACATCGTAAAATTGTGGGATGAAGTTACTGAGTCAGCAATGAATGGAGTGTGGATGAAATTATGGCCAGAATGCGTTCAAGATCATACATCAGCCAGCTACCAACTTTCAAATGTGGATGTACAAAACCAGATTGTCGCAATTGCACATGAAGCAGGTATGAATGAGGTAGATTCAGAAGATATAGTAGAGCTCCTTCAATGTAATGATGAAGATCTTACTAACGAAGAACTATTGTTGGTGCTTGAAGAAAGATGTGATTTAGAAAAATCAGAAACTCCAGGCGAGAGCCCACAAATTACACAAACACAAAAGTTGTCAAGGGCAATTTCTTTGATTGAGGAAGGCCTGGATATATTTAAAGAAATTGATCCATTACATGAAAGAAGCCGACAAGTAACAAGACTTGTTCAGAATGATATTCTTTGCTACAGAGAAATTTATAAAGAAAAAGTTAAATCAAAGTAAACATCTCTAGATTCATATTTAACTAACTCGACATTTGAAGCCCAAATTAAAAAGACAGACGAAGGTTCTCTTAAGCCACTAATAGCCAACAACGTTAACAAAGAACCGAGAAAGAAAATGGAGCCAGAAAAACCGACGCCGCTGTTGCGATATTTTTCTAAAACAGCAGTTCTAGTTCCCAATGCACATGTTGATTTAACTTTGGATGGCAGGTCCGCCGAACGATCTCGTTTGACGCAATCTTTTAATAATTTAAAATGAAAATTTTAAACTTTAATAAGAGGAGTTTATGATTTTTTTATTTTTGTTGTTTTTTATTTGAATTGTTTTTTGAAATAAATAAAGTATATACTTTTGTACTTTTTACTTTTAATCCTTTTAAAAGGATTCGCACAACGGAATAATTAAATACGCACCTTTGAATTTTTAATATAGTTCTATACTAAACATGATTTCGTTTTACGGATATCTTGATTTGGTAGAACGCTTCTATATAACTTTCACACATTAGTGGCTTCATTTTACGGATTTTCGGTGTACGGCTAGATGACGTAGAATACATCGTGTCCGTAAAACGGGGGCTTACTGTATTGAGCAGAGAAGGTAAATACAGACTAATGTGAGAGGGCATCGCTCACTGCATAAAACTACTTTTATGTAGTGCCACCAGTAAAATGCTTCAATCATTCGATTGCAACGAAATTTTTAGAAATTAAAAATACAAAAAAAAAATATTGCGAATTGAGCAATGCTATGACCCCACAAGGAGTCGTAACAAGTTATTGCGAGTTATGCCACTTCTTGATGTAGCTGGTGGAACGCCAATGCTGTGAACCTAATTGAGGATCTCTCTCCCGCACGGATAGATCTATTACATTCGCCCAAATAAGACATGATGCAGGGATATAAAATTGTTATTGTGGTATCATCGCTTGTTTCTGGAATCATTTTTGTATTTTTGAATACACATTGTTGTTATCGTGTACGCTAATATGTTGCTCACATTAATTTTTGAAATAGATCAGTTTTGCATGTTCCAGTGGTTATAAACTAATTATGAATAATATACATTATAGTTTTGTAATATTTCATATAAAAGTATATTTAGAAACCATAAAACTTTGAAAATTACTTACCTAAATAGCATATGCATGTATGCGATTCGACTTCCTCTATGCTACACTGACAACTATGATAAATGCCATAATGGATGTACATTTTTTTTTCATTTCCGGAAGAGGCGCTTTGCCTACTTTTACAATCGTCAATTAAAATCGTTACCGCTTCAGTTTTAAATTCAATAAAAATATCGGTTAATATCGATTTTCGGTTCAGTTCTGGTTCGAATCTCTGCATACGAGTAAGTTCAAACTTTAACATTGCATTAAGTGAACAAAAGGGAAGCAAATTATTCGAAAATCGAACATACTTTTCATCAACCGTTCCACATAGACAACAGAATGTAACAAATATTTTTTTAATACTTTTATTGTTTCTAATAGAATGATCTGGAAGTTGATAAACGATCTAATCTAAACATTTACAATTTTTGTTTCGTATCTGAAATCGGGACAAAAACGACGTCCAATCATGTTGAACTGCAAACGGCTACTATTTTAAAGTAAAGCAGGTAATTATATGTATGTGAAACTATCCCGAAAACTAGCCCAAAAAAATGTGTCTTTGATAAATCTGTAATAATTTCGCCGAAAAATTTAGAAAACCTGCCTTACCTTTAATTCTTATCCCGAATTTTTTTTTACAATAGCATACTACAATAAAATTTAATTTTACAAGCCAGCACTAAAAAAATATTTTTATGTATTTGAAAAGCAATTTAAATGACAATTTGAAAAAAATTATTATGTCTTCACAATACGAGAATAAGATATTACGGAAGATTGTAACAAATAATTCCAAAACATTTTCATATGAGGCGGTTTTGACAGTGATTCCCTGACACTTCGGCCACTGTCAATAATTAGTGTAGACCATCTGGAATCCAAACAATGTAGAGTAATTTCTCTACGAGGTGTTAAGAAGGTCCGTACCGTATGTAACCATTTTCAACAGAAAATTTGCTAAGAAATTGTCTGTTTTGGTGGTCGTCAAAGGGATTGCCTGAGACTTCTGTTACCATCGAAAATTAGTGTAGATCATTTGGAATTGTAGCCGCATTTCTCTACGAGGTGAAAAGAAGGTTCGTGCCAGTCTCAGTATGTAACGATTTTCAACCAAAAATTTAGTAAGAAATTTTATTCTTTAGCGGTTGTCACAGGGATTGCTTGAGACTTCGGCTACCATCAAGAATTAGTGTAACTCATCTGGAATCCAAATAGTGTAGCCTCATTTCTGTACGAGGTGGAAAGAAAGTGTATGCCAAGCTCAGTATGTAACGATTTTCAACAGATTGCCTGAGACCTCGGTTACCATCGAAAATTAGTATAGGCCATTTGGAATTCAAATAAAGTAGCCCCATTTCTGTACGAGGTGGAAAGAAGGTTGGTATAAATCTCAGTACTTACTAAAACGTCGGTACATACTCAGACTGTCACGAACCTTCTTTCCACCTCGTACAGAAATGAGGCTACAATATTTGGATTCCAGATGGGCTACACTAATTCTCGCTGGTTGCCGAAGTCTCAGGCAATCCCTGTGACAACTGCCATAGTAGAAATTTCTTTGTAAATTTTTTGCTGAAATTGTTACATACTGAGACTGACACAAGCCTTCTTTCCACCTCGTACAGAAATGGGGTTACATTATCTGGATTCCAGATGGGCTACACTAATTCTCGATGGTAGCCGAAGTCGCAGACAATCCTTGTGACAACCACTACAGAAGAAAATTCCTTAGAATTTTTTTTGTTGAAATCGTTACATACTGAAACTGGCCCGAACCTTTTTTCCACCTCGTACAGAAATGGGCTTACATTATTTGAACTCCAGATGGCCTACACTATTTCCCGACGGTAGCCGAAGTCTCAGGCAATCCTTGTGACACCACTACAGAAAAAAATTGCTTAGTAAATTTTTTGTTCAATTCGTTGCATACTGAGACTGGCACGAACCCTCTTTCCACCTCGTACGAAAATAGAGCTACATTATGTGGATTAAAGATGGCCTACACTAATTCTTGACAGTGGTCGAAGGCTCAAGTAATCCCTGCGAAAACGGCCTCATAGGAAAATGTTTTGGTATTTTGTGTTCAGAATCTTACGTAATATTATTATACTTGTATGTTGAATATAGAATTGTGAATTCTAGGCCAACATTTTTCCCACCAAACCAGAAAACTATGAGAATGAAATCGGATGTATCATTTTAACGTAGGCGTTTTGCATTGTCTACGCATATCAAATGATCATCCGGTCCCACGGTTCACAATTGTTTGTCTTGGGGGAGAAGACCTGTTCATGATTGAACAGAATAGTTTTTTCAAATTGTCAGTAAATTTGCTTTTCATATGCATAAAAATATTTTATTTATTAAATTTTGTTTTATTTTCTAGTGTTGGCTTGTAAGATTAAATTTTGTTGTAGTATGCTGATCTAAACAAAATTTCGGGATAAGAATTAAAGGTAATGTAGTTTCTCTAAACTTCCGAAATTATTACAGATTAAGCAGACACAATTTTTTTTCGGGCTACTTTTCGGGTCAGTTTCACATCGGTGGTACTTATTTTTTTTGGCGCTTCGGATTTTATTTCGGAGACGGTTCACTTTATCTTGATCATTGAATTACGATGATTGATGAGTGATGAGTACATCACTGTTTCTGATTTCATAGTTTATATTGTCGTTTCTATTTGATCTCTTTTTTCAAAACACACTGGGGTCTTTCTTATTTTCTAAAAAAATTAAATTTACTATTTCTCTCTAATAATTGGTTTTAAATGAAGACATCGTGACGTCATCAATTTCCCGTATTTTAATTGTCGTTGTTGTACAGCGAAATTCCCATCTATTTTCCTTTATTAATTGGTATTATTTGTAGGAAATGAGAAAGCTTCTGATTGCGTGGTTCAAATGAGATGTAATTTTTATATATGTCATCGATTTATATAAAAATTTAAAATTTTAATTCATGTTTTATTTATCAAACGTAATGCTATCTCCACACAAAATGTACGAAAATTTAGTTTTTCGTTTATGTTTTATTTTCCGTATTTGAAATTGGGTTTTTGATAGGCTTGATTTATTTAGATTGGCTTTGATTTTACCATCATTTAGCTTTCGAAGAATCCAACTGTTTTGTGCTTTTTACAGAGAAATGAATACTAATTATTATTAAACCTGAGTCTCTGCATTGGGTGGTAAAATTATGTAGAGTTTAGTATATTGGACTAAACCTAACCCAAACAGACCCTGATGCGTTACATCCCAATTTGCCTAGTTTCTAATTCGTAGAAACTGAAATTTCATCATAATTTTGAAACGAAATAAAAACGGTTCCTATTTCATATGCGGCGCGTGTTAATTCTACGTTTCTAACAAACAAAATTAATACGATATTTTAATTATTAATGAAAATAAATAAATATGATGTAAAAGTACATGCACTACATTAATTAGTATAATTGCATACATTTTTTATTATTGGTAAATAATTTTTACTTTGAACTAAATTATTTTTTTGTTTTTTTTAATTATTTTCCAAATGTAAAAATCAAAAGCATATAGAAATGAATATTATTTTGTATTAAACATTTGAATTCAAATAAAATATTAATAAAAATAATTAAATAAACAACATTTATTTATTTATTTATTTTTTAATATTAATTTAAATTGATATATATGAGTGCACTTTATAATTCGTGATTATCACATTCCGGACAAAAAAAATGCAAATAAGTGAAAATTAATATTATAATTTGGAAAAATATATTGGACTTTTTTGTTTGTTCGTACTGTTATGTAAATATGATGTCATACGCAGTAAATTACGATGAATTTTATTTTGTGTGTCGAATATTTTTCCATTATAATGGTAGGAAGTTTTAAGTTTAAACAAAAACTGGATACGAGCAAGGATGAGAGATAAAATTATTGAATAACAGTTCCACTGGTTTAAATTCGAATAAAGCAATTAATTCTTTTTTTTATTTAAATTATAATTTTATTCAATGATGCTTATCTTACAGAAATTACAATAAATAATTGAGCCTTTTCGACTCCTGGGACGACTTACTCCAATGCCTGGATTATCAGCTAAATATATATTGAAACAAACGAAGAAAGTTTTGTATCTCTGAATTTTATCTGGAATAAAATTTACATTTCATCTACTAATAATTGTAGTGTTCAGTATTTCGCTTCGTATGTTTTGGTTGTAACATTACAAATTTAGTTTGTAAGAACACCCTAGCTTTAATTTTTTTTTACATATACAGTGCTGGGGGTCAATTCGCGTTCCATGGAAAAATGTAATGAAACGAATCTTTTCATTTCCATTCTTTCAATTAGTTTTCATTTTTCTTTTTCACAAAAGCAAATTATGCGATTCAAGTTGGTGTTATGAAAATATGTGCTGAATATAACGCGGAGTAAATAGTTTTCATTGCTGAATAAATTCTATTAATTCTATGTTTATTGGGTGAATACATTTGGTGCATATTTGGTAGTTATCTGTCAAAAAATTTGATTATTTTTAGTGTAGAGTAATGTGCAGAAAATACAGAAAAATATATATTAAATTTATTTAAATAAAATAAATTTATTTAAACCATCAAAATAACTACATATGTAGCGATCCGTGTAATTGTGGAAAGATGTAGACGAAATCTCTGATGGAGTGCAGAATTCCGTGTCACGCGCCGACCCACCTTCCATGTCAATGTACAGGTTTGTAACGATTCGCTTACGGTTTGTTTTGAAATTGTAACTGTTTTGAAATACCGCGAACCGTTAACAGACCTCTCAATGATTTTGTGGTGGAGCAGCAGATCGCCGGCTAGGTGGCAGTCGTTTGGGTGGGATCTTTCCACCAATCATTAAGAGCTTGATAAAAATATGCTGCTTTCTACTCGTTATAATGAACACACACACACACCTAATAAACAATTTATATAAGCAATGACCATTCGCTAAAAAGGACATACTAAGTATAATATCACGCAGTACTATTACATTTTCCGGTACCTTTTAGACAACGCGGTCTTATCACAGATGTTCATATCACTTTACACAACAACTAAGCACTATGACCTTGGATCGTACGGTCATGATCGTCTCTACCCACACCTCCATTTACATGTGACCTCAATTAGCATATTGAAGTCCCCGGCGTGGTTGAAGTTTAATTCATCATAGCTACAACTATATTTTACCTAGCCACTCATTATTATTAGCACTTCACAAACAAACAAAAACTGATTTAGCACTACGCATAACACTTCAGAAGAAAAATTCTAAACGAAAACAATATTCAACAAAACAATTTCGAAAGCTACACAGCTGACCAAGACAGTAAAATTACCACCTCACTTTATATGATTTAACATTTAATAAGACTATAATAAATAAATTGATAATAGGTATGTAATAAATAATTGTAAATTTGTATATAAAATATAATATATAAAAAATATAATATAATAATATGATATCTTTAATAAATAAATAAATAACCGAACATTAACATGATATTTCGAAACACACTTGTTTTAATAATTTTTGCCTATACTGTAATTTGAACCATGGCTCGCGAATAATTTTGTTTTTGTCAGCTAGAATCTTATATATAATAAATTTAACTAAGTATAAATATATGATAGCTATATTATAAGTAAATAACGAATTTTAAACAATTGTAAATAAATAATATAATATATAGGTTAATAAAATTTGTATAAATATATAATAATTTTCAACGGCATATTAATTAAATTTGCATCATATAATATTGTGCGATCATCTGCACACCAATTATTTGTTGCACACTCAAGGTATGAACAACGGAATCCAACATCATACGGATTTTAATGGATGATGGAGTTATATAGATTTCAATCGTTCGGGTTGTATTTATGTACTTTTATGTACTTAGACAATTAATTTAATTAGTAAAAAAAACATATATACGCTTACCAAGCAAACCGGGATTACGAGTACTTGCCACAGAATATTGATTTGGCCCGTAAGCTGAATTTTATCAATGGAAAAACAATGTAATGAATATAAATTTTACACTAGACACTAATAATTTAATATTATTTACCTTGGTAAGCGACTTTGAAGAAATAAAAATTCTTGTGAAATCTCCACAGCTTTACACGCACTTGCAAACAACAATTTTCGATTTGATTTAGATTATAAACTAAATCTTTGAGTTTTACACTGATTTGCTTGCGTTTGCTTATTATTAATTTGAACCAACTCGGACTATGACACGGTATTAATGATCAACAAAAAATTTTATTTCATCCAATTCTTATAGGGAGGAGAATACAATATTAAACTTGTTTTCCCCACTTATGCTCGAATTTAAATTATGGCAGATCAGCTGTGTATTGATTATGTCACATTTATAGTTGTACAGTACAAAGAGAAATTATTGAAACGCGCGCGACTGATTTATTATGCGTAGCGATACAATTTCAAAACAAAGTATTTATATGTAACAGTGCAACAGTTACAGGTTGACATGGAGCTTGCAATGTGCAGGTGGTATACTGTAGTTGTGTGAGTAGGTGAAGTAGGTGGGTTAATGATGTGGAGTGAATGAGTGGTATCACAATGGGCCTAAAAATTGGCCTAAGTGTGCAGTAAGCAACCACTGAAACCTAACCTAACTTTCTCAAGTGTTTCTGATTTGTTTGCATAAGCTTTGCTTTTTAGATATCCCCACAAAAAGAAGTCCGGAGCAGTCAAATCAGGCGACCAATCAATCATGGAGGCCAATCAACATAACCATTTTTTGAAATAACATGTTGTGATAAGAGTTCTCGCAGTAATTCCATTGTAATCCTGGCTGTATGCGATGTGGCACCGTCTTGTTGATACCACATGTTAATCAAGCCCAAAGTATTCAGTTGTGGCGTTAAAAAGTTTTCAATCATATCATGATATCGCTCCCCATTCACAGTTACCGCTACGCCGTTTTCATTTTCAAAGAAGTAAGGCCCAATGATTCCTCCTGACCAAATTGCACACCAGACTGTCACTTTTAATGAATGTAAAGGTGACTGATAAATAATGTGAGGGTTTTCCATTGCCCAGAACCGACTATTCTAGTGCGTTTTGTTGGCACGTTGTTTCTCCCAAAAATTTCACGTAACTTTCTCATCGTCACAGTAATCGATGATTGATTTTGATAAAATGTTTTAACGATTAAAACACGATGGTTTATCGAATATTTTTCCATAATAAATTTGCCACGTGTCTACTTCACGACTGTCAAGTATGAACTATCAATACTAATATTCGCCTAAATGGCGGCAAAACAAAGTAGTATACCTTCTTGTGATAAACAATACGCAATTTGTTTATTTGAATAAAGTACATATTTGAGTTAAGTTCATTGCTCGTGTTTTGATGTGTTTAGAATTTTTTAATTTATATCGATTCCCTAAATTCATTTGTACCGAATTAATCGATAAACTATCCCCACTATTTCGACAAACTTATAAAATTCACGCAATCCCTTCACATTTAAGAGTGCTCTGTGCCTTATGATTTTTCGCTACTGGCAGTTTTCAGCATGCAGTTGGCCAAGATGGGATGTCCATGGTCTCGCAAACGTCCGTTAGTCGTATTATAAATAAAGTAGCAGAAGCGTTAAATTTACTGGCTCATGAATATATCAAATTCCCAACCGGGGCCGAAATGTTGCGGACAAAGCAAAATTTTTTCGAGATGTACCAATTTCAAGGTACGGCCGGATTGATAGACGGAACACACAATTTAATTTTAAACGTCAATGCGAGATTTGGTGGAACAGCACACGACGCGTACATTTGGCGTCGCTCAAATTTGAGACATCAATTTGAATTGAAATATTCTATCGATGAGAGGTTATTGGGAGATAGCGGGTACTAGCTACAGCCATGGCTATTGACACCCATACTAACCCTAAGTTCGGAAGCGGAAGCAAAATACAATGTGGCGCATAAAAAAACCAGAAGCCTTGTTGCAAGTTGCATTGGCATTTTGAAAAGCCGTTTAATATCTCTGTCGAAGGAAAGAGTGCTTTATTACTCCAGAAATAGCAGGAAAAATTATAAATGCCTGTGTTTCACAACATTTTAATAATGGCGCAAATTCCTTTGCCAGATATAATTGAAGAAGAACAAGAAGATGATTTTACCCTACCGTCTATTGATGAATCCAATAGGTTAAATGAAGCACGAAGGATTCAAGCAAACCTAATAGCAGAATATTTTTCATAACATATATTATATACATCTATATAATATATGTTATATATATTATATATATACTAATAAATACAATAAATATGATTTTAAAATTAAACGAATTTATTATTTATTTCATTTTTATTGTAATATTTGAATTTTTTGTATTTCAAACTCAAGCGTTTGTTCTTTTAATTTTCTTTTCTTTTCTTCGAGTTTGATTAATTTAGCAATGCCTTCTGTGTCATTGATAACCGTTGACAATAGGTTTCGTCTGGCTGATGTACGAAATTAGACTAGAACAAAACAATGTGTTTTATGTATTATTATTTATTACAGTATTGCAGATTCAATAACATACCATTTGACCAACTTCTAGCACTGCGACATCTCCTCCGACGGCTTGTGGGGTCATAATCGCCAGAATCCGAATTTCGTTTTCGGTAAGAGGCTTCAATACCTTAGTGCCGTTAACCCCACTTTTTGTATGTGCAATTGCTAGTTGTGCGTGGCGATCTTTTGCATACAACCTACATAAAAGAAAATGCAAACAAAATCAAAATGTTAAAAAATATAATTTATTTAACTTAATTTTGGTCCATCAAAAACTTTCACTATTTGCCACCGTTTTTATTCGCGCCCCCTAAGCCATTTAGCTCACTCGCTAATTCATTCCATGAGTTATCTCTGGACCGTGCCCCATCAACTGATGTAAATCTACAATATAAACAAATACACAATACATTAATACGAGTATGTTAAATATGTGTACATTCTGCATAAAAATTTGTACATTTAATGCAATACCTATCGTGCGTCATGTCGACATTGGCTTCAAGGAAATTTAATAAATACGATTTTTGCTGCTCCGTAGGTCGCTTTCCTTTAATTTTTTCCCCATTTTTTGTTTATTTAATTAATTTTAATAATAAGAAAACTCTTAATGGGTTAATGATTGAGAAGAGAATTACGTGTGTGGTGTTTAACGTTTGATAACATGTGTCATGTTATCCAATATGAAATAGCATTCTCACGACCAAAATACTCAGTGAAAAAGTCTTTTTGATATGAAAAAATTGTGACGTTATTTTTCTCGTTATGTTTCTCACTAAAAACTTTTTTCATCGTGCTTTTCATGGAACGCGAATTAACTCCCTGGAAAAAAATTGGGCAAAAATATTTTATTGCAAATTGGAGTCTTTTTTTGCTAAAATTTCAAAACCTTTGAAAGCAATTGGCTTATTGTTTCATTTTAAATACACGTATGATGTAATTTTTTGAAAAAAATTACTTGCAATTTAGGGAGAAAACCCCGAAAAATCCAAAATATTCAAAATACGTTGATTGGAGTTAAAGTAATGGAATAAATTAAACACCTGTTTTTTAATTTTTTTTGCTTTTTATTGATTTAAAGAAATTCTGTCTTTAATATTAATATGTTGTTGGACCGCCATTTGCTTTTATTACAGCGATACACATCCGATTCATTGAATCTGATACATTTTTCAAAGTCGTAGGAGGTAGGATTCCCAAATCGTCATCAACAAACTTTTTAAAGTTTGAATCGATTCTGGGCACTCTCTTGCTACTTCTAGCTGCATTATAGGCCAAATATTTTCAATGGCATTTTTCCATGGGATGGACTATACGGGGGCCAGCTCAACAGATCGATACTTCTTTCTTTAAAGTACTTTTTTACCTTTAATCGAAGAGATAAGAAAAAAAAACAAGTTTTTAACAAATTATTTATGTTTATCTGAAAAACAATTTTTCTATCTACAATTCAAGATTAATAACTCACAATTTTGGCGGTATGACACGGAGCGTTGTCCTGTTGAAAAATAAATTTGCAAGTCTCGCCAAAAAGCTTTACCACAGCAGGCTCAAATTCGTTGTGTAGGGCCTGCAGATAAACAGCTGCTGTAATGCTGGAACTAAGGACGCTCAATCGACCGGTTTCATTTCCAGAAAAGCATCCCAGACCATAACTCCTTCATTTTTCGGTGGAAGTCTTAAAAGACATTCGTTGCTAAGCCTCTCGAATGGTTTTCTTCTTACGAGAATTCTTCCATCTCCAACATGCAGCTTCAATTTTGATTCATCAGAGAAAATCACATCATTCTACATCTCTGGAGTCTAAGAAACATGCTCCTGGGCCCATAGCAAACGTTTTTTTTTTACTAGTAATGTGAACTCAGGCTTCTGGACTGGTTTAAGTGCTCTCAAACCAGCTTTAACAAGTATTTTTCTCACTAAGCTGGCTGAAATTTGTTTTCCCGTTCCTCGCTCAACATCCCGTCTTATGTCCGATGAAGTTTTAAAACGGTTCCGACGACATTGTAATATTATGAAACGATCTTCTACTGGCGTTGTCTTTCTGGGCCTTCCAGAGCCTTTCTTTCTTTGTGTACTACCCATTTCTCGCAATTTTTTTAATATTCTACGCGACAGTACTTTCTGTAATCTTTCTGCTATTTCAAGCGTGGTTAAATTTTCTCGCGCCAAAATCAACATATTTCTTTTATACTGCTCACTAACTTTTCCCATTTTTTAAACTAAAATTGCACTTTATTCTTTATTTCACTAGGATCACTTACAGAATATCTTAATCTTATAAAATATGCACTATTAATACTCAAAAAAAATTACAGGCAATAAAACATCTGAACCCCAATGAGGGTCAAGAACGGTAAGTGTAAAATAAAATAATTGCTTAAAATATTAATAATAAAGAACTTGTATAAATCAATAAAAATAAAGATTAAAAAATAAATTAATTTATTCCATTAGTTTAACTCCAATCAACGTATTTTGAATATTTTAGCATTTTTCGGGGTTTGCCCCTAAAATGCAGGAAATTTTTTTCTTCAATAAAATACGTCATACATGTATTTACAATGAAACAATAAGCCAATTGCTTTCAAAAGTTTTGTAATTTTAGCAAAAACAGACTGTAATTTTCAATTAAATATATTTGCCCAATTTTTTTCCAGCACTATATTTAAATTATTTGTCAATTATTAGATGATGGAGCTCGGTTTTTGAACAAGTAACTAAATGTTTATAGGGATGAAAGTGCGAAATCGGTAAACTGTTTTATTGCTTCAAATATATGAAATCATAGTCCTATATTCTCGAAATGGTTGACCCTTCACCCCACGGAGTATTTTTTATTATTTTAGTACAAATTGGAATTTGGAATAGTACGGTTTAACGGCTTTACTAATTCTCACTCGGGAGCTAATTGTGCTCCTCATAACGCTTAGCCCTCTGAAGAGCAATAAATAAAACTATGGGGATGTAGGGAAAGGTCAACAAACATATCGTAACCATCGGACCGCTGGGCAACCGGTTTTAATCGTGTAAACGCAAATGAAGAATTATTATTTCGGGCATTAACCGTAACATAAACAAAATTTAAAATATAAATTTAATGTTTATGAATATAGTGGGTAAATTGATTTCCATTCTGGGCAATTCACTCTGAACAAACTAAAAAATATTTTATCAAAAAAAAATTCTGGGTATAAGTTGTGACCACCCCACTTTGTTTACCATGAATGTATACCCAACTCTCTTTTTACACGGTTTTTTAACACGTTTTTGAAATAACAAGGTCAAAAAAATTAAACGATTTTTTTTGCACGAATTAATTGTTTTTACACGATTTCCGAATAAAGGGTTTTAAATAAATTCTAAATTTGGTATGCATGTATGTATGTATTGAATTTCGCATGTATGTGTTACATACATATAAAACAGATATGTATGTTCATACGTATGTACATATGTATAGGTATGCACTCTTCTTTTTTATTATATTTTTATGATTATTTCAGTTCTACTGGTTCATTGAAATTTAACGGTTATTTCGAATGGTTTTACGGTAGATACCCAAATAATTGATCCCTTCTTAGCGTAAAAAACGGTACGATTTAAGCTCAATATGTATGCAAGGTTCCTACTGTATATAAAAAAGGATACCCCGATCAGTTTAAATTTGAAGTTACGAATCATCACAATTCTGGATGAAGGGTGCATCTCAGAGGAGGATTACTGTAGATGGAAATACTATAAAGCAAAAGGCACTCAGAATTTATGAACGGTTACAGTATGCAACCCTTTCAACAAGTAGTCAAGAAACTGAGGCTAAGAAACATACATTTTCTGCTAATGACGGATGGCTTACAGGATCTTTAAAAAGATATGCATTTCACAATGTGAAGAAGTTTCTGCCAAGAGTTATCCAGAAACACTAAAAAAAATACAATATGATGGCTACGGTCTTGACCAAACATTGAACGCCGATGAAACCGATCTTTTCTGGAAAAAGATGCCGACCAGAACATTTATTGCTAAATCGGAAAAAACTGCAAGTGGGTTTAAAGCAGCTAAAGATCGGGTCACGTTTTTATTGTGCAGTATCGCTTCTGGTGATCGAATTTTAAAGCCACTAAGATCACGCTCAATGAAGGGTAACAGGGCAAAAGTTGTCAGTTCATTGGATGGCAAATAGAAAGGCTTGGATGACCGCCGAATTGTTTACCAAGTGGTTTAATGAGTGCTTCGTTCCCGAAGTACGAAAATATTTTGAGCAAAAATTGCTTGAATTCAAAGTCCTTTTACTTATTGACAATGCGCCTGGTCACTCTCCTGTGGAATATCCAAATATCAAACTCGAATTTTTGCCTCCAAATACAACTAGCCTGATCCAACCATTACATCAAGGTATTATTGAAGCCTTCAAAATTTATTATAAAAAACTGGCATTTCAACACGTGGGTAACTGCAGCAGGGATACTTTCGAATTTCAAAAGGATACTTTGCATACCGATTAAGCCCAATTTGTGCTAATTAGTGCTCACGGGAAAAAATTGGTGCTAGTCCAGAAGCCGAAAAAACGGGAAAAGAAAATTTCAAATTTCGCCTAAAAGACGGAAAAAATAAAACCTTTTTTCTAGAAAAAACCAGAAATAATTTAAGCCTAATTTTAAAACTTTCTAAAGGCCGCTAAACTGATGAAATTTGTGCTTAGCATAGAAATATAATTTTCAAAAATTTTCATTCATAAATCGAGGAAAACCAAACCAGCCCCTGAAAGATACTATATTAAAATAAACGGAGATATATCGTTCAATAATATTTGTGTTGAACAACAAATAAAACAATAGAAATAAAATGTTGTAAAATCCAAGGCATAAGCAATTCACATAGAATATTCCTGTCAGGTATGTTCATTGCCATCCCAAAAATATAGTGGCTGAATTTGTGCTAATCCAGAATTGACCCAATCCCATTGAACAACAACGACCGTTGAATGAACAATTTTCTGATAAAAAATGTTCTAGAAACCAATGAAGTTGGCACTTCTGGTTGCATATTCCGATCCGATATGTTTATTGCCATCCCAAAAATAAAGTGACTGAGTTTGTGCTAATCCAGAATTGGCCCAATTCCATTGAACAAAAACGACCGTTGAATGAACAATTTTCTGATAAAAAGTGTTCTAGAAATCAATGAAGTTGGCACTTCTGATTGCATATTCCGATCCGATATGTTCATTGCCATCCCAGAAATATAGTGGCTGAATTTGTGCTAATCCAGAATTGGCCCAATTCCATTGAACCAAAACGACCGTTGAATGAAGAATTTTCTGATAAAAAGTGTTCTAGAAACCAATGAAGTTGGCACTTCTGATTGCATATTCCGTTCAGAAAAGTTCATTACCATCCGAAAAGTATAGTGGCTGATTTTGTGCTAATCCAGAATTGGCCCAATACCATCGAACTCATACTTACTTACGTTACTTACATATTTTTTTGCAATATTTCATCTTACACGGTTTTGAAACACAAGGAACACATCCCTCATTTGAGCGGCATGTCTTTTTCACACGATCTTGGATAACACTATTTTCCGTGGAACGTATCTACTGTGTAAAAAGAGTTGGGGATAGACTTCGAAATATGTCTTCAAAAACGATGATGGGCGGAATGTTACAGTCAATGATGAACGGGGTATAGAGACATGATTTTATACTTTCTTGTACCCCAATTGGCTGGCATAAATCTTGCTGATATGTGGTTCCAACAGGACGATGCCACATGCCACACAACGCAGGATACAATTAATTTACTCAAAGAAACATTTGATGAAAGACTAATTTCACGTAATGGTTCTGTTAATTGGCCAGCGAGATCGTGTTATCTAACTCCATTAAATTATTTTCTTTGCGGATATGTTAAGTCATTTGTCACGCCGATAAACCAGAGACGATTGAACACTTAGAACACAACATTCGGCGTGTTTTTAGCGAGATATGGTCACAATTGCTGCGAAGAGTGTTCGAAAATTGGACCTGAATTTTGAAATTTGATTTCCTATTTTCTTTGAACTAGTTTCTCTTTAATTTTATGTAATTTTATTTAATATTTTTTAAAATCTATAACTCTATTTAATTATATCGTGATCCGCGAAATCTATGCTAATGTTTTCATGTATGAAATAACAGTATTCGGTAAAATATAGAGATAGTAATCATGGAAGACAAACAGAAGATTTCCGTTTGACAAATTTCGCTATTTAAGGTCATACAAGTTTAAGTAACTGTTCCACTAGGATTAGATGATTCGGATTAGCTTTCAAAAACACAACTTCTTTAGTTGTCTTGTTTTCTTTGTGCCACTGCTCTCCATCACATAATTTGTCTCATTATTCTCGTTCGAATCGATCTTTTATAGAATAAAATTAAATTTATTCTGATTTAAAAAGTCCATAGCAGAAAGCCTGTACTGAATAATAATAGTAATAAAAAAATACAAAACAATCTGCTTTGGAAAATCTGTATACTCGTAGTCTGTGAATCGCAGAGAATAAAAAATAAAACTTGGGCGACTTTTTTCGTTTGCGTGATTTGTTTTAAAGCTCGGAATTTTTTATTCCACTATTTGATTTTGACTTTTTTCTTGTATATGCAAACAAAAAAAATCAATCTTTATATTTTCCTTATTTCCCTGTTTCGGTTTATGCAAATGGAATATTTTTTACTTCTCTAGACGAAAATCAATTTTTGTATATTAGCACGACTGTTTGGTGGACAATGTTGATATACGTGTTATTAGATCGTATTTATACATAAAAACGGGAAAATGTGTACAGGCCTTCATCGTCTCATGTGTAAGCTTAACGTCAAAAAGGCAATCTAACCACATCAATTTAAAAAGGAAAGACTCCCTCCCTCTGAAATCACTCTCGCCCAAAAACCAACACAAAATATTACACACAACTATCCCAGTGTTTCCTTGTAGTGTATCCCGTATAATACCAAAAAACAACAACAACAAGAGTAAAATAAAATAATATCTTATTACTACACCATCTCAGGGGACCAATAATTTATCTTCAAAGCAACAACACAACAGGAGTACAGCAACAACACAAAAAAACACAAGCGAGTGGAAAACCTAAAACTACAAAAAAATAAAAATCTGACAATTTACAGTGTTGTGTCATGTCGAAGGATACAAAAAAAAATTTTTTTTTTTGGTTTTTAAAATGACGAAATCCTTAAAATGAACAAGCTCTAACGACTTAGAAATTAAAAATTAAAAAAAATCCTAAATAATTCTTAAAAATTTATAAAAAATTTATAATTGCGTTCACTGCTGTACGTAAGACTAGCACACGTATATTTACACCGTTTGCGTGTTTGTCGTCTCGATAGGAAATGAATAGGTGTACGTTGTATAAAATAACTCTATATAAACACAAAAAAGGGTTCAAATTTTATTATCTAGAGATTTTTACGTGTAATCATTTTTTATCTTCGTGAAACTTAATTATTTGTAAAAATTAAGATCTTAACTTTATTTGGTTTGGTTATTGCGATGTTGTTTTTATCATTCTGCCCGAATTTTGGTGTGTAATTTAATTTTTATGATGTGATATGGTCAAGGGTAATAATTATGATGGTAATTTTGTTTCTGTACTGCTGAAATGTGACACTGTTGAGATATTTGTGAGGTGATGGCATTATGATAAATATCTTTTTGTTTTTGGTTAAGGTGTTAATTATAAAGTACGAGTAAGTAAGGATGTATATTGTACATGGTTTTAATTAGTGAAATATATTTTTGAACTAATTAACGATGGGGACGCATTATGTAAATGGTCCGGGAGTTGATTAACTACAATTTCCCTAATTAAAATTTGAAACTGCGAGGAGTTTTTATTTTAAAAAAATCTGACCGGAAGTTTACAACAAATGATTAGATACGATTTTTGTAAAACCTGGAAAACAGGAATATTGCTGGCTAAACTTCTTAGTTCTTTTTAACTCGTATAGTGTTTAAGGGCGATGCGATTGATGAAGTTATTAATACAGCAAACTCGTCAGATTTAGTTCTTGTGCCTGGTGATTTTAACCTTCCAAATATAATATGGAATCTGGACCCGGAACTAAATTGTATTTGTCCAAGCAATATAACAACAGATGCTGAATCTTTATTTGTGGACGCCATGCTTGGTTATAATTTGAACCAGATAAACCCAATTGGTAATAATCGTGATAGATTAATGGATCTTGTCTTCGGAAACGACATTGACACTTTCAAAATTTCAGAATCCGTGTTACCTTTTGTTTTTAACGATATTGTAACACAGCATGGTTCACCACTGTGTTCCAAACGAAATATCGTACAACCCTGAGGTAGTTGAATAACGATTGATGAGGCACTACTATATAGTCGACTGAGTTACAATAAAAAAAGCGATTTACCGGTCCGGTTTGGAAATTTGGGTGTGAAGTTTTTTGTTTTTGAAAAAGTCATTCAGTGAGTGATGTGCGTTGTATTCGGTAATTTAAATTGAAAAGTTCTCTGATCCAAATTGAGATAAATTAAAAAAAAAAAAAACTAAATTAAATTAAATCCGTGTATGAATATAATATTCGGTATTTTTTTTTTTGGTTCAAATTTTAGTATTGTGAAAAATAAAATTAAGTCCCTGGTGGTACATAACACAACAGTTTTGTGTAGTTCGGTTACCAAAGGACCTTACTGAACGCTAATCGAAGAATATATGATACATGTTTTGTTTCTCGATCGTTCGATCGCGTGATTTATGAATTTTTTTGTAAATCGCAAATTACGGAACTCTGTGCTACAACTGTATGGGGCGCGATCCATTAGTTATGTAAAATTTTAAAGACCGTAAATAGTATGTATATGGTTAATTTTAAGACATAGTGTTAAGTGCTAATGTTGAAAATTCGTTTTGGGAAAAAAATACGTAGTATAAAAATAAATAAAATGTGGAAATTAAATTGATGTGCATGTGGTCTCAAAGACATTATAAAAGGCCCGTACGGACTAAAATAATTATTGTGAACTAAACTACTAAAGTGATAGCCGAAATGAGTGTAATTAAATAATGTCCAAAGTGTAACTAATATACGAAAAACCCACCATTATAGTGTAATTACGCGACATTGCGGCTTAACATTAACACCGTGGCTTACGTGATTTCGGTTAAGTGCTAAAACTAAACGGAGTGTTTTACTACGAACGGCCTAAGGACGTATAAAAATTGCTTTTTTTTTGTTTAATAATAATAAACTATAAATAAATAATAATAATTATTATTAATAATAAATAAATAATAACAGTTTAATAATAAACTATAAATAAATATTAATAACTGAAACGCACTAAGACAGAGAATTTTGATAACTCGAGTAAAATCTGTGTGAAATTTTTCTACCATACTTATTTAAAATTATCCGAGTTATATGGACTGTAATAGAAAAATCTATTAATCATAACTACAATTAATAATTTTTATAAGACATAATATTGTTCATTCTAATAGTACGTGAAATGGCGAACTTAACCCGATTTTAAAATGTTATGGATTGTATTCGTTGTAATACATTCAATAAAATCAACTTCGTTCAATATCAACAATCAACTCATCATCAATCAACGTTGATTATACATCGGATCGTCGTCTTCAACATACACTTCGGTAAATTTTTCTTTGTATTTTTTTTATATTATATTTTTTTGATGTTATTGCAATTTTTTTTCTTCAAATGACGCTATTGCACAAAAATAACGTTTTTATTGTTATTGTTAAGTAGTAATATCTTTATTCGATTATATTGTTTTATAGAATAAGAGTATGCTAGGTTTAGGACAGGTGTAGTTAGTATTTATTAAGTAGCGGTTACCGCTTTGAATTTTGCATAATTAATTTTTTTTTCTTTTCGTAACTTACAATTGATAATCTTGCTTAAATAATTTCTTCTCATAAAGTTATGATTATTATGTTCCAATTTCTTAAATTGTTTTTAAATAAATTATCAATCTTTAAATTACGAAAGATCTAATGCGTTTACCTATTCTTATTATTATTATTATTGTGATTTACCCAAAATGAATTCGTGAACCAAGTGATTGAGGTTTAGGTAAGTAGCAACAATGGCAGGTATAGTGTTCCCCATCTCAGTTCAGTCGAGTGTATTGTCAATCAATTACGCGCTTGTCCTATTTTTTTGGACTTAATTTTTACTTGAGATATTCTGTCTAAAACGATTTAGCTCACTCTAGTTGGTAATGAGATATTTTTTTTATAATTCAGTACATAACGTTAGATGCTAACAGGTCAGAATTACAATCTAACTTTAACCATTTTTAATTTTTTTTTATTTATTTAATTTACCTGCAGATTCTACACTCTAGTAAAATCTTTAAATTTCTGATTCCACCTCTATTTAATTATTTTGTTTCTCGTTTCTACGAAAGCGGTCTCGCAAGACTAATGTAGCCCTTGACCAAGCCCACCCCTTTACTCCTGAGCACTAGCCGCGCTTAAAACGACCGCTCAAGGACAATGCATTAGTAAGTTGAATATTTCTGATGGCGAAATGACGTTTTACGTGCCCATCATCATTTGGTTGATGGGAATACCATACGTCCCTTTTAATTTCGTTACAATATCAATCACAAGCCTTTAGATATTGTATTTGACTTAATGGCGAGTTCGGAACATCTACAACCAATCAAATACAACTTCAAAAAAACAAGCCGCGGGGCTACAAAGTTACCTAGAATCCATCAACTGGCAAACAACTCTCAATTCCAATGATATAAACGAAAATGTTGATAAATTTAATGACATTATGCAGAAAGTCTTCGAACGTTATGTACCTATGTGCTGTAAGCCAGAAAGGTTTATGCCTGGCCGATCCACATCAACTAATCTGGTTGAATTCACCAGTAAAATAATTAATGAGATAGAAAACGATCATTAAGTTGATGTAGAGTACACAGATTTCAGTAAAGCATTTGATTCCATCTGCCATCAAAAAGCAGTCGGGAGTTTATTCGCATTTGGGTTTTCACTCGATTACATAAATTGGTTCAATTCTTATCTATCAAACCGGCGACAATTTGTAACAATGGGAAATGTGAAATCAAACGTTATTAAAGTTACGTCTGGATCCCCAAAGATCTCACATCGGGCCATGGATATTTATTGTTTTCATAGACCAAATAACAGAGATAATTAAAAACTCAAACGTGCTCATATTTGCTGATGACGTGAAAATTTTTCGAACTGTTAATGGAATGCTAGATACGAAGAAACTTCAACAAGACATCGATAGATTAAGTGAGTGGTGTGATCGAAACTCGCTTTACTTAAATATTAAAAAATACAAGATCATGTATTTCCATCGTAAGAGAAATCCGCTAATTACTTCCTACAAAGTCAACAACGAATTATTGCAAAGAGTTAATGAGATCATAGATCTAGGTGTTACATTTGTCGAAAATGCCAGTTTCAATAGGCATATTGAAAATTGTATTGCGAGAGCTAATGCCATGTTTGGATTTGTTAAAAGGTGGACAGATGAGTTTAAAGATATTCAAACCTCATGTTCACTCTATTTCGCTTACGTTCGATCTCAACTGGAATACGCTGTATCGGTCTGGAATCCATACTATGCTGTACACATTAAAAGAATTGAAAGCATTCAAAAGAAGTTTCTGATTTTCTTGTTAAAGAAAAGTGACTGGAATTACGACCACAATTTACCATTCCATGAAAATGTGACTCGGTTACCTCCATACTCAAAAAGATGCACAGATTACAAAATAAACGACTTCTCTTAGGTGCGGCTTTCATTGGTAACGTTCTGCTTGGTCACATTGATTCAGCATACATTTTGGAAAACTTATCAATTCATGTGTCTTGCAGAACATTTCGAAACCATGAGTTTTTAGCACTAGAACACCATTTCACAAACTATGGAGAAAATAACCCCATTAATAGGTCGTCTAAATCAAATCGTTCAACATCGACAACGACCTATTTGACTTTAGTTTGTCAAAAATATCCTTAAGAATTATTTTTTAAATTTTTAATTATTAAATCAAAATTTGATTTATATTTTTGTGTTTTAATGTTCTTTATTTGATTTTTTAATATTTTTGTCTTAAATTAAAATGTAAATCACAGAATAGGTTTCTTAAATAAATAAATAAATAAAGGGCTTGCCACATTACAAAAATATCAGCGGCAATCTTAACACAATTTTACTTGCTTTTATGTTGTAAAATAAAGTCTATTTATCTTACAAAATTTAGCCTCGAGCTAATTTCAAATTTATCATTCGGCGATATACGAAGTCAGAAAATGAGTTTTTAGAAAGCTGTGTGTGCGTGTGTTGCTTTTCAAGCTAAATGTTTCCGCGGTGTCTACAGCTCAGTGTGAGATCCGTCAGTCAATCAGTCCACTGGAAGTGGCACCTTCTATAGGAGCTTTTTCGTTGTTTGGAAATATTTTGAAAATCATGTCATTTACGAACAAGTAGTCTCAGTGACCCAAGCTATTAGAAAAACAAACGAAAGTATTGGTTACTAGTGGAAGTTTTTGAGATATTGGCCAAAAACTGAAAATAAATTAATAAAAAAATTTAAATTTTCCAAAGGATTGGTTATGAAACGGCCAAGTTTAGTCCAGCTCAGATCAATACTATTATCCAAATTTCATTGCCATACTTTTAGAATGGCGGAAAGACGGGATATTGTTAAATTTCAAGATTTCATTTACCGAGTTCCTTTACTTCGGACATTAATCAGTTTGTCATTTTAAGGATCAATTTTAATATTTTATTCCGCTGGGATGTTTTATTTAGTGAAAAAAGAGATACAAGATAGAAAATGAATTTAAAAAATTCCACTGGTAATTATATAGCAAAATAAATTATTTTTTGTGATGGTGCTGCCACTTGCGGCGAGTAGCAAAATCTCTTATTTTCCGCTGAGAAATTTCCGCTATCTTATGCAGCATCCACGCAAATCAATTAGTGAAGAAAGGTCGAATCTGTAAAGGATGGGTTTTCAGCCTAGTCCACCTTCGTGCTGCTAAACTTCGCGGCTACAGATGCTGAGAGAAAGAAACACAGCCAGAAACTCCAGCTACCCTGACCGTAGCGCAGAATATTACAGTTGTGGTATTGTTGACCGCAAGAAAAGATATTGTAAGGAGACTACCGTCTATGGTAAAAAAATAAATGAACTTTTTGGTAAACAATCAACGGATTGAAGCTTCGTCAGAATTTGAAGATCGCCTCATTTAAGTAAATGCGAGTGCTCAACTAAAACAGGAGTGGTCAGTCACATAATTTAGTGATAGTTAAAAAATCCGAGTCGGTGAAGATTCAAAGCAGGTGAGTAGAAAGTAGACTTAGAAGATGACGCACCGCTATCGTCCTTTCAAGAGATACTCCATTTAGAAAAACCGGTTCAGGAAAAAGGATCCACACGACCTAAAAGCTGGAGAATTTTGCCATTGCCAACTGTTACTTTTAGCCCTACAGAACTTTGGCAGACTTCGCTGAAAGATTCGATGACTTGGCTCTAATTATCCAGGACCAAATGAAGAATGTGATCGTCACCAGTGATTTTAACTCTAAATCTTTCGAATGCAGCTTGTTGCCAACTGGCCGCTTCATGTTATATTGTCTGCTTTAATAGAAGAGCTTTCACTTTCAAAAGAATGAAAGGTAGCAAGAAAGAATCAAACGTAACTAAACTAAGAAGCTGGGAGGTTAGGGTGACTGAAACCTCAGTGATCATCACAGCTCATCTTTCCTCGAAGTACTGCAACTCTGAGGCAACAGAAGAAGAATAGCCGTATACTAGTGGGACGTAAAGATTGCAGAACTCCATGGTAGCAGCTGTGCCAGAAGGCGCCTATAAACAGAGAATAGACTTAGCCAATCGGATCACTCTTTGGCGCAACAATTATAACTGGCTAAGATTACTCTAAAGTAAGTAATTAGCCGTTCTACATCCTCCAGCTGGAAGGCCCGATAATAGTTTATTTCATAATTTCTTTATTAGGTTGACGTTATGAATATTTGCATCTATATGCCGTCTAATTTCGGTAGAAAAAAATTTCAATTAATTTTCACAAATCTATTCAAGGGATTCTCCCATGGGAAGATGCCCAAAACATGTTTCAAAACATTTTGGACGAATGGTTTCGGCCATAACAGCGAACACGATGCTTTAAGTGGCGGATGATCCTTGCCCGAAGCACAAATGGACTAGGGAAGAAGTGTACGAAGGGCAAGATATAAAAGTTATCTTGCAAATTGGCAGATTATGATAGAATCGAGTGTGTCCGTTACTATAAGTTCAGTTATCATAGAAACGAGTGCGTCCGAAACTTTAAGTTCAGTTATCAGCGGTGTACTCAAGGGTTCGATATTAGAGCCAATATTATGGAATGTGCTATATGATGAAGTGTTCTTGCTCAACCTGCCCTAGTGCGCAATACATGAAGAATATGCATATTATCCGGCGCTCGTCGTTAAGCACAGGGAACGAGCAAAAACTAGTAAAGCATGTCAGGGCAGTGATGGAAAACATCTCCATATGACTTCGTCCCTACACCGTAGCTTTCAGACACATGTCAAAAAGACTGCGACAAAAACAATAAAAACAGCTACGACTAGATTACTGGAATCAGGGGTATCAACCTGAGCGAGGGCTCTGCCAGTATGCATTGCCTATTCCACCATTAACCCTGATGGTTAGATAGAGAGTGGAAATAGCAAATGTTATTCCAAAGGGGTTGGTCCAAAACGAGATGCTGGAGCAATGGCATGAGCGGTGGACAGAAGCTTAAACAACACAATCTCTGATGGGTCACGGGTGCTTTAATAGTTACTTACACCGAATAAACAGAAGACAGACGCCCAAATTCTTTACCGTGATGGGTGCGACAAAGCAAAATACACAATCTTACACTGCTACGATGGGGCCAAAAAAGATTAAGGTGCGACAGCCACACCAGCCAGCTGACGACGAAGAGCATAAAACCATAAATGCTGGAATGAAGAAAACAACATGGTAGTGGCGATACTACGTCGCAGAAGGTAGGAGGGGCTGAGCAGAATAAAGGAGACGCCAGCATCTGAAGTATTGCACAGTGATTTCGGCGGCACTGGGAGGAATGAGTTACGATAACAACTATTACAGCAACCAAATAATTTTAAGCCTCTTATTTCCAGAAAATTTACACAAAATATGCAAATTGAACCCAATTTAGCAAACTCTAGCTTTCTAACCTACCTGCATTACATAATAATCACCTTTTACATAGAAAAAGTTTGTTAGCTAATTTAATAACCAAATAAATCTGGTCAAATAATAAAATACGATTTATCCTAAAATCGAAAGAAGAATTAAAACAAAAAAAACAAATCCTTACATCCTTTTTTCCAAATGAATACATTTTAAAATGATTAAGCGAGTGCAAAGTTAAATTTTTTTGTGTTTCCATTACCAAAAAAAGCACAACCAAAACTGTGCTGTACCCAAACATGACATTTTCAATTGTATTGTACCGAATTTTGATTATTCAAAAAAGATTAACATCAAGGCAAATATTTCTTCGCCGATTTCGTCTTATGTGTATGTCTGTTTCAAATATATGACAATAGATGCACGGACCAGGTAATCATTTTGTGTTTTCCCACAGAGGATATAAAAAAATCTGTTACATTTTCTTAGAAAATCTCTGTGTATACCGATCGTAATCCTACATTAACCCCAAACCCTTCTGTGCCCCAAAAATTTTCGTGATTAAATTAATTTAATATTCTTATAAAATAATTTAATAGGAAAATCAATTTTGAAATGTGCCTTATTTATAATGAAAAAAAATGGTTTACCAATTTTCTTGATTTATAAGGGTAAATTATAGTTTTAAATAAATATTTTATGAGATTGATTTAATTTAATTGTTTTAATCTACGCAGGAGGTATTTCGAATACTACGAATAATAGACATCGAATCGACCAGAAATAATTTCCCTTAAAGGGTATTACGATACCTGTAATAAAAATCTAATTCTCGCACTACAGACGAACACAAACAGTGAAGTTCAACATTTTTCGATAGGATAAACCATCCAAGATAAATTTATCTAGATTATCCAATAATTTGTATATAGTCAAAATAAACAAAATCGGCAATATGTGAGAAAAATTCAATAGAACAAGACAAGTCTTCGTTGTACAAAAAATTTATCAAAAATTGAAAATTGGATAAAGATTATTATTAAAGTTTGGAGCATTTTTTTGTACATTTTCAATTTGAATGAAAAATTTGTAACGTGATTCGGAAAAATATGAAAATATCTCGAAATGGAATTTGACAATATTCTTCGATTTTTCGATTTAAGTTTTTTTTCTACTTTTTAATATTTTATTTTTTTGTTGCTGGTGGGGTTATTATGCATCGATCGATCGCGTCCCCACTCATTCATATGATATTGGAAAATATAACTAGTTTTTCAATTTGTTTTTTTTTTGTAAATTACAAAGTTTTTAGTTTTGATGAATTCTAAATTATTTTAATCGAAATTGAAAGGGATTTTATTTGTGTTTGAATGTAGAAAGTTGGTAGTTTATTGTGGAAGGAGTATATGGACGGGAAAAAATTCGAATCATTATAAGAAACGATATAGTTTCTAACCTTTCAATTTGTGATGGGAAAATTGAATCGAAACTTGGTAATTGTAAAATCGTTTCTAGCGGTGTATTGAAAAATGTTAATGGGACATTTCAAATAGATTTTTATAAGGTTTTGTCAGATATAACATATTACATTACATATCAAATTTGTAACTATCCATTCAGCAAGAACCGCCAACGTTCTTACCGCCGAACTGTTTACAAAATTATATTGGATGGAGAGCGTTGTGCACAGTAATGCTCCGGCTAAGAGCTCATGGTTAACGGGGGGATTTATACAAGGATCCTATCCAACATTATTGTACCGTGCTTACACACAAGTAGCGACCTCAATCCATTTGACCCTAGACTTCACTTCTATGACTCCTTTAATTAATATCCATGCTAAATAATCAACTGTCGGAATAAATAATATTCAACTATCATGAATTAAATATCTACAATAATGGCTGAGAAAAATTATTAACCTAGATTCCAAATTCAACTTTAACAAGAAAATTAATTATTTTATGTAGTACATCCTTTTTTGCCTTGTTAAACTAAAAAAAATTAAAACAAAATGCAAGTTTGTTTTAATTTTTTTTAGTTTAACCCCAATCCAAACTCAATACACCTCTCTTGATCGGGAACATATAACGGTTGACGATGGTCCAATCTTCGCGTTTAATGGCCGTATGAATCACCGTAATGTTGATCGCAGGATATCGTCTATCCACGATGATGATTATACACAATGTAAGTATCCTACACTGGTGTCTACTTACTGGATATCATACGTGTAATTTACACCCGATGTGTCTCTGTTGTTTGGGCCGATGAAAGATGTACTCGTATAATGTCCGTTCTTTATAACGAAACACCGATGAGAACCGCTGCCTGTTTAAGTTAATTTTCGCCGTGTCCCCAATAACCGCGATTAACGAGAACCTGCGTCGCTAGACGCGCGTGGATCAAACAGAAGTAACACAATTAACTACGTAGATTCCGCAGAACTGTGTATTCACTTTTCGTGAAACAGTAATAAACTACTACCGCATAATTAGCAAAACGAGATTTTTTTTATCGTTGGCGTTGAAAAACAGGAATACTAAACAGTTTATTTTATTCAACTTAATTAATTTCAATAATTCAATAAATTCAAAGTTAAACAATCGGTTTTGTACAACGAATGATAATATTTTATTTGAAACAACCAAATTTGTTGAATCAATTCAAGGTCAATATATTGTATTTTTTTTTTTTTTCATAAAATGAACGTTCTCATTCTGAGCCATTAACACAAAGTTATCACGTTTACGCAAATCCGTATGCAAAAATCTGTACATGCACAGACAAAGTTTTTCACCTTGGCACTATAATTATTTAGTATCCCACTTAAGATTATTTAGCATCCTAGATACCTTTTCTTTTTCTTTTTTTTGGTAAATAGCCATTCAATAAATTAAACTTTTAGCAAAACGGCTTAACTTGTATCATACAGTTCTATCATTCGATATTTTAATACACTATTAACCTTTTTTTAATGTGTATCTAACAAAATCGAGACTTAATGCCCTCAGCCCCAAAACGGACATCACACCCAAAGAAAAAAAATGCCGTTGTCCCTTTTGTTCCCGCTATGTTTCATAGTTGTCATCAAAATACGAAAATGTTTTTTTTTTCTGACAGATCAACCCAAATTCTATTTCTGGTGGAGTCAAATCCACCTGATTGTTACAAATTAATAAATTTATTTTCCAAATGACCCACATTCCATTAATTATTTTAAAAATTCAGCGCTGCAAAATACCCGTGGTACAAAACTCACCAGATTGATGAACCATAGCTGAGTGTGTCTACTTTCTAAACTAAGAACCTCAGCGCAGAGGAATCCCAAAGGCTGCAGCATCCTACGAAAAATATAATTTTATCTTTCTTGTTAACCCTTTCAGTCCTGATTTAAAACTCGACCAAACAGATTTTTCTTGTGACATGTATGTATGTTATAAAATGGTACCCAAGCAACCTAAATGCTTGGTTACCATTTTAAGTAAAAAATAAGAAAAAAATTTAAAAAACAATTCAGGGTAGGTTTTACCTAATTTACACGCACAAGTACAAATCGAGCCAAGAGTAACTATTTTTGGTATTAAGGAAAACGTTGGAAAATTTGGAATTTCCGGTTGCGAAACGTCAACATATTGCTTTAGGAATGCGCTCCATCTTTTTATTGTGTTTACTATATATCACCCTCTTTCTCATAAAATTGGATGCTAGATAAAGAGGTTTGTTAAAAAGCCATTTCACCACAATAATTTTGTTATCCTTGCTGACACAATGCTCTAAATAACCGTGGTTCTTTTTTTTAATTGGCGGGCTTCCGATATATCTGGCTTGTGAAATCGGTTAATTCGAGTGGTCCCAATTGCAATAATCCCTCTATTTTTTAATATTTCCAATAAATTGTAAGTCGTAAAAAAATTATAGAAATTCAGTTTGTGTCCCGGCACTTCAATTCTTTGAATTAAATGGAGGACGATTGCTGCACCAAACCCAAATTTTTGTTGATGGAAATCAGAAATTTCAATTCTTGAGCCTTGATAAATAATAAAAGCAAACCGCTGCCCTGATTTTCCGCATAGAACAAACAATTTCAAACCCAAAGGTGATGGTTTACTTTTCATATATTGTTTCGCGTAATGTCCCCTTAAATGAAATCCTTTGTTCGTCGATGCAAAGGTTCTCCTCCAGGGGAATTTCTAAACTTCTTTGTCTAACAGAATTAAGAATGGGGCGAACCTTATAAAAACGTCGTTATTATCTTTTGGAATGTCCAAATTGTTGGTGACATGAAAAGTAGTTCGCAATTGAAAAAATCGGTCCATGGTCAAAGTTCGCTTAACGTGTTCCATTCCTATAAGATTGCTCCAGTATATTCTGATTTGGGGAAATTTTGTACATCCGATGAGTATATGAACTGCGATAAATCTTTTAATTTCATGTAAAACCCGTCAATTTAAAAGTTTGGACATAATTTATATTCTTGTTTGGAGGGTTGTAGCCGGCTACTTCGCTTTACAATTTTATTATATTTTTATCCTGATTGGATCCAGTAGATCATGTGGTTTCTTCCTCCGCAGCCGTCTTATTGGGTTTGAATCATCCAACATACGACGTCTCAGCATTTTGGTGTAAGCTAATATAAGACCTATTTCTTCACTGATGAAATCCATCCTTTAGATCTCTATGGAGGTTGTCATTTATTATGTACCACGGTGCATTAACTATTCCACGTAGGACTTTGCTTTGTAATTGACTGGATGATATTGACATTGGTTTTCTTTGTATAGTTCCAGAACTGAATACCGTAAGTTTACACAGGTTTTAGGATTTGCCGGTATAGTAGCAATTTATTATGTGAGTTAGCTCAGAATTTCTTCCTAAAAGCCAATCAATCTTTCTGTATTTAATGTTTAACTCTTCTTTTTTCTTTTTCACATGCTCTTTCCATTTTAGTTTCGCATCTAGAGTTATGCCTAGATATTTTGTCGTATTTGCATAGGGAATTTGCTGGGAGTTCAGTTCTACTGATAATCAGTTGACCTTCTTGTTGGTAAAGTTTACGTGAAAAGATTGTGTTTCATTAAGTTTTATTCGCCATCTCTTCATCCAGGTACTAACAATATTAGTAGCTCTTTGCAATTTGTTTATAGATGCTTCTATGCAATTAGCAACTGCTAAGATGGCCGTATCATCCGCAAATGTCGCTATGTTAGTCACCTCTATCGTTGGCAGGTCCGAGGTGTATAGAACATATAATGTTGGTCCTAGAACGCTACCTTGTGGTACCCCTGCTGATATTTTATTTATTTCTGAGTATTCGCCATCTAATTTAACTCGAAAGTATCGGTTAGATATGTAAGATTTTAGAATTTCATAAAACTGCTTTGGTAAGTCTCTTTGTAATTTATATTCCAAACCTTTATGCCATACTCTGTCAAAGGCTTGTGCTACATCCAAGAAGACGCTTGAACATGCTTTCTTTTTTTCAAGTACGTCTTCAATTATGTTTGTAATTCGGTGTACTTGTTCTATTGTTGAATGGTTTTCTCTGAAGTCAAATTGATGTGAAGGAATAAGATTTCTTTCTTCTATTATTGGTTTGAGTCGCTTTAGGAGTAGTTTCTCGAATATTTTTGAAATTATTGGGAGTAAGAAAATCGGCTTATACGAATTTTTGTATTAAGTGGTTTGATTAGTTTAGGTACCATTATTACTTCTTCCACTTTCCATTGTTTCGGAACACGTTTAGGTCTGAACACTGCGTTAATTATTTGGAGTAGTTTACGTAGTCCTTCATATCCTGGAGATTTCTTTGAGTGACAGGAGATATATTGCAGTTTTCCATTTTATTTGCTGACTTCTCTAGGTAGAGGCTGTAACGAGTTCTCTAGGTGGGTTGCAAACAACGAAGCTTTTTTCTTTCACTTATAGCAAATGTTTCATCTTCACTTTTATCTGGTGGAATTTGTAGGTTAGGTCGTTTTAAACTTTTTGTCGCTTTCTAAAGGGGATATTCGGTATCTTTTTCCCCAATAAGGCCACTTAATGGATTCGTTTTTGATTTCTTTAATTAGCAATTTTAGTTTATTGGTTAAAAAATTTAGGGTTGTTTTATATTCTACCGCTCGACTTCTTTGTCAGGCCTTTCTAGCTTTTCATGTTGTTCCAACCAGTTCTCTAACTTCCAGAGAATAAACAGCATTACGGCGCATTTCCTTTGAACTTGAGGGGATTCTACTCCACGCCGCTTCTTGTATAATGTTTTTGAGGTGTTCTATATGATTCCCATTGGATTATTAATATTCTTTTGAGTATTAGTGTTACACTGTAAAACATATTTTTTAATGAGCCGGATATACAAAGTCAGAAAGAGATGAGAAGTGCTATCGTTCTCTAAACAATTATCTTTTTCCGTTATTTTTCAAATTAGTATTTTATATAAAAAATAGTAAAAAATCGTCGTAAGACAAAACTTATTACGAGTAATTCCTCGTAATGGCATGGATTCTTCTAGCAACTAATAACTTCCATTATATTCAGATTACAGCCGTTTAGCTAATCTAAATTTTAACTAATAACATAAAGGTACCAAAGATTGTTCTAAGATGTGACAAACAAGAAACAAAAGTGATAGTATTAAACTGTCTATATGTCATATCTTAGCGGTCTCGCCAATTTTCAATTTTTTGATTAATTTGTATGTCATACCGATTTCACCTGTTTGAGTAGTTTATATTTCGACTAATATTATGAGTGATTCTTCTAAGACGTCATCACGAGGAAATAATACAAATTACAAATAAAAGCCATAGAAATTAAATAAAAAATTGAAAATTGGGGAGACCGCTGAGACATGACATATAGTCAGTTTATTACTTAGTACATAGAGCTATTGAAACCTCCTGATGAGGTCTTAGAAGAATCTCTGTGTTCCTTGAATGAGATTATCCGAAATATAAACTCTTCAAACAGGTGAAATCGGCATGCCATACATATTAAATTAAAAATGAGGATTCGGAAGGACGTCATATATATGACATATGAGAATAGTAGCTCTTCTGACTTGAAACTATTTTATCGACTTGATGGCATATTAGAACAATTTTTCTTCAAAAATATCACTTAAAATTCTTGTTAGAAATTAGATTAACAGTGTAACACCAATACAATGATATATTGGTTATTTGTTAAAAACTTCACGCCCGTTATATTCTTTGTTATTATTTGTGATTACTTTTACGGTGACTACTTGCATAAATTCCTCTTCAATTTTAAGATCTATAAAGTGTTTGATGCTTTCTTTATAACCATCGACGATTCTCCTGTTGACCTTCCTGCTGGATGAATGGCGTGGTAACAACTGTATCTATATATTTTAAGATGTGAAGTTGAAGTAAAATGGGTTTTCGTCACTAAAACCTACTTCTGAAATATGATGCATTAGCCCATTTGCATTTCAGGTTACTATTCTTAATGATTTATTTGTTGTTGCTTGCATCATTCTAATAGAGTATGGATTTCATTTCATTTAGAGAGTCTTGCTTATCTAACCTGTTGCTTAGTGCTTGAAGGCATTTCTCTTGTTTAGCTAGACGAATGTTAAGAGCTTCCATGCTTTTTAGTGTCTTTTGGAGCACTGCTGTATCTTCGGCAGTGCTTTTCGAAATAACTGGTTTTGTCATGACTACTTGCGAGTATAGTTTTGGCTCTTCCTCTTTGGTGAAAATTTGATACATTTTTTCCGATATTCCTGGACTTTGTTTTCGCGTTTTATTTCTTATTCTTTGTAGCTCCTTAGCTATTTCCCATACCCGGCAGTTTGCGGGATTTGGCCTATTACAATTAACACATGTTGTAGTAGTATTTTTACTAACCAGGCATACTTTGACATGATGCTTTCCGGTACATTTCACGCATCTAGTCTCTATTTGGCAATATTTCTGGGTATGATTGAAACCTTGACATTTTTTGCACTGCGGAATTAAACCACTATTCAATGGCTCTATTTTAACTCTCATGTTTAATATTGCCTTGATTTTATACACATCTTCCACTTTTTGTTTGTTATTAAAACTAAGCGTAAATAGTGCAAGCCCTCTTTTGATGGGTTTGAACTCTTTGTTCAGTTTCGATTTTTTCTTTCTTATTGATGTTTACAGCATTTTCTATTTGATATTCCTTTTGCTTAAGATCCTCCATAATTTCCACTTTTGCTCAGGTTGGTTGAAGATCTCATAGGTAAACATTCTAATTCTCATAGGTAAACCATTGATGGCTCTTGGAATTAAGCTTTGTATTCAAAGCTCTATAAGTTTCAGAGCCTACAACATTAATTTTCCAGATGTTTAGAGATACGAGTTTGTACTCGACTACTGTAATTGATTTCATAATCGTATAGTGGAGAAATTTGATATCCCGACGACATTTATTGGTGGAGGTGTTCGAGAGCTAGTTGTCTCTTGATGATTAACTGGTTTCTAGAAACCTCTTTTGAAGTTGATGGGAAAGTTTCTGCTATTTATGGTGTGTATTGAGCTCTCCTTTTCTTACTTGGTCTTTTATTCCGGTTCAACATCCAATTTGTTTCTCTTTCTAATTCTTCTTCATCTTCATTGTCAAATATTGACTTCGTAATCGAAACTTCTGACGGTTAATCAAAACGTAGTGTCTTGTATATTTAAGACATTAACTGTGAAAAGGGAATTTTTTTCTAATAAGTCACGGTTTATCAATTTGATTTGTGATCTTCTTTGGTTTATCAATTATTAGAAGACAAACTCATTTATCAGTGCAAGGTAAGATAAAATCTATTTTTATAGTGACGGTTTATCAAAATAGGAATGTGCACAGTGGTTTAGACGATAATAAAAAAATGCAAAAGATAAGTATCTGTCACCGGAACCAAACCAACTATGTAACAAGTAGCGCGATGCATTGTGCATCACTGTGCACTGTATGATGTTTCAGCCGGAACCATATAATGCCAGCCAGAACTATATAAATCTAACCAGAACACTTCCAGCTGGAACCAAACCAACTATATGACACAAGTAACACAATGCGTTTTCCATCATTGTGCAATATCTGATTTTTCATTCGGAACCAATATTAAGTCAGCCGGAACCATTTAAAAGCACTCGGAACCAGTCTTTTATCACCCGGACTCATTAGGAGTAGGCCAGGCGCTACCATAACAAGGTCAGCCGGAACCACTACAATATCATACGGAACCATATGAAGCTAGCCGGAATAATTCTACTACATCGAACCAATAAAAGCCAGCCAGAGCCAGTGTTTTATCAGCTAGAACCATTAGGGGTTTGTACAATAAGCACAATACACTGAAATGGTTGTAAAACATATTAGCTTTCAGCCGGAACCATATGAAGCCAGCCAGAACCTAACGAATCGTGTACTTGCCGATTTTTCATCCGGAATAAATAATTATCCAGCCGGAACCATTTAAAACCAGCCCGAGTTTTATCAACCGGAATATTAGAAGCTAATATAACAAGCACAATGTGCTTAAATGTTTGTGCACATATATATACTTTCAGCCGGAACCATATGAGGTCAGCTGTAACCAAACCAATGGCACAAATAACACAATGCATCGTACATCATTGTGCACTATCTGATTTATCACTTGGAACCACTATAAAACCTGCCGCAATCATTTAAAGTCAGCTGGAACCCGAATTTTATAATCCTGAACCACATATAAGCCGGTTCTGGCTGACTTTAGTGGGATCACTTTTGGTTCCCATTGACTTTAGATGGTTTTGAGTAATTTTTCTGTGTTTGACCGATATTGTAATTGTTCCAGCTGTTGTTATTGGAACCATAACAAGATCAGCTGGAACAATTACAATATCAGCCAAAGATGGGTGGAAGCTTGTTTGTTCCACAACCACTATAATTACTCTGTGCTCTTTGTGTAAGCGAAAGATGGTTTCGGCTCGTAAAACGCCAGTCTAAAAACCATAGATCAGATATTGTAATGCATTGTTTTATTTATGCGGTTGTTGGTTTGGTTTCAGTTGACATGGTTCTGGTTGGTTTCATATGGTTCTGGCTGATATTGTGGTTCCGGCTGACCTTGTCATGGTTCTGTAGCAAATTAATCATGGAAAAATATTCGATTGTACAACGCGTTGAATTTGAATAAAGAGGGACTATATTAAATAAGCCAAAGTGTAACAACGTATAGTCAGAACACCATAAAATATTGCTGCTGATTTATCCCCGTATAAAATTCAATTAACAGAAGAGCTGCTACCAAGAGATCATTTGAGGCCCCGTACGTATGAAAATAAGATGCCGTTGCTTGACAATGACAATCTGGATTTTTTTGAAAAAATAATTATGACTGACAAAGCTCATTTTCACTTAAGTGGACATGTATCCAAACAAAACCGCCGATTCTGAGCAGTAGGGAATCCACAAATAATTCATCAATTAGCTTTACATCCCTTGAAAGTGACGGTATGTGGGTATGTGTGCAATGTGGGCTGGAGAGGTCGTTGGACCATATTTTTACAAAAATCTGAATGGTTCACCTATTACAGTCACTAGTGAACGTGACCACCAGAACTTTGTGGCTCATTCAAATCAACCGCCCATGTACATATATCTAAGCTGTAACCAAAAATATGGCCGCCTTCTTTGCATTCTCTGCAATAGCCCCAATGTATATTTCTCGTTAGGTGTCGGAAGTTTAAACTAAATAAATTTTAATAATATTACTAAAAAACGCGTGTTACGACGACAAAATCTAAGGCAACTTTGGCAATGTTAGTCTTGAGGACGATCCGCGTCGGCGTGCAGTAAGACAATTTGAAGAAGAAAAACTTAAAGTTTTACTAGATGAAAATCTGTGTAAAACTCGAAAAGAGCTTGCAGAATAGTTAGGAGTTACTTACCAAGCAATATCACTTCGACTACATGCAATGCGAAAAATACGGAATGAAAGAAACTGGGTTCCTCAAAAACTGACCAAAGAAAACAAAAACCGAAGAGTTGACATCTGCATGAATTTACTTTCTCGGCACAAAAGAAAGAATTTTTTGCACAAAGTCGTTACGGGTCACCTGACCTGGTCAAACAGTTACAGCTGAATGTTCTCAGATTCAATTGATCAACACTCATTCACATACAGCGAAATCAACCCAGGAACTCATCTTCTTCTTAGGCTGAGAATTTTACCAGCATGCGGCGTATTCTCCAGACTTGGCTCCCTCCGATTTCCACTTATTCAGATCGATGTCATCATATTTGAAATACCAGCGGTTCACGAAAGTTGAAGATGTGCAAAAATGACTGATGATTATTCTGCTTCGAAGCCACCAAGTTTCTATAGCGAAGACAATTATCATTTACCTGATAGTAATGGCGAATATTTCATTATTTCGATAATTAATGTTTGTAATAACTATATTTTCAATTTGAATTTGACTAAGAAAAGCAGAGTTTCTACTTGCACACCTATTTGATCTTAATCTCAATATCATTTATTGAATTATTTTTGATGTTTAAATTGGTAAATAAATTCTTTATAAAACTTTGTTTAATTATAAAATAAATTATTTTTGTTTATGTTTAGAGGTTATGAAAATTGACTCTGCTATACACCTACATTCATTTCGGAGTAAAATTTGAAGAATCGAGTATACACGGTGTAAACACAGTTCACAAATAAAAACGCAGTGTGCAGAGTAAAATTAGTCGGGTTGAATAAAAAAACATAGATTAAATTTTTGACAAGACACTCCTCGCCCGGGGTTGAATTACAAAATAGACCCGATGTAGCAATAGTTTAATTTTATATTAACGACATGCACCGCACATGCACATGCACACCATTTACTCTTTTTGAAAAATTTCCTTTTTCTCAAAATCCTGAAATGGTTTCATTTCACGGAGGCTGAATGTTTCTTTCTCTTGAAATAATCAAGTATTTTAGGCCCGAGATACAAAAAACTAGTTTGGATTTTGCGTTAAATAAAATTCCATGATTTTATTCAGTGAAATAATTCAGTTTGTTGCCTAGCCCAATTTAGTCAAGAAGATTTTGGATATCCTACGGTGTTACATTAATTTCCTCTTAATAACCAATAAAAATCAGTTCATATATATTTTATTTAAACGTTAAAGCATTTTGGATAAATTGGAAACACGTCCATGATGTACGATACGTTTATTGTAAATTGGAAATATTATTCAGTCGAAATGGAAATTTTTTACCCGTTTTGTTTAATTTTTAATCGGAAATATTTTTTTTGCGTTTTTACAATTTTGCCATTAGTATTGAAAATTGTGTAGGCGTATCGATTCCTCGGACAACACAATTCCCCCATTCATATATATATATATATATATATATATATATATATATATATATATATAAATTTGAATTTAAAAAAAAAAATGTCAGATTACGTTAGCAAATGGGTTGTCTGAGAGGGGTCGTTTCCCTACCATTCATCCAATCGGATTCAAACTGTGCAACTGTGCATTTTTTACCAAAATGAGCAAATTTTTATAATATTTTTGAAGCGGTCGGGTTTAGGCGTTCCCATAAATTTTTTCTATCTTTTTCGTTCCGTTCCGGTCGGAAAAGATTTCGGTTGACGTGATATTATTATCAACACGTGTAACTGAAACAAACAGATCGTATGACGCTCTTCTCAATACTGTTTTGGCAAGCAGAGGATTTAGATCATTTTAAGATGCAGCAAACTAATACTGTACTGCGATGAGGAAAAGCGTTTCCCATATGAAATTGTATCATATTATGATTAGAGCCCAACAATAAAATCACATCCTGAAATGCCGTGAACTTTTCCACCCATTCGTTGTTGAAAATCGAACGTGAAGGATTCCTTTTCATTCGTTTCAATCAAACTAACGGGTGGCCCTTCTAGCGTTTGCAATGTCAACTACTGGTTATTTCGGGTGTGGCAAAACTTACGTCATTCGTGTTATGACAGAAAATTAATTTAATGTTTGCCATTTATGAGATTGGTCGCTTTACGCTTGAACAACGCTTTTGCATAAACCCCTCGGTATATAAAGACGCACAACGTTCAGGAGCTGAAGCAAAGTGACCATCCGCAACGTTTTCGGTTCGTTAATTGGGCTGTAGAACGCTTGGGATCAACTTTTTCGACAAAGCTCATTTCACCTCGAAGGCTACGTCAACAAGCAAAATTATCGCATTTAGAGGCTCACAACGAGTGGCTATTTAGTGTGGATTTTGGATCCGGGGCATCATTGGTCCATTTTTTTTTAAACAAGCCCTAGCTCAGGAGCCGCTCTTACAGTCAATGGGGAGCGTTACCGAGCCATTATAAACGGGTTTTTGTTACCCGAAATTCAAGAGGATGACACACGCGATAGTTGGTTTCAACAGGATGACACAACTTGCCACACAACAAACCCAACAATCGGTCGTTTGCACACTGTCTTCGGGGATCGAATAATCACTCGTAACTGAAATGTCAATTGGTCACCACGCAGCTGTTATTTGATTCCATTGGACTTTTTTTGTAAGGAGCCGTTTTGGATAAGTGTTGTGCTAACCATCCAGAGACTATCCAAGACTTGAAAGATCAGCTATTGATGAGATAAGAGCCCATATAATCGAAAATGATCTGAAAAATTGGATTGTCAGGATGGGGTACTGTAAAGCCAGCCGAGGAAGTCATTTGAATGAAATTGTGTTCCGTACTTAATGGCAATGTATACTCTTTCTAATAAAACAAACTTTTTTGAAAAATACTCATTCGTCTTTGAATTAGAGCCCAATTAAATTGCAAATGTTAGATGGTCCACCTTTTAGCTTCGTTCCGCAATTGCTAATGATGGAAATGTTGCTGTACATTTTAATGTGGCTAAAGAACAAAATTAATCCTACTCAAATTGATAGTGTTATATCGGCCAGTTTCCCAAGAAGGTCGGACACTTTTTGAAATCACTATTAAAAATATGATACACGGGTCATGTAATGCATTGGATCCTAATTCACCTTGCTTGGCAAATTTTTAAAAGATGAATTAGGAAGCATAGACTGGTGACAATGACGGATAAAATACATCACTATCAAAGTGAACTATGTGGACATTGACCTCGATAATAACTGGATTGTTCCTTATACTCCTTTAATGTGAACATTTTTTAAAGCCCATGTTAATGTTTAGTACTACAACTAAGTTCTTCTTCTTCTTTGCTGGTACAACATCAGATGAAGGGGTTTGGCCTCCTCAAAAATGCTCTTCCAGATAACTCGATTGACAATACGAAGGTATCAGACACAAAAAGCAAGAGATTGAAGGTCCTGTTGTATGTCGTCCATTCACCGAATAAGGGGCCTCCCACGAAGTCCTGTCTTCATCGGTGTCGACTCCAGCGCCTGTTGTATGGTACGATTTTTGAAACATAAAATGTGTCTGAGTCATTTCAGCTTTGATGATTTAATTGTTCCAATTATAACAGTTATTCAGATTGCGCTACCAAGAGTGACTACTGGGGTCATCAGTGCTTTGTAGGTATTTTATTTTGTGTTGCGCGATATAGTGCACGGTATGAAAATTTTAATGCTAGCGTAGAATGATCGGTAAGCTGTTGCGATCCTAGATGTTATATATGCAGAGTTTTGCACACTTACTATCGATCACAGGTATTTAAACTCATTCGGTTTTTCGTATTGTGTGTCGCCTGTAAAAATTGTTCATTTGTTGGTCTTCTCGTGACAGCCACGTATTTGGCTGTTGTTTCTAGCGGGAGCGGAACTTCTTTGAGAGACATAAAATCATAAGTTCTTCCGCGCAAGCTAGCATTTGGCTTGATATTCAATATTGAAAGGTTGAAGAGAATTTGGGCTATTGAGTCCCTTGCCGCATTCTCGATATTATTTCGAATCCATTAATATTTTCCATATGATTATCAATTTTGAAGGAATCCCAAAATGTGACATAATGTCTTTCTCTGGATGTTATCGTACGCCTGTTGGAAATCTATAACTATAAAATGAACAGGGATGTCCTTATCGTAGCACTTTTCAAACACAATCCTAGAAAAATGGTTTATGAGCTGTTGACCTGCCCGCTGTGACGTTCTCCAGGTAACTTGATAAAAATGTTTCCTCAAACAATACTATTTCATCTTGTCCCAGTTTTTTATAGTTGAACTTTTATAAAACTAGAAAAAAATTTGAATTTTTACTCAAGAATAAAATATCCATCAAAGATTTTTTCATTTAATTGTTGTTTTTGTACTCTGCATAGTAAAAATAATTATAAATAGTTTTCTCTAAGTAATATGATTTGTAGTTAACAATTGTTTGTTTTGATTAAAGAAGTTGGTAATAGTAAGGGCTTACAATGGCTGAACCTGACGGCCTGTTGCGCCAATTTTCCCATACGGCTAAAACTGCCCTAGTCATTGTCACTAGCTAATTTCCGGCGAATCATATTCCTAAGGAATGGCAATTACTAATTTTTTATTTTGGCCTTAAGGAAGCTGTCCGACTGGCCATAGGCTATTCAAAATATAAACAATCATTTCCGGCAAAACGTATTTCTAGGAAAATGGCACAATTTACTCATATTATTATATGATGCCATATGGTACTTTGCCATTTGTGCCAATCTTACCATACGGCTAGTACTGTCCTTTTAGTCATTGTGCAAATCCTACCATATGGCTGGTACTGTCCAACTGGCCACAGTTAACCCTAACCCTAAGCTGTTAAAAACATAAACAATTATTTCCGGCAAATCATATTTCTAGAAGACTGGCACGCTTCTCTCATATTCTTATATAGGGCCATATGGAACTTGGCCATTAGTGCCAATCCTACCAAATGGCTAGTACTGCCTTCTTCGTCATTGTAAGCCCGAATCTTGGCATCTAATTTGCGAATAAATGTAAAAGCTCAAGGCAAACATTTTTGTTCGATAACCATTATACTTATCCCTACCATCTTCGTTGTCTGGGAAAAGTAAAACTGAAATGAAAATACATTTTATTATTTTTTATATATACACATATACCAATAAAAAATCATTACATTACAATAATTAAATTGAATAAAAATAAAAATGTGGAAATTGTTTATAAAAACTGATCATCTCAATTGAATTTTATTAAAATTTATGTTTCTGAGAGTGTATATGGAAATTTTTGAGAGAGCTTTTGAGCTTTATTTAAAAAAAAAAATACAAAATACCAATAAATTAAAATCGTACTTTAAATGCTTTGTATTCCATTAAATTATAATTATAATTTACATTTTAATTGAGAATGGTGCACCACATAAAATATCGATAAAACCTGGTAAAGCTGCCAACAAGTAGTTTCAAATATAAATTATAAACTCAAAACCAAAAATAATGTTTGGCAGATTTTTATTTTTCTGTATTAATTTTGTAATTATAATTTAATTAAAATAAATATCTCGTTTATTTGTAAGGATTTCATTGGTGTGTATTTATGCGTGCAGTCGATATAATAAATAATGTCCAATATTTGATGAATAATGAAATGTAAAATTCAATTAAAATTTTTTGGGTCGTACGTATTTCCAATTTAATCGTAATTTGAATTTTATACTCGTAACCGTATTTTACAATTTTTTTTTTTCGTAAAATATAAAAGTTGGTCCTACAAGAGTATAAAACTTATTTAAAGCTTTTCGCTTTTCGTGCAAAATATACACTTTGAACGGCTAGTATTGTAACCGCATTTTTGCATTAATCTTCAAAGGGCTATACAGTACCTACCCGATTAAAAAAACAGAATAATTGCTCTTTTGTAAGTTACAAACAGCTCTATCTCGACTTTTTCATTTAAAACACAAAAAGTGTTTTGTGATTATTTAAAAAAATTAATTTCAAATAGTAAAAACCACTTTAATTATTGAATGAAAACTATCAGTTTGTGAACATAACAGACCGACATATCCACACAAATACACATCTCATTTGTACAGTTTGGTGGATGCTGATGCATTTCCATGTATACGTTTCAATTTAGGTTTGGTTGTTTTGGTTTTCGAAATGTATTTTGGTTAGTTAAATACCAACACGTATAATATGGAATAAAAACTTTATTAAAATGTAGAACAAATATTTTTTGTGTTAAAAAAAAGGAAATTGAAGCAGATTTTCACAAAAAATAAAACTATGTACGGTGCTTTTTGTGATATCCATATGTGCATGCCTCAATACCTGTGTATGTACGAATAATAATTTGATTTTTTTGTATTCGCAAAATAATGTACTACTCGTATATGTATGTTCAAAATGATTAAATTAATTTTTAGTTTTTGAAATTAACTTTGAGCACAAATAGTTAAATCACCCGTAAGTTGCATCAATTTCATAAGTTTGCCGGTCGGGCAACGTTTGGTAATGTCTGGCATAATTATTATTAAATTAGCAAAAAGTTTCGTTGGTTGCAACCCACCTCTAGAACACGTTCCAGCCAAGTACAAGAATTAAAAGAGGAAATCAATCTTAACCTAAAAGGACTACGTAAACTACTCCAAATAATTAATGTAGTGTTCAGACTTAAACACATTCAACAACTTTATATGTTCTATACACCTTGGCCCTACCAACGATAGAGGAGACTAACATAGCGACGTTTGCGGATGATACAGTCATCTTAGCAGTTGCTAATAGTATAGAAGTATCTACAAGCAAATTGCAAAGAGTTACTAATATTATCAGTACATAGACCAAGAGATGGCGAATAAAACTTAATGAAACAAAATCTGTTCACGTAAACTTTACCAACAAGAAGGTCAACTGGATACCAGTAGAACTGAACTCCCAGCAAATTCCCTATGCAAATACGGCAAAATATCTAGGCATGACTCTAGACGCGAAACTAAAATGGAAAGAGCATGTGAAAAAGAAAAAATAAGAGTTAAACATCAAATACAGAAAGATGGATTGGCTGCTAGGAAAGAATTCTGAGCTAACTCTACATAAAAAATTGCTACTATACCGGAAAATCCTAAAATCTGTGTTGACTTACGGCATTCAGCTCTGGGGCTGTACAAAGAAAACCAATGTCAATATCATCCAGTCATTCCAAAGCAAAGTCTTTCGCGGAATAGGTAATGCACCGTGGTACATAACAAATGACAACCTCTATAGAGAACTGAAGATGGATTTCGTCAGTTAAGAAATAAGCAAACACGCGAGAAAACACATGCAACGTATTAGTCTACACTGGATGATTCAAACTCAGTAAAGGAAGCGAAGGAAGAAACCGCATGATCTACTAGATCCAATCAGGGTCGACTAAAAATATAATAAAATTGTAAAGGGGACTCGCCAAAGAGCTACAACCCACCATACAAGAATATACATTATGAAAGATAAATTACTAGATGATTTGTAAAAATATATTAAAACAAAATTATAGTGCGGTACCAAATGTCAGGTAATAAGAGCATCAAATCGAAAATATTGGTACAGATTTCAATTTGTTAGTGCAAAACGCGTAACAAAATCAGTTGCATTAATCACAACATGTATCTATGCCGCCGATGGTGATAAAACTTTGTCAAATCACATAAATGTCATCTATATTTTGTCACGTTATTTAATGCCTAAAGTTTGGTATATTACCGATGTATTATCGCTAATCATCCAGAAAAGTAATTTGTGTATTTAAATGAAATAATTTTCATTCCTGGATCAATTTTATATTTACAAGTATATTTTTAACCTAAAAATACTGTAAAAATCTGGCCTCTGCCTAGATTTCTGTGTTCAGGTGAGTATTTGGTTTACCACTGGTGAGCTCCAAATATCCACTGAGAATTAAACCAACTGTTGTTATTCGTTTATAATTCAATTCTATTTTATTAACTCGATGAACCAGGCTTTTTATACATAAAAATTGCTTACACTTAAAATCATAATATTACAACAAAAACACACAATGCATATGCGATACTGTTTCATCGACCGCTTGGAATATTGTATTATTGCGCATGTTGACCAACATATTCCTGGGCTTTACTGGTGTCGCACATCTGTTAAACTATGCTTTCGTTGGCTCTCGCTAGAGGAGACGGCGGCCGGTGGTCTGCAATGCATCTTCCTCTTAATTTGCTTGCAACCCAGATGGCTCCTATTAGTACAGCACTCCAAAATAAAATGTGGATCATCGCGTAATGGTGGATATGATGAGCACCTTGATGATGGAAGGTAATACCTTATTAAAGTTAGCCGAAAGTTTCCAGCCGAAAGGTAATGCAGATAGTGTATTTGCTATCCCAGCCGAAAGGCAATGACTATAGTGTCTTCGCTAGCCCAGCCGAAAGATGATAATGCAGATATTGATTTTGCTATCCAAGCAATGCATCCATTGCCATCCAATTTGCATTAATTTAGCATCCATTTTATTGAGAATCTTAAGAAGGGGATTCAGGGGTGTAATTTTGCAAAAATTCTCTATTTCAATATATCGAAAATGCATTGAATTGACTGTCGTTCAAGATTATCGTACTTTGTCATTGATGTCACTATGGTTATTTGATAGACCATAATGTTGGTCAACTTCGGCCTAATTGTGGAGAAATTCTGAAGGGGATGCAGGGGTGTAATTTAGCACACTTTCGATAAATAATCGCTAATTCAATATATTGAAAATGCATTGAATGGCCTGTCGTTCAAGATTATCGTACTTTGTCATTGATGCCACTAAGGTTATTTGATAGACCATAACGGTGGTCAACTTCGGCCTAATTGTGGAGAAATACTGAAGGGGATGCAGGGGTGCAATTTTGCAAAAATTCTGTAATTCAACATATCGAAAATGCATTGAATGGCCTGTCGTTCAAGATTAACGTGCTTTGTCATTGATGCCACTATGGTTATTTGATAGGCCATAATGTTGGTCAACTTCGGCCTAATTGTGGAGAAATTCTGAAGGGGATGCAGGGGTGTAATTTTGCAAAAATTCTCTATTTCAATATATCGAAAATGCATTGAATGGCCTGTCGTTCAAGATTAACGTGCTTTGTCATTGATGCCACTATGGTTATTTGATAGGCCATAATGTTGGTCAACTTCGGCCTAATTGTGGAGAAATTCTGAAGGGGATGCAGGGGCGTAATTTTGCAAAAATTCTCTATTTCAATATATCGAAAATGCATTGAATGGCCTGTCGTTTAAGATTAACGTACTTTGTCATTGATGCCACTATGGTTATTTGATAGACCATAACGTTGGTCAACTTCGGCCTAATTGTGGAGAAATTCTGAAGGGGATGCAGGGGTGTAATTTAGCACAATTTCGATAATTCATCGCTAATTCAATATGTTGAAAATGCATTGAATGGCCTGTCGTTCAAGATTAACGTGCTTTGTCATTGATGCCACTATGGTTATTTGATAGGCCATAATGTTGGTCAACTTCGGCCTAATTGTGGAGAAATTCTGAAGGGGATGCAGGGGCGTAATTTTGCAAAAATTCTCTATTTCAATATATCGAAAATGCATTGAATGGCCTGTCGTTTAAGATTAACGTACTTTGTCATTGATGCCACTATGGTTATTTGATAGACCATAACGTTGGTCAACTTCGGCCTAATTGTGGAGAAATTCTGAAGGGGATGCAGGGGTGTAATTAAGCACACTTTCGATAATTAATCGCTAATTCAATATATTGAAAATGCATTGAATGGCCTGTCGTTCAAGATTAACGTGCTTTGTCATTGATGCCACTATGGTTATTTGATAGGCCATAATGTTGGTCAACTTTGGCCTAATTGTGGAGAAATTCTTAAGGGGATGCAGAGGTGTAATTTAGCAAAATTACACCCCTGCATCCCCTTCAGAATTTCTCCACAATTAGGCCGAAGTTGACCAACATTATGGCCTATCAAATAACCATAGTGGCATCAATGACAAAGCACGTTAATCTTGAACGACAGGCCATTCAATGCATTTTCGATATATTGAAATAGAGAATTTTTGCAAAATTACACCCCTGCATCCCCTTCAGAATTTCTCCACAATTAGGCCGAAGTTGACCAACATTATGGCCTATCAAATAACCATAGTGGCATCAATGACAAAGCACGTTAATCTTGAACGACAGGCCATTCAATGCATTTTCGATATGTTGAATTACAGAATTTTTGCAAAATTGCACCCCTGCATCCCCTTCAGTATTTCTCCACAATTAGGCCGAAGTTGACCAACATTATGGCCTATCAAATAACCATAGTGGCATCAATGACAAAGTACGATAATCTTGAACGACAGGCCATTCAATGCATTTTCAATATATTGAATTAGCGATTAATTATCGAAAGTGTGCTAAATTACACCCCTGCATCCCCTTCAGAATTTCTCCACAATTAGGCCGAAGTTGACCAACGTTATGGTCTATCAAATAACCATAGTGGCATCAATGACAAAGTACGTTAGTCTTGAACGACAGGCCATTCAATGCATTTTCGATATATTGAAATAGAGAATTTTTGCAAAATTACACCCCTGCATCCCCTTCAGAATTTCTCCACAAAATGGATGCTAAATGGATGCAAATTGGATAGCAATGGATTCATTGCTTGGATAAACTTAGTAAAAACAATATCTGCATTCTAATCTTTCGGCTGGAATAGCGAAGACACTATCTGCATTACCTTTCGGCTGGAAACTTTCGGCTAACTTTAACAGTATGAAGGTAATCTGTTCATCATTTTTCAATGATTCAAGCTGATCATCCAATCCGGTTGTTTCTGGCGTGGTCAGTAAATTCAATTGATCCACCTCGTTCGCTTTATTTTTGACCACAGCACTGAATTCCCGTAGGTTGTTAGCCGTATGCATTAAATGAGTTGCGTGCTGAGCAAATTTATTGATATTGTGTTTAGCTGTTCCTACAGCAATTATTTGAACGTCAGAGTCTCTGAGCACGCAGCCGGATTCGATTTCCACTATATCGGACCCTACGATGGCGTAAGATTGGATTCTAGACCCACATATGACATCGATTGTGTTTTCGTTGGGTATCACATATATCCACTGGTTGGCAACGTGTAGTTTGATCCAATGATTACTAGCTTTTGTTGACCTAGTGCCGCATACGGTGCCCAATTCGTTCTTTCGTTGTAATATTGCTACCTCACATGACGTTTGATTTGAAGGAGTGTAGATAATTTGTGATACTTCGCATAAGAGATGTACAGGCTTAAATACCTGACATTTATGTAAGTCTTCTCTGGTTAATAATGCGAAGTGTTCACCCCGATTGTCCATTGCTATATAGTCGGTGGAGCTAATGGTTTGCGACTGAGTGCTTCCATTGATGATGTTGGGAATTGGGATTACATATATTAGTGTATAGTCCCACACGAACGACAGTGGTAAAGTGATTTCAATTATTACATTTTTTTGAGTTACTCGGCTGCGGATTTGCATGCTTTCATACACATGTTGTAGGTCGTGAATGTCGTGCCCTGGTAGAGTAATGGTCACCGGCACGTGTTGTCGAATGAATTGTAGCTCCTCTTCCAACTGACTTGGGGTAAGTATGGATGGATGCAGGACGTCTTGATGAGCATGATAAATCACGTTGAGTAATCCTTGTTGCGTGTCCTGGAGGCTCTTTAGAACTAGCATCATTTCAAAAATGGTCATTAGCGTTGATCGCACTCTGTCTTCATACGTTCTATATTCTTTTAACTGCAACATTTCCTGCCGCAAACGATGTTGGTCTTTAATTAAGTTGTTTATAGATGCCGTGGTGAGGTTTGTATTATGTTTTACTAAATTGATGGTGTTATCCACAATAGTTGTTTGATTTTTGATGGGAGTCAAGAGATAATTTTCATCACTGTTAATTCGTTCAAAATAGGACTCATACTTGTCAGGTTCTCGCTGGGTGAGTACTCCAAATAGGTCCCCTAGTACAAGGCCCACTGAGTCACCGAGCCCTCGCTTTATTCGTTTACGATCCTTATTACTTTCAACTAATAGCTCGTTGTCTGCTATCAAATAATTACTCGTATATTGATATAAGAGCTGAAGAATGGTGTCGCATTTTAAACCAGACAGCTCCTTACAAACTGATTGTAACTCTATGTGGGCTCTTTTAAAGTTGTCAATTTCCTCCCAGTAGGAAAATAAATTGTATTGAACAACTAATGTCCATTTTGTCGCCACAATCTCCAACTTGCCCAATTCCTCGAAATGTATCCCAATGGAATGATTGAACGGCCTTATTTCGATGTTGGTGCTCACGAAACCAAATAGGCAGCACACTGAAAGGATGGCTTCTGCCATGTGGTTTATTTTTCCTGTCGTTTTGGCTCGACGGTGAGGTTGTTGTCTGGAAATCGGCTTGTTGTTTTGAGTTGAATTTCTTTCACTAGTATTGGGTTGTAATGGAGTCAGTGCTTCCTTCACTGCATCTTCGATCGGTAGCTTGCATAATTTTGTAGTTGGCCTTTTATATGTTGTGTCCTGACATTTTACTGTGGCGACTCGAACCAAGCCATCCTTCCCGGTATGAGTTTCAAGAACCCGTCCCAATTTCCACCGGGTAGCAGGTAGTTTTCAAAAGCCTGCTCAGATTTAAAATTGTTATAATACTTGTTGAATAAAATATTTAGTTCCAATTTGAAATTGTTTATTCCCATTTTGAAATTGTTTAGTCCCAATTTGAAATTGTTTATTCCCATTTTGAAATTGTTTAGTCCCAATTTCAAGTTGTAAAGGTATAGACACACAGTCGGTTATTTATAAAAAAAACATTACAAATTTTATAGAAAAATAGTAATTTTAAAATTTTTTGTTGAAAAGTTCGATTTTGCGCCGCTGCGAAATTATGCCCCACACCAAGCGGCCAACAAAAAATCGTCCATCGCCACCGAACATAACCTAAAAATAATGATATTCAGTTGTAGACGTTACATTTTACAATCGCGTATACATTCATATTATTTACCAATATTAAAGATTAATAAAACAAAAGTCCAAAATTCAATAAATAAATCAAAACAAAAAATCACCAGGCCACTCTTGGTGTGAACGGATATTCGCGCAAATAGCATGAATTTTATGGAATTTAACGAGCCGCGCTTGATATGTCTAAAGTAGTCCTTTATTGGAAATACCTGTTTCTACTCAAACTATGAATTTGTATCACTACCCAAGTTAATGCTGTGATATTTAAAATTGCTGCTCGCTGCTGCTGCTTGGTGAGTTTCATCCTTAGGAACAGCTTTAGAATCGCATCGCAAATTTTTTACAGTAAAACGACGGTGGCGCCTTTTTGATCAAAAGCGGATATTTTCAGAACTAAAATAAAAGTGTCTCTGCTAGGCATTTTTCGAAACATCAAACTACTGCCATCTATTGAAATAAATGAACTAAAATTTAAAATTGTATACGTTTATCGGTGCTAAAATAATTTGCAATCAAAATATTAAATTTGATTAAATTTGAATTTTAATTAAATTTGATTTAAAAATAAATCAAATTCAATATTTTTTTATGGATACATGAAATTAAGAGTGGGAAGGGAAGGAAATAATGTTACAATTGGATATATGGATGCTGAAAATCATATGATAAATAAATAAACAATCTGCAAAATAAATCATATAATATGTTTGGCTTCAAATTCCCATCACCTGTAAAAAAAATATTTCAATTAAAAAAAAATATAATTAAAAATATAAATTTTAAAAATATCACAAAATATATTCAAAATAATTAACTATCACTATAATTCACTTGGCGGATAATTTCAAAAAAAAAACGTTCACCTCATCGCCATTTTGACGTTTCACTAGTTTCCTAAACATACTATATAGTCCGCTAGGAATAATGTCATGCCACTTTGTCTAATATACGCCGGCAATGTACCCTTTACATGCCGCCACGTACTCTCAATTGTATTTGTATGGGCCTTGGTCACAGGATCAACAATATTATAAGAGTGGTTCACCGTGAGGTGATGGAACCCTTCATATCCCAGACAGTCGTAGGCCCTCCAACAGTCTGAGATTATTATTGATCCTGACAAAATAAATTGTTTTATTAAACTGACAAGTGTTTCCTTGCCTCCTTTGTTCACTTTTACAAGGAAACACTTGCCCGACTCCCGCTCAACACCACCGAACACCCACTGTCCCTCGACATGGTGCCCTCTGTTGTATTTCCGTTTTCAGAACTTACTCTCGTCGATTTCTACGATTACCTGTGGTCCTCCAATAGGTTGTTATTGACTTAGCATGTAGTCGGAGATAGTTTCTCTCACTCAGTTTCTCTAGCAATGGTTGCGGAAGAGAAACTATTCTCTCTAATTAATGACGCAGCAGATTCCTTAACCAAAATCCCATACGTCATCAATAAAATATTGGCGATGGTTAATTTGCTGTTCGTAAACCATGACCCATGTCTAAAACTTTTTCGATTGCTACATCTTTGTCCCCGTTTCATGGTGGGTTTCACTCTGAGCTCCATCTCAGTCCCACAGTTCAAGCAAATAAAATTGCCTTTTAACAGGCTACAATCTTTTAAAAAATTATACACTAAATTGTTATCCGATGCCAGGTACATTAAGAAAAATTAGTCATCATTTAATTTGGGATGTACGGTTTTGCTTTCAATATCTCTTGTTATTTCCTCACGACTGCCGATATGGGATCCATTTTTACCTAAAATAAGTTAAAAACCGAAATTATAATTAAGTTTTATAATTATACTCACCTTAACCAAATTTCACGACTACTATGTTGACGCTTGCTACTTGAAAATCCGTTACGAAAAAAATAATGATAAATAGTGAGGTGCCACCCGCGTAACCATTATGGAGAGGGGTGAGATCCAGAACTAGTTGCAAGTATTGAATGTTGTTTTTTAAACAATATTTTGTTAATGCAACATTTTGGAAAGCAATAATTGTAGAGACTAACGGCTTCGATAACGCTTAGCCCTCCGAGGGTCTTTAGATTTCAATTTCGGGGGGCGTAGGGACCGGGATCAGCAAACATGTCGCACTGCGTGCCGCACGTAGGAGCGGATTATATAGAATCTATGAATGACACCTACTAAAAAGAAAAATAATTGCACCATTTTGTTATGCGAGATTTTGTGTTGCTTCGTCAACCTTCCAGACACAGATCAAATGGATAGTATCGCTCGTATCGCTTCTTCTGACAGTTGTACCACAAATACCAAACACATGTAACTTATTAAAAAAAAGTTTCGCTAAATATTTAAATACATTTTTATTTTTGTATTTTATTTATAAAATTATCCCTAAGATGGCATTCTTTATCAAATTAAATCAACAATTTTTTAGTTCAAATTATTACCACCTTAAACAAAATTATAGTAAATTTTAATCCAAAAGCGGAAAAAATTATAAATAATATGCTCATAATGTTAACATTTTTAGTTAGTGTTTTGTCCATTTTCACAAAAATGTCGCGACAGTCAATGTGCGATGCGAAAGGCTAGCCCATCCTTAAAACTTGGGAAATTTTTAAATCTAATTAGAACTAAAATCATCATGAATTAATTAAAATGCACTTAAATAAACAAAACATCGCGAAATAAAATTTTAATATTTTTTTAATTTCGTATTTATTTTAGTTTCTGCTATAAAAATATTTAAATCATGTTCATAACATTCAATTACATAACCAACAAAAAACTATATATATTTTATGTAAATAGAATTAATTTTAATTAAATTCAACTAGATAATATAATCCTAAAATAAATATATTTTTTTTGTTTTTCCAACATCAATCATTTAATTTTTAATTGACAAATTATAAATTTTTAATGTACCATTTATTTATTTTTTTTTTGATTACGTATTTAAATCTATCAATTAATCTTGTCATTTTGTGCCGAAATAAAAATTTGCAAAATTTTTATGTTTATTCTGAGGTTTTTGTGGATGGTTGGTTTTGGTTTTTCCTGATAAAATTGATTAAAATAAATTAAGTTACATATAAATGCAAACATTGGTGTGTCTCCCCTACATATGCACGGGTGTTTATATGTTTTAGTACCTAATTATATTTTACAGGGGTTAATTCAATAAATTTTTTTTATTTGTACATTCGGTCCATTGCAGTCGCAAATTATTTTGAAGTAAGTGTTCACATTTAAATGCTTTTTCAAAAGTTTTGATTTGCCTGTTTGCCTCAATTTTCACTATTGTTTAGCAGTTTTTTGTGCAACGAGCTATTTATGCTAGTTTTATCATACACAAGAACAACAATGGCACCGACTAAAATTAATTAACTTTTATTTTAGTTTGTTGTAATCGAAATATATTTTTAAATTACAAAAATAAACCGAACAAAACTATTTTAATTGAATCAGTCAGTATAGAGTTCGGTATTTTTATGCAAACACTCATACAGGTTTTTGTGTTTTTCTACAGTGTTGTTGTCTATTTAATTAAAATATTGCACTAACCAAATACACCTACGTATATGGTTTTCAGAAGGGTTGGTTAGGTATAAAGGGACAATATATAATTATTTTTATATTTGGTCTCGTTCAATATTTTTCATTACGGTATTCAATTATATTTTAAAATTCATCATCACAATTAATTATAGAACATGTGTTTGAATATATTGTGTCCGGACCGGATGGTATGAGTTCCGGATGTAAAATAACGTTTACTTTACCATATCTGCATATTGATGTATTTTCATTTTAATTATGCCTTTTACATTTAGCAATACATAGTGTTGACTAGGACTACCAATCGATGAGTTTAATGATTTAATGTGGATTTATAATAAATAAACGATTACAACTATTTATTTCCATATTAACAGACGTTGTTGTAAACGGTATCCGACCTAGTATTGCCAAATAGTGCCAGATTAACAGTAAATATGGCTAAAGTAATGTCACGTAATCTTAAATATAATTACAAAAAATGCGCGTGAAGTATTTCCTAACTTTATCCTAGGTTAGGTTAGGTTAGGTTAGAGTGGCTGCTTCCGCACACTTAGGCCAATAGCGGCCCATTGTGATACCACAGGATCCTATTTTCCCTTTACCCCCGTTAACACCATCCAGAGCTTCTTATGTAGCGTAAAATATCTCGCACTCCACAGTTCGCGAGTTCCGAAAGGCTGTTCATCCCGTACACACCTAAGTATTTATGCCTTCTGTATGATAGAGCTGGACAGGAGCATAGGAAGTGATCTAAAGACTCTTCCTCCTCTTCGTCCATACAACTTCTACAAAAGTCATTCGTCTGTAGACCCAGCCTTATCGCATGTGCCCCAAAAAGGCAGTGTCCTGTCAGTATCCCTAACTTAAGTCCCGTTTCCCCAGGGATGTGAGTGCCTTGGAGCGCTTCAAGTCCAGTTTTGGTCAAACCTGCTTTGCTACCCTGCACGTGAGAGTGTTGGTCCATCTCTCATTTGTCAAGGCGATTGCCTTTCTCCCGAGCGCCAATTTGAGCGCTGCTATAGGTCTTCCCAGAACTGCCTTTTCTGGCTGCATCTGGAGAGTCGTACCGTACCTAGCTAGCTCGTCTGCCCTGCAGTTTCCCGTGACGTTCGAGTGACCAGGGACCCAGATTATCTGGATGCTGAAATACTCGCTCATCTCATTAAGAGATGATCGGCAATCCAGCGCCACCCGTGATTTCAGACAAACCGCCTCTAGTGACTTGATCGCCGCCTGACTGTCCACATAGATTGCGATATCCCTCCCGGATACCACATTATGCTTCAACCGTATCATGACTGTCATGTCTTTATCCAAAGTTAAAAAAAATTTAGGAAAGGTTTAGGAAATATTTCACACCCCTGTATACCGGAATGACATAATTCCTAAATAAATCCTAAGTAAAACTCGTGTTTGTGTATTAGTAAATATACACCAAAAAACAAACATTTAGGCGAAGCTAGTTAAATATGCAATTTTGAAAAATTGGTTTTACTGATAGCTATAAAATTTTAAAAATTAGGTGTTTTCACTTTGTACTAGTCCCAATCCAACTAGAAAACATAAGTTTTCCACAAAAATTAGGGGGATACTGGGTTTAATATCCAAAAATTGTAGTGGCAGAAATTGAAGCAAAAACCCTCTGTCCTACGATACTTCTAAGAGGTTACAACTCTTGGGATTGGTGTTTTCAGTTTGTACTAGACCAAATCCAAATAGAAAACATGAGTTTTCCGGAAAAAATTAGGGGAAAACTGGGTTTAATATTCAAAAGTTGTAGTTGTAAAAACCCTCTATCCTAAGATACTTCTAAGAGCTTACAACTCTTGTGATAGGTGTTTTCACTTTGTACTAGACCCAATCCAAATAGGAAACATGAGTTTTCCGGAAAAATTAGGGGAACGCTGGGTTTAATATTCAAAAGTTGTAGAGGTCGAAATTAAAGTGCAACCCCTCTGTCCTAAGATATTTCTAAGAGGTTACAACTCTTGGGATAGGTGTTTTCACTTTGTAATAGACCCAATCCAACTAGAAAACATGAGTTTTCCGGAAAAATTATGGGAACACTGGGTTTAATATTCAAAAGTTGTAGTTGTAAAAACCCTCTATCCTAAGATATTTCTAAGAGGTTACAACTCTTGAGATAGGTGTTTTCACTTTGTACTAGACCAAATCCAAATAGAAAATATGAGTTTTCCGGAAAAATTAGTGGAACACTGGGTTTAATATTCAAAAGTTGTAGTTGTAAAAACCCTCTATCCTAAGATACTTCTAAGAGGTTACAACTCTTGGGATAGGTGTTTTCACTTTGTGCTAGACCCAATCCAAATAGGAAACATGAGTTTTCCGGAAAAATTAGGGGAACGCTGGGTTTAATATTCAAAAGTTGTAGAGGTCGAAATTAAAGTGCAACCCCTCTGTCCTAAGATATTTCTAAGAGGTTACAACTCTTGGGATAGATGTTTTCATTTTGTAATAGACCCAATCCAACTAGAAAACATGAGTTTTCCGGAAAAATTAGGGGAACACTGGGTTTAATATTCAAAAGTTGTAGTTGTAAAAACCCTCTATCCTTAGATATTTCTAAGAGGTTACAACTCTTGAGATAGGTGTTTTCACTTTGTACTAGACCCAATCCAAATAGGAAACATGAGTTTTCCGGAAAAATTAGGGGAACGCTGGGTTTAATATTCAAAAGTTGTAGAGGTCGAAATTAAAGTGCAACCCCTCTGTCCTAAGATATTTCTAAGAGGTTACAACTCTTGGGATTGGTGTTTTCACTTTGTACTAGACCAAATCCAAATAGGAAACATGAGTTTTCCGGAAAAATTATGGGAACACTGGGTTTAATATTCAAAAGTTGTAGTTGTAAAAACCCTCTATCCTTAGATATTTCTAAGAGATTACAACTCTTGGGATTGGTGTTTTCACTTTGTACTAGACCAAATCCAAATAGAAAATATGAGTTTTCTGGAAAAATTAGGGGAACACTGGGTTTAATATTCAAAAGTTGTAGTTGTAAAAACCCTCTATCCTAAGATACTTCTAAGAGCTTACAACTCTTGTGATAGGTGTTTTCACTTTGTACTAGACCCAATCCAAATAGGAAACATGAGTTTTCCGGAAAAATTAGGGGAACGCTGGGTTTAATATTCAAAAGTTGTAGAGGTCGAAATTAAAGTGCAACCCCTCTGTCCTAAGATATTCCTAAGAGGTTACAACTCTTGGGATAGCTGTATTCACTTTGTACTAGACCAAATCCAACTAGAAGACATGAGTTTTCCGGAAAAATTAGGGGAAGACTGGGTTTAATATTCAAAAGTTGTAGTTGTAAAAACCCTCTATCCTAAGATACTTCTAAGAGGTTACAACTCTTGTGATAGGTGTTTTCACTTTGTACTAGACCCAATCCAACTATAAAACATGAGTTTTCCGGAAAAATTAGGGGAACACTGGGTTTAATATTCAAAAGTTGTAGTTGTAAAGACCCTCTATCCTAAGATACTGCTACGAGTTTACAACTATTGGGATAGCTGTATTCACTTTGTACTAGACCAAATCCAACTAGAAGACATGAGTTTTCCGGAAAAATTAGGGGAACACTGGGTTTAATATTCATAAGTTGTAGTTGTATAAACCCTCTACCCTAATATACTTCTAAGAGATTACAACTCTTGTGATAGGTGTTTTCACTTTGTACTAGACCCAATCCAAATAGAAGACTTGAGTTTTCCGGAAAAATTATGGGAACACTGGGTTTAATATTCAAAAGTTGTAGAGGTCGAAATTAAAGTGCAAACCCTCTGTCCTAAGATATTTCTAAGAGGTTACAACTCTTCGGATAGGTGTTTTCATTTTGTAATAGACCCAATCCAACTAGAAAACATGAGTTTTCTGGGAAAATTAGGGGAACACTGGGTTTAATATTCAAAAGTTGTAGTTGTAAAAACCCTCTATCCTAAGATACTTCTAAGAGGTTACAATTCTTCAGATAGGTGTTTTCACTTTGTACTCCTAATCCAAATAGGAAACATGAGTTTTCCGGAAAATTTAGGGGAACACTGGGTTTAATATTCATAAGTTGTAGTTGTAAAAATCCTTTATCCTAAGATACTTCTAAGAGGTTACAACTCTTGGGATAGGTGTTTTCACTTTGTACTACACCCAATCCAAATAGAAAACATGAGTTTTCCGGAAAAATTAGGGGAACGCTGGGTTTAATATTCAAAAGTTGTAGAGGTCGAAATTAATAAGATATTTCTAAGAGGTTACAACTCTTCGGATAAGTGTTTTCATTTTGTACTAGACCCAATCCAACTAGAAAATATGAGTTTTCCGGAAAAATTATGGGAACACTGGGTTTAATATTCAAAAGTAGTAGTTGTATAAACCCTCTATCCTAAGATACTTCTAAGAGGTTACAACTCTTGTGATAGGTGTTTTCACTTTGTACTAGACCAAATCCGACTAGAAGATATGAGTTTTCCGGAAAAATTAGGGGAACACTGGGTTTAATATTCAAATCACCAATCCGAAGAGTTGTAACCTCTTATAAATATCTTAGGCCAGAGGGCATGCACTTTAATTTCGAATATTAAACCCAATGTTCCCCTAATTTTTCCGGAAAACTCATGTTTTCTATTTGGATTGGGTGTAGTACAAAGTGAAAACACCTATCCCAAGAGTTGTAACCTCTTAGAAGTATTTTAGGACAGAAGGTTTTTACTTCGATAGTTACCTCTACAACATTTGAATATTGAACCCAGTGTTCCTCTAATTTTTCAGGAAAACTGTTGTTTTCTAGTTGGATTGGGTCTAGTACAAAGTGAAAACACTTATCTCAAGAGTTGTAACCGATTAGAAGTATCATAGAACAAAGTGTTTTTACTTTGATTTTTACCTCTAGAACTTTTGATTATTCAGCCCTGTGTTCTCTTAATTTTTCCGGAAAAATCATCTTTTCTACTTGGATTGGATCTAGTACAAAGTAAAAACACCTATCCCAAGAGCTGTCAGCTCTTAGAAGTATCTTAGGATAGAGGGTTCTTACTTTTTAGAAAGGTTTTTAATGAGATCGATGACCATCTCATAGAATCTTGACTTTTATTCTTTTGAATTCCAAGCAAGTTTTAATAATATTTGTATTTTAAGCTTATTCTAAATTTATTACCAATATAAACATATTTTTTAGTTTTTAAATGCAATTGTAATAATTTTTGATATTTTAAAACTATCGGTAAGAGCTATTATTCACAAATGCACATTTAACTTTACAAATATTTATATTTTTTGTTGCGAAAGAAAATCTTTATGTAAAATATAGTTTCGCCTAAATGTTGATTTTTGGTGTATATTTACTAATACATATACAGATTTTTTTACTTAGGATTTATTTAGGAAATATTTCATTCCGGTTACAAAAATGATTTTTAACTCGCAGACTTCGAAATATACCCAAGATTTACCCAAGACTATAAACAATAATCAGGTACAAGGAAACAGTTGAAAGAATACAAATGCAAGTCCAAACAGTTCTGTTCATTCCAAACATTCGCAATATTCCAAAACAGCCTTTTCTTATTAATTCTGATTCAATTCTGTGCATGTTTTCGTTTATTCGGAATATTCAGAATATCTTTTGAATTCATAACGAAAGGTAGAATTGTTACAGGATGACACGAAGTCAAGCCGCAGATTCGTCTAAATATGCAGAGGCCTCTTCCACGTTGATTTTGCCGACTACATCTCAGGGTTTTGGGTCGCGGGGAAGTTGAGGCTTGCATATTCCTGGCCTACACCGTGGAACAGAACACAAAAAGCCTGCAACTATGGAACCGACAAGAAATGAGACCCCTCTCCCATCATACCAATCCGAAAAATTTAGTAATTCATTTAATCACAAAATCAAAAATAAGTAACATGGCCCGGAAAATAACGGAAAAATATACTGAGGATGAGGAGGGAGAAAAAAAAATAAAACCGAATGCCAGGAAACGCCGTGCTGTTTTTGTTTAAATAAATTTTTCAAGAAAAACAAAATCAGAGGCGATAGAGGAATCAAAACAAAAACAATCAAACTAAAACGGTCAAACGAGAAAATTCCGAAGCTAAAGGAAAAAAATCGAACAGAAATGGTCGCTGACGTGAATAATTACGTACGAAATAAAACAAAAAATAATAATTTGAGCAAAATGTACGCTAAACGTGAATAATAATATAGCGAAACCAATTTGCAACGCTTCGCGCGATGTTAGTAGTAATACCATAGAACAGATGGTAATGCCGTCAATAAAAAGCATTATTCATTCAATTACCATGGAACTAAAAATCCAAAAAGAACAAAGAAAAGGAAATAATGTTATGACCCCTCAAGGTGTCGTAACATAATTAAAAGAATATTTATAATGTATGCATATTTAATAAATTTGGGTCCAGGAATATGCCAGTCGTATTATATTTTTTAGAGACCAAGTCTCGTTGCTACGATTTTAAAAATATTAAGTTCATCTGCAAGCGATAGGACCTTAGAATTATGAATTACTTCGGTGATTCCGTTAATGAGAATGATGGAGATCCAAGAGTCAATATGGGAGCTTTGTTACACCGGAGGTGTCTGCAATTAATTCAGACCTTCTTTTACTCGTTCGATATATTGAACAAGAACGATTTAAACCAGGTCACGAAAAGATTACCGAAATCAAATTTGTACAAGCGTCCTTTTTTACGAAATCATCAAATCCGCAATGCTTTAGAAATGGTTGTTGCGTTGACTTAGTGGTATGCTTTGCATTCGTGGTCCTGAATAAATTGCATATTATTAGACCCTAATAACTTTAGGATTGATGAAATTAACATTATACGTGCATAACATGGGTTCATAACTACATTGTTTTTATGAGGGAAGGTTGTTGGCCTGACGCTCATCCCACTTGTTACGTGTGTGGGTCACGTACCCGTGAGAATCTTAAGGCATCCAGTGTAACGATGCGTTATATAGATTGGAGATCCTTGTTCAACAGGATATTTTCTAACCAGTAAACTATGCGTTCATCGTCATCAGGATCTCTAATTTGGTTGACTGATGAAGCAACACATTGCCTGGCTAAGTGGCAGTCAGATTGCCGAGCGCTACTATGCTAATAAAAAAAACAAAAGGAAATCATAATTCACGCACCCACACACGATCAACAAAATTCATGATCACGAGTTTAATCTGTACAAACTCCTGAAACAAGGAACTATGTTGTTTAATATGTCGGGGTAATGGTGATCTGATATCCATGACCACCGGTCTTTACCCACTCTCATATTATAATATAATGTAAATGTAATATATAATACAATAAATAATATAAATAAATAACTTGTAAATTATACGAATATCTTAAACTATTGACTAACAAAATTTGGCAACAGTAAATATTTGAAACACTAATTGTTTAAGCAATGATTCATGGCCCGATGAAATTACCAAAAACTTAAAATCGTGTAAGGTACTTAAACGTAACATTTGTGGTGTCAACAATTCTAACATAAATATTTTTTTTGTAAATCATATGAAAGATTTTAGGTCACCCTGTTTTCCAGGTGCAGACATTTTCTTAAAACAGTTTTACTTTTACATCCGATTTAAAAGAGGTTACGCCAACTTAGATGGATTTCGTTCATCAAAGCCATGCGTATTTTTCTTATGGTGTATTTTATTGCATATACAGGTTCAAGTGTGGAAATAATTGTTCTCCTTCGACTAATTGTCGCGAAGAACCACACTTCGGCCGTGGTATAATGGGCGTTTTATTTATTATGGATATTGGTGTATCCAGGCAAAAATCACAGTTTAAACGCGACATTGTAACATTGGTCAATTGATTGTATACACACAGTGATTTAAAAAGTTACAAATGTAGAATCGATGTGACCCGAGCTCCTGGAGCTGTAACACATTTATATAGTGAGCCACTTGGTTCGCCCTGACATGTCATGTCCATGACTATAAACAGATTTTCCTCTGCTCGTCTCCACTAGCCTGCCTGATTCATTTAGAGTTACTCAGAGAGCACCGCGATCAGGTACGAAACTAGGACTTCGCCCTCCAGTCAGCAAAACTCCTGCATGGTATGTAGAAGCTAGATAGAGAGAGAGAGAGCGAGAGGGTGTATAACATGAAATATTATTCCGTGTTCCAGTTTTAAATATTAAATAAACATATTCATAAATTTAGGAGAAAAGCATTTAGTGGTATGTCTTGAACCTACTAAACTAACCAGAGCGAAACTATATTTTGATATTATTCTGATATTTCCACTTCTGGGGAAAACTCTTGTATCAACAATTGATTGAAAAGGTACCACAGAGAAATTACCATAAAATTTTTGTAGTCACTTAATAATGGCATACCGTCCAAACTGCATCCATCTCCAAACGTGTATAGAGGGTGATTGATATCCTCTGCTTCCATGTGCGGAGTTTCCAAGGATACGTGGTTGGTGTCGTTACTTGATTTTATGTATCTATCGTTTGATGTAACTTGCCGATCACAAGTTTTTGTATTTCGGATAACCGTTAATCTCACATTTTAATTTAAAGTAACTCCAAAAGTATTTTGGATCATTCCTTATTTTTTGTTGTATACAAGAGACATAACTTTTGAACTTTGTTCGGTATAGCCAATTTCGAAATGTTGGGTACATATTGTAAAGTTTTGTTCATTAGCCTCACTCATAATAAATTTGATTTTGTCTTTGCAAGCTTAGCTTTTTTAATTTAGATTGATTAGTTTGTATCACGCTTGTACAATCGTACCACGGAGGAAATCAGTTAGGTTTAGTGGGGACAAATAAATATATTCCACTACAGAAAAATGTGAGTTTGAATACATTTAAAACCGACCAAATGGCACAGTGGTTAAAGCTTTGGCGTTTGGAGCGGGACGTACCGGGTTCGAATCCCGATAGGGGCAGGATTTAACTGGAATTTTAATCAACAGATTACGATCTATGATGAAATGGAACACATCTATAACCGTATGTCCTCGAATTGGCCAACTCTGGCGTAAAAGTAAGGACGGGAAATCAAACCGCGAAAGAGTTGTGAGAGCCTTGGCCCCAGAACAGATTGCAGGGATAATAAAATAAAAAAATAAAAAAAGACTAAATTTGAATGCGCATAATTGAATTATTTCGATTGACTTTATGATGGATATCGTTAATCGCGAATGTTGATAATTGCTATTGGTACGGTGCCAGATGAATTGGCTTGGATTGTATCACAACTATACGTATTGGGATGGGAGGATTTTGGAGTTATGTCTAATCTTTTTCTAAGGACGTTTCACATAGTATGTAACTCAAATATATTTGTTACTGTAACCTATAGCAACAATAATTTTGTCTTGTGTCACTTATCAAAAAATGAGATTAAAAGAAATTTAAATATTCGGACTAGTAGAACCTACAAAATACCAAAGAAATTGGAGTAGAATATTTAACACATTTAGTTGCTATAATTGCTTAAAGTACTAGAATTAGTGCTAAAAATATTAAAGTAGTGTTAAACTTAACCGACCAAACGGTTGGGATTGCGAGGTACCGGGTTCGAATCCCGATAGAGGCGGAGGATGCACAGTGGATTTTTCATCATCAGATTACGATTTGTGATGAAAATCGACGCAACTATAATGCCCTGTCGGAGTGCAGAACTTATGGGCCGACCCATCTTCAATGCCAGTGTGGCATGGAGCTATGCACACCAATTAGAAATAAAAGTTTTCTGCCATTTAAAATATAAAACGATAAATTAAATTTAAATATTAAAACACCATTTATATTATTTAGCAAATTAAAATACATGATCGCCTCATTTAACCTCATTTAATCGAAAACAATATTACCGATTGACCAAAACTTCTAAACTCATTTTTCAGTATTCAAGTATTGTTACGAACTTCAAGCGTCGTATCGAACGCACTGGATTTTGTAAATAAAACACTCAGCGTTTTAGGTTTCAAATTGTATTTTCCAACACCTTTCATTTATTCAGCAACTCACTAATTTCACTCTTTATCACTGTTCGCTAAATCACTTTCAGTGATCACTTTTGCTTTGCGCCTTGTTTACTTTTTATTTCTTAACTTGCACTGTTTACTGGTTAAATTACGCCTATCTCTGCATCTGAATATACTGTCTATCGCTGTTCGATATTATTAGTCATCAATTTCCTTGATGATTAACGCCGTTGTCAATGCCTCAATAACATTATGGGCTCTGACTAGGTTCGAACTCGCAGCTTGTGGCTTGGTAATACCGACCGCATGTCCACTGTCCTCACGTTGTATGGTCGTAATCCCATAGTTGAATCCGATTTACAACATCAGCCAAACCAAATCTCCCGTTTTCAGGTCTCGTTTTCATTCATTATGAATTCGGTTCATTCTCCGTCTTAGATCGGCTACTTATTCATGCTGTGCGACTGGTTCTGATTCTGGTAACCCAAACTTAATATCATGTATGGCACTGCGTATTGCAGTGTCCGGTTAAACCTCTCTACTATTCCGTCAGACTTTTGATGTAATGGTATGGTAAGAGTCTTGTTTATGTTAAGAATTTTGCACTGTTCTTGAAACACAGACGACGCGAAATTTCTACCTTGAATAGACCATAGTTCTTGCGTTACTCGGAATCTGCAAATCCAATTGTTCATAAATGTGTCGGTTACTGTCCGGCCTGATTCACAATCGGATAGGCTTCCACACACTTGCTGAAGTAGTCAATATACACCAGTATATATCGATTACCGTCTTTACTTTCTGGAAATGTGTCGGCGATATCCATTGCTACTTGTTTAGATGGCGCTCCGACATTGTATTGCTGCGAGCTGAACTACTGAGATCTGACAACTTCTTAGTTGACTAACATCCTTTAGTGCAAGTCAATCCATTACTAATATATGATCATATCATTGCCTGAAACAAAATGACTCAAACAGTAAACTTCTTCCCTAAACAGTCTGCACTTCGGCACTTAACTCCAATCAGTACTTGTTTAAGATGTTGATGTGTTCATCGAATGAGCGGCCTAGTACAAGGGTGTCATCCAAAAAACCAGCATACAAAATTTAGGCCTCTAAGAACTTGCTTCATTAATCTCTCAAATTTACCAGACGCATTGCATAATTCAAATAGTTTTACCTCAAATTGGTAAAGACCGTTTCCTGCTGAAAATGCTGTTTTCTCTCTACTTCCCAATATCCGCTTTTCAGATCCAGTATACTGAAAATCTTGATCTTTTACAGCGTGTCGAAGGTGTCGTCATTGCGCGATAATGAGTAACTGTCTTCCTTCGTTATTTCGTTCAATTTACGGTAATCAACACAGAATCATGTTCTCCTGTTATGTTTCTGGACAAGAATCACTCCACGAGCTGCTAGACTGCTCTATTACTCCGTTACGTTCAATTTTTTTTAGTTATTTCGGCTGTCTCTTGCTGCTTCACGAGCGGTAATCGTTCATTATTCTATGTTGCACTATATTAGTTGTTCCTAATTCGTAATCATTAAAGCAAATACATCGGCTAATTCATCCAATGCTTCCACTGCGACCTCTGAATGATTATTTCGACTGATAGTTGGCTATATACGAGTATATGGTTCCCTCAGCTGTGCCGAGGATCACCCCTTGCATGGTTACATTTGTTGACGAGCTCACGTACTGTTACTTTCTCCTAGAAGTTCACCAAGGCACACAACCATCCGTTATTTTTGACATTCGGAAGCTCCACAATTCCTATCTTGGTATCTACCGACAATTATCGCGTAGATGACTTTTTCGCACATCGGTGGTATCTCGACGCTGTTTTAGACTATAACTCGCAATGCGTTTTGTTCAATTGGGTTTGAGTAGCTTTACCATCTGATATTTGTTCATATTGCCCAGTCCGATGATACATTCATAAGTTATTCTACGATAAACCGATGCTTGAACCGCATTCCGCCAAACGTTACTGGTAGAGTACTCTATCTTCTGTCTTATTTGACTATCGCAGATTCACCTGTTGCTGTTAGCAGGTATTTAGTGTAAAGGTGTAAAGGTGCATGCTGTGTCAATAAGCCAATAACAGCGACACTTTTGAAACCCGCCCCTAGTTATGTAATTTTAACGGTGATCCTTCTCCATTACACCAGCTTACGCCCTTCAAAACTGGAGTAACTTAGTTTTCCGGGTTCATGCCCATTAAATGAGGGAAGTGTTTTCTCGCCTCATCTCGTTCAACATCTAATTTATCATTTCTTCTCGTTTCTTGTATCGTACTTTATTATCTCATGTAACGCCCGGATTGTTAATATCGGAAACATCCGCTAGATCTAAATGTTTGCCGTGCTTTCCTTAACTCTTATTTTATTAGTGCCTATATTTGCATGATATCATCCGACCCCAGGTTGCACAACTTTACTGTATCAGTGGCTAAACCTGCTCTGGCTGTCTCATATTCTAAAGCCAACGTCGATGCTTCATTCATAGTTTTACCTCGAGTTTTGGTTCTAAAATGAAGTTTCATATGGTTGGCCTTGACAGCACTGATAAACCGGTCTATTGTTCATCACATCTGCAGGTAAGCATTATCGTAAGCTTAACGCGTCTTCTTTACCACGCTTTCTAGGTCTTGCAGGTTTCCCACCGAAATAGTCACTTGTCTTGGCATTGAAAATTGCATACTTCTCAGATTTGTAACTGCTCGTACGTAAATTCCGACACAGCCATGATCTGCTTATAGCTTCTTTCTGTTGCGGATATAGTTTGCAAGACATCTGCAGCTTTCCCACGAAAAGCCAAAACCATTGTGCTGTATTGCCACTGATGGCGAGATAGAAGAACAGTGTACAGGAAATGATGAACTCTAAGCTCCTCGTTGCTGCTGTTATAAACCGGTTATTTGTATCTTCATAATGAACAGTAATACGCTCAATCATCTGAGTTCTTTGATGTACTGTTGACGTTGACTAAAAAATTTAAAAAAAAAATTTGGCAGGGTTGTTTTGTTGAAATTTTATTTTGAATTATATCACGAAAAAGTCTCCAATAGTTATATAATTCGTGGTATAACCACCATAAGTTGAACACCCAGAAGAGGGTCAGTATTCAATGTTTTTGATTAACAAATTGACTTAGAATCCAGAAATTTTAATGGATATTCTTTGAATAAACGAAGACGGCAACCACATTTCGAATAGAAATTTTCTGATAGTATAGAGCCCTAACTACTGAAAATATAACGGGTATTTGAAAAATCTTAACCGTTATGTTTTGAGTATATTTGGCCCTAAGCTGTTCGAAAATTGTCTTTCCTGGTATAGAAACCGTCTGCATTTATTCAAAGAAAATCCATGGAAAGTTTTGGCTTCTAAGTTAATTTGTTAATCAAAAACATTGAATACTAACATATTAGTCGAATATAATCCAATTTGAAATGTCGCCTAAATGTCGACATAAATCTTTTTGTTGTTGGTTTAGGAGAACTAGAACAAACGTCCTTTGCATCAAATGATAAACACAGTATTAATCTATGGTATCAAACTTTCGGAATGTTCCAGAAAACCCAATGTACAAATTAAACAATACTTCTAAAATAAAGTGGTGCGTGGGATTGTCAATGCTAGATGGTAAATTAGACAAGACAATCTTGATAGACAGCTAAATTACTAGTAATCAGTTGTAATACTATACAAAATTTAAAAAAAAATATTTTATGGATTTTTTCGACATTAAGTCATTTGATATTTTCATTTCGATGTTTTCGCTTAAACCTCAAATGTCCATACAATGAAGTAGATTACGGTTAACTGATCCTTCAATTAACATATATGATGCTTGGACCTGACAGGTAATCATCATACGATTAAGTTTTTTTTAAATACGGTTATGAATTTTTTAACAAACCAACAAAATTAACAACAAACAAAATTTGTAAAATTAACAAAAACAGACGGTCGGTTGAAGGTCAATATTAACAATGAGAACTGTGATCTTTTAAAGGGTGTGCCATCTGATGGTTTTTTTAAGCTCAAAAAAATATTTATTGTGCGGTGGCAATCCGAAATTATTTGCAAATGAAAAGCCAAAATATGCCGACCAAACGTCACCAGTGGTTAAAGCTTTGGCGTTTGGGTCCGAAGGTACCGGGCTCGAATGCCGATAGGGCAGGATGCAACATCGAATTTTCATCAACAGATTACGATCTGCGATGGAAAGGAACACAACTATAACCCCCTATCCCAATACGTCGTCCATGGTAGTACTATACGCTGGCATGGAGTTATGCAATGTGCACATGGTTCTACGAAATCGGACCTATAGCTGTACGACCTCGAGTTGGCTGGCAACGGCGTAAAAATAAGGATGCGGAAAGCGAACCGAGAGTTAGTAACTCAAGTCAGTTGATGATTTCGGGATGATTTTAGCTTTCTCATATTAATTAATAGAAATTTCGTAGATACATAGATGCACAAATTATTTCGGGAGTAGATGTGCATCTTCCATACAATTATGATATTTTTCGGGATGGTATTGAGATTAGCAAAGAAACACATAAAAATTTAAAAGGTGTTTTCAGGTACAAACATAGGCTCAGCCTATCATGTTGGCCAACATGGACACGTCCTATAGAGCCTGTAATTCGCAGAATTGTTATGAACGTTTTGAAGAGGCTGAGTCAGTTCACAGAGCTATTACCGAATGACGTATATCAAATAATGGCATAAGAGGTGCTCTCTGATACAAAATTGGTCGCATCAAAAAACTACGAGATTTTTTAATTTGTTAGTGCTTTGGAAAATCGAGTTGCCTAGAACCTGTATGTGGATTATTTAGTTTCAATGTATTTATCGGCCAGATCACAAAAATACTACCGGGTAGTCACATATAATAAAATGATGACATCAAACGTACTCTTTGACATAAAAGTGGTCGCATTTCTTAGATTTAATTTCGATACGTTCGAACAAATTTACAACTTGAGAATTTTAAAAAAGCTACAGATAATGAAAAATATTCAGGGCAAAAATAAACCTTTATTTAGGCAGGAAATGGTGGCTAGAAAACGGTCTGGGTGTCTCCCAACAATTAGCTACAGTAGTTTCGACTGCAAAAATAGAACCAATTTTTTGAAAGCAGAAACATCTCCGACGGTGAAATTTTTACTACTACCAAGTTTGTCAACCTCATGATAGAGTTGCTATACAAACCAACCGAATGATCGTGCTTCCCGAGGATAATATACTCCACACGACACCCATTAGACCTCACCTACTCCATTTGAATCTTTGATCTGCATCTACGGGAGGAAGATTTTTTACTGACCACTTTCAATTAATAACCAACCAACCACCAATCCTCATGACCTGGAAAATGGCTTAAGCTACTTTCGATTGCAAGACGCAAGATATAAGTGTTTTACAATTTATCAAATCTCGCGAAATAATTACAAAATTCTTATGTTCCAACAAACTTGGCTTTCTTGTATCTAACTACAAATAAATATAATCTCCGGAAAGAGATTTATACCGAATGAAAAAATTTTCAACTTTATTTGCATCATTCATCTCACGAACATTAATTAATTTTTTCCAATATAAATAAATGAAATATCTGTACCAAATCAATTACACAAGGCAACTCCATTGGAATACATAAAAATATTTCAACTAAATTATTACATTTTCACTCGATTTAAGCTATAACCCTTTTTTCAATCCCCACATCTCGTTTATACTAGAGTATACAAGAAGATCTCAATATTTTACAAAAAAAAAAAACACCCAAAATTGATCAGTTATCATCAATCATCTCGACTCGTGTATTACAGAAATACAATATAATTTCGAATCGTACTATTCCCATTTTTATTATTCTAATATTTATATTCTAATCATAAAAAGTAATAAAATCAAAATAATATTTAATAAAAAAATTGAATTATTTTCATTGTGGAAAATTTATTTGAATTTTCATGAAAAAATATATCATTTTGTGTGTATGTTTTGTATGTATGTGTGAGTAGATCGGAACACCCAGTCACCACCAACCAGCCATCCATATTCCGTAGAGATGAAGATTTGCTAGGGGGTGAGATAAATTTTCAATATTCTATTTGTCGCACGTATCTATTAGAATGTGATACAGCAGCGTATATGAAAAATGGTATAGAGGGAAAACTCACTACACGCCGTACAGCCACACACACACACCCACACACACCCCCCCACACACACACACACACAAACACACATAAAAAATAGTCAATAAAAGATTTATTTTGATTCTATTTATTTGTTTAACACTTTGATAGGCGATTACGTTTCTCGGTAGACAAATAACGTCACCTCAAATCTAAATTGACACTTTATTTATTTATTTTTATGGTCGATTCGTGTCTACAATATTCTGAGAAGTAGAACGCGATTATAATTTTATTGAGGTGAATCACTCTCCCGTGGATTGCATGGCATAATATAAAACTTACGATGCGGGTAAAATTTGATTCATAATTTCAGAGTGTCTGTACGACACTCAGCCTTTATTGATAAAAACATAATCTTCAATTATTTATTTAAGAATTACCTGCAATTTCCATTTTAAATCATTTTCTTCAACAACTTTTTCATCCTAATCCTGAGAAACAAAATAAATTTATCTTGTACAAAAAAAAAAATTAAATTTAATAAATCAAATTTTTGTAGAATTAATTACTTTTGATATTTATGAGAGTATGATGAGGTGGCCGGCTGAGGGTGGTACGTATAAGGAACGGATCTTTCGATGGCATTTTTATATTAATTATGAATAATTAAAAACGTGAGTATTGAAAACATGATGAAATATTAATTTCCTTTCAGCATATCAGAGAATAAGACACAACCAAATATATTTCTCGCAATGTTAATAAGTGTTTTGGTAGAAAATATACGACAAGATGTCCGAGAACTCTATTGGGAACAAAATATTATTAATCGAAGGACAAATAAATTTATGGACATTGTAAACATGCAATATCCCAGCGAAGATCTGTTGAACATAAATTCCTAAATCCTCCATCAATGTGAAGGGATATGACTCATTTTACCTAAAGTTTACGTCTGTAACAAACGAATAAGAGAAAATTGGGATCCTACAAAACCTCGGTTTTAGGTATAAAATAGATAGGCTAGTAACGCTTTTTTCACCTACTCACCACATTACAATATACCAAGTCCACATTGCGAGTTCCGGTCGGTGTCGAGATTTGCACCCATCACTAGTTGTGTTTAAGTTATTGGTCGTAATGGGAGAATTCTAATCCAGCACCTCTCGATCACGTGCCGAAGCTTTAACCACTGCACTAATTAATTGGTAAAACTTGAGGTTTGAAAAAAAACATTGGGAATGCGGCACGGTGACCAAATTGGCTAAATATTAATTAATCTGTTTTTGGAGTATGTTATTCGCCAACTAAATATAAAGAATAAGTAGAATACAAATATACACTGCAAGGAAGTAAACTCGCGGATCTTTTGGGTGGTGTACAATATGAGAAGATTACAAAGTTTAAATATCTAGGATCGGTGATAACTGAGGAAAACGCAGTGTCTGTGATGGTTCAGATCATTCAACGCCAATATCAAAATTTTCAAGTCTCACCAAATACCGTGCAAAATTAAACTGAAAATTTACAAGGCCCTGATACGGTCATTACATTTGGTTGCAAGTCTTGGGCGCTCACAGTTTGTGACTTATCGCGGCATGGTTTCTCTGCGCGGATTCTTATGTTGCTCGGTCCAAGAAAAGAAAGATGTGTACAGAGTGCGAATGAACCACCAAACCAGAAATGATTTTTGAAAAAAGGTCAGATTGAGATGGTAAGGACATAAAAGGCTAAACAGAGGCTCGGAAATCGATTCCATCGAAAGTGGGGCTTAGTGTTAGATTACCTACTCGATGAATAGAGGACGAAGCGAGTGATCGACATAGACTCGGCCATGGTGTCTGTAGTCCTATTTTTGCAGACCGGGTTTTAGGGAAATACGGTAGATTTGGTAAGTTGGCGCCGTAAAACCAATTCCACTTCACCATCAGTTTCCTAAGTTAGGGCCGGCTGATGCGGCCGTCTGTCTTGTAACAAGCGGCTTATTATATAAGCGTAGTTCAGATATGACTAGGTACCTTAAGATTTACCACCACACACGCAAAACGTCAGTTGAGGGATGGGCCAATTATCTACTTTCACAAAAAGCTTCAAGTTATAAACCCTGTGCACTAGCCTCGGATTAAATCATTCAATTCACCATAACAACAACCTCAGAAAATGTAGACTGACAACGCTAGAAAAATGGGAACAACGGACTTGCTAATCCTTCTAAGACCTGGATATATACAGAACTTTTCGCACCACGCGGAAATCTACACGTTGGACGTGCAACGAGAGCTTAGATGGTCTGAAAGTGAGATCCATAATACCACCAAGGCGTACACTCTCCATTATAGTGGCGATCAAAATGGAGGGGAATTTGGAATCAGCTTTCTCGTTCAACGGCGAGTGCAAATGCATGTGTTCGACTTCCACCCTGTCAACATGCGGATATACACGGTTAGATTATGCACAAAAAACTTCAATCACGATTATAAACGTGCATGCGCCAACTGAAGATGATATCAAAATCCTCGTAAGCAACTTAAAAGCAAAAATCGGTAGGACCGCAGAAACTACATCTCTGTACAGCTCCAACCAACCAACAACGGTACTATGCCGTATGTGTAACCGTACATATACCGCGTATAAAGCAACTTTCAATAGAAACGCTCGAAATTTGTTAGGTTATAGCAGCGTATGACAACTCACCAAAGCGTTGAACAACGTATGCAAATCATCAAATGTTACTTTCAAAATCAATACTCCGTTCGAGAAACGCTCTGCGCATTACGTGATTTTTATACACTTAACATAATTGTAAACGTCTAATGGAGGTCTGGTTGGAACTTTTATTGTGCCTTGTAGATAGACGGAAAGAATCTTTCGCATAACAACCAGACAATGGAGTCGATATCGCCTCCACGTTTTATTCTGATATCTTCAATGGTAGATAAATTACAGTTAAAGTGATCGTTACGCCATGATTCAATTATGTGTGACCTTATGCCTTTAAGCCAGTCGGAATCTAACTCACTCACAAATAATTGAATTTGAATTGTTTTAGTAAAACACTAGTAAAAAAATTTCCTTATAGAGTGGCAATATTTATTAATTTATTATTAGGAAGATCGATTTCGAATAAAAATTTTTTCTTCAGTTCCTTTTTTACAACTAATGAACTATTGAAATAATTAGTGGTAAAAAAGGAATTGAAGAAGAAATGTATTTTCGAAATCGATCTTCCTAATAATAAATTAATAAATATTGTCACTCTAAGGAAAATTTTTTACAAGTGTTTTACTAAAATAATTCAAATTCAATTTTATAAGTGACAAAAGTTAACAGTGAGGCTAAAAATGGATTTGGATGGAGAACCATTATAGCACAAATAACAAATAATGCCCGACGATGCCCGAAACAATATAATGCCCGACGGCACCATATAAAGTAAGCCGGAACCAATATGAAGCTAGCCGAAACCATATCAGGTTTCAGCCGGAACCATAGCAAGATCAGCCGGAACGACCACAATGTCAGCCGGAACCGTACGAAGCCAGCCTCAACCATACAAAACTCTGTATGTGCTCAAACTCTCATTGTGTATCATTTTGCACTATCTAATTAATAAGTTGAATCCATTATTAAGCCAGCCAGAACCATTTCAAGCCAGCCGGTAGAATTTTGTCAGATGGGACACACTTATGAGCTTGCACATAACAAGGTGAATAACATGGTCAGCAGGAATCACAACAATATCAGCCAGCACCATATGAAGCCAATCGGAACAATACAAGCAGTAGCAAGAAGTAGCAAGATGAATTGTGTGTCAATATGCCCGATATGATTTTAAGCCGGAACAAATATTGGGCCATTGGTTATCTTGCATGCATTACTATGCACTACTTCAAGTTTTAGTCGGAACCAATATAAGACCAGCGCTATCTTATAAATCAGGTCGAAACCAAACAAACTAAGGCTCAAATAGCACAATGCATCATTGTACACTATCCAATTGATCAGCCAATATTAACCAATTTTAGGCCAGTCGGAACCATTTAAAGCCAGCCGGCAATACCTTACAAGCCGGAAACATCGGGAGCTTTCACAATAAATAGAATGTGCGTTAATAGTGTGAAACGGGTTAGCCTCTAACTTGGTTGAGACCAGCCCGGTTTCATAGAATTTGCGAGCTATCCGCCATGCACCCCATGCGGCAATTGTTCCCGCATCTCAGTCGTTAAGAGTGGCGTGGATGTTGGGTGCTCAGATAGTGGCCCTGATAACCGCGATTGAAGAAGGAAGGGAGGTTGAGTGGAGTACTGGACCCCAAAGTAGTGGTAGCGTCATCAACCCATTATGCGAATCGAATCAACCGTGGTTGTATATTGGGGGGGGGGGGGGGGGTTAAATTTTCATCTCAGTTACTCTCTTTTTTAAAATGCAATAAAACAAAAAGTTCTCAATATTTTTTTTCATTTTCTTTTTTTCATTGTAAAGAACAATCCTTCCGATTATTTATGGAATACTATTTCATTCATATGACTGCCTCGGCTAGCTTTGACATACCCCATACGGTCGGTTCAATTTATGAGCACATTTTCGATGGTATGCGGCATTATGTCTTCAATGGCAATGCGAATGTTGTTCTTGAGAGCGTCAATCGTTGCTGGTTTATCGGCTCCTTGCTCATTTTCAAAGAAAAATGGCCCAATGATGCCACCGGACCAAAATCCGCACCAAACAGTCACTCGTTGAGGATGCATCGGCTTCTCTACGATCACGTGCGAATTCTCCGTGCCCTAAAGGCGACAATTCTGCTTGTTTACATAGCCGACAAGATGGAAATGCGCCTCATCGGAAAACATGATTTTTTTGCCAAAATCGGCATCTTCTGCAAGGCGATCGCAAACCCACTCAGCGAACCGAAAACGCAATGGATGGCCTCTTTACTTCAATTCCTGAACCAATTGAAATTTATACGGTGTCATACCAATGTTTTTATGCAGAATTCGTCGCAATGTTGTGCGTGAAATGTTCAATTCTTGAGCCCGATGACGAGTTGACGTTCCCGGCGACTCACGCACATTCTCGGCTAGCGCATCAACATTTTCGGGTGTACGCTTGGTCGGATGCTTGGTTCGTGTTGAATTATTAATTAGTAAGCCTGTTTCTTCACTTTATTCACAAAATAACGCACATATGGAGCTCCCTGCGCTTTGTTTCTTCCGAAAATCGCACGCAATTTTTGCACACATTCTGCAGCATTACCATGATTTTCGAAGTAATGTTTCAATATTTCCCAGCGTTGTTCAAGTGAATACACAACCATTTTCGTTCAGCGGAAGGATAAAACTAACTTTCTGTCAAATCAGAAGTAACATAACCCTTACCATACTCAAAATAACCGCTAGTTCAAAAAAAAGTTACATGACCCACCCTGTATGTCAATTAAACCAAAAAAAAAATTATTAAATTCTGCCCAACTTAACGAATTTCTACACTTTATTATTTTCGACACTTAACTATCGTAATGTCACGACGCTACCCCCATCCGCGAAAAAAAGCTTTCTAAAAAAATGTTTACCAATTGCCGCGATATTTATACTCATTTTTGCTATTGATGAGTGTAGGAAAGAGAAGACAACAAAGGTCGAACAACAATAAAATTCCCACAACCAACAACGCGTCTTTGCTGAATAAGCATAAATATCGCTCACATAAAATTAACTTCCACGAATTTACTTGACGATCAACATAGGAAGTATATTATGGCAAACATTATGCATCACCAAATCAAATTTCGTAGAAGAATAAAAGGACGTTACGTTTGTAAACATTATGGTATGCAGTCATTAAAATGTTGCATGGCATATGTGCAAAGAGGAATATTTGACCTAAATATGTGTTTCTTGGGTGAAGTTGTTATCTTCAATTTATTAAACGTACGAAAATCTTATAACACTTAATGTTTATGCTTTATCTGAGCGAGTTTACCATAGAAAGTATATTATGTAGATAAGTTCAATGGCTTACAGTTGATAAAGTGTAAACACAATATGAGAGAATTGACATTCTGGTCATTAGGGAATATTATTTCCCAAGGCATGTTTCGCAAATAAAGAAAATTTGATGAAATGGGTTTGGGAACGGAATTCCGTTACAAGTAGTACAACATATAAGCTCTACAATATCAGCCGGAACCAAACCAACATAGCACAAGTAAAAGAATGCATTGTACATCATTGTGCACTATCTGATTTATAAGTTGGAACTAGGGTTTTATCAACCGTAACAATTAGGGATTTGCATAATGAGTATAATGGTGCTTAAATGGTTGTGCAATAAATGAGCTTTCCGCCGGAACCATAAAAAGTCAGCCGGAACTACTACAGTGTCAGCCAGAACCATATGAAACCATCCGGAGCCATACTAGTTGGAACACTACCAACTATGGCGCAGAAAGCACAATGCATTGTGAGCTACCTGAATTTTCAGCAGGAACGGAGGAAGGATGATTTATTAACCGGAACCAATATTAGGTTAACCGTAACCAATTACAGCCGGCCGGAACCAGTTTTTTTTGTCAGCCGGTACCACTACAATATGAGCCGGAACCAATATGGGGTCAGCCGGATTCATATAAATTCAGCCGGAACCAAGAAAGCTATGTAACAAGTAGCACAATGTATTGTGCATCATTGTGTCTTAACCTATTCAAGGTCAGCCGGAACCACTATGATGTAAGCCGGAACCATATGAAGACAACCTGAGCCGAACCAACTGTGGTACAATTAGCACAATATATAGTACATTATTGTGCACTACATGATTTTGCAGCCGGAACCAACATGAGAACAGCTGGAGCCATATAAAGCCAGCCGGAATCAAACAATTGCACAAGTAGCACAAGCACAATGCATTGTGTATCATTGCATTGAGCACTATCTGATTTATAAGCCGGACAAATATAAAGCCATCCAGAAGTAAAGTTTTGTAAGCCGGAACTATAGGTTCCGACTGAAAAATCAGGTAGCACACAATAAAGCACAGTGCATTGTACTACTGTAACGTGCGTTCCATGGACGCTTCGAATATATCGCGTGGTGCATTGTACAGCATTGCTTATTGCGCCTAAGCGATTGATGCACACAACAACTATACCATTTAAATATTGTTACGCCTGCGGCGTAGGCATGTTATGGTATTAGTATACTTTAGGCGATTTACTTTTTATATGATAATGACGCAATTTGCGCTATGCCCCGTACGTAAACGAAATCGTATGATAAATTTTATGGATTACGGCATAGACTGACCGGAATGTGTTTTTGTTGTTATTTGAGATCGTAGAGAACAATGGCAATTCAGCAATTCTGAAAAACCACTTATCTTACTACCTAAGATAAATGGTTTTTCTGAATTGCTACAGATACATATGAATATATACAGGGTGGGTCAAATAATTTTTTTTGAACTAGCGGTTTTTTTGAGTATCGTAAGGGTTATGCCACTTCTGATTTGACAGAAAGTTAGTTTTATCCTTCCGCTGAACGAAAATGGTTGTGTATTCGGATCGCTGATTGGGTTTGCGATCGACTTGAAGAAGATGCCGATTTTGGCAAAAAAATTATCTTTTCGAATGAGGCGCATTTCCATCTTGGCCGCTATGTAAACAAGCAGAATTGTCGCATTTGGGGCACGGAGAACCCGCACGTGTGATCGTAGAGAAACCGATGCATCCTCAACGAGTGACTGGACTTGGTGCGGATATTGGTCCGGTGGCATCATTGGGCAATTTTTCTTTGAAAATGAGGAAGGAGCCGCCGTTATTGTCAATGGTGAGCGCTACCGCGCCATGATAAACGATTTTTTGTTTCCGGCACTTGAATAGGAGGACATAGGCAGCATTTGGTTTCAACAAGACGGCGCTCCATGCCACACAGCACACGTTTCAATTGATCTTTTGCGCACGTCTTCGAAGATCGAATTATCAGCCGAAATGCTGAGGTGATTTGGCCACCTCGGAGCTGTGATTTGACGCCGCTGGACTATTATCTTTGGGGTGCCGTCAAAGATAAGTATTACGCCGATAAACCAGCATCGATTGACCCTCTCAAGAACAATATTCAAGGCCAGCCGAGGCAGTCATATGAATGAAAGAGTATTCCATAATTAATCGGAAGGATTGTTCTTTACAATGAAAAAATAAATTTGAAAAAATATTGAGAACTGTTTGTTCTACTGCATTTTAAAAAAAAATATTTGACCCACCCTATATATACATACATTTCATTCATACATAAATTAAATTTAGCATCCGAGCACTATCATCAGCCCAATATCGATAATGGATGTCATCGTATTTTGTCGTAGTACTGCAACGTTGAATAAGAAGGGCTCGCCACAATTGTGCATGCCCGCTACATTTGTTCATGTTTCTCGCACTTCGGGCGGTAATACTTCTATCCTTCACATCTCAGCTTATTATTACAGTGGGTTCCAATTGACGCCGTGTATTGGTGCGACCGTAGGCCCGTTAAATTCATTTGCACTAGCTATAGTCACCTATATCTGAAATATTGAATCCATTAGCTAAATCGCAAAAATTATTACTGTAATATCGACTATCGAATAAAAATGTATTCGCTAAAATTTACATACTGATACTTGGTCAAAATCCACCTGCAAAAATTGGCAATTATGCTATTAAACATATTAATATTTACAATTTGATTATGCAACTAGAATTTATTGTATGCTAATATTATATCTATTCCACAAAGCACTATTTTTAATTAAACACTGACAAACTAAACATGCACACCTCGAAGATGTATCTGAACCATATTTTGTTTACACTTTGTGGCGACCAAAAATCAGCAATCCCGCAATTAGTCCATTTTTATCTCAATTTTTGATTGTTTTCATATTTTTTCCCGTCGCCGAGTTGACCGTCGCCGAGTTGTCCGTGGCCGAGTTGGTCGTTGCCGAGTTTACCGCCGCCGAGTTGACCTAGTTCGCTTTGACCTGCCAAAATTTCGGAACTTATATTAATTATGTTCATTTTGAACATAATTTGCCATTTTCTTTGGTAAAACAATGGCAACAGAGACCGTTATTCAGTAATTCACAACGAAGGTTTAGAAAAGATCTGCATAACTTTTAAAAATCAGCTATCCTCAATAATAATTGATGAAACAACAGACGTTAGTACGTCAAAGTGTTTGTCAATAGTCACTAGATATTTTGATAAAATAGCAGGAAAGGTAAAAAATCGGTACTAAAGGCGGACTTTACATTATCCTGACTTGTATGCATGTACATATATTTCTTTATTTTTAACTTTTTTATTTTCTTTTATTTTATTCTCATCACAACAGTTTAGCTATTGTTGTTGTAATATGCGCTTTCGGGCCACCAATGACAGTTGAAGTCAGGGCTTTGATATATTATATTTCCCGAGGTTTTAGAAGACTAGCAAAATAATTGGTAAGTAGTTTTGACCTTATTATATTCGTTCTTGGTGTTGGTTTAGTAAACATTATTTTGGGGCACTGTAGCCATTGCATTTTGTTGTACCTGCCTTTAGGCGGACCTGTGCATTTCCTGTGCACAAGAAATTATTCGTGAATTTCTCTGAACGAAAGTCTACTGAAATTTTGGGTAAATACTTCAATATGTGTTCTTGACAAGTTTACAATGTTTCTAAAATGGAAACTTCTAATGTGGAAATCGAAGAACTTATGGTTTCAATTACATCGACACATACTGTGGATAGTGCTGAAGACGATATGATAATTGAAAATCCATTATCCGTTATGGTAACAAAGGAAACGGCTGATATCACTATAGGTGCACTGAAAGATAAACTCGGGTCCTCTGAGAATGAGCCATTAACATCAGCTCAAAGTAAACATACGAGTACAGTTCAATCATAAAAAATTTATTCGAAATAAGCGTATCCGATCACCGGAATTGGTAGAGCCGAATAAATAGGGATTCAAACTTTTATGATTCCAGTGGTTTTTGGCGATAATAAAATCCCCGAAGGCGTGCACCTCATCTTGAAGTATCGTTGAACGTTGTTGTTCGTCTTTCAAAAACCCTATTCACATATCTATACAGCAGTGGAATATTTAGCTTGGGAACGGTCCGTTCAAATCGTGTGGCTAATTGTAAGCTGACGAGTGATGCGGTTTTAAATGGGAAGAAATCCGCAAGAGGATACTCTAAGGAGTACGTGGGAAATGCCTTTGAAGTAGTTATTCTGTCAGTTTTGTGGCAAGACACAAAAATCGTACGGCTTCTGTCAACTCATGTTAGCATGAAACAATTTATTTCCAGCAAAGACACCTTGTAACCACAGAAAGCAGCCCAATGGGATAAAGAAGCAGAAAAAGCAATACAAAATCGATTTTCCGTACATAATTAGGGAATATATGGGTTGTTAGGCAGCTACCATATACGAATGAAAACTCGAAAATGGTCGAACCGATTTTGTTTTCATCTTATTGACGCATCAGTTGTAAACGCCTACATTTTGTACAATATAATAAATTCAAGCCAAACAAAAAATTAAGATACCATTATTTCGGACTGAAGTGGCTCAGTCACTCTGTTTCAGTGGAATAATGGAGAAGGGAAATGTTGGGCGACCATCTAATGCATCTCAAACACCTTCCCCAAAACCAGCCAAGAGAGCATATCTTCTCACTTCAGATGTCCGCTACGATCAAGTAGGTCATTAGTACACTTGCCGTGATTGGTCAGGTAAATGACAATATACCACTGTGGGCAAAAAGTAGTAAGACATTTTAATTTAGATTTCGCGCGGAAAACCATTCGTCGAAATATTTTTTTCTATATTGGTATGGCTGCCAGTGACATCTGTGCCAAATGTCACATCAAAATAATCATTAGTGTTTAGTATACGCTTGTCTTTCTGAAGTACAAAAAGTGCATTCGGCGATTTTTACAATGAGTGAAATTATTCAACAAAAAAGCCAAATTCAATTTTGTATGCGGAATCAATTTTGTGGTGCCGAAACGTTCAGAATGTTGCAAAAGACCTTCGACGATAATTGTTTGTTGCGAGCAAGTGTTTTTGATTGGTACAAATTGTTCAAAGAGAGCTGAGAACGTTTGACGACGAACCACGTCTAGGACAACCATCAACATCAACTGATGATCAACACGTTAATAAAATCATGTAATTGGTGCTCGAGAATCGACGATTAACAATCAGAGACCTTACTGGCATCGTTGAACAATTGGAAGGATCAGTGAACACGATTGGTTCCAAAATCACTCAATTTTTTGGGAATACAGCGTCGCGTTGACGTCTGTGAAACAATGCTTTCCGACTACCAGGATGTCATGAAACGTATTATAACTGGCGATGAGTCTTGGATCTATGCTTACGACCCGGAAACAGACGATCAATCGGCCGAATTGCGTGCCAAAGGTGAGGCGAAGCCGAAAAAACCACGTCAAATCAAGTCAAAAATCAAGGTGATGTTAACAGTTTTCTTCGATTATCGAGGTGTGGTGCACTCCGAATTCCTTCCGACCAGCCAAACTGTCAACAAGGAATACTATTTGAGTGTTATGCGTCGTTTGCGCGAAGCTATTCGTAAAAAGAGGCCGGAATTATGAGTCGACAACTCTTAGTTTTTGCACCACAATAATGCACCTTCTCATACTGCATTAGATTTATGTGATTTTTTCGCCAAAAATTCCACCCATATTGTTATGCAACCACCGTATTCGCCTGGCTGTTCAGCAAACTCAAACGACCGCTCCGGGGAAACCGTTTTGAGTTAATTAAAAACATTAAACGTGAATCGCTACGCGCATTGGAGGCTATTCCGGAAATTGGCTTTAACAACTGTTTCGAGGATTGGAAAGAACGTTGGCACAAGTGTATTGAGGCCGGGGGGGATTACTTTGAGGGGGACGAATAGATTTGGAGAAATAAATAAAGAATTTTAAAATTATGAACAAAGTCTTACTTTTTTTTGCCCACAGTATTAAATTTCCAAAATGTACTATTGAAACTCAAGCGTTTTGTGTGAAATGCAATCTTAGTTTATGTAACTCACCGAATAAAACATCTTTCATATGCTGTATAAGATAGCAGAAAATTTCCAGCAGAAAAAATTTATTTTTGCTATTCACCGCTAGAGGCATCACTATCACAAAAAAGAAATTTTTCAGCTGATATTTTTTGAAACCAGCAGAAATTTTTTGAAATTTTCAGCAGAAAATAATAATACTTTCATAATTCTCAACATAAAGTTTTGTGAAAAATCAAATAATTTATGAAAAAGAAGCGAAAATATATGTTTTAAGGTTTTGCGTATGTATGAGGACTCTTAAATATACTAAAATTACCATAATCATCATAAAGCAAATAGAGAAACACAAAAAACGAATCGCCTACCTTTATACCACTTCATAAAATTTTAGTTATTATATGTATGTGAAATGTTTTCAGTTTTTTAACAAAAGTGTTAGAAAAACCCCTCTGTAACTACCCTGGGCTTATGTTTTTATGGTAGCTGAGATCATAATCTAAATACATGAGCAACATAAGAATCATAGCTGGCGTCAGTAGCGTTCCATACTTTTTTGAAGTCATTTTAATGTGAAATGTTTTCAGTTTTTTAACAAAAGTGTTAGAAAAACCCCTCTGTAACTACCCTGGGCTTATGTTTTTATGGTAGCTGAGATCATAATCTATATACATGAGCAACATAAGAATCATAGCGTCAGTAGCGGCCCATAAATTTTAGAAGTCATTTTAATGTGAAATGTTTTCAGTTGTTTAACAAAAGTGTTAGAAAAACCCCCCTGTAACTACCCTGGGCTTATGTTTTTATGGTAGCTGAGATCATAATCTATATACATGAGTAACATAAGATTCATAACTGGCGTCAGTAGCGTTCCATAATTTTTTGAAGTCATTTTAATGTGAAATGTTTTCAGTTTTTTAACAAAAGTGTTAGAGAAACCCCAATGTAACTACCCTGGGCTTATGTTTTTATGGTAGCTGAGATCATAATCTAAATACACGAGCAACATAAGAATCATAACTGGCGTCAGTAGCGTTCCATACTTTTTTGAAGTCATTTTAATGTGAAATGTTTTCAGTTTTTTAACAAAAGTGTTAGAAAAACCCCCCTGTAACTACCCTGGGCTTATGTTTTTATGGTAGCTGAGATCATAATCTATATACATGAGTAACATAAGATTCATAACTGGCGTCAGTAGCGTTCCATAATTTTTTGAAGTCATTTTAATGTGAAATGTTTTCAGTTTTTTAACAAAAGTGTTAGAAAAACCCCCGGTAACTACCCTGTACTTATGTTTTTATGGTAGCTGACATCATAATCTATACACATGAGTAACATAAGATTCATAACTGGCGTCAGTAGCGTTCCATAATTTTTTGAAGTCATTTTAATGTGAAATGTTTTCAGTTTTTTAACAAAAGTGTTAGAAAAACCCCCCTGTAACTACCCTGGGCTTATGTTTTTATGGTAGCTGAGATCATAATCTATATACATGAGTAACATAAGATTCATAACTGGCGTCAGTAGCGTTCCATAATTTTTTGAAGTCATTTTAATGTGAAATGTTTTCAGTTTTTTAACAAAAGTGTTAGAAAAACCCCCGGTAACTACCCTGTACTTATGTTTTTATGGTAGCTGACATCATAATCTATACACATGAGTAACATAAGATTCATAACTGGCGTCAGTAGCGTTCCATAATTTTTTGAAGTCATTTTAATGTGAAATGTTTTCAGTTTTTTAACAAAAGTGTTAGAAAAACCCCCGGTAACTACCCTGTACTTATGTTTTTATGGTAGCTGACATCATAATCTATACACATGAGTAACATAAGATTCATAACTGGCGTCAGTAGCGTTCCATAATTTTTTGAAGTCATTTTAATGTGAAATGTTTTCAGTTTTTTAACAAAAGTGTTAGAAAAACCCCCCTGTAACTACCCTGGGCTTATGTTTTTATGGTAGCTGAGATCATAATCTATATACATGAGTAACATAAGATTCATAACTGGCGTCAGTAGCGTTCCATAATTTTTTGAAGTCATTTTAATGTGAAATGTTTTCAGTTTTTTAACAAAAGTGTTAGAAAAACCCCCGGTAACTACCCTGTACTTATGTTTTTATGGTAGCTGACATCATAATCTATACACATGAGTAACATAAGATTCATAACTGGCGTCAGTAGCGTTCCATAATTTTTTGAAGTCATTTTAATGTGAAATGTTTTCAGTTTTTTAACAAAAGTGTTAGAAAAACCCCCGGTAACTACCCTGTACTTATGTTTTTATGGTAGCTGACATCATAATCTATACACATGAGTAACATAAGATTCATAACTGGCGTCAGTAGCGTTCCATAAATTTTTGAAGTCATTTTAATGGAAAATGTTTTCAGATTTTTAACAAAAGTGTAAGAAAAACCCCCCTGTTACAGGGGGTTTACGGGGGGTTTTTCTAACACTTTTGTTAATAAACTGAAAACATTTCACATTAAAATGACTTCAAAAAAGTATGGAACGCTACTGACGCCAGCTATGATTCTTATGTTACTCATGTATATAGATTATGATCTCAGCTACCATAAAAACATAAGCCCAGGGTAGTTACAGGGGGGTTTTTCTAACACTTTTGTTGAAATTCTGAAAACATTTCACATTAAAATGACTTCAAAAATTAATGGAGTGCTATCATCGTAGGCGATTTTTTTTTGTGTTGCCCTGTATTTGTATTATGATGATTATAATAATTTTAATATATTTTAAGAGTCCTTATACAACCGCAAATCGTTCTTTAAAGAAAATTTAATTTTTTCGTTTCAAAACGTTTAAATCTATATGTTCTCTTCTGTTTCTTTTATTATTTGATTTTTCATCAAACTTTCTGCTGGTCAGAATTATTAATTTGCTTAAAAATTTCAAAAAATTTCTGCTGGTTTCAAAAAATATCAGCTGAAAAATTTCTTTTTTGTGATAGAGCTGCCTCTAGCGGTGAATAGCAAAAACACATTTTTTCTGCTGGAAATTTTCTGCTATCTTATACAGCATATCTTTCATTGAGTTCCACATTAAATAAAAAAGTCTGATGAAGCCCAGTTTGAATTGAAAACCGCCCTATATTTATTTTTAATGAATTTTATTGTTTTACTTCGTCTTGTGATTTTGTGAATAAATGATATTACATTCGAAAAATTTGTTTTTCCTTTCGTCTTACTGCATTATGCCGCCTAAAGGCGGACTTTGAATTTTCACCTGTGGTCGAGTGGATGGGCCTCAAAAACAATATGTGACTATTAATTTGTCCTATTCAACACCATCTCCAGCTAGTAAGAATTTGCCAGCTCGCAAAAAAATCATACATTAAAGGGTTAATTGAATTAGACAGTTTATTTGATCTTAATAAAATTCCATTAAAAAATTTGATTGATTTCGCTGTGATGATGGGCCACAAAAACGGGATTTTAAAGTTATTGTAAAAAGATAATCTCTCATTGTATGTTTTAGCATGTATTTGCCATTCCTTTCATTTATGTTCGGCAGCCGCTGCTAGAAAACTTCCTCAGAATATTGAAATAATGGCTAGAAATATATATTTGTTTTTTGCTCATAGTGCTAAAAGACAAACTGGATTCAAGCAATTTCATGGAATTGCGTTATCCGACGTTAAATTTCACAAAATCTTGAAGACATCATCTACTAGGTGGCTTTCATTAGAAAATATGGTAAATCGAATTTTAGAACTATGAACTGCGTTAAAACATTTTATTATTTAAACATCTTAAAATAACAAACAAAATTAATAAAGGGTTTCAATCGAAATCCTAGAATCCAATCCTACAATCCATAGAAACCTAGCTACGTCAAAACTATTCTTAATAGTTTCATCAAATCTGAGTACATTGGTTTGAACATAAATCAAATCAATTTTCTTGTCTATATTTAGGCGGAAATGCTGAACTCTTAATAGAATTTGGAAATTTGAAGGACGAAAAAGTTAATGAAATAAAAACAAATATCGTTCTTATTATTTTGAGTTATTACAATCAAATTTTCAAAAGAATCAACTTTAACGGCCCAACTTTAATAGCCTTAAAAGGACTAAATGCAAAAATTCTTGGAAAAAGCATCGTTCCACTATATAAACGTCATGCGAAGAATGACGAATTTTATTAAATAATTCAGACTTAAATATTGAGAACAATTTAGACTTAGATGAATTTTGGTTTTCAGTTTTTCACATAAAAAACGGGCTAATTGAAAAATTATTTCCAACACTTGAAAAATTCATTAGTGGGTTATTAAGTTTTCCACATAGCAGTGCCACCGCGCAACGAGTTTTTTCGCAACTAAATTTAATCAAAAATAAACAACGAAATGCCCTTCATACCACCACTGTAAATGCTATAATGGTTGCAAAAAAAATGTTAGAAGATGTGAAAGCTTCGCAATGGATACCATCAGACAATTTAATTAAATGTTGCAATAAATAAATTATTCAATAATTTGATTTTGATCAATTATTTGAGTCTGTAGCAAGTGTGACATTTTTGTTCGATTTGATTTTTAAACTGAATAAACATAATTTTTTTTATTAATTTTTCACCGGATCATTTCAAACTGAAAAAATTCAACTCTTGCTTTGTACCTATAGTACAAAACAAGAACTTATCGATTTGGCGAATTATATCACCAAATTAGAAACTTATGGAAATTTTAACTATGTATATGTACTAAGCCATAATTAAGAAGTTTTTCATAATCGTCCGTGATATTAATTTATTTAAGATTTTTTACGAGTTTTTTAGTCATAGAGATATCAGTACGAAACCAAACTGCCAAGAAGAGAGCTAAGGAAGTTCTCATTTTTTGTAAGGGTTTAAGTACCCTGGGGTTAAAAGTGGGGGTGTGGTAGATAAATTGTGAGTAAATGGCCGTTTTGATTTATATGACTAAAAAGTCGTAAGCATTGTATGAATGCCATTAAAAATAATAATTTGTCCGAAAAGACGAAAAAAAATCTTAAACAAATTAATATCACGGGGACGATTATGAAAAACTTCTTAAATGATTTACTCTTTATAATGAATTTTGAAAAATATTAAAGGGAATTATTTTCAATGATCAGATATATTGTCATTTGCATGCAGGCTACTATTTCCTAAAGGAGCTTCAGATTGAGGCAACAAACATATTTTGCAAACAAATTTACCTTTGAAAAAATGATACGTTGAAATGAACAGTTTCTTGTAACGACGAGGTCCTGAATCCCTGTTGAGCTAGTCCCCCTCCCTCTCTCCTAACTCTCCCAACACCTTGTAAAAACAAACAGTGCAGAATTATGAGATGTTGTATCACTCAAATTATCATATTCCCTTTAAACGTCACAACTTACCGTTTTTAATTTTCACATATCACCATTTTTCCGCTAAAGTTTCTGCTGAAAATTGTGTTGTTGATCCAGTTTCAAACTAGTTTTCTATTCAGGTGGGCAATTAAAATTAAAATATTACATCGACAGTGTCACAGGTTCTAGTTGAGTAGCATTTGCAGTAGTTTTTATAAAGAGAGGTACACGAATTTTAACAATCCGATGGCTGAACGACTATTTTTACTAATAAAAATTTGATAGTTTTATTTAATTTGATCGAGTTCGACATAGTTCGAATAGGGGTTGTGAACAATTGTAATACACAACTAATAGTATTAGTATTCTACATACTGTGTGCACATTACCAATTAATATTATCTTTAAGATAAGAATTCCATAATCTGAACGTGTAACAAAATCGTCAACGAAAGATATGTTCTCCATATAAAATAAATCTCTTATGGGACCGCATTTCCAATAAAAGAAAATCTTCAATTAATTAACTATAGATGAAATGTAATATAATTTATTGGATAAAATATGTAAAACCTAAAAGCTTTGAATAGCTACTTGTTCTCTTGAGATCATAATATTCTGTTTCCATTAATTAATTCGTAAAAATCCATCTATTGAAAAATCGATTTTGCCTGAGATACCGAACATGGATATCTTATACAAATTTTATCTATATATCTTATCAATAAAATTAATATAATTAATCAAGTCCGTGGTCTTCATTCTGCTATAAAATACTTAAGATAAATTTCTAATTCGACTATTATTATGCATACATTAAAATTACAAAATCTTATACATTCGTACTTAAAAATTATGATGAAATAGAAACCAATTTAAGTATTTTGGAGTTCTTACATAACGTACATCATAGTACATATTTTTTATGTAATATGTTGCTCGTCTTATTTATTTCTTATGAAAATTTTAACAAAAAGCTTTTAAGATATTTTGATCACGTTCACTCCTTAGAAATAAATATGTACATTTACTTGCGCCTTCTTTAGTTCAAGTTTTACTGTTTTAGAAGAAATCAACTTATTTTTATGCTTTTTGCTCTGTACACTGAATACACTAATATTCATTTGATTTTAAAACAAAAGTGCTTAGGCACATTATAAAAACTGAAATACGATGACCTCATCCTCCGCCATATACCTATAGTCGCGCACATAAATCATTCATCGTAGAAGACGGCCGCTGTATAAGTTATACAGTTGGAAAAGCAGGTTCGGTGTAATTACGCAACAAAGGTTTTTTCACTTAATCATCATTCCATAGTCTTAGTGTACTCGCTTATAAACAGAATACATACCGTTAGTCGAGAAAACGAAACAAAAATTTTCCCATAATCATTTCCAAAACGAACATAGATAAGAAATATTTATTAACTTTGGTTGAATTTTGCATTTTTCTCAGCACTAAAAAAACTAATAATAAACGAAATGCTAAGCTCACCATATCCTGCAAAGCACAACAACAACAGCGCCGCAAAAATTATTAAAATTTGCAGAAAATTTTCGCTCGAAAAATACTAATAAAATAGAAATGTTGGTTGGAATAATAAAAAAGGAAAAAAATGCCCCAGCTTTTCTCTGTGTTCAAATTATGTTTAACACAACCAAGAACAAGGTGATTGCAGTGAAGGGAAAAATAATACCGTAGAATAACCGTATTGGGAATTGTTTTCAGTTTAACTTGAAGGCAACGACGACTTATGAAAATCGCAATCATAGTTTGGTGAAGACGTAATGTTGATGGAAAAAATATTTAAAAAACTCGTGTACCGATTAACTACTACACATCACGGATCTCCTACACATGTTAATAAAAGGTTATCAATTATAAAATTTAATTACCTATTTCTTTAGTTGCCAACGAATTTTAATCACCACCGTTAGAATACCTAAATGTGATGGTATGTGAACACCTTCCTTTATAAATTTATTACAGTTGTTTTGAAAATTGGATACAATTAGCCGTATTACTTATTGATAAAACTGCTTCTGTAGCTGCAATTACTACATTTTGTTTTTGCGGATTGGTTTTGATGGTTTACGGTTCGTGACTTATGCAGTATCAAGTCGTAAACAAAAAGTACGGTGATAACATACATATTTAATTTAACCAAATTAATAATTAAAAACTCGGTTTATCTCTTAGTTTACACGGTTATTTACGTGTAATTTACATGTAAATTAGAGAGCTTGTTTTTACATTATGTAAAGTAAATACTACTGTTTCATGACGAGTGTGCTATCTGTTATATAATTTTATAATTATTTAGTTATTACAAATCATCAGAAAGACGTAGTCGTACACCTGAATCCAACAAATTAAAACGTATCTCTGAAGAAAAAATTTGACAGTGTGATGCTGAGGAAAAAATCGGTTTGGAGCGAGATTCGCCTAGTATCGAGAAATCTGATAATCTCATCGAATAAGTTAGTTTAGACTTATTCAGTTCGTTTATCGCTGGGAATTTGACCGTCATGCATAAATTTCAACAGTGGTTTACATCGGATTTTACTGTGGTAAAACGCAAGTTTCGATTAAATTTAAATAAAAGATATTTTTTCGGCAAAAAAATGTATTATTTGTTAACGTCTCCTTTAAGCTCGATATATTTAGTTTCATTCAGGATGGTTGCTAGAATTGAAGATAACTAATGGCTCACTGTCATGATACTTTAGACGATGGCCTTCAAGCGAATCACGTGCCTCCAGCAATTTATAAAATAACGCGTAAATTTCGACGCTTCATGGACGATTAAATGATTTTGAACAATTCTCCAGTAACATTTATAAATTTTGACTTTGACACTGATCAAAAATTATTCTAATATTTTCTTGAGAGTGAGTGAGTATGTTTATTGAGTCACATTTTGATTGTGTCGATTAGAAATAATATGTATTCGATTTCAAATTTACGAAAGATGAAGAATATTATGTCTCATTTACCGCAGTACCAATTAACACGGCATAGATTACGTGAATTAAAAACCTCGAAAATTGTAACCCTGGTTTGTATTTCGGGCCAAGTGCTTCGCACTCATAAAGTATATGAATTTTTTATGGTACATTTGGGTGTTTTGATTATCAAACAGAAATTAGAGATGTAAATATATACCAACAGTTTAGTTTGTGACTGTATACCACACCACGTTCGGTAGGAATTATTTTGCTCGCTGAAATTGTTGAAACTGATCATGGTGATGATCGATGTGATTTTATCGGAATCTTAATTGTAGTGCACAAAGTGGAGGCGATTCAATTACCGATGGCCAAAGCAGGAAATGGTTCGAAACATAAGCACTGTGATTCGGCGTCTACCGAAGGTGTTCAAGGAATAATATCGCTTGATGTGCGTGGTTTTAACTTAGGTATGTACTCATGAGAATAAAAACAAACATTAATTATAAAATTAAATTAGCATGGCAGGACCCTATTTCTACGTACTGTGGCACTATTCTGGCTTTCCCTGGGAATAGGGAATTGGGAAAAATATTTTCAGAGCATTTTTGTCCAAATTTCGTTTTTCTGGCCTAATGAAGGAATGAGTTTAGTGCGAACATTTTCAAAACAAAGTTAATTTGGAAACTGTTGTTCCACAAAATTTTTATAGGGAAAAATATTTTCCCATTTAGCTTTGTTTCGAAAATATTTACACCAAACTTATTTCCAGGCCACAAAAATACAGTTTAGACAAAAATCCTATGAAAATATTTTTCCCAATTCCCTTTTCCCAGGGAAAGCGAGAATAGTGCCACTGGTTTAGGCTTTACACAAGCCAATACGGATAAATATGGCTCATTTAGTAGGTTATTTGTTCATATTACGTAACGTTAATTTCGTTCGCTTGTGAGAAAAGATGTATGTCCATGCAATTTATTTTTAAGTAATATGTTAAACTTCCTGTTTTATCGCTTCTACGTTAGCGCGAGCAATCAGTATTGCATATGTAAATACAGCCATAACGCAATATATGGACTTTGTATGTATGCTGGCTGGCCCAAAAAACTTAAACACGAAAAATCCTTTCAACAATGTAAATTTTTTTTGTAAACTATTTTTTGACTTTATTTCTCTCGTAAGACAGAATTTGATGATCGTCTTTAATTTGATGATCGGTTGCTGGCTATCATTATCGCCGTAACTAACAATAATGCTGGTTTGCACGTTGGATAAGAAAATCGGCCTAAAAATATTTACCAATATGTGCAGCCGAAGTAGATTGTTGTTGTTGAACGGCCGGTGGTTTATTTACTAATCTTTCACCTTGACCAAGGGCAACTGTAATTTCCTGTAAAACTTACAAAAAAACTCGAACAAAATTATTGGCTCGTTTCGAACTTGGTCCTGGAACTTCTTATAGAGGGCACTCTTCTTGTCCATCAATCTCCCGAACATAGTAGTTCCTCCTTGTACGAATAAGTAGAAAATCTGACTGAAAAATTTGATGCGGATAAATAGGTGCTCGATAGATGTTATTTTCAACAGCCTGTATATGGTCCAGGATGAAGTATTCCCAAAATGGAGTTTGTGTGAATAAACGCAACTTCACCATATTTAAACTCTGGAGGACCCGAACCTTCTCCCGGTTTTCGTTTATAATTTTTATGTTTCGAACACATTTCTAATTGGTTCACTAAAGGGGGATGTTCTTCACAAAACTCAACCAAAATTATTTCACCATCCCGACAAGTCAGACTTCATAAAGAGCACGTCTCCACAAATAGACGCAATTCTTTCCCACTTTTGTGGCTTTTTCTTCTTTAGAATGTGTTTTAACAGCGGTACAAGAGGATGAGGTTAAATTGAGTGAATGTTAATACACCATGCGAATATTTTTTTATTGGTGGACGATGGAATGCTTTCAATTTCATGGGAATTGAAATAAACGGTACTCGCTTTTCAACTACCGGAGTTGAATGTTGAATTAAATTTTCACCTCCGACTTTCAGTCTCATGGTGGTTTCTGATGATTATGATCAGTAATTAACTTACTGATATGTTGATGATATTTACTCGACTGTTTGGCATTTACGAATAAACCGTCTAAAATGCTGCAATTTGGTAATAGATGGCACGTATTACACTATACGGCACAAATTATTATCTTTTTCATATGTAGCTTAACTAAGCCTAAAGATGTCAGTAATTGTTTTTTAGAGCTTGTTTAAGAAAAACACAGAACGATATGTAAATACATAAATGAAATTCTTCTTGAGATTGTAGATAACTAAAAGTCTAAAATAATTAAGATTGACCATCTAAATGAACTGTTTGAGTGATATTTATGATGCATATAACCCTGATAAACAAACATTTGTTAAAATAGTTTTAATTATTTATCACAGTTTTCACGTTTTTTACATATTTTATGTAAATTACACAAATTTTTATGTAATTTACGTTATTTACATAAAAATGTATATAACGTTTTTACATGTAAAATGCCCAACACTGAATGGTTGTATAAGATGTTTCCGCTGATGAATTGTTTAGTTTCTTTATTGTTCTAAGCTGACACGTATGGTTCATAAACCGATACAACGGATAATATTGATTTGTGAAAGAAACCCAGGGCGAGGTAGATTAAGTAGAAAAGTTTGACACCCTAGGAAATGAATTAGAAACTAAATTTTGTCATTATTTTTCTTTATTTTATGTTAGCTAGTCTGATAAAGTTGCTGCCTAGCTTTTCGGTAATTGTCTTTATTATCCTAGGGGCCAAATAACTTTCCATTTTGATACTAATGGTCTAATTCACAAACTGTATGTAAGCTCTGAAACTGTAAAATTTCCGATTTGTACTAAAGTGGTAGTCATAAAATGTAACTCGGCTCTATAAATGGAAATTTTGTTCTGTAACGTTGCAGCACCAAATTTGATGACGTAAAGTTACATATCAAGATTTCGATTACCAATAGCATTTATATGCCAACAAAAGTTGAAGTTAATGCAAATTGTAGTTTTTGAGCTTTTAGATAAAATTTATTTGTTTAAGATTTTTACTCTACTTGTATGCGCCTAAATGTTGATAATGCAATACATACACGTACAGTCTAAACAAATAGCTTGTCTGCAATATTCACAAAAAAATATTGTCGTTAAGGTATACAAACGAATGACACCAACTGTACTAATATGTTGTTTGACAACTGCACAATACATTCTTATTTTTATTTATTTCTTAATTAATTTGCACCAAATTCAATAATTTTATTATACACGAACATTGCAAATTTTATTTGTAAAGGGAGTTTATTTCAATATTTGATAGACTATTTTAACTTGTAATTTGGTTGCAGTGGCGAATCTTATTGAAATACAGCGGCGAGAAGTCTACAGTTTATGTATCATTTTTTAGAACACTGTATATTTTTCTCTGCAAGCAATTTCTATAAAGTTACAGCTAAAGAATTATTACATTTTCAGAATCAGGGTATAAACCATATAAATTATACGTTAATATATGGGCTGACTCAGCCCCTAATCTAATTCTCATTGGGTATAAAAACACGATTTTATAACAGACGCCGTTAAAAGTTTAATAATAGTGAGTACATGGTCAACCCGGATAATATCCTCATCGTACACGGTTGGTATGATGAATATACTTAAAATTCCACCAGATATAAAGACTAATCGGAGCCTTGAGTGGCGATGGAAATGAATTCATATACTATCCATCTGGCCTATATGCCCTATCTAATCATGCATTCATTTCCATCATCTATTCGGTCTCATCTCTACTGTACTTGGTTCACATTTAATTAGCTCACTATATAAGCAAGAAATACATCAGGTGCCATAGTTCAACTTGACAATATTTTAGAACAGAATATCAAGCATATTTTGAATTACGAATAATAGAGACATCTTTCAATGACTAGTGTGAACTAATAACCAATTTAGTCTGAGATTTAGTACTTATTGCCTAATACCGATTCCATCGACTAAATTATTGACTAAACTAATTATATGTTAGTTCGCGCCAGTTATCAATAGGTGATGGCATAAAACATAATGCACTGATTTTTTAGTTAATGGAACGATTCTGAAAGGCACACTGTATTAGACGGAAAAATAGTGGGAGGCACAGTATAAGTTACTTTCAAATATATTTTATAGTAACAATAATTTATACTACCTACGAGTAACATTTCCGAAAACAGAAGCTAAAAATATGTCAATCATTCAATCAACTTCAATCACTATTTATTACAAGTGGTTGTCGATCTTGTCTGTGAGAAGTTGACGTTAGCCGTGTTTTTTTATTTACGCCAGATAGATGTATCCAGAGCACCCAATTTTGAATGTCACAATTTATATTTAGCGCGCTATTTTTGCATATAATTAATTTACTAAACTATGATTTGTTCTTCAACTTTTTAGTTAAAAATCGATAAAAAAATATCTTGCTCTACCTATTTATCGGGAGCCGCTGTCGGGAGCGCTATCCATTTCAAAGGGAAATTTTAAATTTCCTTTGTTTTGCACAACCCTTAAACCATAGTGAAATATAATAGTGGTATTATCATACGAATATACCGATATGAAGTTTATACTAAATTTATCCTAAAACTACAAAAACAACATCTTTTATGAATGTATGTGTAAAAATGAGAACATTTAGGCGTTTTTATTTAAAAATATAGTTGAATATCATCTGCAAAAATATCATTATAAAAAAATTTAATTTTATAATCAAAGCTACAATTTTTAACTATTAATTATTTAACTATTTTATTCCAATGATTTTTGAATTGTATAATGTTAATAATCTAATATTTGTCCTGGATTGTACCTACACCTAATTAAGTTTATTCACTTACATTTAGCGTAATACTAAACACATTTCCAGGTTTTTATCATCGGTTTCCTTGATAGCACAATTAGATAATGGTAATACCTGTTCACTCCAGCCGAATCATGAAGTTCTAATAAAATCTACACCCCCAAATTTGGCCTGGATCGCATCTACCCCCGAATTTGGTTCGATCACTCAAATTTAGTGTAATACTAAACACATTTCCAGGTTTTTAACATCGGTTTCCTTGATAGCACAATTAGATAATGGTAATACCTGTTCACTCAAGCCGAATCATGAAGTTCTAATAAAATCTACACCCTCAAATTTGGCCTGGATCGCATCTACCCCCTAATTTTGTTCGATCACTCAAATTTAGTGTAATACTAAACACATTTCCAGGTTTTTAACATCGGTTTCCTTGATAGCACAATTAGATAATGGTAATACCTGTTCACTCCAGCCGAATCATGAAGTTCTAATAAAATCTACACCCTCAAATTTGGCCTGGATCGCATCTACCCCCTAATTTTGTTCGATCACTCAAATTTAGTGTAATACTAAACACATTTCCAGGTTTTTAACATCAGTTTCCTTGATAGCACAATTAGATAATGGTAATACCTGTTCACTCCAACCGAATCGTGAAGTTCTAATAAAATCTACACCCCCAAATTTGGCCTGGATCGCATCTACCCCCGAATTTGGTTCGATCACTCAAATTTAGTGTAATACTAAACACATTTCCAGGTTTTTAACATCGGTTTCCTTGATAGCACAATTAGATAATGGTAATACCTGTTCACTCAAGCCGAATCATGAAGTTCTAATAAAATCTACACCCTCAAATTTGGCCTGGATCGCATCTACCCCCTAATTTTGTTCGATCACTCAAATTTAGTGTAATACTAAACACATTTCCAGGTTTTTAACATCGGTTTCCTTGATAGCACAATTAGATAATGGTAATACCTGTTCACTCCAGCCGAATCATGAAGTTCTAATAAAATCTACACCCTCAAATTTGGCCTGGATCGCATCTACCCCCTAATTTTGTTCGATCACTCAAATTTAGTGTAATACTAAACACATTTCCAGGTTTTTAACATCGGTTTCCTTGATAGCACAATTAGATAATGGTAATACCTGTTCACTCAAGCCGAATCATGAAGTTCTAATAAAATCTACACCCTCAAATTTGGCCTGGATCGCATCTACCCCCTAATTTGGTTCGATCACTCAAATTTAGTGTAATACTAAACACATTTCCAGGTTTTTAACATCGGTTTCCTTGATAGCACAATTAGATAATGGTAATACCTGTTCACTCCAGCCGAATCATGAAGTTCTAATAAAATCTACACCCCCAAATTTGGCCTGGATCGCATCTACCCCCTAATTTTGTTCGATCACTCAAATTTAGTGTAATACTAAACACATTTCCAGGTTTTTAACATCAGTTTCCTTGATAGCACAATTAGATAATGGTAATACCTGTTCACTCCAGCCGAATCATGAAGTTCTAATAAAATCTACACCCTCAAATTTGGCCTGGATCGCATCTACCCCCTAATTTTGTTCGATCACTCAAATTTAGTGTAATACTAAACACATTTCCAGGTTTTTAACATCGGTTTCCTTGATAGCACAATTAGATAATGGTAATACCTGTTCACTCAAGCCGAATCATGAAGTTCTAATAAAATCTACACCCTCAAATTTGGCCTGGATCGCATCTACCCCCGAATTTTGTTCGATCACTCAAATTTAGTGTAATACTAAACACATTTCCAGGTTTTTAACATCGGTTTCCTTGATAGCACAATTAGATAATGGTAATACCTGTTCACTCCAGCCGAATCATGAAGTTCTAATAAAATCTACACCCTCAAATTTGGCCTGGATCGCATCTACCCCCTAATTTTGTTCGATCACTCAAATTTAGTGTAATACTAAACACATTTCCAGGTTTTTAACATCGGTTTCCTTGATAGCACAATTAGATAATGGTAATACCTGTTCACTCAAGCCGAATCATGAAGTTCTAATAAAATCTACACCCTCAAATTTGGCCTGGATCGCATCTACCCCCTAATTTTGTTCGATCACTCAAATTTAGTGTAATACTAAACACATTTCCAGGTTTTTAACATCGGTTTCCTTGATAGCACAATTAGATAATGGTAATACCTGTTCACTCCAGCCGAATCATGAAGTTCTAATAAAATCTACACCCCCAAATTTGGCCTGGATCGCATCCACCCCCTAATTTTGTTCGATCACTCAAATTTAGTGTAATACTAAACACATTTCCAGGTTTTTAACATCGGTTTCCTTGATAGCACAATTAGATAATGGTAATACCTGTTCACTCCAGCCGAATCATGAAGTTCTAATAAAATCTACACCCCCAAATTTGGCCTGGATCGCATCTACCCCCTAATTTTGTTCGATCACTCAAATTTAGTGTAATACTAAACACATTTCCAGGTTTTTAACATCAGTTTCCTTGATAGCACAATTAGATAATGGTAATACCTGTTCACTCCAGCCGAATCATGAAGTTCTAATAAAATCTACACCCTCAAATTTGGCCTGGATCGCATCTACCCCCTAATTTTGTTCGATCACTCAAATTTAGTGTAATACTAAACACATTTCCAGGTTTTTAACATCGGTTTCCTTGATAGCACAATTAGATAATGGTAATACCTGTTCACTCAAGCCGAATCATGAAGTTCTAATAAAATCTACACCCTCAAATTTGGCCTGGATCGCATCTACCCCCTAATTTTGTTCGATCACTCAAATTTAGTGTAATACTAAACACATTTCCAGGTTTTTAACATCAGTTTCCTTGATAGCACAATTAGATAATGGTAATACCTGTTCACTCCAGCCGAATCATGAAGTTCTAATAAAATCTACACCCTCAAATTTGGCCTGGATCGCATCTACCCCCTAATTTTGTTCGATCACTCAAATTTAGTGTAATACTAAACACATTTCCAGGTTTTTAACATCGGTTTCCTTGATAGCACAATTAGATAATGGTAATACCTGTTCACTCAAGCCGAATCATGAAGTTCTAATAAAATCTACACCCTTAAATTTGGCCTCGATCGCATCTACCCCCTAATTTTGTTCGATCACTCAAATTTAGTGTAATACTAAACACATTTCCAGGTTTTTAACATCGGTTTCCTTGATAGCACAATTAGATAATGGTAATACCTGTTCACTCCAGCCGAATCATGAAGTTCTAATAAAATCTACACCCTCAAATTTGGCCTCGATCGCATCTATCCCCTAATTTTGTTCGATCACTCAAATTTAGTGTAATACTAAACACATTTCCAGGTTTTTAACATCGGTTTCCTTGATAGCACAATTAGATAATGGTAATACCTGTTCACTCAAGCCGAATCATGAAGTTCTAATAAAATCTACACTCTCAAATTTGGCCTTGATCGCAACTACCCCCTAATTTTGTTCGATCACTCAAATTTAGTGTAATACTAAACACATTTCCAGGTTTTTAACATCGGTTTCCTTGATAGCACAATTAGATAATGGTAATACCTGTTCACTCCAGCCGAATCATGAAGTTCTAATAAAATCTACACCCTCAAATTTGGCCTGGATCGCATCTACCCCCTAATTTGGTTCGATCACTCAAATTTAGTGTAATACTAAACACATTTCCAGGTTTTTAACATCGGTTTCCTTGATAGCACAATTAGATAATGGTAATACCTGTTCACTCCAGCCGAATCATGAAGTTCTAATAAAATCTACACCCCCAAATTTGGCCTGGATCGCATCTACCCCCTAATTTTGTTCGATCACTCAAATTTAGTGTAATACTAAACACATTTCCAGGTTTTTAACATCAGTTTCCTTGATAGCACAATTAGATAATGGTAATACCTGTTCACTCCAGCCGAATCATGAAGTTCTAATAAAATCTACACCCTCAAATTTGGCCTGGATCGCATCTACCCCCTAATTTTGTTCGATCACTCAAATTTAGTGTAATACTAAACACATTTCCAGGTTTTTAACATCGGTTTCCTTGATAGCACAATTAGATAATGGTAATACCTGTTCACTCAAGCCGAATCATGAAGTTCTAATAAAATCTACACCCTCAAATTTGGCCTGGATCGCATCTACCCCCTAATTTTGTTCGATCACTCAAATTTAGTGTAATACTAAACACATTTCCAGGTTTTTAACATCGGTTTCCTTGATAGCACAATTAGATAATGGTAATACCTGTTCACTCAAGCCGAATAATGAAGTTCTAATAAAATCTACACCCTCAAATTTGGCCTCGATCGCATCTACCCCCTAATTTTGTTCGATCACTCAAATTTAGTGTAATACTAAACACATTTCCAGGTTTTTAACATCGGTTTCCCCGACCATCGAACCAAATTAGGGGGTAGTTGCGATCCAGGCCAAATTTGAGGGTGTAGATTTTATTAGAACTTCATGATTCGGCTTGAGTGAACAGGTATTACCATTATCTAATTGTGCTATCAAGGAAACTGATGTTAAAAACCTGGAAATGTGTTTAGTATTACACTAAATTTGAGTGATCGAACAAAATTAGGGGGTAGATGCGATCCAGGCCAAATTTGAGGGTGTAGATTTTATTAGAACTTCATGATTCGGCTTGAGTGAACAGGTATTACCATTATCTAATTGTGCTATCAAGGAAACCGATGTTAAAAACCTGGAAATGTGTTTAGTATTACACTAAATTTGAGTGATCGAACAAAATTAGGGGGTAGATGCGATCCAGGCCAAATTTGAGGGTGTAGATTTTATTAGAACTTCATGATTCGGCTGGAGTGAACAGGTATTACCATTATCTAATTGTGCTATCAAGGAAACCGATGTTAAAAACCTGGAAATGTGTTTAGTATTACACTAAATTTGAGTGATCGAACAAAATTCGGGGGTAGATGCGATCCAGGCCAAATTTGAGGGTGTAGATTTTATTAGAACTTCATGATTCGGCTTGAGTGAACAGGTATTACCATTATCTAATTGTGCTATCAAGGAAACCGATGTTAAAAACCTGGAAATGTGTTTAGTATTACACTAAATTTGAGTGATCGAACAAAATTAGGGGGTAGATGCGATCCAGGCCAAATTTGAGGGTGTAGATTTTATTAGAACTTCATGATTCGGCTGGAGTGAACAGGTATTACCATTATCTAATTGTGCTATCAAGGAAACTGATGTTAAAAACCTGGAAATGTGTTTAGTATTACACTAAATTTGAGTGATCGAACAAAATTAGGGGGTAGATGCGATCCAGGCCAAATTTGGGGGTGTAGATTTTATTAGAACTTCATGATTCGGCTGGAGTGAACAGGTATTACCATTATCTAATTGTGCTATCAAGGAAACCGATGTTAAAAACCTGGAAATGTGTTTAGTATTACACTAAATTTGAGTGATCGAACAAAATTAGGGGGTAGTTGCGATCAAGGCCAAATTTGAGAGTGTAGATTTTATTAGAACTTCATGATTCGGCTTGAGTGAACAGGTATTACCATTATCTAATTGTGCTATCAAGGAAACCGATGTTAAAAACCTGGAAATGTGTTTAGTATTACACTAAATTTGAGTGATCGAACAAAATTAGGGGATAGATGCGATCGAGGCCAAATTTGAGGGTGTAGATTTTATTAGAACTTCATGATTCGGCTGGAGTGAACAGGTATTACCATTATCTAATTGTGCTATCAAGGAAACCGATGTTAAAAACCTGGAAATGTGTTTAGTATTACACTAAATTTGAGTGATCGAACAAAATTAGGGGGTAGATGCGATCGAGGCCAAATTTAAGGGTGTAGATTTTATTAGAACTTCATGATTCGGCTTGAGTGAACAGGTATTACCATTATCTAATTGTGCTATCAAGGAAACCGATGTTAAAAACCTGGAAATGTGTTTAGTATTACACTAAATTTGAGTGATCGAACAAAATTAGGGGGTAGTTGCGATCCAGGCCAAATTTGAGGGTGTAGATTTTATTAGAACTTCATGATTCGGCTGGAGTGAACAGGTATTACCATTATCTAATTGTGCTATCAAGGAAACCGATGTTAAAAACCTGGAAATGTGTTTAGTATTACACTAAATTTGAGTGATCGAACAAAATTAGGGGGTAGTTGCGATCAAGGCCAAATTTGAGAGTGTAGATTTTATTAGAACTTCATGATTCGGCTTGAGTGAACAGGTATTACCATTATCTAATTGTGCTATCAAGGAAACCGATGTTAAAAACCTGGAAATGTGTTTAGTATTACACTAAATTTGAGTGATCGAACAAAATTAGGGGATAGATGCGATCGAGGCCAAATTTGAGGGTGTAGATTTTATTAGAACTTCATGATTCGGCTGGAGTGAACAGGTATTACCATTATCTAATTGTGCTATCAAGGAAACCGATGTTAAAAACCTGGAAATGTGTTTAGTATTACACTAAATTTGAGTGATCGAACAAAATTAGGGGGTAGATGCGATCGAGGCCAAATTTAAGGGTGTAGATTTTATTAGAACTTCATGATTCGGCTTGAGTGAACAGGTATTACCATTATCTAATTGTGCTATCAAGGAAACCGATGTTAAAAACCTGGAAATGTGTTTAGTATTACACTAAATTTGAGTGATCGAACAAAATTAGGGGGTAGTTGCGATCGAGGCCAAATTTGAGGGTGTAGATTTTATTAGAACTTCATGATTCGGCTTGAGTGAACAGGTATTACCATTATCTAATTGTGCTATCAAGGAAACCGATGTTAAAAACCTGGAAATGTGTTTAGTATTACACTAAATTTGAGTGATCGAACCAAATTAGGGGGTAGTTGCGATCCAGGCCAAATTTGAGGGTGTAGATTTTATTAGAACTTCATGATTCGGCTGGAGTGAACAGGTATTACCATTATCTAATTGTGCTATCAAGGAAACCGATGTTAAAAACCTGTAAATGTGTTTAGTATTACACTAAATTTGAGTGATCGAACAAAATTAGGGGGTAGTTGCGATCAAGGCCAAATTTGAGAGTGTAGATTTTATTAGAACTTCATGATTCGGCTTGAGTGAACAGGTATTACCATTATCTAATTGTGCTATCAAGGAAACCGATGTTAAAAACCTGGAAATGTGTTTAGTATTACACTAAATTTGAGTGATCGAACAAAATTAGGGGATAGATGCGATCGAGGCCAAATTTGAGGGTGTAGATTTTATTAGAACTTCATGATTCGGCTGGAGTGAACAGGTATTACCATTATCTAATTGTGCTATCAAGGAAACCGATGTTAAAAACCTGGAAATGTGTTTAGTATTACACTAAATTTGAGTGATCGAACAAAATTAGGGGATAGATGCGATCGAGGCCAAATTTGAGGGTGTAGATTTTATTAGAACTTCATGATTCGGCTGGAGTGAACAGGTATTACCATTATCTAATTGTGCTATCAAGGAAACCGATGTTAAAAACCTGGAAATGTGTTTAGTATTACACTAAATTTGAGTGATCGAACCAAATTAGGGGGTAGTTGCGATCCAGGCCAAATTTGAGGGTGTAGATTTTATTAGAACTTCATGATTCGGCTGGAGTGAACAGGTATTACCATTATCTAATTGTGCTATCAAGGAAACCGATGTTAAAAACCTGGAAATGTGTTTAGTATTACACTAAATTTGAGTGATCGAACAAAATTAGGGGGTAGATGCGATCGAGGCCAAATTTAAGGGTGTAGATTTTATTAGAACTTCATGATTCGGCTTGAGTGAACAGGTATTACCATTATCTAATTGTGCTATCAAGGAAACCGATGTTAAAAACCTGGAAATGTGTTTAGTATTACACTAAATTTGAGTGATCGAACAAAATTAGGGGGTAGTTGCGATCCAGGCCAAATTTGAGGGTGTAGATTTTATTAGAACTTCATGATTCGGCTTGAGTGAACAGGTATTACCATTATCTAATTGTGCTATCAAGGAAACCGATGTTAAAAACCTGGAAATGTGTTTAGTATTACACTAAATTTGAGTGATCGAACAAAATTAGGGGGTAGTTGCGATCCAGGCCAAATTTGAGGGTGTAGATTTTATTAGAACTTCATGATTCGGCTTGAGTGAACAGGTATTACCATTATCTAATTGTGCTATCAAGGAAACCGATGTTAAAAACCTGGAAATGTGTTTAGTATTACACTAAATTTGAGTGATCGAACAAAATTAGGGGGTAGTTGCGATCAAGGCCAAATTTGAGGGTGTAGATTTTATTAGAACTTCATGATTCGGCTTGAGTGAACAGGTATTACCATTATCTAATTGTGCTATCAAGGAAACCGATGTTAAAAACCTGGAAATGTGTTTAGTATTACACTAAATTTGAGTGATCGAACAAAATTAGGGGATAGATGCGATCGAGGCCAAATTTGAGGGTGTAGATTTTATTAGAACTTCATGATTCGGCTGGAGTGAACAGGTATTACCATTATCTACTTGTGCTATCAAGGAAACCGATGTTAAAAACCTGGAAATGTGTTTAGTATTACACTAAATTTGAGTGATCGAACAAAATTAGGGGATAGATGCGATCGAGGCCAAATTTGAGGGTGTAGATTTTATTAGAACTTCATGATTCGGCTTGAGTGAACAGGTATTACCATTATCTAATTGTGCTATCAAGGAAACCGATGATAAAAACCTGGAAATGTGTTTAGTATTACGCTAAATGTGAGTGATCGAACAAAATTAGGGGGTAGATGCGATTCAGGCCAAATTTGAGGGTGTTTGACGGGCATTTTTATTCTTATCTAAATTTGAAGGAGTATTTATCCAGTTTATTAGAACTTATGAAACTGTCTGTTCAAGCATGTCATACAAATACTCAGTTGTTCGCAAATATTAGATAGTTTTAATTTTTTAGAATCGCCTAAATGTTTGCAATTCACTAATACTTTCTCACTTTTTTAGTATTTTTTTATTTAGTATAAACTTCACATCTCTATATAAGCGTGTGAAATTTTTCCTAAAATTGTACTAAACGCCATTTTTTTAAATCTAGGAGAAAATTAGGATAAACTTCACATGCATACGAATATACCCTTTAGACAATGAAGTTCCAGGTAGCGCGTTAATCGGAACTATGTTATGCAGTAATTTGTCTAATTCGCCTAAATGCGCGCTAGCTAAATATATACCTAATATAAAACAGGATATTTTTATGCATATTAACCTGTATAATTTTGACTTTACTACAGTATCAATACACTAGTTATAGTTAATAGTTTTTATTAACTTTATAAATATTGCACAAAATCTGTGTTATGCGAAGTTTAATCGAATCGTCGATCGTAACAAAACAATCAAAATAATTCGCCTTAATATATGTTGGAGTATTTTTTATTTCCAAAATGGCCGCAAAAATAAAAATAAAATAAAAAATTTATAAAAAGAGAAGGATTGCTTTTTTGCTGCAACTTCCTATGTCACTATTTAGATTTTTAATTCGAAAATATATCCATAATCGGAAAAAAAATTCCTTCCCCTTCTGCTCACACATAACGTCTTCTGACAATTTTAGTAATTGTTTTACGTAACCCTGACTTCAGATAATAGATTGGTCCAGGTAAATGAGGAATCTTGGGATGTATTTACTGGGGAACTAGGACTGCCAACTCGCGGTTTTTAACTTTATGGCATTTGTATCCTGCCAGATGATCTAAACCGTCGTATTGAAGTGATTCTATTTCATCCTCATTTGGCATACACGTTACATTTAAATTCGACGTCAGGGTACTTAGTATGTCACCACTTGAATTTCCAGCTGTATCCAAATCTATTGTATTGCCACCTAAAGATATACTCCCCTCATTTCGATCAAGTATATATGACCGAACTCAAGACGATTGGGATAATCACGGAGGCCATCGTTCACCCCAAAAACATCACAAAATTCTCCAAAACGTCATGGTTAAGTCTGTACGTGAGAAAATATGAGATACCATATTGTACCGTTAGTTCATTGTACAACATTTGTACAGAAATTATTCGTCATCATAATACCTGCGTGAAATAAAAATCATTAGCTTTGAGATTTTATTTTGTGAAATCATGTTCAACCTTTTTGGAATGGAAGCATACTGGATTTATTTTGCGTACGCATGGTGAACATAGTTTCGTTAATTTTTTCGATTATCCCAAACTGAAGTGTCTCGGAAGGCCAACACCTTGAACTCGCGGCCGACTGTCTTCAGAAGCAAAAAAAATATCTTCTGACAAAATTTAAAATTATTTTTATTGACGAAGAACTCAGAACATTTTAGATAATTTTGTGGTTCAAGTTCACCCAAATTATCAGCTCGCAAAATTGAGCCGGAAACTGTGTGCGAAAAAAGTTTCGTCGCCAACTTAACGTTTTGCCGCTCTTTCACGGTCAAATTATTTGCTGATATTTTATACGCCACACTTAAATCTGATGTGTCATTAGTTTTCTCCGGTAATTCGGTTATGATTGTTTTATCGATTGCTACTATGAATCATAAACCACTATCAATAAAATTATTTCTGATCAATTTATTTAGATGCGGTACATCGGCGAAAAAGGTATATATTTTTCGTTACATCAGCAGGATTTTGAAAAGATTTTTCTTTAACAGTTTTGTTTAGTTCTCGAATTAAACCTTGATTCGATTCACCCAAATCACACACGACCGCTACGGCATGAAACCCACAGGCTTGAGTGGATTTTATAATACCGAACAGAATGTCTTTGGTCATCTTTTGATCGTATTTCCGGTTCCCGAACAATCCACGGGCCTCGCCATCTTGGACGTATCTGGAAGCTTTTAAAGTTTCGTCCTTGGATTTATCGTACACAATCTTTTACTTTATCTTCATCTCATCAAATGAGAGAACACAAATGTTATCAATAATTTTCATATCCATTTTATTCATGATGTTTAGCACACATTTCAATATGCCGGGATAAACCTCAATTTCCGCACACCATTTCTTAAAAGTTGTCACTGCTGGTAGTGGATAATTCTTCTTAAGGAGCAGTCGATATGCTCTTGATCCTGCTGTGTGCATTGAAATGGCGTTAGCAATAACGTCTATTATCTATTTGACCCGCTTTTTTGGGTATTCCAGCTTCATCAATTACTTTATCGTTTTTCCAATGTTGTTTCCTCACAGCAGCGATTTCGGCTTGCGTTGCTGTAACTTCTTCTGTTTGTACACTTCAATTGTTGCTGCACAAGGGAACTGGATTTGGAAATGGGGTTTGTTTGGATTTACTAGCATCATCTAATATATCTGTTGAATCGGCAACATCACTGTTAATTGCTTAATTTATTGCCAAATTACCATGATCGCTATCGGCTTGTGGAGTTAATGGACCAGCTTGAGGACTTCCATTATACTCGGATACAGCAGTTTCAATGGCGCTAATCAATAACAATAATGTTAAACATAATGACAACTTTAAAAAATGTAACTTCTGCTTACCTTGATTGTAAACTTCGCTTTTGCATTCTTGCATTGTGAGAACTGGCCAATTTTACCGTACTTTTAGGAGATAAGAGCAAAGGCACTACGTTTGGTTTCAATCTTCGGTTTACGCTGATCCCATATTGAATGTATCGGGTTCACAGCTATATCCTCTGGTGTAAAATGCTTTGAACGTATTCGAGCATTATCGACATTGAATTTGTCTTATCGCCGGCATAAAAATATCCACCTCTTGCGTTCAATTTTTTTCTTCGGAAACGAATAATAAGATAGTTCACTATCTTCTTTCTGTTTATCGTTGTTTTCACTACAGCCATAAACAGCACAACGCATTTTTAAGTAATTTTAATAATATCATTTATTAAAATGTAATTTCATTTACCACAAAAAATAATTTCACAAATGAGCACAGCTTCTTAAACGATTAATAATACACAACCACCACAATTGGTAGCCATTTTGAAAAATGTTGACATATGCGCAGAAAAGAACGAAAATGAAACCGATGAGTATACTACCAGTATTGTGTATATCGTGGGTTTTAATGATCCTAACCATCAGAACAGGAAAATTTTACGTAATATACGGCCACATGTACAGTTTTGGCCATGCTTGTCTTGTTATACTAAACAGGCTAGGGCCACTCACCGTACACTTTTCATGTACCTGGTTGCAGATGAGGCATCGCATTGTGTCTAGGGATTTTCTTCGTTTTAGGTTGTCCAAAACGTTTGAGTGCTAGGAACCTAGAAGAGCCCATGTCGAAGTGATCACTCATCTCGTTAAAGTGCCACATTATTTATACTCTTCGTCAATTTCCTATCCATAGTTTTATGCTGGCCACCACAAACTCACTCTTTACTGGCTTCCATCCCCACCTTTTTAATGTCGTTACCGCGTTAACTGTCAGTAATTATTATAGAGAAGCAACTATGTCTTGAATGAGTTCTCTCATAATCCGGCTGATATATTTAAATTAAGCCGGTTAGTGCCAACGTGATACGTTTTTATTAACAATACGTCCTGTAAATAGCGAGTAAGATTTTCTATAAGTGCGAAAGTTGGTTTCCGTGAAAAGTTCGGAGCAAATCCCATTTGAAACTGTTCTTGAGGCGCCCTGTTTGAACAAATAACAGGGAGGGATTAAATGTGTAGGCGACATTTATAAATCGAGAAGTCTTTGAGAACTCTCTATTTCTTAACAGAAAAATCACTATAACTTTCTTTGTTTATTTTTCAATTCTCTTTTGTACATTCTTTGTGGAAATCTCACTGAAAAATTTCATGTTCATTGTAAGGACAGAGTTTCATTTCAATCGGCTAAGAAATCAATCTAGCTTAAAAGAATATCTTGAAATTCGGGATTTTAGTTTCCGGGATTTTTGATTTCCGGGATTTTAGTTTCTACCATTTTGATTTCTGGAATTTTTGTTCTTCAAGGTTTTTATTTTTAGGATTTTGATTTCCGCCATTTTGATATCCGGGATTTTTAAGCCGCTTCCGAATTGTATGTCTACTTTTGTTGAAGTATACTATTATTTAAAAAAAAACGTTTTCAAACGATTAGTCAGTATGATGCCCCTTAAAAGTTGCGTCCTAGCAGTTATTCTACACTAACAGTTTCCATGCAATTATTAGCGGCACTTATAAATTGTCGTACCTAGCTTTATAACCATTCACTTCAAGTCAAAGTCATCTTAATATTTCTCACCTTTGTACTCTTTAGCGGCCACTATAAATATCAGCTAGACCAAATTTTTGAACTCCACCATTTTACATATTCATAAAGGAATGCAAAGTGATACAACACCATAATACGGTAACGACCCAAATTACTAGCAAAATCCTTAAATAAAAATTTGTCTGTCATAACTTCTACTTTTTATGTAAAACTTTAAATAACTTATTCTGCTCATCAAGCAACAACAAAAGCACAAAACAAAAAATATTTTCCAAACATATTGTTATCGTAGAGTTACAGTAGTTCGGTATTATGTTATACAAGATTATGGTATGTAAGCATTAAAATTAGGAAGAATTTTACACAAAAGGCGAGGAAATGAAATTTTCTATCTATGTATTCGTATTTTGTTTGGTTTCGGAATAAATTGAAAATGTTCTTAGTCGAACACAACATAAATGTTGGATGTTTCTTATTGTAATTTATATGGTTGAACAGGAGCTCTGTATTTTTTAGATATTCAGTGCATATTAAATTTTTTTGGTTTAATTTAATTATTAAAAACAAAACATTGTTTCTGCTGTACAGATGTACCAGAACACATTTATTTTTTACAAAATTTCAAAACGGAAGTGCAGCAACATTTAAAAAATAAAATGATTTTTAGTTCTTTTACTTTAACGTCTAATTTTATTTTACAATAGGTAAAGGCGATTAGCACATCGGTATGCTATTACAGAATGGAAATTCTACATCAAAAATGTTGACTCTCTTTTCAAAACTGGCAATATTAAGAGCAGCATGTAAGCCTTTGGCATAAACAACAACCTAAACCTATTTGTGGTAACTACTTACGAATTAGAGGTAACTTAACATTAAAATTGAAAAAGTGCTGAATACGTTTTGGCCAGCAACCGAATTTCTTGTACTACGAATACACCACACTTGATACCTAAAGCGAAAAATTAAGTTTACCGGACTGGTAAAACTTTCTTGTATATTCAAAAAAACAGGTAACAGGGATAACCCAGTTTGTTGAAAATTTAATATCTAAATTTATTTGAAACGCTAAATTATTTGAATGCGAAATTTTTCAACTGTTTCAAAGCTCCCATGGACTTCGATGGAGTGGAAAACTGATCTGGTATTGTTGCAAAATTAATTTAGATTTTTTTAGGTTTAACTCGTTTTTCTTGTAAATGATATTATTTTCAAAATATTTGCAAAAAACGATAAAATTCATATATAGGGTGTTTCAACAGGTGCGCTTCAACTTTTTTCCGATAGGGACGGCGAACGACGCCATATTTTTTATTAATCTTTTGTCATTCGGAAACTTCATTAGTATACATTTCATCATGGAACGCTACACACGTGAACAGCGATTGCAAATCGTGCAAATTTCTTATCAAAATAATCGTCCTGTTGCTGCTACTTTAAGAGCATTACGGCCATTTTACGGTCCATTTAACAAGCCAGCCCGTTCGACAATCGACCGTATAGTGGCAAAATTTGAGTCTACGTTTTCGCTACATAATGTTCTGGTGCCCTCGAGAGTAAGAAGTGCTCGAAGTATTGAAAACATCGCAGCCGCCAGGGCTTCAGTTCAAGAAGACGCGAATATGTCGCTCACACGACGTTCGCAACAATTGGGCCTTTCTTGGCCTACATCCGTATAAGAACAAGCTGACACAACATCTAAAGCCGTTTGACCATTTGAAGCGACGCCGATTCGTGAATTGGGCTCAAGAGCCAACCGAAAATGATGCAGATTTTCACCGAAAAATCATCTTCAGCGATGCGGCTCACTTTTGGCTAAATGGATTTGTCAACAAGCGAAATATGCGTTACTGGGCAGGAAGCAACCCACACGTGATTCATGAGGCACCGTTGCATCCCGAAAAAGTCACTGTTTGGTGCGGATTACATGCCGGCGGCGTCATTGGGCCATATTTTTTCATCGACGATAACGATCGCCACGTTACTGTTAATGGAAATCGATACCGCGATATGATAAACGATTTTTTGGCCGCAATTGAATGCAATGGACTTGGACGACATGTGGTTTCAACAGGACGGGGCCACATGCCACACAGCACACGATACAATCGCGTTATTGAAGACTAAGTTCGATGAGCGTGTTATTTCGCGAAATGAGCCCGTCCAGTGGCCGCCGCGCTCGTGTGATTTGACACTTCTAGATTATTTTCTTTGGGGTTATGTGAAGTCATTGGTCTATGCCAATAAGCCGGCGACGTTGCAAGAGCTCAGAGCCAATATAGATCGTGAAATTGCTAGAATTTCGGCCGATTTATGCGAAAGAGTGGTCGAAAATTGGGTTCAAAGATTGGACTTCGTAAAACGTGCATGCGGTGGTCATGCAAAAGAAATCGAGTTTCATACTTAAATGTATATGTTCAAATTCGTTAATAAAAAAAAAGTTAGTTCAAAAGTCGAACAGTTTGAGTTTTATTCAAAAAAAAACTTGAAGTGCTCTTATTGAAAAACCCTGTAGAAGCTGCCATCATTTCCGATAAAAATAAAAATATGACCTGAACAAATTTTGTTTGAAACTTAATGTACAAACAATTTGTTGTTCATCGTTTTTTCGTAAATGTTATATAAAGGGTGTCCCAATAAGAAGTTCAGATTTAAGAATTTACTAAAACAAAAACGGCTTAATATATTTCCAAATTTATTTTTTTGTTCGAAAGTACAATCCTCCTGGTTATTTATGGAAAATTATTTCATTCAAATGGCGTGGCCTTGGCGTATTTACTCCATTCGGTCGGTCCAATTTCTGAGCACATTTTGTATTGTGTGTGAATCTATTTCGGCAATGGTTGCTTCAATATTGCCTTTCAAATGCTCAATTGTTTGTGGATTGTCCGTATAATCATTTCGACTGATAATGCGGCCATAGAATTTTTGACGTAGTTTCGCTATTGTAACGCCCAATTTGTGGCATGGCGCACCATCTTGCTGAAACCAAAGGTCGCGGCCTCATCATCGAAGAAATACGGCCCAATAATGCCGCCATGCCACAAGCCGCACCAAACAGTAACACGCAATGGAATTTTTCGAATCCCAAATGCGACAATTTTAGCCCGTATCACGCACTTTATGCACAAACTTCTTGATACCGTTGGGTGCGAGTCCCGTGTTTTGACCAAATTTTGTAGGACATTTTCTTGCGATTTCGAACCAATTGTCTTTGATGTGGAAGTAAATTTCCAACATTACCCACTTTTGTTGAAGCGTTAAGCGACTCATTTCCTCGACTATAAATAATATACTGAGTTTATGTCAAAGAAAGAATTACATTAGTGTTGTCAGAGCCAAAATAACCGAAATGCCAAATCTGAACCGGTTAGTGTGACACCCTATACTTTTCACAATAATTTAAAATAACCAAAAGCTTCTATGAAAGCTGTCATTTCCGGTGGACTGGTGTCGGCAAAAAATGAGCAGGATCACCTAATTTATGACAAGAGCTTAAGTATGAATTTTCATCCCGATCAATTAATCCGTATGTACTGTACAGGGTCCAATTTTAACTGAAAAACAGTTTTGCCAAAACTCGTAATTTCCGCTTAAACTTATCTGAGCCGGTATATTTGCAAAATTGATTTACAAATCAATTAGAGCTTGAAAGGCTTTTATGGAAGCTGTCGCTTCCGGTAAACTGGTTTCGGTCAAACAGCACGGTGACCTCCTAGTGTATGGTAAAAGCTTAAGTATGAAGTTTAATTCCGATTAATCAATCCGTTTATTCTGTCCAGGGGCTGAATTCTTGTTAAAAAACAGGTTTTTGTCAAAAAATCGTCATTTCCGCTTACATGTTGGAAAACTGGTCTGGGCCGATGTTGTTGAAAAATTAATCTAAAATCGTTTCTTTCCTAATCGTTTTTCTAATAAATTGTATACTTATACGTGCTATCTTCCAATTTATAGTAAAAGCTTAAAAATGAAGTTTCAACCCGACCAGTCTATCCGTCTAACGCGATTGAACTTTTTACTTCATCTTACAAATTTGTGTTCTACATGTTTCTCAATTGCATATATTGAGGGGCAGTCTATAATTCTAAACATTTTTTTCTCACGCGTATATTTTAGCTAATACCTTAAAATTCTTTATTTTAATTTTAAATTAATATTTAATAAATTCAATTAAATTAAGATAGTTTCGTAAAGTTACAATAGATCTTATACTATTTGTGTGTTAGCTTTGTTTGAATTTATCTTTAAATGTATAACATTTTAAGACAGTCCCTTGGACCCAAAAAGCTGCAAAATCTGAATATAGATATGTATCTGCATTTCTAGGAGTGCATTCTTAAATATTTGGAAATTTGAGACTTGAAATCAATTTTAATAATTTCATTATGTACTACTTGGGTTCCTGTTTTGGTGATTAAATTATCAATGTTTAATTTAAATATAGAGTTTATAAAGGAACCAATAGCCCAAATTTAATAAGCACTAAAATAGCTTGAAATAAGTTAAAATACCAGTAGATGACAATTCAAAACAAAAACACGAAAACAAAAAGAGATGGTTTAACACGCGTAGTAACTAAATTTTTATGGTCTACGAAAAAAAAAATTAAAAAAGTTTTTGCCAATCAGTGGCACTATTCTGGCTTTCCCTGGGAATAGGGAATTGGGAAAAATATGTTCATAGCATTTTTGTCTAAATTATATTTTTCTGGCCTACTGTTGAAATTAGTGTGGTGTAAATATTTTCGAAACAAAGTTGATTGGGAAATATTTGCTCCACAAAAGTTTTGTAGGGGAAAATAATTCCCAATGTATTTTTGTTTCAAAAACTTTTACACCAAAACTAACTCCAACAGTATAAGAATATAAATTAGACAAAAATGCTATGCAATTATTTTTCCCAATTCCCAATTCCCAGGGAAAGCCAGAATAGTGCCACAGGTCACAATCTCGAATGTGTGGAAAAAATAGCTCCAATTCCACACTGAATTCCGTACTACAAATTATCAAAGACACAAAAAACCATTGTGAGTAAAAATAATTTTCTTTCTCTTTCTGATTTGCAAACTGTCTTGATGTTTTATTAGATTTGTTTTGTATCTTCAGTTTCGTGTGACACGTCGACGAATGAACATGTATGCAATTACGGATTTTTGCATTTATAAAAGTTTTTTGTTTTATGTTCGAAATGTTTTTATTTAAAATGTTTTCTAATTATGATCGTATTTTGCCATCATCGCGATCAACACCATTGGACTGAACAGGTAAAAAAAATTGAATTTCAATCATCATGTACAAATGGATGCCGAGTGAGCGACGTAAATACATTGGCGGGATTTATTAAATTAAAATTAAAAAATTATAATGTATATTTTATATTAAAAATTAAAAATAAATATTTTTTCAAACCACTAAAATTTCTTTAATTTCAAAATAAAACAACAACGTGAAAAGTACTATGGAAAACTGCACTAGTAGCATGCGGAAAAGTGTATGCAATTAGTATGGAAAAGTATATGGAATAAACCCGAATTTCCGACGAAATTCTTTCTAATTTCCAATTTGATTTTTCGCTTTTTAGTCAGGCAGGGTTCACACCTACACTGGAATTTTTGTGACACTTTTCTTTGGCAAGTAGTATGGATTTCCGTGTACTTTAAATAGTTCTTTCCATAGAAAGAGTACGGTTTTCACATGCCAATGTAAACGGAATTCCGTCGGTATTGCATATTGGGTTACGATTTTCTGTTAGCCAAGGAAATGTGTTGAAGTGATGATAATAATTTTTGCTAGCCTTATGGCATATACAACTTAAATCGAGCACTAGCTCAAAGTTTATGACCTACGAAAAAAAAACAAAAAAGATTTTGTCAATCAGTCCCACAGTTTTATCGCGATTTTCTTATAATCCATTGAGTGAACAACATATGTGCTGAGGTTTAGGAAAATCTCTTGGATTTTGTTACTCTTATGGCTGATAACCATAAAATTGTGTAGTAATAAAAAGTGCATGACTTTCGAAAAAAAATGTTTTTGTTGTCAATCAGCCCACGATCTCATTACGATTTTCTGTTAAGCCAACAACACTTGTGCTGAGTTTTAGGATAATTCACCCTACTTTGCTAGCCTTATGGCTTATACAACTGAAATTGCGTAATGACTTAAAGTTAATGCTCTTCGAAAAAAAAATTACCAAAGATTTTGTCAATTAGCCCGCAATCTCAATACTATCTTCTGTTAGTTCGTTGAGTCATTATCAAGCGTGCAAAATTTTGGGAAAATCCATTCGATTTTACAACTTTATTGATTTGTGTTAGAATATTTCTCGCTTGCTGTTGGTCAGGACTAGACAGAAATACGTTGACTGTTGGGTAAGAACTAATATTTTATTCAATAATTCATTTGGTTTACCATATATACAAAAAAAACATTTATAATACTATTGACTATGCAAAAACTATATAAATGTAAATGCCCAATATAAAAATTGATATAGTCCATGTCATCAGTAAGTAGTACCAGCGCCTCTAGAGGAATGACTTTGTCTAGTTTATTTTTGTTTACATCAGTTCTTCTTTTGATTGCCACAAAGACTATACCTATGAGTGCGAGCACAAGAAGCACATACGTCAGTGCATAGTGGTGCTCGTAGTGGTGTGATAAGATTTCTCCTGTATTCCTTGTATTTTTTACAAGTCTTGAAAGTGATACGAGTAATCTTGTGGTTACTTGGCCCTTTATTTCTATTGAGAGATTAAATGTTGGTAATATTGAGTATACCTTGTGATAACACGTTCGTTCGATGGTATGCTTATGGTTGTTGCCTTCAGTGTACGAGTCTAGCTTAGTATTCCGCTTCTTGACATCTTTGTAGAAAGTGGCACTTGTTGACAAACGATACTGATCGTACGTTCAGTTGGTACTGAATGTATCGGGCTTGTTGGTCGCCTTCCGTTTTCCCACCTCGCATTTGTTATTTTCATTTCTTGTCGTAGCAGGAGCAGTTCACATAAAATATCATCTTTTTGATTCTGATGTAAAGCATGGGTTAATTGGTATATGCTAGAGTCGTTGGTGTTGATGCAGTTTTGTCATTCGGAAGTTGTCATTAAAGAATATGTGTGTCGTTGTAAATTGTCACAAGAAGTTCCATTTGAGGCCGTATAAATACAGATGGAATGTTCGGGGTAGGCAGAGATATCGCCTTATATATTTCGTTATATACTAATGACAGCTTCACTATAAATATAAAAGCCTCGTCAAAAGCTTCTATCAGTGTATCTTGAATTTCCTTGAAAGCAATCAAGCGTAACATTGTATGTATTGATAGAGCTAGAAGGTTGCTTTTTTCATTGTTGTTCTCCAACGCCTCCTCTAACTGATTCTTGAATACCATGCAATGCTTGTTAATATCTTCGTGTCTATTTTTGAAGACGTTTATAGTCGCATCTATGGTTGTTGTTCAGCTTGAGTTTTTCTATTTCCTCCTCATAACGCACCGCGGCTCTGTCATCTAGCACCCCATTAGCTCGTTGGCTATATTTCCTCCTAAGTTAAAAAGGCCCCGTTTGCATCTTCCTTCACCTTATGGTTGTGAGACAATTCATCCTTGTGCTCCATTTCCTGTACGGATTGCTCGAACGATGGATCTATTATACCACATGTAACGCGTGGTTTTTTAAGCCTGATAGAAGTTGGAATTGTAAAAAATAAAACAAAAAATTAAATTTTTATGAAAAATATACTCTGGCAGATCTCAGTATACTCTGGCAAATCATCATGAATAGACTCACGTTTGAACAACGCTACGAAATTATTAAAATTTACTTTGGAAATCAGTCGTCGATTAGCGCAACTTATAGACGACTCCGCGATTTTTATGGCGCACATAATCACCCATCTGTAATGAAGAGAATATCGCCGCTGTATATGAAAGTGTGGAAGAAGATCCAAATTTATCGATTCGTGGTCGTTCGCAGGAATTAGGGCTCTGACCGTCCACTACATGAAAAATTTTGGGCAAAGATCTTGACCTATACTCGTACAAGATCCAGCTGGTGCAGGAATTGAAGCCACGAGACCATTAAGAGCGTCGTTCTTTCGCCGATTGAGCTCTAGAGCAGTTGGCAAATTGTGTTCAGCGATGAGGCTCATTTTTGGCTTAACGCTCATTTTTGGCTTAAATTCAGAAATCACTACAAAAATACCCAAGTAGACATTGGTGGAAAGCAAAAAAGAAGCACAAAAAATGTACAATAGAAATAAAGATCTTCAGTCAGCTATAATACCAAAAAGAAGAAAAGCGATGCTACAGAAAGAAATTAAAAGAACTAAGCGAATAGCATGGAAGGAAGTAATTAAGAAAATTACAAATACAACAGATAATAAGAAAGCATGGAGAATGATAAACTCATTAAACAAGAGAAAGGTGCGATCATAGAACATATTGAATGATAAAGAAAGTGCATTGAGATTTTTAGATATTAACTTCCCTCAATCGATCGAAATAATAGAAACTCCATATCATAAAAAAGAGTTGGAACTACGTGATCTAGATTTCGAATTTCCCAATTAGAAATCGAACGAATAATTAAGATGATGAGGCCGCAAGGCTGTGAACTAAGCCCCCTATTATTTAACCGGTATATAGGTTAAATAATAGGGGGCTTAGCATCATTACATAATTTAAATTCTTCGACATGCAGCATAATTCAATACGCTGACGATATCGGAATAATTGTGTCTGCGAATGAACATAAAGATTTGGAAGAAGAGGCGAATAAGATAACTAACAATTTGGTATTTACAATGTTTGAAATTAAATTATACTGTTAAAGTTAACCGAAAGTTTCCAGCCGAAAGCGAAAAAATCGATAATGCAGATAGTGTCTCGAATACTTCAGCCGAAAATTAAAAAAATTATGTATTGAATTTATATCCCAGCCGAAAGTAACTAACCAACAAAATCAGCTGAAAATATGTATACATTCGTAACGAACTACAATTAAATCTAAAATACCGATATTAATTTATAAGTTTCTTATGCATATGTACTCGTATATACAGTATATGGTCAAACTTCAAAAATGTATAAAAAACTTAACGTTTAAAGTGTGGAAAAGGTCCTATTTGAATCGGGCTGTCGATGGTTATCGCTGCAAAATTTTCCAGGTCAAGTTTCATGTTGGGAGTTCGAAAAAATTGAGAGGAGTGAAATACACGTGCAAATTTCAAAAAATATCAATTGTACGGCTTGCAGCTGCATACATGGACCGGGAAATGAGAGTGCCTCTAGTTCTGGGGGCACTTGTTTGTCGTGCAGAAAGGAGGAAGGTTGGAGTTATCTTAGGGTGTAATTCGAATGCGCACAGGCAGGAGGTTCTGGATGTTACTGTGGTCTCCAATTTTATTTCACCTATGGTTAGGGAATGAAGGGTGGCGATTGGTATCTAACGTTTAAGCTTAATCTCCAATTTACAAATCAGGCTGTGATAGAATAGAAGGTCTCGGAAATCTCGTGTCTAAGAAAAATTCTCTCTACCAGTCCAGCTGTTCCAGGCTATCTGATTAAACCGGATGGCGAATGGATGGTTTCTAGTGAAGAGACTCCTAATCTTCTGATGGAAACTCACTTTCCGAGAAGTGAGAATGCGTCGTTTGCAGGGCCTTTGGTTGACTGCGGATCTAGGGATGACTGCGGCGTCCAATTGTTGTGTACAGAGGATATTGTTGTGTACAGAGTATTCGGAAGATAAAATGGGCTATTAAAAGTTTTAAGCATTTTAAGTCAGCTGGTCCGGATGGGATTGTACCAGCAGAAATTCAAATGAACTCGGAGGTCTTGCTTCCGTGGCTGGAGGTTATCTTCAAAGGGTGTCGGAAGCTGGGGTACATCCCAAAGAAGTGGAGGGAGGCTAGAATGATCTTCATCTCTAAAGCAGGTAGAAGCTGACACAGCAACCCTAAGGATTGTCATCCTTTCGGCTAAAAATCATGGAAAGACTGCTGGATGTTTATATTTGTTCGAGAATTGTATGGTAACCAGAAACTGGGCTCAGTCTCAACATGCGTACCATAAGGGTTGATCCGTGAACACTGCACAACATGCCTTGGTTTGGGTAATTGAGAAGTCACTGGATTTTCAGGAATTCTCGCTGGTGGAGTTTCTCGATATCGAGGGCGCTTTCAACAACGTGAAGGTGGAGGCAATCAGGGAAGGATTGCTTTTCCACTCGAAAATTAAACACCCAGTAACCACCCAAGTTAATCACTTGCTGGAAAGCAGTGGGAATGACAGAAGTATCCGTCAGAAGACAGGTTGTTTGGGGAACTCCTCAGGGAGGTGTTCTCTCTCCCCTTCTTTGGAATGTTGTAATCAAGGGACTACTATTGGGACTGGAGGGGGAAGGAATAGGTGTGGTTGCGTATGCCGATGACGTAGCGATAGTTGTATCGGGAAAACACCATGTTACAATCAGGGAAGGTTAGGTCAGCAGATGTGGTTTGGGGATCAACCCATCTAAAACAGAGCTAGCTCTTTTCACTAGGAGATATAAAATTCCGGAAGTGATTCCATCAAGTCTAAATGGTACTATGCTGGCCTTTACTGATAAGGCGAGATTTCTAGGGATTTTTCTGGATATTAAGCTCAGTTGGAAAATAAGTTCGATAGAAAGAGTAAAGAAGGCCACTGTGGCATGCTACTCTTGCAAAAATGCCATCGGAATGAAATGAGGTTTGACACCGGGGCTGGTGCACTGGATTTACACGGTGGTAGTAAGGCATGGACTGCTGTATGGTGTGAGTGTATGATGGCCAGCTCTGGAGAAACTATCACACAGTAACATGATGGAGAAGGTGTAGAGGGCAGCCTGTTTGCTCATTCGTGGGGCGCTGAAAACGGCATCCAATAGTGCCTTAGAGGTTATGCTGTACCTTCTCCCGTTGGATATTAGTAGTAAGCAAATGGCGATTAATACGGCCGCTCGGCTATCAGCGGTTTCGGGGAGGAAGTGCCTGCAAAAAGGGCACTCAAGTATAGTCAATTCTGTGAGGCACGACCTGGTGAATTTGGATATATAACAATCCTGTTGTGCTTTTGCAAGCTTTTTATGGTGATTCTCCCCTTTAGGGAGGATTGGCAGTGATATCTCTTCGTGGAAACCGGGACAGTTAAATTCTTCATCGCCGACGACTCCAAGCTCGATGGCAGAGTGGGAGCTGGTGTATTTTGTGGGGAATTGAATGTGGGTCTTTCCTTTCGTCTCGTTGATCCCCGCAGTGTGTACCAGGCTAAAGTTATAGCGATTGAAGAGGTCATGAACTGGTTGAGGCATAATGTCATATCGTTCACTGATATCACTATTTATGAGGACAGTCGGGCGGCCATTCTTACACTGAGTTCAGGTTCCCTGGCGTCGAGGGTGACGTTTGATTGTCACACATATCTTAACGAGATGAGTGAACTATTCAATATCCAGTTGGTCTGGGTTCCGGGCCATTCTGATGTTGAGGGAAATTTCAGGGCAGACGAATTAGCAAGATACGGTACGAATTTCCAACTGAAACCAAGGATAGAATGTGTAGGAAGGCCTATGTCTGTGCTGAAAGCAGCCAGCCAAAGGAAAGCAGTTGCCTTGGCAAATGTTAGGTGGCTCGCCAGTGTGACTAAGGAAGCGTGATTTAGTAAGAGTACTTACCGGACACTGCCTGCCTCTTTGGAAATCGGCGAGAAGGGTGGGTCTGGATGCAAATGACTTCTGTAGAAGCTGCAAGGAAGAGGAGGAGGAGACCCTTGTTCACTTCATATGCTCATGCCCTGCGCTAGATGGCAGACGGCATGATCGTTTGGGCAAATACACTATAGACAGCCTCTCTGAATTCGAAAGCTGTAATGTATGAGATTTAGTACGCTATATTAATAGCACTGAAATGGAGTTTAATAATGTCGGATCCTATGGTATCACAATGGGCCATAATTGGCCTAAGTGTGCGATAGCAACCACTGAAACCTAACCATCTAACCTAACTTTATTTTCCTGCAGAGAGATTTTACGGGTAGAGCTGTCAGAATCCTTGGTCAACTTCTCAATTGTCACTCCCATGACATCCTGTACTATGCAGCAAAAACTTACAGATGAATCAAAAAGTCTATAATCAGAAATCAAAAAAATTGAAAATAGCATTCGCGCTTTGGTTTGCTTCTATACTTAGAAGACTTGTCTAGACTTGACTTAGAGGACTTGTCCTTGCAATTTTTTCGTTAGTTGTAATTTTAGTATTTACGCCTAAAACTCGACTTTCAAAATCGTAAAATTCATTTAAATGAGGGTGATGATTATAGTTTTTTTTTTAAATATTTATTTGTTCTGGTGGCTTATTATTTGTTTGGTATTAGTCTAAAATGGGTTATTTGTAAACTTAATAGTTTGAAAATTTTACGGGTAGAACCCAATGAGTTTTGGCGGTTTTCTTAACAAAGAAAAATTTGAAAAACAACAAGTCGACGAAAGTACTTTGGTCAACCATAGGTTCAAAATTAAGATTTGCTTTAATTCTTCTACATATAAAAAACACAGTTTGAACAAATGAACTAAGGCGGTATTGAAAACGAATGTCGTTTACTGATTGAATAATCCTCAAACTTTCTCAGATCACATGTTTCAAAATCAGTAACCAGCTAAGTTTATAATAATAAAATTGTTATTTGCAGTGAAATAAATTTCAGGAATATAAAATTAAACTTCAATACACTTTACTCAAAATCACTTCACACCACATACCGAAAAAAAAAATTCTTCAACAAAATAATTTAATTTCCACGAAATAATTAAACCAAAAATTTCGTCTACAGTAGCTCCACACAGTTCAGTAACTTTTCAGAGACGTGATGTATAACCTACAAGGCACTAAACTACTCGATACTCGAATACGAAGGCGAACTATTCGTGTACAAAAAAAAAGTTAAATTATTTCATCACCACGAACAAACAGCAACAGAAAACATGGTAACCAACAAAAAACACACATTCATGGCAGACATTAATTATTGTACTTTAGAAACACAGTAAAAAAGCAACAAAATCTATGGATTGTGAAAATTGTAATACATCACCTTAATCCTGTGCTACATTTACGAGTATAGCGTCTATAAGATACCAAAACGTCGTGTGTGCTACGGAGCTCACAAAAAAAACTCTCCCACCAAAATGTCAATAAATAACTTTCAACAAATTGAAATTGAAATAGAAATCTACTTCCGTTCATTTTCTGTGCTATCGTTGTCGTTGTCTTCTTCGTCTTCATGTTTATTAGATTTTCGTCTTTTCTTTTAATCTTTCATGTAACTGTAATCTATTTCTTATCTAACTACAAAATGTATCCGAATGTATGTGTTATGGGTGGAATTATTTGTTGAGTAACCCTACTTCCCATAAGGACATTTATCGAGATTATTAATGGGTTGGAATGAGGAAATTATTCACCATTAAAGGGTTAACTTTAAATCCGTAGCTTTTTTTGGTAATTTTTCTTGTTTGCGGTTTTCTTTTTATATCGTATATAAGATTTTATTAATCACACACATACACAAGTATTTATTCGAAAGTTGAATTAAGGAAAGATTTTATTACAGTTTACGCCTTAATTAAATTATTTATTACGAAGGTGTTACTTTGAATTATAACTTCTGTGCGAGTATATCGTATCATTGCCGCCCAACGTACATATTAAGCTTAATTACAACAAATTAAAAATAATTGAGATTATCTCCGAAATAAAATGTGAAAGTTGGTTGGCAATGATCATGGGAATACGGGACGCAAACAACACTAACTTGTTGAATTGTACCGTACATAAGAACCGTAAATTACCAGTAATCAGCTCATTCCTGATCATCATTGTAAGTTTTTCATCACAATGTATAGTACGTATTTGAAAAAAAATTATTTCATAACACGTACAGGGTGGGCCAAATAATTTTTTTTTTGAACTAGCGGTTATTTTGAGTATGGTAAGGGTTATGTCACTTCTGATTTGACAGAAAGTTAGTTTTATCTTTCCGCTGAACGAAAATGGTTGTGTATTCGCTTGAACAACGCTTGGAAATATTGAAACATTACTTCGAAAATCATGGTAAAAAATCACCTTTTCGGATGAGGCGCATTTCTATCTTGGCGGCTATGTAAACAAGCAGAATTGTCGCATTTGGGGCACGGAGAACCCGCACGTGATCGTAGAGAAGCCGATGCATCCTCAACGAGTGACTGTTTGGTGCGGATTTTGGTCCCGTGGCATCATTGGGCGATTTTTCTTTGAAAATGAGCAAGGAGCCTTACTGTTAATGGTGAGTGCTACCGCGCCATGATAAACGATTTTTTGTTCCCGACACTTGAAGCGGAGGACATAGGCAACATTTGGTTTCAACAAGACGGTGCTCCATGCAACACAGCAAACGTTTCAATTGACCTTTTGCGCACTGTCTTCGAAGATCGAATTATCAGCCGAAATGCTGATGCGATTTGGCCACCTCGGAGCTAGCTTGATTTGACGCCGTTGGACTATTATCTTTGGGGTGTCGTCAAAGATAAGTGTTACCGATAAACCAGCAACGATTGACGCTCTGCCATTGAAGACATAATGCCGCATACCATCGAAAATGTGCTCAAAAATTCAACCGACCGTATATTGAAAATATTGAGAACTTTTTGTTTTATTGCATTTAAAAAAAATTATTTGGCCCACTCTCTACATGACATCGGGAGTTTGTTAGGAAAAAATACCATGGTATCGCACGGAATGTATTAAAACAACAACAAAAGATAAAAATATTTCAACTTATTTCCGATGTCATGTACGCAGTCTAAGACTTCGCATATCTTAAGTACTAAAATTTATTCTAAAGAGTACAGCGAAACTTTAGCTACAAAGAACACATTTTATCTCTTCGACCAAAAGCAGTCATTTATTTAGTCATTTTGAAAATAACACTTCCTTATAAGCAATTTTATTCGAACTTAAATTACTACATTTTACTGAAATTTCAGGGTTCATCCATCGATGTACTCCTTAGGTTTGATATTTATTATTTGATCGCACTTTTGTTGTGCGCTAGATAGAGAATTATTTTACCCTAACTCAAAAGGCTCTACTCTTTTGAGTCTTCTAACTAAATCCATATTATCCAGTAGCTAGATGGCCTCTATGATGACATGGTAAAGAGGCCGTTGTTCATGAATTCTAGTAAATTTCATAATTTCGGTTTTAATGGAGCATCTTTGTGGGTGTCACTATTTCTGACAAACCATGGTGCGTTGACGATGTTTCTTAGCACTTTATTTTGGAATCGTTGAATAATATTCATGTTGCTCTACTTGGTACACAGCTGTATACCATAAGTCCAGACAGGCTTCAATACTTACTTGCAGAAGCTTATTAGAGATTGATAGATGAGAGTTTCTTCCCAGTAACCGATACATTTTATTGTATGAGTAAGTTTTTCTACTTTTTGTGGTAGATGTATTGTGAGTAAATGGCTTTTTTGTTTTTCTATGACTGGAAATGTCGTAAACATTGTATGTATTGGCCATTAAAAATAATACTTTGTTCGAAAAGGCGAAAAAATCTTAAATAAAATAACCGCCATTTTTTGTTACATTCTCAGTCATTAGTAAAATAATTTTTCCCTTGGTTAATTTTACAAAATAGCGGGGCACTGTTACCAATTTTTTCCACTTCTATCCAATAAAATAACCATATGTTTTGGCCATATTAACTAAGTTAAAAATTAAATAACCACGATTTGGTTATTCAACCAAGAGCTTGTTTGTTTTTTTAACTAAGAGATTTCGTTAATCGTAAAACACCAACATTTTGGCAAAATAGACTCAGATTTTTGTTTCTTTTGGCCCAAGTTTTTCTCTGTGTGTAGGATTGCTTAGTAAAATGTGTTTCCGAAATAACACACATCTTTATTCTCAATATCGAGGACAGCTTGTAGTTGTGCTGTTCATCTTTGTGTGGATTTGGGTTTAGTTCCCAATGTGCTATATTCCAATTTATGTAGCCTCTCATCAAATTTTGTTAGTTTCATGAGAACATCTTGTAATGTTTGGCTGATGTCTACATCTATCGATTTTTGCGGTGGTTTGTTGACTATGCCAATCATTGCTTTGGCATATGTAACACCTTCAGTTCTTAGATAGCGACCAAATGGTTATGTATTGTCTTGTTTTCTCTATCTGTCATATCGATTTGCCTGACCATACATTTGAGTTTTATTCATTCTTTGGATTTTAATTTTCTGAATTTCCTGTGCAACAATACATACTCGATAATTAGCAGGGTGGCCTTGTCCACAGTGTACACACTTTAGATGTGCTTGCGGATTGTCGCATTCTCTAGTTAGGTGGTGCCCGGCACATTTAACACACCTTGGAAGTTTGCCAAAATATTTTGCGTGTGTCCATATGCTTGACATCTTTTGCATTGCGGAATTAGTTTAGACTTTCCAAGTGGTTGAATTTCAACTTTGTAACCCAACAAACTAGTGATCTTATAAATTTTAGTTATATTTTCGTCACAGCTAAATGTTAGTGCATACAAACATGTTTAGCTTCTATTTATTTCTCCAGCTAATTTTGCTCATTACGCTGATTATTTTAAATTGTTTTGATGATAATTCATCTTTTATTTGTTCTGGGCTACATGTATGATGTAAGTTTTTTGGCATGACTCTGATTAGCCTTTCTTGATTATTTTCATACGTGTGAAACATAAATGAGCCTTCGCTCAAAGTTTTCACTACGCTTCTGCATGCACCTCCGCTATTTACGTTGATACTTATTTTATTTTGATTCATCAATTCAAGTGATGAATGAATCTCCTGAAACAGTCGCCTTACTTATATCATAGAATGCGTGATAATTTTTAGTACCCCTGTAAACCCCTAAACAAGTTTGAGATATGGAAGAGATTCCTGCTTGCGATCCCTGGTCCATAGAAGGAAGTGACTGTAAAAATGATTTTAAAACAATGTTTCAGAGACACGCCAATGGCAAATTCATAGTAAAGTTACCCTTTAAAACTTTTCCTTTAGCTTTAGGGAATTCATTAGAGAGTGCCAGAAGGAGATTTTTTTATTTGGAACAAAAATTAAACCAAGCAAATCATTCGTGAGTACATCAACTTAGGTCATGTAAAAGAGATACCAAACACAACGCCAGGCGATCAAATCGAAAATTGCTGCTACTTACCGCATCATGCCGTTTTCAAATTCGACAGTACCACAACAAAGCTGCGTGCCGTTTTTGATGGATCTAGTAGAACAACCAGTGAAAAATCTATCAACGATCTTCTGATGATAGGCCCTACAATTCAACCCACTTTATGGGCAACGTTCGTCAACTTTCGATACGGTAAAATTGCACTTACGGCCGATATTGAAAAGATGTATCGTCAAGTTTTAGAAGTGGATAAAGATCAAGATTCTGTGGAGAGAACAGATTAGCGAACCGTTGAAGCTTTATAAATTAACCGCTGTTACCGTTGGGATGGCTAGTCCAGCGTTCTTAGCTATCCGTTCACTTCAACAAGCTGCATATGATTTCCAAGAAGAATGTCCACCATTGCTAATTAAATTCAGCGTAAATTTTACATAGATGAGTATATATCTGGTGCGGACACTTTAGAGGAAGCCAAATACCTGAAAGAACAGTTAACCAAAATTATTTCTCTAAGAGGTTTCAACTTACGAAAATGGAAGTCTAACTCTTCTGAATTTCTGGGCCAGCCTTTAGACAAGCGTAAGTCGATAGTTCCGTTCGAGGAAAATAATTTGACCACTAAGATACTAGGACTTCAATGGAATTCAAAGGCGGATGGTTGTCATTTAAAGCTATCCATAGGAAATCATCCCAACCAAGCGGATCCTTAATATCTAATGCGTCCAAAGATGTTGATCCTCTTGGTTTAGTCTCTCTATCGATAATTTTGGCAAAAACTGTCAGCTGCCTGATGACATCGCGATGGTATAGAATAGGCTCTAAGCAGAACTTCCACAATTCGAGCAGTTGAAAATAAAGTGATATATGCACAAGAAAGGGATACAGTTACATGGTTTTTGCGATGCGAGCGAAAGGTTTATTCAGCTGTAGTCTACAATCGGTTTTTAGATGAAAAAGGAGAATTTAAATAGAACTTGTTATAAAAAACAGATAATAATGCTATAAAACAGATATCGCTCCCAAGATTGGATCCCTCTATTGTTTTAGCTTGGTTATCTGATCATCCGGAATCACGTAAAGTCAGATAAAAGTCCAGCAGACTATGCTTCGAGGTTGTCCTACCAACGAAACTATTGACAATTAATCAGTGGTGGCATGGTCCGCCATGGCTAATTCAACCAGAACACTTATGGCCAACTACAAAACAACAGAAATAAATTAACTGATCAATAGGCCGTAAACATACATTACACACTGAAATTAATGAAGGAAGAAATAATAAACATCAAATACGCCACTAAATTTCGTAATTTAAAGTATGGTAAAATTCTTCTTGTAATAGGTTTTAAACTTAAAATTTACTTTGTGTACATGAGATTGTTTATATTTTCTCGAAATGGAATTTGATTGTCTCCATATTTTTTAATTTCTCGGGCTAAAGGGCTTTTTAATGCATTTAGTGGAGAAACACGCCTAAATTTTAAAGGCGTTTTCGGGATTGTTTTCGGACCAGCTTCACAAGCAATACCGACCACGTCTACAGCTGCACCATCACTCGAGGACCGAATTAATAAACTCGAAACGATAATACGAGAAATGTCATTCCGTAACAAATTATATAATTCGGAATTCTCGAACCGGTATCTCTCTCTAGTTATTTAGAGTAAGATTAGATGTCGTAAAATTCTTAACTTTATTCACGAATGACCCCTTATCAAAATGTATACGTTTATGACTTAATTTAAACTATTTCCACTGATACACAGTTAAATTTAGTTTTACTTTTTCACTACCCAATAGGCAATGCCAACGGAACTCCGTTTACATTCGCGTGCAAATACCATACTCTTTCTATGAAAAGAAATATGTTAAGTACACGATCATCCATACTACTCGCCAAAGAAAAATTACAAAAATTCCGATGTCGGTGTGAATCTCGACTAAAATGAAAGGAAAAAAAATCTATTAGTATTAGTTTGCATGCACGAAATAACAGGAACATGCGACTATCTATTTTTCAATTGGAATAAATAATAATTTAAAATAAAACAAAATTTTGCATTTGTTATAAAATTATTATTATTATTTAAATTGATCGGAAATTTACATCATCTCATTTATTTATGACGACATTTTATTACCACTTTTTACATCCAAATTTATTGGTCACGAACACGTAATACAATTATTATATATTTAAAGATTAATAACTAATTTAAATACACACCAACAACACAAGTATAACAACATAATAAAATATAAAAATTGCTGAAAACACAGTAATGTACGTGGTACCACGCCAAGCGCTACATTAAACTGAAGATACAAAACAACAAAACTAATAAAAAATAAAAAGTAAATTGTTTTTGTCTAAAATCGATATTTTGTGTCTTTGATATTTTGTGGTACGGAATTGACTATGGAATTAGAACAATTTTTTCCACACAGTGGAAGAATTGCATACTGGGTAGCTGCGTTGATTTTCGATTTTTTTCTAACTTGTATTAAAATACGTAACTGCATTCTTGTCTTATATTGATACTTTTTGATAGTTGGTATTACCACAGATAATCAAAGGTTTTCTCTGGCATTGTTGTTTTAGGTCGTCTCTGGTATTACCAAGCGTAAAAAACTCATGGCAGTGTACCAACTTATTATTAAACAAAACGGTTTGAGTCATGAATACAGTTTAGAACATGAATCTTGTATTGCATGTTTCTTACAAACTAATTATTATTGTATTATGGTGGTAGGAAAGGAATTGCTACCTTTATAGTATTCATAATTTTACCAAAACTGATTTTTTTTTTGTTATAACACCAGTGAATGTTATAATCTTATTTTCGGTCGGTGTTCAATGCTGGTAACGTTATGGATGAATAAAAATATAGTCAGTCATAGTTTTGTAAATCAAACAGTCAACACACGAAAAGCTAAAAATACGATTTATATAAACTTTTGGATACAGGCAGTCATTTTACTAACTTGCAAATATTATAAAACATAACGTTAGGTGATTTTTCATCATCAGAAAGGGAAAACATGTTTTCACTTGAAATATATGGCTATCGAAAGATAACATTGTTTTAGTGCATCGTTGAAAGATATTTTTATAGTGGTTTGTTTTTTGCCCCTGAGATGATTTAAATAAAAATACATAATGCAATGTACTTTTTCATTTATTTTTTTTTTCTTGCTTGACAAAAAAGGACAAGCCCAAAGTGCACAACGAATCCATGTTCACACAAATGTACGGAAAACATAATATAGGGTGTTTTTTTAGAGGTTCACAATTTTCAATTAAAATAGAACAAAGAAAAACATTTTGAATATCAGTGAAACTAACTTGATTGGATAGATAATTGTATGCCATTAATGCTTGAATATTATTTTGGCCATGTAGCCGCTGCGGCTGGCGCGTACATGGTTTAATGTGAAGAAGTAACTTAACATATCCCCAAAGAAAATAATCTAATGGAGTTAGATCACACGATCTCGCGCAGTGTGGCATGTGGCACCATCCTGTTGGAACCACATATCAGCAAGATTTATGCCAACCGATTGATTGATTGGTTCAATGATTCCCCCGGCCCATATAGCGCACCAAACAGTGAATTTCTGTGGACGTTCAAACAAAAGTGAGCTTCATCGCTGAGCAACATTTTGTTCGGAAAATCAACATCAATATCAATTTGAGCTTCAGTTCATTGGCCGAAATGGCGGCGTGTGCGGTGGTTGGATGGCTCTAATACCTGCACAAGTTCAATTATGTAAGCTCGTAAACCAAAAACCTTAGATGAAATCTTCCAAAAAGTGGATGGACACATCTCCAGTTGTTGAGAACGACGTTGAATTGATTGAGACAGCGTCTTTCGACCGATGTGAAACTAGCACGTAAAGTTAGCACGACTTTTTTAAAATCATAAGTATGGCAATATTTTTTATCACAGATCTTAACCAATTATTGTTGATGCACACAAAAAAATATACAAAATATTTTAAAAATTAGATCTATTATTTAAGTAAATTATATTGAATAGAATTAAATAAATTAAAGAAAGTCTACATCCAAATTTATAAATGATATCTATCTTATTAATTTAAAAAATTAAATTGATTTGTGTTCTAAATGTGGTTTGAGTATTAGATAGAGTTAGCACGAAATTTTAACATACTTAAAGAAAATGAAAACAAAAGAAAAATTTAAAAAATATATCGCAAATAATTTATAAAGAGAATTAAACATTAACTATGATTTTCAATTTTATCGTATTAGATTATTAATTAAAAATTTCGAACAATCGGAAATTTGCAGTGGGTCAGACGGCAGTAGTAATGGTTCGAGCTGGCCTCTTTCAAATATTTGTCGGACGTGAATTTAATTTTGTACTGTTTTCCTCTGAAAAGGGCCTATGTTATTGCAAATTTCTGTAAGGCTCCAAATCGTTTGTAATAATTCTTTAGAATGGCTGTAGCAAATAAATATAAGTCAGCATGATGTGGCATTAAGTTCATTACGGATTCTTCTACAATACAAAATTAAATTCATGTCATTCCATTTGTTCCAATCAAATGCTTGGAATAGGCCAGCCCGAACCATTAGTACTACCGTCTGGCCCATACGATTGCTTTGAAGTTTGTCTATGAAGTTCATTAAGGATTCTTCTACAATACAAAATGAAATTTGAGACTTTTATATCAAGTTTGACCAAATGTTTTATTTTACTTATTTTTTATCAGCCGTTGCGTTTTTTGTTTTGTATACATATTTTAAGTTGATAAATTCTCATCTTAATTTTTTTTTGAGCAATTAATTATTGAAACTTTTTTCGTGCTAACTTTTATAAATTCATATCATATTTTACTATTGCTTAGTACAAGATAGTACTAAAAATGTAATATTCAAGATCCAAACCAAAAGTGTTTCCATCGCAAATATTGTGCTAGCTTTACATACTAGCGTCACAGACATGTCTATCGCTTGTTTGGTATGCACTGTTTGACATCTTGACATCTTACTGAATGCGAATTATCATTTAGCGTATTATCATAGTTAACCGAATTGCCCGCTCTGATGGACGATTATGACCACCGTAAAATGGGCGTAATGCACGATGAGTTTGGCGAACAGAACCATTATTTGGATTTTAAAAAAAAATTAACAATTTGCAAGCGTTGCTCTGGCGTGAGTCTATTCATTATTAAATGGTAAATCAAACTAATGACAAACCAAATGTCGGCTGTCAAATCGGTTGTTAAACAAAACAGCGTAGCCAAGCTAAAGATGTGAACCTCTAAAAAAACACCCTTTATAATATAAACATACCAGCGCAATATTAGAGTAAAAAACAAGTTTAATCCAATTTCGATAGCCAAAAACTTCAATCCCATAATATGATAGTACACAAGTGAGTTCTGGATCTTGTGGAGACTAGATACAAAAAAATTGTATTGAAAGATATTATAAATCGATTTGAGATATGTACGTACACGGGTACAGTACACGTATGTATATAAGTTGGCTTAAAGGATATTTTATTTAAAATAATATGCTACTGCATGTACTACTATTCTTGGATAGTATCGTATGCATACAAAAGAGTTGAATATCAGAAGACGAAATATAAATCCTAAAATGTACGAGTATCTCGTTACTGTTCGAATATTTTTTTATTTCGTTTGCATATAAATTTTAAAAATGAATAAATTTTGCGAAGAAACCGTGTACATATTCCTAAATTGAAATATAGGAACTGCTTACGGCACACAGAAGATTTAATAAGCTTAAATTTTAATTTAATTTCGCCGTATGTGTCCCGCTGTAAATGAAAAACATTTTTTATGTTTCGTAGTAAATTTAGCGAAACTTTGTTTAATCGTAATACCAATCATAAAAGCTTTTTGCCAATGTACTCGTATGAGTCCAGCGGAACAAAATAAATATTTGTTTTATAATATTAGTTACATAAAACTAATATTTTTATTTACCCATACTCGTACAAGAAAACTAAACTAAAGTAATTTATCTTGATCTTATGGCAGCGTGTACCAATAAATTCCTCCTTATATTGCACAGGAGTTCGTATACTTGTACCTATACTTCCTTTGCTGTGCATGAGAGTAAAGTTTTCTATTGATTTTCTGTTATTTATTTGGTGAAAAACTAAAAAGCAACAACAACAGAATGATTATGTATTGAACTTTTCAACTTTTCGCGATATTTTAGCAGTTTAATAGTCTTGACCAATATATAAGCTTTTCAGTGTTTAAAGTTATTTTTAGTTTGGTTATGGTCAAACATGGAAGAAACAAAAGCATAACATCTCAACTTTGCTCTAATCACTGGCCTGCATTTATCCATAACTGATGTAGTGTATAAAAGGAGGGTAACATCTGTTTTATAAGAAGACGAGAAAATAACAGACTTTGATGGAGAAGAAATGGAAGATGATGTAACGTTCAAATGACAGTAATAATTTGTATTTTAAATATAACGCCTAAATGTTGTTTTATTTGGTTGGTTTGCCTGCCGATTTCATTCAATTTTGTGTTGATAGTTGCTGACTGTGTTGCGCGGAGGAGAAAATTTTACTCAGCGTAATCTAGAAAAAAAAATTAAATCAAAGGGTACTCACTCGGTCATTTCGATCCAGGTAATTGAATTAAAACACATCGATTGTTAAGATTTTTGCCTAGTTTTGCTTTCGATAACAAATTAATTCTTGTACTTGGTAAAATTTTACTTTGCGAATTAAATAACCAGCTGTTATTATGTTTATCTATTAACCATTTAATCTATTAAACCTTTATCCTTCCCCTGGTAGTTTAGTATTGTGTTGTTTTACTAACTATCGGTTATACCTAGGTGTTTGTAACCGAGCCGATTTTGTCCCACTTAATTAACCTATCCAATCCTTCGGGTTTTTATATGTAAAAAAGAGTGTACGGTGGGCCCGGCGTCACCCGGGAGCTCCTGCGTAAGAACTTGGTCGTACATTCAGAATCAATCAATCAATCAATTTCATAGCAACTTTTAATATGCATGTGAAGTAGACCTAACTAGGAAAGCTAACTTTAGGACTAGTTTAGCACAAATTTCACACGCTTGTATATGTGTTTAAAGTTGAAACTAACTTAATGCTACACCAACAAAAATACAAAAAGTTTAGATGTATTGGTGAATATGGCAAACAATGACATTTAGGCGAATTTATAATTGACATTTTAGATAACATTTAAGGATTTTATTTGGGATTTTCTTAAGGAGTTGAATGCCTCGGGATCTAGTGTGTTTGTCGGGAGTGTTGTTGTGTTTTTCTGGTGGGTCTAGATTGGGACTTTCTATCTTCCGGGCTGTTCGAGAGGCTAGTAGTTTTTGCGCGATCAAATTAATTGTTTTGCTAGTCTTTACTAACCTGAGAAGTTCCAAGGTACCTTTGCTTAGTTCTAAGGAATGTTATTATGTTTTTCTGGTGGATCTGGATGTGGACTATCTATATTTCAGGCCGTTTGAAAAGCTAATAATTGGTTTGCCCAAAAATTGTTGGCTTTTCGAATGGCTTGGAGTATGGGTGGTCATAGTCTGGACCTATCGGAAAGCATAGTAGTATTCTTGATAAGGATGTTGGGTCTCGCTCGGGGTGTTCGGTTTCTTGAGAGAATCCTTAATTCTTGTATGACATCCTAATAAATGTTGGCTTCTTAAATAACTATTTATTATAAATTGAAATTGGAATTAGTTCACAAATTCAATATTGCGCCTAAATCACATACTATTTATTTTTTAACCAATACATACAAATTTTCATTTGTTTTAGGTTAAGGATTGTTATGGGATTAAGTTAGGTCTAACTTCAAAGGCATCTTTTAATTCGAATATTTTTGTTCAAAATGGTTTTGTAACATATTTGGGAAAAAGAGCAAATTTCCCTTTAGAGCTGCCACATCTAGTACACAGATGTCCACCACATCATTAGAATCATTGAATGTATGGCAAAATTTTATTTATGAGTTCATTCGTCTGGGCTGTAGAAAGACCGAATTTTAGTGTAAAACAGTTTTTGGTACAATCGACATTTCCGCTTAATTGTTGAAAAAATATTGTAGAACAATGTTGGTTCAAATTTAATATACAGTCTTTTTAAAATGATGTAACGACGCCCATGGATGTCGTCGTTCAAAAAGCTTTTCAAAATAAAAATTAAAAAAGTTTTCTGTATCCAATTACTGGGACATATTTGAGGAAAAGAACAAATACTTAAACCACCCTGACCATGAATTCCCCCTTCTAGAGAAAAATACAAAAATAGAATAGAAAAAATATGAAAGACGGCCGTCGAATAAGAACAGCCAGTTCTGTTGTTATTTTTTATTCACGCTGAAGTGACAATGTGCGTTTGCAATGAAATAAATGTTAGAAAGTACCAAAGAATCCTTGTTTCAGAAAATCAATACACGCAAAATTTCTTGTGGTTGGTAACAAAAATACTTGGTCTGGTCGCTATATAAATTTTATGTCATGACTTCCCATCTCGTACAGTAAAATTTCTAAGTGAATATATTTTAAACTTCTCGGACAGTAACCGTGTGATTCTGACGTATAGTCACAGAGTGACTGATGTTAAGTCTATTAAGAGGCTCTAAGTAAAGAGGTTTTTCGTTAATAGACTTTTGTAAGAGAATCTCTAAATTGGTATTCTGTTAGTACTACTCTAAAAATTTCTATTGAAAACCTTCCAAATATTTTTGGAGACCTGTCAATTGTGAATTTAATCAATGCGAGCCATTGAAATTGTATCTTTATTGTTAAATAAACGATGAAACACTCTATATTCAAATATTAATTTAGAATTAAATTTCAGGAAATTTCCAGATGTGAAATAATAATATTTTTTTTCTCAGGTTGCTGATTTATAGATGCAATTGTTGACGACCAATACCATCGTTATCCATTAAACCTATTAAGCCTTTATCCTTCCTCTAGTAGATTAGAAGTAGATTAGAATTGTGTTGTGCCGTACGATCGCTGGGTGTCTGAAACCTGATCGTTCTGTCCCCAAAAAAACCTTTCCTATCCTTCCTCTTGTTATGTGTAAACAGACTGTAGGAATAGGCTCGGCATTATCCGCGACACTTGTCTAGTACTTGGTCCTGCAGTCCAATCAATCAATCAATCAGCTGTTATTATGTTTATCTATTGTTTTGAAATTGGATATCGCAAAATCTCGATAATTTTGGGTATGTGTAAAACGGAAAGAGTTTAACGAAAACAAAAAGTAACAGAAAATTCAATATAATTCGCCCACAGGTTTCATCTTAGTTACGATGTTTGTTTGCCAAAAACCAACAAAAGGCATACAACCTGAAAGCAACCTGAATACTGAAATGTATAATCGGCATATATAACATTAACCCGCTAGCTGATGGACTAATAAAATCTTTTCAAATCGTTGGTAAATCACGAACCTAGAATCACAAGATTCTAACTCGTTATCCAACCATAGTTTCGAGAAAACGAACGTTAAAGTTGTAGACTTGTATAACTTTTATGATTATTAATGAGTCAAGGCCAATTATTTTTGCTCGCATGGTCCTTTAGTTTATACTTCCACAACATGTTCAAATTTGAAGGCAATATCTGGAAATGTAAGAGCTACAATAGTTCGGGTTTTTCAGTTTAAACCTTGGCACTCCGAAAACAAGATTTTTTCTACAAAACAGGTTCTAATGGATCTTAGATATCTTATTATAATTTACTTCATTAACTTAAATTAACCTTTGCAAAAGTTTTATTTCAACAGATTAAAATTTTACTAACAAAAAAAGCTTCTTAGAAGTTTATATTTTATAGCTTACATTTAGTCTTATAAATGTCCTCATCTGTAGAGGTAATTAACCTCTACAACTGTGTAATGTTCCTCGAGTATGAATGGGTCCGATTCACCTAAAGAGTAAGGCATTCCGAAGAATACTAGAACGTTATAGATTTGAAGAGTTTACTAAATTTTGCATAATCGCCGGAAGGGTAGCATATATTTGAGGGAAAGGAAATGATATACGCACAAAATTGCAGGCAGATTGTAAACATTAAGCTCGCGTCTATAAATAAACGAGCTAACTTCAGCTCTAGGACAAGCTCTGGCGTTCTGCAAATCAAACCATAGAGCCGGAATGTTGCATTTTTTAACGATATTTTTCTCCTGCCCCTTATGTTCTTTATTTAAAATATGAGCCTCATATTCATTTTTTTGGCTTGCCTCTATAGAAAATGCAAGCTTTGCACTATTAGTACAGACTTCACACAAGTCACAGTGATCGGTTTTTGGGATATGAAATTCAATAATAAACTATATTTTGATCACTCTTCGATATGTGCATTCTTTAGCTGACTGTACATTTAGTTCGCTGGAATTTTCCTTGTAATAAATGTAGATTTTTAAAATATTTAACAATCGTTCTAAATATTGCCTTTTGGTTACTTTCCTGCAGAAATGCGATTCTATAGCCGGAAAAGAATTTATATGGTTGATAATTATTTGCTTAGTTACTAGATCCAACAATATAGAACTTTCCCTAGATTTTACTCTTCCATTTGGTTTGGCAGAGTTAGCTTTCGTTTTGAAAGTGGTATGTGGATTATAACAACCTTTTGTGAAATAGCTAACATGCGATTACCTTCTCACAATAATTATAATTTGGCAAGGTTCTATGAAATAATATAATTGCAAATTTGTGTTATAAGTTTCTAAGTAAAACATATAGGACTTTTTTCAATATCAAAATGACAAAATGTTGGTAGTTAGAATCTGGTTAATCGGAAAATATATTTTAAAACGATCAATAAGGCTTAAATACGTCAAAAACTCATTTCCTCAAATTTTGTTGGTTAGAACCTTTTAATTCTAGGTCGCGAAATGTTAGACGTTCAATTAATTTTACCACGTTATGATCAGCTTTAGTGTGGATAATCGAATCCTTTGTAAATTAAAGTAGTATAAAAATTAGAGATTAAAAATTAAAAGGAGAGCACATTAAAAAAATAACAAGCATGTGCAACCTCCAATCCAAGGCCGTTTCAAAAGGGCGCCCGCGCAAAGACCTGAACATGTGTCGCTAATAATGTTTATCATTAGCTAATTCATCTTGAATTTTTGTTATTAAATAAAGCATCCATGGAGCTCCTCTCCTTATTGACAGATGATTACGTTGAATCGCCTCTGGTTCTACGAAGATCATATCCAAAGTATTGAAAAAATTCAAACGATGTGTATACGCTACTTGACCTGGAAAGGCAGATGGGTTTATGATTATGATCTACCATACCACGCAAACATACAGCGACAACCACCATATCTAAAAAGAATTGCTAAAAAGTACATTTATTGATAATGTCCCGTCGACACACCGAATGTGCTAAAGTCAATTAAAATAAAGGTTCCTGGTAGACACCTAAGAGATCATGACTTCCTCCACTTATAGACACAGAACCAACTATGACGATAATGAACCAGTGAAGATGATGTGTAAGAGTTTCAATGTTTTGTTTAACTAAAGATTATTTTAAAAGAAGGTTAAGGCTATGCCCCTCAGTGATTTTTCTTGTTACTTTACTTTTATATTTCCAATTTTCAAATCCAACCCGGATTTATTTCAATACAAATAAATATATAAATTAAGCTCAGACGTTTATTCCAATATAATAAATCGATGTTGAAAGAGGTAGATCCTTCAGTAAGCGGTAAAATTGGACCCGAGCACGCGCTAGTGACACGATTAGTTTGTGCAAGTAAAGATAAAAATAAAGGAGCTTTCGCAATACCAATGCCTCTATTGGTTCCCCCACTAAGACTAAAAGCAAGCAACCGTGCGGAGCATTCTTCCGGAACTTTACCACGTAAACTTTACTAAGTTGGTCATCATGCTCCATCCCGAATACCATTTACTTCCTCCGAAAGCCACTAAGAAATGGAATATTTCCACGGGACCACCTTTCGTTAAGCAGGATGGGAGAAATAATTCACCTGACATACGTAATTTTAATGAAATTGATCCGGATTTACATATTTGATGTACATGACAAGATAAAATAATCATATCAATAATCAACCATTCAAGTCCGACCGGATCTCCCCGAATGATAAGTACGACGTCTGCTGATAATCCCTTCTCCACTCCCGAATAATTCGTCAACCGTTTTCGAGAGCACAGGGCTATGCAAGAGGTCGACACCCTTCCAAAAAAAAGTAGAATTATATGGTAGGGTCATCTTCACAACAAACAAAACCTCTCTTCCTCAATAAAAATCACTATGGAATCTCCCACATTACACACTCTGTAACGTGCAGGTATCATGACGATGGCTCGGGTGGACAAAATTGCAATATATCACAAAAGTTTGTTGGGCGCCAGACTACCTGACACGATTAGCCGGTCTACGCGCTCACAGAGCAGAATGACTTGCAGGGCGGTCTCCCGCCCGAAATTAAATAAAGACATAACGATAGAGGGGGACCTGGCCTGAACGTACTTACCGATTTCTCGTTTCTCTTTTTTCTATGTTGATGGGACCCCGTTTTCTCCTCGTCCTTGCCCCACAATCACGTCCCGACGTATTCCCTTCTATTCTTTTTCCCTTGTTTCCTGGGTATTCTCGTTGGGAGGGGGCAGGGGGCAGAATTTAATGCTCTCAACCCTAAACACTTACACAATACTCCTCCCTTTGGTTTATGTCAGACATTTTCTTTTTTTTTTACAACAACCCGCGATACTATTCCCCTTTTTTGTTCTTTTCCGCCAACGTGCGATGCTTCTCCTTTTGTCTTTTCACTTAATCCAAGCAGCGATGTTTCCTTTTTTTAAATTTTTTTTATTCTTTTATTTTTTTTCATTACAACTTTATCCCCCGCTATGATTTACCAATTTTTTCCTTTTTCTGTTTCTGTTTTTCGCGTAGCACCATTCCAACCTCCAAAACTTGACTACCGGATAAAGAAATTTCACCCCACAAACATCATTTTAATTTTTTTTGCTTTTTTTATTTTTACTTTTTTTTATCAATACGAAAACTTTTCATTTAGCTGCCTTCTGCTGTAATCCTCATTGTACAATTTTTAGAACTGTTTACTGTTTCACTCATTGTAAAACCAAAAACCGACACCTTTAATTCTCTCCTTTCTCAATTTAAATCTAATCATACGACAAACATGATTACGTCATGGTGAACCACTGGAATCGAATGTTGTTTTCATCTCAGTCGAGCTTGCAATAAGTTCTGATAAGTATTACGCTTTGAATCGTTTGGTCACGTGATCCTTTGCGCTATATCCTTTCAGCCAGGTATCTTGGACACCGATAATCTCTCCATGGTAATACACAATTTACGGGCTCACACGATCCGCCATCTGCCATATACCCCCAATGGAATAAAAACAAACAAGTTATTTACACCCAATACATGCGAAAATCGTTCCCTTAGCCTGGGATAAGATGTAATACGATTTTTCAAGTACATTCAGCAGCGTGAGCTAATTGGAAAGGACCATGGCCCCGGATGGAAACCACATATACTGAATCCATTAATTCATACTTGTGACGACAACACGAAGGCATGAATACATGCGGCAACAAAATGAAACTCTGACACGAAGGTAAACACGACCCCCATCATACCGAACCGTGGTGTTTTAATACTTCATTTTATTTATTGAAGTTAAATAAAATTATTAAAAAGTATATAAGGAAATTGAAAAAGAGTCAGCACAACCCCATCCCGAATATATAAAACAAAATAAACCCAACAAGGGTAAAGCCCAATACAATATTTTGTACAATATTTTGCGTGGACCAATCTAACGAGTGAAATACTTGATGACATAATCCGCAGATTACGAATTCAGAGGTGTTACTCCTGAAAAGTTATCAAGCCTGACACAATGGTGGAAAGGACCAGACTGAATATATAATAGATGATCGAGAACCAAAATCACGTCATGTATTTTATGCCGAAACTAAATAAGAAGGCGAATCCTGGATGGCCCAAATATTTGAGAGACAGTGCAGTTTATCAAAAAAACTCCATTAAATGCACCACAAAGAGATGATTACAGGGAATGTGTTAGGCCGGTACAACGAAAAGTGTTCGCAGCGAATATAAAAAGTCTACGGTGTCACGGGAGAGTGGCAGAGAAATCAAAGCTTTTGTCACTAGCGCTATTCATCGAAAATGGCGGCCTTTTGAGGGTAGGAGGCCAACAGAGATATTAGATAATAAAGGGTCGCAACAAATTTATTAAGCCAGTGCGTCGTTAGTAAGAGATATGCTTCGACACCTACTAAACAATTAATGGGAAACCTACCAAACACAAGAATCACCCTTACCAGGCCTTTAGAAAACGCCGGTATTGACTTTGCGGTACCCATATATATGAAAGCGAGACAAGATAGAGGTCATAGACTACCAACTAAGGGTTATATATGCATCTTCGTTTGTCTATCAATAAAGGCAAACATATTGAGGGTGTAACGGACATGACTAGCGAAGCATTACAACGGTTCACAGCTAGAAGAGGAGTGCCAAGACGCATCTATACTGATAATGGGTCGAATTTCATATGGGCAAAAGGCACTCTGGATAAAGCGTATAAATTGACCGGATAAAGCGTATAAAACATATTGAACTCGCGCCCACTATGTACCACCTCCGCAGACGAAGATTATCTTGCATCACGCCTGCAATCGTGAACCAAAACTTTGTTTTCCAAACCTTTTGGAAGCGATATTACATTAAATATTTAAATAATATGCAACAGTGTCACAAATGGAGAAGGGAACACGACAACATCAAGGTTGGTGACACTGTTCTGATAAAGGAAGATCATATTCCCGTAGCGAGATGGCTGCTCAGCCGAACCATAAAGGTGCACCTCTGTGAAGATGATTTGGTAAGAGTGGCAACGGTCAAAACAGCGACGAATATTATACCACGTCCCGCTGTGAAGCTGTGCAAGTTGCCAGTGAGTTAACTTATAACTCAATAATAGTCAATTGTTAGTAAATTGTTCACAATAACAAAAAAAATCTAGTTTTATAAGGCGACAATTCTTCAACATGGGTCAATGGGCTGTTTATCGGGATGGAGCAAATTATAGGATTGCTGTTTTGGAAAACGCGCAAACCTATTCAGTGGCAACACACATATTCTGCATATATTGCACCACCGATAAAAATGTGTTCTACGTTCATCCGTAAATATGCTGCGTCTTCCCGCCAAATAAATGTTAATAGGCCAATTGTTGGCAACCTGTATGAGTTGAACCCCCCGGAAAAGTATCTCATTTACTCATAAAGGCGTCTTCCTGTCAATAAACTTGTTAACAGGCCACGTATTGCAGCCTTTATTAAAATGAAGTGTGATATCCTTAATACTGAATGACTTTAAATAACCACCCGTTTATGAGCTGCTTCTTCCCGCTGATAAAAAAAAAATAACCGTATATGTTACACGGATAAACGGTGGCGTCTTCTCGTCGTTAGAAATAATAAAAAATTTAGGCCACATACATGTATGAATGGCGAGCCTTACGGTAAAGTGTTCCTCTGGCTGTGGTATTCGAAATTGCCGATAAATTAAAATTAAGCTTCGTTTTGTATTTTATTTTGGTTACAGCGTTTGGTTACAAACTGGACGTTAAATTTTACTCAAGCCACCTGATGTGTAACAGTTTTAAAACTACGATCGTTAAATTAGCCAAGCTTTCAAAATCACTAGCTCGGCGAGAATGCTACAAACAATATCCAAACACAACAAAAAAATATCCAAACTTCCACACAAATTCTTATGCCCACCAAAGTTTTAGTACACAAGATGCCGTAAAAGTTTTTAGAAAATGGTAATACTAGTGTTTTCCCAGGCAAATCTCTTTGTGTGTCAAAAATTGTAACATTTTTGGAGATTATGTTTCTCAGAAGTCATCTGTCAGTTGGCATCGTAAAATTGTTTTTTATTTACTTGAAAAATTGAATTCCGTGAAAAAATGGAATTATCGCGTGAACATTTTCGTGTGATGATTTGTGACGACAATGAATTTAAACGCGAGCAACGTTCACTCAAAGACGAGCCTCGTCCAAAAACAGCTATTGTGTCAGAAAACATCGATGCTGTGAGAAAACTGATTGAAGAGGATCGTGGAATCGACGCATGCCTAGGCATTAGTAACACCATCGTACATACGATCTTACATGAACATTTAAAGGTGCGGTAGCTATGTGCACGTTGGATTCCGCATTTGTTGACAGATACACAATAAAAAGTTCGTGTCGATTGTTGCCGCCAAATGCTTGAAAAATTTGTTGGAGGTACTTTCAAAAACGTATACAAGATCGTGACGGGTGACGAGTCATGGATATATATGCGTATGAGCCGGAAAGAAAAGGACAATGGACTGTTTGGGTCTTCCAATTCGAAGAAAACTCAACAAAAGTTGTCCAAGCTCGAAGCGTTGGAAGGCAATTGGTAGCGTATTTCTTCACGAAACCCGGTCATGTGGCTACTGTGGCTCTTGAAAATCAAAAGACAGCCAATTCAGCTTGGCGTACGACCTTTTGTTTGCCCGAGGTTTCAAAAAATTGAGAGAAAACAACCCAAAACGGTGAATCATTTTGCATCAAGATAATGCGAGCTCACACCACATTAAACAAGCGAGTAGTTGGGCACTCAAACGATCGAATTGATGGGTCATCCACCTGACAGCCCCAACTTGGCACCCAATGACTTCTTTCCGTTTCCAACAATTAAAGGTAAGATGCGTGGACAACAATTTTTATCGCCTGAAGAAGCGATTGAAGCGTTCAAAAACCATGTTTTGGAGCTATTATCTTCGAACTGGCAAAAGTGTTTCGATAAATGGTTTGAGCGTATGCAAAAGTGTATAGATCATAAAGGCGAATATTTTGAAAAGCAATAAAGCAATTTTTGATGAAAAATGTTAATTTTTTAAATCTAAATTTTAAATATTGCTTTTAAGAACCAAGATTCTATTTATTACTTCACGATAAAACTGTAATTATTATTTTACAAGACATTAAACAGTCGAGAAAACAAACCACAGTTTTATCTGAGTGACGATATCTGAGTCGCCCACAAGGGCTTAACCATAACAATACCGAAGAACACAAACCTTATTGAATGTAAGAACAGGTTTCCAATCTTATTGCTCTACAGCATATATTGAAAGAATTTGCACCAACAATCAATCAGCATGTAAGGAATGAACAAGCTAATTTCACGCCAGAATGCCCCAGTATAGATAATAACAACTCAAATTGAATCATCATCAAACTATCTGACGAATGGAACTCAATACTCTCTAGTTGATTACCAACTTGTTGTTTCGTTCGAAGAAACCAATAAAGGCAAAACAGAATAAGACGATTGTAAACGAATCAACAAAGCTACAAAAGGCTAAGCTACGTTTCTTCGTAAAACCAGTACTGCTATATGGCTGTGAAGCAGGGAAACACACATCAGAAAAATAGAAGAGCACTGCAGGTGTTTGTAATCATATATTTTGGACGCTTGATAAGATGGGTTTGTTGAACAAGTCACAAACGAAAAAGTTCGGCGAGGAATAAGCAAGATCGAAACAGGGCGTGTCTTTAAGAAACGAAAGAATTTCGTTAAAAGGGATCCGCAGGGACACAGGAAAAGGGGAAGATCCGTATTGACCTGGAAGGAAATGGGGCCAGCTCCTAATAGAGTGGCATGATTCTATGCTAATAAATCGGAGATAAAAACCGGTCCGAAGAGCTTTTGCATAATAATAGCAATGTTGATGCGTTTATTAATCGAGCAAAGTAAATACCCGAATAGGACGACCCATATTAGTAAAAAATGCCATCAAAACCAATTCAGGTATGATTAATTATTTTAGATTACTAAAAAATTTGTCAAACATTATCAAAAGTTTCGTAATATTTAACAATTGGTTAAATAAGTGTCAATTTATCAAGTTTCAGTAGTTACAAGAGCATAACAGACGAATAAAATTAACAGGATACGTGTTAGAAGATATACCGGGTTTTTTTCAACGGGGTGCCACCATACATACGAGAGAGGCAATCGGCACGTAAACATATCATCGAAAATTTTATGGTTTAATTTTTTTTTGTGCTGTAGATTCCTTTTAACAATCAAGACAAACAAAATATCGGATAACATGAGCCCAACAACAATTCCGATACACTACCAACAGCATGAGCAGGAGAAAATCGAAATTTTATTCATCTTAATATTCAATACAAGAAATCCCAAATTACCAAAGAATTGATCTTTTCTCATTCTATGTTGTTTAGTATTATATTGTGAGCTTTTCTTTAGCTGTTAAAGTGGTCATTTATTTTTTGTGTGCTTTCATATCATCACGAGATACAATAAAAAAAATGGAAAATATTAGAAAATAATAAGAAAAATGTCAACAGGAAGATACGAATTGTTTCCACATCGAGTTTTTATTAGTGGACCGGAACGTATTAAATAGAAAATTAAAAATTTTCACACGAAATGGCATAATAGTTTCGTTTTGTGCTTCGGCCAAATCATTTCGGAGGAAATGTAATAAGAATTATGTCACAGGATTTTGGGTATTATTGTTCGTAAATAAAAAAAGTTTACCTTTCTTTGGACAATAGCATCATAGGAGTGAAACATTTAATATTCGATATGAAGCGCACTGGCAACCCAACCAACCGACCAAGAATAATGTCTTTGATCATGTTTAAATTACTGCTAAATTATATTTGATTCTTCTGCGTAGATAAAGAATCAAAATTAATATTTTGCTCGAAATGCATTTTTTTGGTTAGAGAGCTTGCCCGTCAGAGTCGGTGAACTGGTGAAGTATCAGAATATTCTTTGGTGGTTCAAAATTCGAAATTGATCTTTTCATTTTATTTTCAAAAGTAAACTTTAACTTTTGTATTTCCACGGCACAGAGATTCGGTGTATTTTATGCAATTGGAACTTTCGATAAGTCATCGCTGCACTAATCACTCACAAAAGTCTCACCGCTCGATTGATCTTTAACTAATGCCAAAAATACTTTAATACAAAACACAAATTTTATAAAAAATGAACTGTAAAACAGTTTAACAAAAAATAGAAATCGAGCCTAGTCAACTTCATATTATTAATGCTTTGTAAATCAGATAAGCAACATACTGCCGCCTGTTGAAAAGGACATCCGGAGCTTTCAACACCTTCCTTCTTGATCCACAGTTAGTGGAGCATGCCCTTAAATTGATCTTTTGAGAAGGCCATTCTTAATCCTTCCCAGGATGCACCACGACGATTCGACCAAACATCCATTTCTGAGGCGATATAGTGTCCTCCGTAATTAAAACCATCGTGCCTAGTTCTATCTTTGTCGAAGATCTCCACTTAGAACGTTGCTGTAATTGGACGATATATTCTTTTGGCCAACGCTCCCAAAATTCTTGCTGGTTTCTCCTAATCAGTTGATAGCGATTAAGGCGATTGACGTTTAGTGTAGACAAGTCAGGTTCTATTGGCGCCGTAAGAGGTTCACCGATTAAAAAATGGCCTGGTGTAAGCACGTTAAGATACGCCGGATCCGAAGACATTGGTGTTAGAGGTCTTGAGTTCATAACTGCTTCAATTTGAGTTAAACCCGTACTAAACTCCTGATAAGTGAGCGTTGAATTATTCAGCATTCGGTTCATGTGATGTTTTGCTGATTTGACAGCGGCCTCTCAAAGGCCACCAAAATGCAGCGATCGAGGTGGTATGTGTGATATGCAGACACTATTTTCAGCACAGGCCTTAATAATATGATCTCGATTTTCTGTATTGAAGAACAACTCTCGAAGTTCATTTAATTGACGTCTTCCACCAACGAAATTAGTAGCGTTATCGTAATATAGAGTTGAACATAAACCTCTCGGACTGACGAATTTTTTAGCGCCGCAATCACTCCAAATGTACAGATTTCATAGTAAAGCAAACAAATATATATGCTTTAGCTGGTCGTTGACCACGATGTTTGTAAGAAATCATCATAGACATCACAGACACTAGAAACGGACGAACTGTTTGATCTCGGCGCGACGGTAGATTCCCCATTATCTGCTTATAAAGAACAGGACGATGCTTGAAACATATAATGAAGCGTTGTACTATTATGCAAGCGATGTCTCTTCCATTAATAATCCAGTAATGTTGTCTGATTAAAGCTAGAAGTGCTTGAGGTCCAACGTGAAGATTCTTATTGTGCAAATATTTGACAAGCGAAAATACAAATTGGCTATTTTTTGGTAATAATATGGGATGCATTTGATTGTACGACAAATTTGATTCCTGAAGCCGCCCTCCAACTCGAATTATTCCTTCGTTATCAAGGAATGGTCGTAGCCTCTGAATGTAACTATTGTTATGCAAATGCTTATGTGTGACCAATCTTCTATAATATTCACTAAACGATTCACGCTGAACGATACGAACCATCAGCTTTACAGCTCTTGAAAGTTACAATGGTGTAAAGGAAGAGTCAGCAACATCTTCTGGCTCCGTATTACGAAAGACGTAAGCAAAAACACGTCGCAATTGACTGAAAGAATTCACGAACTTGCAGGACGTAACGATGTTTTCTTGTGAGTTTGATGAAGCAATCACCACGATATTATTATTTCTTCTTTCTGGAACGTTTTTTATATCGCCCTGTATACGTTGGTTTGGCCAGCACGCGGTAGGATCAGTTTAAAAATCCGGTCCAACAAACCAGCTATTTTGGTTTAACAATTGTTGAGGCAACATACCTCAAGATACAACATCGGCTGGATTACGTTTTGTATCTACATGATTCCATACATATTTTCAGTTAATCGCTGGATAACCGATACACGATTAGACACGAACGTTGACCAATTTGATGGGAGTGCGGCAAGCCAATTCAAAACAATTTCCGAATCAGTCCAGCAACACATCCTTTCCAAGTTATAGGTTAGCTCTGATGTGACACGATGTAATAGATTAGCTAACAGTTCAGCAGCACATAACTCAAGTCGTGGCAAAGAAACACTTTTTATGGGTGCAACACGAGATTTGGCACAAAGTACACAACAAGTGCTTACATCGTTTTGATACAGCGTATGTAGATGCAGCAACCATACGCGTCATTACATGCGTCCGAAAATCCATGAAGCTGGACGAAATCAAATTTATTGGAAAACACAAAACGAGGTATCTCAAATCGATCGATTAATGACAACTGGTCTCGAAACCTCACCCATTGTGATTTACAGCTCTCAGGTAATGGATTGTCCCAATCAATTTTTAAGCGCCACAGATGTTCTAAGAATATTTTCGCCTTGACAATGATGGGGCTGAGAATGTCTAAGGGATCGAATAGTGTGGCGATTTCAGAAAATACCCTTCGTTTGATAATGGTGCATTCCTCGGACTTATATACATACTTGTATCTAAAGATGTCGTCTTTAGTATACCAAGAGAGTCCGCGAGTCCTGTCGAAATCCTTTGTATCTATGGAAACCCTTTGCTCATGATGTTCCGGAGGAATATTCGGATCATTAGAAGCCCACTTCCGTAATTCGAACCCAGCCGACGCTAGAATATTGTTTATTTCTCGCTGCAGTTGTAAAGCTTCGTCAAATGTATCTGCTCCCGTCAGCATATCATCAACATAGACATCTTCCATAATGCATTTAGAAACGAGAGGTAGAGCTGTTTTATTTTCGATCACAAGCTGATGAAGGCAGCGAATAGCTAAAACGGAGCTGAGGTGGTCCCAAATGTGACGGGTTTTAGCCGATATACACCAATTGGATCCGTAGGCGAAAATCGCCACAAAATGCATTGTAGATAAGTTTGTTCATCATCTACGAGAATATGCCGATACATTTTTGTAATATCTGCCGTCAATGCAGATATGATCGACGTAATCTAAACCGCAATAGTGTTGAAAACAGATCTTTTTGTATAGTTTGATCAGCGTTCATGTTGGCATTGACAGAGTAACCGGTAGCAGTTCTGCAGGATACGTCGAAAACGATACGTAATCGTGTAGAGTTGCTTTCCGGTTTAAATACACAATGATGAGGAAGAAAATATTTACATTTAGTAAAGATTTGTTCGGATATCTCAATTTTCTCCATGTGGTTTAACGTCTCATATTGCCTTATTCATTGCTCATAAGCCCTTCTAACTTCTGGCGCTCGAAATAGTTTTATTTTCAAACTCAAGAATCTTAATTTGCCAATCCAATAATTATTCTCGAGAAACTCAATACTCTTCTTTAGTGGTAGCTTGACGACGAACCTACTAGTACCATCCCTTCTGAAGTTTTGAGCGAGATGAGCTTCATAAACATGTTCTTCCTCCGAATATACCTTCTCTCGCTCGTCAAACCCACCCATAATCCAAAATCTTTCTAATTTTTTATTAATTTCAGCGAAAACACTTTCTTCTGGCTGGTCTAAAACACTCGAAAAAACGTATTTATTATCAATGTTGGCGATCTTACCCGATTGGAGAGTTGGCAGCTGCTTATCGATGGTATAACGGTTTGGAACAAGTAGACTATAAAATATTTCTGCTCCGACAAGCATATCCACCCGTTTCGAACGATAGAACTCGGAATCTGCTAGCTGAATATGTGATGGAATTTTCCATTCGGCGACGTTAATGTTTCTGCTAGGTTGCTTAGAGGTAACACTTGGGACGACGAAAACCTCTAATTGAGTTTTGAAGCTATTGGTACATGACTCCATAGTTACGAAAACTTTTTGCTTTATTTGTGTACGAACTTCATTTATGCCGCATATTGAAATACTTTGGATTGGTCTAGACCGAGAACCCGGGCTAAACAATAATTTATAAAACTTAATTGCGAACCCGAATCGAGCAAAATACGACATCACAATAGATCCCCATGACGGTCGCGAAATTTTACTACGGCTGTAGCGAAAATGATCGACGCAGCCTTAGCGGCAATGTTGGCCTCCGAACTTAAATTTTCTGATGTCCTACTTGGTTTAGCAATACTCCCATTGCTACTTGGTTCCTCGGGATTATGTTGCGATGTCATGCTTGCTATGATCAGACTCCTTCTCCATATGTAAAAGGGTATGATGTTTTTCCCGACATTTTCGACAAAACCGCACATGCAGCAAACTCAAGCTCTCCTGGGGATCGAGTTAGAACCTACCCAAGCCTATTATAGTACCGGCCTCAACCTAAAAGCATAAAAACATCCACACGTCCAACATGGTTGAACGCCATCATTTATATGAAACATATTTTGTAATTTAGCACGACACAAAATAATATTCTACATATTGTATGCAGGTTACAAAAACACAAAATAGGCATGTCATTAGAAATGCAATATGACACACAAATATATAAAAAATATGAAAATATGCGAATTCCACATGTTATATTTAGGTTAAAATTATGACGCAACGAAAACGTCACATGAATGAGATATCGAAAGATCGGATTAAATTTGAGAACCACCTAGGTTTGAAGCCAGGCTATCAAAGCACGCGAAGCCCGAACCATAAATAAAAGAGAGAAAGATAACCTAACAAGAATGAATTATTTAATCCAAAACGCGGCTAGCGACGCATCCAGTATATTACTTTTTGGAACTAACATTACGATCGTGAAGTACAACAACTGCAAAACAACATAAAGTAAACAAACTCTCTTTCTCTCATTTTCTTTAATTTATATATATGTGTAATAATTATGTGACATGGTACCGTTGTTGTTTCAATTTACTCATACATTTTTATGTAAGACTTGAAGGACAAAGTTATGAAATAGGAAGGAATGAACAATTTTTTATTTTTTTTAATAGACCAACAGTAAAATTATGAGAAATTATGTTATTGTTTTGTTATGTAGAGAAGGGAATTGAAGGAAGACGAACAAATATGTATAAAAAAATATTTTTGGTGTTTAGATCAACGAATGTAATTTTTTATTTTTTTCCTATGAATGTATGTGATATAATAAACTTTTATTTAGGACGTACACACATTCAAATATTTTTTCTTTTGAAAATGACGTAAAAGTAAAATACATGATGTGTTGTTATTTCCACAAAATTATTTTTCCTCTCGCCCTTTAAATATTATGAACAGAAAAACGAAATTTTAAATTCCTATTATGTTCTTTATTATTTTACATTGATCGTGTACTTCAAAATATTCTAATGATAATAAATAGCTGATTCTTAATATAACAAACAAATTATAGTATGTAATATACATTAGTAGCCTTTTTTAACGATTTAAATATGAACTGGAATACGTCCAAATTAAATAAATCTTCTTAGCGGTTGAACGATTGAATTATGTAACGAAAGTTTAATATCTGTAAATTTCGCCCTTAAATTATTGCTCATTACGAGTACTTTGTCGAATGAATGATTTCAACTTGGTGGGTTTAGGTGCGATTACTTCACTTATTCAAGCGATGTTCTGAAATATGGAAATTGTTTACTAATTTTAATTCGAATTGAAAAATCTAATTAGATTGGCAGGATATAGAATCGTTGATTTTTTGTTTTAAGTTGCGGAATAAATTCAAACCAAATTGAACTGGTCATTTCATAACCAAATTTAGTAAATTAATATATTTGGATTATTTAACGATTGTTGTTTAACTTTCTAGAATATCGTCAAACAATTAAATGTAAGTCAATTCGAGGATTTTTTTAAATTCGAGCAATTAAAAGAAGCTTGGGATGAAAATGAGATTTTATTATTTTCCAGTAAAATTCCATAATACGGGTTACTTAGTCTCATGTTCCTAGTCTTTATACTATGTAAAGCAAACTTCTGTTGAATTTTTTTGTAAACATTACGCATGAACCCCTGCGTCTGTGTTGCTAATCTTATTGATACAAAGTGCATTGATGTCAGAAAACCTTGTACAAAAATGGAGAGGTGAAAATGTTGTGGCCAACACCAGACTTTGTTTGGTACTGGTCTGTTAATTCACTCCAATTATTTTTATTTATTTTTTACAGAAATGAATGCAAAATCATTTGTTGTAACATTCTGGTCTGTTAAATTATTTAATTAAAATTTATTTTACTTGCTGTTTTAATTTTTAAGAATTCTGTAAACCACTCTCTGTAGTTTATTGATCCTATCACTGGAGCAAATACTCAAAGAATTGAACGTCCGTGGAAGGCAGCAATGGAACACACAGAAGCATGTTGGATTCGTACATGTGTGAATACGGCGTAAACGTACAACAGTTCGGCAATTGAATGTATTTGATGCGATTCTCGCTGATGCTTTTTTGGCCACCTGTTTAACCTGTGACAATTAGTGTGCAAACAATTAAATATAACACACTTAATGTTGTTTTATATTAAAATAAATGATTTTGCATTCATTTCTGTAAAAAATAAAAAAAAATAGTTCGGGTGAATTAACAGACAAGTACCCTTTGTTTTATCACGAATGTATATATCTCGGATCTCGGATACATCCACTTGATTTCTAAAGCGGGAAATTAAAGTTCCCGGACTTTTGGTAAAACTGTCTTGATAATACAAAATTATTATTCCTGGTTAAATTTCAGACAATGAACAAGATCAACCGTTGTTGAAAATTTTATCTTCAAATTTATTTAAATCTTTTAATTCCTTGCTGTTTTTTTGTAAATGTAAATTTTTCAACATCATGCACATGATCATCGAGTCAATGAGACAGATAGCACTGTTGTAATGTCGTGGCGATCGCCTAATGATTGACCGGGTAGTAACAGCTGCGTGATTTCAATCCATTTTGGGTTGCAAGTGAAAGTGATGAATAAGTCCGGTTTGCATGTCTTCGGGCTGCCAACATACGTCGCTGTCAAAATGATAAGTCGACCGACATTGTTTGCATTTCTATCTACATTCATGGCATCGCGCAGATGAATGTATTCTTCTGTACGCAATGTTTGCTGATTTAAATGCGTGTATGTCAGACGTTCTCTTTCGATTTTGACATACATACCAACGGTGAACTGATGAAACAATCTGCGCCATTTCCATATGTCATTGTCCTCGTTTCGACGAATCATCAAACGATAGGCATAAAAATTCATCGAGTTGATCTTTTTGTTTGTTTCTCTTCTCTTTGTTTGTTTCTTCTGAGAAACAGTCAACAAAATTGCTACGTTCGGGTTAATGGATTAATCATCTTGATCATAAAGTGATATTCATCCTCTCCTCGGGAAAATATCAGTGGATATTGTAATGCATCATAAGAACGATGGGTTCGCAGATATGGTGAAGCTTATCATTGAAGTGCCTTTTGTGTTCGTCAGCTGGTCTTTTGTCTGCTCTGATCACTATTTTGTGGTCAGCATTCATTGGCGGCAACAATGCTCCTGCATCATGGTGAATTTGTCCTTGAACCTGTAAAATTGAAGACAAATTCTTAATTTATGAGCCTCGGAGTTCTACATCTTTAGTGGATTTGGCGGTGAAACGTTGTGAATCGGTGATGTGGGTTTATTTAATGTGTGCTATACCTATATAATCGAAAAAGAATTTACCTTAAAAGTCAGGTTAAAACCTATATATTCGGCCCATATTCTGCAAAAAATGCTTCGATCGAGGTTCTTGACCAGAAAGCAATGATGCCAGTGGCTCTGGTGGTGATGTCAATTGTAGTAATATGACATTTCCGCTCGCACAACATAATCCGGTGGTTCGTGTCAAAACCTCAAAGCATTGGAATGTTGACAAACAGTGCTCATTATTCCGAAGTCGGCGATACCGATTGTTGGGTCGTATTTGAACGCCAATCGTTCATTTCGAATGTCAAGTTTAGATAAATAAATTTTAATTAAATAATTTAACAGACCAGAATGTTACAACAAATGATTTTGCATTCATTTCTGTAAAAAATAAATAAAAATAATTGGAGTGAATTAACAGACCAGTACCAAACAAAGTCTGGTGTTGGCCACAACATTTTCACCTCTCCATTTTTGTACAAGGTTTTCTGACATCAATGCACTTTGTATCAATAAGATTAGCAACACAGACGCGTAATGTTTACAAAAAAATTCAACAGAAGTTTGCTTTACATAGTATAAAGATTAGGAACAAGAGACTAAGTAACCCGTAGTATGGAATTTTACTGGAAAATAATAAAATCTCATTTTCATCCCAAGCTTCTTTTAATTGCTCGAATTTAAAAAAATCTTCGAATTGACTTACATTTAATTGTTTGACGATATTCTAGAAAGTTAAACAACAATCGTTAAATAATCCAAATATATTAATTTACTAAATTTGGTTATGAAATGACCAGTTCAATTTGGTTTGAATTTATTCCGCAACTTAAAACAAAAAATCAACGATTCTATATCCTGCCAATCTAATTAGATTTTTCAATTCGAATTAAAATTAGTAAACAATTTCCATATTTCAGAACATCGCTTGAATAAGTGAAGTAATCGCACCTAAACCCACCAAGTTGAAATCATTCATTCGACAAAGTACTCGTAATGAGCAATAATTTAAGGGCGAAATTTACAGATATTAAACTTTCGTTACATAATTCAATCGTTCAACCGCTAAGAAGATTTATTTAATTTGGACGTATTCCAGTTCATATTTAAATCGTTAAAAAAGGCTACTAATGTATATTACATACTATAATTTGTTTGTTATATTAAGAATCAGCTATTTATTATCATTAGAATATTTTGAAGTACACGATCAATGTAAAATAATAAAGAACATAATAGGAATTTAAAATTTCGTTTTTCTGTTCATAATATTTAAAGGGCGAGAAGAAAAATAATTTTGTGGAAATAACAACACATCATGTATTTTACTTTTACGTCATTTTCAAAAGAAAAAATCTTTAAATGTGTGTACGTCCTAAATAAAAGTTTATTATATCACATACATTCATAGGGAAAAATAAAAAATTACATTCATTGATCTAAACACCAAAAATATTTTTTATACATAAATATTTGTTCGTCTTCCTTCAATTCCCTTCTCTACATAACAAAACAATAACATAATTTCTCTATTTCGTTTCGTCACTTCGTCGACACATGTGTTTACGAATAAAAAAACCAATTGCCGACCTTCAATTTTACGTGAACAACAACAAAAACTCAAAACGATCTTTATTATGGTTCAAAGGATAGACACGCGCGCTGGTGTCAATGAAGAGATTTACACTACATAATTCATCTTTGTCTTTTTTATTTATGTTTTTATTTATGCCCGAACTCTACCATCTCAATTATCTCGCTCGTACATGTGATAACAAAAATATAAACCAGTAGATGATCAATTGATCATGTCATACTAGAGTAAGAATAACTCAATAGATGACACTAGTAACTATAAACCAATACAATATAAAAATATAAATATGTACTAAAAAGCATACATTAAGGCTTAACAAAACAATTACGACAATTAGCCAAGACACAATTATCAAACGATATAACACAATTAGATTTAAGATGAACATTTTTAAATTCATATCACACCGATGAAATTTAAGACTGATATGAACAACAGAGTAAATTAACCCATTAAGATAACTAAATTTTGTAAAGTATAGTTAAGATGTCAAAATTACAGATATAAGATTAAAATTTCATAACAAATCCATACAAGATTTCCATATACACATTTCCGCGTTCTTTTACGTATTACCGTATTTCATAATAAAACATACATTTCATAAAACACTTCCGCATAGGTAAATTTAGTATATGAAAACCTTATAAGATTTCCGTATTTTGGTAGTTTTAAGATTTATATTTTTAACTATAAGATAAACATAATGGGTACTTCCTCAAAATACCCATTATATAAGCTGTGATAATTAGTTATTAAGGGCAGTCATTTTTTGTTACCTGATATAAGATCTGTTATATAAAGAGTCATTTTACAAGATCAGTAAGTCATTTTAGTGTTGTAAGTTATAATTATCATTGTGAATTTAATTTAGTAATAAAAAACAATATCAACTTATTTAAATGTGCAAATTTTAATAAAATAACTGGTAAGTAAATTAACTGGTAAGTACTCGTGGCGGGCTGCAGCTATCGGGGGGGTCACAGGTGGTGGATAGTGGACGGCCTATCGATAGGTAGGTTAGCGGTGAATTAAATAAGCCGCCCCCAACCGCAGCTGTGCTGGGAGGAGAGTCTCAGGGAACTGGGGAGTGATTAACCTCAGTTCACTAAATTCTAAGTGCCTATGATACCCAGCATGAAAGGGCGAACTGATGGCGCCACAAAACCATCGACTACTAACCACGGCGAACTAGGCGCTGCGGCTGCCGGCTCTCCCGGGTCCCAAGGAGTGAGTGGGGAACCCTATAAACGGGTCATCCCATGAATGGTATGGGTCCCATTGGGTTGGGATATCCAAATGAATGGGTGAATGGAGAGTGAGTGCTGGAGAGGGGCGGGGGCGCGGGGGGCGCGGGGGGTCGTGGTGCTCGGTAAGCCAATGGGCCGGATTAAGGTGGTATGCGACCCGTGCTGGGGATCGACTAGGCTGGGGGCCCATTTAACAAAGCCCAGTCGCGAACGGAGCCCTCTGGATTCCTGGCGACCTCCAGTTGTATTTAGCCTTACCTGTGTATATGGATCTCTGCGCAGGTGGACCAGTATTTCTCCGATACTCGTTGGAGCAACATGGAAAACAGTAGTACAAACAAAAATAAAGAGGAAGGTACCATTCAAAAACCGGAAAATGTAAAATAAGGGGGTAACTCAAACCTTAAAGGTGGGGCCCCCTCATCAGAGGCAAAGGAAAGCGACAAGGAGACGCCATGGCTTCAGCCAGGTGGAAGCGGGACCGCCAAACAAAATAGTGGGGGAGTGAGAGAGCTTCCTCCGGCGAAGCGTCGATATAGAGAGAGACGGTCGGCGTTTAGAATTTTGCAGAAACTGGCTGCGACCCCTGAGGGGCAGCTTACAGTGGAACAAAAGGAATATCTGGCATGGGCAAAAAAAACTGTCGCCGGCGATAGCTCGGAAAGGGCCCTTGTGTCTAAAAGGCAGAGGTCCCAGGATGAGCTGGTAGCTGGCGATAGTAAGCGAGCCAAGGTTGAAACAGATAGGACGTCGAGTGCTCCTAAGGATCAAAAGCTGAAGCTATTCAGTGAAATCCTAAAGGAGCACGTGTTGGTGCTAGCCGTCATTGACAGGAGTCAGGAAGATGGGAGCATCACGTCAGAGAAGTGGAGAGTGGTGTACAATGCACTAAACTCCACTTTTCTGAGGATCCTGGGAGAAAATCCGGGATCCCGCCCGTCCTGCAGAGATGCGGGAGAACGGACCCAACGGGATATGGTCAAGCAGGCAGATTCCGGCCAGGGGAGTGATGCTTCTGATGTGGGGAGCATAGTTATAGGAGGTAGTCTCCTCTCTCTGGAGACTGATGGGCGTGTACTGACAGACTCTCGACAAGAGGAGAATGGCGACCGAAATAACGCGCTAAATGGCATTATCCCAATGCAGGGGGTGCAGGAGGAGGTGAGTAAGGTGGACTGCAATGATTAAGATTACACAAATAAACCTACACCATACAAAGGCTGCCTCGGCAGCTCTTGTTCTCAGGCTGACTAAATCAGATGAGGACTTGGTGTTAATCCAAGAACCTTGGATTAACAATAACAGGATCTGTGGCCTCAGAACAAAAGGGTATAAGTTATTATACTCAAGCAACTCTGAGAAGATCAGATCGTGTGTTTTAGCGAAAAATAATCTGAATATTTTCCTTCCTTCTCAATTTAGTAGTGGAGACGTCACTGCAGTAAGTGTTGAGGCTAGTGGGGAAAAACTATGGCTAGCCTCAGCCTATATGGATCGCGAGAAGGAGGTTCCTCCGGATAACCTGGGGGAACTGATCCGGGAAGCAGATCAAAGAAGGGTAAGTGTTATACTCGGTTGTGATGCAAACGCGCATCACTCAATCTGTGGAAGCACAGACATTAACGAGAGGGGTGAGTTATTTTTTGTTTACTTATTAAATACCAACCTTGTAGTTTGCAATATTGGACGAGAGCCAACATTCATTGTTAAAAATCGGCAGGAGGTTTTAGATGTGACCTTTGCGTCAGAAACGATCTTTCATATGATCAGAGTATGGAGAGTGGCGAAGGAGCACTCATTCTCTGATCACCGATATGTAACATACAACCTCGACATTAAACCTGTTACCCGGAAACCCTTCAGGAATTCCAGAAGGACTAAATGGAACAAATATAGGGAGATGTTGGCGGAAGTATTGCCACTGGAGGTCCCCGGAGCATGCAATCTCTCATTTAAGGCCGCGTGCCCCCTGATAAAGCCTAGGGGTAGGCAGAAGCCGACTTGGTGGACCACGGAGTTGGGAACCTATCGAAGGGCATGTAGGACAGCTTTTAATAAAGCTAAAAGCACAAGGGAGGTACGGGATTGGGACTCCTATAAGGAGGACCTAAGAAGGTACAAGAAAGAGTTGAGGAAGGCACAAGGGTAGTCTTGGAGACTCTTCTGTGGTAGGATGGAGGAGGTCTCTGAGACTTCTCGCCTTAGGAAAATTCTAGCTTCTAACCCAACCAGTCCTAGTTATTTGATAAGACCGGACGGGTCGTGGACAGCTTCAAGTGTGGAATCATTGGAGCTCCTCATTGAGACCCATTTTCCTGGAAGCTTTGATGACTCGATAGAGCCCGGAGCTCATCGAGTAACACCTTCAGTAGAGATGGAGGGCATTGTAGACAGGGAGCGAATCCAGTGGGCGCTGAACGGTTTTAAGCCGTACAAATCGGCGGGCCCGGATTGGCTTATACCAGCAGAGATCCAAAGAAACTCGGCAGTCATCCTCCCCTGGCTGGAGGGTATCTTCAGGGGATGTCTGAAACTTGTCTATATTCCTAGGAAATGGACGGAGGTCAGAGTGGTCTTTATCCCGAAATCGGGAAAAAGCTCGCATGCTTACCCAAAGGATCTGATACCGGTAACTCTATCATCCTTTCTGCTGAAAACCTTGGAAAGGTTGGTAGATGTAGGTATTCGATCAAAAATTGAGCCCAGGAATTGGGCAGTGTCGCAGCATGCGTACTGTAAGGGGAAGTCGGCGGACACAGCTCTGCACGATCTAGTACGCATGATTGAGAAGTCAATTCACTCGCAAGAGTTTTGTATGGTAGCATTTTTTGACATTGAGGGTGCCTTTAATAATGTAAAAACGGAGGCGATCATGGAAGGATTGTCATGTTTGAAGGTGGACTACCCTATAAGTAGGTTGATAAATCAGATGCTGGTAAGCAGGATCATTACCTCAAAACTGGGGGAGTCCACCATTAGAAGAAGGGCGGTTAGAGGAACCCCGCAGGGAGGTGTAATGTCCCCCTTTCTTTGGAGTGCAGTGATGAATGGATTGCTGTTGGAACTGGAGAGGGAGCAGACAGGAGTTGTAGCGTATGCAGATGATTTAGCGATAACTATCTCAGGCAAACATGTGGATACGATTAGAGATGTTATGCAAAATGCACTCATGATCGTTACTAGATGGGCCAGCAAATGTGGATTAGGGATCAACCCTTCCAAGACAGAGCTGGTACTATTTACTAGGAAATATAAAATTCCGGTAGTTAGCCCTCCTACCGTGAACGGCATTAGACTGGCTTTTGCTGATCGAGAGAGATTTTTGGGCATAATCTTGGACAGTAAGCTCAGCTGGAAGCCCAAAATTATAGAAAGGGTGAAGAAAGCTAATGTAGCCATTTACTCGTGTAGGAACGCCATAGGTAAGAGATGGGGTTTGAAACCAGCGCTGGTGCACTGGATCTATACCGCAGTGGTAAGACCTGTGCTGATGTATGGGGTGGGCGTATAGTGGCCAGCTCTGAATAAGGTAACATTTGTAAGGATGATGGAAAAGGTACAAAGAACGGCCTGTATCAAACAAATTGCAGCCAATGTGGCCACGAGACTCTCGGCGGTCTCGCAGTGGAAGTGTCTTCAGACGGGACACTCGACGATAGTTAGATCGCAAAGGGAAGAACTGGCGAATCTAGATTATAGTAAACCAACGTTGTGCTTCAATAAAGGTTTCGGGACCATCTGTTCCTCGAAAGAATCCTGGAGGAACGGATCAATACTGGAAAACGAGGCACTGCAATTTTTCACTGACGGCTCTAAGCAAGACGGTAAGGTAGGAGCCGGAGTCTTCTGTGAGAAGCTAAACGTCAATATTTCTGTTCGTCTCCCTGACTACTGCAGCGTGTACCAGGCTGAAGTGGTGGCGATCGGGGAAGTCATGACATGGTTGAAGCATAATGTGGTATCCGAGAGGGATATCGCAATCTATGTGGACAGTCAGGCGGCGATCAAGTCACTAGAGGCGGTTTGTCTGAAGTCACGGGTGGCACTGGATTGCCGATCATCTCTTAATGAGATGAGCGAGTATTTCAGCATCCAGATAATCTGGGTCCCTGGTCACTCGGACGTCACGGGAAACTGCAGGGCAGACGAACTAGCTAGGTACGGTACGACTCTCCAGATGCAGCCGGAAAGTTCAGTTCTGGGGAGACCTATAGCAGCGCTCAAATTGGCGCTCGGGAGAAAGGCAATCGCCTTGACAAATGAGAGGTGGACCAACACTCTCACGTGCAGGGTAGCAAAGCAGGTTTGGCCAAAACTGGGCTTGAAGCGCTCCAAAGCACTCATATCCCTGGGGAAACGGGACTTAAGTTTGGTCGCAGGGATACTGACAGGACACTGCATTTTTGGGGAACATGCGAGAAGGCTGGGTCAACAGACGAATGACTTTTGCAGAAGTTGTATGGACGAAGAGGAGGAAGAGTCTTTAGATCTCTTCCTATGCTCGTGTCCAGCTCTATCATACAGAAGGCATAAATACTTAGGTGTGTACGGGATGAACAGCCTTTCGGAACTCGCGAACTGTGGAGTGCGAGATATTTTACGCTACATAAGTAGCTCTGGATGGTGTTAACGGGGGTAAAGGGAATATAGGATCCTGTGGTATCACAATGGGCCACTATTGGCCTAAGTGTGCGGAAGCAGCCACTCTAACCTAACCTAACCTAACTGGTAAGTATTCAATCCACAGAACTATCCCAATATTATTCGATGCCTGTATCACATTTCTCATCATAAACTACAATATATAACAAGCCGGCTGAGAAATGCTGCCCTGGAGCCCACATTTGGGAGAGTCTCCAACGGTTTCTTGAACTCATAGAGAAATTGTGTTTAGCAAACTGTTACACCATTGAACAACAAAACTCGTTAAATGAACGGTTTTCTGACATAAACAGTTCTTGAAGCCAATCAAGTTGGCATTTCTGATTCCATATTCCTATCATATTTGTTTATTACCATCCGAAAAATATATTGGATGAATTTGTGCTAATCCAGAATTGGCCCAATTCTATGGAACAACAAAAGCCGTTCAATGAACAATTTTCTGACATAAAGTGTTATAGAAACCAATGAAGTTGGAACTACTGATTTCATATTTCTTTCAGGTAAGTTCATTACCATCCGAAAAATATAGTGACTGGAATATGCAATCAGAAGTGCCAACATCATTGGTTTTTAGAACACGTTATGTCAGAAAATCATTCATTCAACTGCTTTTGTTGTTAAATTGAATTGGGCCAATTCTGGATTAGCATAAATTCAGCGACTATGTTTTTCGGATGGCAATGACCATACCTGATAGAAATGTCGGTGTGAAGTACTTAGCGTTAATTAAAAGTGTAGATACACATTTTAACGAAAAGTGTAGACTCAAAAAGTGTAGATACACAAAATATTAAAAAATGTAGCTGGAAAAGAAAAAAGTTTGGAACTCGAAATAAGTGGTTTAATTAAAATTATTAAAAATAAACAAAAAATATTGAGAACCACAATACTACAATAATAAGTTTTAGTAATACCTTTATTATAAAATAAAAATAATTTTAAAGACTTTTTAAATCAGAAAATCTTCGAAAAATTTCAAGACAATTTGCATGTTGTGATTGGCGATATGGCGCTACACGTCGAAGCGTCTTTGGCCAAATTCAGTTAATTCTTTAATAATTCAAAAAATCATTGGAATAATGAGTGCCGAGTGTGGAATTTAGTGTTGAAATTTTTTATACACATTTTAGACATCACGCCAAGTTGAGAACACTAAATTCCACACTCGGCACATATTGTTCCTAAAATTTTCTGAATTAAAAAGACTTTAAAATTATTTTTTTTTGTAAAAAAGGTATTACTAAAACTTATCATTGTAGTATTGCGATTCTCAATATTTTTTGTTTATTTTTAATAATTTTTAATTTATTTCGATTTCCAAACTTTTTCTTTTGCAGCTACACTTTTTGATAATTTGTGTATCTACACTTTTGAGTCTACACTTTTCGTTAAAATGCGTAGCTACACTTTTCATTGACGTTAGTTACTTCACACCGGTATAGGAATATGCTATCTGAATTGCTTATGACTTGTATTTTAAAACATTTTATTTCTATTGTTTAATTTGTTGTTCAACGCAAATACAGGGTGTCCGCCGGGAAGGTATACTACTTTGTTTGTTTATGATTTTTGATTAAATGAAAGAGAATGGATCTTATATTGATAAATGTTTTATTTAATGTCGGCAATTATGTATGGAATACAATATCAGATAAATGTCCGCCTCTGTTAGCCTCACAAATGCGAGCCCTTTTGAGCACATTTTTCTTTACATTCTCGCGGTATTTCATTAATTTCATCACGAATATTTTGTTTGAGTTGCTCAAGCGTTTCTGGTTTGTTTGCATAAGCCTTGCTTTTTAGATATCCCCACGAAAAGAAGTCCGGAGCAGTCAAATCAGGCGACCGTGGAGGCCAATCAACATCACCATTTTTTGAAATAACTTGTTGTGGAAAGAGTTCTCGCAGTAATTCCATTGTAATCCTGGCTGTATGCGATGTGGCACCGTCTTGTTGATACCACATGTTAATCAAGCCCAAAGTATGCAGTTGTGGCGTTAAAAAGTTTTCAATCATATCACGATATCGCTCTCCATTCACAGTTACCGTTACGCCGTTTTCATTTTCAAAGAAGTAAGGTCCAATGATTCCTCCTGACCAAATTGCACACCAGACTGTCACTTTTAATGGATGTAAAGGTGACTGATGAATAATGTGAGGGTTTTTCATTGCCCAGAACCGACTATTCTGTTTATTCACATATCCATTTAAATGAAAATGTGCCTCGTCACTCATTATGATTTTTCACAGTAATCGATGATTGATTTTGATAAAATGTTTTAACGATTAAAACACGATGGTTTATCGAATATTTTTCCATAATAAATTTGCCACGTGTCTACTTCACGACTGTCAAGTATGAACTGTCAATACTAGTATTCGCCTAACTGGCGGCAAAGCAAAGTAGTATACCTTCCCGGCGGACACCCGTTATTATTGAACGGTACCCCTCTGTATTTTGTTCGTATAATATAGTATCTTTTAGGGGCAAGTTTGTTTTTCCTCAATTTATAAAAGAAAAATTATGAAAATTATATTTCTGTGATAAGCACAAATTTTGTTGGTTAAGCCTCATTTGGAAAGTTTTAAAATTCGGCTTAAATTATTTCTAGTTTTTTTTTCTAGAAATCAAATTTTTATTTGTTTCGATTTTTATACGAAATTTGAAATTTTCTTTTCCCGTTTTTTCGGCTCCTGGACAACACTAATTTTTTCCGTGTGCACTAATTATCCCAAATTGGACTTAATCGGTATGCAAAGTTTCATTTTGAATTTCGAAAGTTTCCCTGCTGCAGTTACTGACACGTTACAGTAATATTAGCAAAAATTGATCTGCATTACAGTGGAACAAATTTCTCTAAATTCTACACTGTGTCGTTGTAATACCAAATACAAATTACAGCTCCAATTTTTTTCTGTTGATAAAATAATTTGCTGATAATGCTGATCCTGATGCTGATAAAATCTACTTGGTATAATATTTCTAGTTAATGTGTGCGGGTCCTGTGACATTGCAGCTAGCGCATCTACAACAATTTCCTCTTGAGTCATATGGCGTCTTGTTGGATTTGCTATGGTTCCGGTAGTGCGGAGGCCTCTTGCAAAGTGATAACGATCTGAGTACCATTCAGCGTATAATCTAATAGCCTCTCGTTCATTATGAAACTCATAAATCATCATCATATCGAATACTTTTTCATTATTGTAAAACATTTTCTTAATACATAATATTTTTTATTGATTTATAATTAGAGTTTACGGAGATAATTGAAATGTAAAATCAAGACTATAATTAAATTAATTAAATTGGAGAATCCATTTCTTGTTTTAATTTGCTTAATAAATCAAGGAAGAATTGATTTTATTTAGTTTTATTTGTCGTTACAACGCAACAGTGTTAGAACTTAGAGAAAATTGTTTTACTGCAATGCAGATCAAGTTTTGCTTTTATCTCTGAAATACACTTACACTTATACACCATACACTTTACGAAAAATTATGTATGACGAAAAATAATTTATTTAATTAGTTTTAACTATTTATTCAAAAACTATACTTAAAAATATAGGTTATAATATCGCCAAAACCAATAAGGTTCAAAATTATTTTCTCCTATCTTGCACCGCTTGCGAGATAAAAACTCACCTTGTATATTAAAAGTACTCATATTGTAAAACTGTTCCCAACATCTCTATACTTACGCGGCACTGATAATTTATAGTTTTGTATCTTTCAAAATATCGACCGCGTAGTATTCCATAATAAACAGTTTGTGCTTCTCAAACTACGTCGCCAGATGACAAAATCACTGTATTTTGAAAATAATAAATTTTCAAAATTTACGTGAGTTGAATTTAATTAGATAAAGATTTATGTAGCTAAATAAATATACTAAATCCAAAACCACATCTGTGTACCACAAATACACCTACCTCAGGTTGGTATGTACCGTGGTAGGTTTATTGATTAAACGGGTGATAAGCTCAAAATGATATCAAAGTAAAAAAAAAGCTTTCATATACCTACCTACATATTTAAAAACCGCACATACTCAAACACAAAAAATATATAAAATAAATTAATTTTTATTATAACAATTTTTTTTATTATTTATTGATATATAATAATATAATTATTTATTTAGTAATACAGTTGTATATACGTATTTACACTAAAATCATAAAATTTCCATTTTATTTCAGTTTAATATTTAATCAAACGCAAGAACAAAAAAGGAAAAACGAACGGGAAAAATGATAAATTGGATAATTAGATATGTGGTAATTACTACGAAAGTTTTAATTTCAGTTTCAATTTTATCTTTTAACATTTACTATTTTATTTTACAGATGGATTTTAAATTATTATCACAAAATTAAATTTTTCATTTAAGATTTTTCATTCACACACACACACACAGCAACATCTAAATACTGGTCGAATTTATGTTACGTTTATGTAGTAGTGTTATGGACATCGGAGTTTGACATTTGTGGATTACAGTTCAGGTACGTACATTTAATTTTCACATTTATTTTTATTTTTATCTTTCGTATCGCATGTTTAACCGTCTGTGTGGTTCGTTTTGTTGGATGTTGTTGGTACAAGGTTGATTAAAAAATTGTTAAAATTTCTTTGATTACGAGCACTACTAGAATCGTTGAAGCAGTCCACGTAAATATTGTTGTTGTTGAATGATGATGATGTGATGATGTGTTGGCTTTTTGTGGGCCACATTTACCTGTTTTGTTACGATAGTCTTCACAGTGCATCTGGAATTAGATAGTATTAAGACTATTTATTCAAAATATTATGAGTGCGAAATGTGAGTTTCATCCCGCAATTTTATTCCCAGCCAGAAAAAATACTAACTAAAAAGGTAACAAATCGAAATGTATCATCCATTAAATTTTATTTCAGCCCTGCATTAAAAAGAACTTTTTTTCTGTTACACGCGGTTAATTTATAGGTTAGAAAAACCAAATAGAGACCGATATTATTTTTAGTAGTGCTGTGAGTAATGTTTATACACTGATACCCATTTGGGTATCATGACTGGTACTAACGGGTGCGCCATCTTTTATGTCGCTATGTAAATATTGAATAACTTTGAAAAAAACAACTGATTTCTATATATGAAGTATTTTTATTAATTTGGATCTTTGCAATTTATTTTGACGCCGTTATTGTCCAACGCAAAATGTGCCCTTTTTGCTGCGTTTTCCGTTACCTTTTCGAACATCTCGGTCTGAGGCTTGGTGGCGTACATTTTGCTTTCCTTAACCCCACAAAAAGAAGTCTGGGGGGGTCAAATCTAGAAATCTGGGTGGCCAATCAATGTCGCCTCCTTCTGACATCCGACGTTCAGGGAATTTTCGTTGCAGAAACTGAATTGTTTGATTTGCAATATGGCATATCGCACCGTCTTGTTAAAATCGGTATCCGACAAGACCCTTTTCATGCATTTGCGGGCAAACATAATGAGCCAACATCCACCTATATCGATTTCCATTGACTGTTTTGTTTTCTCTGAAAAAATATGGCCCAATGATGGATTTGGCGCAAACAGTCACTTTTTGATCATGCAATGGCGTTTCATGGATTTCGTATGGATTCTCCGTTCTCCAAATGCTGCAATTTTGCTTATTAACACCGCCAGACAATGTGAAGTGGCCTCGTCGGTCATCAAAATTTGCTTCCAAAAGTCAGGTTCCGTGACAACCATTCGAGCGACAGTTTGACTGTATTTCCAAGCGACGTGGACGGTCTGTCGGCAATATTTTTTGTGTTTACTTTACGGAAGAAAATGAAAATCATCCTTCAAAATGCACGGCATAGTGGTTCCATTGAAGCCAAAATGCTGAGCGCAGCGACCCTACGACACTTTTGGGTTCTGGCAACGCTCTCTCTGACCGCTCAGGGCATGTTAACGATCTCTCACCGTCCCGTGCTTAACAAAATTCGACACCAAACGACGAATAGTGTTGTCAGACGGTGCCTGTTGGCTACGATATTTTCGACGATATGCACGTTGAGTTATCACAACTGAACGACTATTTTAAATATATGGCGTCACTATTGCGGCGCATTGTTTCGGTGTGCGATTATAGCGATTCATCGTTAAAATTGTAATGAATTGACGTTTCAAAAACATGACTAATCAAGTCAATCGGTTGACAAATATCACAGTTATTCAATACACACTCGTTATAACTGTTATTTGTAAGCTGATACCAATTTGGGAATCGTGGTTAAAAAATTTATTGTTGTTTTAATGATTTTTTAGGGAAAAGTACGAAATAATTTTACATAATTGAGGAATTAATGGACGTCGTAATTGATCCTGAGTTCTTCAAAGGATTTGAATCGGATGATGATAATACTCAGACAATGTCGATATTCAATCGGATGAAGAAGACATTGATGACGATGTCTTTGAAGATATTCAACTAAAAGACATACCTGGCAGATTAAAACTTCGTTACAGCAGGTTAAAACTTTCGTCTACATCTGAGCAAAGTAAATTCGACAACGTACCACCTTCAGAGGACTGATTTTCAGAACCTGGTTAGCCAAGATGACGAAATTTTGGCACCCGAAAATCATATAAAAGAAATTTTAAAAGGAAAATCGCCTGTCTAAATGTTTCAAACTCTATTGGATGAAAATATTATGGCATATTACGTCGTCTGAAAAGTTCCCGGTCTGACACATAGATGGTGCGACAATTTTAAACCCTTTATGATTTTTAAATTCTACCAACCTTCAAACGATATGTGCCAAAATGGCATTACATTCCGACCATTAGTTTACAAATTACAGTTGGATTAGTGATGCTACTTTTATTAATTTCAAAACAATGAAAAAAAAGGATTTCGTGTGTTGATTAAACACTGTTTTTGATGGGGAAAATATCGTTCATGCAAAGCAGTGCCTTGATAAGTGATATCGGGACTCTGCACCAGGAACATCAATGATCATTGGCTGGTATGCTGAATTAAAACGTTGTCGTACAACTACCAATGATGCACCACGCTCTGGACGCCTAAATGAGGCTGTGACTCCAGAAAATATAAAAAAATCCACGTTATTGTTTTGAAAGACCATAAAGTGAAGTTGCGTGAGATGCCTGATATTGTAAAGATATTAATGAATCGTGTTGGTCATATTTTGCACGAACAGTTGTCCATGAAAAAATTGCTCTTTCACCAAGACAACTGTCACAAGTCGATCGCAACAATGGCAAAATTGCACAATTGGCCCCCAGCGATTATTACTTGGTTGCAGACCTCAAAAAAAGTTCCATGGAAAGAGCTTTGGCTCTAATAAAGAAGTGACTGTCGAAACTGAAACTTATTTTGAAGACAAAGATAAATCGTTCTACAAAAAAAGAATCGAAATGTTAGAGAGGCGTTGAACTGATTGTATCGCTCTAGAAGGAAATTATGTTGTTGAATAAAATGTATTTTCTCAAATAGATCCTGAAATTTGGAGTGTTTTCAAAAAACATAAGCATTGTGACATTCTCTAGGTAGCCTAATGTGACAACCTCCACATATGGCTACTACCGTGAGAGTTTTGTGTTGTGTAAGCCCACCGGAAAGTACATCCTTAACAATTCGATTAACATTCCTGATTTCCTTTCCAACTTCTCAAAAATAGTATCCTGATCGTTTATTTTTCTTTTCCAATTTTCCCTTCCTCGCAACTCATATAATATGATAGTGTGAGTCGTATTGAATCGTATTGAAACAACTGTACTAATCATGAGTTTCTATTTCGTTAAATCTTTTTTGTGACACATTCCGAGGGAACGACCATATGGAGCGTAGAAGTCTACCTTTTAGTACATACAGATCGACATCTGGAGCAAAGTAACAAAATAAACACGGCATTCTGTAGTTATCAAAACAACTAAAAGAGGCGTTTCGGATACGGCGAATATGAATTGCCCAGTCGATGACTTATAAAAATTTGGAGGGAATTCGTTGGACTATCAAAGTGCTGGAAAGGAAAATTATTAAAGGGCGTACGTGAGTGGAACAAGGGAGAGCGTCTCATATCGAAACGAGCGATGTGGAACCGACAATTAAAAATAAACTTGTTTAAGAAGTAAATCGTTAAGGTGATATGGTGTTAAAGTACCTTTACCGAATCAACCTATTTTTTATATAGTTTCTTATACAGATCGATAAAAGTATTAATGATTTTCTTAAAATATTACTTTTACAATGTAGTATAAAAACGGTGTCTAACAAACTTAGTTGTTTATCCAAGAGAGTTCAAAAAGAACTTGACGGTATTATATTTGTGAAAGGTCTTAGTGAATAAAAAGAGTGAAATAGTCGAATGGTGAAGTGTGGAGCTCGACGTGCAATAGACCCAGAGTGCGAAACTAGTCTGGGACGAATGAAACAATTGTTTGCTATTAACGTTATTTTACTGTTATACAAACTCAGATATTGTTGTATGACCATCAGCTGAACTCCGGTGGTGAACTGGTTAAGTGTGCGGCTCGCAGAGTAAGGCTCATGGTTCGACCAATACGAGTTGTGAACAGTTTTATTTTGGTGTTATGAACTCTGTGGAAATTGTGTGACCAGGGTGTGTGCAGTGGATAGTGGTGTGCATCACGAGCAAAACATAAACGCTCAGAACAGGGTCCACAATCGGGGTAGCCACAACAAATGGAATTCAAAATATTCGGGTGAGTTACACATCATATTATTTACTTGTTAGATTCCCGTTGTTTATCGTTTTGGTGGTAGGACCACTCCGCGTGTAATATAGGTCAAATATTTTGTTACCTATACAAATATTTTCTGGTGCAGGTAGACTGGCGCCCAAGGATCTAGAACATGTTTTCGTCTACCTACGCTGCTAGTTTTGTCGACCTGTGGCACTATTCTGGTTTTGCTCTGGAATTGGGAAAATATTTTCATAGTATTTTTGTTCAAATTGTATTTTTCTGGCCTACTGAAGGAATAAGTTTAGTGCAAAAATGTCCAAAACACAGTTAATTGGGAAACTTTTGTCCCACAAAATTTTTATAGTGAAAAATATTTCCTATTTAACTTTATTTTAAAAATAATTACACCAAACTTATTCCCTCAGTATCCCAGAAAAATACAATTTGCGAAAAATTGCTAAGAAAATATTTTACCCAATTCCCTATTCCCAGGTAAAGCCAGAATATTGACACTGCGGAAATCTGCACGTTACAGCATTGCCGAGCAAATGGTTCAGTATTATATTCAGGATTATATGGAGCAGTTTATACGGACCAAACCGTTAATGTATATGCACCCATCGAAGATAAATCAGATGGCATCAAAGATCTAGTTTTTGTCGAGTTAGAGGAATCGGTAGGAGTGCAGAAAATCGTATAGATCGAATGATGGAAGAACGGAAAACCAATTCAATTGCGTCATAGTCTCTAAGAGACACTCCACCAGCATATACGACGTTAGATCTTACAGAGGTGCAGACATGGACAGCGAATATCTGCTTGTCGTATCATCTAAGTTCAACAGACAACAACAAAACACTAGTCAATCGAATGTCGGTGCTTTAATAGGTCAAGCATCATTGCAGAGTTACCAATCAGCTGTCCCTGGCAATTTAGACCAGCACATGTAACAACGAAGAAACTCCTCTTAACAGCTAGGGGCAGTAGCACACTATACAGCCAGCCATAACTATCGCAGCCAATATACCCGAAATGATTGGCTCGCAATAATAGAAGCACTCTTGCATAGTATTTCTGTGTAAGAAAAGCTGCTATTAAATACCTCCAGCGATCATTCATCGAAAACATCAGCTTCCAAGCGGAACAAGGAAATTCAAAGGCCTGTTTTGCAAACGACCGGAATCTTCCTAAAGACTTTCACCCAAAAAGTACTGCTTTCAAAAACGGGGATCGAGAGCTAATCGGAATAACGAAGTAACCTCCTTTTAGCACAATTGTTCCACCGTGAAGAGGTCTTTGATGAATATCCCACAGTGGGGAAAGTAGGCGAAACTGCAATTAATAGATTACAAACTTACTTAGATTTGATTAGACTCGAAGGTGCTTTACGAAATCTATACGATCTCATCGTGGCTATTTGGGATTAAGAAGAGCTGCTGGATAATTGGAAGACAGCGCTCATATGTCATATGTTTTAAATGTGAAATCTATATCGTGGTACAGTTCTATTGAACACTGCCTACAAAGTGTTACTTAACGTTGTACTTGCCAAACTCAATCCTCCCACCGAAAACATAATTGGTGATTATCAATGTGGTTTAGGTTCCAACCGATCGACTACTGACCAGTGTTTCAACGTGAGGATGATTTTGGAAAAATGTTGGGAGGACAATAATTTGCTGTTCAATTTGACTCTTGAGTGTGAAGTAAGGGAAAGCAACATTGAAACTGTATATTTAATAATTCACACTTAATTCTTGGATATGCAGATGATATCATGCTTCTTGGTGATAGCGTGCTTCTTGCCCCAAGACCTACCAATGTCAATGACAGGTTCATACCGCTCGATTGATACGCAAGAAGACTTGGTTTAGAAATGAACAACAAAACGAAATTTTTAGCAACATCCTAGAGCATTATAGAAAACTTTAAATATCTCGGATCGTATAACATCGTTAAATGATATGCAGACAGAAATAAAAGCGTGAAGTACTGCCGGATAACGAGTTTTCTACGCCCAATCAAGATTATTGCGATCTAAACATATATCGCAGTCGTGCAAGCTGGACTCTGACCTCTATAACGAATGTAAATTGAACGAATATCGCCTTTGTATGAAGCGCGATATAAAGCATCTTCTCGGAGGTAGCGATATTTTTGGCTTCAACAAATCCAATCTAGATAGATGGCTGGGCTACGTTGCCAGGTCCCCTCAACAACATATGATTAATAAAGTGTATAAAAGACCCGACTGAGAAGGCGTGACGACGTCGAACAAGTCCTACTTATAATGTCGAAACTGTAGGGCTCATCGCCCTAGAGAAAGAGAGGATGTGTACTTTGTGTATGCAATTAGAGATGAGGATGCCAAAATAACTTAGTATAATGTTATCAACCCTTAGACAATCAGCGACTCTTATGACGGTCTAAAAAAATCCACATCATTAATAAATTATTACTTACCAGAAACTGAAGTTACTTGAAAATGTAGAGATAGTTCGCTAATCATTATTTAATTTCGAACAGAAGAATTTCAAATAACATTTTGAACTTACGTAGAATGATAAAATATAGGAAGTAATGGACAATGTATGCAAATTTAAATTCATTTAATTTAAATAGAACATAACACAATAGAGAGCTATCCACCCATTCCTACCTAATTACCATAACATTAATGACCCTTATAACCATATAATTATTCTAATTAAATAACTATATTAATAAAAATAAAAAGTAAATTGGCATAATTACACTTATTAGATTACGTGACATTTTATCTAAAAATTTCCGTGTAAAATTGGCTGTTGATGGTCCGCACGCATGTCTCACCACCCGCTCCGAACATTCAATGTATTCTGTAAATGAACTGAACAAAAAAATATTCAATAAAAATTTCACATACGAGACAAATTTAAAGATATTTACCAGCACATCTCCCGCCTGATCTCCTGCTCAAGTGCTAATTGTGTTAAATTACGTAACTGCTGCTGGGTACTATCTGATGCTGATTGTCCAACTCGTGTTATAGTTGTCTGGTATTGATTTGAGCACACTTCAAATTCTTTTTTAACGTGTCGCATACATGGTGCATGTCGTAAAAAATCTGTAAACATATCACAAAGGAAAAAAATGTATGAATTCCAACTGTGTCTGTGTGTGTGTGTTTAACGTATGTAGATGTGTGTTATATATGATATATACAATTGACGTCATGCTGAGGATAAAGCTCTTTATATAATTTCTAAATATAAAATGAAATTCAATTAATTTCTTACAAATTACAGAATCAAAAAATCGATCACCTTATAAAACAAATTTTCCTATTTTGGTTTTGAGAAAGCGACCCTACCACCCACTTTACATGAAGGCACATGGTACAAATATTAAATAATTGCTGCCTTCTGAAGTTGGGGGAAAATATGGCCAAAAATATTATATTTTTTCCATAAATAAAATTGTTATCCTTTTTAATCCGGTTTACAATGCAACTTTTATAAATTAAGGCAATTTATGGTGCAACACTGTACTACATGGAAAATTAAATTCATACCAGGTATCGGTTATAATCTGGCACGCAAACTTTTTTTTGCCCAAACATTAATCATCGTTAAACACACATAACCTTATTGTTAATTTTATGTATTCGTAAATTTATTATGAGTAAAAACGACCGGATATCCTCTCAATTTGGATATAAAATAATTTTGTTTTTCAACTCCCGTAATATTTGCAGATTGTCCAATGGAAAATCGATATAATTAAAAATTTTACATGGTTTTGATACATTTTCTTCCGCTTAGCAAAATGTTCGTAAACCATATGCTATCTAAATTTTACCAATTACGAGTATGTTGCCCAATATGTTGCCCTGAAGACTATATAAACGGATATGAGTTTGTTAAAGCTACCCCATCTCAAAAATCCCTGCTTGCTAAACATCAGAGTACAACCTGGACACAAACTACATAACTTCTACATTAAATCAGTCAATACAATGGTATATTAAATTGGGGGTGAATACGTTATTGTGGTTACCCACCCATCAATGTAAAACAGCAGTGGTCTAATCAACGCTCTAGAAACATTAACATCTTACTTGCAACAACGAAACAATGAGCCTTTCACACTTACAATGGAGTTCAACCACCATGTCAACAAACTTATGTAGGCGTTGGACTATATTATGAACTGTCCGTGTAACAGCATCAAAAAGGTTTTAAATATTCCTTTCAATATGTCACCTCAGTATGAAAGAGTTTTTACTTCCCGTCGGATTACTGGTGAACTCGCGAAGTTCTCACGTAGTAATTATACGGATTTTCTATATCTCCTACATTTTACTAGGTGTTATTTGCAAGGTCCGGCTATAAAAATTCGATCATTGAAATAATGGTTTACATGAAATAGCCAAACGGTCTGCTTAAAAGCCACTTAATAGATCACTAAATCAAAAATATCCATCTCCTGCCTTTCTCTGACACAATATCTTGAACAACCGTCCACCAAACATCAGTTGGGGCTTGATGGGAATATTATAAATATTCATTGTGTACCTGGATGTGGTAAATATTCTAAAAAATATCTTCTGGGTGATAAAAACCAAATACCATACATTGACGGGTTACATCATGTTACCCTAACATTAGTAGTATGAACAACGTAGTAACATAACTTCAGCCAATGAGACATTATCGTCGGTACCAATGTTAGATAACGCGTTCTATCTTACTTTTACCAAAGCAGATAAACTATTAATCTCCCAGCTCAAAATACTAGAAACCAGTAAAGTCATGACGGTCCATGAAGCGCAAGGATAACCTCACCTGTATAAGAAACAATTCTTAACCGATAGTATAGTAAGACACACACAATCATTTACATATTTTTCATCAGTGGCTATTGATAGACAACACTAATTATTATTGAAGGCCCGAACCTATACTACTACTCAAATGGTAAAACAATAACATGGTGAGAAATATGGAATTTACTATCAAAACTTCAACCAAATGGCATCAAAAGCATCTAAGTTTCATAACTTCGTTTTAAAATCAAACTACCTAATTTATGTAATAATTTCTGAAACTTCATTAAAAGCCGCCATGAATTTTTTGGCCATGATTACGTTGTTTACAGAAGCGATTGTTCTCTCGAAACTAGCTCAAAGAAATCGGGTGAAGTGATGAAGTTATTAATGCAAAAAACTCGTCAGATTTAGTTCTTGTGCTTGGGGATTTTAATCTTTCAAATATAATTAGAATTTTGACCAGGGAGTAAATTGTTTTGATCATGCACTATAAAAAACGATTTGCATCATTATTTGCGGATGCCATGCTTGGTTATAATTTGAACAAGTTGAATAAAATTAATTTGCCGACCAAATGGGTTAAAGCTTTGGCGTTTGGATCGAGAGGTACAGGGTTGGAATTCCGATAGGGGCAGGATGTAAAAGGAAATTGTTATCAACAGATTACGATTTGTGATTAAAAGGAACACAACTACGACCCCGTATCGGCGTGCAAAACTCATGGACCGACCCATCTTCCATGTCCAGTACTATAATAGGCTAACATGGGGCTATGCAGTGCGCAGATGGTAACTTAAATAAGTCTTATATCAGTACTGCGTCTTATAGCGAAAGAGCAGGGAGTGCTTCGGCCCCAGAAAAGATGGCATGGTTAAAAAAAATGTCAAATTTATCGGATATACCCGAACTATAATTGTGATAACTTGGTAGCAGCTAGGGAACTTAATTGATTTGTATTGAAAAATAAAAATTGACTAAAACACATGTACGAGTACTAGCGACAACCGGTTTTTATTGAGAATTTTTTTTGTATCATGAAGGTGAGGTTACCAAGACGTTGGAAGTTTGGTTTCGAACTAATAAATCACTGAATTCTTTATATTAAAAAATTCGGCCATCTAGTCATACTGCAGTGACCAAACTAAAAAAATATTGAAAATACTTTGAACTTACACAATGCCTTGCCGAATTATTATGATTCGCAATTGTCACACCCCTTCGTAAATGTTCCATTAGTTCGAAGCGAAACTTCCAACGTCTTTGTAACCTCACCTTGATGTAAAAACACTATCTGCCTATTCCAAAAATGACATAAACGAAAATTTTGTCAAATTTAATGAGATTATGTTAATTGACACTATGTGTTGTAAACCACAAAGTGCTCATTTTCATTGGTTCTAAAGATGAAAGATGAAAGCGTCTGTAAAAAAATGTTAAAAAGTGGCTTTAAAATCAAAATACAGGACGTATGTAGATCAAATGTCGTAAAACATGACAAATCGCTCTTTAGAATCGACTAACCGGATTCCTTATGGTTTTTTCGCAATAGCTAAAAAGACAAAATGTTGTTAGAATTTTATCATGTTACAGACATTCATGATAAAAGAAAGTCGGATGTTAGCCACAACATACTCGTATAAACCGTCATATTTTCTATTTGCGATAAAGAACGGGGCCCGATGAATAACATTGGTAATATTTGATTTCCATTTCTTAACGTTTTTGGCATATATTTTGTTTGGTTCGTGCTTGACTCATGCTAATGAATACTACCACTTACTTTTGTGGTTTAATTTATCTGATTACTAACAGATGGCCTCACAGTCGCTAAGATGATTTTTTTTTATTTATATAATATTACAACTGATTCAAAGATCATCTGGTAATTTATCTATCTTAAATTTGTTTCTCGGTTGATCATGAATAATCCATTGGCTACTCATTTTAAAATCATAACATCATCATCATCATCAAATCATCATTAATTTAGTTAAAACGGTCTCAGTCGGTTGGTGGTGTTCAACATACGACGTATGTCTGCAAATAATCGGTACAGGTGCTTTCTTGCCTATTTTTCTATTTCCTTGGTGGCCATCTTTAAGTCCCTATAAAGGTTGTCGTTCCTATAATATATCATAGTATTCCTAGTTACAACCCCGCGACATTTCATTTTGAAAGCGTTGTATGACTTATACATTGATCTTTTCGACACAACTCCAAAGTCGGATACCATAGGTCCATACTGGTTTTAGCATTTACCTGTACATAAGCAATTTGTTATGTATTGTATAAGCACATAATTTTTACTCAAGAGCCAGTACATTTTCCTATATTTTTTGTTAATCTCTTCTTTTTTCTTCTAGACGTGTTCTTTCCGGGTCTTGAAATCCCGTATTTCAATATCCAGTTTTCAAAATTCCGTTTTCAATGTCATAATTTCGATTATGACAAGATTGGGTATGTTGGATGGAAATGGGATTCTAAAATGGTTTTTGAAAGAAGTTCTGAAATATAGCCACTTGGAACGAAACTTAATCATTTCTTAACCGACTATGACAAGATCGAGTAAGTTGGATGAAAATATGACAATACTTTTATTGTTGGAAGAACTTCTGAAATATGGCCACCTGGGACAAAACATAACCATTTGAAAACCGATTATGACCGGATTGGGTATGCTGGATGAAAATTTGAGTCTAAAATTATTATTAGAATTAGCTCTGAAATACGGCCACCCGGGATGGAACTCAAACATTTCTTAATTATTATGATGGGATTGGTTCCAACAAGGATGGAAATGTGTTTATAAAATTATTTTTGAAAGAAGTTCTGTAATATGGCCACCAGGGACATAACTCGACCATTTCTAAACCGATATAGTGAATATGTAACGTCAAGGGGCGTTGAGGGCCGAATTGAGGGTTGAAAAGGATTTACTGCAATTTTATTTCTTTTTTGTCATGCGGCAATAATCATCATGGTGTTTTCGTGTCTGGAGGAGAAATGGCTATAAATTAGTTGGTTTTTCGTTGACCGGGGTTCAGTTGTTTTTGGATATCAGTAAAATTCAAATATAAAGAAGAAACCAAAAAATTGTTGGTGTCTAATCGTGCCAATTAAACTTTTGTACAAAGAATTAAATTAAATTATAAATTTTTGTGAAAAAGTTTTGAAAAGTTTGAACATCTCCTTTGGGTTAAAAATTTCGTAAAACTTATAATAAATAAACAAAAATAAAAAAAATATTCAATAAATAAAAATTGGTTTTACCAACATAGAACTTAAACAAAATGGACTCGGATTTGAGAAAAAAAAATAAAGTGAATAATTTTGTATGTCTAGTGTACCGGTGTGAAGTTTTAATCAATTATCAAAAGTGTAGCTACACAAATAATCATTTTAAAAAAGCGTATTTACACAATTTAATCAAAAGTGTAGTTATACACAGAAGAAAATTCCCCGAGAGGAGAGTCGCGTTAATATGGTGGTGATCAAAATTAATCCATAAGAGTACACACAATCCGAGGGCATTCACAGATCTGAATAGGCATCTCTAGAATTACGTGATTATGGCCTAAAATCTACCCCTACACTTTCATATTAAATATTGCAAGTGGAGCGGTATTCTAAATTCGGTGAGAAATTCCACGAGGGTCACGTTAATATGGTGGTGATCAAAATTAATCCATAAGAGCACACACAATCCGAGGTCATTCACAGATCTGAACAGACATCTCTAGAATTACTTGATTATGGCCTACAATCTACCCCTACACTTTCATATTAAATATCGCAAGTGGAGCGGTATTCTAAATTCGGTGAGAAATTCTCCGAGGGTCGCGTTAATATGGTGGTGATCAAAATTAATCCATACGAGTACACACAATCCGAGGGCATTCACAGATCTGAACAGACATCTCTAGAATTACTTGATTATGGCCTACAATCTACCCCTACACTTTCATATTAAATATCGCAAGTTGAGCGGTAATCTAAATTCGGGAAGAAATTCCCCGAGAGTCGCGTTAATATGGTGGTGATCAAAATTAATCCATAAGAGTACACACAATCCGTCATGGAAGACCTGTACCGAACCTTTATAGTTTTATATTAAATGTCGCAAGTAGATAGGGCGTTTTTTAAGATCGGTGAAAGATTCTCCTGGTGTAACGTTAAATCGGTGTTTAACAATATTTATCTTTAAGAGTCACACAGTCCATTGGGATTCACATATTTCAATATTCATCTAGCTATTGACAACTACGGTTTAATTATAAAACGTTTAACCGCATAGACATATAATTTAACTTTGCATTATTTATCAAAATACATATATTTAAATACCTGTATGGTTTATATATTTTTCTTTATCATCTTTTTTAATTTCAAGTACCTATAAAATGACAGAATTGTCCGACCAATTTGAACATAATCCTATTATACATCCCCTGATAACAAAAATTCGTAAAGTAGTAAAAAAATTTAGAGCTTCTCTAACAAGAAATACCACGTTGCAAAAATATGTAAAACTGAACCATGGGAAAGGATTGGAATTAACCTTAGATTCTAAAACGCGATGGAGTAGCCTGTTGATAATGCTCAAATGGGTTTACAAAGTAAAGTCTAGTCTACAGATGGCGTAGAATGATCGTAGATGATCGTAGAACTAAACCTCACCGAATATTCAGTTTGTAAAAATGATTGGATATTATTGATGAAGATTATTAATGTGCTTGAGCCAATAAAGCTAACGGTAGAGGCTCTATGCCGAAGAGATGCAAATCTTCTTACTGGGAAGACTGCAAAATATAAATAGTATTCTTTCAAATGAAATGAAATCGAAACTAAAATTCTTCTTCTACTACTGATTCCTGCGATGCCAACAACGCAAATTCCAAATTAAATTAAAAGCGCTTAAATCTGTGATTTACAAATTATTGACAAGATTAACAGATTCAGGAAAAACATAGAACCCCCAGATAATCATTCTGAGGAAGATATCTTAGAAGTGCCGTCCGATAACCAACAACAAATTCAATTAAGTATGAAACATATGATGCAAAATGCAATTGAAAAACTAATAAGAGCTCCGCTGTCTCTCTTAATTAAAATTTTTTTTAAATTTCTTCACCGTTATAAGAAGAGAACTACCACAGTTCGAAGATTATTGACGATTCCGCCATCCACAGTAGAAGCTGAAAGAGCTTTTTCTTCTTTACGTCTTGCTGATGACACAATTGATAGTCTCTGCTTTTTAAGAGCCTATTTTAGCAAAAAGTAAAGTTATTAGTTACTGAATTTTTGTATTAAAATCTAATACATAACGGGTGTTTTTTAAGCCTGATACAACTTGAAATTGTAAAAAATAAAACAAAAAATTAAACTTTTATGCAAAAATATACTCTGGCAGATCTCAGTATACTCCAGCAAATCATCATGAATAGACTCACGCTTGAACAACGCTACGAAAAATTTACTTTGAAAATCAAAAATCAATTGTCTTGCGATTTGACACGTCTCGATTATTTCCTGTGGGGCTACGTGAAGTCACTGGTTTATGCTGATTTTTAAATTTGATTTTGGGTTGTAATTTAGTTGATTTTTATGAACTTCGCGTTTGTCTTTTAATTTTTAAGCTTCTCAGGACAAAGCAACCTCCCTATTTATTTAATAAGTTATTGTTCAGTAGGTCTTATTCTTCAAATTTTCGTTTACTTCCCCCTATAAACTTGTGTAGGTCTCTAAATACTTCGTTTTCTGTTAGAGGTATTTCTCTTTGGAACTCTATTCCATTAGATATTAAGAGATCGGCGTCGCTTAGATCTTTTAAAACGACTTATTTAGCGTGGCGCGCTTGAATGACAATACATTTGTATAATAATATTTTTATATTTATTTTGTATGTAGTTTGTAAGAATTCACTTCTTGCAGTATCCTCCGTAACAAATGAGCTTGAGCTCATCATGGAGGGTATTAGCATGGAGTGGATTTGTTTTTTGAAAAATCTGAGGTTTTTATGCCTAATGGAAGTATTTTTTTGTTGATGTTCATTTATTATGCTTCCATATGTGCTTTTCCTCTACTAAAATTGTTATGTCAATCTATCAATAAATAAATAAATAAATAAATAGTGCTCGAAAAAGTGGCCCAAAATTGGACGTCCAAAATGTGTTTCGTCAAGAACAGCCGCGGTTTTTTCGAATAAAAAATTTTTGATTATAATTTAATTTTTTGTATTATTTTTTACAATTTCAAGTTCTATCGAGCTTAAAAACACCCTTTTTATTGATTTGTATGGAATTTATATTATATTTTTATAATTATCTTATTATTTATGGTTTTGTTTATTTTATTACGAATAGTTTAAACTAAGAATAAAAATTTTCGTAAGCTGCAATGATATTTTACATAATTATTTATTATTATGAAATAAACCGGTTATTCATCGGAAATCGGTTTTTGAAAAGATCAAAACCGAAAAGCCGGGTTTCAAATTTAAGACCGATTTTGCAATCACTACCCATAACAACATAATAAACGATTAATTTTAAATGGCCACTTTAAAAACCAACAATGTTATCTAGCATATCACCTTAAATACTCATATTTCGTATAATTGCCCTACTTACAGGAAAACCTGAATGTTATGTATTCAGGTAACACAATAATCCCAATAAAATTTAATCAAAATCTCGTCTCCATCTAATGTGAAACTAATACCTTTAATTAAGTGAGGTGTATACGACATCAGAGAAAAGAAAATCATTGTCAGTCTATGACAATACAACATTGTTAAACAATACCGAAATCCATTTATTATATCCTTTTCGGTAAAACAAGTAAAAGCACCCCAAAACAAACCAAAAATATGTGTCTAACACTAGTACAGGTTACATCCGAGAACGAAAATGTACTAACAACGTAAAAAGCACAAGAATTACTTAACAACACAAAAAGTTAAATGAAATCATAAAACTTAAACCAAAACGGATAATAAACCACCAACAACAACATAATCAACCGCATACACGACAAGACAAAAAAACACATTCACAAATTTGTATCTTGTCGTTATTTTGATTGGAGATATAACACAATAATGGATTTTGGTTCCCCACGCTACACCTTAAACGAGAAGGAGCAGGAGTTTAGATGGAATAAACATACGTAAACAACAACAACAACAAGAACAAAACGAAACAAATAAATACACAACAGGAGGAAAGACATTGATATAGTTTCTATAATACGTACGTGCCTTCCTGATATGATCCTTCTTTGCATAAATCATGTATTACTTCACTTGTACCTTGGTACAATTTATTGAAATGTTCCCGCTGATGTATATTCATGCAACGTCTTGTATAACTTCGTATACAATTTAATCCTGCATTTAAATCACTGCAAATAGACAAAAAAAATTATAAATATTACATAAAAAAACTATTAAATTCATTAGAAAAACACTATATACCATAAAGGACTTCTTACATTTAAAGAGAAAACAACCAGTACATTCTGCATATACGAGTACATAAAAGAATTTCGATTAAAATCTAAAATTACAACTTTAGGGTGTTATACAAATGCGACAGTCGTATTCTAGCATGCATACTGCATACAATTTTATTGAATTTATTCCTTAATTTTTTCGAATTTTACTTCTTTGATATAATAAAATAACACTTTGATACCCTAAACACCGAGAGCACCTACAGTATAGATTACAGTTTCAAGTACAGGGTTAACGAATTTTTATAGGTAGTTGGGTAATATATAGTCGTATGTGTACGAGAAAATTTATTATCATTGCATAAGACAAAGGTATGAATAAAGTTTTAACTCGTATAACAACAAGGGTATTGATTAGGAGACAATAGATGTTTAATGTCCTTTTTCTTGGGAAATAGAGTTTGAGAAAAATTAAGAAATGTCTGTATATATTTGAATTTATCGTACACAATTCTTTAATAACAAGAGACCTAAATAAATTAGACCATAGAGTCTTGCAAACGGACAGCTGCAATGCAACTCATTAGAGTGTTGCATATTTTAGCATTTGGTACTAAACTTTTTAATCAGATAATAATATTTAGTTGCTAGTTAGTTAGTTCCGTTAATTGGTTTAGTTTCGTTTTCGCCCTATTGGTATGGAAATAGTATATTTGATTCACGAAATTGATTTAAGGCTGAAATATTCATGTAACATAATTTTTTAACATATAGTCCTTCGAGTCGGATCTAGGTCAAACAAGAACAATGCACACAGTTACAAAGGCAATAAATCAGTAAATTATCATGGTCAACTAAACAATTTGATCTGAGAGGCACGAAATGAAACAAGATTTGATACAACAAAGTAATTATTTGACAGCACAAACGGATCGCGGGATTGATCAACAAAATCAGAACAAGTACAAAAAGAAGTTCAAAGGTGCAGTCGAATGTTCAGGAGGTCGAACAGGAGTCGCAGTCTAAGGTTCAAATAAACTCACAGACAATCGCTACGATAGCTTCGTTTGTAATTTTAAAATCCCAATTTGAAACGGCTGCTTGATTTGTTTTCAAATTCTGTTAGCAGAATTAATTCACAAGCGGTCTACACGCGGTGTTTGTTTGCCGGCTAATACATTTTATAGGTCCAGGGGTTCTGCAGACATGCAAGATCTTTGAATTACCCGCTGGAAAATAATCGTATATCATAACGAACCATCCTCAGACTACAAGGACGTACACTCAATTTCTTTTGTTGTACACCATATTTTGTTCGATTCTCACATTTTGCACAATGCAACTGCAGCGGTCGCTACAATCGTGGGGACGCCCCATATCCGAGATGAGGTCTCATAAAACCAGGCTCAACAATTATTCGATTAATTCCTACAAACCAACATAAAGTCGTGTTAAACTCTAACGTCCTTAGCATGGTAAATTCCAAGCGATTTCCCCTCCAAGTTTCTAATAGTCAATGACTGCGGGTATAAATTTGGCAGAAAATTAATTAAATGCGTCACTCTGTGCGAAAGATCGTACAAAGACAGGTTGTCCAGGATTGAAGTTCCGACCTCGGCTGCGAAGATTATAATGGCGAGATGTTCTTTCGTGGGCAACTTTCAAATGGAGGATCATTTTGTCGCGAACCAGATTCAATCGGTCTGGATTAGTCAACATCTGGATTTCGATTGCGTCGTTATTCGATAAAAGTCATCGCAATAGATAATCGGACCTGTGCAGTGACATGTGTTGACCAAAGACAAGGTAATGGGGAGAGAAATGCGGTGAATTATGTTGGACGTTTCGTAAGGCTGCGGCCACGTCAATGAGAGTCCCATTCATTGTGTTCACGATTGTCAATGTACGATCGAACGGCAGCAAGCAACGTCCTGTTAACTCTCTACGACGAATTACTCTGTGGGGAATAAATAGGTGTTCGTGGTTATCATTATGGGAAGTAATCGCCTCCGGGACTGAAAAAAGCAAAAATATTTCATTCTCCAGGAAATAACATAATAAATTAGCTCAGGCTTCGCGCAACTGTTTAACGAGCAGAAATTTAGAGTAATGATCGAGTGCTATCGTTAGCAAAAATTCAACATAAAGTTTTTGAAAGGGACGAGTTGATTCCGTTGGCGCTCCCATACCTGGCAGTGTTCAAAATTCACGCATTTATTAATTTTACACTCAGTGCAATTTGAGATAAAATGTTGAAATGCGTTTGCCATATGAGCCCAGAAAAACTGTCTTTGGAGTATTTCAAGAGTTTTCGCTACTCCCATATGCGCCGAAGTAGGTGAAACATCAGCGCGGTATCTACATATCGAGATCCGTAGGCAGGTGAAATTAACAGTTTGTTACCCTCGATTCTGGAAGGAGCCTGGAATTACAGTGTTACAGAATTACTAGAAGCCATTAAAGGTAGAGTAGTCCAGACATTGCAACCAATCTCCAGAAATGAACGCAACAGTTACAATGAGATAATGAAGGTGTTGGAACGAAAGTGAGCACAAGCGAAAACTATATCGCATAGAAATAAATGGATGCTACCTGAAGATCGGAGAAGCTATTCAAGAGTAAGCATTCGAGATCAAGCGAGTATTACAGTATTCAAATTAGTTCGCCGACTATATGGAAAGGGCCAACATGAATGCTTTTGTCACTGGAAGAAGCTTAAATTGGTAGCCCAGTTTTTCATCCCAGAAAAAAAAATTTCCCCACTATACTAATTCATCAAATCCCAGTTTTTTCTATTTGAACTTTAAAAAAAAATTAAATTTTTAACTCAACAACAAAATATCCGTCCCAGATTTTTTCACTTAATTGTTCTGTTTGTACTCTACGTTTGTAAAAACAATTATAAATTGCTTTTTCTCAGTACTATGATTTGTAGGTACTAAACACTTTGTTCTACTTTACCGGAAATCATTAATACTGTTTTGAGTTGGCAATTATAAGGGCTTAAGTTGACTAAGAGGGCAGTACCAGCCGTTTGGTAGAAGAATATGAATAGAAGAATATGACAAAAACGCGCCATTCTTCTAGGAATATGATTTGCTAGAAATGTTTGATTATGTTTTGAATAGCCAATGTTAAGGGCTAATTCTGGCTAGCCAGAGAGTATCAGCTGATGGTGGGACTCGTGCAACCGGCAAGCTTCCTTATGGCGCAGTATAAAAATTTGTAATTGCCTTTCTCCTAGGAAAATGATTTGCCGGAAATGAATGTTTGGGTATTAAATAGCCTAGGGTATGGACTAACTTTGGCCAACCGGGCAATACTAGTCGTACGGTGGGGTCGCGCAATTGGTCAGCTTTCTTGTGGCTCAATATAAAAATTATCAATTGTCGTTCTCCAAGATTGATACTGTTTTGAGTTGGTAATAGTAAGAGCAATATCTATGGTAGGATTAGTGCAATCAAGATGCTTTCTTTTGGCTCAAGATAGGATCAATAATTTCCAACAAATTATATTCCTGTAGGAATGGCAATTACAAATTTTCATATTGGGACATAAGAAAGCTAACCGATTGCGCGAATTCTACCATACGACTAGTACTGTCTTCTTGGTCATTGTAAGCCCTTATTATTACCAATTTAAAACAGTATCATTATTGCCCTTGCTATCAAATCATATTCTTAGGAGAATATACGCTTTTCTTATATTCTTGTATTCTTATATCTTATATTTCTCATATGGAATTTCACAATTTGCACTAATCCTACCAATTGATGATAACCAAAAATCCCTTTTGCATCCTTCCTGGTGAATAAAAAATTTGAAATGTTTTTTCTTATGCAAGTTTTAAAAAAACTAGGATTAGATAAAATAGTATTGTTTGGTGAAATTTTATTTTTTCTGGGATGAAGAACTGGGCTTACCGCAAGTGCCTTTCTCTGAAAAGGCTGCTTATTTTAATTAAAAATACTGCACAAACGACCAACAACCCCTACTTAAGGTAAGTCTGGCGGGAGTAATATCGACCACAACACCCAAATTCCATGACAGTACAGGATTACTTGTTGGACAGGTGGCAAGGTAGGTCACATCTAGCGGGACTGTTAGGCAAATAGACTAAAGCGGGGTAGGTCAACGTCAGCGGAAATCAAAGGTAGACAGGACTTTGGCAAAAAACGAGAACCCAACTAAAGAATTGTTAAACTCTTAAAGGGACAGAAGTTGGCTCTCACATCTGATTGACCCATATCTTCCATCGCTATTTTCAGTTTAGTACGAAGTGTTAACTTAACAATAAGAGGTGTTGTTGAAGGGAAAAATATGCAGTGGAAACATACAACCAGCCTACGGGTTGAAGTTGCAAACAGCGACTGGTGACGGAATATTCGTTCTAGGTAAGAAAGAAAGAAAAATAAGAAAACGGAATACTACTTCGGTCCCGAACTGCGGTAATGTCGAGATGCTACTTAGACTCAGCGGTTTAAATGTATCAACCAATATAAGGCGGGAATGGATTTTCTGGAACACCAGAATATAATGGAAGGGCCACTATAGTAAAACACAGAACTGAAACCGGAGCAGAGACGCGAAGTACAAAACGGAATTTAGTGTAGGCAACGGGTTATGATCATTTAATGTAATGTCATTTGGATCATGCAATGCCCCAGCGATTTTCGAACGATTAATGGAGCGCTAACTAACAGCATTACATTGGAGAACGCGGTTTTGATATTTAGACGACACTATCGTCATGGGAAAAACTTTTGAGCAGCACGTAAGGAATCTAGTTAGAGTCTTCGAACGAATACAATCCGTCGGGTTAGAATTAAGTCCTAAGAAATGTCCACTCTTCAGAATAGACAGGTACTGGTTTGGGTCACCAATGGATAAAGACGAAGCAAATATGTGTACCAATTATAGGTGATTTGTGCCACGATTCGCCAATGTTGCAAAAACTTTGCATGAATTAACGAGTAAGAACAATCCATTGAGTGGAAGGAAGGTCAAGAGAAATCCTTCGTTCGGAAACGGTTTTGCACAGCACCAATACCGATCCAAGCAATGATCGCATCGAAACCGGAGCATAACTATTAGGTGACGTGAAAAGAATTATTGGCTGTAGTGAAATGCGTGAAACACATTCATAGGAGCACGAACCATAGGAGCTTTTATCGCAGACTTGCTTTACAATCCGACAATTTCGTTGAACACAGTGTTGTGCGTAAATTCTCGATAGTACTCTTTAGGAGCTGGCCTTGCTCATAAAACTGCTCAATTTTCACTTTGATTATTAAGCTGGCTTGCGTACCATGACCAAACACAGATAGCTGTAGGTTGATTCCCACCATATCATACGTTTATCCCTGAAAGTTGTTCATTGTGATGCACATTACAGAGATGATAGAAAAATTATCGCCAGATTCGGGTCTGAGGGAGCGGGCACGATTCTAGGAATGATGACCGACAATGACGACCTCTGCATTCCGATAGAATTCGCACAGTTATTGTGTTTCGCAACATGAACTCTACCACCAGTCGCGTGCCATTGCATAAACCTTTTTTCGACTTCAAATTTCGTAGCAACATAATGATTGCACCGTTTTTGAGCAGTAGAGTGTGAGGAGGCACTCCTGTTCATGTAGATATTCCACTGGAAAAATGAGTACATCATTTGGATTGATTGATTAATTCTTTATTGCTTAGATCGCCAGACTTTTGTCGAAAATTGATGCAATTAGTTGGTGGATTTTGCTGGTGGATTTCCATAGGAGTATGCTAGCCGAAAGAAGCGCATTTTAAGCCGTGCTGCTTGAGGATGTTCTTAATGGCATATAATGCATTGCTGAATGCGTGATCATCACTCGTTGATCGTGAATAGTCCAAACTGAACTCCTCTTTAAATTGCTCCCATAAATCCGTAGGACGTACTGGCTGGCCAAAGCAAAGGAAGAAAACAAAGGAGTTTCGTAGTTGTCGGGACATTTGATAAATTAATGCTTGCTCTAAACCTTGAACACAATCGAAGTCAGATTCCAGCAAACCGAGGAATAGACAGTTGCCTCGAAGGTACGGAATTACTCAAAACTTTCAGCACCGCTTATGTGAAGTGACAAAGTGCACAAATAGAAGCGCTTATCATCTCGTGGAGTAATTGAGTATATGCGCGAGACTACTTACACATAGTTTTGTGAGATTTAGTATAGAGCATTTGTGTATTGAGCATGAAACAAAAACTGAAAAAGTTGCAAGTAAAAATTGTTGATCGTAGAATACTGTGAGACCGATGAAAGTTGTAAGAAAAAAATTGTTCATCAAAGAGTGCTTTGAGCGTGACGTACATACAACATTGGGCTATCATATAGTACATACATGGTTATCTAACATGAATAAGGGAGAGCTCGGATGGCAAATTTAAACAATTAAAAATTGTTAATAAATCGTGCCGAAAATTAGAGTTAATCAAATACTTGAGCAGTATCATGGTGAAGCAAAGAGCATCACGGAATTAATAAAACACTCACAAATCTTCGTCAACGATTTTATTGGTCCGGAAGTAGACAGTCGGTACTGGAGTGATACCAAAAGTGTAATCAATGCAACAGTACAAAGTGCGCGAACCATTCGAGAGAATTGTCATGAACATAACGGGTAGTAGAGTATATTGAGTTTCTATGTTAATTCTGTGATTCTGTGTTTCTATGTTAATTCTGTGATATTCCAGGAAATATGTAATAACTGATAACAAAATTGTTGCTTTGCCATATTTCTGACATATCAAAACCTTTTCAATGATAACCGATCTGGCACGTATATATTTTATTAAAATTGAATATATGTACAGCTACCAGCGCAGAAGCGGTTGATTTATCAACAAAAGCGCTGATAACTGATAATTTAGGCTTCGTCTAAAATCTTTCAAACGATATACAATAGATTATATGGGGCTGAGAAAAACAATATTGTTGCTTTAGTTAGCTTTCAACTGAAAGCTAACTAAACTATCTTCAAATTGCAATTGCTTCTAGCACTGCAACGGTAATTTAGAGTACTAAGATGATTCAGCATGTTTATGGCGTTCTTAAAGACCTTTTCAACAAACTAGCGCCAAAACGATGGATTTATGAACCAAAGAGCTATTGTCCTGGCTGATCCTGTAACATTTAAACAATATATACTACACGAGTATATTGGAATAATTTAAAGCAATATCGTAGTATTGGCTGGTTTTCTGTGGTGATTTCCTATGGCAGGTAACCAACTCCCTTGAGATAGAGGTTCCAAAATCTTTTGAGTTCTGCAAATTAAAAATTAAAAGAAGATTGCCGAACAAATATTCGAAGCGCTCATCCCTTTCTTAGAATATCATCGGTACACACGTCCTGACGTACCAACAAACTTGCTTTGCATTACTCGAATTAGTGACCTCAAAGGTTCTGGAGCAAGATAATTTTTCATCATTTTTATCAAGATTCCAATAACTTACCAAGGTTAATAGTGACGATGTTACTTCCAGGATAGATGGTTCGTTCAAAAGTATGACGTGAAACTACCAACATTACATGGTCCTGTTTTTGGGAGATTATGTTTCAGACTTTACGTGATTTTTATGAAGCTTCATATCACACATTTGCAACTAATCTAAGTACATAAATTTAAATAACTCAAGAGCATACTAAAACGATCAGCATTCGAACGTAAGTTAATGGTCTGAATATTGTTCATTGAATTCTTGCTCAAATTTCTTCCCGGTAATTAATTTTTTAATACGTTGAGTATCTACCTAATCGTGCCGTGTGGAAATTTATCTTGTTGGAGAAAACTTATATGTTATAGACATTTTTGGCAAAACCATGGTTCTTCTGTGCCTAAAGCTTAAACTATAATTCTGAAACTTGAATGAAACTTTTGTCATCATGAAATTTCGATAATCACATACCGTTGTCCGCAGGATTGAAATGTCTTTGAAATGATACCACACGACTCCAGGTGTCATTTGGCAAATATTAGCATTAACTATGGAGCTGAGTGTGGCAAATCTATGTCTATGAACATTGCCAAAAATTGTCCACCTCAAAAATTAAGATGAGGTCTCTGGGCTTTAAATGGAACGCTCTGTATATCTTGATACTGAAAACATCTAAATTAAACAACAAATTTATGTTTTCACTAAATGAGAATTTTCTTCTCTGTACTAACGCCAATTAAATGGTCAAAGGCCTATCTATCATTTTCATTTCGCAGCGTTACTATGACCTCTTGAAATAAAAATAATAAACACTTAAATTGAATTGGAACACAAGCTTGGTGCTTTTAGTGAACTGTGAAAATGAGAAAAACATAACCTTCTAAAACTACTTACACATTGGTAGAAAAAAATTGAAGAAAATTATAATCGGAGGTTGCGTAATTTGAATGACAGACTCATGTCTACTTTATTAATAAATTATACAATTAAAAGTGGTTAATTTAGAGTCTACTTCAACTGCACATTACTAATTGAATTTGTTAAGGTCAGTAATGCTATTGACATCTTAATTTTGTCGCATCATACTTAATGAACAAGTAATTAAATTTATGATAAAATTTAATTAATTTTTTATTAAGCATGACACATTCTCGCATCTATAATGCTTATTCATACATACGATTAGGTGCTTACAATTGTACATTTTTTTAGTTATTTGTCTTGTTTGTTTAAAGTTGAAGAATAAAAGTTGTTGAAACAAAAATATTTTTCTCTAATCAATAACAAAACACTCTAATGTTCATGTCAAAGTACGCCCTTTCCAGGTGCACAGCTCTTGTTTGTTATAAAATACAATCATTAATATTGCCAGCTTCACGGCTAGTTTTCAAGAAATCATTATGTTCAAATATAATTGACAAGCTTCCGGTTATTTTAAGAATTCCAACCTAAATGTGGTGGTTGCGCATCCTAATTCTCAAAACAAAGCGAATTCATTTTGATAGTGCCAATATAAGTATAGAGAGAATTAGAACAAGTGACATAGCTTTTGACACGAATATTATACGGCACTATGGGACCTCTATGCAAAACTATAATTGTTAATCAAATATTACTCGATACTACGGGTGGGCCAAATAAAATTTTTTGTGAACTAGCGGTTTTTTTGAGTATGGTAAGGGTTATGTCACTTTGAATTGACAGAAAGTTAATTTTATCTTTCCGCTGAACGAAAATGGTTGTGTATTCGGATCGCTGAGTGGGTTTGCGATCGACTTGAAGAAGATGCCGGTTTTGCCAAACAAATCATATTTTCGGATGCGGCGCATTTCCATCTTGGCGGCTATGTAAACAAGCAGAATTATCGCATTTGAGGCACGGAAAACCCGCACGTGATCGTAGAGAAGCCGATGAATCCTCAACGAGTGATTGTTTGGTGCGGATTTTGGTCCGGTGGCATCACTGAACCATTTTTCTTTGAAAATGAGCAAGGAGCCGCCGTTACTGTTGATGGTGACCGCTACCGCGCCATGATAAACGGTTTTTTGTTTCCGGCACTTGAATAGGAGGACATAGGCAACATTTGGTTTCAACAAGACGGCGCTCCATGCCACACAGCACACGTTTCAATTGATCGTTTGGCACTGTCTTCGAAGATCGAATTATCAGCCGATATTCTGATGTGATTTGGCCACCTCAGCTCCGCGGCGATAAGTATTACGCCGATAAACCAGCAACGATTGACGCTCTCAAGAACAATATTCGCATTGCCATTGAAGACATAATGCCGCATACCATCGAAAATGTGCTCAAAACTTGAACTGACCGTATGGGGTACGTCAAGGCCAGCCAAAGCAGTCATATGAATCAAATAGTATTCCATAATTAATCGGAAGGATTGTTCTTTACAATGAAAAAATAAATTTGAAAAAATATTGAGAACTTTTTGTTTTATTGCATTTTTTAATTTGGCCCACCCTATACATTGCCTGTTACTGTAACATCATTTTCTATTTTGTCTTGGCATGGTGTTTCTAGTACATGTAACAGCATCAAATAGGTTTTAAATATTCCATTCAATATTACACCTCAGTATAAAAGAGTTTTATGTTCCCGTTGGATTACTGGTGAACCCACAAAGTTCTCACATGATAATTGTACGGATTTTACATCTACATCTTCTACATCTTTCAATTTGTTGTCTGCAGAGTCCAGCAATAAAAATTCGACCATGGAAATGATGTTTTACATGAAATAGTCAAACTGCTTGATTAAAAGCTTGTGGCTCGCACTTTGATGCGTTTAGGGAACTTGGAGAAATTCAAATTATTTATTAGGGGAAATTAAATATACCAATAGATGGCACGATCATCTATCCAATAGATCACTACATCAAAATGTCTTGGCAATTCGTAAGATACTTTGCGATTCTCTAAACCAATTTTTTTACCAATTAATGAATAAAAATTCGAGATTGGAACGGGGAAGAATAAAAGTAAATTTTGTCGTGAACAGACTAATAATAAACAAAAAGTAAAAAATAGTAATTCAAAAGTTTTTTTTTTTCTAAACTGCTGTTTTTGTTTTGGCCGATAAAGTAAAGCCAAACAAGTAATTAAAAACTGAAATTTGTGAATGAAATCGTTAATGATCTCACCTAAATTATACAATAAAACCATAATAAAATCGTATAATTATCTGTATTAATTTTTTTTAAAATTGTAAAATTAATTATTGAGTGAGGACGAGTGTTTTTATGGTAGAACACATTATGCAGTATTTTTTTTTTTTTATTTTTTATTTTAATCCATGCAATCTTTTCTGGGGCCGAAGCACTTCCTGCTCTTTCGCGGTTGATTTTTCCGTCTTACTTTACGCATTTCCTGCCAAATCGAAGACGTACGGCTATAGGACCTGTTTAAGTTACCATCTGCACATTGCATAGCTCCATGCCAGCCTATAGTACTGGACATGAAAGATGGGTCGGCCCATGAGTTTTGCACGCCGATAGGGGGTCGTAGTTGTGTTCTTTTTAATCACAGATCGTAATCTGTTGATGAAAATTTCCTTTTGCATCCAGCCCCTATCGGGATTCGAACCCGGTACCTCCCGATCCAAACGCCAAAGCTTTAACCACTATGCCATTTGGTCGGTCATTATGAAGTAGTTCAAGAGAAAAGAATTAGAATTCAAGTTAATTTCTAGTACAAAACTCATGCTAATTAAAATAACAATGATAAATAAAAGTTAATAAATTGAAAATAAAGTAAGAAGTTTGTGGCAACTCATTAAATCAAAACAAATGATTAAGTAACAAAAACACGAACAAAATTAATTACGAAAAGTTGTGAATTATATTATGCATCTGTGTCTACCATATTGTGCTTATCCCAACAATAATATCAACGTCAACAAAAACATCTTCAAAAACGTGCATCGCTGCCGACTGGTTTGTTGGCAATGGAATATGGAAGTCGTCGTATTACAAAACAACTTTTTAAGCGCTATATAACTTTTGTTTTTGTAAAAGAAATGTGTACAGTAAACGCTGGATTTAACGGAACCCCATTTTACAGACGCTCGATTTAACGGACGCTCGATTTAACGGACAATTTTTTATTTTTCATTTTTCGGTTACCGATTATGATGGGTGGGATTGGATATGTTGGATGGAAATGGGATTCTTAAAAGATTTTGGGAAGAAATTCTGAAATATGGCCACCTGGGACGAAACTCAGTCATTTCTTCACCGGTTATGATGGGATTGGGTATGTTGGATGTGAATGGGATTTTTAAACGATTTTGGGAAGGAATTCTGGAATATGGCCGCCTAGGACGGAACTCAGCCATTTCTTAACCGATTATGATCGGATTGGGTATGTTGGATGGAAATGGGATTCTAAAATGATTTTGGGAATAAGTTTTGGAATATAGCCTCCTGGGACGGAACATAGCCATTTATTAACCGATTATGATCGGATTGGGTATGTTTGATGGAAATGGGAGACTTAAATGATTTGAAATTTTGGAATATGGCCACGAAACTCGGTATTAAGCAGGTTTTTTTCTTGAAGCAAGCGGCTCGTAATGATAACAAGTTTCCGGTAATGCTGGACATCTATCACCAGTACGTAACCACTCGAACACCCACCACCCATGGAATTGGTAGGTTGAGCGGCAGGCCAATGCATACTCTCACATAAAATTACGTTATGAACCCTACACAAAGGGCTCGGATAAATTTCTAGTATTCTTATCAACAACGACCTCGAAAACTGTTCACGAAAACATGGAATATGATACCTTCTAATACCATGAAATCTTCAGAACCTTTCGAACCAAGCGGAAATTTACACCTTTGAGGTACTTGCAATACAAGAACTTAATCCATATGGCCACAATCCAGAAATTTTCCCAAAAATTATTTAGTAATCTCATTTCACCCACAATATCCAATTTCAGTCCTAGTTTGTCATATTCCAAAACTTCTTCCAAAAAACATTTAACATTTGCAACGGTTAATATATTCCACCAAATCTTTTTTTTTTTAAATTAAACGCTGAGTATAATCATTCATAAAAATAAATTATATTTAATATTTTATTTCATTTTCGTTTGCCTAAAGATCTCTTTCGCATCAGTCAGAATTTCAAAAGATTGGAATCGTTGAAAAGCTATTCCAGCGAAAAAATATTAATTAACAATTTTTTTGTGTATAAAGTATTTTTTTCCAATAATTACCTTTGAAATATGGCTAAATCTAAACTTCTGAACTACCTAATTGAGATTTTCACAAAGAGTGCAGATACCAATCAAATGGTTTCCACAGATAAGTCTATTGCACCTGGAGCAAGTTGTGTTTGTCTTACGATCTTGAGTCGGTTGACAGAGTTGGCATCTACCGCGCTTATTCAATTTGGGTTTTTTTGGCGAAGGCTCGATCGATGGATTTTGCGCAAATTTGTTACAACTAAATTTGAGGTTTGTACTCAATTGTTGAATTTTACTCCGACTATCTATATGTGGTTGCATAAGAGCTAAAGCCAAGGTTTTTAAAAATAATTTCCGTTTCTTATATTGTACTGGAGGATTCTCGGTGGATAACTATTCGGCTACTTATACTTGCCAAATTTAATAAGCTGAAGAAAATTACCATTGGCCATCGGTTTGCAGTTCTTGCAACATTGTATGTACCGCAAAGCTGATCGGTAGTATCGACGCCGCCTTTCGAGCTATTGTAAAATTCGATTATTGCCGGTAAAGATTTTAGCCCTTCTGATATTTCGCCTGTTCTATGCATCGTAGATAGTAAGATCACGCATTTGTTTTTTTTGGCACGTATGACAATATAGTGGCTTTCTTCTGGTAACCAAAAATTATAAATTTAATCGCACGATTTTTTGTAATGGTAAACGACGGTGGCAACACTGGTTTATTTTTTTTTCATTGTGCCAACTAAAGTCGTGTTTTTTTCAAGCAGCTCTAGTGCTAAAGTGTAGCTCGTAAACCAATTATCTGCTGTGACATTACGTCCAACGTTTTGCAAATGTCTGGTTAAACGTAATACGATTTGGTCAGGCTTATTACTCAAGTTGTATCGTTCTGGCGGTTGCTGTCCACAGTAAACTTCCAGCTTAGATGTGTAAAATGACACGGAATCAACAACAGAGAAAATTTTGATTCCATATTTCGCTAGCTTACTGGGTATATATTGCCTAAATGAGCATCTTCCACGAAAGCTTTCTAATTTCTCGTCTACTGTAATAAAACAACCCACACTTAATTTTGCTGGCAATTTTCGTTGAATAATTGGAAGCGACTGTAGCTCATGGTTGCAGCAAATATTTCCAAACCTGTGCCGTTTGTAACCCACAAATCTCGTACATGCACATGCGATGATTTATGCAACACCGTTAGATACAACAATCCAAATAAAGCATTAGTTGCTGTATAATCGGTGGTTGCAGCATCTTTCACGTCCTTATATTTTGTTTGTTGTGTTTTTATAAATAGATTTGTGTGTTCCACAATATCATTGATGAAAGTAAAGAATAATTGGAAACTTTCTAAGGGTGTTTTAACAGATTTCGAAAAATCTGTAAGGTTTGATGACGAACGGAAAATGTTTTCGGTAACTGCCCGAGTAGATTTAAATGCGTATTTTCTCCATATTGAGCCATCTTTACCCACTAAATCACCATCTGGCTCATCATATTCGTGGTTATTTGGATCAAGTTCCTGTTCTGTTTCGGAGTCATGATTGCTAAATAGCTCTAAGTCTTCTGTTTCACTAACATCTGACCCATCGACAGGGCCTTCCTCCTTGCTGTTTAACTCGGCTAAGATAGCACGTAATTAAATTTTTGAATACTGTTACTAACGTGGGTCAAAATGACCCAGACACTTGCTAAAATAACTACCCACCTCCTTCGAATTGCAAAACCATACTAAAAATTATTTTGATGTGACAAGTGAAGTTAATTGCAAATCGTTTTCTATGTTTTTTTAAATGTTCATCGCAATGAGTAAATTTGACTCAGACGTTAGTAGCCGAGGATTAAGAATCCCATTTCCATCCAGTATAAACAATCCCAACATAATTGGCTAAGAAATGCCTGACTTTCCCAGATTAAATTCGATCGAATCGATTAAAATAAAAACATTCGGATTTAACGGACACCTCTAATTAGTCCGTTAAATCAAGCGTTTACTGTACTTCGTCCTACCTCCCTTATTCTTAATAACTTAAAAATTAAGTCGTTTTGGCATTGACTGCCAAAGATTTTGGAACACATTGAGACTAATTTCATCCCAGCATTGCTTGATACACTGCTTCATATCATTTACTGACGAAAACTGACGTCCGTTTGCATACACCTTTGCAGTCAGGATGCCCCAAAAATTCACAATGGGGTTGCAGTCTGGGCTACATGCTGACCACTCTAGTATTGGAATATTTCTGCACTCAAACCAATCCTTAGATGCCTGTGAAATGTGGATCGCAGCGTTATCATCAATAAATGGAATCAAAACATCTTCCAGCAGCTCACAATACTTTGTTGAATTCATTCTGGTAGTTATCCAGCAAATGGGTGTCTTAAAATTTTCTGAGAGCGCTCTCCAAACCATTACAGTCCAAACCAGCAAAATTTATGTTTGACCGAACGACAGTGTGATTGCGTAGATCATACCAATAACAACTGTAGCAGTCTGGTCTGTCTAAATTAGTTTTTTTTTCATCAGAAAAAATCACTTGGCTCCATTCTTTTGTCCAATACATGTACTGCTGGGCAAACTTCAAACGGCGTTCCATATGTGTGGTTGTTAGACGGGGTTTCGATTTAGGTTTGATCCATTTAATCGATTTTGTTGTCCTCAGAATCCGAGCTACAGTTGATTGGACTACCGGTAAACCAAGTTGTGTAATTATTTGGCTACAAAATAGTTTGGTTTTGGTTGCTTCTTGTTTAATTTGCCATTTTTGGCGTGTAGTTAGCTTTGAATTTCCTTGTATAGGCTTTTTGAAACCATAAGTTTTTGGATTTTTTAAATAACTTCTGATCAATCCCTCTGATCTTTTGGTTTCCTTGGCAACGAGGTGATTAGAGCAGCCTAATTTCTTTAAGATTTCAATTTGCGTTATTTCTTCATTATTCAAACGTTTTCCCTTACCCATCTCTGCAAAAGCGTCTTATGTTATATTTAATTTGTGTTATAGTTTGAAAGTAAAAACTTACTAAGAGATTGAAAAAATTAAATAGTATCAAAACAAATAAATTTATATGAAAAATATTTTTTTTGTAACTGCGTATAAAGGTATGCAACACCAAAAATCGACACTCACACTAAAAACAATACTTCACGCCCACAATATGCCAAAAGACATAAAGTGATCTTTCAGCACGACAACGCTCGGCCACAAGGTGCAAGAGTCGTCAAGGAAACGTTGGAGGTGCTTCAATGGTATATTCTACCCCGCCTCTTGGACCTCAAATTGGGCCGATTCTTGGATCGCCACAAAACACGACGATTTTTTTTTGACGTACCCGTATGCTGCCTGAAAGATGGGAAAAGTCGTAGCTAACGATTGACAATACTTTGAATAAAATCCATTGTACCAATTTCTCTGAATAAAGCTTAATAATTTATAAAATAAACCTCACAACTTATTTGTACCCCCAATAAATTAATGGTAGCAGCTCGTTACGATCACAAAAACATTGTTTTTAAAAACATCAAATTAAACTACAAAACGATTGCCTTGCATGTAATCGAACCTACTCGTACGATACAGTTTTTATTGATGAGTACCTGATGTTGCATGCTGGATATATAGGACTTGTGGTTATCATAAGTAAATTTTCTAAAATATATCTACTGGTGACAAAAACAAAATCCAAACCACCAACATTGTCGTCGGTATCTGTGTTTGATAACGCGATCTATCTAACTTTTACCAAAGCAGATAAACCATTAATCCCAGCTCAAAACACCAGAAACTACTAAAGTCATGACGATTCATGAAGCTCAAGGATTAAGAAATTTTTCATAATCGTGCGTGATGTTAATTTATTTAAGATTTTTTCGGCTTTTGGGACAAAATATTATTTTTAATGGCATGCATATGAAAAACTTCTTAACTATATGTGTTGGCTTAGTACACATACATAGTGAGAATTTCCAGAAGTTTCTGATGTGTTGATATAATTCTCCAAATCGATAAGTTCCATTCCCACTATAGGTACAAAGCGAGAGTTGAATTTTTGCAGTTTGGTCGTTGCAAAATGCAATCTGCTGAGTTGACCAACTTTGTGGAGTGTGAATTTTTCTACTTAAAAAAATCTCAAGGATTAACTTCACCAATGTAATCTGTATAAAAATCAATTCTCAACTACTTGAGCTGTTCGATAGTGTACCGCATGCCATAGTTGCAATTTCAAAACACACACAATCAATTTAGATATTTATCATTAGTGGCTAATGTCAGACTACACTAACTATTAATGAAGGCTCGAACTTGAACCTATACTACTGTTCAAATGGTAAAACAATCAAATGATCAATCTTTCAAAATATAACCAAAATGACATCAAAAACATCACAAATTTATAACTTCGTCTTAAAATCAAATTGCTAATAATGTTGGATTTTGTCTTCAGAAACGAAATTGACCCTTTGACTAATCTAATTTAATGGCGAGTTCGGAACACTTAGAACCAATTTTTTTTTTTTTTTTCTTTTCCCTGTACTGTTCTGGGGCCGAGGCTCTCCCAACTCTTTCGCGGTTCGCTTATTTACGTCCTTAGCTTTACGCCTGTATTGGCCAATTCGAGGACGTACGGATATAGGTCCGATTTTTATTACCATCTGCACATTGCATAGCTCCATGCCAGCCTATACTGGCATGGAAGATGGGTCGGCCCATGAGCCCCGCACTCCGACAGGGGGTCATAGATGTGTTCCTTCTCATCACAAATCGTAATTTGTTGATGAAAATTCCCTTTGCATCCTGCTCCTATCGGGATTCGAACCCAGTACCTCCCGATCCAAACGCCAAAGCTTTAACCACTAAGCCATTTGGTCGGTCACTTAGAACCAATGAAATGCGTCAGAAAACAAACAGTGTTGGGTTACAAAGTTACCTAGAATCGATCAACTGGGAAATAACTCCCAACTCTAATGATCTAAACGAAAATGTTGACAAGTTAATGATATTACGCCACAAAGTGTTAAAACTCTGTTAAGGTTAGAAGCGGACAAAACAACATTTCTACAACATAGTAAGGAATTTGAAATTTATTTCAAATCAAACTACAAGTCATATCTCTATCATTCAAATTCAAGAAAAGATTAAAATAAATCCAACACAATTTTAGAAATACTTTAGGAATAAACGCAAAATTGAAAGATACTCTGCAAATAAGACATACACCAATACCAGCTCCTCAAACGATAAAGATGTAGCTAAGCTGACATTTTGCGTCGTTTTTTCGCAGACTATAGACCAAGCGTTATAAGTGGATTGTAAGAACACTCCAGCAATCACAACGTATCAATAGTTCCTCCTATTATTTTCAGTGTTGTGCCGTATTGTCTACATCGCGTATATAATTGATATTCTACACGTGCAGACAATGTATGTAGAAAATTAAAAAAATGGCGTCGACAATGTAGAGAATGTAGACAATATCGAAAATTATTATTTCTGTTAGCAATTATCAAAACTGTGTTACTTCTTGGTAATCCAAACCATTTCAAGATGGAGTTCATTCTTTCTTCACATTGAAAAATTTGACCCAACACTTTTATATGGTAATGAAGCACATTTATGTTTATGCTTCGGTTAATCTGCGAAACCGTTAAATGTGCAAAGTTAAATTGTTTTTAAATCGTTTACACGATAAAACAAATCGGTTGTAAATAGGGCCTATGTTGGGAGAATTAAATGGTAGAAGGGAGATGCAGGAACTAACCGCATGCTCATGAAAGTTATGTCGGCCGATAAATAAAAGAGTTCCTGTTGACTAGACAACGCTATAATCTTCCATGATAATTTGTCATACATCACAGAACAATGCACAACAGATTTGACAACATCTAGCAACATGGCTGCTATAACCTAACAAATTTCGAGCATCCTTATTGAAAGACCCTCTACAATGTTCAACATCACGCTATAAAATACGAGTACAAATTCCTCGGGTGCATAATCTTAATAAATGTCTAAATATAACCGAAGGCTCACATGACATTTTAAACAATATTTTTTCCTGGTCCTACTGGGCTGAACCATCAAACTGAATTCGGTTTTATTGATTCGATTTTCAGCCACGATTTATTTATAAGCACCTGTACAGGAACACTGATTTCACATACGAATTAAACGTTTTGTGTTTGCTGGATAGAACAGATGTGTTCCAGGCTTTGTGAAACATGTTCATTGTTGTTCTGGCTTTGTTGATTTGTTTCTTTATAAGTTCATCTGTGCCGCCCGTTCTCGCTAAAGTACAACCAACGTATACTATTTCATTGGTGTATTTAGCCTTATCGTCTGGTTTTCCTGCTATTTATTTTGAGGCCAACTTCTTTGGTAGATCTGAGTAGGTGCAGTGGTGAATTCCATTAATTAGACTGCTGAATGAAGATGCGTTTTATTTTAATATGATAACATTGGTGCAACTTTGCCTTAGTTTGAAGCCAGCGTATTTTTTCTTAATTTCGGGTTGACTGTCGGTGAAATTCTATAGAGGATGACCATTGCTAATATCTTTATGGTTATGTTGAACAGGGATATACATATATCCTGCCAATTTATACATTCTCTTAGGCCACATTTCTTGAGGCCCGTTATTATTTCCACAAATAACTTTTTTTTTTTGAGTATTGTACACACATTGAGTGATGTAGTATGCACATGTTTTGATCAAGGGGGTATGCTTCCGAATTCTTGGTACCCGACCCGAGTGTGTTGGTAGCCGTTTCGATATAGGTTTCTTAGACTTGTTTCCAATGTTGGTCTACGCTGATAGCTGCTTCTTCAATGGTTCTGCAGAATGTGTCTCTTGTGCCCGGCATATTTTAATCTGTCGGTGTTCTGGTGGCTTGAGAAATTTATTGTTGGTCATTACGTGGTCTATTTGGTTCGTTATTCTACACTTCAGGTGATGTCTATATGCGTATATTTTTGTGTAGAAATGTACTGCCTTGGAGTCGTTCTCCATTATTATTACGCTCAGAGTCTGTATAACTTGTTTACCCATATGGTGGATTATCTGGTCGGTTTTATATATTCCAATTTTTGAGTTGAAATCTCCTTCTTTTATTATTTTGATCATTTTCTTGTGTGCCCTTGCTACTGTTGCTTGTAGTTGTTCATAGAACTCATTCCTTTGGTTGTTTCAACTACGTCTTTTGTTGAATCGTATCACTGAATATTAAAGGCTGTATTAGCATTCTTGAATAGAATCATGTTACAATGCTACGAATTAATGCCTTCATTGCTTTAGCTGTTGTTACCATCGCGGGTATGTGGACCCACGCATTATTCATCGCTTCCAAAAAATATTTTAAGTAATTTCGCTTGTATTTTGTTCCACCACTGTTTTATATCACTGCACTGAGGTCGAGAAATTCGTTTCTATTCTTTCTCTAATTTTGCTAAACATTCACATTTCTGTTGGAGTTTTGATGTTTAAATTTCCAATTCGTGGCCGTTTACGATAGCCGACTATCGGATTGGTCCATTGCATTCTAGCCAGCCCAGTGAAGCCATAAAAGCTTTTCAATAAGATATACTTGCCGGCGAGGGAGGGGGGTGGGCGAGGTTCATTCTGCTTCATTATCCATTTGTTTCTATGATGTACTCAACCTTGTGAAATAATCAAGGCAATGGTTGCTTGATATTGGTAAAGAAGCTGATGTTGTTTTATCTATCTCAGTCACTCGTCCCTAATACCAAGAAAGACAACTCAAGTGGAAAAGGACCAGGAAACGCAAACGTTAATTGATAATCAATTGTTGAATCTCTGGGACAAATGTACTCCTGAGCTAACTTGAGCAAAATGGATATCGCTGACATTAAAAAACCCTCACCTGTACTCTTGTTCAACAAAAGACCATTATCGCAGCTATTTTTTATCAAAATGCAACCAAAACAGTAAACAGTCAACATAACTCATTTACGCTATAAGTTTTGTGGTAACCCCAACTACGTTCCTCAAAAATAGACGTTAAAATCAGAAATGACAGACGTCACATTTGGCACAGCGAAACCTTAGCCGAACTTAGCCTCGTAAATCGCTTATGGTTGTACCAATATTGAAGACATCGATTGACTAAGATTTGCAATCTCACCTATTTGTTTAATTAAAATTGAATTTTAACTGCCAAAATATAGATAAAACTCAATTTAAACTGGAAAACTAAAATGGACAAAACAACAAATAAGTAATAATCTACATTGTCTACGAATTGTCTACATATTCTACCAATTTTCGACATTGTACACACTAAAATCAATTGTCTATGCTATTTTCGGCACCAACATGTAAACAATTCGGAAATACGCGTAGACGCACAACACTGATTATCTTTGATGATAACATTTTATCGACTTTAAGGGGGTTTGAAGACGATTGTGGTCTCTACAATGTACCTTCTTCTATTCTAAAGAAGTATGCTAACATTTTAACAATTCCTTTATGTTACCAATTCAATCACTCCTTAAGCACCGACGTGTTTCCCGAAAATTGGAACAATTTCAAAAACTACACCAATTTTTAAATCGGGTAAACAAGATGAGTACAGAGGAATACCAACATCATTATTTCCTAACTAGTTTGAAATAGTTATATGCACATACTTTAAATTCATAATTGCACGTCATATATAAATAAATCAGCGTGGATTTATGCCTGGCCGATCCATATCGCCTAATATAGCCACCAGTAAAATAACTAACGAGATAGAACAACACCATCAAGTTGATGTAGGGTACACGAATTTCAGTAAAGCATTTAATTCAATCTGTCATCATAAAGCAGTTTATTTGCATTTGGGTTTTCACTCGATTATATAAATTGGTTCAAGTCATATCGTAGAACAGCGAACGACAGATGGGCCAATAGTACCTCCTGCGTATTAATTAAAAGATTTGGCCACCACTAGATCTGTCAAAACCTAGACAACTGATATCGCTGATGAAGAGGAGGAAGAAACTGTTCTCCACTTGCTTTACACCTGCCCCCGTCTAGCGCTTAGCAGACTGAAATTTCAGTGACCATACTTGACGGAAATCAGTAAAATGGACGTCAAGGATATCCTACGCTTCGTTGAGAGCTCAAGACGGTACGAAGAGTAGGTGAGAAGAGCAAACAATGTTGCACGGCTCCAGATCTGATTGAGTCTATGCCATTCCTTTAGAACAACAACCCTAACCTAACCTTCCTAAAGCAGCGAAACTTGGAGAGCTCCGGATCAAATGTTCAGGAAACCTCAGATATTTATCAATGAAGCATTAGGAAGATCTTGAAGCCGGATTGATAAATTTCATTCCGATAGTGTTTAGCAATTCCATGGCTTTTCGATTTGTTGTACGTACGTTTATTAAACCAATTAAAATTAAAGTTTAACATAAAAAACTCGTTTTCCAATTTATACTGCAACAACAACTGCAGAGCAAATTATTAGGAAAATTATTTATTTTAAGTTACAAAATTATATTAAATAATTAACATTATAAATATCGAATTTTATTTGTTGTACCAAAACAAAAATTGAATGACAAAAAAAAATTTAATTCATTAAAATAAACAAGAAACTTTTGGAAAACTTTTCTTCAAGTCAAAAACAAAACAAAAATTCAGAAAAGTAATTTTTGATAAATAGTTTTTCATTAGAGCTTTTGTAAGGTACGTTGGATTTTTCTTTATAATTTATTTTCAATAATAAATGAAGTATCGTTATATTTTGTAGTAATTTTATTTATTTTTGACTTTTTCAAATTTTTGAAATGAATACAAATGAAAGGAAGTTGCTTTTTTACATTTATATTTTAAGCTCCAAAAGGAAAAAACACATTTCTTCTAGAACCTCTTGTTATTATTCTCGGTGCTCTTCTATTTACTCTATACGTAAAATGAGACTTTGATTTTACTATCCAATGGTGCAGATATACACTTTTATGTTGTAGTTTCAATTAGTTTTAATGAATAAAAAAAATTCTACTCGTATTTATAGAAGAAAATAAAAAGAAAAGTTGGAAATGGTTGGCAGCAATTTAGATGTGATTTCCTCGAAATGATAATTTAACAACACAAAATGTTAACTAAATCGGACTTAATCAGTATCACACAGTACACAGACAACACATTGCATTCTCAAAGACGTTGTATAATAAATATAAAAACGTTTTTATGATATTTTAATTATCGTGCTGTAAAAGTACAGCATTTTATAGGTTATATTAATTGTTTAAACACAGTTGCAAGTATAATTCGTATAAATGGAACGCTTTATATACTTCCATTTAACTTATTTTATTCGGTTTTTCATGAAGTATTATGAACTTTATTTCTACGAATAAAGAAAATTGATGTCCACAAACATTTTGAATGTTGAATTTTATTATTACAGAATAACACCAAAATCGAAATGTGAAATACATGCGACTTACAACACTTAACTCATTCACCAAAAAAATTGAAATTTGCAACGGTATGAAGTACAACGCAAATCACAAAACCGGAAAATCTGATTTGGAACATACTCGTAGTTTCTCAACTAAATGACATTTAGACGGTTTTAGTATTTTCTGAATGTTTGTAATGTCGAACGTGGAGTTAAAGCCGGTGGATGAAAATTAGCGATGCAACTAAAGATGATTACAGATAAAACAAAAAACAGTAAGTTAACGCACAACGCGGAAAATTTTTGTGAAAACATCATCATGATGATGAAAATTTGCATTGTTTTAAATAATTAATTCGTTTTTTTCATTTTTATAATTCGTCCTCTTTTAATTAATTATTAGTTACAAAATAAAAATGATACAAAACAAAATGATTTTCAGTATATTCAGTTTTTAATTTAAATCTAGCCTATAGGTCTTCTTGGCGAATCCGGGTTCTCATTAGATATCCAGGAAATAATAGGCTTGTGATAACTAAAATATGAAACGTAAACTTAAGACTCAAGAGAATCTAGTTGCCGTTGGAAGACTGCATCGATCGTTGTGCCGTGTTGAGCTACGTTTCGCCGAGTATTTAATTCTAAGTTGAACGTACTTTTCATGAAATCAATTAGTTCGTCCGCTTCGGGTTTTGAGAAGTCTACGTTGAAGTCACCCGATACGATTATTGGAATAAGCTGATTAAATTCACCAAGAAGAAAGGAATCACTTTCTGCATAAGGCAGCAAAACAAAAAGGATACATTTTGGAGAAATGAATATAATAAAAAAGAATCGATTATGGCCGTTTGGCATTAAACATTTGACCGAGCAAGTATCTCCAACCTGTTTAACTGCAACTCCGAGGCCACTAGTTTGTAAGGATTTCCATATGCGGCGTGATCACGTGAGATATTCTTGTTTTTAGTACAAGGCAACCCCACCAGGTCGTTGATCTTTCCGTTTGAATTGGATGCAACAATTAAAAAATGGTATGGATATCTGCTAGCCATTATTGAGCCACGTAGCTGCATAACTAAATCTCCCACATCTTCCCAATGTGACCTAAAACTTTGACAATTGAACGTCAGGAACGTCATATCTTTATTGCGCAAAAGTTGTACAGTATTGTCTTTGAAAGCGCTGTTAGCCAAACCGTCTGCTACATCAATATATTAGTGATAAAATACGGCTTGTCAATCATAAGTACCAACTCAAAGTGTAGCCCGCCTCTTGCGAGCACACACATCTTGTGTATAAACTGCCGCGCTTGGGCAATTTGTATCACCCTGCTACAGCTTACAAAAACATCGGCAGCAATGAAAATCACTTTATGCGTAGATGTATTGAACACAGACATGTTGTAATGATTTACTGATGCGTTCCGAAGAAAGAGCCTGACAGCTTTTGGACACTCTCTTTGAGCAAACTCTTTGTACACAAAGCGAGATTCAATTAAACGTTGCCCAGGTTCATCCAGTACATCGCCGTTTCTTATGCATATTAAAACCTCAGAAAATTCTTGATTAACTTGTCGCATTACTTCCGCCAGCTCGTAGTATTTTAAATTCCACCACAAAGTTGGACGGTTCTTGAGTTGACGATAAATCAGACTAGCACGCAGTGGTGGTAGTTGTCCGAGATCGCCCACTAAAAAAATATCTTTTCGTCCAAAGTTATACTCAACTCAGCCCTAATCATGCTACCTCGTCCACGAGGAGCGCGGCTTAAATAGCGATATTGCTGAGCGATGTCATAAGATAGAGGCAACTTTTTTCATATTGATACTTTCAGAGCAGTATGCACAGTGGAACCCTCGAACGCGACGGCTGCTTTATCCGTAGAACCACAGCAAATATAAGCATTGCAGTAGCCATCGGTATTTGTGAACCTATTATAAATTTCCATCAATAAACGGATGACAAATGTTTAACCTCAACCAGCAGGTCCCTTAAAGAAAATGTCAATGGGTTCGGCTTGTTGTTTGTCAAGCAGAACTCCGATAAAATGAATTAAGAAACCCTTTTGGCGAATCATTAGTCATCCGCATGAGACGGTTGAATGCTTCCTTCTCCATTATATTATCCCGTTTCTTTGCAATCGAGCCATCATAACCGAATCTGCATATATTTTGCTTCAGCGAGCAGTTCAGTCTCCTCGTTTCTGAACGGGATATGCAACGTCATCATTTTGCGCCTATATTCGTCAAACTGCGACGTTATGTCGTAGTTTCTGTAGCGAAGAATGCGCTTTCCCGATCTCTTTTTCAATGGCTTAGCGGCATCACTTGGAATTATGTAGTACGCAGCGAGTTCAACCAACATTAGCTCGGTTAATTCCGGTGGACCCCATCATTCCATATATCCGTAGAATCACCGACAGCCTCCTTCCCGTCAGTTGCTCCTTGGAGTTTCTAACCCTCTGTCGCTCTATTGGCCAACACGTAGACAGATACTGTATAACTACCGAGCTTTCCGACTTAGGTAGAGGAAGCAAGTAGCAAGCCGCTTCCTAGCTGATGATCTCAACAGAATTTAAAAGATCAACACCCAATTTCCTTGTAATTTCAATTATATCAAACTCCGGATGCTCGTTCATAGTTTGAATTATCAGTTTTATTCACATATTCGACTACATAAGCAGCACAAGAATACTCTCCAATTACAAACTGAATATCCATATTAGAGCCTAGCAAACTGAGGATAAACGGACTAAATGGATTCATCCATTTCTCTGACGGTGTTCACTGTACAAAGACCTTCGGTCTAGTTATGCTTGCTCTGAGCACATTTTCATAGTAAACATCCGATTGAATTGCGTTTGCCTTAAAAAAAACGTTGATATCAGCATGATCGTTGTCTTTTAAGTTATGCCAGTATTTCTGATAATTCCTCGCATAACAGACTCTACGTTTGTCGCTCTTAGGCATAGGCAGCAGAATAGCTGTGTAAAGGCATAGGCATAATCGGAGCTCCAAACCGACAGAGCTGAGGATCTTTGCCACCTCTCTTCTTACAACACGTAAACGTATATTTATGTTGCTGCAGTTTAGAATAGGCAGAAGCTCGTTTTTCCGAAACGCTAATGAGGCGATCACTCATATTACAGGCCGATTGGGTATCGGAACCTATGGCATGCAAATGTGCGTTTTCTAGCCACAACCATATATATGTGCGCGTGTGGACTTTCGCGAAGCTGAAACTCGATCCTTTTAATGTAATGCACCACCCGATGCACATCCAAAACGGCTATGCTGCCTAGACTGCAAAATCGTCATTAGTGTCTACCAGCTTTTTGAAATGGAATACACAAGTCACTTGAAAAATTGTGGACTTACCAATATGACCGATCATAGCAAAAAGATCTCGTTTACGTTGATGCCACTAGTACGTCGAATTTTGAATGGAGCGAAGAAACGCAATACAGCCGCTGATGAAATTTTTGTAGTGAGGTATTTTGGCCGATATGTTTAAAGGTAATAGTGAGTGAATCGCGTACACGAAGTCGCATTATCTTCGTCGCCATATACAATAAATGTTGAGGAGTAACTCCGCGTGTGCCAGCACACCTCAGTTCACTGGTAGCCATCATGAATGGAGTGCCTTTTACTCCGTCTTTAAATTCTCAAAACTGGCCGAGATAGATCGCTAGAAACGATAGTTATTCACTATGCTCGTCAAAAAGAATACTCTGGGGCAAACAGCCTTCACTTGGTGTTATTCTCAGAAAATTTTCCTCGCTCCAAAGCAATGTCTGCTGCTGCGCATGTAAACTATCGTCTATTGAAACCTCCTCGCTTATATTACCGCGGTCTAGCGAGGCCATGGCATCCAACGTTAACTTGCATAAATCCACTTTAACATTGTAAAGCTAATAAAGTGGTGTCTCGACTAGATACGCAAGCCATGCTTTTTCAACTCGCTTTTGTACATAACCAATAAGATAACTTGATATGCTAATGAAGTTTATCCTAAATTAATCCTAATTTATAGTAATGGCGGTTAGTACTATTTTAGGAAAAAATTAAAACTTCTATTGAGAAATATGATATATGTACTATAATTTAAAATAAAAGAAAATGTATAGATGTATTAGTGATTTGCAAACATTTAGGCGATTGTTAGGTTTACAAATAATTTAATTTCACAATGTGTATATTAGGATCAATTTGATTAAAATATATTATTCAATTAACCGCAAATAAATTATGTTATGCCAAGAAAATTGATATCTCAAAATTTTCACCGATCGGCAAACTTGCCACTATAATATTTTGGTAGACCCATATGTGCACTCTACTTGTGCCAAGCCGATTAAAATTCTAATGGAGCTCGCATACCTAAGTGGCAAGTTTGCCGATCGGTGAAAATTTTAAAATATAAATTTTCTTAGAATCAAAATTTCTAAGAAATTCCGTTCTTCACAAGAATGTAATTTTAGGTATGCGAGCTCATTAGAATTTTAATCGACCTGTACAACGTTGTCGTTTTTTTCTGGTCGTTTTGTTTTTCAGGATGGAGTAACGTCATTATTTTTAGGATGTGATCATGGTAGTTATTGGTAAGTAGTGGGTCTAATAATTGTTCGTGCTAGCCTTCATTGGTGGAATTCCACCATTCGGCGGAAAATCACAATATTTAATGCAAGCTTCCATTTATAACCCCCCCCCCCCTCCATCCACTGAGCAATAGCCGAGTTAAATGTATAACCCGCCGTGGAAGCCGCTGCCTTAAATAAATTACTTTTCTGTTAACGATCTGCAATTATCAATCCAGAATTGGAAATTCTTATCCCATGGCAATCTCGCCCGTCTAGGAGACACACTGAGAGCGCTCTTGAGATGAATCGACTGAGGTGAGTGAAAACATATCTCAAATTTTTCTAATTATAAACGGGCAGATAGAAATTTACAAATACCTTGTTTTGATACGTACACAAAAAAAATTATTCAACAAAAAATATCCCGAAGAAATGCGATGGCAACACTACAAAACCAATATCGCGACATTTTTCAGAGTATTACGCTAGTTTTGAATGTCATCCCGAAAAATGTTTACCATCATCACATTTTTTATTTTTTGTTATCCCGAAAAAAAAATCAAAAATAGCAAATTTCAGTAAACAAAAGTCACGGCAGGTGTTCGTATCATCCCGAAACCAAAAACATATTGAAGCTCAGAAATTTATATCACGAAAAATTAAATTAATAACAAATAATTTACTGGCAAGGTTAATCCAAAACTGCAAAATCAAGCACTCTAGTTATTAGGATGTAAAGCAATTATTGTAAGTAATAGTGCGGTATTTCCTAACCTTTCCTAAAAATGTAAATCCGCCATTTTTGTTTCAATGTATGCGTAAAACTTCGTATAAACGAATGAATTATATGAAAAATGCAAATAAGTAAGGTGATGAAGTACTTGTAAAGAGGTCAATTTGGGAACATAGGGTTTTTCCGAGCATTTTTCCCAATTCCAGAAACACCGCTACCAAACACTAAGCACATTTTTGAATTGTTCATTTGAGTTGTTTTGTGGATCAAAACTAACAGACAAACACCATTCCATTGAAAAATCTAGGGACCCCGGGTGTTTCAGGAAATAAAATTTGTAAAGAGGTCAATTTTCATATCGTAGGGTTTTTCCAAGCAATTTTCCCAATTCCAGAAACATCGCTACCAAATACTAAGCGCATTGGGAAAATTGCTCGGAAAAACCCTACGATATGCAAATTGACCTCTCTACAAGTACTTAGTCACCGTACTTATTTGCATTTTCTCATATAATTTATTATTTACTCGTTTATAAGAAGTTTTACGCATACATTGAAACAAAAATGGCGGATTTTAATTTTTAGGAACGTTTATGAAATACATCACTATCATGAGCAAACACGTGCAGTTTTTCCTAAATAATCCTAGTTCTATTTTTAGGATAGTTTAGGAAATAGTTCCAACGAATTTATTGTAAAACTAAAATATTCGTAAAAATACTAAAACGGGTGAAAATGCTAAAGCTAAGTTTTAAATGCAGTCACATAAAATCATAGTAAATATGAACTGAGTCTACCTATATGGGTCAAATTTAGATATAGCCGTGTGAAGTCGTAGTAGATATCAATTAACAGAGCATGATGAGGTATGGAATTTGTAACGGAAGAATCCACCTTTCAAACGCCAAACTGGCTAATCGATTCTATGAGTTAAATTTTAGATGTAGCTTCACATGGCTGTATCAAAAATTTGTATAGACTCGATTCACAATTCTTGCCTAGGAAAGCTGGACTATATAATAATTTACTATACATTATAGCTAATCCCGTGATATATTTGTTTTATATGCAGCAATCATTATTATATATTCTTGACTATCAGGATAGTATTAAAACAGGTATTCTGTAAAAATATAATAGTGTTGTCATGTTTAACTATAATGATTTTTCGGGATATTTTTTCGGGGTAACTTCACTGAGGTTACAAAATAAAGAACGCACTCTCATTATTTTCAAATTAAATATTCAATTTATATATTTAGATTAATACTATAACAATTAAATTAAAAATTATTAAAATGTTTGGTAAATTAAATTTAATACAAATGTTTCATTAATATAAATCATTAAATACGATTTTGCAATGTGGGGAGGAGAGTGGGTGAAGATTGAGTACAGGTAAATAATTGCAATGAAGATAGTGTCCGCTGGAACCTCCAAAGCCAAAGAAGAACCCAGGAAAGTCCTGGACATACGCAGGCACACAGCGATGAATAATGTATATCCTTCCATGACTGGCACTCTACCTTTAGCAATAAAATTTAAAATTAGATTTTATATTAGTTTCATACAAAGCTAGATGTGAATTTTCTGACATTTAATTTTTAGTTAGTAGTTTAACTTTCACTATTCAGCAACCTATAATTAATTGATTAATATAAAAGATAGTTTCTTGATTTGCGTATGAATTTCTCCAAACTGAATCAAAGCTAAAGGATAGAGAAATTTAATAATTAATAAATCATTTAAGAGCCCCAGTTGGTCAGTTATTGATATATTCGGCCATTGCACAATAAAACTTAATTTAGTATTTTTGGCTTCTGAATAACCAGACACTAAAAAGTCAGCAACAAAAAATCCTGTGGCAATTTATTTCATTAATTTTGTCAATATTAATATTGTAGATATGAAGTGTCAAAACGCACATCATCTTTATCTCAATTGTTGTTATTTGTTTTCAATTCATTTAACAAATGTATTTTGCAAATACATAATTCGAATGTCTAGTAAAACTTTATACGGCTTGTTATATTCATGTCAAACCTAAATATAGGTGCTTGAGTATTCCCGAAATTTTCGTAAAATTGAAATATGTTTCAAATGTAAAAAAAAATGTTCCACATATAACCTAGCATAATAAATCTTTCAACCTTATATAAAAATTTTCCGTTGCCTCTTAAAGTATCTCGGTTTCTTTCGACGAACAAACATCCACATAATTCATTTTAATCTGCAATTTTCTATTTTTCTTACATATTTTTAACTTTAAAGCTTTTTTTCACTTTTGTTTCAGCTTTCGCCAACGTAATAAATTATTAAATTATATATATTTCATTATTTTCGTTTGGTTTATTTTTTGTTTTTTTTTTTGTGTCTGCTCGAAGAATGTATCCTACATTATACAACACAAGAAAAAGAAATCTCACCAAAAATACTTAGTATATGCAGTGGCAATAGAGAGTTATGTATAGTGAGTTGAAATGGAAAAAGCAAACAAAGCTTAAAAGAAAAACTTTTTTATAACATTTTGTTTTTAGGTCAGTTACATCTCATAACAATTAAATGTGGATTTGAAGACAAAAACAAAGACAAGCCAAAACCATGAGGAGGAGGCAAGCAACAGCAGCATCACAAAAAATATAAATAAATTAAATTAATTCAAAGTATGATGATATTCTTCTTCGTCTTCTGTCCCTCCCGCATTTTCGGTTCAAAATCTTCTTTTATTTTTTTAATTTTTATTATCTTTGTTTTAACTTAAGGGTACTTAAAAGGAACGCTATGCCGAAGAAGAAAACAAAATGTTGGTGTTCTTCTTGTTCTTAGTTATACACACATAGATAAAGTTTTGGAGAAAAAGTTTTTTGGAAGCTTTTTTTTTTGTAATATGTTTTCATCGTTTATTTCTCATTTTTGGACAATATTGAAAGTTAATTTTTGAGTTAAGGAATGTGTTAATATATTCATGTGATGAGAATTATCAGATAATGTTTTCGTCTATTCGCAAATTATTACGAGATTTAGAACGGCTTATTGTTATGAAACGAATAAAAATAAAATAAAAGGGTTAGGGATTACAACATTACTTACGTATTGTGAGAGTTTGTATTTCAAATACAAATATTTTTCTATTCAACGAGCAAACTTTTGTCTGTTGAAAATTAAGCATGTAAAATGAAAGTGGGGGAAAGTCCATGTCAGTCAAGTCAGAAATCTCATTTTGAAAACTCATTTTTCTCATTTTTTCCACGTTAAAAAACGAGTTTTTGAGTAGTATTTGATTGAGAAATTTTATGTGTCTAACGGTAAAATTTGTGCATAACGAACTTTTAGAGATAAGGTGTAATTTCTGACGTGATTATTAATGACACCACAAATTCAATAGATTTGTTTAAACCGAGAAGTATATGTTTTACTTTTGATTCGATGTGCTTAACTGTGCATTCCAAAAACCATTTGGTTCCCCACCGAATCATTTAACTGCATTATATACAGAATCTGTGGAAGTTGACTATGTTAGAAAATATCACAGTTTTTAATCAAATAGTCTAAAATGTGGCTAGAAAAAAAGACCCGGATTCATTGTACATGCTCCATATGAGCCAAATTTGGCGATAACAAACCCTAAACTCAACCCTACTTCCTCATGTTAAATTTAAAAACAAAATTATTGTTGATTTCTGAAAATCCCAGATTTTATTAATTAAATCACTTAAACAGGTTGTACTGAACTGATATTGTGTCTACTCCACATCGGCAAGCATCGCCCTATAAAACTCTTATTTAACAATAATTTCAAAAAATCATTTTTCAAAAAGTTTAGATAGGTGTTTTCTGGGAATCCCAGCTTTTAATAATGAAATCACTTAAACTGGTTGCAGTGAACATGCCGATCAAGTTTCATGGTTCTGCTAGATGACCTTATGACATTAGGGTTGACATAAGCGCTTTCAACAGACGATTCTGGCCGATAAGGAGTAGCTACAATCATGAAACTTGATCAGTATGAGCAGTTCATCCAGTTTAAGTGATTTCATTAATAAATGCTAGGATTACCGGATATCACCCACACAAATTTTTTACGGACGAGTTTGTCCGATTTAGAGTAGATACGATCTTAAAGCTTGGTCAGTATATTTGATTTGGAATGATTAAGAATTTTGTTCTTTTCTTTGTGATAATTTATATTATATTTTTACATTAAGTAAAAAGTATTCGACAAAGCGTAGTTCACAAAAAAACTTACCATGCAGCCTACAAACTGCTATATTTGCTATCATAGTCTATCCACTTCAACAGATTCTGTACAGAAAGCACTTAAATGGATATTGCCATTCTACTACCAATTGTGAGGAAGAACTAAATTGTTTTTGGAATGCATGCTTTAGAATAGAAACTAAAGTAAAACAGGTACTTCAAGGTTAAAACAGGTCAAACAATAACTGCAGATTCTGGTGTCGACCCGGTTCTTTGAGACCTTCATTTGGCTGAATATCTCTCGGTTTGGATTTCTTATACTTAAATATAGTTAATTTTGCCAATATTTTTTTCGTGTTCCTTAAATTGTTTTGCAAAGTATATGACGGATTGCCCAGTATAATATCAAGAGCAATCCGAATACTATACTACAGGGTGGCTGACACAAAGGGTTACCAAAACAAAACGCCACAGAATTTTTATTTTTTGATGAATTTCATTGAATCAAAGTAAAAAATGTTCACAAATATTTAAATTTTCGAATTGCATTAGCAGTTTTCGATTTGGCCACCCTTAACCGCGACTATGGGCTTCAAACGGCGGACAAAGCTATTGCATGCAGCACGAAAGTGGCTCTGCGGTATTTAGGTCCAATACCGGCAAAGCGCTTGCTTGAGATGATCGACACTTTGGTATTTTTTGTCCCAACCTTGCTCTTCAAAATACCCCAAACCGAGAAATCTAGCGGATTTTCATCCGGTGAATTTGGTGGCCATTGGGCACTGGAAATCCTGCAGCCAATTTTGATTGACGCGCGCTTTATGACTCGGCCCCGAGTCCTGTTGAAATGTCCAGACTTTGCGGCCGAAATGTTTTTGTACCCAAGGCTTCAACACTCCATTTATCTTGATGCCACGGTTCAAAAAAACGAGCGGTGAACGGCTTTCGGCCGTTACGGCGGCCCAAACCATCACCATCGGCGGCTTGATTTCGAGTGGCAATCCGTTGGCCCAAATTTTCAGTAGAACGGCCGGGCAAGTAAATCCGGTCGTTTTGCTTGTTTACATATTGCACATATCACTCATCGGAGAAAACCAAATTCGGCAAATCGCCACTTTCGTGCAAGCGTAACAACTCCTTTGCTCTTTCCACTCTAAATTTTTTTTTGAGCATCGGTGAGACCATGCATTTTATGGAATTTCAAGGCCTTTAGTCCAATATGATCTTTGAATATGTGCTGCATCCTTTCGGGAGAAATGTTCGCTCGCTACAAGAGTTCGCACTGTTCACCGATCTCAAATAAAAGAGGCTGGTTGTCTAAACGAAGTGGCTGTCAATCACTATAACGACGGTAAGGGTTAATACATCCACCTCTTTGTAGTTCGTGATCGAGAACCGCGACAGTGGTAAACAAATTTTCATCCTTAAAAGTTCAATTAAACTTTAATTTACCAATAAAATCATTTTAGGATGTGGCTGATGATGAGAATAATAATTAAAATTTTATCATTAGTGTTGACAAAAAACCGAGCTCATCCAGGACGGTACAATGTACTAACGACCAACGAGGTAGCCGTGTCTGGTCGAACCAGAAATATGATAAAATGGATACTATATTCTTGTTTGAATGATTGCTAACATGCACTTTTCAATCAGTTTTAGCGAATAAATATGCTAAAATTGAAACAAAACATTTGATATTTATTCTATGTGCAAAAATAAGGCCGACCGGATTTTTTATTACCATCACCAGGAATCTTAAGTGGTCTGAAATTGCTTGCGAGCTTCTTAAAAGTCAGAAATCGCACGACAGACATGACTTGATCTCTCGGGTGTTCCATTAAAGTTGAAGTGGCTCACGAAGCTTCTTACAAAGAGAAAGTATTTGGAGTAGTCCGCTGCTCCATGTATTCAATCGAATGGTAAAAATGTAATTTGCCCAATGCACATCTTCTGGAAAGAGTTATCAGACACCGAAGTCGAACCTGCTCTTCATGAAATTGTCATAAATGGCGCTCAAAAAGATTTTCGAGAAACTTTGTCAGTGGGACTATCATAGATGAAGATGGATAACCACCATATACTAAATACTATTAGATAGAGTGCATGCCATTTATCCTAACAATAGTGAATGCTATTATTCGCGTCTATTACTGCACACGGGAGTTCAATTTCGTTTACGTTCTTAAAGACAATCGATGTCATACCCAACATGTCATGTAGCCTACAGGACACATTGTCTACTGGACCGTGCCAGCGGTGAACCTTACGTGAATTGTGAATATATCGCTGAATCAAATTAGAATTCAAGCTCGATAATTGACATCCGTAATAACTGTGTAAGAAGTTTACGTGTGAACAAAGGGATATCTATGACACCGTCCTCTAAAGTGTGAATCATAATAAAGGAAAATATTTTTCTAGATGCTCCTGGTAGGGCTGGAAAATTTTTCCTTACTAAAGCTATCCTGGCAGAGGGAGAAGTTAAGAAAAACTAGCCTAGCATTTCCAGCAGCGTCTTTTGGGGTTATTGCCACATTACTACCTTAGACTTAGACAGTAACGAAACTCCTATGTGTTTCAAGATTGATGTCTAATTGTATGGGATGAATGCATGAAGGTCAAAAACCGTGGAAGCTGTAGACCAAACAATACGGGACATTAGGAGAAATATCCATAGGTTATGTGTAAGGTCGCAGTTCTCGTTTGTAGCGATTTCCGACAAATACTACCTGTAGTGAATAAGACCAGGGCTGATGAATACCTTGTTGAATCGATTATCCCTATGGTTCAACATTCAAAAATTGCGTCTACTAGTCAACATGAGAGTACGATTTGGCGGTAATTCACATACTCAAAAATTCTCTGCCGCGTAAAACTACCAGAAACGCTTGGCACGATGGTTTCAACGATAGACCAACTAATTCGGTTAGTGTACATAGACGTTGCACAAATGGATCAACGCTTTTGTTGGATATATGAACGAGTCATTTTAAAGCCTAAAAATGAAAGTGGCTACAATATAGCAGTATGTCCTCAATTCAAGGAAATATTATAAATACCGTAATCGATCAAGATGGCGCTACTAATTATCCGGCAGAATTTCTAAATTCCCTCATTATCTCTACTAACGGCCTTTCGAAACATAGAATCGCATTTAAAAGTCAGTGTCCCAATGATGTTTCTCCAAAACCCCTCCAAAACAACGGAACTAGGCTTTAAGTGACTAAATTACAAACAAATGTAATTGCGGTAGGAATTCTAACATTATGAAGTGTAACGGTATTTATACGCGTTAAGCGCTGTAAGCGTTTGCTTTGCGGACATTTAACAAATCGCAGCGGGAGACACTAATGGCCGCTTGTATCGAACAGCTAGTCTCTTTCTCGCAAAGTCAACTGTATGGCGCTTGTTTTCGCGTCACCAACCCTGATAGCCTATATATTTTAGCTGCAGAAAGAAAGACACCATACATTGTTTACAAAGAAATTTTATGTACAGTATTTTTAGTACAATTTTCTGTTGTTTTTGTTTCTGTAAATAAAGTATTTTGTTAATATAGTAATCCACGCGGGCGAAGTCGCCGGCATCAGCTAGAAACTTTAATAAAATCTTTCGAACACCATCTATGCATGACTAGTAACAACTTCTTTGCCGTGAAGTATGTTCTTCTAAACGGAAGCTTTAAGTAAATATTTCATTTATTATTTACTTTTGAAAAAAATGATTGTCGTGCAGTGATTAAATTTAAAAGGTTAAAACCTAAAAGCACTCACCGTTCAGATGAAAACAGTATTAGATGAACATGGACCTTCGAATGTATAACCGTTTATAATTGTGTAAATGAATTTAAACGTGAGCGCACAAGCACATGCTGAACGTTCAAGAAGGCCAACACAGGTAACAACACTAGAAATGGTCGAAAAAGTTTATGAAATCATTACGAATGACCGTCGTATAAAGGTGCGCGAAATTGCTGACATTGTAAACATATCATACGAACGTATGTAAAAAACATTATACACGAAGAATTGCATATGAAAAGGCTGTCAGCAAGAAGGCTGCCACGTTTATTAACAAATGTTCAAAAAAATGACTCGAATTACCATTTCTAAGCAATGTTTGGAGATGTTTCAACGTAATCCAACTGAATTTTTTGCGTCGATTCATAACTGTTGATGAAACAAGGATCCATCACTACGCTCCAAAATCAAAATAATAGCTTACCGGACAAGTGTGCAGTGGTTAAAAATTTGGCACTTAAACCGGGAGGTACAGGGCTCGAATCCCATCAGAGGCTGGATGCAAAGCAAATTTTCGTCATCGATTAGATCGGTGATGTTAATAAACACAACTAAGACCCTCTGTGGTCTACTCAACTAAGTTCATGTCAGTGTACAGGTTGACATGGAGCTTGTAATGTGCAGGTGGTATACTGTAATTGTTTAAATGTATGGTGTGTGAATGAAAAGGTGGTATTAATTGACCTTCAAACGACATTAAATCTACTAGACAATTAATACTTTCTTTAAAAAAAAATTTGTTAAAACAAAGGGTGGAAACTGATTCAAGTGCTCCAAAGAGAGTAATATCTGTTGCATCAGGTTATGCGCACTGACTTTTGGGATGCACAAGGTATAATATTCATCGACTATCTTGAGAAGGGTAAAACAATCACAGGTGAATGTTATGCATCATTATTAAGCACTTTGAATGAAAAACACTAAGGAAAAACGAATACATTTGAAGGAAAAAATTGCTCTCATGACAATGCACCATCACATTCATCATAAAAAAAAGAGCAAAAACTTAATGAATTGGGTTTCGATTTGCTTCCGCGTCCACCATATTCACCTGACCTAACTTTTAGTGACTTTTTCCTATTTCCAAACATGAAGAAATGGCTCGGTGGTGAATTTGGCACAAATGATGACATAATAGCTGAAACGAACGTTTGTTTTGAAGAGTTTGGTAAATGATATTTTAAAGAAAGGTTTAGTGACATTGGAAACGAGCACAAAGGAGACTATTTTAAAAAGAAAGTGAATTATACTTAAAAATTTGTTTATTTGTTTACTGTTCATTCTAAAGACTCGTAGATGTCACCGAAAAGTGATCACCAAATTGTTGTAATTGTGGTGATAATCACTATACGAAATCTAATTTGTGAGAATTAAGATAAAAACAACGGAGAAAAATTATCTTGATTCAAAACAACTTTAATTGGGAATAAAAATAGGCCATATTATATTTCTATTCCAAGTACATCTTTATTTTACTCGTTCGTATTCTATATAACCAGGATATCAAAAAAGATGAATAAAGCTAATTTATTCAACCCAGATGGGTTACTGGGTCATGTTCCAAGATCCTCAAATTACAATGAATTAATAAGTTCCTTGAACGACGTCCTTAAGCCCCGAAACCGTATGATTATAAAAACTTGCTAAGGGATAGTTATCATACAAAACGTCTAAGAAACGTCTCTAACAACAGCGAGTTATAATAAAACTTAAATCTCCAAACGTATTAAGCGACCACGTTTCTGGTTGTTCGTAGGTATAAAACAACATTTTCCAATTACTTGGTACATAATAAATATAATAAGAATACTTACGGACATAATTGATCTAAATCTTCTTTTTTCGTAACAAACGATAAATCAGTTGTAGCTTTTAATATTTGTAATGGCCTGGAGCACTGTGTCCATTCTTCTTGTCCGCAATCTTCTGTATTCACACTGACAAACATAACTGAAACGAGAAGCAATAACAACAAAAAATTAATCGTAAAATTAAATTAAAACTAACACACATACATACACACACAAAAAATTATTGCCTGTTACATTTCATTTAATTTCTTAAATATTTATTTATTTATTTTTATATGTCAGGATCTCTGATTTCTTATTAATTTGATATAAACGCTTTAATATTAACCACCAACATACTACTCGTACATATACCGAACGAACCCAAATAAAAGGAAAAAAAGATAAATTAATATAATTGAAAACATAATAAATTACCACAACATTTTCCTTCTGTATTTATGTCTGTAGGTTAGATAGATATACGAGTATGTAGAGATCGTATATACCCCAGTACGATACGGTATTCCAACCTTATTAATTTTATTTATTATTATGAGAGAAGGAAAAACTTTTTTTTCGGTATTCGTTGCCGTTACAGAAAAAAAATTAAAAGTTTTTCAATAAATTAAAAATAAAAAATTGAAAAAAAAAGAAAATTGAATAACCGAAAATTTAAAAAAAAAGTTATAATTATTGAAAATATTGACATTTGAATTGAAAAAAATCGAGGAAATTGGTTGGTTTTTCCGGATATCCTAGAATTTGATATCCAAGAATTTTATTAGGTGTGAAGATATTCTTAAACCGTTTTCTTCGACTTTTTCAGGTCAATGTCCGAATCGAACCATAAATTTAACCACAAAATCTGTGCAAATGAAAATATCTATCTTAATAAATTAAATATTTACTTTGCATACCAACAATTATTTTTGAATGTTTCTATGTACCATGCTTCTATTGGTATATGACACAATTAAAATATTGAGAAAATAGTTTTCGTTTGGCAACAAATCGAGAAGAAAATTTGTTTAATTTTCATCTAAATAAAATTAATTAATTATCAGTAAACGAAAATTACAGAATAAACCCACACAACAAACAGTTTTACTATTTGCAAAGCAAATTAATGGAAAATACAGTAAAGTCTTACAAACATAAATAGTTCGAAGACACATACATAGTTAGAATAACTACAATTCTAATAATACAGGTGCCGTGTTATTCAAGTTGAATCTAAGAAGGTAATAAAATTATTTTAATTTTTTTCTCGAACGCTTACATGATAGAAGAAGAACTGGAAAGTCTCATTGAAAGTATACAAAAAGCAGCCTGGGAAAGTACTTCTGTGATCCGCAACAAATCCTCCATCTAACTTTTTTCTTATTTTGTGTATGGTAAGGGTTATGTCACTTCTGATTTAACAGAAAGTTAGTTTTACCCTACCGCTGAACGAAAATGGTTGTGTATTCGATTGAACAACGCTTGGAAATATTGAAACATTATTTCGAAAATCAAGGTAATGTTGCAGTATGGGTGCGAAAAATGCGTGCGGTTTTCAGAAGAAACGAAGCGCCGGGAGCTCCATATGTGCGTTATTTTGTGAATAAATTTAGAGAAACAGACTTGCTAATTAACAAACTAACACGAACCAAGCAGCCAACGAAGCGTACACCCGAAAATGTTGATACTGTAGCCGAGAATGTGCGTGAGTCGCTGGGAACGTCAACTCGTCATCGTACTCAAGAATTGAACACTTCAAGCACAACATTGCGACGAATTCTGCATAAAGACCTTGGTATGACACCGTATAAAGTTCAATTGGTTCAGAAATTGAAGCAAAGAGACCACCAATTGCGTTTTCGGTTTGCTGAGTGGGTTTGCGATCGACTTGAAGAAGATGCCGATTTTGGCAAAAAAAATAATCTTTTCGGATGAGGCGCATTTCCATCTTGGCGGCTATGTAAACAAGCAGAATTGTCGCATTTAGGACACGGAGAACCCGCACGTGATCGTAGAGAAGCCGATGCATCCTCAACGAGTGATTGTTTGGTGCGGATTTTGGTCCGGTGGCATCAATAGGCCATTTTTCTTTGAAAATGAGGAAGAAGCCGCCGTTACTGTCAATGGTGAGCGCTATCGCGCCATGATAAACGATTTTTGTTCCCGGCACTTGAAGAGGAGGACATTGGCAACAATTGGTTTCAACAAGACGGTGCTCCGTGCCAAACAGCACACGTTTCAATGGATATTTTGCGCACTGTCTTCGAAGATCGAATTATCAGCCGAAATGTTGATGTGATTTGGCCGCTTCGAAGCTGTGATTTGACCCCGTTGGACTATTATCTTTGGGGTGCCGTCAAAGAAAAGTGTAACGCCGATAAACCAGCAACGATTGACGCTTTCAAGAACAATATTCGCATTGCCATTGCAGATATAATGCCGCATCCATCAAAAATGTGCTCAAAAATTGGACTGACCGTATGGGGTTCGTCAAGGCCAGCCGAGTCAGTCATATGAATGTAATAGTATTCCATAATTAATCGGAAGGATTGTTCTTTACAGTGGAATGTCATCGAAGTCAGCTTGTTTTTATAATTACGTTATTAGTACTGAATATAATATTTATACAATTACGGAAACTAAGTTCCATGAATCCATTAATAATGTTGAGTTTTTTCCGTCAAATTTTGTGGTTTATCGCTGTGACCGGTCTTCTTATAATAGTTCAAAAACAACAGGTCCAGGAGGAGGCGTTTTAATTGCAGTTGATAAAAAAATTCCTAGTCAGGCATTGGATACTCCACCTTCATTAGAATGTGTAGCTGTTCAACTTAACATATTCCGTCAAACAACTATAATCGTTACCATCTATATACCACCGCGAACTAGTTTGGAAATTTATTCAATATTTACGGCATTTATGTACAATCTAATGTGTAAATTTGATAAGGTGAGCACAAATTTTATCGTAACTGGAGATTTCAACCTACCAAATATTATATGGGTTCCTGATGATGAGCATGATTTCTTATTACCAACTAACGTAACATCAGCTATTGAGCATAATTTTGTAGACGCTGTATCCATGTGTGGTTTAAATCAAATTAATTGTATAAAAAATTATAGAGATCGGTATTTAGATTTAGTTTTTTCAAATTTTCATGATAATATTTATATTACTGAATGCTTTTTTCCATTTGTTAATTGTGTTGATCATAAAGCTATTGAAATCTCAATTAGAAATTATTATACTTCTAATATTCCTATTTCCAAAAAAATTATATATTATGACTATAGGAATGGTAATATTCCCGGTTTAAGTGAATCTTTATCTAACATTGATTGGTGGTTACTTTTTGGTGATGATGATATTAATACTAATATTGATAAGTTTTATGAAATTTTATTCGCTAGAATTGATGAATTTGATTTGGAGTAATCCGTCCTTATATAATAAAACTAGAAAATTGGAATCACATAAACAGTTCGTTAACAAAAACAAAGAGGCTTATAATGAGTATTTACGGGTTATTGAATCTAAAATATATTATGATCCTAAATGTTTTTGGAAATTTGTTAATTCCAAATGTAAAACATCTGAGCTACCTACAACTATGTATTTTGATCAAAAAAGTAGTTCTGATTTAAACGAAATTGTTGATTATTTTAGGAACTTTTTTCAAAGTGTATACAAATTTGTTGACTGTTCTAACTTTAAATCTAACTTGTAATCTAAATATCCCGTTCAATTTGATGTTCCACATGTGTCCGAATCTGAAATTATTAATGTATTGAACTCTGTCAAAAACGGTTGTGGTCCGGACGGTATTTCCACGTATATTTTGAAATTGTTAAAATATCAACTTTGTTATCCCTTGAAATTATTATTTGATAAATCTTTAAATACTTCTGTTTTTCCACTGAGATGGAAAATATCTTGAATTACTCCAATCTTTAAGGCAGGTGATCGTTCTAATATAGCCAATTACAGAGGTATCTCTATTTTATCATCAATCCCTAAGCTCTTTGAGGCCATACTGACAAGATACGTTTTTTTTAACATAAAGAATAGTATTTCAACATCTCAACACGGTTTTTTCAAAGGTAGCTCCACAACAACCAATCTTATTGAGTTTCAACGTGAAATTGTTGATACATTCGAGTCGCAGAGTCAACTGGATGTCGGCTTTGTTGATCTCACAAAAGCGTTTGACTCTGTTCAACACCAAATTATCATAAATAAACTCAAGTTGTTTGGACTTTCTGAAAAATTCGTTAATTGGGTGGGGTCATATCTATCCGATCGCGTTCAATATGTTAAGTTAAATCGTGTCAAATCAGATAAAATAAACGTACTTTCCGGTGTTCCGCAGGGCTCACACCTTGGTCCTCTATTATTTACAATATTTGTAAATGATTTGATGGATGTATTGCGTTAGTCTAAGGGACTTATGTATGCAGATGATCTCAAACTTCTTTGTCGCATTGTTGACCCTTCGGATGCCACTAAATTACAATCTGACCTGGATTCGGTATACTTGTGGTGTAGCAGGAATCATTTAAAGTTAAATATCAAGAAGTGTGCTGTAATGTCTTTTTCAAGGAAAAGAACTCTGATAAATTTTGATTATAATATTAATAGTGAAACATTAGCTCGGGTTACCCAAATCACAGACTTAGGTGTCACGTTTGACCCTACTTTGACTTTTATTCCGCATATTGATAAACTAATAGCAAAATCGTCATCTTTGTTGGGTTTTATACAGCGTATCTCTAAAGATTTTAAAGAAAAGACGACTCTTCAAATCTTATATTCATCAATGGTTCGGTCAAATTTAGAATATGCTATAGTCGTGTGGGCTCCTTATTATAATGTACATATTGAACGAATAGAAAAAATTCAAAGAAAATTTACTCGGCAGATCTTTTTTAAATTTAATCTCTTTAACATGGACAGACGACTGACTTATTTAGATAATCTTCTTAATATACCTAGTTACAATACGAGATGTTTCGTTTTAAATTTAGAACCCTTGTCAATCAGGCGTTGTTTTGCTGCGGCTTTATTTGTGGCTGATGTTTTGGAAGCAAGGATTGATTGTCCATTTATACTTTCGCGTTTGAATATTTATGCTCCAATGAGACAACTTAGAACAAGGTCTTCATTGTTACCAGATTTTCATCGTTCCAATTACTCAGTACACGAATCAATTAATTTTATGGTTGCGAAATTTAACGATTTCTGTGATATTTTTGATTTCGGAATGACTAAAGCTTGTTTCAAAAATAAACTGAAACCTAACTTTAAAGTTTCTTAAGTAGTTTAATAATGTAAATTTTGTGATTTTATGCAATCGACTTGTGATTAATTTATTTTTTATTGTGTAACTTTTTGTTTTATTGCATTTTAAAAAAAATTTATTTGGTCCACTCTATATACGATCCAGTTGAAGTTAAAGAGTTGGTTAACGAAAAAAGAAGAACTCGTAAGACATGGCCTTGAACTAGAGCCCCTGAAGGCAAAACAATCCTAAACAACTTGTGAAACAAACTTAAACTACTTATAAAGGAGATTAAGAATGAGTCAGTAGCTAGCTTCCTAAGCAACCTGACACCTGAATATCAACCTGAATATTCTCTGTAAACAGAGACTAAAGGGCTCGCAGTAAAAAGCAAAATTCGAATCTGTTTGCCGAACACCTAGAAAATACCTGCAACCCACCAACTGGACAAGCGAATAATGAATATTAACACCTATAAGCAAAATAGACGAGGTATCAGTGCTACCGAAAGAAATCATACAAGAAGTAAATCAAAGATAAAAAGCCCCTGGATACGAATTGATAACGAGGTAAATAATCAAAGCCCTATTGGAAGAAGCTCTAAGGAAACTATAGCAAATAATCAATGCTATCTTTAGACTAAGTTTGGTTACGAAACAGTGGAAAGTAACAAAAATCATAATCATTCCAAAGTCTAATAAACCGCTAAACGATAAAACATCGTATAGACCTATTTCTTTGCTAACAACATCAAAGATTTTCGAAGGACTGTTTCTCAAGAGACTAAAGCCAATTATAGAAAGCGGAAATCTTCTACCAGCACATAAATTTGGGTTCCGAGAAAAGCACTCAACGATAGAACAGGTACATAGGATCATTGATACAATTGAGGAGGCGCTGGAAAAAAAGAAAGTATGTTCAGCAATATTCTTAGGCGTAGCTCAAACATTTGATAAGGTTCGGCATCGGGGTCTCAAATTTAAAGACCAACAGGATTTGCCAAAACAATATTTTGAATTACTAAAGTTTTACATCAACGACCGTTACTTCCGAGTGAGACAGGAAGGGGAATACTTAAAACTAAAGAAAATATTGGCAGGGGTTCCACAAGGCAGTGTTCTGGGCCTTATATTACACCTCCTGTATACAAATGATCTACCAAACATAGTAGAAGCTAGAATACGAACGTTTGCTGATGACACAAAAAATGGAGGATAACACTAACCGAATCGAAATCAACGCATATCAACTACAAATAGAAAATTAGAATATAATCCGATTAGAATGAATTTGGAACAAATTCTATATTCACATGAATGCATGACGCTAGCATCTAAGCTCAGGTAGAAAGCAAATGCTAAAATGAAAAGGCGAGAACTGAATTTGAAATTCAGCAAAATGCATTGGCTTATTTATTGGAAGAAACTCCGAACTGACAGCGCACAACAAACTGCTGTTATAAAAACAATTCCTAACACCTGTCTGGACGTGTGGTATTCAACGTTGGGCCTGCATTAAGGAAACTACAGTTAAGATCATGCAAACATTTAAAAAAAATACTACGTAGCATTGTGAATTGCCTTGGTACATTAGAAATGACAATCTCCATCGAGACTTAAACATGGGAAATTTACAAGGAGTCATGTACTGCGACTGCAGCAGCATGACCACGAGGAGCTGCGGAACCTACTGAATCACACCAACGGACGGATAGGTATCATCCCACAAGAATAGACTACTAAACCAATAAAACAATTACTAGATAATCAATGAAATTAGTTGTAATATTATACCGAAATAAAGATTTCTTAAAATAAAAATAAAATAAAAATTTTAATGAATTTAATTTCGGTTGGTTGTCATACGATAGTATTATTCTAACACGACTAATCTGACATTAAAATTAGCCACCACAGAAACTGTTCAAATAAATGAAATATACGTCTATGTCTATAGTTTTGAAACAAATGACTGTTTAGGGGATTTTTACGAGTATTATCTATATCCCAATTCAGTCGGAATTCCGTTTACGTTCGCTTACAAAACCACACTATTTTTATGGAAAGAATCATGTAAAGTACACGGAAACCCATACTAGTTGCCAAAGTAAAGTTTCTCAAAAACTCCGGTGTGGTTGGGAATCCTGACGAAAAACAGAACAAATCAGATCGGAAAGAAGCTGGAATTTTGTCGGAAACTCGGGTTTTTCCATATCATTTCCATACTAGTTTAGTACCGCATACTAATTTAGTACCGCATAGAGTAGTATTCCACAGCACTTTTCATAAAAAATCGTCCTATAAAATCGAACCGCGTATTCAGCTTAAATAAAGAAAACACTACCCAATATTGTAATGCCGACGGAATTCCGTTTACATTAGCGTACAAAAACTACTCTCTTTCTATGGAAAGAGCTATGTAAAGTACACGAAAATCCATAGTTCTCGCCAAAGAAAGTGTCACAAAAAACGAGAAAAAAATGAAATTTTCAAGAAGTTGGAAATTTGCTGGAAACTCGGTTTTCTTCTTGAAAATTAAAGATTTTTTGTTATTAGTTTTTTTAGAAATACAGTACCTGACAATTGAATTAGAGCCACCCTTGCGTATCACGTAATTTGTAATACAAGCAGTTTGTATTGAAATATATTTCAAATTTTCGTTGTTCTAAGAGTATCTATTTATATGAACAACAACCCTTTTTTTATTAGGATAATTCCAGTATTACCGGTTTTGGGTCAAGTGGCTGCTATTAGATTCTAAACACAGACAGTTGAAATGTTAACGGGCTCGTGCTAAGAAGTGTAATGAAGTGTTTTAATAATATATTGTGAATTTTATAAATTTGTTGGTGAATTTTTAAGCTCTGTAATTTATTCGGAATAGGAAAATGAAAGACATTGAAAGACATTAGTAGCGTGGGTAAAATTAAAATAGAAACTTTATGAAAAACATGTTTATGCATTCGAACCGTCAAAATGCAATATTTTAAAAAGTTTCTCGGCACATAGTCGACCGAACAGCCGCATTAATTCGAAAAAATATGCATTCAACATCGAGCGATCGCAGTCATTGCCGTGCTGTCCGAAAAACCACCGCGACAGACGACTGGCTAATTATAAAAACAGCAAAAATGCACAGAAATTTTACGGTTGAAGATTGGAAAAACGTAAATGAGCACAAATGTTGTATTAATAAATCATTTCGGCAACGTATCAATTTGTATAATAAATTTCATTTTTACAACTCACATCCTCCTTGCAACAGGTGATCAGCTGTATAAAAAACTGTACAGAAAAAATTAAACATCCAGCACCAGTCATAATCTGGCCATGCATAACCGCGAATGGCACCGGACTTTTGTATTTTGTGGAGGGCACCATGAATCAAGTGCAATATAAAAAGGTTGTTGAGACTGTATTTTTGACTTTCCAAAACTCAATAAATGAAGAAGATGGGCCATCCACCGTCATGTAGGATGCGATCTAAATCCGATCGAAAATCTATGGAGCATGTTGAAAAAGGTTGTGTACTTATCCCCGAAACCAACAATAGCTGTTGTGAACGATAATATTCACATTAACTTGTATTTCCAGTATGCCAGCTAGAATTAGTGCAGTCATTAAAGCCAAAGGAGGATTAACAAAATATCTACTATAAAACATAAATAAACATTTTGTATTAGTAATATGTGTCTGTTTCTATTTTGTTCTTGATAAATTTGAAAAAATGCCAAAATCAGAAGGTGGCTCTAACTCAATTGCCAGGTACTGTATGTTTTATTTAAATAAATACAAAGAATATTTATTTATAATATTTTCATCTGCCATGTGCCACCCGATTTTAGATATTCAACTCCAGCTGATTCGATTTAAAAAAAAAAACAAGAACATTTTATCAACAATTTACGTCGTTGCAAATATACATTACATTTAATATGTGTGTTAATGGCGACGCCATATTAAAATAGATTTTAATTACCTTTAAAAAACAATAAGAAAGTAAAAGGATGAAATATTTGCACGTACAGCTGTGTGCGTATTTAACCGCCCATCTCCCGCATGAAACTGGAGAATGACACAAAACAAAAACAAAAAGTGAAACAGAATGAGAAAGAAAATTAATTTTGTCCAAGTTCGATACGAAGTTTTTGATATTTTGTAGTACGGAATTTAGTATGGAATTAGAACTATATTTTCTAAAAATGACAAAATTGCATACTGGTAGAAGTTAAATAAAATATTCAAAAATTTAGTTTTTTGCGAAATAAAAAAACAAGTGTTTAATAAAATGTGTTTATTAAGTACTGTTAGAAAGTTGCAAGTTTCGAAAGTTTGCGTCTTCAAAAATATGAACGTGACGATGCCAGGAAATTGAATTTCATTACCTGTTTATTCCAATGTTGTTGGCCGGGATCCCGAAAAGAATTAAATAAAAACAAAACTTCGAAAATGAAATAAACAACTAGGAGCCGGGTGTTCATTCGTCGACATATCACATTAAACTGAAGAAAGATTCAAAATAAAACTATCAGAATAAAACAAAATTCTGAAAAGAAAGAAAAAGAAAATTGTTCTTGGCCAACATTTATATTTTTTGTTCGTTTTGTGATGCGGAATTTAGTATGGAATTAAAACTATTTTTTTCACACAGTAGCATTGTTCGTTCCGTCTCGTGGATAAGGGACCCTCATTTTAAGTTTCCACGCCATTCATCCCCATCAAATTCTTCATAGGGATTTTATAACAAAATGAGCAGTTTTTTCAATAGTTTTGAGCCCCTGGGTCTAGGTGATCTCATCAATTTTTTTTACAAATTGCGATTCTTTTCAAAACTTCTTTTTTTTAATTAATCACACAAACTCCGTTACGTCTGTTTCGATTTACTCAAATTTACTACGTAAGCATTAAGATGGTGGCCACACGGAAAAATTACATTGCCAATTAATCAGAGCTAGCAAGAAGTTTTATTATATCATAATTTGATTGTTCGTTATTCTACTGCTATCTAAAATATATGGAGCCCAAATAAACGATAAAGTATAGTATGTGCAAAAATGATAACAAGAACAAAGATTTATTCCTATAATGAGGTAACTTGACTCTAAAATATTATACGAATCTTGTGATAAGTCAACATCAATCAATTGAAACCCGTTGAAATATATTAATTAACTCAAAAAGATCTATTACGAATGTAATATTAAATGTTTGCAATTTTCAAGCTGTTTAAAATCACGAAGCCTAATCAAATAAATGAAATAAAGTAAAATAATAATTTAAACTAAATTTAACTAACTGTATTTTCCAATTATTTTAACAAATTAAAATCAAAAAGTTTAAAGATTTAATTTCTAGGCAGCATCGTATTATTAAAATTTCATTTTTGGCCCCTATAGCCACCGTTCCAACCGAAAATAGTTTATGATTTAAAAAATCAATGTATATTAAATTTTCAATTAGGGGGAACACACTAACCATTTATATTTAAAAAATTACATCTTCTACAAGAAATGTCCTTTTGGTACAAAATATTGTACGTGTAAAATTGACTTAGTTTGAAAGGTACTAACATTCTATATTCAGATATTGCATCTTCTACAGTAAATATCCTTTGGTATAAAATAGTGTACGTGTAAAATTGACTTAGTTTCTTTTGTTTTTCGTAATGTCATCTTTAAACACATTTCACGGGAATCGTATCGAAGTGGCCATATTTCTTAATTATTTTGTCTAAATTAACACTAAATTGTATACATCTATATGCTCGTTATTCCCGATTACTTAAGTACATCGGAAGATAATAATTGTTGATGACTATTTTCCAGTTACTAAATATTGTTTCAAGTGAATGAACATTCTTATTAGATTTATATATCACTTTCTAAATGTGTCAATTAATGATTACTTTTTGTTAACGTTTCTAGGCAAGTTACTACAAGTCGAAAAAGACAAGAGTGGCTGAAATAAATGAACAGCGTGAGATACGGCATAAAACGAAAGTAGAACGCCTTCTGCTTCTAGGGCTGCTGAAACAAGTGAATAACTTGAAACCCGGCTGGAAAACATTCGCTTACAATATAGTTGATCGAGAAATTCAGATCTGACTTAAAGTTAGCAGCGTTCAATTAAGATAAAGGCTATGTTTACAGCATGCACTACAATGTTTCAAACGGGCAAATGAATAACATTTGTATGCATAGGGTTACTTTAAAGTTTGACAATGAATCGCCTGGAATGTGTTATTCGAATGGGAAAATTAATGTGATATCTCTGAGTCATCCATCTAACCTCTTCTAGCTTACGTTTCCGGAATTACTGAGTTATCCAGACAATTTCTACAAAACAATCGAAACTACAACTCATGTTTTCAAATGACATCTTTTGGAGCAACCAAAATTGTTACCTACGGAGGTTTTATACCACTTTAAACTACAAGAACAAGTTTACTATAAAGTGGGAACACTTCTTCCTCTGTCTCTGTGACAATGACTGAAAGTTTTTATAAATTTACTTCTGGGGCAACGAGCAAAACGGAGACTAATCAACGTTGATCACCGCTATTAGTTCCAATCCCAAAACGTGAAATAGTATAAGTTTACAGATTTTATTCCATAAACGCAATCATCTGGTAAATTTATTCAAAGCGGCATTGGAGCAAATGCCATAGATGATGACAGAGTAGTCATTCGAGCCGACAAAACACAATCGAATGAACATGAAAGGCGCTTCAACTCTGCAACCATTGTCATGGTCGGAACGAATTTCGATCGAAGTAATATCATTATCTATAGACGACATGAAAGTCTACAACATGTTACTGAAACACACAGATCGTATGATGCTCTTCAATGCCCAATACTGTTATCTCAAACAGAAAACTGATATCATTTTAACATGATGCCAACTAATCCAGCAACAGATGCTGCGATGGTGAAAAGTGTTTAGCGCATGAATACCATGCATAATTAGAGCCCAAAAATCAAATCACATCCTGAAGTGTCTTCAACGTTTCCACCAATTCATTGAAGTATTGTATTTACACTAAAATCGAAAGTAAACGAAATCAAAAACGCTTCGTTCCGAGGACAAACTTGCGCGACGCAATTGAAAATGATGGAATGTTTGCTGACATTGGCAAATCGGTCATATTAAAAACTGCGTATACAGAAAGTCCAAGACCACATGCAACACGGTTTGGAAATCCAAATCTGTTTACATGTAATCCAATACGAACTAAGATTAGCAATTTACTTCTAATGGATAACATCATGCCATCGGTATGATCTTACAGTTAGAGTTTTCAAACTCACATGGAGCTCGTAATTAAAAATCATTTTAACGTATAGACTCGCTGCTGGATGTATTCTATAGAATAGCAAAAAATAAGTTACCCTAATTCAAATTGATAGTGTATCAGCCGAGTTACAGCATCTACAAGAAGATAATAAGCATTGAATCCCAATTCACCTTGCACGAAAGATGGAAATTGTTCGAAAAAATATCTTCGGAAGATGAATCAGGAAACACAACCTGGCTGCGACGGATACCCACAATATCGGTGACGAAAACGCCCGAAACCATTTAAACCCGCTATTAATGTTGAGTAGAAGAACTCAGTTAAGACAATTAAATACATGTATAAATATGGCATATCAACAAAGTCAGTGATAGGCAGTTTTTGAACTTTCGAATAAAAAATTGCCATTCTAAGTATTCACGCTATTTCAAATTGGACGTTAAATCAGCAGTAATGAAGGTATTTGACGAATTCTTCTCGTACACTTAGAAAATGGACACTGAGTTAACTTTCCTGAAGAAAGCAAGATACAACTATTACTGAGTATGCAGGGATAAATGTTCTGATGCATTGGATTGCGCTTATAATATTTCTCCAAATATCGTGATAAATATTTTCACACAATAACAATTTCTTGCCATGAATTTTCATTTTTGCAACTGATGTTCATGACTAACCTGGATCAACCTATGGTTTTCTGCGTTTAGGATTATCGTACAAAATTCACTTTTCGTCACCCGTAATGGTTTTGTGCAAAAAGTTCTTTCTTTTCTGCCAAAGCAAATTCATACAGATATCAACTCTACGGCTTTTGGTTTCTTCGGTCAGTTTATGAGGAATCCATTTTCCTTCCTTCTGTATTTTTTCCATTGCATGCAATCGAAGTCTTTTTAAGTTTGTCACGGATGTTCATCCAGCAAACCTTTAAGTTCCTCGTCTTCAAATTATTTTACTGCACCTGGACGTGGATCGCCCGCAATACTAAAATTGCCATCACGAAATCTTGCAAACCAGTTTTTACTGTTGAATGACTCACAGAATGTTCACTCAAAGCCGAATTAGTCAATTTCAGCAATTTTTTAATTTAATACACACAATAGCTTGTATATGACTGAAACTTATGTCATCAAAACAACAATGCCTAAGCTACACACGTTCAAAATAGCGGGCGATTTGGATGTGTTCAAGTATATTTTAATTCAACCAACTTCAGAGTCGAGTTTCTACTTGCACACCTATTATTTATACGTTCTTCTAAACGTTTCAAACAACTTCAAAAAGCATGATTGGCTTTGCGACCGTGCGATCTCAGTTCCCAAGAATGACGGCGTCTAGAAAAAATAATGATAAATAATGAAATTCAGTTATTGATGAGGACCAAGCTCTCAATTACCGATAGAGTTTCTTAATTGGAGCCATCTCAACTACATCACAAGCAATAAAGCACAGTTCACATGGTGAACTATATGTTGCTTACTATAGAGGGAACGCTAAAAAATTGATTCATTTTCTCACCAAATGGCAAAACCAAAAATCATGTCTACAAATATTGTATTAATCATTCACATTGTTCATCAAACAAATTGTTAACATTTGTATACGTAGGGCGCCGGAAGTATTGAAAAAATTATTGTAAAAGAAATAAAAATAAAAATGGAGAGGTGAATATGTTGTGGTCAACACCCAACTTCTTTTACGACAAATGTGCATAGATCTCGAATACACCACCCTTATTTTCTAAAACGAAAAATAGAACCTACCGGATTTTTCATAAAAAATGTCTTGTATTTATAATCAAAAATTTCAGAAAACCAATCAGGCCAACCTAAACTTGTGAAGCATATTTTTTCAAAATTTAAGCAGGAATGATATTTTTGGCAAGAAAAAACTGGTTTAAACTATAATTCGGCCTTGTGCTCGTTTTCCCATTGTTCATACTGAAGCTTTTGCCACAAATTGAGAGATTACAGTGAATTTTGATAGAAATCGGTACACCGGAATTGACAGCTGCCATAGCTTTTTTGTTTTGTTTTTTCAAATATTTTGAAATTTATATCATTTACGAGAAGACGACGATTTATATCATTTACGACTAGGATATAAAAGATTATAAATTCAATTTGGGGCAATACCGGCCCAGTTCAGTTGGCGGAAATGGCGATTTTTGACAAAGAAAAAAACAAATTTTCAACAAAAACTCTTCGGTAAAGGTACGTACCGAATTTTTTTTTTTGAAAACTATTTTTTACATTAATCGAGATGAAACTAACTACTTAAGCTTTTGATATAGATTTGGGGGATCCCAGTGGTTTTTTGGGGGCATCGGTCCACTGTTTATTAAATTTCAAGCAAATCTACGTTACATCATTTTTTAAACTTTACCGGAAATGACGAATTTTGATGCAACTTTATTCAAAACGTCATACTTAAACTTTTTCCATTAATTCCTTGCGAAATTTCGTGGAAATATATGTACCGGAAGGGGCAGCTCAATGGGCGCTTTTAAATGTTTGCAATGATATTGAAAGGTTGAGCATTTGCAAAGAACGACAAAGAATTAAAAGATTTTAATAAATTTAAAGATTTTCAACCAACAATTGATGTTGTTGGTTTTCTGAAATTTAAGCAGGGATCATGTGTTCTGTTTATACAAGACAGTTTTACTAAAAGTCCGGGAGTTAAATTTATCGATTTAGAAATCAAGTGTTGTGTATTCGAAATCTATGTATACATTTGTGGTAAAAGAACGTCGGGTGTTGCCCACAACATATTCACCCCTCCATTTATTTAAAACCAACTAACCGCAACTTTGTATATAACACTAGAAAGATACTAAGTTAAAGGTCGCGTGTGGCTTCAAATACATTCCGCCAGTCTATAATAAATATCACGCGAAGAAGATATGAACGGTTGACGACCAAAATATACAATAAAAATTTGGTATCATCGGTGCCACAACGTGCATAGACGTCTGTGTATTTTAAAATAACATTCAAGGTAGAATAAATAAACATCCTTTACATTCCATTGGATTAATTAATTAAAAATAAAATTTTAATAATAACTTACAGGAAACGAAGATTATGAAAAGGTAAGCTAAAGGTAAGCTAAAAATTTAATATTAAATCGCGTCGAAACCAAATCCTACCTCAAAAAATGCTTGATTATAAACTTGATACGGATTATCTAAATCTAAATTCGAGAAATCCGATTTAATTATTACGCGCAAAAATATAAAATTTGTAAAAAAATAGATAACAAAAAATTTGGTATACGTAGTCGTTCTTAATACGAAACGAATTAATTTAAAAAAATTCATTGACAAGGTTATTATATTTGATAACATTAAGCTAGTCCCGATTATATATTGTGTGCGATTTGGAATTAAATTGTTTTATTTGTTACGACAACGGTAGCGATTTGTTAACCCCAAAATAATACAAGCATTTTTAATCTGGCTAGAAAAGCTCTTCTGCACGGTCTAACTCGTGCACTTTATCTATAATTCAAGGCACGTTATTTCGTAACCACGCACAGTTCATGTACAACACCCAGCAAGTCAAAATATAACAAAAAAGCACAAACAACTGAAAAACTATAAATTATAAATAATAACATTAAATTCAATACAATGCTAGTAATAAATCTCTCACCTGTTAATAAAATCACAAATATTTGGGTCCATATTTTATTTAATATTTTATAAATATTATGTGTCGTAACCATATTGTTAAATTTATGTTTGTTTTATTTTATTTATATATTCCACTTTTGTTTATTTATCTACTGTTTGTTTATATTTTTATTTTATTATTTTAATAAATGCGATTTTAATTTTTAATCGGCAAACTTTTCATAATATAAATGAATTTTCACTTTTGAATCGAACACACAAAATAATGGATTCGTTTAAAATTAAAATAATTTATTATTTATTTATTATTTGAAAAATTGTTGTTATTAATTGTGAATAAGATAATAATAAAATACGAGCATTTTTGTGTTAAATGTAAAATTGTTTTTCTGTTTTTTTTTATTTACTTTTACAGGAATGTGATACTATACAGAGTGTAGAGGGGCCAAATTAACCGAACTTTAATTTATTAAAATGCTCTAAGGTGACCCAAAACATTCCCACAACTTCTCAAAGCTAGCCCAAAAAAGTGTACTTTTACAAACACTGAAACTCGCCGCGCCTGTTTTATTATAATACGCTCAGCCAAAACATTTATTATAAAATTTTAAATGGTAATCCGAAATGTCAAAATTAATATCAGTCTAAAACAGAGCCATGCAGAGTAATCAAAATCTGGAGCAACGTGAACAAAACATTCGTTATTATTACTAATTTAAAGAATATTAAATAGATTTTATTTCAGGAGCTTCTTAGATTTGGTGTTAGTTAGTCTGAGATGTCATTATGTCTTTGAATTAGTTCTGGTCCTAATCGATGGATTCGACGCAACTATGGCTAAGAGTTTACTCAATAAAAGGAGACGTTTATGTCAGATTGAACTTGCATCATGTTTCATTTTGACAAGCACTTCCTGTCAAAAAAATAACAAGTTGGTTCTTCTGAATGATAACCAAATTACTAATTGTTTGGTAGCTTGGTCGAAACAAGACTGATGCAATTTTATAAGTTACAAAAATTCAATTGTCTGGTCACATTGCTCGTTGCAGTGGCCGCAAGCTACAAAATAAAGTTGAATACTCAGGAATTTATATGTAGGAAACACATGTTGGCTTAGCGAATTATATTACACTACTAATAATTGTTGAACATTTTGTAATCTCTAATTAGTGTTTTTAACGGATTTTTTTTAAATTGGTTTTTCTGGATGAAAGTCGGGCCAATGTTTTGTGTAAGGTGGGATTACTAAATGTCACTGCAATTGTTAGGCGTATTTATATAAATTAATTTAAACTTAATTTAATAGCAAAATATATTATGGTTTAAAACCATGAATAATTATTATGATTTGGTTACAAAAATATCTCTTGAAACTATTTCTATGTAATACAAATTATATTAGAAATAGAAATTAAAATAAATTAATTGGAACAAAGGTAATAACTTAATGAAAATTCCTATTGTTCAATTCAGCTACATTTTTATCTGAGTCATGCATGCTTTGTATAATATGCAGGTATAATTTGATTGACATAGTTATGTCCTATTCCCATATGTAGATTTTTTTCAGTGTATAAAAAAATAAATAATACGTTTGCTTTTGAACTATAATTGTGCTGCCAAATGTATATTTCCATAAATACTTCAGAATTGCTGACTGCTGCATAAGTTTTGCGAAACATTTGATTTTCGATTGTTTTCGAAAAACTATTGCAGCTCAGAAGAAAATGTTTATCACGAAATTTAGAGCTCATACAAAATATTACAACACTAATAATTTGTGTAACAAATAATAATTTGTTTTATTTTAAGTAAAAATCTTTTGGTTTGATCTTCTACGCTGTCCGCATTGCCTGTATCTGGTTTAGGTTGAATGTGATCTTCATTTGAAGTTTTATATTTTGAGTGATGATAATCATTGTCCAACTTTGGTTTCGTTTCAACTTTCAAACCTAAGTGTCGATTTTGTACCAGAAATTCGATTTTTAAATGACACTCTCGTGTCGTCCTTATTTTCGTCGTTGTCTTCTTCCCCTTTCCGCTGCTAGGGTTTGCGTGTCTATTTCTTTATAATGACCGTCCTGGTGTCCTCCTTTTGTTCATCTTCTTCATTTGCCTTAAATAGTTTTTGCTCCGTACCAAAGACAGAGTCCTCTGTCATTTCATAATTTTATTTAATCAACTATCTTCTGCTGGTTTATCATTTGTCTGTACTTCTTAAATGCATCTTTCATCTCTTTGTCATCTTCTTCGTTAACATTTAGATTCTCGTCTAATTCAAAATCCACTGCCTCCGGTGGTTGTTTTAACTCATTGTGATGTGGATTTTGATGTTCTTCATGGTCCTCAGTCTTATTGAATTTATCAATATTCTGATTTTCTCTTTAAGCAAGTCATTGTGTTTATCGCACATTTCATTAGAACCTTTACCATCGTCCTCCTTATCCTTCAATTCATCATTTACATCATCATCGTTCTCATAATCTCCATAAATTTTAGATTTTTCAGATTCTCTATTGACATTTCTTTATCTAAATCTTCATCGTGCGATTTATTCGATTGATCATCGCTGCTATCCTTTTCATTTTCCTTCTGAAACCTGCAGTTTTGAATCAAAATTTTCATCATCTGCATCTCGATACCCTCTTCTTCTTTACAATCATTCTCAGTTTCTTTTTCCTTATTGTAATCTTCCGGCTTATTAACTCGGTTTATCCTCATTTTCAATGCGATCCAAAGCGTCATTTTCCCGGTGAAAAACTTACAAACTAATATAAAAGTCATGAAACTATTGATGACAAAAATGTGCTGAATGACGATATAAATCTTCATCGGGCATAGTTTGTAAAATTAATTTTGTTGTGTAGTTATAATTTTACGGTCAGAAAATCCCTTTTTCCAAAGAAAACATTCGTTTGGGTACTTGAAAGCTTGATAATTTTTTTTAGAACACAATCAGACCTGTAGCTTCTTTGTCGACATTTAAACTACCATTTGCAAGATGTCTTAAACACCGTAAATATAAGGTGCGCAACTAAATTTCCGGGTTTCACACATAGATGATGCTAGCGACACATTTAGTTGTCATTTATGTCAGAAGTTGTGTTTTGTTCATAGCGTGGACAGTTGTTAATGATAACCAGTTGTAATTCCAGCACATATCGCAACGCAAAAATATGGAACGAAAATGTCGTGTTTTGTGGAAAACAAACAGCATTTGCGGGAAGCTTTGCTTTTCTGCTTCTTGAGAAAAAATGCAGCTGAAGCACGTTATTTGCTTGAGGAGACCTACGGCGAACATGCACCATCGAAAACTACCTGTGAAGATTGGTTTAAACGCTTCAGAAGTGGCGATTTCGACATTCTTCTTTCGACAAGAAGCACTCGGGAAGACCATAAAACGTTAGTGGATGAAGATGATACGAAAACTCAAGATCAGCTTGCAGAGGTAGTAAACACGACTGACCAAGAAAAATTGCCATTTGAAAAATTCAAAACGATGGAAAATGGGTGCTGCATGAGTTGACTGAGAGACAGATGGAAAATCAAAGAACCATTTATGAAATTTGGCTTTCACGGCATGAAAGAACGAGCTTCCTGCTTCGAATTGTTAGTTACGGGAGATGAGAAGAGGATCTTTTTTAAGAATCCCAAACGCAAAAAGTTGTGGATTTCACTTAGCAAAGCACTAACATTGAAGGCACGGCCAAATCACTTCGGAAAGAAGACAATGCTCTGGGTTTGGTGGGACCATAAAGGACTATGAGCTGCTGAAAGAGGGTGAAGCTGTCAATGGGCAACGGTACCGACAACAACTCATCAATCTGAACCATGCACTGTTCGAGAAACGGCCAGAATGGGACACGAGACACGACCGCTCTATGCCATTGCACTCCCATCATCCAATACACCATCATAACGCTGAGATGGCCCGGACCTGGCCATCGACCGGAACCAGACCTGGCTCCCTCGGATTATCACTTGTTCCGATCGATGGCGCATGACTTGGCAGGGCTACACTTGGCCTGTTTCGAAGAAGTACAAAATGTATTACCAGCGAGATGGTAATTATGTGTAGATAGCGAAGGACAATACTTTGAATAAACCATATTTTATATTTCATATGGAAATTTTCCATTTTTCTTAAACCCAAAATTTTGTTTGAAATAAACCCGGAAATTTAGTTGCGCGCCTAGTATGACCACCGTAATTGAATGTCAAAATGGTACACTATCCTGGTCTATAGAAGTCTTTCATCGCGATCAGTTAGTCTAGCCGATAAGAAGTGGCGCGCAAATCAAATAATCTGTCACAACAAATATATTCCATATTTTTAGATTGACGTCTCTGGTTAATTTGCGATTTTGGGGACGCAAAAAATCGTTATGTCAACCGCGAAGATTACAACTGCGTAATCCACCTCGCCCATCCCTGGTTGAGATTCTAAAATTAAAGTTAGATACAGTTCTAAAATTTGAACTACGAGGTAGCGGTTTGGAATCCAATCGCTTTCTAAAGATTGTCCTTTTAATTTATTTCGACGAATTGTCAAAGTTTTTAATATTACATTGTAATTTAAAAAACAAAAATTCTTACAGCACATGTCCAATTTTTGTAATAGTTAATTTTCTTGATAATTTTGAGATTAGCAGGATAGTTTACTCTTCCACTCTTCCAAGCCCTTTACAGTCCGGGTTTCCTACAGTTTAGACGGATTAACTATTTAGAATAAAATCTCATACGAAAACTTTTTTTTTATTAATTGGGAGATCCTTGCGAAATTTGGTGGAAATCTGTGTACCGAAAGTGGCAGCTTCAATGAGAGCATCTTAAAATTTTGCAATGATGTTGAAGAGTTTAGCATTTACAAAAACCGACAAAGAATTAAAACATTTGGGTAAATTTTTAAAATGAAATTTTCAACTAACAAGGGACAGACATTATTGGTTTTCTGAAATTTAAGCAGGGATTATGTTTTTTGATTATACAAAACAGTTATACCAAAAGGCTGGTGAGTTGTATTTTTCGTCTTAGAAATCATGTTTGGTGTATTCGAGATTTACGTACATTCGTCGTAAAAAAACTCTGGTGTACTAGATCCAATTCAATTAAAAAGTATGAATTTTTCGGAAGCTATGGTAACACTGGGAATAATATTAAAAAGTTGTTTACCTCAAAATCGCATTAAAAGTGCTGTGCCCTAAGTTATTTCGAACAGGTTACTCCGCCTGGCTTTGTATTAGACCCACTCCGATTAAAATACATGAATTTTCTGGAAAATCTAGGAAAATACTGGGCATAATATTCAAAATTTATGTTCCTCAAAATCGACTTAAAAATTTTATAGCAAATATTTATAACGCTTATCGGTAAAGCATGAACCTGTAAAATCCAATTGTTAACAAAGAAAATACAATTCAAATTAATAATTAAACCATTTGTGTGACCGAAGATCTCGATACTGGTAGCGAGTTGGAAAATTTGGAGTTTTGGTTCCGAGTACAACCTTTTGACATTTTGAAGGGGATGGAAAATCAGAAACTGAGAATACAATCTGACCGACGAATAAAACCTTGACCTATTTTATCTGTAGAGTTAAGAGAAAATGGTATAAGACGTGAGGTTCTAGCAATTTAAGTTTATTTTTTAATAATCGGAGTTTTAATATCTAGATGAGACCTTCATAAAGGTCTTTGAATAGGGAATTGGTAATGATATTTACATTATTGTGTGGTATGTTGCAAACGCAGAACTATTTATCCACTTCTAACCTGGTTATACGTAAAAAATAGGGTTGGGTTGGGTTTAAGTGAGAAGTACTGCACTGAAACATCTTAATTGAGGTAACTATTTCGGGTCATCGTGATATTTAGTTTTCCTGAATTTCGGATAAACTCGAAATTGAGAAATTTAGAAATCCCAGAAATACAAACTGTTTTATCAACAATAAAAATCAAAAAGTGTTGTGGGCGATTTGCCTTCTTAGTAAACCCCAATAAACTGGAACGCCCTGGTGGACTATTAAGTTAAGTAGACTGGGGAAACAGACAAAAAGTTTCTCAATAAAGCTATGAGAAAACTCTCTGTGTTGCAAAATAACTATCGAAACTCTAGAATTGTTACGAGAACTAATCAGAAAACTGTAGATCTTTCATTGGGGACCGAATTTTTAGGAATTAGGGATTCAAAAACAGTAGAAAAAAATTAACCCATCGACCAGCAACTAGATCCGAGAGTGTAGCAACTGGCTGCTAAGATGGTGTATAACTGAATAAGACTACATCATAGGGCGTCTTTTGTTTATTCAAGTTCAAAACACCAGGCCCAGATGGTTTATTTTTCCTGCCATTCTGCAGGAGGTACTTGCATCATTTTAAACCATCTTCTATCAAATATTCAGAGCTTGTTTGGCTTTAATATACATTTCACAACCTTGGAAGAGTGTGAAGGTAATCTCTATCCCTAACGATAGAAAGATGAGGTGTGATCTTACTTAAAGTTGCTGGTCTAAATCTTTCCTCGTTCGTATTTAAATGTAAAAAATCTCTTATTTAAATCTTCTATGTCCTTAACAATTCTTCCTACATACATAAAGCCTACACAAAGGGTAAATCCGTTCATACAGCGTTTCATAAAGTGTACGGCGAATGGAAAATTCTGCGTTAAGACGCAACATAGGATCAACCAATACAAGATTGTTTGATACTATGCTGAGATACAAGAAAATAATCGCTAACTTTCGTTGCGCTAAGAGTACTATGACTGCTGGCAGGGATGTAAACCGGGAGGAGTTCTGTCTCCCCTCCTGTGGTGCCTTCGACATTGTTAGTCCAGTTAAACCTTATGTTGTGAAAATAACTTATCGGTGAATCATAAAAACACTGCGGGCAACACGTATATTATCCTAAGATGAATTTAATAAATCCCCTTGAAAAGTATGACTTTCAGACAGAAATTGTTCAAGACGCTTTAAGGGATTAAAAGAAACTGCAGGGTTCATTATAGCGAGTGGATTGGGAGAGGACTCAAGTGCTTTAAAGTTATGATAGAGCAGTGGTCTCCAACCTTTTAGTTTCGAAGAGCATATTCCAAATTACCGATGATGTAACGGGCACCATTTAGTTTTTCCAGGTAAATTTACAGTGACAAGTAGTCACAATTATTAAGTTAAAGAATAATGCAAATAATGTCCAAAATAATTTATCAATTAATTCATTACATCATATCTGTAACAAACTTAAAATTCAATACCAAACAATTTTTATTAAAGTCAATGTGATCTTTGGCACTGAGTATCAGTGGCCAATAATTAGGGTTGTAAGCTGATATTCCTGCCCGCAGACAATCATCAAGATGCTCGTCGGTAATTCGAGATCTGTATTTTTATTGTATTATATTCAAGGTGAAAGCAACCATTCGCATAAATATGTAGAACCGAAAAACGATTTTTTCTTGTGTGCTGCAATTTTTAATAATGGATACTTCTTTTTGTCAACCAAGTTCCATAAGTTTTCAAGTGTTACATAGGATTTCAGAACAATGTCATTTTTAGGATACAAAATCTCAAGTTCCAGTTGCCCTGCTCTGTACTGTTACATTTCCTTGGCTAGTAAATGGATTTACAAAAAATATGATCATTGGCTCTAAAATAGCAAACAGTTCAAATCTTTTTTCAAACTGTTCTGTGAGTATTTCAAGGTGGATAATAAATGATGAAGGGTCAAAATCTCCACAGCTCATATTTGAGAAATGCACCAGGGACTTTATTTTCAGATTAGATATCCATAAATGCAGCTTCGATTTAAATGAATTTACAGAGCCTATCATCGTAGCAATATGTTTTTCTTAAGCAATAAGAGTTTATCTAAGTTTAAACCATTAAATTTTCCCATGCTATCCGTCAGAAACCTCAAATCCATTAGCCATGAAGCATCGCCCAATTGACAAAAATGTTGATTTTTGAGATTCCAGGAATTTTTTGATCTCTTCAATCAAGCTTAAACATGTGTTTAAGGCCCTTTATCTTTTCTGAGCCATCGTACCTCTGCATGCAAAACAAGATCGGAATGTTCAACTTCAGTAAGGTCCTGAATAGTCGGTGCTGTAAAGGCGCTGCTCGAATAGAGTTAACAGTTTCTATTACTATCTTCATAATGTGAGCGAATGGAAGTATTTTACTGCATAAAACTTCCTGATGGATAATACAATGGTGTGCCATAACGTTTGGAGAGCATTCATCTTTCTTACACAGAGCAACAAATCCGTTGATACTGAACACCAGTGCTGGTGAATGCGCCAGTGGTGAATGCGAAGATATCCTGACCTGATGTTCGCTCTTTCATTGGCTACGGTTTCAACAGTTCTTCTTTTACAGTAAAATCATTAAAACCATTCTCACCATGACTGCCAATTGTGCGGTATCTCATATGTCAGCTGACTCATCAAATTGCAAAGCAAACCAATCACATATTTAGTCATTTTTACATTTATTAACATTACCATTTGACAACTGTAAATCTTGTATTGATGACATAATTTCACGCTTGTTGGAAAATCCCTCAAATAAGCACTTGATTTTTTCTCCTGTTTTATGAGTGCGACCAATACATAGAGCAATCGAGTTGTTTTACAGAAGAAAAATAATCAATAAAACTCAAAAACTACTCGTATTTGAAAAAATGCGAATGAGTATATATTAATGGTATACGAGTAGCAAACAAAAAACAGGTGACGGGTGTCACAAAACAGCTGACGGGTCCACGGTGATAGAGTCACCTTGCGAACTTTACTAGGCATTCTTACCGGGCACTGTACTCTAAACAAGCATTTGTTTGGAATGAGGGTTCGTAATAATTCAAATTTCTTGCAGTGTGGTTGAGTGACGAGGTGACGGTTGAATACTTCTCATATTCCTATCCTTCTTACTCTCTTGATAATACAAAAATGTGCAGTTTGCCACATTTACTCTATGAGGATCAGTTAATAACACGTTAGATATTGATACTATTGGAATGTATCTAAAGAACAAATCGTTTTTGGGACTAGGTGTCTCATGGGGTTTTGTTACAATACTGAGTAACAAAGTAATTCTACCACTCCAAAGGTCGACTGTTGCTTGTCGAATATAAAACATATTTGGCTATAAACTATCTTTGAGAACGCTAAATCGCGAATTGAATTGCTCCAAATATTTAAAATATGCCTGACTCGGAGATAATAAAGTTAGAATAGTATGGGGATCGATAAGGACTTTTACATCCAATGGACAGAAGAAACATGAGGAAAAATGGATTAAAGAATTAAACGCAGTTTTGAAATTTACCAGTTATACTATAACTGGTTAAACCCAGCACCCTAATAGTTGGGAATTAATTGTGATTGGACCCGATTTCTGAAAAATATGTTTATCGGATCCTCTGATGGAGACCGGGTTCCTATTTTAAGTTTTTTTGATCCAAATTTTGATAAAATTTGGTAAGGGGGTGGGGCTTCCGCTGTTATATTGAGTGCGATGTTACACCATTTCGCGTGATGTTGAACCATGCTACGTCATGCTGCATGATCTTGCATCAAATGACTAATCGTGCAGTGTCACATATTTTCTCTTAATTAGATGTTTATCGGTATATTGCAGCATATTTTGGTTACATCACGGCGAGACATTGTATGTATGTAGGGTTGCGTTAATACCAACTTTTCGAAATGGTTGGCTGGTAATGTGTAACAATTCAATGTGTAACAACATTCGGATGGCTGTGAAAGAACAAGGCTTTCATACAGTTTTTAAATAAAAATACTTGACAACAAAGTTCTATGGCAGAGTCATTATTAAAAACCGGGTCTAATATAGCCGAATATACAATATAAAATGATAACAAAAAAATTTATATTTGTCGAAAAATTTGTGTGCTCAAATGATGAGTATGAACTGAATTTTAACAGTACTAAGTATTATTTTGTCCGCTTCACCAATTTTTCTTGATTAATTAAAGATACGCTACAAACGATCTTTCATCAAACAAAAGTATATAATTTTTGGGAAACCATACCAAGATGTGTAAACAAAAATATAATGAAAATTCCAAGAATTTTGTAAAGTATAAAGATGCTCGTAGAATTCCTCATACCCATCATTTTTGCAGAAAAAAAACAAAAATTTTCTGTCGAATGTATAGTATAAGCTTTTTGATTGCGAACTTAATGGCTTTCCACCCAGTTTTAAAAATAAACATGTAGGTATTTGTTCTTAACTAACTTTGTAAAATGCTGTGGTTCAAAGTAAATTTTAAATTACCATTGATCTACTAAATTCTCAGCTTTACTTTACATTATATTTCTATTTAACTTAATTCTTGTCTTTATTTCGCGAAATACAGCTTTTCCGCACTAAAGAAAGGTAAATAACGTTTACCGACTTTTAAGTAAATTAGACCAGTAATACTCAAAATGATAATTTATGGATTTAATGTATCGCTAGATGAGAAATAAGTAATCGTAAATCTGAATCTTTCAGTGCTTTGCAAGCTGAATGCAAAGTGTCAAACTGTGGTTTATCAATCTTGTTGTATACAAATAGAAGGAACTTTTGGTAATCGCCAAACCCATTTTTTCTAGATTTTTCCTATTTAAGTTAACATCGAACTTTGGTTTCTTAAAATATTTCACATTTATCGTACAGCTTCATTCCATCAGAAATTGGGAATTATTATCCCCATGAATCAAAATTTACATATTTGAACACACGATATAATCTGCCAGTAGACCAAAACCTACAAAAAGTTTATGTATCGCACCACATCATAATTACCAAGATTAAAAAATACGAGAAATGCAAAAATTTCACAATTCTATTTGATTTTAGTATTTTATCCAAAATCCATTTCTTTCGTATGTACGTAAAACATACTCGTATTATATCGAATCGAGATGTTCTTTTCTACTCGACTGAACTAACAATAACATCTCTAGCAATAATAAAATAGTTGTTGGTTCTATGATTTTTTAACTTTAATTTTTTATTTTGCATATGGTAAATATTAATATTTTCAAATGTACATGTTTTTAAATTTCATACGAATATGTACCAAATAGGAAAGAAGCTTTTATGAGCTTTTGTATTTGAAAATTTTATTGAAAATGAACAAAATTTAACAAAATTTATAGTCAAATAGTGAATTCACAAAATGTTACGAATATTGAATTTAAAGTAGAATTTATTGGAAGTGTGAACGCTGCTATATGGTTGCTCCATCTGCACACCCCATTATTACCCAATTGTCTGATTGTTGAGTAATATAAAATATAGCAAATCAAATAAAATCAATTTACAGTTTTTTTCCGACTCGCACTATCTTTACATCTTATCGTCGGAAATATATCTTAGGTAGTTAAGGAAGATTGAGAAAAAAACTATTTGATTTATTTAGGTAATTCAACAAGAAACTTGATTACATTTTGGGTTCATAATACATTTTTAAATTGGTGTATAATCCTTTCATTCTAGACTAATAGTTTTTCATAAACAAGTAAAACGAGGTAATAGTATCAAAGGTTGGAAAACTACTTTACATGTTCTTCAAATTTTCTTTATACACATTTTAATCCGCCCCTATTTGCCGCCGCACTTAACTACCAAATTTATTTTTAGTTTAATCATTCTTCCAAAATAAAAAAAAATATTTTAATATTTAAAATTAACATGTAATTAATAAAAATTAAAAATGTAAAGAAAAAATTAAAAACAAATTATTATTTGTAACACAGAAAATATTTTTCATCATTTTCGTAGAAATTATTAAATTCTCATAAATATTCATAAAGCAGCAAAATTTATTTTCGTTTTATTTTATTAATAATTTTTATGTTTCTTTTGGAAGCATAATTGGAATAAAAAAGTAGAAAACAAATAATAATTATGTTTTGACAAACATGAACCGTAATGCGAGGATGATTCAGTGTATTAATGATGGATTTATGCTATATAGGTACCTGCAAGGTAGATTAACGAGTAGATTGTTAATCGTTTGCAAATTTGATGCCAGACTTGAAGTAATGACCTTTATGATTAATTGTTTTGTTGACTAACTTGATAAAATGAAGCGAATATCGTGCAACGGGAAAAATCCCCTTATATGCGCGAAAGAGCCTGAGCGAAAGAGACTGTCACGAACTTGGCTGAGATACAGATCTAATAACAGATCTGAGATACAGATCTAATAATCTATAAAAAGGATAATTTTTCTAAAACATAATAAATTGAACAGTCACTATGGCCCAATAAAAAGTTATATGTACGATAGTGCGACCTAGTGTATCAAGCGTATCAATGTAATTTTTTACATTTTTTTTTATTTTGTCTATTTCATATAAACTGTTTAGACAGCATACATTTTATGTACAAACAAGTAATCGCCAGTGGTAATCTAAATAATCATACAACAAAATCACAGCAGAGGCCTGATTTTCCATTGACCCTTCGAGCCAGATCACAAGCTAGTTGGCCCGCACCCATCATGAGCCAACCAAGCTTGTAATCTCGGAACCGGTATTACAACTCTGCCACAAACCGATGATGATAACATACAACCACCGTTCGATCTGCAAGCAGTTCATTTGAATATCAAATATTAACATCGCCACTACAACCAATAACATTAATTAAAGTTCCTTAAAGAACAAACAACTGGTTCAAACAGCAACAGCCATGGTGCAACTTGCAGCCAAACAACAACCATTAAACAAAATGCTACTACGTCAAAAATAATCGGAACTTATCGATACAGCCAACCAACAACCAGCAAACAAGACAAAAAAAGAACCAAACTGTAATAGACAACAACCGGGATATATAACAACCAAAGGCAAGATGGTTCAGCTACAAATTAGAACTACCACTACCTATACTACAGCGGTGCTCAGGCTGTATCATATGGTTTCTGTGACGTCACTAATCCAGCATATGCTACAGTGGTGTATTCTACCAATAACTATAAGGCATCATGTAAAGTCAATTGAGAATCGTGCAGACATAGCGTCACGTAGAACCACCCCTTTGCTCTCGCTAATAATAATTTATGATGGAAGGGTACAGATGTTATTCATAATGAATTAATGTTAGATGCCAGACAACATTTTTAATGACGTACATCAGGAGAAATTAGAAAATCAATAGTAAATTTGATTGGCGTAAAAACAGACAACCCATTGTTGCAAGTATTCGAGCGACATTCAAATTTCAATCAACTTAAAACGCAAGGTCGCTTATTGCGAGAAATTTATCTGCCAAAAAATGCTTAAAACCCACAACAAAGGAGTACCGTATAATAGCAAAGTCCAAGGCAGAAACTACAATTATCAAAATCATCCAGGAACAAGATTTCTATAACGAAATTGACGGGCTCAAATCATCAAGCCACTTAGACAAAAAACATAGTGATATCTTCGAATCCGCTCTTAGCAATGAAACACTGAAAGTGAATAGTCGATTACTAAATCCAAATCTTCCACCTGCCAGTCAAAATCCAAGAACCTTGGACAAACACCATAAAGACAGGAATCGACTATGCTGGCCCCATTCAATTGAGAACAAGCAAAGAAAAGAGACACAAGGTGTACAAAGGTTATATAGCTCTATTCGTATGTATTCAACGGAAACATTCATTCGTTTCCAGGCGAGGATTGAGTATCTATATTTACTCCGACAATGGAACTTACTTTATCGGAGCAAACGCTGTATTAAAAAATAACTATCACACAGCCCTAACAACATTACCAAGCGACGTTGTATCTATCTTTGCTTTTGGTGAAAGCAACTGGCACTTCAACCCACCTACCTCTCCTAATTTCGGAGGTGTCTGGGAGGCAGGAATAGAATCAGTGAAATTTCATCTCAAAACAGTTGAGGAACTGTTCACGGTTACAATTCAATTTGAAGTGTGCATCAAGTCATGGCCTTCAACACCACTTACAGATGATGCCTCTGACTCAGCAGCCTAATGCACTTCTTGATTGGCGATTCAAATTGATCGCCACAGTCAGTTATTAACCGTAGTCAACATTCCAGGAAAAATTTAACATTAATTCGTATGCCTAGGTATAACCATAAACGACGAATAATTTTTAAATTAATTTCAGTTTACATAGCCAATTGCAGTGTTATATTACAATAATAAGCGCTGTAAACCGATATCAGTGCTAGTACATTTAGCCGTTGCAATTGAAAAATTGCAACGTTTTCATCCTTAGTCGCGTGGAGACATGCACAGTCCGGGATTCCGGTCTACTATATCGCACTATTCCGTACTTTTAAGACTTTGATCAGTTCAGCACAATATGGCCGGAACTTGGAAAGAATTGCGTCGCAAAGTAATGCTGGCAGTGGTAATTCTTATGTTTGTATTACCCAGCCACTTATGTTTTAGTGGCATAACAGTCACCTCGTTACATTCGAAAAGTAGGTGTTTAACGTCTTCTACTTCCGATCCGCATAAGAAAATCTCTGTAGATAGGCTTTAAACTTACCATGTTCAGAAATAACTTGGCTCATCGAGCTCACCAGTGGTAATTTCAATTTGAGATGTGTGCCTACTATTGGCTGATTCATTCCACCATCTTTGCCATAAGCCAATCGCCATCTCTTCTATTTCAGTTTTGTTGCTATATTGATTATCTCTACTATGGCATGTTCTGTGTGGCATGCTCATGGATACCAATTTCATTTTGGGCACATCTTCTTAGGTAGTACAAGTGCGCTCGCTTTTGGGATAGGATACCTACGAGAAGTACGCTGGCCAGGACCACAACAGCATCTTTAGGCACTGTTTGGCCTTTGTTACTCCTAGCAGATATTCCTCTGACCACTTTGCAATGATCTGACGTGGTGACAATTTCACCTGTCATACCAACCAGCCGCGTCATACGTGAATAGCGCATCTGCCACACCTTTGTAGATTGCTACAAGTGTTTTGTGATTCAGTCCCCATCCCTTTCTTGACACTCTCGCCAAGGAGTGGAATAGTTTCTTAGCGTTTTCACAGACTCTTAGAACGTGAGATGTTACGCCCATTCGTTCATCTAGGTCAACTCCTAGATATCTCACAGACTTGACCATTTTCATGTTTCGACATTTAAAAGATATTGTTGGAGGTCGACAAGAGTCAAATTTGCCTTTCATCTGCAGCATCACTGTTTTCTCTGCAGATAGTGACATTTTTTTTTCACACAATTGATTCATTTTGTTTATTGCGATTTGAACCTGACGCTGAAGTTAGAGTCTCGAGTTGCCATGCCCCAGAATGGCTTTGTCATCCGCGAATGCAATTTCGTCCAAGTCATCAATCTTGCTTGTGTTAAATACGATATTCCAGACTAGAGGACCTAGGATAGAGCTCTGAGGATATCCTTTTGTAATTTGTTTAGAAACAGAACCATACATATCTCTGATTATTGCGAATCGGTTACTGAAGTAGCTCGTAAAAACAAAATCAAATACTCCGCTGATATCCAAGAATATACCCATAACATATTTCGAACTTTGGGTTTTGACAGTGTTGATTAGGCGGACTATCTTCAGTAAATATGCTACGTCGGAAACCGAATTGTTTGTTCGAGAACAGTCCGCTCTCTTCACTTCGCGGTATAATGTGAATGGCTAGGAGTTTCCCCATAACCGGTAGTAACATTATGGGTCTATAAGATTTCGAAGAAAGTGGATCGCTATCGCAAGGTTTCCTGATTACAGCCATTTCACCCGTTTTCCAAACTTTAGGGAAATAACCAAATTTTAAGCAGATGTTTAATAATTTTACTATGCTAGGCCCAATAATGGGCCATGCCAGCTGGATTATTTCGTCCTTTAAGCTGTCAAGTCCTGGTGACTTGTTGCGCTTAAAGCAAGTAAGAGCACTGGTGACCTCCTTCCATGTAAATGACGGGACTTCAGCATCTGTGGATGTCCAACTGTTGTTGGTGGCGATCTCGCGCATTTCTGCTTGAGACTCAGTTTCGCCTGGTGTTTCGTCTGGCAGAAGTTACCATATTCCGTGACATACCGTTGGAACTACTTTGCTTTGCTTTAAATACTTCATGGAAGTATTTACTTCTTGCCACTCTGAAGAGAGTCAATCTCAACTCCTTTGTTCTGTAGTCCCTTTCCGTCTGGTATGCTCTTCTAAGCTTATGCATAGAACATCCATGTTTCCTCAGATCAGAGTTCCACCAACTATTTCGTTTCTTAGCTAATCTCATCCTAGGAATTGATTTGTTGCAAACACTGGTTAACTGTGTTAAGACCAGCTCCACACGAGCACCAATTTCACCTATAGAATTAACTTCTGGAAGTGCTTCTACACTGTCCCAAGAGCCAACCAAGTGTCTAGCAAATAGACTCCAGTCAGCTATCTTAATGGCAAAGCTCGGAGTTTTGTTACTCGCAAACAACCCAGGTCTAAGACAACAACCACCTAGACAAGTAAAATATTTAGGTAGGACAAATCAACTGGCATATATTCTCTATATGCTGAATTTTGGACTTGCATAAGCCCAATTCCAATAAGGCGTTTTAACCAGTCCACCGTGTACACTTCGAGGAATTAAGCAAGCTCGAAATAGGAAATGTACATTTCTTGTTCATTACACATTATATCACTCATTGTATTATTATTTGACTTCCTACTTCTTTAAGAACTTTAAAATAGTCCACACTGAGTTCCAGTCGGTTTATATTGAGTTAATACATATGTAATACAAGTATTTAATAGTAGATAACGAGCTATTATTCGAAAGCAACAAGAATTGCAAACGAGTGAAACAAGGTTTTGGAAACTCGATAGGGCTTATGTTAGGGGACATGTTCGGAGTCCTCACCCAACGAGAAACCGAACAATATAAGTCCCAATTTGAAAAAATTTACAATGATGAGATATGAGAATCATATTTTGGCTTTTATCAAAACTCAAACAACTATAGTGGATAACACCATCAATTTAATAAAACATAACCAAACCTTACGACGGCATCGGTAAACAACATGATTAAGAATCAACATCGTCTACGGCAGGAAATACTGCAATTATAAGAAAACAGAACGTATGAAGAGAGTGTGATCAGCGCTAATAAGCATTTTTGAAATGGCTCTAGTACTAAAGAGCCTTCACAATATGCAACAAGGCCTACTTGACGTGCTCTATTATGCTCATTAAGAAATCATCCACTCATCCATACTCACACCAAATCAGCTAGAAGAAGAGTTGTAATTTATTCGAGCCTATACGTGCATTTAACCATTCTCTACCTGGACACAATATTCATGACCTCCATCACATATGGATGGTTCAAAGCATGGTTATACGTAGCCCAGTGACTCAGAAAAATGAAATAATTGAAATTATCTTACCGCTTTCGTTCATGTGGGACTATACACTAATATCTGTTAGTTCCAATTCCTGATGTCAATCAAGCAGTACACAGTCACACATCATTAGTTCTACTGCATATACAGCAATGGACAATCGGCTTGAACACTTTGCATTAGTAACAGAAAAAGATGCGAATCGATGTCAAGTATTCCAGCCTATGCGAAATATCATCAATTATCAATACTCCAATGCACCATACGCAATGCGAGGTAGCGATCCTAAAACGCGAGCATGGACCAGATACCGTATGCAGCACTAGTACGGGGTTCTAGGGTTAAACTTCACACCACCAACCAACGAATATATGTGGTACCCAAGGGAATGATGACACTGATTTCAGGTAATTGCTATAGATACAGCCCAGCACAATACCAACAAATCTTCTCGCCATTCAACTCATCTAATGCATGGTGCCAATAAGTAAAAAGATTTTAGTGCGTTTGTCCACACCAGAAACAACAAAATTGGATAAACAGATAAAGAGATACTGACAAAGAAGTTATTCTCCATCATCAAACCCCGTTCATAATATTCACCATTATGCGGTGATTCACATATTATCACTAAACAGTGATCAGAGTCACTAATCACAGACACCTTTCACCACTAACACCACGGCCAGAAGAAAGCATCGTTCAGCAGTAAAAAGTTTTTATTATACTTAGAATAGAGCACGAGAGTATGTTAAGATAAGCTCAACAAGATCAACACATCCTGAGAATACAACATCCAGAATAATCAGTCTGAAATATTTGAGGCACCCGACACCGATGCAGTAAAGATTAGTCTTTTACATTTTTTTATTTTTAAATAAAAATAAATCAGAATTAAAAATATTTTATTTTGTATAGTTCTCTGATTATTTGGACCTAACCAGTAATCAAAATAATCATACAACAAAATCAGAGCAGGAGTCTGATATTTCACAATGACAAAAGCCACTGGCACCATCCGTTCACAAAAGACGTAAAATAAGGACAAAAACATCAGGTGGTTCGTCACTTTTTGAATCAAAAACATCTAAATGACGTTTTCGAATATTCCTCGATGTCAGACATTTAATTGGAAGATGATTTGTAAAGGTTATTATTAGTGGGGAACTTAAAGTTACAGAATTGCCAATAAACGCACGCATTCATAAACGATACGCTTCTGGAGGACTTCAAAGAAGTCTATAAAGCAAAGGACTTATATAGATTCTAAACATACATCCAGTAACAGAGATGGCCAGTATCAAGAAGAAAATTAAACTCATTAATAAAAAACGGATTATCGAAATACCATAAATCACAGGGCTGTGACGTGCTGGTTCTTGTGTGTCAAATGCGTTAAATATCACACCCTGAGATTATATCCCAGAAATATCAATCAGAATTTTACTATTAAATGTGCCAACTCCGATTCGATCAAATTGCTTACTTTTCAGAATGACAAGACTTACAAGGCCTAAGGTGAAGGTAAACTCAGGTGGAGTTTGAGTAAGTTGATAATGTAACTCAGTCGAAAATTACAAAATGTTGTTGCTATAACATCCCTATACCAACAAAAGTTAAAGGTACAGCCAATGTAGTTTTTAAGCTTTTAGCCATAAAATTATTTGTTTAAGATTTATTCCTTTTCTTATATACGCCTAAATGGTGATAAAGAAATGCATATTAGTTCAGTCGAAACAAATAGTTTGTCTGCGATATAGGCAGAAAAAATATTATTTTTAAGGTATGCAAACGAATCTCACCAACTGTGCTAATATGTTGTTTAGAAAAACGAGAAATAATATTTTTCGACACTATACGAGTACTTAGGCCCGTTTCTCAAAAACTAATTTAACCATGTTTTTAAATATGGGCTCAAATGAAAATTTAACGGTATTTTTAATAACATTTATTATTAAAATGTAAATTAATTTATTATTTTTGTTAATTGTTGGTATCATAAAAATTTATCACTATTTTGGTCAATAAAAACTTTATTTTTATAAGTTTATTCATTCATTATCTCATGAAAGAAATAACGAATCAAGCTCCACAAAACATGGGTTACTTCGTTAGTAAAAAAATTATAAATTTTATAACTTTATTATTTTTTAATGGTTCATTTTAATTATCTATTTTGTTATCTGCGATTGTTAGTGTTAGGTGGTACAATAAAATATCAATAAGTTTAAATTTTTCTCACTAGAGGACACAGCAACATTTGGGAGCTACATGAGAACTAATGTTACATTTAACTATAGCAATGACAAAAAAAAACATTTTACGAACACTTACTCCAGATTACTATTAAATCAAAAGTGTTGACGCTATCATTACTATGCGTAAGGAAAAGGAGGTGCACCACACTCATTCTATGAACTAAAGTAATAATAATCATGTTGTTTTCTAAACTCAACTTCCGCCCAAACTGTCACACTAAACAACAAATTGATTGAGTATAACATTACAAGAAAAAGAGCAGCTACACACTCGAAAAAAAATTTGACATGCGACGCAAATAATTACGTACATGATTTCAGCAAAAAGTTCATCGTTTTCAGAAGAAAGTTTTGCATCATAACAAAAGCGCTATAGTCTGCATCAAAATATGTAACCAATTACATTTAATTCAAATTGATGTATTGCAAGACTAATTGTGAAGCTGGTGTACATTGAAACTGTTACGATACAAGTTACATTGTGAAGTGAGTTGAGTGTAACATTTAAATTTGTTTTCAAATAAAATCGAATAATTTTTTTTGTTTCAAGCAAATTTATACATTTTTCCCCCAATTAAAATCTACGTACTTTATTATCAATAGAACCTGTTGAATTATATTGTATAAATTTACCATACTACAAATCTATGGAAAATACTTCGACCTTATATACAAAGTATCAACACAATATCCTAGCGAATCATTTTAAATTCGCTAAAACTTGGATTATATTGAAATTTCCTTTTGATGTAATTTTTGCACTAGTTTTAGACGTAACTGCATCACAAATATATTCGATACAAGCTTCGTACCAAAATGTGATACACGATTCCTTCGTGTAAGCCGAGCTGCAAAGGTTACATTGAAACACGCCATTTTTGAGTGTGTAGTGTGAGCTTATAAATTTTAAGAAAATTCATATTCATATGTTCTGGAGCAAAAGACACACAGAGGCATACTTTCATACATAACTACTTTAAATACTGGCAGACTCGCTGGATAGAACTGTTTTCGGCACTCGTTCGATACACTAGTCCGTCACTAAAATTCTGATTTGATCTAATTTGTATTTCATGTATTGAAGAAAACGGTCAAGGTGTAATACGGAATGCGGTGTAACACACAACAGTTTTGAAAAGTTTTGTCATATTTCTTCATTCGTCAATTGAAATGAATCGTCAAATTTGATTTCAGTTCAAAATCTTAATACCACTTGAGGTGACAGCCACAACTATTTCTGATTTAAATTGCCCACTATTGAAATATAAGTACTAGCAAAGTACTACAAGGTTAAAGATCCAAAAATCATAATGCTTTAATTCCTTGTAAATACTTTAAGTTATTACAAACAATCATTATCAACACCTCACACAGCGCACCGAATTTTCAAAACTTCTTAAATTGATTCTTTAAAAGTAATTTACCCGTATTTATGGCATTATAACAAAAAATAAGTAACGCGCCAACTAATAATTCAAATACACAAGAAATCGGGGAAAATAAGAAGAAAATGAAACCACCCCCAAAATATTATGTACAACGCAACAGTGTTAAGGAAAGGTATATAATTTTCTATTTTCCCGCACTTCTCAGCGTCGTTCATGCTGTGTCTGCGCGTACTATATACATGCTTCTGTATATCGTTATTAAGTCGTTTAATACTTTAAATTAGGAAAAATCAATGTCTTATATTATTACATTCAATTCGGGTTATGGTATCTCAATATCTCACACATGTAATACAAATGTAATGTAGGTTAAGTTTTCTTCTCTTATTCTTTTTCTTGTTACAATATTACTTAAGCTAATTGACAGTCTGTATATCAATATTTTATTGAACTATTTTTTATGGGATGTATCGTTTTGACACGGTATGTGACATTTGTTGACTTCGATTGGTGATTTGTAGTTTATTAATATTGTCTTGACTTTGGCCTTATATGTATACTACATACATACAATAAACTTAATATAGGGTTGATGAAAGTATGTAACAACAGCAGCAACAACAACATATAATTTAAGTGCTCAATTTAAGTTCCAGAATTGATGAGATTTGCTATAGCAATTTATTGATCATCAATCAAAATGATTTTTATGTTTTCTGCATGTTTTTACATCCACAGTGTACACACAATTTGACACAAAGCTACAAAAGTTTATTAATGAATAACGATGTAATCGAAACATAAAAATTATGTTGTTTAAGTATTTTTCCGTTTCGTTAGATTGCCATGCCTCACTGCGACCGGAGCCACTAGGCAAATATCTATATATAGTGGCCGAGTGCCGTAGTATTAAATCGATAAATAAATTCACTTACAAAATTTTATCATTGATAATGAATATTTATGCTTTTATTAAAATTATAAAAACTAATAACAGACCACAGTAGTTTTCGTGTACTATAAAATTTTAATGATATGCGGTTACCAAATTATACGATTTGGGGAATTTGAATATTTGAATGCTAATTGAACAATTTTAACGCTGTACCCTCGGTGTTTATATAAAATGTACTTTTGCGGAAAACAAAAGGTGGAGGAGCTTTTCAAATTGACGATGGATGAATGCGGCATTGGTAATTTTAAAAATATTTCAACGAAATTTTTCATAACAATGACTTGCAAGTGTTTACATTTTTTTGTATGTAGGTACTCGTATATATATTGTGTGAGTGAAAAGATTTTTATCAAATTAATTGAATTAAAACGTCTTAAAGGAAATTCTATTGTTTTGTTGCCCTAAGAATTTGAAGGAAATAACAACTTATTTTCCTGATTGTGATGCAGCTTATCAAGATTTTTAACGTATAAAACTATAAAGTGGAAATAAAATCTAATAAATTAAAATTATTTTTCGTTTCGATGTAGTACAATAGGCCGGAAATTTTAAACGAGAAAACGTACTAGAAAATTTAATTTTATTTTTGTGCTCAGTAATCCTTTCTTTCTGTTCTATCAACCTTCGAACAATTGGGTTGAAAGAAATGATAAATGTTTTAAATTTTGAAATACAAAATATTATCGAACATGTGTGATCGGAATACCAATGTTCCTAGAGTAGCTCTGCCATTTACAATTGTATTCTGTGGGATTTCCAACAGACTACAATTGCAGCCGGCAGAGCTACAAATACAAAATTTGGTACTTTACAAAAATAAATTATTGGTATAATTTTTTTTTAAAAGTCAAGTATTCATCAAAAAACACCAATGCGTTTTTGTTTTGCCACAACTAAACAAATTTTCATTTTTTCCATTAAGTACTTTTTTCGGATCGAGTTACTTTTCATGCATCTTTTTTTTGTAACGTAATAAATAAAGTAAATCTCATGAAAAATTTTGTCCTCGAAATTCAAAAACAGTAAATTTTTACAAAATCTGTGTGTGTGCGTGTGCGCGTGTAGACACAAATGTATGTGATCTTTCTACAGACGAATCATCCGATCGGGAAGAAACTTCAAAGAGTTTTGCATTAATTCGGAGATCCCAGTGATTTTGGGTTAAAATCGGTGCACCGGAAGTGACAGCTTCAATAGGAGCTTTATAATTTTTTGCATGTATGGTGGTATTAATCCTACGATTTATAAAACGGTGATTTACAATTTTTTGTTTGCTGAGTTGCGAGAATAAAAGAAATTATTGGAATCGATCTGCAGATCGAATGTGAATGTAACATGTGCGGTTGTAATTATTTTAGTTAAAAATGTGTGTCTCTTAAACCCTCTAAAGATTTCGTAGGTATTACGTACAGTTTACGAAGACTTGTTTATACTAAAATGTTCGCAAACGTTATGCATAAACGAAAAGAAAAAATTGTGAAACCGAACGCCTCATTACAAGCGTAGTGAAATTAATGTACGAAGTATTGTGCATGTTAAACCGCCTGCACGAGTGCGAGCGAAAATTAAAAATGTTTGATCCGCATGCTAAACCAATAAAAACGCTTGAAAATATGTCTCCTTAATTTTTTTCAATATAAAAATTCCCCTGCGAGTTAAAATATTTTTATCTTTGCGCTATTTGGTCCACAGAGGACAAACCTACAGATATAAAAAATGTTGCATAAAAATGTAAATGAGCAACATTTTTGCTATTTTATGACAACTGTCATCCAATTTTTTTTGTGTTTGGCTTTTGTCCGCCCTATTTTTATAAATGAAGGGAATAAAAATGCCTAATTTGATTTGGAAATCTTATTTATTGATGGCGTGAATATGGAATAATTGTAATACAAATATTGTATCGTCTAGACCAACTTCGGTACTGTACAAATCGTTAACGTGCAATCGACATGTTTTCCTTCATTAATCGGTACGTTAATAGCTTTGTCTCTTCATATTTGTGTTGTTTAACAACTCGAAAGATACGAGCAGCTTTTATGCCAAATTTTTCACCAATTATGTTCTCAATACACGCACATGTTTATTGTGTTTAAATCCCGCTTGCATGGCCGACATATTGACCTGATTTTCTAATCAGTATCAGCATTTTTGGATTATTTATCACACAGTAATTTTTACGTACGGAGTGAAATTTGATTGCTAAAACGTTAAAAACCGGTTAAAATCATCTAGATTTACGATTTGTCAAGCTCCTGTGGTCCATGTCTTTTAAAATGTATTTGAAGTATTCGGGGCATTAAAGTCGATTTTTCGGTTGAGCGCTGTTATCATAAAGGAGTCCCTAAATGGAATTTAGGGAGATGGAAGCGTTCAAATTTTGAACATACCTATATATCTCAGAATTTGGTATCTTTATATTTCTGCAGCTGGAGTAATACAGCGATTTCAATCGTTGGACACGAAAATAATTTTAAATAAATGGTTTCACATTTAAAATGTTTGAAAAACATGGCTTGACTAATAAATGTTAAATAAAAATACGCAAAAAATCTTTCGATGAAAATAAAAACACAATTGGCGTAGTTTTGACACAAATACAACAACAATTCCACTTGGCTAAAGCAAAACTTGGTACAACTAGAGCAATTAAAAATTTTACTACCGAACGGTTTAAACAAGTGAATGCGAATACATTTCATTTCGCTTTTTGTTCGTTTGTACGCGGGATTTTACCATTAGATTCATTTTGTTGTGGATAAATATTTTTTCGAAAATTAAAAAACGGAAAATTACTTTTCACTTGGCAAAGCTATTTATTTTAAAAAAATAGCTAAGAGAAAAAAAGCGAATTGGAGATCACAAAGGAGCCATTCTACTTCTCGAACGGCGCACGAAAACCACACGAAATAGAATTGTTTATAACAAAATTTAGTTTTACGCGTATTGGTATTCCATTGTATGTCCCTTTGATTGCCCACATACACATTTGTATAGGCCACATATAAAAATTCGTACTGAAAGAACGCCGCTTTATCATCCGTAACATTCAGCATTTTTTCGTTTTTTCTTATGTTCTCTTTCTCTTCAAAAACAAAAAACTCAGTTCAACATGTCCGCGCAACAAAAATGACCTCAAAGTAAGTATTCACTTTTATAAGAAATTAATTAATAATGTTTATTAATTTATGAAAAGTTTAGCTCAAAAGTGACAGAGTAAATACAAACATTAAATTTGTGAGAGAAATTACTAGTGAATTTGTTTAATTCATCAAGCAAGGCTCATAGAAAATATGTTGAGGTACAGTGCCCCGAGAATATCGTGGAATACAATAAAAAAAATGCCGGTGTAGACATATGCAACCAAATGATGGAATATTATCGACCATGGATTAAAACCAGAAAATGGCCATTAAAAGTTTCAATCCATTTTGTTAATCTAACAGTGGTTAACTCCTGGATGGAATACAGAAAGGATTGTTTGTCCAACAGATTATCAAAAAACAAAATTAAAAATTTGTTTGATTTTCTGATCATTGCTTGCTTCTACATCAAAACGAAAATTTGACTGCTTGGAAGAAGACAATGAGCCCAAGGCCAAACAAATTTATTAATTTTCCGCCAAATCCTTCGGATAGTGTCCGATTCGATGGTTATGAACACTGGCCAATAATGGACAATCTAGCAACTGCTCGTGCTTGCAAACTTGCTTCGTGCAATAAAGGAACCCGGGGTCGAGACGAAAAATGCAACGTGCATGCATGTCTTACGCAAGGTAGTTGTTTTAAATGCTATAATTTAAAATTCTGAAACAAGGGACAAAACCTGAATGTTTTAGAGCTCCAGCAATACAAACAACGTGATTTAATTATTATTTTTCCATATATTTGATAGGTAAATGAATGTGATAAATCCTACACATATATTGTTATTTTTAAATAAAAAATGTTTTGAACTAAATTTGTATTCTCAAATTAACTTTGGTTTTTTTGTCAATTAAAATCCAAGCTACACAAATGTGTATGCCCCTTGGCAGGAAAATGGAAAATGATCATTTTATTTTTGTTGCATTTTCCTGTTTAGATTCTTGCTCTAAAGATGCACTGCGAATTTTATCGCGGTACACTTGTTTTTAAATTTTGTGTCTTAAAGGTACGTAAAGTTTACGTTTTCATATGTTTCAGGTATACATTTTTTTGTTTGGAGGGAAGTAACCAATGTTGTCTTAAAATTTATATTCAGCTATATGTATCCTTGCACATAATAACATGATATCAAACATTTAATGTTACGATTATTGCTAGACTTAATGAAAAGCATTATCAATGTTTTACACTATTACGAAGCTACATGTTCATATAGTCACAATAATTCATTTCATCCACAGTAAAGTCATAAACTTACAAACGCTATTTAATATTTATGCTGTTTTAACGCCATCTGTTGTCAAATAGAAACAACAAAAATTATTAGTTGGATCTTTAGTGTTTTTTTTTCAATACTGTGATACTATATAGCCTTGAAGAAATACAAACACAATTGGCTTGGAGAATAACATTTAGGATTGTTGTTTAAAGAAATCTGACAGTATTCCAGAAAATATTCTAGTTACAAGCGATATTATTGCAACTGTAGAGTTTCATTATAAGGAGCGCTGTTCTTTCAAGTTCCTGGTAGCAGTGGCAAGAAAAACAATTTTGGTATTGATAAGAGAACTCGGTAAGAGCCTGCACAAGATTGGAATTACCCTAGGAAGATGTAGATAGATGTATAGATACATCAAACATCAACACTACAAACGTCATAATCATAAATCCTTTTTGAGTCTATCTTTTCTTTGGTACTTAGAAGTGAATTTTAATTATTCACAATTACAAAGCATTTCTAATGCTTTTAATTAATAAACAGCTGTTAATATTAAGTTAACGAGTTATGCAAATGATATCTAATGCTGTGTGCCTCAGAAGACTTTTCAAACTAAACTATTCAATATTCTAATAGTTCAAGCAATATCTCAACAGATGTCCCTAGCACAAAAGTCTTCATCTGTGCCTCACATTCAACTAAACTAATGTAAGTGTCATCCGAAGTTTATAAAAATATAAACAAAAATAAAATTTTGATGGGTAAAATATTAGTACATAATAATGTACATTAGGAACATAGAATTTAATTAATAATACAAATAAACTTACATCGAATAGAGTACGGCCGTTTTCCATTTTTTCTTTGTTTAATCCTTTCTAACGTCAAAATAAATTATACACATCACTTCAAGGTATACAATAAAATGAAAAGTCTGAAAAGTAACCTCAGGAATTGACTTTTTAATTATTGCCTATGAGACAGTAGCGGAAGCTTCAAAATTTGAAAAGTTTAGTTTGAAAAGTCTTCTGAGGCACACAGCATTAGTTTCAATAGCTTAAGTCTTCTTACAAGTTGGTTGATATAGTCGTCTTGTTTTAATTGTTTCAACCAACTCTTTCCGCTCATCCATATATTTCGTTTTGGTTTAGCAAAATTTCTTTGAATTTCAAGTATATTTGTTTGTTTTGATTAACTGTTGAGAATATGATGAAGTGGTTGTAGTTATGTTACTCGTTAGAATATGGAATGTTTTCCGTTTCTGAGATTACACGGCCAATTTCTTCTTTATCCAGTTGCTTGATATTAATGATTTTCCGTTTTGCTAATTGCGCTGCTCGAACTATTTCCTTTCTTTCCTCTTTGATAAGCATAAGTCGGTTGAATGGAATTTGGTACATTTTGTCATGCTCATCTTCATTCACAATTTTGTTGTATACGCTAAGCAATTCTTGAGCCGAGTTCATTAAGGCTTTAATAATTTTGTATTATTGGATATTGTGAACTATTTAATTTTTGCTTTTCACTAGTTGATCCCCGTATGTAGCGTCAAAAGAACCTGCGATTCATTTCCATGCTCTGCTTCAGATATGCGTTATTCGGTCGATTAGTGCTTCATAGGCGTATAAATTATATTCCTTGCCTCTTTTAAATATCAATTGGTTCATGAACACTTTGATCGGGTTTCGTATTATTTTATCAGGTTCCTACAATTTTCCTCCGTACAGTGAATTGTTCCATCGCTGGTACAACGTGTTCGCTTCCAAGCTCGATAGGGCGTCAGCTACTTTGTTAGTAACCAGGTTTATAAACAAGGTTGCTTCTCTGCCCTCCAATATTCATGTTGCTAAGAGCAAACGTGAGGGGTTGGTGGTCAGTTCTTAAGTTGGCCATAGCCCAAATTATTGCCAATATTCCATTTCGTTGACTGAATAATTCTCCTCTGTTTTGCTTAAAGACCTGGATATGTACGTGATTGATCAATCGTTGCCTGTATCTATATGATAGTACCGCGCCTGTTGCCACATCTGAGGCACCGGTAGTCAGGTTGAGAGGATTATTGAAATTATAAAATATTGGTAATTATGACAGAGCTTCTCTAATATACCGAAACGTTTGAATTTACTTTCGGCCCATTTCTATTTTTTGCTTTCCTTGCCTGACTCGCTTTATTTGGAGCATTTTTGCCTCTTGTAAAATTTGTCAATGGTTTCGCTACCTCAGCGAAGTCCTTAATGAAACGCCCATAGTATGATGCCACTCCGAGGAATGATTTCAATTCCTTCAAATTCATTGTTTTTTTAGATTTTGAATAGCAACCGCGTTCTTAGGGTCGGCCCTAATAACTTAGTTCGTTATAATATGACTTAGGAATTCGGTTTCGGTTTTCAAAATTCCGTCTTATACGGGTGACTCCTAGATATTTATTTTCAAGTATAGAGTGTATTTTCTCTGCGTTTAGTCAATGTTGTACCTCAATTTTACCTCCGAAAATGATAAGGTTTTGTCAATAAATTCCTTTAACACATCATTTATGATCCTTTGAAAGATAGTCATGGCATTTTTAAGTTCAAAAGAAAGACTCAAAAATTCATACTCATTGAAATTCATTCATTCGTTCATTGAAAAATGAGGTCTTTGATATATCAGACCCTTCATTTTGATCTGATAGAATCAGGTGAGTTCCATTCAGGCGCTTCAAGTCGTGTACAGGAAGAGTTCGGGCTTTTCTTCTCTATGTAGATTAGGGAGGTATATTGACTTTTTGAGGGCTATATGATCTCATTTTTCAGAAGTTGACCAATTTGTTTCTTTACCTCGTTTCTTACCCCTATTTAGTTAGTTAGAACTAAATAGGGGTAAGATTTTTTGTAGACTGGCTCTTCTGTAATTGTTTTGATTTCAGCCCTCACAATAGTTTCTTTTGGTGTTATACGTTGTTTTGTGGACCAAACAGTGTTTTTTATTCTGATAGTATTAATTAGAGATTATGTTTCGTGTCCGAGAAAAGGATTATTTACTTGAGATGCTTGTTTTTGGTGGTATGGTATTTTAATATGTAAGACAAGTATCAGGATGTTGTTTTTCTACTTAACTAAGTTCCTGCAATGTGTCATCATTGATTATATCGTCCTCCACAATTTTCCACAATTTTCCTACTGATTTCGATTATTGGGAGTCGCGTTTTTCGCTAATTTTGGTGTGATGAATTTTTTATGGATACCCATGTCGATCAGGAATATGAGAGACTTGCCAGTTTTCGCTTGATATTCTACGTATGGTTTGCTAGAAAGGCACCCATTATAAAATTTAATTCTGCATTCTCCTCTGTTTCTTCTTCGTCTTCAAGTAATTCAATATCCGCATTTTCGTTCAACAACTGTGTGTATTTATCATCCTCTTCCTGGTAATCTCTCTGATGTGTCCGTGGTTCATTGTGTTTGGAACCCTCTCTCGTGAATGGTTGTTGGTCTCTGTTGACATGTCGGATTTATGTAATAGATTTGTCTGCTCAATAATGGACCAATCTTTATTTAGTCTGAGGTGGGTTGGGATTCATTGGCCTGTGTGTATTATATCCTGGTGTTGAATATTCTAGGCCATGTTTCGTTGTGACAATTGAAAATTATGGCAGAATTGATGTTCGGTGGTGGGAAAACCTGATTGCTCTGTCGTCATTGACAATTTTTTTATGTATCGCAAAAATTCGTTGAATATTCATCCGTCTTTACTTTGTTAACGATCAACGAGAATTGATAGTTGGCGTTGGCGTAGAATTCATCCAACGTCATGCTCTTTTATGTAAGACAGGTTACTGAAGTTGAAGTTTCAGTATCTTATCCGAATATTGTAAGAACAAATATTTTTTTATGGCGAACCAATCGTCATCGAAGTTATGTTTTGCCTTACAGGTTTGTCCCACATGATGCTACAATCCTTCAAGGTGTTTTCAACGCTGTTAATTCACGAGATGCATTGCATTGGATTTCCATCGAATGCTTGCAACTTTTTTATACAATCTTGCAAATTTCTTATTTCTTTTAAGCCATCCGCGGTTTTAGGCGTCACTAGGTTTCCTTGGGCAGTATTAGTTGTTTATTATTTATTTATTAGGCTTAGTCTATTATTAATACGATTTAATCGTAACTCTATTAAAAATTTGTTCACTTAGTGTGTGAAAAATTTGTTCTCTTTGTATCATGCTGGCTAGTTAGTTATAATTTTCTACTTGATTTATAAGTTTAATTTTTAATTTATTTAAAAATTAATTATTTCTTATTTATTTTACATAAAGAGGAACCTCATGCCCCCCGGTATTTTATTATTCGGAGTTTAGAAGCCCTCCAAAGGTTTTATTGCGTACTGCTGGTTGGATACACACGAAATCCATAGTGTGTCTTCTGTCCCACGGATAACCCATGAGTTCTCCCTTTTAGCCTATGTACGTTTATAAATGCATATTACCGACTCAGCTTTGTTACTCTAGTGAACTGCTCGTTACTAAAGGTTACCAATCACTTACATTCTCTCAGGTATATTAATTGGGATCACGTTTATCGATCGACAATTATGTTCTCATGTATCACATTCAAACACATTAATCAAAACTAACAGATTATTGATTTTAGTTGAGCTTCAGTTTATTAGTAATAATCAAATTGTAATTAAAATCACCAAACCAAATTACATTTTTATGTTCTATTAACTACTGATTAAAAATAGTATCCAAATCCTGAAAGGTTTCTATCAGTCAAGAATACTTTTGAATTAATGTGCACAAAACTATGGTATAAAGGTGTCCGTGGTCGAATTAGATCTTCAAGTTGTGCCCTATATTTTTACCTGTCCTGAATTTGCTTATAGAAACGTTCAAAAAATATCTTCGTACATAGAAATGTTTTGTACCAAGTAAACCATTACAAGAAATACGAATATATGTTACTGATACATAGCAAAAAACAAACAACAGTTTTTACGATTGAATTCAATTTAAGTTCAATTCCCCACAAGACAATTGCAATTTATTATGTCCAAAACATATGTACATGAGAAAGTTTGTTTTCTCTTCTTTTTCCAATGATTTTATCTCTTACTGATATGTTATCCTCAAGTTATATGGTGTGCGCTTAGTTTTAGTCTCCAGTGTCCCAATATTAAATTGCAAAGGTATAGTTTTCTAGTGAACGTTTTTTTGAAAATTTAATTTGTATAAATCTATTGTTGTTGTTCAATTATTAACGTCTGCACATTGAGCACAAAGCACAATTGTTCGAACTATGTATCCGACTATATGTAAAGATAGACTGTATTTTTTGCATAATAGAATTCTGAAGATGAAATCATTAACAAAAAATTTTTTTTTTTCGAAATGCAATTTATATCAACAACTTTTTTTTTAAATTGAATACTAAAATTGAAATTCTTTTATAAAGAAAATATGAGAATTTTACCTCAAGATATTTTAATAATATTATAAAATATTACTTTTAAACGAAAATAATAATAATCAAACAAACATAAATATTTTTCTCAGTACACATAATTAAGGTTGCTTGCTATGTGCATAGCGAATGAATTTTGATCAAACTACTCTGTAACCCGAGATGAGTATTTAATTAACATTAGTTCGAAAAATGTATCCAAATTTGGTTGCATTAAAATGGGTAAGCACAATAAAATAACTTAATCGGGACAAAACAATGATAACGGCATTTTAAATATTGTTGTTTTTTCAGCTTCCTGGAAATTATCAAATTTGGGTTTTGTACTAAAATCAAAACACTTTCACATTTCACACTTATATTTAATTTTCGTAGATCTAGATTGCGATAGATAGCTACAGGGCTAGCATCATCATCATATTTCGGTACTGCTGTCATTCTGACTTGTGGTCGAATTATTTCGTCTGACGGTTACAGCAAGAAAGGGTCTTAAAATATATACGAGAATTAGAAAAAAAAATTAAGTGGGCGGAATTTGACATAAAGTAAAAAATACATAAAGAAACAGGGTGTCAAACTATGTTTTGGCTAAACTAATTAGGGGTTTGTTTTGAACTGGTCCGCCATCTCTGTTTATGGTTTTTTGTTTTGTTTTCATAAACTGAGTGGATTCTGCTGCATTTTATTATTTTTGATTTATTATTCTTTTTATTAGTTTTAAACTGGAAAGTCCAAAACAGTGGTTGTGACTTATCACATCTGCCGTACTGCAGATGTTCACCTTATCTACATTTTTGCCCAAATTGACCTGAAGATGTCAATCGATAACTAACAAAAATATGTTTCATTCTAAGCGAAAAATTGAGTTTGGTCTAAGGCGGATAAGGCGTTTTTATTTCAAAAGCAAAAATAGTTAAGCGTTTATTGCTTAGTTCAAATTGCAGTTAAGGCAATTTGGCTATTTTGAAAGTGTCTTAAGTGATGTTTCCCATTAGTGGATTTAAACAAAAATAACTTATCTGCGAGAAAAAAAGACTTATCTGACTAAAATATTACATTGGTTTAGCAAAAACAACTTAAAATTAAAATTTAACATATTTTTCATGAAATTTGTAAAATGTTAACTCATACATTTTGAAAAATGTATTTGTGAACAGAAATATACTGAAAAATGGAAATATAAGTAAAAAGATACTCATATAAGAAAACCAATAAAATGGTACCTCCCCGATATAGAGTTTTGTTTCGTTTTGCGAAAATATCACATAGTTGTTATTTAGCCTTACGTGATAGAGAGTACAGGTAATAATTGAGTTGAGACATTTAAAATATTAAGAATTATAACAGGTATTTACCTATAAATTAAATATTAACAGGTTTTTACACATTAAATAGGGATACAAGGGATTTTTTATTCGCGAAGCATATTGATGAAGAGGATAACTGAACTTGAAATTTCTAACTCAGCAATATGTAGCTACGAGTGCGAGGCAATATCTCATCAACATATTAATGGGGTACGGGATTGACAGCCTCCACGAAGTATTCATAAATGGATACGGGAGTACTCTGGGCAATGTTCTGTAGAACGAATGGTTGTGGTACCCAATCCCTTCGTAGTAGTGAAGCAGAATAGCTAATTAGTCAATCAAAACTATGCAATGGTACAAACAAAAGGAAATAATACCCAGGTGGTACACCAATATCAACATTGGTAAATCCACTCTCTGTGGAGACTGCCCCTATGGATTCTGGGGAGAGCCATCTATTGCATTATCAGGGAGCATCAAATCGGTTCCAGAGAAGACCAAATTTACAAAGATCACCGATAAAGAAAAATAGAAGCAATTCGGTAGCTGACCAAGCCGATACTTTTTCTAACGCTATATCTAGACAAACATTACACGAAATAAGTGATGCCACCGGAAATTTTACTTTTCAAATAGCCGAATCTAGTAAAACAACTATTAACCTAGAAAAGGAGAATATGAATCTCTTGGCGAGGCTAGAGCATATGGAGCAATTATTTGCCAAGCTAAGCGAAGAAATTGAGTATCTAAAGCAAGAAAATGAAAACCTAAAAATGAATCGGGAGTCAAAAGAAGATTGCGATATAGGAAGCATTGAACCAGACAAACTCATCTATTCCACTAATGAAGATGAACTACAAAGAGAGACGGACTGGATCCTAAAGAAGAAAAAACAGTCCAGGAAGAGTAGGAAAAGAAAAGTTGAATCGTCACCTAAGGATGAGCAATTAAATGAAATGGTAGGGGACAATCTAGTCCAGATTCAAAAGGTAGTAAATCTACCAAGAATATTACACCAAATGTGGTGCAAGCGAAAGAAAAATCACCCCCCCCCCTTCCAATAAATATTGTGGGTGTAACCAGTTACCCAGAAATTCAGTCACTGATGAAATCAGTTACTGACAAAGACTATAAGGTAACAGCGTTAAATAATGACGTTTGGAAAATTAATACTCTGGACTCAGATACTTATAGAACCTTATCTTTGAAATTGGATGCTGAAAAGTATAAGTGGTGCACTTACGAGAACAAACAGGCCCGACCTATAAAAGTCATAACAAGAGATTTGCGTCACACTTGCTCAAGCAAAGAAATAAAGAAATAATGGAAGACTTACAAAATAAAGGTCTTAAAATACTAGATGCTGTGAATATTGTTAAAAAGAGAGAACAGAAATTCAGGAACGAAACCAAATTATCAGTAAAAGGGGAATCCCTCCTTTTTATGCTAGTATTTGACAACAAAGAGAATGTTCAAATCATTTATGGAATCACGCATACCCCAATGGAAGAAATGCCAGGCATTTAATCACACCCAAAGATATTGCGACCGGGATTCAAGATGTGTAAAATGCTCACATAATCATTTTACCTAGGCATGTGGGAGGAATGTGCCCAGGGAGAGATGTGCCAGCCAAGTATACAAATTGTAAGGGCCACATCCGGCTAATTATCGGGGCTCTGAGGTTGCTAAACAACTACAAAAATTAAGAGATAAAACAAGAAATCAACCGCAAAATCACGAAAATCGAAGCAATACAGGACAAAGAAATTCATTTGCGCAGGCAGTGAAAGGTTTGAGTTCAACCAAACATATAGGCTCAGAAAGTAACCAAATTATGGAAAACATTATGAACAGCATTGCAGCTAATACAAAGTGGCCAGATGACCAAAGTAATCTGAACAACATGATACTTGATAAACTGAAGAAAATGCAACTCCCTCAACGCAATCCAACAAAATATGTTAAGAAAGAACACAACTTTCAGAATAGCAATCTGGAATGCGAATGGGATTATGCAACATATTCCAGAAATAGAAATATTTTCAAATTCAGAAAAAATCGACATTTTCTTAATATCTGAAAGCCATCTAGTTAAATCTTCGTTTGTTAAAATACGGGGTAATAACTTATATCACTACATTCATCCAGCGGAAAGAGCAAGAGGTGGTTCGGCATGCTAATAAAAAAAATATATAACACCATTTAGAATCAAATATCGAAGAAGAAACTATGCAAGTCACTACTGTAAGAATCCAAATTAAACACAGACAGCTTACTGTCTCTGCAATATATTGTCCTCCCCGGCATTACTTCAAAAGGGAGGACTACCTTAAACTATTTAAATCGCTTGGACGTGATTTTATTATTGGAGGTGACTTTAATGCGAAAAACACCTATTGGGGATCTAGACTTACGACGTCAAAATGTAAAGAATTTTTTCAAGCAGGGCGGACCTCAAAATTTGAATTTTACTCTGGTGGTTCCCCAAGATACTGCCCCAGCGACGAAACGAAGATACCTGACCTAATAGACTTTTATGTAGCAAGAGGTATATCCCAGAACTACATTCACATTGAAGACAGTAATTCTCTAGTATCGGATCATTCCCCGGTTATCATGACAGTCAGTGAAATGGTAATTCAAAGGGAGAGTACACTCAGATTAACAAATTGAAAAACAAACTGGGATCTCTTTCGTGAAGTATTGGAGGAAAAAATCAATCTTCAGGTACCGATAAGAAATCCCCACCAGTTGGAAGATGAATTAGAACAACTCAATGAAGCAATTCACTATGCTGCTTTGGCAAGTACCCCTATTATACAAAGTAAGAAGAAGCTTAACATATCCTACCCAATGGAAGTTAGAGAGTTGGTAAGACAAAAACGACGGGCACGTAAAACCTGGCAAATAACTAGAACACCGGAGAACAAAACAATTCTTAACAATTTAGGTAACAGTTTCAAATCTCTTATTAAAGAAGTTAAAAATGCATCAATCAACAGATATCTAGTTAGCCTAACCGATGAAAAAATTTCTGATTATCCTCTGTGGAAGGCGACGAAAGGACTCAAAAGACCCAAAATGCAAGTGCCTCCACTTTAAAAGGAGGATGGAACCTGGGCAAGAGGTCCTAAAGAGAACGCTGATCTGTGTGCGGAGTATCTCGAGGATACCTTCCAACCACTACCAAGGCAAACGGCCAATGAAAATATAATGCCAATCCAAAAGCTAGATGATTTTGATATAAGGCCTTACTCTCAAAAAATTAAAAGAAGTAAAAAGCAACATGAATGTTAAAAAAGCCCCTGGATATGACTTGATTACTTGTCAAATAATCAAGGCTCTACCAGATAAAGGATTTCGTAAGCTATTACACATAATCAATGCAAGCTTTCGGTTAAAATATATTCCGTGGCAATGGAAAGTAGCAGAAGTAATCATGATAGCAAAACCTGATAAACCACCTAACGATAAAAAATCATACAGGCCAGCTTCATTGCTGCCAATTATGTCAAAACTCTGAAAAATTATTACTAAAAAGACTTAAACCAATAATTAAGGACCGACAACTAATTCATCCACATCAATTTGGATTCAGGGAAAAGCACTCCACAGTTGAACAGGTGCATAGAATCACCAACGTTATTGAAAGAACGTTAGAACGCAAAAAAGTATGTTCCACCATATTTCTAGACGTCGCCCAAGCATTCGATAAAATTTGGCAGTGGACTGGAATTCAAGCTGCACAGAGATCTGCCGAGGCAATTCTATGCCATACTAAAATCTTATTTATCCAATAGACATTTTCGTTTGAAATATGAGGGTGAATACTCCGAACTAAAGAAAATCTATGCCGGTGTCCCACAGGGGAGTGTATTAGGACGAATCCTGTATTTATTATATACAAGGGATATTCCAACAACAGATGAAGGCACCATAGCCACCTTTGCAGATCACACAGCAATCATGGCCATTGGAAGTAATGTCGCTGATGCAACGAGCAAACTCCAGAAGATTACCAATGCGGTTTGTAACTGGACTAATCGCTGGAGAATCAAGCTTAATGAGACGAAATTCACGCATACTAACTTTACATATCAAAAGGCTTCCCATCTACCGATAGTAATTAACTCACGACCGGTGCCATATGCAAACAAAGCTAAATATCTGGGCATGACTCTCGATGCCAAGCTCAAGTGGAAAGAGCATGTCAAAAAGAAAAAAAAGAATTTAATATTAAGTTCAGAAAAATGTATTGACTCATAGGTAGAGGCTCTGAGCTTACAATATACAACAAGCTGCTGCTATATCGACAAATACTGTAGCCGATATGGACCTACGTTATTCAACTCTGGGGATCTACTAAGCAAACAAATGCCAAAATGATACAGACGTTTCAAAATAAGGTTCTGTGTAGCATCGTAAATGCGCCGTGGTACACAAGAAATGAAGACCTTCACAGGGACTTACAGATGGAATACATCAAAGATGAAATAAACAAGCATGCCGCCAAACACGAAATAAGGCTCCAGGAACATGGAAACCTCTATATTCGCCATATGATAGATAACTCTGTCGTTGAAAGAAGACTTCAAAGAACGAGGCCACTTGACCTAGTAAACATACCAAATTAAAATTATATTTTAGGTAGGTTTTTTAGGTTTCAGTGATTGCTTACTGCACACTTAGGCCAATTTTTAGGCCCACTGTGATACCACTCATTCACTCCACATCATTAACTCACCTACTTCACCTACTCACACAACTACAGTATAACACCTGCACATTGCAAGCTCCATGTCAACCTGTACATTGACATGGAAGGTGGGTCGGCGCGTGACACGGAATTCTGCACTCCATCAGAGGGTCTTAGTTGTATTTATTAGCATCACCGATCGTAATCGATGATGAAAATTCGATTTGCATCTAGCCTCTGATGGGATTCGAACCCAGCACCTCCCGGTCCAAGTGCCGAAGCTTTAACCACTGCAGCACTTGTCCGGTAATTATATTTTAAATAGGTTTAATTAATTTTGGGACTAACTATTGGGTTTCACCTCAACAAATCAGAATTATTTAAGAAATGTAAAATTTGTAAATGTGAAAGATAAATTGCTAGATGAGCACAATCTCAGTTGTAATTAATAAAGAAAAAAAATATTAATAGTCCTCCGTTTTTTGAAACGGAATATAACGGCAGCTGCTTCTCATCAAAAATTAACCATGTACATTAATTTCTATTAATATAGAAAAAATAATTACCGACAATACAGAGCCAAATGAAGATATGATTAGTGGGTATGATCAGCAAATGAACAAATCGTTTGAAGCTATTTTTTACAAAATCGGCCACTAGTAGATCGATACCAAGAGCCTATTCTTGATAAAGAGATTTCTAGCGACCATGAGTCAAATTTATTAGAAAATATAAGTTTGTATTTATTTATTATTTTCGTAGATAAAACAAAGATCGATGATTCGTTAACAAAGATTGGCGAGGTACGAAAACGAAAAAAATTCATTAAAAAGGAACGTATCAACAACCTCAAAGATAAACGACGAAATAATCATAAATTAAAACCAACGTATTTGAGAAGTTGCAGAAAACTTCGTACTAAGTAAAAAAACAACTGCTCACCGGCAAAAAATAAATGATAATTTTTGGCTAATGAATTTTTACGAACGAAGTAACTTTTTGAAAAACATGACCTCGAAAAAAAATCGTGGCACGTAAAACTGTGAATTCTAGCAAAAGGCAGTACACCATGAAATATACTTTACACGACGAAAATAGAGCAGCAAATATCGTATGCCAAACATTATTTCTAGCAACATTGGAGTATAATAAACAACAATTCGATTTTGAAACTTGAGTTGATAAAAATGAATTGTCGGTTGGAAAAAGGGGTAAATATGTCAGAAAAGTTACGTACAAAGAGGACGATAAAAACATATTGAATCATTTAATCCAGTTATCTCACACTATCGGCGTGAGTATTCACCTAATAAGAGATATTTGCCATCGGACATTACCATCAAATTTATGCATGACTCGTTTCGTGAGATGTATCCAAATATTAAGTGTTCTTACGATACTTATACCTAGAAGCATTGTTAGTGAGCTGAATATTAGTTTTGCAGTACTTAGAAATGAAGAGTGCGAGAGGTGTACTATTTATAAAAATATTGAGCAAGAACATACAAATTGTAACGACGACATGAGAGATTTGTATGATTTACACCCTCCATAATACTCGCTCAATGAAAAGCCGCCGCGAAGTTTACGAGTTATAAACCATTCCGTGGAGCGAAAATGAAATCTGTGTTTCGGTTGATTTACAAAAAGTTATAATGCTGCCACGCATCGAGATGTTTAAGCAAATAATGTTTACAAAACGAATAATCGCGTTTAACGAATCATTATCAGGATCATCATCATCATCATCATCAGGACGAAAAAGGAAGACATTATTTCCGCGTTCTATAAATTTGTTTATATTACCGAGATATTAAAACAATTAAAATGTGGTTAAACAATTGTGCACCCCAAAATAAAAATTGGTCATTGTTATCATTTTTGGCAACAGTAGTAAATTCAAGCAACATTAATGCCGAGGAGATCGAGTTGTTCTACTTCGAACTAGGTCTTCGGTCTTCGAACTATCTCTACTTTTATGTCAGCTGGTAGTTTTCACCATCAGGTTGAACTAAGTTTATAAAGAAAACATACGATTTTGACGATTTCCGTGATGCTGTAAAAACTTGCAATAAAGGGAATGTAATTGTGGAAGTCATAAATGAGTAAGGCATTTACCTTTGGAAGGACAATTCATTGCTGTCAAAAATTAAAAAATCTAATCCTCGTCCATATCTTAAAGAAATGGTTAAATTAAAGTTTATAAGGGGCAGTACCAATTTATTTTACACTCGTGAATATAACGATAATTATGTTGAACTGCCCTTTTTTGAAAATTCATTTGAAAAAAGAGGTTTGGCTCTTTCTCAGATAAGGCCCGGGAAGGGCCACAGGAATACCCTCAGAACATAACAACCAAATAATAAAAGACATTATACCTATAATTCAAAATATCGTCATAGTTTTTGGAAAAATGTTTTAGTTAAAGATGCCTCGACCGCTGTGCATTAATATGAACTTTTGGAAATAGTTTTGATAAATTTAGTTAACTATTAATTTGAATTAATATGTATATATATTTTATATTATAATAATGAATTACTCGAAAATATAATATTATATTTTTTTCACATTCATTATAGTTTTTTAATTGAAATCACATTTTGAATAGTGCCATCTAAATATCTAGTTTATAGTTTTCTCATAAAATATTATTTCCATAAGAAAAACCATAAACAACTTATGTGGCAGATAAGGTAAAAATCCTTCGTAAGTAAAAACTATTTTTCCATTTATTTTGTGGTATCATTGACTTATTGATAAACTTATTCATTAGTATTGTCGAATGGTTTTAATTCCTTGGGTTAAACAAAACACTATTTTATTTATTTTTTTTTTATAAACAAACATTATTATGTAATATTTGTGCGGCAAAATTGTTAGAAGCAGGGTGATAGGGGAGCTCATTTCAAACAAAAACAGCCAAGTATAGTTTTTTCGAATTGTCGAACTTATAGTGTTTTTTGCATAACTTTCTTTTTTAATTCGATCTTCAAGAGTTTGCCTTTCCAATATTGATTTTTTGCAAGCTGTATCATTGGTAAACTATAGTATAACAATTTTTTAAGCAAATGTAGTAGCCCGAATTAAACAAAATTTGTAGTATAAAAAGAAAACATTTTGTAATTCATGTTAGTAGTTCCATACATACGTTTTTAATTAAAATGTCAATAAGCTATGTGGCTTTTCCCATCGTGAATATGCAGAAATGCATTTCATTTTTGGCTTATGTAATAGCATCGCCGGAGCAGCAGGAAGAGAATATCAGAAACGATATCCAAATGGGGTACGCTTTCTCGATTATAGAGTATTTCAAAACGTACATCAAATGCACAGTGAACCCGAAGTCCCTGGTCCGAGAAAATATGAAACATCCGGTCAACTTGATATAGACGAAGATAGAGTAATTGGAAGGGTGACAGATGACCCATCTATAAGTGTTCGTTGTGCCACGATCCTCGTTGCATCGTATTTTAAAAAGAAATCAGTTGCACCCTTACCATGTGCAACGTGTACAAGATCTTTCATCTATTGACAATTCATTAAATCAATTCATCATCATTCATGCATCAATTGCAATTTTGTCAACAAATACTGCGTCGATGCCAAAAAATTCACAGTTTTTAACAACATTTTCATTCGTCACATGTTTTAAAAGGGAGGGGAGATTCAATATCCATAATTTGCGGATCAACGGGAAAGTTTATTTAAGTTTTTGCAAAATGACTTGGATGAATTACTTAATGACGTTTCCCTACAAACACGTGGAAATATGTGGCTGCAGCATGATGGAGCTCCCCTTCACTATGCACAAGTAGTGAGACAACACCTTAACGTAAATTATCCAAGCCGCTGGATTGGTAGGGGAGGGTCCATTGCATGGCCACCGCGGTCACTGACCTTTAGACTTTTTACTGTTCGGTTGTTATAAAGAGCTGGTTTATGAAAGAGTAAAATTTAAGGCCTTCAAGCCCTTTTAAACGATATACTGCATGTATAGATTCTATACTAAACGAAAAAATTTCTACTAGTGCCAAAACGGTAGATTTATGAACTTAAATTGTATTGAATTGTTGTTTGATCCAAGACCTTTCAAACGATATAAGGGTACTTGGAAAAATTGTAAAGCAATATCGTGGTATTAGGTGGTATCTGGAAGATTTCCTAAGCAGATACCCGGCCCTCGTCAGGTAGATATCCCAAAAGCTTTTCAATTCTTCGAATTAAACATTTAAAAAATGGTGCAAAATATTTGGAACAGACATTCATCCAGAAATACAGACAACGAAACATCCAGAGACACAGATAAACTCTTTTGTTTGCTGTTTTGGGATCAAAGAAAGACCTTCAAAACGTCGAGAAAAAACGTTTTGCACCAGAGTCACCTTTCATCATTTTTATCAAGATTTCAATAACTTGGTCTCACAGTCCGAAGTTGATTTGTATGAACAGTATTTTTAACATTAAGTGAATCAAGTTTATTATTGTAAATACAGTTCATTTCGTAATTACGGTATTTACCGTGTGCATATGGTGTGTTTTACGAAGGTAGTTTTTTGTTGTTGCATATTCAGTATAACAAACTTCATTGCAACCACACCTGTGTTAAACATTTTGGCTAGCAGCTATTTGCTTCATCTTATTTATCTAGATGGTTCCCTTATTTTGTTTATCTGGTTTTAGATGTCATTTAGACGAGGAAATATGGTTGACCTATTGATCTCGTATATTTTTGATCAGATAATCACAAGATCGGACTTTGGTAAACATCTCAGTATTAATTTGAACAGGAAAGTTTTTTGGAAGTACCACCAACTTTAAAAATAATATTGCCTTATTTTTGTAATGCAGAAAAACATTCGGCAAATGACCTTCTACCGGCACACAGGGCCAAAGCTTAGGCATTTAGATCGAGAGGTACTGGATTCGAATGCTAAAAGGATGGTGATGAAGATGCCTATAATTTCTTTACTGCGTAAAAGTTGGGAGTGCTTTTGCTTCAAAATAGATGGTAAAGATTAGTAACAAACAAACCAACAAACAAACATTTGACTGATGTGAGGACTAACCCACAAAATGCAAACATTTATTTACAAACCGCTGGCTTTACCTGTGCTGTTTTACTCAATTAAATCAAAAAATCACTGTTCAATTGCCAAACATAAGCAAATGTTTAAAGACTTTAACTCATATTTATAAAAGGCAATATGACCAATGACAAAATGTTGCTTGCCTGTGCTTATTTCTAATAGTTCTCGTTAGTGTCATTGAGGATAAAGAGATTGCTGATTTTCTGTTCTTTAATTAGGACATGGAAGCTGCTAAAATGTTCGTTCATAATAAAAAAAGGCATACATGCTCCTCCTGCCGTAAAGTGACATACATTATTACTACCGAATATAGGAATGAACAAGTAGGCCCTGACGTTGAGGAATAAGGATCAACTATTAGGTTATTGTTCTCGATTAACTCTAGTCATGGCCATTTCAAAGATCACTTGATTTTTTTTATTTTGCTGGTGATATTCCCATTGAGAGATTTGGCCTTTCGGGATTTGGGATTTTCTAAGGTTACATAATCAATGGAATTCCAGATTAATGAATGATTGTTCCATTGAAACCTAGCCAGGCTCCTGAAAGATGCATGCTGCTACTGGATGAGGCATACTAGCATGCCGAGAGATGGATGAGTATTTTTCTTCTGTCTTTCATAGTTACTTCTCTCCCTCTTAACCTCAAAAAAATCACTTAGTTTACTGTATATCCAGCTGTCCACCGTTCAACGATATATAGTATCGCAAGAGTTCAATGCTAGATCTGAAAGTGTAAGTCAGTTGTTTTCCCTGCCGTGGTTCACGATCATTCAATTTGCTCAGGCAGCTAATCGCCTACAGGCTTTGCTGTAGTAAAGAATGCAACACTCTTCGATATTGTTTATAAACATATTTTGTCACATTACTTATAAGGTACAGCTAGTTGAAATTTAACATTCACTGAAGATATGCTTTTAAGGCGAAATTTTGGAATGTTGCTACTATATCGGTTTTTAATCTTTTGGCGTATATTTGAAATTTGAAGGAACGTACCAATAATTTGCCAGAGCTTTAGGCCATGTAGCGAATAAAAGGAAAATATCACCTGAAACATTCATTTTGAAGAACATACGCGTTCCCTTCACACTACTAACGAGTTTAGATGCTAGCCTTATAAATGTTAAATTGGTTGGTTTCTGAGACTACTTGTTGGGGTGATCAATATTGGTCGAGATTAATCATTGGCGATAATTAAAAGGAGTCTTACCACAGAAGGTGCCTCATTTTTATGAGTTATATTCCGATCCCAGCCGAAAAACATTTCATAGCCGAAAGATATATTACTCGATATACCCAGACTAGCCTAAAAATCTAGCAGGAGCTATATAATTTTTTCATATTTATCCGAATCCAATGAAAATTACAATAAAATGCAAAATTAATAAAATGTTCTGAAAATTTTGAGTTATCCACTTGCTCATCAATCTCCATGTCTATAATTCTTGGTAATCGCAATCGGGGTTTGCGGTAAACTTTTAGTTCATAAATCCATCGTTTAAACGCTGGTACCTCATTTTTCATTTATAATAGAATAACTTGTAGTAAATCATTGAAGAGGCCTTGAACAATGTCACAAATTTAGTTGAAGCACCCTAATACTCCAAATTACCATTGTGACAGTTATAACAGATACAATTTTCTCATTCTGATAATCACATGGTATATCGTCTTTAAGGGTTTGGACAAAGCAAAAATTTTGTTATCAGCAATTTATTTTACAAATCCCCCATCATAGAACTGGTGACAAATTATTCCGTTGGTATAGAATACATACATGTCGCATATCAATGAGAAAGTCTTAAAGAATGTAACAATTTTATTCATAATACTTAGTAGTCAAAATCTACCATTGTAGCGCTGGAAGCAACAATTTTGTTACTTAAGCTAATAAATCCGCTATTTTAGAGGTTATACCTAATTTTTCCTTTATTACAGAATATTAAGTGTTGCATATTATTGAAAACGTCTTAAGCAATGACACAAATCTAGCTAAAGCGGCTTAGTACTTAAAACTACCGCTGGACGGAGAAACATTTTTTTGTCATTCCGATATAATCATGTGGCATATAGCCATTGATGATATGTCTTGGACACTTTAGTTCAAAAATTCACAGCATTGGCACTGGTGACAAATTAATCCTTTGGTATAGAATATGTAGTAATAATATATATTATAATATATGTTGTATTATATATATTATAACATAATATTTTTAGTACAAATGTTTACAAAGTTAGTGCAGAATAAAAATATTTTTCTATGCCGTTTTGGCACGAATTTGTTAAAATCAATAATTCCATTATTGAGAGTATATTTTCCTAAATCGTTTTGCTAACAATTTTTTTTGGATCTGGAAATTTGCTATATCTCCCAATGTACCGTCAATTTTCTGAGTTTGTTAGACAGAAATCCTGATTACCTCGTGAGGTTTTAGTCTCTAGTCCGTTTTTCTCTTGACAATCTCAAAAAAAAGTTGCTTCCAGAAAAAATTGGTGGTTCAAAAAGTTGGTTTGATAGAATATAGGTTAACTTGTATTGGCGAATATAATTAAGTTAGACAACAACAAGACAATTCAAATTTAGCTGGGCGTAAATGTGGAACGAGCTCGTTTGTAATTGGATTCCGTAATTAGCTTGCCTTTGTCAACTTTCATGTAAAAAAGTACCTTTTCTGTAAGACTGCGAATTCCTTTGACTGGGTGTCCTACAAAATCTTACATCGGGCTAGACAGCGAGATACGCAGAAATTTTGTTCTTGTCCTCGATTGAGCAGATTTTAATGGAAGAATTGTTCACATAATTAGGTACAGTCAAAATAGGATAACTGAGTTGTTTTCGACCAGGAATATATTTTAGAGCTAGCAACTATTTGTTTACATTATCATGTTTTCGAATACTAGTTTTTAACCCGTCTCATGAATTTAAAGTCTTACCACATCTCCACTACATAGTTTGGAATATTGTGAGTTCCTTCAACTCTTTTGAAATCTCTTGAACGTGGACGATAATAAACACCTAAACCAAGTAGATTGCGTGCCATGTACACTTATCATGTCTATACATTCTAAGGCCAATAAAAGCATTTAACTTTTCGATTGAATCAAATTACTTTAGGCCTTAATATTTGTGTAACATGTGAGAGCAAACATTTCGCAGAAAATCTACTTGTATGTTTTCTTTTGCACACCAAAATAAATACATGTACGTGAAAAAAATATTTCCATCATTCGTTATCACAACAAAACTAAAATAAACATGTGTGAGGTTCTTTTACCAAAGGTGATAATATATCAAAAATATGTATGTACAAGAATTTTACTAAAGCACATCAAGAAGGAAAGCATATGTACGAATTCCACGATTAAAAAAGCCCACAAAATAAATATAAAATGAAACGGCCATATGAGGGCACGAGTGATAGTGGTTGAATGTAACCGGTCGTTTCTATAGGAATTCTACTCCGTATGTAATTCGAGATATTTTCCCTTGTATTGTGCAAACACAGAAAAAGGTTTGCGATGCGGTGTGAGAAAATATAAATTTTCTGTGAATGAATTTATGGACACACATTCGGTTGAATTTTTTCATATCCAAACACAAAACACATATACGAGTACAGGCGAGTGGGTATGGTGAAAAGAATACAAACCGAATTTTAAAACGCCGAGGAAAATGAAAATAAATTTATATGAATCAAAAGCAATTAAATAATTGTTTTTGCAGTCGAAGTGCAAAAAACATAAAAGTTGTTTTTATTTTTAATTCAACTGCAACTACAATTAAACAAAGCTTTTAAAGTTTTTTTATTTCACTTGTTTGTAATTTATTTTCCACTATTTAAATTTTTTAATAAATATTTTTTGTTTTTGTAAAAATATTTTTTCTTTTTCAATTAAAATATAATTATTATAAATCATATAACACTAATTATTGTGAGTGGCAAAGCCTTTCACAGTGGGCGTTTTAAAATTTGTAAGTAAATGCCACTAAAGAAAACGACAAAGATTTTTTATAATTTTAGAAAACATACTTAATTCTATACGAATACTAAATGAGTTCACTTTCATAGGATTCCGGTGGCACTGGGCAATGAATTACACGAAAGTGGAAGAGCACAATTCCATCCTTTGCGCTATATACAACTTAGCTGTTTAAAAGGCCAGTTTTAGGATCACATAATTTAATAAACGTTGTTCAGTTGTAAAAGGAAAGGTTTTCCGGAAATTGGTTAAGATTCAATCAGCCTAACCGATTTTGCAAAGTTTGTATAAAGTTCATGTGAAGATAATAATTTCATAGTGCAGGCCCAATTTAATCATATTTGGTTATTATCAAGACATTCAGCTGCCTTCTATTACTTTTTATAAATAGGCTGTTAAATTTGTTAAGTTAGCTGTTATTTGCTAATGGCTAACCAATTCTATTAAACATTGCAATTTAAGAAGTTCTACCCTAATTAATGGAATCGTGAAATTAACTTTTGTTTCAATTTAGGGCGTATTAACCACAAATTCGATTCTTATGAAAATCTGACTTTGATCTTAATTACTCTATCATAAGATAATGTACAAAGACGGCTCCCTCTAACCCCGAAACATTTTTTCAAACCTTGACCACCGTTTAAGTTTAAGCAGCTTGAAATAGTGTACCATGAGGTATATAAAAAAGTAAATTCTTAGATGTATAGGGTTTTCCAATAGGAATCATATAATTTTTAAGTGACGTTTCGACCATTTGTAATATGTCAAGATCTGTCATTTTTGGTTTCATTGTATTTAGTAATGTTAACAATTTCATCATGGTAAGATATACGCAAGAAGAACGTTTACAAATTATTCAGTTTGCGCTTTTGCCATTTATACTGGTAATAATCGTCCAAGTGTGCTCGCTATTCGTCGAATTGTTGAAAATTTTGAGCGTACATTTTATTTACATAATGTTGAAGTGCCAATAAGACAAAGATTCGCTCGAAGTAATGCAAATATTGCTGCCTTTCAGGCAAGTGTTGCTGAAGACCGCAATTTGTCGATTCCAAGACGTTCTCAAGAAGTGGGACTATCTCAAACCACAACCTGGCGGATTTTGAGAAAGGATTTGGGTTTGCATCCATATAAAATTGTTCTCACTCAAGAACTGAAGCCATTGGACCACTGTAAACGTCGTGAATTTGCTGATTTTGTCTTGAAACAACTTGAAAACGATAACGATTTTTTTAAGAAAATCATCTTCCCCGATGAGGCTCACTCGCATCTGAGTGGTGCGGTAAATAAACAAAACTGTTGATTCTGGTGCGAAGAAAATCCACAAATTATTCATGGAAAACCATTACATTCACCTAAATTGACAGTTTGGTGTGGTTTTTAGCCTGGTGGAATCATCGGTCCGTATTTTTTTCGAAATGAAGCTGGTACACCGTTACTGTCAATGGATATCGGTATATATCGATGATAATCAACTTTTTATGGCCGATATTGGAAGAAGTTGATCTTGACAACATTTTCTTCCAACAAGACGGGGCTACGTGCCACACAGCAAGTGCAACAATTGAATTATTGCGAGAAAAGTTTGAAGATTCGATTATTTCAAGAAATTGTGATATTGAATTGCCTCCAAGAAGTTGTCATTTAACACCATTATACTATTTCTTGTGGGGTTATTTGAAGTCATTGGTCTTTAGCAATAAACCAAACTCTCTTCAAGCTTTACAAGCCAATATTGAACGTGCTATTCATGACATACGTCTTGATTTAGTGGAAAAAGTGCTCGAAAGTTGGTTCATCAAATTCGTTCCTGCGGAAGAAGTCGTGGAGGCCATTTAAATGACGTTTTATTCAGAACTTAATTGTATCAATTGTACTTCACATTAAATAAAAAACATTTCAATTTCCTTAACAATTAGTGTCTTTTTTTTAAAGAAATCATATCACTCTCTTTGGAAAACCCTATACATATCAATTTGCATCTGTCCCCTTAAGTTCTAATTTCTCGTCTTTCTAAATTCGTCTTCAACCTATATTAGTGTACAACATGGTTGTGTACAAAATTTGGGAACTGAAAAAGTTTTGCAAAATTCTTTGTAAGGTCCCACGACTCCAAAGTTCAACTCATTCCAAAACTGTACCAGTGGCACTATTCTGTCTTTCCTTGGGAATAGGGAATCGCGAAAATTATTTCCATAGCGTTTTTGTCTAAACTACATATATTTTTCTGGCGTACTGTTGGATTTAGTTTGATGTAAATATTTTCGAAACAAACTTGGTTGGAAAACTTTTGTTTCACAAAATGTTTATAGGCAAAAATAATTCCCAATAGTTGCTTTCCAATCGACCATCGCAAGTACTTGTAAATGCGAAAAATGTGTGGTGGGTAAAGCGTCGATTGGAAAGCACAAAAATGACAAAAGCAAAACATAACCTACAAATGTGAAGTTTATTTGTTCCAGTGTATTATTAACTTTTTAATAAAACAATATCTATACCGGAATTTTATTACCGCTTCACATATGACATTCAATTATATTTTTGAAGGAAAAATACTACACACAATCACCTAGCGGACAAATTTATCGGAGCTGCTTTCAACTAACCTCATAATAAAAGAGTAGACCAGTTGTGAGTAGTTATATTAGCAAAGCCAAATATTTTTCCCAATTCCCTATTCCTAGGGAAAGCCAAAATAGTGCCACAGGTCTAACATAGATTGTGTGAGTATTGATTGAGTATAAATGTAGTAGTATCAGTGTTGTACCGTAGTGTCTAATAAGCAAATGTAATTAAGAAAATGACATCGATTATGTAAAGAATGTAGTTATCAATCACTTCATTCTTACTCCACATTGGATAAAGCCTTAGCTTTTTAGACCATTTCCAAACAACAACAGAAAATCAACTTAGAACTTTATTAACAGCTAAGATTTTAAACCAACCACAGAGTTGCCAACCTGTTAATGAACTGAATGAACAACATCATCAACCACGTAACAAAATGTTAAAACACAAAACAGTATACCAAGGTTGGGAAGTATATCATTATAACCCTAGCAATATGTTTATAGCCCAAGACGCGGAGCATCGATAGTTATGACAAGCGAGGGCTATAATACACCGTAGTTCTCAAGCGTGGTATAAGGGGTTTTTGATGATCAGAAAGTCAATTTACTTGTTCAGTCAAAATACTTGTTCTATAAGAATATTAATCAAATCAAAATAGCCCGAATTAAAGACCGAAGTATTGGATATTACTTTGGTGAAGTATTATAGATAGCCGAGAAACAAAATTTCTCAGCGTACCAACGCATACAAAAATTATATGCTTTACTACTAAGTGGAAAAAATTTTTCAGTCAACGATATATTTATTAAAGCACATTGCACAATTTAATTAAGCCAAGTTATGAGATGCGACCTCTGTTTTTGTATTATACAGAGTTTAAATACATTGCTGCATATTTGAAGTGAACTATGCGAGCTATGTGTTTTTGTTGCGAGCGGTGCAAACTAACTTAGCTCGAGTTATCTTTAGTTTGCTAATGCCAGCTCCATCGCTTACAGATGCATTAAGGTTTTTCTTTAGTTTAATAGTTTTGTTATTGACGAATATTCGAACTTATTTAATAACGTCGAAGAATATGTGAGTGGGGCCAAATGTAAATCTTAGTTGACCAGAAGAAAATAAATATCGCCAACTTTAAAAACGATCCTCTTTGTATTACCCTATACAACATTATTAATTATGATCTGGTAAAACCACACAAATACCCCATAAATATTAGAATATTATTGTGGTTGAAACGTGAAACTGAAATTAAAGCAGGCAAAACCAAAATGATTGGAAGCAATCTCGATACATTGTCGCTATATCTGTAAGCCGCTCATGTTGGTTGGACACAGTAATCGTTTCGAAGATGCATATGACAGACGGCATAATGCACATGAAATTTTTCTTATACCGGTTTTAGCCTTGTCTATTTAGAGTTATGCTTATCAATGAAACCCCTAAAGGAGAATTATATATCAACGTTTTATGCCGTTTTGTTAAAGATGTAACTCAGTTCTAACCAGAGCTGGAATAAATTTATGTAGTAGCAAAGCTGGATGTAGCAAAATCGCTAACGATACTCTTATTTTTCAAATTTCTTCGCGAAGGATTTCACGGACTGAATTATACTGATGTCTGTATAGTATCGATACAAATAAATTTGTAGGAACATTCTCCTAAAAGAGTCCTAAAAATTGAAATAGGATTATTTAGAAAAAAAAACTTCAAATATGTTTACAGAATCATCGGAGTTTCTTCTACAATCCGAAAGAATATAATTTTCGGATAAAACGACAAATCCCATGAGTTAACCATTTATGTGGAATTTTGTTTTGGTTTTTTGGATTTAGGCTCAACCCATCAATAGAAAAATATGTTTATGTTAGCATTACGTACATGTTACCTGATCGACACCTTCATTCAAACCAGTTTATATGAGGCTAAGGGCAAGACAATCTTAGATGGGTTAATGAATTCGGAATTGGCAAGCTCTTATTTATGTCGGCCTTCACTTTTTAGAAGACAAGTCTTATCCGGTATGTGGATTATTGCAGTCAACTATAATAAATGGTGCTAGTTATGGTACAGTTAACTATAATAAACGAAACCATTTTGAAAACTATCACATTCAAAAAATTTGAAACCGAAACTACTTTTTAATAATCATCTTAACAATTGCTGGGAAATTCAGACTCATTCAATCAATCTATTTAGCGTTTGAATGTTTTGTTGAATGTAAAATTATCAACAATATATTTTACTGTGAAAATAAAATTAGTTTGAATTTTTACTTGATCTTAATTTAAACAATATTCTCAAACAAAATGAGATTTTCTAAAAAAATTCTAATAATTTTCTTTCCTAAAATATGCTGGCAATTTTGGAAAAACTACTGCAAGGAACTTTTCAACATTTGTGAAAATCTGTGAGTAGTGTTAAATCTCGGGCTTATTTTAAAATATAGATCAATGCTAAACACCACAAAACTATTTAAAATTTAACTATTTAAAACAAAGAACTACCCAACATGATATTATATACCGTTAAGCGGAGACATCTCTACGATGCCTTGTTATTAACTATTGATCCTTACTACACATAAATAGTCTAGGTAAAATTTAATCAGAATATTTGTGTATAAATATACACTTTTAAGCTTTTGTAAGGTTTTTGGTCAATTTGTCAGAAACTTCACGCTACCGACCATTTGCAATAATGGGAAATGAGAAAACAAACGTATCTCAAATCGGGCCGTGGATATTTATTGTTTTCATAGATCAAATAACCGAGATAACAAAAACTCAAACGTGCTCATATTTACTGATGAGGTGAAAACTTTTCAAACTGTTAATGCAATGCTAGATACGTAAAAACTTCCGTTAATCCGTTATTACTTCATACAAAGTCAATAACGAAGTATTGCAGAGTCAATGAGATCATTGATTTAGGTGTTACATTTGTCGAAAATGCCATGTTTGGATTTGTTAGAAGATGAACCGATGAATTTACAGATAGTGAAACCTTATGTTTACTCTATTTCGCTTACGATCTATCACAACTGGAATACGCTGTATCGGTCTGGAATCCATACTATGCAGTTAAGAGAATTGAAAGCATTCAAAAGAAGTTTCTGAATTTCTTGTTAAAGAAAATTGACTGGAATTACAACCACAATTTACGATTCCATGAAAATGTGCCTCGGTTACCTCCGTACTCAACAAGATGCACGGATTACAAAATATACACACTTGAAAATAGACGGCTTTGTTTGGTCTCATTGATTCAACTTACATTTTGGAAAACATATCAATTCATACATCTTGTAGAACATTTCGAAACCATGAGTTTTTAGCACTATAACACCATTCCACAAACTAAGGAGAAAATAACACCATTAATAGGCTAATCTAAAGCATTCAACAACTTCGACGACCTATTTGACTTTAATTTATCAAAGGATAACTTCAAAAATATTCTGAAGAATTTTTATTTTATTTTTAATTGTTAAATCAAAATTTGATTTATATATTTGTGTTTTAAAGTTCGTTATTTGAATTTTTATTTCTTAATATTTTTGTTTTAAATTAAATTATCGGAAATCATACATGTAAATCACAGAAAAGATTTTTTTAAATAAATAAATAAGTCAAATGTATTATTTATTTGATTTTGATGAATATTAATCATAGTCAAACATACATTTCTATCGACAAAAAAAAGTTCAGAAAGTGAATCTTTCGGTGACTAGCTATTTGTTATGTTGTCTTCAAAATCAAAATTCAACTACAAAATTACACATAAAAAAAATCTCTGTCACTCTAATAAAATTGGATGATTCTCTTGGTCTTATCGTTTTTCAGGATTTTTTTCTAAACAAACAAATTTTCATCGTAACATAAAACAAAACGAGGTTAATGTTTTATCAACTTCTGCATTCAGGCTCTAAAAAATTTATGCTTAAATCTAAAAATGTCTGTCTTATTTGGCAGACAGAATCCCCGTAATGATCTTGATTAAAATACTGAAATTTGAAATTTTATTATAAATCAATATGAATTTAAAATATTGATTCTTCTGTAGGATAGCCAGACAATGGTTTTGTCTGAGGTGTGATTACCAAGTGTTTCTGTTAGCTTGGTTTCGAACAAATTAGACAGATGAAAAATAGACTGCAGTAAACAAAATACAAAAATAAAGATGAATACTACATGTGTAACTGCATAAAGTAAACAACATTTGGTTTGTAACACGGACTGCAGATTAGTAAAACTGGTTTAACAAATTTCGGCAAACCAGCAAATAAATTCAAAATAGTTTGACGCACTACGAACTTTGTAAAAATTTACTTGGAAATTCGGCTTCTTCCGTAGGGCTACTTGATTAAATTTTGCTAAACTAGTTTAATTAATCCGCAGTCCGTTCAATCTCAAACACGTTTTGGCCTATAACAGGGATAGTAATCTACTAATTACACTAAGCCCTTAGACCTCCGAAACTGACCCACTGGTTATCGTTCGTCAAAATCTCAAGGTGTGTAAGGGTTATGAAAGTTTTGAAGTAAAATTTACAACCAAGTAGGTAAGAGTAAGAAGTTGGAAATCACAAATGTATTTTATCATATTAATTGTTACAGCTATGGTCTCAGAGCAGGAAGACTTTGTATATTAATAAAATACGCGAATTTCTGACAATAAACTGTCAATAAATTTAGAATTGAAAATGTTTCATACGGTTAAGCACGACATCCGATGAACTGCAAAAAGATGTGTTTCTTTCCATACACCGTCGTTAGACGAAAACTACGTTTTTCTGGTATTTCAGGCATTTCACGTCGGGAGCAATAAGTGAGGAATAAACAAACAAGAGCTTGTCATATTTTGAACAGTTCCTTTTCTAAGCTTCTACTTTGTTCTCGATATTTTTCAACTCTTATTTTATATTAATATTTTTGCTCTTAAGGATTACAGGGTTTTGCTAGATTACTGCTGGTAATGTTTCGAGTTTTACGTTATCCAATATTTGCAGCGCGTTCTTATATTGTGTGTGTGAATATAACTCCTCTCTTTCCCAACAGATGCTATAAATGGACAATACAGTGTTCTTTAGTAATTGATGTCAGCTGTCAAAAGCAGTATGCGACATTTGGTTGAAGTGTGACAACTAGTTTTTTAACTCTTATTCCAAATAAACATCGTTTACGGGAAGTTTTATTACATTAATTTATTGCATTTTCGCTGCACTTTAACTTATCCTTTGCGTGTGGAAATTTAATTTATTTAATTTTATTTTGCAAAGAATGGTTTCAACGATTTAAAAATTATGATTTTGGCATTGAAGATACAGAGCATGAAAAACCACCCAAAAAATTGAAGATACTGAATTGGAACCGTTATTGGCTAACGATTCTTCTCAAACACAATCAGAATTGGTTCTAGCATTAAAAGTTGATCGATAAACTATTTCAAAACGTTTATAAACAATCGGTCAAAAAGCTAGCAAGTGCGTTTCACATGAATTAAAAGAAAAAGACGTCGAAAGTCGAAAAACCATTTGTGAAATTCACCTTCAAAACCAACAGAGAAAAGATTTTTTGCATCGAATAGTTACTGGGATGAAAAATGAAAGCTGGTGGGATCAAAAAGGTGTGGAATCAGGTGAAACTATCAACGGCGATGTCTACCGACTACAACTAATACGTTTAAAGCGAGCTATAGAAGAAAAATGACCAGGATAGGTGAATAAACACAACAAATTAATTTTTCAGCACGACAATGCAAAACGACATTCACCAGGCCATATTCACCAGGCACAGTCACCAGGCACAGCTCTTTCAGATTTCTACTTATTTCGGTCGATGCAGTCGTCTCTTTCTGAATAGTGGTTCAGTTCTTGCGCAGAGATGGAAAATTGGCTTATTGATTGGATCGCGTCCAAAGACCAGGATTTCTTTAAAAAGGGAATACGTAAATTGCCTGAACGAAGAGGGAATGTTGTAGCTGCAGATGGATCATACTTTCAATAAATAATTATTTTCTAAACAAGCACATGTGTTTTATTTTAATAAAAAATTGCGGAGTCATATTCACACACTTAACAGTAGCTAGTAAACACCAAAAATTACTAGGAGTACTCTCCTAAAAATTATATGTGGAATTAGCCAGTTTAGCTAATAATTCTATTTTTACGGAAATTTTTAATTTTCCCTAAATATAAATTTACAAACTCGTGAGTTTTCTTAATACAGGGGTCGGCACTCGAAGTGTTACCAACTTCACGCTGCTGTAGCAACTAAACGGCTAATGGTAGCGCGCTCATTTTTTGAAAACTGTTAGTCTGTTATGTTGTTTACAAGTCTACAGAAGCGTATCGATTTACGTCGCAATTAAAAAAGTTATCGATATGGAATTCTAACACAGCAGTGTTAGTGCTTTGTATTTGGCTGGAAAATCGCAACTAGCCATTGTTAATGAGCTACGACATTTACATGAAAAACAATTTGCCGAAAAACAATTGGCAGAAGAGTTGAATATTACCCTACAATGTGTTTCGCAATGTATACATGCAATGGGATTGGTTCAGAAGCTGGGATGCCACACAAATTGAAAGAACGGGACATGGAACGCCGGAAAACCATGTGCGAATTGTTGCTTCAACGACAACAAAGGAAGGGGTTTTTGCAACGGATCATCATTGAGCGTGGGTCAAGCCAGGTGAACCACAGCCGTCGCCGCCAAAAGCAAATATCCATGGTTCGAAGGTGATGCTTTGTATTTGGTGGAATATGAAGAGTGTCGTTTATTATGAGTTGCAGAACGAGCGTGGAACCATTACGGGACAAGTTTATCGACGATAACTGATGGCTTTAAAGCAAGCTCTAGCTGCAAAACGACCGAAATGGGACAAAAGGCACGATAAGATTATTTTGCAACATGACAACGCTAGGTGACATGTTGCTATACCTGTTAAAACTACTTGGACAGACAGAACTGAGAAATTCTACCCCATCCGCCGTATTCACCAGATATTGCTCCCTCTAATTACTACTCGTTCCGGTCGATGCAATCAGCCCTGGCACAGCCGCACTTCATTTCAAATGAAAACGTCACAAAATGGGTCGAATGTCTGGACCGCCTCGAAACACCAGACTTCTTCCTTCGGGGAATCCGTTTATTGCCTGAACGATGGGCGAAGGTTATAGCTTCCGAAGGAACATACTTTGAATAAAACATTATTTCATTTTCTACACAAACTAATGTCTTTTATTTCACTAAAAAAGGTCGGAAATACATTTGTACGTCCAATACAAAAAGCACAAGATTTGGCACCTGCACAAAAGGCAGTTCGTCTAACAAAAGCAAAGGTATGAAAACACTTGCACGTTGGTGACGAGCTTGAGAATATGGTATTTTCTGCTGAAAAATTTTTACGGTTCAGTAATATGTAAACAAACAAAACGATCGCGTTTGGTTAGAGTGCAAATCAAAAGAGAATTCAGACTAGCGAATTGCTCTACGCATGCAAGCGCCTACATCACTGATGGTTTGGGTTGCTGTAACTGCCAGAGGACGCTCCCCACTCGTATTCATTGAACAGGGCATAAAGGTAAATCACCAAATCTACCGTGAAAAAATTTTAAACCACGCTTTGTTCCTGAACACGTAAACAATTCGGTAGAAACCATTGGACATTTCAATAAGGCTCGGCACCATCCCATAAAGCCCTTCACCCATCGTTTTTTACAAGATAAAGTTCCCAGCACTATTTTCTTCACAACCATGGCCAAAATATTCATCGGACTTAAACCCAATGAATTTTTTCATATGGTCCGTTCTGGAGGCCAAAGTATTAACTAAAAAATGTGAGATGAGACGATCAACGCCTTAAAGATTGCTCTTCGCCGAGAACGAGGCAAAATACCATCAGACCACATTCGAGCAGCGTGTGAAGTCTTCTTGGGTAGCCTCGATACTATAAACGTGGCTATACATCGAACAATAACATGCTTTTTTGTTCAATTTGAAATGTTTTTACGATATACTGAAGTTTTGAAATAAAAAAATAAAAATTGATAAATGTACAGCATTTTTAATTGGTAACACTTCGAGTGCCGACCCCTGTATATTCGGCTCAACTCTCTTAATTTCAATATTTTTGCAGGAATTAAACATTCGAAAACGGCGGTGAAGTTGGGAGGTATTTGGCATACAAAGAAATCATGGACAAATAAATGAGGCTCAAATGCTGAAAATCAACCAATTTTACCTGTGTTAGACTCGACAAAACAAATTATAAATAATCCCAAGATGTATTAGCGATAGTTTTCAGAACTGTATTTGATTTAAAAAGAATAAAAATTTCAATTTTAAGTTATCGCGAACTCGAGCCGACCCATTTTACAAAAATGCAGCTATTAAAAAAATAATTACAGTTTGTAAGAAGATCGAAAATTTTTCGGTAAATAGCCCTTTTTGGGTATCTTACGTTTGAGCAACAGATTCATACAAATAAATTATTTAGGCATTCATATATTTGTATTTTATAATGGAACTTAAAATGGAAAATATACCATCTGTTGTGCCACTCGCCTAATTGAGCCCCAGAAATTTATTCGTTCAACATGTCAGCGGTGGCAGACGGTTAAACTGATCCAGTCATACCTCTTGTCATATTCCTGCTTTTCTTATAGTATTAAAGAATTTGAAAAGTGCATTTGGAACAATATAAAAAATCTACATTTTCATCAAATCAATTATCTTTATATCTGTTCAATCGAAAATCAAAATATAATAATAGCACTTGATAATGGAAGTATCTATCCAGAATATTAACGAAGAACCTCTTTCAGTAAACAATTGAGCCCCAAATGCCTTCGGTATAAGTAAATTCCTTCCAACTAGTACATGAACTGCAACATGTAAACGGATAGTCTTGCAATAGCTCTACGATTCGAGTAACATCTGGCTTGATAATAGTGTATCAAAGCATTCACATCCTTCATCCTCAATTTATTCTACAACTTACACTTGCACTTCCTTACTGCACAGACTATATTTTACCTCCAGCCGACGAAACCAACTGCAAAATTATATTTCCTTATCCAACCCACATCAATTCGATTTCCTTATTACATATTTTATGTACGAGTATATTGATTTAATCAGTTCATAAGAAGCCATGCAACAGAAGATTTACATAATCTTCAACAAAAAGCCATAAAAATTTAATAAATGTTGAAAAGTTATTAGAAATACAAAAATGTTTGCGATAAAAATGTAATATTAGTTGCAACAAAGTTGTTTTTCGGTTCCCGCAGCTGCTAATCCTTTATATCTCAAGTGGGTTTTATATACGTGTAAATAACTATACCACCGAGCATGCTTTTATGTGTATGGTTTAAAATTGCATCTAAAGTTGCGTTCACACGCGCCACTTCTATCTTATGTCTTTCACGCGCATAGAGCACCTCCAGTGTTATGTGTTTGAAACTTTAGTTGGCAGAAATTTATTAATTTTTTACAAGAACAACATGCATTTAAAGGTCTCCAAAATATAAATCTAATTTATAAGAAGAAAATATTGTACAATCACTACCATCACTCACAAATTGAAAGATATTATTAAACTCTTCAAAACACGTCTTTCAAGTTCTGTTAATAATTTATGAACTTTTACACGAAATTCACTACTGTAATGAAGTTACAAAAACCGAATTATAAAGGATAGTTGATAATTCACCACCGAAATTGGTATTTCGCATTCACACGATAATAATTCAGAGTTTGAACTACGCTCCGGTAGTGGAGTTGTGACAGCAACTTAAACCATTAAATCAAAATACCAAAGGATGAACTTTCTTAAAAGTCCTTTTGATAATAAATGACAAACATGTGGTTTTTGATCAAAAAATGATTTAACTGAAACACTTGTACTTATTAGGTGTATGACTTATTATTTACAGATTGTTCATTTTACAGATTTTTTTATTTAAATTATATTTAAAATAGCAATATTTTCACGGTATTTTATGGTTTTTACAGGATCGAATACAAGGTTTCAGAATACCGAACGACAATTTCTACGTGAGTTACATAATCTCTCACAATAGCAGAATTTACGATGGCAACTGATAAACAGCACATTCGGCACTGCATTCTATATGAATCTCAACACGAAAAAAATGCTTCTAAAGCACGGGAATCAATTTGTAGTGTTCTTGATGTCAACGTTGCATCTTATGAGACGTGTAATTATTGGTACAAACGTTTTAGAAGTGGTAATTTCGATCTTAATGACGAGCCCTGAACAGTATCAAAAGTTTGAAGATGCAGAATTGCAAGCTCTACTGGATAAAGACTCAACGCAAACGCAACAAGAGCTTGCAGCTAAGCTAGCAATCACCCAAACAGCTATTTCCAAGCATTTGCACAAAATGAGAGAAATTTAACCACTTGGAAGGTAGGTCCCACATGTGTTGACCGAACACAACCTAGGTCAATGTATAGAAGTACGTGCCTTTCACTGATTGCCCTGCAACAAAAAAGGACTTCTTGTGGAAAATTGTGACGAGTGATAAAAAGTATATTTTTTACGAGAATCCCAAACGTAAAATGTTTTGAACAGATCCCGGGCAACCCAGTACACCGACGCCGAAACAGAACACTCACCTAACGAAGGTTCTACTGCATATCATGAAGGGTGTGGTTTATTTCGAACTCCTGAGCGAAGAACTTGATCAGAAAAGGCCATTTACTGGACAAGGAAGCAGTATGGCTTGTCAGTGTGACTCAGAAGACCCTCTTGAACTTGGTATGAACAGTTCTCCTGCACGCAGCATATTCACCAGATTTGGCCCCATCCGACTACCATTTGTTCCGGTCAATACAGCACGCACGCCTTAGTGGATAAACAATTCAAAACGCTGTACGATGTGTGTAAATTCGTTGATAGCTTTATCGCGTCGAAGGCTACAAGTTTCTTTCGCGGCGGCATTCGTATATTACCTGAGAGATGACGCAATGTTATAAAAAACGACGGACAATATTTCCAAGATTAAATCGGTTGTCTAGTTTTTTATATAAAATAAATTTGATGAAAAATCTGTAAAAATTAAGTCCTACGCCTAATATTTGAGCTTAACGACATTTTCAGTCACAATTTTTGGTTGGAAAATGTCTTTTTAGTATGTTTTTAGCCGACTCGCCTGGGTTTTTAGAAATTCTTATATTGGAAATGTAACTCCATTCCGCATATCTTACCAATTATCACTTGAAACTAGTGGAACTATTACTTGAAACTATTATTATGAAACATTCGTCGACTTTCATTCTTATAAAACCTCACACCCGTACTCACAGTTACTAACTAAAAAAATTGTATGTTATAAAACTTTTTATCTTAGATTTGGCTTTTAAGCTGATAGGTGAGTTTTAGTTGTAACACTTTTCGGTTTTTACCCGTAGTTTTACTTGGCATTGTTCTTTAAAAATATCATTAGTAAGGCCGGGTCACATCAAACCAACAAAACAGAAACAAAACAAAAACACAGTCGTTTACGAAAAAAATTAGAAACATTTCCACATTTCTACGATTTGTTCATGTTTTGTTTATTTTTTAGGTTTTAGAATTTGATAAAAAAAATAAAAAGTTGAATTTATTTGGTTTATGTTTTACTAGCTACTGTTAAAGTTTGACGCCAATTTGTCTTTTTTAATGTGGACGGTTGTTTGTTTTTTAATTTGTCTTCAAAATTCTTCTGTTTTGTGTTGTTTTATAGTAGATGCCAACAGCCAACAAGGCTTGATGTGAACCCGGCATAAGACATATAAAGTTTATTATTCAAAAATGTAATGTATGTTATGTGAGTCGTATTTCGTGTATTCGCACAGTTATTCATGCCATCCGTTTTTTTCTGGATAGTTATTTCCGATTCTTGACATGGTCGTTGTTTGCATGAGCTAAACGAGCTCTGCGAATTTTGCAATCTTTTGAGTGCAGAGAGCGTTTTAGGCACTATGTGCGAGAAAGATTTTTCTACTACCTCCTTATGTTGAAAGAAACACCACGTTTGCTTTACATTTACTGATTAAAAACAGTTTTGGCTTGAATTTGTACTTTATTTTCGATCTGCTATGTATGCGGTTTGCTTTAGTTTAAATTCGCTATCAATGCCCAGGCCAACCAATATAAACAAATTTCAATGAATAAAAGGCATTCTTTAGGCTTTACAATCAGTTCAAAAGGCAACACCTTTATGAATGCCTAGTAGAAAAATATATGTCGATAAGCGTATTCGCACAATCACATTATACAACTATAAAAATATAAACCAATTGGCAAGGTTTTACACAAACCAAAGCCAAACCCTAAAAGAACTCTCTTACAAAATTAGCACCTCGAGCTGTCCTCCACCTATCTGGGTAGTTGCTGTCAGTGTATAAATACTTGAAGAATGAAATCCAGAAGCCGGTCTTTGTTTTATGTTACTCTATTTAGAACACAAACACTGTAGCCCGCCATCCCGCATGGAACTTAGAGGTAGCAATGTTATCAAAATATTTTAGTTAAATGATCGAAGGTAAAACGTTTTTATCAGTCGAACATTTGAATCTGCTTCGTATTCTACAATAAGGAAACTCCTTCTCTAATATCTGGTAATAATATCAAAAACGGCTTTAATAGATTAATGTAATTTTTGCCCATATAATCCAGTCCAGCGATCGTTAGCGAAATCAACTAAAACTGGTTTAGCTACATGGAGCACTGCATAAGTCCAGACACAAATTTCATAACTGGATTTCGATAACATACTAATTAATGTCCGCAAAGAAGTAACTTAAAAAATGTTGATGGGATACTCAGGACAGTCCAGTATTTTCAACTCCGAAAGCCCAGTTAGTTCTCGAGTTATAAGCTTATAAAATCCCTATTCCCTGTGAATGATAAGAACTATACATTGCTTTATTTCACAATAAAACTTTATAAATCCGAGCTTCCAAGCTAGAATTAAAGCTATTTGAAACCTGAAAAAATTATTTGTAGTTTCGCGGTTTTTGGGAAGCAGGCGTGAATAGTGGAATCGCCAAGATTGTATTGGCCAATACACTTTATGTTAAATAATGGCTGCGGAAATCTCTTGTTTCAATGATCAAAAATATAAAGACAGTTCACTGAAAGTGGCAACTTCCGCAGGAGTTTTTTCGTGTTTTACAAATATTTTGAAAAGTGCTATCATGTACTAAATAATTCCAAATTAATTTAGCAGTAATATCGGTCCAGATCAATTTTTCAAAAATTAAGCGGAAATGACAAATGTTTGACAAAAAAGTGTTGTTGAACAATAATTTTAAAAGTTTTGTACTGCTAAAGAAGATGATCAACTAAATTATCATCAAACATTTCTACTTTGAGCTAAATCTTCACTTCAATAGTTCACACATTTATAACCTCACATTATCATATTTTAAATCGATGGATTTTGTGTGTAAATGAACAATTACATTATTAAAATACACTGCCTATTTCATTTCAATATTAAAATATTATAATATTATTAGTTGGGTTGGGTTTTGCCTCGACCTTTCCGCCACGTTGCCCGGGTTTAGTAAAGTGTTGTCCTATATTGTAACTTACTTGAATATTTGTAACTTGAAATCTCTGTTTAGTATACCTTCCAGTGATAACTAAGACAACGTTTACACAAATTGCTAAATATTAGGTGCGACTACGTTATACTATAAAATGGGATAGTAACATTCGAACGTTCTGATTTGAACTATCAGAAAATAGTAATCTATATCTCTTAGAGGAGCTTTACATTACAAAAGAAAATTTCACATCCGCCATACATTTAAAATCGTGATCAAATGCTTTATAAAAAGTTCTGTAAAATGAATTATCCAATAAGCTAATTAAACAATTAAATAATGTAATGGCATGAATGCAGGAGAGTCTAAAGAACCTTGAAAATGAAATTAATGTTTTCAAGACAAAGCACATATACCATATACGAGTAGATGAATAATAGTTAGCATGAGGTGCTGAGTGGTTAGTCACTCAGACTCGCTTCGTCTCTATCCCAAGTAAAGGAGATAGTGCCAAAAGTTCCTATAAAACCATCCAATAAACGAGGTTAAAGCTGGAAGATGAAGAAACCTATCGGAAAATTCAGAAAAAGATTTTATATGGTTTGATGCTTCTCTAAGCTTTAAGTTAAAACGACGAAATAAGAGGCCTTTCAATATGAAAAAATTGAAAAAATATATCAAATCAAGAGGATATCCATGACACGACATACAAGAAAACACAACAATATAGAACCCATATGAGAAAATCCATCCAGCAAACTATAGAGGCTGTAGTATTGCTATTGAATTACAAAATATCAGAAATATAACGTAATTCTACTTTAATTTATAGGTAAGCACACCAATTACAAATATTTTAGGAAGAAAACGTCTAGCAAAATAAAGATATGGTAGCAAATTCAATCAAACCAAATGAATCAATTGCAATCATTTAAAAAATTATTAACTGATAATCTATGAAATTTAAATAATAGTTTAAGTAACAAATGCAGATTATAGAATCCTCCAACAATAACAGCAAGAGAAATGGGTATGGCCTTGTAAAATATCTTCAATAAAGAGATTGTAACCAGTTGTGAGTATTTTTTCCAGTATAACATCTGCAGTATGTTGGCTTCCGAGGTTCGTTCATCGAAGCTCACTCATTTTGTAAATGCCTTCAGAATCAAATTCGTGCCCAGTTGGTGTAAAATTGCGGAAGTAATTGTGAATCGAACCCAAGATAAATCATTACAACGTAATGCCGTATAATAAAGTGCAAAGCTTTTTGAAAACCGTTGGGCAAAAACCTGTGCTGCTAGGTGTGGGTGTACTACTTGCCCTAAGAGTAAAAGTGGTTAAAATATTTTTGTAATTGAAATCGCCTACTACAATATTTTTTTTTCACCAAAGAACAGTGTATTAGGACCCGTTTTATAACTACTGCAAATCGATGATCTTCCTGCAGTAAGATGATACAGCTGAATCGACTGATACACTAAGCTTTTGCAGAAACTAACGAAGAATTCATATTCATCAAATAACCAATTTGATAAAAAAGTGAATTAAATTAACTTACTTTACATCAAAGCAGTTCACATTAACTTTACAAACAAAAGGCTGGTTTCTAATTCAATTTAGATCATTCAAGAAAGATTCGGGTAACTCCGTTTAGAGTGGCAACAAGCGAGTTACACATGTAGCAAGAACAATTTTGCACCCTTACGTCATATACGAACGTAACGCATTACTCGACAATAAGCGAATACGAAATTGGATGATCGAAACTAATGAAACTGCTTCATAACCTAAAAAATAATGATAAGCATTGCTAATATCAACACTGGTGACTTTCATCTTCTTCACTATATTACGATCCCGCATGCCAATATGTTTCTCCAGTTAAAAGATATCTCAGTGCCCTTGATTCAAATATACACACTACAGCAATAAGATCAAATATGGTTCATATTGAAAATAACAATCAACATACAATAAATACTTTAAGGTTTTGGCAAATTAGCAATCAACTACCTTAGAGAGAGAATTAGAGAATACGAGAGACACCTGTCATGAGCTAATGATTTCCTTAGTTAATCAAATACCAGCTGCTACCGAAAATCTCTCAAATCCCTTAACTCGGCAACAGGAAGTTATGTCTATTACCGCCAGTGGTGATCCTAATAGCAGCATAACAACATCACCATCACACCAGTAATTCTAGGGAAAATGAGACAACTTTGGGAACATTCAAAAGAATAATAACGCTAACTTTCCGAGCATCTTGCGAGTATCGCCTAAACCCAAGTTCATATTTCCCTCTAGATTAGATTGGGGCGCGTGGAATTTTGATATTATCTCGCATGTTAACTCTGTTTTGCCAATTCATAACCTTCGTGATGATCGAAAGCTGACTAAATGTAAACAAACGTGGCCACGTTTAAAATCATTCTTCGACCGGATCAACTAACCTTCAAGATTTCTTCGACTTCCGGGAACAATATGAGCTCCAGTAACAGCCACATGAAACCAAAACACTAAATTATTTGTCCCTTTACTATCAAAACATAAGAGTGCTGCCCACTAAGTCGTGCGACGTAGAAGAGAGGTTCTAATTGCAATTTCGACAGCTCAGCTTTCATTTACCTGATCTGACATTCGTTAAAATTCATAACAACTACAACCGTAGTAATATTTTTATTCTTTTCGGTTATATTCATCTTTACAGTCAAATTGAAATCTATCAGATTCTTCTTCCCACGCTGTCGAATTTATTCCCTACATCATTGGTACTCCCGATAACATTCTAGTCTTAGAAGATTTTAACCCTCCTTATCTTAGATAGGAGCGATCAGAGGACAACATTAAGTTTGTTGCTGCTAACACACGCACTACAAAGGAAACCTTGGTCACAGATAATATGTATAATTGTGGGTTCTCATCAATGACATTAAATTGATTTAATTTTTTAGTTTGCACCAATAACAGCGTAATGACTAAAGCCAGTTTAGTGCTTTTCATTATTGATCTATATCATCCTCCTATCTCAATTAGTCTTTGTTATGAACAGAGTAGCGTTAACTGAGGCTAATAATCATGTTATAAATTTTCGTACAGCTGATTTTATGAAGCATTCTAAGTAATGATAACAGTTAATTTTTACAATGTAGTTTTTAAATGCAATGAACAGTCCCATTCGACAAATAAACACGTCGCCATCCCCAAGGTAAAATAGGAAATTACAAATACTTCGTAATTTAAGAATCCAAAGCAACACTTTCTAAAAACTAAATTGGACTCAACTTACGCAAATTATTTGACCAACTATTGTATAAAGTGGGACTTTATAATAATTACTTTTTATGAAGTCCACATAAAAAGAATAAAGGCAGTTCAACGAAGATTTCTCCGCATTGCCATTAAGGACTACCACGGGTGGACATATTCAATTTTCTGCCTTACTTGGCTTACTTTAAAGTTGATTAACCTACAATCACTTAGTAACTACCTAAGTCGAACTGTCACAGATATTGTTTTTGTTTATCAGCTAATATATCGGTATCGAATGTCAGGTCCTGCTTGAAAAGATAAGTTTTAAAGTGAGTTATCCTGGCTTAAGAGCTGTATCGGATCACAGAACGGATTAAAATGAACCCATTATTAGGATGTTGTGCGATATTAATAAAAACGATCTTTTTGATTACAATATTAGTAAGATGTCCTTGAAGCTTTTATATGCATCATATTGTATAATTGGTATATGTTTAAACCAATTGCATTCTTTCTGTTCATTGAAATTATCCAATATTTATTTGATTAGTTTGTTTTAATCTTACGGTTTTAGTTATTTTAATCTGTTTGTATAAGCAGTCCTAACTCTCAGTTCTATTTCTTGGATCGCGTCGGGTTATCATTCATTCTGAACTATATTTTGAGTCACTCTTTTTAGAATATCAGCATTATATTGTTCTTCCTCTTAATTTTAATTCGATTAGTTTGCTCTGGCAGTTTGTCATTCTTTTATAATTTTTCTAATTATATCCTAATATAACTTAACTTAATTATACTTAGACAATAAAAGAAAAAATTACTCTGGAAGACAAAATGCCATTTCGATATAACACTGACATTTAGTTCATAACCGAGGAAGTATTCGGAATCTATGTATCGATTTGAAATCACTAGTCGAGAAGCATCATTATTTTTATTGAGAATACCAATCCTATTCTGTACCTATTCTTTACCTACAGAAAGACAACGTATGGCAAACAAAGTGGTTTGATAGCGAAATCACTTCGCAATAAAGAATCGGAATTTCATGCTAAGAATAAGTTTATTCGCTTATATGATGAAAACGAGATTACACAGTACCGTAAAAAAATTGAGTCAAATCTGAATAATGATAAGAAAGAAAATCTGCCGATAAATTGTATCCATAATGAAGAATCAGACTTTACCAATGATATGGCAAACAGAATGAGTTGCACCAAAGTTGGCCATTTAATCATGTTAACCTTGCTTTGCGCATGCAAATTATTTCAGATATTAAAATGGCCTTAGTTTCAAATGAAGTTGTTCAACAATATCGAACGCTTATCGAATACGTTCGTTGCATTATTATCAATTAAATAGCTGTGATGTCTGGGCAGAATGTTATCCCGTCTTGATTTTATATGAAGACTCGAGCAGATGAGCTTTATAGTAATGGAGTCAGTCTGTGTTCAGTACAGCGACAAATAAGATTGCCTTCACTTCAAACGACTTAATTACTGACGGCGACAACGTCGAAGGTCTATCACTTGTACGATAAAAACTACCTAAAATTGGCTGGCTTGGTTTATGAGCTCAGACTTGCATCGTGGACGGCAAATGAACCTGAATACAAATTTTGGGTAGTTTAAGAGTTGGCTAAAATGCTCGAAAGCTTACGGCAAAGTAAATCATTTCCCTATTACACTCGTCTGCGCTTTGATTTTCCATATATCAAAATATAGAAACGTTTTACGTTATTGTATATTTGCATGAAAAAGGACGAAAACTGGAGTACGTTGCTTCAAGTCATTGAAATTAAAGCACTCTAGTATCATATACGGATGACCCTGTGTTTTACACATTATTTATAATAATTTAATAGATATTTACATCTCGCCAAATCAACCTGTCGAGAAAACTATTACTTCTTTTATTAAATTTGTACTTCTACCATTTACTGAGACTAGTTCAACTCTATCGATAGATGTTGATAGCCATCTTCGGATTATGATATTAAGTCGAGATTCCAACATAAATTTTAGCATGTCTATAGCGGAGTCGTTAATGACTTTCCTGAGAAATAAGCTTCAACTCGAAATGAAATGTTATATATGACATTTCTACTACCCTGGTACTATTGTTGTTGAAATTTTTCAACTACTTTTAATTGGCCTATAATTTCAAACGTAAATTGCACTTCGCGTTTTAAAAATCATTTTAGTGTCGGAATATTCTTTCAATACGCGTTAAGATGTTTATGCAACTGTATCGAGTATCAATAAACACGATCATCTATTTTATGAGCACATAGTAAATTAAATTAAGCAAGTACAGACGACTTGTAATCCATAGGAAATATTACTCACAAAACTCACTCAAAATTTCTTTCACAAATGAAATCTAATTAGAAATTAATAGAAAAACACCCTAACAAAAATGATGACGCTCATTCGTCATTACATAAAAAAGTGAAAGCCAATTAATTTTATATCAATATGTGAATAAAACATCAACTAAAACAAAAATATGAAAAATCTCAGTATTATCCCCAATAGATTATGATCTAACTCGGAATGACACGTGATAAAATTATATAAACCATAACATATTTTAGTAAATTGTTGTTAATCAAAATCTAAAGCACAACACACGGTGACATTAGATTTTCATTTTTTTTCTTTCTCCTTAATATTTGATAACTCTAATCACATCTTAATTTGATTTTTTTTGCAAAGGAAAACAATACGAAAATTTTCAAATCATAATCAATTAATCTCAAAATAGACGTAGACCGTATGTGTATGTGTGCGTGTGAGATTCCCAACCACACATATTATGAATATAAATAAAAATATAAATTTTCCATCCTTTAGATTTTACTTTTCGAAACTGCCAAAATCAATTTACGTTATCAAAAATAGTAATATATAGAAAACAGTATTATTTATAGTCGGTTATAAATTTTAAAAATATAACGTGAATATTTATATATTCATATTATTAAAACCCTCATTTCCCCATTACAAAAACAAAATTACCAAAAGCTCTCTATAATTAAATTTATCCAAAAAAAAGGAAAATATTTTTTCTTTTCATCAAAACAATTAAGGAAAATAATTTTATTTTAAAGGCCTTACATTATTTTTTAATTAAAAACAACAACATTTCAAAATAATAACATGAAAATTTTCACTTTATTTTATAATATTTAATTCCACTAATTAAATTTTTATATTTTTACTTTATTTTCACTTTTTTTCCTTTTAGTGTAAATAAATTTTGCATTTATTTACAAATAAATTTTCACTTAACACCGAGTTAAAATCCATAAAAAACTTGAAAAAATATACGACAAAACCCACTTCGAAAACAAAAACCACTCGAACTTTTCACGAAAACGAAACTTTTCAAATATTGGGTTTACGGACTAAATTAAATTTTATTTTATGATATTTACAACTGAACGTTTCATATCAGACTGACTAACCATGCTGCTTGTTTTAACTATTTCTATCTGTTGTGTACGTACAGTACACTGAACCAACAACAACAACAACAAAAATGAAAAACAAAACAAAATAAAAAAATACAGTCGCGGATAAAATGTGAAAACCTGAAAACAGAATTGTTTTGAGAAAATCTCGAATACTGTATGTGTTGTTATTGTTGTAATTTTCATTTGGAAAACAAATAATAGTATTGCAGTGCAGCACACGATATGACTGAGCGAGAGAGATAGAGAGAGATTACAAAGAGTTGAGAATAATATCTCTGCTGTGGGAAAATTAAATTCTTGTCTATACTCGTATGTTTATGGTTCAATAACAAAAGTCAAATAGCATAGTAGGTGAGACAAGATTTATTTGGAAATTAGAATTGTACAGTGCATTTTTGTATGCATCCCACTCGTAGTTGTGTGGGCGAATTTCATGTAATTCGCCCATGATAAAAACTTTAAAATTGATGCCGCTGAAATGGGTTGGTAATGGATAAACGTTTCTGCCGTAATGTGTACTCGTATGTAAAGGGTGATTTTTTTGTGGTTAGGATTTTCATGCATTAGTATTTGACAGATCACGCGGGATTTCAGACAAGGTGTCAAAGAGAAAGATGCTCAGTATGCTTTGACATTTCATAATGAATAGACTTACTAACGAGCAACGCTTGCAAATAATTGAATTATATTACAAAAATCAGTGTTCGGTTCGAAAAGTGTTTCGCGATTTACGTCCGATTTATGGTCTACATAATCGACCAAGTGAGCAAACGATTAATGCGATTGTGACCAAGTTTCGCACTCAGTTTACTTTATTGGACATTAAACCAACCACACGAATGCGTACAGTGCGTACAGAAGAGAATATTGCGTCTGTTTCTGAGAGTGTTGCTGAAGACCGTGAAATGTCGATTCGTCGCCGTTCGCAGCAATTGGGTTTGTGTTATTCGACGACATGGAAGATTTTACGCAAAGATCTTGGTGTAAAACCGTATAAAATACAGCTCCTGCAAGAACTGAAGCCGAACGATCTGCCACAACGTCGAATTTTCAGTGAATGGGCCCTAGAAAAGTTGGCAGAAAATCCGCTTTTTTATCGACAAATTTTGTTCAGCGATGAGGCTCATTTCTGGTTGAATGGCTACGTAAATAAGCAAAATTGCCGCATTTGGAGTGAAGAGCAACCAGAAGCCGTTCAAGAACTGCCCATGCATCCCGAAAAATGCACTGTTTGGTGTGGTTTGTACGCTGGTGGAATCATTGGACCGTATTTTTTCAAAGATGCTGTTGGACGCAACGTTACGGTGAATGGCGATCGCTATCGTTCGATGCTAACAAACTTTTTGTTGCCAAAAATGGAAGAACTGAACTTAGTTGACATGTGGTTTCAACAAGATGGCGCTACATGCCACACAGCTCGCGATTCTATGGCCATTTTGAGGGAAAACTTCGGAGAACAATTCATCTCAAGAAATGGCCCGGTAAGTTGGGCACCAAGATCATGCGATTTGACGCCTTTAGACTATTTTTTGTGGGGCTACGTCAAGTCTAAAGTCTACAGAAATAAGCCAGCAACTATTCCAGTTTTGGAAGACAACATTTCCGAAGAAATTCGGGCTATTCCGGCCGAAATGCTCGAAAAAGTTGCCCAAAATTGGACTTTCCGAATGGACCACCTAAGACGCAGCCACGGTCAACATTTAAATGAAATTATCTTCAAAAAGTAAATGTCATGGACCAATCTAACGTTTCAAATAAAGAACCGATGAGATTTTGCAAATTTTATGCGTTTTTTTTTAAAAAAAAGTTCTCAAGCTCTTAAAAAATCACCCGTTACATGAATCATTAGCGCTAAACTTGTAATATTGATAAATAATATAAAAGCGCGAGATTTTGATGTTGCGGAAGTGAGAAATAAAAAGCACGTCTTACGAAAAAAGCAAACAACGTGTTTTATTTGTTTCACGAGCAATCCTTGCATGTCCAATTTAAATCAAATCAAAGTAACTTCACCAAATTTTCAAAAGTGGAGTAGTCGCACGTGTCGAATAGAACAATGGTGGCACTAATTGAGTTTATGAGGCTGGAGTAAGTCTAACGAAGAAAAGCGGTATAAGAAGATGAGTTATGATCCTGGAGTAAGAAAGAAAACTTAAATGGATCGTAGTTTTGTAAATATAATTATTATTTAACATTTTTCTAATTTATTTAAAAATTTAATAGTGCAAATTATTTATTCTTCAACAATTGAAAATATTTTCTATTCCTTTATGATTTGGAATTTATAAAAATATTAGGTGTGCAAGTAGAAACTCGGCTCTGAAGTTTCTTGCATTAAAATCCCGCCGTTTTGGATATACAGTGGTACACATTCGTTTAAACGCACAACTGCTTTTGAGCAATTTGATGTGAGAAATGTGTTAATATATTTCAGGGTTCAATGTATGAGTAATTAATTTATAATTCAAACAAATAAAAATATTTACATTCATACTTTTTTCAAAGACTTATTTTTAAGAGCAATGGTATTAGAAAGTTCAAATAATCTATTTGGCATCGAATTTATCAAGTTTTGAAGTATGTCGGGATCGATTTCAGCCCAAACTTCTTTAATTTTCAATTTGAACTCCATAACCTTACGAAAAGTGTGATTTTGAGGCTTTTCATTGTAAATCCTGCGAACCATGATGCCCCATAGGTTTTCCATGGGATTCCAATCAGGACTACATGCTGACCATTCCAGAAGAGGGATCTGGTGCTCCCTAAACCACTCCATGACACCCTTGAGGCATGGATTGCTACGTTATCCTGCTGGAAGATGCAGTCATCGCCCATTTTTCTTCCATAAAAGTGATGTCGTCCAATATTTCGTTGTACATGGCCGAGTTAATTTTTGGAGGAACAAAACAAATCTGAGCCTTTCCAGATGCAGGGAACGCCGCCCACACCACAACGCTGCCACCTCCAAAATTTATTTACGACATTTGAACATCATTACTTCGATCTATGAGCAAATTTAGCCGTGCTGTTACGTGGTGTTTACGCGATGGTTTCTTCCATTTAATGTAAGGAGTCGATCGCAAAATATGGGATACATCATTTTTTGATTCTGGCAGATCATACTTTCTTTGTATTTGAGTAGCATTAAGAATATTTTTGGTTGCCTCGTGTTTTATCATACCAATTTGTATATTTGACTCTTCGTTTAAAACCATACCTTTCTCATTTTTTAAAAAGGTGCGGACGACAGACTCAGATCGGTTAGTTAGAAGACCGATGTTGCGATTTGAGTATTTGTTTTGGTGATAAAAGTCGATTTCAATTTTTTTTTCTTCGACAAGTATTTTCTTTAGCATTTTTTATCTTCTGAAAAAATGTAAATTATTCACTACTGCGGTTTTTTATTCGCGTTTAAACAGGAATAACTTACAGAAAGGAATAACGTACAAAAATATTTTTAAAATTTTATTAACTTTAAAAAATCATTATTACAACAATACCAATACGAATACATTCGCAATACGAATTTTACCGGAAACCAGAACCATTAACTTATACATTAATTTCATTGGGTGAAGGTTGCCGAATGTAGACGATTTTCTTTTTAATTTAAAAAACTCTGAAGTAAATCAAGTGCGTTTAAACGAATATGTACCACTGTATGTAGCTTAGTCATTGCTGTTTTTTTGATATAAGTTTCAGTCTTTTATAAGCTGTCAATCCGTGTGCATCAATTTTAAGAGATGGATGTCGGTAGGCAACATTTACGTCATTGCTTTCTATTCTGTTTTCAAATGAAAAAATGCTGCTCACGCTATGGAATTTATTAAATCGACTTCGATTGAACATTCTGTGAGTCATTCAACCGTGAAAAAGTGCTTTGCAAGATTTCGTGATGGCAATTTTAGTCAGGTGCAGTAAAACACTTTGTATACGAAGGACTTGAAGATTTACTGGATGAAAATCCATGTCAAACTAACCGAAGAGTTAACATCTGCATGAATTTGCTTTCTTAGTTCTCAATCATTGCCAGTGACAAAAAGTTTTGTACGATGATCCTAAACGCAGAAAGCTAAGGGTTGATCCAGGCTAGCCATCAACATCAGTTGCAAAAATGAAAACCCATGCCAAGAAAATGTTACTATGTGTCTAGTGGGATTGGAAAGGAGTCTTTTACTACGAGCTTCTGGAACCTGGTCAAACTGTTATAGATGAACGTTACCAGGCCCAATTGAACAAACTAAGTGATGCTCTGGGGAAAAAGACCATTTTCGGGCCAAGGAAGGCGAAAGGTGATATTGCTGCATATGACAACGCTCGTCCACATACAGCAAAATCAACCCAGGGACTCATCTTCTCCTTAGGCTGGGAACTTTTACAGCATGCGGCGTATTCTCCTGACTTAGCTCCCTCTGATTACTACTTATTCAGATCGATGTCATCATATTTGAAAGACCAACGGTTCACAAAATTTGAAGCTGTGCAAAAATTGCTCGATAACTATTTTGCTTCGAAACCACCAAGTTTCTATCAAGAGGGCATTCATCATCTACCTGATAAATGACAAAAGGCTATAAATAGTAATGGAGAATATTTTGATAATTAACCTTTGTAACAACTATACTTTCAATAAAGTTGAATTTGTCCAAAAATGCCGAGTTTCTACTTGCACACCTAATACTTCACATAAATACGTAAACGTTTTTGCGATTAGACAGCTTACCTTTGTGTTCGCTGGAGCTATGGTTTTAATATTTTGGTTTATTAGTAGACTATCACGGATGGGGTTTATTAATGAAAACAAGCACTTGTGCTTGAATTTTACTTTATTCTGCTTGTTGTCTAAACAGTTTACAGGAAATATAAAAAATGTTTGAAATTAATATTTACTACATTGGTGTTCGGTGTTCGGAAATGATTTACGCCCATAGCATAGTAAACATTTAATCGTAAACCACATCATCGTTATTGCCTCCCAAACGATTTTATAAATTTCCTTATGTAGATTTTACAGTTCATCGAAATAAAATTATATCGATTTTAAGTAGATTTTGAAACGGATTATTGTCATGGGGTGTCATAATTTATTTGAATCAAATTGAATTGCTATATAATAGTTCGAACATTTTGGAAATTTATTGTGCAAATGGTTGGTCCCAAGTATCCAAATATATGAAAACACGAATACAATGGGGAAAAAATTAGTTCATGATGATACCTTATCATTTACGTAATACCATTCGTAGAGCAACAATTATTTAAAAAATATTTACTTGATTACGCGAGTTTTGATGTCAAATCCCACTAGAAACATGATGATTGATAAAAAAAAATTCGAAAAAATCTGTTGTCAAAACACAAAAAAGTTTGCAAAAATTTACTGATTATGGGACAATATAGAATTTCATCAGGAGTCAATTTTTTTACTTATTTATGATGACAGAATCGAGTCAGCGTTGTGCCGTATTACCTACACCGCTTAGTTAAATAATTTACTACAAATAGACAATGTATGTAGATAATATAAAAAGTGGCGTAGATAATGTAGTCAACTCGTCGACAGTGTCGAAAATTATTATTGCAGTGAACAATTAGCAAAATGTTCAGGATAAATTTATTTAATGGAACCATTCCAAGAGGGAGAGCGTCATTTTTACCACACATTTGAATAATTTATAGGCAAGTTTTTCTATACATAGTACTGTACTGTCAATATGCTCGGAAAACGAAATAATCGGAAAATGTTGTATTTCTTTGGCTGTTTTAGTAGACTTTACATATACATTGTTTAATTTTTAAACTAAATGCAGATCCATCTACTATACATACCAATGTACTACAATAACCTCCTCAAATTTTATGGAAGTGTCCCAGACGCCCGATGTTTCAGGCGAAATAACTACACAGTGAAAACAAATAGAAAGAACAATCGTCGATTGATGAATTACTCGGCCAAATGTAAATCTCAGTTGATCAGAAGAAACTATTCGTTTCGAAGATGTACGAGACGTTTGACACATTACAACGAGAATTTCCTTTGTAATCGGATTTTAACTTTGTAAAGTTATGATTATTAATAAAACCCATGAAAGAACAAACATACCGGCATATTATGTATACCCCTTACAAATATAATTTGATTTTGATTAGGATTTAAATTATTAATTTCTAAATAACAGTCCTGGATGCAGAAAAGTTATTTATCGATGGAAATCAAAGTTACCTGGACTACAGCTTACGATAATTTACCGAGTGATATACGAGAAATAATTTTTGAGCCCACTCCCAGTGAGCGAAAATTTAGTTAGTTCAAATATTGCTACAAAATACTGACTAATGATAATATAATTTATGTTATTGATCTTGGATTTTTATAACACAAAATAATTGCAATTCAAGACCAGATTGACCAAAGAGCCGGTAGAAAGGATTTACAAATGTTTCATGAAAGGACTTTGCAAATGAAATTTTATTTTCAATCGCAATCTATTTTGATTTATTTCGCATTCAATTTTAAATTCCACTGTGAGACATCAAAATTTATCACGAGCAATTCAAAGCTACTCGGCAATTGAGTCAAAAAACTTTTCCTTTTCCGGTGGAAAATATAAATATTTTGAAGAAAATGTCACGTTGCTCTCAGTAACCGGAAATCACTCGATAAAATTTTATATCAGCGGTGATCATTTCAGTTTGCTGAGAGTTTTCAACCAAAGTTGCATACAGCATTGCGTAATGGTGCTGGATATCGACTGTAAATGAATGTTGGAAGTACTAGCGCCACACTATTATAACCCAAACAATTTACGGACTCGTCGAATAAAAAAATGCCGAAATTATAGATAAATTTAAGCCGACAGGATAACTTAAACGATGTGTTTGTTGCATTCCATTAAATTGTATTTAATAAAAATTTTAATTTCAATTACCGAAAGAAGTTGAAACTGGTGGATTTTTATCTGCCTGTATTCTGTCTGTTTTTTGTAGGGGTCAGTTGTCACGTACAGTTTCAAAACCAAACTCTAAATGATATATGTATTCCTATACTAAAGAAAACGTTACTTTAAATCAAATATATTTTCGAAATTATTATACTTGTGGAAAGAACTAATTTCTCTGTTAAGAGAACGAAATTACCCATTTGTCCAGTAATACTATGTTATATGTGCAACAATTTCATACTAAAAACCAATTTGAAAATAAGTTTGAATTCTTTTAAACGTACTGATCTCACCTGTTTGGCTTGCAAAAATTTAATTTATTAGAAATAGGAAAACTCTAATATAAACTGAAAATGTATAAGATGGCCTACATACTAAAAACCAATTGGGAAACAATAAAAAAAACAATAATCTACATTGTCTACGAATTATCTACATTTTCTACAAATTGTCAACATTGTGTACGCAAAATCAATTGTCTAAATCTTTTAAACTTATTTGTACCCCCAATAAATTGTAGAATTTTTATAGTCATAAATTCACGGAACATCACGGAACACAGATGATGGAACATGATCGAAACTACCAAAAGATTTTTTCTAAGTACTAAGAAAAATCTTTTGAGATACTCTAAGTATTTTTTGATTAGTATATGCATTTCTTCTATTCAATTCATTGTAATTGTAAAAGTGGAAGAAAAACGAGATTATCTACCCCGGCATGCCAGTATATCCCATCTAGCAGCAGTAGGCGCCTTCCAGCAGCTCAGGAATCTGCCTAGGATTCAATAGACCAAACACACATGAATCCAAAGATAACATGTTTTTGTAACCTCATTTATGATGTGGCCAAATTCATCAATGGAATGTGATGCCAGCAAAATAAATATATGAATTCTGTACAAGCCTGCTAAACCAAACACAGCAACAAATTTTACTTATAAATCGAGTTATTTGTTTGAATTATACGGTGAGGGGATGAGCCATAGGCAAACAATTTTAAGATGATCTATTCTCGATACCGGTTCTCACTGCGTAGTGCGTCGTAATACTCTTTTCAACTTTTTTGAATTAAACATGTACAACCTGTTTACTTCAATACATATTATGCTCCCAACTAGCTCTCGCTATCTCGATCGTCATAATTTAAATTACGATAACCGTTGTCGCCGTCGGTTTCTAAACTGATAAACAGGTGATCACCATAAAAAGGTCGAAAAATGAAATGCTGTAGCCCCAAGTTGTTTAATCACCGATCAGTCGATCTCGTAATTTACCGCTTCCTCGTCAAAACTATTGGTTTTGTTTCTCGAAAGAACCTTCGATTAGATATTCATTTAATTCTAAATAATTGTCTAAACCCCCGTAACGATCACGTGGGTCACTTTGTTATTAAATTATGCTTGTTTAAGGACATTTTAATGGTTTTGTGCATAGAGCCAATCAAATAACGGGTGATCAGTAGAAACCAAATCAGCTAGCTGTTGTTAGAATTTTAAATTATAAAATAAACTACAGGGTGGCTGAGACCAAGTGTTACCAAATGAAAACACTGTAATTTTTTTTAATTTTGATTATTTTTTATTGAAATTAACGTGGAATATGTTGAAAAGATATTACATTTTATGAAAAACATGTTACTGCTCGATCTGACCTCCATTGGCTCTGATTATTTGATTCAGTCTTACATAGAAAGCATTGCATGCTGACCGAACGTGAGCTTGCGGAATTTTATTCCATTCTCGAACAAGAGCTGACTTCAATGCATCAACACTTTCGTATTTTTTAGTGGACACCTTACTCTCCAAAATGGACCATATGGAGAAATATATGGGATTCAAGTCTGGTGAATATGGTGGCCATTCTTTCGACGAAATCAGCCGCGGAACGCAATTTTGTAAAAATTTCTGTGTCGCTCGAGCTTTGTGTGACGGTGCCGAGTCCTGTTGGAATGTCCAACGGTTCGTACCAAAGTGTTTACGTGCCCAAGGGAGCAAAGCATCGTTTAGGATCATTTGGCGGTACACCTCTTGGTTTACTTTGACTCCATGTTCGATGAAAACCAGAGGAGTGCGTCCATCTGCAGTCACTGCAGCCCAAACCATAACATAAGCTAGTGATTGCTTACGCATGGCAACACTTGTGTCCAAATTATCGTTGGACTTGTGCTCTAACCAAACACGATCATTTTGTTTATTCGCATACTGTTGAATGGTGAAAATTTTCTCATCAGAAAAGACAATTATTGGAATCTCATCACGATCGGCCAAGGCCTTCAATGTTCGTGTTCTTTCAAGCCTAACTTTTTTTTGTGCCTCCGTAAGATTTTGAACTTTTTGTATCTTGTAGGGCTTCAAGTGTAGTTCATTTTTCAATATGGTTTGAATGCTGTATCGTGAATCATGTAGACGTGCGGCTAATTGATTGGCACTTTGACGAGGATTTCGTTGGATTCGTTTCTTCACATTTCGTATCATTTCTTTTGATGTTGCTGTCTTTTTAGGACCGCCTCTGTTACGTTTAGCGAAGCTACCAGTTTCGTTGTATCGAGTTATGGTTCGATACACAAACATTTTATTCACATTCAAATGCTGGAGCTGACGAACTATTGCTGTTTGTGAATTTCCACCCAAATACAGTGCAATTACACTATTACGTTTGAATTCCATTACGATTTTTTTACGAAGGTATACAATTATTTGTTGACCACATGTAAACAACTAACCAAACTTCAATCTGTCAAAAAATTGACGCCCGAAAATGACAACTACACAAATGACAGCAGAGTGAAGTCAGTAACATTTGGTCTCAGCCACCCTGTATTTAAAAAATAAAAAATTGTTTATGGGTACTCTGTTAACTTAAAAAGGTGGAGTCGGTTTACATCGGATGTTAATACTGTTTTTGTGTGAAGAGATAGGAATAGGAAAACTTCGGGAATTTAACTTAAGATAGCCTGTCTTAAGATAGTTTAAATTAAACAATCGTACAGTTATTTTGTAATAATCTAGTGCTAATCGTAAACTATTAAATAAAAGTACAAACGAATGTGTTTAACGTAGTACAACAACGGTACATAGTGTAACGAGTGCGACTAGAAGCCACACTTCAACTTCGCTGGGTTAATTTCGCTGTTAGCAAAAATATTCATACAGGGATTTCGGGCGGTCAGCTAACCCCGGCTAAGACTCGGGGTATTGGGTGAGATTGCAAAATTTGTATGGATCAGTTTTAGATCACAGAATGAGGATTAGAAAAAGGAATCAATTACAAGAACCTCTTGTCTCGTTTCATTCGTTTACCTCGGCTTTTATAAAAAATTAGGTAAGTGATCGCTCGACTATCTTCATATTTTTGTTTTCTGTAATCCCAACTCTACACAAGAAAAATAGGTCAGGGGTATGAAACCAAACCTTCTGACGATATGCAACGCGAATTCTACTGCCCAGGCAAGGACTGTAATATTAATGATAAAATTGAATTGTGCAAATTTTTTCTGAGTAGCCATACGTTTTAACTAAGATCATTGTTGAATTTTAATAATAATAAAATATTTTTTAATAAAATTAGTTAAAAAAGCAAAAAATTGAAAGTAAAAGAAGATTTGTTTCAATTACACGATCGTCGGATCCTGGAGATAATTGATTTGATCCAAATTCAGTGAATATTTAAATTACCAGTGGGAGTCGTAGTTCACGACTCTAACATGTTGGGGCAAATATTTTACGATATAGCAGCAATAGTGCAAATAACAATCCCCTTCTGCGGAAGCGAGGCCATTCATATTAAATCATATTGCATGCTTAGCCCTTTTCCAATTACTTACTTATTTGTGGAGACTTACATATTCAAATAAGTAACCTTGTGATGTCTATACAGAAATAGCTCCAAAATTGTGTCTTGACTAACCGTGCGATTCTGCTGTTAAGACTATTAAGAGCCTAACAGTAAAGAGGTTTTTCGTTAACAGGCTTTTGTAAGAGAATCTCTAAATTGGTATTCTGTTGGTACTACTCTTAAAATTTATATTAAAAACCCCCAAATATTTTTGGAGACCTGTCGATTGTGATTTTTATTAATTCGAGCCATTGAAATTGTAGTTTTATTGTTAAATAATTTATTTACACAATCGTCATTTTTATTAGTTTTAATACAACGTAATAAAAATTCAAACATTTATGATGTCCCCTACTTGGTGGGTATTAAGGTAAGAGGCTTTTAAGAGAACCTCTTAACTAATCAGTACATAGAGAATCGCAAAATAGTCTTAAGTAAGAGAAATCGCTTAGTTATGCGAAATATTGTAGTTAAGACCTCTGTGACTATTCGTCAGAATCACTCGGTAAATATAATAAATACAATCTTTATTTTCAAATCTAGTGCCTGCGACTAACCTGTCAAGAAATTTTTTTTCTTCCATATAATAGAAATTGCGTTTAGTTCTTTGTTATTACGTCACAAATAACTAGGTACAATGAATTGGAATGACTTGACCGACTTAAGTAAAGTCAATAAGTAACTAATTAGTAATAGCTGTTCTCCAAACAAACACTTATTTGTGGACACCGACTTATTCAAATAAGTCACCTCGCGAGGAGACTTATTTGAATAAGTGCGTCTACAGAGAAATGTCTCCAAAACTGTGCCTTGACTAAAAGTAATCATAGAGCAAAATATAAATAAGAGGCCTCATGTAGTGTAATTTTTTTTCTGTTCCGAAGTTAATCTATTTTACTATTGGCCATCTATATAAGCCTAGCAAGGACACTGAACTATAAAACAACTATGCCGATATGTTTACAAGATACGAATATATGGCTTAAATATAGAAAAAAATTAAATTTGTGTATATAAATATATCAAAACTATAAAATAAGATTAACCACGAAAGAGAAATTGGCTTATAAAACTGGCACTACATGATTCCTCTTATATATATTTATTGCTCCATGATGTAATACATGCAGTTTTTATTTTCAAATCTAGTGGCAACGACCAACATGTCAAGAAAATTTTTTTCTTTCATGTAATAGAAATTTCGTTTTGTTTTTTTGTTATTATGTCACAAATAAGTTGGTTCAATGAATGGGAATGAATTGACCGACTTATTCAAAATGGCGTCAAATAAGTCTGTATAAGTCGGTGCTTGGTGCTTAATATTTAATTAATTAAAATTAAATATGACTGTAAAGACCCTTACAGTCATATTTAATTTTAATTTTGAGCACCGTTTTTGGATATTAAATAACAATTTGATGCGCATATCGCCACCTAATTCTATGGAGACATTTCGGTGTGCATAAGTAATGATTTCGATTATTTGTTTGTAAGTACCAAAGTTTTATTTTTTCCACATTCATAAATTTCCTAATTAGATTAGAATTGTGTTGTCATTGTGTTATTAACTATCGACTTTATATAGGTGTCTGTAACCGGGCCGATACAATCAATCAATCTTGTTTAGGAACCCGGAAATTATTAATTTAGAATTAAATTTCGGGAAATTTCCAGATGTACGTGAAATAATAATATTTTTTCTCAGGTTGCTGATTTAGAGAAGCAATTGTTGAACACCAATACCATCGTTATCCATTAAACATATTAAACCTTTCTCATTCCTCTAGTAGATTAGAAGTAGATTAGAATTGTGTTGTGCCGTAAGATCGCTAGATGACTGAAACCGGGTCGTTCTGTCCCAGAAAAACCTTTCATATCCTTCCTATTGTTATGTGTAAACAGGCTGTAAGAATAGGCCCGGCGTTATCCGGGACACTTGTCCAGCACTTGGTACTACAGTCCAATCAATCAATCAATCATTCATAAATTTCCTAACGAATTTTCTAATTTTTTGTTTCGTTAATTTGGTCAACGAAAATATGTAAAACGAATACAACTGCAGTATGTACTATTTTGTAATCCATTGAATTTTCCTGATTAAGTATATTTACATAAAATTTAATATTCGTTCCCAAGTGGTTTTTTGGGGTAATAATTTAATATACGAGTATTTGAAAATGTTTGACTGAGTCATGTTAGAGTAAAGGTATTGGTGATGGACGTTCTAGGTTGTCAGCGTATTCCGAGCATTCTTTACCAGGTGTAACTTGGTATCGATCCGTCTTATTAAGTAAGTTTTCGGCAGATGCATCCTGTTCGACGAGACTTCCCTGTAGTCAATCAACTAGTAGTCGAAAACTAGAGGACCGTTACACCCCGCTCATATTACTTGTAGATATTAAAAGAACACAAAAAAAACTGACGATAATGCTCGATTAATTTAAATGGAAATGGGGCCGACAAAAACTGATTTGTTTTAATAAATATACTAGACAGGTGATTCCTAATTAATTACCTAAATTATATTGTGGTATGAAGAGTTATTAGCTATATATAGGTTACTGATAAGAACAAATAATTAATTTGGATACCAAATATTTATAAACATCGCGATAAACAGTTACTTGACATGAAAATAAATCCATAGATAACACGGAGAATTACTTATATTTCCAATGGTTCGATTTCTATTGTTATTGAGGTGTGTATGCGGGTTTGCTAACATTGAAATCCTTTAACGCGAGGTAAACATTTAAATTCATTTTGATCAAATCAAATCCGATAATCAGCCGGATTATAGTGAAAATATTAATTCAGTGTACGTAATCCATACCTAGGTCTACGTACATATTCTGTCCCATTGAACTTAAAAATTATGATTATACAATTGAATAATTTCCAACCTGTATACCAAGTAAATGTACCCAATAATCCTGCTTATACCATTTTATTAGAATATATATGATCCAATTTATATTAACTTCAGTTATTTACCAAAATGAAATTGTATAACCCAAAATTGTGAATGAGATTAGAGTGTATCACAAACCTAAATTGATAGGCATATAAATTTTATTAGTAAGGTCCCTCTCCCATAGACTGTCCTGTACAACGAAGGAGAATATTATAAACAAGTTACTTAAGCAAATATTATGATGTCTACAATATTTTTAACACTGCATCCAGATTAAAACATCAATATATGCATAAGCCTATAGACTTAGTATATTGAATATGTATTATCCACATACATAATTTATAGAGGAATTTATTTATCTAATACTTCATGGAAGGAGATTACATACTTGATAAACATTTTTTTTTGCTTTAAAAACACAAAATAAACCTGACGTACCGTATCTCGTATAATTCTTTATTACGTATACAGTCGTCTACATACAACACAAACTTTTTTTAAATTTATCAGATTATGATAGTAAATACAATATATATAAGAAGGATTGGATTAGGATTTACTATGATTTATTTATCTTCGCACGTTTTAGTCGATATGATTTTGTGAATTCAAAATAAATGATAACAACAAATTGAATTTATAGGAATTACGATAAAAAATGTACTTGATAAATATTTTGGATTTGTTTGGTTTGGTCATATTTTGAGATTTGATTAAGATGTTCTTACTCCTGTCAAATATTATTGAATTAATATACCTAACTAACGATTTCCAAGAAGTTCCGAGTAAAACAATAACAGCGGGAATAGGACGATTAGAAATTATTAGGGGTGCAAGTAGAAACTCGCCTCTGAAATCTGTTGCATTAAAATATACTTGAACGCATACAAATCGCCCGCCTTTTTGGATTTACATAGCTCAGTCATTGCTGTTTTTATGACATAAGTTTCAGTCATATACAAGGTGCCGTTCCTTGTGCATCAATTTTAAAAGATGAATGTCTATTAATTCGACTTTGTATGAACATTACGTGAGTCATTCAACAGTAAAAAAGTGGTTTGCTTGATTTCGTGATGGCAATTTTAGTCTTGAGGACGATCCACGTCCAGGTGCAGTAAAACAATTTGAAAACGAAGAATTTAAAGATGGATGAAAATTATACTCAAAAAGAGCTTGAGCAGTTAGGAGTAACTCACCAAGCACTGTCACGTCGATTGCATGCAATGGGAGAAATACAGAAGGAAGAAAAATAGGTTTCTCATAAACTGACCGAAGAAAACAAAAACCGAAGAGTTGACATCTGCATGAATTGTTTTCTCGGTACAAAAGAAAGAATTTTTTGCACAAAATCATTACCAACCATCAACATCTGTTGCAAAAAGGATTCACGCCAAGAAATTGTTACTGTGTATCTGGTGGGATTGAAAGGAAGTGATTTACTACTAGCTTCTAGAACCTGGTCACACTGTTACAGCAGATCGTTAGTAGGCCCAATTGATCAAATTAAGTGATGAGCTGGAGGATAAAAGACCATCTACGGGCCAAAGAAAGCGGGAGGTGATATTGCTGAATGACAACTCTCGTCCACATTGAGCAAAATCAACCCAGGAACTCATTTTCTCCTTAGGCTGGGAAATTTTACAACATACGGCGTATTATCCAGACTTGGCTTCCTCTGATTACCACTTATTCAGATCGATGTCATCATATTTGAAAGACCAGCGGTCCACGAAAGTTGAAGATGTGCAAAAATGGCTCGATGACTATTTTGCTTCGAAAGCTCCAAGTTTCTATCGCGAAGGCATTCATTCATCTACCTGATAAATGGCCAAAGACTGTAACGGAATTTTATTATATTCCGTTATCAACCCATTCCCAATAATATTTACGTTTATCAGAGTAATTTCACCAAGACCTTGAAGATATCATCTTCACAAAAATTCATTAAACACTTAGTCACACTAGAATTATCTACTTTCTTTATGTTTGTTGTTGCATTCATATACATAAAATTATTTCTTGTTCACGTTATCCAGTTGCGACTTTACGTCACTCAGGGTCTTTATAATGTAGTTATTAGCCCTGTTTTTTTATTAGCACCCGATAGCTGTATTCGGAGCACGCAATTTTCTATGTCAAAACTTATATTTTGCGCGCTGCTTTTGCATATAATTAATTTATTTAATTCTAAACTAAGATTTTTCAATCAATCAATCAAAAATCGATGAAAAAAATATCTTGCTCTACCTATTTATCGGGAGCCGCTATCGGGAGCTCCATTTCAAAGGGAAATTTAAAATTTCCTTTGTTTTGTACAACCCTTAAACCATTAGAAACTTATTCTTGCAATAAAAATTTAAAACGCAGCAAGATGATTTGTTTTTTAAACGTTAGCCAAAATAAATGTTAATTGGTATATTTCAGGTCGTTAAATGTTTGTTTTATGGATGAATTTATTTTTCCATTTTATGGTATAGCGACACCACTGAATAAATAGATACAGTTTCAGTACAAATTACTCTTCGGCGCCAGATAGTGCTCCAATATTAAAACACGGCTATTATAAATACAAATGAATGAACGTAAATATTAGATTTGTAATTGGATGATGTATCCACACGTGTTGTGCACACGAAAAAGCTAACGTTCTGCATAGGGTTAATTAAATGACCTATGTGGACATTTTAAAACGTTGCAATTTTCGTGGCCCATACAATATGATTTCCACAAGTGTGTGTAAATTAGATTTATGTCACGTTGTTTCTAATGTGCGGTGTTTGTACAAAAATGTTGCTGATTTCGGGAAAATTACATTAATTGGTTGGGAGAGAAGTACATTTCCAGAACTAAATTTTCCCCCTCCCTTCTCTGTCAGTCAGTTCAGTTTTGTATAAATACCGTGCCACATTTTTGGTAGAGGCAGTTAAGTTTTGGAAGGAATAATTGGCTTACACACTGAGCTTTAGCCGTGGTAAATCAGTTATAGTTAAGTAGTATTCAGGAATTTAATTTAAGTAAAGAGTTGTTAAAGTTTAAATAAAGGCAAAAAGGCAAATAGAAGTTAAGAATCAAATTTTTTTCTTGTTTTGGAATTTTGTTTGCAAGTATGCCAACAAAAAAAAAGCAAAATACTAACATAAAGGGGCCCAATTGGTAAAGGGTCTACCAGCCGCTTCATTAGGGGCGGAAATCGCGCAAGTGCGTTAGCACGCGGGTTTCCTTCTGCTAGTAAAGCTTTACCAATTTTAAAATTACTTACTAATTATTAAGGCCTTAGGCCGAAGTAATTAAATCTCGTTTTTTATGCTTAACTTAGGGTAATTATGTTACCCTAAATTTTTATTAAACAACCACGGTAGGCATACCAGCGATGTGAGGCATGAATCTCGCCAATTTGGGTCCGATGCCCAATTCACCCAACTTAAACTCCTTGTTTTGACGGCATAGTCTAGCCCGTCTCATCTTTTTTCTTTTACGTGCAGTAATCTAGGCCACTGCTCGAGCACCCCATCACCCACGACCAATGTATCCCTACTTCACTGAGGTGCGGGTACCTAAGCCGCTCGGAGTGTAAGCACGAGCTATGGCAAAAACTCTATGATCCAGTTTGCCCTTCAGAAAAAGCCGAGGTAAAACTATTTCAAGACGATAGATAGTAATGGCGAATATTTCGATAATTAATCTTTGTAACAATTATATTTTCAATAAAGTTGAATTTGACCAAAAATGCAGTTAGATCAGAAGTATTGATTACCGATCGAGGATAGAAGTTTCAGTTGGTTTGCACACTAATGGACATTAGGTACGTAAAAGTTGCAAGTGGTAGTGCACGTTCGAATGCTCAGGTGGAAAAAGTGAATAAGCAAGTGACTTGCGAAGATTAGTTCCTGACAGGGATGAAAAATTGCTTAAAGTGAAAGAAGTCTTGAACAAAATAATGCACAGAACAACAATGAACACTCCCTCAAATATCGCGTTTCGATATCTATGCCAAGATTTTCGAGAAAACAGATTAATGAAAGAACTGAAAAGCTTAAACAAACTGATGCTAGAAGAAGGACAGATATGTGAGGAGAGTACTGTGGCAGCGCGTTTATAGAAAGAAATAGAGAGAAAATTAAGGAAAATTACGATAAGATCAGGGAGATACAGTTATGATGCACGCACCAAAGGTCGCAACTGGCGACAATAGAAAACTGTATTACTGACCAATAAAGGACCATATGAAGTTAAAATCTATTGTTATTACGCCAATACTTTATTGCATAACCGCAAAAAATTAAAAGTTAGTTTAAATAGTCACAACGGTGAAACATAGTAAAATATTTGCACATGATGACGAGGACGTCATTGAATATAGGGATGACCAACTCGTCGTAAAATTTATTAGGTTCGAATCTCAACTAAATGTCAGGTGGTCATTATTATTATTATTTTAGATAGATGGCGTTTTAAATATTAAGAACGAAATAGAATCTCATTATTTTATATAGATGGCAAGTTAAAACTTGAAAAATGTTAAGAAAGAATGGCGCTGATACACGTGAAACAAAGCGGTTGAGTTTTGGAATAATTAATAAAATAATAAAAGCATTTTCATAAAAGAAAAATTGGAGTTGTTTAATTTATTTGGCGACGGGACAGGTAAAAAATTGTTTGTAGAATAATATTGCAAAATGCTAAGGGATATGTTATTGTATAAAACGACCTGCTTAATTAACGCTACCGCAACCCGCAACTCCAAGTTCAATTATTTTTGTTACATATCTTGGAGGAATAAATATATAAGAGGTCTCGTGCAATGTAAATTTTATACGCCAATTTCGCTTGCGAGGTCAATCTTACTTTGTAGTTTTACAAACATAAATTTATATTTTTTGTATGGTTATGACAAAAATACTCTTGTGTTGTCATACATTTTATTTTCGTGTTAAATGTTAAAAAAATATATTACAATGGAATTATTTTCGGTGATAGTGGTAGTTTGTCGGTATATACGATCAAATAAATTCAGTGTTGTGACAAGAAAATTTTTATATATTTTTTTTTTTAATCCATGCAATATCTTTACTGGGGCCGAAGCACTCCCTGCTCTTTCGCGGTTGTTTTCCCGTCTTACTTTACGCAATTGCTGCCAAATCGAAGACGTATGGCTATAGGACCGATTTAAGTTACCACCCGCGCATTGCATAGCTCCCTGCCAGCCTATAGTATTGGACATGGAAGATTGGTCGGCCCATGAGTTTTGCACGCCGATAGGGGGTCGTAGGTGTGTTCCTTTTAATCACAGATCGATTTAATCTGTTGATGAAAATTGCCTTTTGCATCCTGCCCCTATCGGGATTCGAACCCGGTACCTCCCGATCCAAACGCCAAAGCTTTAACCACTGTGCCATTTGGTCGGTAAAAATATAAATTTTGTTTTCATGTTAAGGCCTCGACTCAAGAAAACACGTGGTTTTTTCATAGTTTGTGTCTGGATAGATTGATTGTGGATTTTCTTTTCATAGGATTTTCTTGTGCCTTAGTTAGTTTATTTCTTCTAAGAGATGAAGTGTACAATACAATTTTGAACTTTTCATTCAAATTGTATCATTCGTGATTTTTAAACTTTTTATTTTTTTTATCTGTTGGAGGCGCATCAAAACTAAAAGTAAATCGTACGTACGAAAAACAGTTTTTCCCCATACACCTAATTATTATTTATTATTATTATTTTAGACGAAAAGTCTACAAATTTGGGGGTTTGATGCACAACACATGTCGAATACCTTCATATCGTTCATTTTGGGTCAGAAGAAATCGATTTTTGTGGATGCATTGCAACCTGGTGAACCTCGTGTAGGTTTGGGTCGTCCGATATATGGCAATTTTGCATGTTAACATAGCCATTCATCTAAAAATGCGCCTCGTCGCTAGATGACTTTTCGGCCAAAATTGGGATCCTCTTCCAAACGCTCTGAAGCCCAGTCAGCGACACTGTCTGGGGTCATTAACTTTGAGCTCCTGGGTCAGTTGGATCTTGTACGAGTGTATGCCCAAGTCCCGACACAAAATTCGCCAAGTTGAAGTCTGTGAAAGGCCGAGTACTTGCGCACGACGAGGAATTGACTGCCTCGGGTTCTCCTGTATACTTTCACGGACTGCGGCTATGTTCTCGGCTGATTTGGCATTCCTTTGACGTACGAGTGTTAGCTGATTGTATACCGAACCAGTCGTCTCGAATTTGGCCGCCAAACGTAGGAGAGTCGACTTTGAAGGACCACCGCGTCTGCCGGGCGCAACATTTGTACTAATGACCACTCATTTTGATAATAAAGTTTTATGATTTGGATAGACGCCACCAAAACAACCGCCACAGGCTGCCAACATCGACCCGCAAAAGTTAGTTAGAAATTAATTAAATAGGCGACTCATAAACTTTTTTCAATTTATTTTTAAACCCGTCTTTCCTTAGGCTAAAGTCAAGAAGATGGTAAATCTAGTTGAAAATCGTGCGTCTTGTTTACTGGTTCGTGGTAATCATAATTTGTCCTGTGTTTATTTACTTGAAGAAACTCAGAATGTCTTAAGGTTCTGCATGGCGCTTTTAATCAAATAGACTCAAGTAACGCTAGTTAATGGTTCGATTTCGTTATCCCCATCTTCTACTCCACTTGGAATGCCATTCTAAAATTTAGTAAGTTGTAGTTTAACATCGATGATGTTAAGAATTAAAATCCCTTAATAAAAGTATAGTCTCCAACTCGATTTGAACTCGCGAGCTTTAGGTTGATAACCCTTAGTGGTGTACGCCTTAACCACTCGACCACCAAATGATAAACTTGTGTAGAGTAAAATTCGTAACACTAATTCACCTTAACTCTGTTCTTCTTGAATAGGCACATCCAATGTCATATAGTTTCACATCGTGTCACATCGTCGCTGATTTTGTATTTACCTTCCCAATTTTGTTGTGCATCTTGAGATCTGCTTTTCTGCTTTCTGGAATTAAGCCACCTCGTCACCTAAATCGCCTCGTCAAAAATCGATAAATCTCCCACTCTGGTCGTATTGCACTTCTAAATTATTTCTGGCGTTCGTGCTGTTGCTATCTAATGCAGATCGATTTTTATCCATTATTAATGTCTAACAAATCGGTCGTTTCTCGGCTTTCTGAACGCTTTCCACTATTTATTGATCATGCTCCTGATCCTTTCTCTGCCTCGTCGTATTCTAGCACACCTTCGCAACTCAAACGCATGCTACCTTTGCACGACTCTCTGTCGCGGACTTCAGGATCGCCCTCTATTCGGCAATCAACTCCTCTGCCAGACTCAACCTCAATAACTGTACTGTAATCTTCTGCTGGGCCTCTCCGAAGGATCTAAGCTCCCACTCTTCGAGCTAGAGCAAACGTGTGCCTCTGGTCTTGGTTGATTCCTGAACCTTCCCTAGTTTTCTCTACTCCCGATGTTTGATCCACTCGCCAGTTTTCATGTTGCTTATTTCGGGAATCAGGCTGCCGTGCAAAACGATCATTCCATCGTTGCTTATGTAGTGACCTAACTCCCCACATCTGAAGAATCTTCTTTGACTATTGGTGACATCTGGCTCGACACTTGATTTGTGTAATTTTTCAATATCCTTTGGCTCCAACAGCTTTCTGTTAGTTTCCTTAGCTCCTCTCTTATTATAGTCATTATTTTCGTGATAAAATCCTCATCCAGCTTGCATAATTATACTGTGTCTATGGCCAAACTTGCTCTAGCTGCATCATATTTTAATGTCAACGCCAATACTTTAGTCATGGTTTTACCTCTAGTATTCGGTCTTAAATGAAGTTTCAGATGGTCGTCTTTGGCAGCACTACGTTTTTATCCATTACTGGTATTTGCAAAATCCCACTTCTGACACCAAATATTACGAATTTCGGGAGATCGATATGTATTCATACACGATTTTGCAAATAAAACACTCTGGGATTTAACTTACAAACTTTATTTTCAGCACCTTTATTTTTTGCAGCATTTCACAAATTTCACTTCACTCATTCACTGCTCACTAATTCACTTTTACTTTCAATTTAAACTGTTCACTATTGTTTAGCACTGTTACTTTTCACTTTTAGCATGCTTGTTCACTGGTTAAATTACAACTGCATCTGCGTCCCAAATTGCTCGCGCTTATATATTTGGCTATCGCTGCTCGAGATAATTATTTTTATTACATCTGGCGATGGATATGTATTGCAATTGTAAATCACTTTCATGTAATTGTATTCGCGAACATTCTACGTCATTAATTACACTATTTTAATGATTATCGCCTTTCTTAATTTCAGTATTTGCCATGATGAAGATCGTAACCGTTTACAATTGCATTCGTTATAAGGATATTCCTCTCCATTTGGAATGCTATTCTAAAATCCAACTCCCCAATCAGTATTGGAGTAATACTTGATCCGACAAAACATCGATGGTGTTAAGAATAATAAGCGTTTCATAAAATTGTAGTCTCCAACTGGATACGAACTCGCGACCTTTGTGTTGATAGCAATTAGTGGTGTATGCCTTAATCACTCGCCCACCAAGTGCTTGTGCAGAGTAGAATTCGTATTGAACATATACAACAAGGTCTACATCATCGTATGAGGAAGGGGATAATTTCAATTTGTCATTTGTAAATACAACTTGTTCGGTGGACATCTCCATCCAATCTTCGATACAGCGAACGTCTAAATTTCATTTAATGGATTTTGAATATTTATCGGCCATTTACAAACGGGAATGTTCAATCATATGGATATTGGAAATATTTATATTAGTAAAGTCTGTACCAAACAGTTGTGTAGTTTTGGATCTCTTACGTCTTCCCTGCCATTTGAACAATTTTTTATATAGTGATCCCTCATTTATTTAGACGAGAAAAAACTATTCGTCAATGACGAATGGGTTCTTGTCATCGTATTGATATAGGGGTGGTTTGGTGTTGCTTCATAGCTCTTATCTTACGCCTACCTAAGATTTAAGCAATTTTATATAAAGTGAGTGGCGTATAGATATCTGAAGATGGATTTCGCCAGGGAAGAACTAAGCAAACACGCGAGAAAACACATTACTTCTGACTGGAGCTGATCATTTCTGGATTAGCACAAATTCAGGTACTACCTATATTTTTCGAATGGAAGTTTATTCAGTATGCAAAGTTCCATTTTGAAATTCGATTCCTGCTGCCACACGAAATTTTGCATAAAAATTCGCCTCAATGTTTGTTTTTACCAATACTATTATAATAAGTTTGCGGTTGGGAAATGGAGTGCAAGTTACCACTACAGAGTTTTTTAACCGACTAATTGGGATGACAGAAAACCGGAATACAGAATAGAAATGAGAAAGGACAACGACTTTCACTTTTATAAAATTATAATCGTCAGAAAGTCACACATTACAATAGCGAAGACAGTAGATTATAGTCCTAGATTGAAGATTTGTATATTATCTCTTAAAGTTCTGTGGAATCACAAACTTATTCTGGATATAGATTGCCGTAAATCCTAATTAATAGAGATATAAGCATACACCCCTCGCCACTTTTCACCATATTAATCAATTTTAAATTGAAAAATTACCAAACCAAAGCGGTCACAATTCTATAAAATATGTCTAAATATTAAATCGTCTATCGAATTTACTGAATATTCCTTTAAATCATTACGACATGTAGTTAAGTATTATATTTTCTTGCTATAAACATACAACCTACACATAATAATGCTTCAAGTAACTTTATCATGCCCCACCAGCTCCACGAGAAGAGGCTTTGGAAAATCAAATATAAAATTGCGTGCGACTTCGACTATAATCAAAAATAAATAATGTAAAAGAGCTTGAAATTTTGTGGTTTTCCATCCTTCCAGATTTACAACAACAACAATGGAAATAAATTGTAAAATACTGACAAACATGAAGAAATAAATAAAAACCAAAAAAAGGATAATTTTTTATTGATACTCGTTCCTCCTTTAAAATTTGACGACAAATTGAAGAAATCGTCGACCATAAATATAGGAAACACATTTTAAAGAAATATTGACAGAGTATAAGAGACCTCAAAAAGCGATCAAATAAAGGAATAAATGTGGGTTTGGGGTTTTTTAGGGTTGATTCGGATTTTTTTAGAGTTTAGATTTACTGAGACATACGTGGCACTGGCTATATATTATGATGGGGGGGGGGGATGATGGTTATGCCATCTTATATAAATTATATGGTTTTCTAAGGACAACAATAAAATAATTTAAAATGAAATAAATAAGTTATGTGATTGATATTATAATGAGTCTATTTGTTATTTATTTATTTTAGGAGACACTTTCAAACAATAAAATCACAAACCCAATTTAGTATGTGTGCGGTGGCCGAGGATTTATTACGTGCCACAATTTATTATTTGGAATCCATCTGGGCTACATTCGGATAATTGATTTACCCTATAACAATTGATTTCAACAAGATTGGTATATTTTTCTCCTATGTAACGTTTGACGTCATGTGCTATTAACACAGCACTAAATTCACCAGATGCAAAACCAAATCTTTCTTCCCGCGATTTACAATAATAGCATTCGGAATATACAATATTATATGGTATTTATTGTAGGAATTATGTCGAAATTGAAAATATTTTTCGATATTTGCTAAAATATATTTGAGATTATCGATTTATTTAAAAATATAATATGGAATATATTTCTCAAACTTTACCAATTTATACGTCGTGTTGTATCGAAAATTTAAAGATCCTTATTAAAGCGCATTATACAGATTAAAATATGAGCTATATTTCTATATTCGGCGTCGTTATGCGAAGATTATATTTGGAAATACTGCACTAGCGGAGTAAACTCATAAATAAATTCATAGGATTCGTTTTTTATCGTCGTCATTTTTGTTCTCAGTAGAATAGAGTACGAGTATTTAAGCTAAGTTTTTACGTATAATTAAACATCGCAAATCGCAATCGTAACCTTTAGCTCAGGGTATTCAATATACAAAAAATGTATCTCCAATAGTTCGAAGGTAGCCACGTTCATATCCTAGGTGATAAATACATTTTTTTGACATTCAGATTAAGTAAATTCGTTGTTGCATACTCTCTACGGTGGAAATCTAACCCGGTAGCTCCCTGTCCAAATGCCATTGCTTTTAAGGAATGCATTACTTTTCCGATACAACCATACAGGGAAGTAAAGTGTTACAAATCTGTCTTCTAGCTAAATATAGCTAAATTTTCAATAAATCGATACTCTCAAATATATTTTAGCAAATATCGAAAAATATTTTGACATAATTCCTACAATAAATATGATATTTCGAATGTTTTTATTGTACATCGCGGGAAGAAAGATTTAGTTCTGCATCTGGTGAATTTAAAGCACGACGTAAAACGCTACATAGAAAGAAAAATATGTCAATTTTGTTGAAATCAATTGTTAAAGATGGATTATAAAACGGGCGTAGAACAATGGGTTCTCTAGCTTTAGAAAAGTTAACAGAACCCAATTCAAAAAATGGTTTCAAAACAATTGAAAAATCAAAGACTAATTAAGTACACAATTAAAATTTTTTTAGTCCGTTCGTTCTAGAAAAAGCATTAGGCTTTTCCACTTCAAAGGTATAGTAGAACCCAAATCGAAATTACAACGCAAAGCATGATCAATTGACATGCAAATAATTAAAGTCTCATTGTGTGGCCTAATCAACGTTGTGCGGTTACACATGTTTCGGAATTATCTACGGAGTTAAGGTGTTTTCCTAACACCGACTTATTAGAGACTTATTGACTTATTTGACGCTATTTTGAATAAGTCGGCCAAGTTGTTCCAATTGCTTTCACCGACTAATTTTGCCAACTACAAAACAAAACAAATTTGTAAAAAATATTTCGAAATAAATTAAATAAATGGATAAAACGAAACAATATTTATGCTACTGAAGTTAGCCGAAAATTTCAGCCGAAAAAACCCTGCATTATCGACATAATTCGTATCAGGTGGTAGTACAAAATTCTGTTGATATTAGCCGAAAATTACATGTTATTGAAGTTAACAGTAAATTTCGGCCGAAAAAAATTTGAATAATCAATATCAAATAATCCGAATGTTTAAAGGACATATGAACAGGGTGAAGTTAGACCAAATCGTAAATAGCTGGATCCCATATTTATAATTTGTCGTGTTATGGCCAATGAATTTAAGTTGTGGCACTAACAGTGAACACCTGTGCCAAAAATAAGGCCATATTTTATGTAGCATCATAGTGAAATAAATTAAAAACTGGGCGCATGTTTGGCCTGATTTTTGGCACAGGTGTTCACTGTTAGTGCCACAACTCAAATTCATTGGCCACTAACACGACAAATTATAAATATGGGAGCCAGCTAATTACGAATCTGTCTAACTTCACCCTGTTCATATGACCTTTAAACATTCGGATTATGTGATATTGATTATTCAAATTTTTTTCGGCCGAAATTTACTGTTAACTTCAATAACATGTAATTTTCGGCTAATATCAACAGAATTTTGTACTACCACCTGATATGAAATATGTCGATAATGCAGGGTTTTTTTCGGCTGAAGTTTTCGGCTAACTTCAGTAGCATACAATATTTACTACTTATTTATTTAGTAAATAAAATATAAAGTTTTGTATAGATATGATCGAAGGCGATGAAGATTTATTGTTGTTTTTGGAGAATCGTGAAATGCAAAAGGTATGTATTCGTATAATGTTAATTAACCCAAAATAATCAAATTGTCTATACATATTGGTCTCAAGAAGTTTTTTAAAATTGTAGGGCTTACGATGGAATCATGCAATTCTAATTAAAAACCACCTTCGAATCTCTCTAGAAGCTTTCCAAAAACTGGATCAACTTTACCCTTCAAAGCATCACGGATATGATCCACAAATAGAACTTGGTGTAATGCTGTTCTGGTTAGCCGCAGGAACAACTTATCGCGTGGTTAATACTGCTTTTAATATTCCAACCACTGCGGTATTTAATATCGTTAAACGAACAGTAAACATGATCCTTAATTTAATAAAGCAAATTATTAAGTTGCCTGATGAAAATTAATTAGAAAGTGAAGGTATAAATTTGCAAGCGCAGGATTTGCAGCAAGCGCAGCGATTTGCAAGCGCAGGATCTGATGTATTTAGAAAGGCAGTGGGTGCTATCGTTGGGACTCATGTAAAATAAAATGCCCACTCAAACGACATGACGAGTATATACACAGAAAGTTGGACTACCGCATTCAATTACAAGGTATGCTTACGTAGTTATTGGTGTCTAAGGTCCTGACATTCATTTATCTTGCAGCTGTTTGTGACGCTGAACATAAATTTATTCATATTTGTGTTGGTTGGCCAGGCTCGGTTCACAATCAGCGTGTTCTGAGAAATAAGGATATTTATTTAAATAAAAAATATCTACCATCGCAATAATAACTCCATTTCTCGAAAACAGCTCAACTCCACAACAACAACGATTCAATCATCTTCGCAGTAAAGCTCGAATAGCTATTGAACTAAATTCTTAACTATTGAAATTTCTATTAAAGTCGTTGCTGTTTGCCAGTGTTGTGCGTCTACGCGTAATTCGGAATTGTCCACATGCTGGTGTAGAAAATAGCGTAGAGTATGTAGACTATTTGTAGACAATGTTGATTAATACTATTTTTTTGTTTTATTTTCTGTCTGTCAAGGTCACGTTATTTAAATCCTGATAAAAATGATAAAAAATGACCCTGGTTCAAAACCAATTTTCTTGAGGTTTGAACGTTCTTGATCAAAAAATTTCAAATATGTCTATCCTTTGTCCGGATGGATGGATGAACGGGTGACTGTACCGATGATATCTCAAGAACGGCTTATGCGATTCAAATTTGTTTCGCCAATTTTCTTTATTTTTAATTCGGTGCATTGAAAAGTTGTGGAATCTCGGTACCTGGCATAGGAAATCACCCAATACCACGACATTGCTTTACATTTTTCCTATATACTCGTGTAGTATACCATTTGAAAAATTTTGGATCAGACAACAATCTCTATTAAACTTTCGTTCATAAATCCACCGCTTCGGCGTTGGTTGCCAATTTTCCGTTTATTATAAAATATGTACTTGTCGTATATCTTTGAAGCCTTGAAGAATGCCTTAAATTTTCCAGAAAATCTTAGTGTTAAAAACTACCGTTGTGGCGCTGGAAACAGTTACAACTCACATCATGTTTTAGCGCTGACAGTTAATTATTCAATTAGCATATAATATATATAAATAAGTGTCGTATATCATTGAAACAGTCTTGAAGAATGCCGTAAAACTTTCTGAGCACCTTAGTAGTTAAACTACAGTTGTAGCACTGGAAGCAGTTACAATTTTTATGTATGTAGGACATCATTTGAAAGGTCTTGGAAAAAAATACAATTTTTGTATTAGCCATTTAGTTGATAAATCTACAGTTTTGGCGCTTTGAGCGAATAATAGATTTATTATTGAAAGTGTGACATATCAATGAAAAGGTTTTGATTAATGTCACAAATCATCTGATTAATACTCCAAAATATCATTGTGGCGCTGATTACAAATAATTTTTTTCTTGGTCTAGTATGATCATGCGGTTTATTGTTTTTAGATTCTGGACGAAGGCAAATGTTTTGTCAACACCAATTTAATTCTCAAATTCAGAATTTTGGCGCTTGTAGCAAATTGTTTCTTTGGTTATGCATATATACGTATCTCATATCATTGAAAGGTTTTGAAGAATGTTCCAAAATAAATTGAAGCACGCTTGTACTCAAAACGACCGTTGTGGCGCTGGAAACAGTTACATTTAGTTCTTTCCAATAAAATCATGTGAGCCATAAAACAATCATGGTTGAAAGGTTTTGGAAAAGTAACAAATTTATTACCGGCACTTTAGTTTACAAATCCACCGCTTTAGTGCTAGTGACAAGCTAATACTTTGGTAAAGAATATATAAGAATACAATATATAATAATATGCAAACATGAAATTTTTTTCAAATCCAATGAAGAATCATCAAATTTTTCTTGAGTCATTTTGTGAAGAATTTTTTAGCGGAAATTCTCGTTTTTCTTTTTAAGTCAGTTTGCTGGGTTTGTGCACCAATACAAACATATATCGATTCCAATCCCCTTTCGCAAATTGAAAATTTGTTGGTTTAGAAATCTGTTGAATAATATTAAATGGAAGTATTATTAAATGGTTGGATTAATATAAGTTCTCAAGTATTTGCTGAATTTGGGTCAAACAATGGTTCTCGCATATCTCTCGTAAATAAACATACACGGGTAGTTTGCTTAATTTTAATCCCCCTGGTTTAACGAACACAGTTGTCGACGTAATCCGCTTCGAGTAGTTTAGTCAAGGAATCCGGAAAATTGGAACATGCTCACAACATTTTTTTGCATTCAGAAATTATAAACTGCAATTCTAGTTGGAATAGAGTTCATCAAGATATTTCGATCTTTCAATTGAGTTTCAATTATATATAGGTAAAATAGGTTTAGCTGTTGAAAAAAAATCTTGGTGAAAGGGTGGTCTTAGATCTCACAAAAAATATTGAGGGAATTTGGCATCACGTTTATTTCGACAATTTATTTACATCGATTCCGTTGCTAGAAAAATTGAGGAAAAAAATGTATAGATGTGGAACTGTTTGAAAACGAAGGAAATATATACCACCTAATTTTCCTGTTGATAACGCGATGGAGAGAGGAGATTTTGATTGGCAAGTATCCAATACAGGTTTATGTTGCGTGAAATGAAAAGATCGAAAAGGTGTTATGTTTGCAAGTAACTGCCACAACCCAAGTGAAGTCAGCACTATAAAACGTACTCAGAAAGTTGGAACTCATGAAAATATTCGTTGTCCAAATATTGTAAAAGATTATACTGGCCACACGGGATACGTCGACAAGGCTGATATGCTGAAATCATGCTATGAAATTGACAGAAAAAGTCAAAAGTGGTGGCACAGAATCTTTTGTCATTTTCTAGATGTTGCTGTTCTTAATGCTTTCATTATATATTCCAATAACTGTCCAGCAGCAGGATTAGATTTAAAATCATTTAGATGTGCAGTAGCAGCTGGTCTCTTTGAAGCACATAAGAGCGATAACATTAGAGGAAGGAAGTCTAATGAAGTACAAAAAAATTATTTTAAAGTTCAAGTACCAATTGAAAAACGATATGATCAAGTTAATCATATGCCAGTTAGAACAACTTCCAGACGCTGTGCTCAATTTAGTACGTCAAAGGATCCCCATCGGCCAAAATGGTCACATGTATGACATGTAAATCATACAACCAACTGTTTGTAGTATATCATACAAAATAAATTGATACAAAATTTTTTTTACTCATTTCCTGCTCAGTGGTCAGTTGGAGAAACCACCTCAAAAGTACACTTTATGGTAATTTTTATTTAATTTTTATTATTTTGTATTTTGAATTACTTTAAATTACTTTTTTTAATTAGGGCCGGAAAGGGTTAAGTAAAAGAGTAGCATAGACATATGGCGGTCACATGAATTGGTTGTGTGTATAATAAAATATTTGTGTACGTTGGATTTACAAGATTCATAAAAGTAAAGGGGCGATGGTCTGATTTTACCGAAATTAAATATGTACTGGGTGATAGCCGTTATTATTCGTTCATGAATTTGTGCTGTAACATTTAATTGCGTGGCGATGATTTTGTTCATTGAAGTTCCATGGCTCAAAGAAATTTATTTTGACAGCTTTATATTTGGTTTAAAAGTTTAAGCAACATATATTATAAACATAGGAGTACGTCGTTGCAATACATAAAAAATTGAGATGAAATTTTTCAAATATGAGTTAGAAAAATAAGCTCCACGAAGCCGCAATGGTTCAATTAACAAAGAAATCATAGAACTATGCTGATTTCTAACAGAAACAATCATTTTCGACATTGTCCACGTTTTTTATATTGTCGACGTCATTTTTTTAATTGTTTACATACGTTCTCTACACATGTATAATATTAATTATCTACGCGGTGTAGGCAATACGGCACAACACTGCTGTTTGCTGCATATTCCATAACATTTGTTTAAATGTTGGTGATCTGATTGCAATAGACAGCGAATTTCAACAAGCAAATAACGTTACATCTGCAAATGACAATTATCAACCGCAAACTAGCGCCGTAGAATTAAGAAACAATTTATGTCCACTAATATACAAAACATGTTAATTTGTATATACATTTTTATTAAATTCATTCCATTAAATAAAATATTTCAGTCGTATTAATATACCTAATTCCATTAAATATAAAAATTAATTTATTAAATAATTCAGTCTTGTTTGTATTCTTACATTTCAAATATATATATCCAAATTTCAACAGAAAATAATTTAAGGGAAGTTAATCACTGTCCATGTCCGAAGACAACTCTACTTCCGAGAAGTATTTGCGACATACCGCCCGCATCATTTTATTATTTGTTTTAATACATCTAATTATTTTCTGGTCTCGTTGTACGTTATGATCCAGCAGTCACTCTTTCATATTTTTGGTTTTTTCAGTTTGTGTTTTTGTACCCATTGCACTTTGGCTGGAACTCGAGATTGGTACGTACCTAGTTGCAACAAATGACAAATTCTCAACCTGCCCCATCCTCCGCATCATATTCGATTAATTCATCTTAATCGGCACTTTTTCCGGATAATTCGAAAGTTGTGCTTTCTATCACATTGGTAGGTCTAATGGTGTGCTTGGTGTTCATTAGGTCATTCATCTTAGCAAAATAGCTCCAGTTTCAAGCATTTGTCGAAGTTGGTACTGTTCCCGTTTGTAGATCTTTCAACTTTTTAAATGTATCTACTAAATTCTTAATTTTTTGTATGCATTCTCGAGCTGTACGAGCTGCCAGTTCTGGCGTTGAAGCTTGTATAGATCTAAAAATGAAACGATTATTTTATTTCCAATAAATAATTTAAACTAATTATGCACAAAACTTACGCCCATAGTACGGGATATAAACAATTTTTTTTCTTGAATTCGTCATCTTTGGCACTACTAGCCGCAATAAGAGTAAAGGTCTCTTCTTCAGTCCCTGTAATATAAGAAATATTAAATTACGATATACGTATTGTAACGAAACGTAGGTATCGTAAACATGTTATACCCTCAGAGGTTTTTGAAGCGGTGTTTTGTAGCCGGGTTAGCTCAGGGGGTGTCGTGGGGTTTTCAAAAACTTACGGGAATCGTGAATACCGCTGGGAGGGGACGAAATGCCAAGAATCTACTACCTTGCAGGTCCACTTAATTTGGCTTCATCCAAAAAGAAGGCCCTAATAATTAGGGCATTTCTGCATACCTAAATCTGTATCAAAAAAAAAAATGAAATCAAAGAGAACAGAAACAACTCGAAAAAAGATATAATAAGTAAGAAAAATAAGCAAAAATGAAAAATTCTTGTTACTATAAAAATAATACATAAGAGAAGTCTTTATTGTCTCTAATTTAACACAATCCAAAAGCAAATAGAATAGCTTGAATGTTTCACATAAAAAAAATATAGTGGTTATAACTAGAGATGCTAAACTAAATATAAATTCAACTGCAATTTTCCCTTTTCCCATTTATGACTTCAAATAACTGATTTTTGTTTAATCTTGAGGAGTCCGGACTTGAAATTAACTTATAAAACTTAACAATTAACTTATAACTTTTTTTTTCTTTGGCTTAAAAAATATTTTTCTCCGATCGTAGGAACATACATACATATATATATACATGTACATACATACATATATACGGCGCTATATAGGAATCATAAATTAAGGAGCTTTTTACAAAATGAAAGTGAATATAGAACAATTTGTATGCGTAGGATGTGAATGTAGAAGTTCAAACCCGTTTTGACGCTGACTGATAACCGATGATAACCTATCGGTGTGAACTTTCTAACGTTAATTAAAAGTGTAGCTACACAAATTAACAAAAAAGTGTGGCGTACACAAAAAATATTTTTAAAAGTGTATGAAAATAATCTATTTTTAACATACAATTGAATCGTTTATTTCTAAAAGGTCCTAGGTCACGTTTCGGTTACTTCGGAATATACTCGTACATGTGTTAATACTATTACAATTAACACTAGATTTACGGACACTGAGTATATACTTATTTTACTGAAACCCGTCAACGGGTACATTAAGAAGTCTTTTATTCGTTACAACAAAATTTCATTTATTTAGCATATTTTTGCAGACACGAAAAGCTCATGATTCCAGTATGTTGTATTTGTTGCTAAGTAACAAGTAATAATAGTACGAGAATATTTTTTCTGGCCTAGGCCGGGAATATATTCCCGTATGGATTTTTAATTGTTTAGAATGACGTTTTCCGAAAATGATTTGATGTGTTTAGATTGACGATAATCCATTAAGCGTTTATAAGTATTTTCGTACTTTTCCTTCGATTTTTGCGGGGTACAAGATATGGATAATTCGCTTTCACTGTCCATATCTCTTAAATTTCGTTCACACGTTTTTTATAAATCAAATAGGTACACAAACTTGACAACTTTAGAAAAAAAAACAAAGTGTATTTATGTCTTATGATGTCGTGGCTAACTAAGCAATAATTTTATATTATTTTCGATTTTTTACTTTGTTTTGATTTCTTAATATGATAATTAATGAATAATACTAAAAATTATTTTGGGTTTATATTCATTTTAAAGTCCGATCGGAGAAAAAATAGTATGTACAATTCGGAGGAAAAGTGCATTCCCGGACTACCGTGGTTGCCGGACTCGGCTATCGCCTCGTCCGCCAATTTCCACTATGGTCCTGGAATGCAGTACTTTTCCTCCTAATTATACAATATACTATTGTTTTGGGGATTTTTTTTCAAAAAAAAAGAAAATTAATAAATGTAACTTGTAATTAGTATAATATAATAATATATGTAATAAGAATAAATACATATAAAAGTTTATAATAATAGATAATATGGTTCAAATAAATACCGCTAATCCAATTACTGTATTATCGAATGGTTCTGCATCAAGTTAATGTCCGAAAATGTTTTCCTTGAACTCTAATACGAATATCAGTATCGCGAACTGTAGTGACGTATACATAGATAATGGAGTACTATGTAGAATTCCAATTTCGTAGATGATGATGTATTTGAGTTATTAAACGTTGAAGGTATATAGCAGCGGTGGATGTTTTCGTATTTACACCCACAACCACTCGTAATTTTCACTGAATTGGCATATAGAATTTTTAAGATTTTGTTTCTTTTTTTTATATACATAGCTTAAGGTTAAATATTTTTTTTTGTAATGGATAGCACTTTCTATTTAATTTGGTTTTTGCTGAATTTTCTTTTAACAAAGACTTTTAGGTCTACAAGTTAAAAATTAACAAACGTAATTTCCTACTTATCATATCATCATTGGGTTTTCTTTATATCAGATAATTTTTTGTCAACATACAGTAACCCACTAGAGTTTTGATACCGCTTGAATTAACGCGGTTAACGGTCACTCAACTCAAACCGTTCATTTTACACTTGGTAGGGTTAAATTTCTCAGATATATAGATATCGGTTCAAAATGCTACCCACTGAATTGCACATGGCCGTTTAAATTTAGTTTTATTTCAACATGAGTTATAGCGTATCGCTTATAATCCACTGCAACATCGCCGGATATCATTCGCAAGGTTAAGGCCAAATTGGCTCGGAATCCGCGCCGTAGCGGCAGAAAAATGGCTCGTAAGACGAACATTTCGCTCGAACGGATGCAGCACATATTGAAAGATCATCTTGGACTAAAAGCCTTGAAATTCCATAAAACGCATGGTCTCACCGATGCTCAAAAAAAAGTTAGAGTGGAAAGAGCAAAGGAGTTGTTACACTTGAACGAAAGTGGCGATTTGCCGAATTTGTTTTTCTCCGATGAGTCACCGTTCGTTATTGAGCAATATGTGAACAAGCAAAACGACCGGATTTACTTACCCGGCCGTTCTACTGAAAATTTGGACCAACACCACTCGAAACCAAGCGCCGTCGATGGTGATGGTTTGGGCCGCTGTAACGGCCGAAAGCCGTTCACCGCTCGTTTTTTTGGACCGCGGCATCAAGATAAATGCTCAAATTTATCGGAATCATGTGTTGAAGGGAGCGTTGAAGCCTTGGGCACAAAAACATTTCGACCGCAGAGTCTGGACATTTCAACAGGACTTGGCACCGAAGTTCTAGGTTGAAATACCGCAGAGCCACTTTCGTGCTGCATGCAATATCTTTGTCGGCCGTTTGAAAGCCATAATCGCGACTAAGAGTGGCCAAATCGAAAACTGCTAATGCAATTCGAAAATTTAAATATTTATGAACATTTTTTACTTTGATTCAATAAAATTCATCAAAAAATAAAAATTCTGTGGCGTTTTGTTTTATATACTTATTGAGGTACAAAATTTATTTGTTTTGTTTATATTAAATTTGTCCACACAAGTGATAGACAACACATTCAGTAAAGCGTTCGAACCCCAACTGGCGGTCGATCAGCTTATTTATAGTCTTTTTTCTTGTTTTTTTTTTGTGAAGGAGGAGACCAGGGTAGTACTACCTATCGTCACCGCTCACACATATACTGGAAAATATTTTTTTTTATTTCTTTTTGGGATGGGAACGAGAACCGAGATAGGGCCATCGCTACAGTATTATAAAAGAGTTTGCACATAAAACTAAACATGTTTAAATATTTAATTTCTAGATTGAGGTTATGATTGAAAATTCAAATATTTTATAAAATAACTTTCAAAATATACTTACAACGACTATTGTATTGTTTGCGTTTCATCTTATTTAATTTAAGTAAATAATAAATAATTCGAGTCTTTTGAAGTATTTTGAATAATTAATTCAAAATTTATTAATATGTACCGGCGAATTCAATTGACAATGGTTGCATGACAAAATAAGTTTTTTGATTGAAGTAAGAGATAGCAAATAAATCACGTAGGGCGTAGAAAATGTCGGTAATTAGGCAATGTGAAACATAGCGTTTTTTGTTGATTCCTTGTTATTTTTTTCAGTACGGGAACGGCGTTTTGTTTTCCAGTTCAAATTGGTGTTTTCCATATTTTGGACATAATTAACGAATAGTTCGCTGTGCTTTGGCGGAAAACAAATTAATTCGATAACAGTTTTAATTTATTAATGTATTGTGGGAATTTTAATAACTTTGGTTTTAATGTTGTGTGATGAAACAAAATTAAAATTTAAAAAAAATCAATTTTGAATAAAATTTAGTTTTTCAATAGAAATTACCTACTTATTTTAATGGAAATTACATACAAAATGAATTTATTAAAGAATTCTAAATAAAATTAAGTATTTATTTTAAATAATTTACTATAATTTTGCTCTTCGAAATAAATTACTTATTACCTAGTTATTTTATTTCCGGGTAGACGTCTCAAACTCAACGTTGGCACTCGTCAATTCTTTTAATATTTTAGTTATACACAAACTACATACATTCACTTTCTCCACGATCAAAATCGATTTCAAATTCAGTTTGTTTTTATTCCGAAAAAGGACTGGGATGTTGTAGCATCACTATTTTCAACTACCGATTTAGTTTCTGTCTCATTTTTTACAAGTAAAATGGCAGCCTATTCACTCGTAAAATTACATGTTTTCTAGTTTGTGCTCAACTTGCTCGAATAAAACATCATTCTAATTCTTTTGAACGATTTCTAAAACTACTAGATCAATCGACTTTATTTATCTCCAAATAATTTTTCGTGATACGCTTGTCGAAACATAGAAAAGAGACAAAGCTCTGTATAAAACACGAAATAGAAGGCTAATTGATTCTTGAAAACTGAAACATAAACTAAGTCGAAAATCGAAAATAGCGATTATACAACATCCCAGCCAAAGCCTACCTCCTAACGAAATATGATTAAAACTAAATAAAAATAATTTTTTAAGAGTTTAAATTTTAAAAACTTGCTAATTATTTACGTAGAGTAATTACGTTTAATATTTTTTCAAATAAATATAAGTAACGCAAATGCATCTGACATTTAACAACAAAAGTTGCTTGTAGTTTTGCATTTTTTCATATACACATAGTCAAAATAGTATTCGATCAGTCTGAAATTTTAATTGTTTATGATTATTAGAAAAACAACTGAATTCCAAATAAAAAAATCACTTTAACATATCCTTTTCATCCACATAAACAAAATGTAAATATTTCCAATTAAATTTAAAAAAAGTTAATTAATACACGCAGTATTAAATTACGTCAAAAAAGTATTCGATCATATGATCTAGCGTTCTTTGTTCATCTGTTTCAACCTTTTGTTTAATATTAATACAGCTGTAACGATTTTTATAGTATAATGTTATGGTAGAATATCATATTTATCGATTAACGATATAATTGACCAATAAAATTATTTTTGGTAGTATTACCGTATGGCCCTCCGTGGTAATTTTTTTTGTTGTTGTAAATGACCGAAACAAAAAAAAAACAAAAAAAAGGAGCAGAATTCAGTTGATCATGAGCCGATAAGCTTAAGTCACAAACCATAAAATAAAAAAAAAAAAGGTTTTTAAAACAAAATAATTAAAACTAGATAAAAAAAATATATTTTGCGTGTACAATAAAAAAAAGTAAACAGGAATTTCTTTTGGTAAATCATAAGTTAAGTAATAACCTTGTAAAAATATAATTAAAATAAAATTACACGTAAATGTGAATAAATCTAAAATTTCAAGATAAAAATTATAAATTCTAAAAAATTAATGAATTAAAAACCGATTATAAAATAATATGAAATATATTTTATGTAATTGAAAATAAATTGGTGATTTCAAAATAAAACAAATGATTTATTAAATCTTAAGTAACATTTGGACAATATTCGCAAAGTATTTTATAAAAACATTATATTGCCAAAACCGCAGTTTGTGTTATATACGTTCCAGCTGCACCACTAGCGGTAATATCGTATCAAAGTGGATAAGCATAAGTGAGGTCGGATTGGGGACTCTCCTGGGTACAGCAGTGTGGAGGTACACCGCATAGAGGACCAATGCTAATATGGAATGTAACATGGGCAGCGTAGTATAGGTAATTCTATATCGTGAATTATATTTTATATTTATCTATTTTTTTTTTTTTTTTTATTTATTTATTTTAACATTAAATCCTAGATATATCAAAATTTCTTCCTAATACGTTTAATAATTTTTTTTAAGTTTTTGCAAAATTTTTCGTGTAGCTAGTATGGTTAGGTGTTAACTTTTGCTCTTGTAATATATGTACAGGCAAAATATATGAACCAGTGCTGTTATCGTGCTACCATAGGGCTCTATTTCTCTAACTATTTGTTTCTTTTTGCATTCTTTTGTGGCCAAGTGAATATATCGGTTAATATGGTAAACTAAATTTATTACTTCTAGTGATGTGAGTGATTGCAAGGTACATCAACGTATTCATGTCAGGTACAAATACAGTGATCCGCCAAGAATGTGCTAATGACCAATGAACCCCCCATCCGACGAGTGGAAGCGAAATTACCTGACGGGTCAAAGGCAGGCGAAGCTTACACAGCTAATAAAAAAATTAAGCAAAATCGAACATACAGTCTCAGTTTAGTTTTACACGATGGGTCGTGGGTCGGAATTGTCGGTTGATTTAAAAAAAATGATAATACAACACTTTGAAGACAAAATGTCTATAAGAAATATTTCAAAAATTTTAAAAAAGCCTTATTCTACCGTTCATTATATAATTTCCAAATACAAAAGTGATAAAACTGTGGTTAATAAAAAAAGAAGTGGCCGGCCAAGAGTGTTTAACATTAGAGAATAACGAAAAATAATACGCCAAGTTAAGAACCCTATGCTAAGTGCTCCAAATTCAAGGTCGAATGGAGGTTGAAATTCAAAAGACTTGTTCTACACAGATCATAAGAAATATTTTACATAAAGCGGGTTATAATGGTCGCACGGCTCGGAAACGATCGAAAATTTCATCGGCCAATAGGAAAAAGCACATCGCGTATGCCAGAGAATATGTTGGTAAACCAGATGAGTTCTGGAACTCGGTTTTGTTTTCAGATGAAAGCAAACATAATATTTGTGGTTCTGATGGTCGAATTAAAGTATGGCGAAAAGTAAATGAAGCTTATGAACACTGTAATATAAAAGAAACAGTTAAGTTTAATGGGGGTTGTGTGATGGTATGAGGTTGTATGGCAGCATCGGGCGTGGGAGACCTTGTTTTTATTGATTCCACAATGGATCGGTACGTGAAAGGTGTTAGTGCTTTGCAACACATTTTATTCAATTTATTTATTACAGGTTTGTCTACTTAGATATACTCAAAAATAATTTGAAAAAATGCACGGAGACGTTGGGAATAGAGCGGGATTTCATTTTTCAACAGGACAATGATCCCAAACATTCCTCAAGGATAATAAGAGAATACTTGTTGTATAACATAAATACAGTTTTGCCACATCCTCCACATTCTCCAGATCTCAATCCTATTGAGCATTTGTGGGATGAATTAGAGCGCCGTATACGCACACAAGAAATTGCAACTAAAAACCATTATCTTGGCAGAATGGAATAAAATTACGAATGTGACTACTGGCAAGCTTGTCAAATCAATGAGAAGTCGTTTACTGGCGGTTCTTGCGGCAAAAGGGCGGAATACGTGTTATTAATTTACCTATGATCGAATACTTTTTTGTCAAACAATTAACGGTATTTTTACAATTTCCATTTTTTTTTATTACGTTGAATTTATTGTACAAACCGATACTTGGAATAAACTGACAATATAATAAGGATTATTTTTTAAAAAGTAACATTTGTTTACAATTATTTTATTTCTACTGAATACAGCAATATTACCGTCATAGTCAAATGATCGAATACTTTTTTGACTATGTGTACATATAAATACATCAACCAAAAATACCAAATCTACATCGACTGACTAATAAAACCGGCAGACAAGAAGATTTTTCGAAAATGATATGAATCTGGAAACGAGCGTGGAAGAATGAAGATATTTTATCTTTTTCATTAATATGCAACCGTTATGAATCGCCATCCATACATTTTCCCCAAATTTTCCTTGTAGTCTCAGTATGACCTAAGCTATTAGAAAAATAACCGAAAGTAGTGGTTACTAGTGGAAGCTTCTGATATATTGGCCAAAAACTGAAAAAAAAAAAATATTTTTTTTAAATTGTCAATTTAGTCCAGCATGAACAGTTTCTTGAATTTCGTCCAAAACTTACTTTAAAATCCCTGATCGATACTACTATCCAAACTTTATCGCCATTCCTTAAGAAATGGCGGAAAGACGGAATATTGTTAAATTTCAAGTTTTCATTTGTCGAGTTCCTTTACTTCGGAGATCAATCAATTTTTCATTTTAAGGATTACTTTAAATATGTTATTCCGCTGGAATGTTTTATTTATATAGTGAAAAAGATATATGCAATGAATAACAAAATTCCGCTGGTAATTATATAACAAAATAAATTCTCTTTTGTGATGGTGCTGCCACTTGCGGCGAGTAGCGAAATATCTTATTTTCCGCTGTCATATTTCCGCTATCTTATACAGATTGTAAAATATTCCATTTATAGAAATAAAACGAAATGCGTCTGATGTGACACATCCGTTGAAATTTTAATTGATGTTTGGCAAGAATATATAACCGATATATAACAACATTATATCATGCTCATGAACATTTTCATTAATCTATCCTAAAAACAAAAAATTAGGAATAGTTTAGGAAATATTTTACAAGCCTATATAGTAAAGTGAATTTTTTCTTAAAACTGGAAATATGTCTAAGTATTCGTGAATATGCTATACGAAAGTAGATCAACTGAACAATCAAATAATTGATTCAATATTGATCAATAAGATATGATTAACGATACTTTTTGATTTAATAATATGGAGAATAAATGTAATCAATGATTTTATGTTTCTATAATGAGTTTCAAAAACCACTCGAACGATTTTCATGGAAATTGCTCAAAGTGGGTCATCGAGTAACAGGAATCGTTTGCGATTGTATATTTGTTTCGACTAGAAACATTTTAATTAAAAATTGGTGAGGTTTTTTCGAGTGGCAGGAAGTGAGTACAATGAGTGGAATATTTGTTGACAGATTTCTCAATAAACATTTTTTTCTACTTAGAGTGAGTTTCAATTGGTTTAAATACCGCATAAAAAGTTAAAAATAGAGGTGAATAAAAATGTCAAACTTTTTAACTGCTTCAAGAGCTGATACAATTTTTATATGGAAAACATTTGGCTGTCAAAAATATTTGTTTGTAAACAGAAATTTTCCGTGTACAGATCTTGAGAAAAACAGATGTAAACCGATCATAATTGACTAATATATATTTAAATAGGATTTATTTTACATATTTTCATATTTAAATTTTTCATATACGTTCAAAATTACACATAAAATAAGCAACCCCGTTATTGTCAAAATTTTACTTAATTGAAACAGATAAGAAGTTAAAAATTATTTTCCACGAATAAATTTTTAACTTTTTTCTTTTTATGCGGTATTTAAACCAGTTGAAACACGCACTTATACGATTTTGGTGAAAATAGTGTGGAGGGTTTTGAGACGCAGAAAGCGATTTCAATGAGTTCTGATTTCTGGAAAATTCGTTTAGGTGCCCCTCGATAGGGTCGTCTTGTAGCGTGATGTTGTACAATTTTGCGGCATGTGACACAATGTTGCAACGAGTTGCGTAATATTTCCAAGTTGCGTCATGAGTTGGGCGTTCATTATATCACGTTGCGTTGGTTGTTATTCAAAGTAACATTCCAATTTGGCTATGGTCAATGGAAATGGGATTCGCATACTATTTTTGTTGCTATTACGGGGTAAATATGACAAGGAAAACCACACATTGAACATTAATTTATTAATTTAAGCACGACCAATATTTCGATTTTCTAAATATTATTCTTGTGCGGGCATGAATGTGGTTAATATTCATGTCGATTATAGAATCCGCATATAAACCGAACCATATAAATCCGAAAACTGCATATAAAAAACATAAAACAAAATTTTAAATCATAATATCATAGAAATTCCTAAGGATTTTCGTACAATTAGTAAAGTAAAATTTGTTTTAGATCCGCAACTATTTTTTTGCGTTTGTACGGGGAATCAGAAAAAACGATTTGTATGGAAATCAATACAAATTTTCTTGGCTACTTTGATTTAGAGCAATTGTTTTCCATTTTATTTATATGCATTTTCCAATCCGCATTCGATTCGTCCTCGCCGATTCTATAATCGACGTTATTTTTAGGAAGATCGTGCACGAATCGTAGGCCAAAATATGAAATTATTATATTGGGGATGACGGGGTTAGATATGATGAGGCTATCTACCCATTAAACGTATATTTATTAACTTAAGCGTGGTCGATACTTCGATTTTCTAAATCTTATTCCAGCATGAATCATAAATGTGGCTAATATTTTTAGGAAGGTTTAGGTCCTAGGCAGGTTTAGGTTTAATCTTTAGCCAAAGTGTAAAAATATTCTATTGAGGATGACGGGGTTAAATATGACGAAAACACAACACAACTAACGTTTATGTAGACACAATTCAAGATTTCTAAAGCCCCAATTTACTTAATTATAAATTATGTATTTTATATTGTTGTTCTATATAGCAAATAGATAGTAAACGAAATTAAATACCACACACAAATCAATGGTACGTGCAGCGATATCAAAATAAACGAAGAAGCTTGTTATTTAAAATATAAATAATAAAATGTATGTTGACATTTCGAAGCTTAATTTTAGTGAAAACAAACACAGGCATATATACCCAAATACAAGAAACCTAAAATCATATCACATACAAAAAATAAACTAAATATTGTATATTAATTGTGGCCCACTCTAAAAAATTGTCTGTTTAAATACAAATATCTCGAACTGGACCTTCTCCCCCCGTGCGTTACTCGAGTTCTCCATAAATCACATAATAAAGCAACTGAACAACAACAAAACAACCGTATTACTAACCTAAAATTCCAATTTTTTGTCGTATGTATTTTGTGTTATCCACCCACCAACAAATCAAACCCTTTCGAAAGTCCAATGTATAAATATTCGTAACGACAAAAAATTTCCGAATAATTTTTTTCCTTTGCTTTTATGGTAAACTTTAAAAGCACAGAGTACAAAAAAACAAAAAATACATGTAAAGCTTCCAATGTTGATTCAATATTTAAATCAGTCAATTAAATTCTTTTATTTTTTATCAGTTTAGATAAAAATTTGGATAAACTGGGAAAAAAATTAAATTTATGGAAATCTTCTTACGAAGAAAAAAGTTTTTTTTTGCTGCATCCTTTCGATGTATACATAACTATGTAAAATACTAAGTTTGTGCTTGCTCATTGTATTGTATAAATGTTTCTTGTTATTGTTGTGGTACACAGAAGGATGGATAAAAAAACATTTATCATCAATTTCATTTAATCAAATTTAAATTTACCTATTCAATTTGTTAATCAAAAAATTTCCATAATTTTGTTTTTCTGTGGAAAATCCTTTTTTCGTTCTTGTATTTTTATTTTCACTTTCTCTGTATTATTTATTTTATTTTTTTTTTGGAAACTGGGATGCGACTCGGGAACGAGGTGTGCCGAGAGAGTAAATTGGATTTACGTATGTAACAAAAATAGAATTTTATCGTTCGGAAAACTTTTTTCTAATTTGTATTAAAGTTTATTATTTGTTTGTGTTTGGTGCGGGTTTTTGAATACCCACACCCGTTTTATCTTATTCGACTTAGTTATAGGGTTAATACACTCGACGTGTGCACATAAACGTACAACAATTTTAATCTCTAGTCTGTATGACGTATTATGTTACACATACATAAATTATTGGAAGTACATTTTTATTTTTCACATTCCTTTCGATCGATTTAACCACAAACAAAATATCAAATTTATCTAAAAAGCTTAAAATATCACCATCCATTTGGGAAAGACAGTTATTCCCAAAATGCATTAAATAGCAAATTATCACTCTATTGTCTATAGATACAGTGTAGCAAATTAAAAGTCGTACAGTTACTGAAATAAATATTATACTTAAAGTTGGGTGGAACCCAAGCAGGTTCCGTACTCAATACCACACTAGGCCCATCGTGTAAACCGAGGATTATATCACAACACGCAAATGCGCTCGGCAGCTCTAGCAAATAGCATAAGCTTGAACCGGGGCAAAACAGTTGCCCGTCAAAATAGCGGCCAAAACTCTTAGCTGCTCTATGAAATGAATCAAAACCTATGTTGGTCATAGACCTTGCGTTATAAAGTAAAAATTTTAAAATTTCCAAGAATAAAGCCTGAGTTTATCTTAGAATCGTTAACGTGTCCGTCCGTCTCGTGTTTAAAATGCTGTCACAGGATTCTTTGAACGTACTGACGAGAATTGGTAACTTAAGCAACAGCTTGCTAGCTGTCCAGACTAAATTTGTTACTCTCGCAATCGAATAATATGTTTTCAGCCGTTTCCAAGCTGTTCCCGCATTCGCAACTACTTCTAGCCGATAGACCAAATCTATGCATATAAACTGCAAACTTTCCATGGCCCTATAGCATTTGTGTAAACGGGACACTTAAGGATACTTTACTCGTCAGTCCTCCTACTATATTTTTCCATCTATCTTGCCAAGTTTCTATGGATGCCTTTCGAATAACTGAGCTTAAACAGAATATTCGGCAATATTTGGTTGCCTAGAGTTTGATCGTTTCCGTTCCAGTAGAGACTGACCTATACGCCTTAGTTATCCGTGGAGAATTTTGCTTTGGGCACTCGTTAGTGTTCTTCGATGGTGACAGTTTATTTTATCCGCCCATCCAGCGCGGTTATAAATTATGGATGCAACCACTAAGCTTCTGTATATCTTAACCAAGACGTTTTGATTAGAACCCCAACTTTTTTTCGCCTTTTCAACACAAAGAAAACTTCTATAATTCTCCCTGCAACTCTTTTGACGTGCGAGGCTACACCAAGTTTTTCATCAAAATCAACTCCTAACCAATTTACCGATGACACCATCTGAAGTCTCCTTCCACTAACAGCCACCGAAGGTGTTCTCCTGGTGTTAAGTGAGCCTTTCAGTTGGATCATTATATGGTTTTGGAGGTGGGTAGCTACGAAATCCTACTTCTTGGGCATCATCTTATATGCTACTGTTGGAAACTATATTCCAGAGATGCTACCCCGAGATTGAACCTTGTGGATAACCTTTGTTACTCTTTTGTAAAGCATGCCCAGGTTTAACATAATCGTAGTTGATCTGTCAGAGAAGTAGCTGTTACTGATCGATTAAAGATTAAATGGACGGTCCATTCTTCTCAATTCTTTCATTAAAGTAGGCCACCACATAGATTATCAAAAGCTCCAGAAACATTCAGGAATACTCTTAAGACATACTTTTGCTCTGAGTTCTTTACTATGTTGACCATTTTCACCAAAGTGTCCTTTGTGGACCTATTTTCTATAAATTAATGCTTTTAATGTATCCATTAGTGCACGGCACATAGTTTCTTGTGCACACGCAACAAAGGGTTTGATTCCCTCTGGTAAAACTTTCGGATTTTATGAACTCTAGTACTTTTGATGGTAAGATCGTTTGACCTTCACGGCTGTTTAGTTGTTGTAGCACGTTCCCGAGGCAAACATTTGTCGCAAACACCAGTTATTTTTTGGTCATAATCCGCTCTGTTCTGTTACTATCATCATCAGATGATACGTTGAATTGGTTGGCTATCCCTTGTATTTTTATTCCCAGCAGACTGGAGAATCTATCTCAGGCAGCGTGCTTAAGTGAGTACCTTGGAATCTTATCGCTTATCTCACCTGTATATGATGAGTAACCCGCCTCAACAATGAACATGATTGTTCTGTGATCACTTGTGGTCCAGTTTTCTTGCCATTTAATATATTTTGTAATTTTTTTTACATATATCATTGGATTGTCCGAATATTGGAAGTAGATATTTACTAGGTAAAATTTACCTATTTTGGATCTAGGCTTAATGCATACGCAATGCGAAATGCGTTACTGTGAAATTTTGAGCACCTCCACATTACCATTGAAGATGCCAATTACTGATTGTGTATTATCATAGTCCCCGGTGATCTTGCGTGCCGACGTTACATACTAAGGAGGTAAATGTTATGGTATTCTGAACATTGCCTGATAGTATTTAGTTGTATATTCCTCAATTTGCAGATGCTTTATGAGTTAGTTGATATAAACTGTCTTTCTCATCATTAGGTACAATGCCATTTTATATGCGGTATATACTTTATTCCGCGATGAATGGCTTAATGCTTTTTTAGCATTTTTGCAGCAGACCCACATTGGTACCTTTGTCTTCTTTGTCAAGTCCAGAATCAGAGCAGTGTCCACATATTTGAACTTTCTCTTTGCAAAATTATGCAATGTCTCCAAATGCATGACATTTTATGCACCTTATGACTCTAATAAAATCTTCTATACTCTGCATGAGGATCAACCAATATATACTCTGCGGTTTTTTGAACCCAATTGACCATCGTGAAATCTTTTGGCCCTATTTTGAAACTGTGTTCCCAAATCCTCATTTTATATTGGCGCAATGTTCTAAGTTACAAATGACGCCTTAAGGTCGCCAATTGAAACATGTCTATCTATGGCGTAGATTATGATGGGATACAGCTTCTTTACTGGTAGCGTTGCTATCAAACCAACATCCGACAAGTTCTTGTTATTCAGACTAAGTCTTCCAACTTCGCAGTTTCGAACAGCACCCTGTTTTCACGGATGACGCTGACCTTTTTTACTTCACCATTGGTTTCTGCTGGGTTTATTATTTTCCGTAGTTTACTCCTTACTTCGTTAATACTAGCAAAGTAAACTTCTTGCCACGTACTGGTTTACAGTGACAACGCTTGACGGTTGTCACTGAAGCTTTGAAATATTACACCTGTTTTGATTCAGATGGCTGTTTTTTTTCTAGCTCTACTTTATTTTTTTGTGCAATTTGAAAGTGGTTTCCTTTCGTTCAAATAAACGACCTTTAAGATAGGCTAGCTCAAGGCACATTGTGTGGTCAGCGTCACGAATTGAACTACACACTCAAAAATCTTGTTTCTGTCTGCTACAGTTATTTTTCTAAGAGATCGTATCTCACTCGCTTTAAATCGCACTCTTCCCTAACTACAATTGTTCCTGCTATGTGTTTAGCCGTGTAGTGGATTTTTATTTCACCTTATAGATAGAACCACTACTTATTTGCCTTCCCTCAACGTCTTAGAAGTAAACAGTCAAAAATTAACAATGACTCCTCGATATTTTGTTAGTATTTTAGTTTGGACTTAAATTTTCGCTTATAATAATACTTTGATTCGCAATATGATTCGTTTTATATTTAGTAGGGACACTACTACTTATCCCACTCGGCAAGTAGTTTAATTAAGCCAATTACGCTTAGCCTGGTAATTAATTTAGTTCTTAACAGCTTTCTTACCATAATGTAAAATCAAGGGTGCTGCCTCCTTTAGCTAAAGCTCAGCTTTCTCATTTCGCTGAATATCACAATGAGCCGAAACTCACATAACCCTAATACTAATGCTAGAAAAAAGAAGGCTTTGGCCAGTTTGCAGTTTCTGTACACAGAATAATATCTTCGACTGAAGATATCGCTGATCGCTTCGCAGCATCAGCTCGGCTTGAAATAACGGGCGGTTTAGGCCTAGACTCCTATGTGATCGTAGATCATGTGAAGGACAATAGGTTCCAAAACCGGCATCAAATTCAGCCTTTGATAACTTGAACAGAGACAGAAAGTGATTCCAGCTCGACTACAGTAATGCATGATCTAAGCATAGACCCAATCAATGTAATGATGGTTTTAGGCGATGCCAAAATTTGGGTAAGCGTTCCAAGCTATGAAAACCTCCTTTTTTAGTAACATTTTATATAGACCCATCTCTTGTTTTTTGCTACCAATAATCTCTAAAATAGTAGATGGGTTATTAAAAAGACTAAATCTAATATTCAACAGTAACAACCTACCAAATCGTCATTCCGGCTTCCGCAATGTGTACTCAACTATTGATCAGATACATAGAATTAGAAATGCAATTGAAAAGTAACTAGCAAAACAATGTGCTGGGAAAAATAATATATAAAAAAGAAAAGCTACATGTAAATTTTTTGAACCACGGTTATCGTAAGTAATTTTATTCGGAGTATGTAAAGGTGATCAAAGATAAACTCCAGTCCCTATTGCAGAAGGGCACGACTTCTTCTTTTCGAAGAAAAGATGCTCTATTGCAAACTTTGAAAGGTGGATTATCTTCTTTTCTACTGTTCTAGAGTTCCTGCTTTCTAGAAAATTGATCGTATTTGCCCTTTTTCTTTTCGGGTCACCGCCTTTGTAAATTCGAACTCTTACATGAATAAACCAAGCCGCCAAACTCTTCAAGGCTCCTTCATCAGCGATGAGGAGATATAATGAATAATATCACTGGTCGTTATTTCTATTTCTTTCTTTCAATCATCAAACGTATTCTATCCGACTGGGTTTCTCAACACTTATTGAATTTTAGTTGTTAGAACCACTTAAAATTACCAAATTAGATGTGACATTAACAGATATGTAGGATGTTGACTTTATTAAGTAAATCAGGTTTCTAACACCGTTTTATTATCCTGACGCTTAGTTATAATTTTTGGTACTTTAGGTGTAGGCGCTACGAGTTTTTTGCCAACTTTGATGTTATCGAATCCCACCAGAGGCAAGAAGTAACATATAATTTTCTCATTTGACAAGAGTGGTAATATTACTAAACACAACTACGGGCCGGTGTACTCCAGATCTTAGCGTCGAGCCATCTTTCACATCAATGTACAGGCTGATATGGTGCTTTCAACGTACCGAGCATTGAATAAATTTGTGTGGATATAAACTTCAATGATTCATAGAGACTGAGTGATTTTTTCAATTCAGTATTAAAAAAAATACATTTGGACACACAAAGATTTGGAAACTATAGCAAAAATATCAGTAAATTAAACGCGAATCGAATTGGAAAACAAAGAACAAATATTTAAAAAATTTAACAAGTTTTTAACCACAATTTTACTTGGATTAGTGTTTATTGATAAGAACTGCACATAAAATTATTACTTCATTGTGTAGTGAAAAGATCCCCACACTAAAATTTTGTTTGCTGCTGCTGGTGAAGGGGTAAGAGACGTAGATAATAAGTAGCTGAGCTACTCACTGAGTAGCTCACTGAGTACTACTGCGCTCCTACGCCAAGCCATTGCATAGCTATCTAGCTGTTGCATGGTCAATTATACTATTTATTTGCAGGTTCTTACGTATTTGCTTTCGTATTTTGAAAGTAATTTTCTGTAGGTTTTTATACGCCGTTCCAAATGTAATAAAAACTTGAGTGAAACAAACTTATCAAACTTAACCATCTTGTTCGTTGAAATACAGTTTTCTCTGAGCTCTTTTTCGGTCTCTTTGAAAACATCTCTAGCATTTATTGGTTTCATGATTTATGATGTTTTCATTTTTTTATGTTCTTTTATCACTTGATTTAATATACCTTGTAATAGTTATTGTTAAACTGAAGAAGGAGCAATCCGAAATCGATCTTTAAAAATTAAAATTACAAAATTATCGCCAAAAGGAAATTAAATAAATAAACCCCAGAGAAACCAACAATTGCAGAAATATTTCGGCGCTTTTTATTATATAATTTTTGGGGTTTCTATATACGACCCAATTTAGCCAACGTTCTAAAATTTCATAAAGTTTAAAGTCTTCATAGACACTAGACGAAAGGTCATTTTACGAGGATACAATTACGAATTTCGAGCTTTAGATAAGGCGTTCTTACTGGATTTTGCAACTACAACACTCAGCGTTTAAAGTTACAAACTTTATTTACCAACCCCTTTAACATCTTAAACAAATTTCAAATTCATTATTTCACCTTCTATCACTGTTCACTATTTGAGATTTCGCTGTTCGAGATTATTCCAAATAGTTTTCAAGGCATCAATTCCCTTAACGTTGTTGTTAATTTTGATATTTTCCATGATAAACTATCGCCGTCGTTCACAATTGCTTACATTATCGTGGTATTCCCCTCCACTTGGAATGTCATTGTATTGTAATATATCCAATTTCCAATCAGTATTGGAGGAATACTTTACTATACCATATCTAGTGTTATATCTTTGCAGAGTAGAATTCGTATAAGAATACGTTTCGATTACTTTTCAATTTGTTTGACGTGCAATTTGATTGCTGTACGTACATTAAAAAAGATCAAAAATATCTCGCCATAAATTAATAAATATTTAACCGACACAATTCAATGCTTATATTCTAGTAACATTGATTTAAATTTTGCATGAATTATTGAGCCTTAACAAAAGCTTAGCTTGGAAAGTCTTCTGATTCCACGCAGCATAATTGTACTATCCAACAACAATTGATTTAAATTTTGTTCCACACCCAGTCCGACTTTATAGTTGATTCACTGTATATGTTTCATGTTCATGTAATATTTATGTTTGTTTATTTGAAATGCAAGTCAATCAAAGCCGAGACTGATTTTTCACTTAAAAGAACATCAATAAATTTTTAATTTGTCAACAACATGCTAGATATCATAAATAGTTAAAACCGCACAAAACAATTCACGTACGAGTACATATCAAGTTCAATTCCAGAAAAACAAAAATATTATTTCCTCAATAACAAAACATAACGAGAAAGCTCGATACTATTCCTCAATTTTTGATGAGGAAAGTTTCGATTTTCCATTTATGATTTTTTTATTTCTGATAATATCAAAAATTTTCTTTACCATTAATATTATATTTTGCGTCTCTGGCTTGGTAAAATAATACGAGTATGAGTATATCCAGAAAAATAGTTTGACATTTCTCGCAAACCCCACGAGAAATTTCCCATACAATATTGAAACGAGATTACGATTTTACGAATTATGATGTAAATACGAATTTGTTGGATTTTTTTTGGTGTAGATTGTTGAGTAAACTTTGTTCCCGATTTATGCTTTTGTATTTTTGTGAAATACTATATTACGCTTAGTGGAAGAAGTTTTACAGGATTTTTAATTAACTTATTGAATAAGTTCAATATTTTTAATGAAACTTACTCGTGTATTCCGGTTTTATTTTATTTGGTAGAAGGAAGTTGAATAAAAACAATCTTAAAATGAATAATTTAACATTATGAAAATATTTCAATTGTTTTATGATATTTAACGATAAGTTTTTTTTTACGAGCCAGAATCCAACTTTTCCTAGAACGCTAATATAGTAAAACTAGTGGCTTAGCCCCGCGGTAATAAAATGTTTTCGTATCAGTTCGAAGAAAAAATTCTTAATGCGATAATTATAGAACACAAAACAGAGTATAAACACGAGATATACAATTGCTGGTTTATATCAACCAAATGACCGAACAAATTAGAAATTAGTTAGAACAACAAAATCAAATGACATTAATAATGGAAATATGAAGCAGTCGCACCAAGGAATCAAGCAAAATTTGGCGCAATGAATTAAGGAAATCAAACTCAAATCAGTATCTATGATGAACGTGAATACAACGTATCATTTAGGTATGAGCCTCCGATATTTTTTAGCGTAGGACCAGTGAAAATTTGTTCAGTGCTTTCATATTTCATAAAATACATTAGTACCTAGGATATAGGATATCGGTCAATATCCCTTCATTATTACCCCGGTCTATCACCCCGGCACATTACCCCCGATACCGGGATCGTTCCCCGATATCAATTGAAATTAAAAATTTCTTTTAAAATTGCAAGATAATAATATAAAATGATCCGTCAGCACTGCTGCTCATAGATGAAGTTTCTATAAACCTTCTTCCTGCGAAAAAATTTCGGCTTGACAACTGAATATAGACAAATAAAAAAAACTTTACATATTTGTTATAACACATACCCTCTAAACATAAAACCGAATTCGCAAAATACGAATATATACGAATTATTAACGAATCATTTTTTTTGCTTTCTCCCATTTTAAAGGGATAAAACAAAGATTCCATAAACTAATACTGAAGATCTACTCGACGTTACTCAAAAGCTTCAAAATGTCAAAAAATCGCTTACGAGTATACCCAAGATAAACTCACTACATGAATTCACGTTGTTGACATTTCTTTAACAGTTGAGTTGGTTTTTATTTTTTTTACTTATTTCATTTTTTGTGTTCCCAATTATTCTATTTTATATTCCTATAATTAGAATGAATCGGGCACAAAGAATAAGAAAATTAAAACGCGTTAAGAGCGGGTTATTAGTTTGCCTTTTAGCGCAACTAACAAAAAATAATAATAATAAAAGCGAAAAACACGAAATCGATGGTATTTTAGGAGGCTCGATAAGGTTAATTCTATGGTTTTTTTGAAGTGGCTTTTAAAAACATTAAAACACGATGATGAGTTCTTGAAACATACTCGAATGACGGTAGAAACATTTAAAATTCTGCTCTCACTTTTGAAACACTTGGTTGACTAAGCGAAGAACGATTATGACAATAACTGCTGAAGGGCGGTTAGTTATTACTCTATCGTGGGTTGTTTTGTTTAATGATGATTTGTTGAATCCATGTTAATATTTATGCATTTGATTACAGTTACTTATCTCAAGGTGTGAGCCATGCATTTCTTGGCTGGAGCTTTAAGATAGGTAAAGCAACTGCTCAGGTTATCATAACTGAGACTTGTATATAATATGGCAGATTTTATCACCACATTATGTAGCGGAACAAAACATACATGATTACTATCAAATTGCAGAAAAAACAAAATGTAATTTACCCATCTGTGTGGGGGTTATTGATGGAAAACATATTTCTATTGAGTATCCTCCACACAGTGGCTCTGAATTCTATAATTACAAAAAGTTTGTGACACTTTCTTATACTCACAATAATAAATCTCTAGGCATTCTGTCACAAAGTTCGTTTGGTAAGAAACTGTTTTCGGACCAAGTACCATTGCCGGATGATGATGAATTGCCAAACACGAAAATTAAATTCCCTTATTATGTTGTTGGAGCCCCGGCCTGTCCTTTAAAATTAAATTTCTTTCAGGCATATCTTGGAAAAAATCTGCCTCGCGAAAAAAAAATTTAACTATCGGCTTTCCAGAGGAAGAGTAACGATAGAGAATACTCTTGGTATTATGGTAGCTCGATGGAGTGTTGAGGACAACCTTAAACTGTTTGCCGAAAAATGCAGAAAAGGTAAAAGTCAGTTATAAATATTTATTTACAACTTTATTTAAATCTTATTCTGTTTCTTTATAGTTAGTATTAGCAACGATGGCTTTGCACAATTTTTTAATGTTGAGTAAAATTAGCCAGTCAACTGGCTTTGTTATTGCCCAGCTTTGTTTCTTGATGCGGAAGACATTGAGAGAAACGTAATTCTAGGGTAATGGAGGAATGAAGTTGTGTTGCGTTTAACACTCCAAATTTAAAACTTGGCTCAAACAACACTACAAGGAATATTTTTAAAATGAGCGACACATTGATGGAGTATTTTAATAAGGAACGGGCAAAACATTTACAAAACAAACTAAAATAATATACTCGTATTTTTGATACATTTCAGTCTTTCATTTATATATTTTTATAATAATGCAATAATTCACTCTTTAAACAACTATTCTTCCTAAAAAGGATAATTAGTTTTAAGTATCTCAATCCTGGGTATTTGCCATTCCAATATCTTATATTTGCAATTCGCATAAATATTTTATTATTTCGCTGGCAGCCTACTTTTGTGTAGTTGGCTGCAATCCATCGAGCAACACGTCATCCTATTGAAAACATCATCATATGGGTTTTTCGTTTCGGGAGTGGCACATTGCTGTTCTTTCAGCCTGTCATTTATATATTTTCAAGCATTGCTACTAATTCGCCTTTTTTAATCGCTATTACGATTTAATTCGCCTTCATCATAATCAATCACAGCTCTCTTACGGACCACTAAATTCACTTCATCGAAATTGAAAGTAGTTTCTGTATCTGTACATTCAATATTTTTATCTGGATTACCAGTAAGAATAATTACTGTGAGAATAATGATACAAAAAGATTATACGTATATAAAATAAATCTGTAAATATTTGAAACACTTTCAACATACTTTCTATTTATGATGCAGTCAGTCAGAAACAACATATTTTGGAAGAACTCCCATTCCTCTTTATAAATATTTGTATGCGCTTCCGTTTGGGTTTTAATTCCCGTAAAAATTTATCTGGAAGACTCTTCCATCTTGACATACAGGTTATAGATAACAAAAAATAATTTTATTACCATATTACTACGTACATAACCCTTCATTTTAATTTTACCTGATTCACCGCGAGTTGCATATAAAAATTCATGTTGCTTCACCAAATTAATTAACCTTTCTTCGAAACATATTTTAAAAATTTTTAATTAGAAGAAAAACACGCAGTTGATTTTTTCAAAATGTCAAAATGGTGGAATTCATAAAATTTCCGTAAGATGTCACTTTAGTACTAAACAACAACAAAAAGTTAAAGTTAAATCAACTTGTTTTGTATCACGTCAGTCGTGTCGAGTATATCTCCAGGGTGAATCATTATGTGTTCGTGACTCGAACGAAGACGCCATTAGCTTTTAGTTAATTTAGGTAAATATTTTATAGTTTAAGGAATTTAATTTATATTTCTATCGTTGAAGATAAAAAGCGACCAAATTATGAAATAAATACAAAATTTAATAAAATGTGTGTCGAAAATCAACTATAATACAATCCGAAAAGTTAGCAAGGGAATATCGACCAGATTTGTCACCAGACCAAATCTTCACCAGATTTGTTATGGAAACGACATTAAATCATTGTGAATTTATGAAATTTTATTTTTATTATAAATTAAGTTTAAAAATAAAATAATATTAATTATAAATTTAATTTTACGTTTCTATTTCCAACATTCTTTTAAACTTCGATAAAATTACTGGAAATCATATGCAAAAGTGTCGCGTTAGTGAATCACAAAAGTGTTACGTTTGCGTATCATTAAAAGTGAACATGATGCGAACAAATACTTCGCTAAAAAGTATAATTATCCCCAAAAACAAACAGAATTAATTAATTTTAAAATATAAATATATTTTTTATAACTAATAATAATAATTATAATAAAAATTGAGGTTATATTGCGTCTGCGTTTTTAGTTTTTTCTATACTAATAGACCAGGGCCTACATTTTTTTATTTTCTTACAAAATATGTTTAAGTATAATGTGGTGTTTTCAATTTTGAACAAATTTTTTTCGATCGACCTGATAAAGTTACTTTTTAGAATTATACCTTTAGGACATCCTTACTTTTAATAAATAATTTAAAAACGAAAAGAAAAAACGTTGATAAGAGTTATTCCATAAACTACGTTACTCTATTTTTGGTCATATTTAACTCCATCTCACCGCTTCGTTACGGATCGTCACAAAATTAAATAGACCGACCAAATGGCACAGTGGTTAAAGCTTTGGCGATTGGATCGGGAGGTACCGGTTTCGAATCCCGATAGGGGCAGGATGCAAAAGGGAATTTTCATCAGCAGATTACGATCTGGGATGAAATGGAACCTCACTATGACCCCCTGTCGGAGTGCAGAACTCATGGGCCGACTCATCTTCCATGCCAGTATAGGCTGGCATGGAGCTATGCAATGTGCATATGGTGACAAAATCGGACTTATATCGGTACGTCCTCGATTTGGCAGGCGACTGAGTAAGGTAAATAAGCGAACTGCGAACGAGTTGGGAGTGCTTCGGCCCCGGAAAAGATTGCAAAGAATAAAAAACGAAATTAAAAAGATTGTTCGTGAACAATGTTGTTATCATTTAAAAAATGCAACCCTTGAAAATTTTTAAAACAATTAAAATATAATGAATATGTAATAAATAATTGTTTTGTAATTATAATAAAAGGCATGTACACGAGAAGTTAGAATCTCTGGCTCCCCAATCATCGATCACACGTTGTCACGACAGTTGCTAATCCTTCCTCCCTACAAAAGCTTGACGTAGTTTATGGATGGCTATTTTCTGGACATGAACATGGTATTTTGGAACGCCAATTGAAAAATTTAGTTGTATTCCTGAAATAATTTTGTATTCACATGGAAAATAATAATAATTCTCTGTATTACTTTATACAAAATTTTGTTTTTAGTAAAAATATAAATTTTCTGGTTTTAGCTGGAAAACAATTTTAATTATTTACAAAAATATTATTTATGTGCTGTAATCTAACTACATCTATTACATTCTAGTATAACTAATTATAAAAGGAATAGTTTTCGGAAAAATTCTTAACATTTCATTTTCAGTTCATATTTAAAATTCAACACGCGCCACCATCGATCATCTCAGATTTTTTTCTGCGTATATCGTAATCTATGTTTTGTTGACTGATACCGGCGCAATGGTGTTAAAACTTTTGCGACTTTTTTGAATACTACTTGTTTTGAAAAGACTTAAGGGAAAATCTAGAGGGGAAATTGGAAAAAGCCACTGTAAATTTTCCAATAAACTTCAATTAAAATATTAAGATAAAAATGTCGGATATAGGTTCTTTAGTTTTTATGTAAAGGTCCCACAAAAAGTGGTGTTTTTGCAATAAACGAGAATCGGAGCCTTGATAAACTCTGAAATAATTGGAGAGAAAAATTCAAATTTTATATCAAATTTTGCAGAAGAAAAATGATAGACTTTCCATGTTTTAATTATGGACTAGTATTCGTCTAGCTGTTTTGCCTTGGGATTTCAAAAACCATAACATTTAGGCTTTTTTCATTATTTCATAAAACCTATGAAGCTGCTAGGACAAGGCACATTAAAAACTAAAAATTATATGCCAAATATAGTGTGTTTAAAAAAAGAATATTAAAGTCAAACTTTTCCGAAAATAAAAACAAAATCTCGTATGTGTGGACATTAAAATTTAAATAAAGAATAACATGCTACACATAAAAGATTGGAGAAAAAGAAATTAATTATTTTTACGTTTATTTCGGGGCTTTATTTAACATGGCTACAGTCATCCGTTTTGGCTCAAATATGCGTTATTCATTTTTTCGATAACTCGTTATCATTCAGAAGGCAATTTCCAAAACGCCTCGTCCCTATTACCAAGAAACTGAGATAGCCAGTTATCACAAGCCTATCTTAAGGCCATTTTTACACCTCCGAGAGCGTTTGCCGTGGATAAAAAGAGATAATAATCGCTTGGTAGTCGGCCGAATTATAAGGTGGATGCATAATAACCTCCCAACCAAGCTCCCGGAGCTTCTGGCGGATCATCATGGACGTGTGAGACGTGGCGTTGTCCTGGGAACACGACACTTCTCCTATTGGCTAATTCTAGTCACTTCTGGTCGATTGCTGCTTGCAGCCGGTCCAATTGCTGCCAGTAGAGGTCCGAATTGAGCGTTTGGCCATTAGGCAACAGCGCATAGTAGATTATTCCGTTCCAATTTCGGTTTGGCCACCATTTGAGTCGCTTCGCCGGCCTTCGACCATGATCGTTTCCGCTTGCCATTGTCGTATGTGACCTATTTCTCGTTGCCAGTCACCACCCACTTCAAAAATGGCTCGATCTCGTTCCGTTTGGAAAAGAATGTGCAGATGGAAACACCGTCCATCAAGTTTTTTTGCGATTGTATTCACTGGGGTTCTAGATTAGCAACAACTAAAGGAAAAAAAATAGTGATCGCCATTAAAGAAAAAATGGATGTGAATCCATTTCAACAGCAATACCAACATACTGGCCAACTGCCCCAGGAAAAATAATTAACCTGATCGATTTTTTTATAACCAAAACTATTTCTAATAATTTATGAAAGTCGAAGAAAGCCAAGATATGCCCTCAGATCATTCTCCGATAGTCCTAATCCTAAGCGAGTATATCATTCAAAAAGGGAATAGTTCAGTACTAACACACAAACATACGGACTAGGAAAGTTTCAAAGTACACCTTGAACAAATAATACTTTTGAAAGTTTCTTTAAAAACTATGGATCAACTGAACAAAGAGCAAATCAGCATACTTTCCCATGCTACAGAAATCATATCAAGACTAAACAGAAATAACTATCCAATAGAAATTAGAAGTCTCCTTAAGGATAAATGAAAATCCAGAAAAAGTGGAACCAAACTAGAGCTCCACAATACAAAAAAGACTAAACATTCTTACTCAACTGTTAATTGTCAAGAGAAATTCCGAAAATAAAAAACGAGTCAGTTAATTTCTACTTAAGTAAGTTGACGAATGACAGTAATACGGATTAATCGCTCTGGAAAGCAACTAAAAGTGAAAAGGCCAATAATACTTTGAAAAGGCCAATAATACCGATTCATCCTATCAGGAAAATGGATGGAACATGGGCAATGAAAATCAAAGAAAAAGCTGAAGGATTTGCTAATCATCTTAAAAATTTATTTCAACCTCATAACAAAACATAATACAAATTCTCGAAGATGTCACACCTACATTGCCTACTGAAGTAACAAACGAAATTAAAAACAATTTAAACTTAAAGAAAGCACCAGGGTTTGATCTGATTACCGGAGAAATAATAAAGCAGCTACCGAGAAAAGGTACGGTAAAGTTAACTAATATCATAAACGCTGCATTCAGGTTAAAATATGTGCCAAAACTTTGGAAAGTGGCTGAGGTTATCAGGATTACCAAACCAGGAAAGCCGCCACATCTTTTAATCATATAGGCCTATATCGTTGCTGTCAATAATGTCTAAACTCTTTGAAAAGTTACTATTAAAAAGACTCAAACTATTATTGAAAAAATAACCTAATTCCGAATCACTAATTTGGTTTTCGCAGTGAGCTCTCAACTAGTGATCTAGCGCAGGCCTTTGACAAGGTTTGTCACGAAGGTTTAATCTACAAACTTAAATTAATCCTACTTAAACAGTACAGCATCATACTGGAATCGTATATAACGGAAAGATAGTTCAGGCTTAAGCAAGAAGATGAATATTCTGAGCTTAAGGAAATAAGAGCTGGAGTTCCACAAGGAAGTGTACTTGGGCAACTTCTGTATTTATTATACTGGAGATATTCCAATCCCACAAACTTACACGATAACCACTTTTGCCGTTGACACAGCCATCATGGCAGTAGATGATAACAACTCAGATACAACAGAGAAATTACAACCCACCTGAACCAAAAGTGTCTAGTGGTAAATTATTATTTTTCTCAAATTCAGATTGCGTAATATTTAATGGATTATTAAAATTTAAGTTGAAACTATTCGACTGAAAAAAATTTGACCTCTCTTGCTGAATTATTTCTCGTATATCTTTGAATAAGGATTCTCGGAAATCCTTTAAATGTTTGGTAGTTAAAATATCGTTAACGCTTATAAAAGTTGGGTTTGATAGATCGGTATGCTCTGTCTGCACTATGCCAGGTATATCATTTTCGTTGCTTGTTTGAATAATACAGCTTTGTATACTTTCACTTTCATCAACGCAAAATGCATCTTGTCGAACAACAGGAGCCGCTGGTAAAACATCTTCACAATCGGAGCTAGTTTCTGAAACTAAATCTTCACAATCATTATGTTTTCTTTTACGCGATGTTTGAAAGTTTGCCCGTTAGCTGCAATATTTTCGACATCCGTAGTATCCAGATCTGTTTTATTGGTTAAAATATCTTCTGCCAATAATGCTTATTTGTAGGTAGCTGAAATTTAGGAACTATTAGTTTTGGTTTTAAAAATGTAATGGTAATTCAACAACTATGAGTGACTTAACAAATGGTTTATCATCTAATGGTTTTACCTCATATACAGACCTTTTTTTGTAAAATTGCCGATTGTGTATAATATAATCTTTAGCTTGTTTTGCATCAAATGTCACCTAAAAATATTTTTTATAATTAAAGATATAACCTAAAAATTTTCAATTTATACTCACTTTTCCGTTGATTACCCAATTTATAGGTAATGTCACATTTCCCTTCGTTGCTACGAATTCGTACACTTTGAACATTATTGTTATTCAAATTTAATGTCAATTATATAAAACCAAATAGTTGAGAAAGGAAATGCACAATACAATACAGAGACTAACGAGCAACAAAGCAGAGAAAACTAATGTGAGAAAATCAAGTTGGCTATTTCGTTTTTGACAGATTAAATATTCAGTAAAGTTACTGTACAGAAATCTTTATATATTCTATAGAGTATCGATATTCGATATTAAAGTAGTTGTGTTTTTTTTTTCACCGAAACATAGGTTGTTTATAAATATTCTGCACCAGGCTTTATTTTAATTTTAAATAGAAACTTTATTGAGCGTCTTTAAATGTACTGTAGATAACTTCTATGTCGAACCAATAAAAATAATTAAGTATAGAAAATTTACTGGTACTGTATCGAAGTTCCTTTATAGAGATATCTTATCAGAAACTGCATAGATACAATTAATTTTTTCCTGTACAAATAAACAACTAAAGATGCTGTACAAGTTTATAAAAATCTTTACTTGTGGTTATACGGGGATCAATCAAAACAATGACAAATGTATTTTTCTGGTACATAAATTCCCCTTTTCAACGGGTATAAATATGTCCTGCAGGGACAAATACATCACAAGATTTATGTCACTAAAGCTATCTAGCGAAAAAATGATGGATTTCTTCTCCCCAACCCATTTAAATTGTAGTTTAAAAAGCTATTTAGTAAAATATGCTGCAAACTACCATCCCACGTCTATTTCGCAAAAATACTGGCCCTGGGTGGAATTGAGCACCTCACAAATGTTAACAAGTATTCTCAACTTATCTATTGAAGTGAACAGTCGCAAAATATAACAAGTGAAAATAATAAATAAAATATAATAAAAATAATAATTAAACATACATAATTAGAAATAATAAATAAAAATTAAAAATAATTAGAAACAATATTTTGGAAACAATATTTTGTTTTATTAAAAATATAAAAAAAAACTATAAAACTTGAATTAAAGTGTTTTGGCGCCAAAATTATAAGACTGTGACATTTTAGGATGGCCCCAAAAAAGTATAAAAATGTGATGCTGCTATTACCAGTAATCGAAAAAATCCGGCTATTTCTTGTAATGGATTATGCAATGGATTCTTCCATATAGCATGTGCTGATATACCAGATCATCTACTTCAACATATTCGTAACAATACAGCTGCTTGGATTTGGAGCTCTTGTAAAACCACAAAACGTAGATCCATAATTGAGGGAGCTAAAATTGGAGATCAGTGATCAAGTTTTCCGGAAAACTTAAATGTGTTAGCCGGCTTACGCTTGAGAATCATAAATGTTCAATCATAAAAATGCAAATCAACTGGAAAATAAACAATTAGTACTTGAATCAAGGGTGAATATTCAAGTTTATTCACCCTTGATTCAAGTGCACTGTTGAATAAAGAGCACCAAATAGCAATACGGAATGATCTAGTTGTTACTGGACTTCCGTCAAATGTTGATATGAAAGATGAAATCATTCAATCAGCATTTTTTGTAAACACAAATATCCAATCTGGATCAAAGTTAACCAAAAAACCAATGTTAATAATTAAAACAAACAGTTATGAATTAAAAAACACAATTTTCTCAAAATATCGACTAAAAACAATACTACAATACAACAAAACATAATTGTGGTACAAGGCTCTTAATATTCACATTATGGAGCATCTATCGCCACTTCAAACCAGATTACATTCTGAAGCTAAAACAATAAACCAAAAATTTAATTTCAAATATTTATGGTACAAACAAGGCAAAATCTTACTCAGAAAAGGTCCTGATTCAAATGTTTTCCACATCAGCGATGAACGATATCCACTACATCGTACGTATTAGTACATTTCGGGATCATCTACAAAATACAGCAAATGATGATGTTGTTTGTGATACAGCACCCATCGATGATTAAGATTTAAATTATATTATTTTCTTAAATTTTCTATTTTTCTTAAATTTTCAATTACTTACATTTCATTTACACAATTTATTACCATTTCTTTATTTTGTTTTGATTTTAACTTTGGCATCTTCAACGTCATTGTCAGATGTTTCTGATTCCCTTTATTATTTTCGGGTTATCCAAGTTGTGTCTAAATGGTCGATTTTTTCTATTTCTGTCTATCTGGTAATTTTTATACCATTCAGTTGCTTTTATTGTAGAGATGATCGAACTGGAGGTGGTCTTGCATTATACATTAAAAAAGACATCGAGTATTGCATCTTGAACATGGATAACGGCTTATACCCCCCCCCCCTCCCAGCGGAAATCGCTGTACTAACAACATATTACTTGCCTTTAATAAAACAGATGGTAATGTCATTGATTATAATAATCTGTTGATGACCCATGGTTTGATCACCACAAATACGTATGCAACTCGTTCTGCATGTCACAATATTTTAGATCATTCCGTATCTAGCTTGATAAATATAACTAAAATCGTCAATTCGACTTTTGTCAAATTTTTACTTTACTTCTAAGTATATTAAGGAAACTCTTGTAAAGAAAATAATAAACATGGCAAAAGTTAATGAATTATTCAATAATTTTCTACTTACAATGCCATTTAATGTGAAAGATCCGAATAATACTATAGAAATTATTGTTGAAAAATATAATGAATTAATAGATAGATACTCAAAGACAGTAAGTGTCGATGTTAAGCTGAAAAATACGTTATGTCTGTTACGTTATGTATTTCTTTTTTTAAATAAAGTTTTAAAAAAAATTAAACGTAATCCTAGTAACGTTACTCTTAAATCCGAATTAGTACGTGTATCTAAATTGTTAGCTTCTAAAAAATATTATGCTAAAAAATGTTACTTTAGTAATATATTTACAGATCTAAATCAGAGAGATTTATGGAAGAAAGTGAATTTATTTTTTAATAAAAATCTCGAATCTTTTAAATTTGATAAAATTTTCTTTAATGGCCGATATGTAAGTGATTCTTTTGAGATAGCTAATCTTTTCAATTGCATCTTTGTTAATGCAGGTTACTTAATCAGTGAATCTATTACCTCCGACAGAGACATACACAGGTTTGGAACTATTAAATGGATTTCAGATGGCCTGTATCTGTCACCAATCACACCTGCTGAAGTTTGTAATTTTATCCGTTCGCTTAGTAGTAGTAAAGGTGGAGGTCCGCAAAAAATTAATAGCTGCGTGCTGAAATGTAGAACTGAGTTTTTTTCGAACATGTTGTCTTATGCTTTTAATGAAAGTTTAATAACTGGTGTATACCCCAAATGCTTAAAAGTCGCTTAAGTAATTCCTATTCTAAAGAATGGAGACTCTTCTTTACTTAATTGTTATAGGCCTATAACGTTTTTAAATTATAATAATTTTTTTTATTGCTACCAATATGGTTTTAGAAAAGGTTTAGGAACTGAATTGGCATTGGCAGAAATTGGGAGTATGATATATACTACTTTTGATTCAAAAAGATATGTTGGGGCACTTTTCTTGGATTTACAGAAAGCATTTGATTGTATTGATGATCAGTTACTTCTAAATAATTGTACTGTTACGGCGCACGTGGAGTTCCTTACAACTTATTGAAAAGTTATTTATCAAATCGAAAACAGTATGTGATGTTAATTGGAGTAGGAAGTGAATTGTTAGGTATCAAATGTGGTCTCCCTCAGGGTAGTGTTTTAGGACCACTTTTGTTTCTCATTTATATTAATTATATTTTCTATTTGCCGCTCAAGGGTCATATTAGAATATTTGCAGATGATACTGCTTTATTTTATGAAACCCATGATCCTGCCAGTATATTGATTGATATGAAACATGACCTTAGTATACTTTTACAATATTTTAATTCCAATTTAATAGCTCTCAATATGTCTAAAACCAAATATATGGTATTTCATTCCCCGCATATAAATCGATGACTAGTTCACCTCTACTTGAAGTTAGTAACATTAAGAGTTAGTTCTTTCAAATATTTGGGAGTTACACTTGACGAACACATGTTTTGGGATGATCACATATATATCACAAGTAAGAAAATTGCTCCACTTGTTGGGTTACTCAGAAAATTATCTTTCTTTGTTCCTATTAGGGTATTGCTTATGATTTATTTTACGTTTATTCATTCGCGCCTTAGTTATGGCCTTATCGTATACGGAACAGCTACCTTAACCAGGCTGAAGAAATTGCAAGTTATGCAAAACAAAAGTGTAAAAGCAGTATACAGATTGCTAATTCTATTTTCTACTAGGTTATTATACAGCAAAAATGATATTATGATATTGCCCATAAATGTCTTATATAAGTTTCAATTATCCCTGTATATGTACAAAAGCCTAAATGTATCTTCATTTATGTCTAATATAAACTTTAATTACGCTCATCATGTGTATGCAACTCGAAATTGTAACAGAATTGATTTGCATCACATTAAAACTGAATTTGAAAGAAAATCGATTTATGGGCCCATTCATTTATAATCAAATACCTGAATTTATAAAGGAATCTGAAAACTACTTACTTATGAGAATAAATAATAAAATAAATAAAAAAAGTAATTATTTGCTGGATTAATCGATGTTAATACAAGGAGTAATGGTACTCGCATTTTCAAGATGCAACATAGTATTCAACCCATGAAGTTACCTTAAAACTCGTTAGGCTGATTTTCAAGAACTGAAAAAGATTAAACTGAAAGTGAATGAACTAATACATCCCGAACATATTTTATATTTAAGAAATAAAATTATATAATAAATGTTATCTAAGTTATTAGACTTATCGTCATGTAGAGATAATAAAACTGAATTAATTTGTTCCGGAAGCATTTCGTCTTCATATAAAATACATAAAATCGACAACGAATTCATCATGCAACAGATGTTTATGTGTGAATTTATTAAAATTAAATAATTAAAAACTTAGAAAAAATTAAATTAAAAATAAATTTTATTTTATTCTGTATATATTTGTATATTTTAATAATAATAATAAATAAGAATAATATAATAATTACTAAGATTACTTTGTTTTTATTATTTCAAACTTAATTAAAATACATAAAATGAAAACGTGATTTATTTGAAAGATATATGTATAATAAAAATTTAAAATATTTTAATTTCTATTTACGTATGTATGTATAAGGTATGAATGTATATATGTATGTATGTACATCTAATGGAATACTGTACGTTTCCTTCTTTATAGTTTCGGTATTATTGTAGAAGCCATTGCTTGTCTTTGCAGTAACAGAAATCTGATTCGGTTACCATTACAAATTTGAATTCCATTGTTTGCCAATCATTTCAAACAAGAAACCAAAGGTGCTTATCATAAAAACGTTACGTAGCTGTAGATTTTATATACAACGAGTATGAGATCCCCTCGGCGACAGTGGCCATATTTTATTGAGACATACACAATATACTTAAATATTTAAATAAATATAATAAATATAAAAATTTTTGTTGTTTGAATAGCCAAATGATGGGCAAACATATTTAGAATAATTTTCTCAATATAAAGTAATTTTTGATTGACACACGCTACGACGATGAAACTTTATAACTTATTGATTGAACATCCCTTAAAATAGAAAATCATTAAAATTCGGGAAGGTTCAAATTCAGTGAAACTGTGCCGACTTACACCATGCAAAACTATATTATGAGTCCAGAACTAATACTATTCGAAATTCCATGTACTAGTGCACAAAGTGGATGTACAGGTACTCGTACATCAAAAATGAGTTGTCCAGTTGTCCTAGTTTTTAATGTCATTTTATTTTATATGTAAACCTTTGTTTTTATAAACAGTCAAACACCGACTTGACCAATATCTAAGTGCTCATTGAATCATTGCAAGCGGAATGATCTTGATCTCTCACTTTATCAATATTTTTAGTTACGCAATGTTGTAGATTTTGCCAATTGTGACTTTAGGTAGCCTTGTGGGTAGTTAAATCTTATTTCCCACTATTTTAATGTCTAATGCTATTTTAATATGACGCTAAATAATATCACGCTTTTTAATTAAAGTATTTATATTTTTTATTTAATTGTAAAACTTGGAATATAATTAACATTTAAGAAATTATTTTTTATTGCGTCTTAAAATAATCAACTTGTAGTTTTAGTTTTTTTATATTGATGCAAGAAATTAATTTATTTTGTTTTCTCACGACATACGATGGTAGACCGGGTTTTTGTATCTTCCATCGTTTTTTGAGAGTTCATTGGAATTTTATAATATGACAATAAATTTGACGTTCAAACTAGTAAACATCGCCACAATACTCCCTCCCCAATGAATTCAGAAGAATTTATGAAAATGCAAGTGTACCAAAGCCGAAAATAAACCAAATAAAAGAATCAACGGTGATCCAGAAGCTGCTTCAGTTAAAACGAGACGGTGGTCTTATTTTTCTTCCAGTACTGGTCCCTTTGGTAGAAGGGACATTTTTAACGCATCAGCACCATCAGTACTCGACTTTTGATCCAAAGTTCTCTCATCTAGCGGGCCGCCGGAAGCAATCCCACGATGTCTGCATTCTCCGCGAAACACGGTTTGAGGCGATCCAGAGATACCACGCTTGACCTGCCGTTTACGTTAATAGTGAAGAACTTATCTCCTCTTTCAAGAACTTTAAACGGTCCTGAATAAGGTGGCTGCAAAGATTTTCTTACAAAATCCGACCTTAAAAACACATGTGCACACGTTGAAAGTTCTCTGCTTACGAAAGTTTTTACGTTGGAGTGCCTGGTGGCCGGAGACGGTCTTATCTCATCGAAATGTTTTTTTAGATTATTGACAAAATCTGTCTGATGATTTTTTTTGTCGAAAAAGAATTTAGAAATTGACCAGGCACCCTCAACGTACTCCCGTAAACAAGTTCAGCAGCTGAAGTTTTAAGTTAAACATTATTCAACGTGCGTAAACCTAACAGTACGGTTGGCAAAATCATTACCCGATCAGTTCGTTCGTGGCACATGATTGCGGTCTTTAACGTCCTGTGCCATCTCTCAATCATACCCTTGGTCTTTCGGTTATAAGAAGTCGTTCTTACTTTTCTGAATCCAATTAACGCTGACAATTCATTAAAAAGACAAGACTCAAACTGCGAACCTTGGTCGGTGACTATGACGTTTGGTACCCCGAAGCGTGAAATCCATGTGGAGTATACCGCGGAAGCGACAGTAGCTCCAGTAATATCAGGAACTGGAACTGCCTCAGCCCACCTCGTATACCTGTCGATTAATGTAACGCAATACCGCTGATTGCCAGAAATAGGACCAATGATGTCTAAGCGAATTTCAAGTGGTGAAATGGTGTGTCTTGAAATTTTGGGTTTCTGACAAGCTAAACAGGATTGTACCATAGTTTTAGAATTGTTCGTGATGGAGGGCCAGATGACGTTTTTCGTCAATAATTTAATTATCGCTTTAATTCCAGGGTGTGAAACATTATCAAAGGCTTCAAAAACATTTTTCCGAAATTCAATTGAAATAAAAGATCTTTGGTTAGCTGTAGAAATATCGTAATATATAGTTTGGCTAGAGTTAAAACTCAACGGAACTTGGACAAACTTTAAAGTTAAATTATCGCGCATTAGATCTTTTAGCTCGACATCATTGACTTGGGCATCCGCAATTTGCACATAATCATTACTTTCAGGAATAGAAATTAGATTAATGCGGGAAAGTGCATCTGCGACGACATTATCTATGAATAAAATGTGTTGGATGTCGGTTGTGAACTGTCCGATGAAATCCAAATGTCGTAATTGACGCGGTGATGCCTTTTCCGGATTCTGAAAAAAAGCGTAGACTAGTGGTTTATGGTCCGTAAACAACGTAAACTGTCGTCCTTCCAAAAGATATCACGCTGCTAACAACTCTCTGTCATAAGCACTATATCTTTGTTGCGTTTCATTAAGACGAACCGAGAAAAAGCTGAGTGGTTGCCAAATATCGCCGATATACTGTGATGGGGAGCTGCATGATAGGGAGTTTAGCCGTAGATGAAGGATGTGCAAGAAGAGTAGCTTTACACAACTTCTCCTTACAATTTCTCGTCAAAGGACTCTGCTGACCAATTAATTGAAATTTTACTATTTTTCTTATATCCTTTAAGAAAATCATTAAGCAAAAGTTGATCAGCCGCGGCGTTTGGAATGAAACGTCTGTAGAAATTAATCATACCCTAAAATCTTTTGAGTTGATTAACCGTTAACGGGCGTTCAAAATTTTTGATGACTTCAACTCGTTCTGGAACAGGTAAAATGCCATTGGCATTAACGAAATGTCCTAAGAATTTAACTTCAGTTGAAGCGAAGACACATTTTCCAGGATTGATTATTAAACCGTTGTATGATAATTTTTGGAAATTCGAAAGTTTTAGACGCTATGAGAATATCATCTAGATAGACGAATGTTAAATTAAGTCCCAACAATACGGAATGCATGAATCTCTGGAAAGTTTGTGCTGCATTCCTGAGACCAAAAGTCATTTTTGTGAATTGAAATAAACCGAAGGGAGTCGCAATAGCGGTTTTTGGAATATCAGACGGTTCAATAGGGATCTGATGATAAGCTTGGACAAGATCAAGAGTAGAAAAGACAGTACATCCTTCAAGTTGGTTCGAAAAATCTTGAAGATGTGGAATGGGATAACGATCTGGAACAGTAACACGATTCAGACTTCGGTAATCTCCACATTGTCTCCAATCTCCATTTTTCTTCAAGACAAGATGCAAAGAACTATACCATGCACTATTACTCGGACGACAAAATCCTAGTGCCATCAGATTCCCGAATTCCTGTTTTGCAATCGTTAATTTATCGGGTGCCAAACGTCTAGTTTTGCAGGAAACCGGTGGTCCAAAAGTTTCCAGCCGATGAGTGATCATATGTTTAACTGGTATGATGTTAAGAGAGTTTGTCATAATTTCTGAGAATTTAGAAAGAAGATGCTGGATTTGATTATTAACCTGAGATTTGTCTAGAAGAGACAGTGTTGACTCGGCTGTGAGAGCGATAGAACCAATCGTAAACAAAGATGTCGTTGGATCTAGAAGACGATATTTGCCAAGATCAACTACCAATCCAGTACTTTTAAGGAAGTCAGCTCCGACAATGGGCAGCGAGACATCTGCCACTATAAATTCCCATTTGAAATTACGCTGTAACCCAAAATTCAAATTTAGAATTTTTGTTCCATATGCTTTAATTTGCATTCCATTCGCAGCGAATAATTTGGAAGTAGTTAAGGCCTGCGGAATGTGACAAGTTTTGAGTGGAACAATCGAAACGTCAGCACCAGTGTCTATTAAAAATTCAAATCTAGAATTGGAATCATGCATTAATAGACGACTGGTAGTAGGTTCATCAGTGACGGTCGTCATGTTCTGATGAACATTTAAAAATCCTTCTTGACCAACTGACCTCCGCAGGTTTTATCATAGAATCTACATCCCACCTGACATTTCTGAGCTTTGTCCCCGAATCTAAAATGGTAATAGCGATTAGCGCACACGTCGAATTTTGGGTTAATCCGACCTCTAGATCTTGAACGAGTATTTGTACGATTTTGCTTATTTGAACGAGATCGAGATCTAGGATTTACCATGCTTTTAATCTCAGCCAAAATTTGAATCCTAAAATCTTCTAATTTAGCGTCTAAATTAGATACTTAAGAAATGCCAGTTGAGTTGGAGTACAAGTTAGATGCTGCAGACGATGATGGGATGGAAGGATTGCACGATTTAACGGTATTTAATCCTAACGGTGGCATCACCTCCATCATATTGTCTGCCCGTGCTGCCAAAACATTTAACGTTACGTCATTTTCAAACGTGGTGAGGATAACTTGAACCTGCGAAGGCAACCTCTTCAGTTGTCTCAGCAACTTGTCATTAAAATTACTAACAGCATTCAATCTTATCTGACTGAGTAATTGCGATGGTTTCTTATCGCCCAAAGTGAGGTTTGTCAGGACGTTGTTTAAACGTGACATCTCTGACTCGCCCAATACCCGAATCACTTCCTCTTTAAAAACCGAATAGGGAAGTGCACCCTTATCGCGGAGAATCAAATCCGAGAAACGATCATGCAATCCTGCATCCAACGCGCCCACTGCGTGAGAGATCCTGGTGGTTTCCGACCTGATGTTCGCGATAGCGAACTGCGATTCCAAGATAGAAAACCAAACCAACGGATTCTGACCGTACAATGGTTGCGGAATTCTGAATTGCACTCCAATCTCCAAATTAGAATTTTGGACATCATTCCAACCAGTTCCAACTCAGACGACTGAGCAACTTCTGGATTTCGGAATAAATTTTGTGATTGGAGTAACAATTGAAATTGTTGCGAAAATTAATTTTTCATTTGTACTAGATGCTTCCGCGGCACTTGCATCCACATAAGCCCCGTCATTAACCGGGGAGTTGGAATGAGTATCGGACGCCATTTACTAATTTGAACAAAGACGCGAAACAAAAATGCAAAAACGAGTAGAAGGAAAAAAAAACAAAAAGTAAAATAAATTAAATGCCGAATTATTTTTTTATTAAACTTTTATTTTTTACGAAAAAAGAACTCAAAAAAATTAAGGAAAATATCACTTACCCCTTGTCTACCTACGTTTTAAAAAACTGTCGCCAATTCCAATATCAGCATTGCGGCTGTTAAATAGAATGGTACGAATACCACTGGGAGGAACAGCACCACAGCCTGAATGATTAGCACTGATGACGTTGCAAAAATATACAACAATTGTATATGAAATCACACATAGATCACGTCGGGTTCACCAATTTGTGGGTAGTTAAATCTTATTTCCCACTATTTTTCCCACGTCAACAAAAAAACAAATTTTACATTTTCTACGTCATTCCAAGACGATAATCATGTATTAAACTGTGAAACCATACAAAATATTTTATTTCGCTAATCATGAATACCTCAATAATATATTTAACTCTTTTAATTGATAATTTTTTGTGTCAAAAATTAATTTTTAGTCCATATCGTGTCTGACAAGTTGAGTACTCTACAGCCTTAAATCAAGTTTCATCCAAATCAGTCAACGCGTCCGGTCTGTAAAAACCGGACACTTTAATAACCTCTATTTCAGACTTCGGTGTTATGACGAATGGTAAATATGCAAAAATCGCGATGACGATCATTTTCATGATTACTATACTTTATTTTATCTTTCAAAAAAAAGTAAAACCAAAACCTAATTTCCATTTCAGGGACGGAACAAAACGATGAAAGAGATATCAAAATTAGAACAGAATTCGAGCTTCTTGATTCTAATAGAAGCAATGATGTTCGAACACCAAACATACGACCTGCCTTAAGCCAAATTTAAAATAAACTGGAAAATGGAAATGAACGAGAAATCATGGCCCAAGAAACAGATCTTGGTTGAATAGTGCTTGAGATCAACCGATGTGACAATCGGTCACTCACAGAAAACATTGACAAATAATTCTACTAGCAAGGCAAACGGATAAATAAGGGTAGATAGGGTAAATAAAATCCTAATACATACATTTCAATTAAGTCAACTAATATAATATTGCTGACTTCTTATAGTTTCCCATATGTACAGGATAGAATTAAGAATATTTTTGAATAGTTCAAAGACAAACAAAACGTTAATGGTGGTACCTTTTTCAGATCACGGAAAATCACGATAATTATTCTATTTGCCCAAGCTATACTTATATTTGGTGTAAAGTATAGGAATAGTACAGCCCATTAAGGCCAACATCTTTACTCTAAGTATTTTTAGAACTGTTGGCCCCTGTTTTTCATTGCTTTCGTGTACTGGCCTAAGAGAGTGAGTAGGCTCTGTACCGCACTTGTTGATCGTAACCGGTTCAACCGAGTTATTAAAGTAAATTGTTCGAAACCTATTTTACCGCACATCGTTGCTAATTAACATAATTGTCTATTATTAAATTCATCTTGTTATGTGTCGTTAGTCATCATCATGTTCCATGTCGCGCGCGTCTGAAAATTTGCTATGTCATAATTCAATCAACCCAAAGAGATAATCAAATTAGAATTTTGTAATGACATAAAAATAAAAGTGTCATACATGTAATGTAATAAACAACGACTGTATAGAACAACAAAAATATTTCTCCCACATAAACAACAACAACGACAAAAAATTAATTAATTTTAATTTTAGATGGGAAAATTTCATCCAATTAAAAAATAATAATTATTTAAACGAAAATAATGTAATTAAATTTTATTAAAAATATAGTTTGTATATTAATACGAGTATGAGTATTTATTTAAATTTTTTTTTGTATGACTTGGTTTGTTTGTTAAATGAGTTAATTTATATTTATTTTAATAACTATTATACCGCTAATGTTGTACCTGTATGCTCATTTTAAATTTACAATTTTTTGTTTACATTTTGCATCATATAAAAAAAACTATATGCATTTGGGGATTACATATTTGTAGAACGATGTTACTAATAAAATGCTTTAAGAACTGATAAATGACCGTTAATAAAAGATTTTTAACATTCGGTAATTTCAAGAATTCTTAATTTCTTTAATAACGCGGAGATCAAATGGCGGAAGAACGGAAACCCAAATTGGTCATATCATGATCTCTAAGAGACATTCTACCACAATATCCGATGTTAGATCTTACATAGGTACCCACACGGCGATCACATGCTTGTCGTTTTCAAATGTAAGTGCAAATTGTCATCTACATTCAATAGACAAGCACAAAAGGCCGTCCTATTAGAGCAACTGCTCCGCCGGATGAGGTGATCTTTTTCGAATACCTCACAATAGAGGAAGTAGAAGCAGCTATTAGTAGATTGAAAAATGGGAAGGCACTCGGTTTGGCGGAATTTGCGTAGAATGAATTAAACACGAGAGGAACTGTCCTTGTATCTCTTATCGTTGCTGTTTGGGCTCAAGAAGCACGGCCGGAGAATTGGTAGACCGCGCTGGTATGTCTGGTGCACAAAAAAGTGACCGTCTAAATTGTGAAAACCATCGTGGCATAGATTTATTGATGAACACTGAGTACAAAGTTTTGGCTAATGTTGTACTTGTCAGACTCGTCCTTCTCGCAGAAAACATCATCGGCAACTATCAGTGTGGATTTGGTCACAACCGATCAACCACTAACCAGTGCTTCGCCATTAGGATGATTCTAGAAGAATGTTGGGAATACAATTTTAAAATACATCAACAGGGTGCGGCAACTTTTAGTTCGTTTTAAAAATGTATAATAAATAAAATGCGTATATGGTTCGCTGTGTGTACAGTGGTGCATTTCTGTTGGAACCAAATATTGGCCAAGCCTTCCTCTTCAATCAGTCAGTCAACATGGAACGATAACGGTTGCCATTGACTGTTAGTTCGAAGAAAAATTTCCCTATGATGCCTAAGGACCATATTCCACACCAAACAATCACTCATTTGATGATTTTTTTGGTAAAAATGCTCATCTTGTTCAAAGCGAGAATTTTTCAATATTTCGCAACGTTGATTGACTCACATCGTTTATAGAGAACATAATCCTGGATTTCTGTCATTTGACAGCTTATGTATTAGAGCTATGAGTGGCAAAATAACCGCTAGTCGAACAAGGAACAAAACCATGCCGCATTTGTATACAGAGTGTCCCAGAATTGGACGATCAAACGAAGCAGGGTGATAGAGGAGCTCATTTCCAACAAAAACGGCCAAGTAAAGATTTTTCGAATTGTTGATGGGGCACAAGTTACTCCAGTTTTAGTGTTTTTTAGAGAAATCGCATGCGCACCCACCAAAAAATTATTTTAAAAAAACACGAGTTCTTTAGTTTAACTTTCTATTTTAATACGATCTAGAAGAGTGTACCTTTCCAATAACATCATTTTTGTAATCTGTATTATCTTCTGTCAAATAAAAACATTGAAGACTATCTAAGTTTTCTACAAAATGATTTGGATGAATTACTTGATGACGTTTCTCACTATGCACAAGTATTGAAACTATAAATAACTATTTTGAGAAATGTAAATGAATTGTTTAATATTTGAGTCTGATTCATTCCGATCCAACTTTCATTTCTAATCCTAATACTCAATTACTCTCACCCTAATACTCTGTATGCACAAGCTAAATAAAATATATCGTAGAGGATTCGATCCACAAAATTTTTCATAATTTTGGCCTAAATCTAGACTACTAAATTATAATTAAAATATCCATTGCAATACTTTCATTCTGTAGACTCTTAACATTGATAGTGTTTTAGTTTGTATTACGTTTCATAATAAGAAAAATTATAATATACCACTTTTTAAGACGGACTAAAAAGTATAAAATAATTTCTCCTAGCTATCAAAATACTTGTAAGATTTAAAGCGAAAAGCGTAGCCCTCATTCAAAAGATAATTGATGCATGAATAGTTCACCTAAGTCACTAACAATTTTATTGGACAGATATGAACTGTTTTGTGTGAGTTTTCTCTTCAACGACAGCTAATCCCTTCAATGGAGGTCCTAGTTATTATTTCAATTTGTTTTAGAGCAATCGAGCTCCTCTATTCCTAACTTAGTCCATGAAACGACTTAATGGGACATATACCTGTCATTTAACAAACAGTGCAGATTCAAGGTACGCAACAGCATGTTCTAGGAGATTCCACAGAATGTTCACTGATCTCCTTGCATTTTACCAACTGTGCAGATCCAGCACAGTATTAGTAGGAGCTGTGATCGCCCAATTGTTCCATAGTTTCGGAGTGCCGCAAACTGTACTGATTTGGCTTGATCGAATGAATTCTTACAAACTCGATACGAACAGAGGGAACGCCTATTGCACCATTACCAAGTCGTTGCTATATGTTAAAGTTTGAGCGAAGCAATACTCTCGTTCCGTTGAAAATTGCCAACTTCTTTTGTAATCCTCCAGTTTTATTGATATCGCCTGACAGAATATAGTTCATGTTTACATTGTCGGCATTAATTGTTGCATTCATGAGTTACCGGAATAAAGTTTGCAAGCTGGTGTAAGGACTGAACTCCTCAGATAGGTGGCAACACAAACAGCCGTTGTGCCACCAATATGTGGTGTCGGTACTCCGCTCAATGCACCATCTTTAATTGCTTTCTTACCATAGCAGCAATTGACCAGTTCTTTTAGTGCATCATCCGGTGACAAACATTATGATGCGGCTCGGACTTCGATTCATTTGGTCCTGGATACTGTGATTAATGGTGTTGAATAATTCTCGCTGTCGTAAATTTATTGCAGTACACACATTCTGGAACGGCTCATTTGTCATCACCTGTTTAGTAACATTTCTTCTGGATTTTTAAGATGATTGAAAGCATATCTGTCTGATTAAAAACATGTTTCATGTTGTCTGTCTCGAGCACGATGTATTTCGAGGTATGCATTTGTTTGTCCCTTCGAGCAAGAAAAGCCCTGCGAGCATTATTATGCTCATGAAAATATTCATCATCCCTTAGTAAAATGGTACATATTGTATGAGTAGGCTATATAATTAGTTCTCCGGATCCGTTTGCATTTGAAAGAACGACACTCGAAAAACAGCTAGATCATTTGAATGTTATCCTTTCTGGCATCAATGCTTTCTCCTTTAATTAAATAAAATGGCTCAAAATTCATCACAAATTCAAGTAGGCACTTATTTGGAAAATCATAACCCGATTGCGATTGGTCAAGAGATGGAGCGTTTTCAATCCATACTAAAAGGTACTCGTATATATTTAAACTTCCACAGTTCTAAAACTTAATTCGTATCTATAAATTGATGACTTTTCCACCAAGCAGATAGTCATTTCGTTTGACCAGAAGTACTCCAATAGAAGGATTGATTTATAGTGTGGTATATCAACTAGATAGATGGCTTTGTGCATGTGGCAAAATCCCTTTAAGCGATGAGAAGACCACAGAGAGGTGCGCTTTACCACCTTAAAACTCCGTTATATTGTATACATATTTGAATTGATTGCTGTATTTTGTTTCTTGAACACATTAAACATACAAATTATGTATTGTGTATGATTAATGTACATCTTTGTGCATTAGGTCAATTAACCGTTTAACATTACAATATTACGTAACATTTTGATAAACAGTATAATATTGTGTTGTAATTAGAATAAATTATTCATATTTCATGATCTAGTTAAATATGTGCGACATACATACGAGTATTTGAGAAACATTTTACATAAAAATTTTATTTTGATTGACAATGAAAGACAAGTTGTTTTAACTATAACCTATGTTTAAACGAATATGTATTGGAAATGAGGAGAACTGATGCTCTTGTAGTGCGTTCGCTCGATACGGCTTTGTTATATCTAGTGAAACATGCGGTCGAATGTACTGTATCGGAGTATTTGTAGGACTTTCATAGGTGTGATACTCAGGGGAAGTGCGGGGCTGTTAAAATATAAACTTTCGCATTCCATTTTGGAGTAATTTAGAACCACAAACAGTTTGTTGGTGACAAATATTTTACACAAAATTCAACAAATAACAAGTTTTCTTTTAAAACTGTACATTTTTACCGATATACAATCATTGGCCCAAAAACTTCCGCACCCATAGAAATCACATAAATATTTTTTTTCAAAACTCGATTACACTGTACATAAAAAAATATTTTCCGAAGAAATTTATTTTTAGTTAATATACATAGTTGGTTAAGGCTATAGTTGGGGCTCCTCATTTCGCTAATAATACTTGCTTGCATCGTTCTGGCATGCTTTCGTAGCAATTCTTTATTGTATTTTTGATTTTTGAATCATTTTTCCAAACGTCCTCGATGTTTTTTCTTAGTTCGATCACTGTATTGTTGGTACGCATACATGCTAGCCACTTCAACATGGACCAGCAATTCTCTATCGGGTTGAGATCTAGTGAGTTGTCTGGCCACGGAAGAATGTTCAGGGATTTCACATAGAGCATGTACACATTATTCAAACCCTTCCTGTATTGGTCTTGCCGCATCATTCCTTGTACAAAATATATTGGTCCAGGGCCCTTGGATGATATACAGCTCCATATCAAGACAGCCGCTGGATGTTTGACTCGTTTTTCCACGCAGTCCTCATTAAAGCGTTCGCTTTAAAAGCGAACGCTTTCGAAACTGAAATTCCGTGACCACACCTAAGCGACACTCATCGCAAAATATAACCTATGAAATGGAAAAATAAGGTTGGTTAGTTTATTTCATGTTTGAACACAGCTAAACAAAATTGATGTTTTTAAATTTAGAACTTACCCTATTCCAATCGAATTCTGTAAATTCATGATTCTGCCGGGCCTAAACCCCGGGCTTTTTTGCTGGGTGTCTGCATATGAGTTGATTTTCTTTCAAATGACGTCGTCTTGTTCTTCCCGATATGTTCACTCCAGGCTCGATTATCGCATTGGTGATTTTTCGAATTGTTGCATGGTGGTCTTCCAATGCAACACGGACTATTTTTTGATCCACTCGATTTGATGATTTTCGTTCTCTACCACAGTTTTCAACTTACTCACGATAATATCCTCTCTGGCCTCTATTTTTGGGCAATTCGCCGAACACTGTCTCGTCCTATGCCCAGTTTTCTGGATATAGCACTATATGAACGAACCTACACTACTAGTCAAAAAGTAAATCAACCCATAAAATTCAAGAAAATGCAATTTACTATCAAAAAGTCAAATGACATCAAAAGCATCTAAGTTTCATAACTTCGTTTTAAAATCAAACTACCTAATCTATGTAATTTGTGAAACTTCATTAAAACCCGGCATAATGAGCAGTGCATTTTTTGGCCATTTTTAGCTCAAAGAAATCGGGTGGTGGCATACTGATAGCAGTACATTCTAAACTCTGGAACGCTCCAGTAACGTTAGCCCATCGAGAGTTGAACAAATTGGTGTAAAAATCAAAATTAACCAAACCAATCTATTCATTTACGCAGCATATATACCACCTCAATCGAATATGCGATGCGATTGATGAAGTTATTAACTCGACAAACTCGTCAGATTTAGTTCTTGTGCTTGGCGATTCTAATCTTCCAAATATAATATGGAATCTGGACCCGGAACTAAATTGTATTTTCCCAAGCAATATATAACAACAGATGCTGAATCTTTATTTGTGGACGCCATGCTTGGTTATAATTTGAACCAGATAAACACAATTACTAATAATCGTGATAGATTACTGGATCTTGTCTTCAGCAACGACATTGACACTTTCAAAATTTCAGAACCCGTGTTACCTTTTGTTTTTATCGATATCAATCACAAGTCTTTAGATATTGTATTTGACTCAACTAATTTAATGGCGAGTTCGGAACACCTACAATCAATCAAATACAACTTCAAAAAACAAACCGTGCGGGGCTACAAAGTTACCTGGAATCCATCAACTGGCAAACAACTCTCAATTCAAATAATATAAACGAAAATGTTGATAAATTTAATAACATTATGCAGCAAGGCTTCAAAATGTACGTACCTAACCACAAAATGCTCACCCTCAGTGGTTCGATGATTGACTAGTTAACTTAAAAAATCAGAAGTCGAAAGCGTATGCCAAAATGTTGAAAATCGGGTTAGAAGCCGACAAAACAATGTTTCTACAACATAGTAACGAATTTGAAATTTACTTCAAATCAAAATACAGGTCATATCTCTGTCGATCAAATTCAAGGAAAAATCAAAGTAAATCCAAAACAATTTTGGAAATACTTTAGGAATAAACTCGAAATTGACGGATACTCTGCAAATGTGACATATAACAATACCAGCTTCTCAAACTCCAAAGATATAGCTGACATGTTCGCGAAGTTTTTCCAATCAGTCTATAAACCAAGCGTTACTAGTGGATTGTACGAACAACCCAGCAATACCAACGTATCAATAACTCCTCCTGTTATACATGAGAATAACATTTTATCGGCTCTAAAGGGATTTGGAGACGGTTGTGGTATTGACAATATACCCTCTTCTATTCTGAAGGAGAACGCTGACATTTTAGCAATTCCATTATGTTACCTATTCAACCACTCCTTAAGCACCGGGGTATTTCCCGAAAAATGGAAAATTTCGAAAAATACACCAATTTTTAAATCGGGCAAACGAGGCGACGTTACACGCAACAGAGGAATATTAACTACATCATCAATTCCAAAATTGTTTGAATTAGTTTTATGCAACAACTTTAAATTCACAATTGCACGTCATATATCAATAAACCAGCATGGATTTATGCCTGGCCGATCCACATCAACTAATCTGGTTGAATTCACCAGTAAAATAATTAATGAGATAGAAAACCATCATCAAGTTGATGCAGCGTACACGGATTTCAGTAAAGCATTTGATTCCATCTGCCATCAAAAAGCACTCCGGAGTTTATTCGCATTTGGGTTTTCACTCGATTACATAAATTGGTTCAAGTCTTATCTATCAAACCGGCGACAATTTGTAATAATGGGAAATGAGAAATCAAACGTTATTAAAGTTACGTCTGGTGTTCCCCAAGGATCTCACATCGGGCCGTGGATAATTATTGTCTTCATTGATCAAATAACGATGATGACATGAAAATTTGACGTCAAAATTTTTTCGAACTATTAGATTACTGAAGATACGAAGAAACTTCAAGGAGACATCGATAGTTTAAGTGAGTGGTGTGATCGAAATACGCTTTACTTGAATATTAAGAAATGCAAAATCATATATTTCCATCGTAAGAGAAATCCACTAATTACTTCCTACAAAGTCAATAACGGCTCAGTTTCAATAGGCATATTGAAAATTGTATTGCGAAAGCGAATGCCATGTTTTGATTTGTTGAAAGGTGGACAGGTGAATTTAAAGATATTCAAACCTTATGTTCACTCTATTTCGCTTACGTTCGATCTCATCTGGAATATGCTGTACCGATCTGGAATCCATACTAAGGCTGTACACATTAAAAGAATTTTCTGATTTTCTTGTTAAAGTGACTGGAATTACGACCACAATTGACCATTCCATGAAAATATGGCTCGGTTACCTCCGTACTCAACAAGATGCACGGATTACAAAATATGCACGCTTGAAAATAGACGACTTCTCTTAGGTGCAGCTTTTATTGGTAACGTTTTGCTTGGTCACATTTATTCAGTTTACATTTTGGAAAACTTATCAATTCATGTGCATTGCAGAACATTTCGAAACCATGAGTATTTAGCACTAGAACACCATTCCTCAAACTATGGAGAAAATACCTCCTTTAATAGGTCGTATAAATCGTTCAACATCGTCGACGACCTATTTGACTTTAATTTAACAAAGGACAAGTTCAAAAATATCCTTAAGAATTATTTTTTAAATTTTTAATTGTTAAATCAAAATATATATTTTTAAAGTTTTGTGTTTTAAAGTTCTTTTTTTGATTTTTTAATATTTTTGCTTTAAATTAAATTCTGAAATCATACATGTAAATTATAGAATAGATTTCTTTAAATAAATAAATAATTGAATGTTGACCAGTTTCAATGAAACCAGCTGCAGCAGATCTTTGCTTGTCCCTGATGCCCTGAATTTGATAGTGTGACTTCAAAAATATGGCGTAACACTTTAGGATAAACACTTTTTTAGGAATCGTTCTACAAATAACCACTTTCGAATAACAACTAATTAACAAACGTAAGTTAATATTCTTTTCACTACAAAAAAAAACACACACAGATAGACATGTTTACGCGACCACCCATTTAAATTAGTATAATAATCAAGAGCACGAAAGTGGCTCAGAAAAAAATAGTAGGAGGAACCTTAAAGAAGAACCACGTAAAAACGTTGAACTGATGTAACCGTGCAAGTTTTTTGGCCAACGACTGTACTCACATCACATAAGACGTATATAAGTTTGGATGTCTGTGAAGTTAGCCTGATAAATATCCCGACAAAATGCGATGGCAACACTAAAATTCTGATATCATGAGAGTTTTCAATGTCATCCCGAAAAATCCGACGCTATCACTATTTGTTTATATATAAACCTGAAAAAAATTTCACTATCGTGACATTTTTTTATGTCAGCAAAAAAAATTAACCGCAATATGTTTTTTACCGAGTCATCCCGAAAAAAATATATCACGATACTTCACATCGTAAAAAAGAAATAAAAGTGCTAAATTAAAAAATTCATAACTATACAAAAAGCATTAGATATTTCTAGTTCACAAGTAACATTTTATGCAATTTATGTAGTAAATGAATCCACGATTACACAAAGGAGATACATTTCCCCAAAAAAACACTATTAACTGTTTGTAATCACTCAACAAACTCATATTAATGCGGTTTTCGTAGACAATGCATCCAAATATGGCAAAGTAAGAGAAAAATTCTACAAGCCGTTTGTCAGATATAGCACTCTGAAGTCGACCTAGATATAGATATTAACGAGTATGGCTTAGCGAAGTAAGAAAAAAATTCGATTAGTTCTATTAGTTTAGCATTATTCTCCGTGCTCGTTAATCAATATCTAGGTCAGCTTCAGAACACTATATCTGACAAACTGGCTAATAATAGATTTTTTTTTCTTACTTTGCTATTTCAAAAGTAGTTCATTATCTCCAAAATCACATACATATAACCGTACTCGTTAATTGATATCTAGGTCGACTTCAGATATCAATATATAGGATATTATTTCTTTTAGATAATTTTATTTCGAGATAGTTTCATTTATGCATAGCAGGGTTACCATATTAAACTATAATCATTTTTCAGGATTTTTTTTCGGACAAAATTCACAGAGGTTAAGCTTGGTGTGTAACTGCCGTCCGTCGATTGGTTTCATCTATTTTGTTCCTTTTTCCTTTCCAAGCTATAATGGACGATTTTCGAATATTTATTTTGAGCATACTCAACAAATATGGAGATATTTAATTACATAGAATTTGCGAAATCTCCAGTTAGAATATTAACCTTCATTCATAGTTCATTTTCGACGCATGCCTATCACTAACAATTCGTATGTCCAGGCCAAAAATTTTGTGTCAAACCCCCATCTTTCTATGGTTACTCTTCTAGCACGGAAACTTTAAGTTGAATATCACGGTTTTGGAGGAGGAACACTTCGTTTTGTTGATATTAAGCCAATTTACCATGTTTTCTTAAATCTGTAAGCCCGGTTCAGCTACGTAATAGGAGTTAAATACAGGTAAATGTGCAAAAGTTGAAAAATCTTATCAATATTCAAATTTAACAATCCATCGATATTAAAATTCATTGATATAGCCATCGACTTAGCAAGTTCTTCGTTGAAATTTTACCTAAGGCATTTCTAATCCGTGATGCCAATAGTTCCCATTACGCGCATATTTAGGCAGTCGCTTATCAAGCAATTTAACTGTTAATAGAGACGATAATTTATTAAGTGCCTGAAGCCTGATGTTAAATTTTATGGTACAAATCATATCTCTGAAATAATCATCGCATGAAATTTGTGGTGTATATTTCATATTGACCTGAGGAAACTCTGGACTAATTGTTTCGCAACTGGCTGATGTTACCTCTCTGTCATGATTTATTGTTGTTCTAATTAAGTTAATTTGTTAATTTGTGTTTTTAGTTAACAAAACTCTTTATAAATTTTATATTTTATTTAAAATGCTCTAATTGAACCACACTTTATGCTATATTAGAGCTTTGGAATATTAAGCTTGTTGATTTAAGATAGGTGTATCATAGGTGTTATTATTCTTGTTACGAATTTGGGACGTTCGATACGGTACTGGATTTTACACAAAAATCACGGAGCGTTTTAAGCGTCTTTTTTTCATTTTTTTATTTCTTAAGTAATTCTGTAATTTTAATATTTATTATTGTTAGTGAACACTTTTATTGTTCACTTTACTTTTTACTTCCTAACTTGCACTGTTCACTGGTTAAATTACAACTGCATCTCAGTCCCCAATTACTCACGCTTAGATACTTCTCTATCGCTGTTCAAGAGTATTCCTTTTATTGTATCTGGCGATGTATGCTTATTGCAAATGTGAATCACTTGCACGTAGTTGTATTCCATTCTAAAACCCAATTCCCAAATCAGAATTGGAGGAATACTTTATCCTACAACATTGAAGCGTGGTAAGAATAATAATGGCCTCAATAAAATTATGGACTCTGACACGAACATTTAGTGGTGTACAACTAAACCACCGAGTGTTAAAGGTGTGTAGAGTAGAACACTAATATATTACTAATCAAAATCTATCAGCTTTATAATTTTAACTAAAGCTTAAATTACAGAAATCATCATCAATAGAGCAATGAATATTTTTGATAAAGATTAGAAAGTCTAACACTATGGAATTAGCGCTACTAGCTACGTATTAACCTCACTAGAACTTTAGTGGAACAAAACGACAACTAACTGCTGCTACAAATGCCACTTTGGAAATCTTTAAGAATAAAATGACGGTTGACTGAAGGAGTTTGAAAATAAGATAAGACAATTTGCCTCTGCTCCCCAACCATTGTGATTTACGTTCCAAGTGAGAGTAAATCACAAATGTTGGGGCGCAGAGGAGCAGCTCAACGTACTCATTTTGGTTCTCCGAGGGAAAACTGCAGATGTCTTGAAGAAAACGATTGCATTCCCCGTCTCAATGTTTCCGATGCTAGCAACCCGGCCATTACAAGATGGACTGTCAGCAGTCAAACACACAGCGAGATAAGGAGACACACGAGGCAAGAAACGGGAGGAAACGAGACCCTCAGACATTGGGCGAGACGAGGAGATGAAACACTTGTCTCATTTAATGAGTATGTTTCCGAAAAACTAAGTTCCTCCAGTTTTGAGGGGCGTAAACTGATCGTGTACTATTCCAGTAACGTTCCAAAGAATGTGGGCCAATCATCAGTTTATCAAAGCTAGAATAACTGTACCACCACAGTACGGACGTGGATAATCAGATACTAAAAAAGCGCAATGTGGAAATACACCTCTAACCTCAGGGTAACAAGAAGGAAATTGTGGAGCCTGCAAATGTCAAAAATAATGCTTGTTGTGTGCGAGAACAATGGTGACATTCCAGCAAAAAGTACCAGTACGTGTTTCGAACGTGAGCGCGTCAACAAATACAATCAGAAAAGGGATGATCGTTAGAACAGTTAGATGTCGCAGTGGAAGCATCGGATGGATAAGATGATGTATTTGCTCTTAATGATACCGAATTAAGAAAAAATAATATTCTGCAACACAGAATCGATACAGTAAATGCTACTCCATTCTGGCAAGCACTAAGATGATTATCGCTCGCGAAACACTAGGACTCGACCGAATTGACTAAGGAAATGAAATGGGGCGGGGTGACAGAGCAGTCTAGCACCATATTGAGTTCGCCAGTGGTTTCTTGTCCAGAAAATCCAGAAAAGGAGCGGTACAGCAAGATTTTGAGTTGATTACCGGATACTAAACGAAGAGACAAAGAAAAACAGTTATCCATTACCGCGAATTGAAGCCACTTTGGACAGTGTAGGGGCAAAAGTTTTCAATACATTTACGAGAGGATACGGACCATATCAGCTTGGATACAGAAGCTAGCAACACTGGAAGTAGGTGCGGTATTATCACAGAAGTAAGAGGGTCAAGAGCGAGTTGTGGCATATTATAGCCGATCCTTCTAAAAACTGCCACTTCCGGTAAACCGATGTCGACCAAAAATTACTGGGATCCCCTAGAAGCTTAAGTATCATCCCAATCAATTAACCGTACGAGCTGTACAAGGGCCGAAATTTTGCTGAACAGTGCTTTTTGTCAAAAACCGTCATTTCCGCTTAAATTTTGGAAAACTGATCTGACCGTTATTTTTGCAAAATTAATTTACAATCTCTTAAATGATCATAGTCGTTTTTCTCATAAATGATATATTGGGTGCGTGAATATGACTCCGCCCTTTCCCGATAGGTGTCGTTACTTGCTTACGTGTACTATAAATGAGTATCATATGGTACTTGATGTCAGCTGTCAAACGCAGTGTGCGACAGAAGTGTAAACTTGAAGTGTAAACAACTAATATTTTGAACTCCTTGAAAATGTCAAATTTTATTCCAAATAATCATCATTTGCGGGAAATTTTATTTAATTATTTTGTTAGAAGAAGAAAGAAAAGTGTAGCGTACACTTATTGTTTGCTTGTGGAAATTTACGGGTGGTCACTATCGAATACAGCGTGCAAAGAATGGTTTCGACGATTTAAAAATGAGTTTTTGGACCTTGAAGATAAAATGCATGGAAAACGGTGTTCTGCATCGAATAATTACCGAAGATGGAATAATAAAATAGATTTTTTATAAGAATCCCAAATCATGGGTGAATCCTAGTAAAGCTGGTCCATCGCAACCAAAGCGAGATATTTATTGCAATAAGGTTATGCTCTGTATCTGATGGGTTCGGAAAGGTGTGGTATATTATGAACTGCTGGAAACTATCAATGGCGATGTCTACCAATGACAACTACTACGCTTGAAGCGAGCTATAGAGGAAAAACGACCAGAATGGGTGAATAAACACAACAAATTAATTTTAATTCTTAATAATTCTTTAATTTTCTAAACAAGCAAATGTGTTTTATTTTAATAAAAAAAAAGGCGTAGTCATATTCACACATACACAATAATTTTCAAAATATTTACAAAAAGCTCCTATGGAAGATGTCACGTCCGGTGAACCGATTTTGGCCACAAATCATTAGGTTCCTCCAATTTATGAGAAAACTTAAATATGAAGTTTCACCCCGATCAGTCAATCCGTCTAGGCCGTGGGAAAGCTACAGACATTTATTCTGCACGGAACCGCACACGCAAACACAGAGATTTTTTAAATAATATTATTTTTTACTTCGACGAAAAAGCGAATGGTAATTCTGCAACAATCTTGATGCCAAAATTGTTTCAACCCTTGTTGAAAATTTAACGTTTAAATTTATTTCATTTTTGTCGGTTTTTGTAAATGCTAAACTTTTCAACATATGCAGAAATTGAGAAAGCTCCCATTGAAGCTGCCACTTTCAGTACACAGATGTCTACCAAATTTCGCAGAGATCTCCCAATTAGTGCAAAAAGGTTAAGAGTATGAAGTTTGCTGAATTTTGGTGAAATAAAGTTTTTTTTTATCAAAACTCGTCGTTTCCCCTAAAATTTAAACAAATGATCTGAAACAATTTTGTCTGCAACTTAATTTACAATCTTTTTGTTTTAATCGTTTTTACTTTCTTTTACATAGCAAAATAAAGTATAGTAATTAGTAATCATTAAAAATTTTAACCTCGAAATTTACCTATATCGCTATATCGCAGAAGTCAAAAAAGTATGTAGTTTTTTAAAAATATCCGTGTGCTTGCATATGTGCGTACAGACGAAATCCTTATATAGCTTCTCTAGAACCCATACGGTTTGACCGATGAGGATGAAATTTCATACTTAAACTTTTCTCATAAATTGGGAGATCTAATAAAGTGGCAGCCCCTAAGGAGCTTTTCGTTTCTTGCAAATATTTTGAAAATTATATCATTTACATGAAAAACGATTACGAACTAAAAGACTGTAAATTTTGCAGCAATACCAGGTCAGACCAATTTTCCAAAATTTAAGCAGAGATGACAATTTTTGACACAAAAAAATTGTTTTTAAACAAAAATTCGGCTCTGTACAGTTAGATGGATTCACTGGGAGATCCCAACGATTTTTAGTTGCAAATATTTTGAAAAGTTATATTATTTACGAGAAATGATTAAAAACCAAAAGATTATCAATTAAATTTCAATCAAAATTAGTTCAGGTCATATTTTAAATTTTACTGAAAATGACAACAAAAACCTTTATTTCACTAAAATTCGGTATTTTTACAGTTCAGTAGGTCGATTCTGGCTTTCCTATAGGAAAAAGGAATTAGGAAAGATTTTTGGTAGTATTTTTGTCGTAAAATTTTTTTTTCTGGCATACTATGGTAAACAGTTGGTGTAAATTTTTTCAAAAACAATGGGAAAATTAATCCTATACAATTTCGATACGGAAAAAATATTTCCTAAATTATAAAAATTTAGATCAAATGTGATTTCTTAGTAGGCCAAAAAATGATATTTTTCACGTTTTGGCAAAAATGCTATGTAAATATTTTTCCTATTTCTTTTTCCAACAGGAAAGCCAGAATCGACCAACAGGATTGAAACATCTTAGCGCAGTTTCGTAGAAATTTTTGTACTGGAAGGGGCATCTTCAATGGAAGCTTTTCAATTTTTGCGATGATGTTGAAAAGTTTACCAACTACATAAAATAAAAGTAAAAAACTGAATAGACGAGTTTATGATTATAGTATGTACCATAAAACTCCCTTACTACATGCAACTCTTCATTGTATGATGATTATTTTATGCAATCAGCTGTTACAAAGTTTAGCAATTTGTATTAAATATAAAAAACACCACCCGCATCTTTCCTTTGCTACAGCATATTTAATTATCAAAAATCATTTCGAAAAAGTTTTGAACAAAATTGTTCCAATTATTTCACAGAATACAGGACAAGATCCAAAAGTTTCTAAACTTCAACAAAAAGTTGCCAACACTTATATAACAAATGTGTATGTTCGAATCACGCACTTTAATGGATGGCGCTTACCTTAGTCTGATAAATGAAATGCTTTAAAATTTAATCCATCGTGACAAATCTGACACAAAATACACGCACCCACAATTTACAACAACAAAAAGCTAACCCACTTTTTTAACAACACAAAAACCGAAACCATAAAACAAAACTGAATCGTGTTTGACATTACCAAAGGGGTACAACAAGACGTAAGTATATACGACAAATTGTATCCATACAGATATGTATTACACGAAATATTATAACAAAAACAAATAACTTAACAAATTTTTATTTTGATCCTTTTTATCTTCCTTAAATTTTGGGTGTAGAAAAGGATATAGATTAGACTGTTATTTAGAATTATTAAATACAAGCACAGAAATTGTCTGTTGAATTCTGTGTGTCGTATGTGGGTTACACATAGTTGAATCTGGCAGCGATGTGAAGCAACAACAAAATAATATAAGAAAACGTTTTTCAGCTGGTAGTATGTGGTTATAAGAAAAACATTAGATGTTACTAGGGTGAGGAAGAGAAGATTAGAATCATTTACGGTATAATGACTGCGAGACAAATGTAATGTATCAATAAACACGATAAGTTGTTTGTACAAGGGTGAAAATTGAAATAAAGACTTAACCACACTATTTCGATTAATCTGTATGTTGGTAAATATATTTTTACATACGTAATTAGTCTTATTCATATATGATCGGGGTAAAATCGAAACCATTTCCAAACGTGGTGACATTCTGAAAGAAAATATTCACGGGACTTAAAAGTAACCTGAGGAACCTTTGATAGAACCGGGATAAACCAAAGTTCAATTAATGGATTAAAACACTTTGCACGACTTTTAGAGCTATAAAAATAATTTATCAAATTGATTTGTTACTAGGCTGAAGTTTTGTAATAAAAGGTATTTATTTTTTTTTTTTTTATTTTTTTTAAATTTATTTATACGAGTCTTGTACCCATTTAGTAATTTATATTGCATAATAAAGTATTTGACTACGCCGACTACGTAATCAAGTGATTATCCCCAGTTACGTGTAACTCCTCCTCAGGTTTTTCGCCTCAGTAAGTCGACTGACCACCTGGTCGCGACAAGTCCAGTGGTTTGGTTCTTTGCAGTCTTCTTGTTGGTGTGGTAGTCAGCATATAGAGTATGTCCAGATGCTGGTGCAGACGTTGTAGGTGTTCTGTTGCATGATGCTTGATTTCATCCGCGGCAAGCTCGATCTTTAGATTTCGATGGAGGTTGTCGTTTCGAATGTACCACGGTGCATTAACAATGCATCGCAGGATTTTGATATTTGGCTTCTTGGTACAACCCTAGAGTTGGCTACCATATGTCCATACAGGTTTCAGGAATTGTTTGTATAACATCAGTTTGTTATGGATCGCTAGTTCAAATTGTCTCCCTAAGAACCATTGCAATTTTCTAAATTTTATGCTTAGTTCTTCTCTCTTCTTTTTTATGTGTTCCTTCCATCTAAGTTTAGCATCTAAAGTCATGCCTAGATATTCAGCAGTGTTTGTATGCTGTACTACTATCGAATTTATCTTTATTGGAGTCATTGATGTTCTTTGCTGTTACAAGTATTGCATTGCCATCGGCAAAAGTCGCCATAGTTGCTTCTGTAATTGGTATATCTCTAGTATATAGGAGATAAAGGATTGTTCCAAGAACACTCCTTTGTGGTACTCCTGCTGTTATCCTTTTTAGTTGGGAGTATTCATTCTCATACTTTACTCGGAAGTGCCTCTCTGATATGTATGATTTTTAAATTTGAAATAATTGCTCCGGAAGATCTCGATGAAGTTTGAATTCTAACCCTTGGTGCCATACTTTGTCGAATGCTTGCGCTACAGCAATTAATATAGTTGAGCATATTTGTTTAGTGTTTCTAGTGATTTCTCGAGTACATCAGTAATTCGATGTACTTGTTCTAGTCTTTTAGTCTTTTCAAATAGTTTCGATAACGTTGGTAGCAGAGAAATTGGCCAATATGAAGCTTTATCATTCGGAGGTTTGTTCGGCTTAAGTATCATAATTACTTCTGCAACTTTCCATTGTCTTGGTATGCACTAGTTTCCTCAACGCTTTCTCCGATAACACTTTTATTATCTGGTCCGTTATAAGATCATATCCTAGAGCCTTATACGCATTCAGGTTATTCTTGATTTCCCATTTTAGTTCTTTCAATGTTACAGGTGTAATTTTCGTTTCATCCTGTTCATTTATCGGGGTGATATTTTCATCTTCCGTTTGTTTGGGGTAAGATTGGAATGTTTCTTCAAGGTGATTTGCAAACAAATCTTCTTTTTGTTTAGCATTTCGGGGCCTATTTTCTTTATTTTTAATTAGAGGAACCTGAAGTTTGGGTCTTTTAAGATTCTTAGTTGCTTTCCATAATGAATAATCAGTATCTTTTTGCCCAGTTAGAGTGCTGAGGTATTTATTAACTGACTGATTTTTAATGTCTTTTATTAGGTATTTTATTTGTTGCATAAATGGTTAAATACACTCTTATTTTCCGGGTTTCGATGTTTTTGCCATTTCTTCCATGCATTTCTCTTATTTTTAAGAAGTTCTCTCATTTTCTCTGGATAGCTAGCATTGCGTTTCACTTCCTTGCAATCTTCCTTGCATCAGCACTTTGGATATTATGGATGAGCTTATCTAGTTCGTCTTCTATTTGGGCTTGTCCCTGTATTGGGTTCTGCAGACTAATTCTTTCTGTTAAATGTGTTTGGAAGAGATCCCAATTGGTTTTGGAGCTCATTAATTTCGGGTTGCTCTCTTTTATAATCATTGTTTGACTAGGTATCATAATAACTGGTGAATGATCTGACGATAGACTTTCACTGTTCTCTACATGGATATAATTATCTGAAATCCCTCTTGTAATAAAGAATTCTATAAGATCTGGAGTCTTACTGATATCCGTAGGCCAATAGGTTGGTGTACGGCCTGAGAGAAACTTGCATTTTAGATGTTTGCCTGCTGCAAACAGTTCTTTTTCTTTAGTAGTCGTTAACCGTGATCCCCAATAGATATTTTTTGCATTATAGTCACCTGCAATTAAGAAGACACTTCCTAGTGTTTTGAGAAGATTAGTATAATCCACTTTTTTGAGATTGTATCTTGGAGAGCAGTATATTTCTGCGATACTACAAGTTTTAGGGATATATCCTCGATCCAGTCGCAAAATATTAATTTGCGCCGTTGCAATATGGCTGACATGCGACGGATGAAATTGCGGCTACAAATTGGCATCTTCGATGTAAATAGCAAATCGACAATTCAGCGTTTTTGTTGAATTCAATTTGCGACTGTCAGAGTGAAAAACCAAAACAAACTCAAAATTTTCAATACCCAGTTCAACTGTTCAATATGGAAGCAGGACCATCACAAATAAAAGAAGACGACCAAATTTCACGAGCTCAGAACTTTTATTATTCCTAAAGGTTTTAGAGAATAACCGGGAAGCTCTTTCATGTGCGTCATTTATGTCCCAAGCAGGTGGTTTCTGTATAGCTACGTGTGCTTCATCGATGGCACCAATCACATTTGGGAAGCCAAATAATCTATAAAATCCCCGTTTTACCTTAGTCATTTCCACGTCATTCCTTGGAAATTTTATAAATTTATTCGCTTGTAGAATTAAGGCGGACAAAAGTTCTTTAAAAACCTTACTAATGACAGACTGGCCCAAACTATGATATAAAATCTGTCCACTCACAAATTGGAAATTTCCAGTACCAAGTATATTAAGAGATGTTAAAACCTAGAGAATATTCCAAATATTAATTTTATGAAAAAAGAAGTAAATAAAGTAAATACGTACAATTAAATGAGGTGGAAAAGCTGTGCTTGTTTTGGTCGGCCTTTCTAAATAAATGCTCAATACATCTATGATGAACATTGCGGTGTTTTTCACAAAAAATGTGTTTTCGTCGCAGTCGAAAGGGTTCTCTCGATATCGAAATATCTTCCGTTGAATTCGAGTGCTTCGCCTGCGTCGTAGAATTAAATCGATTTGATAAAAATATTTTGAAATCACAAAAAAATGTTGATTGCCAAACGTCAAAACTAAGAAGTTTGAAGTTATGTTCGGTGTTAAATTTATCTACTATTCAAAAATCGGCGTTGCAATAAAATAAGAAAAAATTAACTAGTTGCGACTGTCATTTTTATGGAGGATACGAATTTGGTAATTCAGCCGTGTTATCTTGCTTAACACGCTTGCGACCGGTTCGAAAATATACCCCTTAGTATTGTTTAATTGTATTTTGACTGTTGTGACTTGCATGGAGAGCTTCTCGTCTTTAAATTCTTCGTTATGTTTTATATGATCTTTTGATGATGAGGATAGCTGATCCACCTCTAGCTTTGTACTCTGGATGTAATGTTTGGTAGCAATTATATCCTTTTTTTGTACAGAATGGAGTTTTGGTAAAATGGGTTTCTGATATAAGATATATATCTATATTATGCATGTTTAAAAATATATCTAACTAGTTCTTGAATGTGAGGCAATAGCCCATTGGCATTTCAGGTTACAATTCGTATTGTTTTATTCATTTCTTTTGTTTATAATTCGATTTTAAATAATTTATATTTTGATACGAGGTCGAAATTTTCTTCTACTCTTTTATTGAAACTAGTTAGTGATTTCATTTCTTCTAGTGTGTTGTTCTGCAGACGAGATCCGCGTTTAACTGTTTCTGGTCTGTTTGCTGAACTAGGTTTTTTTTATAGGTTGTACATGTCTTGATGTATCTGGTTTGTGTGATTTATCTCTCATTTTCTGTAGATGTGCTGCTACTTCACATCCTCTGTAGTTGGCAGGATGCTGTCCTTTACAGTTGATACACTTCGGTGTTCTATTTCGAGGAACTGTGCAGTCGTTTCCAGCGTGTTTTCCTTCACATTTAAAAGATGTGTTACTCACATTTAAAAGATGTGCTTCACGATGGAAGTACTTTTGTGTATGATCATAATCTAGGCAGTTTTTATATTGAGGTATTGGTCGAGCGACCTTTCCCGGTGTTTCTATTTTAACTTTGAGGTTGAGCAGAGCCTTAATATTATAAATGCATGCAAAGTGGTAGTCCCCTTCTCATGATTTCAACATTTCCTTCCCTATATTCTCGTCTCTCTTTTCTGATGAAGTTGACTGCATCGATTATTTTTAGGCCTTTGTTTTGCAGGTCCTCAATAATTTCATCTTTTGAACAAGTTGGATGGAGACCTCTTGTCATCACTTTAATCGATCGATCACTTTTATCCTCGTAGGTATACCACTGGTGACCAACAGAATTTAATTTGCAAGCTAGAGCTTTATAATCTTCAGGCTCTGTTGTGTTTATTTTCCAAATATTATTACTGAGCGATATTACTTTGTAGTAATTTCGTACTACTTCTTTCATCAGTTTCTGAATACTACCGTGATTTGTTATTCCTAGAATATTGATCGGGGTGGAACCTGTTTCTTCTTTTCTGGCTCATGCACTTTTGATGTAGTAATTGCATTGGCAGTTTTAATGTGGGTTTGAATTGGCTCAACTTTCTTATTTGCTTTCTTGGATTTCTGCAGTCTCCAATTAGTTTCCCTTTCAAGATCATCTTCATCCGTGTGATATTCGTCTAGATCTCTGAGTACTAGAAATAGGTTGTTCAATAATGCTGAGTTTCTTGCGTTGTTATTTTTATTTACTGTTTCCTTCATCATAAGGTTTTCTTTCTTTAGCACGGCAACTTCATTGTTCAGCTGCGCGATTAATTTCTCCATTTGTTCAAATTTATTTATTAACTCCGCGTTGTTTATTATAACTGTTTGTGCGCTGGGCGTGGCTTCAGAAGTTGGCTCGTCATTTTTATGCCTCTACTGATAGAAGAGGTATTTTCCTTCTCATTGTTACATTCACACAGTGCGGTGCTCTCTAGCGGTGGAGTTGATGGTGGGGTTCTATGAAGTGCCGTACTTCTTCTACCAAACGGCCATTCATTTGTCGCTTGTTACGTGCTTCCAGTAGTACTATGAACAGGATCAGCCTGGTTGCCTACCGACGATTTCCTTTGCAATGTCGTGTTGCTCCCTCCAGAATCCGTGGAGCAGCCCGATAAATCGGGGTGGAATTTAGAATCCGAGTTCGGACCCACCTGGAGTATGTTATTGTTTATACCCGACATTTCATTTTTTTTTATTGACTATCTGCCATACTGTTTCTCTACTACGTAGGGATTGGATACCACAATCGTTCGATCTACAGTACATTGCCCAGGATGCGCCACAAGGAGGCTGTCAACTAGCACACCGTAATAAAAGGTGGTAAAGAAAAAAAATTTCAAATTGGTCGTAATTATACCTTTGGTCTGGCAGTCATTATACCTTAAATGATTTTAATCTTTTTCCTCACCTTGTTTTCCCCGCGAGATTTACTAGCATGTTTTACACGGTGTTAATATTAATTGTATCTAGATAACGTTTCCAAATTTTCGAATACAAACGGATGAAAATAAAAATTATTTTATAAATTTTACATAGACGTCATCAAAATCAATATGCAAAATACAATGCTGCAAACGTTGTCAATAATTATTTGGATGAGGTCGAAATTGATCGAATTGTTTGGCCCTCTCACAGCCCTAACCTTAATCCCATTGAGGACGTGTGGGATATGCTAGGGCGTCGGACGGCAAAGGGAAGTTGTTCCAGAAAGCTTAAATCATCTTCAATCAGTTCTCCAGGAAGAATGAGAAATGATACCTCAAAAGTATATTGCAAACCTGGTGTACATTATGCCAAAAAGAGTACTCGACATTAAAATATCGTCCGCTTAGATTGATTGTTGATTTTTATTTAAATAAATATGAAGATATATCAATATCCGCTTTCCGTTAATTTTGTTATTTCATTTGTTTGATCCTGTGGTTACTTTTATTAAACAAAAACTTGTTCCATTGGTGTTTTTGGCACATATTATATTATTTCGTACAACCATAACTCGAATAATGCGACTAGTTGCCGTAAACACAAATATTTACTGAAAAAAAGTAGTGTGCGGAATTTTTTGACAAGCAGTGTAGTTTGGGTAATTTTATTTTGGATTTGTTAAAGAAAATTGATTTAATTAAATATTAGATCTTTTAGAGTATATCGAATGCAAAGTATTGAAATCGTTCCATTTATAGGTAGTAGGCCGATTATAAACTTTCATATTTTAAAATCAAAAAAAACATGTGGTACAACATTTATTTTATTCTCATATTTCCCTTTACGACCATTATCATCACATTACCATCACATCCACTATATTATACAAAAAGGAATTCCTCAACTCTCTTTGACTTGTTTGTCTGATTTAGAGGCTTCTTTCTGATTACACTGAGTACAATAAAACTTAATAATACTTCCTATTTTTTGATTTTTTAGAATCTAACTATCTCGCATCCGTATTACTTGACCAGTGATACCCATTGCTGTTTATTCAATGCTATAATGGTTTGCAACGCTGGTTTTTTAATAAATGCCAGGGTGTTGGCGGTCAGCGGGGATATCTAGTATTGATGCTGACTGAAAATTTTCCAAAATCTTTTTATTAATTTCGTAAATGTTCATAATATCAAAGCCAATCTAAATAAATCAATCAATAAATCAAACATTAAACAAAATGTTCATACATTTTGTATGTGAGATAACTCACGTTTGATAAATAATATATTGGAAAATATAGGAGTATTTCGCTGTCCAATAACAACAATTTTTATTTTTTTATAACCATTACCAATTTTATTTGGTATAATATTGGCCTTTTTACACAAGGCAAAGTATGATAAGATAAGTGTACCCTTGGCTCTTAGAGCTCGTGTCGGGCATAATGCTTCCTTTTTAACTATAAATACAATCAAACTCGTATGTACAACAAAATTAGATTGAAAGAACACAGCAAAATTACAAAAATACTTAAATTATGTTATGTAAATAAAAAAAATAAAAAGTAAAATTGTTTTGTACGTGGATTGAGAATAGTTGTCTACGTCTTGCGTTGCAATTAAACACTAGTTAAGGGTTTTAGAGAAGACTGAGAGGCGCCCAGATGGTAAATTATTGAAGATGATGGGTGAAACCACATTGAAGAAATGTGTACGAAAATCTAACCTCCAATTAGGGATATGTTTTCTGTATTGGGAGTTCAATCGAAGACCGTAGCCAGAACAAGTGACAAAGTTATTTCCACTCTTAAAATAGAAAATCTTTAAGACCTCAAAGACAAACATGAATCCCAGTGGATGTCTAGAGCCCAAAAGATGGGCCAAGAAGGAGATAGCGCATCATGAAAGTCATTAAGCAGATATATTTCTGTCGAACCAAAAGCGATCGCATTAAAGTTTTACAAGCACTTCGCCTATACGCCATCCCGTAGAGAATAATAGAATCAACTAGGGCATAATAAACTAACTTCCGTAGGTATAACGGACCAAAAACGCGTAAGACGTACATCTTCTTCGATACTAATAATAGTTTATGTTTTAAGCTTTCAATGTGTGTCAACCTAGATATCTAATTTCATTTATTACACTAATCTTAAAACAGCCAATCGAAGTACAAGTCTGAGCTTTGTTACAGCAAAAACCATGGAAAGAAAGAGCATCAGGTAGTTCCTGGCTATCCCTAAAATGTACTATTTTAGTCTTCTCACTCAAAAGTAAATTAAGAGCTTTAAGCCATTCCGCCAGTAAATCTAAATCGAGTTCGATCCCTGACACGAAAGCCGCAGCAATAAAATTTCCTTAAGAGAATTGGATGGTCTACACTATGAAAAGCTTTAGTCATATCGACAAACAGACCAGATGACTTCAGCCCAAAATCAATGCTCCCACTTATTTGTTCCAGGACTGTTAAAATAGCTTGTTCCGCGTTCTTATTTTTCCTAAACCCAAATTGCAGCGGAGAGAGAAAATTATTTGTATTCAGAAAATGTACCATCCTACTTTTCATGGTTTTTTCAAAGGTTTTGGAAAAAATGGAAAGAAACGATATTGGTCGGTAGTTATCCAAACTTGATTTATCATTTTTTTTTTTTGAAAATTGGGATAAGTACAGCTCGCTTTAGGGCTAACGGAAAAATCCCTGTATTGACACTTAAATTCATGATGAAACTTAAGACATCCACAAGATAACAAGCCATCTTCTTTACTAATACATTCGAAACACCATCTAATCCATTCGATGAATTATTTTTGATTTGCGAATTGATAATTGCATATAATTCACCCGGGAAGATCGGGGAAAAATAGAAGCTTCTCGTCGTATCGTTTTTTGTCACCAATCTATGTTTTACCGACTCATCCAAAGTAACAGACGAACAAGTGGATTATTTTACACGCACAAAAAAAATCTTAAACTCATTCACAATGGCACTTGAATCAGAGATCACGCCACCCTACTTACAATTTAATTCTTTAGTTTCAGCAGACTCAGGGTGCCCATGTATCAATTAATTTACTGACTGCCACTTTTTCCGGGCATTAGTGCCAATTGAATTCAACGTAGTACTGCTTTTTACACTGACTTATTTTGGCATTAACGTAATCACATAGTTTGCGACTATAGTTAGCAAGCCTTTTGTAAATAGGATTTTTCCTTGCAAGCAGGCATCCAAGGCCTAAGCTTAGCTGCTTTTCTAGCTTTAGAGGCAGTTTTTGTGCAGCTACTAAAATGACCATTTATAATATTCAGAAAATAATCAAAAGCAAGTGACTGGATTGGCTATAAACATCGTACCAATTATCCCATAGAAGCAGTTCTTGCAGTTGGCAATAGTCAATGCAGACAATCTCAACAGAGTTTTTTACGACTGGTCTGGAAATGGGAGCACCAAATACACTAGTTTCTACTGACCAATGATCCGATATGCCCAAGTCTAAAACACTACATGAGGGACTTCGGAAATACCTCTCATCAAACCTACAGAGCACGTTATCGATACAGGTTGCGGAAGATTTAAAAATCCTGGTAGGTTAGACACAAGAACATCAAGGCCATTAACTGACAGCACATCTAGTAAATTATCGATATCAGTATTTTTTAATAACACATCTATATTAAAGTCGCCCATAATTATTATATTAATAATTATTAGTTTGTTGCATCAGCCAAAAACAATGAATTCCGCAATGAAACTGGAAATGTTGAAGGAATTTAGTCTGTAGATGCAGAAGGCACATACTAAGGAAATGCCTGTAGCATCAAAAGTGTTAAAGTCGAGCTTGATATGTTTACAATTCAAATCGTTCCTAGCATATATTGCCACACCACCAGATCTGTAATTCTCATTGCACCAGGCAAACAGATTATAATTCTCCAGACTGAACCTCGTGATTTCGTCCTCAAGAAGAAGGTTCTTCTGAATACATCGCACAATAACCCTGTGAATGCGTCAAGTTCTTCGGTGCAATGCTAGAATTGTTCTGGAAATGACCATCTATTCAAATTTTATTAAGGTTGCGGAGCGAGTAATTCTCAGTATTGATTGTCCAAGATGTGAAGGAAAGTTTGTACTTTCTAATAAAGACCCCGAACTTCATGACCACCAACTCAAGACCACTTAATTTCCGAATCTCCCTCTTGTCTTTTCTATCCATTCACGGTATCTGTTTCTAAGTCAGCCCGAACCACTCTTACTCAATTATCATGATTATATAGATAGTTCAATTAAATATTTCAAATCCCGACAGGTTTTAAAAAACTCAATTTCGGAAACCGTGATATCTATTGACCTTGATAATCGGCCGTACCCCTACATTTTACTTAATGGTATACCTAATAAAGGTCTGTTGGATAGTGGAGCCAGCATAAGTGTTTTAGATGCGGGTACCGAGAGTTTCTTAGAAGATAATAACACATCTCTGTCTAAGGCAAGTGGTCAGAAATTGCGAACACTGGGTCATATTCAGGCCAGGGTTTCATACGCGGGAAAGACAATCATGCAATCACGTCATACGTGTCATACTTCGTACATTTGTTGTATTAAGATCTTTCGTGGTTCCAGCTCTCATTTTCTATTTTAGCTTCCAGCCTGCAGGTGATTGGCAAAGACCAAAAGGACAATTCCTAAACCTACATAACAATAACTAATGTGTTTATTCCGTAATATCAATGACCTTTTACTAAATCATTTTAACAATTACACGTTGCGACAATTTTACAGAAGTATAAAATGGTAAATTGAAATTCGAATTTTTATTACTCGTATACGAAAAATTTAACATTTAACGATTTTTTTAATTTCATTCAAAATGCAGTAAAAATAGTATATCGAAATTCTGCAGTTGGATTTTCTTAATAAAACAGGATTATAATGCATCATAGAAATACTACAGCCAGTGTTATAACGCAAGACTAGTGTAATGTTAATTTAATGACTATTTGCTTACGTATATATGTGAAATGAATAACATAACTATGTATGTGGCAATTTGGCATTAGCACTGGTACAGTTACTCGACTGTGTATAATGCATTTTTTAGATTCGTCATTTGGTATTTAATGAAAATAAAATAAAAATTATATTTTTAATTTTCGCATATGAATGCCACGACGACGTATACCAGTAGTGCAGAGCTTTTTATTTTATTATGATATCACCATTAAAATTGTCATTGTAAAGTTCTCTATGGGCGAGGAAAATGCTCTACCAGTTGGATATTTTATTATTCAAAAACTATATGTTTTAATGGGGTAATGTGGCTTTCGTTTATGATGGTCCATGTTACACTCAGCTTTTATGATGTTTAGCTGAAATATTGCTTTGAATACTTAAGGGTTTATATCAAATTTTATGGATCGGGTTGCAATTGGATTTTACTTATTTACTATTTATTTACGCTGCAGTGTAAACGAACACATAAAAAATAAACTCAATAAAATTGACTTTAATCGTTTACGGTCAATAAAAGACTAATTTAATTTTGGATTCATATAAAACTATGTGTGCTGAAACTAAAGGGTACATAAGTAATTTGTCTATGTCTGTAAATATCGGAAAAAGCTAAATAAGGTTAAATTGTTAGGTCAATCCATATGAAGACAAAAAAATCCACTTAATTTCAAACAAGGCAATGCCGAAAATAATACCTTAACGTCTTAGAATATCTCTATCCTCGCATGTCATATTTTTATAAGAAAATCGAATTTTCTTGTTGTTGCTATCGTGTTCCTTTCGGATTACATATCCAAGTATATGATGATAGATTTTATATGTTATATGTATCTCTAAAATAGAAATATGATTTTTGATATTTTTATTTTATTTTAAGACAAATATAAATGACAGATGGACAATTTGATAACTCAAAAAAATAAAATAAACTTAAGGTACACATATTGATAGATAAGAGAATTGAACATTGTTATTGATCGTGTATGGTTTGGTTTGGGCATAACATATAGATTGATGAAGAATCTGTAGCAGATTTTAATTGAGATTGCATGTACGGGTTTAAAGTAAATTATGCAAATTCGTATTTGTATTTACGATTCTGTCTTTAGGATATTTATTATCTGCATTGAAAAATGGCGCGGCTAATCTATAATGAATCTATAATTTTTATTTATTTATTTATTTATATTGAAATAAGTCTACTAATTTGAAATTTGATACTTGAAAAGTATTAATGTAAAAATACAAAATATAATAAATCCGCATTGGATTTGAAAATTTAAAGTTTCAAACTAAAGTAACAAGTAGGTAAAAATCACGGAGGGGCATAAAATTGCCACACATCATCTTCACTGGTTCATTATCGTCATAATTGGTTCAGTGTCCATCCAAGTGGACGAAGTCAAGATCTCTTAGTTGTCTACCAGGAATCTTTATTTGTCAAGTTGTATGTTTTACACCCGGTTAAATGTGGCGGCTGTCGCTGTATGTTTACGTGTTATGGTAGATCATGGTCATAAACCCATCCGTCTTTCTCAATACCTTGGGTATGATATTGAGAAAATTCAAATTTCATTCATCATACTCCCGCTGGAATCGAATATAAGCACAATACATGCACGAGAACTTTGTACTAAGTTTGTCCTAAAAATAAAAAATAAAAAATTAAGACAAACTTAAGACAAATTTCACGCTTCATAATACTGATAAGAAGTTTGTACTGAGCTTGTCCTAAACCAGCAAATCAATGTAACTTGTTTACATGTTTTGTGAAATGTAGACATTTAGGCGAATACACAAAATAATCGCTTGTTTAAATTAACTTTTAAATTTTATCATGTAATACTAAAAAATTGAACATAAAATCATATTAAACTCTTACAATTAAATGTCAATTTAAGTCAGCTTTTTAAATGAAATAGTATTATTCTCATATTACAAAAATATTTTCTAATATATATATTATACACAATATTATTATTGTTACCATAAATGTGAAAAAAACCAGGTTTACAATCAATAGGTTTCATAAATGTATCATGGAGCTCACTTAGTGAGACAGACGTTTATGTGAATATCCGAACTAAATTGCAATTTTTATGATTTACAATGACTACTTTTTTAAATTTATCAAAGTTCACTTAATTTTTTTAATTTACTATTTTGCTTTGTTTTAATTTTATGTATTCTAGCAATTAAGAAAAAGTACGCAATTTACAGATTTTTAGAAAAGGTTTTTTTTAATTAAAATTAGATTTTTAAATAATATAAAACTTCAATATATATCTTAATAAAGTAAATAAAATTATGAAACTTATAGATTGAGTCGGTAGTACTATTATCTAGCTCCCTTACAAGTGAAACCAATGAGAATAACCTGTAACCCTATTTAGTATTACCCTTAAACGGCACCCCTAAGCGATTTAAGAGACATAAATTCACAGAAACGTCTGTCTCACTAAGTGAGCTCCATGATAAATTCATGAAACTTATAGATTGAGTCGGTAGTACTATTATATAGCTCCCTTACAAGTGAAACCGATGAGAATAACCTGTAACCCTATTTAGTATTACTCTTAAACGGCACCCCTAAGCGATTTAAGAGACATACATTCACATTAACGTATGATGGCTTTATGGCGAATTTATGAAGCTTGTAGTTTAAATTAGTTGTTTTTGATATATTTATTTTAATTACAGTATTTCATTATTATTTTATTCAAATAGAGCAAATTGTTAATTATAGTTTTGTTTATTGGTAAAGTTACCAACTGTAATTAAATATTCCTCATTGTTCCTTTTAAACATTATACATCCTTTTAAGTTTCTATTAACAATTTAAATACATCGAGTGATCGCCTAAATGTTTACATTTCACAAATACAAACAAACATGTTATATTGTGTTTTGTTGGTTTAGGTCAAACTTAGTACAAACTTCACATAGGTCACAATACAGGATCTTAATTGTTTCCAAATCAAAATTGTCACCAGTCATCGTTTGACAAAACCGAGGATAGAGTTCGCTCTAGCGATGCACATCTCAATGTGCTTAGTAAAGCTCATATTTTCAACGAAAGTAACCCCTAGGTTTTTACTTTCAACTACTACCTGAAGGAGTACACCATTTATCTTGTAGCCTTGTGTAACCGAAGAACCACGGTGCATTGATAGAGATTTGCACTTTTCAATGTTGAGACTTAGGGAATTAAACCCGCACAATAACGCTATGTTGTCAATATCTTCCTGTCGTTTATAGGCATCGTCGACTGACTCGATGACTTTGTAGATTTTGAGGTCATCTGTGAATATCAGGATATTGGAATACTTTATCACTTCTGTAACACCATTAATGAAGATTGTGAAAATCCATGGGCCAACGTGAGAGCCCTGTGGTACACCAGAGGTTGCTTGTATTGCATTCGACCTTTTATCTCTTATTTCAATATATTGAATGTGATTACTCAATTAAAATTTGGACCAGGCTACGAACTGGCTGGAAAATCCGAAGTTGAAATGTGTTCCAAAGTTTTGCAGTGGCTAACGGAGTCGAAAGCATTCCGTTGAAAGTCCGTGTATATCATCAACTTGTTTGTGCTTGTCAATTTCTATAATAGAATAGCTAGTAAGTTAGTTAGTAAATTAGTATAATTAGTTATTTTCCACTTTTATGAAACCTTGCCAATTTTAATGACTGATTGAACAAAATGCTTAGAGGAAATTTTTTAAAAATGAAGCCGAAATACCATCAGTACCACATCCTTCTCCGAATCCTACCAATACTCGCTGGATGTCTGCTTCAGATTGGAAACTACTCGGCAAACAGGTTAGTTATGATCAGTGGATCACAGGACTTTTGATCTTTAAATTTCATCTGGACTCTGTAACCATCAGTTCCCCGTTTGGTTTTAAAAATTTTCCAGAGAAAAGTGTCTGGGATCGCCTTTTATTTTATCCTTTAGATTGCGAATATAGCTTCTGTATCTCGGTTCAAAATAAGATTCAAAATTATTCGGTCATATACGCAGTAAATTTCTATTTACTATCCTAGGAACATAATGTGAGGTTTTCTTTATAAGCCTTGTCTTTTTTGTTTTTAAGACTGATAAGTTGATCGTCATACCATGGCGGTATATTTGTTCGGTTTGCTCATAGACACGGGAATAATTGAATAATTAAAATGAATGAATAATTTTTTCACATTTATATGTATGCAATTGCCAGGTCCGGTTTTAAGCGTAGGCGGCGTCTGCATTTTCTAATTTGCGGCGTTTTCTAATTTTTGTCAATTTCAACAAGAAAACAAAATGTTGTTTTACTTCTGTTCTACTCCTTTATAACGGGTGATTTTTTAAGAGCTTGAGAACTTTTTTTTAAAAAAAAACGCATAAAATTTGCAAAATCTCATCGGTTCTTTATTTGAAACGTTAGATTGGTCCATGACATTTACTTTTTGAAGATAATTTCATTTAAATGTTGACCGCGGCTGCGTCTTAGGTGGTCCATTCGGAAAGTCCAATTTTGGGCAACTTTTTCGAGCATTTCGGCCGGAATAGCCCGAATTTCTTCGGAAATGTTGTCTTCCAAAACTGGAATAGTTGCTGGCTTATTTCTGTAGACTTTAGACTTGACGTAGCCCCACAAAAAATACTCTAAAGGCGTCAAATCGCATGATCTTGGTGCCCAACTTACCGGGCCATTTCTTGAGATGAATTGTTCTCCGAAGTTTTCCCTCAAAATGGCCATAGAATCGCGAGCTGTGTGGCATGTAGCGCCATCTTGTTGAAACCACATGTCAACTAAGTTCAGTTCTTCCATTTTTGGCAACAAAAAGTTTGTTAGCATCGAACGATAGCGATCGCCATTCACCGTAACGTTGCGTCCAACAGCATCTTTGAAAAAATACGGTCCAATGATTCCACCAGCGTACAAACCACACCAAACAGTGCATTTTTCGGGATGCATGGGCAGTTCTTGAACGGCTTCTGGTTGCTCTTCACTCCAAATGCGGCAATTTTGCTTATTTACGTAGCCATTCAACCAGAAATGAGCCTCATCGCTGAACAAAATTTGTCGATAAAAAAGCGGATTTTCTGCCAACTTTTCTAGGGCCCATTCACTGAAAATTCGACGTTGTGGCTCGTTAGTAAGTCTATTCATTATGAAATGTCAAAGCATACTGAGCATCTTTCTCTTTGACACCTTGTCTGAAATCCCGCGTGATCTGTCAAATACTAATGCATGAAAATCCTAACCACAAAAAAATCACCCTTTAGTAATTGCAACTTCATTCATATTTTTTTCCTGGTATTATTGAGTAGTTCGAGAATGGGAGGAGTAAATGAAAAAAACAAAATAATATATACAGTGCTGGGAAAAAAAATGGGCAAGCATATTTTATTGCAAATTGGAGTTTTTTTGTGATAAAATTACAAAACTTTTGAAAGCAATTGGCTTTGTTTCATTTTAAATACATGTATGATGTAATTTTTTGAAAAAAAAATGTACCTGCAATTTAGGGGCAAAACCCCGAAAAATGCCAAAATATTCAAAATAAGTTGATTGGAGTTAAAGTAACGGAATAAATTAAACACCTATTTTTTAATTATTTGTGTTTTTTATTGATTTATAGAAGTTGTATCTTTAATAATAATATTTTGTTCGACCGTCTTTTGTTTTTATTACACCGGTACAACCTCGCAACTGATGTGCAAAAACATCTGATCGCAACTGATGATTTTTCAAAAAATTATATCATACATGTATTTAAAATGAAACAATAAGCCAATTGCTTCCAAAAGTTTTGTAATTTTAGCACAAAAAGACTCCAATTTGCAATAAAATATGCTTGGCCAATTTTTTTTCCCAGCACTGTATATAAATACTTTCGACAACATTGTTCTATTTACACCACCGATTTATATAACTCATGGATACGGCATACATAAAAAACGATTTTCGAGTAAGAGGTGTATATAATACAAGCGAGAAGAATATAAAAAAAAATTCTGTCATATTTTGTTGTTGTTTTCTATGGTAATTTGGTTTTGTGCCGTATCCATCAGTTAGATAAATCGGTGATTTACACTGATTGTAAATAGAAGCGTTGGTTTGGTATGGATATTTCATATTCGTTTTAAAAGTCGAAGAAGAAACATTAAAAATGTTTTACAAAGTTTTAAAAAAACTAAAATATAAATAATTGGATATAAATGCTCTATTTTTTGTTTAAGTTTAAATTAAACCGATACAATATAATGGACCGGAATAAGAGACAACGCTTGTCCGTATCACAGTACAAAAAAATTAGGATTCAACGTGAGTCAAATTCTGCGAAACAGAAGAATGCTTTGTTGCAGTGTTTGAGAAGTTAGTCAAGCAGTACAGCACAAGCACCTATAGTAGCTTCAAACCAAAATGAAAGCGACATTGAAATCGAAGGCGGCGGAGAAATAATGTGTGCGGAGATATATTATTTAAGATAGCAATTCAGATTCTGACTACGAAAATACTGCTAAAGAACCAGAAAATTTAGATGAAGTTGTTCAGAACGTCGATGATATAGGACAAAAGGATAATGAAGATCAAAGTTATCAAAACAATAAAAATTTGCCTCTTAATTTTAATGATCCGGCAAACTGGCCTATAATAGACAGTAAATTTAAAGCATTGCTGAGGAAGGAAGAAAATTCCCCTGCTTCATTTTTATCGCCGAATGTCAACGATGACACTGTATTTTGCTTTTTGCTATAAAATATTCAGTCCGAATAAATTCTCCTTGTCATCGATCGACGAATGCCGAGATTGGAAAAACTTTTCTGTTACTATCAAACGACATGAAACATCAAGTGCCCACACTACTGCATATTTAAATTGGAGAGAGCTGGAGATGAGGCTTAAATCAGGTACTACCATTGATGACATTAATCAGAAAATAATTCAATCTGAAACGCAACATTGGCGAAAAGTTGTTGAAAGAATAATAACATTAATTAGGACTCTTGTTGGACAAAATCTAGCATTAAGAGGAACCTGTGAAAAGCTTTTCGAGCAAAATAACGGAAATTTTTTGAAATTTATTGAATTCTTAGGAAACTATGATCCTATTATGAGTAAACATATTCGACGAATAACAACAAGTGAAATTCACACCACCTATCTCGGAAAAACAATGCAAAATGAAAGCGTTGAATTGCTTGCCAATAAAATCAAAGATCACGTCTTCACAAAACTAAAACAAGCAAAGTACTACTCAATTAGTATAGATTGTACCCCCGATATAAGCCACAAGGAGCAGATGACAGTTGTTTTTAGGTTTGTCAGTGCAACTGAATCATCTTCAGAAAAAGCAGCTGAAGTCATAGTTTCTGAACACTTCGTAAGTTTTCTTGAATACAACTGGCGCAAACATGACAAAAATTGCAATCGACAAGTTGGAGGAATATGCGTAAATCATGATGACATGAGAGAACAAGGGTACGATAATGGAGACAACATGCGCGGAAAATATAATGGTGTTAAAGCCAGAATTCGTCAACTAAGCCCCTGAGCTTTATTCGTACCTTGTAGTGCCCACTCTCTCAACTTGGTATTGAACGATGCAGCTAATAGTTGTAGGCAGACTGTCGCATTCTTTGATTTAATTCAATGCATTTATAACTTTTTCTCAGCATCAACGAACCGTTGGAGTGTATTATTAAAGCACGTACGCGATATTACTGTAAAGCCGTTAAGTGAAACTCGTTGTAAAAGTAGGTTAGATGCCGTTCGGGCGTTTCGATTTCAAATTAGTGGAGTTTACGATGCCCTACTTGAAATAGCTGAAGACAACACTTTAACAACTCCACCACAAGTAAAAAGTCGCGTAGAAGCTAAGGGAATAGCCAGAAATATTTCAAACTTCAAATTTGTTTGCTCATTGGTATTGTGGTATGACATTTTATTTCAAATTAACATTGTCAGCAAAATGCTGCAATCACAGAGCATTTAAACGCTACCAAATCTTTTCTATGCAATTATCGTTCTGATGCAGCATTTGAACTTGAAATTTTTTAAGGGTTTTGTGAGGAATAACCCGTACGCGTTCACAGAAAGAGTAGACAATTTGTATACGAAGGTCGTGATGAACCGATAGTAGCACCAGAACTAAACTTCAGAGAATGTTTTTTTAATCGGATATTGGACATCGCAATACGCAAGCAACAAATGAAAGATCTACCCAACTATCGGAATATAGCGAGTTATTTGGGTTTCTTTACAAAATCGGCATCAATAGGGTCGAACTTTGGGATGAAATTAAAGCTATAGGAAGACGACTGATACTTCGAATAGTGATCCAAAAAGTGTGTTAAAATATATTTACACGTCTAAATTTGTTGAAGTAGACCCCAACCTGTCGATAGCACTTCGCATACTGCTAAGTGCTGTGGTAACGACCAGTCACAGTTGCTAGTGTAACTGAATTTACAGATTTGACTCAAATTTGAGTCAAATATGGTGTCGACAAATAGGTACTCATCATAAGTATTATCATAAGTCGAACTAATGTTTGATAGATTGAAATCCCCAGTTATTAAAATTATGACTGATTGATCGGCCATATTGGTGATTTCCATAATTGTGTTGCAGCACTTGGTATACGATAATGTAGCCGAATCAGCCGGAATATACGCCACGTAAATTCGTACTGACTTATTATTGATGACAATTTTAACACATAATTGTTCAATCGGTGGATTCGTTTAATCTACCAATGATCTGAAGCCTTTTCGGAGAAATTTAAATTTTCGAATCTGACTTGTCTGTTATCTCAGATAAACAGTTTATGACTTTTCGAGAAGAATCGCATTTGAGAATATATCTTGGCATTCATATTTCGGATGACTTCTTTATTTTCAATTAGTGGTTTCATTCATTCGGGAGGAGGACTTTCAAATAATTTTGGCATAATAGGTAGTAGTGATATTTCTTTCCTGGGTTTGGTATCATAATCGCTTCCATAAATTTCCATACCTTTGGTATGTGTTTGATTCTGAAGGCTGTGGATTTTTTTATCTTAAGCTTCTTGTTTTTCGTGAATTTGTTCGCTCTTCTGTACCTCACTAGGCTGAAATATATCCTTAAGGTGACAAGCAAAGGGTTCTGCTTTTTGTTCACTACTTCTAACCCAATTTCCATTATGCTGATTCTTATAGGCAGAAACTGAGTTACTGGGCGTTTTATTCGTTTTGTTGTCTTCCACTATGAATAGTCAGTATCCAGTAATATGTTAATAATCATAGTTATGAGTTCGTTACTTCATGGATCAAATTATTCAGTATACTTTAACTGTTGGCATCCTAGTATGCCGCCATTTCTTCCCGATTTTTCGGTTTTCTACAACTAGTTCCCTAATTTCTTTGGGTAATATGTACCTTTTATTAGCCTTTTGATTTCGCATGTATTATTCCATGCTGACCGCTGTGTGTCTATTATGAACATTTCACTCTTTTATATTGCTTAGTTTGGATATTATTTTATCACTAAGAGCAGTATGAAAGGGGTCAGAGCATGTGTCAAAACCTTATATGATACTAACGTAAGTTATAGGAAACTTCCTAGTTATAAACAAAACTAGTAGATCGGGTACTTTATTGATATCTGTAGGCAGAATTGCAGAAACGGTTAGTGAATGAATTTTTGTCTTGAAGCTGATGATGGAGGTTGTATTGCTTTTGTTTCATACTTTTGAGCTTCGTAATGGTAAATGTTGTTTTTACCCAATATACCCGTTGCACTTACTCCTCTTGCAGAATTACCTGGATGGATTGTTTGATATTCTTGATATCCTTTAAATATATGTTATTATTTTGTGAAGTATGTTTGTTGAGACAAACATCATTTTTTTGGATGTCCGTGAGCAGCCAACCACAATAGTCCTTTTTTGCAGGAGTTATCCAGACTCAGTTTTCTAGTGTTGTGCGTCTTTGAATAATTGATCCAATAGTTTTGTCTTGTTTCTGCTCTTTTCTCCTCCATTCTGTCTAAAAAAAATTCCCATCATTTGACTATACCGACCAGAGCCGTTATTTATTTGTATTATGTACATTTTTATCAACTTTATCAACTTCGCAATATTAGGAACCTGTACTTTGTTTATTTATTTATTTATTTATATTTATTTATTAAAGCACATGTACTTTGATGTCTTTGGTAAGTATTTTTGATTTTTCTTTAGGTTTCTTGGCTCTAACCGATTATCTTTTACTAATTCCTTCTTATTTCACATCTTCTGAAGTTCTCTGGCCACTACACAGCCTCTGTAGCTTGCGGGATGTTGCTCGTCCCAGTTCACACACATTGCTGGGCTTTGTCTGGGTTTTTTCCTTTGTAAAATGTTTAGCTACGCATTTGACACATCTTAGGACTATATTGCAATAGTTATGAGTGTGTCCACATAACTGGCAGCTTTTTGCATTGTGAAAGCAACTTTGATTTTCTTGGGACTTGAAACTCTATATTCATATTTAATGTTTATCTACATCGAATATTAGCATAAACAAGGGCAAAAGTGCTTCATCTATTCTCTTCAAAATTTGAGTAACTCTTTAATTGTAAGATTTTTCAGAAGTAAGCGTTCTTTTATTTCCTCTGGCTGACATGATGGATGCAGCTCTTTGGCTATAACTTTTATTGGTCGAGACTGTTTGTCCTCGCACGAGGACGATTATCTTTCTCATTAAGAGAACGATTAAGTTTTCTTTAGTTTTCTTTAGTACATTTACTTTGAAGTCTCCACTGTTCAGTAATGTTGTTTGATATCGTATCTGGTTTGACTCCATGAGCTTTCTTATATCCTGATAGTTTTCAACTTTATTTAAAATCACTGGTGATGGTTTTGTTTATGGCGCCTTTTAATTTCATAAATATTTTCTTGAGTTTTATTAGATAGTAGAGACTCCGGTTTTTTGACTTGTTAAGGAGGTACAATTGATGATTTGTCGATTTTGCGTTGTTAGGTTTCTATGGTGAGCGTTTTCCATATCTTGAATTCGTGCTTCTAATTGTTTAACACTTTCTATAAGAATCATTCTTTCTGTTCTTTCTAGACGCAAACTCTTATATTGTAAGCTTTCTTTTTATATACCCAGTTCATCCTCCTCGAAAGTATTGATTTAAGTTTTTGATTTACTTTGATCTTCTATTTACAACGGTTGGCTCTCCCAGAATTCATGGAGACGGCCTTCTTTTAGAAAGGTGGAATTTGCCAAATAAACCCTGGTTTTCCACCTGGGGTAATGTTGTCTTTCGGGGTGTGTTCCGTTTCATTGATATTTGCTTTTATTTTATGGGGTTTTATTTCCTCCCTGTCCTTCAGTATCTGTGAAAACTGACTAGCTTTTCCCAATCCTTCACCATATGGACGCGCTCTCTTTAGCAGTTACAGCTCCGTCGAGAGTCTATTTTATTAATACTAGAGCTGGAATAATTACTGAGCGTTGAATGCTATTTTAACTATCATAAATGTACGAAGATTCACTGTATATGATTATATCTTTATAATAACATATATTTTAATATTTTGAAGTGCAAGTAAAAAAATGTGTAACTAATTAAGCTCGCATGAGGAGGATGAACTACGGTAAGTATCCAGTCAGCGATAGCTAGGTAGTTGGCATCATTCCTTTAGCCGGCAACGACCGCTGAGGAGTCCCTGAGTGAGCCCAACTTTCTATAGCTTCGTGTGACTTGGAGAATTCATCGAGTAAATTTTTTTTATGCTAATTGCTACTTTCTTTTGGTCTTGTTGTTTTAATTATTTTTCTTCTACTTTAATTTCTGGTCGCGTAAATCCTCCAGGCCAGACCAATGTTACATAATACACAGACCACACACGAATTTGTTCACTACGCGATATCGCCTGCAAACACGTTTCCGTGGTGTATTTCAACTACTTCAACTGCACTCAATAGATCGCCTACCCTTTCTTACCCGTGTTGCCACCTCACAACATACATATTAGTGATACATCATACAGTTTTACTTATTTACAAGGGCTCGCCATAGACAGTCAAACTTGACACATTTAGAGGTTTAACAGCAAAACGGAAAAATTTTCGAATGTGACGTATCACAGATAAATTGATTACAACATGTCTGAAATGGTTCGTATAGGAGGACTTATGCGTTTGACAAGTCATCGGCGAATCTTATGTGACTTGTCTGATATGAATTGTATGTTATGTATCCGAGGTTAATAAAGAATGTAACACGTCTGTCATCGAAGACTTATACATGTTTCACTCAGGACAGTATATCATGCTCTTGAAAGAAGAAAATTATATGAAATGTCTCACATTAATCTTCGATCGTGGACAGTCATTGAACGCGTCATTTGATTAACTAATATGACTTGTTATAAAATAAGATAAAAATAAAGTACACATTAAGAAGGTAAGAATTAAATACGCATTGTAACAAATAATTTATTCCAAAGCTTCTTTCCGCTTGGAAAAATTACGCCACTGTAAATCTAATCAATCCAATGATCATGACAATTTCTATATCGACCTACTTTAGTTGGGAGCTGCGTGATTTTGTCTTTTTACTGCTTTAAGTACTTCTTTCACTTTCCTCCACTACAATCAATAAAATCTAAATTATTATCGTGCATCGTGTTTGTTTCCCAAATATTTATTCATTTTAAGCTGACCATGTCCAGTTAAATAACAAAACAATAAAATATTTAGGTCGCCCTGATATTTTAAGTCGCTCGGCATTACAATAATTTTTTGTGTATCTAGAACGCTTATTTTGTTGCTCAAGCGAATGCTTCTTGGCAGAGGCTTGCCGAGGCAATATTTTCTCTATAACTTGCATAAACCTTACATAAAAAATTATATTTTACTTTTATTTTGGCTAATTTTATTTATATTCATTATTACAATGTACCTAGCCCAGGTATTGACTAACAATATTTCATTTCCAACCTAATTTGCCACTTGTTACATGTTTAAGATGTCCCCATTTCTGTGTTTGAGTCTGAGATCTTCACTTTCTTTTTGGCATGCACCTAAGCACTTTCCATCTCAGTTTAGCATCAAGATTCATACCTAGGTATTTTGCTGAGATAGCATGTGGTAATGGAACATCACAGGGTGGCTGAGACCAAATGTTACTGACTTCACTCTGCTGTCATTTGTGTAGTTGTCATTTTCGCGCGTCAATTTTTTGACAGATTGAAGTTTGGTTAGTTGTTTACATGTGGTCAACACATAATTGTTCTAAATTAATATCTTCATAAAAAAATCGTAATGGAATTCAAACGAAATAGTGTAATTGCACTGTATTTGGGTGGAAATTCACAAACAGCAATAGTTCGTCAGCTCCAGCATTTGAATGTGAATAAAATGTTTATGTATCGAACCATAACTCGATACAACGAAACTGGTAGCATCGCTAAACGCAACAGAGGCGGTCCTAAAAAAACAGCAACATCAAAAGAAATGATACGAAATGTGAAGAAACGAATCCAACGAAATCCTCGTCAAAGTGCCAATCAATTAGCCGCACGTCTACATGTTTCACGATACAGCATTCAAACCATATAGCAAAATGAACTACACTTGAAGCCCTACAAGATACAAAAAGTTCAAGATCTTACGGAGGCACAAATAAAAGTTAGGCTTGAAAGAACACGAGCATTGAAAGCCTTGGCCGAACGTGATGAGATTCCAAAAATTGTCTTTTCTGATGAGAAAATTTTCACCATTCAACAGTATGTGAATAAACAAAATGGTCGTGTTTGGTTAGAGCACAAGTCCAACGATAATTTGGACACAAGAGTTGCCATGCGCAAGCAATCACCAGCTTATGTTATGGTTTGGGCTGCAGTGACGGCAGATGGACGCACTCCTCTGGTTTTCATCGAACATGGAGTCAAGGTAAACCAAGAGGTGTACCGCCAAAAGATCCTAAACGATGCTTTGCTACCTTGGGAACGTAAACACTTTGGTACGAACCGTTAGACATTCCAACATGACTCGGCACCGTCACACAAAGCTCGAGCGACACAGCAATTTTTACAAAATTGCGTTCCGCCGCTGATTTCGTCGAAAGAATGTCCACCATATTCACCAGACTTGAATCCCATGGATTTCTCCATATGGTCCATTTTGGAGAGTAAGGTGTCCACTAAAAAATACGAAAGTGTTGATGCATTGAAGTCAGCTCTTGTTCGAGAATGGAATAAAATTCCGCAAGCTCACGTTCGGTCAGCATGCAATGCTTTCTATGGAAGACTGAATCAAATAATCAGAGCCAAAGGAGGTCATATCGAGCAGTAACATGTGTATCATAAAATGTAATATGTTTTCAACATATTCAACATATTGTAAAATTACAGCGTTTTCATTTGGTAACACTTGGTCTCAACCACCCTGTATTTAGTATCCCTGTCAATTGGTTAACTTTCATGTTGATGTACTCAACACGAACGAAATTTGTTACTTTCAATCTGATGCGTCATCACTTCGTCCGTACGTTAGGTCCATCTATCGCACTTTGAAGTTATTAGTAGCTCTACGTTATCCTCTACTGATATGAAAGTAGTGTCATCGACAAATGTATTTATTGTTGTATTATCAGTTGGTTGTATATCACTTGTGAAGAGAAGGTATAGAACTTGTTCTAAGACACTGGCTCTGTGATACACAAGATTTTATCTCTTTAATTTGTGAGTATATGCTTGTTCCCATTTAACACGAACGTGTCTGTCTGTAATGTATGATTCAAGATGATGACAGAATTGTGGTGGTAAAACTTTTCTAAGTCTGAGCCACGTCAAGAAAAACTGATGAGCAGCTTCTCTTTTCTTCTAGTACTTTTTCTTCGATTGCCGTTATCTAATGAACTTGATCTAGGTATAATGAGACATTTCATAATAGATCAAGTTCATTAGATAAATCGAAATCCATAATGGTTTATAGGGATGAGTTTTTTACTTTAATAAGAGCGGTTTAGGAAGAAGTCTTTTAAATAATTTTGACCTAATAGGTGCAATGATATTGGCCTATCGTTATTTCGTTGGGGGTATCCGTGCTTTTTATTAAAATTGGTCCATCAGAAGTGTATTGGTATCCATAGAAGCTTTTCCGTTTTTTGCAAATCTTTGAAAAGTATAAAATTTTTGAGAAACCCACTATGAACTAACCATTCCACCCACATTTCAAATTCAGGCATCTGCACAGCCAAGACGGATGAGGTGATGGGGATAAAATTTCATATTTATGCTTTTTGCAATTGGGAGATCCTAGTGAAATCTGACTGAAATCGGCGTACCGGCTTACCTTTTTAAGTGCAAAAATGTTGAAAAGAAGATATTTCGGGAAAAAATAAAACAACAATATATTAATGCAACAAACTTAATGATTAAATTTTCAACAAAGAATGGTTCTTATTAGTTTTTGGAAATTTAAGCAGAAATCACTATTTTGTAAAAAAAATCAATGTTTACCATAATTTTAAAGATTTTTTTTATTTCTCGCTTTAGAAATCAAGTGAGGTGTATTCGAGATCTACTCATATTCAAGGTCGGGTGTAGGCTTCAACATATACCCCAGTGAACGTAGATTACCTTTAGCGGGAATAAACATTTCGTCATCCAGACCATCCACAATTTTAAATAATCCATACCACCGAATTTCAAAGTTCCACAATTTGTTTGTATTGGGCGTCAGTATTTACAACACATGCATGTGTTACAACAAGCCGCAATTTTACTCTTAGTGCACTGACCAGCTTTCCACTTTAATTTCAGTATTGCAGGGGGGATCCACAGACTTGTTTATACCCCATAAGATTAGCATAAAAAACACTATTTACTTTTGTTGTTCACGACAAATTTATATGATGAGTAATTACATAATTCACATACATACATCTTACTGGGTTAAACATTAATTTAAATTAACAAAATTATATCCATAATTATACTTCGGTTTTCTTAAAATAGCAGTTTACATAAAAGCCCACGTATATTCATGCGGCATTAAACTGCGCCTTGGAAAGAATACGTGGTTTGATGAAAAATGAATTAAATTGGTTATATCGCTCGTGTAAATATCTGCGAAACGGAAAAGCCGCCCTGAAAAATATGTCGGATTAATAAATGTACGAAATACACTGCCAAATTGTTGATTAAATCCTGATTGAATTTCATTGCGCAATTTATCACGTTCAAAAACCCATTGTTTTAATTCTCCTACTGCTTCAGATGATGGATCATCTTGATGCTCTTCAATTAGTTTTGTTAACATTTGTAACCAATTAGAGGCACTCTTAAATTTTGGATTGTTTAATGTGTGGATTTCATGTGTTAGCTCATTTATTATGGCCCCGGTTCTCCAACCCTGTTCTAATGTGACATCAGCTAGATCACTAAAAGGATGATCGCCAAAATACAACACTTTTTGCCCGTGCCATCCTGTTAAATTCTGCAGTTGTGACACAGTGCCTTCATAATATATTTTCCCTCGTTCTAATCGTGTAACGCGATCCCATAAATGAAATCCACTATGTTCATCTAATAATCGTAAAGGACGAGATTTTTCGGTAAAAAATTTTGGTTTTCGGGATTGCACAATGATAACATCGAAGAAATTTTTCCAGTCGGAGCCAATCAACAGATTCATACCTTTCTGTACAAAAGAGTAAGGGCTATTTGTTACTATAAACGTTTGTTTTTTGGCTTTGATAAGATTTTCTAAAAATACTCGTACTCTAGGATTCTTTATGATATACTTATCACCCTCATTCTCAACAAGCTTATGCATAATAGGATGAGAACTTCCAATCGACTGTTTTATATCGTTAAACAATATTTCAGGATAATAATCAATATTATTAGTCTCGAAATAATCGGTGACGTTATTAATTAGGCACATTTCTGGTACCGAATACAGATCAGCTAATAGTGCCATGTTAGCCGGAGTGCCATCTCTACCACCTTCAACATAAGCAATTGGTAAACTTCGACTTGGGTAAATTTTCTTAACTTCATTATCTGGGACCAATTTTCGGCCACGATATACAGAACCCAATTGGATCTGAAGATAGGAATCTAATTTCATAAGCAACCCTGTTTTAATATCAAAATGCAGTCCTCGCACAGCAAAATGTGGATCGAATTCCATTTTTTCAATTTCTTTAGGATAACCTAGGTCCTTGATCAACTTAGATCGGCCCAATCGGTACAACAAATAGTGAAGCTCCGTCTTATAATTGGCTATCGTATAGTCAAAATCGAAACCATATACATCCACGTCACTTAAATCAAGCTCATTGCAAGCGAACACTCCATGTGCGTTCACATCGGATTGAAGTTTCTGTGATTTGAAATTTTCGAAAGCTTTTATATATAAATCGTGGAGGTTCTTACTTTTCGTACTATAAAATTTTTTGAAAATTTTACATTTCCATAAAGCAAATTTAAGTCGTGATATGTAGCGGCCAAACATTTTAGAGTGCACTCCTCGCTGCCCGCTTTTATTCCATCTTTCATTTAGGTAACACACAAAACACTCTCTAATTTAGTGAATCAATTACTAATCAAACTATGTATGATAATTTGTTACTTTAAACTACATAATTTGTTTTTAAACTACAAATAATTTTGGAGCACTAAGTTATTTATGTAAACAAACTAGAAAATTGCATGACACGTAAAGGCGCAAAGTACATTTCGAAAATTCGCTAAATTCAATGCGACAATCTCACAATCATTGTACAAGGAATTTAATTAAAATGCGATTTATTTTTCGATATATGCATGTACAAAAACATAGAGAACATTTATTTGCTTCACAACATGTCCGTCTATTTGCCTAGCCCTAACATTTTCCTGTTTTCATATAGAAATGTTCAGGTCTTTTATTTGGTTAGCCAAAATAATGCAATGGCTTTTGTAATATTTTCTGTTCTTTACGTAAGTTCGTGTTTATTCTGTTTTTACTATTCCAAAACTTTATACTTTACACAATTATTTAGAAGTGGGACCCTCCCAAAAATTCTAAAACGACTTGAGTTATATTTTGTTAAACTGAAAGCATTCAAATAAGAATAGAGTGGCCTATATATATTTTTACTATATATCGAGAAAGTTTAAATGAAATTTTATTTTTTTTGGTGGTTATACTTAAAAACATTCAAATCGAAAAAATACAAATAGTAATTGCAATACCCAAAAAAGTTTTGTTTTATATTGTATTGCAGCCGAACTCTTGTATCTCAAGATCAACTATGTGTAGAGTTAGTTTATTTTACTGTTTATCGCTACTTTTACATATTTGTTACTACTTCATACATACTCGTATGTAACACTTTTACGTAGCATTGTTGATGAAGTTAAATTGCATTCATTTACATACAGCTTTTATAATTATTTTATGTTATGCAATTATTGAAAGTTTTAATTTGATTGTTTAGTTAACATAATTGTTTGGAAGCAATTAAAATAAAAATAGTGCGCCTACCGTGAACGCTTCTGAAGTTAGCCCAGAATTTCATCCCAGAAAAATAAAAAATATCATCGAGTAACACTAAAACTGCAAAGATGTCCCAGCCCAGAATTTAATATACAATAGTAATTTCGTTCAATCTCGAAATTTTATTCTAGTCCAGAAATTGAATTCAAATTTTAAATATTAAAATCAAAATTAATAATAATAAAAGTTTAAATTAAAAGAACTGAATTGATTTAGCACTGTGTAGCAAAGTGGGTTGATTCTCGGTAATAACCAAAAATTTTCTACTTAACATTACAGCGACTGGATGTGTCACAAATGTTAAAACAATTCCCGTTAAAGAACGGCCGATTTTAGGCAATGCAGTATCGGTTTCCTAAAATAACGAAGAGCTATTCGTCGCACTCTAAAAACATGCTCAATAAACTGCCATTGACGAAATGAATTATATGCGACAGTGGCTCTGTCCAGATATATCGGAGGTAAATAACGGAATGTATGTAGCTCTAGTTTTAATTTCAAACCGATTTGCATGTTGTGAACAAAGCTATGGCGGTTTTAATCAGTGTGGTATCGAAAATCTATAATATTCAAAGAGGTTCGTTCGGCCTGGTATGTCTTGCTGCATCAGAGGCCAGTAACGAAGTGTATTTATTCGACACGGGCTCATACTGTTTAGCTCTAGTTTTATTTTCAACTCGGTGTGCATATTGTGAACATAGCTACAATGGATTGGGTCAGTATGACATCGGTATTATATAATATTCAAGGGGATTCGGCCTGCTATGGCTTGGTTTACCGGAGGCTAGCAACCATAAGTATTATATTCGATATGGGGTCGTATTAACTAGCTTTATTTTTGATTTTAAACTGATTTGCATGTTCTCAACATAGCTATGATGGGTTGGATCAGTGTGGTATTAAGTTTCTATAATATCCATTGGGATTCGGCCTGGAATCTCTTCGTGTATTCGTGCCCAGTAACGACGTGTGTTCTATTAGACAATAAGTCGTATTTACTAGCTTTAGTTTTATGTTCAAACCAGTTTTGCATGTTGTGAACAGAGCTATGGTGGTTGGGATTCCTGGCATGGCTTGGTTTACCAAATGCCGGTAACCGAATGTATTTTATTCGACACGGATTGTATTAACTAGCTTCACTTTTAATTTCAAAATGATTGGCTAGTTGTGAACAGAGCTATGATGGTTGGGATCAGTGTAGTATCGCGGATGGCTGTGTTGGCGGTGATTTTAATGCAAAGAATAAATATTTGCGATCTAGACTTACAAGCTCTAACGGAAACGGGTTATGTAATGCAGATCGCGATAACAAATCTCGGTGAACCAATTAGAACGGAGATGAAGCTGGAAGATGAACTAGAAGCATTCAATAATAATATCCAACAAGCAGCTTGGAAAAGTTCACCTATTCCTCATACCAACACCACAAGAAAACACAACTATTCTCGTGAGGTCAGAGAACTAGTTAAAGAGCAACCTAAAGCTTGTATAGAATCTGGCAGAAGGCTCGTGCTCCGCAACACAAAAATATTCTCCATTTTCTGTGCAACAAATTAAAACAACTAATAAAGGAAATAAAGAACGAAAGCATAAATAAGCGACTTCGAGGTCTTTCTGAACTAAAGGGTGACGACTACTCACTTTGGAAAGCAACGAAGAGGCTAAAAAGAACCAAAATGCATGTGCCACCCATCAAAAATGTTGATGGATCCTGGGCTAAAAATGACAAACAGAAAGTCTCTCCGAAGTAATCCGTTATTACTTCATATACAGTCAACAACGAAGTATTGCAAAGAGTCAATGAGATCATAGATTTAGGTGTTACGTTTGTCGAAAATGCCAGTTTCAATAGGCATATTGAAAATTGTATTGCGAAAGCGAATGCCAGTTTGGATTTGTTAAACGATAGGCAGGTGAATTTAAAGATATTCAAACCTTATGTTCACTCTATTTAGCTAACGTTCGATCACAACTGGAATACGCTGTATCGGTCTGAAATCAATACTATGGCTGTGCACATTAAAAGAATTAAAACCATTCAAAGAAGTTTCTGATTTTCTTGTTAAAGAAAAGTGCCTTAGATTACCACCACAATTTACCAGTCCATGAAAATATGGTTCAAGATGCAATAAGATTCACGGATTTCAAAATATGCACGCTTGCAAATAGACGACTTTTATTGGTAAGGTTTTGCTTGGTCACATTGATTCAGTTTACATTTTGGAAAACATATCAATTCATATGCCTTGCAGAATATTTCAAAACCATGAGGAGTTTTTAGGACACGCCATTCCACAAACTATGGAGAAAATCACGCCATTAATAGACGTCGACGACCTATTTGACTTTAATTTATCAAAGGACAACTTCAAAAATATCCTGAAGATTATTTTAATTATTTTTAAAACTTGTAAATGTTAAATCAAAATTTTATTTATGTATTTTTTTTATTTTAAAGTTGTTTGATTGAATTTTCTTTTTTAATATAATTTTTGTTTTAAACTTAATAATCTGATATCATAAATGTAAATCACAGAATAGATTTCTTTAAATAAATTAATAAATAAGAAGTCCTTGGACTAAATATGATGATGTAAAACTACCTCATTAATAATACACAACTGGAATTAAATTCAAAATGCGGTTAACTTCATTGTATTTCTCATAAGGCAAAAGTTAAAAGTTTGATATCTTCTTCATAAGGAAACCACCAACTTAACGAACATTTTTTTTTTTCAAAATTAAGTAAAGTCATAAGTTTTCTATTGGGAGCCTTACTTTATTTTACTTTAACAATTTTTTTTATATTTCATAGTTTATTAGACTAAAAAAACTATAAAATATATGGGACAATTTAAAAGAGCATAAGTATGAAAAGAAAAATTTTGTGGCGACAAACATTAGCATAAAAAAATAAATTGGCAAGAAGAAAATATAATAAAATATTATTAATTAATTTCACACATGCAGCATATATTCGTATCTTTTGGTATATACTAAAGTGGGAACTATAGATAGAATAAAAAGAATAAAAAGAATAACGTAAGAAACGAAGACAAAAAATTATTATTCCAATTTGACATTACGGCCATATAGATGACTTGAAATATTAAGTTCATTCATATATTTTTGTGATATATTTCCTACAATTATGAATGAAACTACAATATTTTTGAGTATAAACGTATTTATATCAACAAATATATGTTTTTAAAATTATAAAAATTATTTGTATGCGGTTTAAATCACCGCAATTCGATAAATTATTTTTTTAGGTTAGGTTTAGAAAAATACAATTCTACAGTGTTTGAAAATTATTTTTGATATTATATTCATATTAGTATATATATACATGAATATTTCATAAATAGAAAAGATAAAACACACGAATAATTTAAAATTCCCTTATATAAAAAAGTAAATATGCATATTACATTCGACGCACTAAAATTTGTTTGAGTTTTGTTGTTGTAGTTATTAAGTTTTTTATTCTTGGACGAAAATTATCGCTCGGTTATTCTTTTTAAGTGACAGCAAAAATGAAAAAAAATTAAACACAATTTCTGTTATTCTTTTTATATTTATTATTCTCAGTATAGTCGATTGCATGTAAATCCTCTCTTTCGCTCTCTTACGTTATTTTTTTTATTCTTTTTTTAGAATGAATGTAAAGAACTGTCAAGCGTCACAAATTCGGAGGGTAAAAGAGAAAGCATATAAATTAACAGGGCCGTATTTAGAAATTTTTTCGATCGAATGCAGTGAAGTTAGGAAGTTTAAATTAAAAAATTATTTATATTTAATTACATTTTTATTTCTTTAATAAAGTACATTAATTATTTTTATTTAAATATAATATTAATATAATAAAAAATTATAAAATATAAAAAATATAAAATATAAAAAATAATAATTATAAAACCACTACGCTTATTTATTTCACATTCCTTTGAAATGTAATAAAGAAATAAACTTGTTTCTTTTCGTTAATTTATATGACCTTTGGTTACAAAAATAATTCAATCGGATGTCATAATATTTTTCTATGATAGAATGAGCTAACAAATTAACGTGTTCTTGAGAATGACTATATTGATCTTCATCATTGAAAATATTTACACTTATTAGGTTGTGAAGAACGTTATAACTTATTTTTTTTTAACAATTTAGAACTAGATTTTAGTTGCGTTATGTTTTTGTAGTCCGCAATAGCCAATTCCCGTTTTAATACAGCTTCTGAATATTTACAAATTTTTAATACTGACGACGAAGGAGTTAACAGACCACCCTTATTTTTTAAATTGATTAGCGAGGTATAAGAGGTACATTGTTGTATTAATGTGCAACAGTCCTCACAATTCAATTTTCTAAATTAATATCGGACTATAAATCCTCCTATGTATTCAATAACATTAATTGAAAATTGACTTAGTATAATTGGGTATCCAAGAAAATCTTCATCATACATATTCGATTCGTCTACTTTTGAAATTTCTTGGTCAATAGAAATATCATCTGATGAGGCTTCAACCATTGCTTTTGCAATTCTCCATATTTTGGTAAACTAAAAACAAATGTTTACATTATAATTTCTGTAAAAAATTGTATTTACAGTACATATTCCAAAATAAAAATAAATTATGAAAAGCAAAGCACTTAGCACATGAAATAAAATAAGAAAAATGCGGCACTGGTAAAAAACATATGTTTATTAAAAGATGCTACCCACGTCAATAACCAAAATTGTTTTCTTATTTTTATCTGATTTATAAATTAAATTAAGGATAATTTTACCACAAATCACATTCTTTTCAACATAATTTACATTTTATTTTTTTATAAACACTTACCGATGGTACGAAATTCCTTCTTGAAAATTTTTAGGCGTATTTAAACAGTTTTTCACGAGACACTTCACTTCAATCCACTAACTATTTTAATAATATTTTAATTATTTTTTAATTATTTTAATTAATATTTTCACGATTTTTTAAGAGCACAAAATTAAACGCGTAATTTAAAACAAAAACTGGTTTGAGGGGGTTGAATCTTTGACATATGAGACCGCCATATGCATTTTTTATATAACCATCCTGCTCTGGCTTGTGACACGTGAAACAGCAAATCTTATATGGGAAAAATCATTACATTCATTCTATAGTATTTAATTCTATGATCACGTCTGCGTCGCGTCGAGTATTACTTTAGTACAATTTCTCATATACTTTAACTTTTTCTTTTTGCTTAGTCACGTCGAGTATATCTCCAGAGTTAAAAAAAATCCAAAAATGTTTTAGTATCATTATTTTTTTGTTGTTGGTGGAAAATATATGAATTCCACTTTTTTCGCTATTCTTTCGCATTTTTTCGCCTTCAGACATCAGACAAAACATTTTTTCAACAATATTTGTCTGACACAATACGTGTAGAAACTAAACGGAACGGATAATATAAATACTCCTATAGAAAATATATGTCTAACACAATATGTATAGGGACTGAACGGAACGGATAATATAAATCGACCTTTATTTCCAGGTTTCAATCTATATGCTTATAATCTTTGGTTACGTTAGTTTTAATTTTTGATGCATTTTTTAACTTTTCGTTTCCGACATTTTTATCCGCTCAATAGCGGGCAGCCTTATATAATCTAAACTGGCAGCCTTATGTAGCCTAATCTGGCCAGATAACCTGACAGCTAAAGTCGGCGGTACACCGCCATGAATGGAATTACTTATTGAAAAATATTTATTTCAAACTGCATCAAAAAATATGGGAGAGCAAATATATATTTTGTGAAATGAACCACGATAATTAATTTAAACGTAATATATAAACCAGTTTAGAGGCCAATTAGTTCATGCAATTTTAAACAATTGGCATCATTTTTTGAAAAAATTATCAAACACTATTTAATTATTTCAAATTACATATTACATAGCTTAAAATACAAATCAATCTTTCATTTCACCCTCTTCATCATCGTCATCAATTCCCCGTATATACAACACATTATTACAACGGATTAGCACTTCTCCTAAATTTCCGGTATTCTGTCCATCGATTATTTCTTCAGTATTTGCCATCTGCATATTCATATACCCGTCCACCGATACTAAAAACCCTTTATATTCATGGCCCCATTTTAACTTGACCAAAACTGGTTTCCCTGTTAAACTGTTGAGGAAAGGTTTAGGATTTATTGGCATAGCAGTCGACATCTCGGTTTATTATTGTAATTTTGAGGTTAAAATCTACAATAAACATTACTTTAGTCAGTAAAGGTAATATAAGAACATCATAAGATAGAACTATGTTAATATACTTACTAGAAACAAACTATTTGTATTTGACGTATTTTAGTTAATTTAAATTAATAATTTTTTTAATATTTATGAAAACGTTTGTTTTGAACAAGCTTTTCTTTTGACAAACAGTTCTAAAATCATTCGCCGCGGTGTACTAATTTTGAGCAAACGCTTGCTCAATTGTGACATGCCAAATTTTTGTAATCATTTTTTTTCTAAAATAATAAAAATCAAATAAAAATGAATATTTTACATCATAAAAGCTGGCATGTCCGCAATAAGGATAATATTGCTAGAGTTCGGCGTGATGAAGCTAAAGCGGCTGAAGAGGAACGAGAAAAAGTTAGAAGAGCTACGATAGCGGTAAGAATGTAATATGTGGACATTAATGGTCACATATAATCGATTTTTTGTTATCTTTCTGTAGGATCAAGAGATCCGGATTGAACAATTACGAAAATCTGCTGTAAAATGCGATGATCCCAGGGGAAGTACTTCAGGCTTTGCAGGGTTCGATGATAGTCGTCACATAAATTTCTTTGCTGATTTAGATGAAGGAGCCGTGAAAAATAGTAAGCCGAATAAAGAGCATGTCAAGGAAAAGAAAGAAGAACAAGAAAAATATGAAAAGCAAATAGGATACCTTACCTACTTGGGCCAAGACACAAATGAAGCGCTAGGGAAGCGGGATTGGTACGATAAGCCTCGGGAGATGATCGATCAATACGATCAAGACGGAAAAATGATTGAGGTTGGATTAAAAACTAAGTTATACAATGATCCTTTAGTAGTAATGCAAAAACATTTAACGACCTCGAAGTCTAAGCCATCCATCTGCAACGAAGTACCTAAACCAGCCATATCTTCTGGTGTGTCTTTACCAAAGTATAAGCCAATTATTACCCTTTTAGATAGAACAGCGAAATACAAAACTAAAAAATCAAAACATAAAAGACATAAACAAAAGAAAGATAAGAAAACCAATAGAAAACGAAAGCGCTCTGCAAGTAGTTCGGAAGAAATTAGCGATGAAGAATCTGATGAGGTGAAGAAAGCTAAACTAATGAAGCTTGAAATATTAAGAGAACAACGTTTAATACGGGAACGTGAAGAAAAACATCGTCAAGAAGTGTTATTGGCGAAAATAAAAGGTGAAACGCTTCCAATTAGAAAGGAAGAAGAAAACGAGAAAAAGGACACCGGTCGACCGGTAGTAAAGCAAAAATATAATTCGCAATTTAATCCTGAACTAGCGAAACAAAACTATGATGAATACAGAAGAAAATAAAATGTACATTAAACTATTTATTATATTTCCAATAATTAAATTACATTAAAAAACCTAACGATATTTGCCGAACCATTTATGATCCACAGGCGAAAGCCATTTGTGACAACCTCCCAAATTATTTTGGATAACATATTTCATGGTGAATGGATTTAAATTTTCGTTTTGCAATCGTTCCTCCTCTCTTTTCATTTCATTAAGCATTTCATCAGACACCACCTTCGCACTGAAAGGTAATTTCTGGGCGATCAGTTCTAAAAATCGTTTCACTTCATCAAATTCACAATAACCGGCTAATTCGACAATAACCCGGCCTGCTTTTACAGGAGTAACATAGTGATCAATAGCACCTTTTCCACCGCCCATTCTTTGTCCTTGTCCTTTTTTCGTGATAGGCTGCCATGGGGCATCGACACGCCACACAGCAAACATCCGTGTGATATCCATTTGTCGTCCAATGCTCAGACGCATCATTTCAAAATGACCCCAACGCAATCGACCGCCTCCGGTTGCAATAATACCATATTGTTTGTGCAACAAGCTGTTGTGAATTGTTTCAGGGCCTCGCATATATTTTAACTTCTTCTGCATTTTTGGAGCCCGTAAGTTTGGCGGGTATTGAGGAACCTTTTCCATCATACGTAATTTGGGTCGCTCCGGAAAATCAATTGCTGAAATAAACAACATTTACAGCATTGAATCACCGTGAAGCTGATACTTGAAAGCAATACTTACTCCCATATTTAATCGGCGGTGGAAAATTTTTGAGTCCTGCTACTTGTGTGAGGTTAAGTTTCAGGAATTTACCTAAAAATCGATTGAATTTGATTTACATAACCATAATGTACAAACCATAAATGTAAAATGATAGAAAGTTATTACCTAATAAATAACAATTTTTAATTAAACTCATAATTTTTTAAAGTCCACTTGCTAGTTTCTGTTTTTTGACAGTTAAATATAATTCTCAAGTACCTATTTTTACTTTCGACTTTTCTAACGATTATCGTACTTTACTACTAAACATGTAGTCCATATTTGAGTTTTCCTACTCAAGTAATTTTATTTCAGAATATTTCTGCATTTTCCTGACATTTTGATGAAATCATCACCGACTTTTGTCAGCAAAAGTGGCCGAAATATTTAAATATTTCCTATGGACCTAGTCGCTAAAAGTCGAACAAATGATGAATTTGAGTAAACAAAAATTGTGCATGTGTGAGTGCGCACGTGCTTTAAAAGACGCGAGGCTTGTACATTAAATATTATGGCGCCATTATATTTTGTAAGAGAAATAAAACAAAAAAATATGTTAGATAATTTAAAAAAAAATTTATTTGAAGTTTCTTTCTTTTATTAAATATTTATTGTATTACAATACACATTCTATTTAATTTTAACCATTTTTTAAAAAAGTGATGATAATATTGAAAAATTTTGATTATTCACTATACATATTTTAAAATAACAATAAAATTATCACTTCACACAAATTATTACTGCACCTACTCTAATGAATGGCGTCGCAAACAAAACTATATTTTTATATACATTATTTTATTATCATCAACACACAAACACACTATAAATGCAAAATGTCCAACTTTTTCCGACTCCTACGTCAAATTTCGGAAAAAACCTAGTACATTAATATTTTTCCGTTTTGTTATACTTGGGAAGTATACAAAACGGAAAAAAATATTAGTGTATTAAATTTTTTCCGAGAATATGACATATATAGTCGGAAAAGGTTGGACATTTTGGATTTATTGTGTACTGTATTTGTGTGAGAATACAAATATGTACATAAAAAGACAGTTTTGTTTACAATCCCATTACGTACAGCATAATGTGTGTGAAGTGAAAAGTTTATTGTTATTTTAAAATATAGTGATTAATAAAAAATTTTCAACAGTGTTATCACTTTTTAAAACAAATGGGTCCAAAAGTTAATAATAATTTCTTAGCGACAACATTCATAGGACTTTTAGCGACAACATTCATAGGAAATATTGTAATATTTCGGACAGTTTTGCTGACAAAAGTCAATGATGATTTCATCAAAATGTCAGAAAAATACTTTGGTATCCTGACATTTTGATGATACATATCAAGCAAGTCGAACACAGCAAATGTCCGAAATATTTAAATATTTCCTATGAACATTGTCGCTAAAAGTCGGACAAAGGATTAATTTGAGTAAACAAAAACTTGAGAATAAGTGCGTACGTGCTTTGAAAGAGGAGGGGCTAGCTTGTTAAGTATTATGGCGGATGATTTTTTTAATAAATTCAAAGAAAACAAAATTATGTTAGTTATATATTTCGTAAAATTTTATTTAAAACTTTTTTTTATGTTATTAAATAAAAAACTAATCACTGTTTAATCAAATAATCACTATTACGCGAACAAAATTGAACAATATTAAAATGAAAAACATAATATAGGTGTGTAAATAATGGTGACTTCGAAACAAACAATGTTGTTTTCAAATCAATTTTTTTTATTGTGAGTTGTATCTTATACCAAATTTAGACCCAAACAAAATTTTGCAAAATTTTTGAGCCACTACACCCCCAAAACCACTATAAAAATGAAAATGTTGCCATAGAATATATTCGATCTGGGTATTAACGAAAAAAAAGTTCTTCTAAATTTATAAATATTAAGGATTCATAATAAAAACAGATGCCATAGATCAAAGTGTAAATTTCGCATTTTCGAAATAAATGAATTAATTAATAATTTTCCTATAAAAAATTATAGCATTACTATTATTAGTTTATTTCTTTCTCGCATATCGAATATTTTTATATAGAGGATGCTTCTTATTTACCTGCTAAAATTGGCAGAAGAAAATAATTTTCTACATGTAAATGCCCCATTGTACTCACCAATACACTTCAAACCCAAAATGTCCAACTTATCCGACCAAACACGTCAAATTTTCGGAAAAAAATGTAGTACTTTAATATTTTTCCCGGTTTATTATTCTGTGGCACTATTCTGGTAATTCCCCGGGAATAGGGAACTGGGGAAAGATTTTATATGTAATTTTTATTTAAACATTTTGTTTCTGGCTTGCCTAGGTAAAAAGTTAATATTAAAACTTTGTTTTATGATAAAATTGTAATGTAACAACTCGACTAAAGTTTTTAATCGTTGCATTTACAATTTATATAAAATAAAGTACAGTGGTCTTACGACCTCGAGTGGTCAGCTTACAACCTTTTTGGCTGAGTGAGGAAGTTTTGCTCGGTATACGACGCAAGATTCGGTACACGACCATTTTAGATGAGGAAATTTTACTCGGTCGGTATACGTATACGACGCAAGATTCGGTTCACGACCCTATTTTAGTACGACACAAAATTCGGATATTTTTATATTTTATCATAAAAATATAATGCGTGCATGCGCAGACATTTTAAAATATAAAATACATATACAAAAAATTTATCAATTTAATCTATCACTATTAGTAACTATAACAGTGTTTAAATTATTTTTATACATAGGTTATATAGCTAAATAAATAAATAGATAAATAATATTTGCCTATAGTTATATAGGTAAATTGTTCACATGGGGACGGACTAATTCTTTTTACATGGCTTCTTATGGGAAAGGTTGCTTCGATATATAAGACCAATTTGGTATACGACGGAACGAATTAAGTTCGTGTACCGGGGTATCGCTGTACATATGCTTTCTTCATTAAGCACAAGCATAAACATCATCAGGTAATGTCAAAAAAATCAACATAAAATACAAAAAAAAGTCTTCAACACCCTATTCTTTTTTATAAAAAAAGTAAACAGACCTAATTGATTCACGTGACTATGTAGCGCTGCGCAAACCAAAACAGCAAAAAATCAAAACGAAAATTTTTAAATTTGAATTAGAAATAGTCTGAAAATGTACGTGAACAAATTATGATTATATCATTGAAAAATCTCAAAAAAATCTTGAACTATAAGCGAAGAAATATAAGCGAAATTAATCGTGCCGAACTTTTACTATGGAAAAGTATAACCGCGGATTCGTGTCACTAACTCAATGATTTTTTAATGTTGGCTTGGCCATATATATAGCGGCAATGATTTATAGCATAAAAACATATACATATTCAACAAAATTATATTTTTGCTACATATTTTACTAAACAACAACTTCTTTGATTGCAACATTACCACTTGAATGATTTGCACTTGAATGATTTGCAAATATTTTCAAAAGGAAATTTATATATCATGTAGTTGTATTTGTGTGTTATTTTTATTTGTATATATGTAAATAATTTTGACGTTTTCCAAAAAAAATCTCTTATGTGAAATACTTTGGAAGAAAAAGATCAAAACAATTTGATTATAATCAAAAAAATTTGATTATAATCAAAAAAAATTTGATCACAAATACCTTCTCATGTTCTTTAGAAGAAAATAATTGATTATTTTTTTGATTTGTGATCAAATTTCAAAACCCCAAATTTTTGGAGGATTTGTTTTGAGATCGAAATAATATGACTCACGCCAATGTCAAAACAGACAAGTAAAGACGCGACATTTTCATTATCGGCATTATAATTTGGTGTTTATGTTTTGACGTGCGTTACTACATAAGATAATAGTGTTTATTTAAATTAAATATTATAATATTAATTTTTGTGGTATTTAAAGTTTGGTGTAATTAAAAGCAAACATAACCTCCCAACAAACATTATTTTGTTGTTGTTTGTTTTGATTTCCCTTTAAACAAATATAAAAAAAACCATTTTTTCTTTTCGTGTTCTGTGGACCACAAAATAATTGATCACATTTCATTTCTTCCAAAGAATTTGGCATTAATAACAACATAAATAAAACTAATTTACAAGAGATATTTCGTTAATCGTCACAATACAATTTCCAAATAACGGGAGCAAAACTTAAATCCGCAAAGAAAAGCAACTACGCGAGGAGCTTTGCTATTAAAAATACTCATTATATTCTGGGAGCGGTAATTTAAACCAATTAAAACAATTTCTTTTATTAAATAACAAACAATAATTGTAAAATAAAGACGTTTCCCAAGTATAACAAGACGAAACTCAAAATTGACCTATTGTATTTTCCTTCGTATTATGACGAAAAAGTCGAAAGAAAAATTATGTATGTATGACCAAAATCTACTTAAATATAAGTCCAGCTAACTCCACACATATGAAATAAACAATAACTAACTTAAGATGTATTGGTAATTTTTTTCCATTATAATTTTTTTTTAAAACTAAGTATAAATGTGTAGGTGCAGAAACGAACAAAAATCAAAAAAAAAATTCAAACTTACATTGCATTGTTAGTGTATCCAACACACTCTTTGGTAGTTTTTTTTATATAGGTATCTGTCAATGGTAGTAGATTTTGGTATGACGCATAAATATAATTTAGCATTGATATGTATAAGAACGTTGTAGTAGAGATAAAAATAAAGTATCGTGTTATTTTAATTTGTATTCATAATCACAAATTAATAAACAATTATAATGCATTTAAAAACACTCGTATTATTTGTCAAATTTGTAAATAATAAATTTATTTGTAAATATAACAATTTTATTCGTGTGGCACCATCAAATCGCAAGTTTGAAAGGATATTAAATATTCAAATTGAAAAAGGTTATATGACAGACAAATTACATAATTTAATTCTATAAAATTGTAATTTTTAGTAATTAACTATTCTATTTTAGTTAATTTGCATTTCAAACCTAGCCAGGTACAATTTTTATTGGAGTTGCTACGCATCGTTTAAGCATCATTTTACCTAGCTTTAAGAGTTTTACTTATTTAGTTATTAGTTTATTACTATTTCAGTTTATGTATAGATTTAATAAACTATTTTATATAAATAAAAAATAATATAATAAATAATATAAATAAAATTAAAATTTAGTTTTATTAATATAATATTTAGAACCCCCAAATTCATTTGACATTCCACATGCATGACCAAAATTGCGCCCGCCAATTTTATTTTAATACATACATGCACACAATTTTATTATATCTTATATGTATATGCTGATACGGAATTATTTTGAACGTGTACAATCAAAAAAATCGATTCCAATTAATTGCAAAGATTCCAAGTGGAAACGCACTTAATGTTTAAATAATTTTCCAAATACTTTGTTTATTACACACCAATTAGTTTCGCATTTGTTTTGTATTTAATGGTTTAAAAATAAACTGGAAATTACCAAATTTATACACACAATTATAGATATATGGTAAAAATTTATTTTGGTGTAACGCACATCTTGAAATGTTTTTAACAGACACTTTTATAAAATTACCAAACTCGTAAATATGAAAAATAAAGACAAACCATGAACGAATATACACACTAGACACTACTACTAGAAAAATTGCGGTAGTGTGTTTCAACTTTTTCCTCACATTTCGAAAGAAATACGATAGCTCAATTTTGAGTTTCGTTTTGGTTAGTGTGGACGCCTTTTTAGACATTAAAATTGTGATAATACAATGAATTACGGGCGGGTTCACTTCCCATTGGCGATTAATAAAAATTGAGCAAAACTTCTGCAATTGTTTATTTGATTTATCGAAACGTCAAAATTTGTATTACTAATTTGTGAACATGGGTATGGAATTATAAAATTTTTGTCAATTACAAGAGACACACAAAAACTATATTTGGCAATTATGAATTTTGATGATCAATACGATCCGTTGTGTTGCTGTGAATACTTTGATCAAAATAACGAAAGAAATCATATATTAGGATGCTGCTGCAATTGTGTCGATTTTGATCAAGTTTTTGAAAAGTAGATTCTCTTATCGTGTATTTTTTATGTATTAAGTATTTATAGTTTTTCATCTATTTATAAATATTTTTATCTTTTTCAAAATCTTTAATAGTTTTATATGTTGTCGACCTATAAATAAAAGACAGAAAGATTCTATGCTTTCAACCATGTTTGATCGAATAAGGGTTCCTTGGCGGGGTGGGGCCAAACTAATAAGCTGGGAGTGTTTGGTACCGTTCATATTAAATGCAATACTAATATACGTAGCAACCTATAATCTTAGTTGTACGATAATGTCACTCTTGATGTTGTGGGTGGTCCTAATGAAGGCGAATAAACATTTCGCTAAAGTGACCTCAAGGTAAGATTGGATATGTGTATTAAGTGATAATTCTACTTTACAAGCTTGTTTGTATTTCAGAGGAAGGTTTCACTTCTGTTGGACTCTCTCAACAGCAATTTATTTACTTTTAATATTTGAAACTTCTTTGCCTCTATATGAATTCCTACCAGAGGAAAATTTAATATTCGTCATTTTATTTTTCGTAACCATTGCCTTATTTTATAAAACCAAAGATCTGTCGACAAAACAGAAATATGCTGATTTAGTTATTGACAGCTCTGGAGATGATACAAAAATTTTAATTTCGGACAACAGTGAAAATCCACGGCAGTCAAAGCCGCACAGATCGCCACAAAATGATTACTACAACTATTGGATTGATGCTTACGTAGATCAATTCAATCAGAAATATTATATTTGTGGCCTAATTTCCACAATCGTTACTTTTACTCTGTATTCAAATTTGACATTGACTGCCGTTTGCCATCCTTATTTATTGACAACCATTTTCCATATACCAATCTCTGTACCGGACGATTGTTCGGATATTTATGACTTATATGAGTAAGTATAATATATTTTAACCACAGCAGTTGAAAATGAATGTTTACTTTTCAGTGTTGCGATTGGATTCATTGCTGGCTTATATGCTGTCCTCGTTTGTCTAGTCGCAATATTTTGCCTAGTTAAATATGTAAAAATATTCTCGATTATCTAATAATTAATTAGAAAATTTTATTTTGTTTACCTCCTTTTATATTTCAGTTAGTTCTCTTGTATTTTGGACGACGTCACAGCACAATAAAAGTTTGAATTCAAAGAAATCCTATTAACCGAGTATTAAAAATAATCTTTCCGTTTTAAATGTACTTCATCAGATTAATACCACAATACAATAAAAAGATCTAAGTTAAGTATATGTAATAATTTAAAAAAGTGTATGTTTTTGTTAATGTTTTACAATAAATAGCGTCCGCAGCACACAGATTCTATACTAGGGGTAGCAATTTGATTTGCAGTTTTTATTCTCCAATCAAGATCCTCAAAAATTTTTATGAAATCAATCAGTTAGAATATATCCAATATTTAAACAAAAATAGTTTTATAAATTCTAAATTTCTTTTAAATGTTATCTGGATTTGGTTGATAGTCTGGTAACAATTCCCATATTTTTAGACGCCAACGCTGACGACGTTCATCCGTTTCTCGCTCAATTCTCAGTATTGTATGCAAGCGCTGCCAATGTTCGAGAACTCTCCATTTTAAGTGCCAGTCGTAATGCGATGCAGCTTGGAGTATTTTATGATTTTCAAGTAATTTTTGTTGTTCAGTCACAATATGCCAATACTTTAGGATTTTTTCGGATAACCGTAATTCGTACAAATCAATTGCTACTAAATGCTTGCTTTGCGCTATAAGAAGTTGCTGTAAAATATGAAATCCGATAAAAAATATCAATGTAGCATATACATTTGTAGCTTACCTTTTTCCATGCTCGGAATGTGTATTTAACTATGTAACCGACATAAAATACGTCTGCAGTTTTTCTCTTCCTGTCCCAAATTTGGCTAGTCAACTGTTCCCATGCGGAAAAACATTTTTTCTTCATTAATCGAATGCGCAATATTCTGGCATGATTTTCTTTACGTCTTTTAGCCTGTAAGAGCTTCGTAAATCGATGCATTCCTAGTTTAAGTAACTTTAGCCTATAAAATTCGTTTGCCTTCCTTACATCGGCAACAAACTTGGCATGTTCTGTTTCCTTTTGAATTTTGAGAAACTTTTCTTGGCGCCGTTTTTCACGGAGAGCTTCGTGGCGTTCCTTTTTAGCTTCCTCGTCTTCTAATCGCTAAAATTAGGTATATGAGGTACAGAATAAATAACGTTTGACTAGAGTATGACAGAATAAGCGTTCTCAACGAGATTCTAATTTGACTATAATACTGATTATCATACCTTGGCTTCTTCTGCCGCATTTTTCGCCTCTTCTCTTTCCCTTTCAAGTCGCTCGCGTTTTTGTCTCGCTTCTTCGTGTCTCAAGTGTCTCTCCAAAGCGCGTGCCTGCATTTTGGCTAAAAATTTGGGCATCTCATTTCCATTTGCTTGTAACGTTTTCTCCTCCTCAATTTCTTTTACCTCTGCGGCATGCACCTTAAAATTGCCAACGACTTGCAAACATTTTGCTTTTCCACGTAATTTCACGGTACCAAACCTTACTGCCCGCTCTAACTCTGTTTTAATCTCATTTTTGCTGCATTTTGATTCGTCAAACATTTTCGATAATTTTAATTCAGTTATCATACGCTCCTGTCGCTCCAACTTAGCCTTTTGAAGCTCAATCATATCTTGCTGAAGTTTTAGTTTATGTTGATACTTTTTCGACAGTATAATGGGATCGATATATGTTTTCTGTTTGTATTTCGTTGGGGCTTGCTTCCCCGATTCACCCGCCTGATCTAATTTGATCGCTTTCTTTTTTTCATCGCGAATTTTAGTTAGAAACTCGTTGATTTTTTTAGCACGGTTCTCATTATTAGAAAGACATTTGTCACTTATTTTCGAAAAATTTGTGATAACCAGCCACTTTTGAAAATACTTTCGGAGTACCTTTAGTTCATAGTCACGCGTCGATTTGTAGAATTTTGGATCAAATAGAGTTTCGATGATCCTATCACGTTCTGTGGTTTCTGGTGCATCAGTGGAACCCGAAATCCCAATCCGTGAGATAAGAAGTAAATCATTGGGTTTCTCATTTATATGTTTAATATCTTGGATTACCATTTTTGGTTCTTCTATTAGCGATGCATCATCATCCAATGAAAAATCAGACAAAGTCGAAGAGGTTTTATCCGCTTCGTTCGAGTGATGAGAGATATCTTCGAGCGTTGTGGTTTCACATGTTTCCTCTGAAGTTCCTTCGTACAATGAATTTAAACAAATAATTTTTCTGTTCTCTTCCTCATTAAAAATTTCGATATTTTTTTCAAACCGAACTGAACGATAAATTTCACTTTGATTTTCAATGAAGAGGTCATTGGGCTCTTGACAATTATCCGTAACTTCCGCTGTTAACAATGGCGCTTTGATACAAGTTTGATAAAAATCTCTTGTGGTTATTTGAAAATTTAAAATATTTTCATAAATAATTTTGTTGTTGAATTGTATTTTTCGATTCGTTGTACAATTTGTATTTAATTTTTGATATCTTTTAAGTTCATTGTGAAATTTTTTAATTTCATTATTGATTGCAACTCGCTCGAGTGACTGATTATGAAGTTCTTGTTTTTGTTCTGCAAGAAAATGCCTCCCTTCCGATGAAATTATTTGGTTATTATCTTTGTTTAAGGGATTAACCCTTATAATCGAACTATGCCTTATGTCCATAATATCTGCCGGGCTCAATGAACTTTTTATATCGTTCCCATTAAGAATTTTCAGTTCATTCTGTCCAATAAAATCCAACTCCAAAAATTTTTTTACATTATCCGTTGTTATATTTAAATGGTTATGGTTATTATTATATCGCTTACGAATTTTATCCCAACGCGAATCTTTTTTCGGCTTTTTAGTATTATTTTCCATATTTTCATTTAGAAAGCAAATATTTTTAAAAATAAATATGAACTTGTTTTGATGAATTTTTTGTTATTTATATGTAAACAAAAATAACAGATTTTGTTGCTTTGGTAATGATAGGGGTGAGTTTATCGGTAGACCATATTTTGCTTTGAGCAATTTTGAATGTTGTGCGGATCGAAAAATTCGTTACATTTTCGATACTTGAAGTGTATTGCATAGGTAAAAGTAGGTTAGGTTAGTTTTGGATTTACAATTTTTTCCAAACCAACAGTCACTTTCGGATTTAGTTTTTGGCTTCCCTTTAAACTTCAGTTTGTAAGTACAAACGTTTTTTCGTATGTATATTTGCATACTTCGTGATTTTATTAATATTTTAATTTTATTTTATAAATATAATAATATTTATGTCGATTTTGTAGTTTGAAATATCACTTATAATATTTTAGTACAAACCTTTAGGCTAAAAATTGGATTGGATTTACGTAAATCCATAATCATTTTGGATTTAGATGAATCAATTTGGGTTAACTTTGAATGCGATTGTGTTGTAAATCACCAATGCAATACGCTAATAAACGATGCTTGTTTTTTCTCACAATCTGCCGTTCCACACTTTCATTAATTCTTTCGTTGTAATTATTTCCTCATTTCCTTCATCTTCACCAACAAACTAATATCCCATTTACATGTAGAAAATTGGTTTCTTTCTCATATATAGTAATGCCAAAATTGTTTACAAGAAAATTATTAATTTATTCTTGTCCTCTCATGTACAAAAATTCAATGTTATTCTCTTTCAATTTGCAGAAGAAAAATGTTGGTCGCATGTAAATAATTTTGCGGCGGGGAAATTTGTAATTCTTTTTTCAACAAAATTTTTTTTTGATTCTACCGTTTCTCGCACGACTACAAAGATAAAATATTTCAAGCCCATTTTGTTTAAAATATTTTTTTCATTTAGCTGTTCACACAAACAAAAATAATTTTTTTACTATACGTATACATCAAAATACAAATAATTTTAAACACATCCATAAACAAAGAAACGCGTAAAGAAATCAAATGTGCACGCCGATTGATGTTTTGGTCATGAAATCACGACGAACGAATCAGCGTGGGCTCAATAATGAGGACCTTATCAGGTTCGTCGATCTAACTTAAGTTGGGTCAGTTCACACAGAATAACCTAACCTAAAAAGTAACATCGTTACCTATCCAGGATAGGAACCAAGCACACAATTTATCGATAAAAAATATCAATAAAAACAAATTAATTTTTAGAAGAAACTGGAGAAAGCAAAGGCCGCTAGATTTATTTTGGTTTACAAGTGAACCGTATCTATCAAGAAATATAATTTATATTATAATGTTTCTTGATGACGCGGTAAAATCAAAGGTCTACTAATATCATATTTGGAATTCACCTACCATTTTTTTGTCAACTTGAAACCGTTAAATCGATAAAAGCGTTACTTCGGCTGCAAGAAACCACAACTAATCAGCTCAATCATCTCTCCACTGTATAAAACCACTGTTGCCAACAACATCGAAAAAACAAACAAGTCAAACTGTCAAATTGAACAGCATTTAAGCATAACTTTGCAAATATTAAATATTTTTGTGTATTTATTCATTTATTTCGATTAATTTATTAAATTAAATGATAAAAATAACATAAATGTGTAGTTTATAGTTTAATAATATTGTACTAAACTCGATTAATGGTACGTAATAAAGAATTTTTGGCGACGTCTCCGTGGTGATTTGCCCGATTTATCATAATTTTGTGAATTATTTTTGTAAACTAAATGCAGGAATCCACAAATTCAACGAACACCAATTTCCCTAGTACTGGGCCGATGATCGAAACGCCAAATGTTGGAGTACCTGGGACTGTGGCCGGTATGCCGGGTCTAGCGGGAATTCCACCACCAACAATGGCATTTCCGAACATGGTGCAACAGTTCAATATGCCGCCACCCGGTTTTGGTAATTTCGGCGGTATAGCAACTAATGCAATTATACCGATGACACATCCAGAATGGTCTGAACATAAAGCACCAGATGGAAGGACTTACTACTATAATAGTGTGAGTAAACAGAGTTCTTGGGAGAAGCCGGAAGAGCTAAAATCACCTGCAGAGAAATTGCTGTCGGCTTGTGCTTGGAAAGAGTATCGTTCAGACACGGGAAAGGTTTACTATCATAACGTAAATACAAAAGAGTCAAAATGGGAAGCACCATCAGAATTGCTAGAAATTAAGGCAAAAATCGCATCAGAAGAAGCAGCAAAAACTGCAACAGCTGTAATGCCTCCTATTGTTACACTTCCAACTGCCATCCCAATGATCCCACCATCTAATATTTCAGAAGACACAAATACTTCATTAGGTGGTGGTACCGGTGTGGATTCACCGCAGCCATCGACCGTTTCAGTAAATGAGAATTCATCCTCAGCTTTAGATCAAGCAATGGCTGCCACACTAGCTGCAATTGAAGTTCCCAATGAGCCACCAAAGGAGGAAGAAAAGTATGAAGAAATAAAAGCGCCAGACAAGAGTCCCGAGCCAAAAATAGAATTTAAAGACAAGAAAGAAGCAATTGAAGCTTTTAAAGAACTTTTACGAGAGAAGAATGTACCATCAAATTCCAATTGGGATCAGTGCGTCAAGATTATCTCAAAAGATCCACGGTATACTGCATTCAAAGGACTGAATGAGAAAAAGCAAGCATTTAACGCGTATAAAACACAAAAATTGAAAGATGAACGGGAAGAACAGCGACTAAAGGCCAAACAAAATAAAGAAAATCTTGAAAAATTTTTAATGTCTTCAGAAAAAATGAACTCTACTACCAAGTACTATAAATGCGATGAAATATTTGGTAATTTGGAAGTATGGCGGATCGTTCCTGAGCCCGATCGGCGGGATATTTACGAGGATTGTGTGTTCAATTTAGCAAAACGCGAGAAAGAAGAGGCCAGGATATTGAAGAAACGAAATATGCGAGTTCTTGGCGAAGTTTTAGAATCAATGACGAACATTACGTATCAAACGACTTGGGCAGAAGCTCAAGTTATGCTTCTTGAAAACTCTGCATTTAAAAACGATGTAAATTTACTTGGTATGGATAAAGAAGACGCATTAATTGTCTTTGAGGAACACATTCGAACATTAGAACGCGGTGAGGAAGAGGAGAAAGAAAGAGAAAAGAAACGAAATCGTCGTTTATGCCGTAAAAATCGTGACTCATTTCTTACTCTACTCGATACATTGCATGAAGAGGGAAAGTTAACATCAATGTCCCTATGGGTCGAGCTTTATCCGATAATTTCGGCAGATTTACGATTTTCGGCAATGCTAGGACAAACCGGATCAACACCATTAGATTTGTTTAAATTTTACGTCGAGAATTTAAAGGCTCGGTTCCACGACGAGAAAAAAGTCATCAAAGAGATTCTTAAAGAGAAAATATTCGGAGTTCAAACGACTACAACATTTGAAGACTTTGCTACTATTGTTTGTGAAGATAAACGATCGGCTAACTTAGATGCCGGAAATGTTAAGCTAACGTTTAATTCCTTACTGGAGAAAGCTGAAACCGCTGAACGTGAACGTTTGAAAGAAGAATCGAGACGAATCAAAAAAATGGAAAATGAACTTAAAGCGTATTGGGTCGAAGCAGCTCTTACTAATGCTGATGCCTGGGAAGCAGCGAAGGCCCTAGTAATCGAGAAAGATGTGTACGCGGATTATGAGAAAGAGGATCGTGTGGAGCGTGTCTGGGAAGAATTTTTGAAAGAGAGTGAAGAGGCATGTAGTCACCATCATGCGAGAACACGAAAATCCAAAAAAAATAAGAAACACAAGAAACGAGCAAAATCCAGCTCAAAATCAGAATCTGAACAATCCGAACCAGCCGAATATGAGAAGTCGTCAAAGAAGAAGCGCCATTCTCGGTCCCGCTCGGTAATCTTAACTTAATTTTACTTTTTCGAAGTCCATAACATTCAATTACCATTTTAGGTTTCAACGACTTCCGAGAGCTCTAACAGTGATCGTAAACGTAAAAAAAAGAAGAAACATCGAAAACCTTCACGATCACCATCACCATACGAATCACCTGCTCCAATCGTTCATGCACAAACTGGCAGCCCACCCCAAAGCCCTTATGAAGCGTATCCTGTTGTCAACAAAAAGAAGAAAAAAGATAAGAAACGAAAAGACAAAAAGCGTTCACCTGTCGGAACACCACTCAGCAACGGGTCGGTGCAGCGGGAAGGTTCAGTGGCTTCGAAACATGATGATCCAGGGTTGAGCGAATCCGAATTGGAATTTCAACGTGCCGCCCTGTTAGCCCAATTAAATGAGCAAATCGATGAATAAGATTATTTAAAGTAAAACTGAAACATTAATATTACTATTTTAATTGTAATTATAATAAATAAAAATTAAAATAAATACATTACTATTAAAATAAATGCATTATTATTGAAATAAATACATTTATGTATGCAATGAAATTTAAATTCGAACTTATGTCGAAAATTCGATATCGGCAAAATTTATACAAACTGTATGCAACCAAAATGTCAATTTTTTGCTTTCGCTATTTTTTGACATATTTGTATTTGTCATACCGAATCAATTCATGTAAAAGTGTAAGACGTACGCCACGTTGTGATCTTTGTGAAATAGTTAAAATCTTTATTATAATATAAATAAAAATGGTCCTCGATCTAGATCTATTTCGTAGTGATAAAGGTTACGATCCAGAAAAAGTGAAAGAAAATCAACGAAAACGATTCAAAGATGTAGCATTAGTTGAAGCCGTCATTGAGAAGGATACGGAATGGCGAAATCGGAGACATAAAGCCGATAATTGGAATAAACTTAAAAATTTGTGCAGCAAAGAAATTGGTGAGAAAATGAAAAAGAAAGAAAATCCTGGGGAGCCCGATGCTGCAGTTCCCGAAAATATCATTGTTGGTTTGGATGAACTGAACAGCGAAATGTTGCGTCAGCTTACCGTGAATCAAATCAAAAAAATTCGCACACTTATCGATGAAGCAATCACCGCAAACGAAAAAGAATTAATTTGTTGTGAAAGCGAAAGGAATACCTCATTACGTGAGGTTGGAAATCACCTGCATGATAGTGTACCAGTTAGTAACGATGAAGATGAAAATAAAGTTGAACGCACGTACGGTGATACGGCATCTAAAAAGAAATATTCTCATGTCGATTTGATTCACATGATTGATGGTATGAACGGAGAGCGAGGTGCTGTCGTCTCAGGTGGACGTGGATATTTCCTTACTGGGCCAGCTGTTTTTCTGGAACATGCTCTAATTCAACATTCTCTACACTCTCTGTTTAAAAAAGGATACACACCTCTTTATACTCCGTTCTTTATGAGGAAAGAAATTATGCAAGAAGTTGCCCAATTATCGCAATTCGATGAGGAATTGTATAAGGTGGTCGGAAAGGGTAGCGAAGATGGAGCTGATGAAAAATATTTGATCGCAACTTCGGAACAGCCAATAGCAGCCTATCACCGTGACGAATGGATTAGTGAATCAACGTTACCAATTAAATATGCAGGTTACTCGACATGCTTCCGTCAAGAAGTTGGTTCGCATGGACGTGATACACGGGGCATTTTCCGTGTACATCAGTTTGAGAAGATCGAGCAGTTTGTGCTTACCTCACCACACGACAACAAATCATGGGAAATGATGGATGAGATGATCAACAACGCAGAGGAATTTTGTAAATCACTTGAAATCCCTTACCGTATCGTTAATATCGTATCGGGAGCATTAAACCATGCTGCTTCAAAAAAACTAGATTTGGAAGCATGGTTTGCCGGTTCTGGAGCATTCCGTGAATTAGTTTCTTGTTCAAATTGCCTTGAATATCAAGCTCGCCGACTTCTGGTGCGTTACGGCCAAACAAAGAAAATGAACGCGAGCGTCGATTACGTTCATATGTTAAACGCAACAATGTGTGCTACTACACGTGTGATTTGTGCAATTTTAGAAACTCATCAAACAGAAACTGGTGTTAAGGTGCCAGAAATATTGAAAAAATATATGCCAGAAGAATATGAAAATGAAATTCCATTCGTAAAACAAGCCCCAATTGATGTAGAAGCCGCTTCAAAAAAGTCCAAAAAGCATAAGGAAGGAATGATAAAGGCCCAAGGCGGTGATGCTTAATTAGACCTATATAAGACTAATTTCTATAATTTATCGAATTAATATATTTTAAGCTACCCGGACTCGCTAACGAAATAACTGTTGCATTTCTCATTTATATTTTTATTTATTTCAATTGAAATTCAAATAAAATTAAAGCTGTAAATCATAATCACTGTTTAATTGTTACTTTAATAAAATGGTTTATCCTCTTTTTCCGTTATAAGCCGCGGCTATTAGTCTTAAAAAGATGATTTTTATTTATCCATGGGAAATATTATTAAAACAAAGGTTTTCATTTTATTTTAATTGTAATAATTTATTAATCGATAAATTAAAAAAAACAGAAATTTTAGATTTGTACATTTATAAAATAACCGCCTCAGCAACAACAAAATCAAAAAATAAATTAGGTAATTAATTTTACGGATCAAAACCGATACATTTTGTTTTTGCAAGTACGATTATAACAAGTGCTAAAAATGTCTTTTAAGGTTGGTTGTCTCACTTAAAATTCAACGATTAATTTCGATTTATACAAATGGTTAAATATTGAATAATTATTTTTTAGAATTAAACAGCCATTCTGTCGGAATGCCAGTATACTTAAATGAAACGTGAAATGAATGAATTTTTTTGCTCTTCATACCTATTATGTGTGCTCTCACACATAAAAGGTATTAAGAGCGCAAGACAAATTATTTTGAGTGCTTTTAAATTTTATTGGTGGTGTGTCTTTGGGTTACAAGTACGGAACTCAGATGATTCAAGTATTAAAAACTAACTACATTTACACACAAATAAATTTAATTATTTCAATATACTGTAAATTATAAATCATTCGAGTTAAGCGACATTAAAAGTAAACGGATAAAATATTTTGAATTAACGACAAAGAGCAACAATTAATTTGTACTTAGTTCATAAGTTTATTTCATTCGATTCAAAAGTTTTTTGCATACACATATTTAAAACAAATCAAAAACTAAATAAATTAAGCAACAAAATACAGCGAACTTATTCTTTGGAAGATTATCGTTCATTAATAGTATATTGTTTATAATAAAAATAATGAATTGGACAATCAAAATAATTTCATAAAAAGTACGGAATATTTTGTACACAATAAATACGTCTTTCGCACAATGCAAAGTTAATTTACGCTATAGAATAATTATTTCTCATAAAATTAAATAATGGGTTATCCAATTCAAGCTTGATAAAGTAAACTTAAAAAAAACACACAAAATATTCGGAATGTATTGTAATTTTTATTTCATTTTACAGATTGATCCTTGCCATTTTTAGTTAAACAAGATATCATTCAAATGTCCTCCACGGGACTTCTTACAGGCCTTGATTCTTTTGCGGTAATTTTTAATGACTTTTCGGCACATTTCGGGCGGTATCTCGGCCATTACCTTACGAATATTAGTTTTCAATTCGTCAAGAGTTTGAGGATTGTTTGCGTAAACACGATCTTTCGCGTGGCCCCACAAAAAGAAATCCAAAGGCGTTAAATCACAGGATCTTGGAGGCCAATTGACATCCACCAAGCGAAAAATGAGCTTCATCACTGAAGAAAATTTTGTTCGAAAAATCAGCATCGACGGCCTGTTTTTCCAACACCCAATTTGCGTATGTTAAATGCTCCATATTCTTAAATGGCAGAATGTCAACTAAATAAATGACAGCGTACTTGACGTTTATCTTTGACAGATGTCGGTATACAGATTTCTACTTTATCAACCTCGAATTGGATAACCCTATAATATGATAATAAACAATTACATTAAAACTAAACCAACATAAATCTTAAAATGGAATGTTCAACGATATACACATTTTTATTAAAAATAGTCCGATTCATTCGGGTGCTTTGGATGGAATATAAAAAATACAAAATCTAATAAACCAATAAATATTAAAATACATATTATATAATTAGTTATATATAAAATTAAATTAAATTATTGATACCTATCAGAAATATTCTCCGGACGAATTATAAACTTTAGGGCAATATTGTTCAGCTAAAACACTGTATGCAACTCTCGATCCAACCTTAATTTTTTTATTAGCGCTGAATTTGTTCCACACATGTACGATAATTGATTCGCGGGTCAGTGCTAATGTTGTTTCCAAATATTTTTCTTCAAAAAAAAAAGTCCACTGCCGCCAACTAGGCGTATAACATTTTTCCACAGGGAATACTTCGAAGCCACCACACCGCAGGCGATCCATATAGGCAGTGTTTCCGGTGGAACATAATTTACCGAGTACCCGTGTAATAACACCTGGACCATTATTACCCCAATCGTTGCCATCGAAGCTAGTCTCAAACTCTCTGTAATAAATAAAAAGTAAAAAAAGTTTATAACTAGTCGCTACATATCAATTATATGTTATATGATACGCGCTATGCTGTGGTAACCATAGGGGCAATTCCCTTAGGTTTTGTGTCTACTATATTATGACAAAAAACTACATTATTGATTGTTAATTAATTAAAATAAACGGTGATATCAATTTAAGGTGTAATTTGTTTAATGAACTTTTCAGAAAGGTTACCTTAAACACATTTCGGATATTTTATGTCCAACACCATTGTGTTCAAAATTCAATATGCCGGCTGCTACAGCATCATCCGATTCGGCACCCGCATAATTTGGCATTAGATTGTCAAAATCCTCCTTTACAATTACATCTAAATCTAGATAGGTACCACCGTACTTATATAAGCTATAATAACAGACACAATAATAAGTTCAATTATTTTTTAAAGTAAAATTTCATAAATACCTTAAGTAACGCAATAAATCTGATACATGCGAATTCATGTACTTTGAACTAAATATTTGACCATCTTCGAACCATGTTCGTATGGGCGTATTTTTTACATAGTCCCATAAATTTATATTTCGAAAATTTATGTTCGAATATGATAATAAGGCTTTAATAATCGGTGAAGTTGGTTCATTGCTGTAGGAGCCTACCGGCGATGCAAATAATATGAAAACTTCCCAATTTGGGTTTGTTTTTGCAGCAGATTCTATGGCACATGCTTGTCTGAAAACAATAAAATAAAATTGATTATTTAAAGTTATTAAAGAAATATATTTACTGTTTGAAATTAGTCGAGTATAACGCAGATGCGTTCTTAAGGTTTAGACAAAGTCTAAGAAAGTTGGATGTAATTTTAAATTTTCTAAACGCTTTCTGGTATTATTTAAAAGCTCAACTCAAATTAAATTGCCTAAACATTTATAATACACAATTGGTTTTTTGAAACAAGTACAAGATGTTATACTTTATCCACCGCTCGGATTTTGCAGTTTTGTTTTACCAAGGACAGTATCGTCCAATTATTTTTGGATTTTGCTACTCTTTGAAAGAAATAATTACGGCTAAGCTACGAAACAAGAAATTACGTTTAAGATTGTTTAATGTTCCATTTCCAATAGGATTTTGGATGGAGAGCAAATACCCTGATTTGTGTCACCTCTTGGACCCTTTTGGCTAACTAAAAATTTATTTATTTATAAGGAAATTGTTCTACAAATTTGCTTTATAACACGAACAGACTGTAGATTAATTACAGATGTATAGCGATACTGACATGTTTAGTTCGGAATATTTCTGTTAAAATAAAACCTATAAAGTATGCTTTTTAAAACGATCCGCTCAGTCAAAGCCATCTCTACTATTAGCTTATTAGCTAAAACGATGACGTAACACTATGTCGACAGTTGTCATTATCAGTCTCTCTTAATTCGCCGTTCCATACTTTGATTCTTTCGTCGTGATTCTTTCTTCGTTTCCTTTCCCTTCACCTACAAACAGTTGTTAGTTTGTAGGTGAAGAGGAAGGAAACGAGGAAAGAATCAAAGTGTGAATTGGCGGAATTGTCGTAGTAGGGGTATGTTCGTTTTCATCGTAATTTGCTAGACGTGGATTTTATTTTTCTAGTATGTTTTAATGTGCACAATTTTCAACGAATAAAATCGAGTAGTTATTTCTGTTGTTGTATTAAAAACAATAGCAAAAGAGAAGTCGTCGACATAAAGTTACGGCATTAGCAAAAAATGTATGTTTTCACTGGCCAGTAGTAAAGATGGCTTTGGTTCAGTCGATACATTTTATTTGAGTAGTTGAACTATAATTTTAAATAGTTCAGGTAAAGGCAAAATAATTTACACAAGTTGTCTGGTTTACGAGTGTCATATGAAAAGTTTCCGACCTCAACATGAAGATGGCAGCACTCGCCAACAAAAGTAGCAGGTGTTTTGTGCATGTGTTGAAAGGTACTCACGAAATATCAGCAATTTTGCACGTGCATTTGTTGTTTAACATCCTTTGAGTGAGTCGATGTGAGTGTTTTTGTGAAAATGGAAAAAATCGAGTATCGAATTGTCACTAAATATTTATTTTCGAAACGCAATACGCCTACGCAAAACAAAGACGAGTTGGACACCGGTACGAGGACTCTGCACCATCATTTACCATCGTGAAATTTTGGGCAGCTGAATTTAAACGTGGCCGTGCCAGCTTGGATGACGATGAACGTTCGAGACGTCCCAAAACTGCAACCACTGACGACATCGCTGAAGTTTACCAAATGATGCGAGACAACCATCGAATTAAGATTAGAGATAGAAGAGGCTATTAATATGTCCAAAGAATATGTTTGTCACATATTGAATCAAGTTTAGGCACGAGAAAGCTGTCCGTGCGTTGGGTGCTGTGTTTACTCACTTTGGAGGAGAAACGTGTTCGAATGAACATTTCCAATGCTCTGTTGGCGCAGTTTAATTACTGTTGATGAAACTTGGATATAGCATTACTCCAGAATCAAAATACAGTCAAAACAGTGGACCAAGAGGGAATCGGTTCCAAAAAGTAGAGGCTGTTCCTTTGGCTGGGCAAGTGATGGCAACTGTATTCTGAAATAGTCATGGAGTCATCTTAAAGGATTTTCTTCAAAAAAGGGAGACAACATTACAGGAGCATACTACGCATCATCACTTGACCAGCTGAAGACATAAATTCGCGAAAATCCGCGAATTACGGTTTGAACTGAGTACTATTATTTGAACGGATTGAAGAGAAGGGAACATCGCTGTCTAACTCTCTCCTAGAGTACTTGACCGAATTTTGCTAGAACAGTTTAACTAATCCACAGTCTATTATCTAAGCTATTAGATTATATTAAAAAAATATAGCAGAAATAAATCCGTAATAAACTTGAAAATTACAAATATAAAATAAAATAAAATAATAAATTAATTTAGGGGCATAAAATTGTCTTATTTGAAAATTATCTTTGCTCAAACAGATGATCAATTTTATTGAAACTTTTAGACATCGCATGTTCACTATTATCAGTTAATTGTTGTCTATCTAAGTGGAGAAAGGCATGACCCCTCAGCTCTCTACTGGAATTTTGGGAACTTTTATTTTAATTTAACTCAGTATATTCGGTGCATCGGTTTGATGTAGTATAGGAAATACCAATAAAATAACTTTTAATAATTCGTGCTTAATCTCTAAAGTTGTCAAGTTAAAGGTCTTATATCCAGTTAAGAATAGTGGCAATCACTGAATGAACATGTGGTATGGTAGATAAGGTTATATTACCAGCTGTCTTTCCAAGTCAAATAGCTCATACAATTCTTTTGTATTTTCTCAATACATATGTTCGATTCGATATGTTCTTCGTAAAACGGACATTACGCATTAACGGCTTATTCAAGCTGGGATTGAACCTTTGTGCAATAAAAGCTATAATTTCTCTCGAAATCGAAAATCTCTTTGCTCACCGTTTCATAAAACAAATGGAGCATGGAGTTAGCTCTAGCGACGTATAGCTCGATGTGCTTAAAACACAAGTTTCCAACTAAGATTACCACTAGGCCTTTAGTTCCTATCTTTTCGCGTAATCCCTGGGAAAATTCACATTTATTTTCAACATCGTTTCCTTCCAACTTGATACACTTACATCAACGAGTTTCTAGTAGCTCGATGCCTTTTTTACAGTAGTCTGCATTCACAGATAATAATTGCGGAGTGCCAAATCTACAGAATAGGGAGGATGGAGAAGCAATTAATAGCTCAATTCGATCATCGTTTTAATTGCTTTGTGAGCCAATGAATGCCAAGGATTTTTCTTCGCTAAATGTGGTCGTTTGCCTGTGCAACGTCGAATCGATTCAATAATTCACTGTAATATTGCGCAGTGATTGTTTTTCCAAATGGTGCAAAAACTTCTTCCGATTATGCTTGAGATGCCCAAATTTTGTTGAGGAACATCAACTCTTTCTAACTATTGCTGGCCGATAACACGCGCGGCACCATCGCGTACATTGCTTTCGCTTATTCAACCAATCATGAACAACGTTAAGCATACGTAGGTTGAGATGTTTTCTATCTTAGCAATTGCACGCACCTTCAATTTACGGATATCAGTTACCAACGTAAACCTTTCTGAGCATTGTGACATTATACTTATCAAGGATTCTTTAGTTTCTTTAGGCATTTTGCAATTTTTGCCAATTTCCTCTCAAATAATAATGTTTAAAATGAAAGAGAAGGAACACAAAATTCGTTTTTCCATTGTTTACAAAATCCCGGAAGTGATGACATGCAAACAACTCTCAAACAGCATCTACTTGACAGATTGTTATGAAACTCCAGATTTTATTTTTTCAAGGTTGGCACCTCCCAAAAACGATAAGGATTTGACATTAGTGGTAACATCTAGTAATCAGCCCGAGGCGTTTCAAATCAGGTAGTCCTGCGAATTAGACCTATCTTTTGGCTGTTTAATGACAGTGATTTGATTTTCCTGATTTCATTGGAAAGGCAAAAATATTAATTTGCGAACATCAGAGGGTTGGAATTTTGTATCACTAACGCCAATAATGAAAATTGTGAAATTCCACGCGCCAAGACGAGAGCCTAGTGGTACTCTGGAGGATAGCTTGAATTATTTTCGACATTTCGTCTCCTAGTTCAATATATTTATCTGATATAATTGAAGGCTTTTGCAAATCAGTGGTTCTAAATTTGTAATTCCTTTTATATGGCGTGTTTAATTATTACATCGGAGCGAGCAGGGAGATGCCAAAAGTGTATGTGATTTGTTCTGTAAAATCTGAAAAACATATTATAAAAAAACCGCAATATCCACACGTTCAGAAAAAAAACGCAAAAAACATTTTTAAAAATCTCTCTGCTCACTCCGATGTAATAAAACCACACACACACCAGTAGACTACCTGGCAAATCAATATGGTTGTTCAATGTTGATTTTTTGGGCGAAAACCCATGCTGGTTAAATACCATTGTGGCATGAAACATTATTTCTAGATCCGGTTTTGAAATGCAAATAGGCGTTACTCTGGTTATTTTCCACTTCTGAAAATTGAGTATATAGAATTTTTCAAAAATGAAGCAAGAATACGATCAGTACGAATATCCTTCTTCGAACCCTACTAATACTCGCTTAATGTTCTCGTGTTCAATATGTGGATTAAATTGTATATTCACTAGCAGTTGAAGCCCTGTAATTATCTACAAGTCTTCTGGTTCATTGCAGATTGAAAAAAAAACTCAGTAAACACGTTGGTTATCACCTGCCCAAGACTTTTATTCTTTAAATATTCCCCATACTCAAGAAGATACTTGATGTATGTTACAACGTGTAAATAATTTAATTCTAGATAATTAATACCACATTGGACAACTGAAACGAGTTTCCGTTTTCTCAGCAACCGGCTAGCCATACGGGTGAGGAAGACTAATGCACAGAAATGGCGTAAAGCGATGGGGTTAGAGACTCGCTGCTTTAAACCAATAACGATTTTAACGTAGCCACGAGTATAGAAAGAATATGGGTCCGGGTCAAAATGCCGCGTTTTAAAATGTCGCGTTTTAAAATGTCGCGTTTCAAAATGTCGCGTTTCAAAATGCCGCGAGGTACAAAATGTCGCGTGGTACAAAATGTCGCGTTTTAAAATGTCGCGTTTTAAAATGCCGCGAGATAAAAAATCTCGCGTGGTACAAAATGTCGCGTTTTAAAATGTCGCGTTTTAAAATGCCGCGAGGTACAAAATGTCGCGTGGTACAAAATGTCGCGTTTTAAAAAGTCGCGTCTCAAAATACCGCGAGGTACAAAATGTCGCTAGGTACAAAATGTCGCGTTTTAAAATGTCGCGTTTCAAAATGCCGCGAGATAAAAAATCTCGCGTGGTACAAAATGTCGCGTTTTAAAATGTCGCGTTTCAAAATGCCGCGAGGTAGAAAATGTCGCGTGGTACAAAATGTCGCGTTTTTAAAATATCGCGTTTTAAAAAACTGCGTTTGTAAAGAAGGAATAAAATAAATGTTATATTGAGATAATAAGAAATGTGTATTATTAAACAATATAAATGATTTGGGTGAAATTGAAAAATATGGTTTTTCCCACTGTTAATTTCGTAATGAATTTTTTGTAAAGAGTTAGCTACAAATGATGTTTCATTGTCATATAGATACATGAATGTTCCTTTATGGATAATAAAAACCGTCAGGTGTTTTATGATCAATTGGAACAAGTGGTTTGAAAACACTACACATTTTTGAAATTTGAGGGCGATAACCATAATAAAAGTACGTTTTTAATATTTTTCTAATTTTTTTCCAAATATGGTTTTTCCCACTGTTAATTTCGTTAATGAATTTTTTGTAAAGAGTTAGCTACAAAGATGTTTCATTGTCATATAAATTCATGGATGTTCCTTTATGGATAAGGAAAACCGTCAGGTGTTTTACGATCAATTAGAACAATTGGTTTGAAAACACTACACATTTTTGAAATTTGAGGGCGATACCATAATAAAAGTACGTTTTTAATATTTTTCTAATTTCAAATATTGAACCCCTTTTCAGATAATTGACCATTTCTCATAAAAGTATTTTTTCAGTTTAATTACTCAATTAGACATTAAAGATAAATGTTTTTACTATATGAAATTTGGAAAAACCAGCAATAAAACAGCGCATTATAAATTTAAAACGTAATTTTTTCAGATCGGAGAATAAATACAATGTACCAAAGAGGCAGTTTGATGATGTAATAAAAGTAACATTTTTATGATTTCAAAATTTTGACCAACTCCTTTGTTTCATTTATCGATCTTTAAATAAGGGTTAAAAAACAACAGCACATCAAGGTATATATAAATAACAATTTCCATTACTCTGGGTATCAGTTTGTTAATGAATTGCAAAGTAGCAGGATATAAATAAATCGATTAATTTTCATAAGTTGGTGAAACTAAATTTCATAAAAATATATAAGTTAAAAAATATCAAAGAAAATATTAATTATAATAGAAAATTAAATAAGTAATATAGTACGAGAAGCATTAAAGTAATATTGCACCCAAATGGAGGATAAGGAGATTTATTCGGGACAGCTGATTGAGTTGACAATATCTCAGAAAAATTCTAAAATCCTAATTTTAAATGGATTTAGTTACACTTCCGATGCCCGCAGGAATAAATGGAGATGTACAAAGCGACAAAATAGAGTTTTGAAATGCTCTTGCAATTTGAGAGCCGAAGAAATAGATGGAAAATTCTATTTACAAAAATTGTGGAATTCCCATAATCACTCTCCTGATCCTGAAACGTTACCAGTACTAAATGTCATAAATAGTATTAAAGATATAGCAAGCACTTCAAGCAATTTACCTTGCCAAATACTACAATCAAAGATTGCAAAACTTCCTGAGAATGTAGGTGGTTGCCTACCTTCTAAGGCCGCCTTAACCCAAATCATCAAACGTGAGCAACGAAAATTAATAGTGGACAAGGAGCCAGTATCACTGGCATTCGATATACCAGAAAGGTTTCTCCAAATTGATGGAGAGCAATTTGTATACGGGGATATCAAAGAGGGCGATAATCGGATAATTATTTTTACTATCAAAAATAATTTAACCAAGCTTCGCGATGCAGAGTTTTGGATGATGGACGGTACATTCAAAGTTGTACCAAAATTATTTTATCAACTTTATACTGTGCATTGCAGTATCGCGCCTCATAAAACAGTACACCCAATGGTGTACGCTTTAATGAGCGGCAAATCTTCGGCAATATACAATAAATTGTTTACAACTCTACAAGAGAGTGCAATAAGAGTTGGTATCAGTTTAGCACCAAAATTGGTAATAACTGATTTTGAAAAAGCAGCAATCAGCAACATTCGGAGTGTCTTTGAGAGAGTCAACGTCAAGGGTTGCAATTTTCACTTCATGCAGAACATATATAGACACATCCAAAAAATTGGTTGGCAAGTGCGGTATGGCACAGATATAGAGTTTGCCATGAAGGTAAGACAGGTCGCTGCTTTATGTTTCCTGGAACCTGAAGAGATACCGGAATGGTTCAAGGATATTAAAGAAGAACTAGGCGCAGAATTTGAACCGCTAACCAATTGGATGGATGAAAACTATGTTTCCGGCAAAAATAATAGAACACCATTATTTCCACCGAGTTTATGGAGCATCAGTGAACAAAATAAGAATAAAATACCCCGCACACAGAACTATGCAGAATCGTTCCATAATTATTTTAATGTTGTAATTGGTCGGCCGCATATTAGTGTTTACCACTTAATAGACGAACTTAAAAAGCAAACAAAAATTACAAGTGCCGAAATAGAAAAATTAACAAGGGGAAATCTTCCACCTAAAAAAAACAAAAAATTTATTTTAAAAGAAAAAAGGATTGAGTTGATTTTATCTAAAAAAAAAGAATTCAGCAAATTTGGATTTTTGAAAGCAATTGCAGGAAATATTTCTTTTTAATTTTATTATTAAATATTAGTTTTAAATTAATTTTTTGATTTAGATATTAAGTTTATGATTATTTTAATTATTAAGTTTAAGTTTTTTTAGAAGATATTTATTTATATAATATTATAAATAAATAAATATTCTTTCCAAAACATAATTCTATTGTTGTTATTATTTAAATTTCAGAATTTTCTCTCAAAATTCTTCTTCTGTTTGATTATGACATGACTTCGGTTCTTACATTGATTTGGTTGGTCAATTCGTAATGAGTAAGGTCCCAAGTTTTGGACTTATTACTTTCCGATTTGAATAAGCAAGGTATACATTTCTTTAAGTGCTTATACTAGGTCGTATTTGAATTATTAAACAAATACTAAAATTAATTAAACATTTAAGTGAAGGAGAATTTTAAAGTTTAATATATTACCATGTATATAAAATACTACAACTGTACACGCCTACACCGACAGTGAAGAATAGCCACAAACGTTTCAAAAATGTGTCCCCTCGTTAAAAAATAATGGGCAGGTAGGTAAAAATAATTTTTAAATTATGGATGATTGCTGTTATCGTAATAAAACACTTTAATTGTGCTGTACTTTGTGTCCTATTTTGACAAATAAAAAATTACCATACAGTTCAAGTTTATCAATTGGTTGGCGTGAAATACAATATATTATTTTTTCTAAGTTGATAGAAAATATACATTTTATTTTTATTCACTACGGGTTCAACTTCAAAATTTTCCTTTCTCAATATATATGAGGTAATATAGTTTATAATTCAGATTTATTTTAAACTATTTTATTTTCTAATATTATTTGTGTTTAGAATGAATTCATTCCAAAAGCAACGAACGAGAGCACGTATAATTCGTTTGAATGCGGATGACCTTTTTAGCTTCGACCATGCACCAGATTACATAATTAATTCGTTCTTCGATAATTGTACATACAAGAAACGTTTAACTGTTGTCACATTTTGCTTCGTAAATGGCATACAATATGATGATTTGTTGAAACTAATCCGATGGAAAGATGTTACAAAATTTGATTACCGTAAAGTGCAAAAACTGTGGTCTGACAGTTCTCGAGAACCATACAAATCAAAGTGGTTCGCGTATAATTGCCATTTGAAAAGGGTTATTTATTTAAATGGTGCACTAAAATAATATTATATATATACAAATATATATAATAATTATATATCTAAATACATATGTACAAAATTTGATTAATAATAAACAAGAATTCTTAAAAAATGTTTCAATTTGGATTAAATTGTGTATCCGATATCAACTTCCGATATATAAGGACTTAACTTTAACATTTTAGTGAAGGAATATATTGTTTTTATACAACTCACGTATATTCGCAATTTTTCCGCATTTCCCGTAGTTTTTCCGGGTTGGTGTATAAGGGAAATATTCTTATAATATTTTTCTTCATCTATGTACTCGGAAAATTTTCGGAAAATGCGGGAAAATTTTCCGAACATTTTCCGATTTTTCTAAAATTTTGTACATAGATGAAGAAAAATAAACTAAAAATATTTCCCATATACACCAACCCGGAAAAACTACGGGAAATCCGGAAAAACTGTGATTTTCCATTTCCACTCGGAAAATTTTCCCGAAAATTAATGTTGGAAAATCACCATATTTTTCTGAGTCATTATCGGGAAAATTTTCCAAGTGGAAGTTCGCAATTTTTCCGCATTTCCCGTAGTTTTTCCGGGTTGGTGTATATGGGAAATATTCTTTAAATATTTTTCTTCATCTGTATACAAAATTTTAGGAAAATCGGAAAATTTTGTACCACGAGGCATTTTGAAAAGCGACATTTTAAAACGCGACATTTTAAAACGCGACATTTTGTACCACGCGACATTTTCTACCTCGCGGCATTTTGAAACGCGACATTTTAAAACGCGACATTTTGTACCACGCGACATTTTGTACCTCGCGGCATTTTAAAACGCGACATTTTAAAACGCGACATTTTGTACCACGCGACATTTTGTACCTTGCGGCATTTTGAAACGCGACATTTTAAAACGCGACATTTTGTACCTCGCGGCATTTTGTACCTCGCGGCATTTTAAAACGCGACATTTTGAAACGCGACATTTTGTACCTCGCGGCATTTTGTACCTCGCGGCATTTTGAAATGCGACATTTTAAAACGCGACATTTTGTACTTCGCGGCATTTTGAAACGCGGTATTTTAAAACGCGACATTTTAAAACGCGGCATTTTGAACGGTTCCCAAAGAATATACAGATTATTCATTTGGAATAATTTATTGTTCCAAATTGGTATTCCACTATCGTATATGACGTGTCTTCAAAAAGTAACGGAAACCTTGCAATTTCGCGTGTTGTACTAGAATTCGAACGGTTCTTTCATTCGTGTGTTGGTAAACATGTCTGAAAAGTATCTTTACACGGTTATCCATATTAAATATTTAGTTTATTTATTTGTTAGGCGTTTTATTCCGGGGTGTCTCGAATTTTCGACATCTTCCAAGTACTGTAGCAAACAATACAAGTATAGCGTTAATCTGTGAATGGCTATAGGAATATTAGTAACAACCGAACGAAATATTTACGAGTAAGTTACCACATACGTAGTTCTCCAACAAAACCGAAGATTATAAATAATAGTGTAGAAAACATGATTGACCACGTGGCTATTGAAAATTCTAAAAATCTTTGTTACGAGGAGTGTTCAATAAATTCGGAAAATTTATATGAAATTACGGTAATCGAAATTTTATTTTGTTGTTTTTTTCCTCTATGTAGGCTACATTTCGGTGAGTGATTTAATGAACACGTGATCGTACCACTCGTAACACAATTTTTGGAATTTTCTATTTCCCGATAATAATCTTTTCGTAATAGTATCTGCCGGCTCGTGTCCTCGATCAAAACGGATGGAAATTAGATGACTTTATACTTAAGTTTTTTTCATAAATTGAGAATCCCATAATTTTGTGGAAATCAACTTACCGATGGTAGTTTATTAGGTATATTATGGTAGATTTTCATAAGGAATTTATAATTTTTAACGAAAAAAGACTAAGGCTGTTTTCCAAACACCGACTTATTTGTGAACACCGACTTATTCAAATAAGTCACCTCGCGAGGAGACCTATTTGAAATATATACATGCGGTTTTTATTTTCAAATCTAGTGGCAACGATCAACATGTCAAGAATTTTTTTTTCTTCCATGTAATAGAAATTGCATTTTATTTTTTGTTATTACGTCACAAATAAGTCGGTCCAGTAAATTGCAATGACTTGACCGAATTATTCAAGATGGCGTCAAATAAATGTGTAATAAGTCGGTGTTTGGAAAACACCCTAAGAACATGATTCTAAATTAAATTTTCAACGAAATTGGACCCAACCAGTTTTGAACAGCGGAAAAGACGAATTCTATTTTTTTTCTCGAAATATTTGTTTTGGAAAGATTAAGTAGTTTTGCTTTTCCGTTTTTATTGTTTTAGATTCTTTTAGAATACTACTGCCGACTGTAGCTTGAGATTATAAGAATGCATCATACTCACAGGACATATTGATTTTTGCGGCAATCAACTAACCGGAGTTATGGTTTGTTTTCTCTTCAGCTATTAATCACAAATTTAGTATTATCCAAAATAGGGAGGTCGATATGAAATAATTAAAATGTTTTAATTGCCTCTTACTCGCCTTAGTAATCAAGCGCCTTGTATTCCCGATTTCCGTAGATTTGAGGTTGTTGGTCACCACATAATACACCTCCAATTTGTTTTAATAACCCTCATTAGAAGAATATTTTTAGGTACGGATGGTGCCAAACAAGAAGTTAAGTTTAACATACCACCGCACATACAATTAATAAATCATGAATATTAGACATAAATTAGGCTTCAAGACAGCACTTTCTGTAGGGTTTTCAAAGATAACCATCAATCGTTAATGGCTACGACATTTTTTTATAGAACAATGTATATGTAATAAAGAATTAACCTGCCAAACAAATCAGTATATGTAATTTATTGAATGATTAATTAGATAAGAATTTGTTAGATGTGTAGTATTTACAAATAATTTACCGTTTAAATTCCATTGATAAGTATAATTTGTTCAGGCGGTGAACTAACAACTTATAGTTGTTATCTATACGGAAATACAAATATGAATGCAGGTTGAACCTTCCATAATTTTTGCGATAATGGCTTTGCTTTATTTAAAATAAAATTTTTGTAGGAACTAAGAATTCGAACAAAATAACATGCAACTTATTGGAATACAATAAGCACCGCTTCAATTTTGGAAAACTGATTTAAACCGATGTTGTTCAAAATTTAATTTAGAACATTTTAGTTCAGTTCAGAAAAGCTTAAGTATGAAGTTTCATCTCGACTAGTCAATCCGTCTGGACTATAGAGAACCAACAGACATTTAGTCTGCACGCGAATGGTAAATCTGCAAAAATCTCGATATTTTTCATGACTACTGTACTTATTTTACTTATGTTCCAAGAACAATATCCAAACAACAACCACAACATTCCTCTTGTTCGACCGCTCATCCAAATGTATAGTTTTTATTGGAGATAATATTCTATAACATTCCTAAATATATCCCTCCTATAGTTCTAACCCTGGTTTTATTATTTTGTGGATTAAATCTAATTAACAATTAGAATAAGCAGCAATTTTTAACCGAGATTTTCAATTATTATCTGATGGAAACTACATCACTTAACTTTCTAATGAAAATGTTTCTATCCTTCGAACGGCCAAAAATAGAGAAATTGCCACAAAAATAGCTAGGACAATACTATAAACGTAAGTAGACAACTCAGTGCCAGTAATAGCAGCTCAGTGTCAACATTCTCAAGCGGTTCAGTGACAGCTCCGTCACTTGCAATATCATCGGATGCGACGATTAATTATAGCACCACCAATAACGTACCAATAAGTGAGACTTTCCTGTTGAGAGGGGCTACTAAACCCAAATTATTTTTTGTCAGGACTCGACACTGCTACTACTGAAACGATAGTTATTTCCCCACATCAAATCAATTTTGAATTCGAACAAAATTATTGACATTGATCAACATTTAATTAGTTGCAAAAACATTTCGCGTTATAATGGCAATGTGACATCATTTAAAATCTCGATTCATAAATTTGTATTTGATTTACTTATGTCGCCGAACTTGTCGCTGAACTCTGGCCTTTGTGCATTTGTTGATAAGTGTAAAATAAACACCAATAATACATCAAAATCTAAGTAAGGGGACTCTGAAAAAAACCCGCGACGTTTTTCTGAAATCTCAGACACTTCCTTTTGATGTTTGTATTTTTATTTATTTTAATTTTAAATGAATCCTGAATTGAAGGTGGAACTGTGTCGACTAGAGATTTGAATCCAGCAGGCAGAGTTCTTATAGCGATACATCTCAACTTTAACAGTTCTTTACAGTGCATCTGGAGGTGTTAAGTGTGAAAATTAAAACTAAAGATAAGGGAAAAAATATTTTCGTTATGTGTGCCTAACGTGTGCTTGACGTACCAGCTCCTAATTGATCCTATTAACTTCTTATCAGATATAATGAACATCCAAGATGACATTTTTAGTTCTCGGGGATCTTAACCTTTCTATGGACACAATCAGAGGATTTTACAAATTACGTTGCTTCTAATGCCACTTGTACTAAGAAAACCTTATTCACTGATAATATATTAAATGCTGGATTATTTGAAACCAGCAATATTAAAAAGTATTTGGACGGTAGATTGATCTGGTTTTTTCGTCGGATGCTTATGATAGTATAGCTACAGTAACAAACCCAAATGTTTCCACTATTGGCTCCTTCCTATCCGATATCTATCACATTTTGCATTATGAGGTTTCTCATGCCAACAGAGAGACTGAAATCTCGTACCGCTTCAACTATCACAAACCCGACTGTCTGAAACTCAATGGTTTATTAACTAACATTGATTTTGATGCCACATGATAACAGTGACATTGAAATTTTAATTGTTACCTGCTGTGCTGCAATTTTTTACAGAAAAGAGACATAGGGTACGATGCCCCTCTCAAAAATCCTGGTGAAATGGTGAACTACGTACTCTCCGTAACCTTCGAAACAATCGTTGGCATACATTTTTAAAACCTCAGTCGGATGATGATTATCTGATCGATACGCGTCTTATGCTGGCCGATCTTATTGCTAGTCCTAGACGCTTTTGGCAATTTGTTATAATCTTGAAAAGAATTCCGATGGATATCCAACAGTATTAAAGTATGGCGATCAATCTCTAATAACCTGAAAATTATTGCCATTATGAATGCTTAAATTTAAAAAAAAAATTTCCAGCACCCAATTTGAGCCTCACCTAAACTATTTTTTTTTGAATATTTGGATGGTTGTAATCAAACATCCCTTGTATCTAATGACATTAATTATTATAAGGCGATTGGAAAAATAAACAACTTAAGAGATGATTTCTATTTCGGCCCGGATGGATTTCTATCAATTGTCCTAAAAAAATGTATCGGTAGTTTGGCCCAAAATATATCTCTCATCTGAAATTTTTCCAAATATGTGGAAAGATTCATTTATAATTCCGATTCACAAGAAGAGGTTTCAATTGGATATTTCAGACCACAGGCTAATTAATTGCAAAGCTGTTATTTAATGTGTTTCTATTGTAAACCATTGTTTTCGGATAATCCGAAAGCCTTGTTTTTCTACGCAATCCACAACTACCAATCTAATAGAATTCCCATCACTTACCGTGAACGCCATGGAGAGTTGAAACGAGATTGATGTTGTCCTAGCAGATTTCAGCAAAGCATTTGATAAGGTTTCCCACAACATTATTTTGTTTAAACTTAAGGTCCTGGGCCACATTTACTTCTAAAGCACGTGACATAGTGTTAATGGGTGAACGGGTCTCAAGACTCATGGAAAGAAAAAAATATTGGAACGAACCTTCCACACGGAATCAAATGAAAACGGAGACTCCTTAGGGTTTCTTGTCCAATCAACCGGTTTATTTATTCACACAACCAAAGGTCACCGCAGGAACTTCACTACTTGGACTGGCGGACCAAATTATTTCCAAGTGAATCATAAAAAAACTCATCAAAAAATCATACGAGCTACCCAACGAAATATCCAACGAAGAAAGGTCCCCAAGTCACGAACGCTCCCCTGTACTTCCGTAACTAAGACATCTGTTTCACGAATAACTTGCAATTTACATTAACAATTTACAAAAATAATTTACAAATTTACAATTATTACAAGACGAAAAAATATAAGCTCAATATCAATCCATGAGCAAGTCACTCTATGTAGAGAATAGAAATATCAATACCCTTAGTAAAACCCTTCCATAAGTCCCAAATACACTAGCACACTAACAAGCGCGCCAGACAATGTTTAGCTAAAGCATATTCAGACCATCGTTTCCTTGAGTGCCAGGAATTTTTCTCCAACTTGAAAAAACATAAACCATCCGACAGAGTACGCAAAACATTTGCATTTCTCAAGCAGCAAACAAGAAGTAGCCATTCAAAAAAAATCAATATATTCCTATTTTCTCCTGGCTCCGCGAATTACGAAAGTCCAAGTGAGAGTGGCCTGACCTCGTAGACTGATTTCTATCCACTAGGACACCCGCCCACTCAAGACGATCAAATTTATACGTTTAGGAACTGACCACCCAGAATCGTAAGAACTCCCATCGAATTGCATAATTACGTTCCAGAAAATATACTAAAAACTTTCCAAACTTTGGTTGAGATTATATGGATCAATAACGAACTGCATCCCGAATGGACAGAAACTTCACAAATTCTCATACTAAAGACGAAGCAGCCAATGGATATAAATGATTACCGTAAAATAACTTTGTGTAATGTATGATATCAAATTTAGTCTAAATTACTATTCGACCGATTAGACGAATTTCTTGAACCTTCTCCCTCATATCAAGCTGCATTTTTGGATGCATTCGTCGAGTTCTTGAAGAAGAGTGGCGTTCTGATAATCGAATTTACGTCGTCTCCATAACCCTAGAAAGCCTTCGACACAGTAGACCTGAACGCCATATCCATCTGCCTGCAACATTACATACCACACTATCTGATTAACCGAATCATAAAGGTATTTTGGGAGACGCTCAATCTCCTCCAGAATATTTAACTTTATATTCTAAATGAAATTTTACTCAAAGTAGTTGATCGGTAGTCGGAGTTCCTGAGCTAGAACAGAAGCAAAATGGCAATATCACTAAATATTGCCTACACTGATGATATTATACTTGTGACGCGTAAAATCTTACAATATTAGAACCCATTCTGGAAGAATTGATCGACAACCTAAAATACGCTGGTTTAGAGATAAATCCACAAAAATGTACCACAATCAAACGAGATCATGATTTCTTATTCAATCCAACTCCTATCATAGCGCTAGCCGGAGTAACTTTATTCCAGTGAGATATTTAGACACCTATTTCATCACCACATTAAATTGACCATACACCATTCGTAGCCGTTGCCATCAGGTTATTGAAACCATCAAACAAATGCAAGCCTTTATAAAAAGTACAGACTACATTTAAAACAGCTCTATTAATGAATAAAACAGTAATTGCTCAGGCACTTACTAAAAAACTGCGGTGCTTACTTTTGCCCATCGCCGACGCCTAAGAACGTACGAATTACTTTTACTAAATCAAATACTTAAGTTCAGTACCAATAAACCACTTACTCGGAATGTTAAAGAAATGTTAGAAGGCAAGACTATAACCAAGAGGATCAAAGTTAGTAGAATTAATTATTGGGGACAAACACGTCGTCGAGACCGAAGCCATATACTTAAAGCTGTTAAGTGGTTGCCACGATTTCCTTTCCATCGTATGGAAAACATCGAAATAAGCATTCTAAATCACTTCAAACAGCAGATCAATTATTTATTGCTTTGCAGTCAATTAATTTTTTACTATTTTATTAATTGATAAAAACGAAAAGTTGTACACAACTTATTTACATTTTTGAAATCAATTTAGTTTTGTGACAATAAATTAATACTTTCATGCCGATAAAAACAAATGTACAAACAAATTTTTAGCGACTAGCGAACCGTGCAGTAATAAAAATTAGATTCGCTTTGAGCAGAATATATTTATTGTATATTGAGTCATACCAGTTGTAAGTTATTTCGTGTTAGAATGCGTGAAACAAAATTTGATTGTGTAGGTGAATTCGAGGGCAAAAAAGCCAACTACTTAGTAACCTTGGAAAGCATTTAAAAATGAAAATAAAGTTTGGTTGAACAAATATCGGGTTCACACCAGCAACAGTATAACAGCAAACTAGTCTAATACAATTAAAGTTTAAATCACCACTATGATCGTTTCACACTATGTATATGATATAAAGTTAGTATTATTTAAAAAAATAATTTATGAAATATATATTTTGCTATTATACTATCGCCGGTGTATAAAGCATAAATAACTACATATTTTATCTTTATCCACCATTTTATGTTGTTCCAAAATTTAAAAGGAATTCGCGTTTTAGATCTCGGAGTTTCCTTCTCTCTCTCTGTATAAGGAAGCATCACCTGTAGAAACTGGAATTGGAACTTTTGAACATAGATAACCAAAACAATTTTGTAGATGCACCACTGGAATATGGTTCTTATTATACAAGACCAATACACGACGAACATAACACTTGTAAACAAATCTGTAAAACATAAAAACCGACATTAACGTTTTTAAATTTAAAAACTCCGATCGCAACGTTTTCAAATTCGGATTTCCAAAACAACAATTTTGGTGTTGAAACGATGATACTTTATTGGTAGATTCACATTTGCAGGCTGAATACCAGGTGTGTAAATATGAAACCGGAATTTACCAATAGATGGCGCCACCTATCGATCACCTTTCGACAAACACGTCATCAGCGCCATTGTTTTCTTTAGAAATCTGTCAACAACATCCAATTTATAACCATACAAGTTTCATACAATAACGCATGTTTTTTACGTGTTAAAATGTCGAGTTTTGTGCCTACATATTACCATTTGATTGATCATCGACATCATTGATTTTTGTTACCATTTGAAGATAGCTGCAGAATCATCGAATGCTTGTCAAAGCTTACGGTGAGCATGCTCTTGGTAAATCACATTCCTATGAGTGGTTTAATAAATCCAAAAGTAGTGATTTAGATGTGAGAAACGAGGAACGTGGAAGACTACCAAAAAAGTTTAAAGACAGTGAATTGCAAACATCGTTGGATCAGGATGACGTTCAAACGCAAAAACAACTCGCTGATCAATTGAATGTGTCACGAGAAGCCGTCTCCATACGTTTAGAAGCCATGGGAAAGATCCAACAGCGGGGAAAACAGGTTCCACATAAACTGAATGAAAGACAACAGGAAATTATAACAACCACTTGCGAAATGTTGCTCGCCAGATACAAAAGAAAGTCATTTCTCCATCAAATTGTGACTGGCGATGAAAAATGGATTTATTTTGAGAAACCAAAGCGCAAAATGTCTTGGATTGATCCAGGACAACCATCGACATTGACTGCAAGGCCAAATCGCTTCGAACGGAAGACAATGCTCTGTATTTGGTGGGATCAGAAGAGTGTGATTTATTTGCAGCTGCTAAAACCTGGTGAAACCATAAATACTGAACGCTACCAACAACAAATGATCAATTTAAATCGAGCTTTGCGTAGAAAACGACCAGAATATGATAAAAGGCAACACAAAGTGATTTTACTTCATGTAATGCACCATCACACAAAGCAAAACCGGTCATGGAAACGTTTGAAGCACTTAATTGGGAAATACATACTTTCACATGCGGGGTACTCGCTAGTCTTGGCTCGGCTTGCAGAGGAGCAGTTCACTTTCTACGAAAATGTACGAAAATGTACGAAAATGTACGAAAATGGCTCGATAACTGGTTTGCCTCAAAAGAAGAATAGTTTTTTTGGCGATTGCCAGAAGGTTAGGTTAGGTTTCAGTGGTTGCTATCACACACTTAGGCCAGTTTTGGCCCATTGTGAAACTCCCTTTAAACCCATCTAGTGCTATTCATATAGCGTAAGAGATCCCGCACATTACAGCTTTTGATATTAGAGAGGCTGTCCATAGTTTATTTGCCCAAGTGATCATGTCTTCTGTCAGCAAGCGCAGAACATGAGCATAGGAAATAAACAATAGTCTCTTCCTGCTTCTCGCCCTTGCAGCTTCTGCAGGTCATTTGCATCCAGACCCAGCCTTTTCGTATGATTTCCGAAAAGGCAGTGTCCGGTAAGTACTTTTATAATTTTACCTAAATCACGCTTCCTTAGTGTGATCAAGATCTTGGATCGCCTCAAGCTCAGCTCAGGCCATACTTGCTTCGCTACCCTGCCAGTCGGACTGACGAGTCACCTAGCATTTTCCAAGGCAACCGCTTTCCTATGACTTGCTGCTTTCAGCCCAGACATAGGCCTTCTTACACATTCTCTCCCTGGTTCCAGTTGGAGAGTCGTACCGTACCTTGCTAATTCGTCTGCCCTGCAGTTTCCATCAACCTGAGAGTGGCCCGGAACCCAGACCAACTGGATATTGAAGTGTTCACTCATCTCGATAAGACATGTGTAACAATCCAACGCCACCCTCGACGCCAGGGAAACTGAATCCAGCGAAAGAATGGCTGGCCGACTGTCCACACAGATCGTGAACGATATTACACTGTGCTTCAACCAGTTCATGACCTCTTCAATTGCTATAACTTCAGCCTGGTACACGCTGCAGTAATCAGGTAGACGAAAAGATAAACTTACATCTAATTCCCCACAGAACACACCAGCTCCCACTCTACCATCGAGCTTGGAGCTGTTGGTGAAGAATTTAACTCTCCCGGTCTCCATAATGAGACCATTCTTCCAATCCTCCCTAGAGCGGAGAATCACTTTGAAACCCTTGCTAAAGCACAAAAGGGGTGTTATATAATCCAAATTCACCAGGTCATCCCTCACATAATTGGTTATAGTTGAGTGCCCTTTTTGGCCGGCACTTCCACCCCGAACCCACTGATAGCCGGCGGCCTGCAAAAATTGTACCTTCAGTATTAAGTGCCCTAAACATGATATTCAATTAACGTCCAAGTACACTACTATGTAGCCGGGACTTCAAAGCTGTTGGTTAACAGAAAAATGAAGCCAACCCAAAATTATTGCCACGGCACAAAGCCACGGGTCGTAAATTTATAGGGCAAACAAGGCGCTCGATGGGTCACTAGTAATTGAAAAGTTCAGCTATTTTAAAAGAAAAAGGTGAATATGGATGAGTCAGATGGATAATCGGGCCGATTCGGGGATTTAAAATTGTAGCTATCTTATGTAATTTTTTCAACACATAAATTCCAATAGGAACAGGCATTTTACACCGTGATAATCGGTTAAAAATATAGGGCAAGTAATTTTTCCATTACTTGTGACAATAATTTTGGTATGTCCACCTGCAGTGTCCAATACCTTACATTTTCCGAATGATCGTGCTCTTGAACATAATTTACTGAAAATCGCTTCTCGAACACTTAATACTATTGGTGTTCAATTATTACGGCTCCAACCAGTCCCGAAACTTCTCGCGACAGTCGCTTGATGGCGGCTTCATTTTACGCCAATTTGACGAAATGAAACCCCTTCGTCTAAACGGGCCTACAATTTTATTTTTATTCAGCCGATAAATATTTTCAACATAGATTTGGTTTTGAACAACACCTTTGGGATTTCATTCTCAATACCGACCATGCTCAGATTAGCATTTGTTGTGAAATTAATATTTTGTAAGTTAATTTAGCACAATAGCAACCAGCAAATAGTAGATTAAGAAACAATTGGAAGTTTAATTAATGTAATTTTGTCAATTTAATTTTGTTTTACAATTGGAAATGTTGTTTTATGATAGGGCTGAATATACGTCCATTTTGAGAGCAACAGTCATAATTTTTACCGGTAACTCACTTTCCCAATGTTCAAAAACACTATACCATCACTCAAAAAATCTCACTCGATGCGATTTCGAGTTAAACATAATATTTTACATTATGTACCCATGCTAAGTAAAAATGTAAAAAGTTCTCTTTACTTAGCCTAAGTTAAAATAAAAAATTTTGAAATGTAAAACCAATTTGTCGGAATAAAACGAAATAAAACCTTTTATGCTGGAAACAGATGTGCATAATTATGCATGCATCCAAATTATAATACACTAACTAGTATCTATGAAATGAATTAGATGTATTCTGCATGACATGCATAATTATGCAAGTTGTCTTTATTTCTAAATTTGATACACATCAGCAATGTTGACAACAAAGAAAAAAACCGAAAAAATCGAAATCAGAACTTCACGTGTTATTGTTTATTGGTTTGAGAATTTCTCGAAAGAAACACAAAAGAATTAAAAAAATGCAGGAATTACCCGCAGATTCGCATGCGGCAATGTACGCATAAATTATGCACATCTGTTTTCAGCATTAAATAGTTAAAAGAACTTTCTCATACGTAAAAATCGTGTAGATAATTAAAATAAATTTTTTGGCAAAAATTTACACTTGCAAGGTAAAGGTTGTAAATTGGTGTGTTAAATTTACATTGGCGATGTTTAACAATTATTATTGCATTTTCAATATAATTCGCTAGGTCAATTGATCTTTACTTCATTTAAAGCCATGAAATATGAAACATTATTTTTGTAGTCTGATAACTGCATAATCTGATGAGGATATCGAATATTTTAATTAAAATATTCAAAATTTTTACCTCATTTGTTTTGAAAAGATGAGACCTCAATAAATACCTCATCTCGATGTGATAATAAATAATTTGTTATCATGCAAAGAACCACGATTAAAGTAAAATTAAATTAACAGATTCCTAAGAACTGAAAGATATTCTGCCTACTGCAAAATATCAAATTTAACCTAAATTAAAGTTAATTCAACATATGTATGTACAGTGTACACAAACTTTCTTGTTACGTATTCTATATTTTCATGTTATTTTATCCAATAAGTTGAATCAACAAAATGCGAAGTAAATATTACATGCAACGAAATAATTTTTTGTAAAATATTCTTACATAGCATGAAGATAATTTCACATTACAAAATTTGTGAAGTTTACTTTACGCTACTTAGGCTCAATTCCAACAGAGATTTTAAGTTAAATTTACTTATATTTTTTGTAGACTTTACCCATATTTTTTCAGTGTTATGCCCTCCTTTTGAGGAATAGCCAGCCTGCCTGAGCCGTCTTTTGAACAATTTTAGGTTCTTCTTGCAGGAGTCCCAAACTTCAGCCTCTCTAGTGCTTTTGATTTTATTGACGATGGGAACAACAAGGATTTTTTGAACTGAGGTAGATACACAAAATTTAAATTTTTAAGTGATATTAATCAATTGTTTAAGATTTTGACGATTTAAAAAGGTGTTTTTCGAATAATAAAATTAATTTTAAATATTTTTATTATTTATTATTTTCATTCTGTCAGCGAGTGGTGCTTATCGTACTTTTACCATCGTCAATTGGAGGCCCTCTTACAACCTTTCTGATAGGCTCTTAGTTGCGTAGATCATCATATCGAATTTCTCTTTTCTCTAGTTTACATCTTCTCACAAGTAGTATTCAGGAAGCAGTTACAGATGCCTGTAATGGCTTATATGAGCCGTTTATTTTATAAGTCGCCTAAGTCCATATGCCAGTTGTTTCTTGTTAACTGTAAAAAATTTCGTTGTAGTCGTTTCACCTCTTTAAAAAATTATAAAACAAATTACAACAGCGAAATACAAGGACATGATGTACTTTCTTCGATACCCTCCAAAGCACCAGCACTTCTTCAAATCCCCCCACATACACAAAATGTAGATTTTTAGAAGATTTGCTGAATTGCGTAAAAAGTGTTTGATTGTTGTAATTATATTCATTAAATTAAATATTATTTTTCAATTTGAAGCATTTTAAATTTTATCGAATGGAAATGGCTTGTTTCAAATTGTATGACAAATCTAGTTGTTTAATAGGAATTGTAAATTTAACTCTCTTAGATATACTTAAGTAGTGTGATACATTTATCCTATAACTATATTTTTATTCCAATTTAAATGTAAATGGACTTAGGCCACTTTTAAAATAAACGGCTCATGACTACAATCTAATAACTCCACTTTCGCTGTGGGCTTACCAATCCCCGGAGGTAAAGTTTCTTCTATATGATTCCTGTAGGAATCAATCCTAGCTCAAGTATTAGTGGTCAGAAAAGAAGTGCGATCTTCCACAATCTGCTTCAATTCTTAACCATATGAAAAATTGAGTTAAAACCGGTAATTACTTCTATAATCTTTCTTACCCAGTCTCATGCCTATCTTCTTTTCGTTTCCGTGATCTTCCGGATTATCCAGTGAAACCTTCTTCTCGTATATATGGGATTTTGTTGTCACGTTGTCATCAATCTCCAAAAGTAGAAAAATATTTAAATCGTTTTCCCAAAAATGCATAGTATTTGATTTTCCCAGGGTTATGAGTGTACGAGGAACTAAAAATAAAAATGTTACTGTAACAGATACTCGAAATAAAGCATTTTTGAAATATTCTATCAGGAAAATCACATTTTTTTTGTTATTAATCCATGCCATATCTTTTTCTGAGGCTAAAGCACTCTCTGCTCTTTCGCGGTTCATTTTCCCGTCTTACTTTACGCAATTACTGCCGAATCGAAGACGTACGGCTATAGGTTCGATTTACGTTACCATCTACGCATTACATAGCTCCATGTCAGCCTATAGGACTGGATATGGAAGATGGATCGGCCCATGAGTTTTGCACGCCTATAGGGAGTCGTAGTTGTGTTCCTTTTAATCACAGATCGTAATCTGTTGATGAAAATTTCCTTTTGCACCCGGCCCGTATCGAGATTCGAACCCGGTACCTCCCGATCCAAACGCCGAAGCTTTAACCACAAATGGAATACGATTTTCCAAGATAAACAGTATCATTAAATACGATACAAGTTCTTAACGTAAATCTGTAGTAAATGTAATTGTAATCGTTATTATTGGAAAAATAAACCCTTTGTTTCTGGTACGTTGATATTTAATTTCAACTGGTATTCACCACTATACGTGAAATCCTACGATAAGTGGAAGTCAAGCTGATCTTTATCGGCTCGAATGTACGAGCTTGATTGGGTCCAGCTTTGTACACTTTAGTATCTATGATAGAAAAATCAATAAACTCGCAAGAATATTATTTATAATTTTTACTTTTGTTTTCTATTGTAATGGGTTTTATTGTGATTGTTCCGTACATTGGTCTATCTTCAGTACTCTCGAATTAAATACACAATCATAGAAAATTATTCCATTTAGCGTCAATCTGAATGACAAACGACTATGATAATCGACCTCTACTTATACACAATCAACTTCCCAACCATCCCATACTTTTTCGTCCGTTTTCGCTGGACCGCGGATAAATATGAATTTTTGACTCATAGATGAAAAATTTGTTAGAATCCCAACAATCAGTTTCGAACGGATGAGATTATTGATTTGAAAAAATCAGTCTTCTCATCAGGTCGCGACGACTGATTATGTATTACTTACATTTGGAATATTGTCTATATAAGAAGGAAGAAGAAAGAATCAATTTCGTTAGGCTAGCAGTAATTCGCTAGTACTACAAATACATGGTATTGTCCTATATATATAGACAATATTTCAAATGTAAGTAATACAACATCAGTCGTCGCGACCTGATGAGAAGACTGATTCTTCCAAATCAATAATATCATCCGTTCGAAACTGATTATTGGGATTCTTACAAATTTTCCATCTATGAGTCAAAAAATCAAATATTATTTAGTAGCAATCTTTAATATTGGTGCTTGGTTCTTTTTACTAAAAAAATATATAATTCCAACAGCCAATTGTCTGTGCACTGCATTACACTCAGCTTTACTTATAAAGCGAGATTTCAATGGGCACTATCTAAGAACAGTAAGTTGTAGCCGAGTTTCTTAGAAAGGGCAAACAATACTACCCTAGTGTGAGATTTTGATTTCAAGGAAATAACTTAATGCACTGCAGCGGGGCACTCAAGCAACACCTATGCGCGCATTAGAGATGATTTTCGCCGTTTTCTGGATTTCCAATTAATATGTTCGGTTAAAGATGGCCCTTCACGATTTTAAGCAGAAAACCAGTGTCTTAAGACGGCATTGTCGTTGATAATCAATCCGCTAAATCATTTCCGAACGTTTCCCTGTGCACACCCAGCAGAGGTGCAGCGATTGAAGAGGTCCACTTGATTAAGACATAAAATAATATCTTCGGATGATATACAAATATGGGAACCTGTGTTGAAAACATCAGCTTTCAAGCAGAAAACGGAATACAAGAGACTTTTCAATGCCAGAAATCTAGCTAAGGACTTTCATCAAAGTTCTACAGCCATCAAAGGCACGGATGGAGAGTTGGGAACAAATGGTGCTGATATTCTCTTAGTAAGGGAATCCTACATCCAAACTCCACTAAATCCAAACGACTTAGTGACCCATATTCGAGCTATTGTTCTATCGGGCGAGGAGGTACTTGTCCCATACCTTACAGTAAAGGAAGTAGAATCAGCTATTAATAGATGAGATTATAGAAGTTCAGCTAATAATAGAAAGCTAGTAATAGAAAAAATGGAAGCACTCGTTTTTGCCGGAATTCTCGCAGAATTATTAAAACACAGAGAAGCTACTCTTGCGTCTAATCTTCATGAACTTATCGTTGCGATCTGGGAACAGGAAGGACTTCCCGAGAAATCGAAGACCACACTCAAATGTCCGCTGCATAAAAACGGCGACCGTCACAAATGTGAAAATTTCCGTGGCATAGCTATGTTAAACACCGACTACAAAGCGCTTGCTAATATTGTAATTGCCCAAATCATGACCCTTGCAGAAAATATCATCGATGGTCACCAATGTGATTTTCGCCTAAACCTATCAAACACTGACCAGTGTTTCACTTTGATGATGATACTTTAAAAATATTGGGAGCACAACATAATTACTCTATATAGACTTTCAATAGTCATATAACAGCATCAACCGCGAAAACCTCTGGACATCCCTCAAGCATCGGAATTCCAGAGAAGTTTCTCTCTCTCCCTCTCTCTCTCTCTCTCTCTCTCTCTCTCCAGACAAATAAAAACGCGCATAGCAGCAGAACTTCTTCTACGCGCATTCTAGGTTGTTGCGATCAAAATATCTTTCAGTCGTGTAAGCTTGCACTTTACAAAGCATTTATAAAAGCCGTTGCTAAGTTTCGAAAGCAAAAGTTGGACATTGACCACTAACAGTTGTAGATTATTATCCATTCGTTACCGACAACGAATATCGGATTCGAATGAATCACGCAATTAAACGAGACTGCGACATAATTAGATTCACTATATCCAACCGAGTTAGATTACTGGGACACGTTGAACGATCCTCATCACAACGAATGAGAAGAAAAGTATCCCATCAACAATCAGTCGGCGTACTTCGAAGAATAAGACCTGGACAACGGTGGTGCGACAAAGTCAAATCAACGTCAAATCAAATTGCTGAAATCAGTTTCTCTTGCATCAAGTGTGGCGTTGAGTTATTACTCAACGTCAGTTATTACTCGTCTCTCGAACGTCATGGGCAACTGCGGGATGGTTTAGCTCCCTAGACACGCGACAATTCTTAATTTTCGCAAATGGTACTAGCAGGTGTATAGGCATATCTCGGCGTTTTAGTTAGCGCTTCGAAAAGAGGCAGTATAGTCTGTAATACAGCAAGACAAGTTTGGAGTTGGGATGATCCAATATTTTAACATTTGTTTCCAATCTATCGGATCTCGAAAACTGTAAGGTGCGAGATATTTGACCCTACATAAGTAGCTCTAAATAGTTACAGTATAAAGAGGGAAGTGCAAGATCAAGTGGTACTATAACGGATCAAGTACATGTGTGGAAGCCGTTAATGCAACCTAACTTTCGCCTAACCAGAGACAACCTAAAAGAGATATTTCATCCTGTGTTAGCGAAAAAATTTAAACAGCATATTCATTTTCTGTAAACAATGGAACACAATCAAAAATATTTTGTTTTTTTGCGTACACGTATACGCAGTTTAACGAAAAAATACATACAATGTGATGACATTGGAATTATCAGAAATAAATTTTGGTTTGATTTTTTAGTTCAAATGAAAAATCTATTTTGATTGTCTGTGGTCTAACTAATTTAAATTACTTAATGATTAAATATAAAATTATTGGGTTATTCGGTGAGATAGAGAAAAAAATACAATATCAATTTTTTGATTTCAGGTTTGTTTTCTATAACATAAAAATATCATAAAGTAATTAACTCCAGAAAGTCAGTGCCCTATAAAAACTTTTACGACTTTCACGGCGTGGAAAATATTCGTCTCTGATACAGCATCCAAATAAACTTTTATAACATTTGGCATTTCAAAAATATTCGATATCTAGAATTTTGTTTTCGATAACCCCTGGGAACTACATTGACACTTAAAATTTCCGACGACGAGTAAAAACCATTGCTGCTAAATTGAAGTTTGTGTGTTAAGTGGTATCCGTAAATCCACAACGCTTATAATCCGTACTAATAAATTTCATATTGGCTACGAGGGTGTCTTCAAATTTTTTGAAATTATACGTTCAACCGATAAATCATTTGATTGTATGGTGCTCAGTTTAGCTGAGGGCGATTTAAGTTGATTGTGTTGGCTTTTCATTTGATGATTGTTAATACCATATTTTGTATCTCATGGTCTTCAGTTCACAAAAAATGATTTTGGTTACAACAGAATGTGACATAATCAAACAATGTAATCGAAATATTATCCCTTCCTACTGCTTCTAACAAAACCCTAATTCCCTTAATATCAAATTAAAAAATTATTTGATTGCAACATAAGCGCTTATATAGCCCTGCATAATACACCACCATAGTACTCGTAATTATATATCTACCATTGAAAGTTAAAAAATTATTGTGTTATGTTTCAAACAATTCGACCCATTCTAATACATATTTAGCAGCCACGTTTTCTACCATTAATTACTGTTTTACGAAATAATGTATTAACGATCGCCATAGTAGTTTAATAAAACTGGCAACGTAGTTCGTTTGGTTAGAAAATATTCATAAATGCTAAACAGCTGAATGATTTATATTACAAAGTATTTTATTTGCGATGAGTGGTGTGATGTAGTTTTTAGTGGTCGATTGATTTCGGAGCATCAACTGATTTTGTTCATATGACGAGAAACTAAATCACATTAAGGTGCTAATCATGATATTATGTTGATCTACCATAAACTAAGAGAAGTAAATATGTATTAAGTCGCATTATTTGTGTTTTCAAGGTTACCTCTGTTACAGACAAATAAAGGGAGTGTGTGCGTCTACCCATAATGTTTAAATCTCAAAATAAATATTTGATTACAATTTTATATTGGTTATCCGATTCTTATGTATCCCGTTTTTAATTAAAGATAAGATCTTATTGTGGCGTTCGGATTAAGTTTTGAGTATAAATATTTGTATATTTGTATGTATGCTCTGTAATTGTTTGATTTAATGTATGTATTTACATACAAAGCGAACAATTACATAATTGTCTTGAACATATTAATGTCGAGTGAATGACTGCAATCTAAAACATTTCATTGCGTTGTTTTTGTAGAATTTTTGTTTATTTATATGACCCTGGATCGATAAACAAGAGAAGCTCATTTATGATTCTTAAACCACAATAAACACCTTCTTTTAAGTGAAATACAATTAGCACGTAAATGTTTACTAGGCGTTTTAGAAATTTATGTGTATAACGAAGTAATAACCGGATCCCAATTAATGTACAACATTTAATTAAAAAATATTGTTGACAAAAATTTTAGACGATATTGCAGTTAAATTACACCAGCACACAGACAAATATGATAAGCAAAATGCCAAATTAGATGAGCAATGATTGATTGGACTGTAGAACCAAGTAATGGACACGTGTCCCGGATAACGCCGGGCCTATGCACACTTATGTGTAATAACAATAGAAAGGATAAAAAAGGTATTTTTTTTTGTGGGACGGAACGATCTGGTTTCAGACACCTAGCGATTGTACGGCATAACACAATTCTAATCTACTAGATGAAGGATAAAGTAGGCTTTATATAGGTTTAATGGATAACGATGGTATTGATCTTCAACAATTGCTTCCCTAAATCAGTATCTTGAGAAAAAATATTATTATTTCACGTGTATCTGGAAATTTCCTGAAATACCGGGTGACTGACACGAAGTGTTACCAACTTCAGACTGTCATTGCTGTCAAACCAGTGATGACAGAGCGCTCAAATTTACACTAATGACAGTTCATTCCATTGTTTACAAGCGTACAAAAGCATTTTAGTGGGAAATATTCAGAAAAAAGTTATCCGCAATGGAGTTCAAGCGTAATAGTGTGATTGCACTATATTTGGCTGGAAAACCACAGCCGCAGATTGATTAACCAATTAAAACATCTGCATGTGAATAAAATGTTTGGCAGCATTGCAAAACGCCATGGTGGTGGACCAAAACGCACTGCAACATTGCCGGATATCATTCGGAAGATGAAGGCCAAATTGGCTCGGAATCCGCACCGTAGCGGCAGAAAAATGGCTCGTGAAGCGAACATTTCGCTCGAACAGATGCAGCACATATTGAAAGATCATCTTGGACTAAAGGCCTTGAAATTCCATAAACGCATGGTCTCCCCGATGCTCAAAAAAGTTGAAAAAAGAGTTGAAAGAGTTGAAAGAGCAAAGGAGTTGTTACGCTTGCACGAAAATGGCGATTTGCCGAATTTGGTTTTCTCCGATGAGTCACCGTTCGTTATTGAGCAATATGTGAACAAGCAAAACGACTGGATTTACTTGCCCGGCCGTTCTACTGAAAATTAGGACCAACGGATTGCCACTCGAAACCAAGCGCCGCCGATGGTGATGGTTTGGGCCGCCGTAATGGCCGAAAGCCGTTCACCGCTCGTTTTTTTTAACCGTAGCATCAAGTTAAATGCTCAAATTTATTGGGATCATGTGTTGGAGGGAGCGTTGAAGCCTTGGGCACAAAAACATTTCGGCCGCAGAGCCTGGACATTTCAACAGGACTCGGCGCCTGGACATTTTAACAGGATAAAGCGTGCGTCAATCAAGATTGACTGAGATACAACGTTCCGCGGTTCATTTCCACTGTCCAATGGCCACCAAATTCACCGGATGCAAATCCGCTAGATTTCTCGGTTTGGGGTTTTTTGAAGAGCAAGGTTGGGACAAAAAAATACCAAAGTGTCGATCATTTCAAGCATGCGCTTCGCCGGGAATGGGCCAAAATACCGCAGAGCCTTTCGTGCTGCATGCAATAGCTTTGTCGGCCGCTTGAAGGCCATAATCGCGGCTAAGGGTGGCCAAATCGAAAACTGTTAATCCAATTCGAAAATTTAAATATTTGTGGAATTCTTTACTTTCATTCAATAAAATTCATCAAAAAATAAAAATTCTGTGGCGTTTTGTTTTGGTAACACTTCGTGTCAACCACCCTGTATAATTCTACATTAATACTTTTCGGCTTGCTAAACATAATTGATTCATTGAATCTGCCCGGTTACAGACACCTAGGTAAAGTCGATAGTTAGTAACACAATAGCTGTGTTTCTTGATTCTTGAACTGATCCGATTCAGTTCATGTTTCATGAAGCAACACAAAGGCGCTTACTAGATTTAAAACCAAAATTTTTGCTCTAAAATAAATTGTGTATCAGGTTTCCATATAAAATTTGAACCGATCCGGATCAATGGGTGTCATGAAACACTGCAAATGACAACACAATTCTAGTCTACACAGTCAACATTAAAATTTCAAAGAAATATTATTATTTCTCAAGTATCTGTAGATTTCCTGAAATTTAATTCTAAATTAATATTTTCCAGCTTCCTAAATAATATAAACATTTATTAATTGAATCCTCTGCAACTCCACATCTTACAATATAATTTCCTGAAACCATATAGTTATTTGAATATTATATTAAACAATACACTAAAATACATTAGTATTTAATAACCCTTGAATTGGGAAACCCACGAAATAGCAAAAAAAAAAGAATAAAAAAATCTTTCAAAAAGTTTAAAATATAAGTGAGGCATCCCAAAGGCAATGATTCCTGGAAAAATATTAATGTTATTCATTGCCAGATTAATTACCGGATTGGATATTTCAAATAAATTTAGCTTATTTCGCAAAAAATGCCAAATTAGATGAGCATTGAATCCAAACTGCATAAACATTAAAACGAGCAGAATAATAAACTGGATAAAAGTGAGCACTTAAGGTAGTATAGAATAATGGTTAAGGCGATGTGGTGCAAGACTTTAATTTATATAGCCAACGATATTTACTCTCGATCAAGTATTCCTCCAAAACTAATTGAAAAAATATTTTTAAAATATAATTTCATTGGTGTTCTTGAAAGCTAGATTAACGATAGCAACAAACAAGTCATCCAGACTGAGGAATTACGACGGAAGAGCTGATCACTGGCTGACACACAACAACAGATGTACTCAAATAGAAGATTCCCGATAAAAGATAAAAACATATTAAGATATACCACACTCGTGCAAAAAGGTGTGCTAAACAAAACGCCAATAGTTCACAGTGAATGTTTCTTTGAACAGCGAATGATGTCCTTTCAAATCATTTCATAAGTAATACTTGCGTAATAAAGGTGAAAATAATCAAGTTTTGTGCCTGGAATTAGTATAACTAGGTCGCGTAAAGCACCAAATTTCGAATTTGGTTGGTAGAAAGTGTTTAGTGTAGGGTGTTTGAATTATTATTACTGGAATAATTTTGTATCAGGACTTTGCGGAAAAACTAATCTAAACTAAACTTATTTTAATCGACTCAATAGCACTAATGTCCTTGTTTACTGGACTACTTAATTCTCATATTTAAGAAGCGGGATTGCTTTGGTCGTCCTATGAAAAATTACACTTTTTTATTCCATAAAATCATCTTATAACTGCAAATTCATAATCGTGTGCATATGAACAAATACACGGTTTAACTGGCAATGATGAAACTAAACTACTTTATCTCTCAGGTATACAGAGTGAGTCATCTAACTGTTTTTGAACTAGCGGTTATTTTGAGTATGGTAAGGGTTATGTAACTTCTGATTTGACAGAAAGTTAGTTTTATCCTTCCGCTGAACGAAAATGGTTGTGTATTCGCTTGAACAACGCTGGGAAATATTGAAACATTATTTCGAAAATCATGGTAATGTTGCAGAATGTGTGTGAAAATTGCGTGCGGTTTTCGGAAGAAACGAAGCGCCGGGAGCTCCATATGTGCGTTATTTTGTGAATAAAGTTAAAGAAACAGGCTTGCTAATTAATAAACCAACACGAACCAAGCAGACAACCAAGTGTACACCCGAAAATGTTGATGTTGTAGCCGAGAATGTGCGTGAGTCGCCGAGAACGTCAACTCGCCATCGTGCTCAAGAATTGAACATTTCACGCACAACATTGCGACGAATTCTGCATAAACACTTTAGTATGACACCGTATAAAGTTCAATTGGGTCAGGAATTGAAGCAAAGAGACCACCCATTGCGTTTTCGATTCGCTGAGTGGGTTTGCGATCGACTTGAAGAAGATGTCGATTTTTGGCAAAAAAATCATCTTTTCGGATGAGGATTTCCATCTTGGCGGCTATGTAAACAAGCAGAATTGTCGCATTTGGGGCACGGAGAACCCGCACGTGATCGTAGAGAATCCGATGCATTCTCAACGAGTGACTGTTTGGTGCGGATTTTGGTCCGGTGGCATCATTGAGCCATTTTTCTTTGAAAATGAGCAAGGAGCCGCCGTTACTGTCAATGGTGAGCGCTACCGCGCTTGATAAACGATTTTTTGCTCCCGGCACTTGAAGAGGGGGACATAGGCAACATTTGCTTTCAACAAGACTGCGCTCCGTGCCACACAGCTCACGTTTCAATTGATCTTTTGCGCACTGTCTTCGAAGATCGAATTATCAGCCGAAATGCTGATGTGATTTGGCCGCCTTGGAGCTGTGATTTGATGCCGTTGGACTATTATCGATAGGGTGCCGTCAAAGATAAGTGTTACGCCGATAAACCAGCAACGATTGACAAGAACAAAATTCGCATTTCCATTGAAGACATAATGCCGCATACCATCGAAAATGTGCTCAAAAATTGGACCGACCTTATGGGGTACGTCAAGGCCAGCTGAGGCAGTCATATGAATGAAATTGGATTCTATAATTAATCGGAAGGATTGTTCTTTACAATGAAAAAATAGTATTTGGTAGTAGGTTTTTTGTATTTAGGAAAAATGCTTATGTGAAAATGTTTGAAAATTGTTTGATATTTACTTAAAATATTTTTTTTTATAATATTTTTATTTATTTTTTATTATTACTAAGCAAGATTAGCCTTCATGCACTAAGCAAGAATGGCCTTTGGTTCTCTTAAAGGATATAATTTAGCCTCGAAGGGTAAGGAAGGATACTAAGTTTAAGATAGGTATTGCAAGTTTTTTTAAATTATTTGTTGTTGAAATTGATCAACGTTTTAAAGTAAGTAGATATAAGAAAATATTTTGATAGGTTTTTAAAATTATAGCAACAGTTTTTCAAAGTTTTCAAAATTCAAAATATATTCAAAATTTTAGTGCGTTTTTGTTAAAGGATATATTGTTTAAATTGAAAACAGATAAAAGTTCAAACTATTTTGGTTTTCACTAAACAATTATAGGTCTTAGATAATTGCGTTTCAATAAACCATTCCAAGACATAAACAAATTAATTGATTAGTAAAACAAAGTTCACTGCGAGATTTATTAAGACGATTATCTAAAATTAGTTTGGGTTTTAAATTTTTTTGAATGCGATATTTTTCAGAATGATTTTCCATTTTCAGAAATATAAAGACCCTTTCATTGTTATATTGCCAGTTTCGATTTATTTCAGCTGTAGGACTGTTGCTTTTCTTTAAACTCATATAAACTAGTTTAAATGACGACATCGTGTAGCTACACGTAAAAATATCTTCTATTGATGGATTTAACAAAATTTTTCCAAAACTTTCAACATAACTTTCTGTAAATGGTTAAATTATTAGATTTATCGTTTTATCCGAAAAAGTATATCATACCACGCGCACCTATACAGATTTTTAGAATTTAAGAAAAACTTCCGACGATTGTGCAAACACGTGACATTTTTCCTAAATAATCCTATTTCTATTTTTGGGTAGTTTAGGAAGACGTTCCCACGAATTGAACGCATCTAAATCGCCCGAAATTTTGGATATATGTAGCTTAGTCATTGCTAGTTTTATGACATAAGTTTTAATCATTTACAAGCTGTCGTTCCGTGTGCATTAATTTTAAGAGATGGATACCGATCAGCAACATTTACGTCATTCAATTCTAAGAGATTCAAGCTATGGAATTGATTAATTCGACTTTGAGTGAACATTCTGTGAGTAATTCAACAATAAAAAAAGTGGTTTGCAAGATATCGTCATAACAATTTTAGTCTTGAGAACGATCGACGTCCAGGTACAGTAAAAAAATTTGAAGACGAAAAACTTAAAGGTGCTGAATAAAAAACCGTGTCAAAATCAAAAAGAGCTTGCAGAACAGTTATAGGAGTTACTCACCAAGCAATATCACTTCGATTACATGCAATGGTAAAATTCCTCATAAACTGACCGAAGAAAAGGAAAACCGAAGAGTTGACATCTGCATGAATTTGCTTTGCGGTACAAAAGAAAGAATTTATACACAAAATTATTACCGGTGTTGAAAAGTGGATTTTGTACGATAATTCTAAACACAGAAAACCATGATTTGATTCAGGCTAGCCATCAACATCAATTGCAAAAATGAATATTCATGCCTAGAAAGTGTTACGGTGGGATTGTAAAGGAGTCATTTACTACTTATAGCTTCTGGACCTGGTTAAACTGTTACAGCTAAACGTTATCAGGCCCAATTGATCAAATTAAATGATGTTCTAGAGGAAAGAAGACCATTTACGGGACAAGGAAGGCGGAAGATGATATTGCGGTATGGCAACGCTCGTCCACGTACAGCCAAATTAAACCCAAGCACTCATCTTGATGTCATCATATTTGGAAGACCAGCAGTTCACGAAAATTGAACATGTGCAAAAATGACTCGATGACTATTTTGCTACGAAACCACCAAGTTCGATAATTAATCTTTGTAACAACTATACTTTTAATAAAGTTGAATTTGACCAAAAAAGCAGAGTTAATACTTGCACATATAATATATAAGTAAAAACAAGCGACAATATTTTTATCGTTCCTAAATCGATGTGTTAGGCAATGATTTAGTAGATACGCCTAATCTCCCAAAAAAACAACTGCAGTTTTACTGCTTGTGTTTTATACAGTTCAATCTGTCTAAAACATGCCTAAATTGCCATTATTTATTTGTGACACTCTATAAACAAACTAATTATAAATAAATATTTATAATTAATATAAAAAGTCGAAATATTTGATCAAATCATTAAACTGTTTCATCAAATATTTAATAACTTTAGGTTTTATTGAGTGCACACATGTTTAAACAGGGGCTACGTTTAATAAATGAAATGGAAATCGATCAGAAAACCTAAACTATATAGATTTATATGGTTCGATAACAATGTCTCAACTACCTGTCATTACCATAAGGCGAAACCAATCTCCTATAGGTAATAAATTACAAAATTTCATTTAACAAATTTTCAATTACATAATAATGGAATAATAAAAGATCGGCATTTGAATGTTTGTTAATAATTTAATGAAATTTGTGTAATTCCCGCTCGTACTAATAAAATTATAACGACAACCTTCGATTTTTTATAACCAGTCTAAAGTTTTGAGTTTGTGGTTATTTACTTAAATAATTAAAAAAAAATTATCGCTTTCGTGTTGTGTATGTTTGTATAACAAAGTGACTAATTTTAATTTACTTAGCAAACAGTATAAATATTTCACATTTATTGGAATTTCTGTGTTTCCTTGTAGTATATCTTCTCTTTTAAGCTACCATTCCCAAATTCACTCCTAAGTTCACTCCTTTGTCAGAAATTGTTTTCTTTAGTATGAAAATAATCTCTTTATTCAGTTAATTTTATACTCATGGTAATTTGCCGATGTCGTAAGGGTTCAACATATAAGCATATAACTTCACATTTCAATTTACGGATTATTCCTTATATTTATAAATTTGTACCATGCACAGGGACTGTAGTAGTTTCAATTTCTAATTTTCTTATGGTGCATACACACGATAAAGTAACACAGCCCTTATATAGTTCTTCTATATAGAAAAGTTTACTGTCTAGAAATTTTGCATTACACGATACAATGTTTTAGTATAAGACAGTATTCTCAAATCAGACGGTACAGTAAAAACTGTCACAGTACTCTCTAGTAGCTTCAGACGGAATAGTATATAATACATACATAATCATTACTGTTTGTGGTCTATTGAATTATTAATTAATTGTCAATTGGTCGCATCTAGTCGGATGAAGTATTGTGTATTGTGATTTTTCAGAAAAATTAATGTGATACATTTCTTTAAGGATTTGAATATATAGAATTATCTCTGCTGACTCGTTGGCGCTACATCGCCCATTTAAACATTTTGCCACCTCAGCATTGCTCTTCCGGGCAACTTCTCCTGCAATAAGTAGAGCCCATACATGACAACGAAGTGTTTGAAAGACATACTTTATGCCCAAAGTAAAATCCTTGGAATAGAAGACGAAATAAAATTTTAATAAGGGCTGCACAAAAATTTTAAGGCAAATGCGACTTTTAACAGTGAATGCGGTAAATTCAAATGGGGTGTACTCCAAAATTCCGGAGTTTAAAATCCTGGTTTTCGGGAAGGGCCGAATTTCAAAGGGCTGAGTGTGTTCAAGAGCCGAATGTGGCAAAGATCGAAGGGCCTAATGTAACCGAAGTGCCGAATGTGTCGAAGGGCCGAAAGTGTCAAAGAGGGGCTAGGGTCGTTTGACCGTTTCCGAAAACATCGAGTGATAAAATATCGAACAAAAATTTAGCCCAAAGAAAACCCATCGACTTTTAATCGAATTTATGGTCGAATTTCGACTTTAATATTTTAAAATGTTATATTATATTGTATTTAAAGCAATATTTTGTTAATGCAACATTTTGAAATGCAATAATTGTAGAGACTGACGGCCTCTAAACTCTCACGAGCACGCGGGAGGTCGCTGCGCTCCCCCCTCCCCTCTCCCCGCTCAGCCTTCCGAGGGGCTTTAGATTTGAACTTTGAAGGACGTAGGAGCCGGGATCAGCAAACATATCGGACTGCGTGCCGCACGTAAGAGCGGATTGTATAGAATCTATTGCTAACACCTACTAAAAAGAAAAATAATTACATTTTGTTATGCAAGATTTTGTGATTGCAAGATTAATAAAAAAAAGCAATATTTTCCGCCTTATTTCAGAACCTTATCAAAAACGCATTTTTTGAATCCCATTTAGGACCCACATGTCAAATTTCAACTAAATCGGTTAAAAAATGAACTAGTTCCATTGCGATGGCCATATTTCAGAAATCGAAAAAAATCTGCATTATTGACATATTTTGTATCAGATAATAGTACAAAATTATAATAATATAAGTCGAAAATAACATGTAATTAAAGTTAACAGTAAATTTTCGCCGAAAAAATTTGGATTATCAATAAAAATTGATTTCACATAATTCGAATGTTTAAAGGTAATATGTACTGGAGTTGTGCCACTGACAGTAAACAACTGTGCCCAAAATCAGGACACATTTAATATAGTATCATAGTCAAATAAATCAAAAGCTGGACGCATGTTAGTGGTAATTTAGACTGGGTAAAGTTAAACCAATTCATAAAAGTCTGGATCGCATGTGCTGGACGCATGTTTAGTGGTAATTGAGACTGGGCGATATTACACCAATTCGTAAATGGCTGGATCCCATGTTTATAATTTGTCGTGCGTGTTAGGTGGCAACGAATTTGAGTTGTGGCGCTAACAATGAACACCTGTGCCGAAAATCAAGGCATATTTTATGTAGCATCATAGTGAAATAGATTAAAATCTGCATGTATGTTTAATGGTAACATGAACTGTGTGAGCTTTTAATTTTTTTGGCTATGATGCTACATAAAATATGCCCTGATTTTTGGAACAGGTGTTCACTGTTAGTGCCACAACTCAAATGCATTTCCTGCTAATACGACAAATTATAAACATTGGATTCAGTAATTTACGAATTTGTCTAGAAAAAAATTGTTATGAGAATTTCAAATTTGATAAAAAATTGGAAAAATTGCAAATTTGGAATTCTCATAACATTTTTTTTACTGCCAATGTGTGTTTCTTTATTAACCAAAACAATTAAAATAAAATTCATTGTATTCCAGTAGTTCATTACAAACAATGCATTTTTATTTCAAGACAGAATTGGGGAGCGTATTGCGTTCTTCATAAAATTTTCCGCGCCCAAAAGTGGCAAAACGGTTACACAACAGGCAACCACTACACAAAAAAACAAACCTATTTAATTTTATTGAGTATCTTCTTCATTTATCGAACATTTTCTTAATATTTTTTTAAATTTATTTTTTTGACATAAACAAATTTTGACAGTAGTTTATGTACCTACGAACCCATTGTCTTGCGAGCCGTAATTACTTAATTTTATTTACTAGTAATTTGATATGGTTTGTAAAGTAATTTGTACTAAAATTTTAATTTACTAAACAGTTTACTTGAGCCATTACCCGGACCACAGCCATTGTTACGAACCTCATCCCAAACCATGGTGGACGGGGTCGAAGAGAAGTGCCCGACATTCGCCAATACTCTATCTCACTGAATGCACAGATTTTCATAATTATTCTACATGTTGAATGGTCGACTTGCTTGATCGAATGGTCGATCAAAGTTTTGGCTCACGTTTTTTAGGATCAGTTAACAACACTTAAGGTACCGGAAATTTTGGAATTTATTAGAGGAACACACCATTTTCGAACTAAGTGTCTCATAGTCGTATGACCGATTTGAGTGACTGAGTGGCAGGGCAATACCGGTTGCTCATTCATAAAAATGAATCTGTTCTCCCTGATTTCCAGAGAATTACCACTAGAATATAAAACGCGCTCTGTAGTTGTGTAATAAAACTTCGTATGTTTTTAGCCGCTCTCTGTGAGTTTTCTACATGCACAATGGGTCAAAAGGTATAACGAAAACAATTCAATGATTAACTTAATTGCTGGTAGCAAATGTGTTTCAAAAGCGATTTGATTTGTTTTGCACAACCTGTGAACAGATGTTCACATCGGCAAGTTAAAATTATAAAGCCTACTAATGTTTTCTTTTTTTTTATATTCAGCATCAACAGGAAGTGCAAGAAACACTCGCAATTACAAATTATTCTAGTAACTGTTCCTGAGGTTAAACTCCCGGGAGATATGGAAATATATAAGGAAATTATTACTTCAAGGTGATAACTACCTAAATTAGAATTCGCGAACCTTTTCCAAGGTTTCACTAAGGTCCATTTACCTTAGTTGTTTGTAAATCGAAGTTTCCGAGATTGATTGATATTATAAGTAAGAGAATTTGAATGCCGTAGCGTATACTATAAGACTAATAAAATAAATAGTTACAAAAGACCCGGGGTTGCACAAAAAATATTTTCCTTTCCAATCTAAAAAAAATACTTTTTCATTATTATTTTACAAGAACTGTGCTTTTAGTAGAGAGAAGTATTAGACTAGTAAAATAGTAAATAACGTATTACTTTCGTTATAGACATAGTGATATGCATCTAGTGCTTAGTGATATGCAGCAGAACAAAGAAAAACATTTTGAATTTCGAAAAATTGGTTTATTGGATAGATAATTTTATGCCATTAATGCTTGCCATGTGGCCGCCGCGGCTGGCGCGTACATGGCGTAATCTGGAAGTCCAATTTTCGATCACTCTTCGCAGCAATTGCGGTCGTATCTCGCTAATAACTCGCCGAATATTGTGTTCCAAGAGCTCAATCGACTCTGGTTTATCGGCGTAGATAAATGACTTAACATATTCCCAAAGAAAATAATCTAATGGAGTTAGATCACACGATCTAGGTGGCCAATTAACAGGACCATCACGTGAAATTAGTTTTTCATCAAATGTTTCTTTGAGTAAATTAATTGTATCCCGCGCTGTGTTGGAACCACATACCCGCAAGATTTATTCCAGCCAATTGAGGTACAAAAATGTTAGAAATCATGTCTCTATATCGTTCACCGTTGACTGAAATATTCCGCCCATTATCGTTTTTGAAGGCATATGATATGGACCAATGATTCCGCCGGCCCATAAAGCGCACCAAACAGTGATTTTCTAGATGTAATGGTGTTTCGGTAAAGGCTTGTGGATTATCCTCACTCCAAATCCGACAATTCTGTTTTTTAACGTACCCATTCAACCAAAAATGAGCTTCATCGCTGAACAAAATTTTGTTTGGAAAATCAACATCAATATCAATTTGTGCTTCAGCACATTGGCCGAATTGGCGGCGCGTGCGATGGTCGGATGGCTTTAATTCCTGCACAAGTTGAATTATGTAAGCACGTAAACCAAGATTCTTAGATAAAATCTTCCATAAAGTGGATGGACACATCTCCAGTTGCTGAGAACGACGTCGAATTGATTGATTTATGATTTAGGTCTTTCTCAATGCTACGCTGTACAGCGTCTATCGCTTGTTCGGTACGCACTGTTTCACCTCTTATTGGATGCGTATTATCATTTAGAATATACGTGGTGCGAAAACGATCCATAGTTACCCGTTCTTATGGACGATTATGACGACCGTAAAATGGACGTAATTCACGATGAGTTTGGCGAACAGAACCATTATTTTGATAAAAAAATTCAACAATTTGCAAGCATTGCTCTGGCGTGAGTCTATTTATTATGAAATGACAAATCAAACTAATGACAAAACAAATGTCAGCTGTCAAACAAAACAGTGTTGCCATCATAAAGATGTGAACCTCTAAAAAAACACCCTTTAGAAAACCAGGAACTCTTTGACAAATGTATTGTGTTAGTTAACCAGTTGGCGACTTAGTCCTCTTTGTTTTGTGGCACCGACCGAAATAAATAAAATAATGAAAACAATTTAATTAGGCATAAAAGTTAAATGTCAAAAAATCAAATAACAAGTATCAGAAAATAAATTAAACTGATGAATTATTTAAATAATATTATGATAACCTTATCGACCCTCGTGGGCAATGCATCAATATTATTAAATTATAATTAAACACTATTATTCGTTTTTCATCTTATTCTACATCGTTTTAATTACGTTAATACGTATCTCACATGCATTGGGAATTCCTATTATCAAAATACTTTAGAAATTGGTATGTGTATCTGTCATTTTATATATGCCATTATAAATACATACAAATGTAGATAAATGCCTATTATCGCGGCATTTATATTATATGTACAGTTTTGTTGCCGCACGTAAAAGTTATCTTTACCTCAACTTTAAAATATTTTGCAAAATTACACATATTGTTATACATAATGTACATTCGTTTATTCAACTATGATAACAGCTTTACTTTTAAAGCCCTAATGAATCAATTCATAAATATTATCAAGGGTATACTACATATATGTTTATTATAGATGATAAGAAAATAGATCTTTTATAATACAAATAAATAATTTCCCCTTAATACAAAATCACTTCAGACTTTCTGTCTGTCAGCGCATGTTCATTGATATTTTTGTATACATTTTAGAAAACCAAGTTGCGATAAGCTGTAGTTAGTATTCAATAAAATACTACAAGACGTGTGAACCGAACCGATGTAATTACACGCTTTTCATAACGATAACGCTATTGATATTTAATATGCATTTCGGTAGAACTACCAACATCACGATAAGAAATATAAATACCCTTGTATATTCAAGATAATTGAAGGCTGGGTTGTTTTTTGCAGGTTCTACAGGTGTAAATCAAACGAAATTTACTGTGGAACGCATTTGTACGAGCTAGTCTCTTAAGTTTTCAAGTGTTTTAGTCATGTTTTGAAAATGTGGCCTTTTTACTTATCAGCAGTCTCAGGAAAACCACACAGAAATTACCCACCACAATCAAAATTCTAGTTGTTTATGTTTTCATTTATCATATTCCGAATTTCTAGTTTTCCCTGTGTATGTTAACTGTCCACTATCGAAGATTTAAAAATATGAAAGGTTTTAGTAATTCTAACTATTTTTAAATAATTTTCTTATTGTAAATCATATATAATTTTTATAAGAAATGGATGCCGGTTCGAAATTTCGGCGACAAGTGAATTTATAATATTCAGTTAATAAACAAATATTAGTGCTAAAACAGTCTGTCATAATCTGCCTTTCAGTCGGAATTTTTTAGAACTTCGCCATTTTTTTTTTTTTTGAATGAGCATGAACCATACACTAGAGAGTGCGTAGAAAAACTTCAAGCAACTGTTGTTTGGGTTACTACAAATTTGGGTGACTGTATGGGAGTACTACCTCGCAGCAATCGAGTAGTACCGATCGTAATCTACATATACTAAAATATTATCCTCAACAGTTTAATTGAAGGAAAATTTTACTTTAACTTACTTTAACAAATCAATCTCCAATTAAAAATGTTTTATAATTACTAATTACTAAACGTATTTAATAAAAAACATTTAACAAATTGAGCGATAGAAACTTCGCAGAACTTCAGCCAACATTTTAAAATCTCAATTCCATCGAACATTTCGGATTTCGTTATAATCGTTAAAGCCATATTTCAGAACTTTATCCAATAGCTATATTTGTATGGCCGGAAAACCGCCCCATTGAAAAAAATCTGTTAAATAATAGTCTAGCGTTATTCTATTGCGAGAATAAAATATATTTACCATACCATACTTTTCCGAACTCTTATGTTGGATTGTATGGAGCCAAACAGAAGATTAAACTGCCGACTAATCCTCGAGCGATTAATTACGAGGTTAATTGGTGTATTGCTTTCTACTCACAGTTTCTATCTTCTGTTTTTGGTGTCTAAATCAGAGTGCTGCATACGCCCGCAGTTTTATGTTTTAAACCATAAGTATATATTTACATTAAAAAAATTATCCAATTCCGAATTATTGTTTATTTTTGATAATTAAAATTTGTGGTACAGATAAAATATAAAATATTTTTACAAAAAATACAGTTCTTGAAAATTATTAAAATACATTTTTTTTAAACATTTTCGTAGTTTTGTTTTATTTGTCAATCCGATAAACATAAAATGTTGAAATCCCCACAAATTTTTTGATAACAAAAAACTGCTATAAAACTGCATTAAACAGAGGGGAGATTATTCATCTATCGTTCCTCATTCCGGCCAAAAAAACAATTCTCGGTTGACTAATCGTTACTCTCTGATTATTTGAAATCTAGTCGTGTCGATACAATGAACCATTTCTATTGTATGCAATTATTGTTTTAAAATATCCTCTTCCATAACATATCCTCTTTTGTGCACTGTTTTGTGATGTCCTGTTTTACTCGATCCTGTTCCGTACCACGTACTGTTTTGTGATGTCTTATTTTGTTACATCCCGTTTTGAAATGAGCCATAGTGCGCGGCTTCAGAAAAGGAACTATCAGATAATATGTAATTTTGACGAATGCCGGACAGTAGCAATTAAATAATGTAGTCATTGTCTGCTGAACACACGTGATGCCAATGAAATTTGTCCAAACTAAACCATAAAAACCAACAACGGCAAATCTATTATAATAGTATTGGTAGAAGTAAACATTCAGGCGAATTTGAAAAGCATCAAATTCAATACTATTACTGTACTGTTTAGAGACAAAACAGTTTCCTTAAGCAGTTACATGATAGTAGGTACATTTCAAGAATCATTCTAAGTTTTTCCAGGCCTGTTTAGACCAAAAGGAATGTCCTTAGCTAGATACATGCTCTTCTTATGGGTTCTAACAGGGTATCCCATGAAATTATTACCTATCTTATGCAAGACTATTTGGAAATGGAAGCTACCTAAGAACAATTTTTTTGATCTAAGCCGTTAAAAATATCACAATTAATGCTAAGCGTATGTACAATACTTAGAAAGACGTTGGAATTGTACCTAAGGTTCATTAAAAAATCATATTTTTTAATCTAATGGAGCCCCCTGTCACACTCATTAGACAATCACTGCCTAAGGATACTCCTTTGGGCATAGCAGTTCTCCAATATCATCGAATTTGATGCTAAATGCGCATAAAATTCTTAGATTATACGGTTTGTAATTCTTAAAAAATTTTAATATTTCACACTCAAATTATGTATGCATCTATAGCCATCTGTAGTCCTTACCTAAAGTTAAAGTAAAGAGTATTTTTTGTAAAGGTTCACAATTTTAAATTAAAATAGAACAAAGAAAAACATTTTGAATATCAATGAAACTAGCTTTATCGGATAGATAATTGTATGCCATTAATGCTTGAATATGATTTCGGCCATGTAGCCGCCGCGGCTGGCGCGTGATCTTGAGGTTCAATTTTCGATCACTCTTCGCAGCAATTGCGGCCATATCTCGCTAATAACTCGCCGAATGTTGGGTTCTAAGTATTCAATCGTCTCTGGTTTATCGGCGTAGACAAGTGATTTAACACATCCCCAAAGAAAATAATCTAATGGAGTTAGATCACACGATTTCGATGGCCAATTAACAGGACCGTTACGTGAAATTAGTCTTTCATCAAATGTTTCTTTGAGTAAATTAATTGTATCCCGCGCTATATGGCACCGTCCTGTTATATCAGCAAGATTTATGCCAGCCAATTCGGGTACAAAAAGTTAGAAATCATGTCTCTATACCGTTTACTGTTGACTGTTACATTGGGCGGAATGTAACAGTGTCATCGTTTTTGAAGACATATGAACAAATGATTCCACCGACCAATGGGTCAGCTTAAACATTTAGTGCAAAAATTTGAGCCCACTGGCTCAGTAGCAAACATAGCAACAAGTGCTCGTTCAGGTCGTTCAACCGAAAATATTGCTACAGTGAGAGAAAATGTTGCAAAGTACCCACGTTTATCAATTTTATGAAGTTCTCAACAACTAAACTAATCTACAACAACTGCATGGCGAATTTTACGCAAAGATTTATCTTTACAGTAGGCCACCATTAGATTATTTTGTTAGTTGTGCGATCTAACAACATTAGATTATTTTTTGTAGGGCTATTTGAAAGATACGTTTTATGAGAATAACCCACAATCATTCTAAGGCCTCAAAACCAATATCGAACGATTCAAATTTAAAAAAAATAAGTTCTTTTTGGAAGATTCTATATAAATACAAAAAACTTAATTACATAATGCAAATTTGGGATAACGACTGCAGCATCCAAACTAGAAGGGTATGTCCAGCATATGTACTACCAGTTTAACATAATTTTAGTTCAACGCCCTTACGTTCTGATCAAGTACCAAAAGTTGGATAGATCTTAAATAGGTTTAATATTTTTTTCTAATTCTATGATTTACGCTCTCTGGAATTTTCAGTAACACGATTGAAGTTTAATAGTTTTCGACCATGTTGAGAACCGAACATTTCGTTTGACTTCAGATAGCAATACAGATCGAATACCTATACTCGAAGAAAACGCGCTTCAGAGGTATAAAAGTGTATCTCCTCAACGCAGTGTTCGTAGGTCGAATCTGAAATTGATTTTTTTTTATTCCAAGGAATAAATTACAAAGGATATTCTAATATTGCGGATATGTAACGGATTTGAGATGTGGCTTTTAGTTGGATAAGGGCTGCAGTGTTTCATATTCAATATTAATTTAGGGGTTTTGAAGAATTGCCGAACAATTATATAACGCTTTTTTGAAACAAACGCTTATTTTGATTTTTAATCAAGTTATTTGAAGCTAACTTGTTCGATGAAGACAATTCTAATATATTCCGTGTTAACTCAAAACACAACTAAATGGCCTTAGGGTCAAAATGTTTGATATCGCTTTCAATTAATTAATTAATTCAGTATTAAATTTAAGGAAATATATTAAATAGAAAATTCAAATTGCACAGGAATAGAAATGAGATGAAAGTTTGTAAGAATAAATTTCTTGAGTTATCATATAATTAACTAGAGTTACTGATACACGGGACTCCACATATACAGAACACAAATCCTTGTGTTTAATGATGTAGCTATCTACAGTGGTAGCCACATATAAAATAACAATATTTTTATTTTCGAGAAAATTGTGCGATCGTCGAAAATGCGAAAATTAACTTGGTTTCCTTAACCAACCTTCTCAACAATTCCATTGCCAAATCAAATAAATAAATATACATGTCCCGTTAGAAGCATTCAATTCAATTACAATTTGCAATGACACTACAATTCAATGACTCAATTTCCTTATGGAAAACATCTTTAAAATATTTTAAAGATTTTCAATACAACAGTATGTTCCAAATCCAGCGAGTCGTGAGAAAAATTCAACTTCGGGCTGAGTAGTTTCTTTTAGTTAATGCGGATCTCAAAGTAAAGATTTTTAAACGGACATACACTATAGAGCTACGCCTGTCATAATTTACATGAATCTCACCCATTTCCAACCAAAATTACCTCTTGTTTTTTATGAACTATTTATTGGGCAAATTGGCAGCTTGGTTGTTGGTCAAAAACCATATTGCATACAAGACTTCAGCGAACGGTCAGCGGCGTAACTACAAGGGAGCAAACTCGGTGCGGAGGTTGCGGGCTCCTGAGACCCTGTAGTCTTATTGATTTTGCTAATATGAAATCAAAAAGGAAGAATATTTATGGCAATATCATATAATCACTTAAGCGGTTTTGTCAATTTTTCTTTATTATGTTCGTTGTCGTTTCTTTAATATGAATTTTCACCGTCTTCACCGTTATAGGTTTTTGAAAAAAAAAAAAATTGAACTTAACCTTGATTTTCGAAAAACCGCTTAACTTACATTTTTCGGTTGAGCTAAAATATTAAATGGTTTTAAAATGGATATACAAAAATATTGGGATAGAAAACAACTTATTAGTACTTAACACGTTCGCTCTTCAAACGATTGATTTTCGGAAAAACATCCTTTTCTCTGAACGGTTGGGATTGCTTCTGCCTCAAAACAGATTGTAAATATATTAAAACCAAAAATATTTTTTTGGACTTTTTCAGAAAAAACACATTTATTATACGGGGAAAATTCAAAGTAGTAGAATTCCAAGGACCCAGCATTAAAGCACTTTGGTTTAGAAAGCTGCTGGAACATTGAACTGTAGAAACATACCCATATCGTTGATAAGCTGCGGTTTAATAAATCCAATGGCAACCAATTCTAAAGCCCAATTCTATTTTTCGTTTAATTCGTTACAGTTCACCTGGTTTTTGTATAAAAAAATAATACTACATTATTTTTAAAACGAACAAAAGTTTCGTTAAGTTAGTTAGTTTTTTACAGGGTACTTATTTTATATTAATCTCAGATTCCTTAGAGTAAATTCGTTTTAATAAAATTGGATTTTATATCTATTTCAATGTTTTAGATAGGGCAACCAAAAAATATTACTAATTCAATTTCTGAAGTAGTTTAATGAGTTTTGCTAATCTAATTGTAAAGACCAGTCTATCTCTTATGCAAATCATTGGGCGCGTTCATGACCGCCAACTGTTGGCATCATGATTAGTGAAATCATCGCCAATTTGATGTCAAACTTTCATAGTACTAATCATTTTCATAACGTTGGCTTTAATTTTATTTAACATGTTCCCAACTGTTGGGTGCCCTGAAAGCGCCCACTGATATACATTTTAAAAGGTTTTCAACATCACAGTAGGTTACGGTAGGTTACGACTCCTAGTCTTAAAATAGACACTTTTAAATGGACCAAACACTATAAGAATTACAGTTCGCCAGCCTTACAATTTGTATGCCTCACCCATTTCGAATCCAAATTTCCATTTGGTGTTTTAGCAATATGAAATATTTGCTAGGCAAGTTAACCATAAGTTATCCGTCAATAGTCCTATTACATACATAAGAATTTCAGCAATCGTCTCTAACTCTAATCTAAGGTCTTTAGGCTATAATCAGAAGAAGTCATTTTGATAAAAGATAGTTAAAATGTGTGTTCATTCTTTATGTATAAATAATTTGGCGAATAACGAGCAGTGAGTGTTATAGCAAACAAAATCTATGTGTTCATAATAAGTCAACTAAAATAGTCCACGTCTAAAATTAATGTCCCACACTTAAGAATCTACATAACACAACATTCGATTAAAAATGCAAAATCGCTTCAGTCGTAAGCATTTCGAATTCTGGGAGGTTGGGTTGTCATAGTACTCGTAACGTCGTAACTCGAATTTGTAATGCTTAAATAATATACCGCCAGCACTAATTAACCATAACAACAAAAATTGGAAAACTATGTTTACAACTTTTACAGCGACGAGTTCAATCAACCATAATATACATAAGTATTAGGTTTACATTCGATTCGAGTAATATCGCGCTTCAAAATAATTTACACTTTCACTATTACAAAATTTTGATTTCGGAATTCGGACTGACATTTGTTAAGAGAACTATGCAAATGCAGAACATTTTTAAAATCTGATATATGCATACTTAATGGAATTGGGTAGTAATTACCAAAAAAATCACACAATTTTTGCCTAATCGCCACCTAATTTAACCTAATCGCGAATTACATCATAAATCAATGTTTTGTCACAAACTGACACATCTACATACCTGGCGTTTAATCTCATAATACCATCCACCGAGCAAGACGTTTCATGAAAAAATATGCTTCTGCCAGGCACAGGTTGTTTCCGATCCACTAGTATATCATTTAGGTATGTAAATTTATTATTTTTTAAAAAACTATCACTATGACTATTGATACTATTTGTATTATCATTAAAAATAGTTAAATTTTTGTAACATTTGTAACCATCACTAATTTGGTTTAATTGTAAACTATAAAATATAATTACACACGTGAAACTACAACATATTAAAACAATTTTACGATTTGGTATTTTGATTTTACTGCTGAATGTCATTTTTTTGGTTAGAATTTTCATTCGCTTTGGTTTTGTGGTGGGTTACAAATAATCCAAATCTCTTCTATATTCACTAAAACCAAACTTGATAATTTGCGGTAAACTTATAATTAATTTAGTTTTATGATCGCAATTCTCAGTATTAATTCCATTATAATTTATTGATATTAATGTTTCAGTATTATCTAATTAAAAACAATAACAAAATCACCTACATCACTCGGCAGTTAAATTGAAACTGTTTTGTTTTGTCTTTTGTAGCTTGTAGAAGAGAGAGCATAAAAATAAACACAAAAAGCTTTGTCAATTTTTGACAGCTTTTCGACTTGTGTGAAGATAGCGATGATTCAAAGTATTTAAATAATTAAATTTATTGTTATTGATTTGTTTATTAATTAACAGCTCTAATTAATTTCGGTTGTTTAATTTTGAAAATTTTTGGAATACATTAAAGTTTTATAAACTCGCGTAAATGAGGTTTGAACCTCGGATAATTTACTAGTTTTGCCTAAATGTGTTCTATGTACTTCACAAATACACAATGGTTGATTTTATTTTCCCTAAATGTTTGTATGATAAAATCATAAATTATATGTTTCGAATAAATCCGAAATGATGATTATTTCCTCTACATCTATTATATATTTTAATGTTATTCCATAAAATAAACAAATATAAGAAACCTCAAGAAATATTATATTTTATGAGTGCGAAGCTAACGCCGCTCCCAATATATTAATTCTAGGTACTACACATTACGTTACACAGTGCACGAAATAGTTTATTTTATTTATGAAAAATATTTCAAAGCAGAAATACTAGATTTGCTTTCACCGCTGTATATGTACAAAAAAATAATTTTGGTTTTTTCATTCGGTTCGATCTTCGCTTCGTTTTTTATGATGATCGGTTTGTTTTGGTTTATAAAAAATTTAAAGCAGCAAAAATCAGAATGCGATACGTAGAGAATATATGAAAGAAGCTGTGTTATGCACATATATGGACAAGGTTTTTGTTTTTGTGATTTAGGATTTCTATGAAAAAGAATGCTCGCAAACATTTTACGTACCTAAAATAAAAAAATTGTTCTTCTGCCGTGATATACGAGTATATTATCAGATATTTAATTAAGATAGGATAATATAGCTATTGAGAGTTTTTAATTCAAATTAAGTAAAGATGTCGTTATGTTTTTTTTAAAGAATATTTTTATTTCTAACCGACGTTTTGATCTTCAGGTTTTTGTGAAATATGTATTTGTACAAAATTAGTTGTAAAAAATTACAAATATTAATAATGTTGTAAAATAATTAAAAATTTGTAAATACTAAAGTTTAAGTATTTAACAAAACAAAATACGCTTATCCAAAAATCTTTAATTCATTTTTAATACCTATGTGATTTTATATTGTTGCCCTGCAGAGTTCAAAAATTGTACAATAGACGGCCTTATGATGGTAACACGATGTTAAAATAATTGTAAGTGATGATCTGTAATATGTCTCATTTTATGGTCTAAATGGTAACTTGTGACCCAATTTTTGGGTTTCGGCGAAGGATTAGTGTTTCTAACAGGATTTTTCGTGCAAAATGACCACGAACGAATAGTATTATCACAACAATGCATTAACGAAATTGCAACTAATTCGAAAAAATATTTTGTCCAATTATGCAACACATTGAAAATGTGCTTTATATTATAAAGTCCTAATTTTAAAGTAAGCATGGGATTATGTTTCGGAATATAGTAAAGCTATTCGATCAACAAGTTTAAACAAATTATATCATGAAACATGAATTCTTAAAATAATTTGAATAGTTATCGTAATTTTGACACATAAAGGTGACTGGCTCACTGCCTTATTAAATAGCTGAACCAATATTTAAGGTATTTCTATGTAGCTACTCCAGCACACTGATTCTCTAAACAAAAATTTAATAAGTAAACGTGAAAACCATAGTAAGCTTCTCGACTTTACACAAATTACAACAACAACGCTTTGTGTTTAAGGTCTACATCTTATCTTGTTTATTAGATAATCAAGATGCATAATATAAATTATCTCGATTATACATGCCATATGCACATCTGAAGTCTACAAATCATTTGTATATCTGAAAAGGAATTTCGTTGTATTTGTAAATAATTGTATAGCGGCCTTTCTGACTAATTTCCTTCTATTGAACAAGATGCAATGGCTGACTTGAGCTCTCTGACACAAGCGCCAACAGAAAATTATGTATTGAACAGAATACCATTTAAGTGTGCATGCACGCGCTGTTTAGGCCTCAAATTTCTTGAAATAAATTTGGTTTTATTGGTGGTATGGTTCCATTCAAATTAAAAGCCATGCTTCAGTGTTTAAACTAAAATTTATTGCCAAATCCTAATTGCAATAAACAAACCTAGTTTAGTGATAATTTCATAAGAAATAGGGTTCGTTTCACCCTATTTAGGTTCTGTTTCAAAATAGTTCCTAATTGTATTCCTTATTTCATACACCTAGCATTTTAGTGCTTTACTTTCACTATACAAAATTCAAATTTGCTTCTATTAAATTACATCATATACGAGTATTAATTTTATAAACCAACTTAAAAATGCTGAATAGAGTTCAACTTGACTACATTTTAAAACTTTAGCCAAAACATTGTTGTAAGTATTTACTAATTCATCTCCACCTAATCAACCAAATTTTATTAACAGTTCAAATTTTCAATCAATTTCCGACATAGCATTGGCTGTAGATTTTATGTTTCATCACAGGTTCGAAAAAATTTAAATAATTTAATTTTCTTAGAATTTTCTTGACATTGATGTTTTTCCTTCGTTCCGGCACGGCGACAACAGAAAGTTCTTCAGGACTACCAAGAATACCTACCGAACACACATTTTATCTATAACAAACATGAATATAATAAATTATTATTTTACGAAAAATTGCAGACAGCAACGGCTGACAGATCTACATATTTTGGTTTCAAAAGGTAAGGTTCACTATTTATTTTATTTTGTTTTTTGATATTGATTAATTTAATTTAATCGATAAAATTTACGGCGATCGATAAAGCAAAAATTTGAATAGTGAAGCATCGAAAACAATAATACAAAATTTGTATTCGGGTGTTCAACTAAAAGCGATAAAGAATGAGGGCGATCGTTTTCAATAAAAATTACCCTAATTTCAAAATTGTACAAGACAATGTCTCGCCTTGGCTGCATTTTGCAACGTAAATCGCATACTTGATTTTTCCATCTAATGTAGGCATCCAGACAAACCGTTTATATCTACGTATCAGGTAGCACATATTTAGAGGTTTAAGTCTAGCAGCCAGAAACCAAACGATAGCATTAGTTACCAGATTTCTAAGAAACAACTTTAAATTCGAAAAAATAATTTTTCTACTCTTCCTTTCATTCCAATAAAATAAAAATCAACTGGTTAAACTAAATTAAAATGATGAGCTACAATCAGAAAGGACAATATTCTCATATTTCAGAAGTTTAAGAAAATTTAGTGTTGAACACCATGGAGACAATCAAACGATAAAAATTGTTATAAAATTATTACCATTTTACTGTTGAAATTGGACCAATGTTGCCCTAACCGAACTAGTTTTACATTTTGGAAATATCAATTTGATCTAAGCATAAACGAATTATTTAATAAGACATCAAAAGCAGAATACATTTCTCCATCATGTTGTTTGTTGGTGTAAAAAATCATTAGAACCCTAGATGTGTAGTGGTACAAATTTCAAATAAACGTATAAAAAATAAAACGTTGTTTATTCTATAAATAGTTGCATAACATACAAACACCTTTTATTTTTATGCATTATCTTTAACATGTAGTTCTATTAATATATTTTTTACATTTTCCCCTCATAACTAGAAATTATTTGCATTTGGAGGAAAATAAAAAATTTTGTATGCTGACGAAAATATACGATTGTACGTTCGAATATACGAATTTAAATACTAGTTTTCCCAGAAAATAAACTATAACAATATATTAAGTATAATGCAACAATATATTGAATATAAATTCACTGCAACAAGAACGAAAATGTTTATTTAAATTTCATATGTATAAACCTATAAAGAATGATTCCTAAAAGTAATCAAAAGTTAAATAATTTTTAACCAACCGCTTTGCGTAATACACTCACTAATTCGATTGAAATATCGGTTTATAAATAAAAACAATTTTGGAAAACGAAATAAAAAATAATGCAACACGATCTTTCGTATGTGTGCGTTTATTTTATTCCTACAAAAAAGAGCTCGTGTAAATTACGAAGTACACCCATACTCCGATTTACACGGTAGATTATTCCGTAGAATGCCGTATTTTTTCTCCAACTAAGAAAAGCTCATTGTAAACTAATTATACGAGTAAGAAAGTACAAATTATGTAATTAAAACTTCAAAATTGAAACTAATTTTGTTGAAATATTTTGTGAAACTAAGGAGATCATGACTTTTGTTTGGTTTGACTATTGTACGCGTCAAACTGCAAAGCTATAATTACAATATTTTCTTTCTTGCGAACAAAATGTTTGAATCAGAAGATTTATCAAATTTACCACCGGATGTGGTTAAATACTTATTTCATATACATTATACATATCATTGGGTCTTCACTATAATATTTGTCCAATACGCTAATGTCAAAATTGTGATTTGTTACATGACAGTGTAATCGTTTAAGATCAGGGCAAAATCTACTTAAATTATTTAAGTAGGTTCTGTATATCGATTTTGTCCTGTGAGCTGTGAGTTAAGTGGGAACTATAGATGGAATAAAATGAATAAAAAAATAACGTAAGAGAGCGAAAGAGAGGATTTACATGTATTCGACTATACTCAGAATAATGAATATAAAAAGAATAATAAAAATTGCGTTTAATTTTTCTACATTTTTGCTGTCACTTAAAAAGAATAAACGAGCGAACATTTTCGTCCAGGAATAAAAAACTTAATAACTACAACACAACCCAAACAAATTTTAGTGCGTTGAATATAATATTCATGTTTATAATTTATATGAGGGAATTTTGAATTATTCGTGTATTTTATCTTTTCTATTTATAAAATATTCATGTATACATATACTATGAATATATCAAAAATAATTTTCAATACACTGTAGAATTGTATTTTTCTAAACCTAACCTAAAAAAATAATTTATAGAATTGTGGTGATTTATACCGCATATAAATAATTTTTATAATTTTAAAAAGATACATTTGCTGATATAAATACGTTTATACTCAAAACTAATGTAGTTTTATTCAAAATTTTAGGAAATATATCAAAAAAAATATGAATGAATTTAATACTTCAAGTTATCTATGGCCGTAACGTCAAATTGGAATAATACATTTTTATCTTCGTTTCTTACGTTATTTTTTGAAGTAAAACTTCTTTACGCACGCTTGACTTGGGGAGTAAGCTGATGAATGGGCCTATTTAGACGTGTATGCACTACATGATGTATTTTCCTCGCCTCTTACCTCTCCGCAACACAAATATTACCACTCCAAAATAAGTTTATAGGCGAAGAGGTAAGAGGCGAGGAAAATACATCATGTAGTGCATACACGTTTAAATAGGCCTAATGAGTGACGAGAGCGTTACGAAAAGTGTGATCGGGCGAGGCGAACGAAGAGATAAAAGTTATTTTTCTTTGTTTTTTTTGTGTGTTGTTTATTTAAAGTGAAATTGCTTGTCATTTGTTTTTGTCTTTGTTTTTTCACCAACAACAACAACATCAAAACAACACAAATTTATTATAAATATAATCAGACCAATAAAAAGCCAAATATGGATGAAAGTGGTATGGAAATTGCGTTGTTTATGAACGTAATTTTAGTTGATACCATTTTATTTTAATAATTTGTTAAAAAATCAACCTGATTAAATTTGTATACAAAAATGGACAAACAAAATTTTTTTTGTAGGAGCAAGAGAGAGAGATAAGTTTTAATATATGTATATGTATATACATGTATATATTATACCAAAATCTACTTAAATATATATAAGTCCTGCTCTAACTCTCATTGTCAGATATCTATATAAAAAAACTACCAAAGAGTGTGTTGGATACACTAACAATGCAATGTAAATTTGAATTTTTTTTTTTCATTTTTTTGTCGTTTCTGCACCTACACATTTCTACTTAGTTTTTAAAAAAAAATTACTATGGAAAAAAAATTACCAATACATCTTTAGTTAGTTATTGTTTATTTCATATGTGTGGAGTTAGCAGGACTTATATTTAAGTAGATTCAGCACTCGATCAAATTTTATCGTATCTGCAGTTCCACTACATAATAGGCCTTTTTTCTATATAGAAAAATGACATGAGTTGATATAGGTAAATCCAAACAAAAATGCGACCGCCATACAAATAACAAAAAATTACATGGGACAAAAAAAAATTCTTTATTCGTTCCAATATCTGCTTTATTATCTACAAACATATTTTATCTGAAGGATCACAATAAGTATCGATATTTTGAGAAGCATTTCCAATAAAAATATTTCCATATGAGAAACTTTTCATTTACCAACTTACTGATAAAAGCAACTGCACATTTGTTCAATGACACGTGCGCGTATAAGATTTTTAATTCTCTCGTCACTTGTATTATTTGTTTTGGTTTTGTTTCACGATATACAGTACCGAAGAAAAATTATGAAACGAGATGTTCTAACTTAATTTCACAAATTTTATTTCTGTAATTAATTTTAGATTAAAGGGTAGATTTAATATTTTGTATGTTACAATAAAAATGTCATTTACATTCGTTTGTGTTTTGTATATTATTTGGGTAACCTGCTATGTAGTGTGCGCCATTAAACTAAACAAACCTTATTTTTTTCTGTATTGTATTTTGTGCCGCCGCGATTATAAAATGTTCCCGTTATACGTGTTTTGAATTGTCATTTTTAATAGTGAGGACCATAATATAAATCAAAACCATAGTATATAAGATCCAAAGAAAATATAAATAAATGTAATTAGTATAATAACTGAAGGATAAAATCCGAAATCGATATTACATTAAACCAAAATACCATTGTCACAAAAAGGAATAAATACTAAACAAAATAACAAAAAATAGTTTTTATATATAATATTTAGTCTAGTCAGTAATATAAAATGTATTCAAGTTGACTGCTACCAATTTATTAAATATATTTTATTTTATAAGAAAAAATTTCGATGTTAATTTAAAAATTGACAGATAAACCGTATCCTAATTTTTGCTCTTTACTGTCACGGCATTTTAAATTTTACACAAGCCCACATTTATCGTGAATAAATTTACATTTTTAATTTAAAATTTGTAAATGCAAATATGCTTTAAATAAAATTAAATTTATTTAATTTTAGTTTTTTCTGTGTTTCTGCGAAAAAAACATTTATTCGACATCGCATTGAAAAAAAGAAATCGTAATATGTGTAGTTAAATTTTTTTCTTAACACATTGACGCACACTTTCGAAATGTGTGTACTACTCAGGAACACAAATTTGATAACTTTTGTAATTACAATGATACTTTGTCGCGGAAAGGAATATATTGTTGAGAATTGAAAAATATGTCGAGTTATTCCTTAAAAAATGAAAGTTGTTTGCGCGAACGTGTTAAAAAACGAAAAAGTTGTACGTCTGCTATAGCAGTCATTTGCACGAACGTGTTAACTCACATTTTCAAAAGCATGCGAGATGTCAACAAATCTCTCACAAAACGACATAAGCACCAAAAAAAACTGAACCGATTTGTACCGATTCATAATTTTTGGTGCTTACATTCGCAGAAAACAAACAAAATAACCACAGAAAAATTACACACACTAATATAAAATTGTACACTACACTCCTTATACGTAAACAAAAACGGCATGTCTCATCTCTCGGATTTTGAACAAAATCGAGCCCCAGCTTTAGCTAACCTTAAATGATTGAAAGTTTTACCAATTTGATTTTTAATATGTTTTCTTAGATCAACATAAATCTATCCTTTCAGGTTTTGTTTTGCTAGTTTCACCTACATGGCAACCAAACTGAAACAGTTTTATAAACCAAACTATCTTTTTGTTCTGGAAGAATTTTGTCTTTAAACTTGGTGTATATATCTGATCAGTTTTTTTAATTATCTTGTTAGCTATACGTACTCGCAAGCAGCAGTGCACTTAAATAATAATGACTGATTGCTGCTTTAAACATTATGCTATATGACATGATTTTATGTCAACCGTTACAATATTTGACTATAGATGACAGTGTAATGAAATAAATGATATGATTTCTTTGCATAACCATTTTTTCGCAAATCGTCAATCGCGGTGAAAAAAGCAGTAAATTATACAATAATATCAATTAAAAGTTATATTACGGGCTATTGGAAAGAATTAATTTATTAATTATGCATCAATATTTCGTTAAACCTCCAAATCTCATAAACTTTTTACGAAATTTACTGCCATCTACAGCTCAGAAAATAATCTGTAGACATAAATTTAATAACGTATCAACAGAAAATATAGATAATATTTGTTTATTTTATGCAATAACGCAAATAACTACACAAACTGCAGAAGATAAAAATAGATGGCAGGAATGTTCATAAAAGTACTTGATATTTAGGGGTTTAACGAAATGTTTAATGCATATTTTAATAATATTATAATAAATTAATTCTTATTATAGCCAGTAATATAATTTTTAGTTAATAATCTTACATAATTTACTGCTTTTCCAACGCGAATAACGTTTCACAAAAAAGATTATACCAAAATATCATATCATTATACATGATATATATCATATCATTATATATTTATTTCATTACACTGCCATCTATAGCCAACGATTGGAACCATCGACATAAAATAGCGTCGTACAGCAAAATTTTTAAAGCAATAAGGCAAAGATCCAGAACTATTTTGGTAATTTGTTTCTATTAATTTTGGTATGTAAGGTAAACTCCCTTATTGAAATTGGTTATTATTTGATTTTTTATTTTTATATGTGTATAAGGTTTTAATCAAAACTTTCTTAATTAATTTATAATATTTACTGCTCGTTAATAAATTAGGAATTTTATTAACGGTATTTTTTCTAAATTCTATATCCGTAAGATAAATTGTTCTATTTAATAAATGCTTGAGCAACATTTTTCGTCTTTTTATATGAATGAATTGGCATAAAATATAGAAGAGTGTTAGATGCCATTTCCTGTTTATACCATTCTGTTTTAAGTTTATTATTTATTCCAAAACAATTTTTAATATCCAAAAATGCATGAGATTTATTATTTTCTTTTTAATCTTAAATGTTAATTTGTTGTGAAATGTATTGAACAATAACTGTAACTTTTCAACGTTATCTTCATCAACGGCCAAAATAATATCATCAACGTATTTATAAATAAATAACGGTTGTTTTCCTAATAAATTCAATTTATTGTTAAATAGTTTTTCCAAAATTATGTCCGCTAAAATTGGTGAAAATGGATTACCCATTGCTAGTCGAAATATTTGTTTGTAAAATGTATTTTGATATTTAAAATAATTATTGTAATGTATGCATGTGTCTAATATTTTTTAAAATTCTATTTTTGTAAGAGTGTGTTGCAATTGGTTTAAATACCGCATACAAAGTTAAAAATTGAGCTGATACAATTTTTATATGAGAAACATTTGGCTGACACAAAATAGTTGTTTGTAAACAGAAGTTTACCATGTACAAAATTTGATTAAAATCGTAATGTTTAGTTATAAACTGACAGTAATTGAAAGATATATTTTGAAATTGTACTAATTTTAGTTATTTTCAATTTTTATCTTTTATACGTTCATAATTACGTTAAATAGCAATCATACAATTGAAAAAAAAAATTAACAAATTGAAATAGATAAAAAGTTAAAAAAAATTACCACGAATACATTTTTATGCGGCATTTAAACCAATTGAAACACACTCTAAGGAATAAAAGTAACATAAATTATATACAAAAAATCTATATTTAATTTAATGAAATAAAATAAAATTTATAATAAATCATATATAATTTACAGTGAAATAAGCACATAAAAAATAATATATATTCTAAGAAAAGCAAACAATACAAATCATTTTCCTTTCTTTACAACTCGATAAGCGGCTGGAGCGACAGCTTCATATTCTCCTTAGAAATTGTTTTACAAAAATAACAACAATTTGCGAGTTGTTACTGTGCCATTTTACTACTAAAATTATGAGGAATCCTCCTCATTCGTATTGCATTTATATGACAACATCTCACAAAATGTTGTTGTAGATCTCTTTGTAGAAAAAACTTCAGTAGAATTCTGAAGAAGTTGCTCCAATCGTTTATTTGGTTTTAACGGAAAATAATTACACAATATTTTGTTATTTTTGCTTTTTTCAGGGTAGAAATGTGTTATTTTAGTGGTTTACCAGAAAAAATTGTAGTTATACAATATAAAGTTCTTATTAATTGAACAGTTTGATCTAACATATACTATTTAGTGCAACATTGTTCATACTTTCCATAGTAAGATGGTGGAATAATAACTTGCAACTTGTTGTTGTTGTTCCCTATGTAAAACAATTTCAATGGAAACTCTGAAGATGGCGCTCTAACCGTATAACGGATAATGATTTCAAAATATTTTGTAATTTGTGCTTTTCTTAAGATATAAATGTGTTATTTTAGTGATGTAGCTTATAAAATTATGATATTCATGTACAAAATAAAGTTTTTTATTAATTATACGCGTCGAACAAACAAAAAAATTGAGCGAAATTTCATTTAGCTTACTAGTGCCGCTTTCTTAAGATTTGTCCCATGTTCAATCGCACGAACCAATTTGCTTTATAGTTATATGATATTACTACATAATGAGTATAAGATTCTCTTTGTAAAACCATTGCAACGGAAAATCTGATGTCGTCATGGAGGTAGGATGGAGGAGGTCTCTGAGACTTCTCGCCTTAGGAAAATTCTAGCTTCTAACCCAACCAGTCCTAGTTATTTGATAAGACCGGACGGGTCGTGGACAGCTTCAAGTGTGGAATCATTGGAGCTCCTCATTAAGACCCATTTTCCGGGAAGCTTTGATGACTCGATAGAGCCCGGAGCTCATCGAGTAACACCTTCAGTAGAGATGGAGGGCATTGTAGACAGGGAGCGAATCCAGTGGGCGCTGAACGGTTTTAAGCCGTATAAATCGGCGGGCCCGGATCGGATTATACCAGCAGAGATCCAAAGAAACTCGGCAGTCATCCTCCCCTGGCTGGAGGGTATCTTCAGGGGATGTCTGAAATTTGCCTATATTCCTAGGAAATGGACGGAGGTCAGAGTGGTCTTTATCCCGAAATCGGGAAAAAGCTCACATGCTTACCCAAAGGATCTGAGACCGGTAACTCTCTCATCCTTTCTGCTGAAAACCTTGGAAAGGTTGGTAGATGTAGGTATTCGATCAAAAATTGAGCCCAGGAATTGGGCAGTGTCGCAGCATGCGTACTGTAAGGGGAAGTCGGCGGACACAGCTCTGCACGATCTAGTACGCATGATTGAGAAGTCAATTCACTCGCAAGAGTTTTGTATGGTAGCATTTCTTGACATTGAGGGTGCCTTTAATAATGTAAAAACGGAGGCGATCATGGAAGGATTGTCATGTTTGAAGGTGGACTACCCTATAAGTAGGTTGATAAATCAGATGCTGGTAAGCAGGATCATTACCTCAAAACTGGGGGAGTCCACCATTAGAAGAAGGGCGGTTAGAGGAACCTCGCAGGGAGGTGTAATGTCCCCCTTACTTTGGAGTGCAGTGATGAATGGATTGCTGTTGGAACTGGAGAGGGAGGGGACAGGAGTTGTAGCGTATGCAGATGATTTAGCGATAGCTATCTCAGGCAAACATGTGGATACGATTAGGGATGTTATGCAAAATGCACTCCTGATCGTTACTAGATGGGCCAGCAAATGTGGATTAGGGATCAACCCTTCCAAGACAGAGCTGGTACTATTTACTAGGAAATATAAAATTCCGGTAGCCCTCCTACCGTGAACGGCATTAGACTGGCTTTTGCTGATAGAGCGAGATTTTTGGGCATAATCTTGGACAGTAAGCTCAGCTGGAAGCCCAACATTACAGAAAGGGTGAAGAAGGCTAATGTAGCCATTTACTCGTGTAGGAACGCCATAGGTAAGAGTTGGGGTTTGAAACCAGCGCTGGTGCACTGGATCTATACCGCAGTGGTAAGACCTGTGCTGATGTATGGGGTGGGCGTGTGGTGGCCAGCTCTGAATAAGGTAACATATGTAAGAATGATGGAAAAGGTACAAAGAACGGCCTGTATGCTTATAAGCGGGGCGCTTAGGTCAACTCCTACACGCGCTTTAGAGGTTATGTTCCACCTTATTCCAATCGAACTTTTTGGTAAACAAATTGCAGCCAATGTGGCCACGAGACTCTCGGCGGTCTCGCAGTGGAAGTGTCTTCAGACGGGACACTCGACGATAGTTAGATCGCAAAGGGAAGAACTGGCGAATCTAGATTATAGTAAACCAACGTTGTGCTTCAATAAAGGTTTCAGGGCCATCAGTTCCTCGAGAGAATCCTGGAGGAACGGATCAATACTGGAAAATGAAGCACTGCAATTTTTCACTTACGGCTCTAAGCTAGACGGTAAGGTAGGAGCCGGAGTCTTCTGTGAGAAGCTAAACGTTAATATTTCTGTTCGTCTCCCTGACTACTGCAGCGTGTACCAGGCTGAAGTGGTGGCGATCGGGGAAGTCATGACATGGTTGAAGCATAATGTGGTTTCCGGGAGGGATATCGCAATCTATGTGTACAGTCAGGCGGCGATCAAGTCACTAGAGGCGGTTTGTCTGAAGTCACGGGTGGCGCTGGATTGCCGATCAGCTCTTAATGAGATGAGCGAGTATTTCAGCATCCAGATAATCTAGATCCCTGGTCACTCGGATGTCACGGGAAACTGCAGGGCAGACGAACTAGCTAGGTACGGTACGACTCTCCAGATGCAGCCGGAAAAGGCAGTTCTGGGGAGACCTATAGCAAACTGGACTTGAAGCGCTCCAAGGCACTCACATCCCTGGGGAAACGGGACTTAAGTTTGGTCGTAGGGATACTGACAGGACACTGCCTTTTTGGGGAACATGCGAGAAGGCTGGGTCTACAGACGAATGACTTTTGTAGAAGTTGTATGGACGAAGAGGAGGAAGAGTCTTTAGATCACTTCCTATGCTCGGGTCCAGCTCTATCATACAGAAGGCATAAATACTTAGGTGTGTACGGGATGAACAGCCTTTCGGAACTCGCGAACTGTGGAGTGCGAGATATTTTACGCTACATAAGAAGCTCTGGATGGTGTTAACGGGGGTAAAGGGAAATAGGATCCTGTGGTATCACAATGGGCCGCTATTGGCCTAAGTGTGCGGAAGCAGCCACTCTAACCTAACCTAAGGTCATTGAGTTAGATTTAGCATTGTACTTATTATTATTATTTAATTGAATTTTAAGAAGCGTAATGGGGAAAAACCCTATCAGCAGATTTCGCGAAGAGATGCAATCAGATCAAATCAGAGCTTAGGGTCATTCAACTTTTATATATTCCATGGACATCCATGGATTTTGCTACCGTTAGTTTATAGCAGGGGCATCACCAACGGTCAGATCATAGTATGGATCCTGATCGCGACATCTAAGGTCACACCCATAAAAACGAAAGTTACCATTCCCCCTCTAGATCTTTGCTCAGTATTTTTAAGAAGGTTGGTTCAACATGTATTGAAAATGATGAGCATAGACCCAGGTAACGTAACGTAATGGTAGGATTCTATGTTCATATTGGCTTGGTCAATATGAGTCTTTATAAGAAAGCTTGTGTCCACCTGGAACTCATTTATGATAAAACGAATGACCAAAATCCAACACAACACCCCCGGTGTTCATAGGCCCCCGGCCTATTATGAAATTTTTTCGATTTCGTAAAAATCGATCCGCCGCGACAATTCCTATTATGAAATTTTGCTCCTTTCGTAAAATTCGAAAATCGTAAATCCGCCCAATTATGAACCCAAAAAAACGAAATCGAATTTTACGAAAAACAAATGTCAAAATTCGACTGCTCTATAGGTGACGAATATCGTATTTACGAAAACAAAAAATAAACGTATTATTTTTTAATTAAAATACTTCAATTCCTTGTTCCTCGTAAGTTACTCAATTATTTTATAAAAATTGACTATTTTTGTAGGTCATTTACCAATTTGACATTTTAATTTCTTTTATGGAAAAAAATGTTGACAACGCCAACAATTTTTTGAATGCGCTTCAATATTATAAACCAATTAAATTCAGTCGGCCCACCTGAAAACCTGTTGGTTATTGGAATTTAAGCTAAAACAACAGAAAATAGCAAACTTCAAGGTCTTAAATTGTACGGCCAAAAAAAGTTTCATAATAGGAATATTCGCGGCGGATCGAGCTTAAAAATTTCATAATAGACCCCCGGAATATGATCATGAAAGCACGTCAGATAAGAAAATGACCCAGCTGATTACATTTCTACGTCTACATTTCTAGACCTCGTGGAACGAACCTTTTTCTTTCGAGAACTGGTATCAGACTTGCAGGAAGATTCACATGTCGAAACGTCAGAGAAAACGAAAAAAATTCTCGTATCACATGTTCAGATAAGCGAGCCAGAATTCTTAATCCACATTAATCAATACACAACGGCTTCATGATCAACATATTAAGATGACGAATAAAACACCGTGAAATCGCCCAATCACCTGAATGAGATCATGGATTATGAACGCTAGTCCGAACAGTACAGCTTTCGGAACTGAAGGAAAAACATTCTTTACTCGAAAGAGCAAAGGTTGTTCTCTAAAACAGCAAGCTGGCGTGAAGCCGTGAATCCACATTCACATACAAGTTAATGTTAAAATATCGAAACAACTCGAGAATTTATGCATTTTTGATTGATTCACCACCAAAGACTTCGATATTGAGGTAGCATGCGCCATGTCTGCGGAAATATCCGTTAGCGCATTACGGAGATTCAGCACCCCTGGAGGTATTGACAAAAAGGCATTTCCGAACCGCTGCAAAATTCCATTAAAAACAAAATTCCATTATAACCTAATATCAAAACGCTGATCACTAAGCCGCCATCTCTCCTACTCCAAGATACCATTTGAGGCAAGGATAAATAGGTGCTATACTCATCATTGGCCATTGTTTTATGTTGTGCTTTGATGAAAGACATAAAGTACTTTAATGATCTACATTAAACAAATGAAACAACTTTTATTCCCATGGGTTCAAAGATCGAAAAATAACTTGTTTCCTTCTAAATGCCACCAGCTTTCGAGACTCAGTAGGTGTTTCCTGTGGAGGCTTGTTATAATACTACATTTGATAGAGCAATCCTGGTTGCTCAACTGTTTAATAAACAAACATATTTTTTAAAGGAGGAGCGGCCATACGTATATATAAAATTGTACCTATCTCATATTTCCGCATTTTTGGAGGCGTTTTAATTTGAATGAACAATTTAAAAAGTACGTACAGTTAAATACATACCTTGAACAATATTTTGCTTATTTTTCTCAAACATCATTTTCCTTACCGTTACACTAAAAATCCAAATTCCTAGTTCATTTGTTGAAAGCGACATCATTTTCAATACAACTTAATAAATAAACAAACAAACCAAAATTACGACACATGTTTTTCCCATATGTTGATAAATAAAACATTCTCACTTTAATAATCACAAAAATATAACAAACTTGAAAAATAAAACAAAAACCGTATGCACTTTATAATAAGTAGTTGCAACATGTGCAAAATTCATCTGTAAATTTATCCGTAAATAATATTGTAGATTTATTGAATTAACTATTCACTTTTACAAAATATATTAAGAACACCACAACCGGAATGCATCGCTAGATTTTAATGTTGATTGCTTACATAATAAATTTGTACTGACTAGGGTAATTAAGATAAAAATAGACCCGAAAACCCGAAAACAAAATATTAAAAATCGGTAAAACAAATACACAGACGAAAAAAATTCTCTAGTAGATTACGGTTTATCTAAGATACATATGGTAAAAATTAAATAATACATAAGCGTCGTGCCCATAGTTTGAGTACCAGGGGCAATATCGTGAAATCCGTGACCGATCAAACTTTGATGGAAATCAATAATTTACCGTCAAAACGGTATCATGAACGCCGCTTAAGCGGAAATTTACCGTCACAAATTATTCGATAGCAATGTAGTTGTCGAGCAAACATTAAATTTTATTAAAATTTTAAAAAAGCAAATAAAATTACTTTAAAAAATAATTTTTTGTATTGGATATGATTATTAAGGCTATTTTTTTTGGTTTCATAACCCAATATTGCTAGGAAAGGCAAACAAACAATCAATTCAACATGAACAGTTGTTGATTGAGTTCATGGAAACCCACTCAAACTTGGCGAAGGGATTGTTAAATTCTAAGCTAGCATAGAGCATTGGACAGCGTTTTATGAATTTTTTGGCAACAGTTGAATTCTAATGGCACTCCAACTAAGCCTACAGATTTAATTTGTACGTACACGATTATTTTGTACTACCGAAGCCTATATACGCTTTTATTTTTTATTATAACAAATAAAAAATTATTATCAGACATTATTTTTTTCGTTTTCTGTCACACGAAATTAAAAACAAATACATCTGATAATGTCATACCGCCATTCCACACTTTCTTTCCTTGTTTCCTTCCTGTTCACCAACAAACTAACAACAGTTTGTAGGTGAAGAGGAAGGAAACGAGGAAAGACTCACGACGAAAGAATCAAGGTCTGAAAAGGCGGATATAATGCCATACAAATTTCTATTTGGACAAGAAAATATAGCAAAATACCACTGAACTAGAAATTTGCTAAATATTTGTCCGATCGGATTTCATGATACGGTTTCTTTACCGGTCGGTATTTCTAGCGGTGATATTTTATGAACAACCGGTTCTTCCATCCAGATTTCACGATACTGCCCCAGGTAAGAAATATAAAATATCCATGTTAACAATGTTCTAAATAGAAATTATCCTTTTTATGTATGTGATCATGCCCAATATATTTTATCTAATATTTTACTTTTATTTCAATAATATTTAAATACTCAACAATTCAATTAAAATAAATTTTATTTGTATGTATTATAAATTTTACTTAATTTTTCCTTGTTTAAATTTATATTACTTTTATATAAAAAGTTTTTATATTGATTAATAAAATTAGAAAAATACAAACACAAAAAAATTCATTTACTTTAGGTAGATATATAATATTAATTTTAATCTGAATGTATATAATAAAATTAAAAAAAAGTTATTTCTATATAAAATATAGTATATATTATAATATTTTTAAAAAATTATTTTATTTCGTTTTATAATTTTATTTAAAACAATTTCATTTTCTTAAGGCATTTTCGTATTACGTTTGTATATTTTTAGGTAGGAAATTTGTAATTTAATTTTAAAATTAATTTTATTTATAAATATGTATATTACTAATTATGTTATAAAACAATTAGTTGCCAAAAATAATCAAAAAATATTGATACACAATATATAGATATATATATATATACGATTTAATTTTCTTATTAGTTTTTAATTTAATAAAAACTAATACTCTTTTAATAAAAGCTACAAATTACATAATTAAAAATAGATACATTAATAAAAAATTAAACAAATTAAAACTGACTTTCTTTTCTTGATACGGTTGTGAATACTTCTGGTTTATCGTTATTTACGGTTGTTATAACGGATCGAATTATGACCGAACTTGAATTTGTTTCAGCTGTGTCACTGTTAGGAAGAAATACAAGTTTGGCTTTATATACGCTACTAATAATAACTAGCGATAACTTACCCAATAGCTGATAAATCATTTATGTCTTTTGACGTGATCTCTGATAAATCTTTAATATTTGCGATTGTTTTTAATTCACTTGTTTGCGTACTTAAGACGGATATGCGTCCTGAAATGAGAAAAAAAATAAAAATAATTTAATTTTGGTTGCGATAATAGTTGCGGTAATAATGGTGAAGTTAGTAGTAAGCTGACATTTTTTTAATCGCTAATTCCAAATTGTGAAGTAAAGTAAGTAAAGCAACATTTCTGTTCAAATTGTTTGGCAAATGAAAAATACATTTTCAACAATCATAATTAAGGGACGATTCACAGCTTTAAGTAGACGAGCCAATGTGTAGAAGAGAATAATAGGTAGATGCTTAAATTTGGGTAATATCAATATTTCTTATGTTTACTATTTAAACTTTCATATTTCTCCATGGTCTTTCAGGAACCTCCGGATTTCGACTAAAAGGGCCACTGACACAGAAACCTATTAAATTGGTAATTCATACAACTTAAGTATAGGTATTATACTTGTATTTCAATTATTTTTAAATTCGTAATTTTTTTTAATACTTCAGATGCAAATCAAAAAGAGCACTCAAATATTCCACCGAAATATAAAGAATTCAAAAAAAATTTAATGATTTCTTAGCTTATTTTTATTGATTGGCGTGTACGTATCTACTTGTTTTAACCGAGAATACGAGTGAAACCAACGTTTCCTGTTCTACTACAACTTTACCAGAAGAGATTTAATGAATATTATATTTGATCACTTATGGTTCCTATCATGATTGTCTTAAAATATTAATTTTTTGACAAATCTTGTTGAGCTTTTTATTTTTTAACAATTGGTTTGTTTGCCCATCCACCACGTTGATTTTTGTTAAATTCAAAAAAGGTCAGCACGAAATGACTTTTAATGACCAAAGCGGTTCAGATAATTGTCTGTTTTACTCTTACACTGTTATTTGTTGTATAAAAATGCGGCGATTGGCGAATTAAGGTTATAAAAATAAAAATATAAGGGCCGGCTGGTTACCATAAATATTGGGTACTGGTTGGTTCAGTCCACCTAGAAAACGTGACTGGTATAACTAATTTATATAGTATCCTAACTTCGGTTAGATTTTCGAAACTTCTACTGTAATCACTTTAATAAATACCGATATGTTGTGGGATAATAACTCCCGTATGATTTTTTATGTTTTATTTATTCAAGATTACAACTGATTCAAAAGATCATCTAGAAATTTATTTATCTTAAATTAACTTCTCGGTTGATGACGAATAACCTATTGGTTACTAATTTTACAATAATTTCGTATTCTAGTTAGAAGTGGTGATGTCCAACATACGAAGTATGTGTTTCCTTCCATCTTGTCCCTATGAAGGTTATCGTTCCTAATGTACCATCGGCCATTCACAATCCCTGGCAGCACTTTGTTTTGGTAGCATTGTATCATTTGTACATTCTTGACACAATCCCAAAGTTGTATACCATAGGTCCCCATTGGTTTTAGCATTTGCCTGTAGAGAAGCAATTTGTTATGTATTGTAAGCTCAGAATTTCTACTCAGGAGCCAGTACATTTCCCTATATTTCTTGTATAACTCTACTTTTTCTTCTTGATGTGGTCTCTCTATCTTAGCTTATTATCGAGTGACATGCCAAAGTTTTAGCTGTATTTGCATATAGAATTTGGTTTGAGTTAAAACCACGGGAGTTCTCCTGTTTACATTTTGGTTTGTAAAGTTGACATGTACTGAATTTCTGAGTTTGCTTGTTGCTTCCGACATATATTTTCCATCTGTTAGGATAGCTGTATCTTCTGCAAATGTTGCTGCTGTAATACCTTGAATAGTCGGTAAATCTCTCGTATAAAGGATGAACAGAATAGGTCCAACTACGCTATTTGTGGTGTACCTGCTAATATTCTTTTTAGTTCAGAATACTCGTGTTCAAGTTTGACTTGAAAGTGTCGTTCTGCAATGTAGAATTTAAGAATTTGATAAAATTCCATGGCACTAAACTTTGTCGAAAGCTTGAGCTACATCTAAGAAAATACTGGAGCATATCTTCTTATTCTCAAGGACCTCCTCACAATTGATGTTGTGGAATTAGACATCTTTCTTGCCCAGTAATTAAGTAATAACCTAGACCTTTTCTGGTACTTAAATTATTATTGATTTAATTTTTTAGTTGCAATAGTCACATGTCTTATGTTAAGATCGTCAATTTTGTTTACAACAATTCTATTTTAATTTGTCTCGGCAACGGTTGAATAGTCTCTTCCATATAGGCGGGCATCGTCTCTTTCCATAGAGACCTTCCAGGATCCGCCATCGTTTTTGATAAGTGGCACATGCATTTTGTTTCTTTTTAATCCCTTCGTCACTTTCCCAAGTGAGTAATTGTTATCCTTTAGTTCAGAAAGACCTTAGAGTCGCTTATTTAGGCTTTCGTTCTTTATTTCCGTTATTGTTTTAATTTCTTGTACATAAAACTGAGGATATTTGTATGTTATAGAGCAGGAATCCGTTTGAATGAATCAGAAGATTGCAACTAGCGTGCCCTTCAAAGACAGCATCAAAGTAAGGAAAATGCACCTTCGCAATAAAACTATTATCGTTCTGTAACTGATCAAATGCTTCATATGGAATTATGTAAAGCAAATAATGCATTGGGACAACCCAACAAGACAAATAAACAATTAAATAATACATTCAGCAGGAGCGCATCAACCCGATTGAAAATTAAATTAAACTTTTAAGGCTAACGGGAATATTCATATGTCTAAGAAGTATTACCTCGCGATACAGTGGTTAAGAGCGAAAACTCAAGAAGACGAAAAAGAAACGAAATACAAGCCAGTCTCCACGCCCAAGAAAAAGAAACAGTTCCGATAGTTAGTACATCGTTGTGGTTTTGTAGGCTATAATATAATTTAATTTAATACAAATTTTCTGGTGTTAAAGAGAAAATTAAAAATATTAAATTACCATAAGTGATCACATTATTTTGTGATTATTACATTATTTTGAGTTAGTAATGTAAAAGTGTTTGGTCAAATAAGTTAGTGCAGTGCCAATAAAATTTTTGTTCGTGATCGTGTTTAAACTTAAATTCAGTTCGAATAAATTTTTGTTGAAAAATTTCTCTTGCAATGGGAATTAATTCGGTAAAAAGTGGTTGTGTATCGGTGTACGTTAAATAAGTTCGGTGACACATGGTTATTTTAATTAAATGTCAATTCATTTCTGTTGTTTTTAGTCGGTGACTTAGCTTTAATAGTTTGTAATTAATAAATGAAGAATTTTTGTATTGTTTAACAGAGTTAGCATAAACGTCGAGCTGCACCAGTGTTGTCAATATAATTTTAATTTTTAAGTAAACGGCTAGTACTAATTATCAGTTATTATTTTGCAGTATCTAATTAATTTTTATGTTAAATTACCTACAATAATGTTAGATTCATTTCCAAGTTTAGGATGGCATTTGAATATTTTCTAATATTAGGTATATAATTAAGTCCGCCGTTCAAATTGCACCACCAGTAAATTATGGTTAAAATGCCCGCAGTAAAATGTCATATGCTAAGGTTGGACATGTGTCAAAAACATAACCTTAAAATATTAACAATTTTGTATCAGTATCATATATTTTTTTTGTGTGAAAATATCGAGTTTCAGCCGAATAAGCATCATTTGCGGGCACTTTTGATTTACTTGAGGCTGCCTTAATTGAGAGAAGTTATCGAGAATGGTTTCATAAGTTTAAGAACGGTAATTATTAAATTAATTTTCGTTTGGTTGCAACAATAACTACAAATCGTATTTGCGATTAATCCTTAGCACGAATTAATTTACAAAAGTTTTCATGAACCACATAATACATAATTTTTATAATTGTACTTTTACAAAGTTTATGAATGTATCCCTTAATAGGCGGAATTTGCAAAAATTTATGTACTTCCTAATGTATGTAAAGGGTTTCCCAATAGGAATGATACAATTTAAAATGGTTATAATAAAAACACTGCGTATTATTTTTTGACATTTCTTATGTCATTTGTGTTCAGTAGGTTATATCATTTAATCATTGAAAGCTACACGTTTCAACAACGTTTAGAAATTGTTAAATTGTTTTATCAAAATCAACGCTCATTTGCGAATACTGAGAGAAATTTAAGAAGAATTCATGGACCATATTATTCAGTTACTCGCCCTCACTATTCGTCGTATTGTAGACAAATTTGAAAGTAAATTTTCTTTACACGATACAAGAGTACCAGTACAACAAAGAAATACACGCACACAGGAGAATATTGATTTGGTAGCGGCAAGTGTAAGAGAAAATCCAAATTTATCGGTTCCACGTCGTTCTCAACAATTAAATCTTTCTCAAACAACAACATGGAGAATTTTAAGAAAAGATTTGGTTTTACATCCTTACAAAATTCAACTGGTTCAAATACTGAAGCCATTCGACCACCACAAATGTCATTTATTTTCTGATTTTGCTCTTGAATCACTTGAAAATGATGAACATTTTTATCGATATTTTTTATTAGTGATGAAGCTCATTTTTGGTTAAATGGTTATGCAAACAAACAGAATTGCAGAATGTGGAGTGATCAAAAGCCACAAGAGACTGTTCAGACACCATTACATCCAGATAAAGTCACATATTTCTTTGAAGCAAATACAAAACAATGTTAAACGATACAGAACAATGTTAAATGATTTTTTCCCATACATAATGGCATAATGTAACCTTGCAAATAAAAAAAAAATTTGGTCTCACTGAATAATTTATGCGTTTTTTTTAAATTTTTAAATTGTATCATTCCTATTGGAAAACCTTATATTAGTAGTTTGCTGCTTATAAGTAATAGGGTCTGGTTTAAGGTTTAACGACATCCTAATGCTTTTATTTTGAATTATTTGCATTTTTCGTACTAGAGTAATTGGAATTATATTCCAAACTTGACAACCATCGGTAAGTAAAAGCCTTATGTATAATTTATAAATATTTAATTTGTGTTTAGTATTTAATACACCGTCATATTTTATTAAGAGGAACACTACTCTCATAGCTAGTTTAGGTGTGAATTAAAATTTACGTTTTTCTGTAATATTATACCGAGATATTTTAGCTGGTTCACATTTTTATTTTCATTTTAAAGCGATTATTCTTTTATTTGTCTAAGTTATATGTTCGGTTTTTGCAGCAATATTTTTAATTTTCCAACGGACATAATATTCTTCCAGTATCTTCAAGTAATTTTTAATTGTTTTACTTCCATTTTTGAAGCTTTTATTTGCTGTGTATATTGGCAGTGTCGTCGGCAAATATTGATAAATATATCTCTGAACTTTTTGGTAAATCGCTTATGTATAATATGAAAATAACAGACCCCAGTGATGAGAGACCTGAGAGACCTGCGGAACACCAGCAGATATTACCTTCTATTAGATGAATAACCTTCCAGATACAAGTACATGCGTCTATTTTCAATATATGAGTTTACTAGTAATATTAGCGACTTAGGAATATTAAATTTTATCATTTTGTGAATGAGACCTTCGTCCTATACAGCATCAATGGCCTTCTCTATATCAAGTGTGATTAATGTGGTTGGAATTCTATTCATATTTTTGTAAATGTAAGAAGTAAGATGCAAAAGTGCATGCACGGTACTAAGATTGGTTCGAATCCCAAATTGTTCATTTGGAAGTTCATAATTGGAGATCTCCTCTTACTACTCTTTATTCTACGGAGAATTATTTTTCGGTTATTTTGCTAATTGACGAGAGCAGGCTAATAGGTCTTAGATTTTCAACTTTATTGCTTTACCGATTTTCCAACATTTCAATTTTTGTGAGTGCATTTATGATTTTAGTGAGATATATTATTACAAATAATAAATTCGATAAATTTTCTAACGCGATATTAGGTAAATAGTCATGCCCAGGTGTACAGGTATACATTGATATGTTTGTATCACAATCATCTGCTAGCCAGTCTAAAGTTTATTATGAAGTTATGATTATCAGAGTGGGCCATTAGGGAAGCGGATTACATTTTTTAGTAAGTTTTTTAATCATTGGAAATATATTTGGAATAATTTGGCTTGCAATGTTTTAAATAGTTGGTCCATTTAGTCTTCTTATAATTGGTTAAATCAAGTTTAAGATCGTTTATTAAGTAGTTGAAGTATGCTTTAAGTCCGGGAGTAGTTTTGTTTAGTCTTTTTTGTTACTAAAAAATCATGCAAACTTTATTTTTAAATTTAATTTTATCTTGAATAAATTGTGGAATATTAAATTTGGAAATCTTTGGCATACTCTTTTCAATACTATTTGTAATTCTGTCAGTGAAAAGTTTGACATAGATATTTGTTGAGGAGAAGTAATATATTTTGTGTGATCTAGAGCCTGATTAGTTAGTAAACGATATTTTTGCTAGTCTGTGTGTTCAAAATCAAATCTATTTCTAACCGATGTTTCCCCTACTAAAACATTTAATAGTGAAATTTTTAGTGAAACTGGGTTATGGTCAGAATTCATTTGAGCATGTGATATTGGTTTCCCTAGTTCAATTACATTTTTTCACATTGCCAAATCTAAAGTACTTGATTTTTATGGTGCATCATTAGGATATGTGCGTTTTAAAGGAAAGTGTAGATTAATAATATTGCGGTTTTTGATATAGTAGTCAAATACTGATCTCCGCGGCTATTCGAATTACTACAGAGCCAATATGGATGTCTCGCATTAAAATCCCCGCTATTAAAATGTTTTTACCCAATTTGAAGAGAATTACGAAATCTCGCTCTTTTATTTTAATAATATTGTTTGGAATATAACAACTAATGATTATTATTGGATCCATAAGGTTTATTTTATTCCCGATAATTTATTTCATCGATGAAAGTAATGCCGTTTGGAATATTTATTTGGTGAAATGTTAACTCATTTTTAATAATCATTGCTGACCCTCCGCCATGTCCATCGAGTTTACCGTGTCTTATAATAGTTTAATTAAGGATATTTACCATAAAATTAGGTTTAAAAAAAAGTTCCATTTAAAATGGCTACATCTACATCATTACTTTGCAAACATATTTGTCAGTCATTTTGCATTAAACATGTTTGATTCTATTATAAAATTAATAATTAATACCTTTTTATCTACATCGTTTTGTTGTTTTTATATATATCTACGAACATGTTAATTTTTTCCATAAGCTGTTCAAGTGGTATACCAAATAATTGTAATGACTGTTCTCGTAAGAAATTGTATGGATTTACAATTCGGCGGTGTATACTGCGTTTGCTAAGTCTGGTTTGGATGACCCTGATGATACATTTTTGTTTTTATATTCGCTGCAGGTTGTACCACTTTGTTGAAGGTCATTTTTTATTACCATCAACTGATTGCGTTTGGATAATAAGATCTTGTATATCCAATGGTACTAACTGTGTTGTGTTATGTCGTTTTGTCCCGTTGATTGAAAAAATGAGAAAATGTAGCTTTTATAATTAGCAGGATGTTCCTCTTTGCAATTGACACATCTAGAGGTTTCGGTGTCCAACTTCAGGCATTGATCAGGTTCAGTTCATTTAGCCATTTAATGCATCTGTAAGCCTGATTACAATGATTAGACGAATACCCAAACTGTTTACATCTGTTTCATTGTGTAATTTTATTTTTCGCTTGTTTATATTTATCCCAATATATTTTATGATCAGACACATATTTTATAATTAAGATTTTGATTTTGGGTTTTTGATTTTATATAAACTAAACGAATATGTTTAGTTAGTGATTTTACCTTTCGTGATATCATTTGCACTATATTTTCATTTTAAAGCTTTAGGTCTTCTAGGATTTCAGTTTCTGTATATCCGTTACCGATACATTAAATACACAATTTTTTATTCTTTTAACTCGAAAGAATAAAATTCAAGTTCCTTGTTTTTGAGCTTACTTTTAACATTTTCAAAATTAAGTTTGGAATTTGTGATTATGGGTTATTTGTGGCTCCTAAAGAAAACTTTTTCACTACACCATGATTTAATAGTTACAATAAAACGTTCAATATCATTAATTTTGGCGGTTAACACAATAGGGGACACCACCCTTGACTACCCTTTTTATTGTTTAGCTGAGTTTTCAATTTGGGCTGTGTACTCAATATCGGACATATCACTTTCTGAATCTAAATCACTAAATGTGTTTTTAAGTGGGATGTTCTCGGAATTGGACATGTTGAATGAACTTACAGGAATGGTGCGTCCTCACTTGTTTGATTGATATTGCCAGTTTTTAAGGTTTTAGGAAATTTGTCATTATTAGCAGCGCATGATGCGTCATTATTAACGCACTTGGTTGGTTTGTAACTGCTTTTATGTTTTACAATACTACTTATGCACCTCGTTCTTTTATCATTACTTTTATTAGCTTATGTGAAAGAGATGTTTATCGCTTGACGATTCAATACTGTAAAGTACTAATTAAATAAAATTCCAGAAATTATCGTGCAATTAATTTTTCTATCCATTTACCTTTAATAATATTAAGTTTTTCAACTATCAGTTTCTATTAAAGTGAAGTCATTAGTTAACAGTTTACCATCTCAGAATCCTGATTAAGCTGTGATTTTTAATTTAATCTAAAATTCGATTTATAAATTGTGAGTGTCCTGTACTAATCGAATTATTATATTTTTTTACTAATTACTAATTGATTAGTCAGGTCTGTACCCGGGTCGATTTCCATGCTAATCCAATCAATCAATCAATTGAGTGGTTTACGAATATTGATAGTAGATTGCCTTAAAATTTTTGGGAAAGAGATGGAGTAAAATTAAATTAAATTCTAGAATAATATTAACCAAGACACAATTCATTACAGCTTTTTGGCTCTTCACTCAATTAGTGCTGCTGTTGCAAATTTAGTGATGCAATTTATTAGTGTGTTGTGATTTTTAAATTTCCAACCAGTTTATTTCTTAAGGTATCTTGACGATAAAATTACATTCAGATAAAGTTTAACCCTTTAACTATTTATGCCGAGTAAACTCGTCAGAACAAAAGGAAGATTTTTCCGGATAATGTCGAGTATACTCGTCATAAATATAAAAAAATTACACTCGTATTATTATTCAACGAATCAACTGTAATTTATTTTGTATTTTTACCGGACAAGTGGTGCAGTGGTTAAAGCTTAGCACTTGGATCGGGAGGTGCTGGGTTCGAATCCCATCAGAGGCTAGATGCAAATCGAATTTTTATCATCGATTACGATCGGTGATGCTAATAAATACAACTAAGACTAAGACCCTCTGAGGTGAAGTAGGTGGGTTAATGATGTGGAGTGAATGAGTGGTAGGTATCACAATGGGCCTAAAAATTGGCCTAAGTGTGCAGTAAGCAACCACTGAAACCTAACCTAACTGTAATTTCCTGAAGGACAAATAAAGATCACTTAATAAGTATACATTTTAGAATATTCGTTAGTCTGGTAACTTTATTTATTTTAATTCACAATAGCTTATATTATCGCCTTCGCTGAAAAATAATTAAGCAGGGAGGAAAATTTTTAAAGGGATAATAAAAATATAAAATGTAGAATGAAGTTAGGAAATAATTGTAAATTATCAATGGTCATTCGCAACGCAGATGGAACAATTACAATTGATTGGTATCATAAAGCAATCTGGGTCTAGAAGATATTTAAATTTTAAATAACCTATCTTCCTTTAGCTTACAGATCAAATATGTAGTCTCAAATTATTAGCGAACAAAATAATTCAACTGTCAGACCCAATTTTCATAAAAATATTTTTAAACTTCCCAAAAAATCACTTTTAGATAATAACTATCCAAATTATTTCAAAAACCGCATTTCAAAATTGTCCACAAATCAAAATTCATCAAACGGAATCCAACCAGTAGAAACCATAGGACCAGTGAACTAAAATTAGATGAAATTCTTAACAGTTTGATACGAAACTACATGAAAAACTAAATAACTAATAAAAATTGCTGTAAAGCATACAATAATTTTGGTAAAATCATTTTTTCGAATATAAAAGATCCTACAATGAATGATCCTGCTGTGAAAGTGATAAAATCTATATTGAACAAACCAAACAATTATTATTTACAATAATTTACCAACATAAACGAGATGTTCAAAAGTTAAAGAAAATAAACAATTAATTGTGATTCTACAAGTTCCTTATTTGCTCATCTACACAACACGAAACATAATATTTTCATCAAAAATATACAAATTTTAGAACATGAACGTAATTTTTCTATTAGGCGAGCATTAGAATGATCCATATAAAATCTAATCTACAAGACATAAACAAATAGTTTGAGTAACTACCTACAAAATGCTTACAATCATTTAATTAAATAAATATTTATGACTTTACTTAATAAATTATATATTTTAATTTGATTTACAAATTCTAATTTTTTGTGTGAAAAATTGCCTTGCTATATCAATATCCCTTTTCAAAATTTACAAAAAAAATTTTTAAACTTTTTTTTCTGTTAAGCGTAGTACTCAGTTCAAAGTAAAATGAAATTTAAACGTGATCTTCTAAAATCTATTTAATCACGCGTAAAATAAAAATGATTCAATTTTATTTGGAGAAATTTTATTTTTAACGTCCAAATGTGTAGGCATACATAGATCAATTTGTTTATCCTACGTGAATAAACTAAATTAAATTGATTTCAAATTTGTAGATTTATGGTATTTAAGTAAAAGTTAAAATTTCACGTGAAAATAATGTGCCGAGACATTATTTCACACGAAAATAATTTGGAGAGTTTAAATACCCCATCTTTGATGTATTGATCACACTTGGATTTTTAGCTGGTCAACTGAGTACTACAAAACCAAAATCGTAGGTGGAATTTTTAATTTTTAAGTTTACTTTGGTAAAATCTTATGAAGATTTCACGTGAAATTGAACTGAGTACTAGGCTTTAGACGTTTTACTTTAGAATTTAAGTTTTGATATTGCTTAACTAGTTAATTTATATTTTCACATATACTTTATAATCACAATTTTTGGATTTTTATGTACACAAATTTTTTTTGTTGGTTTATATACAGTTTCCTTATTTGTAATTTGTGCTCTGAAGATAAATATGAATTGTATTTGAAACGACGGCTGATTAATAAAAACGTTTATTATATTAGGCTTAACACCAGAAAATTTGTATTAACCTAAAGTCCACCACCTCCAAATAGTAGTATTCACCATCAGTAACCATCAGTAACCCACTACCTCCAATAGTAATATATGAGATTAAAAACAATGATTTATTCTAAGAGGAAATTAAAACAATAGAAACAACAGATAAATCTAATAAAAAGTTGAAGAATGGGAATAATATAAAGCTAAAACTGGAAGATGAAGAATACTACAGGAAAATGACAAAAATATTCAATAATCAAGGGTGCGCCTTGTTCATTGAGCATTTTTGTTATGGCAAAAGTTTGAAAACAAATAAAAATAAATCAGAGTAATGCTAAAACATATATGATGTGATTGTAAACAAGAAAAGCAAAGACGAAAACGCTCAAAACGCTCTAGAAACGAGACGCTCTCACGCTCTCAGAATTTAAAGAAAACTGATGAAAACGACAGTAAACCCCAAACGTACCAACCCATATTGAATCGTCTTAATAGTTTTGATGAACGACTTCAGGAACTAGAACCCAGCACATAGGGACCAATCCCTAAATAAAAAAATGATATCAACAAGAATTGCAGATGGTCCTGGACACAGAAAAAATTGCATTGAAAATGAAAACAACCCAACTCTAGTAAATTAGTACACCAATTGCAAATATTATAGATTGTCTTTATTAGAAAAGTTAACTTACTAGTGCCGTTGCAAAATCCTGAGCAATTAGAAAACAAACTACAAAAATTATGTATTATATGGCAGCAAGATAGAGCCCCTCATGATAAAACTAAGTGGCACAATCTATCTCAGCAACTAAGAAGAAAAATGAAAGAATTGAAAATGACTCATTTAGTGTCATCGAAATTAAACTAATAATATATTATACTGATCTGTTATACTGATTATTCCCTCCGGCAAACAACCAAGAGAAATTGTTGAACATCAATTTGATTGTTAAATTAGCGCCTCAACTATATAGAGCGCTCAATTCTATAGTGCAAAAGCTAGTAATTATGAATTCCGAAACATGGCAAATCACATTCGATAGAATTTTGAGAGGAAGAAACTTATTCCAAATCATCAGTTTGGTTTTCGTAACCAACACTCAACAATGATCAGGTACACAGGACATATTATTGAGAAAGCATTAGCAGCTTTATGAACAATACAATTGGCTAGAATATTAGAATCAAGCTGCAAGGTAGATTTTTCAGAATAAAACCGCAGGTGTATTAGAACCCATATTATACCTACTGAATAATAATGATCTATCTGCATTTTTTCATTTATTTAATACAAGAAATCGATTTAGTATAAATAATAGTCAAGATTTCAAACTTAAAATTAAATGGCATTAAAATACAAACAAAAATAGAATTTTTTTTAAATGTTGCTATTTAACAAAAAATAAAAAGCTATTTGAATTTTGAAAAATGAAAAGTAGTTCTTCAAAGTTAAAGCAGTCATAAAAGTAATTATAAATTTGGATTGGAAGAACGTTTATACATCGTTATACACGTTATACATCCTTGAACTCCCTAGTAAGGTCAAACATGGAGTTCGCTTTAGCAATACAGTATCGATAAGTCTGTTAAAATTAATATTTCCAGCGAATGTGACCCCAAATCAGTAATCTCATGCACCCTCCGAAGTTTTATGTCATTGATGTTGTATGCCGTACATAATTTTTCATTTCTTGACATTCACTTCATTATATATTTTGCTACAGCAACTTTTGCTGATGATTTGGCCATGATAGCTATCGCAGAAATTAAAGAAGAATCCGTACAGAAATTACAATTAGCTATTACTTAAATAAGTAATTGAACCAAAAATAGTGGAATAAACTAAACGAACTAAATTAGTACACATCAACTTCACTAATAGAAGAAAATTCCTCTGTCAACAATACAACAAGCTGTTACTTTAAAGCGAATATTGAAACCAATCTGGATTTATGGTATTCAGCGTTGGGGATGTACCAAAGAGACCAATAAAGATGTCATCCAAAGATTTCAAAACAAAATATTAAGGAATATGATTGCTGTGCAACCATGACATGATGTCAGCAAACACCTCAAAAGGGACCTTAAAATGGATTAAGTCTCACAGGACATACATCGGGGCAAATATATTACGTACTCAAAATAAAATAAAATGTTAGTGTAAGTGTAGTCGTAAAAAAGTGGTTTATTTTATTTATATTACCGAAAACTACGGAAAGGCAATAAGTGGTAGCAGCTATACCAAAAGACAAACGAGCAAATTAAGTTAAAAACAAAATGCTTGTGGTAAAAGTGACTAAATGGCAATGTATTATGTACCGAATATAAATAAATACAGATACAAAAGATACAAAAAAATGCCATCGTTTATGACCCAACATTTTTGACTGCCTTTATCTGAATTACAAAAATGTGTTTCACAAACATTTCGATTAAATTGATTTGCAAAATTCGACGTCGTAAAACTACGGGAACATAAATTTCCAGTCCGACACTAAGTCAATCAACATTCAAAAACTCGAGAAAAATTAACAAAAAAATATACATACGAATATATAAAATTAGTAGAAACAAAATTAAAAACAAAGAGGTTCAACACTATTCAAATTTCGCGATTTTCAGCTTTGCCATAATTTTTTATAACCAAATCTAGAATAATTTATAACACTTCAACATTTACTCACCAACAATTTCTTCAGTCGTCGTCGAACACAATGTGGTTGTCGTCGAATTTAAATGATCTCGTACTGAATCTATTGTGATATCCCCAATCGAACTGGTAATTGTGTCATTTGCTTTTGTTGGTGATGTTTCATATCCATTTGTTAGGCCGTCTGATTGTCGATGATTTCCGACATTATTTGCTTTCGTCATCGTAACCGTATGTATTTCATCCCGCTCGTTAATTTCATTTTGTTCTGAACCACTACCGTTTAAATGTTGTCCATCCGCCACCTCATCGATTGGATCTAATGGTACCACACCATCGGGTGAAACTAGTTTTGTGGCTGATAACGTAATTCTTTGTATTTCGGACGAAGACATCATGTATAGAGCTTCTCCGTGATTTGTGAAACACAGCGACGATATACCGTTTATATCTTCGCGTCGCACTGCGGCCACATTTAGTTGCCTTTTTAATTCAGGTACAGATAACACAAGACAATCACCAAGATTTGTTAGACAAAGTAGTCCAACTTCGGTATGCATTGGAACGACTTCACTTTCACCATCGGCAAGCGCACTTTCACTATTCGCTTGATTATCGGATCGATTTGATTTTGTTGGGCTGGGATGAAGCATTTCTGGTGGTGCCGGACATGAAAATAGAGCAAATTGCATTCGTCGGACGCGTGCGCCTTCATTAGCTGTTAACTTATATTTAGTGACAGGTTTTAATTGAGGCAATGAAAATACTTTAAACTGTTCTTCTGATGCTATAATAACTTTATGTGGAGCAGCTCCCGCCTCGTTGAATTCGATTGGAAAGCCATGATTATCAAAAATGCCAATACCTACCACCGGAGCACGATGTTTTAATTGGATTTCCTTAGCCAATTGGCCAGTCACTGGTTTGCGTTGATCAACCGGTGTTTCAGCGGCTGAGGCTGGAACATTTAATACGTAAATAGACACGCAGCTACTATTTGTTGCTGACCACAGAGTTGGTACTTTATTATTATTATTTGTGATGTATGTACGGGCGAATGTAAGACAACGGACCATCGAACCCATACCGTCGTCAACAGCGCGGGCTTCTACTTGTCGTTCAATTGGACGAGTCTCGATTGTGGTTTGAACCGGTTGTCCGGGTGCATTTCTTGTTGATCGTCCACGTCTCAACCTTCTAAATGATTCGCGCAATGTTTTTTTAAATGATTTTCGGCGTGATAATGTTTCTCCAGCTCCAGTTAAATCATTAGGATTTAGTGTACATTTTGATAACACTTGTTGGTTAGTAGCATAATCAAATGCAACCAATCCATGTGCTGTACCTGCGGCTATTAAATTCCAATCGCTTTGCATTGCGACACAAGTAATGGCAGCTGGTGGTAATACTTGTAGCACACTCACTACATGTACTCCTTCTTCGGTGGTGTATCCGTCTTCCAAATGACTAGCACGCACTTTAAGTTGGTCATGGCCCTTCCACACAAACCCGTCACGATCCGAGACCAAATTAATTGTTGTCAATTTAAGCGATGCTTCTTGATTTGGCACATCAAACGTAGATGTAACAATATGTCCAGCAGTACCAGCCACTACAAGTACACCGGTTTTGGGGCAGAATGCAACCTTTTTCACCGCAAACCGAGGATCATCAGAATATGGATCAAAAAGTCCAGCCTTTCGGAATGGTGGTTCCGAATCATCAAGTGGTTCTATATTGTCCATAGGTTGATCTAAATCTGAGTCGACATTTCCAAAGAGTGGTGCCGTTTTAAAATGTAGCAAAGGGGTTAGAACGACACCTGTACAATCCCAAAATCGGACCGAGCCATCTTCATGTCCAGTTAATAAAATATCATGATCTGTCGATTCCGTTTTACCTTCTGGTAAAATACCACCTCTGATTGGCCATTGAATCGAGCTGTACTCTGAGTTTTGCAACTGTCCTGCATTTAAAATTTTGTCGAAAACTTCTTGCGATACTTGTGAAACGATATGATTACAGGTTACCGCCGATGCATGTAAGGAATGCAAGTATGGTGTTTTGATCTGAAGTAAAGCTTTCGTCGTTAAATCATACGCAACAAGCTCCTCCTCCAATAACACGATTAAAACTTCGACCTGTTCCTTATCATCTTCTTTAAATGTAACAAAGAAATCTATAACTTTAGAAGTAAAGTCGAAAGCCGTTTTTGAACCGTCCGTACAATGAACGGAAACGCATTGATGATCTCCAAATGTCGATCGTGGCATACCGCCACTAAATATGACAATATCAGTTTTTTGTCGCTTCCCTTTGACGAGCCGTGTTATCGCCTTGCATGGATCTGGTCCATAAGGTACAAAGTGTTGATTTTCTGGAGGATCATCACTACTTATATGCCAGGTGGCAAATGAACCATCACCATGATACCAAGTAAAAGTTTTACCTGAAAAAATAAAATTTCAATCAAAAACCAATTTTTAATCACTAACACGAATAATTATCTAATCTCATTGCCTCTATGAAATAAAATAATACTAGTGTTTACTTTTAACTGATATGCTATCTTCAATAGATATGGCACAATAAACACATATACAGTAAAACACATAATGAGAATCAATATCGATATCGCTTACCATTTGGATTAACATAAATTCCAACACTTTCTCCATGTCCTGGCGATATAAACGATCGATCGACCGTATTTTTCTCTAAATTCCATAGGACACAGAGTCCCCGATTATAAACGATAATAATCTTATTTGGATCGGTCGGCACTTGCTTAACAGATTCGATAGCACCTGGATTTAGTTTATACGTTGGTGGGATTCTAAAAAAAATGGTTTTGTAACTACATTTAGTATTTCGCGCGAATATACTTACAGCTCAAATACCACATCGTGATAAATAACGGGCTCCTTTATTGCAAACTTATCCAAATCAAATTGATATACATTTCCACCTTCGGTACCAATCCATACAACATCCTTTAGCTTTGAACAGCATAATGACGACACTTTCTTCAATTTACCATCGAACGATAAGCTTTTGATCGGAATTAACATAGAATCGGCTGGCTCCCATAATATCAATTGATTTGATGTGGTCAAAGATAGCAGTCGTCCAGAACCAGGAATCCACTCCAATAATTGTACAGTTGCATCACTAGCGCTTCCACTCGATCCTGCCGATGTATGATGTCCGTAAAATTCTACGTTTGGTTGTCCAAAAACTTTGATAGCACCTGATTGTGTGCCAATTGCCATTAACCGTAATGTTTCATCGTATGCGATGGCGGTTGGTTTATGTGGAAATCCATGTTGGGTTGTCTAACCAAACAAAAAAAAAAACAAGAAAAATCATCGTAAATATACAAAAGATTCGTTCCGGTAGACTAAAATTCCAACAACAAAAGGTCATTAAAATTCATGTTAAATTTATGTATATAAAGATCGGATCGATGAAATAAATGAAAAGATATTTACTATTTATCAGAATCAGTTAATTATTAAAATTATTTAATTTTTGTCTTATGGCCTATTTTATATGTTACAAATCTTATTGCATATACATACTTAAGTTTTAATCCAATTTGAATGGCAATCTGTAACATGCACGGTGATTTTTTGTGTTACTTCTGTGGTGTAACGACCTTTTTGATTTGTATTGTTTTAAGTGAAATTTTGCGATTTCTAGGCAACCAAAATAAGGATAAGTCAACATTTTATCAATAAACAACACCCAACCCAAAGTGAACTAAATTTATATTTGTTTATTTTACGATGAAGGCGAAACGTAAATACTAAGCACAAGTTGGACATATCTGGGTTTAAAAATAGATAAGATTTAGTACTTAGAAAACATATTTTATAAGTATTTACTTATTTTTTGAAATTTTTATCCATGAACTTATATTATAAGGCGAAATGTGGTAACGACAGTGCAAGTAATCGTGATGATCCTCTGACTTCTTCTTAAGTTCGGTAAAGGAGAGGAAAATTAGTTTAAATTTGGGTTTCAAATAAAAAAGTAAAATATTTGGATTCTTAGTCTTGCCAGATCCACAATTTTAATGTAAGTTCATTATAGCGAGGTATCGTTTGTTAACCGTGTTTCGGCTCAGAGGATTCCGCTAAGTATTGCATGCTAGAAATTAAATCATCTCTATTGATTCATTCAGCGACGTAATTTTATTACGACAATATCAGTACAGTCCAATTTCGGAGAATCCGATGTCTGCGACGGAATATGACATTAGTTTATCGTTTATGACGAAAAGATTTAATGGAAAATCTCAAAAGTTGTCCATGCCAATCGTTTGGGCTTGCTAATCCGAAATAACATTCCAACAAGGAATCACATACATAGTTATTTTTATAGAACAGGGTCCGTTTTTGGAAATTCGAATTCGACTAGACGAAAGACGGGTTCTCGAATCGAGCGTCACAAAATAAAAAACAAAAACAAATAACCATGAAACGAATTCAAATTATTCTCTCGCGCAATTCGTTTTTGACCAAGAATTGTCCGTCGATGAACGAATTTCTCTTCGTTGATAATTTTATTGACGAATCTTAAGAATAATTGCAATTCTGATGTAATTCATTGGTTTAAAAATTATTTTAGTGAATTCGAATAAGTTTCAAACAATTTTTAAACATTAAAATTTTTAACACAGTAAACGACTCCGAAATATTTTTTTTATTGCATTCGTTTCAGTTTCGTACAGGTATACCCATAAATCAAAAATTCCCTGCTACTTTACAATCTACATTATCGTTCGTATCGAATCGTCATTCGAAATGGATTCGCAAATACGGCTCCAGGCTCGCATTCTTCTTATGAATGCCAATCCCATTATTAACAGTTACCTTTAAGGCTCACTTACACGTCATCTTTGTGATAAGTTGTATGGAACAAGTAAAACTAGTTCTTTGAAACTTTGATGTGGAGCGGAAATTGATCCTCGTCTTTGACATAGAACGACGGTTGAAAACTAATGTGCCTGGCCACGTTGCAATGGATAAAAATGTGTCTCATGATCTCACGAAAAATCTTCCTAATTTTAAACGTATCCAATAAAACCATTAACAATAAAAACACTAGTCCTTGATACCCATAAAACATTGAAGAGAAAACTGAGCAACCGATTGACTAATAGTACAGACATAAAATACAAATGAACACAGATGGTTAAATTTATATTAAATTAATAATGTTCTCCACTATTTCACAGAGAACATACAAATAGTTTTCACTCAAACGACAGTGTGCTTTCAATTCCCCCGCAATTCAACCATCCAGCCATTGAAAGAATAATTCAATCATTTTCATCAACGGCGGAGGCTATCACTCTTTTCATCCTTGTGGGAGTAATCAAGGCCCTGAACCATTTGAAGAATGAATAAGGCATTCAAGCGTGTTAAATCATTACAATTGAATACGGTCATTTTCACCAAGAGGTCATAATTTAAATACTCCATATATTTGTACGACTCAACCCAAAAAATATAATGCAATATTTTGCAATAGATAACGATTTATATAATTTCTCCCAGTAATATATCTTATCTATTAGATACAACTTTCAAACAAAGTGAATCATATAGTTTTGGATTCTAAATAAATGACGGTGCGGTGATATCACATAAAGTACAAATTTTAATTTATTTTAATAGTTAAAAAAGTTATATACATATTTTGTAATACGCAAAGTAAACATTTGCGACTGTAGGTGATAAGCGTGCGATATGGGGCAATTTACAAAAGTTTTTAATACAACCTGTTCGAGAGAACGTATACCGAAAAATGTAAGGTTGATTTTAGTTTGTGATAACAGTATTTGGGTGTATTCTAAATAAACATTCCAGAATTATCGAAAGGGGGATATGGATATAAATTGTTGAACATCGAGTTTTCTCAGGAAATTGTCATATATATGTTCTTTGGTATGTTGTTACTTATAATATTTGTATAATGATGATAAAATGACGAAACTCAATTTTTATTATCAACAATTTTCAATTATTTTAGTTGTTGCTGTTGTTGGTTTATGATAGGATATGATAACAACGGCGTAGAAATTTTTTATTATCAAAACCAACCACGCCCTGGCAAAATGCAACCACATAAAAAATTTGATTTTTATTAAGTAAATTATAGTTTAAACGGGTTAATTTAATCTATTAATCCTCCTCTGCTATTTACATAACGAAAGACAAGAGATGATAAATTTAAATCATTTTATTATTTATTTATAGAAATTATGTACACAAATTAAAAGCAATCCATTATCCGGGGCCAAGTTGGCTAGACTACGGAAAGTGCATATTTCGGAATCGCTACTAATCAATCAGAAGGCTAGAAAGAGTTAAATGAAATCTACACATATATTTTAACTATAAATAAAAAATATTTATATGTAAACCTACATATTTCGATTGAATGCACATAACAAAACTCATGTTACTTCAATCAGCGGTATAATAAAATTTGATACAATTAACATTTAATTAATAATACAGTCCATGGGCTTCTTCTTAAATATGATCTTGAAATTTATTTAATGACGCATATTTGATTATTTATAAAAGTTTAATGTAGTTGATATAAAAAGATTTGTTTAGTATAATAGAATATATTTTGAACTAAATTTTACAACAAACAAATAACTTAAAGATCGACATTTCATTGCACAGTTTTTGTACCAGACTAAGATACATACATATATGATCGAAAATTCTTTAATTTTGCAAATCTAGATTTCACCAAAAACAAAAATTGCTTTTGAATAAAATAGGTGGGCATATAATTGAGGTTGGCTGGAAATTCCATAATATATGATACACTCAATGCATATACACGATAAGTGTTATTAGTTTACATTGCAACTATAGTTACGAAGTTGCGCAAACACATAGTAAAACGGTTGTTCACTGTATAAGAAATGTTTGTTTTTGTTTATATTTTACATTATGTAGTATTGATAAGATTATTTTCTAGATTAGAAATATATAAAAATATAATTGACTCGTTCTATCTATAAGCATGCAAACATGATGGTAAGTGTGATAATATATTTACTTTAATAACACTACGTCAAATTGTTTATAATACTAACTAATTAGTTGATGTAAATGTGGATCTTGTAATAAACTATTACACTATACATTAAAACGTTTCATGTGGAACATCTGATCTGGTACACTTCTCGATGGAATAGCTGCTTTCACTAGTGTAAAGTAAAAATTATTATACAAAGGGGTCGACTTAAATATACACAATAAGCGAACTTTTTTTGTCTGAGTGAAAACACATACACAACAACCAGGATGAGCGACAAGACAAACTAACAACCTTCTCTCGCTAAAACAGCTGCATTACGAATCCTACACAAAAACTTCAGATTACCATATCAGATTCATGAAATGCGACCTCGACTATGAGTATTGTACACGGACAACGTTTTAAAATGAGAACATGGAACGTGTATAAACTTAACATCTAGAGAAGATAAATCAGAAGATGTAAAATATATCGAGTTGATCTTTGTCGAGTTGAAAAAAGTCATTAATAACATCCCACACCATTGATTTGATTGTAGGACCAAGTACTGGACAAGTGACCCGAATAACGCCGGGCCTATTCCTACAGCCTGTTAACACATAACTAGAGGGAAGGGTAGGAAAGTTAATTGTTTAGGACGGTCGTACGGCACAAGACAACACAATTCTTCATATATTGCTTATTGAGTTATTGGTCTCCATCTATTGCTTTTTTAAATCAGCAACCTAAGAAAAATATATTATTATTTCACAAGATTTCCTGAAATTTAATTCTAAAATAATGCTTTTCGACTTCCTAAACATTATACAATTTTATTAATGGGTCTATTTTTTAATTCAACCCGAGCAGGCGGCAGGCAGTGTGTAAAAATTGTTTATTCAACCAATAGATCTCCAACACCAATCATCGTGACATAATGATTTAACAACGAGCTCATTGTTAGCTGCACTCGCATCTCGAATTCTTAACACCAAGTGAATTTCCCCTGAAACCAGAGGTTAAATTAATCCAATAATTATTATTTTTTTAATTTTTTAGTACTTTGCAATCTGTTCTGTAGCCGAAGCACTAACAACCCTTTCGAGGTTCGCTTTGAACGTCGAACCTTACGCAGTAGCCAAATCGAGGACGGACGGTTATAATTCCGATTTACCTAGAACCATCCGCGCATTTGATCCCATGCCAGCCTATATTATTGACAAGGAAGACAGACACGAGTCGTGCACTCCGACAGGGGATCATAGTTGTGCTTATTTTCATCACCGATCGTTATCAGATGATGAAAAATCCCTTTTGCATAGTTAATAAACTAAATAATAATAACATTTCACTTTATTTACAATAAAAAGAAAATTTGTAGGTTACACACACTACTTTTTGAGCTATAAGCTCATTCGTGTAGTGTGTGTAAGCCTTTTATGTTATTACAAAATGACGTTTTGTTTAAAATTTTAAATTGGATATTCTTTTCTTTGATGCTGGGTCTTCTTACTAGGCATGAATGAACAGCTGTCTTCTGGGTGTTTTAAACAAACTGATTTACGACAATCTTGCGTCTCTTTTGGGTATATTAACAAAAATATTTGCATTGATATTCCTCCTACGTATTCCCGAACCGACAATTATGTATAATTAATTTTTTTATTTTATTAAACACTTCTGTACAACTAAATATATTCGAAAATATGAGACATTAAAGCTCAGTGCGAATTCATACGATTTATTCGGTATTTTTGTAAACAAATTTCCCCTCCGAAATAAATGAAGTTTTTGGAAATTTCGCAGCGGAAAAAATCTATAAACCTGCACTGAAGAAATTGTTTTGCTAGCACACTATTCTCAATAAAACTTCCCTCAAGAAGTAGAGCGGGAAATCAAATACGGGAAAGGAGCTGAGAACAACGTGGCTGATAGCAAACCTACTTCCAAAATCTGCTAAATCAAACTGACGAAGTGATCCCTATTAGAAGAAAGACATATATCAACTAATATATCATATATCAATCGCGGTAACATTTGGACCGCGCTCATTTGTCTAAGAATACCAGAGAAACTAAGGAAAGTAACATCTAGTATTCGACATGATGAAACACTAATGCCAATAAAGAAAAGCAACATAGACACTTCCCGCTGCAGATTTATGCAAATTATAAGCCAGCTCAAAGTCTTGGATAAGCAGATGCTATCGTGCTTCTTGGCCGCAAAACTAACGATTAAGGCAAATTTCATTCGCCCGGAGTCAAACCAACGCCTGACCACTTGTGCGCCGCCATATTAAGTTACGCCCCTCGCACCTATGACCGCGAAGCTCGTCCACTTCTGTGTACACCTCCCTGGGTCACCAAACAAATATTAATAAATAACATCTTCACCTATTGAACCACACCTCCCCTCACCATTAGCAGTTAAATAATTCAATAGGATTCGCCGTCCTATTTGGCCTTACCCTCTCAAATGAAATATGTAATTGATTAAATTCATATTGATGTTGTAAAATACCGTTTCTTCTGTTAATGAGGAATTTCAGAAATGCAGCCCTATCCTATTTTTTGGAAAACATGTTTATAGAATTACAATGTTACACAAAAGTTGTCCACAATAATTTGTTCATTGTTTTGTATCTTTTTTAATCATCAAAAACTGGTAAATATAAAATTAAAAATGCTGGAAATATTTTTGGGCCATTTTTCATTTTATTTTATTTTCTTAATGACAAATAATTCAAACGATATGCCTAGTACGCAGCTGAAGTGAAATGAAATTTTTACATGTAAAAATGACACAAGCGAAAACGAAAATTTCACCGCTGAATTTTATTTCGCGGACTGCGTACCGCTAGTGAAATTGGAATTTTTCGTATTAGAACATAGATGTCTCTGTTTAACTTTACACATTTTTCACTGCATTTTTATCTGCAGGTACGATAAAGTAAGCAAAATTTCTAACATTTCATCAATTATTTTGATTTGTTGTGAAACAAATTCACATAAAAAATATTTTGACATGAAGTTATAAAAAAATAATACTTAAAACCCCTTCAGTTGAATTTCACGTGAAATCTTCTTACGATTTTACTAAAGTGAAATTAGAAATGAAAAACTCCACTTCTGTTTTCAGTTTGTAGTACTCAGTTCACCAGCGAAAAAACTATGTGAGTTCAATACATCAAAGATGGAGCGTATAAACTCTCCAAATTATTTTCATGTGAAAATAATGTCTCGGCACATTATTTTCACGACAAATTTTAACAATTGCTGTGTTTATAAAAATTCTCCAAATAAAATTTTGCGAAAATCGACAAACTAATTTTTCATGGGGAACAATTTATCTGGTTAATTTTGGAGACAAGGGAAAATTTAATTTCACGTCGGCTGCTTACTAGCCTATAAAATGAAAAATCAAATGAAATTGAATGAAATTTTTAGTGTTACATTACGAAAAAATATTTGTATGGTAATTGTTGGAACATTTTTCACATTTGGTTTTCGGGGCATTTTCCATTGGGTCGTTTTTCGCAGAACCTAAAGAGAAAGAGAGTGGGACTACTGATGTAAGGTAATGAATGGCAAAACTGATAGATTTTATGTTAAAAACTAGAAGCATATTGTACATTCTAACCAAGGCAGCTAGGTAGGAGAATCTCTAGTGTTAGTTCAACTCGTAACGTATTAATAAAGATATAATTCACGAAAGAGATAATTCAACATAATCTTTGATAGCCGAACTTATAATTTTGAGATCTCATAATTGCTTTCAATTAATTAGCGTATAAATTAATGTTTTAAAATTTTGCATTAAAGGTTTCATTTCAATAGTTACAATAACGTAATTCATTTAATTTCATATATTTATTTCACTATGTATGTGTGTGTATATAAAAGCGGCAAGGATTAGTTGGCAGACTGACGCCAAACACAGCCTACAATGTGAACTATCCTGGTTCCGCCCTATATAATTGAGGCCCTCTCAAACTGCGATACGGCGTATATGTTGCTAAACTTCAATAATCTTACATTAGTATTTTCTTCTATTATGCTACATATTTTGTCCATGGAATCTAGATGTAATAATGCCCGAATACCTTGACTATTATTTCCACTGTAATGATTTTGACAATATTTTGAATGCAACCAAATTATTACAGATATAACCAACACAATTTTTGATGATTTTTGTTGTCGTTGGGAAGGCCTCATATTTTGAATTATGAAATTATATTTACTATAATCACTATTTACTATTTTAAAAAATATTATTAAACTAAATTAAAAGAAGTAATAAAATATTTAAGCCAAAATAAGCTTCAGTTGTCTTATTTTCAATGTACAATTACAATTATATAAATTTTTTAAAGATGTCAAAATTGTTTCAGTAATCAGACTAATGGACATGGCTTTAGTTATTTATTTTTAATTATTTATTCTATCTATTCTATTAGCACATTGTCTTTTTAACTAAAACAATCAGCTGAACGTCGCGTCGAAGAGCAAAATGAATTAATAAAACCTCATAAAGATTCAAACGGATCGCTTTAAAGGGTTTCATTTCGTATATATTTACAAAGACGTTAATAAAGATCAGATCCCACATATTCAATTCCCGAACTATTGGTACAAACAAAATGAGGAGACTTTATATTGAGGATGTCCTTTGACAGGATTCCTATTTTTACCTAAGGGCGGTAGCTGTGGCATTGAGAGCGTAGAATCTTGAGGGTTTCAGCCAATTTCTTTTAATAAAATTGGTTTGTTTTTCGTCTTAATAAGCGGCGTACAAATTTTGTAACCTAAGCAATGAGGAAGATGATAAGGTAATATATGTAAGATGAAAAACATTCATTTAAAGTTAAATGCTCCCAATCTATTTGCAGATGATACAGCGGTGATTTATGGTTGAATAAATTTGAATGAATTTAAAATTCGTCAGTTGATTTAATAAAAATAGCAATACAAATAGCATACAGTAAAATTCAGTTAAAAGTTCGAAAATTCGTTTTGTAATATTCTATATACTAAAAAACCCACAGATGTTTTTGATTTTATCTTTGTGTAAAATTCAATTTTACGTAAAAGAGTTAGTTGCTTCATTCCACTAGAGCTAGTAATAACATAAATTATAGTTAAAATCATTCGTATTTGTTATAGTTGATTCAAATATGAAGATCCGTAAGTAAATACCAGTTAAATGATTTCGGCAAAATAAAGACCAGAAAGCGATTAAAACTTTACTCCTTTAACGCCTACAAAAGTATTGTTCAACAACAAAATACTACAAATTCGAAACTAATGGAATTTAAATATATAATATATATTTGACAGTGTGCAAAATAAAATCAGGAATCGTTAGTTGCAATGTAAATTTTATTGCAAACTTTCAACTTTCCGAAAGATCCACACACGGCACTAAGAATTTTCACTCTCCAAAATAAAAATTAGGCACCCTGACTGAATTAAAAAGGGCTGCAATTAAAAAGGTTGACTTAAAAAAAGTGTTTTTATATGAAAAAATGGAATCCTTTTTAAGTCATATTTTTAACAAATTTCTTACTTAGGAAAGGTGTTTTATAAAAATAAATTTAATTTCAAAATGACACAAGAAAGGCATTTTTTATGTCATTTTACAAATATATTTTTTATTCATTTTCAAAATGACTGATTCAAATGAATGATTTTTTTTTTTTTGCTATTTCGTGTTCGCCCAATTCAACGGTTAAATACTAATGAATTTTAGAGTTATTTTGAATATAGTTCAAATAACTTTGGTTTCAGGAAATTCTACTGTAAGTTGCGGAGTTGCAGAATGATTAAATTAATAAATGTTTCAAATATTTAGGAAGCCGGAAAATATGAATTTAGAATTAAATTTCAGGAAATTTACAGATGCTTGTGAATTAATGCTTCATTGTAATTGCTGATTGTGTAGTTTAGAATTGTGTTGTCATTTTATTACTAACGACTTTACATAGGTGTGTGTAACGGGTCGAGTCAACCAATTTTGGTTAGGAAGCCGAAAAGTATTAATAGAATTAAATTTCAGGAAAATTCCAGATGCATAAGAAATAATAATATTTTTTCTTAGGTTGCCGTTTTAAAGAAGCAATTGTTATCCACCAATACCATCGTTATCCGGACCCGGCGTCATTCGGGAACTCAAGCCTAAGAACTTGGTCGTACATTCAAAATCAATCAATCAATCAATCAATTTTCAAAATGACATTATTTACATTTGTACATTATTTACAATTTCACATTATTTACATTTGTTTTAAGACACAAAGAAATGCATGCGTAATCTCATGTTTTTAAGAAAATGTACTAAATTTAAATTTATTCAACATTTTCAACTAATGCATTCATTAATGAAAATGTGCAAAAAACAATTGCAAATTTCAAAATGTATTAAAATTGCATATTTTAATTCATAAATAATACACAAATAATAATTCTCAAATGAAATTTTTCATAAATTTAAATGAATAAGCGTTTATTCGCTGTATATTAGTAGATTTTTACGTTTTATTCCGATTTTAAATACATATTTTATTTTATTTTCAAAATGACTTAAAAAGACACATTTTATGCCATTTATAAACACACTTCTTAAATCATTTTCAAAATGACTTATGATATGCATTAATAAAGTCTGCTTTTTCTATTTCATTTTCATTACAGATTTTAAGTAATTTTAAAATGAAATAACGCTGGATTTAACTCAAAAAAAACATCATTTTTAAATCAGCCTTTTTAATTCGGGGAGCCTAAAAATTAACTACAACCCAAAATAGTATATTTTATAAGTTGTTTAATAAATTGGATAATGCACATTAAAGCCGTCCAATCTCACAATTCAAATCAAAATTACAGAATGAGTTATTAAAGTAATTGAAGGTAGAATATGAAAACAGCCACAGATCAATGCCAAGATTGGGTTGAGCCTTGCTTGTTTATGTTCGCAAACAAAACAAATCTCATTCATTCTCAAATCAAGACATTACAAATCTTGCATTTCTTATTAAACTGAATAATTTAAATTAATTAATATTTGTCTATATAGAAATAATGTAATTTCCTTTTGAATAATAAATAAATATTTCTTCAAAGGTTTTTTGGAGCCCCAATCCTATGTAAAGCATAGCGAAATGGGAACAGAACATTTTGTTATAGATGTTAATATTTCAGCTACCATGTTTAGTACGTAGAGGACACCTTATAATGGCAAATATTTCAATTTTCAAGAAACGAACATTTTTAGCATTGTTTCAAATTATTGATATTATTTTGGAATTTTTTCAATAATAAAATGCAGTAACAAAACTTTGAACTTAATATGCCTTTCGGTCCGAGGGATATGCAATCTAACCTAGTAGTTTCCGATCCTTCTTCCCATCTCCTTTGTCAAGCATTGTTAACCTGCAAAATGAATGTTAAAAACCAACATTCGTTCATTAGTGGTTATTCTAGAAAAGGATAGGAAACATTATAATGAGCATCTTAATAGAATGATATCGGGATTTTATAACAGTTTACCGTTTTCAGCGAGATATTAAAAAATACGCGTACGTAAAGGAGCAACCAGTCAAAAATAAAAACTTAAAAGAAAAAATAAGAATTTTGACGATACCAATTGTCTTTCTTTTTTTGGCATTCTGCCATGCACAACTTATAATTCTTTAAGTAATAACGAAATCAGCGCGATGTTGATTTACAACTTTTATGAATAAAACATGATTAGATTTTTAAGTATTTTGAGTTATTTAATATATTAATTATTTAAGTGACAGCTAAAACTTAACGAAGATTCTTAAAGTTAAATTTCTTAAATATAAAATAAGTTTCCTTGGGTAACTACATACTGAAATGCCATTTATCGCATTCTTATTTTTTTGTTAAGTTTTTATTTTTGACTGGTTCCCACTTACGCCACGACTAAACGAGTTGATGACTAGTTCCTACCAGTCATTGGTATAGATTTCACTTTCTCCATAAATCAACCTGTGTTTTATTATTTTAAATTGGAATTTATATTTATTGCAAATTATAGTTAAATAGCAAGTACAGTTTAACATGCACTGTTGCATTAATGACTGATACCACCTAAAAATTGCAAGACAGATTTAACTATTGTCAAATGAAATTTTCCCAATAAATGATTTCTGTATTCGTATCTGTGATTTATAGTTTAGTTAGTTTAATCATTAATTATTAATTTAGGGAATGAAATGTAAATCAAGCAAATAGCATAATATTGTCACAATATAACTCAGATATTCCGAAAATTATGTGGAATATAATGCATGGCGCGACAAGAACCAGTTTATTTTCAAGATTATGTTAAATGCATAGTCGATCTTTAATTTACAATCTTTAAAGCTTAACCGTATCACATGCATATTAAAATTTACCGTAAATGGATATAAACTGTTACTATATTCACTCCATATAGCTCAAATTAGTTTACGACAAATTCTTTACGTAAGATCTATATTCTCTATATACCTAATAATAGTAATAATAATTTATAATAAAAGGTAATGAAAAAAGTAAATTTTTTCAAAAGCGCCATTGACCATGAATAAAAGTAAATTGTATACATATTTATTTATAAAAATTTACTTTCCTTTCTTCAATTCGAACATGGGCATTATGTTGCATGCAACTAATACCTCTTAAAACGGTAAATAAGAATATATTATTAAACAGATTATATTATTTTATCTGCTGAAAGTGTTTGTATAATAAATGTTAAGATTCAATTTATTTTGTAAATGCGATAAATGTGCTCAGTTGCTCACATAAAAGGAAGTATTTCCCTATTGTAGTTCAATACGTGCTTATAAAAATAAAACTGGTATGATTTCATCGAGTTGCAAGTTATTGGTCTACTCTAAATAGAAAAGAATTTTATTAATTCGAAATAAAAACTTAATTGATTTTTGGTTTTGTAGCCGATTATCTCTAAAAATATCTATGATTAATTCTAATTTTCTTATATTCGCAAAAATGTATGTCTTTAACATCGACTATAAAAAAATTCTTCTAGTTTAGTTCCATTATGATGAACGAAAATAAAATAATATAACGGAGTTTTATCACTGTATATTTTATGGTATATTGTCTCACTTAAGCATACTTATTTCTTTATAAATTATTATTATTATCTTCTAACATCTTTATTAAGATGGCTCAAGACAACAATTTTCACCATTGCATAATCAATTGACAAGTATCGCCCGGTATATGAGAACCCAGGTTTATAGTAAAAATTCCTCGCGAATGATTCATCATATTTGGTAATAATACACAAAGCGGAAGTAAACGTGATTTGTGGTTATCCTCTTACACGTCATATTGAAATAGTATTTTATACGTTTAAATCATGCAAGGATTACGTTTCCTCTTGCTGTTTGTTGACTAAACACACGATAGAATATAAATAACAATTTCGACTTCACTCACTAGCTGGTATTAATATCTAAACAAAATGTGTTCACTCTTTTAACACTTTCAACAGCAATGAATTGCGTTTGTGGTGTCCATAACAAAGGCTTGCCGCTCTCTGTGAATATATTCGATAATAGCAATTAATTAACTGTAATCGGTTTGAGCATCGTACCCAAACTCTAGATTAAATATAATGTTCATGTGATTCTCTCGTAGCTGTTGTGTTCTTAAAAATAAACACTTTGTTTAGTGTTTAATTATAACACAGTGACATAATATGCTTCTAATGATTTTGTATGTTATTCTAATTATTATTACTAGTAAAGGCGTTGGTTGGCCGCGCATTATTACTACAGAATAAATAAACAAAAAAAAGTTTATTTAATTTTATCGTAAAAACTTTTTATTTTATTTACATTTAGAAAAAAAATTGTGTGATATCGAGCGTTAGCGATGATGATGATAATTTTTGTAGTTTTTTAATTTAATTTTATTTTTATACGAATTATGACTTAACGAAAGGAATTTAGTTGATTGATTTTAATCGAAATGCAAACAGTATTCTGAAAATGATATTGTAATGTCCGAAGAAAAGTAGTTTAGTTCATTTTGCTGGCGTTTATAACATGTGAGCTACCCAGTGCGGTGAAAGAAGAATTTTTGATATTTTTCTCGATCGTTTAGTTTATTTTAAAGGTTAGCTTTACTTTTTGTAAAAATCACGTTTTTCTGTAGCAATTCGTTACGGAGATATATACGTATGTAGCTTCTGAAGGTTTTCTTTAGTTATTATTAGTTCAATAAATATAAAAAATGTAAATGGGTTGATTTATTTGAACAAAAGATGAAAGGGATTCGAGGAGTAGGAACAGGAATGACTGCTAAATTTAATTTTATTAATGTATACAATTTGATTGAATCAATTCACAATTAGTAAGTTGTACGGTTAAAATCAATTGTATTAAACGACAATACATTTATCCCAGTTATATGACAATTGCAAATCACATGTTTCATTAGAAGTTGCTTTATTAAAAACATGTTCGTGGTTTAAGTTTAAAAAATTATCAAGAATTTTAGCAAGGAAGAAAATACTAGTTTTATGAAAAGGAAATAATTTAGAAATCTTAGTGGAAATTTAAAACTTATCTAACCAACTTCCCTAGTTCGAGCTTCCTGAATTTATTTTAATGCAGTGAATTAATAATGTTATACAAGAAAATATGCCTTCTAATTTGTTAGAAGGCTCAAAATATTTTTGTACCGGTAATATTTTAATATCCAGTCTTAAGTATGACAATATCCGTAAGAAAATTAACTATCGGCTTCAAATTTCACTCTTTAGCATTATTCTAGCTTTATCTGAGAATAGAGAATTGGGGAAAACATTAAGTTAAAAAGTGAAATTATAGACAATCATCACTTTTATATTATCAGGAAACCCAGAACAGAGATATGAAGCTAACACGCTAATCCAATAAATCTTATGTGCTAAGCAAAATGAACTTCCATTTGAACTTGCGTCCAAATACATGTACATTCTGTCAAAAAAGTAGCGGGAATTGGTTATTTAAAAAACCCGCTTTGTAAATTTTTTTTTGTCGCTAAGTTGGCACAACTGTTCTCTCTCTATCTTGACGTGAAGTTTGAGCGCGATCTGTCATTTAGTTTGTTTACAGTGCTCTATTTATTTTGTCAGTTCATCTCAAGTGTTTTACGATTTTTATAATGAATAAAAATATCGAACAAAGAAAAGAGAAAGAGAAAAAAATCAGCCGGCGCAATATCAGTGAATACGGTGGAGGTTCGATGATATTTGTTGAGTCTTTGGCCAAAAATTTGTTCATAATGATAGCCTTGTGGGATGGTGGGTTGTCGAGATACAAAATTCAAGAGTTGCCTTTCCACAAATCTGGCTTTTTCGATGAATTTGTTCTCTCAAACGCCGCATAACGATCAGATAATATTCTTTATTTACCGTCTGACCTTTCGGCAACAATTTCGAGCGCAACAGCGCGATAATCAAAGAAACCAGTACACTCAAAAAACTTTACTTATTCTGCTAAGTAAATTTAAAATTGTAAAAATAACATAAAATTTTACTTTAAGATGATGATGATTGTGTATCTTTACTCAAGTACTCTGGGGTTACCAGGGGAGTAATGGAGGAGGGGGGGGGAGTGAATTTTTCCACTTTTTGTGGTAGATATATTGTGAGTAAATGACCTCTTTCTCACTGACTTAAAAAAAGTCGTAAACATTGTGAAATATCATTAAAAATAAAACTTTGTTTGAAAAGCCGAAAAAATCTTAAAATAAATTAATTAATACAGACGAATTTAAAAACTTCTTAACAAAATAATATTTTACATTATTTACCCACGGTACGTAAAAATTTAAAAAATTTTCCTTACTTAGGCCTAAGTTAAAATAACAATTTTTGAAATGTAAAAACAATTTGTCGAAATAAAACATTTTAAATAGTTAAAAGAACTTTATCATACGTGAAAATCAAAAAATCATCTTATTCTAATTGTTAACAAGTAAAATTTACTTAGACAATGTAAAATAAAATTTTTAACAAAAATTTACACCTTGCAAAGAAAGTTTCTAAATTGGCCTGTTAAATTTACATCGATAATGTTTAACAAATATTATTGCATTTTTAATATAATTCGCTAGGTCAATTGATGTTTACTTCATTTAAAAACATGAAGTGTGAAACATTACTTTTGTAGTTTGATAACTACTATATATCTGTGGCCACAAGGTAAAACGTAATAAGTCAATTTTCAATTTTTTAAAGTAGAGCTTTTAAAGAGTGATTTTTGCTAAAAAAAACCCCCGTTTACACATAAGGGTTGGGTTCTTTTCTGAAACTGAATGAATTATATTAGTAGCTATTAATTACAATAGTCAGATTTAAAATATCCTTCTTACTTAACCAAGGCGTTTTCTAACAAATACTCACTTTCGGAATAACTCGAGTTATCACGTTTTGCTTTGTTGCCACAGATCACAGATATATAATCTGATGAGGAAATCGAATCTTTTAATTAAAAAGATTCAAAAATTTTACCTCATTTAGTTTGGAAAAGGTGATAATAAATATTTAGTTATCATCACCCGATTCAAAAGGACCAAGATTTCATAGCGTTTATGCTAATTTTATTTTGCTAAAAGTAAAATTAACATATTCCTAAGAATTGAAAGACATTCTTACTAAGCCAAATGTAAATTTTACTAAATTAAAGTTAATTCAACATATGTACACATATTTTCATTTTACGTATTCTATATTTTCATTTTATTTCATCCAATAAGTTGAATCAACAAAATGCGAAGTAAATGCAACGACAAAATGTTTTTATAAAATATTTTTACATAGCATGAAGTTAATTTCACAATTCAAAATTTGTGAAGTTTACTTTGAGCTACTTCGACTCAATTTCAACAGAGATTTTAAGTTAAATTTACTTATATTTGTTGTTGATTTTCCCCTATTACTTTTTGATTGTAAAGTAATGTTGACTTTTGATAGAATTTGACGTGGTTTTTTCGGTTTCGGCCCACTTGGGAGCCTCCGTTCCGCAGCTTGTTGACTGGATTGCATGTCAAACTCGTAAACCCATGTCTTATCACCAGTTATAATGCGTTTTATGAATGCGGGGTCGGAATTAACTTGTTCTAGCATATCTTCAGCGACCTTTACGCGATTGATTTTTGGATAAAATTCAGATCTCTCGGAACTAATCGAGCGGCAACGCGTTTCATGCCCAAACAATCGTGTACAGTGGTACCAATTGATTTGTGAAACACAGAAAGTTCAGCGGCTATCTCTCTCAAATCTAAATGATGAATTTTCGTCACCATTTCCTTCACTTTATTGATGTTAACTTAAGTTGAAGCCGACAAATCTTCCACCACATCTCGACTGCGTTTGAATGCACTGTAACACTCACATGCACGTGTTTTTGATAAAGTCGATTCATCGTAAGCCTTCTGTAACATTTATTTCTGTAACGAGCGACTCGGCTCACGAAATTCCATTTGCAATACAAAATTTGAGACTAATTCTTTGTTCGATATTTTTATTCATTATAAAAATCGGGTAACACACTTGAGATGAACTGACAAAATAGAGCACGGTAAACAAACAAAATGACCGATCGCGCTTAAACTTCACGTCAAAATAGAGGACAGTTGTGCCAACTTAGCGACAAAAACTTTTACAATCCCTTTAAGCGGGTTTTTGAAATGACCGATTCCCGTTACTTTGACATAATATTTTTTATCAGAGAATTGATGCAGGAATTAAATTCTTTTTTTAAACAAGAAAAAATATTGAAAACTTCCAAAGTGAGTTGTATATGGTAACACATGTTCTGGTAAAACTATGATTTATAAGTGGAAGCGGTTATTCATAAAAAAAGTGTAGAACGTCATTAGAGATGGTCATCACTGGTAGCTCAAGGGACGCCACAACACAAGAAGTGGCCATTTCACTTTTTGAAACAAACTCCAACCAAGTAATATTCTGATTTAATTAGATTCATTAATTATGCTTTATAAAATGCAATCACTTAGGCCGGGCAACATTCACTTGCAATGAAGGCATTTCTACTAGTCTATCGAATTTATAGTCGCCGGTAAATTCGCCAAGTACACAGCCCACTTAGGGCGGCTTATTAATAATAGATTGTCCAGCAATAATTAAATTTTATTTTATTTAACGAATGAAGTAATGTTGGGCAGATATAGGATTTCAATCCAATGAGGTGTGTATTTTGAGCGAAAAAAGTAAGGAAGGTGAAGGAAACGAAGAATTTAGAAAAATAGATAGTAAAGTCTTCTATCTATAAACTATTTGGACAAATAACTTTTTATCGATTTTGAGTGAAACAATACTTTGAAACAATTCTTTATCGCCTATCGATAAAGTATTGATACGGAACACTATTGGTACGGAACAGGACTGATTAAAACAGAACATCACAAAACAGTACATGGTACACTAAGTACATGGTACGGAACAGGACAGATTAAAAGAGAACACAACATAAAATATTATTATACGGGCCAAAGTCGAAAAATGAATCTTGTGATAAATTAAACAATTTTTTAATTTTTATTGATTTTTTGTTTTTGATTTTTCATATCATTCATATTATTTAAGCGTCAACCCTTTACTATTAATTGCTACTTTGTATTTCTTAAGTAAAATACAACAATAGTTTTTAAAATTAATTTTTAAAATAATGCTTCGCCTCCAAAAAATTTAGATATATTTTTTATAGAGGGCCATAAAACCAAGATATGTTTCCTAACATATTTTTTATGACGAATATAATATCCATGAAAGTACGAAATAATTAATAGGAATTAAAAGCCTTGCATACCTTTTTAGCCTTTCACATATTTGTAATGCTCCCATTTCATATATTAGCGATTGAAATTTATAAATTTATATTAAAATAAAGTTATATACTGTTAAGTGATGGGAAATTTTAATTTTTAACTTAAAACAATGATAATTCTATATAGATAGTATAATTATTATAGATGAATGCAAATCTCCACTTGATAATATACTACTTCAATAAAAACATATTTAATAAAAAAAACATTTAACAAATTAAGTGACAAAAAATCCTCAGAACTTTACCCAACAATAATTTAAAATGTCAATTTCATCGAACATTTCGGATTTCGATATGATAGATTAAAAATATTCTATATTCAATTTTGTTAACCATATTTCAGAAGTCACCCAAAAGTCATATTATTACAATCCCATAATCGGTTCGGTAAAACCACTCTAGTTAGTCATATTACAGGACGGTAATCTAACATATTTTTAAAATCCCATTTCCATTGAACAGTGAAATATTAAAGCTTAAATCGGTTAAACAATAGCCTAGCACTTTTCCATTGCGGAAATATTATATATATATTTATAACTATAGATTTGAAATATTTATACTTATTCGAATTCATACTGTTGTAAGCCGATATCGTTTTAAAAACTCCACTTTCATAACTAATATTTTATTGTACTAAGTACTGTTTTGTCATGTCATGTTTTAAACGGTCCTGTGCAGTACCATGTACTTTACGGTACCATGTACTGCTTTGCGATGAACTGTTTTAATCGGCCCTGTTCCGTACCATGTACTGTTTTGTGATGTGCTGTTTTGTTACATCCTGTTGTGTATGTCATAGCAAGTGGCTTCGGAGAAAATGGGGCCTAAAACCCATCGTTGCATCTTGCCTTCTGCATGTTGCTTAGCTCTATGTAGGCTTTTAGTACCCTGATATAAGCCACAACATAAGTTTTAGTTGGGTTTAGTAATATTGCCAACCGCAAACTCATGTGATGAAGATTCCCATTTGTATCTTACTTTATGAAAAATCATTGACATTTGAAAATTAGTTGCGCCCTTAAATAACTAATACATGCATTTGCAAAATTTAGCGATATACCGAATAATGTTATATTTATATTACAAATATGAACAACACCCGGTCATATTTAGAACTAAACTACAAAAAACACATGCGACCATAAATTTTAATTATAGTGTTGTTACTTTCACATTGAAAACTTGACAATACCAGCTATTCAATTATCGAAAATAATTAACAGCTTCCACAAATACCAATTATACGGCCAAAATATGAATTTACAGAACATATCGTTACTCAAGTCCCATTATAGGTCATGCAAACATAATTAACTGTATATTATTCTATCAATTTAAAACAAAGTATGCGTCACATATTCACAACAGCCACAAATCAAGTTTCAATGTATACATTATCATTCAACGAAAACTAAACCACAATTGATGAAGTAATAAGTAATAATATGCTCATATGTGTAGTAGTTATTCATATGCATATATACGAATTATACAGTCATTTAAGAAATTAATTAGAAAACGTTTCTTTTTGCAACCATCAATTAAATTACACTTTACACACTTCCCGTCTAATCACCCAGTGGTGTGTGTCGTCGTAATGTTATACAAGAGTTTAACTTATTTTATTCCTAAGATACCTTTTCTATCTTACTTTTCATTTCCAGTCTTGAAATGGTAATAAAAAATCGAAAATATCTTTTGTGTAGGGGGAATGGATTTATAGAAACATACAAACCGTATATATTTCTTATTATTATTTACAAGCTGAGGAACAATTGTCGCGGTTATATACGCGATATTACCGTTATAGAATCTTTTAAAATCGACGTTTTATTAATTCAATCGCGTTTAAACTACATTTCATTTATACGTACGTATGTATTTTTATGTACATAGTGATATTTCCTACTAAAAATAATCTTGGGAGTGTTTCTTCAAATCAATACTAGGTCATTGAAATTATGACAGTGAAGATGATTGTTTATACAAAACATATTATTTATATTTACTTTAAAAAAATGTTTTATGTTGTAACTTATCGTACTTACTTTTCTATAAGCAAATAGTTCTTTCTGCAGCTTTTGCCGTTCAATTGACGGTTGTTGACCTTTTCCTCTTATAAACTTCAACATTTCTTATTCTTAATTTTTTTTTCGTTCAGTTTCTGTAATAAAAATAAAAATGAAAAATATAAATAAATACAACTATAAAAGAAACTAGCATTTTGCTTCTCTTTATAAATCTTAAACATATTTTTTATGTTTTAACATAGCACAAACTAAAACAAAAAGTTGGTTCGTTAGACAGATACTCATCATAAAGTTCTTTGAAATAAAGTATTAATAGTTTTAACACCAAATGTTTGCAAATTTATAATACATTCGACTGCAATATAAATCATTGACCATTTCCACCATCGGAATATAATGGTTTTTGATTTTATTTTTTACGCGTAACCCATCGCATCGCAGTCCCATTATCTAATTATTTTCTAAACGAGAGTTAATTAACATAATTTCATTATATCATTTTTAGCCTTAGTTCAATAAAAATGTAGTGTGAAATTGAAAATTAACTTGAAACTTAACATTTGCTAGTGATGAATAAAAAAAAAATTGATTAACTGCTACCGAAGCATATCAACCAATTAATTTTCACAATGTAAATTTCTTTTAGTTGAACTTGAAATTTTGCAATTCGAGTATCGGCAGACCAAAGTATAATCTTCTTATACGTGGTTGTGCGACGACATGAGCTCTAATTATGTTCTACATTTTCACCAAACCGTGTCTATTACAGTCATAAGACTAAGAATTTTTAAAATATTAAGATGGTTACTGTGCAACATACGTCGATGATAGCTAACACCATAGAGTAAGTGATGTTTTAAAGAGTAACGAAATAGAGGAAAAAATTTCCTCAAAAAATGCGTCGGTTATGCACTTTAAATGGGTTATACCAGGCGTGTCCACCATATTTTTTTGAGGGATCTTTTGATTTCCAAAGTATTATAAAGGTGCACTCAAGTATGCTGACCATTTTATTCTCGATTTTGAATGGTATTCTCAGTCAATTAAATTACTCGAAATTTTAAAAAATAGCGATCGACCTTATGTACACCTCTGGGTGTACAATACACTTACACAACAATTTTTATATTATTTATTATCTTGTCATATTCATGACTATTGATAGAAAACGATAACAATTACGGTAAATAAAGATGTGTAAGTTTTTGTTTAACCCATTTATATTGCATTACCCGTGCATTTTCTGATGAAAATTTCCTTTGTTTCGTTACTCTTTACAACATTAGATACTCTTTGCTAAAACTTATTAACTATTTCTCGTTTTATAAGGGAAACAAAAAACATTAAAGTGTTCCATTACAGTCCTAAACTATCTAGTACTTTCGAACAATTCCAATTGAGAAGAGAATTGGATTTTACACCCATCCATGCATTTACGAGTAGAACATAAAATAATTATGCATAAGAAAAAAAGAAAAATTTGCAAACGGTTATAAATTTTTTCACAGAAACATTCACAGAATGGTTAATTTAAGACTATTAAATTGTTAAAGAAGCTTCCAATAAGGAAAAATCTAATTCGTATAGGAAATTTTGGAATTAATGTTGGCATTTTGTGTTTCAACTTGGTGTGAAATAAGTTTTGATGTAAATATTATGTATCCGGAAAATTACTTGGGTGTTAAATTGTTTAGCATTTCTGAAATGAAGGTGATCTATTTCGTAAAAACATAAATTTGGATAGGCATATCTGAGAATTGCTCGTCATTTGGGGGCCAGTAAACTTTGAGAAAAATATATCAACATTAGGAAAGTTGAATCCACATCCCTGGGAATTGCCGTTAAGGGCCATTTAACTTCGAGAAAACTATTTTTCCACATATTTTATGGTAAAATAACATGTAGGAAAATCTGTACTGCATCCCACATTGACTGGGCATTTCCAAAAGTTGAAAATATTAAAACGTTTTTCATAAACAGCACAAAACTACAGACAGACACAACACGGACATTTACCAATATATAGTTTAAAATGATTTGCACAATTAACTCGTACATTTTTTAGTTTTATGGAAAATTTACCAAAACTAAGTCTCTCAAAACCCGTAATGTTTATGTAATCAATAGTCTGTTATTTCGGTCAGTGGCGTCCTATTCTAATATTAAAATTACGCATATTTCTTGCTGAATTCATAGGTCATCACCCAAATTTCTCCGGTATTTTTCTTTAACAAATGTAGATGAATTAAAATATTACAGAAAATTTGATAGATAATGTGCATAATCAAATTTAGTGGAAAATAGCAATGAAATTTATATTTTTGAGGTTAGAATTATCACGTATTTTATATTGCATTTCTTATTATTTTATTGCAACTTGATTATAAATAAGTTTAGTTTAAACAGCTTACTAGCCCTTAAACGATGGATTAATCGATCTAGAATTTATAAATTTATTAATTTTAATCGAATGATTACAAAAATAAAATCGAAATTTTTCAACATAAATGACCAAAAATTGTTGTATTCGACTGGTACCGAATTTTGTTTTTTACTTTTTCTATTTCTAGAATCGCAAATTTTTTCATTTTTCAAGTTATGGAAAACGAAAAATTATATAATTTTACATATTTAGAATTTTTGTTAATTGCAGAAATAAATAATAATCAATCCTTCAATTTTTATGTTCCTTTATTCACTACTCCACTGAAGATTTGCGCAAAATAAACAATACTTTTCATTAACATTTTGAAACATCCAAAACGATCAAAACCATTTTATGGTAATTAATTTCGGTTGAGATTTATTACCTATACAAAATACCATACAAATGTCATATGTTATTTGCTTCTAAGCTCGGTAGGTAATTAAAGTCAAATGTCCCAAAACATCGTTCAACTATTTAGGAATAACCTACTCTATTAAGAACCACTACAAGATTTACTAAATTTCGAGCAATCACCCCAACGTTACGTTACGCTATACACCACATTATTGCAAGTTGAATTATTTAAAATTAAAACACATTCCAAACTTTATTTAGCTACCCACAATCAATTTAAATATAAGATAGGTCATTTCATTTTTTATTGTATACCGAAATAAATTATGTAATTCTAGTTGAATTTTTGAATAGCATACAACAAAACTCAACAATTTTATGTGAACTAATGACAACATATTATATGAAGCAATAAAAATAAATTAATTGTTAAATGTAAATAATGCACAATTGTTCTCATTTTATAAGTTTTCGTAGTTAAGCTGTGGTACAAGAAAATTGTGCGGGAAAGTTCTAATTATCTATTTAATGTTGTAAAGCTAGAGAAAAACGACATATACCAAAGGTAATTAATTATTTTGTTGCGCTCTTTACTAACAACACATATAAAAAGTGTGACGTAATTGAACATAATTGCCATATTATAATCATCAATTATGTTTCATTTACAGTGCAAATTTCAAATCAAAATTGATGATTTATATACGAGTAGTTCAATTATTTGAACTATTTGACAATTGTTAAGGTCTATTAATAAAATAATAAAATATAAAACAGGGAACAAGACACGCGTCGCTGCATCTAAAATGTTAAAATTATAAAAATTGATGTTACCGCAAAACAAAGTGTCTATGTTAGAAGCTAATTAGGCTACTGCTAAAGTTCAAGGCGTGTCTGCAATACAATTATAAAGTAGTCTAAGTGAGGCGAATCCAAGTAGTTTTAAGAAAATTAATTATTTTATCAACAGTACTACTAGGTAGGGTTACCTTTTGAATAGCTAGGTGTTATACTAAAAACACCATTCTGCTTCCCTTCAGAATTCATGTGATGGATTCTAGAGGAGAGTTTGCAATTATGTTTCAAACTCCCTAGGTAGGTTTAATTTCATTTGGCCACGTTCTTTGTCTCTTACGTCAACATCACCACCTTTGAATCGTTGAAACCACTCTTTGTATGTTGTATTCGATGGAGCATGTTTACCGTGAACTTACACAAGTAAACGATTTGTTTCCGCTGCACATTTCTTCAACAAAAAATAAAGAAATAAAACTTCCCGCAAATGCTGTTTTTTGGCACACAATTCGACATTTTGAATTACATGAAAATAATTGTTTTTTTACACTTTGAACAAATGTCACTAGTAATTATTCAAGCTTGACATCTAACCTCCAAAAAACATGTATTGAATAATATGCAAGCAGTGATACTAACGACACCTCTATAAAAAGGTCGGAAATACATTTGTACACCCAATAAATGACTGATTAAATGTGGACAATTTTACGTTTTCCCTATCCATTTCGCTCAAGCAACCAATCGAAACTAATATAAATGTATTCACTATTTGCCGTGTTTTTTATTAGCGCCCGATAGATTGTATCTGGAGCATACAATTTTCTATCGGGCGCCGCTATCCATTTCAATAGCAAATTTGAAAATGCCTTTGTTTTGTACAACCCTTAAACCATAACAAACTTAATCTTAAATCGTGTCCTTAAATCGATAAACGCTTACGTTGCCGGAATATACGCCATAAATTTAAAATATGTTTTAGAAATGGTTCCACCACATTAAAATGTTTTAGAAATGGTGCTCCTGCAGAGAAACGTGAAAATGAATAGAACTGTGAAGAGACATACAGGGGATACCGTAACTAATTGACACGAATGGTATCATTGGATTCATTAATGAAAGCGAAGGTGGATTTACCTGTATTACTTCGCACGTGGATGCCCCCGTCATGTTATAAGCTTTTAAAAACAGTTCCGTCACCGGAGTACCCTTGTTGAGCAAACTGCTTTATCAATTAAACCAATGATTAGAATTATAATATTACATTTATTTGAAAGCTTATTATAAAAATAACCTGCAAATCGTGCCCAGAAAACAAAGTATTTTAAATTATTTAGAATGAAACTTAGAAGGAATTAGAAATTTAAAATTTTTTCTTTAGAAAAGCTAAAATTTCCTACCGTTGCGCTTATAATATAGTCTAAAATTAGTAAAAATATAAACGTAAAATTTTAATTAACAAAAGTAGTTTCAATCACATACGAGTAAGTTACTCGCAAAATTATACTATTGTTTTATTTTCAACGACATATGTTTTTTAATTTTATATAATGCTTTAATGATAAATTTCAACTCTCCTGAAAGCACATAGATAGGGCCTAGATAGCTTCATTTTATCTAAAAACAGTCCTAGCCATAGAGTGAGCCATAGTTGCGAGACCACCAATATAATATCGACGGAATTACCGTTTATATTTCTAGGATTTACAGTAACTTTCAGGTGTAAGGAACCGAGATTATGCGACCTACAAGAAAATATAACATAAAAGATAACAACGCTTTCAGAAGGGTTTCTTACTGGTCTGTATAAAACAAAGAAGCCGGAATAGACATATCTATTTTAGAAAGGTTAATATCTAGGATACATGGAAAATTCCACCTCTATACAAGCAAGGAGTTCAATAAATCTGGGAGTAGATAAACCAGGAAGGAATCATTTCAATAGGCATGAGAATGTAAACATCGCCAAGATCGGATAAATAATATTCAACAAATTACATTACTACATTTCTTAATTCATGTTTGAAATCCATTTTTTAATTCAGCCTTTTTCAATTTCATCCCTTTTGGAAAATTGATAACAAGAAAATTCAAAGTTAACTATACTTTGGAGTTATGGCTACAAAAAATTTATTTCACATCGTAATAAAGTATTACTTGTATTAATAATTATCAGATAGTAAAACTCCTAGATAGGATATTTTCCGGCTTAAGTTATGAAAAAACCAATGAACTTTATCATGATAGAAATTATGCTTGAGCCAGCAGATAAATAAGTTCTGTCGATGTTACCACCTATCCTAAAATCTGAGCCGTTGCATTTTTTAGTTTTTTCAACGTTGCATTGATATTTAAAAAGCAGTATATGAATCAAACAGATTATGATAACTTGGTGAGTTATGAGTTGGCAATCTTTATGACTTATTTTGACGGTTCGAATAAATACTCGAGTACGTAATAATAATTTATAATCAAATGTATTCATCAAATTACATTAGTACATACACAAAGATTGATAAAGCTTATAAGCAAAGTAACAACAAAATGTAAGCTTGAATTATGGTATAAATTTTATCGTTACATTAATGTACTATTCGTGGTAGACTCAAACAGTAAATGAATCACACCTTCCACTCCACACTAACACATTTTATAAGCTTACCTCACTCGTATAGAAAGTAAATTCGTTCATTGAAATTTAAATCACTAGGTTAAGCCATTGCCATTACTAGTTGGTGTTAAGAAGTTTTATGTAACTACATACATACATGCATACATATATATGGAATAAATTAAAATAAATGAGCGGAAATCTACAGTAACGTCATGAAATTATTGAACTCTGAATAAGACATCATTTTAGTGTTATTTTGTTTTGTATAAAGCCTCTTCCAATAAAATTGCTCGTTGTTGAAATATGGAATAGAATATATTTTGTGCAATTTCTTCAACACCTTACTTAGTTAAATTTCTTCAAATTATGCAATTTGCGGAATTAAATTTTTATATATATTATATATACAAAACGACTATAATATAATAAAACTATGTTCTGGTAATAAAATATTATTTGTAAACAAATAATAAAAAAACCATACTTGTGTTGGATATAACTCATTTTTTCGCGTAATTTAATACTTTGGCGTCGTGGGGGTATGATTTTTGTGATGAATGATGAATATGTGTATATAGGAACAAATTTATTGATTTCATGTAATACAATTTCTTTGATTGATTTCTTGTTCTTTTATGTCATACATCGTATATCTAGATTGAATATCATTTGCGGCAAGTTTAGTATTTAAAGCAACATTTTTCTTGAATGAAGTTTTAAATTTTTGCGGTTTTCGACTATGAAATATGAATGACATAAAATGTATGTATTGTTGTTACATGCTTTTTGTAATGTGGGTCAATGAAGTAATTAGAATGGTAATATAAGCTGAACACTTTGTGTGTGTGTGTGTGTGTGTGGCAGAATTGCGCTGAGGGTTTAGGTAAAAAAATGACTATACAAATCGATTACAACATTTCCTTACATGAAACGTGATTAATTTCTATAAAATACCGTCACTTTAACGCACAGGTAACATAAAATCCACCCTTTTTTGATTGATTTTTTGATACGACAAAAATTATTTTAGAAATTCGGCGCTGTTATCTTATCAAAATGTAAATAAAATATAAAAACATGACTCAATCACAAGCACTAAGAATTATTCATATTTAAACACAATAAAAAAATAGACTAAAATTTAAATCGACGAGACATTAAAAAAAAATCAAGTTATAGCGCAATAAGGCATCATCGCGATTTCGTTTTCTTCAAAACAAAACGTTTCTTACCGAACAACAAAAAGAATGCAAATATAAAACGCGAGATTTTAACAAAAGACGTTATAACTTATTAATTTAAGATACGTATACAGCCAATGAAAAAACGCATTACATCACAAACTAGTTAAGGAGTATAACGCAGCTCAATCAAGAGAAAGAACTCCAATCTATTATTTAGTGATTTATAAAAAGAAACTTCATCATAGATTCATTTCTTCATGCAAAATGCTTGTTAATCTACAGATGGTTTGTTGCGTTCTTTGTAAATTCGCTGTAATCAGCACACAAAACCGGTAAATTTTAACATAACATTCATTATCTTATCAAATTAATCGTACTTAATCAAGTAAAAATAATTTTTAGGTTCTAGAATGATATTGATACAAAATCAATTCCCTAGGTAGTCGCACTATAATTAGATTAAACAGGTTTCTGACAAATTATTTTACCGGCACACACAATTTGATCACTATTTTGTTGTACCCATCAGTAATATTTTGTATAACGACATTTCGCATAAGTGTTTAATATTATGTATAAGAAAACGATATAAGAAAATAAAATAAAAAAGTAATGATATGACGTGTTTTATGACAATATAACGTTTTTAGTATCGGCATTGCCTGTATAACAGATCGATAAACATCAACACTAATAATGAAGCCTTTTTTACAGGCACATAATATGCGATTTGTCGGAGATTTAACGGTTATAATAATCCAATAAAGAAAATATTCCCTGAATCATTCGTCACAATTACAATGACACAAATCTTCCAATCAAACGTGCAAAATAAATTTAATTTTTTTTAAGACAAATGACGACACCACACCTTGTAGTCATCGGCGTTTGAAGTATGTATTGAATTTATATTTAGCCACAAAATGTGGCAATATATTTCGGTATATTTATATGTAGAAATTTCGGATATACTCGTAATCGCAGGAAATAAATAAGCTGTAATGTTTATTAACTTGTATCTCTAATTAACCAATATCGTTAGGATCACATTATCATGCATTAGTACGAAGTGAATTCAATATATGCGTAGCCTCGATTTGAAAAAATTACATTTTTAGCAAACGTAGCTATATTTTTACTTTTGAACGAAATCTTCTCTGTTTTGTAATAATTTATAATATATCAACTGGATAAAAAAAATATTTTAGATTTTGCCCACGTATGGTTTTATTTAGGGGTTTTTAAGCTATATAATTCGCGACACTTGAAATCGACTTCAAGAATATGAATGTTCATGTCACGTGACACGATAAAACTCCCCCAAAAACCAAAGGTATTGTTGGAAAAACGGAAGGTCCAACTTTACTAGTACGGTTACTCATAATGTTGGACGTTTCGTTTCTCCAATAATACCTTTATAAAACCCGTAACATGTTTAGCTATAACGTAAAATTTAAGAATGAATGAATCCCTCCATGATGTGAGTCTTGTTTGCTCCTGTCATCGATTGGTTTCTAATTTATCCGATATATCACGTCACGTTTGACTGACATCGTCAAATAGCGAAACCTATAACCTGGCGATTTATCAAGTTCGATTTAAAAATTGTTTCGTATTTTTTCGTTTGCTTTATATTATCTTCCTATGAGCTAAATTGAAGTAATTATAGAAGCTCAATATCTTTAATACTTTAAAATAATTTACCGGTAATAATGTAATTTAACATGCACATATTAATTATTTATTGTTTCCAGCTATAATTCTTGGAAAGGTACTCGCGCCGGCGCACAGGCATTAATAGGTAATCAGCCGGACGAAGTTCGTGTAGGCGGCGCAACACAACTTTTTGTTTGCGATGATTTTAAATGACAGCGCGTAAATAGTAGAAAACTGTTTAACTGTTTGTTTGTAATATTAACAAACTCTGCATTCGAATCTAATTTGTAACTTACATTTATAAATGCAGCTATTTATTTAACTTTTATTATGCAGCAGGAAACTTAACATAGGCAACAACTATTTTACAATGTGCCTTTACACTGTGTTGTCAACCTTAGCCGTGTTTTTTTATAACTCCAAACTAATATTTTTCATTTTCAACTTTTTAGTAACAAATCGATATAAAATATTTTGCTCTACCTATTTTCGGGCTAAAATTAATATTTTTCATTCAACTTTTTAGTAAAAAATCGATATAAAATATTTTGCTCTACCTATTTTCGGGCTCCGCTATCCATTTCAATGGGAAATTTGAAAAGGCCTTCGTCTTGTACAACCCTTAAATCATAACAAACTTAATCTTACAATAAAAGATGAAAACGCAGCAAGATGAATTCTTGTTTATAACTTCATGTCAAAATAAATGTCAATTGTTATATTCAGGTTGTTAAAAGTAATATGGATGATTAGTAATATGGAACAATACGGATGATTTTTTTTTAATTTGAATGGTACAGCGATAATAAGGGTAGTAGCGGAATTTCGGATAGATAATTTACCTGTCAGCGCTCAATAGCCCGCCTCGGATAGCGAATAAAAAACACAGCAGCCGTGTTTTTTTATTGGAGCTCTATCCGGCGCCGAAGGGAAATTTCTATAGAAATTGTAGCTATTTATTCACTGATGTCGCTATACCATAAAAATGAAAAAATATATTCACCATAAAAGAAACATTTAACGACCTGAAATATATCAATTAACATTTATTTTGGCTGGCATGACGTTTAAAAAATAAATCATCTTGCTGCGTTTTAAATTTTTATTGTAAGATTAAATTTCTAATGGTTTAAGGGTTGTACAAAACAAAGGAAATTTAAAATTTCCCTTTGAAATGGATAGTGCATAGCGGCTCCCGATAAATAGGTAGAGCAAGATATTTTTTTATCAATTTTTAACTAAAAAGTTGAATGAAAAATGTTAGTTTAGAATTAAATAAATTAAATATATGCAAAAATAGCGCGCTAAATATAAGTTTTGACAAAGAAAATTGCGTGCTCCGGATACAGCTATCGCACTAATAAAAAAACACGGCTAGCAAATGTGTGTCTTGCAGTATTGTCGCTGTACTATTTAAATTTCATCCATAAAACAAACTTTTAACGACCTGAAATATACCAATTGACATTTATTTTGACATGCCATTATAAACAAGAATTCATCTTACTGCGATAATATATTCAAAAGAAAAATATCTCGATAAACTGGAAAAAATATTATTGAGTCTGTTCGATTTAGATCATTTTAATATTATACGGCCCATTTTAATTAGGTGTATGAAATCGACATAAAAGGATGAAATTTGGAATAAGATCACGCCACAATAAACCCAACAGAGGCAACAACTATTTTACAATGTACACTTATATTTGGTCTTCACTCGCAGAGTTATGGCAATAGTCATGACAAACTGTATTTGTATTGAATCTGCACATGCGCATTATACCTTAAACAGTGCCAGTGTATGTATACGGCCATATCACAAACTATTGAGTTTGCTGTCTCCAGGCCTATAAACTAATTCTTACTCAATATCAACTATATTGATTTCTTGATATGTTTCAACCAGCAGTTCACTAGTAAGCTAATCTACAATATACAAAATCTTAACTAGAACACCAACAACAATGCGGACAAAAAGTGAATGGCACATGCAATCAACAACGCGAACAAATGTACTAATATTTATTCAAGTTACACACATTTTATGTTTTTATCATTCTACAAAAAAATTATCACAACAATATTAAGCAAATTATCATCTAAATATTATAAAAACCACGAAACATATTGTCATGTATGTATTCTTGTAATAAATCACTAGTAGAACAATGAGTTCCATGTACAAATAACGCAAAATCAACAGGTGGAAATCGTTTCGTTTCTCAACCTAAGAAGTTGTTGATGTTATAGAAGATTACTCACCTTTCTTTTATGACACTAAAAACAACTACCTTGCCTTTTTACTTTATATTATATATTGTTAAGTATTTAAATATATCGATGAACTGTAATTTTAATTTAATTTTAAAACCGCACCCACGATATAATTTCTTTTTTTCAACTTTTTCGATTTAAACAAAAATTACTATACTTCAAACAAATATTTTAACAGTGTAATCAACAAAAACAAGTAATTTTTGTTGAAAAGTATTCCAAAATAATTATTAAAAATATTAATTCATTAATAGTTATTGTAAGAGTTAGTTTTCACTAAATAAAAATATATTAAATAAAAATTATTATGTTCCGTTTTGTTTCAACTATAATAGAATGTTTCACAATAAAAACTATTGAATAAAATCCGGCGTCTTGTTATACACGTCTAAACAACTTTTTTATTATGTACTTTACTTTATTAGGCAACTTTAATTTTTATATAAAATATATATTAACTTTTCATAATATTTTATCACATTTTATTTTTAAAAAACACTTTAATTTTGTGGATGGCTTTATTTATATTAATTTGCATAGGTTTAGTCAGTTTAACATGTAAAAATAAATTAATGTTTGTTCGATCGGTAAAAACGAAACCAATTGACTGAAAAAAACATTCGCCGTTTTGTCATTCTTGCGAAAATTAAGTTCATTGATAACAATAAATATAAAACAACATGTGGACGAGATAGTTGGTTGCGTACCGTTAATTGAGTAACGTTGCTGCACAGATTGCATTTCCCTTCTGCCGCATGAAAATTGTCTACGAGCTAGTGCAACATAACAAAGTTAAAAATGTGTGATCTCAAAATGGCGGTACCAACTTTTATTTTCTGCTATTTCTTGTTGCTCTATATCGAGCTGTCGTAGCATCACCCTGGAGCTGAACATCGAACACAAAACAGTTTTAAACCATTTGCATATGGCTGGCTTCAAAAAGAAACTCGATGTTTTGGTGCGGCATGAGTTGACGCAAAAAATTGATGTACTTGATGTGCTTCCATTTGCGAACCCTTGGCCAAACGGAACGAAATCAAACCATTTCTGAAGTGGATAGTGACTGGCGACAAAAAATCCGTCACATACGATAATGTCAAGCGTAAACCATCATGGTCGAAGGGCGGTGAAGCGGCCCAAACAGTGACCAAATCAGGATTGACAGCCAGAAAGATTAAGCTCTGTGTTTGATGAGATTGTGAGGGAATCATCTACTTTCAGCTGCTGTTCAATGACTAAACGCTCAATTTTGACCTCTACTGCCAGCAATTGGACCAACTGAAGGCAGTAATCGACTAGAAGCGGCCGGAGTTAGCCAATAAGAGAGGCGTCGTTTTCCACCAGGAAAACTCACGTTTATGATGACCCGCCAGAAGCTGCGGGAGGTTTGTAGGGAGGTTTTTATGCATCCACCTTATAGTCCTGACCTGGTACCAAAAGATTTTCATCTCCTTTTGTCCATGTCAACGCTCTTGGTGATGTAAAAATGGCCCAAGAAATGCTTGTGAAAACGAGCTATCTCAGTTTTTTGCTGATAGGGACAAGACGATTTGAAAAGGCGGCATAATGAAATTGCCTTCTAACGAGTTATCGAAAAATGGCGCTTATTTGAGCCAAAACGAATCATTGTAACAATGTTAAATAAAGCCCCGAAATAAACGTAAAATTAATGGATTTATATTTCCCCAACCTAATATATAATATCCATGGCGTTGTGACAAAGAGTGGACGTGTATCATGAAAGGTATATTTTTCCATTCCTCTCGATTGTTTGTCTACGTCATTTTACAAAATACGTGATAGGATGAGAAACATCGAGAACTTCTCGTAAATGTTTTGCTTAACATCTAATACGTGTCGTCGAACGTCGACATGCATTGAACGAGAGATTTGAAAAACAGAAATGACTAACATCATTCATAAATTAGTCATTTAGTCAACATACCAACGAAAATGGATAAGAAACTATTTTTGTTTTTCATACACATTTAGAAAATAGGTAAGAAATAAAAATGTTAAACTTTCGTATGAAACATTAGCCGTTTTTGGAAATTAACCCATGGTAACTTTTGGGTAATTTTAATTTTTTTAATGTTGGTAACAAAATTACTCAAGTTACCCTGCGAATACAAAAAGAAAGTTTACATTTCGCGTAAGAATATTTTTATTTAACAAACTTCAATGGCGTATGTTTGGCAGATACGATATTTTTGTTGCTTCATTTTGTACAATTTTTCTGTTATTTCTAATTTATTACTTTGTAAGAAGAAACAAAAAAAAACAAAAACTAAATTATCCTAAAGTTATTCTACTTGTTCGGAAATAGAACAGATAGCGCATGATATGTGACGTCACGCAACAACAAAAAACATTTGATTTCGGTTGTTTATATTATTGTTTTATCAAAATTTAAAAAGTTGTTTAAAAAAATTACGTTTATTGCAGACTTATTTAAACAAATAATCGAGAAATCGACAAATTCAATGTAAATTTCTGTTTTCTTGGCGTCGCATGACGTAATGCATTTATATGGGACCAACATTTTTCTTCTGCAAAATGAAAGAGATATAACATTGACTTTTTGCACATGAGAGTCAAGAAAAGAAATATATTCAAACAAAATTTTGCAGAAGACTTTTTGAGCCACTACACCGCCAAAACCACCATAAACATGAAAATGCCATAAAATATGTTCGATCCGAGTATTTTTATGGCAACATTTTTAAAATTAACAAAAAAAATTATTTTATATTTATACAGAAGACGTCTTACATAAAAATGTAAATTTCGCATTTGAATTAATTAAAAATAAATTAATAGTAATGCTATAAAAAATTATTGCATTACTATTTATGTTTATGTATTTCTTTCTCGCATATTGAATATTTTTATACAGCGGCAGAAACAATTTTCTACATGGAAATGTATGGGCCATTATACCTTCGTAAATTTATATACCATGATACATAACTATTCTGTGGTAAAAGGCCAGTCATAAAGAAAATTTGTATTGGAGATGCGATGCGATTTTGTTTGTTTTATTTATGTAAATATTTTATTTTTTAATATAATTTTATTCATATTTTCGTTTTTATTTTTTTTCAAGATGATGATTAATGATAAGATCAAGATAAAATTCGTTTTACTACAAATTTGAGTGAAAAACCCGACTGTGAATTTTGTTTTTATATATTATGAAAAAATGAAAGGCATGTAGTGGTAAAAATATGCCGTGCCATCTCTTTTTGTTCTTTTTTCATTCGATTCAATATTTTAGTGAATTAAATGCTATTTATATGTACTAAATTTAATATTATTTTGTTCGTTTTCTATGTTTTTAAAACAATTTCAACGAAACTATTTTTTACGGGGTAGGCTTGCAAAGCAGCAATAACGTTTTTGTCAGCAATAACGTTTACCTTAGCGTCGACATGATGTTTTCAAAATGTACGTAACCAAATTTACTGTATATAAATATAGCATAATGTCAAAAGTTTATCATTAAAATTCTTCAAGTCACTGTAAAAGTTTTAACTTTTGAATTTGAAACATTCTTAATTTTAAGTTTAAATTGTTTGCTGTTTCCTTTAGAGTTTATTTGTATAAAGTGATAAATATTATTTATTTTAGTTTACAAAATGGAATTTCCTCATATAGGGAAAGTTTGCTCAGAAATATCATGTCGACGTTTGGGCAAGTAAAATTGTTTAATTCCTTTTAATTTGATTTATTTAATTAATTTAATTGTATACTTTTCTTTAATAAATTCTAGATTTCCTCCCAGTCAGTTGTGATTCATGCAAACAAATATTTTGGTAAGATATTTTACAATTTTCTTTGTGTTCATGAAGGCCTTCGAGATTTTTCTGGAAGGATCCGGGTTTCAAATATGATGCAATTTTTACCAATTTCTGGTATTTAATATGTTTTAGTTCTGAACATTTTACTTATGATAAACATTCGTGTCCGGTTGCAAAACAACGAGATGTTCAAGTGCCTGTTTGTCCAATGTGTTTGGAGCCAGTACCCACACCAAGAAATGTTTCACCAGACATTACAGTTGGTCGCCATTTAGATGAAAATTGCAGTTCAAAGAGAAGTAAAATTTATACAAACTCTTGCACATTTGATCGATGTAAGAAAAGGGAGCTCGTGCCGTTTACATGCTCAGATTGTAAAAGGAATTTTTGTCTGGCCCATCGGCATTTTACTGATCATAAATGTGCTGGGAAAATGCGACAAGCAGAATTGGAACGAAACCTTAGAACGTACGTTGTAATATTTAGTTTATTAGAAAGTTTTTGAACAAAGTATTAATTTTATATTATCCATTACAGTCAAGCTGCCATTTCGAGGCAAACTCCTTGGAAAAATACAACACCTACTCAACCGAGTGTAAGCCAAATACAATCTGTTCAAGGCAATATGAGTGAAGATGAAGCTTTAGCACGGGCACTAACACTATCGATGCAAGAAGAAGCTAATCAACAACCACCAAGACAAACTCCTGTGCCATGCGGGAATGGTGTTAACAAAGATCGCTGCAGAATTTGTTAAAATTGTATTAAGCCAATCAAATAGCTATATTTTAAATTTCCGTTATATACATACTTTATAATCACCTTTCGTGCTATCGGTTATGCTGAAAACTTCTTATAATTTTGAAGGCGATAAAATTAACTTGTATTTCAAATAAAAAAAGTAATTATACATTGTTAAATTTTTTATCTTAAAAATATCGAGTTTTATTTTATAAAGGTTTCCAAACAACAGCGCTATATTTTCGATTAATTTCTGCTAGAATCATTGAGGCAAGCTCCTGTTTCTCAGGCGTAAGTCTGCAAGGAATTTGATTTTAATAATGTTATACTTTTGTAATTACGAAAAGGATTTACTTAGCTACAAGATCTCCGCCACCGTCTTCTTCCTCTTTTCGTTGTCTGCGCCTTTTTGCGCGGGCCGCGGTCGAGTCAATTTCTTTATCTTTATCCAGCTTCGCCGCAACTTTTACAACCCTTGGCTTAATCAATTGTTTCGATTGTACAACTTGTTCTATAATCTGTTTGGGTTTCTTGATCCGTTTCTTACGTTTATCATACTCTTGTGAATCATAGTAATTTGGTTTCTCGCGTTTAATTCGGCCCGTTCGACGCCTTTCATCTACCACTTCTGGAGATTGGTTACGGATGTTTCGCCTTGTATTGAAAAATGCATGACCGCACTTACATTTTTTAGATGCCACAGCTACTTGTAAATTACACTTCGGACACGCTTTTGTAATCATTGGTTTACGTCCCATCGCCCAATTATATCTAATTTATTTTTATTTTACTATGTGTTATTGTTTAATTTTATAAACAAACATGCCTAATAAAACGTCAATTTTTGACAACTCCAATGTCATAACAAAATATTTCGTCTTTTGATGTTAACCCTTTCGCGGTCACATCGGCATATACCGACGTTTCAATTGACCTACAGTAGGACACGTCGCTATATACATAAATTAACAATAAATTACAATAAATTAATACACGAAGGTTATAACTGACGTTGTTTTTATATGATAAATATTGAATGTGATTTTCTATGTCCCAGAGGAAGCGTTTCTGTTTCCATTGTGTCCCAAATTGTTATTCTTTTGTGGTATAATCTGTACTTTAACCGGTTTGACTAAAATGGCCAAGAATCTAAATTCTGTAACAAACATCCTCAAATAATTATGCGTCTGCGAGAGGGTTAACTGAATTCGCAACTTCATGTGCTCGTCCATAGAGATGATTTGTTTTAAGCACACTTTTTTAATTTCAAAGCACGATTTCAGCCGTTTACAAGCAGTTTTGAACAGCTAAATCAATTTAAATAAATCAAAAACTTCATAATAATAAATTCATGTAAAACTGAACATTCATTTATATATTAATATGTATATTCATAATAGCAGAGTATCAGTTTATGTACTTTATTAATAATACTCAAACTCAGTTGGCATATAAGGCCTACCCGGAATAATAAACGTGCACGCTTGCAAAACGCCGATAAGCAAGATTAAAGATCTGAGGTGAGATAAGAAAATAAAAAATCTTGGAATAATGATGTCATTGTCATGATAATAAAACTGCATTTTTGCATAACAGATTTACTAATTTATGCATATCTTAATTGGCAAAAAAAAGATGTATTTTAATTTCAAGAAAATAGGCGTAAAAAAGTATTCCAAGCAACAGTTATGAATTCCCCTTATGTTTATTCTTACTAATATCAGAATTTTTCTAATTCAACTCTGTCAACTCTGTTATCAGTACTAACAACTTGTATTTGACTCTTGAAACAAATTGACCTTTTAACACGAGAACAAAACAAAATAATCTTTTATTTGTTACGATGATTTTTAGACAGACATAAATGTGATTTTCTTATACGAACATAACGTACAATATTATTTTTTATTTATTTTAAATTGTTAAACAATATTTAAAATGGTTTTGCGGATAAAAATATCACTATTTTCGTGTACGTGTCTATTGCTTAGTGCGTGTTTAGTGAACTCTATCAAACCTGATAAGAACTATATAGATCAGCATAACGTGAAAGTAGCCGAGAATCGCTTAACAGAGCAAATTCTTGCTATCGTAGAACATTATAAACAGGATGATCCCATTGGATTACCAGGCATACCAATTCCAGACCCAATGGCTGTTCCTGATATGAAAAAAACTATATCTCTTACCACAGTACATATGACGAATATGCAAGTGTATGGATTATCAAAGTTTCGAATAAAGTACATGAAGACTGATTTATTAAAATTACGTGTCGATGCAGGACTTCAAATTGATAATATGAATATTCTTGGAAACTATACGATGAAAATGTTTTTTAGTAACTCAAACGGACCCTTCACAGTTGTAATGAAAAATGTTTTTTGTCAGGGAAATGCCACGCTTGCAGTTGAAATGGATGGTAAAATTAGAACGCAGACAATAGAAATGGATATGAATTTTTCTGATATGTCTATGAATTTTGAAAATTTGGGTGTTTTGGGTAGTGCTTTTCAGAATGTAGTAAATAATGCACCAAATTTGGTGTTTGACACGATAAAACCTTTCATGCTGGCCGAAGCATATACTCAAATGAAAGAAGAAATTGATAAGAATTTGGAAAAAATTATAGCTGACCATAGTTTTCCAAATTCAATTTCTCCTTTGGATATGGCGATTGCCGAGGCTCGTAAAAAAGTTAGAAGTATGGGCTATGATCCATTTCACGTGCCTGATTATAATCACAGTATCGGAGTGTTTGGCATTGAAATGAGTAATACTTGGGTAACTGGAGCATCTTCATTTTATCGGGTTGGTGATGTTTTGGTCACAATGGAAAATAATACGGTTACGATGCGTAAGTTAATAATATTGTTTTTTAATACATTATCTTCATGCAAATTTGATTCCAGATTTACAAGTTGGCACTCAACGTCTTTACGGTTCCACACAATGGGAAGTTTCAATGGGATTCATAACACGTGCTGGTCATGCAACCTTCTCCATCGATGAATTTATTGTGACACTCGAAGTAAGCCAACCGTTGGACACTCGAAAACGTTCCGAATTAAAAGAGCTGCAACTTGAATTGGGAAATATACAAGTTCGCTGTGAAGGAGCAGGTACATTAGATTATATCATGGAATTCTTGGTTAATATCATGCCAAATTTGATTCGATACCAACTCATGGATGCCATTGAAAATCCATTGAAAATGCGTATTCAAGAAGAGATGAATAAATTTGATGTTGAAGATTTTATTAAATCAAATGTAACACAATTTTTATCGGGAAATACGGATTTTAATTTAGAGTTTAAATTCGAAATGCCCAAATTTTAGTTATTTCAGGAATTAGGGTGTCCTAGTAAAATAATTGTAAATAAAAATGAAAACTTACCTTAAACCATGTTTATTTTGTAAACCGCGTTGCGTGTCTTTTTGAAACTTTCTTTTTGGGGTCGATTTTGTTCAAAATCCGAGACACGAGACATGACGTTTCCGTATACGTATAAGGATTTATATTGGTGTGTGTAATTTTTCCATAGTTATGTTTGCTGGTTTTCTGCGAATGTAAGCATCAAAGATTATGAATCGGTACAAATCGATTCAGTTTTTTGGTGCTTATGTCGTTTTGTTCTCTCACTTTTTGACATCTCCCTTGCTTTTGAAAAGGCGAGTTAACACGTTCGCGCAAATGACTGCTATAGATACAACTTTTTGGTTTTTAAACACCTTAACGCAAACAACTTTCATTTTTTATGGAATGACTCGAAATATTTTTCAATTCTCAACAATACATTCCTTCCGCGACGAAATATCATTGCAATTACAAAAGTTATCAAATGTGTGTTCCTGAGTAGTACACAGATTTAGAAGTGTGTGGCAATGTGTTAAGAAAAAAAACTTTAACTACACATATCATGATTTTAATTTTTTTTTCAATGCGATGTCGATTAATGTTTGTTTTTAGTTTTTATTCTTTACTGTGGGCTATAAGTCGTGAACATTTTCACATATGTAAATCAAAGCGGTGTCTTATCGAATAAAACCAGTGAAGCTAGAATAGTAAAGTAAAAGCCAATTTATGTCGTAATTTCCTGCTTTGACTTCTTCCTTATTATAGGCACTAGGCAGCACTAAAATCATAGATTGTTTAGTTTTTTTTAGTTTAAGCTGTCATATTGATAAAAAAATGTAAACAAACAAGAAACATATTTTGGGAAGTCTTAATTCATAATATTATTATAAAATTATGCATTTTAAATTGTGTTGAATATGTAAACACGTACAAAATGTGTACACATTTCTTGTAATTTAAGGGAAGACATAACCTTACTTTTAGCACTCGCATAAGTATTTTTTTCTGTTTATTTTATACCAAATTCGTTTGCTTTTACAACAACAATTTGACCGGATTTTATGTAAACGAATATGAAAGAAATTTGATCGACTTTTGTAGTAATATTTGTGAAAAGAAAGACAAAAAATTGTTTATTATAAATGGTGGGTTTATCATTTCACCTTGTTAGCATCGGTATAATAAAAAATTATATAGCAAAGAATTAAAATGTTCAATATAGTGTCTCCCATTTCTCAATTTAATTAATTTATTTATCAATAATTTTCAATTAAAAGCATAAGAAATTATATAATTTCGCACATAAACACAACATTTTAGTACACAAGATATTTCGAAAATACGTCGCACAAACAACATTACAAATTATCCTTAAAATTTTAATAAATCTATTAAAAGCAAAAACACACAAGATATTTTGAAAATACGTCGCACAAAATTACAAATTATCCATACAATTTTAATAAATTTATTAAAATTAATTTAAAATTTATTAATTTAAAACTGAATTGTACAAATGGCGCGGGGTCTTTGTTTTGATGTTATGTTTTGACGTTTACTTTTGTATATATGTATGCGTAAAAATCTAACAAAAAATCAAGATTTTTTAAAATTGATCTAGCCGATTTGTTAGATCAAGATTTTTGTGTGAAAAAAATTTGTAATGTCAAAAATGTTGATCTGACAGCTGAATCCGATCAAATCTTTTTGATCTGACAGTTCGAACGAATTTAGTATTAATTTATTCTTTTTATGAACATGACTGCCGTCTATATAAATTCAAGCCCGGTACATGTGTCGGATGGAAATTCAGGATTTTTTACATCTCAAACGAGAAGTTAGTAACATATAGGTTTTTTGCTCTATATTTGGTCTATTATTTTTGTAACGTAGCTCTCAAATTTTTTTATTTTTATTTTACTTGATCTTGGCACTATCGTGTCCCCATTTCTGAAAAAATTAAATGTTGGTATTAATTAATGTAATACATTTGTATTATTTAATATAATATGCACATACCGTTCCAAATAATTCCTAAATAGCTAAAAACCTATATGTTACTAACTTCTCGTTTGAGATGTGAAAAATCCAGGATTTCCATCCGACGTATACACCGGGCTGACAGTTGCTTACATTCATTCTATATAATCTATTTCTATGCTTGACAGTTGCTTATATTCATTCATAATAATCTATTTCTATGATAAATAGAAATGGCTTTTTATTATGTTGGTATTTATGGTAGTTGATGTATACATTACATTTTGTGCTTGAAAGGTTGTTAATAATCTCGAAAACTCTCTAAACACAATGAACACTTGCGTCAATTTCCAATATTTCGTCTTGTTACATGAAATGTCAAAATAAACTAGAAACGTCAGATAGATTTACTTAAACACTGATTTTTAGTTAAGATAAAATTTAAAATGTCTCCACAACCGGTCGTCACAGGACTTTCACCCAAGGATGGGCCTCCAGGAACGCGTGTTACAATTCGTGGTGAATTTTTAGGATCAAAACCTCAAGATGTGATAGGTAAATGCGGCATATCGCATAAAACATGAAATGTACATTTTCAACTTTTGTTTACGACCTAGGTTTAACAATTTGTGGGTGTGATTGTTTACTATCGGCTGAATGGAAGTCGACAAATAAAATTATTGCAAGAACTGGCGCGGCCAAAGGTAAAGGGGATATAATTGTAACAACATTATCTGGTGGAATAGGAACGTCGACAGTGCAGTTTCGTGCATATCACGAAACCATCGGCCCGATGAAAGAATCTGCGGTCTGGGTGGAGGAATCACCAATGCAATCATTAGCGTGGGGGAGGCGTAGTCTCGCTCCTTCAGGTTATTCTCAAGAAGATCCACTTGGTTTGTCAATAGAAGGAAATGATAAAAAATTCCCAGAAGACCTACGAGATATTTTTCCCGAGAGTTCCGGTGATTTGTCCCAGGATAACTTTTCGCCCGGCTGGTTTTTATTAGAACATCATCATGCTACTTCATTCGATGATTTAAAAGCAGGCTTAATGTACCTTCGTCGAAAGGTAGAAGGTCAAAAAGAGGGTCAACTTTCATTTTTAAAATCAAATGCGGGATCTGTAATTGATCAGCTCGACACTCTGGTCACCTTGCGAAGTAAATTTAATGACGATACAGAACAGTACGGCACCCAGCCGATTCAAGCTTTGGAGTCTTCGATCCTTAGTACGATTATTATATATTTTCTAATATATCCGATTATACATTTGACTTTTATTTTAGAATCTATTACGGAATCCCATAATCTGTTCAACGATGTCCTGTCACGTCGAGAAAAAGCCGATTCAACTCGAGCAGCACTTGGAGCACTTTCGCGATATAAATTTTTGTTTTGCTTGCCGAATTCGGTGGATCAACACGCTAAAAAAGAAGAATACGATATTGTTCTAAACGATTATATACGAGCCAAAAATTTGTTTGGCAAATCAGAAGTTCCGATTTTTAAGAAATTCCTCAGTGAAGTGGATGTACGTATCATCGAGGTTCGAAAAACTTTATACGAGAAATTGAAAACAATGCCACAAAGTGTCGATCAGCAAAAGCGATTTGTCAAAGCATTAATTAATTTAGAGATGCAACAACAAAATATTCCCGCCGCATTGGAAAAGTTTAAAGTTGTGGATCCGGCATGGGATGCCATTGAGGCACGATCTAATTACCTTGATGCTGCTTTTAAACGAACCTTTGATCAGTTTACAAGCAAAAACGATGAAAGCCAAATGAAAATTCGAAATGATCAAAATTCCCCACCAAACCGAGTCTTGTTTTGTGAAGAAATTACTGAAGTGGCGGCGAATCAATTGCCCGATTTATGGCGTTTAGGACAAGCGTATTTTACTGGAGAGCTTCGCGGTATTAATGAACCTAAGCCAGGAAATTTTAAGCGTATTATTTTGAATGGAATTGATAAGTTATGTAACTATTTACGTGCTGCGTTACTACCACAACCTAAAAATCCTGCTTCCGGAATAGTTTGGCCATCTTCATCAATTTCAGCGTTTCATCAATTCTCTTCTTGGATTCCACATTGTTTACGTTATGTTCGTATTACTTACGCCACCCTTATTCGTCTGGACTTGCCTAGTGAGGCTCTCGATATCATACTTAAGCTCATTGATGAAATCCGATTATATTGCTTAGTTACAATATTTAAAAGGGGTATTGATAAAGTGAAAAAGCTTGGAGAGAAAGAAACTTGGGAAATGCCAATTGCTGATTTTCCAGGAGCAACAAATATTGTAAGTGTACTTTTTTCAATTGAGTTTTGCTTAATATAATTTTCTTTTTAGACCTTTCACTTAGAGACAATTTTGGTTGAACTACTCGAAGAGGGTCAAATAACATGCTTAACTCCAGAAACTCGAGAAAATATTTTACTGGAACCAAATTCGGAGGGGCAACGAGAAATCTCCCAATGCCTGCAAGATATCTTAGGTACATTTTGTAGCGTTATCGAGAGTTTAGCCTTTTATCGAAATGACACAGATGAACAGAATCATATAACCACAACAGTATCGCAGCTGATCGGCCTCCCTTTAATACAAAACAGTCCGAGTGATGAGACTAAATTGTGGAGTTCTTTTGTACCGTGGGAACAGCGATTGCTATGCAGTCTTGCAAATTGTTCCTACTGCAATAAAGTATTTTTTCCAAACATTGTTAATCTATTTCAAAAATATAGTTATCCGCAACCAAAGTTGGCAATCGAATCATCACGAGGGAAAGTCAATTCGTTATTTACAAATATATTGGAGACATACGTTGAGCATAAAAGTGATCCGCTTGTAGGCACAATAGAACCCTCGATGTATTTAGGCAAATTCCAATGGAATAATGTTAAGAAAATTTGTAAATTGCGTCCTTATGCCCAAGAGTGTTTGGACAATATTGTAGGGGTTTATTCAGAAATATTTACTATATCTCCAATATTACTGCGCCCGGTCTTGGAGCCAATAGTTCAAACTGTAGCTGAGGAGTTAGCACGCCTAATGAGCTGTGTTCAAAAATTCAACGCGCACGGAGCCATCCAAGCCAATGTTGATATTCGTTTACTAAAGGATGCCCTTAAACTGTACAGCAATGAATCAGCTAAGTAAGTTATACTACAATTTTCGACATTTTGAATATACCATATTATAATTTTATTATAGATCATTTTTCCAAGAGGCGTTGGACGCTATTCCTAGTCTATCGGAAGAAGGAAAGGGTCAAGTGAATGAAATTATTAATGACGTAAAATTAAATATGAAATTACAGTTGATGAGTCTATCTATTGTGCGACCGTACTAAAGAGATCGTTTGTTCTACATTTCTGTATACATAATAATGATGATCAATCGATCAACGAAATTGATCGGCACGATGTTTTGCGAATTCTTTGTGCAAAAATTAAAATTAATATTTATAACTCAGAAATTGATCTTAACAATTTTGAAATTAATTTTAACGAGAAAGTGGTGTATCATTACCTCCTTAATAATGGCGTAGATCCGACATATCAATGGATTTGCTTTTGATACACCTTTTTGTATCATTCTCTCCCAACCTCCAATACTAAGGTTTTGTTTTGTTTATTAACCGACTAATCCAATCAATTGGCATTCCTATCTGTATAATATGCAAATCGTTTTAATCAAGAAAAGAAGAAGATACAAATTAATTTGATTTCAGCCAACAAACATTTTCTGATGGTTTTATCGATCGTCATAATTACGTTACAGACGTACGTATATTTTTTAATTTAAATAAAATAATAATTTATGAAATAAAGAGAAAAAGTTTTAAACATAATACATAATTTTTAGCATTGAATAATTTATTGAACTAAATATTAAAATTGATTCACTTTATTTATTTCTTCTTAGTTTTTCAAGTAGCCATTTTTATGCAAAAAAAAAATAAAATAAAATAAAAGTAACAAGAGTAATAAAGAAATGTTTATAAGAAATAAGAAAAATCATTATTTTATTTTAGTTTTCTTATTTTGCTTATGATTATGGAGGAATACAAGTTTTTTTTAATTATGGCCTAAAGTTATATGAAAAGGAAAATTTGAAATAATAAATCGTAATCAAATTTATTAAAAAAATAAAACGAATTTGAGTTTCTGTAAATTTCCAAAAAAAATGTATGTGGTATAACATAATGTGCAATAAGAAAATTGTAAGAAACCAAAGAAGAAAAGTAAAAATGATTTTGTTACATAGTCGGACAGTATAGAGATGAAATCAAATATAGATATTGTGGAAGTTTATTTTTATGTTTTGTGTAATAATTTGACCTGAGGAACTCGATGGGATGGAATGATAAAATGATAATCAGTCTTACATATTATGGATTTTGTCTTTAGAACTCATATAAAGATGTGTCCTCGCCTTCTCAGCGTAACTTTTTCTTGCTGGTTATCATTTTTGAGTTTTCGGTAAATATTATGAGGTTCTGTTTTAAAAATACTACCTTTAGACGGAAAGTAAAATTCGAAATTTACAGTTTTTTTTCTCAAATCTTAAGTAATAGAACAGAAACTTGTCTGAAAAGAGCCTTTTTACCTGTAATCTTTAGTTTTTAGCTAACTAGAAAAATAATAATTATCAGTTAAAAGATCAAAATATTAAACGTTAAACAAACTGTTAATTTAATGAATAAAATAATTTATTTTTAGTGCAATTAAAATATTATTTGTTAATGAAAAGAATTTGAATTTTTTTATTTTATTTGGTTTTACTTTTATGATCTACGTAGTTTGTAGAATATTGCTATAATGAGGATTTCAATGTTTGTTCCACAATAGTCTGTTCAGACTACCTAGGGATTAGTAATGTATTTTTACCTAATCTAGTTAACTTGTAATCCAGATTAAAATTTTTGCGTTCATACTACTATTGCAAATCTAGATTGTGGCCAAACATTGTTTGTACGGAACCTCGTGGACAAACAGTTATTAATTAATTATATTGTCTACCAATCAAATTGCTAAATCAAAAATTTGAAGTGACAAACAACAGAAATTAAAGTTGTTTTGCTAATGTATCGCTAAACGTGAGGCGCTATAATCACTTAATCAAGATTGTCTAAACATTTCTAAATTTCTTTTAGGCTAAGCGCCTCGTTTATTTGGCAATGATCTAAATATTGGAATGGTAGAATCTGACTTAAAATATAAAAGTAAAAATCACATCAAAAAGTTGACACTGAAAATAGCAACAACAATTTAGAAAAATTAGGGTATTGACAATTTGTTTATGTTCACCTATTGGCGTATACAGATAGTATGTAGTTAATGCCTATAGTCTGAACATAGCTGTGGAATTAAACAAAAACAAGATATCTGCAGCTATCCACTTTTCCAGTTTTTATAACCAGTCGATGCAGAATTTGTAATTCAGGCCGTGAGAATCAATACTATGCAATATAAAGATAAATATATTAATCTTTTTTTAATTGAATTTTACTAAACAAATACATTTTTTAACTATTTTTTATGTTCAAATATATTTTAAAACTGTTTATTTTATTGGTATTTAATAGACCTTCACACATTTACTCCTTTATAATTATTTTTTATTCAGATAGGCCACTATGTTATCCAAAGAATTTATATAATAGAAAATAAAATAAAAGATAGGCCAAAGTTATTACTAAACTAATCACTATCAGAGCTCCGCCAACTCGTGTGGTTTCCCTTCAGGGTATAAATAATTCAGGTCCATTTTGCACAGTTAACATGCTGAAATACGTCTTCTTCATTGTTTGAATATTTGAATAAAATTTTAAAAAGATTTATTTTTTGATAATTTAACCACTGAGTACTCAGCCACATCATTTTGGAGCCCTCAGCTGTCATTTTTCTGTTTGTGATATTTCTTTCCAGTTTTTTTGTGGAATAGAAATGGTTCTTTGTCATTTTCATTATATTAAAAGGATTTTTATTTCTTGCGGCCCTGATAACCTCGCACCAAACATCGGGAAGGAATAGATTTTTGAACATTTTTGTTCTCTTTTTGTTTAAACAAAATCTTGGCCGCACGCTAAATAGGAATGATCACTCACATAGAATTTATGATCTATAAATTCAACAATAAAATCTGGATGGGCAGTAATATATTGCCAGAATGTGGCCATTTTAATATTTCTATTTGGCCACCACACTAAACAGAGTACAATATTAGTTTTTTTGTATGTACATTTTCTTTAATATATCTAAGCAAGCATGATCCAATTTCTTGAGGCCCTCGTGATGCAACAGTTTCATCCCATACACACATTGTTACGTTGTTATTTACTGCACTGTGTATACCAAGGCAATACGTCCACAGCTACCTTTTATAGTATCAAATACTTGTTGATATTAAAGGTGTTGATAAGGTTTTCATTAAATCAAATATAATTAATGTCACATCCCGATTTATGTTAGGAAGTTCTTTGTCTTTGGTATAATTAATTCTGGCAGAGTCTGCTTTTACAAAATGAATTTCTTTCTGTGTCACGCGAGTATGCTGATTTTTTTCTTCTACAGAATCGGAAGCTTTAAAAATTTTTGTTTAGTACTTTTGTGTAAAGTATAATGCGATTCAATTTAGGAAAAAAATCAATGAACGTTTTAACCATCTTGGAATTTTCCAACACTTGTTTTATTATTTCGATTGTGTTTGCTCCTTTTATCTGACGGCGGCGAAGGAATTATTAATTAATTTTTCACGACTCTGGTTAACCTTCCATCACTAACTTGGAATATATTTTTAAAAAATGATTTGCAAACTGTTGTCAGAGTTGCCATCAGAGTTGGCCACTTGATAAGCTCTTGAATTTGACCGCCTGGACTCTCTTGTTAAACTAACCTGATCGTTAGGAAGTGTAATTATTTGTTTAGGCTCAATTTTGACCAAAGAAAACAGATATGATGTCTGTAAGTCAAAGCGTTCAAGTTTGTAGAACGATTCAAACAGCTTGTTTTGTTGGATTGGAGAATTTTTTTTGTGACATTTCTTAGCACAGAGGCATGGAAGATAAATATTAATTTGTTTGGGTGGAACAAGATTTCCTTTAATGTTTACGTTTGGCTTACCTCTCCTTCGCTTTCTAACGGTTTTCATTCATTTTTGCGGAACACGTTTACGTTTTCTAGCTTTATGTTGTTCTTCATTATTTTCACTATCTCCTATAGCAACAATGCAAGATCCAAGGAAAGTGGAGATGGACTTCTTGTTGGTAGGTACTCTGTACCTGAATCTTCATATGGCTCGTTATTATCAGCAAACAAATCTACTAAAACAATTAACTCTTTAGTAAACTATTTTATGGAATTTATATTTAGTAAACAACTATTATAAATATTCTATACTACCTCGCACAGTTGATGTTCCACGTTATCAATATTTTCTTTATCTATATTATCCATTTTTACACATTTAAAAACCATTACCACAATGAAGAAATTTCCTACACACACGTTAGGAAACAAATTGACCTAACTCACATCAAAATGATAACTAGATAGAAAAAAAAATTCGTATTGGCCTAATCGTTATAGGCTATTTTGTTTTTTACGGTCTTGTGCTACTTGATTGCAAAGGTGGCCTATAAGTCGCACAGGCCACTATGGAGTTTATTTTTTCTCTATTCTGTGAAATTAATTAACAGTATATTATGCTAATATCTACGTTATGATTAATAAAAACTTTTTAGGACATTTAGGCTTCGATAGTGATATTATTACTAGTTCAGTTAGGCCATAAAGTTAATTTTGTGCAATTTTCAGTTAGGCCACTATGGTTCTCAGCCTCAATTCTATTTAATACCCAGAACAGTTTTTTAAACTGTTCACTATTTTCTTACAAAATCAACTAAAAAGGCGATTGCATTCCATAGAAATACACTACGACTTCAAATTTTAAATGCGATATTCCAATATTTATGTTCTTGCAGTTACCTTGTTTTTGTTCAATTCCACAGAGTATAAGTTAATTATATTATTTTCATATTCCAATGGCTAACTGAAATGTGCCACTTTACAATTAATACTCCCCTTTCATTTTATTTAACACGCATACTATTTTAATTTAAATTTAACATTTCTCTGAAGCTAACGAACTTAATATTTCCTAATAATTTTGTAAAGATGTCGGCAAGATCAAAAATGGTAATGTACTTCAGTGTGCTTAGATTTTTTTTTGTAAAATATCCGTGCTTTGCGATTGCTAAGGCCCCTAAATTATCATCATAAATCTTGACAGGTTTAGTAGTTTTAATGAAAACATGTTGTTTGGTTAATGTTTTGGTTTAATCAAATGCGGTAAATAAATACTAATAACCTTCATACAGCTTGTGGTGAGGCTATTCAGCAAACGTAGATAATTTTGTTATATTGGGTTGTTTCTTCCCTGAAGTAGATTTTCTATCTTTTCTATCTTTCTTCTAATATCGCCTGCCCAGTCGATATCCACAAAACGATCTATTATATCGGCCTCAACATTTTGATAAAATGTTAAATTTAAATCTTTTAGAACTCAAAAGAAATATTTTAGAACATAACAATTTTAAAATTTGCTCAAGTAATTTACATTGTAAGATTCGAGTATATCTGACATTGTACCGATGCTTCCTTTATGGTAGAAAGAATAATCATATTTCCTTCTGCGAAAACCGAGTGTTATTGCAAACTTATTTAAATATTCATACCAAGCACGACTTATCCTTAAACCATTCAACAATTTGTTCAATTTATAAACTCTGCCAGTATTATCACCATAACCAAGAAGCTGCTTTGCATAAGAAATTTGGCCCAATATACGTCTTTTGAACTCTAACTATGTTCTGACAACGTTAACAATAATTTGATTGTCTGCATTTTGGCAACAGGTGCGTAAATACCACCAATTGTGCCTGTTTGTGGAAAACCTCTATTTTCTTATTATTATTAACGTTTTGTTTTTGATAATACTATTCAATTCTCGATTCATTGGCTTCTTTCATTGTTCAACCTCCTCTCCTCATTAAACTCGTCTCCTGAAAATTATATGGAATCACACACATCATACATAATAGTAACCAAATTCTTCATCAAATCGAACAGAAGGCTAATTTGCCTTTTAAATGTACTTTGCTTATTGGAGATTTCATTATTATCAGTGCCCCACTCATTGTATTTTTTGATATCGATTCGGATGATTGTTTATCATTTCTTCCTCGGGTTAACTATTTTCGTTACATCTTTGTTGTTCCTCATCGACCTTTGTATTTTCATCCTCAATACTAGTGCACGTCACATATTCTTTTATAATATCAACCGTCCTAACCAGCCTCTGTATGTCCTAACAAAATACGTAATCCAGCCATGATCCTTTTTTCTCGTCTGGTAATCTGATCTATACTTTACGGCCATTTTAAAGAATAATTCATAGAGTGTCCTTTTTCTATAGTATTAGCCAAAAATCTATTTTGTAGATAAACATCAGCTTTGATTACCTCAGGCCAAAAATGTTTGATAACTTTTGCTTCTCCCAGAAGACAACTTGCCATATCTATTAAGTAATCAATTATATCGCTCCACAGTTCTATTCAATTCTTGTTCATAGCTGAATTCTACAATACAAAATAATCAAATACCTTATCTTCTGGTTGAATGCAATACACTATTGCCAATTTAATTTAGTCGTCCTTAAGTCAAGACATATTTTTAACCATGACAACCTGTGGTTGTATTAGGCCCATTTAAATGTATTATTTCCAGGATATCCGTTATTGAACGATAGGTTATTCGTTTTATTCTCAACACAGATAGGTATCACCCTTCATATATTACAACTCCAGTTAGGTAATACTTATAGTAACTCGATTGTTTTACACATAATGTTTAAATAATTGATGTTGCATTTGTACCAAGAGTACAATGTAGTTTTTCTTTCGTTGGCATTGGAATTTGAATATTATTTTTCATATTTGCACTCATCTTGTCCTTTGGAATTAAACTGGTTATTCTGTATAATCTTCCATCCTTCTTAACTAAAATATTAATTTAATTATTATTTTTAAAATGTTTACATTACCAGATTGAGTCAAAAACTATCACACTGACAATAAATAAATTATACTCCTATATTATATAAAGGCAATTGCTCAAAAAAATCGAACTATCCTTGTTAGTCATGGATCGTAATCATTGTACGTAGATGGAGTAAGTTTTAACGATGTTGTTAAATAATATTACGATATATATATGTAGGATTCAGTGGTTGCTTACTGCACACTTAGGCCGATTTTTAGGCCCATTGTGATACCACTCATTCACTCCACATCATTAACCCTCCTACCTACTTCACCTACTCACACAACTCTACAGTATACCACCTGCACATTGCAAGCTCCATGTCAACCTGTACATTGACATGGAAGGTGGGTCGGCGCGTGACACGGAATTCGGCACTCCATCAGAGGGTCTTAGTTGTATTTATTAGCATGACCGATCGTAATCGATGATGAAAATTCGATTTGTATCTAGCCTCTGATGGGATTCGAACCCAGCACCTCCCGGTCCAAGTGCCGAAGCTTTAACCACTGCACGACTTGTCCGGTATATATATTTATATGTAATAACGATATATAAAATAAATATAATATATTGATAAATATAATTATAATTGATAAATATAAATATAAATATAATTATGTATATCAATTATAAAACTAACAGAAAATCGCCCTATTAAAGTTAGCCAAAAGTTTCCAGCCGAAAGATGATAATGCAGATGGTGTCTTTGCTATCCCAGGTGAAAAAAATATTTTATAGCCTTCTAGCGGCTATATTACTTGATATACCTAGTTGATATACCATCTTATTGAAACCACAATTCTGGATTATTCTCTACTTCTGGCCTTAAACAATTTTCAATCATTGCACGGTATTGAATGCCATTCTCATTAACCGCAACTTCTTCGTCGTTTTCGAAAAATATGGTCCAATGACTTTCTGAAGTTATTCCACGCCATACTGTAGGTGCACAGTGGATGAATTTGATCTTCAACAATTATTCTTGGATTTTAAGTGCTGCATATTCTGCAATTTTGTTTATTCACGTGACCATTGAAGTGAGAATGGGCCTCATCGCTCATTATGAGTTGGTGAATAAACTCGTTGTTTTCTAGACACAATTCTTAAAAACGGCGACTATATTGAATGCGTATTTGTGCATCATTTGGTTTTAACTCGTGAACCAATTTAATCTTATATGGGAAAAGTTATAACTTAAGTAAAACTAATTGCAAAGAACATCGCCTGGTGGAAGTTTCGGCGTTTTTTCAGTATTTCATTCACTCGAGCAATGTTCACATTATTTCGAACTGCACGAGAACTTCTAGCACGCTGAAGATCACATACAGGTGCATTTCGAACATGAAAGAAATTTCGATATGATCTTTGTGTCTGAATAATCGAATGCTGACTTTCAAAATAAAATTGAACAACTTTGGTTCCTTGTTCTGTGCTGAGTTTTTCCATCATAAATTTCCCAAATTTTTCAAAGTTAATTCTGAAAAAAAATACGTAAACAAAAAATGAATTCACTAATTAAATCATAACGTTACTTATGCGGCACCTTTTACTTCGAATAATCGCATCCGACTATTCATCACTACCGAGCATAGACGTCATATTATAACGAAATTATATAATTTGACACATTCGGATATTCTTGGAACCATAAACTTCGATACTGCACGATTCGTGTGGCTCGCTAAGGATGGCGATATTAAAATTGATAGAGTGATAGAGGAACGTTTAACGTATTTGGGATAATTTTTGGGGAATTTTTGTATGTTTAGTATTTTTGGGAATTTTTTTGTATGTTTAGTATTCGAGATATAGTCCATTGAGCTCAGAAATTAATCACTGGCCAGGCTAGTGGGTTACATACTCGTAAAGTGATAGAGGAACGTTTAATGTATTTGAGATAATTTTTTGGGAATTTTTGTATGTTTAGTATTCGAGATATAGTCCATTGAATTCAGTATCTAATGAATATAGTAGGATCGATGGGAGAGTGGGTAACCTAGAAAATACAGAACGTTTTAATTATTTTGTTCGATGCTTTTTAAATTTATTGTAATTAACATTTCATAGGATTTGGTCCACTTTTGTAAAATTATTTATTTTCAGACAGACCGATTTTGGCTGTATTCTGGTTATTTGGAGGTGATAGTAGAACTAGGTATATGATATGATATGATATGATAGAGGCGTACAGGCCAGCCATAACGGCAATCCTAGGTACGTTACCATAATACTGAAATATCAACAATCAAATAACAAATTATATCTGCAATATTTCAGCATCATGCGGGCCCAGGCCCTGCCTGCATCCTTAACAGATAAGGTTAGTTAGGAAAGGATGTTAGTCACAGAAACGACTAGGGCGAACCGCAGCAAAGTCATTTTCTAACTACTTAAATATATTAGAATGTTAGTCTCAATTAAATTCACACTCTAGATTAGAGTTTGTTATTTAATTAATGTAAGTTAGTTGTGTTTGAGGTAAAGGATACTAATATTCATCATATGTGTTCGGCATCAGTCCTACTAGACTGGTTAGGTTATTTAATTCACATCTATGGGTCATCTCATCACATACTGCTTGTAACCTTATTTTGCCCTATCTTCCCATCCAACACCATCTTACCGAGGGACTTCACGTTCGTAATGACACGGCAGTATTATCATACATATGATGACCTAAATATTCCGTCAATAATGTCAAAATAAAAAAAAAAAATAAAAAAAAAAATAAAAGAAAAATTTAGATTCAGTATTGTCATTCAGCTACCTATATTTAAATTCATCCAACTAAAAGCAGGGTTAATTTATATCTAACATTCACACAACTTCACTAAAACATGACCTGCATTCAACCACAAAGATCGTCGAAAAACAACATTCCATAGCAAAAAGTCTTTGGATCGTTAACATATTTGATTGTATTGAGTTTATGCTCAAAGCGTAAGTAGTTAAATAGACCCCCTGATCAAGAATGTTGCAATCACAATCTTCCCGGACCTTCCGGTATGTAAAAAAAAAAATAAATAAATAATAAATTTTAAATAATAATAAAAATAAATTGAATTATATTTGCCGACAACTTTATTGTTTTAAGCCAGGACTTTCGACAAAATTTCAATTTATAGAATTGTTTAAAGTAAGTGAAAATTATTAAAATAAGTTACGAAAATGTAATTAAATTTAAATAAAAACCCAAATGGATAACACAATCCAACATATTTCAGCTCAAATGATAAATTTCCCGTGGCAGAAAACTGTTTCCTCCTTTCATTAACATTTTATATATTTATCAATTTATATTATTCCACAAAACGTCATTCTTGTCACAATACGGTGGCAACCCATTTTGAGTATACAAATTTTCGCTTATTGGGTAAGTTACATTTCGATCTGTTGTAATTTCAAATTTTGGTTTCTCGGGTACCAATATTTTATGTACTTAAGTACATACAGAGGGAATTCCCTTGAAATGTCAGTTTCTATGTATACGATTATAAATTACCGTTCACATATATGTAAATAGTTATAATAACAATAACAATAATAAATAATTAACTTTTATATAATTAGAATGAAAATTAGAATAAAAAGGTACTTCTCTGATTGTATATGTGTTGAACGTAATTTTCATAATAACTGTCTCAATTCACCTGTATTAACAGTTTTAGAAGAACAAAACTCACTCAAACTCACACTACACATTCCTAAACTGATTTGAATTAAAATATTAATAATAATTTTTTTAAAGGAGAGACAAAAACACGTCTTTCCTCTACGACGATCAGTCGATCCTCCCACATTCAAAGCTCACTATGTCTTCAACTAAAATTTAGACGAAAGCGTTCGTAATTTTTGGTTGTTCATATCACATTTTTCTTTAAAATTAAAAATGAGCCATTACCGACTAAAGTTTTAGATGTAAGTAACAAAATAGGTCTCGAAATTTCGAGAATTGAACATTAACAGATTTCCTTATTAATTTTTATTTTAAATAATTAAGCTACTATTATCTAGTATTGAAATAAAATGGAATATTTTTGTTTTTGTGCAAAGCACGTTTTACTGATTTAAAATTGATTATTAAACACTTAAAATTAAAAGAACACGTTAGAGACGACTGTTCGAATAAATTAATTAAATGTGTGATTAATGAAAATTGTGACAGTACTTTTTTAACATTTTCTGGATTACGGAAACATGTAAAAAAACACATGTAATAACCTTGTTAAAGTTAGCCGATACTTTCCAGCCGAAAGTAAAAAAATCGATAATGCAGATAGTGTCTTTGCTATCTCAGCCGAAAATACAATATGTTATGTCAAATATTAATATGCATCAGCCGATATTTTTCAGCCGACATTTCTCAGCCGATAATTTTCAGCCGATATTTCTCAGCCGATATTTTTCAACCGAAAATGTTTTTTTACCACAAAAATTGTTTTCTACAACAAAAAAAAATCAACTGAAACCATTTAAAAAATCAAAAAATATAGGTCAATTTTCATGTGGGGAGTCCGGGAAAACTCGATTGAACATATCGCACACACAAAATTTGAAAATTTCTAAATATTGACCGTTTAAAGTGTCATGGTTGCAGTTGCGATCATCATTAAGACCTTTCATTTGAATCTATTTCCCACCATGACACTTTAAACGGTCAATATTTAGAAATTTTCAAATTTTGTGTGTGCGATATATCCAATCGCGTTTTCCCGGACTCCCCACATGAAAATTGACCTGAAATTTTTTCCAGGTGCGATCATCATTAAGACCTTTCATTTGAATCTATTTCCCACCATGACACTTTAAACGGTCAATATTTAGAAATTTTCAAATTTTGTGTGTGCGATATATCCAATCGCGTTTTCCCGGACTCCCCACAAGAAAATTGACCTGAAATTTTTTCCAGGTGCGATCATCATTAAGACCTTTCATTTGAATCTATTTCCAACCATGACACTTTAAACGGTCAATATTTAGAGATTTTCAAATTTTGTATTTTTATGTTTATTTGCAATTTCCCAATAGTAAAATCAATTTTTCCGAATAACTATAAATGCTATTAAAAATATTGATTAGTGTTTTATTTTTAATGGTTTAATTTTTTTTTGTTGTAGAAATCAAATATTTGTTGTATAAAAAACACTTTCGGCTGAAAAATATCGGTTGAGAAATATCGGCTGAAAAATGTCGGCTGAGAAATGTCGGCTGAAAAATATCGGCTGATGCATATTAATATTTGACATAACATATTATATTTTCGGCTGAGATAGCAAAGACACTATCTGCATTATCGATTTTTTTTTAACTTTCGGCTGGAAACTATCGGCTAACTTTAATAGTATCATGTAATAAAGTATTTTCTGGCTTTGAAGTTCTGCCAGCCAGTTCAAATGAAATTACTGATCAGTTTATTAAACAAAGCGAAATTTTATATACAAACAAAATGATGAAAAATTTCTATACTACCATGAATCAGCTAGGTCTTCTGATACTAATCAGAAACATAATAAAACTGCTCAAGTCAATGAACTACTTGGAAAATATTGTTCAAAATATCGTAGACGCAACACGTTTAACGAAAATCCGTTTTATGTATCACCTCAATCTCTTGCAGTAGAGTTTAGATGGGAAATCAGATGTAAAAGAAGTTTAAATTCTTATAAAAGAGTTGTTCATTCCAGTGCTATAGTTTGGCAAGCGTACACATAAAATTTTGACAGCTCGGTGCATAATTCCTTTTTCATTTGATAACTAGTTAATTTAAGTGGTTTTGGGTTTTCATTAAGTTAAAATAGTTTTATAGTGGTGTAAGAACAATTTTATAATATTAAAAAGGTGGTGGACGCAAATATATAGTGTTCCAATCCACTTAATTATTGTTTGGTGGCAACAACAACAAGCGTTTGTTTATATTCAAGCGGCGTCATTTTAGACAGTAAGTAAAGTCAGGTGTAGGCAAAAGGAGGGCTTCGGCCCTTAAAAGGGGCGATGTTTGAAAGCCCAAATAGATTCGCACCGTTGAGGATGTTGGGAAATAATACCCAACCCTCCAAAAGGTAAAAGATATGGCGGTGCAGATATAATGGATTGCAATGGAGTGAATGAAAAATATCTAATAATTAAGCACGAGCAGGAAGGACAACACCTGTCAAACTTTTCATCTTTTCACCATATGATAACCAAAGGTATCATTAAAACGCAACGCTCTAGAGCTGGAAAACTGTTGGTTCTGACAAAAAATAAGGCAGCGACGGATGCATTACTGAAGGCCACATCTCTGGGACAATTGGCCAAAATAAAAGTGACGGAACACCCCATATTAAACAGTTCCAAAGGTATTATTTTCTGCCACGACCTAAAAAGTTTAACTGAGGAGGAAATGAAAGAAGGGCTTAAGGGCCAAGGCGTCATAGAGGTATATAAAATAAAGAAATGGGTGGAAAACAAGTTAACGGATACAGCATCAATTATCCTGACTTTTAATTCACCAGTGCTACCGGAATATGTAAGGACAGGCTTTATACAACTAAGCATTCGGTTGTACATTCCAAATCCGTTGAAGTGCACCGAATGCCACAAATTTGGTCACACCAAAAAGAGTGCTACAAATGTAGTGAAGCAACACCACACAACCAGCCGTCCACTACACTAAATTACATACATTGTGGAGAGGCACACACCAGCAACAGTAAGGAATGTCGAGTATATAAACGAGAAGTAGAAATAGTTATTTAGTGTATAGGATGCTATACACCGTTCTATATATGGGGCGAATATGAGTCAATTGTACTGAGCCCAACAATGATTTTTGGAATTTTTAAGTTCCGCGATTTTGACACAAATTTTGTTATTTCCTTTACAGGAATTTAGCAATTTCTCCAATTGGATTTAAATGGGCATTCCCAAATAGGTAACGAACCTATTTTGTATTTAGCTATATTTTCACACATCTTAGGCCCGCCTCTTACATGTTATGAATGGGATAAATTTTTGATGATTCTACTATGTCTTAGTTTTTTTAATATTGCCAATGGCTTTATTATTGAATCTTTCTACATAAGAAACTAACAAGGAGCGTTCAAATCTTAAGCTAATTACATTTTTTAAATTTTAACCAATGTTAATACTTAATATTAGTGTTCACAATTTAATTTAGGTCCTACTTATAACCGTAATCTACACATTTATTGGTTTTACAGGTTCATTAGTTCTAGTGGATCTGCTCTTCTCAGTCGTTTAAATCGCGACTGTTTTAGTATATTCCGGGCCAATTCGTTGAGATGTCCTTGAAGTTTTGAGTAGTATTTTGAACTGAATTCCTTGATTGTTTCGTTAACGGTTTTAATACCAAGGTCGTCGTATATGTTAGTATTTCGGATATACCATGGAGCATTAGCAATACATCGGAGTATTTTCGCTTGAGTTCGTTGCAGGAGTTCTTATTTGATGCACTGGTGGATCCCCATAACTGAATACCATATGTCCATATTAGCTTGATTAACGCTTTGTATAGTAAGACCTTATTGTCTAATGATAACTTGGATTTTCTTCCCATCAGAGCCAATACATTTTGAAAAATGTTACTTTTATTTGGTTGTGCTTTGCTTCAATATGTTCTTTCCACGTAAGCCGTATATCCAGGTGTAAACCTAGATATTTGACCTTGGTTTGTTGAGGTATATATACACCGTTTAATTGCACTGGTGAGCAGGAGTGTTTGTTCAGCGTGAATGTGACATCAATTGATTTTTTTCGTTCCTTTTATTCGCCAGATCTTAAGCCAATCCTCAATTTTGCTCAGATGATTTTGCACTTCTCTTGAGGCCGTTTGCGGGTTTTCGTGTGATACCAGGATGGCTGTATCACCAGCAAATGTTGATATTATTACATTGTCAGTGACAGGGAAGTTGGCTTTGACTTTCGTGTCGAGCAGTCGTCTATTTTTTACATGCTTGACTGTTAAAATTTAATTTTTATTTGTTATGAAAATTATACAATGATTATATTTTAAAATATAAATACTTTCAACTGGACTTGTTGAGAGTTGCGTAAAACCGTCCATGGAGAAAAATATTGAAATTAAATGTTATGTAAATATGGATTTGATTCGATGAACAGTTCTCAGTCAGAATAGATGGGCAATTTGGTAGAAATTTGAAGCAGCCGCCTGAAAACATCTATACACGAAAAAAGCTACATGAAGTTTTACGATGTCATTATGAACATTGCACCCTATACGAATGAGCTTCTATGCTCAAAATGGGGTATGAAGTTCACAAAATTTTGTCAATAAATAAATAAATAAACAAGTATAACCAGTTTGTTGGACTATGTATTGCTTTTGGAGGAGATAGTTTTTCAGAACTGAGTGAATATTCTTCGGTAAGAGTGCTTTAAGTTTGTATATTAGTAAATCGTGCCAAACTTTGTCAAATGCTTGTGCTATATCCATACATGAAGACAGTAGAACAGTATTAATTTGCCTCAAAGGTCTGTCTGATTGCATTTACAATTATATGCAGTTGCTCTATGGTACCATGCTGGTTTCGGAACCCAAATTGATTAACATTTTTTCAATCAGCTTTGAGATTGTGGGAAGCATGCTTATTGGGCGAAAAGACGAGATTTGAGTTTCGTTTTTCCCAGGCTTATGTATCATTGTGATCAAAGATATCTTCCACATTTGAGGACTAGTCTGCATGATCGCATTAAAAATGTAGATTATTAGTTTTATACATTTGTCTGGTAATTCCCTTATCATTTTTCAGTAATAAGGTCATATTCTGGCGCCTTTTTCGGACTAATCCAAGTTTTGATTGTGTTCTTAGCTTTCTTCCATTCAAACTTTATAGGTTTAAAGGATGAATCATCATCCATCTGGTGAGGCAGCACGATATTATTAGTTCCTTCGTCTGGTGAAAACACCGTCTTTAGATGTGCAGCGAAAGCATTGGCTTTTTCTTCGTCGCTTTTCGCCCAATTTCCAGTTGGTAGTCTAATCGGTGGATTCGACTTGTAGGCCTGTTTAGATACCGGTATATAACGGTTATACGTTAACTGATACGATGATACCAACTATAACAGTTATAAGCCGCAAAACAAAGAAAACCAACTAGAACAGACAAAACCACAGTCATATCAAAAACCATTTCAACTTCAAGGCAACAACAGGCACAATTAAACCAACCACAACAACAACAGCAACAAAAAGATCAAGTACCACAACAACAAAACCAACAACAGCCGAAACAACCAAAACATATACAGCAAGTACAACAACAACAAGAAATTTTACAACAACCACCGCAATCAAATTAACAAACAACTTGTAATAAAGCAATGGACATAGAGACAATCAAAAAAATGAAGCATGGCTAGCAATGAGACATTCTAATTTAACTCCAGATGAATTAACACTATTTGGAAATAACCATGTAAGTATGATTGATGATGAATGAGGGAAGGAGGAGAGAGAACGCATTTGCGTTTATAAATGCCCTCGCCTTTCTTCATTTCTTTGAATGGTAGAGTGAATGCTGAGATCCAATGAATGCGTGAAAATTGGCCAGATAAATATTCGCAGTATATATGCCAATGGCGACATGTTGCGTAATTATCTGACCAATAACGATGTGAATGTGATAATTTTGTTTGAAACTTGGGAGCGTGAGGATAAGACGATTCGGGTGAAAGGATACAATTATCAATGAATGCAAGATTGACAAAGGCTATCCATAGAGCGAAAAGGAAAAGTTGGCGGGACTATGTGTCCAAAATGACACATGGAACTACAACTAAGGATGTATGGGATAAATTTAATAGAGTGAGAGGATATAGAGCGCATGGCAGAAATGCAGTGTTAGATGACAGAGAGAATGTAGGTGCCTTTTAACAAATGATTACGGACGTACGTAGCAATTTGAACGATATATATGATGTTTTGTTACCTGACAATGAAAATGCATTTATGAACGATATGTGTAAGGAGTTTGAATGGGAAGAGTTTCGAGGGGTTTTAGAAATATCAAAAACTACTACCCCCAGAACTAACAGAGTGAGTTATAAAATGATTAGTAGATTAGAATTCGTAGCTAAGGCGGCCTTGCTTCGAATTCTCAATCAAGTGTGGATGAGTATTCAGATACTGGAAAAATGGAAGGAAAGCAGAGTGGTACCTGTTCTTAAAAGGGATCGGGATAGGAATCTGGCAACAAATTACAGGGGAATATGTATGTTGAATGTATTTGTTAAAATTGTGAATGGTATGATGAAAGGTCGTATAGATAAATTTGTGAATGAGGGAAATTTGTTGCCGGAAACCACCTTTGGGTTTCGTCACAATCACTCTGCTACTGAGTGTGTAGAAAAGTTTGTGTGGGAAATACAAAAGGAAAATAAGTATGTTGTGGCGGTATTTTTGGATATAGAAAGGGCATATGATGAATTGGTTCCGGGGAAACTTTATCAAATCCTTCTGGGCTTGGGGTTTCCGTGGAAAATTTGAAAATGGGTGTATGAATGAGAGAAAGTTAGTTTTATGTGGTAGAGGGTATAGGTTGGAAGGAGCGATGACTATGTGCCTCTCCCAAGGCAGTAAAATCTCATCGACTCTCTTCAACCTGTACTCGAGCTCGATACATAGGTGTAACTCCTCGGGCAAAGTCATTTTGCAATTTGCAGATGACTTTGTCCTGATGGGCAAGTGGAGTACCATCGAGGAGGCCATTGTTGATGTGCGAATATATAATGAGAGAATTGAGTGTGTGAAACTGACTAGGTATTTGGGAATCTGGATTGATAGAAGAATGAGTTTCAAAGTGCATATGGAAAAATTGGCCGATATTTGTAAGAGTAGATTGAACGTGATTAAAAGGATGACCAAACCAAAATGGGGAGCTCATCCACGTGTGACTGATATGTTACGCAAGGCGCTAGTGTCAACTAAAATTGCGTATGGAATGAGTATATATCGTGATGGGTCCAAGGTTGGGTTTAAAAAGTTGATGCTTGTGGAGAATGCGTGTGCCAGAGTGGTATTGGGAGCGATCAATTCGACACCAATACACACTCTGTGGTCTGAATTGGGTGATTCGCCTCTTAATTATAAGAGGGAATGGATCACCGTGAGAGAGACTGTGCGAATGTTAACTAAGGACAATAAATTGGTGAATGAAATGAAAGAGAGATTGCAAAGAGGGGCGGTTTACAAAAAGACAACAAGATCACTGGTAATCTTAGAAAATATTAACATATTCTCCAAGATTCGTCCAGCAAATCCGAAAGCCCCTCCGAGCAATCTAAAAGTGCGGTTGAAGTTTGGTGACACAACAAAATCAATGATAAATGAGTTATCGGTTAAGAGTGAATTTTGAAAAATCCGAAAGAATTATGTTGCACTTGTTGAAGTATCCAATTAAGTTTATATACAGATGCAAGTATAAATGATGATCGAGTAAGTGTGGGAATTTATATTCCTTCAATGAGGAAAGAGAAAATTTGCATGACAGTATCTGTATAATGAATACAGAATTGATAGGGATTATGGATGGGATCAAATTGTGTCATTACACAAGGAAGAAGGGGAATAGTGTTATTCTCTGACTCCCGGAGTGGGGAAAAATTAATTAGTAAAGGTGGGGGAACTCATGGCAATGTGTATGTAGAAATGCTGTATAAGTATCTTCAATCTTGTGGGAGGGAGGTCATCCTTCAATGGATACTTTCACACCTACAGATTGACGGTAATGAAAGAGCCGATATGCTTGCGACACGGGGTTGTTTGATTGAGGATGTAAATGAATATGAATTCATGGATGCCAGAGACGTACTTCGCATGTTTCAGGTAAATCTGTGGAGAAAATGGGAGAGAGAGTTTGTTGAAAAATGTCAGGTGAAAGGTAAGAAGTACTTTGAGTTGGTTAGGTCTTCTTTGAGGCAATCGTTCTTTAAAGTGCTCAAAGGAGGTACTAGAATGTTAAGAACTATGGAACGAGTGAGAATGAATCATCGAAATTGGAAAGAATGTTTGAAGAAACGCAATTTGGTTGTGTGTGAATTATGTGGAAGCTGTTTAGTTGTGGAGGACATCGAACATTTGATTCTGAAATGTTCTCCATTTAACCAGAGCAGACAAATGTTCGATGTTCTATTGAGTGCAAATAGTTTGACTGAATTATTAGGAATGGGAATGAACGTATATAAGAATGTGTATGAATTTATTAGAACAAATCAGATAGAAGTTGAAAGGGGATCGATGTGTGCTAGGTGTATGAAAAGAAATTAAAATTAAAATTAAATTATTATTATTATGGTAAACAATGTAAAAAATTAAAAATTGTAAATTTTGAAATGGGCCATATGGCACCAAATTTTTGGAGCTAGTGCCAAATAAAAAAAAAATAAATAAAAGAGTTGTTATTCAAAATAATTTTTATTTATTTCCTATAACAGAAACTTTGACTAGGTTATTTTTGAACAAAAATTTTAAACAAAATTTTCAAGTACATAATAGTTCCCATTTTTGTCAATCAAATATTTTCAAATACCCGTGCTGCGGCCATGTACTTAATTCCGCCAAACAAAAATTCAACCAACAACGATTCTTACAACTCCAGTTGTATTATGACGATTTTGAAATAGCTAAAGTTTTGGGCAGCAAAGTAATAATACACAAAATTGGCGCATTATATTTTAATATTCAAAATTATCCGAATCATTTGAACTCGCAGTTAGTTTGTTTCATGTTAACGAGCTCCATGGGCAATTTAATTTAAATAATATTTTATTGCCAATAGTCAATAATATTAAAATCCTTGAAATCGAAGGCATTTCTGTTGAGGGAATTGGCATTGTGCATGGCACAATTGCGTCTCTGTCTCATGATAACCACGCAGCAAACGATATGCTCGGGTCTACAAAATCGTTTTCCTCAAATTAGTTTTGCCGTATTTGCGTAATGCATAAGGATATCACAAGAAGTTCAACTAGAGAAAACGAAAACCTTTTGAGAAAACCAGAATGTTATAAAATATTATCAGAACAGCCACCAAATAAAATAATTAAACTCTCTGATACACAAGGTATTTGGCGTGAATCTGTTTTAAATGTTTTAAATTATTTTAATACAACCAAAAATATTTTAATACAATCAAATGGCACGCACTTGAAGTTTGTCCTAACTTGTCCTCAACGCAACAACAACGTTTCCAATTATTAATAAATTTTAACAGTGTAAAATATATTTTTTCGGGAAAATAAATATATATTATAATTTTGAACAGATGGTTTTCAGACTAATTGAAAATAAAATAAAATCAATGGTAAAATGTAAAATGACAGCCTTAATTAAAAACACAAAATGTATTACAAAACAAATTGAAATGATATACTACTCGATAAATCGCAGTAAAACCCTTTGTCCTAAGATACTTCTAAGAGGTTACAACTTTGAGGGTAGGTGTTTTCACTTTGAACTAGACCCAATCCAACTAGAAAACTCGAACCGAAGAACTCTTTTCCGGAAAAAGTAAGGGAACACTGGGTCTAAAATTCAAAAGTTGTAGAGGTAAAAATCGCAGTAAAAACCCTTTGTCCTAAGATACTTCTAAGAGGTTACAAGTTTGAGAGTAGGTGTTTTAACTTTGAACTAGACCCAATCCAACTAGAAAACTCGAGTTTTCCGGAAAAGTAGGGGGACACTGGGTCTAATATTCAAAAGTTGTAGAGGTAAAAATCGCAGTAAAAACCCTTTGTCCTAAGAAACTTCTAAGAGGTTACAAGTTTGAGAGTAGGTGTTTTCACTTTGAACTAGACCCAATCCAACTAGAAAACTCGAACCGAAGAACTCTTTTCCGGAAAAAGTAGGGGAACACTGGGTCTAATATTCAAAAGTTGTAGAGGTAAAAATCGCAGTAAAAACCCTTTGTCCTAAGATACTTCTAAGAGGTTACAACTTTGAGAGTAGGTGTTTTCATTTTGAACTAGACCCAATCCAACTAGAAAACTTGAGTTTTCCGGAAAAAGTTGGGGGACACTGGGTCTAATATTCAAAAGTTGTAGAGGTTAAAATCGCAGTAAAAACCCTTTGTCCTAAGATACTTCTAAGAGGTTACAAGTTTGAGAGTAGGTGTTTTCACTTTGAACTAGACCCAATCCAACTAGAAAACTCGAACCGAAGAACTCTTTTCCGGAAAAAGTAAGGGAACACTGGGTCTAATATTCAAAAGTTGTAGAGGTAAAAATCGCAGTAAATCCCTTTGTCCTGAGAAACTTCTAAGAGGTTACAAGTTTGAGAGTAGGTGTTTTCACTTTGAACTAGACCCAATCCAACTAGAAAACTCGAACCGAAGAACTCTTTTCCGGAAAAAGTAGGGGAACACTGGGTCTAAAATTCAAAAGTTGTAGAGGTAAAAATCGCAGTAAAAACCCTTTGTCCTAAGATACTTCTAAGAGGTTACAACTTTGAGAGTAGGTGTTTTCATTTTGAACTAGACCCAATCCAACTAGAAAACTCGAGTTTTCCGGAAAAAGTTGGGGGACACTGGGTCTAATATTCAAAAGTTGTAGAGGTTAAAATCGCAGTAAAAACCCTTTGTCCTAAGATACTTCTAAGAGGTTACAAGTTTGAGAGTAGGTGTTTTCACTTTGAACTAGACCCAATCCAACTAGAAAACTCGAACCGAAGAACTCTTTTCCGGAAAAAGTAAGGGAACACTGGGTCTAATATTCAAAAGTTGTAGAGGTAAAAATCGCAGTAAATCCCTTTGTCCTGAGAAACTTCTAAGAGGTTACAAGTTTGAGAGTAGGTGTTTTCACTTTGAACTAGACCCAATCCAACTAGAAAACTCGAACCGAAGAAGAACTCTTTTCCGGAAAAAGTAGGGGGACACTGGGTCTAATATTCAAAAGTTGTAGAGGTAAAAATCGCAGTAAAAACCCTTTGTCCTAAGATACTTCTAAGAGGCTACAACTTTGAGAGTAGGTGTTTTCACTTTGAACTAGACCCAATCCAACTAGAAAACTCGAGTTTTCCGGAAAAAGTAGGGGAACATTGGGTCTAATATTCAAAAGTTGTAGAGGTAAAAATCGCAGTAAAAAACCTTTGTCCTAAGATACTTCTAAGAGGTTACAACTTTGAGAGTAGGTGTTTTCACTTTGAACTAGACCCAATTCAACTAGAAAACTCGAACCGAAGAAGAATTCTTTTCCGGAAAAAGTAGGGGAGCACTGGGTCTAATATTCAAAAGTTTTTAGAGGTAAAAATCGCAGTAAAAACCCTTTGTCCTAAGATACTTCTAAGAGGTTACAACTTTGAGAGTAGGTGTTTTAACTTTGAACTAGACCCAATCCAACTAGAAAACTCGAGTTTTCCGGAAAAAGTAGGGGGCACTGGGTCTAATATTCAAAAGTTGTAGAGGTAAAAATCGCAGTAGAAACCCTTTGTCCTAAGAAACTTCTAAGAGGTTACAAGTTTGAGAGTAGGTGTTTTCACTTTGAACTAGATCGAATCCAACTAGAAAACTCGAACCGAAGACGAACTCTTTTCCGGAAAAAGTAGGGGAACACTGGGTCTAATATTCAAAAGTTGTAGAGGTAAAAATCGCAGTAAAAACCCTTTGTCCTAAGATACTTCTAAGAGGTTACAACTTTGAGAGTAGGTGTTTGCACTTTGAACTAGACCCAATCCAACTAGAAAACTCGAGTTTTCTAGTTGGATTGAGTCTAGTTCAACGTGAAAACACCTACTCTCAAACTTGTAACCTCTTAGAAGGGATCCGTTCAGAACTGCATAATTTAAAATTGCATTTTTCAAAATGGCATATTTAAAAACTGCATAAGGTACAAAACAGCATTTTTCAAAGTGGCATATTTCAAAACGGCATAAGGTACGAAACGGCATAAGGTACAAAATTGCATTTTACAAAAATGCATATTTCAAAACGGCATAAGGGTTACAACGGCATTTTTTAAAACGACATTTTTCAGAATTGCATTTTTCCAAACTGCATGTTTCAAAACGGCATAGGTACAAAACGGCATTTTTCAAAACGGTATTTTTCAAAACTGCATATTTCAAACCAGCATAGGTACAAAACGGCGTTTTTCAAAACGGCATTTTCCAAAATTGCATTTTTCAAAACTGCGTACTTCAAAACGGCATAGGTACAAAACGGCATTTTTTAAAACTGCACAAGATAAAATGAAATATTTCAATCGATTATAAATCTAGGATTATCTTTTCATTAATTTTTGGAATATGACCAACAGATACGGTTATTTATTAACGGAACACGATGAAGTTTGACATGAATGAAATTTTTGAACGATTCTTGGATCAAATTCTAGGATAAAGCCAAATGAAAACGAACTTGTCTATTTCTTGGTCGATTAAGATCAAATTTCACATGTTCCTGTGGTAGACTTGAATTTACAAATGAAATTGATTTTGGCAAATTTCTTCTACATGTTTTATATAAAAACTTTAGTAGGAATGTTATAAGAAAAATTTACCTTCAATGGAATTACAAATTATTTGAAGATTTAGTATGCTTATAATATTCTCCTTCACCTACATTTTTATATGGAGCTTCGAAGTTCTGGTTAGTTACTACAATTGCATGGTCGTAGCAGATTACTCCATATTGGAATACATCTCATGCAAGCCTTTTCTTAATTTATCGGGTTTATCGAAAAAATCCGATTCAAAGATATTAGTTTCAAGATATGTAGTGTTATTAACGTACGTCGCCACTACAATTTTTGTGTGAGGGGTTTTCCTATTTATGGTCCTGCCCAAGACAGTACATTTTAAAGAAATCACAAGAAGTTTTTGTTTATCGCCAATATAATACGGTGTATAGCATACGTTTACATCAGAATATTGTGTATACTACATCGAAGCTCAGGTATATATTTATACACATGACACCTGGTATGTATTACGTTAAAACGGTTTGCAATAGTTTTATTAATTTGATGTTACTTAGAAACAGTGGGCGAAGTTCAACGGAAATACCTACTAAAATGTATCGAATATTTCAGCAGCAACGAACAACGAATTATTATTTATTTATATAAGTATGTATTAAAAGGACCTGAATAAACGATAAATATCGTTATGAAAAATGCCGTTTTGTACCTATGTCGTTTTGAAAAATGCAATTTTGTGAAATGCCGTTTAGAAAAATGCCGTTTTGTACCTCTTTCGTTTTGTACCTTATGCCGTTTTGAAAAATGCAGTTTTTTAAAATGCCGTTTTAAAATATGCAATTTCGACCGGGACCCCTCTTAGAAGTATCTTAGGACAAAGGGTTTTTACTTTGATATTTTCCTCTAACTCTTTTGAAATCTAAACGCATTTTAAATTGCCAATAGTGTTTATATAACAAATATGATATTATTTTACACTGTTAAAATTAGGAACGTCTAGGACAAAATTCACATTACTATATAGTAGAGTGAATTTTTTCCTAAACTTGTTTTAAAATTGTTGTTGGGTTTATGACAAGTTAGGACAAACTTCACGAGAATTCAAATGACGAGTTTCAGTAAAAATAGGTATATACTCATGATTGTGAAATACATACCAAAAATAATACCAAAAATGTACACTGTTAAATTTAAAAATATTCCAATTGGATTTATTTTGTAGTGAAATTGAAACATTTTTAGATAATCTTTAACATTTATACTAGAGAAGCCCTTGAATCCCTAATAGTGTCGCTGTAAAGAACAGATAATTTTCTAACAGTTTTAAATAAACACGAGAAAATTGTGATACATTTAATTAAAGTTTTTTTAATTCTAAAGAAGGTTATTTTAGACACTGTTTCTACTTTTATATCTCCGAATCTAGAGATGTTCACGGGGTCTCACCTGTATGGGTGAATAGCTAAGTCAAAACCTCACGTGGCAATCAATCTATTTTCAAATTTTACTGTTACCGCTCCTTGAGATATTCATAATATTTAAAATGTATTTTAGGATAGCATAGATAAAATTCTAACATTGCAATAAACATGGTTATTTTATGAAAATATTTACTGTGCCATATACGACTTAGAAGTTTCATGAATTTGAATAAATTTTCAAATTTTATTTCACCGATCCTAGAGATGTTCACGGGGTCTCACCTACATGGTCAAATAGATCAGTGAAACCCCTATGTGGGCAATTAACGGTATCTAATTATGATGATTTTTAACCAGTCCAGAGACATTTTTACGTTTCCGGTTATATCGCCCATCCCAGAAATGTTCACGAGATCTCTTTCATATATTCGAATAGGTCAGACAATTTTCTATCAATATCGTGTAAATGGGGCACGAATAATGATTTTCATCATGTTTTCCATAATTTACAACTTCTTCGTTTACAATTTTACTCTAGATTGGAAATTTTGGTATTTTCTCCAATAGGATTTTTACCCATTGACATTCCCAAATAAGCTACGAACCCGATTTATTGTGAAAACAATCAAATAACAAAAATCCTATGGATGTTCACATGGTCACGTTTATACTTTTAGATAGTCCAAAGTTTCCACTTTCGATAGTTCCGAACAGGGTTCATTTGTGATGATATTTACTGGACCGTATACGACTTAGAAGTTTCATGAATTTGAATAAATTTTCAAATTTTATTTCACCGATCCTAGAGATGTTCACGGGGTCTCACCTACATGGTCAGATAGATCAGTCAAACCCCTATGTGGGTAATGAACGGGATCTAATTATGATGATTTTTAACTAGTCCAGAGACATTTTTACGTTTATAGTTATATCGCCCATACCAGAAATGTTCACGTGATCTTTTTCATATATTCGAATAGGTCAGAAATTTTTCTATCAATATCGTGTAAATGGGCCACGAATAATGATTTTCATCATGTTTTCATAATTTACAACTTCTTCGTTTACAATTTTACTCTCGATTGGAAATTTTGGTATTTTCTCCAGTAGGATTTTTACCCATTGACATTCCCAAATAAGCTACGAACCCGATTTATTGTGAAAACAATCAAATAACAAAAATTTTATGAATGTTCACAAGGTCACGTTTATACTTTTAGATAGTTCAAAGTTTCGACTATCGATAGTTTCGAACAGGGTTCAATTGTGATGATATTTACTGGACCATATATGACTTAGAAGTTTCATGAATTTCAATAAATTTTCAAATTTTATTTCACCGAGTGAAACCCCTATGTGGGTAATGAACGGTATCTAATTATGATGATTTTTAACTAGTCCAGAGACATTTTTACGTGCCCACAAACTAAAAATAACTTATATGGCCGCAGAAAATGGAAAAATTATAGTGAAAATTCTAATCCATCAATTTTTTCCAGATTTTCCTGGTAGTCTCAGTATGACCTGAGCTATTAGAAAACAATCGAAAGTATTGGGTACTAGTGGAAGTTTTTGAGATATTGGCCAAAAACTGAAAATAAACTAATAAAAAAATTTTAATTTTCAAAAGTATTGGTAATGAGATGGCCTAGTTTAGTCCAACATGAACAGATCCTAGAATTTTGTCCTAAGGTTTGGACCCCTGATCAATACTTTTATCCAAATTTCATCGTGAATGACGGAATATTGTTAAATTCCAAGATTTCATTTACCGTGTTCTTTTACTTCGGAGATCAATAAATTTGTCATTTTAAGGATCGTTTTTAATATTTTATTCCGCTGGGATGTTTTATTTAGAGAAAAAAGAGATACAAAAGGAATAAGAAATTTCTAATTGTATAACAAAATAAATTCTCTATTGTGATTGAGCTGCCACTTGCGGCGAGTAACGAAAACTCTTATTTTCCGCTGAGAAATGTCCGCTAAATTAAAAAGCATATGAAAATCATCATTCGTGTTCCATTTTCACAATATTGATAGAAAATTGTCTGACCTATTCGAATATATGAAAGAGATCCCGTGAACATTTCTGGGATGGGCGATATAACCGGAAACGTAAAAATGTCTCTGGACTAGTTAAAAATCATCATAATTAGATACCGTTCATTACCCACATAGGGGTTTCACTGATCTATCTGACCATGTAGGTGAGACCCCGTGAACATCTCTAGGATCGGTGAAATAAAATTTGAAAATTTATTCAAATTCATGAAACTTCTAAGTCATATATGGTCCAGTAAATATCATCACAATTGAACCCTGTTCGGAACTATCGATAGTCGAAACTTTGAACTATCTAAAAGTATAAACGTGACCATGTGAACATCCATAGGATTTTTGTTATTTGGTTGTTTTCAGAATAAATCGGGTTCGTAGCTTATTTGGGAATGTCAATTGGGTAAAAATCCTATTGGAGAAAATACCAAAATTTCCAATTGAGAGTAAAATTGCAAACGAAGAAGTTGTAAATTATGGAAAACATGATGAAAATCATCATTCGTGTCCCATTTTCACAATATTGATAGAAAATTGTCTCACCTATTCGAATATATGAAAGAGATCCCGTGAACATTTCTGGGATGGGCGATATAACCGGAAACGTAAAAATGTCTCTGGACTGGTTAAAAATCATCATAATTAGATACCGTTAATTGCCCACATAGGAGTTTCACTGATCTATTTGACCATGTAGGTGAGACCCTGTGAACATCTCTAGGATCGGTGAAATAAAATTTGAAAATTTATTCAAATTCATGAAACTTCTAAGTCATATATGGTCCAGTAAATATCATCACAATTGAACCCTGTTCGGAACTATCGATAGTCGAAACTTTGAACTATCTAAAAGTATAAACGTGACCTTGTGAACATCCATAGGATTTTTGTTATTTGATTGTTTTCAGAATAAATCGGGTTCGTAGCTTATTTAGGAATGTCAATTGGGTAAAAATCCTATTGGAGAAAATACCAAAATTTCCAATTGAGAGTAAAATTGCAAACGAAGAAGTTGTAAATTATGGAAAACATGATGAAAATCATCATTCGTGTCCCATTTTCACAATATTGATAGAAAATTGTCTGACCTATTCGAATATATGAAAGAGATCCCGTGAACATTTCTGGGATGGGCGATATAACCGGAAACGTAAAAATGTCTCTGGACTAGTTAAAAATCATCATAATTAGATACCGTTCATTACCCACATAGAGGTTTCACTGATCTATCTGACCATGTAGGTGAGACCCCGTGAACATCTCTAGGATCGGTGAAATAAAATTTGAAAATTTATTCAAATTCATGAAACTTCTAAGTCATATATGGTCCAGTAAATATCATCACAATTGAACCCTGTTCGGAACTATCGATAGTGGAAACTTTGGACTATCTAAAAGTATAAACGTGACCTTGTGAACATCCATAGGATTTTTGTTATTTGATTGTTTTCACAATAAATCGGGTTCGTAGCTTATTTGGGAATGTCAATGGGTAAAAATCCTATTGGAGAAAATACCAAAATTTCCAATCTAGAGTAAAATTGTAAACGAAGAAGTTGTAAATTATGGAAAACATGGTGAAAATCATTATTCGTGCCCCATTTACACGATATTGATAGAAAATTGTCTGACCTATTCGAATATATGAAAGAGATCTCGTGAACATTTCTGGTATGGGCGATATAACCGGAAACGTAAAAATGTCTCTGGACTAGTTAAAAATCATCATAATTAGATACCGTTAATTGCCCACATAGGGGTTTCACTGATCTATTTGACCATGTAGGTGAGACCCCGTGAACATCTCTAGGATCGGTGAAATAAAATTTGAAAATTTATTCAAATTCATGAAACTTCTAAGTCGTATATGGCACAGTAAATATTTTCATAAAATAACCATGTTTATTGCAATGTTAGAATTTTATCTATGCTATCCCAAAATACATTAAAAAAATTATGAACATCTCAAGGAGCGGCAACAGAAAAATTTGAAAATAGATTGATATCAAAAACCACTATTGTTTAAAATACGCTGGACAATTTACAAATCATCATATCTCAACCTTATTCACCACACACGTCAGGTTTTGACTTAGCTATTCAGCCATATAGGTGAGACCCCGTGAACATCTCTAGATTCGGAGATATAAAAGTAGAAACATTGTCTAAAAAAACCTTCTTTAGAATTGAAAAAACTTTAGTGAATTATATCACAATTTTCTCGTGTTTATCTGAAATTGTTAGAAAATTATTTGATCTTTACAGCGACACTATTAGGGATTCAGGGACTTCTCTAGTATAAATGTTAAAGATTATCTAAAAGTGTTTCAATTTCACTACAAAACAAATCCAATTGGAATATTTTTGAATTTAACAGTGTACATTTTTGGTATTATTTTTGGTATGTACTTCACAATCATTATATACTCAGTGTCCGTAAATCTAGTGTTAATTGTAATAGTATTGAAATAGTATTTACACATGTACGAGTATATTCCGAAGTCACCGAAACGTGACCTAGGACCTTTTAGAAATAAACGATTCAATTGTATTGTATTGTATTTATTTTCATACAGTTTTAAAAATATTTTTTGTGTACGCCACACTTTTTTGTTAATTTGTGTAGCTACACTTTTAATTAACGTTAGAAAGTTCACACCGATAGGTTGTCATCGGTTATCAGTCAGCGTCAAAACGGGTTTGAACTTCTACATTCACACGCGTTTGAAGTTAGACCTAACTTAATCCTAACCAACAAAAACAAACGAAAATTTGTATGTATTGGTTAAAAGTAAAACAAGAATATGAATTAATTCCAATTGAAATTTATAATAAATAATTAGATTCAACATTTATTAGGATTGAATATAAGAATTTAATATTTTCTTAAGAAATTTAGTATTTTAATATTTCGAAACCTAATATGTTTATCAAGAATGTTGTTATGTTTTTCTGATAGGTCTAGGTTAGGACTATCTATATTCGAAGCCATTTGAAAAGCTAATAATTTTTGCGCGATCAAATTAATTTTCAGCTGTGCTTTACTAACCTGAGAAGTTAGGATTTTCTTAAGAAATTGAATATCTCGAGGCCTAATATGTTTATCAAGAATGTTGTTATGTTTTTCTGATAGGTCTAGGTTAGGACTATCTATATTCGAAGCCATTTGAAAAGCTTATAATTTTTGCGCGATCAAATTAATTTTTTGTTAGACTTTACTAACCTGAGAAGTTAGGATTTTCTTAAGAAATTGAATATCTCGAGACCTAATATGTTTATCAAGAATGTTGTTATGTTTTTCTGATAGGTCTAGGTTAGGACTATCTATATTCGAAGCCATTTGAAAAGCTAATAATTTTTGCGCGATCAAATTAATTTTCAGCTGTGCTTTACTAACCTGAGAAGTTAGGATTTTCTTAAGAAATTGAATATCTCGAGGCCTAATATGTTTATCAAGAATGTTGTTATGTTTTTCTGATAGGTCTAGGTTAGGACTATCTATATTCGAAGCCATTTGAAAAGCTTATAATTTTTGCGCGATCAAATTAATTTTTTGTTAGACTTTACTAACCTGAGAAGTTAGGATTTTCTTAAGAAATTGAATATCTCGAGACCTAATATGTTTATCAAGAATGTTGTTATGTTTTTCTGATAGGTCTAGGTTAGGACTATCTATATTCGAAGCCATTTGAAAAGCTTATAATTTTTGCGCGAACCAATTAATTTTCAGCTGTGCTTTACTAATCTGAGAAGTTAGGATTTTCTTAAGAAATTGAATATCTCGAGACCTAATATGTTTTTCAAGAATGTTGTTATGTTTTTCTGATAGGTCTAGGTTAGGACTATCTATATTCGAAGCCATTTGAAAAGCTTATAATTTTTGCGCGATCAAAATAATTTTTTGTTAGACTTTACTAACCTGAGAAGTTAGGATTTTCTTAAGAAATTGAATATCTCGAGACCTAATATGTTTATCAAGAATTTTGTTATGTTTTTCTGATAGGTCTAGGTTAATCTGATAAATTAAGATTTTCTTATCATTATTGATAAACATACTCGTATTAGGTAAAAAATTAATTTGATCGCGCAAAAATTATTAGCTTTTCAAATGGCTTCGAATATAGATAGTCCTAACCTAGACCTATCCGAAAAACATAACAACATTCTTGATAAACATATTAGGTCTCGAAATATTCAATTTCTTAAGAAAATCCTAACTTCTCAGATTAGTAAATCACAGCTGAAAATTAATTTGTTCGCGCAAAAATTAGATAGACCTATCCGAAAAACATAGTACCATTCTTGATAAACATATTCGGTCTCGAGATATTCAACTTCTTAAGAAAATAATGAATTCTTATATTTCGTTCTAATAAATGTTGAACCTAACTATTTATTATAAATTGCAATTGGAATTAGTTCATAAATACAATATTTCGTCTAAATGACATTCTTGTTTTACACTTTAACCAATACATACAAATTTTCGTTTGTTTTTGTTGGTTAGGATTAAGTTAGGTCTAACTTCACGCGCGTATACAAGCGTGTGAAGTTTGTGCTAAACTAATCCTAAAGTTAGTTCTATACTGGTTAGGTCTAACTTCACATGCATACATTCACATCCTACGCATACAAATTATTCTATATTCACTTTCATTTTGTAAAAAGCTCCTTAATTTTACGATCCCTATATAGCGTCGTATATATGTATGTATGTATGTACATATTTAGAAAAAGCACAATAAAGTTTTTGTTTTGTTTTAATTTTTAATTCAAATGGAAACGTTTCTATTATTTCTTTTCCATGAACATTATTTTTTGTACCATTATAAATTTATTTATTTTTTAATAATAAAAAAATACAAAAATTCTTTTGTTATTAAATATAGAATAAAATAATAATAAAATATTGTATATATATGCATATATTTATGTAATATAAAAACAATTAAGAAAGCAAAATGACGACAAAAGAAAGAAAAATTATATTAAAAGAAACAAAAAAATGTAATTATTTTAATTTTTCAAACAAAAAAAAAAAAGAAATAATAATAATAATAATTTTCTTTTCGGTGTAATTTTATGTTATGCTAAGGTGGAGTTTATGAAAACCCGCACCACGCTAAGCCGCCTCGCAATAAACAAAACACAGAAGTAAGCTTTTCGCGATTGAATGAAAACAAAACAGAAAACAGAAAAAGTTGTCATATTCACAGGTAAAAATGAAATTATTTAAAGGAATTAATTAGACGCCGCCATTTTTATTGCAATTTTGTTACAACAGCAGCAATAACAACAAAACGTACAGAAATAATAATTTTATGTTTTGAAATCGTTAAATTTAGTTGCTCGAACGCCATTTTTATGCATTTATAATTTTTCGTTTTCTGTTGTTCTGCATTTAATGTTATTCTTGTATTTTGCGCGTTTCCACGAAATATAATTGATGAATTGATATTGATCTTGTTTTGCTTTTTTTTTTTTTTTGGTATGCGGAATGTATAAATAAATAATAATTATGGAGTAACATGGTGGATATAAAATGGTTATTTCTCGTATACATACCGGTAAGCATTCGCATTTTTATTTGAATGGTATATATTGGTTGGTACGATAACTTATGTGCTTTATGTCTTATGTTTGACGGTGGCCCCGGAAGGCTTATTAAAATGAAATTTTTCTGCGCATTTATACGTAACCGATTTTGCTTGCAACTGACCATTATACGATTTATAATGCATTCACCACGTTTAATAATGGTCCTTACAATATTATGATGATTACATATTCATATGATTTCATTTCGAATTCCATTTCCTTATCTATGTAATTTTATTTTAAAAATATAAACACCGTAATGATGAAAATTACAACTGTGTCAATAAGTAAAAAAGAAATTGTTTCACGTTTTACTTAATGCTTATTATTTTCATAAAAAGAAACTGCCATCAATATTGTTCATCACATTCTCGTACCTACTCGTACATATATCATTAAATTTTCCTTTTAAATTTATAATTATACATATATTGGGGCTAATTTCACGTATATAGGTGTTAAAATTGCGTACGAATTCCGTGATCCGGGATTGTTTTTAAATTTTTGGTTGCATACAAATTGGTTGCTGCAGGAAAATGAAGTTTTCTTAAAAGTGTAGGAAAGTATTATTTTTATTGGTTTTGCCGTTACATACTAATTCTAGTAATTATCAAACTTAAGAATGAATTGAGATTCGAATATTGCATATTGGTGAAATGATTTCTCTTATAAATTGACTTCCTTTGACTTCCTTTTAAACCTTATGAAAAGTATTTATTTTGACCCAACTACACATTTTAAAATTATCTTATTGTTGTTGCAAAATAAACTAACATCATCCTGTTAAGATGCTGCAGTCGATCCATTTATTTGTTTTCTGCATTGTTCAATAAGGTTATTAAATTTTAACAAACTAAACACAATTGCGTTCAAAATATGAAAATGCAACCTTGCAACCTCGGAAAATGTACATTTGTTTTCCGTAGTACTTCTATAACATTTTCATTTCCTCTAAATTTTAGTATACCGGGTGATCTTTTTAAGCTGAAATTTTCAAATATCTCGGAAAATAAGTAAATAAATAAATAATAATAATCAAAATTTAATCAGTCCAACTATTAGTTGGTACCACGTGAAGTATACTTGATCGTGATTTCAATGGTCGTTGGATCGGGAGAGCTGGTCCGGGAAATTCGCCTGCCAGATCACCAGATCTTACTTCGCCAGATTTCTTTTTGTGGGGCTATCTCAAAGACAAAGAGCAAATCGGAAATGCTTGTGCCGAAATTCAAGCAGACACGCTTCTCACCCGTAAAACATTTTCCGTCCATTGCGACTTTTTCGTCTCTTTTAGGGTCAAAATAAATAAAAAAAAACAGGGAAGAGACGGAAATGCCCTTCTAACTTTAAACCAAAAAACTTATTTTGCCAAAAGTTAGTCGAAATTGACTAGAAATGAATTTAAAAATAAAATAAGGTATGCAAATGATGATCTACGTAAAACAAAAGCATATTATCCAAACAATAGTCGAAATTGGCTACTTGTGTGCGAGAAATTAAGGGTCGATAATGACTATATTTGGTACTTGCAAAACAAAAATTTTCTCTTTCTCCCTAAAAAATTTAAAATTTCTCGTTTCTTTTGTTTTATTATTGCCTTTTATGGTCATTCCATTGGTGTTTTTAATTCTGTGTGAAAAATACGCTTTTATAGTTTGGGGTTGAAATTTGGGATGTAAAGTGTCGTTGTTGTGTGAGAAAATTTTTATTGAATTATTAAAAACAATTTTTGGATTCATGACCACGGAATCATTGAAAATTGAGCAATCGACTATTAGAAGTTGAAATAGGTCCAATGGTGGTCAATTGTTTGTCTAATCCTTGCCTGAAAATTAAAGAAATTTTTTAGACAATTCTGTCTCCACAAATACATATGACTTTCATTCGAGTTTATTTCGTCAACGATTTCGGTATTTCAATAAGTAAGCGGAAAGGGCTGCAATAAGTCGGATTGTCTCAATATGTATATTTGTTAATATGATATGTCAATATGATTTTTCGTAAGATAACATACATTTTAATTATTAGCTACTGATAACGATGCAAAAAAAACGGATTTACGAAATTCCAATTCCAGCACCAATGGCGAGTCCAGTAACTACTTACAAAGATTTTGGGATACCACCGCGAACATAATTCGACCCCCTCCCCCCATATTTCATTTAAAACTATTTATTTACAGATATAATCAGTGATAGGGATATGTATGGCCGGCCGAATATTCAAATTACAGCATTAACCATGGACAGTTCGTTGAGAAATTTTTTGGAAATCCTGCCAGAATCGTTCAGTTTTATAAGAAGAACGGCAAATAAATCAATTGAAGAGGATCCCTCATTTACTGAACAATTTTAACACACAAGAGTTTAACAAATCATTTTCTGAACAAATGGTATATATTTCTCATAGTTTATTGTAAATAAATTTTAAAGTCTTATTTTCCCTTATGCGTAAAATTCTAGCTGCTTTATCTAAAATTAGAAGTTGAGGGCAAGAAAGTCACCAGAAATATTGTGTAAAAACTGATTGAAGTCCATGTCATCCAATAGCTTGGAAAGGCGCAATTAATATTGCCAAAGGTAACTAACTATGCTTTAATAAACCATAAATTCAAAATTGATTCAGTGAAGTTCTTAAAGTGAGGTTCGTAAATTTTATGTAACAGTAAAAAAACAAAATTTGAAAGAAAATTGTTTAACACTGTTAAAAGTATTAAGTTTAAAATTTCATATTGATACTGTGAAGAAGAAGTTTCTTGCCACGTAGCACCAATCTTTGCCCGAAACATGCAGCGACTATGCCAAACAAAGCACAACTGAGAGATCAACCTTTATATTTTAGATAAGTTGATTGTAGGATTGTAAATCATATCGGCAGAAAGTAAATGCAATGGGCAATCCACTTAAATCACGTATACTTTTTTGGAGAAAAAAAAACACTGATACGGTGTGTCTTTTACTCTTCCCTAACATAAATCCTGTGCCACCCACGAACTTATCTTTCAGTTATACATCTCAGCTGAAGACCGTGGGCATTTTTTTATATGAACAATTTTTTGCAGAAAAAATGTATCTATGTTCCTTTGGTGGTGAACGGATAAAGTCGTGTAGTGGATAAAAAGTTTCGGTACTTGGTTGGGGGTTTGAATCCCACCAGAGCCAGGAAATTATAAATTGGATGAAATTTTCTCATCAACTACGATAAATGATTTAATAAACACAACTAAGGCCCTTTGGTGGAGTGCAGATTTCGGAGCCGACATGGGTACATCGTCCATTTCAGGTTACTAGCTGATATATATGGAGCTCGCCTCCTTATATATCTGCTAGTAACCTGAAATGGACGATGTACCCATGTCGGCTCCGAAATCTGCACTCCACCAAAGGCACTGCACTCCACCTAATTAGGTAAATTTTGATTTAAAATTAGTAGAGCAACGTAGTTTTATCGCAATGGCCAGTATTTCTAAATGTGTCATATTAAACATCGCTATACGATTTGACCTTATATGTTTCTTTCCTGGAGTACGGATTGACAGCCTCCACGAAGTATTCATAAATGGATACGGGCGTACTCTGGGCAATGTTTTGTAGAACAAACGGTTGCGGTACCCAAAATCAATAAAATACAATACAAATCAATACAATAAAATCCGAGGTTACGAAGGAGTTGTCAATTGCGTAGCGAAAAATAATAATTCGCTAAGGTATTGTGATTATACTTTGTATGTAAGTGCAAAGTATTTCCAATATTTTTGTAGTTTGGTCACTGCAGTCTGATGAGACGACCGATTTTTTTAAATTAAAGGATTCAAGTTTCATTAGTTCGAAACCAAACTTCCAACCTCTTGGTAACCTCACCTAGATGTAAAAACAATATCTGGCTATCACCCAGAATAACCCACATTTCTTTATAAATTGTTTTAAAATTTGGAGTTTCTCGATATTATCTAAATAAATAAATAAAAGTTATATATTTATTGGAAAATCAGATAATTTAATAAATTGTTAGATGCCTGTTATGCACCCTGACGAATTAGGTAGCCTACATAGCCTAATCCATCCCTACCACCCACCCCACCCTCAAAAATAGATACGGGCTATATGAAATTTGCTGAGTATACGGTGCTCGTATTTAAATTGTTTATTACTACATTTCAGAAAGAAGGATACTCATTTTCAGAGGTACCGAACCTAATTACCCTGGTTGAGAATACGATCAACTACCGATTCAGCGAATTAGGATACGCGTGAAATTAGTAAAATCTATGTTCAAAAATGCTTTGTCGAATTTTTAAAGCGAGCCGCTAAGCGGTTGAGCAGAATATGATATATGACGAATACAGCAACCAGACTTTGATACCAATAATTAACTTAAAAACATAAAATTATTTATAAATATATATAAATTTATTTTAGTTACGAAGTATAATTAATATATAAATTGTATTTTACATTTTTATTTATTTGAAATAAAACTTTGATGCCATTACTGGTCTGTAAACTATATGACTACCAGCTTTTAATATAGAAACAAAATCGCAAAGAGACGTTGCATTCATTTAGACAAACAAAACGTTTGAGAAAAAAAATCACGTCCAGAAAATAAACAACAATTTTAGTATTAAGTTGATTCTAAAACGTAGATTTGTAACTTCCTAAACTTGTCATTATAGCTGGCGGCGCTACGATTTTATTAAATGTTGCGTATGACTGAATTTAAAAATTTAACTGACCTCCATTTGACCTCACGAACCGAGCTATCTTATTTAGGATACTATACACTGTCAAATGATCGCCTGATTCGAATCGCATTCGTTGGTTAATATTCGTTGGTTACTATTGGTGCCTTTCTATATTGACAAATGACCATCGGAATTGGTTCTCATCTGTTGGTCACAGTTGACTTACTATTATCGGACAGTTTTCGCTTATAATTTATCATCAGGAATGGTCTTGCCTATCTCGGTCAATTATGACTTACAATAGTTGGTCTGAACAACTAAATGCAATGCAGTCAAATTTAACCAACTAATGATTAGTATATTTGACATACCGAAGTTGGTTGGATTTGCCTAGGCATAATTGATTATGTTTTTCGACCAACATTCGGCAAGGATTAGACGCCCAAATGACTGAACATTTGTAAGCGATCAGACTGATTTTTGCCTCTAAGGGTCATAAGTCATTTAGTGGTCATTTTTCGGAGTTGTGTACATTTATTTGAAATGCGGATTAATAAGTGCATTGAAGTCGAAGGCCATCATTTTGAGCCCTTAATTTAATTAAAACATGATCAGGCGAGGGGACCCATGTAAATCAAGCACCATGGTACGTGAGAGGCGAGAGGAGTCACGTTAATCAAGCACCCCGAAGGGAACAGAAAACTACTACATCCACGCCGTTGTTCCTGGTTTACGCTGAAAGTTGTTTATTCACCAGCCAATTACATTTCTACAGGTAACAATTTCCCAGTTATTCAGATATTTTTAAAACAAAATACAAAAAATATAATTTATTTGAAAGCAGATTTAATCGCATGTTCCTGGTTTACGATAATAGTAGTTTCTTGACAAGTCATTTTTCAGTAATTAAAAATTTAAGAAATACAATTTGTTTAAGACTAATTTTGAGTATTTACATTGAAAAGGTGTTGTTAATTCAAACGTATTGCAGAATCGTATGCATAGGTTCTCAGTAGGAGAAATCGTAAAAAATTTAGTATCGCTCTTCAGCGCCATCTATCATGAATCGAAAAAAATGTTTCAAAGAAATCCTACGTACTACTACCCGTAGAATCCGAATTTGCAATAAAAAATAGGGGCTCCTATTTTAATTTCAAAGTTACTCCACGCGCCACTTACCAGGAGGGGCGAAGAGGTACTAATTGTAGCACTAATGTTCGTCCCCTCCCGGAATGATTAAATTTATAGTGGACCTTTTCTTCGAAGAGTGCTTATTTTTCGAGATATTTGAAAGTTTCAGCTTAAAAAAATCACCCGGTATAAGACGAACATTTTAGTTTTAGGATATAGTCATAAACAGTAATTTTGGATATTCATAAGCCGTAATTTTAAGTAATATGTAATTAGTAATTAATCATCAAAAATTGTTTTAAATGTTTAAATTTAAGTTGTGTACACTTTAACGAGGTTTGAGTACAGAATACAAACAGAAACGACAGAACTCGATTTTTATATGGAAACATTTCGACCGTTTTTTTATCCGTGATTTGTATGGAGAAGGGTAGAATATTGTGGTGTTAGTTAAAAAAAGTATGTATGTATATAGTGGCATTAAAATTCGATTTTTTTTTTAAATCTATCAAAAATCATAACAGTGTACTAATTTTTTTATTTCTCCTCTATTCTTTTATTTCTAGTTGAAGAGCCCATCAAGACGCAGAGGTAGACGCCGAGTACTATACGTGGACGGGTTGAAGAGATTGAATAAAAAATGTCTTATATCTTTGTTAGGTTAGGTTTCAGTGGTTGCTATCACACACTTAGGAAAATTTTGGCCCATTGTGATACCACTGGATCCGACATCATTAAACTCCCTTTAAATCATCTAGTGCTATTCACATAGCGTAAAAGATCTCGCACATAACAGCTTTCGATATCAGAGAGGCTGTCTATAGTGTATTTGTCCAAGTGATCATGTCTTCCAGCAAGACGTGAGCATAGGAAGTGAACAAGAGTCTCCTCCTTCTCGTCCTTGTGGCTTCTGTAGAAGTCATTTGCATCCAGACCCAGTCTTCTCGCAACATCTCTGAAAAAGCAGTGTCTGATAAGTACCCTTACAATTCTACCTAAATCACGCTTCCTTAGTGTGATTAAGATCTTGAAGCGCTGCAATTTCAGCTGAGGACATACTTGTTTCACTACCCTACCAGTCGGACTGGCGATCCACCTAGCATTTTCCAAGGCAACTGCTTTCCTATCGCTTGATGCTTTCAGCTCAGACAAAGAGTCGTACCTTACCTTGCTAATTCGTCTGCTCTGCAATTTCCCTCAACATCAGAATGGAACGGATTTTATCTTTGTTAGGTCGGATATATTTCAGACAAATAAAGATCGCTTGCCGAGCCGACTATTCGTCGTTTGGTGGCCAAATTCAAGTCAACATGTTCGACAAATAACCAGCCAACACCCGTACGTTACCGAAACGTAAGGTCTGCTGAAAACAACGCGATTGTACGTGAGAAACTGGCATTGCCATAACCGTTAACGGCGACCGCTACAGATCGATTATAAGCAACTTTGTGATGATGAACGTTCTGACGTTTCAGAATATATCAGAGTATTCAGACTATTTAGACTATTGTGACCATTCTAAACAATGAAATATTGCCATTTGCAGCATACAAGAAACAAACATGGTGATTCACCGAGCACTGTATCTGAGAAATGATCCTATATTCATACGACGGAGAGTTGGACTTTTAGCTAAAACTAATCCGTATCAAGCATATAAAGAATTATTTTGGAGCTGTCCTAACATTACTGGGTTAAATTCCTTTAGTAGGAGAAATCCTTTTGGCACTAACCTATACCTTAAAATATCTAATGAAAATTGACCTGCTTCAGGACATTTTGCTCGTTTAGGGCAACTTTTCATTCAGGCCACTATTGGGCGTTGGGATATCACAAGCTTGGGCGAATGGTATCTCTTTCTCCCAGGTGAACCATATTAAAACAAGAAAGAAGAAATAAAAATCCGTAAGAGCTGAACCCTTCCATCACAATATAACTGATCATCGGTTAATATGGATAAGTTGTTCAGTTCGAAAAACCGTTAAAGCTGATAGCAAAAACAACTGCACTATCATCCGTCACACCATCAACATATTCGTATAAGACCTTAAATATGAATTTACTTAAGCACGTTAGCAAGTTTGTATGCTAAATCTACTTCAGTCGAACACGACTCTTCAATATGGCTGACTCTCGTTGATTGCATAAAAGTAAAGCCAACAAAAGTTAACTTCTCGAGCACCACTAACTCCACAGATGCTCAGCCAGAATGGATTGACAAATTCCAATACCCAAAATTAGAAATCCTCAAAATGTGAATTGTCGAAAAATTACTCACCAATTTTATATTGGACGAGATTCTGATGACTGTGGCTGATTAATTTCCGGAATTGAGACTATGGAACAATAAAGCAAAATATACAGCTACCACTCATTCTCGCCTATATGCAGACGACATCGTAACTCCTCATTTCCGGCGATGCCATTTCTTTAGAGCCAATTTTACAGGAGCTCATTGAAGTGCTAGGTGAAGTGGATCTGGGGAAAAAAAATGTATACTGTACTTATCATAATCCCCGCTGCGCGGCTAAATTATTCTTTGTCCGCCATTATAGGAACACAAGCTCCTGGAATCACCCAAATAATGCAGAGCTACATCAAATAGTTTTAAATACCCAGTCAGACCGTACTAACCATGTATATAGTACTACCATTGCAGCAAGATTACGTATACGGTCTGAAAATATCAAATCCGGTAAGAGTATAGAAAAAAATTATTAAAATTTTGGTTTGTACGACAATCACGAGTCAATGAATTTTTGTAACTATTGCCAATTTATAAAGTTTCTGGTTACCAGATGGTAAAGACAGATTTTTATGTCAATGGCGTCATGGCATAATGCGACATGATAAAAGAAGCACTAATCATTCAAAATCAATCACCTAGGATGACTATAGCACCACGTCTCAGAAGAATTTTCTCAACAATGAGTAATTTACATAAAAGAACTTATCTTGCTTAATAATGTGGATAGGTTTCACAAATGGATCACTCTTCGAAGCTCATAGATTTAGTGAATCATCGAAGCCGGCATATTCAGATAGGTATAATATCTAAATTAATTACTGGAGAACATAGTTGACACCAGCCGATAAAACGAGAGTGGGGTCAACAAAACAAAAAGAAACACTACCCCGCTTAGAGTTAAACGGAATTTTCATACTTTCGAAACTACTGTAAGAAGTCAAGCAATCACCAGACATACAAAAGGCACCAACTTATGCTTGGCTGACTACACGGTAGTGATTTCATGGATACAAGGTGATATCCAAAAGTTCAAATAGAGTAATAGAAATCCGAAGCTTGACTATGGCATCGATTGCATTACATCGATTGTACATTCGATTGGTCAAATCCTCACATTAAACCAAATGATAACCCCCCAGAATCTCAGTATCTGGTGGTCACAACCACAATGGTTGAAACATGGCAGTTTAACAATTTATACAGTGGAAGAAGAAGGCACATTCTTTCACTTACTACAAGTCATAGAAAAACATCGTTTTATAAGGAGTGATTTGTACAGTGACAATACAATGAACAAAATGCGATACCGCGAATTTCTACAAAATCGCGTCGGAAATTCGAACGGGACAACATGGCATTCTCAACCATCAGCATCAACTCATTGGTGGATTATTTGAAGCTGGCGTAAATGCAGTTAAAACCCATCTGAACCTCTCTGCCAAACAACACCATTGCTGGTAAATTTCCTGTCGTGCAATGCACTGCACTGCGATACTTCAACATGAACAGGAGTATAAACCGATCTCAGTTATCCTGGTTTGTATTCGCTTTTTTCCGGATATGTTCCTCCAGTGTCCGGTCCAACCCCTATAGCATTCTGTTAGACTGTGGTATACGAGACTTTTTTATGTTAAGAATTTTGCATAGTTCTTGGAACATGGATTCGAAGTTTTTACCTAGATCCGAGTGTAGTTCTTGCGGTAATCCGAATCTACAAATCAAATTGTCCATGCATCCAACTTGCTGAAGTATAGTCAATATCCACCACGTGTGAATCGATTTAATTGTTTGTTTCTGGAAGTGGGCCAGCGATAAACATTGCTGATCATCTTGAAGGTGCTCCAACAGTGTATTTCTGCATTCTTACTTTCGCCGGAGTTTGAAATCGCTTATTTATCTTATCCTAAGGTTTGTTTCGACTGTTAGCTCATAATATAGTTGACTCCGTCAGCTTTACCAATCATCATCCCTTTTCTTTTTACAATTGTTGACGAGCTCACGTTCAAAACACGTACTGGTTCTTTCTGCTGGAATTTCACCAATGTTCTCACACACAACAACCAGTTATCTTTGTCGTTCGTTGGCTTTACAAATCCCGTCTTGGTATCAGATCACCGTCTATTTTGGCATATATAACTTTTCGTACATCGGTGACATCTCGATCCTGGCATGGATTATAACTCGCAATCTATCTCGTTCATTTGTATTTATTTGAAGGGATCCCTACATATTGTGTTATTTTAAAAACCTGGTTATCCAGATTCACTATACCATCTGGTATCATTCAGTATGATGATATAAAACATCTTCATACCATCCAGTATGATGATACATTCATCACTTATTAAGCTACAAGGAACCGATGTTTGAACATTCGATTTCGAATCAATAAACCAATAATATCGACACTTTTGTAATCCGCCCCATGTTGTGTGATTTTAACGATGTTATTGGAGAATTTTCTTCCTTTCACCAGCTTACGCCCCTCAAAACCGTTTTGTCCCGTTGCCTTGCTCAACGTCTGACCGCCTCATTTCCTAGTGTTTCTGCATCGTGCGTCAGCTTTCTCGGGCGCTGTGTACTTCGCTGATTATAATCCGTCATGTAATGTCCGGGTTGTTGTCCTCAGAAATCTCCTCTTTCATTAGAGCCTTTATTTGTGTGATATCCTACGAATTAGCTTGCACAACTTTACTGAATCAGTTGATAAACTTATTTTTTATTTGGTTTTATATATGGTATTGGTTCCCAAATAAAGTTTCAGATGGGCATTCAGCACTGATAAACGCGTTCACTGTTAGTCTGTTAGATGTATCTTGCATAATTATCTGACGTGTGACTACCCATATCTTGGTTTCAGCTCAGTCATGACCCACTCATCGCTTCTCTCGAAGAGGGCTTCTGCTGATTAAATTTCGCATTTTGCTCTTTACGTATAGCTCAGCAAATTTTCCAATTATCCTTGTTCGTCTAATTTTTCGGCTTGGTGGTCTAATTTCGGGCCTTGCTCAGTCTGGAGTTGATCGATTTTGGTATCGAATTTATCGTGCTTTTCCTTCAGTTGAGGTAAAATTGTTCAACATGTCTCCGATGTCTGAAAATGATTTTTGGCTGTGGGTTTTCTGCTAATAGTTTGAGGTAGTTGGCGTCATTCCTAATGACCCTGGCATCAGAGATGGCTGTTGCGATACTCTGGTACTTATCCCTTAATTGCTGACACCAAATTTTACAAATTTCGGGCCCCCAACACCTTTAACTTCTGCAGCAAATTCACTATTTCACTATATATCACAGTTCACTATTTCGCTTTTACTTCATAATACTGTTCGTTTTTACTGCTCGTCTGGTACTGTTCACTGTTAAATTACAATTGTGTCTGCGTTCTAAATTGCTCGCGCTTATACTTGTATACATCGGTGTTCGAAATTATACCATTTATTGTATCTGTCGATGTGTGCATACCCAAATTGTAAATTACTTGTATATGATTGTACTGGAGAATATTCCAAGGGTTCAATTATACATAATTAATTCTAGTATTTTCCATGGCGACTATCGCCGCCGTTTACAAATGCTTTCGTCAATTTCATATTCTCATCCACGGAGTGTCATACTGAACATTCAATTTCGTATTGGTGCGGAATACTTGATGTGTGACTCTTGAGATTATATCACTTTATTGTATTAATTGGTATTAATTAGTATTAATTAGTATTAATTGGCCAGTGGATTATATTTAAGGCGTTTTGCATTGCCGTAATTGCGACTTTTTATTGTTAGTCTTCTTATACACATCTATAATTTGGAGGAACAAATTGCCTCCAATTCATCTTAAGCACCTAAGAATATACACATAGTCTATAACTTTTCATTCAAAAATCTATATTTAAGATAAAAATGATTAATCTGACACCTCTCACTCCGTTTACTGATGTTATATTTTGAAATTAGAAGGTTGCAATTTAAAAATATAACGTTAAATGCCATAACAATTTTCATCTTCAAATATAAAACAATATTTTTTTTTAATACTAAATTCTTCAACATCGTACAACTTACCCTAATCCTAAAACAAATTGGACATAATTTATTGCATTAATCCTCCACTAAGTGAATTACCTGAAACTAGAGGTCAAATAAATTTTATTATTTACTACAACATTAACTAAACTTTAGTGTGAGTCACGACAAAAATCCTATTTTGGAAATCCCACGGTTTCCTTATTTTGTCGACCCATATAAAATTTTTCAAAAATTAACTTTTTAAATTAGGGTCGAAATGGGGGTTACCGAACAAATGGCATAGTGGTTAAAGCTTTGGCGTTTGGATCGGGAGGTACCGGGTTCGCATCCCAATAGGGGCAGGATGCAAAGGGAATTTTCATCAACAAATTACGATTTGTGATGAAAAGGAACACATCTATGACCCCCTGTCGGAGTGCAAAACTCATTGGCCGACAAATTTTCCCTGCCAGTATAGGCTGGCATAGAGCTATGCAATGTGCAGATGGTAATAAAATCGGACCTATATCCGTACGTCCTCGAATTGGCCGATACATAGGTGTAAAAGTAAGGACGTAAATAAGCAAACCGCGAAAGAGTTGGGAGAGCCTTGGCCCCCAGAACAAATAGCAGGGATAAAAAAATGAGGGTTTTCTATAGGTGATTCTGGCTGATGGGGGTAGGCACAATTCTTGAAATTTGATCTGAATGTTCATTTCAACTAGTTTAAGTTATTTCATTAATAAAATGTGCGATTTTCAAAAATCATTCATTAAGTGTATTTCAAAAATTTAGGTTTAAGGTAGTTTAGTTTAGGGTTGAACTAATGGTTTTCTATTCCCAACTCTGGCTGATATGGAATATGCCACCAGTAAATCCTGGCCTTATCAGGTTATATACATCTAATCTAAACATTGTGACTAGAAAACTGCGATATTTTCTTACAAAGTTGATCTACTTTAACAGATTTTGTGCATAACGCATGTAAATGGGCAACCGGTGTGAAGTTTTTAACGAAAAGTGATGATAGTGAAGTATTTCCTAAACTTTCCTAAAAATTAAAATCCGCCATTTTTGTTTCAATGTATGCGTAAAACTACGTATAAACGAGTAAATTATAAATTATGAAAAAATGCAAATAAGACTATAATAAAACTTGTTAAGATTGTTTTTCCGAACAATTTTCCCAATTCTAGAAACACCGCTACCAAATACTAAGCACACTTTTGAGTAGTTCTGGATCCAAACTAACAGATAAACACCATTCCATGGAAAAATCTAGGGGCCCCGGGTGGTTTAGGAAATAAAACTTGTTAAGAAGTCAATTAGCATATCGTATGGTTTTTCCGAATCATTTTCCCAATTCCAGAAACACCGCTACCAAATACTAAGCGCACTATTGAGTTGTTCTGACTCAAAACTAAGAGATAAACACCATTCCATTGAAAAATCTAGGGGCCCCAGGTGTTTTAGGAAATACAACTTGTTAAGAAGTCAATTAGCATATCGTATGGTTTTTCCGAACAATTTTCCCAATCCTAGAAACACCGCTACCACATACTAAGCACACTTTTGAGCAGTTCTGGATCAAAACTAACAGATAAACACCATTCCATCGAGAAATCTAGGGGCCCCGGGTGTTTTAGGAAATTAAATTTGTTAAGAGGTCAATTTGTATGCCACATGGTTTTTCCGAGCAATTTTCCCAATTCCAGAAACACCGCTACCAAATACTAACCACACTTTTGAGTTGTTCTGAAACAAAACTAACAGATAAACACCATTCCATTGAAAAATCTAGGGGCCCCGGGTGTTTCAACCTCTCGACCTCACGACCTCTGTGTTTCAACCATACGATATGCAAATTGACCTCTTTACAAATTTAATTTCCTAAACCACCCGGGGCCCCTAGATTTTTCCATGGAATGGTGTTTATCTGTTAGTTTTGATCCAGAACTACTCAAAAGTGTGCTTAGTAATTGGTAGCGGTGTTTCTGGAATTGGGAAAACTGTTCGGAAAAACCATACGATATGTTAATTGACTTCTTAACAAGTTTTATTTCCTAAAACACCCGGGGCCCCTAGATTTTTCAATGGAATGGTGTTTATCTGTTAGTTTTGATTGAGGACAACTCAAAAGTGTGCTTAGTATTTGGTAGCGGTGTTTCTAGAATTGGGAAAATTGTTCGGAAAAACCATACGATATGTTAATTGACTTCTTAACAAGTTTTATTTCCTAAAACACCCGGGGCCCCTAGATTTTTCAATGGAATGGTGTTTATCTGTTAGTTTTGATTCAGAACAACTCAAAAGTGTGCTTAGTATTTGGTAGCGGTGTTTCTGGAATTGGGAAAATTGTTCGGAAAAACCATACGATATGCTAATTGACTTCTTAACAAGTTTTATTTCCTAAAACACCCGGGGCCCCTAGATTTTTCCATGGAATGGTGTTTATCTGTTAGTTTTGATTCAGAACAACTCAAAAGTGTGCTTAGTATTTGGTAGCGGTGTTTCTAGAATTGGGAAAATTGTTCGGAAAAACCCTACGATATGCAAATTGACCTTTTACAAGTACTTAGTCACCGTACTTAATTGCATTTTTTCTTAATTTATAATTTACTCGTTTATACGAAGTTTTACGCATACATTGAAACAAAAATGGCGGATTTTAATATTTAGGAAAGTTTAGGAAATACTTCACTATCATGAGCAAACACGTGAAGTTTTTCCTAAATAATCCTAATTCTGTTTTTAGGATAGTTTAGGAAATAGTTCCCACGAATCATAAATGCACACATTACAGGAATAAATTTTTTGAAAGCAGAATGTGGCATTGATTATTTGCTAATGGGGCGAACGAATCAGGACTGCCGGCGTTTTTTCTCAAACATACAATTTTTGGTGTTCGCATATTAAAGTTTTATATAAATTAATTATTATTTTTTATACCAATATACAGAGTGGCTGAGACCAAGTGTTACCAAATGAAAACGCTGTAATTTTTTAATTTTGATTATTTTTTATTGAAATTTCGTGGAATATGTTGAAAACATATTACATTTTATGAAACACATGTTACTGCTCGATGTGACCTCCTTTGGCTCTGATTATTTGATTCAGTCTTCCATAGAAAGCATTGCATGCTGACCGAACGTGAGCTTGCGGAATTTTATTCCATTCTCGAACAAGAGCTGACTTCAATGCATCAACACTTTCGTATTTTTTAGTGGACACCTTACTCTCCAAAATGGACCATATGGAGAAATCCATGGGATTCAAGTCTGATGAATATGGTGTGGCCACTTTCGACGAAATCAGCCGCGGAACGCAATTTTGTAAAAATTGCTGTGTCGCTCGAGCTTTGTGTGACGGTGCCGAGTCCTGTTGGAATGTCCAACGGTTCGTACCAAAGTGTTTACGTACCCAAGTAGCAAAGCATCGTTTAGGATCTTTTGGCGGTACACCTCTTGGTTTACCTTGACTCCATGTTCGATGAAAACCAGAGGAGTGCGTCCATCTGCAGTCACTGCAGCCCAAACCATAACATAAGCTGGTGATTGCTTGCAACTCTTGTGTCCAAATTATCGTTGGACTTGTGCTCTAACCAAACACGATCATTATGTTTATTCACATACTGTTGAATGGTGAAAATTTTCTCATCAGAAAAGACAATTTTTGGAATCTCATCACGTCCGGCCAAGGCCTTCAATGCTCGTGTTCTTTCAAGCCTAACTTTTTTTTGTGCCTCCGTAAGATCTTGAACTTTTTGTATCTTGTAGGGCTTCAAGTGTAGTTCATTTTTCTATATGGCTTGAATGCTGTATCGTGTAACATGTAGACGTGCGGCTAATTGATTGGCACTTTGACGAGGATTTCGTTGGATTCGTTTCTTCACATTTCGTATCATTTCTTTTGATGTTGCTGTTTTTTTAGGACCGCCTCTGTTGCGTTTAGCGATGCTACCAGTTTCGTTGTATTGAGTTATGCTTCGATACACAGACATTTTATTCACATTCAAATGCTGGAGCTGACGAACTATTGCTGTTTGTGAATTTCCACCCAAATACAGTGCAATTACACTATTACGTTTGAATTCCATTACGATTTTTTTATGAAGATATTAATTTAGAACAATTATTTGTTGACCACATGTAAACAACTAACCAAACTTCAATCTGTCAAAAAATTGACGCGCGAAAATGACAACTACACAAATGACAGCAGAGTGAAGTCAGTAACATTTGGTCTCAGCCACCCTGTAGTTAATGCCAACAACAATGAACACAAATAAAATATTATAGAAGAAGGTAACATGGAAGTGGGATGATTCTTTAGGAGATATTTAGATTTATCGAGATCGAAACGAGTAATTCAACGACTCCCAGTTTACTAAAGCTAAAATTTAGTTAAAAATGATAAGACACTTAAATACTTACATCCACTTATATATTTTCGGAAATCAATAGCCAAACTAGAAGAAAATAATAAACCCGATTTGAAGTATTCTACCTTGCCGAAACGTCATGTTCCAGTCATGCCGATTGAAAAAGTACTTTCGGTATATGATTAATAAAGAAAATAAATAATAATTTAATCAAAGTCCTTTCCGATTTTTATTTAATATCCAAACAAATCCTTCAAAAAATGTAAACGGTGTTAAGAGATTACACCGAAAACATATTTCTCGTGCGAATATTTTTATCCACAATCTATCAAAACTCTGAACGGTGCTATTTAATTAGTATTTTATAACGACTAAATGTAAAAAGTTCAAACGGAGTTAATTTCTAAATATCCGATCGGTTTGATGCGTAACACCGAATCGGTGTTGTGGAAACTTTTTATTTTGTTCTGTGTATACGTGGAAAAAGATGAGGAGTTCGAGAACAGAACATTTATAAAGTCGAATAAATTCAATTCAATTCCTTATTTTGAATCACATACTTTATCCTTCTACTATATCCTTTGTTTTGGAGTATTCGACTCTAAATCCGGAACACTCTAGCGACATTTTTGCGAATATATCACAGACACCATGACCCTGTCTGCTACGTTCTCCATAAAATATCTAACTTCTCATCTCGTAAGCAACTCTAATTTCAGCATTGACAATAGCTATGCCATGAGATCAAGAAACGGTTACTTGACAGCATAAAATACTCAAACCTTAGATGGTGGTTTTTTAATTATTCGTCTGTTCCCACCTACACCAGGTAGCCATCGCGAAAGCGATTATACGTTCCAGTTCAGTTATTAACAATAAATGCTTAACACATGGAAATCACCCATATATACATTACATCGCACTATACACAACTACATATCCGCCCAATTAACCATTTAATTCTTTCCCTTTAAAGTGAATTTTCAGTTTTTTTATATTTTCCCTGTTGTTCTAGGTCAAGATGGTGGGTACACAAAACGTTCATAAACAACAACGTATTTTCGTTTCAAGACTTTAAAAATGAAAAAATCGATCGAGTAAATATAAAATTTGTGCTTTAGAAAAAAAAGAGTTTGCACCAAGATCAAACACCAGCAACAAAAAAAAATTGAAGCACAATGAAATGATTAGATTACATTACGGTTTGGTTGGGGGGTTGAAAATTGTATTTTACTTACGTTATAATTTTTGTTATTGTTTTGTGCTGTGTGGCTGTAAAATGTAGATACATGCATATTGAAAACGAAAGTCGTTGTTGGTTAGAAAATTGGCGGTTATTCTCTCCTGTGTTTCACGACTTAACAAGATATTATTATTCTGGAGTTTTTTTTTGCTTTTAACTTTTTTGAAGAATCAATTTCGAATTGTTTTATGCCCGAGATTATATTGATGATGATTTTTTGTATTTCGTCTTATTTTTGAGTATGAAGACTATTACGAGGATTCAATAATTTTTTTTTGTGCCGAGCTTTTTTTTTATTCAATGGATATAATTAATTTTTTTTTTGTTGATGAAATTCTTGATTTTTTTTAGTAGAAAAATTTGGGGCACAGATTTTTTTTTGTTTATGTTTTATTGCATTTTGTTTGTATGGAGGATTAATTATTGCTTGCGGTATATTTCTATAATTTTCCATGATAAAAACACAAAATATTTTTAAAATGGTAATTTAAATGCAAGAAATATGAAGAAACGAATAAACATAAAATGGAAGTGTGTAATCATCAATGGGCGACACTAAAATGCCCATGGGGTGGGTAATAAAAATGTACGAGTATTTTACTCGACTTTGCATTATTTTGACGAGCGAGATTTGGAAAGATAAATATCGTGATGAATATCCAGGTGCTTGTTCATGGTTTTCATTTCGGATGAATTTTTGACTAGTAGCACATTTGCCAAATATTTGGGTGGAAATTTATGTCATTCCTTTTTTGGTTCTCGTATGTTCGTGGAACAATGAATTCGGATGGTATGTGACCGACTTAAAATTAAATATAAATATGTACCTAAATAATGCATTATATCAACAAGGATGACGTTTATTCTAGCCAAGATATGATTAGGTGCTGGGTGAAGCTTATTCTAGCCAAGATAATCTGGATCTGGAATAAATATAGTACACTTCATCGTATTTATCTTTAATAATACAGACACATTGTTAAGATATATTTCCATGGCCAGCTTTGTCACTTTAGTGTAGTATGCAAGTGCCAACCAAATACGCACCGTCTGGAAGTATAATTTCCAAGATAGGAGGAGTTTCTATTATATAGGCTGCTGCATGACAACGAGACAAGATCATCGTTCATCTTATTCTTTCCACCTTACACATTTCGCTATCACATTTATTATTATTCCTTCGCTTCCATGGTGTACAGCTTTGACCTTCCGAAGTAGATACTTACTTGAGTATAAATTGTCTTTTCTGATCAATACTACATCATCGCCTTCAAGTTGCTCCGTTTGGTTTTTCCATTTCAAACTGCAGTGTTGTCAAATAATCCTGATGCCAGCGCTTCCAAAACCGTTGTATTCAATGCTGCATATTTTGCCTTTTAGATAATTTCGTTTGTGGTACTTGGTCCATTCAAGGTTCTGGAATAATTGTCAACGATTTTTCAACCCAGAAATGTGCGGGCATTAAAATTACCTGTAAAGTAAATCACCTGGACAATCATTTAGTTTGCATGATGGTCGTGAATTAAATAGTGGCTCAATTTGTATTAATAAATCAAAAGAAAAATTAATGCTTGTTACTCTTTTCAAGTGGTACTTGAATGATTTTACCGATGATTCTCACAAACCGCGAAAATGAGAAGGATTGTTCTTGAATTGAATACCTTTCTGAAAAGGAAATTCAGAGATTAATGGATTTTTCGATTGTTGTAAAATCTGTAACTTCAATTGCGGTAATTCTCTATTAGCGCCGATAAAATTTGAACTGTTGTCACGCCATATCTCTTTGGGGTTTCCTCGTTGGGACGGTGACTGACATGAATACTGTGCTGTATTAATTCACAAACTCTTGATTTTTTGGTAAGATTGCGGGGTATTTAGTTGAATACTCGTATTACAGTGAAGGTTTTCTGAGATCTCCTACCCTAACTTAACCGTCTGATTCAAGAAATGGATCGAGTGTTGATTGATAGCTGATTCCTTAATGGAGAATTTTGAAAAATGGTTGATATTTCGAATTTGAATGCAGTTTCTTGAACGCTCCGAAGAATAACACCACGTTATAAATGAGCTTATAAGCTCAAAATGTGGTTGGAATGCTACTCGAAATTGTAAAATGTAAATAAATAAATAAATAAATAATTGTTTCTGCATCATTCAATTCAGCTGGAGTAATTGTCTTGTAAGTCTGTTTCTCGGAATTCGGCTTGAAAGTAGTCAACACGTTAATATATTTGAATCTTTCTTCCAACTTTATTCAATTTGATTCAGCTTCTGTCCCGAACTGTCTCAACTTCGGCCATAATGTCCCTGAAACTAATGTGTTTTTGTTTTGTGGTATATTGTCTCCAGTTTTATGCTAGTGTGATTTTCAAAAAACTCTTCCATAGGCCGCAGAACATCAGAAAGCCAATGGAGTGCTATTATCGAATCCATCCATAATACCAAAATACTTGTTTAACTGGCCCCACTTTACTTTTCGCAGTTATATTGTAAACACTAATTTCACACAAAAAGCATTTGGTTCAAATTAGGTTGTATTTGGTAACGCGGTTTGCCTCTCTCAGTTGATAATATCTTCCTTTTGGTCCATTTTATTTTGATCTTATCTTTTTGTACCTTAAAATATCAAGTTTAGAGTTTTAACTAATTCCCAACGTTTTGATGGATGAATCATCTTCGATTAGTTTTGGGCCGTTTTCCATTTCTTGCTGAGAAAATGACTTCAAAAAATCTGCTGAACTGGATTTATACTTTACTTGTTAAATACGCAGCGTTAAACGAAATCCGTTAATTTTTAAGCGTTACAGCTTCGGAAACAGTATCACATCCGGACATACACTTCAACGTAAAAGTTGTTATTGATTACGCGTGCTGCTACCAGGCAAAACTTTTTAGATGTCTCGACTATTGCCTTAAAGGTTTTTATGGGTAAGTAAGGTGCACATGCCGCTCCATACGGAACTGTATTTAATTTGTACGTTTTAATTTGTTCGGCCAGGGTATCGCATCAAAGAATCATTTGATAATTCATATCATTCGGACTTATTAGAATCTGCTTACTCATTTTCACGAAGCTCCGATGAGTGCGATTCGATGTTTTCTAAATTTTAACAGTATTTTAAACGGATGACCTGTCTGAAATGTTGGACCAATTTACAGAACATCGTTAAGTGACACCGCTGTATTAGTTTAGCATGAAGCATCAAAAACGACTCTCTGTTGATTCGTGCTACTGTCTGATTTGAAAACTGCATGTTGTGGTAGCTAGAACCTTTCATTATCTTGTGTGGCATGTTATACATGGCATATGTTGAAGTGCAATATACTCGAGCACGAAAGATTTGTAAGGCTCGTAAAATGCAGGGAATCTCATAAATTTTATTCCCATTGCCGCAACAACCGCTAATGTGCCGCTTCGTAAAGGCTACCTAATATAGGTCTTGCATTTTTAAATGTCAGGTGAACAATAAACTGGCATTTATTACTTCTGATTGTTGTTTGCTCGTAGATAATATTATATTCGTGGGTACTGGCAAATTAATTGTTATCTGTGGTGCAATTTCGTGGACTTCCAAAATTTTTTTTAATTCTTGATTAAGATTCATTCGTTACTTGAATAAAGGGATCAGAAGTGGCGTGTGCGTTGACTAAATGTTAGGGTGGGAATCACTTAGCGATCTGAAAATTGAAAAACCGCGTGTCGTTCTGGGTTTAATATTTCAAAAAATATGTCAGCTATACGTGAACATCAATTTCACCTTGTGTCATAAAGTGAGGATGTGCTAGCTCTAACTGTTCGTTTAGTTTATGAACAAGGTTAAAAATATTAGAGATAATATGAGCCAATTGAGGTTGTAATTTCGGTCTTTATCTCAAAAAACGTCATATAGATTTCCCTTTCGTTCGTCCAGCGGTGTTGGTGGAAGGCCGTCGTTTCAAACCTAGGCGTTGTGCACATCAGGACTTAGTAACAAATTTGGTTTGTTATACTGAGTCTAATCAGGCACGATACGGCTGGAGCTTACCGGTACTTGTTTTAATGTAAATAAGTTTGGAAGTATCGTGATTATAACGAGAAGTAGTGTGGTGTGTGTGTGTGTGAAAATCTTGGGATTGCTCGTTAGTACTCGTATCTTGCGTGGCTTTTGAGATTTGATTTAAATCATTGAAACTTAATAACTTTCGATGTTACTTTGATGAATCAATGTATGATGCCGTTTGTTGCAAATGAGGCATGAGGATCTCGAAAAACATTTCGAACTAGCGTGTCCCATTTTTACACAATTTTTACATAAATTCTGCTCAGAAATTATTATCAAAATTCATATTTTTAAATTCAGCACATCTGAATATTTCATGTTGTTGTCGACAGAATAAGCATTTAAAGGTGGGGTTAGACTGACATAATACGAAACTCTTGGAGGTGGATTTGGTTGTAGGTTTTTGTATCCCGCGTCACAAATTTCTAAGGCATCACATCTTATGTTTACGTGTCTTATGTTTCTTATGAAGTGTTCACACCTTCATAAAACGTTCTTTGTTGGTCAATAAATTATTCCAAAGTGGTATACTCGTAGAGGGAAACCTCGATTGCGTTGGCGTGACGACATCGAACAAGACCTACGCATATTAGGATGTCGAAACTGGAGGACAAGAGCGATGGATCGAGACGGATGGAAGACCATAGTGCAGGCGGCTAAATCCCTTCATGTGATGTGAAAGCTAGAGACAGAGAGAGAAAGAGGTATACTCAGATCACGATAGTTATTATGACTACTACAATCATGACGCCCGTAAGCTTGAGACATTTGTAATTTGGGTTCTCAAATAATTCGAGCACCATCTCATTAAGTTTAGATACCTAACTTCTAAAGTTGCTAAACGGGTGTAAATTGCTTCGAGACTGCAGGTATTTTCCAAAATATTTTCACTGAATTCTAATAGTTTAGTTATTTGAGCATGTTCTCGATTATGCAACCGTTCTGATTTTTCGGTCAATCAACCCACGCTTTTAATCCATTATGAAACGGAGTTTTGATCATCTTGAAATAAATATCACGCACGCGGTTTTGCTTTGCACTCGCACAATTTCGAAATTAGGCACGTTTTAAATTTAAGTACGATAATAAGACAACGGAATCCGCCCACATCACCGACAACAACATCGTCGAACGAAAGGTATTTTGGCCGACAAGCCCAGTCGACCCAAGCAGATCGCCGACAAGCCACATTGCCACATGCACCTACCTCGCCGACTCCCTTACCACTAAAATAAAGATGTTTCGGTTTAAGGTACGTTTTATGTGTAAATATTGGCATGATTCAAGGGTTTGAGAAAACTGCAAGTCTAAAAAGGATAAGATTCATTTTAAAGCAGTGTTAGTGTATAATTTTCGCCCTGTGTATGTGCGATGCAACCGTTATGGTAATTCTAATTTTTTGTGTAAAATGCATTGACTTTGTGAGTGAGGTTGTTAACCTGTCGCTCAATCGTCTCACAGCCGGATTACCCTTCGGCAATGTAGTTGGTGTGTGAGATGTTGATGTGGTTATGTCGGCGATATGTTTGGCTATATGCGGTTGTCATCGTTTGTGTTGGCGTTGTGGTTGTCGGCGATATGGTTGTCGGCGATGTGGGTGTCGGCGATGTAGTTATCGGCATTTAAACTAAGATATTTAAACTAAGGTTTAAATCTGCATTTAAACCTTAAATCAGGTTAAAAAATTATAAAAATCACTGATTAAAATCAAAAAGCATAAATTTAAAAAAAATAACCCACAAAGGTGACTGTTTTGAAGCTCCCTTTGCGGAGTGAAGTTCGATGAAACATGTTTAACGAAACTTTGAAGCCATACATAAAAGGTTGGGCCGTGATAATGAGAGTATGTGACGAACACAAAACAAATACTGATAAAAGAGAACTAGTCGAAATGTATCAACTATTTAATCCTAATGCTGTTGATTTAGTTAAAATACAAAGTGGCACCTGTATGAAGAGTGTAGCAATTTGGAAATAACTCGAAAACAAATGATCGACTTTTTGATTAGTTGTTCTGAATCGTCAATTGGTTTTAACCAATAGGGGAATCGATTCATTCTGCAAACAGTTTTAATCAAACCCACTTTATTCAAAAATTAAAAAATCGATTTAAGTCAAATAAATCGATTTTCTAGATTTTTTGAATATGAAAAAAAATTACAAATCCTACGGCGATATGGGTGTCGGCGAAGTCCTTTTCGGTGCTGTGGTTGTGTCGGCGAAGCGGTTTGTCGCTTGTGGCGGTTTATAGTTGTGTGACTATTCCTGATAATATTGCACTTACCAAAGTTTAAATCATTCCTGGAGGATATTGCTCACATCATATTTGGCTTTCGGCAATATATATTTTTGGCGGTATGGGTGTCGGAGATGTGGGTGTATCGGCAAACTAGCTTGTTGACGATGTGTGTGGTCTATGTGGTTGTCAGCAATGTGGTATGGTCGATGTGCGTGTCGATAATGTCGATATCGGCGATGTGGGTTTCAGTGATTGCATCAGTGATTGCATCATCCACGGCGATGTGGGAGTCTGCAATGTGGGTATTGGTGATGTGATTGTCGCAATTTCATTGTCGGCGATGTGGTTGTCGGCGGTATGAGTGTCGAAGATGTGGCGTCGGCGGTGTAGGTATTGCCGATGTGGGTGTCGGCGATGTGGTTGTGTCGGCTAGTAGGCTATCAGCCAAAACTCCTTTCGGAGATGTGTTCGGTATGCGATATTATTGTCGGCGATGTGACCATACCCTAAGAAAACATATTATTACTTAACTGATTTGGTATAGTTGAATTCCTAGTAGCGGCACCAACAAATTTTTTGTTGTTGTTACAGAATTTAGGTACATTCAACTAAATTCATTAACAAAATATTTCATTACATGAGATACAATTTTCGTGATTTAACTAGCTTTGTTTACTTCTAGATTTGACTTTAGACTTTCATAATTAAAATAAAGTGAAGTTAATTTATAAACTAGTTATGTGCTGTGTTTTATTAATCTGTCTCACCAACACATATTACAATTTCTTTGGTCTTTCTTTGTCTCTCAACTAATTGAAAAGCAGAAACCCAAAGAAAACTACATTTTTTTGTAGTTGTATACTATTAGAGCTCGGGAGCTCCATTTTTAGTTGGTTTGGCGTTGTTTGCACTAGAACCAAAACTGTAGTTCCTTATAACTTCTGTATAACTTCCACCAAATTTAAAATAATTTTTAACAATATATACGCATTGATGTTCGATCGTATATATCTCTCCATTTTTAATAACCGGAATGTGTTTACTTGTCATCTGTCAATACTGAAATTTACCCTTCCTATAGATACAATAAATAAAACTAAGGTTCGGAGAGCTGTAACGGCAAAACTATGATGAGTTTTTATCAGCTCCACCTGAACTACATAAAGGGGTTTTCAATTTGGGCGGGTTGTTAGCAGCCTGTGGTATTTAGGACAGCCAAATTTTTCTTTACCAAGAATATTCTCTAAACTAGCATGCTGGATAGGACCTAGTCGTATCTCAATATACGTCATTTCGCATGCTTGTTTATAGGAGATTCCCGTACAAATTCACAAAATTGTACGTGTGATTTGTGGTACTCCAAGGCAAATTTGGCTGTCCTAACCACCCTAAATCTCAATTTCAAATTTGTTTGCAAGTTTCCTATAATTTATTTCCATATTAAGATTAGTTTCCAAACACCGACTTATTTGTGGACACCGACATATTCAAATAAGTCACCTAGCGAGGGGACTTATTTGAATAAGTACGTCTACACAGAAATCTCTCCAAAAATGTGTCTTGACTAAATGTAATCATAGAGCAAAATATAAATAAGAGGACTCATGTAGTGTACATTTTTTTCTGTTCTGTTCCGAGATTAATCTATTTTACTATTGGCAATCTGTATAAGCCTATAACAAAAACAATGAACTATAAAATAGCTATGCCGATATGTTTATAAGCTACGTATATATGGGTTAAATATATCAAAACTATCAAATAAGATTAAACTCGGAAGAGAAATTGGCTTATAAAATTTGCACTACATGATTTCTTTTATATATTTATTCCTCCAGTCCTAGTTTTTATTTTCAAATCTAGTGGCAACAACCTACATATCAAGAAATGTATTTTCTTCCATGTAATAGAAATTGCGTTTTGTTTTCTGTTTTTATGTCACAAATAAGTCGGTTCAATGAATTGGAATGACTTGACCGACTTATTCAAGATGGTGTCAAATAAGTCAATAAGTCTGTAATAAGTCGGTGATTGGAAAACACCCTAAAGCCCTTTTCGAAAAGGATACTTATTTCCAACTAATTTACTTATTTGCCGCCATCTTAAATAAGTAAGCAAAACCGTTCGAATTAAGTTTGCCATCATATTTTTACAGCATTATTCGATGCCTAATTTTTTCGTTCTTTTATTAATTTAAGTTTCTTATTAATAATTTTACGAACAGATTTGTATCAATTTAAAAATATAAAACCTTAAAAATAATTTTTAAATAAAGGGTTATTCAATTCGAGGTTGATAAAGTAGAAATCTGTATACCGACATCTGTCAAAGATAAACGTCAAGTACGCTGTCATTTATTTAGTTGACATTCTGCCATTTAAGAATATGGAGCATTTAACATACGCAAATTGGGTGTTGGAAAAACAGGCCGTCGATGCTGATTTTTCGAACAAAATTTTCTTCAGTGATGAAGCTCATTTTTCGCTTGGTGGATACGTTAATAAGCAAAACTGTAGAATTTGGGGCTCAGAAAATCCACAATTGATTGTAGAGAAGCCATTACACCCGGAAAAAGTCACTGTTTGGTGCGCATTGTGGTCTGGTGGTGTGATTGGGCCGTATTTTTTTGAGAACAACCATGGACGAACCGTTACCGTCAATTCTGAGCGCTATGGCCGCATGTTAACCGATTATTTTTTTACGAAAATCGAAGATTATGATCTTGACGATATGTGGTTCCAGCAGGATGGAGCAACCAGTCACGTAACACGAGCAAATCGAGATCTTTTGCAAGAGAAATTTCCTGGACGTTTGATTTCGCGATTGGCTGATGTCAATTGGCCTCCAAGATCCTGTGATTTAACGCCTTTGGATTTCTTTTTGTGGGACTACGCGAAAGATCGTGTTTACGCAAACAATCCTCAAACTCTTGACGAATTGAAAACTAATATTCGTAAGGTAATGGCCGAGATACCGCCCGAAATGTGCCGAAAAGTCATTGAAAATTACCGCAAAAGAATCAAGGCCTGTAAGAAGTCCCGTGGAGGACATTTGAATGATATCTTGTTTAACTAAAAATGGCAAGGATCAATCTGTAAAATGAAATAAAAATTACAATACATTCCGAATATTTTGTGTGTTTTTTTTAAGTTTACTTTATCAAGCTTGAATTGGATTTTATGTATGTCTACGAGTATTTGATTTTTAGGTGGAATGTGACCAGGGTATTTTCTTATTTAAACGAAGATGATTGTTCATGGGCACCTATTAAGTAATAGAACTATAATTACACAAAAAGTAAACAGTGATAATATGCGGTTGATATAAGATAAAACTAGCACCTTATCGTCTGTTTGTAATTTGTAACGTTTATACGGAATTACATAAATCGGTTACTTCATCTTTATATAAATCTTTTTGTGTATCTGAAATGTGGTTTTCTTCCGCATATGCCTATTAGTTACCTAAAATATTTTTCAAATTCTAAAACCAATAAACTGACAAATAACCAATAACGAAAAATTGACAACCAATTTAGATTTTTCGGTAAGAAAAAGACAGAAAATAAGTCACCTCGCTAGCTTTGAATAACGCTAGCTTTGAATAAGTTAGGTTCCACAAATAAGTATTCGTTTCGAAAACAGCCGAAGGGAAAAATTCCGACTGTTTAAATCGATACGAAATTATTCCCTTAGTAGGGAAATAAATAATAGAAAACTTGCGATCAAATTTGAAAAAAAAATGATTAAAGTAGCCGGCGAAAAATTCGAATAATATGAAGTATTTTAAAGCAAATTATATGCGTGCGAACGCGGAAATTTCCACCGATTTCAAGAATACGGCCCCTGGTTTATAGGAAATTCCCGGAAAAATTCATATACATTTACTTTTTGCAGCAGAATTGCAGAATATTTTCAATATAACGTACCGCTTACACGCGTTTAATATACCATCTCATTTAAGTATAATGGTGGAATTTGACGTATATGCAACTAAGACAATGCGAAAACATTAATATATGTAATTGTTTTTTCTACATAATTTTAATTTAATCTTAACTTAATTTCTCTTCATAGGTATACACAATTTATATTTTCATACCCAAAAAAATAAATCACTCAATATTTTGAGTGGTTTGTGCATACATTTCTATATTCCACTCAATATTAAATTTCTATCGCAAGCATAAGCACTCACACCAACTCGCAAATAAAAGCTTGCATATTGATTTTCTCTTGATATTGATTTTATAATTTTGTATTCATTTTGTTTAATCTCATCATCATCATCATCATGTCTGATCACTGTTACGACAACACCACAGTTGTTGATAACTCATTGAAATCTCTATTTGATTCCACAAAAAACCCCTTCTTACCGCATATACCGTACCATAAAATGTATATCCTATCAAGGCATATATGTACATCAATTGTACATACATAGTTTTTAGTAGTTATCATTTCCATGTATGAAAATTCAACTTCTTTCTTTACTGCGCACTTTATGTGCCAACGTTCGTTCTGCTGGGAATAATTACATATTCACTTCATCCAGACTTCTTTTGTACACACACACACACACACACTGGCAAAATTCATATATACCCTGAAAACCAAACTTTTTTTTTATTTTATCTAAAAATTACAAATTTAAAGACAAAAAACTAATAAAAAATAAGAAATTTGTATTTTTTTCTATATAAAGTTTCGAATAAGCTTGCGTGTAAGCACGATGCTAAATCTTCGTGTTTACGAAGGATCAAGTCCAAAGAAATCGAACACACAATTTTTATATATTGCGTTGGTTGTGTACGCCTACTTTATATATTCGCATAAATACATAGGTACTTTATATAATTGGAATTGGGTGGAAACATATAGTATTTCGTTTTGTCAGTTTTTTGTTTTCGTTTTTCGTCTTATGTACCTAAACCGTATCGGCATTCCGATTGTCTGTATATAAAATATAAAGGTTGTCATTTGAAAAAAAAAAAAACAAAAAATTGGTTTGGACCAATTAAAAATGATTTATATAATGCGCAAGTCATACATTTTTGTTTTGTTGGATTCCCGCTCAATACATACGATTTGCATTATATAATCAATTTTCATATACGAATGAGATGGAAAATGTAGAAAAGTTTTTATTCTTTTTCCTATTCAACAATGATTTTTATTTTGTTATGTGTGTGTGTGGGTTTGTGTGTGTATGCACAATTTGGAATTGAAATAAAACACACCTTTTTTTGTTTTGTATGTTTGATTTGAAATAATATAATTTTATTGTTTTGGAATATGTTACCGATTTTTTGCTCGTCGTGCTTTTTTAGTAGTGTGTGTGTGTGTTAGTGTTTTGGGTTGAATGAGAGGAAAAAAAAGCACACGAAACGGAGAAAATATAAGAAAATAAAATTATTTGAATTACAAATAAAATAAAATAATACGAATTTTTTTTTGTGCTGTTCGTTTTTATTTGTATTTCTTTTGTTGTATTGTTGAATTGAAATAAAAGATATTGGATTTGTGGCGATCAAAATGAGATGAATATAGAGAAGAAAATAATATTAATTTTTTTTAAGTTTATTTTATTTTATTTCATTTCATTTGTTTTTTTTATTTTATTTTTTTCGGATTGTATTATTTATTATTCTGTTCGTTGTTGAGTGAGAACGCGCGCGGATTTTTTTCGATTTTCTACAAAAAAAAAAAAAGAAAAATTATATTTGAAGAAATATAAGAAAATTGTATTTAAGTATTTTGGAAGTAATTCCTATAGGTGAATGGTTAATTATAATTTTTCGTGAGTGGAAAAGTGTCTAAAAATATTGTGTTTTTTGTTCCGTGCGTGTGAAATTATGTTTATTTAATTAATTGAATTTTAGTGAGTAAATATTGAATAAGAAAAAAATTTAAGTTGCATAAAAATAATAAAGTAAAAAATAATTGAGTGTTTTGTGTATGTTTTTGAGTGATAATGGATTCTGCGATGGATTCATTATCAACGACAAGTGAACGAAGTAATGCATCATCGTCAATAGGTGGTTCACCTAATAATAACAATAATATTAGTATTGTTAAACCCACAATGAGTCCATCAATGCCAATTAATCATAGTAACCGTGATCACATTAATAATAATAATAATAATACCAGTGGTCAACGTACAACTTCCAACTCATCATCGTTGCACAATAACAATCACGATAATCATCTACGAAATTCATCGGTGAGCCCGCTACATCATTCGCGTTCACCACGCTCATCGCCGCTTGATTGTGGTCCCAGTGGTAATGTGCCACAACAATTACATTCATTACATCATTCGCTAAGTCCACCCCATGTCTCGACACCAAATAATCTCTCTGTAATGGCACCGCGAATGGGTCAGGGTCTACCACACTTACCACCGCACGGTATTGGACTGCTTAATTCATTGCAAATGATCCATCATGGAAGCCCACTTGAATTGATGGCGGCGGCACATCATCAAATGCCACCACGTACCTATAATAGTCCGCCACCAATTTCATCTTCCGATCCAACCGCTAACGAGTGTAAATTGGTTGAATATCGTGGCCAAAAAGTTGCCGCATTTATTATTGGCGGTGACACAATGCTATGTTTACCGCAAGCATTTGAATTATTTTTAAAACATCTCGTTGGTGGATTACACACCGTTTACACGAAATTAAAACGTTTGGATATTGTGCCACTGGTATGCAATGTTGAACAGGTACGAATTCTTCGAGGACTTGGTGCTATTCAACCGGGTGTTAACCGTTGCAAATTATTGTCGTGTAAAGATTTTGATATCCTATATCGCGATTGCACCACAGCTAGGTACGTGTTTTATATTCAATAAATTTATTATGATTTTCAGTTTTTCATTTTCAATGATTTTTAATTTAACGATTTTTATTTTGGGTCTTATTGTCGTATCGAATCGGGTATAGTATACCCGCATTTTAGTGATTTTGCTATACATACATAACTTTCATTTACACAATTTTCGCACTTTCGATTCTACAAATTTGGCAAATTCTTAATTTTTATTTTTGCGTTAAAACGCACTTTCCAAGCGCAGTTTACATATTTCTAATTTAAATAATTGTTATTTATTTGAAATAGTAGTTTTCGACCCTTACCAAATTAGACAACGTTATATACTTTGCCACACTAAGTATCGTACAAAAATAAAAGAAATTTGGACTTAAGTGGTCCACCCATAAACTTGTTCGAGAGTTTAGAAATTACTGATTCACTTTATTAATTTTATTTTACTCAACTTGAATTAAGCAGTGGTTCTCTAAGTTTGTTAGGTTTTTCGTGAAGAAAAACAGATTCTTTCCTTGTACAATTGTAATCAGGCATAGATTAAGTATGTGTAGACGTAACAAACTTATCCACTGCAATTTTTTCCGGAAGGTCTGATCCTTAAAGTCAACGTGACCTATTGGTCATAATTAGGTTTTCTGCCAAACTGTATCGGCTTTGGAATATTTTGTATAGCTTCAATTGAAAAAAAAAGAAAAAATGCATCTTCTACGCAAAATTCACTATTTATGAATCACTAATATACCTACACATGTATGTCTGGAAATCAGATTGCTCACTAAGTGAATCTCAAAGATCTTCTATTATTTTATTAAAATATCGATCCCTTCTACATGTACATAGTAGCAACAAATAAGTAGGTTTCAAAAACATAGAAGAATATTTAAAATTTGTAAAAATTATTTTTCACATGTGAAGAAATTCTTAAGCATACTTTTAATATAGTTCATTGGTTTCTTGTTTGATTTTTAATTTTGAGTCACTAACTTTGTTCAACATACTTTGAAAGATGAAAAACTGGTAACATCTTAGACTAATAGGGTAGGATTTCGGCTGAGAAAATTTGATGATAACAGAACTTTAACAACAAAGTTTCAAGAAACGACCTCATTTTATGGTCTACGGAACGGAAACCACCCCAATTGTCACAAAATCAATATACGATGAGAGCCATCAATCAAATTTCTGTAGATACTTTTTTAAAATAGACTCCTTTAAGATTATGTATGGAATATCATGATAGTCAAATAGCCTCCCACCTGCTATTTGTTTAAAGGATTTTCATAAAGCTCTCGCGTCCTTAAGCCGTCCTTAAGCCGTCCTTAAGCCGAAGTAATAATTGGATTATTGGCGTACAATTTTACGATACTATCCCACTCGTGCTTCATCCTCTAATAAACCCATTCGGTCCCAAGAAAGTGTTCAACATGTCACCGGTGGCCACTGTCCCGGAAACATTGTAACTAGATAAATTAGTTGGTCATCTGCATTGAAAGACGCCAAATACTTTTTCATATGTGAACTATGTTTCAAATGGATTTTTATTTCAATATTGTCTTGCAATATTTCTTGAAATTTTGGTTTTTATTACGTTGCGTAAAACTATCTGAGAAATAATTTAGATGATAAATTTGTGGAGTGTAGGTTTCAAGTAAGAGTTTTGAGTATCAAGAAATGCTCTATTGGCATACTAAGGAACTTGATTGTCATTTGTGACTTCTTCTGCTTTTGTGAATTTTTTTATCAATTTAACACGTTTAATGCACAACCGTAAATACTTCTTTAAACCGTAATAAAATTCCGTAAATTTGTTTTAAATATTTTTTTTATTTATTTTCTAAATTTTGAATTTGAAAACCCATATCAACTGATCATTAGTGTAAATATTTGAATTAATGGTTTCCTGACAAATCATTAGTGTTCGTCAATAAGGAGACGAAAAAGTGAGAATTCCGGAACGATCACGAAGCAATGTTTATTGAGAAGTGATGCACACAAGTAAAAATGTGACAATCACAGGGATGTTCTAAAACCAAATGATGGAAGGATATTTTGTTAAACGCCTACAAAATGATTGAGATATTTATAATGATTTGGTTGAGTTAATCGTAAGACCAGTCCACGCATAAGGCCAGCTAGTCGTATAAGACCACTTAATCGTAAGACCATTTATCTGATGGGAGGGAAATTTTTATTATCCGTATTTCTGTGTTCGAAATATGCTTTTCGCAAAAGTAAAGGAACGCTAAGCGGATTTAGGGAGCTTGTTATTATGGTATAAGGATTAGAAATTAAAATTTTATAATTATAATTAAACATTTAATATTTGTAAAGTCGATTTTAATTGAAATATTAAAACAATTTCATTTGAAAAATTTAAAAACAAAAGTTCGGTTCCATTTAACCGAAAAATAATATCAAACTAAAAAGTTGAATTTTTTTTTATAAATTGTCTAAAAATGAATACGAAAATTAGATACTCGTAATACGATTTTGATCGTAAAAAATTACTGATTTCTTCCAATTTTTTTCGACATTTTATCGAATTTTTCCTGTTTTCGAAATCAACCATTTATACTCCGTTTGAGGGCATCAATAACTCATCCATCCACCCCACCTCTATGAATCTAATGTGAACAAAGAATTAAAATAGCAGTTTTGATCGAATTTCGACTATGGTGTGCAATTCATACAAAGATATGGTTTTCGATCAACTGGTAATTCGATCAACCAGTCTTATGATTAACCATTTATACGTTGATGACCATACGGTTAAATGTCCTCACGATTAACTGGTGTTACGATTAACTGGTCTTACGGTTAATTGTACTTGCGATCAACTGGTCTCACAGTTGGCCTTACATATGGTTAAATATTTATCATTGGTTGGATATCATTTATTATATCTGGAATCTCTCCGATCTGCATCCGGCGGTCCATAACACGATATCATGGATTTTGTGAACCAAATCCTGCTTAGTAAGCTCGATCGGACGGCCTATGGATGGTTCTTAACCAAAAGCGAATATTCGGTCACGATTGAATTCATTAAATCCATGTCTGCGTATAGTCATCGGAGGTCCACGGTTGTAATTGCAACAAAGCCAAAACTTGTCCACTTCACAACAATTATCAAAACAAAATTATTCGATAAATCTGTCAAAAATTTTGACAGGTTCGAAAGATGGTTTAAACGGTGGTATTATATATTTTGAATCAGTTGTCGTCCCATTAAATTGATTAAATCTTCATAGTTGTGCCTAATTTCGAGCTCAAAAATTTATACTCCATTCTTCAGAATTTAAGTTGTTTTAGAAATTTAGAACCGGTAATTTTTTTGTTAATTTATCGGAAATAGCGACACAGTATTTTGGCTGTCAAATCGATCTTTATTCGCATGTAGCAACTATTTAGCAAATTAACAGTTGCTTGACAATTTAAAAAAATTCCTTAAAATCACCACGGTTCCAAATTTCAAACAGACGTTCTTCAGCTGAATTTTTGAAATGCATTATACACTTAAGCTAATTCTGAACCTTTACTTACATTTGTTTAGGAGTTTTATTTGTTCCCGAAATTTTAAAATTAGGGTTTATTGGATTTTTTGATCGGGTGGCGCTTTTTATTGACGCACATTCAAAATAGATTTTCTTCTGATTCTTTTATTATTGGACCTAATTCAATATAAATGTTACATCTCTATTTTAATTCTATGTTGCTGTTGTTTTTTAAACTCCACTAACAATAGCAGAGTAGAAAGTAGCACATTTGCGTGTCAATTAAATAATTAAAATAATATAGGGCCCAACAGCATTTTCGAACTATTTTTCCAAACTTCAAGACCTGTGTCGATTTTAATTTTCGCAATAAATGATAAATAAATTGCATAACCCAAATGTGCGAAGTCTCTTGGAAGGATTATTATCCGTAGAAGAAACTGTTAAGACATTAATAGAGTTGCGCCGTTTTGACTGATTTAGTTCTTTTTAATCTTTGCGTGGATTGGCTAAATTTAAAAAATAAATTAATAGAAGGTAAACGATGTTCAACGTACATCAAATTTTTGTTTATGTACATCCGCACAATTTTTACTGATCACAACAGCTGCTTCACCGGCTCCGGAGATTGGTTCTACACTTGCTATGTACATGCTGCAAGGGCCACTTTGTACAAGCTATACACTGGAATTATCAGAACCCTCAAAGTGAGGAGGCATTAAAGTCTAATCAAAGTAGGCATATGCGCAAAACTGTCTTTTTCAATCATAAATTAAAAAAAATTGTTACAGAGGTAGTTGTCGTCCACATTTTGTTCAGCAGATGTCAGTACTCACTTTTGCAAATCGTAATTTTTGGGGAAAAATATAGAATTAGAAAATTGTAATAATTTTCATTTATATTAAAAATTATAAATTTGTTTTAGATTCGAGTTATCTTCAAAGGTGATCAAAGGTGATGGAAAAGTAACTAACATAACCAAAAAGCGATGTTGAGTTTAACACTCGTTAAACACTTACAGAAACACACATTTTTAGAATTTAACTGCAGTTACTTATTGTGGATTGGTTTACAGCGATCAGTACAAGTTCCGAAGGATCCTCAAGTAAAATTTCCATAAACAAATAATCTTGGTAAAAAATAAAAACTAAGCTACCCTTTGCCTTTGTGCATATCTTTATTAAGTTATTAGGGAGGATATGTTACCAACCAACCTTACTTAGTAAATTGTTTTCGATTTTTAAAATCTAGTCCTGTTGTTCATAATTTATCAGTTTATTGTACTTTACAATCGTGCTCGGCGGTATTATTCAGTATTATTCAATATTTTAGATTTTAACAGAAATTCTCAATTTATTTATTAATTTACTTTGGTTTAATATGCCTCTGAAAATTGGTATAAAATTTGTACAAATTAGTTCAGATTTAGCTTGGTCATGGATCGAAACCAAACACCAACGCAATTATGGTTTATTAATTAACAATACAGTGTTAGAGGTGACTTTTAACGGGTTCCTTGATATGTGCTAAGTAGGCAGGTAATAAAAATATGGACCTTTCGCATCACTTGAAGATATTTATAAATTTATAAGGTACCAAGAACCAAGTTTGTCTTACAATAGGAACTACGAAGTAAACTGTTCAATTGAGAACCAAGTTACATTGAAAGAATTTTGAGAATAATAATAAATATTTGTCTTACTTGTTTATGTTTAAGAACGGTGGTAAAATCTTTTAAAATATAAATATATTTTATAATTTATTATTATTTAATTAATTGATACTTAATGGGTATTCGATATTCAATAACCTCAAGGAGCTTCTTATAAATTCATATTACATATAGAATCCTAAAGTGATCCCTAATATCGGAAATGTCAATGCTGAATAATTTTCTGGCTTCAAATATTTCATACTTGTCGTATTTCTTTGGTGTGCCGATTACCAAAAGTCGACTGGCACTTGAAGTGATGAGCATTAAAAATTTTCATTGGAAAATTTGCCTTCTCGTCAGACTGCAATGACTAGATGCAAAAATATTGTTTAATACTCCAAATTTTTGCATAAAGTATGAACCATTTCATTGAATTATTTATATAATCCCACTTTCTCATGGTAAAAGTAATCCAGCTAGTTTAATCTGGAATAACCATGCATTTCATTTAAGAAAATGTACTTAAACAAGTGAGACGAAGTGTTTGTTCAAAACTAGGTTCACTCCATGTTGTTTGCAATATTGCTATGGCTTTTTTATATAAAGGGAGGCTGTGTATAATTTTTCAGATAAGGTTCAGGAAGATATAGCTTTTTGATTTCCTAGGTAATGTACAAATCCTTACATATGCATTTCCCTTTACTCTCGAGTTGGGTGATTATTTGGTGGCACAAAAATTGTAGTCAACACTTTGCTCATAATAAAACACGAACTTGAAGAAAATGATTTCAATTCAAACGAATTTTGGTATAATTCAGCATGAGATCAACATTGCCTTTGATATTAAATACTTAAAATTATGTTTTAAATTAATTTGAAATTTAAATTTGCTTTTCTTTACTGAAATCTTACATTAAACATTTAGAAAATCCGCAAGCATAAATATCAAACATAGATTTTGTCACGCGATATGGATTAGTGAATTTAAATTGCACTTAGATGCCTTCCTTGATTTGTTGCTTGGTGTTTTTAATTAGTTGAAATAGAAGAACTAAGGTCCTTTCAGAAACGGCTACTTATTGCATACTTGGCCGCCATCTTAATAAAACCTGTGAAATGTCAAAACAATAGGATTTGGTTACCGAATATTTTTTGTGCAGATTACTGATTCAAATAAGTGACCTCGCGTGCATACTAATTTGAATTAGTTGTTGTAATCCATATCGTAAGCTTTTTTCGTTGTTGTGTTGGTAAACATGTCTAAAAAGTATATGCACAGTTTTAGTCATATTGGATGTTTAGTGTGTTGCCAGCTATTAATATGGTTATATGTGTTTTGGTTTGATAAAAATGAACCCGAGAATTTGTGTTTAAGTTTGCTATAGGAATGGAATAAAGTGCAGCAAAGTTTTAGAAATGTTAAATATTGATTTTGGTGAGTCTTCAAGACGTTGAAGATGACGAGCGCACTGGATGTAAAAGCACAACAACAACAGATGATAACTTGAAAAAAGTAAAATAAATGAACGATCGCCACAAGTTCATTACCGTTTGCGTGAAGCGATCCGAAAAACACCAGGATATGTGGCGAAATAATTCATGGCTTCTGCACCACGATAATGCTCCTGCTTACACTTCATTGCTTTTCCGGTAATTTTTGGCTAAAAACTATAATGATGCTCCAGCTTTCATATTCAGTGTGTTTTTTTTTCTGTTTTGCAAAATGATGAGAATCTTGAAGGGCCGTCGTTTCTTAAGCATAGATGAGATTACAAACGCATCAATGAGGGAACTAAAAGCTGTCTCAAAGATCGAGTTCCAAAATTGTTTCGGAAATTGGAAAAAGCTGTGGCATAAGTGCATAATAATTAATGGAGACTATTTTGGAGGGGATAACATTGATGTAGGCAAATTAATAAAATTCTCTCGTACTCGACTTAATTGGGATTATTTTAGCCCTCGGAGGATTATTATACGATCCAAAATAATCGTTTTTACCGGGTACTAATTTGGTTTGAAACGATGCATATTTTGTGCATTACATATGACTATCACTCCAATTCTGTTGTTAAAACTTCTATGTCCTTCTATAATAAGCCAATTGTGTTGGGACTACTTTTTAAGAGTCTAGTCTTAATTCGTATCCTGACAATGCTGCCAAATTGTGTTGCGGAAACTTTGAAAGTGTAAAATAATTTCTCGCAAATTAATATTTTGAAATGCCACAACTTTGTAAAAAGTAAATTTAAAGTATTGGTTTAACTAATAACTGTTAAGAATAGACACAGAATATGATAATTGTTTTAAACTTTATTTAAATGAAACTCATAACGATGGTAATACGTTTTAACTATACGACCATTTTAGTCTATGCGCTTGCTACTGATCTAATAAGCTTGTAATATTGTAGATTTCAACCTGTTTCAATTTAGTTTGTTAGATTTATTTTTTAATACACCATTTATCCAGATCATTCGAATTTGAGAGAACAAGCCACATCTAGAAATGTGCAAAGGCAGTCAAATTTTTTCACGGCAATATTATTTGTTGCACTGCACTTTGTGCAGTTTTTGTCTAACCTAAGATTATTCTGTGAGTTTGACATTATCAATGAACCAAATTCCTATTTGCTTACCTCCGTATAAACAAGCATGTACTCGTACTTATACAGGGTGTCCCAGCATTGGACGATCAAAGGAAGCAGGGTGATAGGGAGCTCATTTCCAACAAAAACAGCCAAGTAAAGTTCTTTCGAATTGTTGATGGTGCAAAAGTTATTCCACTTTTAGTGTTTTTAGTGAAGTCGCTTGCGCACTCACCAATAATTAATTTAAAAAAAACCAAGAGTTCTCTGGTTTAATTTTCCGTTTTAATAAAATCTTGAAGAGTGTGCCTTTCCAATAAAATCATTTTTGTAAGCTATATTATCTTCTGTCACATAACCACAATTGTTTTGTAAAGTCTCTTTGTTTGTCAAATTTTTTTGTTGATGTTTAAGTGACGCCAGCGGCAAAATAATGTACTACAAAAAGTTGACCCATTATCAGAAAAATACGCGACACTAATGCAGATTTTAAAATGATATCACACACCGAGCTAGTCACAAAGTCGTGTTTATTAAAAAATGCACTCGATCGATGCTTTGACAGAAATAAAACAAAATGATAAAAATGACAAAATGACATAATTTTTCTTAAATTAATTTTAAATATTATAATAAGTGTTTGAAGTGTCCACCATTTGCCAAAATTCATAATCGGGATCGCTGTAAAAAAATTTTGCTTAATCCGTCGAAACACATGTTCGTTACTTTTAATCATCCGCATCTCCTGATCGGTCTGGTTTACTCTTTCAGAAACCAGCTCTTTATAATAATCTTACGAGCGCGGTGACCCTCCCCTTTCAATCCAGCGGCTTGGATAATTTACGTTTAGGTGTTGTCTCACTACTTGTGCAGCCACATATTTCTACGTGTTTATAGAGAAACGTCATCAAGTAACTCATCCAAGTCATTTTGTAGAAAACTTAACTAGACTTCCCCGTTGATCCGACGTGGGAGTTCAAAAGGGGCAATCAATTTTCCGTCGACTATTCCCGCCCACATGTTCAGTCCAAATTGGTGTTGAAACCGACTACGCCACACTTTTTTGGATTTACGCAGTGTAAATTATGGATATGGAATATCCCTTTCCAGTTAAAACATATTGCGTCACTAAATAAAATGTCGATAAAAACTGCGAATTTTCTTGGCATCGACGTAGTATTTCAGTCATTTTTTTGGTCAGCAGGTAAAAGGTCTTGTACACGTTGTACATGGAGAAGGGCGCAACTGATTTAGTTTTAAAATACGATGCATCGTGGACCGTGGTACTCAAGTTGACCAGCTGTTTCATATCTTCTCGGATGGCCAGGGACTCGCCTTCGCTGTAAGTTTTGAAATACTCTGCAATCGGGAAAGCGTTTCACATTTGGATATCGTCTCTGCTATTACATAAGCCATAAATGGAATGCAAGCCACATAGCTTATTGACATTTTAATTATAAACGTTCGAGTATGTATGTATGGAACTACTAACATGATTTACAAAATGTTTTTCTTTTTATAGCACAAATTTTGTTTAATTCGGGCTACTAGATTTGCTTAAAAAAGTTGTTATACTTTAGTTTACCATTGTGGTCACCATTTTGTTTTATTTCTGACAAAGCATCGATTTTGGAAATCGAAATTTTGTTATGTGCAGTTTTTAATAAACGCGACTTACTTTGTGACAAAAATTGATAAAAAACATTCTTTTGTGACTAGCTCGGTGTGTTTTAAAATCTACATTAGTGTCGCATATTTTTCTGATAAAGGATCATCTTTCTGTAGTACATTGTTTTCCCACTGGCGTCACTTAAACATCAACAAAAATATTTGAAAAACAAAAAAACTTTACCCAAACATTGTTTTTATTTGACTGAAGATAATATAGATTACAAAATGATTTTATTTTTTATCTCTTCTAGATCTTATTAAAAAGAAAATTGAATAAAAGAACCCTTGGTTATTTTAAATTAATTTTTGGTGGGTGCGCATGGGATTTCACTAAAAACACTAAAAGTGGAATAAGTTTTACACCTTCAACATAAGTTTTACACCTTCAGCTCCTCTATATGAGTTTAATCGTCCAATTCTGGGACACTCTGTATATAGGATGATCAAATTAGTATTATATATTTTATAAATATTATAGCGGCCATTTTTTCAGATTCCCTTAAAAAGTGACATTTGTGTTTAGTACTAGTTGGCAAAATACCATGGAAAGATACATAGTTGCACAACGTTTAGGAATTGTTAAAATTTATTACAAAAATAATGAATCTATTTGGGCTATGTTTCCCGCATTACATAAAATTTATGGTCAACCAGGGCCGTATACAGGGTGTTTGGTGCATGGACCGACATTTGGAAGCTTTTATCCCGTAGAAGTAATGTCCTAAGTGTCAGTTTTTAAGTTTTTTTAATTATCCAAATTCTCGTTTTTTAATGGTCATAACCTTTTTGTTTGTAGTCGTAAAGGCACGAACTAAGTTTTATTATATTTTGCAATATTATTTTATTCTAAATCATTATTTAATACAACAGGTTTGAGAAAAATAACTTTGGGCTTCCAAATCCTCAAAAATGCGTAAACGTATGAAAAACGTCACCCTGACAAAATAGTAACTCTTATTTTGACCACAAAATACATGATTTCTATGGCATGTAGTATACCATTGGAAACGACATAAACTAGAAAATTTTTTTAAACAAAGCTAATCCCAAAATAAGCTTTAGTTTTTTTAAACGAATTTAGAAGGTGACATTTTTTATACTTTTACACATTTTTAAGGATTTGGAAGCCCACAGTCAGTTTTTTAATCCAATTGTATTGAATAATGATTTAGAATAAAATAACATTGCAGAATACAATAAAAGTTATTCGTGCGTCGTATACAAAAAATGTGTGACCATTTAAAGACGCGATTTTGGGTAATTTAAAAAAAACTAAAAAAATACCATATCTCAGTTACCATGACACTTAGGACATCAGTTCTATGGGATGAAAACTTCCAAATGAACCTCTCAATCTGTCAGATTGCCGGTCCGCTTGACGGTCCACACACCAAACACTGTATATTTAATGGGTCTGATTGTGTACAAAGTGAAGCTTTCAATATGGGTACCGAAATGACTGGTTTCTTCGAAAAATGGTACTTTTTGAATGTAAATTTATCAAAGAAAATGTATTTGATTTTACTATTTTAACATTTATAAACGCTATTAATTTCACTAAGCAATAATATTGAGAAATTTGTAAAATAATTAAATCAAGAGTACCCTTGCCTAAGCTTTGCCATTATTTTCAAGACCTTTTTGAGCTTTCATTGTATTCCCAAATGTACGGTGGATCGGCGCTGAATTCTGCACTCGAACAGAGGGTCATCGATGATGAAAATTCGCTTGGCACTCAGCCTCTGGTAGGATTTGAACCCAGTACCTCCCGGTCCAAGAGCCGAAGCTTTAACCACTGCACCACTTGTCCGGTATTACTTTAAACGACTATTTCACGCGGTCCCGCATAAAATCCATTTGGCTGCTTGAATAGTGGATTGAGCGAAAGTTTGTTCAAAATATGCTGCATTACTCATTAATCGTATACTATTTGTTTGGCACCAACAGCTCCAATTTTTCATTATTTTTATTTTATTTTGAAAAAGACCCCAAAAATGACATTAAAGTAATAATAGTAACGTGCTGTATTAGACGATGTAACTCTACATTTGCGGCATCTCGGTAAAAGTTCAAAATGTCAGCAAATTTTTAATAAATTTACGTTTCTTTCATTGCTTTTTTTATTTCATGGACAAATTTATATAACGTAATTCAAACTAGGTGCGATTCAGTAATTTTGCAATTTATATTAAATGATAAATCGTAAAATTAATTCAATTTAAAACATTCGTTTGGGTACCCTTATTGAAAGCTCGATGATATTTTATTTGTGCACTGCCACAGTAGTATCATTGGCCTTAATATAATCGACCTATAGAGCTTATTCGAAAACGTACTGTTGAAAATATCGTTGCTGTGAACCAAAGTGTGGATGAAAATCGATAAGAATCAATAAGACGTCGTTCTCAAGAACTTGGATTTTCTTATGACAGCACATAGACTATTCTTCGTGAAGGTTAGCATTTGAATGCGTATAAAATTCACTTGACCCAAGAACTTAATCCAATTGACCATTTATTGCGTAGAAATTTGTAGAAGGTTGAGCTTTATTGCAAATTGAAACAGATCCACTATTTCATGGAAAAATCATCTTCAGCGATGAAGCTCATTTCTGGTTAAATGGTTTCTTGAATAATTATAATTGTCAAATTTGGAGTAAAACCCACATGCTGTCCATGAAACACGTTTATGTCCACAACAATTAACAGTTTACTGTGGTTTATGTTCTGGAGGTGTAATTGGACCACATTGTTTTAAAATGAAAATAGCATGTCAGTATCCGTCAATGGAGAACGTGGAATAAATCCCATGACACAATCAATTTATTGAGAGAAAAGTTTAATGGCCGTGTAATCTCCAAAAATTACAATATGAACTGGCCATCAAGATAAAGGAGAGGAGTTATGATAAACCATTGGTTTACTCCAATAAACCACAAACACTCAATGACCTTAAAACCAACATTATTCGTGTTATTGGTGAAAAAAGTGCAGATTTACTTGAAAAAGTGGCCAAATATTGGTGTTTCAGAATCGAATTTTTAAAAAAATCCAGAGGCAGTTGTTTAGGTGAAATCGTTTTTTGAAATTATATACACAGGCAGCTTAAACTGTTTTATCTTTATTTCAAATTAAAAATATATAGCTCTGGTCAAATAAGAGCTATATATTTTTAATTAACCCTTTACATTTTACACATTTTTTTCGATCGATCGCTAAGTATAATAAAAAGTTAATATTTCTAAATCTGGGAAAATACAAAAAAGTATAGGATCTTCCAATAAGAGTGATATGATTCGCAATAATTCAATTGTTGTACTTGCTGTGTGGCACGTAGCCCCGTCTTGTTGGAACCAAATGTTGTCAAGGTCAACTTCTTCCAATTTCGGCCATAAAAAGTTGGTTATCATCGATCTATACCGATCTCCATTGACAGTAACGGTGTTACCAGCTTCATTTCGAAAAAAATACGGACCGATGATTCCACCAGACCAAAAACCACACCAAACTGTCAATTTAGGTGAATGTAATGGTTTTTCATGAATAATTTGTGAATTTTCTTCGCACCAGAATCGACAGTTTGGTTTATTTACCGTACCACTAAGATGAAAGTGAGCCTCATCGGAGAAGATGATTTTGTTGCAATTGGAGAACGATCATTTTGATAATAAAATTGAATAATTTGTAAAAGTTGTTCTTGCGTATATCTCACCATGATAAAATTGTAAATATTACTGACAAAATGTAAATATTATGACATATTACAAATGGTCGAAACGTCACTTAAAAATCATATCATTCCTATTGGAAAACCCACTATAACTAAATTTTTTTTTTAACCCGCTAAATAGGCGCCTCTGAGCAAATAACTAATTAATAAATCACATTTTGTGTCATTATTAGTTAGAATCAAAGTCGATGGACCTGCCAAACACTAACCAGCATGTTGAATTAAACCAAGTTTTTTTTAGCAAAGTGGTTAACAAGACGTCTCAGTTCAATATTAGATTATAAAGCAACAACACGATTACCACAAATTCCGCAATTGCATCGATCCATGTTTGCGTTACATAACGCAATTCAATTAATTTTTTAATTAATTTTTATCAGACTTAATTATTTTATTTATACTTAATAGTGTGAACTCAATACGACAAGAATTAATTTTTATTGTGCTTAATTTTTTAATATCATTAAATTCATATTTTTATACCGCCGTCTATCAATCCATTGCATAACGTACAACAATGTGTGCATATACTCGTACCTACTTATTACCTGTATAAGTCAGTGCCGTGTTTTTGCTTTAGTATTTTTTGTGTGGACAGCGACTACCTTATAAAAAAATTAAAACACCTTGTCGAAGCGAAATTATATCCAAATAATAAAACGAAATTTTGTGCTAAATGAAATTATAATCAAACTTTAATGTGATGAATATCTTTAAGACGGACAAGAAAATTAAATTTGCCGTCGATTCGCGATTATTCAAATTTTGTGTATTCTTTTTATTTACAAGTTTTTGAAGACACTTTAAAATTTATTAGTCCGACGGACCTATGAAGTATTTTTCTCGTTCTTTCTCAAGTTTTTGTTTATAAAAATTTTATTTTGTTTTTCTAAAATTATGATTTTTAAATTTTAAATATAATTTTCAAAATTAAATTTAAGTTTTTTTTTTAAAGTAAAATAAAATTTGTAAAACAATAAATCAATAATATTTTTCAGGTCTGCTCTGAACAGTGCAGGGTAAGTAAAAGAATCTAATCGGCATGAAGTTAACTTTATACATTCGATTTTAAATTGTTTATTAAAGTTTATAAATTTTATATTTATTTCTAAATTTTCTAATTATTTTTTGTCGCTGTTTAGAAAGTTATCGCTCTAGTATAGGTTATAGGTCCCGAAAATATTCATTCTGACAATAACAACAAGGGCTTGAAATGTGAAATATTATTCAATTTTAAAATCGGCAAATTTAATATTTTTTTTGGAAATTGAAAGAATTAGAGTTATTTCTAAATTATCTTTGCTAATTATGTTAGTTTATCTAAAATTCGGCCAAGTTCACTTTATCTGTAAATATTTGTATAAATTTTAATATACTTAAACAAATTTAATTTTATTGTAAACTGAGCTGATTGTCGAATTTATACCCGTACATTATTTTCGTTACTAATGAACATATTGAAGCAATGATGGCCAAACTCATATGTTTGTGAAAGTCGAGGAAAAATTTAAATTTGCACTTTTGTATTGGATGCGGGTTGGCGTCGATGTTAGAGTTATTAATAATTGTGAAACCCAATTTAAATTAAGGGCCCATCTGCTAAATAGCCGCAAACGCATTACAAAATATTTCATGGCCAAATCAAGACAGATATGGTTAATGCCAAATTATAACTCTGATCATACACGATCGTTATATTTTCTTTTGAATAAACGGAGAGTTGTTATTGAGATCCCAAATCCGTAAAACTGGATTGCAGCTTCTTAAATTTTCTAAAAAAAGAGAATAAGGGGAAGAATGAATAATGAAATTTTTTAATTCAATCATGGCTGTCACTTTTTCCTTACTAAGTCTGAATTGAAATATGTTGGCATTTTTTAAATCCGTTTTAGTTTTTTCTTGAAAGTCAGAATCTAGTAATATGATTCAACTTGGGACGATTTTGAATTCAAACAACAATTCTAATGCCAGGTGTGAGTTAAAATTTTGAGACGAAAATTAATTATCGCATTTTTGATAATTGTAGAAGTAGGATCGTTTGCTCATACAAATTTATTAACAGATGAATTTTGATGTTCACACATTTGAGAATTGATTGTAATCTTAAAATGTTTAGAGATCAAGAGGATATTAAAAAGAAGAATTAAAATGACCTGATCAACAACCACCATGAATATATTTAAGAGAAACTTCGTCTAACCAATTAACTGCTAATGGTATTAAATAATGAGACAGCTGGAGAGTTGTTCATTGCTTCAATCAAACGAACAGCTAATATCTGTGAATCTAGGATAAGCTTCTCGAAAATTGTTGCTGTTCTTTATATAGGCAGTAAATACGTTACCTGTACAGATTGGAAATTCCAAGAGGTATAACTATTGTGATAATAGACTGCGAGCGCATATGGAATCACCAGATATTACTGAAGGACTATACTATAAGTATTTCCAAATTAGAAGCGTTCTAAACATACTCACGAGAAAATCGCTCACCAACATAGCTTTGAAGTAAAACAGTAATAAGCAAAGGTAAAGAAGTATTTTTTAACTTCCGTTGAACATAAATATGATCGAGAAAGACCTGCAGATTACTAGCGAGTATGTGGTCTAGCAAAAACAAAACTGAACGGAACTATTTAATGAGGATTCATCATGTATTTAAGAAGTTCAGAAACGTAGAGCAAAATAGGGTAACTAAATATATAAAAATCAACAAAGGATATAATTTATTTTTTCAATCATAATTCAGAAACATTATAGGCGCGCGATGGCTTTCCCTTTGTAACGCAGTGTAACTATTTTTGTTTGTACGCCAAAGGTGGAAGTTTGATATAAAATTAATAATTTTAGTAAGTGATTTCCAATACAAAGAAATTTTGATCAACTTTGGCACGTGTTATTTTTAGCACTCCTAGCGATACTTAAAATGTGAATAAAGTTTAGAAAATAATAAGTTGTTTCAACTCATCAATGATCAAGCGTATAAGCAAATAATGAAAACGGTAAGGGACATCAAAATCAACAACGATGGAAGAGGAACAGTTATTTAGTTAGACTGATGGTCAGCAAAATGTATGATTTCCGCGGCCTACTGTTCATCGAACCATCCGGTTAAAAATGATCAGTTTTAACAATTACTTCCAAACCCTGCATCTAAATTGCGAGCAGAGTACTTTAACTTTAAATATATAGGGTTTTCCAATAAGAGGTTTCATTTTGAATAGCCTTGTATTTAGGCAGCTGTCAATTTTGAAGCTATCATCTTTTGATATTTGACAAGTAAAAACTACGCCATTACTAATAATGGTGCGATACACGCTTCAACAACGCATTGAAATTGTTAAAATTCACTACAAAAATGGTGAACATTTTGCAGTCACAGTTCGCAAAACTAAAGCACTTTTGGGTCGTCATGAAGCACCTTCTTGGCCGGCAATAGTGAAACTGTTGGAAAAATTTGAGCTGTTGGGACAAGTTAGTGATGAGAAGAATCGAAACTGTGTGTGTCGCTCAAGAACAACTGATAATATTGCTGCTGTAGCCCGTAGTGTTGACGAAAACCCAGGTTTGTCGATTCCTCGTCGGTTTGTCGATCTTTGGAATTAGACATACCACAAACGACATCACACCGTATTTTGCATAAAGACGTAGGTCTTAAGGCTTTTAAAGTTCAGTTAACACAAGAAGTCTAGCCGGTTGATCATCATAAACGTCGTATCTTCGCTGATTGGGTCCTTCAAATGCATCAAAATGATCCGGATTTTCATCGGAAAATCATCTTTAGTGATGAGGCCCATTTTCACCTCGGAGGCTACGTTAATAAACAGAATTGTTGCATTTGGGGCTCAGAAAATACAAGAATGATTGTTGAAAAGCCTCTCCATCCTCAACGTGGCATTGTTTGGTGCGGTTTTTGGGCTGGTGTTGTGATTGGACCTTACTTATCCGAAAATGAGGCTGGTGCAACTGTTACGGTGAATGGATTGCGCTACCGAGCTATGATTAATGATTTTTATGGTCGGAACTGGAAGATATTGATGTGGACGACGTTTATTTTCAGCAAGACAAGCAACGAAAAAATCGCAATTTTGCAAGAAAACTTTCCTCACCGTGTTATTTCTCGAAGAGGTGATCACAATTGGCCACCGACATCTTGTGATTTAACACGATTAGACTTTTTTCTTCGGGGCCTCGTGAAAGACTAGGTCTATTCCAATGCTCCACAATCGATTCACCACCTTAAAGATGGAATTCGAGAAGTTATCGAGGACATACAGCCGCAAATGTGCGAATTGATCATAGTAGCCGTGGCGGCCATCTGGCTGATATTGTTTTCAAATGTTAATGGCATACCTTCCTCTTTACAATGAAATAAACATTCATTAATTTCTCTTAAAAAATACTCGTTTTTTTAATATCAAAATGAAACCTCTTATTGGAAACCACTTTACCTACTGAGGTTCCAGATTAAGATCACCAGAAGGCAGAGCTATATGGAAACGTTTCTAAGAATAAAAACTAGACCATGCATGTGGTGCCGAACAAGTATATTAGTCTATTTTGCATCTTGGCCATGATCTGATGGCAGAAAATACTTTAAAACTTATAGAATTTTTAATATTGTAATGAAAACTGGTTATTTCGTGAAACTTGAAAAATCTCGCTCTCGGAACTTTTACCCGACGCGTATTACTCAATGAGTTTACTGCCAAGTACCTATATCAAAACTGTTGGAAAAACGGATCTTTAAAATCGTTAGTTGCAATATTTGTGTATGATAAAGTAAAATTACTGAACCGCAAGAAAATCGACGAATAGCAACTAAAAATTTACAAGAACTGCTAGCAAAAATAACATGATTATAATGAGCAAGAGAACCTATAGCTTCCGCAGAAACATACTAACAAATGAACGTAAAAACGTGTTATGTATAAAGAGGCTTATCGGGAAAAACTCTAAAGTGAGCCTTATGGCTTATTGTTCAAAATGTACATACTCGTATAAACTCATCTGAACTTATAAAATGCAAACATAAGTTGTGATATCAACCCACAGCATACCGTTTCGGTCAAAGAGGATTCTTTGGATCTAGTTAACTATAATTAGAATTTTTGTTTTTTCTAAATAGTGCTAATAGTGCTGTCAAGAAATTGCATTTACATCACCTGCAAGATTTGGAAAAGTCTTATAAGTTCCTAAGATTCGAAAGCTTCCAGGAATACCAAGGCAGTTCTAAAAGTTTACCGTTAGTTATACCATCCGCGAATAAAGTTACTTCCTGTTCGCAATTCACTATACTTGCAGGCAAGGGGGTTATGGTGAGTGTGCATATGTTAGGGGTTAATTGTCTAATAAATTTTGAACAAACATCGTTATTTCTGAGAAAGACTCGCTTTCAATATTTATTATAAGAAATAGGGCGTTAAAAAGGCAACAATTTCGAATGTTAGAAGTAACAAACTGTTAGTAACAAAATGTTTAGAAATAAATCTACGTTTGGTACATAGCTAATAAAGCAAAATAAACGTAATTATGATCTCCAGATAGACCCCCGCATAAATTACGTATAATTAGTCAAAGACTCATCACTTAAAATATCGGTACCCGCAACAAGTATTTACATAAAACTGCTTAACGCTCACACAACTAGTAGAGTAGAGTTTTACCCAATTTTCATGTCTATATTCCTGCTCTTAAACATTTTTTAATTCGTATAAATGTAATAAACACAGATTTTTTTTGAAGGGAACAATGTAAACGGGAGTTTTTTTCTACTATGCCCCTTGTTTGGAACTCGGTGCTGATCCATCGTCCATATCAGTTTACTGGTTGACATAGCAGTATGCAATTTTGAGCTGGTAAACTAATTGTGTGTATAGAGTATTGATTTATCCTTAGAGTTACATAAAATCCATTCTTAATAAACAAAAACAAAAATAGAAAGGTGAAATATTTCAAAATAAGCAGGTTTATTACTACAATTTCAAACGATAAAAGATTTTTACAAAATTTCCCGGAAGTCCTTCGAGTTCTAATTCTTCAAAAATTAGCCAAAACATTCGAATTCGGATTTGCTCACAAATTTATTGAATTCTCGGTTTTTAAATATGTTAAAGTTTAATGTACTCATTCAAGGAAACCTTAATGTTAACTTTTATAGGAACCTGTGAGCTAATAAATTCATGGTTTTTGCTTTTTATTAAGGGAATCTTTAAGGTCAAATTTCATAAAAAGTGACCTAATTGACATCAAGTTAAAATATTTTATTTTTAGAATAACAATAAGCTTAATCCATAGTCATGGCGAATTTTCCGCTTTCTTATTCTTTTACCGAATAAAGTTGTTAATTCTGTAAATAAGGATATTTTCTTAATACTGAGTGCATCGTTTCGACAAATAAAATTCCGCTACTGTTTTACCGATTTTTGCGAGTTATTTTCAATAAAAAAGGAGCGAAACAAATTAATTTAAAACCGATCGCATTTGTTGCCTTCGTTTTTCCTGTTCCTAAATTGCTACTCGACTAAGGATTACTTGTCATAATCAAGAAGCGATAAGCAACTGGAATACCGCAATCCTCTATTTTATAAACTTCTATAAACCGATGAGTATTTTCATTATTAACGGCCTTAACGGTCGCTACCAGGTAAAGCGATGCGGCCCAAGTCGACTGCCTTGCCAAAATATCTAGGGGCTGATTATCTAAGCCTTGTGAGTATAATTGTGCCTCGAATTTATAAATGGGTATGACTACAACAACAACAAAAAATCATTATTACGACAATCCAAAATGCTTTAAATAAAAAAGCCTTTTGACGTTAATTGTTGTACGTCGTAATGCTTACATAATCCAACCCCTAATATGTATATTGTCGAAGTCACTTCAATCGACAAACGGCGTATTTTATGCCTTTTATAGTCGCTTCAAAATTTCACACGACTTAAAATGACTGTTTTTGATTGTTTCTTTCGCGTCAAGTGACTAATTGTCATGACAACTGGCTAAACTTTCATACGAATAACAGATTTTTATAGTCACATGAAACGACAAACGATTCGACTATTGGAATATGGTTCTTGTATTGGTATGTCATGTATCTTTAGTTTTCCTTATATTTTCATCGTCAACAAATTAAATAACCAATCGGAGCCGCGGCTGTGGCATTTGCATGCACATAGTAATGTTATTTTTGAGCGTACATAAATTGTTTGTAATTTGTATCATTCGATGGCCAGGTTAATGAGAAATCCATCCTTTGTACAACTTCGAGATAAAAGAAACCTATGTGGAAGTAGTTTCATAATGCAGGTAAAAGAGGGATATGTAAAAATAGGCAAACAATCAAAGCTCTTAATTTCTTAATGAATATTGGGTATTGGCTAGAAGTCTAGCAGCAAATAGAAAAAGTTTAATGGAATTTTTGAAGAGGAATCCAGTTCCGCTTGTTTGATTTAAAAAAAAACTCGTCTTTTAATTTTCATAAGTCACAAATAGTCATTAAAATCGATAACAACAGTGCTGCCTTAATAAATTAGAAGTTCGTTAGCATACATTTTTACTTTGTGGTTTGAAATAAGAATATATCTTTTCCAGTGATTTCCGGATACGTTTTCAATCGTCAATTCGTGCACAAAATCTAAAACGGCGTACGGTTTTCTGAAAATGACATTCAAAATTTCAAAATATTTTAATCGATGTATTTTGATATAAGTACTTAGTTAGTAAGCTTAGTCTTAGGTTTAGTCTTTGCTGATTCAACTAATCATAACTGATCTTCCGTTTCGTAGAACAGTCAAATCAACTATTCATAAGTTAGCAATTGCGGTGGTACTAAAAGAAATTGCACTATTTTATAAAATGTGTTTCTAATTTGCATTCAATTTGGTTTAGCATCGTTTTGCTTATTTGACGTTTTTATAAGTATAAATAGTTAGATTTATTGGTTAACCTTCTGTAGATGCGATTCATTCTTTTATGATCCTGTTATATCCATGATCCATGTCTAAGCCGAAATTACGATTGACCAGGCTATATTTGTTTGAGTATTAACACTTCTTATTCATCGTTGACTGTGAAATGCACGGACATGAATGCTCTACGAGATTTGCACTAATACAACAAATTGCACTACAAATAGGACATTAAAAAATGTGCTCAATGTGTTTTCAAAGTTCACTGAGCATTGGGATGGATGTTTAAGTCAAAGATCTAGATTTTACTGTATTAACTTTGAAAAGACCGACCAAATGGCACAGTGGTTAAAGCTTTGGCGTTTGGATCGGGAGGTACCGGGTTCGAATCCCGATAGGGGCAGGATGCAAAGGGAATTTTCATCAACAGATTACGATCTGTGATGAAATGGAACACATCTATGACCCCCTGTCGGAGTGCAAAACTCATGGGCCGACCCATCTTCCATGTCAGTATAGGCTGGCATGGAGCTATGCAATGTGCAGATGGTAACAAAATTGGACCTATGACCGTACGTCCTCGAATTGGCCTACACACTGGCGTAAAAGTAAGGACGGAAAAAGCTAACCGCGAAAGAGTTGGAAGAGCCTTGGCCCCAGAACAGATTGCAGCGAAAGATCTAATTTTTTTAATTTCTATTTCTAAACGCCATCAAATTGTTTGTTTATGTGTTTGTATGCTCACATTTGCGCAACAAATATTTCGGACAGACTCAAGCAATGAAAATGGGATTATTATTAAATTTTTAGATTTCCGATTTTTATTTCGGCCAATTATCGCATAGTAATTAGTTATACCTTTCTTATCTATTTTACTCTTAATATGCCGGTTATTTTTGTGAAAACCCAAAATTGAAAAATTTCATTATAGGCCCACAGATTTCTTGTAATTTGGTTTAGAGAGGATGAGGTTTACAAGTATCAGAAACTGATGGCGATGAGTTTCTGTTTATTTCTTAACTTTTGTTGTTGTGTTGTTTTTAGTTTCTTTCTTGTCGTGAAACGTTTGCGATTAATTTTATATGTGCTTTGGGATTTTGGAACAAATTTGAATGAAGCTATGCCATTTGTTTACCTTTTATACTTTTTATAAACATTAGTAAAATGAATTCAGAATGAGGTTCTTTCTAGAAGCAATTTAAAGGGAAGTAAGCCATTTCTCAACCGATTGGAATGATTAGCATGAAGCTCAGTTTATATAATAAATAAATTACATATGACTTACGGGTGCGAATCTGGAAATTTGCTACCATTTTTCAAACAATTGGAGTGAAACTCGGTTAATATGGTGAAAATCAGAATTAAATTGTTATTCAGAACGTTGCTCTGGAAAATGATCAACCATTTCTTAAGCAATTAGGATAAAATTCGTACACCTCATTCGAGTTTTTCTTTTTGTGATCTGCGCCGTTTTAAGCGAATAAGGATCTTATTAAGTAAATGTTTTATCTGTGATTTTAGGTAATTTAGTTGATGGCATCTCTAAGATTGTGATGCTAGGTACACCTAATTGATTTGTTTCGTGGATTTTTGGGCTTTGCATTTGAACTTTTTCTGCGTATACGACATTTTAACTTATTTGAGGTGTCCGATGACCGGACGGTTTATCGTATGAACTACGCATATCGAGTTGTAATCGAAGCCAGAGTTATTCATATTTCTGATACACCATGCATAACTGTTCAACATTCTTTATGGTTGTGCGCTCTATATTCAACGAACTATTGGGTTTCGCACTAATACTAATGACTAGAAAATCGAGATAAAGGCCCGTCTCGCAACTTATCTCACGAGTCAGTAGGATGGTATCGTAAGAAGGCCCAAAGCCCGTAGCAACGCTACGGCATGCGAATCTTCTGAGATTTATGCGAAGTTTCGGTATCAGATTGTTTTTTTCGTAATTTCACCAAAGAGAGCCTTCATCCATTGAAGGCAATTTTGTCAATGGTTGCAACGTTATTGAAACGTCTCTAAATCAAGATAATTATATGCATGGTTCGTGACTGATCTATCGGCTTTTCACGAATGACTCGTAAATTTCCCGCACTAGGCCAATTTAATGTTCGGATTGAGGCGTTGGGTATGAGTTACCGGAGATCTAAAATGCGAACAAGAAGTCTCGTGGGCGTGTTTGTAATGAAATTCGAAGGGCGAAAATGTCCATTACGGATACTAGAATCTTGTCGTCTATTCCTAGTTTTCAAGGTTTTCAAGAAGACTAGAAAAGGGGTAAAATACAATGTTTAAAGAGCGGAAGGACAAAAGTGAGAATCAGGTGATTATTCGCATGGCAACTGTTGCTTATCAACAGTTGCCTGTGTGCAAACATATATTGACGGTTGACGCTTCTTTTATGAAAGAATCTAGAAAACACGTTCGATATAACTGCTGTATCGTCTCACTCTAAACTGTAACTACCGTTAAAATTCAAGTCTGAAGAATCCGCAATGATCTATTTATCGTTTGATTTTAGATAGCAGTATGTTATCCATTCTCGAAACCTCTAAGCGGAAATGTACTAACCTGGCTTTTAGCGCTGTTTTAGAGCTCTATAGTATGTCCTTTTTATTTTGCCGTTAGGGATAGCATTCTCTAAATTTCCAATCGTTAATTTCGCATGACATCACTCTTAAGTTAGTTTTGATTTATGTGAACTCGAATACTATTTTGCTGGAAGCAGTAACATTCATTTTCGTATATCGTCTGGGCATGGCGAATCAGATGATCTTTAAGAACATTTTCAATACAGTACTCGGTGTTGTCTTTGACAGCCCTTTCATTAAAAGGCAACGTTAACTTATCATCACTTTTGAAACCTTTGCACGACTAATTTATTTAGAGGAATGCTTCGTAATGATATTAACCATATAGGAACGTTCTGTTTATTATGGGGGTCTTGTAGTAAGAAGATATTTTCACATGAATATACAATTTAATCACTATCGTACGAATGCTAGCTTCCTTCTGAGTCTCAGTTAATCTACAATTTTTTTGCAGGCTTTATAACTACCTTGTAACCACAGAATTTCTTCGAATTTGTTCTCGAACAGTTGTCACTAATTAGTTTACGCGCACACTTGGTTTTTAAGAAGTTTTTAAAATCGTCCGTGATATTAATTTATAAGATTTTTTTCGGCTTTTCTGTATAAATTAATATCACGGACGATTAAAAAAACTTCTTATATGTGTTGGCTTAGTATACAATACATAGTGAGAATTTCCAAAAGTTTCTGATTTGGTGACATAATTCGCTAAATCGATAAGGTCTTGTTTTGTACTATACACTCAGAGAAAAACTTGGGTCATAAGAAACAAAAATCTGAGTCTATTCTGCCAAAATTTTGGTGTTTTTCGATCAACCAAATCTCTTAGTTAAAAAGATAAACAAGATCTTAGTTGAATAAAATTTTAATTTCAAATAACCAAATCGTGGTTATTTAATTTTTAACTTAGTTAATATCGTCAAAAATATATGATTATTTTATTGTATAGAAGTGCAAAAAAATGGTAACAGTGACCAGCTATTTTGTAAAATCAACCAAGGGAAAAATTATTTTACTAATGATTTGTTAATTTACCAAGTTTTCTTAGTAAATGTAATCAAATTGGCGGTTAATGTTGACCCAAATATCTGAGAGAAAATGGGTACTATCAAACAATATTATTGGCAAATTGTACCTATATAAAATTTGGGTTATTCTGGGTGATAGCCAGATATTGTTTTTACATTTTAGGTGAGGTTACCAAGGCTTGGAAGTTTGGTTTTGAACTAATGAAACTTGAATTCTTTAATTTAAAAAATTCGGTCGTTTCATCAGACTGCAGTGACAAAACTACAAAAATATTGGAAATACTTTGCACTTACATACAAAGTATAATCACAATGCCTTAGCGAATTATTACGTTTCGCTACGCAATTGTCAACCTCTTCGTAATCTTGAATTTTGTTGTATTTAACGCATTACGTGCAAATAACTTGGTATATTGAACCAAGTTTTTGGTATTAAATTATTTTAACCGAAGTTTTGGCCAATTTTACCAAATATGTAACCAAGTTTTGGTATTTTATTTTTTTATTAATATTTTTTTTAGTAATTAAGATAAACCAAAATACTTTGTTAATTATAACAATAATATTGTTCACCTAACAAAATCATTTTTGGTTAAATTAAACAAAACTACGTACCAACATCCTGGTAACTCAAATTTTTTGCACTTGTTGTAGTACCCAAATAAGAAAATACCAAATTTCTAAATTAAACAAGAGATTTGGTTTATCTAGCTCAGAATTTTGTGTTAAAACAACCAAATTGATTTAACTAAGTATTTGGTAGTAATATTTTTCTGAGTGTAAGTACAAAGCAAGAGTTGAATTTTTGCAGTTTGGTCGTTGCAACCTGATGAGTGATGAGTAGACCAACTTTTTATCAGTACGAAACCAAGCTGCCAATAAGAAACTTAAGGAAGTTCTCATTTTTGTATGGAGTGAGTGAATTTTTCAATTTTTTGTGGTAGATGTATTGTGAGTAAATGGCCTCTTTGTTGTTCTATGACTATAGAAAAGTCGTAAACATTGTATGCATGCAAGTCATTAAATATAATATTTTGTCCGAAAAGCCGAAAAAATCTTATAAACTTGGTTTTAGTTTATTTTTTACCATATCTGTATCTCTTAATCTTTTTAATGTTCGATATATATTCAGTTCCGGTTTATATCAATGGGTTGCAGCCTTTTAAACATAACACTTTTTATAAAATTTTGTTGATGTAATTTTAAAACATGTACACGTTTCGCTTCCATTTTACTTATAAAAAACCACACATGTGACATGATTATCATCGTGGTATTTTTTTCATAGCCTACTAAGATTGAATAAATTAAAAAAAAAACAAAATTTGAAAAACCAGAATCAAACTGATGGGACATTTAATGTGAAAACCCTGTACCTTCCTCAGTAGACAAGAAATAATTTGAGGAGGTATAATTGTGGACAAGCCTAATTTTTATTACGAGAATAAACATAAAGCTCGAATAAACCATTTGTTTATTATGTCTAAACTTTAGCGAATATGAAAGTTTCATGTAAAACTTCACCTGGTATAAAATTAAACTCAACATTGATTTATCAGTGTAACTACTTTTGTGGCTTCCCAGTTTTCTAAAGATACAAACCAAAAACTGTTTCTCTTGTATTCAGAAACTGCGGGAAAGAAATTTACAGTTTTTACCAAACGAGTCACCTGAAACCTGAAATACCAGAAGATCATGGGTCCAGTGATGTTTCCTAAGGGAACTCGTTAAAATCTTTGTGTGGGATGAATAGAATTGGATTCATTTACATCTTTGCATATACGCAAACAACTAATAAAAATCGATTATTTTATGTCTAGAACAAACTCATATTTATATAACACATTATGTGCATATTTTACCAATGTAATATAAAATTTTCGTAATTTAATCAATTCATCGAAATTTGTATTGCTATTTCCGCAACATATTTTGATGACCCCTTCAAGTTCTCACTGCCACATTCGTTAACATTCATAACAGTAGAGCGAAATCAAAAAATTGGTATCAATTCCAATCACAAGCACTGAAAATCGGAACCAAAAATATTTCATTCAATTCATTTCTTTTTTTTTTTAATTTTTATTATTTATTGTTGAAAACCACAAAATGTGTTCCACTTAAAAATTAAAAATCAACTCAAAATATACATAACAAGCAGGTGTATACTGTATACATAGGTATAGTAGCAAATTTAATATCAGCGCGCGAATTTTTTTGCTGCTGTACATTTTCAGTTTTCATGATTAAAATATCACAAAAATATTATGTTTGTATAAAACCATACATAATAAAATTAACAAGGGGTTAAGTTTATTTTTTTTTATTGTTTGAATTTATATTTATGGTATGTATATACCGAAGTATTGTTTTTTAATCAACACTAAATAAAAAAAAACTCTAATTATAATAGTGATGATTATTAATTAATTTTATTATAAATCAATATTTATCTCGAGAATACAAAAACCTAATAATTTTAAATTAAAATAAAAAAAACACAAATTATATAAATTAAAATTAAACAATAATAGCCATAACGAATTTAATTTATAATTATAATTAAAATAAATATATTTTGAATTTTGATTTACTCGTAGACTTATAAATTATTTAGAAACAATCTATAATTATAGGTTTCATTATACTTTCGGGTGTGGTAAGAGTGTTATGAAAAGGTAATTATAACAGACATGGGAAATATACATATTTTGATTATACAGCAATTCCAATCAATTTTCTTCTCTACCAAAAATTCTAAATAATAGTTTACCACCTAGGCGAAAAATACTTTTATAAAACTAATAACTGATGTTGTCGTCAAAATATATTTATTGTTCCAATCGATTTTTTTGTTTGTTTGTTTTGCACACCAAACCGACACATTCATTTATTTCGACTGAGATAACCACCAACCTCATTGTTCCGTTCAACCATAAACTTAATAAATTTGTTTAGTTTTTTTTGCCATATTCACAATTGAGTGACACAATATCACGCCGTGATACTGTCAATGCAGAAACGATTATTATCATCGTCATCGCAATTTTAGCGCATTCAAAAAACAGCAACGAAACGAACATGCACAAAAATACTGAATATATCATGACACGCAGCCCAAATCGATTTCAAAATATCCAGATAAATCTCGGGATTCTTGTATGTTTGTGTTTATTATGCTCTCTTTGAAGTTTTTAGTTTTTCGGTTGTACAAACATTTCAACAAAAAAAAAATCGCCACAACAAAAAAAATGTTGCTGGATGTACGAGTATTATGTACATAAGTGAAGGAGGATTATAAATTGTATATCGGTAGAAAATTTGAAATTTGTATTTAACATTTTAAGGCGGCGGCGTGTATATTGAACATTGCAAGTGAATTGAACTAAATCGATTTTTGTTTTGGAATTTCATAATAAAAAAAAACGGAATCGTAAAAACTAAGTGAAGCAAAATTCATATGTCATGTGAGCTTTATTTCGATTTTTTCTGTTGTTGTCTTCTGTGGTGCGCTGTTATTTTGAAATATAGCTACGCATATTAGGTATCCTGTTTGGTATTTTGTTTAATGGAATTTGAGATTTATGGAAAATTTGCTCAGAATAAATATAGTTGATGAATATCTTTGACATAGGTTTATAAATTTCGTATGCTTGTATAATTGAAGTAATCGTTTTCATAACACCGTCGGCTCACTATATTTTTTCATATTACTTTGTGTACAAGAAAGTGCTTTAACTTAATATAGATTTATTCGCAAAAAGTGCAGCAGTATAGTAACGATCGTTTTGATTATATCGTTGCTTAGGAAATTTTTTATTTGTCATAGCCATGAATTACAAATCATGCTATAGCTGGAGATTTTTCATACGATCTTGTGATAAAAGATTTGATTTCGGAACCTTAAAGTCTTTTAAAAATACGTATATGTGAGGCTGACACTTAGAAGTGAAGAATTACAAGTGTGACTTGAATAGACTAACGATCGAAGTATTTAGCCTAAACGTATAACTATAAGTGAATTGGTCCCAAACAGGTTTGATTAAAATACTACATTTAATAGTGAAATTATTTGTTTATGCTCTTCGCCGAGAAATCCTTAAGCTATTCTTAATTTACGTTATATATTCACGTATATAAAATAAGCCCAGCTTTCATCCCAAGAAACTGAAAAATGGCAAGACTAAACTATTACGAAAGTTGCACCATCCCAGAATATTACTGTCAGCACAGGATTTCTGCCATTACAACTTCTCATCCAAGGAAAAGCTATAACGACACTAAAACATCATCCCATAAAATAATTTTGATATCAGCTATCACTATAGCGAAAGTTAACTATCCGATCAATGTCAATTCAGAAATTGCGGCCACATAATAGCGAAATAGCAACCACATAATGTAAAAATCTGTATCCGAGGATAACACTGTTATCCCAGTATCTGTCTTATTGATATACAATAAAAATGTTTTATAGATGTTGAATAGAGAATGAAATGACAGAGAGGGTGTTTTTTTAGATGAAGTACACCCATCTGATCATTGGGGGGGATTGGGTTGATTTCAAGTAACTTCCATGCGTAGGAGCAACGCAATAATTTTTTGAATTTCAAAATTCAATATTTTATATTAAAATACGGTTCACTTAAATTAAAAAAATCGTTAAATTACTCAAACTATAGATACTTGGTCACATTAGCTGCCCGTATTATAAAAGGTTCGAATTAAGGCGAGTATTTCTTAAATGTGACGTACCAACATCTTGACATTGGGTTAACTTCGTTAGTCTTCTATGCGTCCGAGCGACATAATTGAGCTTTAAGCTCAAAAAATCATCAATTTACTCAAACTATCGATATTTGGTCGCACCTACAGCGCGTATTATAAAGGTTCGGATTGGGGCGGGTATTTACTAACTGTCACGTACCAACATCTTGACATTGGGTTAATTTCGTTAGAAGTCCGAGCGACATAATTGAGCTTTAAGCTCAAGAAATCATTAATTTACTCAAACTATTGATATTTGATCGCATCTACAGCCGCTAATATGAAAGGTTCGGATTGGGGCGAGTATTTTTTAAATGTGACGTACCAACATCTTGCAATTAAGTTAATTTCATGAGACTTATATGCGACCGAGCGACACAATTCAGTTTTAAGCTCAAAACATCATTAATTTACTCAAACTATCGATATTTCACACCTACAGAGGTTCGGATTAAGGCGAGTATTTTTTAAATGTCACGTACCAACAAAGTCTAATGAAACTAACTTAATTTCAAGATGTTGGTACGTCACATTTAAAAAATACTCGCCTTAATCCGAACCATTTATAATATGGACTGTAGGTGCGATCAAATATCGACAGTTTGAGTAAATTAATGATTTTTTGAGCTTAAAGCTAAATTGTGTCGCTCGGACGCATAAACGTCCCATAAAATTAACTTAATTAAAAGATTTTGGTTCGTCACATTTAAAAAATACTCGATCCAATCCGAACCTTTTATAATACGGGCTGTAGATGCGATCAAGTATCAATAGTTCTAATAATTTAACGATTTATTTGTTTCAAGTGGACCACCTGGTATATTGAGACAAGTCAATAATATTTTATCTTCGGTCCATAGCGATCGAGTAACTTATTTAAATCCTTTAAACATAGCATTGCCAACTATTCCATTATCTAAATACACGGTAAATTAGAAATGGCTTACGGATTTTGAAAAGCTTTTCTCAAACCTATTTTATGTTCAAATTATGTTAAAATTGTACATCTGTCTAGATGACATAAAAAAACTTTCCGTTTAGAAATTATTTACTACTGACATCTAGGCGTGACTTTTGAAATACCATTTATTACTACTTTTTATGCTGTGGCGGACATTTTATCTACAATAGAGACTGGAAGATACTTTTTTCGAAAGGAGGACGGTTCTTCTTAAAGGTTTGCACAAATTTTCAAACATTATTTTTAGAATTTCCTGCTAATATAAATAATTTCACTTTTTAGCATGAATAATTTCTTATAAGCTTAATGAAAGTTTGCACTTAGTTTCTTGCTACAAGAAGATACAGGATAGGAGCAAATTTCTTATAATATAAATATCTAATATTTAATTTCTTTTTATTCCCCTGACAAAACCCTGAAAAACTGTGACTTACATGTACGAATGTTTATAAGAAAAACTTGATAATTCAAAATTGGTAGATATACCAGTATCTATACGGATTACTAATTTTCGAAATTGTAACAGCGCGTATCGTATTATCATATCTTATGAACAAACTATCATTTCATAAATTTTATAAATTTTTATTTGAAATGTTGGTGTCGAAATCCTTTTTCCTTTTCATTAAATAGGGAATAAATTTTGAACAGTATGTTTTTAAGAAAGTCTTTACGAAATTCCAGCCACTTTTGAGTTTTGTCCTTAATATATTTGTGGAATTTTGACCCGCGATTTAAACTTGTTTTCTAGGATATTTAGTATTAACTTTGCGGAATTTTCTCTCTTTTCTCAATAAATCCCAACCTACCTTAATAAATTTGTTTAAAATCTCAAAAGTATTATGCGGAGGTTGGGACGTCCATTAACCGTCAACCGTGCATTTAAAACGTCCAAGAAACCAGACATACAGATCTGAATTTTCAAATGTAATCGTTATCGAATAGTTTTAGAGTTGCTTATCATTGATCCGGCGTCAAATTCTCATTAAATTCATAAATATAGGTTTTGTTAACGGTCGCACAAACTACACTTCTAAGGTTTGATGTAAATGGAATTTTGAAGGAAGTTTCATCTGAAATCATCGTAGACGTCACAAGACTTCCAAAATTTAGGTAAGGACATATGTCCATATATTCTTGGCCAGATATATTCTCAAGAAATTTCGACATTTGGACCCTCGTTTAACCTTCTCATTTGAACATATTGCTTGTAAATAATAAAAGATATTTTTGTGTATGTACTCCTTTTAAAAATGTCAACAAAAACAAATATTGGTGCGAATTTCCTTTGTATGGCAATGCGTTTTTCGAGCAATGCAAATAGTGAGTCTAGCAGATCACCTAATTTACTGTGTATTCCTTATAGGCTAATAGTGAGTCTATTAGATAGCCTACCTTACGGTTTACTCCTTATAGGTCAACCGTGAGTTCAGTAGATAGCCTAACTTACAATTTTTTCTCTTTTGACCACTCGCCGTAAAGCACAACCTAAGGTTTGTTCCCTATAAGCCAATTGTGAGTTCAATTGATAGCTCAACTTACGGTTCATCATTTGATTTCGGAAATATTTTAAAGCTAAGCAACGGCAAATTAACAAAATTTGAATTTTTTAACCCTTTAACTATTTAATTTTGTTTCGAAAAACATTTCTCCCTGCTAAATTATTTTTCAGCGAAGACGATAATACAAGCTATTGTGAATTTTACAGTTGATTCGTTGAATAATAATACAAATATATGTATTTGTTTCTATCTTTATGACGAGTATACTCAAAATAAACAGATAGCAGAACTTCTTGTGACTGGTATCAAAGATGGGTCCATGATAACCCACTCCTGATCGTTACTTTAATTTCCTTTCTTTTCTTCGGCTTCCAATGAATTATAAAATTAACACAATCAAAATTTTAAGTCAAATTTATAAAACTTTTTGATGACAAACTCCACAGTAAAAGTTGCAAAATTCCAGCAATAAGTATTCCGCTAAATTGATCAATAAATTTATTTGACAACAGCGACATTTTTCAGTAATGCTAGAATATTGGAAAATTAATGAATCATACAATTATTTATTTATTTTAAAATTAAATAAATGTTTGAAAAGTTTAATTTTTTTCAACAATTATAATATCCAAACTATAGGACGCCCTAGTACAAATTTAAATTATATTCTGATTTAAATTAAAGAATCGATTTCTCTTTAGAAACAATCCAATGTGATCAGTTCAAATGTGACTGTAATGCAATTTATACTGGTTAAACAAAACAGTTTTCACAGGAATGATATTATCAACATAAGAGGCGTTAAGTAATCTGTAAATGAAAATAGTATTGCACTCACTAAATATTTAAAGCTCTCTAAACATCAAATTACGCTAGATAATTCCAAAATTCTCGAGAACAAAAAAATTATAAAAGGAATCAATTCTGGAAATGCTTCACATAAAATCAACAAGAAATTCTTCTGTAAAATTTTTTTGTTATATAAAAATTTACACTTCTAGTTTACTAAAATCAGTTTTGAAATAAACTAGGATCTAGTTTCTATAAAAAATTTGTTTATATTCTATTATGTGCTTTTATTGTTTTTGAATAAAACTGTATTCCATTTAGCTTTTGAAAGATATTAACCCTTCGATTAAAAGGTCTTTATGAAAAAACGACAAATAAGAAAATCATCCTTAAGAAAATATGTCCGTCATTTTTCCAAAATTTAAACGGAAATGGCGATTTGTGATGCAACTTTTTTTTACCATCATTCGGCTAAGTTTTATTTTAAATTTTTTTAGTATTTTTAGTATCCCTGCAATCTGTTCTGGGGCCAAGACTCTCTCAACTCTTTCGCGGTTTGCTTTTTCCGCCCTTACTTTTACGTCAGCGTCAGCCAATTCGAGGACGTAGGTTATAGGTCCGATTTTATCACCATCTGCACATTGCATAGCCCCATGCCAGCCTATACTGGCATGGAAGATGGGTCGGTCTATGAGTTTTGCACTCCGACAGGGGGTCATAGATGAGTTCCATTGCATCACAGATCGTAATCTGTAAACTTTTCTTTTAGAGAATATGAAAATGCGGAACATACACAACACATAACATACATTTTTGTAGGAATTGGCTAACCAGCATATGCTTATGATTTTCTTTCGCCAAAGCTACAAAGAAAATAGAAAACGATGCGATAGCAAAAATATGGAAGTCTGTATAAAATTGAAATATATAATTTCGACATGTGACCTTTGTCAGTATTAAATGCTTAATTTTATGATTCTTTTATTATCTTTTACTCACCTTATAGTAATCGCCATGTATGTACATCCACATCCACCAGAGTCCAGTCCTACGATGCTTTGTCGTATCGTGCCCTTGCCAGCTGAAAACTCTTATTTTAGGTATAGTTGCTTTGTTCTGCTATTTATCGATTGAAATGTAATATAGTTTAGATTCTATTACAGTAGAAATTGCCACAATCACCCTGTTGCAGAGCCAAACAATATATCACTGAACAGAATCTAAGAAAGCTCTTATGATTCTGTCTGGGTAAAGTGATTTTTAAACACACCACAATTCATGCGGTTCGCTTCACCTACTGCTGGACTGCTGAACAGGATCAGATAGTTATTAATTTGAAATCCTTCATATAAATCAATCCCTAAAATTATTTAGTGTGCAAGGGACGCTGTGCGTATTGTAATATCTGCGGTTTGCATCGTCGTTCCTTGTGAAATTGAGTACGGAGTGGAGCCTTGGGGTGCTCGCTATTTCAAAAATAAGATAAAATCTATAGATTTTGGCCGTTTTAACCTTAAAAACGATATAGGTACACAAGAACAGCTTTGAATATATATGGAAATGTTCATGAAATAACACATGCAATTGGTCTAAAAATTTAGACAATCTTCGTAATAATTTTTGACAGATATGTACGTAATTTTGACAGATAAGTACGATGTACTTGTTTAATAAATGAATATGAGTAGAAATTTATTCATATAAAAGAAATGGACTCAAGCGAAGAAAGCGATGAAGTAAAATATTATACAGCAATAATATTATACCACTCGGTGTTTTGCTTTTCAATATTCCAAAACAAAGTTAAAGTTAAATCGGTGAAACCTCCATATGATGAACGCTCAAGAGACTAAATTTTTTGGCCAACGGATGGAGTTGTACTCGTACAAGTTACAGAAAACATTTTAAAAACCATTTAATAATATTTACTTGTATGGATCCCATGTTAACATTAAAACATTAAACTCGAAAACATTTATTGAAATACAGGGTGCATTTGTTAATAAATGGCAGGCTTTTATCTCGGAAACGGTGGGAGATAGGTGCAAATTTCATTTAATGAAATTAATTAATTTTTTCAGAGTCAAGGGAGACGTTTAGTAGTGATCTTGAAACTAATTATAACCTATACTTTTGAGTACACCTTTTGATTAAGCAGTTAAAAATAAACATTTTTTTTCATACAATTTTTTTTTTAAAGGGGTGGTGGTTCAGAGAAATTCTTCTTTGAATTAGCAGAAACTAAATTAAAAATTTGAATTTGAATTGTTTTAGTAAAACACTTGTAAAGTTTTTTCCTTAGAGTGACAATATTTATTGATTTTATTATTAGGAAGATCGACTTCGAAAATGTATTTTTTCTTCAGTTCCTTTTTTACAACTTAGTTGTAAAAATTAGTTGTAAATTAGTTGTAAAAAAGGAACTGAAGAAGAAATACATTTTCGAAATCGATCTTCCTAATAATAAAATCAATAAATATTGTCAAGGAAAGGCAAGGAAGGAAAATTTTTTACAAGTGTTTTACTAAAACAATTCAAATTCAATTTTATAAGTAACAAAAGTTAACAGTGAGGCTAAAAATGGATTTCAACCATTATAGCACAAATTAAAAATTTGCTTATTAAGTCAAAGAAGGATTGATTTTATTTAGATTTAGAACTAGATTTAGATTTAGATTTAGATTTTGTTTTAGATTTAGAAATTGTTTTGCTTTAATGCAGATCAATTATTGCTCATATTTCTGCAACCACGCACTTTACGAACAATTTTGTATCTGAACAAAAAATAATTATTTTTTTAATCAAAAGTGCCCCAAATGTATAGGTTCTAATTAAACAAATTTAAATCTCGCCATTTTCTTTCTAACTAATAATTTCAAGCAGTGGAAGTAATTTAAATTATAGTCGAAAAGTTACACTATCTACCACGTAATTTGTGCAAATTAGTCAATTTGTGTGATACACAAGAATAATATATCGTACCCGACGGTACCAAATACTACATTCTGCGTTATTATTTCGGACGAATTTATTTCAGAATTTGGTCTTTTAATTCTATAGTACGTTGATAAACCAGTGGGACTCCACGAAAATTGTACCTAATCTAATATCCTTGGGCCACATAAGCTTAGGTATGAATGAATACACAAAAAATATTACAAATCAAACCACAATAGATAAATCAAAATATAATTCAACAGTCAATAACATTTCTCTAATTATTGTTGAAACTTGACATATGAATTAAACGGGGCAAACAGAATAAAACGAAAACCCAGAGAAACGTAAAAATGCTGAAATGCGCCCGGCGAACACAAAACTAAATAAACATACACAGAAACTAATAAAATTCCAGACACATGGATGTACAATATTAGTTTCATTGTATTTGCATTTTACTTTCAATATTTATAAATATTGCAATTTTTTTTATACATACGAGTAATTTATCTGTTTGCATGCAAACTTTAACCATACGTACGTATTAAGGAGAACTGTTTATGTATTGAAAAACTATTGCCAACCATACATACTTAATGTATATGTAATGTAGTTTTGGTGTTTTTGTATAATTTTAACTATATACGAGTGTATTTATACACAAAAATACAACAACTGAAATGTAAAGCTAAATAAAAAAGAAAAAATACAACACAGAAAACACACAACACGATCGTCTGGGTCTGAGAACAAGAATAACCATAATAACATTACACAGAAAAATAATAATAATAAAAAAAAAAATCCTTCCGACTCTCGATAGTCCATTTTTTATAATAATTTTTATGTACCTACATGAGCACTACATACGAGTATATGCATACGTACTTTAAATATTTTTTTTTGTCTTTTTAAAACATGCAATATTCAGTTTTTTAGTACATCCATATAAATATAAAATTCTACAATGCACCCATAAAATAGTCGAAAAGGACCATATTTGTACAGAACGGTGTAAGTCACCCAAACTTTTTTTGTTTTTTGGCTCTAGATAAATAAAATTTATTTTTGGAAAAGTTATAGGACAGACGATGTGGGATCTATATCGTCAGAGCTTTTTAAAATTATTTGTAATAATGTTCGATATGGATATATTTACAGAGCTTGTACTTTAATATAATTTAACGAATGGATTTAATGTGTAATGTAGTCGAATACGAGTATATAGATTTTAGTAATTCATTTTCAGTAAGTGGCGTAACTGCAGATCTCCGTACAATTTTATATAGAGATGTACTGAGCGTGTATTTTAGACTTCACATTAAGGGTTGATTAAAATGGTCAGATTGTAAAGAAGCTAAACTGCACTGCACTGCACTATATTTTACTATAAAAGATGTAATTGTGGTTTTTAAGGCAAGCAATAAAGTTAATTTTTATTTTTATTTTCCAGAGATTTCACTAAAATCTAGCCATCCATACCTTCTAGATTTTAGTGACCAATACCTTCATGATAATTGTTTAGTTTTACGGTCAACTTGTTAGGGTAGTTCGGAAATTTCAAGATTTAAATTTGAGATGTGAATTTCTATTTAATAATTTGTTATGATAAAACAGTCTAAACTGAAAACAGTTTGATTTAAATGTAAAACTAAAAAGTAGTTGCATAAAATCCTTCGGATTGCAGCAACTTAAACACACAAGAAATGTTTTGGTAATTGTAATACTCGTATTCAAATTGTAATTGAAAATTAATAAAGAAAAAACATTATTTTTGGTCAAATTACTAACAAAGTAATTTGACCAAAGACTTGGGAGCGTGGCGAGGTTTCCCTTAATTGATTGTGCAGAGATTGAATACGAATTTTCTAATGTTGAATTTCCGGGCCAAACGAGTTATATATACAGTCGTATGCCATACACGAAAAATCTGAATATATAAGTTCGTACATTACTTCTTGATTACGTTCCAGATAATTACACGAGGCGCCCAAATGTAAACAGTAGAGCCGTTGCTTTGACTAGAAAGAACCTCGGCGAGGAAGCATTTCATAAATAATATTCTCCGCAGCACAATTTCCTATAACAGCATATTTGCAATATTTTTCCGAGCGGAAGCACATTCAAAATTAATGATTAATTTAGAAGACTAACCATAAAAAGATGGTCCAAGACCAATCAAATTGATTCCCGTAAATAGCATCGTATTAATGTGGCTTTATAATTATAAACCCTTTGTGCATGAACTTGATGAATAGCGACCATAATTATTTGACCGGCGTGAAGTACTTAACGTTAATAAAAGTTGTAGCTACACATTTTAACGAAAAGTGTAGACTCAAAAAGTACACAAGTTACACAAGTACACAAGGTACACAAGTACACAAGTACACAAATTTTCAACAAGTGCAGCTGCGAAAGAAAAAAGTTTGGAATTCGAAATACTTGGTTTAATTAAAATTATTAAAAATAAACAAAAAATATTGAGAATCACAGTACTACAATAATAAGTTTATATACAGAAAATCATCGGAACCACAAGTACCGAGTGTGGAATTTAGTGTTTTCAACTTGGTTTGGTGTCTGAAATTTATAAAAAAAAATCAAGACAATTTGCTTGCTGTGATTGGGGATATGGCTCTACAAGTGAACGCGTCTTTGGTCAAATTCGCTTAATTCTTTTATTCATTCAAAAAATCATCGGAACAATGAGTGCCGAGTGTGGAATTTAGTGTTTTCAACTTGGTTTGGTGTCTGAAATTTGTACTAACAATTTCAAGAAAATTTGCATGTTGTAGTTGGCAATATGGCGCTACCCGCACTCAGAAAAATAATTATAACCAGGAGCTTGTGTCCATTTTGTTATATTAACCCAAGTTTTTTTGGCAAATGCAACTTTTGACTTGGTCATTTCATTATTTTGATTAATTTTGACTTGGTTATCTCGAAAAATGCCATAAAAAAGGGTTGCTAAGCTCATAGTTAAAATTTTTAGTTGTTATAACAAATAAGAATTAGTAAGATAACAACAAATGTTGGTTATTTTAACTACGGTACGGTTATCGTACTAATATTTTGGCATATGCAACCGTGAACTTGTTCATTTTACTATTTTTAACTTGGTTAAGTGAAAAATATCAAAAAAATTGATAACCAAAATTGTGGTAAATGATTTTTGTTGTTTTAACAAATAAAAATTATTAAAGTAACATAAATTGTTGGTTATTTTAACCAAGTTATATACATTGTACCATAATTTTGTCATATGCAACATTGAAAGAACTACCGTGTAGCTTGGTCAATTGAGCCAATAATTTCGGTTAATTTTTTTGCCTTCAATTATGCGTTTTCTATGATTTTTTAGATATGTAAAAATGTTTAAATATTTTTTAAAATTAAAAATATGTTTTACCTAACTTTGGATCACATAAACAAGTTCATTTGTTATTTCAAACTGCAGCTTCGCTATAATCTTACCGCATATTTTGTTCAATTTACCGAAACAAAGCTTCATTTAACCAAAAAAGTTGTTATATTTTAGCAAAATTTTGTTCACATAAACAAGTTCAATTGTTATTCCAACCTATTTGATTAGTTAGACTGACGTATATTTTGTTTAATTTTACCAACAAGTTTGTTTGTATAATTTTGTTTTAACTAAGAGGTTTTGTAATATTAACATTATATTTGGTTATAAAAACAAATTCATTTTTAGAAAAATATTTTATTATAACCCAAAAATTTGTTCAATTTAAACAAGTATTTTGGTTTACCTACCAAGTTTCAAATTACCTAACCGTGGGCTTGGACTTTTAACCAAAATCTTGGTTATTTATTTTATTTTATTTTTTAACCAGTTTTTCATCATTTTTTGACTCAGAGCTTGGTTGGCGCAAAATGAACGTTTAAATAGGTAATATTATCCCACTTTTTCAGTTATATCTACCGATTTATTTCTCTGAGTGCGTGGAAGCGTCTTTGGCCAAATTCACTTAATCTTTAATAATTCAAAAAATCATCGGAACAATGGGTGCCGAGTGTGGAATTTAGTGTTTTCAACTTCTCTTACTTCAACTTATGGTGTCTGAAATTTGTACAAAAAATTTCAAGACAATTTGCATGTTGTGATTATGAAGAAGTGGAAGTCGTTCTTTAGTTATGTAACTAAAGAATTAAAAATTATTCGGACAGGAATTTTTCAGTCAAAAATAGAAATAACAGTTCCTAAGGGATAAACTGATGACAGATGAAAATTGCTTACATAAAAAAATGCATTTCTTCCATATGTCTCCTGAAAATGGAAAGAAGATATTGCATAAGATTACATAGATATTGTAGAAAAAGACACACATAACTTGCAAGTTTCACTTCACAAATGTACAAATAAGAGCATATTATGAGGTTCAGGCAAGAAAAAATCCTAAATTTGTAGTTTTTTAGGTAAACAATTAACTCGTATATTATTCTACAGCTAGTAACTTACAGAAATTAAGTAGGTTTTGTATTGGCTGCAAACCATCAAGTGAATATGCTCCACCAATCGAAATTTTGGAATCGCTTGTGAAGGTAGTATGATTTTTCTATAATTCGAGAGAATCTCTAAAGAACATTTGATTATGATGTTTCACATAATCACTGAAAATTGAGAAACTTCGCCAATTGTCCGAATAGATCTTAATAAGTATAATCACCTTAGTAAAGTTTAGAATATAAAAACAACCAATAAAACAATTAAAATAGATTTTACAATTTTACTCTACGTACCCACTAGTCGGGTAAATCGTTTAACATGATAAAAATCGGCTTAGTACAAATTTACCCGACTATTGGTAAACAGCCTTATACCGTGCGCTTAGATTAAACTGGCCGTTCTTAATCGTTGATCGGAAAATAAACAAAATTGGATATGGTTTATTTGGACAATTTTTTTATGGGCGTAGATATTTGTTTACTCATTTACTCGTGCAAATTTATTTTTACGAAACATAAATAAAAATATTAATATCTATTTTACGAAAAATCAAGAAATATAATCATAATTTTCTTCAATTATAATATTTCGTAAACATTATTTTCTAGGATCACCTAAGAGTGTACTATAAGTAACACACATTTCGAGCTAATCGCACATTTTGAGCTAATCTTGTATAAATTCAGGGATTTGTTTTGATGTAGATTAGCAAGGAAAAGAAATGAAATCAATCACATGCGCACACTACAAAATAAAATAGGATTAGTGCACTACTTACTTTGAGTTTTGTTAAATAATCTTGTCGGAGGAAATGGAACGAAACTACAAAACTAAGTAAAATTATCGTTTTTCTCAGAAAATTCGAATTTTGCTATACTTAGAAATTCATTATAGCATAGATAGCTTGGAAACGAAGTAATAAGAAACTAGCATACAGACTGTAGTGACCAAACTACAAAATTAAAGAGTACTTCATGCATCTATATGAAGTAAACACCAATAAATTTTGCAAATTTTATAAATAAATTCAAAAGTGATTGTTAAACACTTTGGAATCTCTCTTGTATTTAACTCAACAACAAATGTTTTAAAACTTAAACTTAACGGTATTCATAATACAGCAGATGCTATTTTCGATTACAATGGCTTATTTTATATCGCCGGCAATTTTTTTAAAAATCAAATATCAAGTGACGTCGCTGTACTTCAATAAGAAAATGTTTTCCTGAGACAGTTGATTTGCTCTGTATTTACGAGTAATAAAAGATATTATGAAGCTTCCTTAGTAATAGAACTTTCCAACCTACCATCGGGTTCGATTGTCACAACTTGAAAATGTTTTTTCATATGTTGAAAATTAATGTGAAATTCGAGAATATGGATGACACAGTAATATTTTGTTCCTATTGTTAACAAATAGTAAGGCACCCACAAACATTTATTTAATAGAGGAAAATGAAATATAAAACTTAAGAAGGAGGAGAATAGTAGCTTAGACTAGGCGAAAATATCGTAACATTTTTAATATCGGTACTAAATACCTTCTAAAGTCGAATGATAATGTCAGGTTTATATAATGCACTACCATAAATTGCAATTGATAGTTTATCGAAATCATAAAATCGTCATAGTTAGCGAAACAGATGCTTAACCATTGATGCCAATACTAATTCGTTCATATGCGTAATTTGAAAGGGATCTTCTCTTAAAGATCACAAGTATTATTTTGTCTGTTAAGTATAGTTTTTGGAGCACGCGGTCCCTTCAGTTTTGACTTCGTATTGTACGCAAACCTTGATGTTGTCGCGCCTACATAGTATAGAACTTCCGCTGCCACGTACACCAACTGGTTTTGAAGAGACACTTTTCTTATCATTCGTTGTGATGGGAACCTTTCAGCGTGACACAGCCACGAATCCGATAATGTCACAGTCTTAAAAAGCGTTTGATTTCGTGATTCATTCGTATTCGATATTGGTTGTTCGCAATCTTAACTAGACCATGTGGTCAAGGTCCAACTTTCCCTTCCGAAAGTGAGCACTAGTCTTACACTTGCTTTGTTAACACGAGTTTACACGACTGAGAGAGGTATTTTAATCGTAACAACCTTGACTATGTGTCAAGACTCGCTGTTCGGCTGCCGCGCGGTCTTTTATATCTGCCCGGACATTATTTATTGATATTATAACTGACCCGAGATATTTAAAGTCCTTCACGTTGTCAAAGTTATGATCGTCTATACTTGGTGTTGAAAGACATTTAGTTATGTTGCTGTCCACTTACAATCCTAGTCGTTTTGTAGGGGATAACTGGTATTAAATTGTGAATTATCTATCAAGAAGTACGATATCATCTGCATATCCGAGAATTTTTGAATGTCTATACACTATTATGGACTACACTATATATCGCCAGCTGTCAAATCAAACTATTAATATTTTTAAATCTCCCTCATTATACACGAAAGTTATCTAAATGTTTGCTGTAATCCATTTTAATTTAGTTAACACGTTTTACGAATAGGTGAGACGTTGAAAGAGGCTACGACATAACGAGGATCATATTTCTTAGAATATATAATTGATGCATCTAATCGATAAAATATTGTGAAAATATAAAGACTTTATCCGATCTAATCTTTCTCGTTGTTATTTTAAGTGCAAATAATTGCACCAAATTGCAATTTAGTTGTATATTATAGATTATTTAACTAAATAGAGCTCCGCACCAATCTAAATTTTTAATGGCAAAATTTTATATTTAAACAGTTTACTTTTAACCAAAATGAATAATACAAAAATTATTTTGCCACTTTGTGAACTACTCATAAAATTTGGTGGAATTATCACCAAAAGTAAAATCGGGATTTCGGTGTAGAAATGGGGATCCCAAACTTTTTCAGTATGGGGTCTTTTTTGAATAATACATTTTAAACGAGACTATAAGTATCTACTTCATAAATAGTTGCAGTCAGATAATTACATTTGGGCTGACATAGCTGAAACATAAAGTGATTGTCCAGGGCGGACTTAAGCTTTGGCACGTACTAAGGCGGTAAACGTAAATTTAATTTTATGTTAATTTACGATAATGAAGTTTCCGACAAAATTAAAACATAACATGACATGGCGAAACACAAAATTTGTGGAAATAACAAAAATGCACATGTATTAGAGAAACAGTTGGCAAAATTTTACTTTCTTAGATGAGGTAAAATAAAGTATAGCAATCATGAAAATTTTGACCTCGAGACGCCGAATATCGCCGCTATATAGCCGAAGTTAAAAAGTAGTTTTTCTCTACAGCTCAGATGGATTGATCGATCGTGAAACTTCATACTTAAGCTTTTTCCATAATTTGGGAGACTAAGTGATTTTTGCCCGAAATCGCTCCACCGGAAATGATAGCTTCCAAGGAGCTTTTTGGTTTTTGCAAATATTTTGAAAATAATATTATTCACTAGAAAAGAACGACTAAGAACTAAAAGATTCTAAATTAAATTTGCAAGAATACAGGTCCAGATGAGTTTTCCAAAAATTGGAAATGATAATTTTTGACAAAAACTGTTTTTCAACAAAAAATTCGGCCTCTGTACAACCCAGACGGATTGTTTGATCTAGGATGAAACTTCTTAATTAAGCTTTGCTCATAAAGTGGGAGATCGCAGTGAGTATTGGTCTAATCGGTTCACTGGAAGGGGCAGCTACACAGAAGCTTTTCATTTTGTTGCAAATATTTTGAAAAATATGTCATTTATGAGAAATACCATTTTGAACTAAACGATTTTGATTTAATTTTGCAATAATATCGGTCTAGATCAATTTACCCCAATTTAAGCGGGTAGATGACGGTTTTTGACAAAAAGTGGTTTTTCATAATTCACATTTTAAATTTATAGGTACAGCCCAGTTGGATTAATTGATCGGGGTGAAAGTTTACAGTTAAAATTTATTCATAATTTGGGAGACCGAGTGATGTTTGACTGACATCGGTTCATCGGAAGTGGTAGCTTTCATAGGAGCTTTTTTGTTTTCTGCAAATATTTTGGAAAGTAGGTAAATTCGAATTACGAAAAAATTATTAAAAATAAAAAGATTGTAAATTAAGTTTCAAACAAAAATTGATCAGATCATTTTTTTAAATTTTACCGGAAATACAGCCCAGGCGGATTAACTATTAATAATCAAATTTTATACATAACCTTTTTCTATTATTAGAGAGATCCTTGCGAAATTTTATGGAAACCAGTGTGCCACGGTTAAAAATGAAAGAATAAAATTTAGTTTTAGCCCAAGTATAAAATTATTTTGGATAAATTTTATTAAATTTGGAACATAAAATACATTCTTTTCGTAAACCTAAACTTTATTCTCGCTTATTAAATGGTTTTTATTCTTATTTAGTTTAATGTTTATCCTTTACTTTAAAACAAATTTTATTCTTTCGTGTTATTCTTTGCATAAATAATAATTTGTCCTTTTAATGATAATGTTTATCTACATTTAAACCTAAAATATTTTAAATATTAGCAAAATTATTGGATTTTAACTAAATGGTTCATTTTATTCCAAATTGAATAAAAATTAGCAAACTAATTTAAGCTTAAAAGTATAAATAATCAATTTATCAATTTATTTTTATTTTAATCTTACTCTTAAATTCTAAGGGCATCCCAACTAAGTTGCATGTCAATATCGATCACATCATAAAGGTATATCAGTTTATCGGAACTGAATCGCGATATTTTGTGCTTTATTCTGTCCAGGGGCCCTATTCTTGAAATCGGTGGAAATTTCCGCATTCGGAATGTAAATTGCTTTAAAATTCTTTATATTATCCGAATTTTGCGCCGGCTACTTTAATCAGTTTTTCAAATTTGTTTGCAAGTTTTCTATTATTTATTTCCCTACTAAGGGAAAAATTCCGAGTGGATGTGAATTGAATCGATGTGAATTGAAAAAATGATTAAAGTAGCCGGCGCAAAATTCGGATAATATAAAGGTCTTTAAAGCAATTTATATTCCGAATGCACAAATTTCCACCGATTTCAAGAATAGGGCCCCAGGTCATATACAGCTTTCTCTCAACTACAATTCTTTTTTGCTTCTCAACAAAAATATTTAAGATTAATTTTTTTCATCCATAAACTTCCCAGAGATCATTACGGTAATCTGAAAAAATTTAGCGGGTGGTTTTCTAAATTAGACGCCTCGAGTAGAACAAATGGAAATGTAAATACAGATAAAATTTGTTGCTATTGCACGAGTATAACACGTATGCTGTAACTTTTTACATCCAGTTTAAAACTAACCCATTTCAAGCTTAATTATCTAGATAATCAAAGTAACAAAACGGCGAGGAGAATGCAATTATGAGGTGAGAACATAATATCGTAAACTATACAACATACAACAGGATCAGCCTACTTTCAACAGCTTGCTGTCTCCGCTCAAATCGATATCACTGTGATATGATTTTGTAGATAGAGCCGTTTTGTATAGATAAAACATTTTACCCACATTTAGTATAAAACATTAAGAAATTTTAAACTTATCAACCAAGCTCAAAAATTAAAGATATATCACAAGTGTTAATGAGAAACAGATAATTTTAGAACGTTTCGTACGTTTATTGTTACGATGGGTAATCTTAGCGACTGAGTGTTTAAAACAAAATACAACTTTTAGTCAAGACAACAAAAATTGTCGCACACGTGACGGAGGGTTTCCGTATTATTTTAATATTATTTTAGTCCTATAACTCAAATGATGGATAATCACATGTGCAATTAATAGACGTTAATTGGAGTTGTGGCACAACTTGAATATTTTCTCAATTTTATGGTCTATTTTCCCCAATCATGTTCTTAAAGAGTTCTTAGATACGTTTGTATAATAATGGTAGGCCAACCAGCGGTTGAACCCTTATGATAAAACGACTGATAATAACTGATACTCATACTTATTTAACTTAAAATTGAAGAGAAAAACATATTTTATCCTTTTTAGTATAAAAATATTTTTGTCATTTTTATTCAGTTTTGCATAAAAACATGCACAAACCATTTAGCTTTAAAAACATAAATTATTATGCTTTGCAGTACAGAAAACTTTTAAAATTTTAAATTTTATGTCTTTATCTTTTCTATAACTTTTGTGGGGAAGTAAGGGATAGCAATCTTTTTGATCAAAATATTTTGATTTAGTTTTAGTAATTTCGACTTAAAAATTTAGTTATCAGTTGCCGATCATTTGAAAAGGTGCTGCTGTGAATTAAGGGGTAAGTTTTTGTTTCTACATAATTTATGTAGTTTTTGATTATACGAGTAATTACCGCCACTTATTTTTAAACATTTATTTGCTCTTACAAAAACACATTTAGATACATCTACAGCCAGCCCGCACTCAATCACACTACAGGAACACGGATGGAAATTGGATTTTATTTGAAAATGTACAGGTAAATAAATAATACAAATATGTATTTGATAATTTATTCTTACTCTTTTTCTTATTTATTTAGACCAAAAACAAGAGAGATGGAACTAAACCACGAGTTAGTAACATGGAATGTAATCGGCTTGATATTTCACCCAACATTTAGGAGCACGCTATGATTTTCATGCATCCGAAGATTATTACATGCGGATAGATTATAATCTACGCAATTTTCATAAAATTATAATTTTGTATATTTTGTACATTGGCAATATTTTAAATAAAAATTTATGTTTTATTATCAAAATTTCTACTCTTTTTTTTTACTTTATTTCACTTAAAATACGTTGAATTTGGTTTGTAAAAAGCATAAAATTTTCCCTGAATTGTATAAAATTTGGTAATGATTAGTATTTAATTTAATCTTTTAATGAGATAAATATTATTCTTCGTGACTTATTTTTAATACGCCAAGAAGAGCAAATTTAGTATTTTTCAAAGAGCAAACTCTATTTTATATTTGAGTGCTTTTTACACTACGCCAAAGAATAAAAATTTTTATTGTCCGATAGATGAATTTTAATCTTTTGGACAAAAATAAAATTTGTTAAAATTAGGACAAAATTATTTTTATTTTGAAAGTATAAATCTTATCTATTTGGGAAGTATAATTTTAAACCTTATAAAAGGATGGACGTATAGTTATTCCGCAAAAGGATAGGAAAAGAATGGATTTCATACTTTTATTTTTAACCGTGGTCGGAAGTGGCAATTCCATGGGAGTTTTTCAATTTTCGCAATGATGTTGAAAAGTTTAACATTTACAAAACTTGTCAAAAATTAAAAGTTGAAATAAATTTAAAGATATATTTTCAACACGGGTTGACCTTGTTGGTTTTCTGAAATTTAAGCGGAATGATGAATTTTGATTATACCAACATTTACCAACATTTTTATTAGTTGCATTAACATTTTTATTAGAAACTACTAAAATATACGAACAATAGACTTCGAATAATATATTTAAATATATTTAAATTCACCTTTTAATCTAATCGATTTTTCAAGTTACACTTGTTATTAGGGCTCATTGTGCCAGAAATTGCTCAAGCCTCGGAAATATGCAAGCGATACGGTATTTGGGTAGTTGGCCGAGAACTTTTCAAGAAAACACCGCTCTTATATCGCTCTAGAACCCATTTGTTGTTAACGACAAATATTAGGTCTAATTAAATGAAATAAATGAGGTGATGATCACTGTATAAAAAATTGTCCGAATCTCAGAGATGTTTAGGAGTTATTTATTGATTAACAGCTTTCAAACAACCCATCGTTATATCATTACGATGACCAGAAATTCTTGTTAAAAGTTTTGGTATTAGTGATGAGGGCAAGATATAAGCTTCTTTAGTGTTTTATTTAAGTGTGAGAGGAGCCTATTTTTGCCACATGGGTAACACGAAAAATAAAATGTGTTTGACTGGCTAAACATAGGCAAGTTGTAACAATATTAACGATTGTAGATGTATATGTCACTCGAGGTAGGAATATAAACTTAAATGCAAAAATTGCGTTTTTGATTCATAACAATCTTAAAGAGTTTAATAACAACGAATCAAAATTTAAATTCCTCAGTTGTCCACTACAAGGAATCCATGTTGATGAGTGGTTAATCAAGTTAATTTTATTTCTAAACCTCTTCCTAAGAAAAAATGTATTTAATTGAAAACGAAACTAAATATAATTTTTAAAATTTATTAGGCAGTCCTAAATAAAAACAACGTGACCCCGCTCGGGATCACGGATCTTAATGATGTGATTTAGTAATAAATTATATAGTAAAAATCGCTAATACATTTTAAGATTTGAGAAAACAAAAATCAAAAATTATAAGCAAAACAAATGGGGCTTTCTTCCACCCTGTAATTACATCGATATTTACGATATCTATTTATTTTGGTAAGCTTTTGCAGCTTATATATGTTGCTTAAAATATCTTTAATAAATATTTTTCTCAACGTTTCGACGGTTATTTTCGTCATTATCAAGAGATAATAAACAACATTTTTTTCAAAAAAAAAAAAAAATGAAAATTATACAAGACATACCACCGTTCAATATACTGCTGATTTTCCAAATAGTTTAGTTATAAGTACTTACATTTATAATTTTATGCTAAATTCACCGGCTAATTATAACTTTTTGGTCCTCGGTGATTTCAATCTACCGTGTATATCCCGGGTGAAAGACAATAATGTATCATATGCTATTTCTTCTGAAGGTAGAGTAGCTCAGTATCTTATTGATCCAATTACGCTTGTCAAGCTATATCAACATAACCATGTGACTAACTGTAACAATAGATTATTAGACCTCATATTCTCTAATTTATGCAATGGGGTTCGTTAAAGGTTAGTAGTGCTCACGATCATCTCTCAAAGATGGACATTTATCATCTTCCAGTTGTTCTTAGTCTAGTTAACCTCTCCCTCAAAAAACTGCCATATAATACTTGTTTACATTCCAATGTTAAAAATTTAAACTATGAACGTGTCCGAGAGCAACTATTTATGTTTAACTGGACTGAAATATTTACTAATTCACAATTGGATGTTGAGAATGCAGTTGACATTCTATACACCACCTGGAAACTTAAACTATAAAACAAAGAGTCTTATCTAAATTTCCAATATGGTATTCAACAAAATTAATAAAACTCATTCGGATCAAACACAAGTACCATACAATTTTTAAAACCTATACAAATTCAATTGACTATGCAATATTTTCCAACCTTCACAGATCAGTTAAATTGGGAATATGTAAATGTTATTCCGAATATCTCAAAAATACTGAACAAAAATTAAAACGTAATCCTAAGCTTCTTTGGAATTTTTCACAAGCGCTGTCTTTAAAATCATGTTACCCCGGGACAATGAAATTTGGAGCCACTGAATCCTATGATAGTATTATAATTTGCAATCTTTTTGCCGATTATTTTGATTCCATTCCACGTCGAACAGTTCCCCTGACGTACAAAGATCGGCATCGGATACTCCGTTAACTGGAATCACGTATTTTTCATCGCAAGATGTTTTTAGTATTCTAGAGTCATTAGATGTTAACGAAGGCTCGAGCCCAGGTAATATATAAAACTTTTTTATTTTTAAGTTGAAAGAAGTACTAGCCGAGCCACTATCTACCATCTTCAATATCTCTTTAAACTCTGCTGTATTTCCAACTAGGTGGAAAACCGCGTTTCTAGTTCCAATATTTAAGAAAGGTGATAAAAGTTGCATAGAAAATTATAGACCAATATCTCTGCGTGTAATTTAGCAAAATATTTGAGAAGTTAGTATACGTATTATTATTTAACGAAGTTAGAAATATCATAAGCATAGTACAACATGGTTTTTATGAAAAACGTTCAGTTTTGAGTAACCTCCTTGAGTTTTCTGGTTATTCTTTTGAGAGTGTCGATAAAGCTTGTCAATTAGATTTATCTATACCGATTTTCAAAAAGCTTTTGATACTGTATCTCATGAAATTTTAACTGACAAATTCTGCAAAATTGGCATTTCTCCACCCATTAGAGTAAGTGGTTAGCATCCTAATCGCAACAGAGTACTAAACTTGAATTTAACGGATGTATTTCTAAATCTATTGTAGCTAGATCTGGTGTTCCACAGGGGTCTAATCTAGGACCATTACTTTTCATTATTTTCATTAATGATCTATCTCGTGCGCTTGTATGTCCTCACCTATTCTACGCTGATGACTTAAACATTTAGGATTACGAACTCTAACGATCACTATTGATTGCAGACTGATCCGCAAACATTGAATTCATGGTGTGTGACTGACAAGCTAAATCTAAATATTCAGAAATGTGTTGTAATTACCTATTCTAGAAGAAGTAACCCTGAGCTACTGACTATTACATCTCAGACATCAGATTGGCTAGAGTCAACCATATTACTGACTTAAGAGTTACTTTCGATTCAAAATTATCGTCCAAAAAACAAATCGATCAGATTTGTTCTAAAGCTCACAAAATTCTCGGCTATATTTTTCGCATCGGTAAAGATTTTCGTGATCCTGTGGTATTCGCAACACTTTTTAACTGTCTAATTAGAAGTGTCCTCGAGTATGAAACCCAAATTTGGAATTCGTTTGACATTCAAAAAAAGGTTACTAGATTCTGGGTATATAAATCTATCCCGCATACAGGTAATATTATGTACGATGCAAGGTTGAAAATATTTAGTATGGTTAGCCTTGAAAATAGGAGACGTTCACTTGATGAGTTATTTCTGTACAAAATAATAAATGTTAAAATTGATACTTCCGCCCTATCAGTGTTGAATTTGTATGTCCCTGCGTATAGGACGAGAAACCATCAGGTATTTCTTCCAGTACAATCGTGTACTAACCTTGGATCCACAAACCCGCTTACCAGATTGAAAAATAACTTAATGAGTTATTCTTCTCCTTAGACTTATAATTGTCGTCTATGCAACAGTATAGATCTAGAATTTACAATTTGCTAGTACAAAATCAATGTTAACCTGTCTTGTCTGTCTTGCATTTGATTTTATTATCCTAGTTAATTGGTCGAAGTCCTTCAACTTCTGTAATTCAACGCATTATTATCGGTATTAGATAACTAATATAATAAGTAGTAACTAGTCCATATATCTATTCTAAGCTATCCACTATTAATTTACATTTTCAATTTTTTTTTAGTATTATATTTTGTATCTCATAGTACGTATTATATTATTTATTTTATATTTTGTATTATTATTATCTATTTTTTTTTTGCTAACAAATAGCTTTGTTAGTATATACATAGAGGCGACACGTAATTGGACTTTGTCTGTGTGTTGCCCATCTGGAAATCTTAAATAAATAAATAAATAATTTTCTTTTAATAAATTAGCTCAATTAGCTCAATTTTTAAAAACTATCTTTATTATTTCTTTAGCTTTCGGAACCTTTTCGGTTCCATTCTCAAAAGAATAATAAAACAATTTTACAAAAAAATATTTTCTGTACAGAATAAAAACGAAATCAAGGCTATCTAAAATGTAGCTATTTTTCTGTAGATATCGTTAGCTACTAGAAAAAATATATTTGTTATTTTAGCTAGGCAACAAATTGGACATCGTATCTACAGAAAAAACACTTTACAAAATAAAATTTGACTTTAAAAAACGTAAATTGAAAATAATTGTTACCATGTTAACTAATATTGCAAATGTGTAAAAGCAAAAAATCAAATTATAAAAATAGATCGTATGAATTGCCAATATAAGCGTAATCATTAATTTTGTTAATAGAATTTGAACAGGATTTTATATGTAGCATTTCGAAAATAGATCTTTTCCTGAAATTTGGTTGTTTTTCTAAAATGTTTACATCTTCCAAAATAATGTTATGGTTGGTATTTCTAATATGTTCCGAAAGTGCACTTATTTGATTCGAACTTCCCGTGGCACCAAGTATATGTTGAAAAAATCGTTCTCGTAAAAATTGTTTTGTTTGCCCCGTGTAAATTACGTTACAGACATTACATTTTGTTTGATTGACAAGATTGGACTCTTTCTTTAATGGAATCGGATCTTTTAATTTTGAAAACAAAATATCATTTAAATTGGTAGCTGAACGACCAATAATTTTGAAATTATAATTTTTAAATAAATGTTTTAATTTTTCGGAAAGATTTTTTATGTAAAATTTAAAATTTAAAATTAATACAATAATAATTTTGTAAGAAATAGGAAGCCAAGAAGTAAAATTTAGATAATGACCAGACCAAGTATTTTTATGGTACCAGTCAAAATAAATTTTTCCATCCGGTTCATGAATCAAAAGTAAATCTAAAAATTGAATTTTGTGATCAATTTCTTTTTCAACAGTAAATTTGATTCTATTGTCTAAAGAGTTGAAAACCTCCAGAAAAATGTCAATTTTTTCTTCAGGGATTGCTGTAATAATATCGTCTACATAACGAAAATAAAACAAAGGTTGAAAATCCAAAGAATCTAAACCCATTTTTTCGAAAAATTCCATCATTAAATTTGCGATTATGGGACTAATTGGAGAACCAAAAGTTTGTATAAATTTTATTGCCGAAAGAAAAATCAGAATTAGTCAAAACAATTTGTAATGCCGATATAAATTGAACTTTAGTCAATTTAGTTTTTGAATTTTGTTGTATACTCCTCCAGTTTTCTTTCACAATCTTGGTAACACGCTTATTATCAACATTTACGTTACTTCTTTAGTAACATCCAAGGAAACTAAAAGGTAATTTTGTGGAATCGTGACATTCTGAATTTTTTGTTTAAAATCTTCCGAATTTATAATATTAGAACTAGTATTACCAATACATAATTTTAAAATATTACCCAAAATGACGATAAACTATGTGTTGGACCATTAATTGAACTAATAATTTTTCTATATGGAATACCAGGTTTGTGAATTTTATGTAAACCATATAATTTTGGAATCGCACCGAATTATATTTAGTTAACATTTTTCTAGTTTTTTCATCCACATTACCGGAATTTTTCCAATCTTTAACCATATTGTTTACTGATTTCTGAATCGGAACTGATTTATCTTTTGATAAAGATCACTTCGCGATGTTATGACAGTTACGTTACCTTTGTCAGCTCGAGTTACCACAATATTTGGATTAGCTTTTAAAAAAGATTTTAACTGTTTAATACACCTTAAAATACGATTTTCAAAAGGAGTTAATATATTTGAATTTGATTTATATTTAAAATTTGCTAAAATATTTACAAAACGGTTCCGAATAGTATAACGATCATTATCGTTCAAATGAACAATTGCACTTTCAACATCAGAAATAATTTTGAAGTACGGTACTGAATTGAAGGAGGCCAAAATTTATTTTCCAAACTTAAAATAATTTTGACATGAAAAGGAAGATCTATATTGGAGATGTTAACTAAGCATTTTTCAACCGTGTTTATTAAATTTCCAGACAATTTGTTTAAACTATCTAATAAAATTTTATGAAATTTGATTTTTTGCCTTACCTTGGTTTCATTAAAATGATAATTGAAAAATTCATTCGCCTTTGTAAAAAACTCGCCATACTCAATAACAGGAAGAACATCTTCGATATGTTGCCGGAGTAAATTCAAATTATGTTTCGTTTCCTCGACAGTTTTTATGGTTTCTTTAATTTCTTGATTTATACATATAAAAATGAATTTATTTTGAAGTCGGAGGAAAACTTCCTGGTTAATATTGGACACATTTTTTAAAATGCTGGTCTTCGAAAATACTTTTTCTTTTCGACAATTCAGCAAGAAATGTTGTTTATTGATGCATTTCGCAAGTTTTTTATTTTCATTTAAAAAGTTTTTAATAATTTTACGACGTTGTAGCCATGTTGCGAAATTATATTTTGAAAATATAAACAAAATGAATTTAAACAAAATGTTATCGTAATAATTTAACAAATATTTTAAATCTTCCTGGACATTTACCGTATTTTGAGATGAATTTGAAATTTCTTCATGTAAATAATTTCCAAAATCAACTATTTTTTAAGATTTGTTTCCTTTTCCAAAATTCTAACATCATCTGTCAGCGTGTGGTCGCCATGTCTCAAATGATTTCATATTGTGCTGAAACTGTCGCTGGCAAACTCGTTTCAAAATCTAAATCAAACATTTTAATTTTGTAAATAAAATTTTTTCCGAACTCTGAAAAGCTGGAGTCCAAGAACTATAGTTTTGGTATCGCCCTGACCTTTTTTTATGACACCAGCCAGTTAATCTACAAAGGCTAAACAACGAATATTTTGAATTGCGTATGCAAATTTAATTCGAGTTGTAAAATTATTAAAACATTTCTACTTTAGAATTTAGAATCGCTATACTCCATAAGTAATTTGGCCACAGATGGGCTAACCCATCGGCAAATCAAATACTTGTTCTAAATAAAACGGAAAAGTAGAACAAAATTGTATTTAACATTTTATGGAAGGATAAAAATTGTTTAGATCACACGGAATCTAGCTTTAATGGGACATGTTTCAAACTATATTTCATTCATAAAGTTTTCGGATTTTGGACAGTCGAAAATTATTTCAAACACAAAAAGTCAAAATAATTGACAAACATGTAAACAAATTGTATAGTATGGGGAACCTAAATAGGTAACAATTGGCCGCAGAGGATAGTCCACTTTATTTATTTTGGGTAGACCATATAAAGGCGAGCGCGTGGTGTTTTATCATTATAAACCCTCAGGTGTTTAGCTACAGTTTTATCAATTATTCCCGAATTTTTCCCGGAAGTAACTTAAAAGCTCAAATCCGTCTGAATTGAAGAAATAGCTACTTTCCGAATTTTTACAAATGTTTTGTTGTCCAACAAATTCATTTCATCCAAGTACAATGAGTTTGGCATTAGAACTGTAATATTACCCTTGTCAGCGTTCAACACATAAATATCCGTTTTCTAGTTTTTTGGATCAATAACATTTCCTCAGGACTAAACGAATCTCTAAACATCTAAAATTACTAGTGAGTGGATTTAAAATTTGTTAAAATATTTACCAAACTATTTCGAACGTTGTTGTGGGTTTGTTTATGTAGATGCGTCAGCCCACTTTCAGTATTAGCCACCATTTTTGGATGTGAAACGAACTCTTTTGTTTACTATAAGGAAAATGTTTGCATCAGTAATTTCTGGTGTATTTCGGTTTAAGATTTCTTTAAATTTTCTTATTTGCTTCTGTTTAATGTTGTCCTACACATTAATGAACCGTAATTTAGAGTTTTCAAAAATTACAAATATCAATTGGAAAATTTGTTTTTATTTCCACACATGAGAAAAATATTTTTTAAATGTGTTTTAAGCTATAAGTATCTAAGACGAGACACGAGTACCTAATATTTTTTTTTTATATTTTCGATATTTCTTTGATATTCGTAGCGCGGATATAAAAAATTGAAAAATAGTTGCAGGCACAAAAGCGTCGTGTCCCTACTAATCCAGAAATGGTGAAGACTGAGGTAAAGCCAAAACCAATTGGGATCTCTTTCAAACACATTTAACAGAAATAATTAGTCTGCCGAACCCAATACAGGGACCAGAACGAGAACTAGATAAGCTGATCCATAATATCCAAAGTGCTGCGTGGGGAAGCACTTCTAATAATAGTAAGGAAATGAAACGCAATGCTAGCTATCCAGAGGAAGTGAGAGAACTTCTTAAAAATAAAAGAAAAGCACGAAAGAAATGGCAAAAACATCGAAACCCAGAAATAAGAGGATATTTAACCATTTGTGCAACAAATTAAAATACCTAATAAAAGACATTAAAAATCAGTCAGTTAATAAATACCTCAGCACTCTAACTGGGCAAAAAGATACTGATTATTCATTATGGAAAGCAACTAAGAATTTTAAAAGACCCAAACTTCAGGTTCATCCAATTAAAAATAAAGAACATTGGGCTCGAAATGCTAAACAGAAAGCAGATTTGTTTGCAAGTCACATTGAAGAGACATTCCAACCTTACTCCAAACAAACGGAAGAGGAAAATATCTTCCCGATAAATAAATAGGACGAAATGAAAATTACACCTGTAACATTGAAAGAACTAAAATGGGAAATCAAGAATAATCTGAATGCGTAAGGCTCCAGGATATGATCTTACAACGGGTCAGATAAAGCCGATAAAGCTTCATACAGGCCAATTTCTCTGCTACTGACCTCATCGAAACTATTTGAAAAGGTCCTTCTTAAAAGACTAAAACCAATTACCGTAGAAAGGACTCTTATCCACCCACTTCAGTTTGGATTTAGGGAAAAGCATTCTACGATAGAACAAGTACATCGAATTACTGATGTAATCGAGAAATCACTAGAAAACAAACAAATATGCTCAACTATATTCCTTGATGAAATGCAGGCATTCCACAAAGTGTGGTACCAGGGGTTAGAATTCAAACTTCATCGAGATCTTCCAGAACAATTTTTTCAAATTCTAAAATCATACATAGCAGAGAGGCACTTTCGAGTAAAGTATGAGAATGAATACCCCCAACTAAAAAGGATAACAGCAGGAGTACCACAAAGGAGTGTTCTTGGGCCAATCCTTTCTCTCCTATATACTAGAGATATACCAGTTACAGAAGAAACTATGGCGACTTTTTCCGACGACACGGTAATACTTGCAACAGCAAAGAACGTCAATGACTCCACTTGTAAATTACAGAAGGCTACTAACCTGATATGTAATTGGACAAAGAAATGGCGAATTAAATTAAATAAAGCAAAATCAAACCAAGTGAACTTTACAAACCTAAAAGTTAATCATATACCAATAAAGATAAACTCGATAGTAGTACCGCATGCAAACACTGCTAAATACCTCGGCATGACTTTAGATGCTAAACTTAGATGGAAGGAACACATAAAAAAGAAGAGAGAAGAACTAAACATAAAAGTTAGAAAAATGCAATGGCTCTTAGGGAGACAATCTGAACTAGCGATCCATAACAAACTGCTGTTGTTCAAACAAATCCTGAAACCTGTATGGACATACTCGTATGGTAGCCAACTCTGGGGTTGTGCCAAGAAAAGAAATATCAAAATCATACAAACAGTTCAAAATAAAATTCTGCGATGCATTGTTAATGCACCGTGGTACATTCGAAACGTCAACCTCCATCGAGATCTAAAGATCGAGCTTGTCGCGGATAAAATCAAGCATCATGCAACAAAACCCCTACAACGTCTGCACCAGCATCAAAATCTGGACATGCGCTGTATGCTGACTACCACACCAACAAGAAGACTTCAAAGAACCAATCCACTGGACTTATCGCGACCAGGAGGTCAGTAGACTTCCTGAGGCAAAAGAACTGAGGAGGAATGATACGTAACTGGGGATAATCACTTGATTACGCCGACTAATCAAATATTTTATCATGCAATGTAAATCACTAATTGGGTACAAGACTCAGTCGTAATATAAAATAAGAATATAAACTTAACTCAGAACAGACAACAATATTTTGTTCTCACAATTGTACCGAAATATATATTTGATCCTATGTTTCACAACTGCATTGATTGTTGATGAGGCCCTACTATGATGACGGAGTTTCCGCTTGAGTGTGTGTGTGGTTTTTGAAAATATAGTTTCATGGTTTTCCCCATTTCGAGAAATTGAAATTTTTTATTTAAAGTGCTGTACCACACACAATATATGAAGAAACTATTATATTTGCGTCACAGTCTTACAATAAATATAAGAAAACTTCAAATACATTGAATATTGTGGATTTTACTAAAAATATTCAAATCCCATCTGGAACGAAATTCAGCATTTCCGTTAAAAATGTTAAAGGATTTACGGTTTACGCAAGACGAAGCGGAATTGGAATGTAAATGCACTAAAAGCTACAATAGTAATCAAGAATCTTTTTAGCGCCGTTTGAATAAAGCATTTTTGAACTATTTAATTGTTATAAGTAGGACTCGACAACACCTACGAAATTTCATTCACATTTCATTCACATTTTCTTAATTTAATTATTCCTTTTGGCCTTAGAACCTTGAATGTCCTTTACCTATAAATTTTCAACCAAAACAAACTGACCAAGCAAACGAATTCGAAATATTAAATTGAAATATATCTTTAGTTTTTATTTATTTATTGTCTTCAACTTCTTACATTCATATTCTTATTATTATGATTATTAATTTTTTTCTTTTAAGTTTATTAAAAGATGATTTAACAAATTTTTATTATATTGGAATTGGCTTCTATTTAAAAATGAAAAAAAAAAAAAAAATACAAAACACCCAAAAGAAATTGTATTATACGAATCAAATAAAAGAAATATAATAAAGGTAAAGATGCCGACGATCGCACGCGGAAAATAAATTTTAGAATCATTTTAAATATTACAACAGCAACAAATATTAATAGTAATAATAATATAAATCAATAATAATAGTAAAAATTATACGTGTATGTATTGTGTTAAATAAAGAAATCGATTTTAAATACACCGCGTTGCGTCGATTGGATTGATCAGTCGATCATCAATATTATAAATATCATGCTTGATCTTCTTCTTTCTATGTATACTCGAGAGGTTTTTTTCTAAATCGTATGCATGTATATATTCGTATATAAATGTATATGTAAAATATGATTTGATTTGACAGTTTAATTTAAAGTCGGACATTTATATATTTCAACGTCATTTTGACATGCTTTTATTCGAAATGATTTAGAAAAGTGTTTTTTGATCAAATATATTCAGTATATACGAATATGTATTATGTGCCAGGTTTGACTATGCGCAGATCAATGCGTTTTGGACAATGGAAATGACAAAAATATTTTAAATTAATTGCGATCGTTTAATGTCTGTATATGCTAAAGAATTAATAAACATAAATCTTCTTTAGTTCGTTTGTGTTCTTTATTTTTGTATAGTCCACGTTGGTTTTGCTTTTATCTAATTTTATCTTATGGTAACTTGATACATCTTAAGAAAATACAATAACAAAATCAAGAAAAGCTTTAGCGCCAACTTATAAAAAATAAAGCAAACCAAAAAAAATTCATATTTATCGCATGTCATTCCAATCAGAAGTCCGGTTAACCTAAAATTTAAAAAGGATGTTTGGATGATTTTATTATATATTTTCGCGGTTTAACGGATGAAATTACATCTTGTTCGTAAAACAAAAACATTTTTAGTTTAGGAATACCGGGATACCAATATAACAACAAAATTGTAACAAAATTTCTGCATGATTAAATATTTTGTATTTGTTGCATATTTTTTATGTTATTTTGTCAGTCAATGAATTAGTGCATTCAGTCATTCATTCATAAAATATGTATATGCTGAGTTGAGAGGATAGAATTTCTTTTTGTTAAAATATATGCTAACAGGTGTTCTCCAACTTGTGTTGTTTTATACTGCATGTTGGATTGGGGTTTCTCTGCGAAATTTATTTCTCTACAAATCGAAAAATGTAGTTGATGTTTTCCAGATTCTTGCGAAAATTTAACGGAAATACTAATACAGTGAGTTAGTTGTTAGTTGTTAACAAACCGGAACTATGCGGCTTAATCAAAAGCTGAAACGTTGAAAGTATAAAAGTTTTTTTAATTAATCACAAGTGTCTAGCTCCTTTAATAAACATACACTAATTGATTGTTTCCTAAAACTTTTAGGGGTCTTTCTTTGGAAAATGTTATTCCTATTCGAATAGGAATAAAATTTGTGTCTAACGTAAGAGGCAAATGTTTTTATTGGTTGGTATAAAATTTTATTAAAAGCAAACAGAACATGCGATTTATTTTTATGTCATAACAAATAATTAGGAAAAACATGAAATACACTTTCGACGTAAATGTTTCTTATTTTTGAGTTTAATTTATCGTCTGAGTCCTGTGTGAGATAAGAACCTGATTAATTGCATTGTTAACAAATTCAAAATTGACTTTTCTTGTCAAGATGCCAACCCATAAAATTATAGTTATCCAAATAGTTACTCTAGTGGTTAATAGGATAACTTTGCGTAGAATAATTTTATTCCTATAAAGTGAAGCGCTTTTTATTCGCAAATCGTCGACTAGATATTTTTAAAAATAAGTTTTAGGTATTTCTAGTAAAAACTACTAAATACCGGGTCTTTTCCCGAACATTTTTTTACGAGTTTGTATCTGACATTTATGCAATATTTATGCTCACTATTATTCAAGAAATAAAAAATGCAAAATACCTTCAAAATATTGAGTGTATAACTTAGTTTTTTGGATTTTCTGAGAGATGGCGTAAATTTAGTACTAAATATTCTATTACAATGACACCTACGGCGTTTTAAAGTGTTGACATTCCACATTAAAATTTAGTTTGTAATTATTCGTGAAACAACATATTTTTAATCCCGTTTAAACTTGTCAAATTTCGTACCAACAAAACAGGATTTGCGGGAAGCATTACTTGTTTGCTTTAATCAAAAGAAAAGAGCTGCTGAAAGTTTTCCGTTTGCTTCAAGAAACTTATGGTGAACATGCACCAACTGAACAGACTTACGAAAACTGGGTGAAACGATTCAGAAGTGGTGATTTTGATGTCAGTGACAAAGAATGGTCTGGTTAACCAAAAAAATTCGAAGATGAAGAATTGGAAGCATTATTGTAGGAAAACTCAGCTCAAACATAAAAAGAACTTGCAGAACAGTTAAATGTCACTCAAACTGCCATAAGCAAACGTTTACATGCCATGAAAATGATTCAAAAATGGAAAAATGGATACCACATGAACTGACTGAAACCAACATTGAAAATCGTTTAATTCTTTGCTTACAAGACACCGAAGATGGCATTTTTTCTGTCTCGAATTGTGACTGGCGATGAAAAATGGATTTACTACAATAACCTTAAACGCAAAAAACCATGGGGTCATCCAGGCGAACCATCCACATCAACAGCAAAACGAAACATTCATGGAAGTAAGGTTAGTTGTGCATTTGGTGAGATCAGAAAGGAGTGGTGTACTATGAGCCACTAAAACCGAACGAAGCTATTACTGGTGCCCGTTACTAACAACAATTGATAGATTTGAACTATGTATTGAACGAAAATCGCCCGATTCCAGCCAACAAACAATGCTCGACCACATGTCGCAAAACCAGTAAAAAATACGCTGGAAGTACTTAAATGGGAAATTCTACCGCATGCTCCCTATTCACCAGATTGTGTCCAGATCAGATTACTATTTGTTCCGATCAATGCAAAGCGACCTTCAAGTCCAGCACTTCAGAAACCACGAAGAAATCAAAAAATGGCTCGACGTATGGATCGCATCAAAAAACAAACAATTATTTTCGATGGAATCCATAAATTGCCAGAAAGATGGTGGAAAGTCATAGATAACGATGGAAAATATTTTGATTAAAATAAAATTTACCAGTTCTTAGAAATAAACGTGTTTTTCTGTAAAAAATACAAAAAAATAAGTTATACTCCCAATAAATACAATTCCTAACACGAGAGTTAAAATAATGTCTCTGACAAGAATCATTAAAAACAAGCAAAAAATATTATGGTTAAGTAGTTAAATCTTTATGGCGTGAAATCATATATTTCAGGATGAGGTAGTAAGGGAGAAATACTTTGAGTGGTACACGGAGGTAAAATATTACCTGAAAACTATTTGATCAACAAGCGTTGGCTCTGTGAGTGCTTTTCTGTTTGCCAATTGTGCAAACAAAAATATGATCGCACTTAGTTAACAGTACACTTGATTCTATGTTCCTTACGAGCATGTTTTAAAGAAAGAATGATGTTTATAATTGCATCCGATAAAGCCTGGTAAACAAACTTTTAATTTTTGATCCAAGAAACTGAACCTGCTTATTAAAGAAATCAGGAACAATTCGATTAAGAAGTATAAACGGTTTAAAACCGAAATTTTTTAATCGTCTAACACCCAATTGTTCTTATCACGAATGTACATAATTCTAGAATGCGCCGCACTTGAAAAGACAACTAAAAGATTGTATGGGTTCCGGCATATAAGTGTCAAGAAGCTTACGTTAAAATACATTATTTGTTGTTATCTGTAGCTATGCAGAGAGAGGCCATAAGCAACTATTGTTAAGTCGATTCGTACAAAAATTAATGTGGCATGCCCAATTTTATTGAAAAACTTATTTAGGATCCTTTTGTATTACTGTTTTCGTAAATGCTTTACTTTTGAAAATATTTGCAAAAATCGAAAAATTTGGGAAAAACTCCTATGAAAGGTGACGCTTCCGGTTGGCAGATGTTCGCTAGACTAAATCGGCATTTCTCAATTTACAAAAAAAAGTTTTATCTAAATCAGTCCACTGTGGATAAGACCGACAGACACTATCTCGAAAACTACTTTTTGGCGATTCGAGAAGGGCCAATTTGTGAAAATTTCGACGTCGAAAATGTTCACGATTACATATGTACTTTATTTTACAGTTTGTACGTAAAGGGTCACATTAAGGGTTGGAATTTAAATTACAAAGAGTCTTGCCAAATCAGTTTTACAAGATACCACTAAAAGCTTTCATCACTATCTGAGACTTTCAATTGAAATGAAGGAGACGAGTGCCCTAACAAATAAAAGTGTTATTATGAGTACCTGGATTTACGGTATATAGCCCATGTACTGTTCAATATATTGTTAATATCAAATTGCAAAGATACGTCTTGTGTTGCGCTTTGCACATCACACACCTAGTAATAAAACGGCTGCAATGAACGAAAGTAAGAGGATTAATCAAAAGGGTACATCGCCCTAAACGATAACTTAAATTATGAAAGGTGTGAAGTAATATTCCCTATTTATCATGATAGTTCAACCACATTAGGAATCGATAATAGAGATAGAGAAAATATTGATGCACAAAAAAGGTTTGTTTTTGTTGAATATTTCAAATGAATTAATAAAATTTTATTTTATCAAGTGTAGTTTTAACTAGAGGATGGCCCATCTAACGTTTGCATTTTAATTTATCGGTCAACCCAATTTTACAGAACATTTGGATTGGAAGGGCTCCTATCTCATCAATGCAAACTTCGATTTGATCTTTCGAGTTTTGGATAGTCTCTGGATGGTTAGCGTAACACTTATCCTTAACGACTTCCCAAAAAAAAAAAATTCGAAACGAAATCAAATCGCAACTGCGTGGCGGTCAATTGACATCTCCGTGACGGCTGATTATTCGATCCCCGAAGACAGTGCGCGAAAGACCGATAGTTACGTTTGCTGTGTGGCAAGTTACACCGTGCTGTTGAAAGTAAATGTCTTGTGTGTCCTCCTCTTGAATTCTGGGTAACAAAAACTCATTTATCATGGCTCGATAACGCTCTTCATTGACTGTAAGGGCGGCTCCTTACTCATTTTCGAAAAAATGAACTAATGATGCCGCCGGTCCAAAATCCATCCCAAATAGCCACTCGTTGTGGACGCATCGGCTGCTCCATGGTTAAGTGTCCGATTTTCTGAACCCCAAATGCAACAGTTTTGCTTGTTGACGTAGCCTCCGAAGTGAAAATGAGCTTCGTAGGAAAATATGATTTTTCATCTTTTCATCATCTGTTGCACTAATTGAACTTTGTACACTGCCATACCGAAAGTCTTTATGCAAAATTCTCATCACAGAAATTGCGTTAAATGTGTACGCGCTGTAAAAGCACGTGCACGTGTTGGTTTATCCAATAACAATCCAGTTTCACGAACTCGCTTCACTTCCGTTGATAATTCCAGCATTTTCATATTGACTATTGCCGTCGTTTAAAATTAATTTCGTTATTTTCATACTACCCCCCACATGAAATGTCATTCTAAAATCCAATTTACAATCAGTATTGGAGTAATACTTGATCTGGTAACATCGATGCATGCGTTAAGAATAATAATTGCTCAATAAAATTATGGATTCTGATTGGATTCGAACTTGCGACCTATGGGTTGAAACACTTGGTGGTGTACACCTTAACCACACGACTACTGAGTGTTATACTTGTGTAGAGTAGAAAACGTAACATTACTCCACCTTAAATCTGTTCGTCCTGAACAGACTTTCCCAACGTCTCGTATCGCTTCTTGTTATGGACCTGAGCAACAGTTCGTCTACCTCCCATGTTTTCTTTTTTTCTATACACATAGTCGCCGAACCTCTTGATAATTTTGTATGAACCTTTCCAATCCCGTTGTGCATTCCCTGTTACAGGCGCACCAAATCAGCTCGTCGGAAGTTGCTATATCCTAGTCTCGATGGGTCTCTGATTTATCTAGGCTGCATTTATGGCTACGCTCGAAACTTTCGGACACTCTCCACTATAGGCTCATTCTTTTTCAGATCCTTTCTCGCCTCGTCACATTTCAGCACTTCTATCCATTTCGACTCAAACGCGTGTCATCTTAGCGTGTCTCTCCATCGTGGCGTTCTGGATCGCTTTCTTATTAGCAATGAACTCTACTAGCGATGGGACTCATCCTTATGCGTTTAATAAGGATGAGTCCCATCGCTAGTAGAGTTCATGGAGTCTTGGACTGCAGGGCCTACCTCAAGGATATTTATTCCAATCGGTAAGCCAATTCGCCCGTCAAATCCTCTTGCTATCCAATCTCTTCTCGCACTCTCTGACTTGTTGAATGTGGACTGAACACTTGCCTCAACGACCAGAGGCAATATGGTTTTACCGCGTGTTCGCGAAATCCGCAAAGTTCTGTGGATCCTTTTGGAGCTGGTTGTATACTCATTAGCATCAACATAAATGTGTTATTCAGATGTAGGCGGCTGTACTAATATGGTTGTTTCTGTTTGATCCATCGCACCGGTTCCCTCATTGTTTGTCCCTCACTTTTTCCTCGGATTCTCTGCTTATCGTTTGGGGTAACTAGCACCGTACCTAATGACGTCGTGTTTCAGTTTATTTATTTCTTATTCATTAACATTAAATTCAGATTTGCACAACACACCGCTTCTTTAGTTGAAAGCTATTCTTTATAGGATGTGCAGTGCATTAAGATTCTAATTTTCGCCTTTACCTCCATGTCACGGGTTTTTTCCTTTTATCCAGCCTAGCGTTTTTAATGCACATACAATGATTTCTCATAGTCTCGCTTTGGTCCTTTTTTTATTATCATTATATGCAAATCGAAAGATGATTGAAATTTTTTTAAGAAAATCTTAATGGGTTGTGCATTCTGCAAAAGGCATTTGCGATGTAGCAATCAATTGCAAACCAAAGCTTGCCCAACACCAATACCGACAAAATCAAAATGTAATATTTACAATGAAATTCAAATTTAATTAAAAACATAAAATTCTAGACTATAAAATTGCTGACATGAAAGTCTATGCCGTTTTTAGCATATTCTTCCATGGCGTCCTCTGCTTGTACCTGAATTGCTGGGATGTACATGTCAATATGTTTTAACCATTGCTGGTATTTGTAAATCCCACTTCTGACACCAAATTTTACGAATTTTGGGTGACCGCGTAGAGTAGAGTTAGGCATGAGAACACCTTAAGTACTTAGAGGTTTTTTAAACGTACCGCACAAACAAAACAAAGGGTTTCCCTTTGTCTTTCAAAAAACTCTGGACTAGTCAACCGTAAACTAGTCGTACTTTTAATTTAATGTATTTGATACAATTATACAAAAATATTTCTTATCAAAAACAACATAGAATTAAATTACCTTACATATATTATATCTAATCCACATTCCAATATTTGCCAATAATTAATTAAATGAGAATGTATGTAAATAAGCGACATGAATGACTTAACAACAAGCTGTACACGTTTAATGCGAAATCTGTACGAATCTAAATGAAATCCAAAAAAAAACACACAGGAGCGATGTAAAACTCCCACTTATAACGCCGCATAAGCAAATCATTACACAGAAAATTTCCACCTGCCTAAACACCAATATATGTCAATAATAAATCTACCTAGGTAGCAATTTAATTGATTTTATAAATATTATAAATGTGTTAAAATTAATTGTGCATAACGTAAAATAAAAATATTGTTGCATAGATGTAATGCATGGTTAGCGATGTATGCATTACACATACAAAGTATGTTGGAAAAATTTATAATAACAAATCACAACCTGGAGAATTTTTATTAGAATAGGTAATCAATTTTCACGATATTACTATCTCTGTATCTATGTATGTATATAACGTTTGTAAGTAGTAACAACATATTATTATTGTTTATGATTATACAACATATAAATGTGTATACATAAATAATTATAAATCCTACATAACCAAGGTATACTTAAAAATCAATCAATTTGTTAGAGAACATAAAATGTTTAAAGTGACAAATACTCTAATCGCGCATTAACCAGGTTATCTATGGCACTGATCATCTGGCTACTACACATAGTAATGGTTTGATTCAATAATTATAAAACACTATTTGTTTTACTAACAAACTGTAAATCCGATATATTGATGATTACATCGCGTATACATGTTTTAAAATTCCATGCTGTATACAGAGATATATACCCGGTATGTACGTGGAATATTGTTACTAAAATGAAAAATGGAGAAGGTATAATTAAATAAAGAAATAAATTTTAAAACAAATTTATAAATAAAAATTGTTGATTGGTAATTTTAAAATAAAATATATTTATCTGTTTCAAATTGGTGTATATACGAAATGGAATATGCGACGGACTAAAAACGATAAATTAACCCTATGTGGTTCAAAGTAATTTCTTTAATTTCACATATTGCATGTCTCAAGTGTCATTACGTTGTCATCATACCAAAAGCTTCGGCTCGATAAAATAAAAATGATTACGGGGAAATAATTCACGCATATTCAACCATGCACAAAATCCAAAGGGTTAATAGCTATTATTTCAAAGTGATTTCTTCTTCTCGCAGTTTGAATAAACGTAATACAAAGAAATACGAATACATTATTAATTCACGTTTTGATTCGACTACTATTATTAGATTCAAAAAACTAGATAGACGATACACAAATGTATTATCATGATTTTATGAAACTCTCAATCACGTCAGACTACTTATGATTAACAAATATAAAAAATTTTTTTTTACATTATTTCATAATGCGATACAATCTCTTTATACTATTTTATGAAACCATTATACAAAGTTTGTTGCAAAATTCTATCATTTTTATTATTTCACAATAGAATTTGTTGAATTTTTGATTAGATTAATAAATAAACCCTAAACCTCACCTTCAATCATCTCAATTATGTAATTTAAATCTCTACAACTTTGTAGAAAAATTACAGGTATATCAAGACATACACTATAGGTAAAATATCACGATATACACAATAGAAGATAGTAATAGATAGTAATCTGTCAAAAAATGACAACAACAAAAAAAATTCAATATGGCCGCATTCTGTGATGTGTTTTCGACATAGATATATTGAAAGTTTTACCGTTTTAGTTTTTTAATCAAGTATTCGTTTTATTTAATTTTCTTTTATTCCTTTTAATGCTTTCTATGTCCAGTGATGTCACTTTTTGAGAAAATATATACATTTTTGGAATAAACCGTAGTAACAGGATAAATAATAAACACAATTTCAAAAATAATAAGTATTTAGATTTATTTCAGAAAATCTTGTACCAAAAACTTAAAAATAGTACGGTAGTACTAAGTTACTTGTAAATTAATTACCGGTTTTATAAAAACAAAATATTTCTACAATATAAAGCTTCAGTTACATAAAATACATCATATCACAAGTAAGAAATCACAACCCAAATCTTTATATTTGAACTTTGAAGAAAATTTACATAAATCCTCTTCCGGAAAGTAAATTTCTGTATCATCAATTTCTTTAAATAGAGTTCTTGAAAACATAATGTTTTGGATGGTTTTGTTTTCAAGCCTATTAGTTTTTTTTATTTTTGATCCGGTTTAGTTGGGAAAATACCCTCTCCGCTGCAGCACTGCTGTGTGGTAATGAGAGCAAAACTAGCAAGTAATCAGCTAAATCAGCATAAATACAATCATTTAAATTGTCTATATAAGTTTTCTAATTTGGATCCAATTATGAACCGTGTCCGTTGTCAAATCAATTGTAGAAAGAAGTTCCTGATTTCCTATCAACATGCGCCATTGATTATTTAATTTTTCGATTGTTATTTATTCGTTTTGAAATGGAAAATTCAGAATTAAAGGCCGAATAGATGGCACGCTGCCGGAAACAGTTTGATCAATATTGCAATGCTTCAATAATTGTAGTCTAAGACAGAATATAAATGCATAATATCGTTTAAACATAAATATAAGCAGTTATCACCATAACCTTAAAAATTAACTAAATTTTGTACTAATTGTGCATTTTCTACAGGTTGAAAATACCTCTTCATTCTGTTTAATATTTTCGGTTGATTTTCGATTTATTAACTTATAACCTAATGTATCTGATAATAAATATTAAAAATTATAGATCGAAATTTGTAGTGCAAATAAATTTGTTTTAAAACTTAAAAAAACAGAAAATAAAAATCACCAGGAAGCATAATAGTTATAAAGGGTGTTTTTTTAAGAGGTTGCCGATTTTTTTTTTTGAATAAAACACATATAAAATTATGAAATGACCAAAATTTTTTTTTATTTGGTAGATAATTTTTTGGCATTTAACATTTAAACACAATTTCTGGCATATGGCTACCACGACTATTTTTCACAAATGTCATTCTGGAGGTCCAATTTTCCAGCACTTTTTCAAGCATTTGAGGGCGTATGTCAGCAATGACACGTTGAATATTGGTTTCCAAAGCGTCAATCGATTGAGGTTTATCCACATAAACCAATGACTTCACGTATCCCCACAAAAAGTAATCGAGTGGCGTCAAATCGCACGAACGCGGAGGCCAATTCACCGGACCATTTCTCGAAATAATGTTGTCGTTGAAAGTTTCTTTCAATAAGTCGATTGTTTCACGTGCTGTATGGCAAGTGGCACCATCTTGTTGAAACCACATTTCATTCATATCCATATCTTCAAGATTTGACAACAAAAACTCATTTAACATGGTTCTGTATCGATTTCCATTCACGGTAACGCGTCGTCCTTCCTCATTTTTAAAGAAATATGGACCGATGATCCCACCAGGGCTATAGACCGCACCAAACAGTACATTTATCAGGATGCATTGGTTATTCTAGAACGGCGTGTGGATTATCTTTGCTCCAAATGCGACAATTTTGTTTGTTGACGTATCCATTTAACCAAAAATGCGCCTCATCACTGAAGAGAATTTTACGGTAAAAAAATGGATCTTCGTTCAATTGATTTAACGACCAATCACTGAATTCACGGCGCAAACGATGGTCGTGTGGCTTTAATTCTTGCACCAATTGAATTTTGTATGGCACCAAACCCAAATCTTTACGTAAAATTTTCCATAAAGTCGATGGACAAAGTCCAATTTGCTGAGCACGACGACGAATCGATAAATTGTCGTTTTCTTCGACACTGGCCTCAACGACAGCAATATTTTCTTCTGTACGAACTCTTCTCATTCTTGTCGGTGGCTTGGCATCCAAAAGAGTGAATGTAGACCGAAATTTGGTAATTACGTTCTTTATGGTGGTCTCTGACGGACGATTATGTGCACCATAAAATTCACGAAGTGCTCTATAAACATTTTTAATTGAACACTGATTTTGAAAATAAATTTCCACGATTTGAAAACGTTGTTCTGGAGTTAACCTATTCATAATGATTTGCCAAACAATACTGAGTAGAAATGCCACTTTGAGCTGTCAAAACAACTGTCATAAAATAAAACGACATCTATCGGAAAAACAAACCTCCTAAAAAAACACCCGTTACATCAACACTCAACAACCCTTTAAGCAATCCATTACGATTTTTTCAGGGTGTCCGAAATATTTTATTTTAATGATAAATTTTAATGTTTTGACCAACAACAAACCAATTTGGAATTAGTACAAAATTGTAGTAGAAATTAAAAAGTACGTACTCAAATTTTAGAATAACAAAAATGTAGTAAATCTGCTACAATTGTAGTAAAGTGACATCACTGGCTATGCCACTATTTAGTTTTTTAATCCGAATATACATCCGTGATCGGAAAAAAATTTCCTTCACCTTCTGCTCACACATAACGTCTTCTGGCAGTTCTAGTAATTGTTTTACGTAACCCCGACAACATACGATTCCACCTCCATTAAATTGCGTGAAAATGAATTCAAGTTTCTCCATTTCCTTCATCAATTTTTCGGTAGGTTTTTGATTGGTCCACCTTCAGATAATTGATTGGTTCTGGTAAATGAGGGATCTTGGGATGTATTTACTGCGGAACTAGGAACTACCAACTCGGGTTTTTTAACTTTATGGCATATGTATCCTGCCACATGTCCTAAACCGTCGTTTTGAAGTGATTTTATTTCATTCTCATTTGGCACGTTACATTTACATCCGGCATGTCATCGACCACTGTATTACCACCTAAAGATATACTCCTCTCATTTCAACCAAATATGTATGACCGTAGTCTATACATGAACTTAAGACGATCGGGATGATCAGGGAGCCCACCTTTCGCCCGAATACCACCAAAAAAGTTCTCCAAAACATCTTGGTTAAGTCTGTACGTCAGAAGATATGAGATACCATATTACGCCTTTAGTTCATCGTACAACATTCGTACAAAATTATTCGTCATCATATTACCTGCGAAAAATAAAAATTCTTAGCTTGGATTTATTTTGCGTGCGCATGGTGAACTAGTTTCGTTCATTTTTTCGATTATTCTAAAATGAAGTGTCTCGGAAGACCAACACCTTGAACTCGCGGCCGACTGTCTTCGTACGGAACCTTTACGTTCAGGCAATCAAACCAATCGTTAACCTAAAAGTAAAAAAATCAAGTTCTGATAAAATTTAAAATTTGTTTTATTTACCAAATTGAAAAATTCATAACATTTTAGCCAATTTTGTGATTTAAGTTCACCCAAACTGCCAGCTCGTCGCAAACTTAACTTTTTGTCGCTCTGCTCCTTTCACGGTCATATTATTTGCTGATATTTTATACGTCACATTTAAATCTGATTTGGTATTATTTTTTCTAGTAATTCGGTTATGATTGTTTTATCGATTGCTACTCCATCAATCATAAAACCACTATCAACAAAATTATTCCTGATCAATTTAATTAGATGCGGTACATCGGCGAAAAGGTATTTATTTTTTATTACATCAGCTGGATTTTGAAACGACGTTGCTTTAACAGTTATGTTTAATTCTCGAATTAATGTTTGTTAACGTTTTGTCTGTTCACCACCGAAAATCGAACCCGGGGCCCTCGAATAACTTACCCTGCTATCGAGGGCGACAAAGATCCAGTATCGGATTACGAAAAATTTGGATCAGTTCGAAACCAACTACCATCCAACTTATGTTAATCTCCCCTTCTCGCCGCATCTCTCCCCTCAAAAAATAATCCGGCTAGTTTAATCCGGAATAACTCTACATTTCGCATTATTTCTTTTTCAAATATGTAATATGGAATCTAAGAACAAAATTCTGTTGAGTTTATTTTCAAAGAAAATTGAATGGCTATTACTTATTGCTATAGTTCCACGACCCGAATAAACTTTATCCGGTACTACACAGATTAAAGAATACAAATTGCTTAGTTTTGTCAGATAAATTAAGGAATAATGATGAAGCGTGCTATAGACTTGGCCCTAATATTAATTAAAAAAATTCGTCTGGAAGAATGCCCTGGTACCACCAGTTCTGAAACGTGGTTGGGATAAAACCCACGCACGTGGGTCGCATTGCACTTCTTCTCTTCACGGTAAACGGCTAGAATTTCACACTTCGCTTAATTCCGATTTGAGTGGGGAGAAAGAAACCAGAGTACAGAGTTTATTCGAAAACTGAGCCTTGAGAGTTGGGAGTTTTGCTGCTGTTTCATTAACCTACTATAATGCACAAAATTAATATTATTGTTGATTGATCTAAATAATTTTTAAATTTTATATTAACATTTAGTGTGCTGATGAAACAACAGAAAGACTCCCAACTCTCGTGGGTTGTGCACACAATTCGTATACAGCATACGAATTGTGTTCGAAAACAACATAAAAAATATAAAATTTAATTATTATTTACATCAATCAACAATATTATTAAATTTGTGTATCTAGCAGGTTAGTGAAACAGCAGCAAAACTCTCAACTCTCAGTGTTCGAACAAAATCCGTACTGAGGCAATGCTACCTAAACTACAGGCCGCTTACATCAAATTATGACGAAACGCTTGGTCGAAGGTTCAACATATATTATCCAGATGGCAGATCAATTTTAAAAAACAAAAATACATTACAAAATATATTTAGCTGTAATTAATACATCGAAGTAGAAAGTTGTTCGATTTTCCTTTTCGTTTTCCAGTTTTGTCTAGTTTTTGTCTCTCCGCCTCGCTCTCTTAAAATCAAAATAAATTTCGAAAATAAAGGAAATTATAAAACAATAAAAATATTTCTTTCTCCAGTTGTTTTGTAATTTTGTTAGTGTTGTACAAACTGTTGAGGTCAAAGGATATGCCTTTTATAATTTTTTTAATAATGCAGGTACATTTTTATTATAGATTTCGGCACTTTTGTGTCATTTTTATTTAACATAACTCGATTTCTAATATCATCCAATTCGAAACTATTGTAATTGGTACGTAGATTCAATAAAAATAGCAAAAAAGCACGATTATTAAGTAAAAATAAAAAAAATACTTCCTACGGCTACGATTAATTGAGTGACACTAAAATTACATTCTTAATTTTTTGATTTGCTTATCCACGACGATCACGTGTTATATATTAACAAAACAGATACAGGTTGATGCCGTTTTGCGTGTTACGAGTTGGACCAAACATTTTTGGAATTGGTGTTCGAACTGGCATAAAACTTTAATTTTACATAATTATTAATAAAATATTATTATACTTTGCTTTACTGGAAATTAAAATTAGAATTAAGTATTTTCTAGATGATTAAACAATTTTTAAAGTTGTGAAATAACCGTTGAGCTTGGATTAAATAAATTTAACTTTAATTTTACATTTTAACTGAAACTTTGAAGTAAACCATTTCCTAATTTTGAAGATTTATTTTTAAAATTTTTTGATAGTTGTTTAATTTTAAAGTTTGAGCTCGGCGCAATGCTGGGGTAAAGTGTAAATATCTTAACATTATTATGGCGCCCTCTAGGTTTAGACATATATTGACGTCATGCGCAAAAATGAGAGTAGTAAGAATTCTGTAGTTTAGGAGGCATTGACTCAGGCCAATTTTAACTATATAAAACAACACAAATATGCAAATTTTCGCGTAAAAGCATAAATCCCTTTATATACCCGTTGTGATAAAAGAACATGTGGGTTGTAATTTAATTCGTCTGCTTGGTGTTCAAAACTTGGGTTCCTCATTAGTTGTGGAAGGTTCTTTAAATCGCATCCATTTCTCCCGTTATAGGGAGTTCGCGTTGTATCATTAGACCATGTTTAGAGTATTGTTGTGAAGAATTGGATCCAGTTACTGGATAAAATTTAACAGCGTTCCATCTGAATAATATGCAACCCTAGACTGTCAAAATATCTAGATAGCCTACAACACCGCATACATGTTGCAGAACTCCGCGTGTTCTATCGATTAATGCATGGTAAACGTTCTACCGAACTAAAGTAGAATATCACCATCCGTTACGCCAGAGGAGGTAACAAGAAGAACGGTCAATGCACTGAGTACGCCAAGCGCAAATTACTTATCCAACATCCAAGAAGTGGAGTTCGCTAAACGGTTTCGAATTTCCTGTGGAATTTAAAATGCACAAATTCAAGGCAGCTGTCAAGCTCTAACTTGAAAGGCGTTGGGTGCAAGAGCTCCGACAGTTACAAAGAGCTAGGACATTCTAAAAGTCCGCCCTGCGCCTATTTAAAACTAAACGTAAAAATACTCTAAACTGTATCAATTGAATACCCCACCCAAAACTACGTTGAACCTGTCTTACAAATTTGTCGTATCCCCTGTTGTATTTGATGATAGAGGTTTTGCAGTAAAGTTGCATTTTGTATAAGTTACGAGATTCCGAGCTTGTTTTCGGATCGAAAATTCGCACGCGTATTTATCTTGATTCTTTGTGAAGTTAGCCTTCACAGCACACTTCACAGCGCGAGCTTAACCTAGAGACATTAAAGTTATTAAAACATAACACTTTTTTCGTGGTAGGTAGTGTGTCACGACATATGGGACGTGAAAAATAATTTACCTATTATACGTTGTTCAAATTACTGTCTGAAAATTGTAAAATTTGGAATGAAATTATAATGAAAATTGACTATCCAAAATAAGTAACACTAACTCCCTTAGAGTAACACAATACGTAATAATACTTTTATTTTGCGTCGAAACCAAATTATTTTAAAAGTAAAAAAAAAACACCTATTTAGCGTCAAATTTAGAGCCAATCGAATCGTTATGTTAACAATTTCGGTCTATTTAAAGCAGGTCTACTTAGATAGGTAAGAAATTATACCTACCAATACCATCAACAAGTATATAATAGACAAGTGATAAATACAAATTGATAGTTGTAATAATAAAAATTAATTGATCAAACATTTAGGTATTTAAAATGCATAGTTATACATTTTAAAAATTCAAAATTTAGTTAGATTTTACTTAAATAATACTAAACTCATAACTGTGCCACAACTTCTCTTGGAATTAGTCGGAAGTAACTATTCTATTTGTTAGAAACAAAGATATATGGGGAATTATTTTTCGCCATAAAAATTTTGTGGAATAAAAGTTTCCCAATCAACAATGTTTCTAAAATATTTACACTGATGCTAAACGCTATGAAAATATTTTTTCCAATTTCCTATGCCCAGGGAAAGCGGGAATAGTGCCAGAGGTGGGCCGGAAAAAAAATTATTTCAACAAAAATTACATATAAATCATTCCCCAATTCCGTATTCCCGGTTAATTACCAGAATAGTGCCACTGGTAGTAGTGTATTACAATATTTTACCGTAGTAGATACTTTTTGAAGTGGGATGTCGTAAATATAATGTTACTAGGGTAGTAGTACTTAAAAAGTTTTTCAATTTTCCGTCGTATTTTATGTTAAATACAGTATTATTTGTTGGGATAAGCTTTTGATCAAATGAGATGTAAAATTTTGATATAATTAACAAACAATTAGTTGTTGTTTAGCCGTAATGTCGTCATTTCCACCATTAAATATAAATAGTTTAATACCGGCTGACTTAATATCTGCTCTATTTTTCACTCTACAACTCTTTTGTGCAGCTGGAAGAAGAGTTTAAACTAACTACAATATCTAGACGCCGAATTAAACGAATTAAAAATACAATTCTTCCTTTAAAGTAGTCAACAATGGTTTGGTTTTGCATTTGTTGCATTGTTACTATATGTTGACAAAACTCATCCGTAAGCTTAGTTATCAGGTTATTACATGTATTTGGGTATACAACTTCAAAATAGTTGTGAATCTAAGAACGGGTTATTAGAGAAATATCAATCAAAAGTTATTAAAGCGTTTTGTACGTTCTTACCAGTTGATAAGTGTAAAAAATCGTGGGTACAGTACGAGTCTATAATTTACTATATATTACGAATGTTCTCCGTAGGTTAAACGTGTTTTTCATTCCTTTATAATATGAAGTCTTTTTGACATTTTCTATCTAGTCTTCTTTTAATTCAACTAAATATTGTTCGTCTAGTCCATCCAATGTAATGGGTGGGTCTAATTCGGCATTTGTTCCTGGTGTATTTAAAGTTCCATTATGGTACGAAAATATTTTATTCGTTTTAATTGCGGTTTTTCTCAACGTTTTTAATCGGTTACCGATCCAGATCCCTTTTATAATTGTATCATAAAAAACTTCCTTGATTTGACATAACTTAGTAATGCACAAAAAAAATTTAGGCAAAAATATCACACTTACATTCATGTTGGTTATGGAATCCGCGGGGACGGAGCGATTGCGGATTGAAAACATATGCAGTTTAAATATAAACAAAATATAAAACAAAATTATAAATCATAGATCTGCAACTATTTTATTGCGTGTGTGCGAATCATAAAAAATCATTTGTGTGAAAATTAATACATATTTTCGAGGTTACTTTGATTTATAACAATCGTTTTTAAATTTTATTCTTCGCATTTTAAAATCCGCATCCGATTCGCTTCCGCGGATTCTATAATCGACGTGACTGTATTTCAATTAGGCTAAGGATGGCCTTGTTGGTTCAGTTTTACTAGGTAGTATTTATTTTTATCACACATTTGTTTCACTATAACCAGTAACAACCACTTTACATATCAGTAAATATCAATTACTCATTTTTCTTTTAGAAATGAATTTTACCACGAGTTTAGGCATTTTAAATTTAAAATTCCAATTGCAACTGTAAAAATTATATTCTCATTTAATCTTTTACGGAAAAATAGAAATAAAAAATAAAAGAGAATCTACAAAATTGCTCAATAGAGACATATGATTTTAAAATGACAATAAAAATGGCGTCCTTGATCGTTAAAATAAATATTTTATATTTATTTTGATTTTACTGGTTCGTTAATTTAACCCACTATTTTCGTTAAATTTGAACCTTGTTTCGGTATATTTACGTTGATTTCGGTAACATTTAAACGCTATCATAATAAAACTTTATTTTCCGAATTTAACTAAGAAATAATATTATTCCGTCGAATACTGGAAGAAAGTTAAAAATAACGTCTACAACTTTTTCTTGCATATTGTTTGACTATCCCGATTTTAACCCCCCAAAAATACAAAACGTCCGAATTTCTACCATGCAAGTTTTATTTGAAGCCATTTTTGTTTAAGATCCCCAATTATTTCCTCTTTTTTGCACGCTGTAAAGTGTAGTGTAAAGAGTTGTTCAGACTAAATCCAATAACTGATTGGTGCTTCCTCATTAGGTTTAGCTTACCGTTGTTATGAAACCTCTATATTTTGATATTCTGCCAGTTTTAGATAACACCAGCATTTTGTTTTTGCTTCAAGCTTTTTATAATCTGTGCTCTGTTTCTAATTCATATGAAAGGGTAGCCATATTCTTGTAGCTTAACTGTAATTTTCTCGATTTTTCATAAATGCTTGTTTTTCGTATTGAAAGATACTTCCTAACTACTTAAGTTAGTGATCTTTTTAAAACGGGGCGCTATTTAGCTTCCAAACAGAGTGGAATTAGTTGCATCTTGCTGCTGTGTCGCCCGGAGTAACATACAAAGGGTGTCCAATAAGTTCTGTGCATTTATATGAAATAACGGTAATATAAATTTTAAATTTTGTGTTTTTATTCCTTTATTTATCGTCGCGACATAAAACAAATCTCACACAAATCAATTGTTTCATTTTACGAGTACCACCCTACATTAATTTCGAACTGCAGTATCGCGTTTATCTTTCAAATTGAAATTACAGCAGGATTTTAAATATTTTCTATTTTTTAAATTTTCAACTTACATGTTCAATAAATCACTCACAGAAATTCAATGAAATACTGAAATATCTAGAATTAATCGAGGAATAAAAAAACAAAATAAACAAATTATCGTTACTCCATTTAGATCCATCGAACATATTGAACCATCCACGTATCTCGTGTTTATTATTGCTGTTACTTGCGTTTGTCAAGTTATAAACTTACAACGGTTCACAGTAGCACACCGCTTTTGGCAAGGTAGGAATGATTTCGCCTTAGATGTGATACAACATTGTCACAATTTCTTATCAAGAGTGTAATACAGTTTATTGCTGATATATACATGTGTGTTCGATACTATTTAGAGAGTGGGGCAAGGTTGTAACGAATTATAATAATTTTCAAACATCAATGATATTGGGTTTTTACATTTTTTTATATTGACGTTTAGTCTACAATGTATTTATCTGTATTAATGTTCATCAGTTTTTTTTCCGGAGTTTTGTGATTCAAACTACATATACAAAATTGTGAATTCTCAAGATTATTTTCTGTTGCTTATTTTATTTCAACTTGTCATACTGTGATGTATGGTGAGTTCATTAAACATGTCAGATTTCTATTTCTTAACCGCTGCGGGATATTGCACAGATTGTTGAACTTTGAGGGAGTGGTCAGCTCCCGTCAGCTTTAGCGGTTATAGCAATTACCTTAAAGTTAGGTATAATATTTTAATGCGTACTTTTGAGCGCACTTTTCTATTAGGCAATTACCGTTTGGCAAAAATTGATATTCATTAAAACCACATCCAGTTGTACTTTGACTGAGCGTATTATCAAAACAAAAAAATTAAATTTTCGGTTTTTTGTATGCCATGAGTTCTTCTCTTTCTCTATAATATTCGGTTGGTTGATATTCAACAATTTTCACACGAAATTTGAGGTCAAACTTTGAAAGCTGGTATTTACTTGTTTATCAAATATGACATGCTCTACCGGAACCTAATAATCGAAAGAAACGTCGTGAGACTCGTTAGGGAAATGTTGTAGATGTTAAGTTGCATTATGTTTTCACCAGCCATTATTATTTTCCATGCGAAAACCACAGTATACTTGGCAAAAAGTGAAAGGTGTAGTCCCTTTTAATCAGTCTATCACAGGATCGGTACGAAAGCTCGAACTACAGAATCCCGAATTATCACAATCCTGCTTTTCAAAATCCTGCTTTTTAAAATCCCGATTTGGCTGAAATCTTTCTTGATTGATCTTGGTGAAATTATTGGATGTGAGTGACATTTTAACATGAATTTTTTGAATTTGGTCATGCTCAAAGGAACTATGCTATTCCTTAAAAAATAATTTTCTGGAATTAGACCATTTTAAACCAATTCTTAACCAATCCTGGTCAAATTTAGGTTGTAAAGAAGGGCTGGAATTCTTACATCAATTTTGGCTGAAGTTTTGGATTTTAGCCATGTTGGATGGAACTTGGCCATTTCTTAACCAATAATGTTCATATTTGATATATCGGTCTAGATTGGGATTCTAACATGAATTTTGAACGCTTTTAAGGAATTTGGTATTGATTAGTTAAACTAGGCTATTTCTTCTTCATATTAAATGGTACTTCGAAATTTCTTAACCACCTATGGGTCAAATTTATTAAATTTATGTACAACTAGATTAAGATCCTTATGCACATGAATTAGGAATTCGTCCATGATGTTTGGTACTAGGAACATATCTTAATGAATTAATATAAGAACTGGATTATCGTCAAATATATTTGAAAACTGACTATAGAAAAAGATTTTCAAAAGCTCGCTTTGTTTGTCAAAAAAACTTGCAACGACCGCCCGAATTCATACAAAAAATTAATAAAGCGGGCTTTTGATAATCGGGATTTTGAAAAGCGGGATTTGGAAATGCGGAATTTTGAAAACCGGGCAAACGACTCCAAAACACGAAAGGAAGAATCATAGAAAATCAAATCTGTCGAATATTTTTATTAAAATCATAAATATTTGAAACCAGATTTATTTTTTTTATATCTCAAATTTTTATATAATTTAATATTCGGGCACGTCAGATATGAAGTAGCTATGTATCTACTTTTTTAAAGTAAGGAATCCATCTGTTAGCTGCGTCGGTAGAGCACGAACGGTAGTTTTACAATTAATGGAAGACTCATTAAAAACAGAAAAATAGTTAAAAACAGATTTGTAATGTATACTACTGACAATCTCTGTCATAAAATGAAGCACAAAAATAAGTTACTTTATTGCTTCATCCTGTATAAAGAAGAAAATTATGATGTGAGATACCTCCACCGATGTATATTAACCAAAACTTATTCCAAATAAGGAAGTCTATATAACAACAAATTTTACTTACTGCAATCTGAGAGGGAGATGAGTTTAGCGTACCATCCAACTCCTATTTGTAACGTCGCAGCTAAAAGTTCCTAAACAAAGAATATTTGAAGTTTTCAAGCATTACTATAAGCTTATTTCGAGAGCGTATAACGGCCCTTTTGACGGAGTTTTAAGAAATCTATTTGCTTGAATTTTGTGAAGTTGTTGGCGTGTTACACCGTACATTATTAAGATGGAGAAGAATGATATTTCACTAAATACGTGTATTCAAATCAAAGTCGCTCAGACCAAGGTTTCGTTAAATAATTGTTTAAATATACAGCCAAAGAGAAAATATACATACATATAAAAAATATTAATTTTCACTTTGCCTGGACTGTTGTCTCACTCAATGTCTGTTTAAAGTTGCTAAACAATAAATGGTAACGCTGATGCAGACGATTGATAGTTTTAAATTTCAATAACGCATAAGTTAGCCTATCTGATTATAGGTAAACATGAACCGTTACAATAATTAATTACCGCGAAGAAAATGTGAGTGTTTTCTAAAAGCAATATGTTTTCAGACCTGTAACTTATCTTCAGGTTTAAAAATCCAACAAGTTAGGTTTAAAATGTTTCTGTATTAAATTGATATGTGTTATCTGTGCAGATCCTCTAATTCGAAATATCTCTTTGTTAGTCATAACTTCCCCTAAATTATTTTCTTAGCAAAGGCGAAATTATAGGCGAGCCATCACATCAAGCTGATTAAGTGAAGAAATCGGTTGCTCGAAGACATTAAATACCTTTGCAATTCACAGATTAAAATTGGTGGAGAACGCACGACCCATACAAAATAATCCAAAGTTGCCTTCACTTAATCCCTTAAAGGTTGATAAAATGCTGAAACAGAATCATTTTTATGCAAATCACTTCTACCCTAATTTTTAGTTAACATTTTTTATACCGGTCCATTGGTAGCACATCGAATAAAGTTGCGAGGACTGTAACTCATCAAACGAGTTAGTGTAAATCAAAAATGTTTTTAAGTTAAAAATTTTTCCGACAGCCAAATTTTGCGAAGTTCTTTTTTATTCTGAAAAATAATTAAAATTTTAATTATTTTTATTGAAATTTTATTCTGGAACGTCTCAAAATATTTTGTCGAATTTTTGTACAATTTTATTCAAATTATGCAGTAAAATATTCAAACATTTTTGAAAAGATTCTTGCTCAATCAATTTTATCATAATGGAAGCTTTCCACAAATTTGGCTAAACAGACTATATAGTAAGGAATTCACGTTCTGATTTTTAACTAAATTTTAACAGTTCGGGTCTCAAAGAAAGTGCCATTATATGGAGTCCAATAAAACGACAGTAGAATACTCCCCGGTTAAATTAATTAGTATTGGGCATGCTTTCACAATGTAAGAAAGTTCGTTAGCTTCTGGAACCTCGCGCTTTTACAGAATTTTAAGAGGTGATTCCAGAAATAATTATATTCTGATATTTTTGGTGGCACCATTTGTTGAAAGATTACTTCGTAGACTAAAATGGGAACCAGCTTTATTAAGATTGGAAATGAAATAACTTTCTACAAAAGCATAAACTTCTGAAAAGTGTCCGTTCAATAGATATTAAAAAAGAAACAAGGTTCTGTACAAGCAATCAGCTAAATTCAGCTCAACACGCATTTTATGTTATTATGATTGAATTATTATTATTGCGAGGGAAAAGGAGGAAGACCCAGTCTAAAATACTTTGAATGTATCCGAGTCTCCTAGGCTTGTCGGAAAAATACTTAAAAAACACTTTCCACGATAGAAATGTGTCCTTCTCCTATAAGCAATTTTTATCTTCTCTTATTACAAGAATTATAACAATAACTGTAACTCTTTTTAGAAAATCCAACAATGGTTTCATCCTTAGCTATATGGTCATCATGAAATAAATAACTGTTAAAGTGTCTGACTCAACGCTTGATAAAAAAACAGTTTTTAATTTACCACTTCAAATCGATTCTGTTCCAATTTAATTCCTAAAATTCTTTACAGCGAATCTCGCCCCATTGAACTGCGATTTTCACCGTTATAATAGCTTAACTACCGAAAACATATTTGTTCATATTGTTACGATAAATAGCTTTTCTTCAATGTTTCTGGTAAGGTTTTTGGTAAACACGGTAATATGGCTTTTGAAACTCTTAAATTGGCCCATTGTCAGAATGAAGAAATATAACTAATTGGCAGCCGTTTTGCAATTAATTGAGAAATGCATTTTATAAAGATAGTCTATTACCACATTAGAAACTCTATCAGGCTATATCTACTTTATTGACATAAAGTAAATATAATGTACAGGTGATGAATTGGTTTTGTTTTATTTTAAGACGTTGACAGCTTAAGGTAAAATGCTTTACTGTATGTTTTGGTTTATTGAAGGAAAAACTAATTTATTTAAATTATAATAATATATCAAGTTTTCAATAATAATAAGTAGGCGTATTATGATTAAGACCCCCAGGAAGGAGGACCTTTATTGTAAATACACACCGTGCACATGCGTTTGAAATACCAATTTTTTTTATTATTATTTGAAAGTTTTGTTAGATATAATAATTATATTTTGTAAATATTTAAAAATATAATTTTCTTAATTTTTTTTTAACTATTTATAATTTATAAAATTCCATCTAAATTATTCAATCATCCAACGGTGGATTTTTTCTTTTTAATTTCAGATGCTTGTCAGTGAAACCACCCGAGAGGTATGATCTAAATTAGTACTAAACAAATCTAAAAATCGAAATTTTATTCAAAATAAGTGTTTTCGATAAAATACCCCCAAATCACATTCGTTTGTACACAAGCACACACACACACACACGTATAAAAATGTCGGCGATCGACACAATCTAAAAACATAAAACGATCATCATTATTGATTCTCAGGTAATACAAAATGATATCAAATTTTAGTTTTATTTATTGTAGTTCTATCTTTGTGTAAGTTGTTTATGTATATATTATGATCACTAGTTACGATCGTTCGCGAAAGTATGTAACATAACAAATTTGTATTAAAATCTTATTTTTATCTCGAAGGTATCTTGAACAATTCTTTCAATTTCATTTTAAAGATAAAAAATTATATTTATTCGGTTTAAATTTACATAACATAATTTACACGTATAAAATTTATAAAATCAATTAAAAACGATTTTCTGTAAATGATTTCGCGATAATCAAAAATTTCTTTTCTTTGTAATATACGAGTATTTTGTTTGTCTTAAAATTGATCTTTATTTTATTATTTATTTATTTTATACTTTTGCCGCCGCTTTGTCTATACAAATTACGTATAAAAAAATAAACTAAAAAGATTTCTTAATCTACAAAAAAAAACAACGAAATAATAAAAACTTTAGTTTTATTTTAAATTCTATTAGTATTTAATAAAAGAAATACAACGATCGTGGATTTTCATTTTATTTTGTTCCGTACCATTTTTTTTTTTGTAGATGATTGATCATTTTGACTTAATTATAGAAATCAATAAAAATAATTTTTAAATAATATTTTCTTATATTATTATATATAGTATATATATGTATATATATTTCAGAGATATAAAATAAATAATAATAATAATAACAAGAAATCTTTTCATCACTTCGATCATCAAACAAAAAATAAAATCTTATTTTGGTAAATGCAAGATCATGATCATATACATAATAATATAATATAAAGTGAGAAATGTTTGATCGCGCGGTTTGTTTGAGTATTTTTTATATTTGATCTATAATCAATCTATCTATATTTGATCGGTGAATTGTTTGGTGAATGTCATACATGACAAAATTATATGAGTATGCATAAAGAGTTGATGTAATGATGATCGTTTTTGTTTTGTTTTAGGCTTAGCTAATTTCCCTATGACAGATCATATTATTTTGATTGAATAATGTCAGATTTGCGCTTTTGTTTTTTTTAATTTTGATATAGTTTTCATGGAAATTGTAAAAGTGTTCCATTTGTATTACGTTATATTCACTGACAGCTTTATTGTAGTAAATTCAAAATGTACCAATCGCTATTATTATTAGCTATTAATATTAGCTAATAAATTTATGAAACATTTATTGAACTGGTGTTTTCTGGTAGGTTCTTTGCTGCAATGGCGTATTTGTTCGATGATAAGGGTATTGAACAAGAATTCCTCCTCAGGATTCTATAGTTTTAGGTCGAATCAAAAATATTTTGAACACCAACTCTTGTTAATAGTCACGAATAACCCTTGTTAATTGAAATTTGTTGCAACAGCCCCTTTGTAAAATACCCGTTAATTATATCGCCGACCTCAGGAGTCGTTCAATTCGTCTGTCCCGGTAAGAGACCATATCATGAGCTTTTCAGAAAATTTACTTACATGTGAATCTTTTGAAATTTGTTGAACAAATTTGCTAATTGAAATTTGTTGCAAAACCTATTGATTGTGCAAAGTATATTACATGCAATAAATTTGGGATTTTTTTGGGCATATTTCACTTGGGTAAAACATTTAATTTTATTCGCAAAATTCGTGTCCCATTATTTATTTGGATATTAGAGTAATTTAAAATTGATTTTTTCAACGGCTAATAGAGTTGTTTTATAATGCAGATTACTTAATTGATTCCATATTGATTTGTGTTTTTAAGATAATTCTAAAAGTTGAAGGAGTATTTTAATTTCGAATTTGTTTTTGGAGTTTATCCTCTAACGAAGCCTTTGTACAAAATTTGGGGTGTCGTATAACCGCCCGTAAAAGTATTTTGGGGTAAATATATAAATGAAATTTGAGATAAAACTTTCATTAATAAAACAAAATTTCAGTTAGAGAATATAGCACGTGGGGTTAGTGCTCAGAATGTGATTTTTAATTATTGTAGCCATTGTTACTGAACCTGTAAAGAAACGTACCCTGGAAATTGGGACAGATTGTCAGATATGCTAATAAAACTCCCTTTCTCCAAGTTAAGTTTTTATTTTCGGTTTCATACCGAAGAGTTTTGCAAATTTGCTCTGGAAAACTTTGTTATTTCTGGATGAGCGGAGAACTTCTAGTCTGAAGCTTGTGGACATTTTGTTCAAAGTGTCTTATTGGTAAATTGATATTTTTTGTGCATATTAATCTATAAAGTCGAACTGAAAATTAATTATTTGTGGATCTCCATTCACACTTAGACATATTTATTTTGGTTTTTGTGTCTATAAAAACTAAAATATTAACAAAATTAGATTTTCTAGAGAGCAAGCAAAGCGACCAGGTACATTTTAGTTTTATACAGAATGTCTGCAAGTGGCTGATACGAATGGTACTGTTAATCGAAACGAAGGTTGCTTCATTGTTTATGTGCAGACCACCCTGTCACTTTACAAATGTTTGAAAGGTGGCGTTCTACCGAATTATCGTGTAAGCAAACCGGACATTAAAATTAACAAACTCTCGAAATTTACATTTTTGATTATATCCATCTTTTTGTTAAAAATAATCAAATCATTTTTTTGACACAGATTTAGAATGAGAATTTGATTTTATATGTAACCTATCGATCTTCTTCTACAATTTAAATTGGAAAGTGCTATGGAAACCTCATGAGGTAATCAGAACTTTAGTCTGAAAATTGACAACCCCAAAAAATTCACTTGAAATTGGGAAACATCGCAAATTTCCAGTAAGAAAATTGATTGCAAAATGATTCAGGCAAACATGGCTCATAATATACGATCTTCATTGAATTTGAAAATTAGGTCAGTTTTAATAGTTTTTCGTGATACACAATGTATGAAATATATGTACATGAAGATAAACGTTTCTAAAAATATATATTTTCCATTGTATCAACCTGGAAAATTCACATAAAATGAAATTCGAAAATTTCCATTACAAAATTCTCCACAAAACCACTTTTTGTGAACTGAAAGTGCTGGTAATACAATTGTAGTTTTTCCACAACCTTTCAACCATGAATGATTTATGTGTCGCAAGATTTTATTGGAATAAGCTAAATGTAACTGTTTTCAGCGCCACATAGTTCTGAATGCTAAGGTATTTCAATTTATTTTGTGACATTCTTCAAGACCTTTTCAATGGTATGGGATACGTATATATTTTATACCAACGGAATAATTTGCCACCAGCGCCAGAAGGCTGAATTTACCACAATATCATATCAAAATGTATTTATAAAAAATTTAAAAAATGTATTTATAATCAGCACTACAATGGTACTTTGGAGTTATATGCTTCAGCTAAATTTGTAATATTCTTCAAGACCTTTTCTTTGATGTCAAAACGATGGATTTATGAACTGTAAGTTGTATCGAACTTGTTTTCTGGTCCAAGATCTTTCAAACGATATAATTCATGAGTACATGGGAAAACTGTAAAGAAATATCATGGTATTGAGTGGTATTTTGGGTGATTTTCTGTGACAGGTACTCGACCCCGTTGAGATAGAAATCGCAAAAGCTTTTTAATTCTCTGAATATAAAAGAAGATAGACCAAAAAAAATTAATCGGCATAAGCCGTTCTTATCATCACAGCGAGAAAAGTGTTTTTAGGCCAGGGTGGTTTTTCATAATTTTTATCAGGATTTTAATAACTTGGTCTTACAGACCGAACTTAATTAAATATACGATGGTCTAGAGAACAAATTAAATGCAGCTATTTTACGAATCTTAATTTCATTTCTATACAAAATCGTCGAAATAAGGGAATGTAAAGCAGCTAAAATAGTGTTGAAAATGTTTACTAATATTTTTATTTAGTAGCCCCGATAAGTATAAAGCTGGAACGAGCGTTCCCAACTGCTGAAACATCAAAAATTGTAAATAGTCTAAAAATGTATCAAATGATTGCATGTCCTTTTTAAAAATTTACTTTAATTTAAAATTTTTATTGAATTTATATGGATTTATTATTATGTTTTGTAAATAAAACTACTATAGCAAAAAATAGTGAAACCTGTGATGAAATTTGAACGCTGTCCGAAATATAATGAAATGTTCAATGTACAATAAAAATCGGCGGCAAACTGTAGGTATGTGTAGAGCAAAATCCACCACTGTTCTGGTTGATATGGCGAAATTATTTCTGTATGCGATGCAAATTTTACAATTAATAATTAAGAAATAGGCGAGCTCTCTCCAGCTCAAAATTCGTTTTTAAATTGTGTATAATGTATAGATACCATATTTTCATCTAAAATTTATATTTCAATCAAAAATTAATGTAGAAATCAAATTTCATAATGATTGGTTATGAAATAGCCAAGTTTAGTCCAGCATGAACAGATCCTTGAATTCTGCTCAAAACTTACTTTAAAATCCCTGGCCAATACTAATATTCAAATTTCATCGTAATTCGTTAGGCGGAAATAAGGAATATTGTTAAATTTCAAGATTTCATATACCGAGTTCCTTTACTTCGTAGATCCATCAATTTGTCATTTTAAGGATCATTTTTAATATTTATTCCGCTGGGATGTTTTATTTAGTGTTTTATTTAGATTCAAAATGAATAGAATAAAGCTGGTAATTATATAACAAAATAAATTTTTTTTTGTGATCGTGCTGCCACATGTGGCGAGTAGCATAATCGCTTATTTTCCGCTGGCAAATTTCCAGCAGAATTTCATTTCAAATGTAGTTTTTTAGTTCTGTTATGGTCGCTGGTAATTATTTTCTCGCCAAAGATGTCTCGTGGTAGAGCCATTGTCTCGCTCGCAGTAGGGAGTGTATAGCTCTCTCTGGTTGGAACTACAGCTCTAGACGATTTTGTACAGCTAGCATTAAACAGTTTTCCATCATCATCCGATATTGAACAACATTCACGATAACTGTTGCACCGACTTCATTTCAGAAGAAATATGAAGAAACAGTACACTTAAGTGGGCGTAATTGCTCTACAGTTTTGCAAGTTTACGAAGCCATTTTTGAAAATGGGCTTCATCATTTATTATTAAATTGTGAATGAAATCGGAATTTTCTTCAACTTTTCCTCTCAGCGAAATGGCAAAATCGAGCCGTTCTTGATCGTTTGTCGGTTTTAATTCTTGCACAAGCTGAATTTTGCAGGGGGACATTCTTACTGTTGGCAAAATTCTATGTACGGACCTTCGCAATAGTCCCAGATGTGTTGAACGTTTCATTATTAACGTTTCTGGGGGGCACCTTTCCTTACGGCACCTTGTTGTTGGAAATTTGCAACCAGACGGTTTATTGTTGTTCTAGATGGTACAGAAATCATATTAAAATACGGTCGATAAGCACGCTGTATTAAAATAAATAACTTTACAAAATGCTGAAAATTAAAGTAGATATGTTGTCTATTGAATAACTTTATTAAACATTCACACTATAACCGTGTTATTGTCCATCCTGTACAATAAATTCGGGAGGTGATGGAGGACACTGATCTGTACAAAAAGTTAGTTGACGGCACATGTTCTATCTGTAACCGTTATGGAGATAATCAAAGTTCCACTGTAAAATTAGTTATTTTGAATTTCACTCATAACTTAAAGACTGTTACTCACAACTTTCTCAAATAAACGTTTCGAAATTAATTAGTTACACAAGGCCAAGTAACATAAGGCCAAAAATAAGTTAAATTGATAATAAGTACACTTCACACTAAAAAAGGTGTGAAAAACTTTATTTTTTTCAATATTACTTTAAAAAATGCATTATTAAAAATATTTTTTGAACATTTTCAAAATATTTGGAAAATTTACTGTAATTTTGAGGTATACGAGAAAAACTTTATTATCCCAATAAACTGAAACTAAGTTAGGACAACAATGAAATTATTTGTGTTAAATTGAACCTTGTTGTGCTGAGCATTTTCTTCTAATGTTAACATAAACTAATTCATAATTTAATAACAGCTTGGTATCGTATTATTTAATTATTTTTAATAATGTTCAATTACACAAATTCCGAAATTGCAGTTGTGCAATGTTCGGAATAGTTTCATGCTCTCTAGTTGTTAGTTTATGCTGAATTTAAACACCTGCATTCGGAGGAGGAAGTTTTTATTGGCTTGGCTTCCCTGAATATTAATTATGGTGCTTTCCTCCCATCCTTATGGAGAACTATGCTGAGAATTTAACCGGAACCTTAACCTTTCATATTCAATGAAAGTTTTTGTTCTGGATTTCTTTTCCATTTATGTACTTGGAAAATTCCTTTTTTAAATCTGCAAGAAAATCGGATGTCAGCAATTAACGGGAATTGCTTTCTTAAATATAATCACTGAGTTCTTCAAGTCATCATCGGTAAAAATTTTTGTTTGTTTTTGTGAATTTCTTCACAATAAAGTGGAATCTAAACATCATCCGATGTAGTGTACTGACTTTTCAAGGACCTTTGTTAAAATTGATCATTAATTTCTTATTAGGAAACTATAGAATTTGCACTACCTACTCATCCCGATTAAATGGTTACACGCTTATCTTATAGTTGTACGTGTTAGATGTTTTCATTAAAGTGTAATCTCAAACTAATTTTAATATTTACACCTAGTCTATACAACAAACTGTCATGGAATGTGAGCAAATGTATAATCATCTTTCGGACCTCAATAATCGAATAGTATGTCCTATTGTTAACAGAGTTAAATATGTTGTCAGCTTTCTTTAGATAAACATTTTGCTTTAAGTTCAAAATTCACTTTTACTTTAAAACACTCAAATCGCAGCATTTTAAATTTATTTTATTCGTACGATTTTTAAATCTGCAGAAAAATTGAATGCCAGCAATTATCGAGGAATTGCTGTCTTGCATATAATTACTAAGCTCTTCAAAGTCTTAATACAAACGTATTGTCGTAAAGTTTGTAAGGGAAACCACAAAATTTAGTTGGATGATACTAAATTGTTCCGAAATTGAATTTTAAATTTTTTCTTATATATAAATCATTGTCCATAAGTTACATTTACTCATCCAGTCTGAGTATCACACCTCATTCACTAAGGCAAATTTTAACGGTTTTAAGCGAGCAAGTTTGAAAATATTTTTCAATCAGCTAAAATTTCCAATCGATTTTCATGATTCCTCCCCAATTATTCAATTGGCGTGAATATTTTTTTAACTTAGGTACATCTACACAAAATGTAAATCTTAAATCGATGTTATTCAATCGTGTTGTTTTTATAAATTGTAAAAGCAATTCAATTTCACAACTTTTTTGTGCAACAACCTAATTTTTTGTTCAAGAAACAAATGACTCCTGCTTTCCTAGGTATTTAAGTGAAGTCGGGGCCTAAGTTCCGGCTGCGGTTTCTTTCTACAGTCCACGAAATATTTTTTGGTCATTAAACAGTTTTCATTGGCCAGTCTTGATCTGTTCCAGAAAAACAGTGATTTTCAAAGTATTTTGGTTTTAATTTTAAGACAATAATTTCGTCATTTATATAATCTGCTTAAGAACAGCTTATCTTAGTAAAGGTGTAGATTATAGTCCTGTGCGGATACGTTTTCTCCTCTCCGCATCTGCCGAAAAAAATATAAATTTATTCGCATCTGCACTTGCGAAAAATTTTAAAATCCGCATCCGCAAGTATCAGGTTTAAGTCTCAACAAATGAACACACAAGAGTTTAAGTTGTATTCGGTTTGAAGAGAAGTCTATACAGTTTTGGGGGGACGGTGAGAAGCAAAGAGAAAAAATGCGATAACCACTTCACCATACACGTCAAGCAACCATACTCTGCCTTAGAACAAATTTGGGTGACCGCAAGGAAACAGCACATAATTAATTTGTAAAATGGAAGGAGAAAATAAGATAAACCCGCCCCAGTTCGCCCTTCTGCCCGTTGCAGCAGCCTTGTGATCTAGCTTTTAATTTATTTGTCTAATTTTTAATTTGTCTCTCGCTGTTTTGTTAGTACAATGCTACAATGCATAACTTTGTCATTGCAAGGTAGCAATTTATTTATTTGACATAACATTTCTAGTAGAGGAAAAGCGCAACAACAACAACAAAATATTTCCAATAGGCATAAAAACCTCAGATTTTTTCAAAAAACAAATCCACTCCATGCTAATACCCTCCATATTGGGCTCAAGCCCCTTTGTTACGGAGGATACTGCAAGAAGTGAATACTTACAGACGTAACGTTTTAAAAGATCTAAGCGACGCCGATCTCTTAATATCTAATGGAATAGAATTCCAAAGAGAAATACCTCTAACATAAAACGATGTATTTAGAGACCTACACAGGTTTATAGGGGGAAGTAACCCCAACCCCATCAGTGAACCCAACAACTTTATACAAACAACTAAGCATTCCAAAAATCGTTTTGCTAGGCTTAATCAAATGATCGCCCTAAATAAGAGTCTTATTGAAATTTAACCCTAAATCTAAAAGTATTAGAGCAGAATTAAAGAATCACCGAGCAAAATTCCAGAAAAAGAGGAAGTATCTATAGATTTTTTAGATTTCTAGATTAAGAGCAATCGGTTAGATAATGACCAATTATAAATTCTTCCCAAACTATCATTAAGAAGAGAAATATTAGAGTTAATGGAATTATTATCTAAGCGACTACTCCCATAAATTTGCACATCATCAGCAAAAATATGGAAAGAAGAATGGCGAATTGAACATACAACGTCATTAATGTACATTAGGAATAGTACACGGCCAAGAACTGACCCCTGAGGAACGCCAGACGAGACAGGTAAGCAGACAGAAAAAGAATTGTCGTAAAAGACTGCCTGAAAGCGACCCGAAATATAGTCTAAAATCAATTTAGCAGCATAGAGAGAAAAATTAATGTTCGAAATAAGCTTATTAAACAAAATTTGGTGATTAATTGAATCGAACGCTTTAAAAAAATCCAACAAAGTAAGACAAGTCATTTCTCTTTTACTCATACTACGATGAATATCATCACAAACATTCAGTAAAGCAGTGATAGTGCCGTGAAATCTTCTAAAACCCGATTGAAAAAGGCTAAGCAAATTAAAGCTATCGAAATGAAATTGAATTTGATTTTTTACTACCAATTCAAACGCCTTGGACAGAGAACTTAAAATACTAATAGGGCGGAAATGGGAAAGCTCAGAAGGATTTAAATTTTAGGAATAGGAATAATTTTACTCAACTTTCACTGAGCGGGATATAAAGAGGTCGTTAAAATAAAATTGAAAATATGTAAAAGTATCTTGATACAATAGGAAAATACGCTTAACAAATTTTAAACTAACCATATCTAAAGCAGCGGATTGCGATTTAACTTCCCAAATTACTGGATGCAAATCGGCAATAGATATATTTGCAAACGAAAAAGAATTTACGGATTCTACGGATACTAAATCAATATAGGAAATATCATGGGTGGAACAAAGAGTTATTAGGTAATGGTTAAAATCATTAGCTTTGAAATCTACCGAAGCACCCCCTTTGCAACTACCAAGGCCCAAATTGCGTACTTTACGTCACAATATCGTAGAGGCAAGTGAGGGATCTAACTCATTTTCATCTAGGGCTCATTTTCCAAAGACGATATTTGGAAAACCGAACAGAAATAGCATTCAAAATCTCTTGCGTCATCCAAGGGGGAGATCTAGGTCTAAAATAATCAGTAGTGAGAGGAACGAAATTCATAATTAATAGAGGAATTAAAATAGTCAATACCGATCAATAGAAGTACTAAGAGAAAAAATACTGTCCCAACAAATAGAGCCAAAAATTGATGAAACGTGAGATTCATCAATTTTCGAAAAATCCCTAAAGCTGAAACTTTTAGGTTTAGGACGAGAGTAATAATTAACAGAAAAACCAAGGAGATCATGATGACCGCCAATACCAAGAGACAATTGATTGAAAAAACAAATAGAATTATCAGCAGAAGCGATAACGTGATCAACGAGAGAATAAAAACCACCACTTGCGGATGCATAAGAGCAAGTGGGCGCTTCAGTATTATAAGCTGAACGCTTAATGTTATTTAAGATACTTAAATAGCTACGAGAAAATAAAGTCTCTTGAGAAATATCAAAATTGAAATTACCCAAAATGAAAACCTCATCATACCGACAGGAAAAATAATTAAAAAGACACTTAATGTCTAAAAGTGATTTTTTAAATTGAGCTTACGACCTCTTCTAGCCCTATCTCACCTGAACAAATTATAACCACTAATGGCGAGCGCAGAATTGGGAATATCGGACGATAAAACCATTTCCGATAAGCAAATGACATCAATTGGGACCCCATTAAAAGTATGACTAAGTTCGTTAATATTTAAAATCAGACTCTGGATGTTTAAACTAACCACATTAAGCCAGTTGGACCTAGTCCGAAGCATGGATTTTAGTAAATCGGAGGGTAAAGAAATACTCTAGATGAACATCGCGAATCGCTGCGCACTTCAACAACAATACTTACATGCAATTTTTTTTAAATAAATAATTGGTTTTTTTTCCAAATGCAGGTAACGCCAAATGTCAAAATTTGAAACAAAACAACTAAAGCCTGTAATATAAACGGTATTAGAGGAACGATACTTATCTAATAATAGAAATCTTCAAATTATAATCAAGCCGAAAAAGCCTCAGAATTTATATTTTAATTTAATGAAAAAAAAATTAATTTGCTGGTAGTCGCAAAAAACACACACAATTTGAAATTGTTATACGTGCGGATGTGTATAGTATACAATAGGTTTATTCGCAACCGTGCGGATAATCCGCATCGTGGATAATGCAGCGGATAATTGCGGATACCCGCGGATATTACTATCCGATGCGGGGCTCTAGTGTAGATAAACAATGTCTTTGGTTTTTCGTATTTCTCACCCTTAATACTAATATTAAAAGCCATTTACCAAAATCACTTTAAACAAAGAAATGCTCCGCGATCAAAACGTCTTTATATACTTACCAAATCCAATCACAATTATTATATAGACCATTCGATACTCGTACAAACATAAAAACTAAAATACTACGGAGACAAGAGTCTAAGAAAGAAACATAAGAACAAAATTAATAATAAATAATACATAAAATTGCCTTAAGATTAATTCTTTTTCATATATATAAATATTTTATACAACTTGAACATCACAAAATAACTTGGAAAAGGAAATCATTGTAATTATTGATAAAAAAAAACAAACTGAAATGATTGGTTATAATCATAGGTCGTTGTGTAATCAATCTATAGATTTTCATTTTATTTTATTTAATGGAAAAAAATATTTATATAAATATATTTCTTTTACACAAACTGAATATTAATTTTATATTTTATTATTATTATTTTTTATTTTCCTTATGATCATCTTCATTTTTATATTTATATAGAAATTTTTTGATCGATCAATCGATATTAATGTATAAAACACAAGTATGTATTTCATTTAATACGATACTGTATATGCAGCGAAATAACAACAACAAGAAAAGTCCAATCCATTTCGTCGATCGCGCACAGGACAACAATATAATGAATGATGCCAACCAACAACCAAAAAAATGTTTAATTTTTTGGGCTGATCAAAAACGTTTAACAAAATGGATTAGATTATAAAAAAAAATTCAAACATTTTTGATGGGAACATGATCGAATATTTTATTAAATTATACAGTGGCGAAATTAATACAAAAGGATTTTTCATATTGGTCTAGGGGTCTAGGCATTTAAAAGAAATGTATATAATTTTTGCTAAACTAAATTTGATTTATGGCCATTTTGAAGAGTTCGATCCGTCTATTATCGTATTATTATAGAGAGAAAATCGATCACCAACACTGTCTGTATATTTATATGAAGTTTAATTGTTTCACAGAATTTGTTGAAATCCAATATTAAAAATTCGTTATATCGGGGTACCTTGATATTGTTTCGTCGCTCTGATACGTATACAGTTTTATTATAAAAATATGTTTTAAATCGAGTGACAATTTCCTGTTTGATTAAAGTAACTGCGTACATTCTTTTAAGAGACTGTCGCTTGATCACGATTTCGTATGAGGTCCTTTTCATCATCGATATATAATATTCGATCCAGCCAAAAAAATATTAAATTACATAATTTTGTTGTATTATTATATAAAGGGATTTAATTACGATACAATTCTTAGCACATGGTTAAATTTGGGGGTTCACAAAACATTGTAATGTTTAAATAAGCTTCACATTGAAGCATGTATCACTTGGGTTTACCAGGGACACTATTCTAGGGAATAATTCCGCATCGCTTTACCCACTCGAAATTTTTCCCTTAGTAGGGAAATAAATAATAGAAAACTTGCAAACAAATTTGAAAAACTGATTAAAGTAGCCGGCGAAAAATTCGACTAATATAAAGAATTTCAATGCAAATTGTATTCCGAATGCGGAAATTTCCACCGATTTCTAGAATAAGGCCCAGGTGTAGAAGTATGAAATGCGCATTTTTTTTACAAAAAAAACATTTTAAATTCAGAAGAATGATAAAAAGTGCTTTATTCAAAGAATACTCCATCGCTTGTTATACATATTTCCCATCTTTCGGGCAATTTGTGAATACCAAGTCAGTAAAAAACTTCCGGAACCATTCATCGAGTAATTTTTTCACATCTTCGTAAGAGCCAAAGCGCTGTTCAGCAAGTGCGTGACCCATCGATGCAAACAAGTAGTAATCGGAAGGAGCCAAGCTTGGTGAGTAAGCCGCATGGGGTAGAACTGGGGTGGCTAGACGTACTCCTTTCTAGGGTATTATATCCCTTTTCTCACAATCAATTTGCAAAATACCCTAATTCAAAAATATGACATGGAGTACGAAAAAATACCCCAAAACAATCTTTACATCTAAACGATTTTTACATTTTTTGCTCTTGTACATTTAAATTTACGAGGCATTTAAGCTTTCTATTTCCTTTCGGGTCTATATGACCCGAAGCGCATTTTTGTTATTGATAAAATGCTTTTTTTGTAAAACATAAACAACTAAAATGCACTTCGAGCCATATAGACCCGAAAGACAATAATAAGATTAATTTTATTTAATTTTTAATTTAATTTCAGTTCTCTTGGCTACCCGAATGATTTGCGACATTTATTAAATTTTTTAGAAATCTGCGACTTTGTTATTCGTAGTACAAAAATTTATTACGTTATGTTATGAATTAAGTTTGACCATGCTTCTTTTGCTAATGAACGGCAGTATAAAGCGTCAAACAAGGCAAAACGTGTCTTTCGCTTAGTAAAAACTATTGTTGATTGATGTTGTGGCAAACGTCCGACCCAGCCAAATGTTGTACAAGCTGTACAACATTTTCATATCGACCTCCATACTCCTAATGTCATATCGCTTTCCCTGTTCACCCAGCTAAGGAGAAAACGTCAAGTGTTGTGTTTTTATGTATAAGCGACAAACTCTCACAAGCTCAAACCGTGTTGGCGACCCGCTTCCAACACGACAAAAAAAACAAAAAAGTTTGCTTCGGAAACAAATCCTTTCAAAACCAACGAGAACATACAATATTTACAGACAAAACACTAGCAAAAACAAAAAAGTTCATACGAAAAAGTTTCACAACAAAAACCGTTATATCCGCCCAACCAACAGAAAATCAACAGGAACCACCCCCTTTTCAAATCCAATCCAGAACATTCCCGCACCTACGAGACCTTTTGTAAATCCTGCATTCCCAAAAACATTTGTAAACAAGAACAAGCTCACACAAAAAACGGTTTCTATCAAAATTAGTCATTCGTGGAGAATGATCAGGACTAGCCTTGCTACAACTTCACTTCTATTATTTGCGATATGGTTCGCTAAAGAAGCTCCAATGGCAGTCACCTCCATGAACATAATAAAAACCTCCAAGTATATGAAGTTCTATCTTGTTCAATCAACCCACCTGCAACGCACAGGCGAAACATCAATCTATTACTAAAATCATCACTTCCGCCTAAATTTTGAAAATGATCCTGATCAGCCCTATTACATATCCAATCCATACTCCTTCCGCTCTCAAGCGATTCCCTCGCAGACGCTACCTTCCAAATAATTGAAAAAACATTCAAAAACGAGAAACCTTAGCCAATATAAGATAATATAAGCTGCCACATCCGGGCTCGACCGCCGCTAAAACCCATCTTGAACCAACTCATGGAAAATGCAAAAGTATGAAGCTTCATCAAAATTAGTTAATCCACTTGGGCTGCAGAGAAGACACAGATCTACACATAGACAGACACCACATCAAAAACCGCGCCCTTACATTTCCACACTTACTCTTACTCTATGAAAAAAGTTTACCTTATAAAAGTAAGAACTTCATATTAAAACTAATCCAACAATTGTCCACAATACAAATTTTTGGGATTTTATACCAAATTTTGGGATTAATTATCAAAATAAAACCTTAATTTAAGAGTACCCCAATTTAGGAATTTTGGTCTGGGCACTCTAGGTAGAATTTCCCAGCTGAGTGATCCCAACGTATCGCGAGCCGGTTTTGCCGTATGTGATAGATCATTGTCATGAAGAAAACTGACTTTGTTTGTGTTGCCTCTTTCGGTATTCTGGCTTTTTTTCAAGCAGCGAACGGTTTAAATCGGTCAATTGTTGTTGGTAATAGACCAGTTCATAATAGACCACGCCCTCTCTTGTCCCACCAACCACAGAGTATCATCTTTCTGCCAAAGCGATTCGGTATTGCGGTCGATGTGGATGGTGTGCCTGGGTCCACCCTTGATATTTTGCTCATTTGAATCTCAAAAGAAGTCTACTTGTCATCCCCTGTAACTATACAATGCAGAAACGACTTCCTTCGAGCGAGCAAAATGTCTCATGTGTTTTGCGTCTTTCCAGTTGCCTGTCGTTCAACTCATGTGGGATCCATCTATCGGTCACCGCACTTTTGAAATGCCGAAACCATTAATCGTTTACACGTATCTTGTGATGGAGTATGTTCACCATAAGCCTTTCGAAGTAATCGGTATGATTCAGCAGCAGTTTTCTTCAAATGAAAACAAAAAATTAATGCTGTTCGTGAATGCTCTTTGTTCACGTTCAGGTACACACTTTTCCAATTTATCACTCGTCTGACACTTGTTGATGACTCAACAAAATGGCGGAGTAACAAATTTGTATAGCACAATCTGCATTGGGACACCATCTATCGTCTGAAATCGACATTTCGTACTTGTACACCTGGTATATGCTTCTAAAGGACATACTCAACATAACAGTCAAGACACATTTTGAGGATGCTTTATTAGGTACTAAGTAGTAGTTTGAGGAATGGAAACAATAGATTTTCAGATAAATTGGTCAAGAGGTACTTTTCTCTGGAAACAGCATTTGCCAAGTAAAATTTGGTGGAAATATGTGACTTTGAACTTTTCAAATAGTGATTGATTATTTTTGCGATTTTTCATCGTTCAATACGATAGCAATAAAATGTTTTTTTTTTAAATTTTAGAATGAATAAATTTTCCAATTATTAATTGAAATGTTTTTGCTCTTTTGTTAACCTACGGAGAAATATTCGTTAGGTATCAAACACAGAATCGCAAAAACCCACGAATTACATTTGCTGATTTAGTATTGAAAAATTTTCAGACTCATTTGATTCATTTGACACATCTTCAAACTCATTTGACACATTTATTCCAATTTTGTGTATGTAACGCAATTAATGACAACATAATTGAAGTTCTCGATGATGTTCTGGATCAAAAGGTATATTGTATGGAATTTCAAATGAATGGATCCGGTGGTGCTCACAGAAACAATTTATTACTTTCTTTTACATTGTAAATAAAGTACAGTAATCATGAAAAATTTAGACATCGAGATTTTTGCAGTTTTTCCATTTGCTCGCCGAAGTAATAACAAAGCAATTTTTAAAAATCTCTGGGTGTGTGTGGTACCGTAGAGACTAAATGTCTATGTCCTACCTTACAGCTCAGTCAGATTGAGTGATCGGGATGAGGCTTTATACTTAAGCCTTGCCATAATTTGTTAAATCCCAGTGAGTTTTGGAGCTTTTTCGTTTTTTGTAAATATTTTTTAAACTATATCATTTACGAGAAAAACGACAGAGAACTAAAAGATTCGAAACTAATTTTGCGATAATATCGGTCTAGATCATTTTACCAAGATTTAAACGGAACTGTCGATTTTAAAGAAAACCAGATTTTCAACAAAAATTTGACCCCTGGACAGCCTAGAACGATTGGGTTATTGTGATGAAACTTCATTCTTAAGCTTTTTCAGAAATTGGGAAACTTCTTACGAAATGTGGTGAAAATTTATGTACCAGAAGTGGCAGTTAGGTTCTATTGACCTGGCTGATTTTCTGAAACTTATGAGCCTCTTTACTAAATTAAATTTGTTGTTTAACCTAACCTAAACATTAAATTTCAATGTATTTATTTATACATTATTTTCTTTATCATTCGAACCTACCTAGGGAAACCCTGATTTTGCATACCAAACAATCCTTATTCTTCTATCTATCGGCAATTTTCTGAGTTAGTTTTCATAATTTTTTTTGGAAATTATGGGTATTCCGTTTTTATTAAAAAATTTTCTCTAATATAAAATTAAAATATTTAAAAACAAACAAAACTAGGAACCAGATGATTCAGAAAATGTAAAAATTCTATAGCTGTAACTTTATAGAAATTGCTTACAGAGACATTGTTCTCAAAAATGATATTCACAAACTGTAGACTTTTCGCCGCTGTTTATCAATACGAAATAAATTCGCCGCTGTAATCAAATCACAGGTTATTTTAAAATTTTCTATCAAATTCGATGGCTGCACTCGAAACTTGAAATAAACTCGCGTTATAAATAAAATTTTCTATGTTTGTATAACATAAAAATGTTGAATATTATGTAAATTAATTAGTTCAAATTAAAAGCTCAATAACTACAATTGGCATTAGCTTCAACTTTTGTTGGTATCAAGATGCTATTGGTAACAAAATAAATATGCGAAAACCGTTTTAGAAAATGACATTTTATTCGATATCGATATCTTGGTATATAACTTTACGTCATCAAATATGGCGCTGCAAAGTTACTAACAAAACTTCCGTTTATAGAGATATATTTTATGACTACCATTTTAGTACTCATACATATCAATTCACTTTGTGAATTAGGCCATAAGAATTTAACTTTATTAATGTGAAAAAATTTGTTTCTATTGTTGTTATATAATCCTATTGAACTTGCACAAATTCTCCAAGTTTGAAAGCTAATAACAAAGAAAAGAAAATTTCGAAAAAGGAAAAACTAAGCACGAGTTTTCTATAGCTACAGCTATTGAATTACAAAATCCTAGAAAAAAATATTCCCACAAATGCTTGTCTAACTTGCCCAACGTAACCTTACCTTGGTATAAAGAACACTCTTAAGCAGTAATAAATTAATAAAAGTTCGGTAAGTTTAATTTTCCACTTTAGAAGTCAAGTGTATTCGAGATCAACACTGTGGGTTACTTGATTAAACGCATTTGCAATTTTAATTTTAAATGTAAATTTTACTGTATTTTCTCGCAGGCCTACAAAATATTTTTATTGTGAAGAGAGAGAAATTCTTACAAGGGGAAGTCATCGATTTTTGCCCTAATTCTTGATCAGCTACTAAATACTTATTTTGAAAATCTTGAAAAAAAGTTTAGCATCTTAGCATCTTGATCCGGTAAAATTCGTTTAATATAAACTATATTCTAAAAAAACAAAGAAAAGTGCAGTTACATTGCTATGTTTAAATTTTTATTAATTAGGCCGAATACATACTTCTGTTTCTTCGTTCGTTTATCCCTTCATTCGTTCTCAGAACGATTTTGTCACCACCTAGCATTGAACAATTTAAGTTTTTGTTGTTTTCATATTGTTCGAGTTGTTTACAAGCATATCTTTCAGTGTGTTTTTCTAAATTTTCTTCCAATTTAATTTTTATTTTTATCCGCATCATCCCAAACAACGAAACAACGTGGCTTGTATTTCCGTCTCTTTCATTTTTGTGTATTGTTATCTCTTTCACACGTTCTTCGTTTAGACCGAAAGGTAAAGTTAAACCATCTCTTGTGAAAAAATGCAGAAGAAAAAAATTGTCATTTTGGAGCGAATGAGTGAACGAATAAATTGAAGTATGAAGTCGGCCTTACTGTTTTACTGAGTACTAATTTCTCTCTCTTCTCAATAAAAATATATTCTTGGTTCCGAGAGAGAAAGTAAACTTTACATTTAAAAGTGAAATTGCAATTCTTTAGACCCCGTAAAATTCACTAAATATACGAGTACGAGTATAAATGAATTTAGTCCCTGGCACTGAAGAAAGTTCATGAGTGTTCACTAAAAGATTCATCATGATCTCATTTAGTTGATCGCAGGTTTTTGTATATTGAGAAAAGTGTCCTTCAAGTTTTCATTATTGTTTTTGGTTTTTTACCTTTTAATTTTTATGCACGTAAATAAAAATTTCACCTGAACCTGAACTCTGATCTTCCTCTTTTCGTGACACGAACAATGTGGATTTACGTTTTATATATTCTTTCTTCATTGTGATATGGGACTATCGTAACTAAAGTTAGTAGTAATCTGCTACTAAAGCTTCGAAGTGTTAAATTATTTTTAAGCTTGATCTCGATATATCACCAATTATTATTTCTGGTTGATTAGCTGTTCAACTCAATTGCTCCGAAAATCTTCTTTAGGTTTAGTTAATTTTGAAAAACTTAAGAATCGTAATTTTGAAAAACTTAAGAAAGTAGGTTATTTTGATTGGAATCGGCGATCATGCATTAAGCATGTTCTTCCGAAAAACTACCGGGCTCCAGAAACAATAGTTTTATATGTAAAATGTAAGAAAAACGAGAAAAACTTTATTATTCCAGTAAAATTGATTAGTACTTATTGATACGTGTGCTTTATATTAATACGTGTGCTTTATATTATTTTAAAGATACCTGGCCCTGTGTTTGATAAACTAATTAATTTGCGATAAGAAAACGTTTATTTAGCAGCTACCCGTCTAAAATGACGAAAGTATTTTTAAGAACTCGCTCTTTTCCTTAAATAAAAACCAAATTGTTAGAGAAATAATGAGTGACACTTTAATAAAAAAATATAGCATCACATTCTCTACACAGTTTTTAAAAATTAAACCAAAAATGGATTAGGATGCATTGTCGTATTTGTGTTCTCTGATCAAATTATTTTACTTCCCAATGATTAACTCAAAACGAATTGATCCCAATTTATGTAAAAGCGTAAACATAAATTTTACTCTCGACCATTAGAGCTGACAATTTGCAAAATTTATCAATTCAGGGTCGATGTTCACCGTTGAGCTTTGGTTGTTATTGAAAATTTTCAATTAAAATTAAGTTCCAATCCATTCAACGTTACCAGTATTCAGAATATCGTACCTTTAATAAGAAAACTGCCACATTCGGTGTGTTGATTTCAACATCAAATAAATTCTAGTGTAACTAACGGGTGTTTTTTTAGGAGGTTTGTTTTTCCGATAGATGTCGTTTTATTTTATGACAGTTGTTTTGACAGCTCAAAGTGGCATTTCTACTCAGTATTGTTTGGCAAATCATTATGAATAGGTTAACTCCAGAACAACGTTTTCAAATCGTGGAAATTTATTTTCAAAATCAGTGTTCAATTAAAAATGTTTATAGAGCACTTCGTGAATTTTATGGTGCACATAATCGTCCGTCAGAGACCACCATAAAGAACGTAATTACCAAATTTCGGTCTACATTCACTCTTTTGGATGCCAAGCCACCGACAAGAATGAGAAGAGTTCGTACAGAAGAAAATATTGCTGTCGTTGAGGCCAGTGTCGAAGAAAACGACAATTTATCGATTCGTCGTCGTGCTCAGCAAATTGGACTTTGTCCATCGACTTTATGGAAAATTTTACGTAAAGATTTGGGTTTGGTGCCATACAAAATTCAATTGGTGCAAGAATTAAAGCCACACGACCATCGTTTGCGCCGTGAATTCAGTGATTGGTCGTTAAATCAATTGAACGAAGATCCATTTTTTTACCGTAAAATTCTCTTCAGTGATGAGGCGCATTTTTGGTTAAATGGATACGTCAACAAACAAAATTGTCGCATTTGGAGCAAAGATAATCCACACGCCGTTCTAGAATTACCAATGCATCCTGATAAATGTACTGTTTGGTGCGGTCTATGGGCTGGTGGGATCATCGGTCCATATTTCTTTAAAAATGAGGAAGGACGACGCGTTACCGTGAATGGAAATCGATACAGAACCATGTTAAATGAGTTTTTGTTGTCAAATCTTGAAGATATGGATATGAATGAAATGTGGTTTCAACAAGATGGTGCCACTTGCCATACAGCACGGGAAACAATCGACTTATTGAAAGAAACTTTCAACGACAACATTATTTCGAGAAATGGTCCGGTGAATTGGCCTCCGCGTTCGTGCGATTTGACGCCACTCGATTACTTTTTGTGGGGATACGTGAAGTCATTGGTTTATGTGGATAAACCTCAATCGATTGACGCTTTGGAAACCAATATTCAACGTGTCATTGCTGACATACGCCCTCAAATGCTTGAAAAAGTGCTGGAAAATTGGACCTCCAGAATGACATTTGTGAAAAATAGTCGTGGTAGCCATATGCCAGAAATTGTGTTTAAATGTTAAATGCCAAAAAATTATCTACCAAATAAAAAAAAATTTTGGTCATTTCATAATTTTATATGTGTTTTATTCAAAAAAAAAATCGGCAACCTCTTAAAAAAACACCCTTTAGTTTAATAGTGAATTTTGATTGCAATCAATTAAGTCAAATACATGTAAGCAAGAATCAAGGAACCAGTTTGATAAATTGCCTCTTCCAATCCATTGTACAAGTTAGTTTTTTTTATCAAAAATTAAAAAACTTACTGTAAAGATCGTGCGTCTTCTGTTTTGGTGTAGTTCGAGCTGGATATCATTTAAACGTTGAGTTCGTCCTTCAGCTTTCAGTTCTACAATCGTCTTGGGCTTCTTGGCGTAGACCTTACTTTTCGACTCATTGTTTCTTGCGTCCTGCTGAAACCACCAGCTTAAAAGTCACACCAACCAATAACTAGTAGTGGTTGCATAGGGTTTTCTTGAATGACATGTGTAAATATTTCGTATCCTTAATGCAGAAGTTTCACTTCTTAACGTATTCGTTTGGGTGGGATTTTGTATTATAGTTGTATTAAACCTGTAAATATATCGCGCTACTAATGATATTGTCATACGGGACAATAATTTTGGTTAATTTTATTTTTTATAAACCACGACCACTAAAACGTTTATTTACCTCCTACAGAAAGCAAAGTGTCGTTGAAAAATCCGATAGTTCATTCCATCACAAAAAATTTGTCAACCTTTATTCCAAAAATGCTGCAAAGACTGCGGGGCGAATAACAGGGTAAATCTGCTTCAATCAAAGTAAATATCGACCTACTCACAAAACCAATTAGTAATGACGTTTAATCTAAGAAGGCGACGAAAACTCCAATTGGACTTGCATTATTCTACACAGATCTTGGTAAATTATGTTTGAAATTGTTATTTTGTTTTTCCATAAAAAAAAAAATTAGGACCCAAAAATGACCGATAAAACGCTTTGGTTAGCCATTACGGACCTATTTATGTTTTATCTTATATGTATCTTTAAAACAGAGTAAGATATCGAGATAAAATAAAGTAAAGATTGCTCTAGTGAATGACAACTTCAATTCTATTAATCCTAAACTAACATCAGTGCAGGGGTTTTGGCGTAAAAGCCGGATAACAAAACTGGTGCGGAGAGAGAGACCTACACACAGACAGACAACAATTTTAAAAACGATTATGACTACTGATCTCATAAGAGCTGCACAGAAAACTCAAAAACAGTCATTTAATTCAAAATTACAGACAGACACACTAACTTTATTTATATGTATAAATTTGTGCCACTGACAGTCTGATGAGATTTCTTATTAGTTCGAAATCATGCTCCCAAGATAAAATTTTTGAATCATTTGGTGCGTTTTTATACCAACAAATTATTTTAGATTTATTTACTTTACGGAGATAAAGTTAAGCGAGGGTAAGATTTTTAGTTTTTAATGGAAAACATTTCTCTCCGAGAAAAGGGAATGACGTCACTATCAAAATAAATTCTATGGGATAAAGAAAAAATTGTGCCGGTTGGTGGGATATTATTTGACACTCCGATTTTTTTTGTGTTAGTGATTTCAGTGGATATGATTTGGATCACCTTTATAGTATCTATAAGGTTTTGCAGAAACATATAGTGTTCAATTTATCTCTTGAAATTTGTTCGAAGTGTAGGCACCATGGATCATTTTGTTCAACTCCCTAGGTTGAGTCTAGGGAGTTGAACAAAATGATTCAACCAGCCAACAACTATTAGAATTCTGACCCAAACGTTATTATTCCATCGTTGATGGTCAATAATTTAATGCAATTTCAATTGGTCTCAAACCAATAACGGGTTTAATGCTTATTAGCTATACCGGCACTGAAGACGTGGCTTAATTTGCTTACCATAAAAATTTGACAAAGTTAGCATGGATGAAACTATGTTTTGGATGAAATTATTTTTGTTTAGTTTTTGTGATACTCACCATTGGCCTATATTATTTAGTTCATTTTAGTCGGGGATTATTTTTTATATTATTGTAGGATCAACGAAAGCCACGGCGAACGTAACTCGTGCCATATATTTATTCTGGCCTTTTTAAAAGTTGAGCCGCAACCATGTAGTTAATTCACATAAAAAACGGAACTCTTTTATATTATCTGATTACCCTAAAAACTTGATATCAAAATCGAATTTAAAAAATCAGTAAAACATCAATTTAAATTAAACCAAGAACCACATTCCATCACAAATCGGTATGATTGATAAGGTCGATTAAATTTATATCGACAATTAATTTAATTTGAGGAGGGGAATCTAATGAAAACAATATAAGTATACAATAGTGTTAACCATATTGCGATTATATCGTGGGAGGATACGCGGGCCAAATTAAATTAATTTAACTAAAAATCGCTTATATTTTAAAACGGAAATTAAAATTTTTAAATGTTAAATTTATTCCTAAAAACATTTAGGTACGAAATACTCAGATATTCATGAAACACTATTTATAGGTATAACCTGTTTAATTCAGTAGCACCCAATTACAAGCATTTCTTATATTCACAACTCCATTTATAATAATTAGATTTTTGGTTGGTTGCTTTTGTTGTTGCTGTATATTATATTATTTTAGATATTTAATTTTTCTTTGATCTTGAGAGAGATTAAGAAAAAACTAAAAAATTAGAAAACAAATTAATAATAATTTTTTTATCGATCATACACTTATGTAACAAACAAACAAATAAACAAACAAACAAAAATCTATTTATTTTTCTTTATTCTATTATATTCTAATTTCTATTTTTATTTTTTATAATAAACCAAACATTTTAATTTAAATATATTCGAAAATGAAAAAAAATTGTTTCAATAACCGAAACTAATAATCTAACTATCTTTAATACACACAATATCAATTGATTGCTAATGACGATACGAAAAAATAAATATTATTTTTATTACCTATTGAGTGAGGCGCCATTTTTTTAATTCTAATTCTAATTTAAAAGAAAAAAACTTATAGTTAGAGTTCGATTTCGATATAATCAATTGTCGCGCGTTCGCGCTGGATTTGAAATTAATTTTTTGGTTGGTTTTGTATTTACAATTATTTATTTGTATTATAAGACGTGAGAACGATGGAATAATTGGTTTGTTTGACAAACAAAAGAATTGCTTATTTGTTAACATTTCTTAGTTTTGTTTGTTTAATGACGATCGATGACTACTCTTTAACTTTTCATAATTAGAAAATTTCAAACGTTATATCTACAATATAGGATTCGAATCGAAAGTGACTAAGTGGTAAACAATGTATAGACTCGGTTGGACGGTTATACTGAGTTTAATTGATCAATCAAGTATACAAACCTAGATCTGTCTGAGGAACTGTAGTTTTACCTTCCGCTAGTAGTTCGCTTAGAAAGGTTTGGTACTTAAGTAAAAGGGATGAGTAAATATAAATTTTTCTTATTTAAAATTGTCTTTACCGTCATCCTCACTCGAAATATTTGTGGTTTCTTGTGGTTAGAATAGATCAAAGTTTATTTTTGTAGTTTGGTCACTATAATGCGACCGAATCCTATTTGTCAGTAAGATTTATTCTGCCAGACACATATTTTAGTTTTGTTTTTTAATTTAATAGAATTATACTCGAGGTGGACACTTATGATTTTCATGCAACTGTTTTAGTTTAAGCTTGTTCTGTTTGATTCACTAAAGGCGCTAAATATTAAGTTAACGCACGGAGTTTACTTCGTAGAGCTAAATATGGTTCAAAAATAAAAATTGCATTAATAGCAACAAGAACAAACGAGATTACGGTTCTTAAACTTAAAAAACTTGGTTTAACAATTTTATCGGAAATAAAAATTTCTGCACGAAGTTTATTCGTTTTTTAAAAATCGAGAAAAAGATTCTAACTAAACGTTGAATACAACTATCGTTAAACTAATTCTAGACGACTATTATAGTTAATGAAATGCTTTTCATTTTAAGCATATATACAGAGCTTCAACATTTTATTCTAGCGAATTATAATAATAATCCGATAAACAACGGATTAACAACATTTTATAATCGTCGAAGATGTATCAGTTTTCAGTCGATTATTTTACTGATTCGGTAGTATTTTGTATTTTTATATTTTTCGAAAATTATTTTATTTCAATGGAGATACTCGTATAGTCAGCGTTGTGCAATTACGCGTAAAAAATATTTTTTTACATTTTTTACGTAAATAATGATTATTTATGGTAAATTATAATAAATGTAAAAGGTAATTAGCGACATCTCCATGAAAATACATAAATTAGTCAAATAGTTTAAAATTAAAGTTATTTTATAGTCGATAATATATCCATTACATAGTATAGATTATTTTGTGGGCGTGACATCTGCTAATTAATGGCGCTACTACAATAACTTAAGGTGTAAATTATTAAATAAATATTAATTTTTATCAATATTTTAAATAAATCACAATGAAATTTTCTATAACGTTGCTTACTATATTATTTAAAAGCGTAATTCACTTGATATTTGGATGAGGAAAAAATATCTAATAGCTGATCCATCTATGATTCAAAGGATGAATTATACCGTTAATAGCTTAGGTAATCACCTTAGGCGGTAATAAAAATTCGCAAGGACTCAAGGAGCTTATAAAAATTGATTGGATTTCTGAAAGCGCCATCTAATTATTACGTGATCAGTGGAATAATTATTTTAAAATTTTGATGTCCTGTTGCTTTAAAAAAAATATTTAAGTATCAATGCTGGGTGATGTATTTCAGAATGTTTTTCGAATTTAAAAGACAATAGGTGTCACCCAATTAGAATGTAAGCGTGTATGTGTTTACAGGTTTACACTAAATACATGCATTTAAAAACAATTGAAAATTTCGTGGTATGCAAAGAAAATTAGAAACACAAAAAATTATTTTAGTAAAAAATATTAAATAAAATTCAAATGTGCGAAGCATTTAAAAAAAATCATTTTTATTTCTTCCTTTTCGTTAAATCATAAATGTACCTAATGCATACATTATATGTACCACAATCGTTCAGTTAACTATCATCAACAACGTAGTTTTTATCTTCATCGGCGAATTTCTCAATAACCTTGATTATCCGTTCGATATCATCCGAGTTAAATGATTTTAGTTAGTAATGACAATTTTTCAATTTGTGGGATGCGGTGTATGAGCACAGAATAAAAATATCTGTGACGTAGTGCTGATGGAATTCAAGTCAAACCGAATTTACATAATCAATGGTTATCTTTGTTCATTGGACGTTAACCTTCGTACACTTGGTTGGTTGCGATATATTTGTTATCTGATGCGGTTGCGAAGATTATAATTTTTTCGAAGACAATGCGAAGGCCATGACATCGATATCTTGTTCACCAGATAATACTCCAGTTTCTATAGCGAGAATATAAGCAACAGTTTCATCGGGATTAACGCCTTGAGATGATTATTTACCTCAAAAGAATTATTTAACGAATTGTTGTACTTTTGGAATACGAGTAGATCCACCGACTAAGAAAATTTCATCCACAACTAAGACTATTTCTTCAACACCCTGTTTCTTCATATCATTTTTAATTTCTCGAATTTTGCATGGGTTAAAGTTTCTGGGAAATTATCACCTTCAAAGAACGATTTGTCCTCCATACTGGTGACTTGATCATATAATACGTTTTGCGTTTTCAACTTCGCGTTTCAATTTGTGAGCTTGCAGAAATCTTACTCCTCTTCTTGTACAATATAAAGCAGTTTGAGTATGATATCGCTATAGAAAATGTGCATTGATATTTATTAAAAATATTGATACAAATAAATATTTATGTAATAATTTACATCTTAAATTATTGTAGTAGCGCCATTAATTAGCAGATGTCACGCCCACAAAATAATCTATAATATATCAATTTTAAAAAATTCAATATATGTAGTTGCTTCTAATGGTTGTATTATGTTACTAATATCAGTATTACATGTTTCCATGCAGATGTCGCTAATTATTTATATTTTTTACATTTATTACGCCATGTTACGTACAAAATTTCGCGTGCACAACACTGGTACCAACTTTCCAATCCTGGTTAAGCATTGAAATCTAATAATAGTGAAGTATTTCCTAAACTTTCTTAAAAATATAAATCCTCCATTTTTGTTTCAATATATGCGTAAAACTTCGTATAAACGAGTGAATTATAAATTATATGAAAAAATGCAAATAAGTACCGTGATAATGTACTTCTAAAGAGGTCAATTTGCATATCATAGGGTTTTTCCGAGCAATGTTCCCAATTCCAGAAACACCGCTACCAAATACTAAGCACACTTTTGAGTTGTTCTGGATCAAAACTAACAGATAAACACGATTCCATTGAAAAATCTAGGGGCCCCGGGTGTTTTAGGAAATAAAATTTGTAAAGAGGTCAATTTGCATATCGTAGGGTTTTTCCGAGCAATTTTCCCAATTCCAGAAACACCGCTACCAAATACTAAGCACACTTTTGAGTTGTTCTGAATCAAAACTAACAGATAAATACCATTCCATTCAAAAATCTAGGGGCCCCGCGTGTTTTAGGAAATAAAATTTGTAAAGAGGTCAATTTGCATATCGTAGGGTTTTTCTGAGCAATTTTCCCAATTCCAGAAACACCGCTTCAAAATACTAAGCACACTTTTGAGTTGGTCTGAATCAAAACTAACAGATAAACACCATTCCATTGAAAAATCTAGGGGCCCCGGGTGTCTTAGGAAATAGAATTTGTTTACTAAATTTATTTTCAAAATCAGTGTTCAATTAAAAATGTTTATAGAGCACTTCGTGAATTTTATGGTGCACATAATCGTCCGTCAGAGACCACAATAAAGAACGTAATTACCAAATTTCGGTCTACATTCACTCTTTTGGATGCCAAGCCACCGACAAGAATGAGAAGAGTTCGTACAGAAGAAAATATTGCTGTCGTTGAGGCCAGTGTCGAAGAAAACGACAATTTATCGATTCGTCGTCGTGCTCAGCAAATTGGACTTTGTCCATCGACTTTATGGAAAATTTTACGTAAAGATTTGGGTTTGGTGCCATACAAAATTCAATTGGTGCAAGAATTAAAGCCACACGACCATCGTTTGCGCCGTGAATTCAGTGATTGGTCGTTAAATCAATTGAACGAAGATCCATTTTTTTACCGTAAAATTCTCTTCAGTGATGAGGCGCATTTTTGGTTAAATGGATACGTCAACAAACAAAATTGTCGCATTTGGAGCAAAGATAATCCACACGCCGTTCTAGAATTACCAATGCATCCTGATAAATGTACTGTTTGGTACGGTCTATGGGCTGGTGGGATCATCGGTCCATATTTCTTTAAAAATGAGGAAGGACGACGCGTTACCGTGAATGGAAATCGATACAGAACCATGTTAAATGAGTTTTTGTTGTCAAATCTTGAAGATATGGATATGAATGAAATGTGGTTTCAACAAGATGGTGCCACTTGCCATACAGCACGGGAAACAATCGACTTATTGAAAGAAACTTTCAACGACAACATTATTTCGAGAAATGGTCCGGTGAATTGGCCTCCGCGTTCGTGCGATTTGACGCCACTCGATTACTTTTTGTGGGGATACGTGAAGTCATTGGTTTATGTGGATAAACCTCAATCGATTGACGCTTTGGAAACCAATATTCAACGTGTCATTGCTGACATACGCCCTCAAATGCTTGAAAAAGTGCTGGAAAATTGGACCTCCAGAATGACATTTGTGAAAAATAGTCGTGGTAGCCATATGCCAGAAATTGTGTTTAAATGTTAAATGCCAAAAAATTATCTACCAAATAAAAAAAAATTTTGGTCATTTCATAATTTTATATGTGTTTTATTCAAAAAAAAAATCGGCAACCTCTTAAAAAAACACCCTTTAGAATTAAGAAAATTGGACCAAAGATTCTTCCACGTGTTTGGCCTTAATGGGCTTGAACATGTTATTAAAAATTTTAGTCACCATCCAAAATCGAGCACACTAAATTCCACACCGGGCACTCCCTATTCCAAAGAATTGTTGAATTAATAACATAAGTAAATATTGACCAGAGACGTTTTCACGTATGTAAGGTAATTTCCCCAATCCGACGTTGCAGGTTCATAAGCGTTCGATATCGTTCGATTTGATGAATTATTAAGACGGTAAACAGAAGTTATATACTGGGTGTTTCAACATTAATCGCCTTATTTTTTCACCACATTTTTTAATGGCAAATAGTATTTGATTTCAATAATTTTAATATTCTCAATTTCGAAAAATGTTCTCTTATAAGTGTCTACCATCCGACTTCTGACAATCGCGAGTTCTTTTCTATAACATTTTCCATTATACAAAAGTTTCTTGTGATATTGCTATTTCAGTTCGAATGTTATCCTTAAGGTATTGAACTGTTGTGGTATGTCAGGTGCACTTAAATCCGGTCTTTTTTATGACCAAATAGAATCATTATATTTGGATATTAATCAGTTTGGAAAAATTTCCCTCAGCTTCCCTATTCTTGTTGAAACCACATATTTTCTAAGCTTAATAATTGGTTCACCTCAGGTAACAAAATTGCTAAATGATCTCTCTATAGCGGGCATCGTTAATTGTACTGGCATTTTTCCGCCATCTTTAAAAATGGACTAAGTATGACTTCGGAAGTCACGTCACACCAAATTGTTACCTTTTGAGGCTGTAAAGATGTGAAATGAATTTACCGTGGATTCATACTCGTATCTCCCCAAAATCTGCAGTTTTGTTTATTACTAGTTTTATTTAGCTTCAGTGTTTAAGTTTAATTTCATTTCACATTATTCACGACTTCTAATGAAACCATCTGCATTAAGAGATTGAACTAGCTGCATCTTGTAGGAAAATACAACCACCTTAAGACGTTTGATGATCTTCCACACTTTCCCTAATACGTTTAATATTTTCCTATGACAATGCCGACTTGTGCGATTTCATCGATCACTAGTGGTTCCGTCCTGCTCTAAACGTCGAATTCTTTGGCCAGTAGGCGCCTGTTGTAGCGATAATCGAGTTATTGTTTCGGGTGTACATTAAACATATTGTGAATCGGTTTATTTTTAATCTGTTTGAGGTAATTAACAATAATCTGAAAGAAATTTAAAAATGAGATTAAAGAAAATCAAAATATATCCAAAGCAAATGGGGTGATTAATTTTGGAACACCCTGTACCTAAATGTACATATATTGAGTTATTTAATTTTTTTATCAAACCAGTTGTTTGGAGTTTCCATTTTTTTTGTACTGCTACATACACTGTTTTCGTTTCTGCACTTTTCATTGAATGTGTGGAAGCTACATGTTTTAATAATGTTAAGCATTGCATTTCCAATCTTTTGAAGTCTTTTCTGAAAGTTGCTGAAATAGCTTATGTTTTTAGCTCAAAACACAAAACGTTATAGTGTGCTGTTTGTAACAATTAACAAAAATAAGCATGAATTTATGAAATTCAAAATATATAGTTAAACATAATTTTTAATTATGATAGCACCAGACTCCTACTATATGTATAAGGGTATCACCAGGTCTGATCTATCAAACGGACTATTGTTCCGTTCTAATATGAACTTATCTAATATGAACCAGTACGATTGTTTGAGTAATAATTTCATCGACTCCTTTTGTTTTTGAGTGAGTCTCTTTATGGCCAATCGCAAGACATCGTAGGGCTTTCTCCTAAATGAAACTTTATGGAAGTAACTCTTATGGGTCTACCAAACGACTTGATGATGCAATATCTGTAATGTCTACCTGTACATGGTGACATTTGGTGCAATCTCTGTGATTTCTTGTTATTGATTGATAATTGATTTGGTTAAAAAAATCCTACTGCTAAAGTTCATGTTGAAACGTAGTTGAATAGTTCAGACCCTTAGTTGTTTTGGCCTGAATGGAATTCACTCAAAAACCAAAAGGAGGAAAGATTCCTACCTAAGAGAAGCCTATCTCGCCGGTAGCCATGCAACATGCAGCAAATCTAGGAACTGGTATTCCTACATTAATCCGAATAATAAAAATAATTCCGAAACATTGTTGGGGCAACCAATTCCCTTCATGGAATATACATTTACTTCTGTTTACTTTGATAAACTGCTGAACTATTTTCTCAGTTGGTGCTTATAGGCAAAATTGATCGGATTAAAGGCAATGTTGCTATAGTAGGTAGTGCTGACTAACGTTAAACTCTTAGCATAAATATATCAACTATCAAGTTCGGTAGTTACACTACTTGAAAATTTAAAACTGATATCAATATTACCTTGAAGCTGTAAATCCCTAAACAGATTCCAATTTGTATGCAGTTCAAACTACCCGTATCAAATAACAATTTTCTTGTCATAAATTTATATTTATGTTTTCATGAAAAAGGTCAATCGATTAGACATGTTTTAACAACATTAATTTTCAATATGTGTATACAAAAACCGGATTGTGTGAAAATCATATATACACGTATGTATGTGCATAATCACAATGTTATAACATCGTCAGGCATGTAACCTGTCATTTTTATTTTTTGCCTTTTGCATTATCTTATGTTATACTTCTTAAACGAATAAAAAAATTAATAATCTTTTAAAGATTATATCGTACTTTTACGTACACTTTAAACCAAAATGTACAGTGTGTGACATATATAATTGTGTGACATCATCACAAACTCACAAACACATCTCTTGTCCTTCCATCGCACACATTAATTCAAAATCGATTTGCAAAGAATTTTCTGGAAATGTATGAAAAGAAAAGTAAAATCAAATTGCCTTTTAACGAAAAAACCAAGAAATTATATCGACGAAGAAGAATCCTTAGATTACTACCTTTGCCATATTTTGATTAAACGTAATGTAACATTTAAAATTCCTCATTGGGTTTATCATCATCTTATGCAAACCCAACAATAACAACAAAACAGTAAACAGAAAAAATAAAAGATTGCAAGAATGTGATTGAGAAGAAATCGAAGTTAAAAGAAACAACAACAAAACATGCGTATATTAATAAATCTTTAAATCGATCATTTTATTAGAATAATTGGAACAATAATTGGAATATTCCTTGGATTATTTTTGTTAAATGGTTCAAAGTGAGATATTAGATTGTTGTGTCTAGACAGCGAATCGCTTTTATCGATTACCGCAAACACAGCAACAACACAAAACAAAAATCGAAATTTTGAAAAAGGTTATTTTGAACTGGGTCAATAGATAATTGGTGATAGTAATTTAGTAAAATATTTAATTTCTTTTATATCAATCAGAAATGTGCGCCAAAACTATTATCAATCAAGCCATAAATCTAACAATAAAAGATTTAAGGAACGAACGTCTATAATCACAAACCATTTATAGAAAATCCAATATTTTACCACTCCTTTAGGGGATTTACAATTAAATGCTGTATTCAAATATTGTTCAAGGAATCTATTATTAAATTTTTTTGGGAATATTAGCGATCACGCATATACTTATGTATTTAAATATATGCAAATGTTACCATCTTAACATAATATTAAAGCTGCTCAACATGAAAATTTTGATAATATGAGAATCTACTGGAAACGACGTGATTTTGTGAAAATCTTTAAAATATATCTGTCAACATTAAAATATACAACCTAATTAAAACCATTTAAATAATATAATTTGACAATAGAAAATCAAATAAACATACAACCCTCCTTCTTGTTGTATTTAGTACGTTTATACATTTCACCCCCATTCCATTTTCTCCCCTGAACAGAAATATAAAGAAAACATTACTATGTTGATTATAATTAAAAAAACAAAAGATTAGAAGTTACTTAGTTCTAATTTTAATAAAGAGAAACGAATATCTTTTGCATATCCATTAGAAGGAAGATAGAAGGGAAAATTAAGAAATTAAAAAAAAACTTTAAAAAGTAAAATCTAATAAAAGTAAGAAAAAGGTTCATTCAAACCATTTTCATTTAAATAAAATACGAGTTAAATTTAAAACACAGAAAGAAAGAAAAATTTACGCACCCAACGAGATTAATTGGATGTAATAGGAGATGTCTATTTAGCAGCATGACAAGGTGTATATCAAATTCGAAGTGTCAAAAAAATTGTTTTTGTCAACATTTTCAAAATAATTTTCCAAATATTATTTTTAATTTTTACACTAACGCAATAATGGCTCCGCCTTTTTAGCACCCTATCTAAGGTTTTGACTAATATGGTGATTGAATCTGTTTGGTCAGGATTGGTCACTAGTTTGTATCGTTTGGTCACTTACGATTAAACCGTAAATAAATAATGAAAAATTAAAAAAAAATATTTTTTTAATTTTTCATTATTTTTCATTTACCCGGTAGCACCTCATTGCAAAAAGAATCATACCGCTTTTATCAAATTTCGTTAGGTAATCGTTAGGTCAGGGATTGGTCCACATAGTTTGACGTTTGGTCCCATGTGTCATTTTGTATTGCGAAAAAAATAATCAAAATTGTATTAATTCAATAAAACCAAGTCGTCGCTATTTGGGAATTTCATTCTCCAAAATTAATAACAAATCCAATTGGAATAAACCATTTAGATAAATCTTTTTTCAAAGAATTGTATCTAAAGTGGAAGACAAGTTGATTTCACTAGTTGATTTCGTTTGGTCATCACTACGAAACGATTTATTGCGCAAATTCGTTAAAAACTCATCGTTCCGCACAATTCGAAGTGTTCGGGTCTGTTAACTTGACCAATACTAATAATTTTATAAATCGGAATCGTTTGTTCAATTCTCATTGAGGATTGGTCACTAGTTTATTTCATTTGGTCATCCCTACGAAACGATTTATTGTGAAAAGTCATTAAAACTCATATTTCCGCACAATTCGTAGTGTTCGGGTCTGGAAACTTGACCAATACTAATAAATTTATAAATCCAACGATCGGAATCGTTTGGTCAACTCTCATTGAGGATTGGTCACTAGTTGATTTCATTTGGTCAACCCTACGAAACGATTTATTGTGAAAATTCGTTAAAAACTCATCGTTCCGCACAATTCGAAGTGTTCGGGTCTGTTAACTTGACCAATACTAATAATTTTATAAATCGGAATCGTTTGTTCAATTCTCATTGAGGATTGGTCACTAGTTGATTTCGTTTGGCCATCCCTACTTGGGATTTATTGTGAAAGCCATTAAAACCCATATTTCCGTTACAATTCGTGTTCGAGTCTGGAAACTTGACCAATATTAATAATTTTATAACTCCAACGATCGGAATCGTTTGTTCAATTCTCATTGAGGATTGGTCACTAGTTTATTTCATTTGGTCATCCCTACGAAACGATTTATTGCGAAAATTCGTTAAAAACTCATCAAACGTCGCTAGAATCCAGACACCAAACGATGACCAAACGAATTCAATCATCATTTTTGCCAAAACCTTTAGATGGGGTGCTAAAAGGTGGAGCTCGCAATAATTGAGTGTTTCAATTCGGTTTGAATCCATATTTGTCATAAGGCGTTATAGAATTGAAATAAATAATTGTGGAAGATGCGTGATAAGAAAGAATTCGCTTCGGGAATTGACTGGTAATTCTGTTTCTTCTTGTGGGCCACCGCTATTTGTTTGTAAATGAAAAGGTCACACTTTGGCCTAAGACGATAAGCGCTCCGGAAGACCAAACACATTTGAAGACACCGAGTTGCAAGCGTTATTGGTTGAAGATGACACGCAAACTCAAGATCAACTTGCGGAGGCATTAAACATTACTCGCCATACTCGGTATTTCCAAACTTGTACATGCTATGGGAAAAATTCAAAAGGAGGGAAAATGGGTGCCGCATGAGTTGACTGAGAGACAGATGGAAACTCGATGAATTACTTAAAAAAATTTTGTTTTCACGACATGAAAGAAAGAGCTTCCTGCATCGTATTGTTACGGAAGATGAGAAGTGGATCTTTTTTAAGAATTCCAAACGCAAAAAGTCGTGGCTTCGCCAGGTGAAGCGAAGCATCAACATCGACGGCACGGCCAAATCGCGTCGGAAAGAAGACAATGGTCTGCGTTTGGTGGGACCAGAAATGAATCGTGAACTATGAGCTGCTGAACTAGGGCGAAACTGTCAATGGGCAACGCTACCGACAACAACTCATCAATCTGAACTATGCATTGTTCGAAAAAGGGCCAGAATGGGACACGAGATACAAACGAGTGATATTGCAGCTCAACAACTCCCATCTTCCATCTCTCCCCAGGACATCATCAAAACGGTGAGATGGGATCTGCTATTACACCCGCCTTATTCGCGGGACCTGGCCCCCTCGGATTATCAATTGTTCCGGTTGGTGGCTCATGGCTGGGCAGGGCTACACTTGGCCAGTTTCGAAGAAGTGCAAAATTGGTTGGGTTATGGTTTCGGTCGTGGTATTCATGTATTGCCAGATAGATGGCAAAAATGTGTAGATAGCGGAGGACAATACTTTGAATGAACCATTTATTATATTTCTATTGAAATTTTCTATTTTCCATTTTTCAAAAAAACCCGGTAACTTAGTTGTGTACGTTTCATAGTTTAACTGTAAAAAAATTTAGAAACCACTTTTCTTTGAAAATTTAACTAGAATCATGAATAAATTCGCTAATTAATTATGATTTAATTTACAATACTCAAACATCAAATTCAAAAAATTTGTACAATAATTGCAAATAAGATAGTTGTATCTGTCGACTTGGGTATTAATTTTGGAGCTTATGGCATCTGAAGAAGAAGTTACATAATTCTTAACTAAGCAAAAGTTATGTCTAAGGCGATAGATATATGCATTGTCATTATGGTTTAATAAACAAAGCTTTAGGCTTATTATTACAATTTAGAAGTAACGCGGTTCATGGCGCCATTTGAGGTTTGACATGCGTGTGTTTTAGTTTTATGCAAAATGCAGTCCTTTCATAACTAATGGGTATGATTCGTTAAGCATTTGGTTTATAATTTTCAAATAAAAAAACACAGTCATTTAGTTTTTAAAGATTATTTCCTGTAAGTGGTGGTCACGGCTAAGTTTTAAGTGGTCCATGCAAGATGTCCAATTTTTCACTACTTTTTCGAGCATTTCGGCTGGTATCTCGCTAATAGTCTCGCTAACGGTTAATGTTGTCTTCCAATTCTGCAATTGTTTTTGGATTATTGGCATATATGGTAGATTTCACGCAGCCCCATAAAAAATAGTCAAGAGGCGCCAAATCGCAAAAACAGAATTTGGTAAAGATTTAGGTTAAAAAAAAAGATTTTCCTCAAGATGTTCCAAGGCCCACTTACCAAAACTTCGACGCTGTGGCAAGTCGTTCGGCTCGCAACAACTAGCGCGAGCTATATTTTATACGTCTTCAGATCAAGATCCTTGCGTAAATCTCTCCACGTGGTCGAATAACACAATCTCAACACTAGCTGCTACTGCTGTAATATTCTCCTCTGTATGCACTATACGGATAAGATTTGGTGGATTGATGTCCTGAGTTGTTAACAGTGGCTTGAATTGCTTGCTCAGTAAGCCGATTATGACGACCATGAACACGAATTTTGATAATAAAATTCAATAATTTGTAAACGTTGTTCGGGTGTAAGTCTTTCCATTATGAAATGGCAATGCTAACAATTTACTTTGACAGATGTCGCTAATCACGCGCGATGTGTCAAAAGCATATACACAAAAAAAAATCCATCTTTATATCAATCACCACATGATTTTCGATTTTTGGAATTGACGAACAAAATAATTAACAACATTTTAAAAATTGACACAAAACATTTACACCAAAATTACGTTTTGAGAAGTACATTGGGTCCTTCCGTAGATCTCTCCAATAGTGTTTATGGTTAGGTTAAATCCTTGCTCATCAGGGAAAAATCTTTTTAAAAATAGCAGCTTGTTAAAAAATTATAAATTGGTGTTTCAGTTATCTTCGACTAGCCGCGAATTATAACGGGTGATTTTTTAAGAGCTTGAGAACTTTTTTTTAAAAAAAAACGCATAAAATTTGCAAAATCTCATCGGTTCTTTATTTGAAACGTTAGATTGGTCCATGACATTTACTTTTTGAAGATAATTTCATTTAAATGTTGACCGCGGCTGCGTCTTAGGTGGCCCATTCGGAATAGCCCGAATTTCTTCGGAAATGTTGTCTTCCAAAACTGGAATAGTTGCTGGCTTATTTCTGTAGACTTTAGACTTGACGTAGCCCCACAAAAAATAGTCTAAAGGCGTCAAATCGCATGATCTTGGTGCCCAACTTACCGGGCCATTTCTTGAGATGAATTGTTCTCCGAAGTTTTCCCTCAAAATGGCCATAGAATCGCGAGCTGTGTGGCATGTAGCGCCATCTTGTTGAAACCACATGTCAACTAAGTTCAGTTCTTCCATTTTTGGCAACAAAAAGTTTGTTAGCATCGAACGATAGCGATCGCCATTCACCGTAACGTTGCGTCCAACAGCATCTTTGAAAAAATACGGTCCAATGATTCCACCAGCGTACAAACCACACCAAACAGTGCATTTTTCGGGATGCATGGGCAGTTCTTGAACGGCTTCTGGTTGCTCTTCACTCCAAATGCGGCAATTTTGCTTATTTACGTAGCCATTCAACCAGAAATGAGCCTCATCGCTGAACAAAATTTGTCGATAAAAAAGCGGATTTTCTGCCAACTTTTCTAGGGCCCATTCACTGAAAATTCGACGTTGTGGCAGATCGTTCGGCTTCAGTTCTTGCAGGAGCTGTATTTTATACGGTTTTACACCAAGATCTTTGCGTAAAATCTTCCATGTCGTCGAATAACACAAACCCAATTGCTGCGAACGGCGACGAATCGACATTTCACGGTCTTCAGCAACACTCTCAGAAACAGACGCAATATTCTCTTCTGTACGCACTGTACGCATTCGTGTGGTTGGTTTAATGTCCAATAAAGTAAACTGAGTGCGAAACTTGGTCACAATCGCATTAATTGTTTGCTCACTTGGTCGATTATGTAGACCATAAATCGGACGTAAATCGCGAAACACTTTTCGAACCGAACACTGATTTTTGTAATATAATTCAATTATTTGCAAGCGTTGCTCGTTAGTAAGTCTATTCATTATGAAATGTCAAAGCATACTGAGCATCTTTCTCTTTGACACCTTGTCTGAAATCCCGCGTGATCTGTCAAATACTAATGCATGAAAATCCTAACCACAAAAAAATCACCCTTTACTTATCTCAAAGGTTCACGTCTCTGTATACGATTTTTGTTCGAAAACCACGACTCTCAGGGAGTTTTTCTTTTATTTCATCAGCACACTAGATGTAAATATACAATTTAATTATTATTTGCATCAATCAACAATAATATTAATTTTGCACATCTAGTACATTAGTGAAACAGCAGAGATACATAGTACTTAGCGAGATATTATAGTTTCGAGCTTTGAGTTTTTTTTACCCAATTTGTCGAGAAAAGCTAAAATTGTTCCTCTTTCTTCTGTGATTGGATTTAATTCTAGCGAAAATTCTCAAATTATTTTTTAAAGACTAACCCTTGAGTGATAAAATAATACAAAAAACTCTTTTCTTCATGATATGGTTATGAAACAAAGAAAATTCGACTTGACTTTGAACCAATATGGTTTTTATAACTGACTGTGTCATGTACTTTCGAGTATTTACAGTTTTGTTTTAATTTTTTAAAATTTGTTTTGTTTTTAACTGAAAAATTAAATGGTGATATAGTTATGAAACGGACTGTACTTTCATAGTACATATTTTGCTATTTCAAAAATATTATTGCACAGAGGGGGGAGGGATACGTATTGGTTTGACGGTAGAATCCCTTAACTATTAAACTGATTTTTTGCTCGAAGAGTAAGAGTACAACCTTTTTCCAAATTATAAATTTTTCCGTTAAACGAGTTAAGCATTCTGAAGTATGGTTTATTTCTCGGGTTTGAGTGTGAACTTTTAGAAGATGAGCAATTTTTCTCTTTTAGGTTTTATTGGATTTGTTTAATATTTTCTAATTTTTTTATTTTCAAGAGTAGTTTATTGTCCTCCAATTATTTTAATTATCTATTCAAACTAAAATGTTAGTGAATGGAAAGGGAGTACTAATTGTTCTTAAATGGAAATTAATTCCGTTTAATGATTAATACTTTCTTTCAAATAATCAGTATAATTTTATTTATTTATTTGACATTTATTACGATGAAGTAAGAAACATTGAATGTTAATGAAATTCACCTTCAATAGCACACAACGACATAAAATATACAAGATTCGCTCAAATGGAACAAATGTTCCCACGCTTTTTAGGTTTAGGTTGGTTTATGCGGACTATTTTTTGCATTGTTTTGTGTAAGTCCCCCAAATCTTCGTCTACTAAAGTCTAAAGTGTGACACTTTCATGTGTCATGGAGTGCATGAGAATTAATAACTTCTCTTTGGATGTATCTGCGACGGCTACCTTTTTCATATTATCAATAAAATATGAAAACGTCAGTACTTTATGGTCATTGGTAACTATTATAATGTTATAATCGCTGATGTTTGACCAAAAATCAGGCAACCACAATACGACGTCCAGGAAACTAAATCGATCTGTTATTATTGGATTTAAAATTGTCTTGTCTAAAGCCAATGTTGAATTTGAAATGCAAATTTGGTTGGACCACATCTCTAGGTATAATACAATACAATTTAAGAATAAAATTTTAGTTTTTTCGTTTAGTTTATTGTTGTTCTTCTTAAATTTTTGGCATCGAGTTAAATTGCTTTATGAAGCGCTATTTTTGAATAAAATCCTAGCTTTGATTTCTTGAGAGAAGATTAAGCTTTTTACAAAATGAAATTAAATTTATTATAAATCATGACACGGACGACTTTTATCTTCCGGAAACAGCAAAATTATGAAGAAGAGTTATACTTCAATATTATATCTAAAGATGTCACTAGTAGAAAATGTAATAAATTAATAATTTTTATCAGTTTTGTGTCTATGCATAAACGTTTATTAATCGAAAATTATATTATAATTAATTATAATATAAATTAAATTAACCTATCGCAGTAGCGATAATAAGTTGTAAATGTACCTATTATCGTCCAAAAACTGACATTCTGCCCTCTAAGAAGAGAATTGTAAAGTAACTGTTTTTTATAAAACAGGGTTACTAGGTGCTTTCCAATCGACCACTGCAAGTACTTGTAAGTGCGAAAAATGTCTACTCGGTAAAGTGTCGATTGGAAAGCAGAAAAATGACAAAAGCAAAACATAACCTACAAATGTGTAGTTTATTTATCTATACCGGAATTTTATTAGCGCTTCACATATGACATTCAATTATATTTTAGACAGAAAAATACTACACACAATCACCTAGCGGACAAATTTATCATAATTGCTTTCAACTACTCATAATAAAAAGGTAGAACAGTTGTGAGTAGTTACTTTAGCAAAGACAAAAAATTTAAGTGCTTATAAGTACTTGTGGTGGTATTGGAAAGCAACTAATACAATACCATGTAGATGTGTTTGATTATCGACAACTTCTTATTATTAAAAAATAAAGCTAGCCATTTTTGCCTCTTATAGATTATAGGGGTCATTTCTTGGATTGCAGTGTTTATTTTTTTTAGAGATGATTTTGCTTTTGTCAGCTTGAGGCTTTGTGATATTTTTTCCCATTTGTTTTACAAATAACAAATATCATATCAAGTAATGTAACTTTAATAATATAATCATAGTACACTTCAATTAAACATAAAATAGTCAACAGAGAATTAAACTTTTATTGCGGTGTTTACTGTAAACAAAACAAAAAATGGCGAATTATTGGCGAGATATTGTATTCCGGCTCTCCTTCAAGCACAAGTTATTTGTTATTAAGAACTTCTTCAATTGTTTTAGTTATTATTAGTAATCTGCACTATCTCTTTTTAAGGGAACCATATAAAGGTTTGGTCCAATGAAGTCTTTGTCCAGGCAGTTTCACCGTTGGAATCAACTCTTCGTTGAATTCAAATAAACTTGGGCGACTGAGCCAAACCCAAACGTTTTGTAAGACATTTAAATCAACTCTATATTTTCACTAGCCATTCACGAGCACGGGCATTATGAATGAAAGCATTATTCTGTTGGAAATTCCATTAAAGAGGAGCAAATAATTATCATAGCCATTTTACCAGTTTTCGAACGGTCCAATAAAAAATTGCACGCCATACCCGCCATACCGCCATACTCTTGCTTTGCTGGCAAAATTGTTCTTCTTTTCGATATCATGGAAATAATAATTGTAGTCTTGGACGTGTTCAAGTAATTTTTTTTTCATTCGGTGAATGCTTTCCCTGGTGCCTACTTTCATATGATATCCATAACGATCTTTTAAATAATTTTGAGCAGCATGCTCACTTCTCTAGATTTTACGATAACATATATTTTTTACCACCTATTATCCTTATAGATCAGCTATTGGAGGTAAAAATAAATTTTGAGGTTTTTTTTACAACTTCGAAGCTTTATTCAGTGAAGTCGCTACAATGTATTTTGTTCATAGCGTTGTCCATCGTTAGCTACGACTTTTTCTTATCTTTCAGGCAGCATACGGATTCTCCGTCGAAATAATTCCTCGTGTTTTGTGACGATCCAAGGATCGATCCAATTTATTGCTTCTTCATAAACAGTAAAGTGCTGCACGACCAGGCCATGAGTCATCGACCGTTCAATGCTCGGCTTAATTGCATCAATTGTTGTTGTTGCGTTCTTCAGTGATAGTTTTGTTAGGCTGGAGCAGATCATAGTAGATCACTCCGAAATGATCCAACCAGATGCACAGCATTAGTTTCTTGCCATGAATTTGGTTGATGGTCAAGTTGATGCTTGACTGGGCTTACCCCACGATTTTCTGAACTTTGGGTTGTCGTAGTGGATCCACTTTTCGTCCGCCGTCACGATTCGATGCAAAAAACGGGTCCGATTTTGTCTTTGGAGCAGTTGTTCGCACGTGAAAAAAAGACGTTCGACGTATCTTGGCCTGAGTTCATACAGAACCCAAATTCCTTGTTTTTGCGAAATACCCATGGTGTTGAGACGGCTTTCAATCGCTTGTTGGGTCACTCCCGAAGTTTCATAGAGATCCTCTTGAGTTTGACATGAATCTTGATTCAATAACGCCTCCAACCAGACGGAGCATGTTCCCCATATGCTATACACAGCAATCGATGTTCATCAGCTGCAATAATCTTCAAATTAAAAAATAGGAGCGCTTCCCGCAAATTGTGGTTTGTTTTGGCACAAAAGTGGACATGGTTAGAGCACAAAATATGTTGTTTACGATTAAGCAAAATTACACATACTGATTTTTACAGAGAAATGATGACACCTTAACAAGAATGTAGCTTGTAGATATAGTTGGAAGCTATATTCTTGTTAAGGTGTCATCATGCGATTTAATGCGATTTAATACTATTAAGCGATGCGATTTAATAATATTTACGCCATCTTTTGTAACTACCTCAAAACTTATTTGTACCCTCAATACAAGAATAATAAATCTGGAGTTGAAAACTATCCAGAACGAATTCTTGGATTGGGATCGTATCCACAAGTTCAACAAGAAACAACTTCAGTTATAACTTCAACTTCATCTCAACAGTGTGACGGAACCGATGGTGAAATTTAGCAAATGTATCCGGGATTGAGTTTGTGTTTTTACCTCACTGTTCACGAATCACTTAAAAAACGAGCATGCATTTTACGGACTCCGTTGTACTAATCGAGCACAGAAAGGACTGCTGTTTAAGAGAATCAACTGTCTGTCGTTACGATGGAAATATGTTTTGAAAGATTTGAAGCAACTTTAAGACGTCTTCTACCAAAAATTTTGTTTTAAACGTATAGTGCCGACAGAGTTCCGAACTATACAAGTCGGATAATATTTGATGCTTTGGTAGTGGGCTAGTAGTAAGTAAACATTTAAAATCTTATTCTGATACAACAAAATTCAACTTTCCGTCATAAAAGTGAAAACAAAAGCGACAGCTCAATAATTATAGCCGTTTTCGATTTTACTGAATTATCTGAAGAATCAGAATTGACTGAGTGAACTGAATTGAATAGATTCGATTTGTACTTTTGACTTCAGCTAAAATTTCGAGTAACTGAATCATCTGAAATAGAATTATGCTCCTAAGTTAATTCAGTTTATTGTTTCTGTTTCAAATTAAATAAACTATTTTGAAAAATGTCGGAAACGAACGCTCGGTTTACTTCAGTTGTTCATTTATCTAAATAGTTACTCAGTTTATGTGTAAAATTAATATTCATATGATTCATTAGAATCGAACACGGCTTATTTTCCCAAGTGAGTAAAAAAATTATTGAGTTGCACTGATTTAACCATTTTCTGTAAATTTACTGTGCCTACTTTAAAGCCTCGTTTATTTTATAGCCCTTCTAGCTCTTCTAGAGTCACTTCGCGATACGAGAAATATTTACCTTTTTTTGTATAAACATCCATCCTGATATGAGGGTAATATAATTTATCCAAGACAAGCGCCATCAAAAATCCATTCCCCCACGTCGTTGCTATAATATTATGTTATATGTTTGCTATAATGTTTGTGTTAAAAACTATAAAAACAAATTAATTAAAAACTGATTAATTTAATAATATTTTTTTTACAAACACATGTATGTATATATGTACAAGTATAAATAAACATCTTTCACCTGCTTTTGACATCAATATTTACAGTTGAAAGTTTATAAAAAATTATAATTTTTAAATTTGTAGATAAAACTTTTGAAAATTTACATATTTGCCGCCCTATTTGGAGGTTCAAATAAAAAAATATATTTTATTATTATTAAATAATAAAAAATGAGTGTTTTATATTAATTTATTATAATACATATTATTATATTGTACCGTTTATATATATATATATATATATATATATATATATATATATATATATATATATATATATATATATATATATATATATATATATATATATATATATATATATATATATATATATATATATATATATATATATATATATATATATATATATATATATATATATATATATATATATATACTGCAGATATTATTTTGCTGTTTGATTTGTTGTTCCATAATATAAAATAAAAAAATATGTAAATTCAATTTAATTATAATATAAATATTAATAAATATATTTTTATTTTAATAAAATTGTTGTAAAATAAAATATTAATAATAATAATAAAATATTTTATTATTACTAAGTGTTTGTGTGATGGGTTTGGTCGTGCCCATACATACAGAATTTATGTTGCTTGATGGTTAAATGCAATTAATTAAACAAGAATTTATAATTAACATTTTTTCCTGTGACGCTGTTTATGATTTATACGATGTTGCAAGAAGGTTGATTCCCAACCACAAAATGTCTAATGAACTAATGAATACCTAGTGAAACTAATTTGATTATATGTAGATAGTTACAATAATTCAAATTACATTTTCATCACTTTCGATGTGAAGTTGTTTATATTTACTCGAATGTATCGGTATATGGTACAGAGATCGGATTAGTCACAGCATCATCACCCCTAATTATAACGAAATAACTTAACCATCTGATATATAATTAATTACCTGTCGTATTGGCATTTTATCTCTTAATTATATTATCATTCTTTCTAATAAACCGCAATTAACTTATCCCAATGAATTGTTTTTTTTTTGTTTTGAGGTCAAATTTAATTTTATAATAGAAAACTTTTACTTTTAAATAGTTCTTAAATAATTTGAACCCTCTCCATAGCTGTTTAGGTTTTATACCTATGCCCAGCACATACATATAGTAGAATTACTCGACAAAATTATTTTTACATTGAAAAAACTATTTAATTGATAAAGGCGTTTACAGTGTCAATTTTATAACGAAATTATATTTTTTGAAAGCTTTTTATCTAGCAGCCAAATCAATCGTGGTTTTTAAGGGAAAAATATTTCTTGTTGGTTTATTATGGACGGCGGCTAATTTTTGAGTGAGATATATTAGACGTCAAATTTCGTTAGAAATGTGTACAATTTTGAAACCTTTGAATTAATGTGTTGTATTCTAATGTGAAATTTGATTGATAAAATTGGCAATTAAATATAAACTTTGGGCATTTTAGGTTGGTAGGTTCGATATATTTTGCGCATAAAATACATTTCATTGCATAACATGCTTGGAAAATAGTTTATGGTTTTTTGCATTAGTTGCGAATTATTTAGAGTGATTGGAAATTATGTCAGTCGAGGTCGTTTCTAAAAGATTTGTGGTTGCTATGAGGTCAAAGGTGCACATTGAGTTTTGTACGAAATTTACAATTTGAATCATAATGACGTTCAGTATAAGCCTTTCAGATACTTTTGTTAAGGTAGTCGAATGCCCTAAGCTATTAAATAATTAGGTATGCTATTTGCTAAATAATTTAAATAAAAGTGGTTATGCAACACACTTTTAGCTTTTTTCTTGCTTTTCTTCATCCGCTTGAACTATTAATCGTATTTGTTGCATAAGTTAATAAAGCAAGATCGTCAGCAAATGCGGTCAAGTCCCATAAGATCAATGTCAAAGATTGATTAAAATAAATAAAACTATTAACGTCTCCAAAACATATCCTCGAGGAACGTCGCAATTCACATTGACGATTTAACCAACTTTTGTTAAATTTCTCGAGAATTTTTGAAAAGGTGCTTAACAGCAAGAATGGTTTATAGGAGAAGAAGCAACATGCGCTAAAAGTTTTTTTGAACACCAAAAACAATTTGTTGTTCATTTGCCGATCTTATCTAACAAATAGAAGGCCACAACCTACTTCCAAATCTAATGTCTCGTGTTTTAAGAAAACATTATGTCTCCCGTAACCGAAATTCAAATATTCTTTTGACACGTTTAAACTAAATAACACCAATAAAAGTAATATTAATAGATATGACTGGTGGTTATTGACAAAAATAATTCTTGGACTATATTAGGAGATACTGGAGCTAACATATAGTTTTGTCGAATCAAATGCCATGTATTTTCCTAACTTAAAATACTTTGTAACAGGTATCTCAGACCAAATCATTCAATCTTTAGCTGCTTGTGTTGTTAAAATAATTTTAATTTTTGTAAATTGATTTAATGACAATTTCCCGGTAGACGGTTGTAGTATTATGGGTAACGATTTTTTTTTCAAATTTAAGTGATTTGGTTTGAAGATTTATAAATCGCCTCAAACTTAAGTGATTGGGAATACAAATCTCATTTGGAATGTTCCGCTTTTAGTGATCCTTAAAAAATGAGCCACAGAAATTGAAAATCTTGCATTGCGATCGATTTCGGAAATTAATATCACAGAAATTTTAACTGGGGAAAAGTTCATATTTTTTAGCACGATTAATTTAACTAATAGGTTAGGTATCGGGTGTGGTCATCATATCATAATTGGTATTTTATGTAGTAGGAATCGTCAAATTACGGAACGAACGAGGAAATAGAAGTTTTTGACGGTCGTGACTGTTAAAAACAGCATAAAACATATGAAAACTCAGCAAAAATGTGAAAATATTTATTTTATAGGTATAGGGTGGGCTAAATAATTTTTTTTAAATGCAATAAAACAAAAAGTTCTCAATATTTTTTCAAATTTATATTTTCATTGTAAAGAACAATCCTTCCGATTAATTATGGAATACTATTTCATTCATATGACTGCCTCGACTGGCCTTGACCTACCCCATACGGTCGGTCCAATTTTTGAGCACATTTTCGATGGTATGCAGCATTATGTTTTCAATGGCAATTCGAATATTGTTCTTGAGAGCGTCAATCGTTGCTGGTTTATCAGCGTAACACTTATCTTTGACGGCACCCCAAAGATAATAGTCCAACGGCGTCAAATCACAGCTCCGAGGCGGCCAAGTCACATCAGCGTTTCGGCTGATAATTCGATCTTCGAAGACAGTGCGCAAAAGATCAATTGAAACGTGTGCTGTGTGGCACGGAGCGCTGTCTTGTTGAAATCAAATGATGCTCATGCCCTCCTCTTCAAGTGCCGGGAACAAAAGATTATGGCGCGGTATCGCTCACCGTTGACAGTGACGGCGGCTCCTTGCTCATTTTCAAAGAAAAATGGCCCAATGATGCCACCGGACCAAAATCCGCACCAACATCTTTACGATGACGTGCGGGTTCTCCGTGCTCCAAATGCGACAATTCTGCTTGTTTACATAGCCGCCAAGATGGAAATGCGCCTCATCCGAATAGATGATTTTTTTGCAAAAATTTTCGAATTAATGTTTCAATATTTGCCAGCGTTGTTCAAGCGAATACACAACCATTTTCGTTCAGCGGAAGGATACAACTAACTTTCTGTCAAATCAGAAGTGACATAACCCTTACCATACTCAAAATAACCGGTACTTCAAAAAAAAAAATTTAGATTGCCCACCCTATAGTCTGTATAGTACATATACACATATATTTGTGGCAATATACTAAATGAATGTCAAAATTAAAACGCTTAATTTAAATTTAAATTTCATTTATGTCACCTCTTCTTGATTGAACAATCGCATCGCACACGCACAGTCGAGGTATTCTCGCAAAAAGTTTTGCCATAGTTCCTGGTGTTTGAGTTCTAACTTGATTGAAGTTTGTTCCACATAACAGTAGCTGATGTTGGAGCTGATTGATGTACTTCCTAGTCTAGTTAAGTAGAATTGCTGAAGGTATCGCCTACATTAGTACCAGCAAAACAGCCCCAAATCATCATTGAACTATCTCCATGCTTTACTACTCTTTTCTGGCACGTTCACCCACAGATCTTCTCACGAATATTCGTCTTCGGGTACCGTCCAATGTTGGTGTTCACCGGCCCATTTAAGGCGCATTTGCTTATTTTGTTTACGTAGTAAAGGTTTCTTCATAGTAATACTGTAAACTGGTTTTGGGCGACCAACATTTAATTCTGCGGTTATTACCGGGGCTGTTATGATCATCTGTAGATGTTGTCACTCTTGGTCTTCCACTATGTCTTTTATTAAGAAAACTGCAATTTTCCGATATTTTTAAACATTATAATCGACCGAAGCGCGGTTTAATTTCATTTTTTTGGCAATCTGTCGATTACTTATGCCTGCTGTATGGTAAGCTATTTTAAGCGCACGTCTTTCAGCACTAAGTTTTCTTCTTGGAGGCGTTTTAAATAATTGTCACCCGGTATTTTGCTTGCGACGTTAACAGTGTAAATATCAGACTACCACTGATCATATTTGATGCATTTGAAAGTTTCCCCTTTTAGTTTTATCCCTTTTGTACCACACACAAATTTTATTCGAACTTGAGATGACCTTGAACTATATTTTCAAGGCGACCACCATCAACATATTTTGTAACATCTCTGCTTTTGACGACAATTTTCGACAATTTTTTTTTTGTTTGAAAAGATTTATACTGCATGCTATTTTGAATAGGACCTGGGAAGAGGACTTTTAAGATCATCCCAAGATTTAATAAATAGCATCGTATAACTTATTATCACTTTTATTTATATCCGAAAACCTTGGAGATATTTAACAGTTTTGGTACTTTTTAGAGACCGCACACTTTCTATTTGAACTATAAAAAATATATTTGCCGAAATCCATTTGTTTAAGAATAAGCCTGCAGCTATTTTATTTTGGTTTGCTTCTTATGAAACGAATTATTTTGAATGTTGAAACTGATAGTATTTAAATTTTTTGTACTAAAAAATTTTATTTGGTGATCTTAAAAGTCGTATAGAAATTTAACTCTTTTCCTGTCGCTGTAATTCATTTACAGTTACATTTACATTCATTTACATTTAGTGACCTCTACTTAACCTAGTACGGCAAATTACTTCTGGTTCCTTTTAACATTTCTACATCCATATCTATAAACAATCTTTTCGTACACAAGATATTTACCATTCATACATACCAATGAAATAACAACTATCAAAATGTTTCCCTCCCCTAACCACCGAGAAATCCTTCTAATCTTTTTCTTTGGAAACAAAAACACAATAAATTTTTATTTTTATTATACATATACGTATTATTACTATTTTTTTGTTTTAAATTTAATTAAAAAAATAAAATAAGCATATAATAAACTTAATAAAATAAAAATTGAGCAATAAATTAGAAAAATGAAGTAAAATTTTATTTTCTTGGGTAATATGCTGGTTATACTCGTATACGAATGAGTGTAATTCAACATGAAAATGTCATGACTCATGTAATTTTCTTTTTAATTTTATTTTGAAAAAATTATATAAAAAAAATTAAATTTAAATTATAGTTTTTCTTTTCTTAAGTTACTGTTATAACTTTATTACTATTGTTGTATTAATATACCTTTCATTGGTATAGATACATATCTTGAAAATTAGATTGCAATTAAAGGATAATTTTGTATGTTACATCTATTCTCGGTATTTGGTAGCAGTAACCGTTTTCATTAACCGTGCTTTTCCAGAAATAGTCGAAGTGTTCGATAAAGGCAGTGTCCGGTACAATTTGGTATTTCCAATATATTCTCATGCCCTAATAAATATTTGTATTATTTAGAATCTCTCTAATCTGTTTTCTATTGTATGAGATAAAACAATGCTAATAATAATAAAAAAAGATTTATACTCGTAAATTTATTTAAATATATATTTCTATTTTCAATTGAAATTTCCAATTTTAATTAATTTTTCATTTATATACTGAAGAAAATTCCTTTTTAGTGTTCACAGAACAATAAAATATCCCTATACACAAAATCTAATCTCTCTTTATTTAAAAATAGAATTTCCCTTTTTTTGTGTATATTTCTATTTTAGTCGACGGTACAGAAACATAATAACTCACTCCTTATGGTGTTATCCTTAAATTATCCTGTTTGATATTTAATTTCGATTTTGTATAAAATTGAACACAAAACAAAAAAAAAATGGGAAATCGATTGATTGAATAATGAGAAAAGTTTATTTTCTAACTAGACATACTCGTACACAAAAAAGGACAATGAACAGGACTAAATAGAATGTCAAAATAAAACTGGTGTTAGTGTTTACAAAAAATTCCGGATATTGTTGTGGGCAGTTATTTACAATAGTAAGAGGGTGTGATATTTATTTTGACTTTTTACAATGAAAATCCAAAATAAATTTTTCAAAGTCTCTATTATCTTTGGATTTCGATTAATTCTAGATTATAATGTGGCGTAAATTGAAGAGTGAGGGAGGGAGAAAAAGGTGTTTATGTAGTTTGAAAGTATTTAGAAAATGTTTATCGAATATGCATAATTCTTTCAATCGCTAGTTAAAATAGGTATTTTGAATGTACACAACATTATTATGTAATGTGTCTAGCTAGGCCAATTTAGATTTAAAGGTGTGAAATAATAAAAAATGAAAAATGTTTAATTACCACACCAACGAGTATATTACAAAAGGTGTGCGTTTATCTATAATTGCGATAGTTTATTTCATAATTAAACTAATTGCAAAAAGAAAATAACTTATTGCTTTAATTTCAAAATTAACGTAATAAATAATATTATTATATTTTTTGTTATAATTTTCACGGTCAAAATTATAATCAAAATACATAACATATTATCAAACATATATGAAACATTTTTTTTAGATTTATATCAATTACTTCTTGTTAAACTAACCACAGACAAATAACAAGTGAACAACACACAACAATAACACAAAAAGTATTTGTTCTTATGTATGAGATGGTATACACGTATAATACATTATATAAGAATGTTACAACTTTATTTCTTTAGATTTTTCTCTATTCTGACTACAATGACAATTAAATTGTAAAAGAAATGTATTGACAACGAAGAGGGTTTAACGTTAACTAAGTGTTCAAAACTATTAAAAATATTAGTTATTTTGCCTTTGGGTATAACGACACTTTTCCGGCAGTGTCAGTAACATTTTAAGCAGCGCTTAAAAATGTTGTTTTCTTAAGAACTATAACGGTTGGTAAGACCCCCGGAAAATTTTTTAAATTTTTTTTCGGTATAATTCCCTTATCAGAGGTAAAGCTAAAAGTTTTCGAATTGGGGTACTCGATAATAATTACGACGAGTACGAGGGAGTACTTTCCATCTGACTATGTCACAGGAAGAGGAGATATAATTTTCATATCAACCGTGTTAATACGGATAGTTCTTTAATTACGATTATCAGTTTCATAGATTCCACTGTATTACTTGTACTACGACTCAACGACCAGATTATCATTGTAGGTGATTTTAATTTCCCGATATAAACTGGATAGATGTTGAAAGCACCTTTGCACCATCTTCCACGAATGCAAGAGTATTATTAGTTATAGATTACTTTACTATCTTACTGAAAACTCAACTTAATTATATTAGCAATAGCCGAGGTACATTCCTGGACCTGATTTTTGCTAATGATGCTGTGCACCCCGAGGTTTCTTCATGTGTGGATTTCACCGGCTGCTCTAGCATTCATCATACGTCGACCGCGATCATTTTTTTCAAGAAAAACCAAAATCGGCACATTTTTGAACAAACTTCTCTCAAATAGCAATTGGAACTTTTATTCAACGTGGAAGTGGTATCGAAAGATATGTTCCGTTGATTGAAAATAAAACGGGCTTTCGAGAGAAACGTCGAAACAAGGCAAATGGATTGTTCAAACTACACGGCATAGATTACTACCCAGAGTTTGATATAGCCCGGAAAGCCTAAACTGGTTTTCGTATAGTAATTATAGTGCAAATTGATGACGAGTTGATTTCATGTCCTAAAAACTTTTGAAGTTTCATGAATACCAGGAAAAAAGTAACTGGTCCCTATCTCCAATTACCTATCAAAGTTTGGTTGTCAGTCATCCCTCGGATATTTGTGATTTGTTTGAGAAATTTTTCGCTTCCATATATGAACGAGTTTCGATGCCATACGGTATCGTAACACTTTGACGTTTTTGAAGAATTTAACTTTATTAGATTCGCGGAACAGGAAATTCTTAATTACGTCATTAAGATTGATGTTAATAAGAGCGCCGGTCACGGCGGCTTTATGTATCGTGCGGAAAGTTTATGTATTTCGATTACCTTCCTGGTCAATGAAAGTCTACGTATAGGTTTATTTCCTGAGCGCTGAAATGTTTCGTGCATTCAGGGAGGTCTACTGTTACGAAGCTTATTAATTTCTGTTGTAACTTATTTGATAGTTTAACATCGAGTCAAGGCACATTTATACAGATTACACGATTATACAGATTTTACGAAGGCATTCGACAAGATTGATCATTAAATTCTTATCGCTAGTAGTAGTTTCATTCATACCTTTTAGACCGCTGGCAAATTGTAAGACTTCCGGGTCAATCTTTATAATTATTTAGCTCGACATCAGGTGCACCAAAGGTCATTAGACCCTTTGCTAGTTTCATTATTTATCAACGATGTCCTTAACTACTTTAAATTGGCGTGCAGCCTTCTTTTCGTCGATGATATGAAAATTTTCGCTCGGGATAAAATCGATGCCGACTGTAACATGCTCCAAGATGATTTAGATATATTTTGTAAGTGGTCAACTAATAATAGACCACGCCTTAATATGAGTAAATGTAGAAATTTGACCTTTTATCGTATCTGCTCTCCTATCTGACCTGGGAGCAGTGTTTTCAACCGGTGTGATTTTTAACAGGCATGTTAACACTAGTATCCTAAAGGCTTACAATATGCTAGGTTTCATCAAACGAAGTTATAAAGATTTTCGCGATCCGATCTCTATCTTCAATATTCTCGTACGTTTCATTTGTGTGATCAATTTTGGGATATACATCCACCGTAAGGTCACCATTATACCAGTCCAAGAACAATTTGTTTTGTAGGCATGTCTGATGTCTACCATCTAGTCAGGTTAGAGTTGGTTATTCTACCATCTAGTTCTTAGTTAGAGATATTTTCGACTCTCGTATCGATTCCTCGAAACTCGAGAGTCGTATTCGTCAGCGCGGCATATTACTATATATCGACCAGTCATCAACAAACTACGGTCTTTCGGAACCAATTTTGAGGCCATCGCGAATATGTAATTCGGTATGCGACATTTTCATTTCTAGGGTGATACGTTCCACAGAGAATTAATTCAATTTTATAATAGACAATAAGTGTATGTTCGGCGTTTTATTTGCGTTTATTTTTTTCTGCATTACCGATTATATTACTGTAGGGAAATGAATAAATAAATTGAAAAAAATTGATAACTGTACGATCTACTTTAAATTAAATCAAAACAGGGACTACCTGAATTTAACAAATTTATTTCATTTTCAGCCATTTCGTTTATTAAAAATATTTTTTTTGAAACCATTTATTAATAGCTAGATAACAACGTCCTGAACATCTCTGTATATACAACGTTTTCAGTTTGATCATAAAAATCGTTAAATTTGATTTGTGAGCAAAAAAATATTATAAAAATTTAAATGACTTTGAAACATAATTTCTACTGAACTATCGCTGGTAACTTTATTTCACTTTGAAATACATCGGAACTAAATCGATACCTATATTTGTGTGGCCCATTTTTCGACAATTGAGTTAAAGTAGAATCTTATCATGTTAGAAAATGCGTAGGCGCACACCATCGTTGGTTGGACTTTGGACCCTTAACCGAAAATCCTGTGGACTACAACGAATACTTACGATGTATTTTGAGTTTTGTTCAGCTCTATGAAAGCAATGCCAATTTCGTTCTCAATCAATAGTGTTCATTTCTATCAGCTATACTGGAGCCAAATTATGCAACAATACACCTAAAATACCGTTTATATGTAATAATTATCGTACCGTTAAAAACAGCATTGAACATAGGGCGCAAAATACGTTGCAGTTAAAATTGATAATACCAAAGGAATCAAACAAGTTATCTTCGCAGGAAGCCAATAATCGGGGGAATAGACTCTAGTGAAACAAATATTCGTTCGCTCGCTCAACAGAAATATTTTGTAGCTACTTACCTTTATCCATTAACTTCAGAATACGGTCCCTGGCCAAATTATTAGACGCATTATAGTTGCTATAAAAATCCTAGTTAACAGATATTTTAATTTGCTTTTCGTTTGTTGGCAAAGAAAAACACTAAATTTATTGAAAAATATTAGCCATTTATTAATATTTTAACAATATTGAAAATTATGGAATACGCCATAAAATTTTGCCATAAAATTTTAATATTTCATAGTTAGTTTATATCTTTGCCGCTATGAGAGCTTTAACTCTCCGCGGCATTCACTAAATGAATAATAATAATAGGTAGGGAAAAAAGTTCGTGTCCTTTTTCCCGGTAGATAAATTTACATTCATATATCTCAGTAATCATTGATCGTATCGGGCAATTCTTATGTGTGTTTGAAAGGTGATATTTTAACTTGTACCTTGACATACAAAACATTAAAATCGGTTGGAGATAAATAGTGAAAAATTCGATATATTTACAATTTTATTACGACAAAGGTAAAAACGCGGCTCAGGTTTGCGAAAAAAATTGTACTGTTTATGGAGAAAGTGCTTTATCAAAATCAGCAGCAATGAAATGGTTCAAGCGCTTTCGTTCTGGAAATATGGATGTCAAAGAAACACTGGAAAAGTCGATGCAATCATGTAGAAAATTGAAGAAGACCGGCATATAAGCAGCCATGCATTTGGTAAAGAACTAAATATTGATCACAAAACAGTTTTAAACCATTTGAATCCCTGAATACAAAAAAATCTTGACTTTTGGGTACCACATGAATTAACAGTTAAAATTTAACGGACCGGATTTCAATCTTCAAAACGCTGCTGAAGCGGAACGAAATTGAGCCATTTTTAAAGCGAATGATTACTGGTGATGAAAAGTGGATAAGATACGACACTTTGTTCGGAAAAGATCATGGACGAAACCAGGTGAAGTTTCCCCAACGGTATCAAAGCCAGGATTGAGGGCAATCCTGTGTGATTGGTGGGATTGGAAAGGAATCGTGCACTATGAGGTACTGCCACCGAGCCAAACGATTGATTCTAATCTTTACTATCAGGAACTAAAGCGTTTAAGGCAAGCAATTCAGTTAAAACGTCCAGAATCGATCAGCAGAAAGGGCGTTGTGTTCCATCATAATAACGCTAGACCACACACTTCAATGATGACCCGGCAGAAACTGAGAGAGCTTGGCTGGGAAGTTTTGATGCACCCACCATATAGTCCTGACCTTACACCATCGGACTACCATTTGTTTCGTTCCATGCAGAACCATCTTAATGGTTTTACATTAAATTCAAAAGAGGCCTGCGAAAATGAGTTGTCTCGATCACATTTTTAGCCCCTCCTCTCTGCATCAGCCCCCACACAGCTCCATCTTGCATAAATATAAAAGGTTCCCCGTTTGGGAACCATTCTCTGACCTGCGGCAGAAACCGATGTTGCAAGACTTCTTTTTTACTGGTCTTGTCTCATTATGCGCCTTTGCCATTATCTGCCCACTATATGCCTTTGCCACTGATGACTGACCAGATCATCATCTTCGTCGAGTGCTTAACAGTCTAGAGTACGCATTCGGGATAAACAAATTTATTATTGTGACGACGTGCAAACTGAGGTTTGTTCTCCAAAACCTCAATTGTGCTTTCATCGCTGAAGCAGACCTGTCAAAAACACAAACAAAGAAAAACATAAACAAATTACCGATCTCCAGAAATCCACATCTTTATCACGCCATTGTGTGGTCTATATCAGACTCTTCGCTTTCATTGCAGCTATTAACTTAGGCTTCCTGGCGGGTCGGCACGCCTTGAAACCTACATCTTTTAATGTTCTGCGTATTGTGCGCTCAGGAGCATTCACATTGGCATTTGCAAATTGCGATTTTATCTTTTTTGTGGTAGTAAATCTGCCTCTTAGACAAATTTTCGTTGGGCATTTTTCTGTCCTTGGAGTAAAACTGGGCTTTCTTCCACATCTTTCCTTTATTTCTGGGCTCAATTCGTACCCTGATTCAACATGTGCTTTTATTCGGTGCACGTTAGCTTCAGACACCTTCAATCTGCGCGATACTTCGTGGTTAGAAAACATTTTGACGTTAATGAGTGCGTTCACTCCAGCGTTTATGCATGGTGAAAGATCTCATATTTTACCCATGCTAATTTTGGTTGCCAAGAGTGCTGCACACAAAGTAAACAATGTGCTGTAGATCAATAATTCGAAATTATAAATCACAAAAAACCATAAAAATCACTTTCGCATCTGTATCACGCGAGAATACGACTGAAACAAAACGACATATCAAGAGAGAATATAAACGACCACGATGCAATACGTTGGTTTCCTAAATAACAGTTTCTTGTTGTGTTCAAGGTTAAAATTAAAAAAAATGCATATACTTATAAAATATCTACAGCGCGTCTAATAATTTGGACTGTATGTCTTTTAAAAGGGGGGCTACCAACAGCAATTCGAAAAGGTTTATGTATCTGAAGTTGGGCCAAAAGGAGTTGTAATAAAACCGTTTGTCCATTTCAATCGGAAAACCACCCTGCTCTGATTCTGTCGATAACTTTCTAGTTAAGTATTTAAACGTAAGTTTGGATTTTGTTGACCTAATGAATAATATGTTTTGTAGTTATAATTTTGTCATTTTAGAGTTCATCGACCTGAGTTCAACTTCAGTCGCCAAACTAAAACATAACAATCAGACTGACTCGCTCTTATATACATCGTGCCTCTTAATATACGTAGCTTAAAATTATATATTGATGAATTAGGAGCTTTAATGCACATTCATAATTTTGATATTTTATGTTTAACTGACTTGTGGCTTCATAAAAGCGTTTTGTTTACTATTCTTGCAATACCTGATAACAAATTGTTACGTCACGATATAGGTTTAGGTCATGTTTTAAATTGAAATGTATTGATTATATCTTTCTAGGAAAGTGAGGGATGTTTGTTCTAGAATTAACAATAAATCGTATAGTAAACAAGCAATAATTGTTGGTTATAACCCACCACCATATAGATCAAATAACCTGGGATAACATTTTAACAGACATTTTGGAGTACATAAATATTCCCGAATCATTATTCTGGGCGACTTTAACATCAATTTTTTAGATTTGATAAACGTCAATGAAGATAATATTAAAGTAATCGAATCACTATTTAATTTATACTAGCAGAACCCGGCTCGCGTTGTTGGTCCTATCGTTGGTCCAACTATATTTGATTTCTTAATAATTTATGTGTAAGTGTGTGAATGAACTATGTGTAATGTATATAAATTATATTGTGCTTAATCTTACATTTATTGTTATTGCTCATGTTAAATTTTTTCATGTGGTTGGTTTTGCAACACGCGGGCACTCAACGTAGAGTTGTCAGTGTGCGAAACATGACGGTTCTAGATTTAAACTTGTAAACTTGCAATTTTTACTTGTAAAATGTGAGGTGGAATTCTAGGCAAGTCGACTGAATTCAAAAATTCAGTTAGGTAATTAACAACTTCTTCTGGATCCATAACGCTATCAATCGGTTTGTATGGTTTTATTTAGCCTGTAATTGCGTTTTGAATATCAATATTAATTTCAGTGACATCTTTATTTTTGGCGGCCAATATTGCGCAATCGCTTAGCTATTGATAATTTGTAAAATTGTTTGCAATATCGTTATATACAGTGAAAATTAAATTGTCTTTGGATTCAACGATTGTACAAAAATCTGAGGGAAATGTTATTAATCCTGTTGTATTGTCTGCACCAGTTTTTCCATTTTCAACATCCAATGTTGTTTAGAAAATTAAAGGGCCTATGAATCGTTTTGTAACCGCACGAGTATGTTTTCTGAAAGTTCTAATTTTTTAAAATGTTGCCACAAATACTGTATCACACGCATTTAATTCATCTGCTGGTGTTGATCGTGTGATAATTGGTAATGTTTGTCGGAAATCACGTAAATCTTTCAATGTTCGATCCAAGGCTTCCAACGATTTTTTGTGAGTCATTGCACACTTATCCCATACAATAATCATGCATTGGTGAAGTTTCTTTGCTGTTTCTATATATTAGTTGCATATTTAGAGGTAACTTTAATGCTGTATGTGGTCCGTTTTTCCACCATCTAACAAAGTGGTTACAATTCCAGAGGAGGCAATGGCCAATACAATAAAGTTTTCTTTTCGTATGGAAGGTGAACTTCACGAAATTAAAAAGATTTTTCCCACATCTCTGGGAGCATCCAGAAAATATAACCACCATTGTCTGCGTTAACTGATTGCATAATATTATTGTAAACGTATTTTTGCTGTTGGTTCATGACTGGTATGTTATGCTGAACAAAGTATTTAATGCATCGGTGTTGTAGTTCTTTTCACGTTGCATTTCCCGATCAAATAAGTCATGAATTGCTCGATTTGGTGATGGCATCCCTAATTGACTCAACACTTTATTTATAATCACTAAACAAATGCGAATTAATGTTTAGTTGTATGTCCTCAGTGTAATGAAAATCAATTTATGTTGCAAGCTTCTGTCATCGCATCTTTATACTTTGTCTGCGCAATGCTAAGGGATTTGAAGGAAAGCATGTTGAAAGTATTTTTGAGAATAATGTTCGCATTTGATCGGCGGAAGCTGTAAGTGTTGTATCTGCTAATGAATTGTCTCAATATTCATCGTTCTCAAGTAAATTTAAACGTAGGCATGCTTCGCGAAATAATTCGCACAATGCATTATTTATCAAAAGCAAAGGCAAATAATAATATTCTTCATTATTTGGATGCATTGTATATATTCTGCCTAATGCATCGCTTGAAAAAACATTTGAATGTCCAAGTAAATTCTACGCTCGAGTTTAGTTCTCAAATTAAACATTGCAATTTCAATTGTGTAAATACCAGTTGTTTTCGTTGGCTTTGATTTTTTGGGATGACCTTTTTCAGAACAACCGTTTTCTGTAAATTATTCCCTGAATTATCTTTTCTCAGAACTGACAAATATAAACGCTTCCACGTGTAAGGCCATATCGCCAATCACAACATACAAATTGTCTTAAATTTTTTTTTACAAACTCCAGACACCATCACAAATGGAGAACACTAAATTCCACACTTGGTACTTATGGTTCCGAAGTTTACTTTTTGAATTAAAATGACTTTAATTTTTTTTTGTATAAAGAAGTTAGGTATATACATTTATTATTGTAGTACTGGGATTCTCAATATTTATTGTGCATTTTTAATAATGTTAATTAAACCACGTATTTCGAATTCCAAATTTTCTTTTCTTTTGCAGCTACACTTTTTGATAATTTGTGTATTTGCACTTTTCGAGTCTACACTTTTCGGTAAAATGTGTAGCTACACTTTTTATTAACGTTAAATACTTCACACCGGTCAAATATATCAATTTTCACCTGATTTTTTTTAAAAATTGAGATGATTGTCTGAAGCTGAGTTTATATTGAGTGCCGAAAATTTTACCGCACTTTGAAATCGAGATTTTCAATTTCTTTGTGAATTAGCATCCTTAATTGAAAATTTGATACAAAATAAGCATGTTTTAATTCGAAGGGGAACAAATAAAATATGAGATTTTGTTTTACACTCAGTAAAAATTGACCGAACGAATAATGAAATGGAACATAAGAGGTTGAGAAGGGGTACTTACCGTGTATAAGGAAACCGAAGCAAACATGGTTGTTCTGCTATCAATTTTTGTATTCTGAGAAGTGTATAATTCCAACAACAGAATGGAATTATAACTTTTCTTTTTATCGGTTAGTTTTATTAAATGAGAAGTGCGCTTACCACTGGTGCGCGTATTCTTAAATGACAGCAACAAATATTTAGTGGCTCATCTAGCTTTACAAATTGCATTTAACCAAAATTTGTTTATTAAAAAACAAGGTTTTATTTTCTAGGTTCAATAGCCTACTAGTATGCTAATTATCACTTTAGTAACTTATACATATACCTGTTATACATAACTTATACATACCTATACCTGATTGCCTTAACATACTCCCGGGCCAGCATTTCTTCTTATGGTAATTGCACGTTACACAGGACTCACTCTCAGCCTTGGCAGTGGTGAGGGTGGTTGGTGGTTATCAACTGTTCTTTGGCGTTCTTCAGCTCCGCTTGTAAGTTAATGGTAAGTCTGAAGTAACTTTATCAGTATTCCATTGGGGTAGCATAGTTCTCAGGAAGGGTACTTTATTGTTATTTGGAGTGTATTTTCTACCTGGTGTTTCTCCTTCCGTGCGGCCTCTCTCCTCAGGAATGTTGTCAATTTCCACATATAATTTCAGTTTCTCCTCGATTGACGTGGTTGTCACCATCAATCGGCTGAGATTGATTGTAGTGTGGATCCGCTAAATTTATGTTATTAAGATGGGTCCATATGTGTCAATATCAGTTTCATGTAGTTGTTGGGTTAGCTAGTTGAATATTAAAGCTTCGATGTCTAAGCTAAAATCTCCATCAAATCTTGGCACTAGCTTTCTGTTGATTGTGTGTCTACATATTTCTGTCTCGTTTCCATCTAAGCCTGAAATGTTGACATATGTTTTTTTTTCATGATGTTCAGTATATTGGCTGCTTTCGATGATATTAGTGGTGAGTTGTCCAGTGCCGGTAGCCACTCTGACTAAAACTGTCGGTAGTAGCACTGGATCTTGTTGGTTAACTATGAAGGGTACTGTCGCCCCTTTGCTCGTTGAAGCCATGTTATTACTATACAGGAGAGTGTGGTGATGACCTTGACATACAACACATCATACTGTGGCCGTGCACCATTTTTTTAAATGTATTTCTCTTTGGATGTTGTGTTAAATAATGTACACAAGTAGCTGTTTCGATTAGTTTGTTTCTGTCTAATGTTGAGATCAGTGTGAATTTATCGCAGTCCTGCAATTGATGCCTTCCTTGACATCCGTTTGCTAGACACTGACCATTTGTTGTGTTGGTGTGTTTATCACTTTGGTGATATCCATGGCCTCTAGTGATTGAAATCTCTTTTCTAGAAAGTCAACGAATTCCTTCATTTGTGGAATTTCTCTTGGTTTTATTTTATTGATTAATTCTATGTTATTTTTTAATGAACTTAAATTATTTAATGGTACGTATTTAATAAATTATTTACTTGTTTTGTTGTCCTATATGTTTGTGCTGTTTTGAAGTATATTAAAGGTCTCATTACCTTTCGATACCTTCTTTGTGTACTTTTGGTAATCCTCTTATGCTGGGTGCTGCCGGTTTTATCATTTTGTTGAATCGAATGCTTCTATCACTTAAAATGTTGTTTGAACGGTTGATGGTGTATTTGATTTTTGTATTAAATTATTTGGTTGCTTCTGCTTCAAGTTTTTCAATATTGTTGTTTCTGAAGAATACAGTTTGCATTATTGCTATCGCGACTTGGTTTCTGTCTCATTTCATTTATTGTATTTAATTCTTTTTTGGAGTTATTTTCCACCACTTTGATTTTTTTCGGGTGTTTTCGTTGATTAATGTTGCTCTCATTTCTTGTTGTTCTTGTGGTTTAGTTTTTAATAAACAAAATATGTTTATTAAAACCTAGTTTTTCTTGTATAGGTTCATTAACCTACTAGTATACTAATTACAATATTATTTGTTGAGTTTAAAAAATTGCAGGAATTAGAATAATTATTTTGAGTTTGATCAAGCTTGTTGCCAAAGCTTCCCTGTAACTTGAAAGAAGTTTAATACATGTACAACGAAATAAAAGTTCTTCGCTATTTTTTTCAAATGTAGGTTACGATGGTTTCTATATCGCAGGAGAACGTAACTGTAGAAATACTCTTTAAATCGAAAGAAATACTACATCATCTTGATGTTAAACTATGTTTGGATTTTTTCCCGATATGTAAGTGAGGTGTAAAGTATGTGTAATAAGAGAGAGTTAGAGAATACACAAGTTACATCATAAAATAAGATGGTTATTTCACCCCCTTCTATGCACGGTTGTCATAAAATTTTGAAAGTAAGGTTGGCTTACAATTATACCCATAAATTATATTCTTAACCTTTGGTATCCGAGTCGCACTCACCCCCAATCGACACAATTTCACGCTTTATTAAAATAATATTATATCTAATCTCCCAAATAAAACTGAGCTTATAATTCATCGCCTTACATTTCGGGATGTTTTTTTTTGAATCAATAAATTTTTCAACTACGTATTTAATGGTCGATAAAGCTTCACATAGATGTTATTCCCTATATTTGGTTCCTAACTTTCTTTTTTATTTATATAAGGGTTCAAACCACACAAAATGTATATATCATTCGTAACTTTATTAACTTCACAATATATTAATACTTAAATAGATTTAATAGTAGTTTTCACACAGAACGTCTTCGAATCTCATTTAACAGTAGTTGGTATATAAGATTTATATAATTTCATTTCTGTCATCTTTTTGTAATTATCCGTATTAAAGTTTTTTTTATTATTTATTTATTTTATTTTAGTTAAGGTTTCATCTTTATATTCTTAAGATTTTTAATGAAAGATACACTTAAGAAATGTAATTTTCTACTCTGCATTGTTGTAATAAAAAATTCCCCCTTTATATACTTAATTTTTGTTTCTTAATTACATGTTGATATTTTACATTTGGTTTGTTTATTTATTTGACTTGTATTTATATTTTATGTTACATATTTGATTTAACACCTAATTAAATGAATGAATTTTATTGACAGAATTATTTAACGTATAAAATGCAAACCATTAAATAAATATCTCTTTCGGTTTTTAATTAAAAATGTATTTATTTTTAATAATAAATCGCCTTAAATATCATAAACTCTTTATCGGTTTTTTGTCATATAATTAAAAATTAATTATTTGTAAAAATTATGCAAACCAAAATTATTCACAAACGATATTCGAGAGGTTTTCTTTTTTGGTTTTACTATTTTCCGAGATGTACATGGAGAAGGTAAACAGCAAAAGAACCTCAAGCCACAATGTCCGTTTTTGGTTGGTCGTATAATATTATTTTTGTTCCTTACAACTTCTTTGAAATTTGCTACGATCCATTTTAAAAAGAAACATTTTCTAATTTTAATCTAACCTAATTGTGGTTTTCTGCAATTGAATCCTTTTTTGCTCGCTTGCTTTGTTTTTTTTTGTCGGTTTGGAAGCCAAAACTATGTGTTCACATATCCTTTTAATGACTATGTACGTTTATATAGAAAACAGATGAAAACCCCTTTTTTGGTTTAGTTTTGTTAGATTTGAAATTTGAGTCTCTATTCCTAGATTTTTTTTATTTAAAAAATGACTTATCATTTATTAAAAATTAAATTAAAAGAAAAATATGTTTGAAAAGGGATCTGGAATGTATGCGTAATGGAAAAGGATTTTTTTTTAATTACCGTGGTTGAAATAGAAAATTAGTTTGTTAATTAAATGGGAGATGTGGTTGCTTTGGACTATTAATTTTTTATTATCTTTATGTATCCCTGTACTATGTTCTAAATATATTTTGTGGCAATGAAATTTTTCAATTAATTTTGGAAAACATAACCAATTGTGATAACATATTGTTTTGCACCTTTCCGGTTAAGCATTTCAATTCTCATTTGCAAATATATACTTTACAACCAAAAAGTATGTTTTTTTTATTGTAGATAAGATAACAAATACACAAATTTTAAATAAGAATTATTTAAGACAAAAATCTGTTTTATCTTACAATTAAAATATTGTATTTACAATTTTTCGTTTTTTCGATGGTAACTTTGTTACGTCATCACTTTGCGATAAAATCGCTTTAGGTTTAATAAGTAGAAAAATATGTATATATAGCAGCGTATGTAAGTATGTTTATTAAGACCATTTGTATATTTCTTCTATTTTTTATCTATGACTCAAAATCATCTTATAAATAAAAAAAATTAAATAAGAAAACAAATAAAAGAATTTTTTCTTTAAATAAAATAAATAAAAATGAATATTATTTATGTTTCATTGTATAACAACAAGATTATTAGTAATATTTACATTATTATTCTAATAATTTTCTTAATTATAATTTAGATGCAAGAATTTGTTTTACAGACAAATTATTGCATGTGGTCGTGTTTCGTGTATAGTTAACGAGTATTTAGACAATTTAATTTACTGAATTTTTGAAGTTACGAGGTCGAAGTTAATTTATTTATTATACTTCATGTGAAATATTGTTTTTTTTTTAAATTTATCCTTTTTGAATATAGGTAGTTGTAAGTTACAAGTGATTAGGGATGTACCATCGACGGCAACATCAATATTTTACGTTAGTACGGTGATCCTGCTACAATATTTCGATAGTTGATAACTTCAACCTTTTAACATCGATGTTGTGTGCAGTGGAAATTGAAATAAAATTATATTAGAATTAATTAATAGGATTAACTTATACAACTAATTGATTTCAGTTTAACCGTCGTCCTGGAAAATTCGTAAAAATTATTTTTGAAACGACTTTATGGTATGAAACGATTAGAATGAGAAAAGGAATTAAGAACATTAAAAACACGGGGCACTGCGAAAAGGTCGATTTCTTTTTGAGTTCTTCGCCGGGCTGTTAATTTTTTTAAAGTTAACTTCAAAATTTAATTTTAAATAAAATTTGTTTAATAATAACATTAGCATTTCAGCGAACATATATTTTCTCTATCTAGTGTGATGAGCGTTCACTTCTCTGTTGGAAATATGTCAACATGCATATGAATCAATTTTTACGAAAGACTTATAAATGGTTGACAATTTTATTTCGATTTTTGTTGGTGTTGACTAAATGAATATTTTACGACAAGTTACATTAGTTTCACAAATGACTTATTGGGCTGTCAATGTTAGACAACAAGATTGAGACATGTACTATGCCGTTCTTCTTTCATGACAATGTCTTAACCCTTTCGAACCGGAATTCAGGAAAGTTTTTAATCCCATTTTTTTAATATTTTGCATTTTTATGGCCTAACTAAACAAAAAAAATCAACATTAAATTTCTTCTAACCGGTGTTTTGAATGGGATTTATGAGTCCCATTAGGTTGACCGATCCCGAAATTTACAAAAATTATAAAAAATATTTTTTGGATTGCAATTCAATTAACATTTATTAATCACATTTTTTCATAATTCATTTTTATTTTATTTATGATATGGCGCGAAACATGTTTTACATAATGGAATTTGACATTCCTCGCAAACTGTTCTTGTCCGAGATTCCTTTCTCTTTAGGCTACAGCCAGTACATCGTCGTCTTGTACTACCCTCGACTGGCAAATGAGAAGCAGTGACGCCAAACCTCTTCTTGTTTCTGGAGATGCTGCTCCGCTTTGCGTTACGGCTGTTGGCCATAGTCTTTTGCCCCTCAGTTATTAAACCTTCTGCCAAAACGGTTATAAAATCAATTAATGGTGATTGCTTGCGACTTAGTTCGGAATAAACTATCCATGAATTAACAACAGACTTCATTAGCAGACGAAACAATATTTGTTTCCGCCATTTGTTGGTTTTTCTGTCTAATTCGTACAGTCATGACATTTGATTGGCCCTGTCTACTCCATCGATTATCTCTCGATACAATTTTATCATTTCTGTACACCGTATCTGAACAACTGATTCATTTGCTTTTTTTCCTACGGTAGTCATTGGGGCGTTGTGGCAGTTGCTTACTATGACAACTTCTTTTGTGTCCTGCCATTTGGTATACAATAGCCCAGAATGGCTAGACTTGAATACGGATTCTCCTTTTTTCAATTTTTGTGTAACCTTTGGTAGATTTATTCTATTCCCCATGCATTATTAATTTCTTATTAAACTCTTGTATTAACTTAACACCACGTTCTGCGATATCACTTACGATTTTTATTTGACTGATAATCTTCATTCCGTTCTTGCAATTATCGTTTCGTAATGAATGTTTTCACATCACCAATTTTAAATATGGCCTCTACATCCCTCATCATATCCAACTGTTGCACCATTCTTCTTTTCTCTGCACTAGAGACGTTTTCGTCGAAAAAAGGGAATGCGATGCTTTCATCGGACAAATACCACAACTGACCATTTTATTTAGTACAGCAACCGTCAACTTTTCGTCATGTGTTTTATAGAAACAAATATCTCGTAAATAGTTCAAATCCAGCTTTGGTGCTTTAGCAGCTTTAGCGCAATCGAAACAAATTTTCACATAAAATCGTACGACATAAATGCAAATGTCCCGCAAATTCTTCTGTTCTTGTGTTAACATAAATTCTTCACGAAAGATAAATAATTTCAATACAAACGCGGTTTTGGACATCCAGCGACCATGATGGATAGGCCCTGGCACATTTTCATTTGGTCTCATATGTCCAAAAATATTAAAGGGATTTCCAATAAGCCTTTGTAATCATCCCGAGCCTGTTCATTTGCTAATTCGTTCTTACAAGAATCCGCTAATTCGGCTTTCACATTATTTAATTGTGTATGAACGTTGAGATCATCTATGCCTGCTCTGAAATTATCCTTATTCGTGGAATTCGAGTCATTATTGAATCTCACAAATAACGGAACATTTACTCCTGATCTATTGCCCATTTTGGATTCAATTGCAGCGCGCAATGTAATTTCACGTATGTGATGTCGACAAAGAAGATATGATAAACTTCGTTCCAGTTTCTGCTCTAATCCAGTTCCAGTTTCTGCCCCATTTAATCTACCATTATTTGAATATGTTGTATCGAAGCAAGCTGCCACGACATTGTCAGCTACTCTCCAATCGATTAAGCTTTGGAAAACAGCCTCCGCCATTTCCAAACCAGTTTCTCTTGATATTTTGGGAACACCCAATAATTGTTCGCCCAATAACTTCGGAAGTAATTCGATTTAACTGATGCTGCTATTCCTACTCTATTTGTTTCACGAAGACGCCTCAGTGTTGTTCGATTCAAAACATCATCAATAGAATGTCCGAGGCCTTCGGCAACGGCACGATCGGTAATCTTCCACTTATCCAAAGCTGGCAATGTTCTAGGAGTAATGAAACATTTGATTCCTCTAGAGACCTCTTCTGCGTTTAGCATGGGCAAATCAATATTTCCGAAGCTCATGTCTTTATCAGATATCCTTTCGCTGTCACTCTCCGATGGCGATAATAATGTTTGTTAATCAACTGGAATTGATTTAAGTTTTTCTTCAAGATATCTTCGTTTACGGTTTTTTTCTGCTCCATACGTTCCGATTTTCTTTTTCAAATATTCGGGACCAAAATCTCTTTCTGGCGCTGATCATCATGGATAATACATCGAAAATATCATACAGTTATTTCTCCTTTGAAGATTTAAACTTTTGAAGATTTAATTTTATTCTTTAGAAGATTGAATGTTGTTCCTTTTTCACTGGAATTCGTGCTTTTAATAAAAAAACAAACACTTCCTGGATTGACAATACACTGCACTTTCACGAATAGTTAATTTTACAGTAAGATGATTGTAAAAAAAGACACAACACTTGCTTTTTTGAGAGTAACTTAGCGCCAATAATTTGAGTACTGACTCATGGCCAAGAAGAACAATTTCTGTAGTGGACCGTAAATTAGCTGCCATTTTATCAACTTAAGTAGCACTTTCTTAAAAATATTAATGAAACTGTTAAACGGACCAGATTTAATTATTACAAATTTGTGTGCTTTTCTCGAGAGATTTGGATTTAAACTGAAATTAATTTGCATTTCTTTTGTTTCTTATAAGTCCTTATGACTCATACGGTTTGTTAGATATCATAAAACATTCTATTGTTAATTCGTTATACCTCATTTAATTTGTAATGTTGAATATAAATTCCAACCGACCAAATGGCATAGTGGTTAAAGCTTTGGCGTTTGGATCGGGAGGTACCGGGTTCGAATCCCGATAGGGGCAGGATGCAAAGGGAATTTTCATCAACAAATTCTGATTTGGGATGAGAAGGAACACATCTATGGCCCTATGTCGGAGTGCGGGTCTCACGGGCCGACCATGTAGGTGTGCCAGTATAGGCTGGCATGGAACTATGCAATGTGCAGATGGTAATAAAATCGGACCTATATCCGTACATCCTCGAATTTGCCAATACAGGCGTAAAGGTACGGACGTAAATAAGCGAACCGCGAAAGAGTTGGGAGAGCCTCCGCCCCAGAACAGATCAGGGAAAAGAAAAAAAAGGAATATAAATTCCAGGATTTAATAAAACCGTTTATTATTTGGGTTTTTATTAGTTTCGAAAATTGGCAATAAACTTTGCCACAATTTTTACTTAGGCTGCGAAAAGTTTTTAAATAATTTTTCTGTTCGTTTGAATGTGAAAAATTTAAAAAATACCGTTTTTATCGAACTTCGCCCTCAAATCGCGACCTCTAAACCATCTTCGATTGATCCAATATTTTTTCTATTTAAGTTTTTAGCATAACCTCACATTCCTAGGGGTGTCCCGGGGATTTTGTATGGCACAAAGAAAAACTCTACGAACGGCAGATAATCCTCAGGTAGATAAAGCCCTATATATGTGGTTCAAACAACAGAGAAGCCGGGGTGTACCAATTTCCGGTATAATGTTGATAGAAAAAGCCAAACTATTTGATACGGAAATGCAAATAAAAACGAATTGTTATTATTCCAATGGATGGCTCCAAAAATTTAAAAGTCGATATGGAATTCGAAAACTAAAAGTGTCTGGTGAAAAACTGCCTGCAGATGACGTAAGTGCCGTTTAGTTTGTCGATCAGCTGTCTTCTCTTATTGCCGGAAAAAACTTAACACCCCAACAAGTGTATAACGCAGAGGTGACCGAAATATTTTGGAAATGTTTACCCCGTACAACTTTGGCCGGCCCTGATGAATCAGTAGTCAATGGGTCGAAAGAAAGCAAAGAGCGACTTACAGTCTTAGTTTGTTCAAATGCAGCTGGTACTCATAAATGTCAATTATTAGTGATCGAAAAAGCCAAAAACCACGGGTTCCTAAAGGAATGAATGAATATCCAGTAATTTATACCCAATCTATATTTATTGACTGGTTCAAAAATAATTTCGTTTAGGAAGCACGCCTTCATTGTAATAAAGTAGGCCTTCTTCTCGACTGTGAAATAGTTTTGATTTTGGTCAACTGTCCAGCACATCCAGATGTAAATTTACTGATTTATAATAACGTTTCCGTATTGTATTTACCACCAAATTGCACATCTCTAATTCAACAGATGGACCAAGGAATAATCCGTAGCTTGAAGTGTTATTATAGGAAGGAGATGATGAAAAAACTATTAAATTTCGAAGACCAAATTGACATTTTTTCTAAAAAATTTGCCATAAAGGATTTCGTGTGGTGTATTTATCGAGCTTGGCAATCTGTTTCACATGACGTTTTAAAAATACTTGGCATAATATTTTGCCTCCAGATGATGATGAAACTGATCCAAATGAACCAGACCAAAATCATCAGGTCGCCGCTGAACTAAATTTGACCTCTCAACGTGACAAATTTATCTGAATGGATCGAATGTAATAACGAAGCTCCAGTATTCGGTAAGTTGATGGATGCTGTAATAATATCAGAAGTTTTAAATTCTAGTACGTCAGAGGAAAATTTAGAAGAAGACAATGAAACCGAAGATAGCGAGAGCGATGTGAAGCAATACGTGCTTGCAGTGGTCTTATAAATTTTCTGGAAAATCAACCTTACATATTATTACTGTGTTGTAAAATTATTTCAAAAAGTGACTGAAGTACTTTAATTTTGTTGATATATATTATTGAATGAATGAAATGAATTATTTATAAATAAATATGATTTTATGTATTTGAAGACGTACGTACATCTTCTTTAAGTCCCGAGCAGTCCGGATAAAAGAGGTTTGACTGTATATATTTAGATATTAATGCAATGAAATTGTAAATTTAAATAGTTTTCTTTATGGAGGTAAACGTGTTATTCGTGGGAAGATTTGTCATCAAAAAAATCGAAAACCACCACGAACCGCGTTCTGATAAAATATTCTGGGCGTGCTTGAGACGCTTAATGAAACAAAACGTCATTTTGTAGAAAAATATTATCGTCCGCATTTTTTAACTCCGTGAGGTGTCGGTTATTCTTCTTCGGTAATAACGTCGATTTTTATAAATTCTGAAACGTTCGCATTCTTCTTTTTCCAGTACTTTAGATGGTGGATTGAAATCTTCTTACCAATTTAAATTATTTAGAGCGAATTTTTGGAAAAACGTGATTATATTTCAGAATGTCTGGATATGTTAATACCGCGAAAGGTCCGCAGATAGCATGAACGTCTAACAATAGCTTTACACGATACTATAATGTATTTCTATTTCTCTAAATTAAATTTTGTCAAGTCTAATTATCTACTTGAATTAAGTCACTGTTAAATGCTCTTATTTGAATTCCCACTTCAATAACTCGTGGAAAACGTAAAGATTTAACCACTGCAAAAACCTTCATGAAGAAGCAGAAGACGATATAATTTCTTTGTGGTTACAAACATTTTTTTTTTCATTTACAATAAATTTTGTACTTTTGTATGTACAAATCTCTCTCGCTCTGTGTGTGAACATCAAAAGGTTGGTTAATTTGTTCTTCGGTTCCTTTTAAGTTTTGTGTGGCTATGTGTGTGAGCTGGAAGTGCAAAGAAATATTTATTTACAAGTAATATAAATACAACAGTAACAACAAAAAACTTTCAATTATTTTTATGGCTAATGAGATGCATTTAAGGAAGATGATGATTACAAATTAATTTTAATTAAAAAATATTTCTTTTTTTATTTTGTTGTTATATATGGATTATGAAAATTTTTCTGTTGTACTGCTGGTGTGCTGGTTTCTGAGAGCGCGCTAAGCTCCCACACAATCATCAGCAACACCATAAGAGTAATAAAAAGAAATTTGAAACGTAAAAAGCGATTCATTCGAGGTTTTTATGTGCGTTTTTTACGAGATTTTATTATTATTATGATTATTAGTTGGTGCTACTGCATTTTATGCTTCAATGTTGCAATTCCACAAAAAAAAAACACATTTTTATTTTTGTATATATTATGATTTATATTTTATGTTTTCAAAATCATAATAAAAATATATTTTTAAGTTCTTTGACTTATAACGATATACTATAAACCGTTATAAACAAATCCATGTGAATAATTTAGTTTTTATTTTTACCTGTCAATCAAAAATTATGACGTAAATTTAGAACTTTAAGATCACATCGATTTATTGCATCGACAGTGCAGTTTCCTTCTAGTTCTTTCTAGCCTTAATTTAACAACAATATTTGTCGTATTTTAATATCATAATTAAAAGTAGTAATTTAATGATAATTATCACGTGATCATTAAGACTTATTAGTTATATTATTATTATAATTTCATTATTGTTTTATTAGTACATGATAAAATAATAATGAAAAACAACCAGTCGAAAAATATAAAATATGTTGCCTCAAATTATAATAATTATCGTGGTTAAGATGCATAAAAGAGATGCGTTGTATGTCTTCACCTCATCATACAATCAAACAGTCGGATGTACAAATACATAAGAATATAATGTTCACTTGAACCGGAAATAAAATAAAACCACTCAAGAGATTAGATAAGATGCTTTATAGAATATAAGATTAATTACGTGTTATAACGATTAATTTGTCAAATTAGACAGAAGATCGTAGTTCAATGTGCAATATTTTTATCTATTAATCAACAGAATGATGATCAATTAAACGATTTGTAAAATATATTTACAATTGTTTGTTAAATTTAAAATTCCTCGTACAGGTATTCCTCGTACATTACACATATTTCATTCACAAAATAATTCTGTATGTTATCGCTCCAATTTTAAAAACAAACTTCCTCGTTCTTGATGCGCCTAATGTAAAACTCCCTTTATCTCAATTCCACGTGCATATACTCGTAGTTATCAAATCACACACACCAAAAACAACAGCGACCAAAATATATGATCGTACAAATAAAACACTTACGGTTTTGTTTTTATAATCTCCCGCATATTATTCCCCATTGTGTACATTTTTGTATTTGGATGAGTAAAGAAAAGACAGGAACCCAGACTATTCATAATACACAGTAGCAGTTATTAAAAATATTTTTTCCAGCACACAACAAATTCTATTTATCATTGTTTAGATTAGAATGCGAAGACAAATTTTTAATTCATGAAAAGAAAAAAACATAAACAAATAGACAAAACTATAAAATGTTATCCGTGGGAGAATAATAATATGGATTGTCTCGGAACCATTGTTATACGTACATGCATGTATGTGTTAGAAAACTTTAGCGCCGCCGTCAAGAAATAAAATCGTTTGTCGTTAAAATCAAAACATTATCGATCATGATTATCCGACGGTCGTGTGCGCTTATTAATCGATGTGAATTTATAAATCTACCTAATATATACAATACAAAACAGAATAAGAATTTTTTTTTATTTATTTCTTTTAAAAATAACAATGATTTTGAAATGATGATGAAAAGACGACCAGACGGAATATAAAATACAAAAAAAAACTGTTTTCCTTAATTTTTTAATTTTATTTATTAGAAAACTGAAAATAAAATCTTAAATAAATCTTATTTTTTTCTTATTATAATTATCATTGTTAGATTTACGTAGTAAGATCTTATAGAAATTAATTAATGATTTGTAATTTTAAGGCGCCAAAAATCAAAACAAAACACGTTTTGTTATTTTATGATTTTATCGTCTTTATATTCCAAATTTATGTATAATTATAAGAAATTAAAATGTCTGTATTGTAATTGTGTTAGTACCGAGTTTTTAAACGAGTAGGTGAAATTAATTTACCCTCTCACTGAATTTAATTCAAAATACTCGTATGTACGAATTTACTTGCAGTCCCGATAATTCAATTGACATTTCTATTTGAATGCATTCAAAATTATCCATAGATGATCATGCATCAATTACTTAGGTACCACCAGTAGCACTAGCTGAAAATAGGAAATCGTATTTTCTGGCCTACTGATAGAAATAGTTTGGTGTAAATAAATATTTTCAAAAGGTTAAATGGGGAATTATTGGGAGCGTTCAGGACCACCAACTGTTGCCATGATGATTTGTGAAATCATCGGCAATTTGATTTCGAAATTTCATAGTACCAAATATTTTCATATCGTTGGCTTTGATTTTACTCAAAATGTGCCCAACTCTCGGGTGCCCATAAATATTTTTGAGAACAGGTAACTGCGCGTTCCGTGAAAATATGAAGAGGAAAACATTTTTTCATTTGGATTCTTTTAGGTTTGATTTGTTCTTAACAAATTTCTTTCATACAGTTGATAATTATGGGTTCGAGATTACTAACGAAACCATTTTTCCTTTTCATATTTTCACTGACCGTCAATTTACCATCAGTGGCGCTATTCTGGCTTTCTTGAGAATAGAGAATTGTGAAAAATATTTTCAAAGCATTTTTGTGTAAGTTGTAACACTCGTTCCACACAATTTATGTAGGGAAAATAATTCACAATTTATTTTTGATTTGAACATAGTTGTACCAAACTGATTCCACCAGCAGACCAGAAACATAAAATTTAATCAAAAATTCAACGAAAATATTTTCCCAAATTCCCTATTCCCAGGGAAAGCCAGAATAGTGCTAAAAGAGTTTGTTTTATTTTTTGTTACACAAGCAAAAATTATATCCAAATATTTTTCAAATTCCTTTATTTCTGCCTCTACATTTCTCAGACAAAGCCAGGCAACGAGGGTTTTCTTTCTTCTACGTTACTTTACGACGGTACGAGGGCGGATTGAAAATGAAACTACCTAACGCTAGATGGCAGCACAAGCACAAAAAACTTTGTTTTTTAGAAATTGCGATCTGTCAAATGTCAGCTGTTAAAATTTCACCCAAATACATCGATTAGTTTATTTGTTGTAGTCGTTTGAAGTAAGCAACTTTTGTGTTTCTTGAAAAATGGAAAAAAACGAATTTCGTGCAGTGATTAAACACTATTATTTGAAAGGGAAAACGGCGAACAAGACAAAAGAAAAGCTCTATAAACATTACGGTGAGTCTGCTCCGTCAGATTACATGGTAAAATATTGGATTGCTGAATTTAAACGCGGCCGAAGAAGCACTGCAACAATACCATCGACAGGAAGGCCAAAAGAGGTGGTTACTGAAGAAAATATCAAGAAAATCCTCGATATCGTTATGAATGATCGCCGAGTCAAGTTGCGTGAGATTGTTGAAATGGTAAACATATCATATGAACGTGTGTTCAACATTTTGCATGAACATTTGCATATGAAAAAGCTATCGGCAAGATGGGTGCCGCGTTTGCTCAGTGTCGAACAAAAACGAGTTCGACAGACCACTTCACACAGCATTAGATACGATGCTAAAATTACGTGAAATACACTTCGAAGTGGTTGATCATCCACCTTATAGTCCAGATTTAGCTCCTAGTGACCTTTTCCTGTTTCCAAACTTGAAAAAATGGCTCGCAGGACAAAGATTCATCTCAGACGAAGAAGTGATTATCGAAGTTGGAGTATCGTCTTACTAAGTGTGTCGAACTAAATGGAGACTATGTTGAGAAATAAATGGTTTTTGGCAAAAAAAATTTGTTTTCCTACTTAGGTAGCTTCATTTTCAATCCGCCCTCGTATTACAAACTTTATTAAAGTAAGCCATGCTTGTTTTTACGCCAAAAATTTCATTTTATGTTACGCACCAAATGGCTTAAAGCTTTTGGCGGCATTTTTATTGGGAGGTTACCGGTTTGAATTCCGAAAAATCACATTGATATAACACATCCACAGTGATATGATATGATTTATGCAGACCACATCTACCAAATTATTAGCAAAAAGCCTTTTAAAATTTGCGATGCCTTGTGAATTGAGGCGCATTTTCCACATAATAAAGAAACACTCTGGCCCCCATATCAAGTAGATGCAGGTTCTCTAGAACTTGGTGATAAATAACTTGGTATTGAACCTGAAAGATTGCGCTAATGGGCTGTGCTATCGGCGTTTTTGGTGAATACCCTACAACTCAGACACTTGATTTTTCTTTCTGGGGAATATAAATTTCCTTAGCTGATCTCTTCACTTTGATCTTGGCTGGTAAACCTAACTACGCTCTATGTTAGACTGCAAACTAAGCGGTAAACGTATCATAATAGAAAGGCTAAAGAAAGCCACTATAAAACTTTACTCGGGTAAAAGTACCAATGGGTAAAGATTCATTTTGAGACCCACATCAGACTTGATGGTTAGTGGTCGACTCTAAATGTTCTGTCGATTCTAAAGTTTGTTCAGTTGCGTACTCAAGAGTATTCCCACTAAATCACTTCAGGTTCTGTTTTATCTACCACACTTGAATATTCTTGGTATCATTATCCATGTAAACCTGCTAAACAATGTCTCATCACCACGCTTTTGAGGAGAAATTTAGCAGTAACATTCCAGTTATAGGGGATTGGGTGAGCGAAGTAAAGGGTGTTCTTTTAGCGGTTCACAATTTTAAATTACAATAGCTCAAAGAAAAACATTTTGAATATCAATGAAACTAGCTTTATTGGATAGATAATTTTATGCAATTTTATGCATGGCGTAATCTGGTCGTATCCCCGTTCACCGTTGACAAAACATTTCGACTTCATCTATTTAAAGACATATGGACCAATGATACCGCCGGCCCATAAAGCGCACACCAGTGATCTTCTCTGGATGTAGTGCTGTTTCGGCAAAGGCTTGTGGATTATCTTCACTCCAAATCCGACAATTATGTTTATTAACTTACCCATTCAACCAAAAGTTAGCTTCTTCGATGATAAAAATTTTGTTTGGAAAATCAACATCAATATCAATTTATACTTCAGCCCATTGGGCGACGGCGTGTGAGATGGTCGGATGGCTTTAATTCCTGCACAAGTTGAATTTTGTAATCACGTAAACCAAGATACTTAGACAAAATCTTCCATAAAGTGGATGGACACATCTCGGGTTGCTGAGAACGACGTCGAATTGATTGATTTGGGTCGTCCTAATGCTACGCTGTACAGCGTCTATCGCTTGTTCGGTACGCACTGTTTGACGTCTTACTGGATGTGTATTATCATTTAGAGTATACGTGGTGCGGAAACGATCCATAGTTAACCAAATTACCCGCTCTGATGGACGATTCTGACGACTGTAAAATGGATGTAATGCCCGATGAGTTTGGCGAACAGAACCATTATTTTGATAAAAAATTTCAATAATTCGCAAGCTTTGCTCTGGTCTGAGTCTATTCATTATGAATTGGCAAATGAAACTAATGAGAATGACAAAGCAAATGTCAGCTGTCGAATCGGTTGCCAAACAAAACCGTGTTGCCAACTTGAAGATGTGAACCTCTAAAAAAACACCCTTTAGTTCGGAAACCTGAAGTTATTTGCTTTTATCGGATTGTTCAATTTTAACCCGTTTTCGTCGGAAGTAGATTAGAAACACAAATCTCTCTGAATCGAAAAGGTTGTCATGGAGATATAAAAGCGAGATAATCTCTAGCTTTCACCTTGCAAGAAACATGAATAAATTTTTGATAGCCTATAAAGCTCGATCGAACTTCTACTATGAGCTTTTATCAATCGTTACAAACATTTTAGAAGAAAAAGGGACGAACTTCTATATACATATAAAATTTACTTCATTCCATTCACAAGAATATAACAACATTCCCGGGTATCTTGAAAGTTAACCTCCGGCCACGATACTGTTAAGTTTATGGTTTTCTGTCATTCGTGGGAATGATGCAGCTCGGTCCCGCCGACTTTTATGGCTTACAAATTTTTGCACTCCACAGGATTTCATTCGTCCTATTAGCCCTTTGATTTTTCAGAGAAATTACGTAGCAGCAAAGGAAGCAAGTTTCCATCACATCCTAGGATTCCGCGCTAGCGTTGTCCGATTGTTGAAGATAGCTCTATCTGTTAGGAGTGCTAAATATTATTTTACTTAGTCTGGATACTTCCAAATACTCCTATATTTCACCATATTGTAGTTCTAGTAACTGGTTCTGGTGCTTCTTTGTACGTTCTGAGAACTTCTTTATACCAGTTGCAATTGGCAATAGTTTTCTTTACTGCAATAAACGACGAGGCTTACTCATATTTTTTTTATAAAATCTTTAATTTTAAAGAAATACTATTATTGCAGATATTTTGGAACATTTAAAAAATTCACTAGTTTAATATGCAATTTAAAGTTAATCTAATTTTACAATTTAACGCTACAAGTGTCTTAAAAATAATAAAAATCCTCGATTGTATTGGCTTCAGCCAATTCGCATACTTTGGTTGGTACTACAAATAAATTCAACTAGTTACTCACGTTGGTATCCTTACTTCCTTCAATTGTGTAATGTCATTTGTATAATTTTTCAGGATGGCCAACTTTCCCCCTTGAACCTCTGTTAATAACCGTCCTAGAATAAAACAATTAAATGAAATGACCCAAACTGCCCCTCATTAAATCGTTTTTCAACTAATTTCCATTTCCATGCAAATATCTGTTCAAACCATCAAAATTGAACATTCGACGCTACTTTTCAGTGGTGAAGGTTGATTTGCAGGAATTTGAGCATTTTCATTTGTCTTAATGCTGCTCTGTTGCTATCCTTTATAATCTAAATAGTTTTCCAGTTCAAACAGTCTTTCACTTTCGAGCGTTTATTGCGAACTTTTTTAAATTTGGTCTATTGAAAACATGGTCCAGAATGTTCGTTAGTGCTTAACGCTGTATTATTCAAATTATTTACACAAACAGATGGAATTTATTACTTTGCTTAGTAAAAAATGTCAATTGCGTAAACATTTTCCAAATTTAGTTTTCTAACCATAGCCCAAAATTAAAACAATTATTGTGTGGGTTTGGTGTCAATTCCTCGACCATGCCAGTTTACAGATTGACATAATGCGAGTTGATTAGTGTTAACCACAGTGAAAACACTATCATAGATCACAGAAATCGTACCTGCTACATTACATTTTCAATGTCATTACAAATGGACAATTTTTTCTATCATTTCCAAAAAATTCTTCTAAAACTCAAACCAATTTGCTTAATATTGTTGTTTTATGTGCACGTAATAAAAAAATTTGGGGTCGTTTGCCTGTCTTTTCAAAATCCCGAAATCAAAATCTCGCTTTTCAAAATCCCGATTTTATAACTTTTTTTTTTATAAATTCGGGTGCCTAAATTAATTGATGGTTAATAGCTTGATTAGAATCTACATTGTAAGAAATTTTGAATTTCCAAGCCAAATAAAACTAGGCCTTTACAATTTGTGGCCATACAAATTTTAGTTTGTAAAGCATTCACCTATAGGGAATGAAACTAAGGAATTCCTTAACCGAATATTTTAAAATTAGGTTCAAGAGCCTATTGAGCTGTTTAACATGCATTTTCAATAAAAGTTCGGGCATCCTGAATGGAAGGAACTACAGGCCGTATTTTTGTTGACATCATATATTTTGGATTAACGTGAGAATAACATCTTTTTGTTATTACGAGTTGTTAGAGACGTTTACGAGATGTTTTATTATTATTTATATTTTATGGTCTTGAAAAGTTTTTATTACAGGTTACCAAAAGAAATATGAAACTAAATATACATAATCAGTATTGCCTAAAGCTATTCTAAAGTTTAAGTGAAAATCCCAACCCAGCTCTTACATTAATACGTTTTGATATGGCCTAGTTCCAAACATAATGGATGAATTCCAGAAAACCCTCCAAATTCATGTACAAAAGAATCCTAATCGAGTTGTACGTAATAAATTTGACCATAAATGGTTAAGAAATTTCGAAGTTCCATTTAATAGGGGAAAGAAATGAGCTAGTTCAATTAAGCAATGCCAAAATCCTTAATTCGTTCAAAATTCATGTTAGAAACCCAATCTATACCGATATATCAAATTTGACCATATGACCAAAATTGATGTAAGAATCTCATTCCAGCGCTAGAACATAATTTGACCATGATTGGTTAAGAAATGGCCAACTTCAAGTTAGAATGGTCTAATTCCGGAACTTTATATTAAATTCACATAAATATGCCAATCCACTTTCACATACCAAATTTAACCATAATTAACCATTCACCATGACCGAATTCCGGAACTTACTTCAAAATGCAAGTTAGAATCCAAATCCAATTTTGCATAGCAAATTTGACATTTATTGGTTAAGGTATGACGAAGTTCCATTGGACATGCCCAAATTCCAAAAATTCTTGAAAAATTCATGTTAACATGCAATTCAGATCCCAAAATATAACGAAGACCAATCAAGAAATGGCCGAGTTCTTAATAAAAATGAGGCCGAGGAAATCCCGCTTTTTGATGGGACTCTTTAAGATGTCAGTAAAATGTGAATTTTAAAAAGCCGGATTTTGAAAGGCCTCGATTGAAAGTCGAAAGTTGAAGAGCAGGATTTCGAAAAGCGGAATTTTGGAAAAGGGATATTGAAAAGCGGAATTTTGATATTTTGTAATTCAGGCTTTCATACCGATCCTAAAACCGAATAATAGAAAACTAATAAGTGGTAGCTCTTTCAATTTAAGATTTCGTTCGAGTATGTTTATAATTATCTCAATTAAATGGGGCCACATGTGAACACGTTTTTGAAATGTCATGTAATGCACACACTTCTTCACATCCTTTTTTCGATATCTTGCCGTAACAATGTAAGCTACTTAATTGAAGAAATATTACTGAGTTTACGAAAACCCAATCCACGTAGGAATGCATAAACACATTTCCATTGGGACTTGGTAAATTCACAGTCAAATACAGTATTTGCATTAACGAGTCGATCATTGTATATGGTTGCATAAATGCCGTTTGGATGGAGCTCCAGCGACCATCGCAAGACCAGCGATACATGTGTGTTGCTGGTATCATTATTGCTACAAACAAATTGAAACCTACAAAGATTATCTAAAATTAGTAACGAAGATATTTATGTTCCCCAAATTTCATATTTATTTAGGCATTTGTGATAACTGAAAAGGTATTAAAAAATTATCTGATAAAATTAATGCAACTGAAAATTTTTCAAGATCAATCACAGAGTAACAATCCCTCCAATTTTACGCGTTGCTAGATGCAATCGGCACTTTAAAGTAGATTATTCATTTTTAATTACCCTCATCGCAGACTCGTGGACCTTTGAGATGGAACAATGCTTCTGAAACGCTAGGACTAAAGCATCTACTCCGATATAGAAATTGGAGTTCAATTGCTTGTCTCAAAAAATATCGAACGCTCAGGGGATAAACAGGGAATGTTTAAGCAATTAAAGTTAGTTTATTATGTTAATTTGAATCATTTTGATACCTAATAGCCAAGATTGTCAACAATTAATGGAAAAATTGTAAAATAATTTTCTTACACCATAAAAAACTAACCATGGAGCATACCGCATATAAATTTTCCTCAAAAACTCAAGAAAAGGAACTATTTGCAAGATTCTCTGTTCAGTTTCATTTATCCAAGTTCATCAAAAGCGAAAATCAGAAATTTGTGTAACAAAAAATCAATTTCTTTTGATTATAGATACCAACATTTATTACCAACCAATTTTTAATAAATAAAAATACAAACACCTCTAAGGCAACAACGACAATGATGTTTTTATTACGTTGCCATCTAATATGCCTTAATATGACATTTTGTATAGAAGTATAAAATACTCCAACGAAATCTTGAAATCAACTCCCATGTATTTTTGAATGACGCTATTTTAAAATATTTCGCAGTATAAGCTTTCCAAAGTTCTTCAAATTATCCTGTGAAAAATCCATGAACACGTTGTAACAAATATTTCTTAGAGAAATAACGTTTTCAACACTATTTCAAGATGAAAACTAATTGGAGACTTGTTGTCTACGCTATCTACGAGTATGGATAACTGCGTACCACTTTGACGAAATCAGAAGTGAAATTTTTAATTTCAGATTTCACGAGTAGTTTTCGGTATATTTTGACATGAGTTCTGACTCATTACAAGACAACATAATATGGGAACGTTCCGCAAAAATTTGAATCTCAACCAAACTCGATATAAAAACAACATGTCTGCTAGTTTCGAATATTTTCACAAAACACAATGGAAAAGACTGTAGCTCAATTTTAAGTCCTGTGTTGTTATACTTGAGGAAACCCTATTGGGGTAATTGACTAAACTGGTTTGAGTTTTGACTAAGTATTTTTTTTTTTAAATAAAAGATACAATTTTTTTCATTTGTAACAATATCGAATATTAAATTTAGTAAAAATTTTGTTTTTTGTTGTTGGGCTCAAATGGTAATTCCTCTGTGTTCTCTTATACTACGTGCCGCCGCCGATTTTTTGGTCTAAACTGGTGGTTATTTCATTGTAGATGTACTATGTTTAATTATAATTAATTAAAATTTATCAATTTCCAAAATATTTTTAACAAAACTCAGCGATTGATAAGTCTGAATTAAGTTTGCAGTTTAAAACTAAATAACCAGCACTTTCTGGATTGTGAATGTTAGCGACATCTATCAACATTAGGTAGGAACAAACCACCAACTTAGTTAGTAAGACATTTAGAAAAAACGGCTTTAGGTTGACGATATTAACTTTTGAATTAATAAATAAAAACTGAATTAATACAATGTTGCAGTTGTGTTTCGTGGTCCTTCCCTTAATTTCTAGAAAATTTGTTAAGGTACAAAATCGGTGAAGTAAGTCTTCGCGATGAACCCTGTTTTCGGAGAACTTCGTTTGATATAATTCAGAGTTTGTGTTCTAGTTTTTTACTCAGCTCATTGAGTATAATTTTTTCCAATAGAAATGATATGATTTTTAAGTCACGTTTCGGCCATTTGTAATATGTCATAAGCAGTCATTTTTTGTTTCATTGTATTCAGTAATGTTTACAATTTCATCCGTAAACGTCGTGAATTTGCTGATTTTGCCTTGGAACAACTTGAAAACGATAACGATTTTTTTAAGAAAATCATCTTCTCCGATGAGGCTCACTTTCATCTGAGTGGTGCGGTAAATAAACAAAACTGTTGATTCTGGCGCAAAGAAAATCCACAAATTATTCATGAAAAACCATTATATTCACCTAAATTGACAGTTTGGTGTGGTTTTTGGTCTGGTGGAATCATCGATCCGTATTTTTTTCGAAATGAAGCTGGTAACACCGTTACTGTCAATGGAGATCGGTATAGATCAATGATAACCAAGTTTTTATGGCCGAAATTGAAAGAAATTGGTCTTAACAACATTTGGTTCCAACAAAACGGGGCTACGTGCCACACGGCAAGTGCAATAATTGAATTATTGCGAGAAAAGTGTGGATCATATCACTCTTATTAGAAAACCCTATATAAGTGTGAATTGTGAAAATTTTCATTTTATCAGACATTTTTCTTTGACGACTAGACTAAAAGGCCTTTTATATGAAACTTATAGAATTCCAACGTAAGAGAAGCGCCAATTTGTATAAAGCCGAGCCATTTCTCAGCAGATCTGTAGATACTCGTTTTGTCTGATGAACATTGGATTCCAATATAAGCTGGGTACGAGGTTCTGGGAAATGGTCGATTTGAACACAAGTAAATCGATTCAGTTGCGGTATTACTTGTTGAAATATTATTCCTATTCGAATAGGAATGAAATTTGTGTCCAAACTAAGAGCCAAGCCAGATGAAAAATACAAAATACGTTTTCGTCGAAAATATTTTCGTATTATTGAGCTTATTTCATCTGGTTCGCTGTGACAGAAAAAAAAATTGATAATTTGCATTTTTGACAAATTTAAAACTGACTTTTCTTGTCAAGATGCCAACCCATAAAATTATAATTTTCCAAAAAGTTGCTCTAGTGGTCGATAATTTTGGGTAGAATATTTTTAATCCTATTCCTACAAAAAATTGAAATATACTATTTTGGTTAAAATGACAAATTAAAACGTTTTAGGATTTGTATTTAAACATACGATTAAGCCTCGAACGTGGTTCTGAAAGAAGATCGCTTTCAATGGAACTCAACCGATTAGCATGAAACTCGATTTGTTTAATGAAAAAGGGATTACAATATAATGTCCTGATGTGATTTTCGAAAATGGCAAATTTGATTGGAACTAGGACTTTCCTCAGCCGATTGGCCCTGTTTAGAAGTGAAACTTAATTTGAATTAGCCAATTTTTAATCTTTTGGCATAAAAGAATTGGCAATTTTTAACATTGTACCCTTAAATAAAATAAAATCTACCTAATTTTTATTTGGGCGAAATTTCAAAATAATACGATATACTCTTTGGAATTTAGATCAAGACCAATTTCACAAATTCGATAATATACAGGGTGTCCCAGAATTGGGCGATCAAACGAAACAGTTTTTCGAATTGTTATAGGTGCAAAAGTTATTCCATTTTTAGTGATTTTTCAGGGAAATCGCATGCGCACCCTCCAAAAATTTAATTAAAAAACAACAAGAGATCTTTTGTTTGCCTTTCTTTTTTAATATGATTTAGACGAGTGTGCCTTTCCAATAACATCATTTTTGTAAGCTACGAGTATATTATCTTCTGTCAAATTAAAAAATGCTTTTGTAAAGTCTCTTTGTTTCTTAAATGTTTTTCGTTAATGTTTAAGTGATGCCAGCAGGAAAATAATGTACTACAGAAAGAGATTTTAAAATGGCACTTCATATCGGGCTAATCACAACAGTGACAACAGTCTTGTTTATTAAAAAATTGACTTAACAAAATTTCGATTTCTAAAATCGATGCTTTGTCAGAAATAAAACAAAATGACGAACACAATGCTAAACTAAAACATAACAATTTTTTTTAAGCAAATCTAGTAGTCCGAATTAAACAAAATTAGTGGTATAAAAAGAAAAACAATTTGTAATTCATGTTAGTAGTTCTATACATACATACTCGAATGTTTATAATTAAAATGTCAATAAGCTATGTGGCTTATTCCCACCGCGAATATGCCGAAATGCATTTCATTTATGGCTTATGTAATGGTAACACCCGAGCAGCAGCAAGAGAATACCAGAGACGATATCCAATTGAAGAACGCTTTCTTGATGACAGAGTATTTCAAACCATACATCAAATGTACAGTGAAGGCGAAGTCCCTGGTCATCCGAAAATATATAAAGCAGCCGGTCAACTTGATATAGATGAAAATAGAGTAATTGGAATGGTGACAGACGACCCATCTATAAGTGTTCGCTGTTTATCAAGACGTTCGAGAATGCCATGCTCCACGTTGCATCGTATTTTAAAAAGAATAAAGTTCCACCCTTACTAAGACCTTTACCTGCTGACCATGAAAAAATGGTGCAATTTTGTCAAAAAATGCTGGGTCGATTCCAAGAAAATTCGCAATTTTATAAGAACATTTTATTGAGTGATGAAACATGTTTTAAAACGGCGGGGATATTCAATATCCATAATTTGCACTATTGGGTCTGCGTAAACAAGTGCAGCATAGTCGGTTTCAACACCACGATTGGTCCATTTGGATGAATTACTTGATGACGTTTCTCTACAAACACGTGGAAATATGTGGCTGCAGCATGATGGAGCTCCCCCTCACTATGCACAAGTAGTGAGACAATACCTGCACGTAATCCAAGCCCTTGGATTGGAAGGGGAAAATCCATTGCATGGCCACGTGGTATGCTGATCTAAATCTTTTAGATTTTTTTTCTGTGGGGTTATTATATACAGTCGCGATCCATGAAATAATGAAAATTCAAATTTTTTTTCATTAGTAATCTAGTAGTTTGAGTTTCGCACGTAGTTTTAAATTCCACTGTGTGAAATCAAAATTTGTTATGGGTAATTCAAACCTACTCGATTGCCAATGAAAAAAAATTTCATTTTCATATTTTAACGGAACGCGACTTGGCCCCTGGTTTATGAAAGAGTAAACAAGACTGATTATGAGATGCGGCAACGTATAATCGTAGCGTCGAATATTATTAAAAGTAATTATCAGTTTGTTGCCGTTTATGGCGATTATGTATTTTGGCAAATGGTGGACACTTCGGACACTTATTAAAATATTTAAAATTAATAAAAAAGTTTATTTTATTCATTTTGTTTTATTTCCGACAAAGCATCGATTTTAGAATCGAAACTTTGTTAAGTACATTTTTTAATAAATATGACTTACTTTGTGAAAAAATTGATAAATACATTCTGTGGTGACCAACCCGGTGTGAAATACCATTTTAAATCTGCATTAGTGTTGCATATTTTTCTGATAGTGGATCAACTTTCTGTAGTACATTATTTTCCCGCTGGTGTCACTTAAGCATCAACAAAAAATGTTTGAGAAACAAAGAGACTTTACATTGCTTTTATTTGACAGATGATGATATAGCTTACAAAAATGATATTATTGGAAAGGCACACTCTTTGAAAAAACACTAAAAGTGGAATAGCTTTTGTACCATCAACAATTCCAAAAAACTTTACTTTTGTTGGCTGTTTTTGTTGGAAATGAGCTCCCCTGTAACCCTGCTTCGTTTGATCGTCCAATTCTGGGTCACCCTGTATAGCAGGATTTGCCAATAATAATTCAATCATCCAAATAATATCTATTTCTTATATTTCAAAACTGAAAGTTGATTAAATGTACTTAGCTATTTTTATAAAGACATCCGCACCTAATAATAATCAAACTCGTTTACATAACAATTCATCTCGTCGTTCAATTCTCGCATTTCAATTAACATTTTCATCATCTTTTACTATAATTTGCCTTCATCTTCAATTGAAAATGTTTATTATTATCATTATTTTTCCATTTTTTTTTGTTTCGTATATTTTTTTTAATAAATAGTAAGAAGCAACATGTTTCAATCTAAAAAGAAACGAAAATTATAAAAAATTAAATGTTTATAATTTAAAAAATAAAAGCAAAAATTGTTATTTTAAAAGAAGATGAGAATAAGAGTTACTCGTAGTTGTTAGATTTCAATTTTTTTTTTAATTACATTGTTAAGTTTAATTGTATGTAATTAAATCTAAATTTGTATCTATGACAATTGCTTGATTTAATTTAGATTTTATTATACATGCACATATAAAAATTATGGTTGTTGGGAGTCTGTTCGTACAACAAAGTAAATAATAAGAGGGAGAGAAGACATTGAGAGATGAAAAGATGGAAATTATTTTTGTATTAATTTTCTTTTTGAAAGCGTGAATTGAAATAGATACACACACACTAATGAACTACTGATGAAGTTAAATTAAATCTAAATTAATAATTTTTATTTGGTTTGGTTTGTTATATGGCTGAGTGTTTAAACGAGAAGTACGTGTGCGGGGTAAAACATAAGATGAAAAATGAGAAAAAAAAAATTATCATTATTTTTTAATTACTTCGAAATTTATATTTTGTGTATCAGTTGTAGTCAACCCGTGCATTTTGAACAAAATCAGGTGTATTTTTGTAACGCTCCGTTGACAAAAGGTCGACAAGCCACTACAATGCAAACACATATGAGGGGTTTAATATTTTTTTTCTGCCTGTGATTAATTGAAAAACTCTTTATTTTGGTATCAGTTTTGGCAGATAACAATTTGTCATCACAATTAAATTTGCCAGTCTGTCTCTATGTGATTAAAGTGTTGTACCCAGTTTTTCAAGGATATGTACATAAGTGAAAATTTGAAATATTATTTTTGATTTAATTATATGTGATGATTGGGTATGTTGGCAGCAGTATATTGTGTAGTAGAAGGGTTGATCAAACGAAATTATGTATATACATGTGGGGATGATATTTGATTATTAATTAGAAATATGAAAAAGTTATAATTACTTATAATTATATGGGTTGGAAAGTATTTCTTAAAATTAAAAATTGAGTGCTTCCATTTTTTGTCATATTACATGTTCCCAACGCGAAAAAATATTTTATGGGGTTCTTGAAAAATTTATAATTACGATTTAATTTAGATAAAAAAAAAATAATTTTGTACCGACGGTATTGTATGTTGAAAAAGAATATCACACGTCTTCCCGTCGGAAACCACAAATAAATTAATCACCTTTCGTAATTAATTAGTTTGGTCAACCAACAAGTAAAAGCTAAACATACACAAAATATATTGTGAAGAGTGTATCAATTCAATTTAAAAATCAAATAAATCCTTTAGGGAACTTTATAACTCTCGTACGAGTAAATACACATCTATATATACTCGTATGTACGTGTATTTCAATTTCAGCATTGATATCTGTCTGAATTCATTTTCATTTACGGTTTTTCGATATTTATGTATATAACATATGTTGTTTTTGTACAGACGGATATACAAATAAATTATCCTAAATTGTATCCACACAAAATTCAATAAAATAATGTTTTTATTAAATTAACTGACTTGTGCTATTTTTTAGTGTATATGAGTATTTGTGCATACAAACGTATAATAATATGTAATGGGGGTATTTTTCCGTAGATAACATAATATATCGACATTTCGGGAGAGCGGCGGGCTAGAATATATTTCCATAAAGTGTTTTTTTCCTCAGTAACGCTCTACTATTTTACAGCTCTAGGCCTGGTAGACCACCGAAACGAGGACCAGTAGGATTATCGTTATCGAGTTCGCATATGTCACATCATCCACATTTAAAGAAACATCGGCTAGATAATGGTGACTATCCGTACGAGAATGGACACTTAAATGGTAAGTTTTGGATTTTATAATTTATCCTAATATTTAAATTTAACTTTTGTTATTATTTTTTATGTTATTACACCATACGCCAAACAGGGTTTTTCAATTCGATTGTATAGTTACTTATTATTTGAATTAATTAGAAATTGATGTGTCAGCAAAACGTTTGTTTGTTCAATTGAGGAAACGGACGGGGAAGACAAATCAAATATGAATCCCTCACCTTTTTCATATTTTTTTTGACAATAAGGATAAATATTATGACCCTTTTTTATTTTCAATTAAAAGACCAAATATATGATGATGAAAATATGAATAAAATTTCCCTTCGTATTTGCATTCGGAAAATTAACATTTTTCTGTGTTTGTTCATTTTTTTGTTCATGTTGGTTGTTGTTGTTATTGTAAATGTCAAATATTGACTCATTTCATATAGAGAATATTTTTTTTTTTTACTTTGGAAAATAAAAGATATGTGTTGTGTACGATACATTATGTTGGTCACACAATACGATACTCGACTGTATACGACCGGTGTACGGTTGGGGTCGGTGTCATTCGAAATGTAAAAATGGACAATTGTTAATTGAAAATAATTATTTGACGATTTTATTTATTTAGTTTTGTTTAAATAAAAATTTTGTGTGCGTGTATGTATGTGGGTGATTAATTGAAATTAATTTGAATTGAAAAATCAGGATACACATTTGTGTATGAAGGCTAATGGTGGGTTTAGGATATGTTTTGTTTATAACGTTTTTGTCCGAAGTTTTTGATGTCATTGTGTGATTTGGTTGAAGTCACATTGTATTTGGATTGTAATTGGTTTCGACAGTTGAATACATATAGGGATATATAGATGTGAGTTATCATATTTCAGGCTTTAGGGTTTTGTAAATAATGTACTAAGTCGGTGACTGCATTGAATGTGTAAAAAATCGCACTCCCCCGCCTAAAGACGATGCTTGTTAGTTTATTGCAATCTTTGTAAATGTTTGTATTCTTGTTAATCATTTTGAATTATTATAATAATTCTTAATTCCGATTTAAGTGGAACCAAAAAAAATTGTTAGTATAACTGCTAATGAATTCGACAAAACTTTATTTTCTAAAGGTCCATGAACGACTGTCGTCATTTTTAAACGACCATTTTCTGTTTTCTGTTTTCTTAACGTCAAATTAAGATACTGTCCTTCGTCTGGATTAGATTAATTCAGAGAATGAACGAAAATTGATGGAAAGAGTAATCGGTTGACACTTTTAAACTAAAGAAAAATATTTATTGTTACCTAAAATTCATAATTTTAAATTCGCTTGTGGTTCACTTTAATTTCCGCTAATTGGTGAAATATTTATTATACAAGCTGACCTTTTGGATAATTATAACTTGATTAGTCAAAATGCTTTGTTGTATCAAAAGTATATTAAGTTTCAAAGTGCTCTATGTAGCTTAAAGTTTATAGCTTCTTCTAACTGTACCGCATATTTTTTTTTTTAAAATTACCACTCATAACAGTTTGCAAATTTCCCTACTTTTACTTTTATCTCTTTTACCAATAATTATGTAAATGCCACAAAACTATCAGGCTAATTTTAAAAAATACGTAAATTATTAAAAAAAACTACGGAAATCAGAAATGTTAAAATTTAGTTTTAGTTTTATAAATATGCAGCTTATTCAATTTATTAAACTACATTAAGCTATTGAGTGAAAATTCTCAGATTGAACTCACTGTGGTTGACCAAAACAATGCGGAAACCTACTTTGATTTATTTTATGCAAACTATCGAACAAGAAACATGCTAGAGTAAACATTTTTGAGATTTATTGGCACTTCTAAGTAAATAGAAAGAAATCTAACTTTAGTTCTAGTAAAGGTTTTGCTGTAAAGCTTGTATAGAAAAAAGGTTAAGGGATCCCCAATTTGCCAGCTGTGCACCCGTTCTTAAACAAAGTTAATCTGTATTTACAGACAGTGTCGGCTCAAGCACTCTATTCAAGAACTTTACAACACAAAAATTTGAAATGGATTATGTCTATTTTCAAGTAGCCAATATAGAAAACGCGTCAATCGTTATGTTAATTTAACGATTAGTTGAATGTACAATTAAAACACTACAATGTATTGTAAACCGTTTACTCCAAATGAGCGACGTTTGCAGACCATTACACTCGTACATATTCCTCCTAAGTTTTTTTATACTGTTAATTCCGAAACGCAATTTTTCCTCTAAATGAAACAGATAGCATAATAATTAAAATTTGAGATTCAGAGAAGCGTGATTTTGATCCACGAGGTGGGTGTATTTGAAAAAGTAAGGGCCATAACACAAATTAAACTTTTAGTTTCTTCACTACAAATTATTTTTATGAATTTTTATGGCCGAAAATTAAAATATGCATTTAGTACAAAGAAATGTACGTTTACCGGTTGCTTTTGAACATAAGAACAATAACTGTGTAATTAATATCGGGATGAATATTCCGCTTCTCTCTCTCTCTATAAAAAAAAGACGGAAGTATATACATAGGTATTGGATTTCTACTGGCTACGACGTTAATCCCTGTTTATAAGAATAACCGTTAGTTTATATAAGGCCCAGGAAGTATTTCTGTTTCTGGATATAAACATCTTTTATAATAGGGGTAATATTAGAAAAATATCTCTTAAAAAATTATCCTTTAATCTTTAATGCGCTTCATCCGCGATTTATATTCATAGATTTCCATTTTTACCACTTTCTGCAAATATCTTCTTCCGTTGAAGAGTGGAATCCAAATTCTACTCTTTAGTGTGATCATCGTAATCGGATACAACCGAACATAAACGAGATACATTCAACAAAGCCATACAATTCTGGAATAATTGCCAATCCAGTTGATTTAATCGGTTTAGAATCGACTGATTCCAATTGAACCTGGCCCATTTTACATTGCCAAATCTCAGAAGTTCATTTAAAATTCGTTTTAAATTCGTTTCAAATTGTGATTGACAAAAGCGCGGCAACATTTCTAAAGTTTGTGTTTTAGGAGTTTGAGCAATCAAGGAAATACTTTTTGTTCAATTTGCTCTTGAAATGTTTTGATATAAGATGTTCATTGAAAGAGGCGTTAGAAGGTTTTCTGAGACGACTAATTTATATTAAAAAGTCATATGGAATTACTAATTTGTAGAAAATTAGAGACATTTTTTTCGGTGAATCTAAGCGAGACGTAATCTGATTAGATAAACTGGCTCTGGCTACAGAACTAGTTAGTGATATTGCCGGAAAATGCATCAATAATAATTAAAATTAAATTTGAAATTTTGACCGAAATACTGGTTAGCAGACGTTACCATTTTACTTACCTCCACAATTTTTATTTTAAAGGAAATAAAAGAAAATTTGCCATACCAATACAGTTGGAGATTTCAGACACCAATTTCGTTGAGTTTGTGAACAATAATTATAAAGGAGAATGTTTTGGCATGAATTTCAATCATTTACTGTGCAGTGAGTAATTGATAATTGGTAGAATCGTTGTCATTTGGTATATTTCCATTTCCAGATATATTATTTGTCATCTAGGACTATCTTGAAGTAAATTAGTAAAAGTGACATACATATTTCCGGACTTGATACATATTAATAATAGGAGTAGTCGAAGCGGCCAACTCTCGCCACTAGCCATATATTAATAAATCCAATAAAATAGCCTGGTTAGTTGGACTTTCAAGACTTGACCCTAGTTTCTAAACAATATGTTTCTTAATATGTTTCTGATCGTTAACAGGATGTTCGAGCTCATTTTGTAAGAAATTCGATCGTACTCCAATATTCTTTGCGGGTTTGTTCTTTTGCAATTTAATCGCAAAAATAATAAAATAAAATGTTTTTCCGGTGCACAGGCCGTCAAATGTGTTATTCACGTGTTAATGTAAGCTACAATTCATATGGATAGCTATCTGACCCTATATAGGACCTAAATATAGCAATTTATCTGCTGTAATAGCTGATAAAATGAAATGATAACCGTTGTCTAATAAAATCCTCAATGTGAAGGTCTGGCTCGGTTGTTAATCTGTTGGACACAAATATTCAAGTATGGGGTAGACGAACGAACTATAGAGCGTCTTGGTAACATGGTACGGTTGAAAATTCTTTGGGTCAGCGCTTGATAAAGCCGAGAGAAAAATTTGCTTTCTTTAGTCATAAACTGTCATAATGCTTTCTGAAATCTGGTCTATTGTCGTAAACTGCACCTTCATTCTGCACTGTCTTATCTCTCAAAAGGGGTTTTCTGTTTATGAAATAATCTCTCGCTGGTAAACATGTCCCGTTTTCGGGAATACGTAATGGTCTGCCCTTTTCTTACTTCGTTAATGCACGGTGAACATCCGAGATGACTGCTCTATGCTACAACATATATTGTGTTTGAGATCTTAGGTAAGATCCCAACGACAACAGAAAGCCAGGTGAGAAACCAAGCACCTTTAGTTTATCAATACTATTTTGTGTAGTACTCTGTGAAAAGCTTTACTGAAATCGTCACAATTTCGTCAACTTCATTACCATTTTCTTGGTTGGTTGATGTTGATTTTCATCTTAAAACCTCGTGTTGGAAGAGAAAAGCCGTTTACAATGAAAAAGTAATGCGTCGTATTTAATGCTTTCAAACCGCTTTGGAATATAGAAGAGCTTTGCAATACATGTGTAATTTCAAATATCTGATTTACAGACTTTCTGATGAATGTGGTCAGACAGGCAGTTCTGAGTCATGCAGTGTCTGCAGTAGTCTCAGCAGACTGAGATTATTGGAAAGTTTTACTTTACCAGCCAACCAAAACATTCTGTTTCTCTAAATATATTTTCGTCCCCCTCTCCCCCGCCCCCTCCCTCTACCCCAATTGAAAATGTTTATTTCGAGTCAAATTTTGGCCCAGGGATGCCTTAATATTAAAAGACGGTTTAGATTCAACTTAACACGGAAAATTCTTACAATTTTCAGTCTAAGTTGATTCTAAACCGCGTATTACTAGTGGACAATACGATTTGAGGTTAGGAAGCGGGTAGCAAATGCACAACAAAATATAAGAATTCGCTGCTGCATTGTGATTACTTTGAATTTGAATATAAGTTCAAAGTATTTTTAATATTTTACTAGTTTGGTCACTGCATTCAGATGAGACGACCAAATTTTTAAATTTAAAGAACTCAAAGTTTCATTAATTTGAAACCAAACTTCCTAAGGTCTTAGTAGCGTCACCTCAATGTGTCAGTTGATGGCGCTGCGATAGCGATTTTGTACTCGTATTCGTTCAAGCAGTCGTCGTTCAACCATTTATTTCTTTTAGGTAACGTAAGTCCAGTTGTTGATAATGATTTGTTGATTATGGCTAGAATACTAAATCTTAGATATCGTCGAAATTAGTTCTGGTAACATGATTATCGAAAGTTTCATTGACGCAACTCACGGTTCATTCGATACGATGCACAGCGGATCAACAAAAAACATGGCAAACTTTGATAAAAATTGTCAGTGAGACCGTTTACCGTACCAGTATATGCAATAGTTAAAGGATTCAGTTTTCGCTTTGTTGTGTAGGTGCAAAACGCTTGCACACTGTACAAGTTTAAATGGATATCATTTAATATGCTAGAGTGGTGATTTTAATACTGTTTTGTTATGGGACTAACAACGTTACATGCGTGGAATCGATTTTTTGAATGCTTGTTACACCTCGGATTCAAGTTTGGAATTAGCTTTATTCTACTTTAATATTCTTACTCTATCTTTATTCTAAACACAACTTTAGGTAAATCTTTATTGCGTAAAATCATGGTTTTATTGGATGAAGTAGTAAGACGGAAATACTTGGAGTTGAATACGGAAGTGTATAAACTATTTCACCAACAAGCGCTGATTCACAAAGTTCATGTAACGTAACCAATCATATACGAGTATATACAAAAGTAGAATCACCCATCATGCCCAAGCCGGTAAAGTACCGATAAAATCGAGATTACTGATAATAATTACCAAAACCGGTAAATACATGTTCACCCAAAATTGGAATCTATGAACGGTAATATTGGCGTGTCACTTGCGAGACACCTTGTATCATGTGCAGTAGCAAGTGGATCACCGTTAGACTCGTAGTTGTAGATTCCGCGTCCCGAAGTACTGAAAAAATCTCTCAACAGTAACTAGTGGCAATTTTTTGAAAATCTTACCAGGATTGGTACAAAATATAATTCGAATTAGTTTTAAAGAAAAAGTTCGTTCGATCGAATTATCCGAAACTTCAAGAAATGGTAGTTTTCTGTTTCTGAACTAAGTTGTTATAGGCATGACCCTCCTTGTCAGATTAGTTTTGCTGGTAAAGGTCGTAGGAGGCTGAAACCTGATTTCCTGATTTGTACGTTAAAAAATACTTAAATAATATAAACCCAATCGGGATATGTAAGTTAAGTTGGAGCAATTGGCATTAGCGTACATCATATAACCCTGAGAACGGGTTCCCTGTTTTTGGAAAGTATATGCGTACACACGTAATTGTCTGTTTTTTTTTTATTTCTGGACTATGATGGACGCACCATGTGGATAACACGGTTATCACAACAATGTGCGATCCTTAATGACTAAAACCACATTTTGTGTGTATGTGCGATTAGTATTTTTTGAACGAGTAAAGTGCAACAGCAAGAGTGATATATGGTAATATCTATGATCACACACCCGATTTTTTTATTATGCAGATCTTTCAAAGGCGGTACTACCAATACCAGCTTGCGGTTATATCTTTTGAAATAAGTAACAGTTTTGAATTAAATAATTAATTATATAGTGGATACTGGAGGAAGCTAAGCATTTGCCAACATCATCGTATGAGACAACTATATTGTTGAATGCTGCTACGGAACTAAGATTTCCCCAATATCAGTCGTTAAAATTACAGACACCTTCTTACCAGTAATTAAACCTGTTTCAGTTTTGTGCGCCTCTTTCTTCTGCCGTTTGATGCTACTTGGCGATTGCAACGATGAGTCGAATATCCAGCCTTTCAAAATCCATACTGCAGTTCGACTGGATCTTCGGTCCTTTTCACTGCTCTCTCCAATCGGTTGTAGATGTTGTGTTGCCATACTATGCTAACCCTATCCAGCATATACAATGGTCGGTGGCTACACTGGAGGTTTCTTTCCTTTTGGCAACAAACGGGACGTTGTCATTTTGTTCCGGGGATATCCCCTATCTCAGATAAAAGCTATATATTTCTATAAATTCGTCAGGTCTAGCTTGTAGTACAATATTTCTTAATACGGTCAGGTCCATTTTCTTCTGCACTTCAAAATTGTTGGCATTTAGAAGCGAAATCTATTTCGGATAGCGACGAAACTTCCTCCAGGTCAGGTGCACCAATGATAGAGATCACACGGTTTGTCACTTCATGATTCATATCAATCTTTAGTTATAGCCAGAACTTGCGCTTACTCGCTTTGATTACCTGCTTAAACTGTTTTCGAGCATCCCAGTAATTTCCGCGCAAGCTAGGATAGGACTCTGTACCTGAATCGCGTTGATATTATTTTTCTATGATGGTTAATCCGGCGAAATCGTACATTCTGATCCGTCCATCAGTATGAGGTCACTTGTAGTGATGGTTTGCTGATTTATTTGTACTGCGGGAGTTCACCGTCATCCGCACCGCTTTCGCATTAGCAGGCCCCATAAGGTTTGTGTATTCCAGGGATAGCTTAAATAGATCTTCTTTAAACGCACTGGACGTTCAGCCGGTTGACCGTTTTGTTTTATTCTAATCAAAATTGTAAAAAATGTATAAATAAATAAATTCTTGCTTATTTTAATAAAAAAAATATATAGGCTTGGTTGTAGCTATGCGTGTAGGGTTCCTTAACTTTCCAATTAGTCAACACTTCTAACAGGCGTTTGAATATATTGGACATAAATAATCAAATTTGACGCCACCTGCATCCGTTTTGAGAGAAACATTCGATTTTTAGTAATTTACGACTTTTGTTTATTCGATATATTTTAATTAATTTTCTTGGGCTGCCCTCATGAAAATTGCCCTGAATCCTTTAAGTTTAATTACTTCCCTTCCATTATACTTAGATCGTTCAATTTTTAAAAATATTTTAATTTTTGTATGTGCGACATATTCAAACGAGTTTTTCTCAGCTTCTCATTTGAACATTTAAACTCCCGATTCTTGAATAATGCCCTTAAAAACCTGACGCTGACATCGCATTTTATATTTTCGGTCGATATATTTGGCAAAAAACTATTTGCGTTTTCGATATTTTATTATTTTCGATTAGAGACTATTGGCTAACTTTAACAAGGTCAATCACATAATTGATTGTGCACGAGACTGTTCATTGGACTAATCATAAACAACGTTCGTTAAAACGAAATAAGTTTGTTCCCCGTAGATAAACGCTAAAGGTTCGCTGATTACAGAAATGACAAAATTCATTTAACATTTTTTCGTTAAATATTATCTCTACGATAAATTGCATCCCGATAAACGTTATTTAACCAATTATTTCTGGTGTTCGCACTCGGTTTTCGTATCTTTTTAGTTCAAAACGTTACGTTTATCAATTAAAGTAACTTCATACTCCTGTAGTTTCCTTAGTTGACTTAATCAAGTATTGGCCAAATTTGAGCCAAGTTGGTCCTCATATTTTACCCAACTTTTAAAGTTGTAATTTATAATTGTGGTAAAGGTGTAAGTAAACTCCATCGGAACGTAGTCTATAGGTAAGTTCTTCAATTAATTCCAAATCGTGAAAATGATACGAGTTTTAATTCCCCCGCGTCATTTTCATGATTCTTTCATGGCACCCCGACGGGTATTCCAATTTATTTACTCACCGAAATACGTACATTGTCTCCTTTTTCAATTCCTAATCCAATTATTGAAGAGAGATATTTTGAAAATTGAATTTTATTTTTTCCATTTCCATATTTAATTTTAAAATCTAAAATGCAAACAATAAAATTAAAAAACATTTTTCCATTTAAAATGTGTCAAATGTTAAATATTATTTCAAAACAATTAAACTAGGAAAATAGCCCGAAACCAATTTTAAGAGAGTGTTACACTATTTATGTATGTGTGCACAGAGTCTATTGTTTTTTGATCTTTAAGTTTGGAAGGCAAAATGTCTTATCAGGATAACAATAAAAAAATGTCCCTTTTTGTTTGTTTTTATTTACGAACGAATGTACGCAGAGAAGGGTTATACATAGTAAAGAACTTAAGGCGATATAGTGTTTTATTATATGGGATCATAAAAAAGGAAGTGATTTAAAAAAATAATTTCTCCTGTAGTTGTTTTGGCTGGTTTACGTGTCAAATATTGGGGATTGACGCCCGCACTGAGGGAATAATAATATTATTATTACATTATGAAATAATAAGTTATCTTTAATTTCTTATGTGTACACACATGGTTTACATAATCGTACGTATGTACATAAATATACATATATGCACGTACATATATTTTTAAAGTCATTATTTAAACAACAATCAACATGGGCGTGTTATATTATTCATAACGAAAAAAATAAAAAAAATGGAATTTTATTTTACCTTTTTGTTGTGTATATTAAATATTTTGCGTGGTGAATTATGAATAAATTTAAATTGTAAATTGCTGTCTCAACCAGACATTTCTTTTTAATTTAAACAAAAAAATTACTATCGTCTGTGTATTTTGGTGGAATACGGCGTAAAAAAATTATTTAATTTATGTTTACAAAGTAGGCGGAATTGTCGGTAATACAGCAAGAGAGTAATTGAAGCTTTTGCGCGATTAACTGAACAAAATGGCGTCATAAGCGATATTATTATTATTTCTTATGTTTGGTTACATCTTAATTTAATCTTCAATATCAAATTTCTATCTCTCTCTTCTACATACGTCTATTATTATATAAAACGGCAAATTATTTATTTATTTCATATGTAGTGTTTATTATATTATTATCATTATTACATTTAAATAAAATTTAATAATAGAATACAATTTAAAAAAAATTGATCGCAAAATATAATTTTCTTATTATAATTCTAAATATAAAATTGTACAAAACTTGAAAATTGAACAAAATTCCAATAATGTGTGTATATATAGATGACGATTTGATTGTAAGGAAAAGAGGTCGTCCGTGCAACTCATGGCGAAGAACTGTTGATGCTGAAATGGAACAAATAGGTAATTTTTTTTTCAATCTTATTCTTAAAACAAACATTGCGCGATTTTCTTATTATTTTTTTATTTCTTTGATATTCTTTGTTATAATTTACATTTTTTCTTATAACAGTTTCGAATTGTTATATGTCGTCTTGTTGGCTAGCTTTACGTTAAGTAGGTAGAAAAGAAATTGGAAATTTATTTTATTGACGTAGTCTAAAATCATGTATCTAAAAGCTTACTTTACTACTTTTATTAAAAGGTCCACCGGTTTGTCATTGCCAATAGTTTCTGTAGTTTCTGTTAGCCAATTTATGACGAAAAATGATGTTCCGCTGATCATGGGAATTCCCGTGACACGGGAATAATATCTGTTCCGTTGATGAAAAATATAAAAATTCTATTGCGTATAGATTTGGAAGGTCCGCAGATTTATTTGATTTTGATAAGCTCTAGTCTCCTGTGGACATCTATCGTGCGAATACGAAGACCCGCTGTTTGTGGGAATTTCCGCTATGTAAATTTAATTGTGTGTCTACGATATTCTGCGAATTTGTCCAACAACAATTAGTCTGGGACGGGTACTTCAATTAATAGGTCCAACGATTTCTCATTACCAATAATTTATGTACCTTATTGGCCTATTTATGATGAAAGATGAATTTGCGCTGATCGTGGGAAGTCTTGCTATTCGAATATACGTGACATGGGAAACCAGATACGATTCCGTTGAGAAATAGAAAAATTCTATTGCAAAAGATCCTAAGATTTGTTAATTCATATAAGTTCTTTACTCCTATGAGAAGAACCGCTATGTTTTGAGCAAATGAGGCACTCTTATATTAGAAAACTACACTTCCCGGTGTGGTGACCGTCTGCGTTTCAAAGAAAATTCATGAAAAATTCCGTTTTCTAAGTCCATTTGTCGATCAAAAAATACCGAATACTAATCCTGATTTTAACAAGAGTTTTTAAAGAATCGTTATGTTTTGAGTAGTTGAGGCTCTCTACTACTAGAACATTATAATTCCAGGTGTGGTATCCGCCTTAGTTTATCCAAAGAATATCCATGGAAAGTTTCGGTTTCTAAGTCCATATTTTTCAGTCAAAACATTGAACACTACGCCCTTCTTACCTAGATTTTTCACAGAACCGTTGTTTTGAGTAATTTAGGCTCCCATCTATTCGTATATTGCAGTTTCAGGTGTTGTAAGCCTCCATATAGATACCCTTGCAGCCAACATGTTAACATTTCAAGTGTACTAAAATTGAAATTCCCCAATTATCAGCTGCACTAGTATGGATGATCACGTTCCGATGGTATAAAAAACGATGTTGCTCGTTTTTGGGGATAGTCAAGAATAGTAAGTTATTCGATAATATTAGAAGGAAATATATAAATTGGGTGGCACAAATCGCCAAGAAAACAAACACCAATAATGTTAGTGTATACCAAAATTTTTAAATGTTCAATTAAAATGTTTAAAATTAATAAAACAGTGAGCTACCGAATTGTCCGCGACACGGTTTTGGGCCCCATGTTGGGCGCCGCTGTAACAGAACAGGCCTCCATATCGATACCCATCCGGTTATAGAAATTTATTTCATCCTATTCTTCCTCAACGCGGTTTGTTTTATGCCAGCTGTGCAGCCTGGAGTGGTTCTAAAGATGTTGAGGTATAATAAGATGTTATACGCAAACCGCCGAACAACCGAAAATAAAAATTGCAACACTCCATTTTAATACTTAGGGGGGGGGGGGGGGCCGGGGCACGTTGTTACACGTTTTGTTTCGCATTGTATAACATATACAATCATATCAACGGCAACCGTTTTTATTAAGGAAGCGAATATTTTGGTAGGTTGCCCTCAACTTAAAAATAGTGGTAGAATGTAAAAGAACTATTAAATATTATAAAATTAGCTTAGAAAAATTATCGTCAGTTGTAACATCTTACCCCATACTTGGAGTAAGTTGTTACACATAGTGGGGTAAGTTGTTACAGTCAAACTACAAAATTATGTTGTACACACTTACTTAATAAATAAAACCATATTTAATTATTTTTAACAAAAACAGATACATATTCAAAAATAAATTGGTATTCAATATAAAATATAATAAAACTTAAAGGAACTTTTTTATTCAGGTACGGAATTTTCAGTCTTTCCATATAACTTATATCTATTTATAATTAAAGATTTCAAATGCACTTGTAGCATTTATAAGGAACACTTTTAGTAGCACATTTTAAATGTGCCTTGTCTTTGCTTTTATTGCATTGCAGCCACTCCTCGCCAGGTTTGCTCTGGCTATATGGGTCCATGCAAATCAGACAAAAATATTCTGTATCTTCCTGCAATATTACTGTAGTCTTCTTCCGATTTGAGAACATTTCAGTGTTCCCAGTTTCTTTTTCTGGTGTAGCAGTCAAAACGGCAGCTTTTCGTTTCTTTTGTCCTCCTTTCTTTATAGACCGTGGATCTGCTTTAGGAAATGGGCGAATAGTTGAACTGAAATACCACTCATAGCTGAAGTCGACGCAGCAGGCTCTCCTGCATTATATATTTGTGTATTACCAGAAGTAACAAGTTCCTCGTAAAACATCGTTTGGCTTTTATCGTCATCGAAATTTCTTCAAAACTGATGGTGGGATCAATTTCCAGAATAATTGTGTTTACTTCGGCTGCTACGATTGCTGGAATTGGCTCTGACTCGATACTCAGTACGATTTCATTCGAAATGCAATCTGTATGTCGAATCTGCAATTACAAAAAAAATATTTAAATTTGAGCTTTTTACCTAGGAAGAGGCAACAAATATTTAATACCTTTTGGTCGATTGTATCCCCGTAAACGATACTAATGAGTATTGGTAGTTCCTAAATTATCCTGAGGCTGAGTATTGGTAGTTCCTAAATTATCCTGTGGACGATCAGTAACAGATGATCCTAAAAAGTCCACCTCTGTGAATATTTCCCGATTGTACGGTGCTGACCGTGAATCCATTAATTATATTTTCAGGTGCAAGTGTCTTAGGCAGTGCCTTGGCTACGAGCTGAGGAAGATTATGATTGTCGTTGATTTGCCGGGGTTATTCCGCATCCAGTCATTTTGAGCGTTTGATAAATAATTTTTAAAGGGGAAAACTACAGCCCTGTCCAAAGGCTGTAATTTGTGCGAGTAATGGGAGGGAATGATAACATAACTACCCCGTTCTCTTTTGCCAAATTAATTGTGTTTAGTGCCAAATGCGACTCGTGATTATCCAGAAGAAGCAACACTGGTCGTTCTAGAGATGGTTTGACATGATGTACAAAATGCTGCATAAATTTATAAAATTCCTCTACGGTCATCAACCCAGACTTGTTGCTGCCTCACGAATAAAATGGTTTTGATACCGCTTCCTTGGAAAAATAAATTGAGGAGGAATGGAATTACCAACAGTATTTATAGCAACACACACCGTTACTAGATGTCCCCTTTCCGCTGAAGTTAAACCTGCCAACTGCTTTACTCCTTTTTCGGCAATTATTTTCCCCAGTTTTTGAACCGTCGTTACTCCGATTTCGTCCAAGTTCCATGTTTCACTTGCAGTAAATCGATATCTATTATTTACTTTAGGCAATAGATCGAAAAATGAGTTCACTGCTACTCGATTAAAGCCAATTGCTCTACCTATACTGGCTGCTTCTGGTGTTCGAAGTGATAGGCTGCTATGTGTTTTAAGATAACCTCGATAACCAATCAGGGCCTGCTAATTTATTTTTAATCCATGACTCAGGAACTTTCTTATTTAGTGAAATAGCGCACTCATATGCTAGTGATCTTGCGTCTTTAAGCGTCAAACCAAAATATATCTTTGACACATGATTCATGTATTGAGCAAGTTTCATTCTCTCTTCAGCATTAAAAAACGATTATTTTTTATAACCGTAGGATTGTATAAGATGCGTGGTTTCTTCTGTTAAACTTATAGTCGATCGGGCCTTTTTTACATACCACCAGAGTGTTTGGTAATTTATGTTTAAATCTTTAGCCACCTACCGTATTTTGTGACTTGCTGTCAAAGCTCTTTACACCGCAACTTCTATAACTTGCGCCGAAACTTCTCCACGGTTGGTGTTTTTCTTGTAATTTCTCATTATTCTTAAATATAAGCCATTTAGTCAGTATAAAACATTGTGTAAATTAATTCAAAACCTTTTAAATTATTTTGTTTACTAGTTGTGATTTTCAACGGGGCACGTTGTTATATGTCACAACTTACTTGAAACGTCACGACTTGCCCCAACGTGTTTTTTTCAACAAAATTCAATATTTTTGTACATATTTATCAACAAATCAATGAAATTATTTGTTCAAAACTGTGATAAAGTAAGTACAGCATGCGATTAATATTCTTCTTATTAAAAACTAACCTCAAATACCTTACAACACAAAATATTGTGACGATGCATTTTTTTACTTACCGCGTGCTAAAACAGACAAACCACTTTCTCTCTACTCACATGCGACTGACCACAATGAAATTTCCCACACGACTTATTAATAATAAAATCTATCAAAGTTTGTTAAAATCTAAAATGGCTACTTTTGCATTTCATTTCGTCATTTTGTCTTAATACTGTAGGTGACTTAGTTACTGGTGACTTAATACGGAACAGTTTTTTTTTCGAATTTGATGGGAACTTAGGTAAGGGTAAGTATTAAAATGGAGTGTTGCAATTTTTATTTTCGCTTGTTCGGCGGTTTGCGTATAACATCATATTATACTTCAACATCTTTAGAACTACTCCAGGCTGCACAGCTGGCATAAAGCAAACTGCGTTGAGGAAGAATAGGATGAAATAAATTTCTATAACCGGATGGGTGGCGATATGGAGGCCTGTTCTGTTACAGTGTAATAGCCCTCTGCGTTTATTCAAAGAAAATCCATAAACATTTCCGGTTTTTAAGTCAATTTGTAAATCAAAAACATTGAATACTAATCCTTTTTTGGGCTAAATTTTTAAAGCAAAAGTATCGTTTCAAATGTCAGTAGATTTTTGTTTTTTTCGATATCTAAAACGATCAAAAAAACATTTCATAAAGTACAAAAATGAACTATTGGGTAGGCATTTTTATTTATTGGTAAATGGTGCATTTAGTAAAAAATATTTGTTTAGCAGAAATGTAAAGCAACATCACATGAAATAATAACAAGATTGCTACTCGTATCTTTTAGGTGTGCAAGTGAAACTCGGCTCTGAAGTTTTTTGTATTAAAATATACGTTGAACGATTCCAAATCGTCTGCCATTTTAGCTATACTATATGTAACTTAGTCATTGCTGTTTTTATGACATAAGTTTTAGTCATTTACAACCTGTCGTTCCGTGTGCATCAATTTTAAGAGATGGATGTCGATAATCAACATTTACGTCATAGCATTCTATTCTGTTTTCAAATAAAAAAAAATGCTGCTCAAGCTACGGAATTGATTAATTCGACTTTGAGTTAACATTATGTGAGTCATTCAACAGTAAAAAAGTGGTTTGAAATATTTTGTGATGGCAATTTTAGTTTTGAAGACAATCCACGTCCAGGTGCAGTAAAACAATTTGAAGACGAAGGATTTAAAGTTTTACTGGGTGAAAATTCATGTCAACCCCATAGGCCCATAGGCTGGGAAGTTTTACAGCATGTGGCGTATTCTCCAGACTTGGCTTCTTCTGATTACCACTTAGTCAGATCGATGTTATCATATTTGTGAAGACCAGCGGTTCACGAAAGTTGAAGATGTGTAAAAATGGCTCGATGATTATTTTGCGTCGAAACCACCAAGTTTCTATCTTCTATGCGAAAGCATTCATCATCTACCTGATAAATGGCCAAAGACCGTAGATAGTAATGGCGAATATTTCGCTAATTTATCTTTGTAACAATTATATTTTCAATAAAGTTGAATTTGACTAAAAAATGCAGAGTTTCTATTTGCACACCTAATATTTTTCCGGATACAGCGTCCCGTGCATCTGAGATCTGTGTGTTTTTTGCGAAAATTAATTTTTCTTTAAGGATTATACTCGCAATATGGTCAATAGAGCAAACTCTGCACTTGGCTTCATTAAACGCTTGTCTAAGGAATTTCTTGACTCTTCTGTTACAGAGCGCTTTATACAATCTTCGTTCGTCGACCGCAGGAATATGTCAGCTAAATAAGGCCTTTATTTCGTACAGAACGAGTAAGTATATAAATAAATGTGTTGTGGTAGTGCAATGAGGGTTTCGCTCTACATAGACTTACCTTAGGACTTACCTTAGGGGCAGTTTCAATTTACCTTCCACTTTTTTTTTGAAATTATAATAAAAAATAATAATAATAAGCATGTTGATAGTATAGTTTTGAAAATTTTCGATGCTGAATATAACCCGGCGATTTCATCGGATTATAATCTGTGATTTAATAAAGTAAACTATAACCCTATCCGCTAAAATGCAGATCTCGGCGCTAACTCGTTTGCCATTAGGTTTTCAGGTTGACATTAAGCTGGCATCGCCCAGATGGTGAATTGCTATTGCCTGATTGCTAGAATTGGTTCTATTCTGGATTATATTATGGATACGCAAAAATAGCATAAGCTGTAATAGACAAATAATTAGAGTAACAAATGTCCTTAAATGGGCAGTAAAACCCGCAGAATCAGAAACTAGGACACATTAATTATAATCTGAATTGTCATCTAGAAGCAATAAAAAATTGAAATACCTATAATAATGTGGGCACAAAATAGTAAGACTTTGTTCATAATTTTAAAATTCTTTATTTATTTCTCCAAATCTATTTCATCCCCATCAAAGTAAGCCCCCCCCCCCCGTCCTCAATACACTTGTGCCAACCTTTTTTCCAATCCTCGAAACAGTTGTTAAAGTCAATTTCCGGAATAGCCTCCAACGCGCGTAGCGATTCACGTTTAATGTCTTCAATTGATTCAAAACGGTTTCCCCGGAGCGGTCGTTTGAGTTTGCTGAACAGCCAGAAGTCACACGGAGCTAGATCAGGCGAATACGGTGGTTGCGGAACGATATGGGTGGAATTTTTGGCGAAAAAATCACGTAAAACCAATGCAGTATGAGAAGGCGCATTATCGTGGTGCAGAAACCAAGAGTTGTCGACCCATAATTCCGACCTCTTATAGACGTCAACGCGACGCTGTTTTTCCAAAAAATTGATTGATTTTGGAACCAATCGTGCTTTCACTTTTTTTAGGCCCAAATGATCTTTACCAAAATGGTTTTCACTGATCCTTCTGATATTTCAACGATGCCAGTATGTCTCTGACTGTTAATCGTCGATTCTCCAGCACCAATTCCTTGATTTTGTTAAAGTGTTGATCATCAGTTGATGTTGATGGCCGTCCTCGACGAGGTTCGTCGTCAACAAGTTCTCGGCCCTCTTTGAACAATTTGTACCAATCAAAAACACTTGCTCGCGAAATACTATTATCACCGAAGGCCTTTTGCAACATTCTGAACGTTTCGGCACAACAAAATTGATTCCGCACACAAACTTTAATGAACTTCTTTGTTGATTGATTTCACTCATTGTAAAAATCGCAGAATGTACTTTTTTGTACTATACTAAACGCGTATACTAAACACTAAAGATTATTTTGATGTGACATTTGGTACAGATGTCACTGACCGTCATACCAACATAAAAAAAAAATATTTCGACGAATGGTTTTCCGCGCGAAATTTAAATTAAAAAGTCTTACTACTTTTTGCCCACTAAAAAGATTCTAAATTAAATTTTAAACAAAATAAGTCCAAAAGCTTTTTCCATTAACAGCTTCCGTAAGGGGTTTTTCAAGTTTTGCAATGAAGATTAAATTTTCAACTTTGTTGGTTGGCCTTTTTGGTTTTCGTTTATTTAAACAGGAACAATGATTTTTGATTATACAATTAAACTTTTATTAGAAATACGGTAGGTTGAATTTTTCGCTTTCAAAATTAAGTGTGGTGTATTCAAGACATGTACATTTGTCGTAAAAGAAAGTCGGATTTTGGCCACAATAATTATGATGTCTCTTCTTGCTCTACAAAGTACGGAATGAGAGAAATGGTCGATGGCAAATGAATACGAAAAACGGCTTTTCAGTGTGGGTTAGGGCACAAAATGCGAGGAAGTGGCGCATACCAAATTGTTCAACTTTAAAATCATGGTTCTAATTTATGAAGGTAATGGGTTAAAATGAAACACAGTGAACACACCAGAACGACTGGTGTAGCGATTTCTAAAGAGTGAGGTATTTTATAAGGCCACTTTTGGTTACGCGATTTGGAGAATGATTTGGCTATTTCTAATCAATTGTGGTCAGATTGTTACTACAGTATGTTTGTGGTTAGTTATGTCAGAGAGTTAATGTTGTGCAGAGTATGAATAATTTTTTGGTTTTTATTAAAATTTATTTGATCCAATACTATTTTGCACAGTACTTGGAATATTTTATGGTTTTGTACAGATAAATTGTTCTTGTTTTGTAAAATGGGAGATAATATGATATTTGGTTTACATAATTACCATGCACGGCTAAATTAAGCGGGGGCAGCTTATCTTGAGCGGCGGGCTTGGTCAATAATAAATAAAGTACTGGAATAATTAGCGATGCAATAAATTATGTTTTTTCGGCATATTAACTGGATTGTGTGTGTGTGTCTTGAATCACGTTTCCGAAAACGAGGATTTTCTACAAATCTCTAGTTAAATAAATTTTCGAAATTTTACCTTCCAAACAATTTAACTAACCTTACTCGTATATCAAATTTAAAAACTATGGCTTCGTAACCTATCGTCCAATTACATCGAAATATAAATCAGTCAAATTTTGAAGCAGGGTTGACATTGATCATGTGGTGAAGTAGTTTCTGATTTATGTTCTATTAAGTACTATTAGTGGAGCCTGTTTTCAACCCGTTTTTCTTTTTTTAACTGCGCCATTTGTCAACGTTATACAATTTTAAGGCATTTCTCCGTTTTTCTTGTTTTTTGTTTGTTGAACTGACACCTGGCAAATATTTCCAATAAAAAATTATTGCTGTTAAAGCGGATCTATCGGCCGCAAGCGCTGCTCTCAAAAAATCTAAAAAATCACAAAGAGGCAACTTCTAGATATACAAACTCGAATACTAGTCGTTCTCACCGCTCTGAATTGTATCCTTGTACAAAAAACCAGCATTACTCAGATACCAGTGCTTACAAATATATTGGCATATTTAACTCGCTGTTTCATAAGCCCGAGGCCAAATACTAAAAAACATTAATTGTTTTACAAAATTCGACTTTATCCATCAACATAGTTTCCTTTAAGATGATGTCTTTTTCGTAGAACGATTTATCTTTGGGCTCAAAATATTTGTTTCTTTCGGCAAATCTCTTTCCATGTTTCATCCATTGTTACATCGCAACTCAAAAAACCTGTTTATTGAATCGTCGACACGTTGCTGTTTTTGATCTAATCTGAGCAAGCACGGCACCGACTTTGAACATAGCTTTCTCTTGATATCTTTAAGGTGGTGTTAGCTATCCCACACAATTTCACATTATGGTCTTTCAAAACAATTTTGCGAACACTTTTTTATCTTTTCTGGAATAACTGCCGAATTCGGCCGATCAGTGTGCTCAGCATCATTGGTGTTTCTATAACACTTATCAAGCCATTGATGCCGACACACGAAATTAATTTCTCCATTGTTTGGAAATAACAAAAGTAGTGTTACTGAAGTAACACATGAAGGTTGGTACTGAAGGTTGGTACTTTCTAAAAATCATAGAAATTTTTCATTAGACGTTACGACATTATGAGCCAGAGAAATTGAACTTAAAGGGTGAATTGCAAATTTCAATAATGTTATTTTTGATATTACGGCACTTTCGGGTTGAATCACGAAGAGATTGGCTTATGACTCCCTTTTATAATAATAAATTACTGGCAACTTATACTTTGGCCTTTTGACTGAGGGTCACCTTACAGGTTTTCCTCTCTTTAATTTGATTCTAGTTTATTTAATTAATTAAATAATATCATTCGAACTTTGTAAATTTTCTTTTTCTACTTACGACATAATAAAGGGACTTTCAAAAGTCACACCTAGATGTCAGTAGTAAATAATTTCTAAACGCAACCTTTTTTTTATGTCATCTTTGACATTTGTGAAGTAGACAGATGTACAATTTTAACGACGAATACTTACACGCGAGAAGAATGCATTAAATTTATTCAACCTTATTATGAAAATCATCGATCTTTAAAAAATATCGTAAAATTCGTGATTTTTTTGGTGTCAATAATCGTCCAAATGAGTCAACAAATTAAAGGTTAGTGAAGAAATTTGAAGAGACTGGTTCTATCGAGGATCGAAAAAGGTATGGTTTTTGAGCTGGCGGAATCATTGGTCCATTTTTTTCGAAGCTGTTACTGTCAATGGAGAGCGCTATAAAAATATGATTGAAGGTTTTTTGTGCTCACAACTTGAACAAATAGACACAGATTATTGTTATTTTCAACAGAGTGGAGCACGAGTCACACAACACGTGAACACATCCAGCTATTACGGTATAACTTTCCAGTGTCTAGATTCTGGTCAAGTGACAAAGGACAAATGAGATTTTTTTGTGACTTTCTACTAAAATTGTAACTGCAATAAAATGACAATTTGGTTGTGAGTTCTACTGATGAGATGACTTTAGCAAAACGTTAAGAACAATTTTGTGACAAATAATACAAAATTGTCACCTATTTAATTTTCCGTGGCTTTAAATTTTTAAAGAATGAAATTACAAAATTCAAAACTAAATTATTAAATAAAAAATTAATAATAAAAAATTTGCAGTTTTTTGACAATTTTCACATAATGTTTGGCGAAATATGTTAAAATTTGAGTACAATTGAGCAATGCAACTGTAACTACTATAAACTGCTGTAAAAGTCATAAGACATTTCATTAGAATCGGAAATTCTCTGTCAATATTTTGTTCGTTTGTAATAAAACAGTCATGATAAATTGTCACTTTATCAGAATCTACCTACCCCCAGGTCGATTAATTTCACGTAATGGTCACCGAGATCATGCGATTTAACGCCATTAGATTACTTCCTTTGGGCTTTCTTGAAAAGTGAAGTTTATGTAAATAAATTGCGAACTGAATGCGGTAATGTGTAAGCGAGTTCTTATAAATTTAGATTTTCGTATAGAAGCCTGTAGACGTGCCCGTGGTGGACATTTAAGTGATGTCATTTTTCACATATAATTGTTAAAATCCATATTTTTACCACAGAACACCAGAAAAAATCTAAGTATTTCCATGTTTTATTTAAAAAAAAAACACCTAGGCACGACTTTTGAAAGACCCTTTATAATGTATCAGTACAAATTCATCAAATCATGAATTACCAAAGTTTTCGTGAATTATAATGGCCAACGAGAGAAACGGGTTTTATTTTCTTTCTCTGAACTAAAACCTTTCAAATAAACCAATGCAATCGCTTTTTTGTATAAATAAACATTGCGTACTATTGAAATAAGGGGTTAAAGGGGTCTAAGTTTAAAGGCGTGTTAGCAATTGGCAATTTTCTTTTCTCGGGAAAAAAAATCCCGTCCCTATACATTTTTTATGCTAGCTTTACTTTTATAACTAATCAAACTTGCAGTATGAAAATACGTATGTGAAGTTATTCCAGAATTCTATCCCAGAAAATAATAATATTTAATCGGGCAACACTAACATATCAATAACCAATTTGCTCTTGTGTGAAGTAATCGCGGCCCAGTTCTTGATCCATTCCACGCAAATATATTATATTTGTGAAGCTAGCCCAGCCCAGAATTTTTATCAATTTTAATGCAAAAACGAAAAATTATCAAATTTATTAAATTTGATTTGTTTATATGTAATAAACATAATTTAAATCTAAAGTACCAAAAAACTGTAAAATCGTAGTAATGAAAAATTACAGGCAATGTAGGAAAAAATTCGTTCCGTGGCAAGTACCCAAAAATGAACTCTGGGCTGGGAATTTCATTGATATTTTCATAATTTTTCGTCCCGTTCGATAAATTTAAAATTATTTCGCCAAAACTAAAAATCTCTCGCATCATGGCTACATGATTTTGAAATATATACACTAGTAGCTAATTTTGAGCTGAATTGGAAGCAAATCGTTCTGTGGCAAGTTTCCGAAAATGAACTCTGGGCTGAGAATTTCATTGCTTTTATATAATTTTTCGCCCCGCTGAATTATAAGCAAATCGTTTTTTGGCAAGTTCTCGAAAATCAACTCTGGGCTGGGAATTTCATTGATATTTTCATAATTTTTTTGTCCCGCTCGATAAATCTTAAACTATTCCGCCAAAACTAAAAATGTCTCGGATCAGGGCTACATGATTTTGAAATGTATATACCAGTAGCTATTTTTGAGCTGAATTAGAAGCAAATCGTTCTGTGGCAAGTTTCGGAAAATGAACTCTGGGCTGAGAATTTCATTGCTTTTTATATAATTTTTTGCCCCGCTGAATTATAAGCAAATCGTTTTTTGGCAAGTTCCCGAAAATCAACTCTGGGCTGAGAATTTCATTGATTTGTATATCATTTTTCGTCCCGCTCGATAAATCTAAAATTATTTCGCCAAAACTAAAAATGTCTCGGGTCAAGGCTACATGATTTTGAAATGTATACACTTGTAGCTAATTTTGAGCTGAATTAGAAGCAAATCGTTTTGTGGCAAGTCCCCGAAAGTGAACTCTGGACTGGGAATTTCATTGATATTTCCATAATTTTTCGTCCCGCTCGACAAATCTTAAACTATTCCGCCAAAACTAAAAATGTCTCGGATCATGGCTACATGATTTTGAAGTGAATTTTAAGCTGAATTAGAAGCAAACCGTTTTGTGGCAAGTTCCCAAAAATGAACTCTTGGCTGGGAATTTCATTGATTTTTATTTAATTTTTCGTCCCGCTCGATAAATCTAAAATTATTTCCCCAAAACTAAAAATGCAAATGCTCGACAAGCGATTGCATATTTATATACGTTGAATTATTATTCGACCCTAAAACGGTAGCTTCGGTAACACATATTCCGTTACAAATAAAATTTTTTGAAAAAATACGAGATTAGTTCGTTTGTAAATTATTTGCCTGGTAGTTCGCATTATGTGTGTTATTGTTCCCGTGGCGATCACTAGGATTTCTATGACAATTTAAAGGAAATGGTGTTGAAGAAAAAATCTTGTAAATCCACAAAAGTATTTCCTCATCTGGTAATTTATTATAAACAAATTATTATTTGATTATAAACAAATCAAATTTAAAAAATATTTGATAATTTTTCGTTTTTGCATTAAAATTGATAAAAATTCTGGGCTGGGATAACTTCACACAAGAGCAAATTGGTTATTGATATGTTAGTGTTGCCCGATTAAATATTATTATTTTCAGGGATAGAATTCTGGGATAACTTCACATACGTTATGAAAATGAATCTTAACAAAATTTACAAATTTTGATTCGATTTTTATATTGACGTGTAATATTAGACTTGGTTAGTGTTGATATTCAGTCATAATTATATTTTGCCGAAAATTTAAGTTAAATTTTAAATCTATAGATCGAACCCGATTGCTTTGTTATACCAAACTTATAATTTATATATCAAATCAGCATCAACAGTATATCGGTTCCACCTCTTTTGCAAAACCTCTTAATTATTCTCGAGGTAATTTTGAGAAATTGTACATAAAGCTAGAGCTACGAATGCAATATATATGAACGAGTATATAAAATCTCATTTGCATTCATTAGATTCTCTTTTCCAATTTTAGCAATTGCTTAAAAGAAAATTATATACGAGTACATGTGTATATGTATTAATACTTTGGAAGAATTAAAATTGGAAAACAAAACAAAAGAAAAACATTTAATTTTCCATTAAAAAATTTATTTTTTCTATATTTTATTGGATTAAAAGTAAAATCTTATAGTTAAAAGCTTTTTTTATAATCGTCTATTTTTACTTTACACAAAAAAGGGATTATTGATATAAAATATAATAATAATAAAAAAACTATTATTATTTTTTTTTTTATATTTTTAAGTTTTTCACCCCATTTGTTTCTTTTATAAATAGTTTTTGTTTTTAACTTTATGACATTTTATTTTTTACTACTGATATTATTATTTTTTTCTTTTAATGTTATTTTGTTGATTTTACAGAAATATCACGTTTAGATAAATCACCATTACTGGCAAATGGATATAATGCGCCACCAACCCACTTAAACCCATTACAATATATGCAAATGAGCCATCATCCAAATGCGGCTAATCTTATGAATTCCAGTATAAGTGCACATAGTTTAGGACGACCCGACGGTAGCAATGTGATGGTTGGTGTAAAACCAGGCCAAACCGGTATACCGAGTGTCGAGGCAATAGCAAGGTAAATATTTTTAATCATTTGTGTAAATATATACGAACTAAATATCCTTGTTAAAATTAAATTTTAAAATTAAAAAAAAAAATTATTGTTGTAAGATAAGACATGGTATAAATCGTATGTAGAGTACCGTACACATTCAACAAGATGGGTTGGAATAGATTAAAATCCTTTTTTCTATTTAAATAAGGCGATTGTCTAGAAAATTACTTTTCAGTTTATTTTCAATTACATGTGTGTGCCCTTACATTATATTTGTATAAACATACATATTAAGAAGGTGTGGATATGTAGATATTCAATTTACAAAAAAAAAACAATAATTGTATAATAAAAAGAAAGGATATTTACAATATAAAGTAAGAAAAATAAGGATATATGATTTTATCTGCTAATTACCCTTTCCTATCGTATTTCTATTGTGTATTTATTCGGGGGATTTTTTTTAGTTACAAGGATTATTATTATTTCAATGAATGGAGTTCGACATTATGTCGTATTGTTTTGTTTTGATTTTGCCTCTCGAATTATATACTGTGTGTAACACGAATCCTTCTACTTTATTTTTAAAAGAACAAATAATCATAAATATATCCTATTAACTCGAAGTACCGTAGAAAAACACTTTTCTTTCCTCTATTCATCTTGTATAGTATTAATATTTACTTTGAATGTTATTCCACCACACAAGTTATTTGTGTTGCTTTTGTTTTGCATCAAACCAATTCAACAATCCTTATTTTCTTTAGAAATGTAACACATCCTTTTTGTTGTGTTGTGAATAATATATGATTGCGATGTGATGTTAAATACACATGTATAGGCTAGACGACCTTTTTTGTGATGTGTCTTCTGCTGCTTTTAATGCTGCTGGTGTATCGTTTTCCTGCCTGTTGTGCGATATTTTCGAGCTGGTAGGGAAATAATTTTTCTTGTGAATAGGCAAACGTAACAGTTGTAGGGGCTTAAATAGATTTATTAATTCTTTCGCAGCCTATTGGTGTCATTTTAAAATGTATAAATTGGGCTTTTAATAAAATCACAATACAGTTTCTTGAAGATAGATAATCAGAAACTACAGATTTTTGGCCAAAAATAGCAAATAAAATATATTGAACGGCCTTCTCTGACATAGTTTCTTGCAGCAGTATGACATAAACAGACACATACGGTAGGAATTTAATACTTTACTCTCGATTTGTTTTTTGTTAAATAAAGAAAGTATTAACTGGCCAATGGATTTAATGTCCTTTGAAGGTCAATTAATACCCCCTTTTTCATTCACGCTCACATCACCCATTCACACAATTACAGTAGACCACCTACACATTGCACGCTTCATGTCAACCTGTATACACTGACATGGACTGTTGGTCTGAATGCGCTGAATTCTGTACTCCAGCAGAGAGTCTTAGTTGTAATCGATCGTAATCGAAGGCGAAAATTCGCTTTGCATCTAGCCTCTGGTTTTCTTGCTTATCCTTCATTTTTATTCCATAGCTTCTAGAAAATAATGGTTTCTACATTTTCTTATTGACGATGTGATAAGTTTATCATAGTTGCCCCAAAGACGTAAGTCGTTGATTCTTGCCGTATCCAACAAATTATGAGAACATATTTCGTTTGAAAAATGTATGTTAGACTAAATTTGTGTGGTAGGCTTGATCTTGTCGCATATCGATATCTGCACTAACAGTCTTTTAGTTTTCAGGTTTCATCGGAGAAATGAATATCATTAGTTTATAACTCCTTGAATCTCATTTCAGAAGATAGAAATAAGTTCAAATCAATATTTCTTGATTGTAATTTTTTTTTTGTGATGTTCACAATTCGAATCCCTTTCAATTTGCTAATGGGGGAACAGTTTACTTTCAATCCCATTTAACCGATTTCAAATGGTCTGGAGGAGTTGTTGGAAGTTTAGTGATTTCCAATGTGATACATATTTGCTCTATTATATAACGCGAAAAATAGTTTCATCGAGATCAATACTTGAAAAATCAAACACTTTTTATCGAAATCCGTCCGAGTTTTATTGTTTTAATATTATCGTATTATTTGAGCTTTTCAATTTAGGTCATTACCCCTCGGACAATAGCTCCTGCCATTATCCCCGGTCAATTACCTCCGGTTCATTATCACTTAGGCATAACACCTCGCCATTACCCCCGAGTAATTTACCTCCGCCATTACCTCTCAGTAATTTCCTCCCGCCATTAACCGCAGTATTTGTCCGTGGTAATTTATCGTTACTTTTCCGCCATTATCCCCTGGGCAATGCCACCCCCTCTCCGGATTCATTACTGAGAAGAAAGATGGAGCGTAATGAGGAAAATAGGGGTATTGCACGGAAGGCAAACGGGAGAAATGCTCGGAGGTGAGAACCCGTGGAGTAATTACTGCAGGAAGGGGGGTCGGGTCGGGAGTAATGGGCCAAATTTTTCTTCTCCATAGGTGGTTAATATTTAATTTTTTTGTGTGTTGTTGTCAAATGCTGTAGCTGTCAGAGCTGTTCAAGTGCTAGATTTTTGTTTTTTGCAAATCATAGGAACGTTAAGCCTTTCGTTTAGTACAAGGTGGAACTCAAAATTTTTTATTGATAAGAAAATGTGGTTCTATGCTATTTATGTATGGAAAACAATATTGTTCATATGCCCACCACGGTTTGGTCTACAGGCCTGCATCCGAACATCAAAGTTTTCGATGACTTGTTCCAATAAAAGCAATTTCAGCTTGGATGTTGTTTTTAAGTTGTTGAATTGTTTGTGGATGATCAGCATGCACGTTACCTTTCAAATAACCCCACAAAAACTAATCAAGTGGTGTCAAATTCGAACTTCACAATTTCTTAAAATGATGCGATCACCAAATTTTGTTGACAATAAATGAATTTTGCACGACTTGTGTGACATGTCGCTCCGTCTTGTTGAAAACAAAGGTCGCCGATAAGCAATTCATTCAATTTGGGCCCCCAAAAACCAGTTAACATGTTGCGATAACGTTCCGCATTCACTGCAGAAGGGCATATTCCTGTTCGATTTCAAAGAAAAACGGCCCAATGATGCCACCAGTCCATAAACCACACCAAACAGTGACTCTTGTAGGATGAACTTCTGTTTCGTGAATAACATGAGGATTCTCCGCTCTCCAAATTCGACAATTTTGCTTATTAACATACCCATTAAGATGAAAATGAGCTTCATCGCTCAAGATGATTTTTGATGAAAAACCTTCATTTCGTTGAAGCATCCAATTAATAAACCGATGACGATTTAAATGGTCTGCTGGCTTCAATTTTTGAGTTAGTTGAATTTTGTACGGATACAAGTGAAGATCAACATGCCAAATTCGCCGTAATGTGGTTCGTGAAAGGTTTAGTTCTTGTGAACGATGCCTGATTGCAGTGCTTGCTTCATTACCATCACTTTCTCTAACAGCTACCACTGCATCAGGAATACGAACTGGATGAACATGTTGATACGATCTACGACCTTCCACTGAACCAGTATCTTCAAAACGATCAACAATTTTGCCAATTGCACGCTCAGCAGGACGTCCATGGCGACCAAAACTCCCACGAAATTTGCGAAATCTTGTTGTTTTTGAACGATTATTTTTATAATTAATTTGGACAATCAAATCAAATAATTTTTTAGAACAGATAACATTAAGTACTAAAATTCATCGATTGAAAAAAGCTTCAACACATGGATTACTCGGTACTTACTGCGATTTTGATCGGAGCTTAGTTTGGCCATTACACAAATTCAAAGCAAAAACACTGATTTTTTCAGCTTAAAAAAAATTCTAAACTGAAAATTTTGAATTATTTTGCTTTGAATGATATGATTCATAACTCATTGTGCGCTTTTTCCGGCAAGATAGTAATTTGTTCTAATTTGTCGCAGTATTTTTTTAGATGTGTGATTAAGCCAGCGATTGTAGCTCCTAGTATTTCTTATCTTACTAACTTCTTGATTTACTAACACTTAATGTAAAATTATGTACTATGGCTCCACAGCTCTCCAAGTGCAACACATTATTTAATACAAATATAAAGAGACACAAATACATTTAAATTAAGCTAATGATTAGTTGATAATACATTGATGCAGGATTTATTTTAGAAGCGCTAAATTTAATCTAAATATAAGTGGTCACTAAATACGTCACAGTCATTTTAGTGTATTTTATCGTATTGTTGAGCCTATGCAAACTGAAAGTGATTCGAGCGCGAGGAGGTTCTTTCAGTCTTAGAAAGCAAGAAGAAACGAAAAATAGTTCGTCCTTACCACATGAGACGATACAATTACTTTACAAATATTTAAAAAAATATTCCGAGTTAAAAAAGATTTTAAAAGTGTTTATGATGTTTCCGGTAAACTAGTTAAAAAGTAAAAACTTTTGGTTGTGCTTATGTCTAATTTGTCACCTCCTTGATTTTATTCTTAGTACTAATCTATGTATATGCAACATTGGCTGTAAACCAACGTTTATAACTGGCTAGACATTCCAATTTTCTCAGATACAATAATGGATTGTTTAGTGAATTGGAAGATGTCAGAAGATCTTACCTCTGCTTATCATTGTTATCTACAATTTGAATTGGAGACAAAACCCATCAAAAATCCTAGATATCTAAACTAGAACTCCCGCTTTTGACGCCATTAATTAGGCCATATTAGGTGTGTGTTCTTCTAGTGGAGCTCAGGTTAAATCTCGACCACCGTGGTGGTCACTCGGAAAAAAGGAGGCTCTTTAGAAGAGGCAAGAAACTGAAACTGCTGAGAGTCATCTAGGCTGTGTAAAGTACTACATCTAAGTCCCATCATGCCGAGTTTTCTCCAACGACTGGATGGTTCTTGGACCGTGGCTAGTGCAGAATCCTTGGAGTTACTACTCGGAACTCACTTACCAGGTAGCTCCGAAGCTGCGCCGCAAAGACATACGGACAACAGGTTGTAGGCATTGTAGCCCTTTTATAAGCAGGAGAAAACCCCCTGTGGGCTATAAATAGTTTTAACTGGCACTGACTTAACCTTACCCTGGTGGGACTCCATCTCCGTGCAGAACTGTAATAATACAGGAAACACATCTGTTCTAAAAACAGGAACATTTTAAATACTATACTGACTATACCATCCCGTCTTCATCTTTTGATCAGAGGTTTAGGACTGATATTCCGACCAAGAGAGGACTGGTTGAGATATGCATTTCTGAATTGTGAGGATGTTAATTTCTTCACTGATGGTTCATATGGGAAAATTGGGGTGGGGTTTTCTGTGAAGAATTAAATTTAAATCTTTTTTTTTTGTCTCTTTGGTATTGACTGGTTGAGGTATACTGTAATATTTGCAAGGGATATTCGTTGTTCAACATCGGCAATTCAGTTCAACATCCACCTGATGTGGGTGCCAGGGTATTTAAATATTACGAGAAATAAAAAACCGAGTGAACTCGCTCTAGCCGAATTGGGGCACTATCTGCCTCATTTAACCAAGCAGATTGGATGTTGATATACCGCCAGTTAGAGCAAATTATATAGCTTCAAAAGGAAACTAGACGAATTACGAACAAAAGATGGTCCATTAGTACCTCATGCGTGATAACTATACAGATTTAGCCTAAACTAGACCTGTCAAGATTCAGGAAGCTGTCGGTACGGTGTTTCATAGGTAAGCATGCGAGCAAAATGGGAGTCTCCTCACATTATAATGTTCGTAATTGCGAAGACAAAGAGAAGGAAGAAACTGTTCTCCATTTGCTTTACACTTGTTCCCGCCTAGCGTTTAGCAGACTGAAACTCCTAAGTGCTCCCCTCTTAAATGACTTGACTGACCGCAATTAAATGGTTATCAAGGATAGTTTATACGCTTCGTTCACAGGTCAAGCTAGTTGAATAAGTAGGTGAGTACGACTACGGACCTGATTGTTTCCTATGTTAAATTTGTCAGAAATGTACGCAAAATTTATAGAAATTATGTTCATTAGTTTGTTAACCTTCGGGAAATTACGACCCAAATAATGAGTTTTAGGAAATCGCCGAACGCATAACATTCGTGTTGGTACACACCACCAACGACTTTTGACAACATTTACAAAATTTATCCATAATTGAACGATTAAGCCATTCCACGACATTGAGCCAGGGGAAGATTTAGTTTATTCAACGTGAGTAAAACTTACTGAAACTAAGGTATACAAATTATTAAACAAAACGCCTCAGTTCACAACATTTTTAAAAAGATCATAAATGCAATTTATTCCACGCATACATTTGCACTTTTCAGACAATAAGTCATGGGAACAGACGATCAGGCCCTTGGTTTAAGACATCCATCTTAAAATGTTTTAATAATGCTGTAGCTGTTCAATGCTGCCAAAAAATTGTTTCTGTGGTGTCAGAAAAGTAGACTAAACTTATTATGATAGTGTATGTTTACGTGGGTGATGCAAAAAGTCGGTAAAATTCTTAAGAAAAACATTTAAACTCTAACAGACTCTAAAATTTAAATTTTAATTTAATTTATACAAAATGGTTTTCGTTACATGAACTTAAAATACAGTCTAACCTCTCTAATCAGACCACTTTTCGGACCACACAAAATGGTCCGATTTAGAGAAGGTCCGTTTATGGAATAAAAAAAATAAAGTTAAATAAAAAAAATAACAGTTAAACCAAGAATTTCAGGTGATTTTTATTTCAATAATGATCATACTCGCAAGTACATAATTCAAAAAATAGTTCAAAATAATACATAAAACAAAAGGTATGCCAGCTATATAAAAAGCCAGCACATACATAAATGTTTTTATCGTTAGAACGATACACAATTTTAATGTTGGACAGGCTAGCAAATTCACTTCTTTTTCAATTAGTTTTTGTTTCGATTTTTTCAAGTGATAAAACATTGCGTCCAAACCTTTAGCGCTTGCATATTCTTTCAATTCTTTCAGTATTTTTGCACTTCTAAAAACGGGTTCCGCTTCTTCAAAAGTAATCGATTCATCTCCATCAAATGACGAACTTTCAAATACTGGTTCTACAGCCATTTGTAATGATAAGATTAAATTATCTTCCCAATCATCGGCTAATTCTTCAAAAATTTGTAAATTTTCATCCCTTCTGAGATACCCATTTTCAGATTCCCTTGTTTCGACGATTTCTAATTCTGACTCCATAACAATGGATCACCGACTCCAGTTGTGAACCCCGCTTTCCTGAAACATTTAGAAACTGTTTCAGGTGAAACCTTATTCCAAGCTTCCGTTAGCCAAAAACAAGCATCTAAGGATTTGATTTTCTTGGATAAGCCCTCCATTCCACTTGATTCATCAATGGTAACAACCAATCGATTCATTAAAAGATTTCGGTAATGTATTTTGCAGCTTGTAATTATTCCCTGATCTAGTGGCTGCAATTCTGATGTCGTATTAGGAGGAAAAATTTGAAGCTTTACGTTACTATATTTCTTGTCCGGCTGACAAGATGCGCTGTCTAAGAACAGCATAACTGGTCGTTTCTGTTTTGTAATTTTTTTAATTAAATTTATGAACCCATTCTTCGAAAATGATCGATCGATTCAAGCCTTTGTATTATAACGCCGGGAGATTTCAAACGTTTCTTCAATGTCTCGGGAGTTCAGTCTCATCCAAATTAAAAATATTTTTACCTTCACAGTTGTGAGTCTTTAATGTGTCCCGGAAATTTTGTACGATATTTATATCAACTGATGTGCCTTCTCCACTTAAGGAAGCAAAATTAAGATTGTGGCGTTCGTTAAATTTTTGCAGCCATCCATTTGATGCTCCAAAATCTGCCAATTCCAATAATTCAGCCATTAGATAGCAAAAGCGTGCCACAAATATGTAATTTTTTTGAACAGGCCATAATTATCCATCGAGTTTTTCGTCGAGAATTTCAAATTTTGTGCAGCGGGCTGCACGCTGCAATTTTGTGCAGCGGGCTGGCGATATTGAATTTTTCATTTAATATTCGTTGTCACAAATGTTAGCTGTCTGAAGTTTGGATTAAGTGTAATTTGTCTGCTAAATTCAATTCGTGATCCTTTTTGTGTTTACGCCTTATTCTAATAAAACCGAAATAACGAGATATGTATATATGGTACGTATCTCTATATAAGCAAATGCACGAATGTGTATATTTTTTGGTCCCATTAGCAGGTAATGAAAGTCAAAATGATGATTATTAAATGGTCCATTGGTCCCATTTGGAGGTGGTCTCATTACAGAGGTATGTCTGTTCTAGAAACTATTAGCACTGCATGAATAGTGGTCCGATTTGGAATTGGTCCGATTAGAGAGTGGGGTCCAAAGGAGGTTAAACTGTATAAACAATCGTTATACATATAGTTTCGAATTATTTCCCACAATCTAATTGAGTATAATTTGCAGATACCACCTGTGGCATAAAACATGGCCAAATTAAAAAAAAATTCTTAAAACATTAGAAATATTAGTTTGTAACGGTATTGGGCGCTTTCAGCTCCGCCAATGAAAATCTCATAAAGTTCCAAATATTCATTACGTTGGCTGTTATTTTTAAACAGATTAGCATTCAATGCCACACTGGACCTACCTAAGGAATTTGTCATTAATGATGTGATCTCTGGAATGTAAATAAATTGTTAATTTATTTAGGGCGCGAAAGGAGGGTGGAGAAATGGTGGAAGCATCCATTTCTAACATGATAAGCTACAACTAGGCTGTAACAAATTTATCTGCAACTCCAAGTATCGGGTTAGGAGACTTAGAAAATGCTACCAAACACCTAGAAATAGATTGGTAAAACATTCGATTTGTTAATAAACAACGATATTTTATGTTAGCCCCAGTTTAACTTCAACTTTATATTAACAAAATTTAGGAATTAGTTTTAAATCCTAGAATCATGAGCCATGCTCATGGATGCCAGATGCTATTCTAAAAAATCTGGATCAAACGTAAGCTGCTGGTTCATGGAAATTTTGCGTATAAAGGTATAAAGGACGATCCAGCTTTAAGCAATTTTTCAAAGCAAATTTCACTGACGAAATTGATATACAAATAATATAATTTCCCCTACATGTAAGTCCTCCTACTTATATATAATATCCGCTACTTAAATTTTAAAATAAAATATTTTAAATTAAATTTATTTTTTATTTGTAATTAATTAAACCAGGAGAGAAATATAACGTGCCTTATAATAGACTAATTAAGCGGCTAGTTCAGCGTTTAAAAAGGTGTCGATATGTCGAACCTTAAAAGCGAGATATTCTAACAATTTATCAAAAAATGTAAAAGCGAGGAGTTTTCTATATTTAATGAAACCGACTAGATTTCTGATTTTGCATTTTTACTTATTTGTTGAGTACTATCTAGAAAAAACTCAATTTACGAATGAACCATTTAAAGTAGTTCCAAGCGCAATTTCTCCTTCCTTATTTACCAATCGGAAAAGATCCACACTTCTCGAGCTTCGATTAAAACTTCAAAAGCGGATAAATTAAAATTATATATCCTATAACATATAGAATTTACCTTCTTAGTCTTTTTAAACAGCATTCGGCATAAAACTATAATAGTGAATCTAGTATTACAATCGGATACGAGTATCATAAACATTTTAATTTTATTTCGCTGGCGTTCCATCCCATGTAGGGATTGGCTACCTTAATGAGGCTATATTATCAGTTATTTTTCAGATTAATGATTAATAAGTTCATTGAATACTAACCAGGTCCAAGAGTTGCTAGAAGACGCATACTGCTGCTGGATGAGGCATATTGGCCCGGGAGGCGATCACGTTTCCTTCCACGTAATAATTTCTTTTATTATGTTGTTCCCATTCGGTCATACAAAGTTGGACTAATCCAAGCAATGGTTGCTTTCGTCGATGCTTGCATTATTGCATTATTTCTTTCTATCATGCGTCCCCCCGACGTTTTGTAACTATCTTACTTTTCGCTTCAACGCGTTTTTGATAGAATTTGTCACGGTAATTTACAAGTGGTTGATGGAAATTTTAATATTTTCTGTCGAAGCGAAAAAGAGAACTGTCGTCATAGGATTGAAAGAAATGTTTTCGATTGTTTAAAGTTTAAGTTCTACAGAACTTTGAATATATCTACGTTTCGTATTTTAATTTTACAAACATAAAAGATTATGTTACTGTTTGCTTTATTATGAAAATAATTGTTTTCGACAACGATCATTATTAATACAAATCTTCGCCAATTTAATTTCATAGAATTCAAAATGCTCTTAACCTCATAATTAACCTGTTGCCGACTGAATGCATTCAATGATAGTACGAAAAAATTCTTCGAATTGATAAACCGTAGCTCAGCAATCTTAATTTCATTTTAAAGATTGCTACTAGTTTGTATATATTATATCAGGACAGAGTATTTCAATCAATTGTTGATGCCATGTGTAGGCCCGTGGCCTAATGTTCATTTCGCCCGATTTGAAAATTATTGCCCAATATTTCATCAATCACCAAGTCACAAGAGAGATCACGAAACAACTTCATGCTTCGACTGCGTGGTTCCTTATTGAAAATAATTGTTAATACCTATTCAGTCTGGAAATATCTGATGAACTTTTAATCTCATCATTGAAGTTATTCAAAGAAGTTTTATATCATAAGTTATGCCAATAAATCTGACGCTTAGAACTTTTGCTCTATTCTACAGTATTATAAAACAGCTTTCCTAACCATTAAGGCCATATCAAAAAAGTTGGGACCAAATCATTTGTTTGGCATAGTAATAAGAGCATAGTATTTTGCCAAGGATCCCAGAATCATGTGAAAAGCTTCTGCAAACTAAGTGAATGGATGGTGGTTTGGGAAACATCTAGTTCCCAACCACATTGAGCGCTAAACTTCAAACTCCATTGTAGTGTTAGAAATAATTGGATCGTTTAACATGAAAATATGGAGCAGTATTCTTTGCGTGAAAAACCAATTAGAGTTTTAATTTAGTTTAACATTTTAAAAAGTTCATCAATAAACCTTTTTAGGGATTTGCGTTAAATATATATAACTTTTTAAACTTGTACACTTAATCCATGTTTGAGAAATAAATGGAATTTTATAAACTTTCGTGCTAGCGTCATATCAAAATACACTTTATTAAGCGAAACAAACCATTTCGCCATCATCAAAAAATTATTATCTAAGCTCATAAATTATATAAAGCCGTTCAAGTGCAATCCACTTTCACTCGCCTTATCATCCATCAATATTACCGCACGCATACACACACACTGAAATAGAAAAAACAATCAAAAATCATTAAATTGAAAAAGCTTCTATAAATAATCCTTTTTATTGTCTTATTTCAATTGCTTTTTGTGTTATCTATCCTCCATTTAACATCCCGCAGTAATATACGGTAATAATAAAATGTAAAGGAAAAAAGGAGCAAACACTCAAGTAAAAACGGATATCGTATGTAGAAAAAAAAACAAATCATCAAACATATATTTTTCCTTTTTGAGGTTTTCCTCAATATACAATATTTTTTTTTTGATAAAAGGAATAAACTTATCGATAAAATTATTTGTTTGATTCTATTGTTATTTTTGTACAATGCTTGTTGCATTTTTTTTGTATGTAAAATTCATATTTTTCCCTTTTCCGCATATTTCATCCATATCAAATTTTTATTTTTTTATTTTTTTTTTTAAATCGGGAGCAGTGGTGGAAAAGTGAGGGTATGATTATATGATGATGGAAAAAAGTACGTAATAATAATAATAAAAGGAATTTTCCATTTTTCCAATTTTGACTGGTATTTATTGTTATTTATTTAATAATTTTTTTTTATTAGGGAGCTTTTCATTTCATAAATATAAAAAAAATGTTCGTACTTGTTGGTACAAATAGGAAAATTCTATTTATACACTAGATAGATAGAGAATAGGAAAAAGGACACACACAAACAAAAAAAGGATGGTATAATAAAAATTTTATTTATTTAGTTTTTTGTGTTTCCGGTTATGCGTTTTTTTAGGTTCGCAAAGCAAAAAAGCTACGTTGAAAAGGTTATTTGTTTTTGATAAACGTTGGTACAGTTTATGAATTTTAATTTTCATCAAATTTGTCACCTGATGATAATTATATGTATAAGGGAAAATTTAGGGACGTTCTGACGATGATGTAGCATGTACACTCAGTGAAGTTCGTATAGCCCCACCAGAGACCTGAATATTGAAAAGTGTCATTTTAACATTGAAACTTTATGTAACTAAGCTTGATTTGTTGAAAATTAAGTTAAACTATTCTAACAAATAAGAAGAGTATAGAATATAATTTTCTTTATTGCCAAAATTGAAAAGAGTATGTGAGGCTCTACAAACATCGCTGAGTGTATGTGTGATTAAATTTTCTATGGTATGTGTTCGGGGGTATTCCCCGAACAAATTCGAGAACTTTTTATTGAACACGGAAGATACAAAACTGATAATCCATACAAAGAGGCGCTAAGTTATTTTTTTCTGTTTTAAATTAATCCAATAATTCATATCTCCTTCCAAATTTCGCGATTCCTACTGTTTTTTGATATTCCAGGAAACAAATCAAAATTAAATAAAATATAGAAAAAATCTATTAAATAAAATTGTAAGATACAGGAACGAGATATAATATAAGATAAATAATCTCCCTATAAATTTATTAAGAGACAGCAAGTAAAATTCCTTTTTTCAGAGTTATTTTCCCTTCAATTAAATCCAATCTAAAAACAAAACAAAGAACTAAATACAATTTTTTTTGCTCGGTACAATAACATCAAACTCCACTTTTCCACGCTTCCATATCCACTCTGTTTTGATAAAAAAAAGAAATATTGGTCTTCTTACCACCGCATCTTCTTGTACAACAATAAATTGTGTATTTATGTTGTGATTTTTTTATTCTGTTGGTTGGCTCATTGGGATTTTTCATTTGATTATTTATTTTGTGTTATTGCTACTTTCCAAACGGGCGCTCATAATACAGTTGAAGGTGAAAAATTGAATATATATAATTTTCTAGTTTCACATTTAATCCTTAAATAAGTTCAGAATCAAATATAAAATTTTGACTTGGGTTTCCGCAGTTCATATAAAATGTGATACGGTTAGCATCTTAAAATTATTTCAGCTCTCCCGCGTTGTAAAAAGCAAACAATCAATGTTGCAAAATTCCAGTGTAAATTTAAATTTCGCTTCAGGGGAATTCATATTTAGTAATAACAGATAATTAGCCTGGCTTGTTAACTAAATACCTAGTTTACACCATTTTCTGATATTGTTACATGCTGATAACAAACATATATCTAGTTACTTACATGTAAATGTTTTAAACTTGAAAGATCCAATAATTTTTTATAAATCTCTGTATTTTAAGAAGGCGAAATACTATTTTTTGGAATTACTTACTTACTTCGAACATTCAGCCACTTTTGTTCCATGTGTTTTCAGGTGTGCTATTCTGCTTAATTACATTTTTAAATTAGTGTTATTCATTGCCATTGTTAAATTGATTGATTTTAAAATTTTGATCTGTATTTGAACACATTACGTTCAACCCCTAAAAAGTTTCCCTTATGGGCGCACTATAAAGGAAAATTAGCATAAGTTTGAATCCCATTTGTTTTCCCGCGGCTCTATTCTGCTTTCACTGGTAATAAGGAATTGGGGAAAATATTTTCATAGAATTTTTGAATCAAATTTTTTAAGAGATTTTTTGGAATATCTAAAACCTATGCATCTGTTGGTCATGCAACTCATTGCAGAATCATTTTGCTGTTAGTAAACATGCTACCTGTTTAGGTTTTTGTAGGTTTTAACGTGTTTTTGATTAAGGGTCTTCAAAGAACACTATCGAGTTTAGTTCTCGATAATAATTTATTTATCACACGAATTTTTTTTTCTTCCTGGGGCTCGCCTTTTCATTTCTAATTTGTAACTTTGTAAACAAGGAACCGGGAAAAGCTTGACAGTCTCTACTTGTGAGTTAGCACGTAAACATTTGCTTTTTAATCAACTCACATATATTTTTTTAGTTGGTTTCTGAGCAGTTGTGTCAAATTTGTCCTGATTGAGAGTATTGAAAGAGACTAAACCCAACCCCATCTCCCTTCAAATTAAAATGTTTATTTTGAATCAAATTTTGATCCATGGATTGCAATTTACAAAGCGTGCAGTAGGTTTTGTATAACAATTTTGATGCAATTAACATAATTTCGGCTTCAACGTTTACTTTGATCTTAGGTAAATCCTATTATTTTACAAAAATTGTGTGATAAACTGGGCTGAGATGTTGTGTTACACCGCTTGAAAAGTTCCCGGTCTGACGCCTAAATGGTGCCACAAATTTAAAACCCATATGATTTTTAAATTCTACATTCCGACTAATAGTTTACAAGTTAAAGTAATTTTGTGACGTTACTTTTATTAATTTCAAAACAATGGATAATAACGAATTTTGTGTGTTGATTAAACACTGTTTTTGGTGGGAAAAATACCATTCAAGCAAAGCAGTGGCTTGATAAGTGTTATCTGGACTCTGTACCAGGAAAACCACCCATCATTGACTGGTATGCTGATTTTAAACGTGATCGTACAACCACCGATGATGCACCACGCTCTGGACGCCCAAATGAGACTATGACTCCAGAAAACATAAAAAAAATTTCGCCATTGGCTAGAACGACCGTAAAGTGAAGTTGTGTGAGATAGCCGACCTTGTAAAGATAACAATGGAGCATGTTGGTCATATTTTGCACGAACATTTGTCCATGAAAAAAATTGCTTTTTCACCAAGACAATGTATCATGTCACAAGTCGATTGCAACAATGGCAAAATTACACGAATTGGACATTGAATTGCTTCCGCATCCATTGTATTCGCCCATTTATTGTAGATTTCGCCCCCAGCGATTATTACTTGTTTGTAGACCTCAAAAAAGCTCCAGTGAAAGACATTTGGCTGCAATGAAGAAGTTATTACCGAAACTGAAGCTTATTTTGAAGACAAAGATAAATCGTTCTACAAAAAACGCATCGAAATGTTAGAGAGGCGTTGGACTAACTGTTTCGCTCTAGAATAAAATTATGTTGCCGAATAAAATGTAATTTTTTGGTGAGAAATTACATCAATCTATCTAGGTAGTACTTGTAGTTTCGGAAATCGTAGAACAGAATTATAATGGGTTTCCCTGAGCAAGGTGAGTACACAATAGCTAATACCTATGGTACTACATCCCAATCCAGATCGAAAAATCGAATTTGAAATCAAATTTATCCTGCACTCTAAGCAAATTTATCAATGGTCAATATCAATGTTTCAGCGATTCACAAATTTGAGTTGAATTAGCAAATTTTAATTTAATTTTAAAATGTCCCATTACATAGTGGCAATATGAAAGAATTGACATGGCATTAAAGCAGGCTTAGTGGTTGATAAGAGCGTTTAAGTTTGTTGATGGTTTATTCAAAATCTAATTTTGTGTCATCATACATGATGAACCATTATAGTTAGTAGAAGAACTTGATTCAACAAATATGTTAATAATGGGCGCCACCTATCATTGGCTACATAAAGGCGTACCTAAGCCTTGATCAATATATTGTAATATGAGAGAGACATTCTACTTATTAGTTGCCTTCTGACATTCACAGATTTATCTAGGATATTATGCAAATGTCTAATCGTTACATTCAAATTGAGTTATCTTAGTATTCTTCTTATCTTGCCGTTGAATTTTTTTTTATTGTTGAATTAATTGATCTTCCTATAATAATGATTCAATTCTACGACAAAACGCAATGGGTAAATGAATTCTTTAATTTATGAATTGTATCTAATCTCCAGCGAGGGATTATGACACACTATCTTTCTATCGTTTGATATTCTAACAGGCTACACCTTCAACTCACCAAAACGATGCCTCACATGTTACGATGAAAGTCAGAATTCAGTAAATGTCCCAATATGAGAGAAACTGCTTTATTGTTTCGAAATCTATGAAATGGGAGTCCTATATTCTCGAAATGATACACCTTTCATCTCACGGACTACTTTTCATGGTATTAGTGCAAGGTTATTTGGAATAGTGGCGGCTAACGGCTTTACTAAGTCTCACGGGCTTGTGGGCGCTAATTGTGCCCCTCATGTCGCTTAACCTTCTGATGGAGAATGAATGAATCTACGAGAATATAGGAGGGGAGATCGGAAACAGTTCGTTAACATCAGACTTCTGTATAGCAAGTTTTTAATCGTGTAAACGCATTTAGAAAATTAAATTTTTTATATTTACCGATTTCGCACGTTCACATTTTAATTAGCAGGAATGAACGATCATTGAGTGTAAACGATATTGATAGCCGAAACATTTAGTTGTCAGAGCCGTTAAAGAAAAATTAGTTAGTTGGTAATTCAAATCGGTTACGGTGGTTCCATAGGGCTAGCAGAGATAGTTTTGGGGCTAGTAGGCAAGCGTGAGAATTTTAAGGAAGTTTTCTCTGCCAAATCATTTTGCGCATATTTCGATTTTATAATCAAAATATGTATAAGGTAAATTTAGAACATTAGATGAATGAAGAACAATTATAATGCAATGTCTAACTGCCTTTCGCTGTTGAGTTCGTTTTACAAGATTTGTGCAATGTTCGTGTATTTCATCATTAAGATTTTCGCCAGCAGAAATAAATAAATAATCTGCCTTCGTTCACGTACTTCAATAGAGATTGTATCTATTGAATTCCTTGCAGATAGTTTTATGGAATATATTTTTTCATGAACGGACAGTGATTAGTTATTTTGTCGGAAGACTAATTTCTACCTTTTGATTAAAATGAACTTATGTAATTTTCTAATCTACTATGTCGTTGACGATCCTATTCGTTTTTCAAAGGCTGCCTAGCTAGCGCCACACCCTAAGCCAGTTAAAGAAGAAATATTTATTTGCATAAGCTGCCTGCATTTTTATTCAACAGGCTTGTTGAATTGTTTTATTATTTTTAACATTAATTATGTAATAATTTAATATTGTATTTAAAATTTAGGCGAATTATACTCAAAAAAAAATGAAATACCATAAATCCTATTTTTATGAACTTGCTCACCTTTAAGTTTTGTTTTAAATATGCAGTTGCATGACAATTCACCGACAATTAAATCAGGATTTGTATATTTTAATTTGAACGATATTGATAAGAGCTGGTTGAGTGCTAAGAGTCCTGCTTTCGGGGAAATTCGTTTAGTAACCTTAATTGCCTAACCGGTTTAAATAAAACTAGGTTTAAATGAAGAAAATGGAATTCTCGTATGAAATTCAAATGCGGTTCGGGATAATTTGCAATTTAAAGTGATTTGGGCTATTATTTTCTCAACTCATTGCGGTAGAATTATGTTTGTATAATGCATATGGAATCCCAATTTTGATTTTGGTTGTTGAACTCGGAACTAACTAGTTTAATTTTAATTAAGAATCCTCATCTTACAAGCTGAATTTTACTCTAATCGGCTAAAAAATTGCTTAGCTTCATTTTAAATTGATAATTTTTCTGGATGATTCAGTAATCATATGATGTGCCATTTTCATTTTACAAAGCAAGTTTTCCATTCAAACTGACCCAGTTGCCCTAACTACCTGAAAAAGTCATTTTAAATATCCATTTGTGTCAGAAAAAGGGTTCCATATTATTCAGTTAAGAAATGCATAAACGGCATAATTCAACTTAAATTGGCAATTTATCAAAAACACGTTCGAAATTCACGTTTGAATTACATTTCTAGTATACAAATTCAGTTTTATGAGCAGAGTATAGGATTAGTTTTTTTTTTCAAATTTGTTAATTTCAGAGTTACTTACTAAAATCATACGAACTAAGTTTTATTCAATTCAGTTTGATTCCGATTGCCCGTTATTTTGAACCAGAGATACTTACATAGTTAAAGCTTAGTTTCATTTAAAATGACCATTTTCTGATACCACTTCCGGAATTTACATTGAAACATTCGGAACACATGTTGGAATCCTATTTTCATCATTGAAACCGAGTTTTAGTTCAAACTTATTAGTTTCATCCCAATGTATTGACCTGCCTGATGTACATTGATGATTTTTCAAAAACTCTCTGAAGTTAACTTGAGAATCCAATTTTCGTTATAAATTCCGGTTATAAATTTTCCGGATATTCCGATTGCCAATCAATTGGCATAATTAGGTAATATTCTGACTCCCAAATGTTGTAGAGAATTGTCAATATGAATAGAGCTCAACCATTTATCAACTGATTGGAATGAAACTCGGATTGAAAGATTAAGAGAGTCTTCTAAAACGAGTTGGAACTAAATCATTTCTGAATCAATTTTCTGAAGAATTGCTTATTTAAATGAAATTAGTAAGTTTCCAAAGTGATTGGGATACATTTATGTATGAAAATGGCCAAAATGAATGGACCAATGTATGGGTACTTGACCATAACCAATGTAACTAAGCAATTGCTTTACTATAAAATCAATTCAATTTCAACAATTAGCTTTTCCTACTGTCTTTCCCGAAAATAATGAATTGTCTCCTAAGAAATTATTTCGAATTCGATAATTTACAAATTTAATTAGTTTAGCGAACTATTTGTCTTCTTGTTTTAAAATAGTTCCGCTAGAGGCCGATAGACTCTAAATTTCAGTATATTCTTTAATTTCTGGAGTCTTTTGGAATACAATTCTGTCGCCCATGCATACATTGATGGCGAAAAATCTTTCTTTAGATTTAGACTACTTAGCACAAGACTGGTATATTCATTAATTGCTTGCAATTTGATCAAATTTACCATTAAACAATTTTTATTTTTCAATATTAAATGTTCGACCAAACAAAATTATTCCACTTTTTTGTAAATCGAAATTATACTTTTCGGCTAAATGGGGTGATCCTGTTTTTAAATCGATAATTCATCGAATACGAAATCAGAAACGAAAACTTACCTCAACTAAATCGAAATCCTTAATTATAAATTGTGGTCGGGCCACATTGGCCGTTTAGGAGAACATCGAAAAATTGTCCGAGAAAGGTAGAAATCAAAACATCAATTGAGGAGTGAGTTGTCAAAAGGACGTATTTACATAGAAAACTTTTTCTCAGAAAGTAAAAAAAAACTTGCTGGGTTTTTAATATTAAAATAATTAAATTTTTCTTCTGATTAATAAATATAATTATTTTTCAAACCAAATTTCATTTTCACAATTTTAATTTTTTCGAGTGCCCTCTTGTGATTATTAAAATAAGTTTGGAAACAAGCCCTTTTAGTCAATATTTTAAAAAATAAGGCGTTTCCCAAAAACCTCTTTGTAAATAAAAGCCCTTCTGTAAAAAAATATTTGGAAATAAGCCGTTCTTTTATTCGCGTTCGGATTAACACACTCATTCGAGTTGAATCGTGAGTGTTTACAGCCGACAAACAAGCGAGTGGAGGGAACTAAAACGAAGACACGAAGATTACTTATAGCCGGCTCATTACATGCGTAAATTCATTATGCTCATCGTGTTCTTCCATAATTTGACTTGTTTCGTGTTGATACGCAAGCATAGTTTTGTACCAACTAAGGTCACTAAGCGACTACCAGTCTGACCCAAACTGTTTTTCAATAAGTTGTTTTCAGTGATGTCCAGTGGTATTCTTTTCCCTTGGTTTCGAATCTCAATTTTTCAAGTTCAGATTGGAACTTGAAATCTTCATACTCAGTTACTAAGCAATTGTTGGGGTTTTGTTTATTCTGTCCCGTGTTTTGAATATTAATTATTTTAATACTTTGGATACCCGCCATTTTATTAAGATTTGCTAATAATCCTTTTGCATCTAAAATTTTGCAATCATTGCCCAAAATTCTCATATCACCGTGCTTCTTAATTTTTTCAAATATTCCTGTTTAGTAACGATTACTACTGGTTATACCTTAAGGCGCCAATTTTTTATTCAGATGTTAATAATTCCCATTCATTTATGTTTCGTGAACTTATCAAAAAAGGAAAAAAGTTTGTGGCGACGGCCGGCGTTCTCTAAAGCAAACAACAAAATGAAATAATCTTAATAACATCGTAACTTATTCGAAATTCAGAATAAAATCGAGGTCAATTTATCTATTATTTTTTGATATTTTTGTTTCAATGTTTTCGCAAACGGCCAATTAACCCAGGCGTCTTATGCGTTACATTAACCTTACCTTTAATTATGCTGATAAAACCATCATCAAACCTTCTTTCCAGAGCGTCGGTCTGGAAATTGACAATCCTGAGAAATTATCTGAAAATTGGGAAACATCGCATATTTCCAGTAAGAAAATTGGTCGCAAAATTACTCAGGAAAACGTACTCCTAATATACATACGATCATCATTGATTGCGAAAATTAAACCAGTTTTAACACTTTTTCATGATACACAACGAATCGAAAAATTAAAACAGTTCTGATTTGCTTAAAAATTTGTGAGGGGTGGTTTTTTTAGGCTGAAACTTTCAAATATCTTGGAAAATAAGCACTACGAAAAAAATGTTCAGTATCAAAATTTAATCATTCCGAGGAGGACATACATTAGTGCTAAAATTAGTACCCCTCCTCCCCTTCTTGTAAGTGGGGCGAGGGATAATTAAAATAGGAACTCCTATTTGTATTGCAGATTCGGATTCTACGACTTAAATAACGTAGGATGTCTTTGTTACATTTTTTTCGATTCATGATAGATGGCGCTGTAATAACGATATTATATTTTTAAAATAAATGATTTTTTTGTAATTTATATTAAAAATATCTGAATAACTGAGAAATTTTTACCTGTAGAAATGTAATTGGCTGGTGAGTAAACTACTTTCAGCGTAACCCAGGAACAACGACGTGGATGTAGTAGTTTCCTGTTCCCTTCGGGGTGCTTGGATAACGTGAGTCTCATCGTCCCTCACGCTTTAATTTTTAATTAAATTAAGTGCCCAAAATGTTGGCCTTCGACTTCAATGCACTTATTAATCCGCAATACAAATTAATGTATACAACTGATAAGCGCGTCAATTTAATTTAACAGCACCATCTATCATGAATCGAATCTGCAATAAAAAATAGGGGTTCCTAAATTGGTGAAAATATCCATTAAAAAATCTTCACAAAATGACTCATATTTTTTTTGATTCTTCATTGGTTTTGTAAAAATTTGTTTTTAAAAATATCATGTTATATTATAGTATTATTATATGCTCTATATCAAAGAATTAATTTGTCACCAGCGCCAAAGCGGTGATTTTGTGAACTGAAGTGTTGGTAATAAAATCGTTGTTTTTTAAGACCTTTCAACCATGAATGATTTATATGTCACATCATTTTATTGGAATGAGCTAAAAGTAAGCGATTTCAGCGCCACAACGGTAGGTTTGAGTGATAATGTGGTTCAACTTATTTGGTGACATTGTTCACAACCTTTTCAATGAAATTAAATACGTATATTAAAGGAACTATTTGCTACCAGCGCCAAACGTTAAATTTATGAAAAAAAATGTTGATAAACAAATTTTCCTTCGTCCAAAATCCTTAAAACCATATTGCACCTGATCATATCAGAATGAGAAAAAATGTATCTGTAATCAGCGCCACAATGGTCATTTGGAGTACTAATATGCTTCAGCTAAATTTGTGACAATCTTCAACATTTTTCAATGACATGTCATACTTCTATGTTCTATAATAAAACAATAATTAGCTTCCAGCACCAATACGTAAGATTTATCACCTAAAGCAGTAATCACAAGATTGTTGCTTTACACGACTGTTCAAATGATTTTTCTGTAAAAATTTACAGAATACGTCAAGAACTTTTTGATGGTGTACGTACACGTATTTATTATATACTACTTGAATAATGTGGATTATATGTGGATTCATGAACTAAAATTGTATCGAAATTAATTAAATTATTTTCTATTTCCAAAATCTTCAAACGATAAACTAAATACATGAGTATATATTGAAGTATAGAGATCCTAAAAGTTTTTCTATTTTCCGAATTAAATATAAAAGATGTTCGGCGAAAAAAATAATTCCATAATGATGATTTCAATAATTTGGTCTTACAGACCGAAGATATTTTTCATCATCCAAAACCGTTAACACGAGATGCCATATTGATCAGAATGAGAAAAATTTCGTATCCGAATGAGAAATTTGTAATCAATTTGCGATACTCTTCACGACCTTTTCAATGATATGTCACACTTATATACTAGAATAAATCAATAATTAGCTATTAGCGTCAAAACGTTGGATTTATCAACTAATGCGCTAAAACAAAATTGTTGCTTTTTCCACGACCTTTCAAATGATATGTCAAACGATATACCACTTGATTATATATGCGGCTGAGAAAAATTAAACTGGAACCAGCGCAATAACGGTAGTTTTGAGTACCACACTGCATCACCTAAATTTGTGACATTCTTCAAGACCTTTTCAGTGATATGCGACACGTATATATTCTGTTATAATTGAATAATTATAATATAATATGTACGTGTCGCATGCCGCGCTTCCTGCGCCGTCACGATGGATTTGTGAACTAAAGCGATAGTTACGAAATTTTTGATTTTTTCTACCTTTTCCTACCTTTCAAATGATATGTCATATGATTTTAGAAGGATGAGACAAATTGTAACTGCTTCCAGCGCCACAATGGTAGTTTTGAGTATTAAGGTGCTTCAGCAAAATTTGATATTTTTCAAAACATATTCTTTTATATACGACCAGTGAATGTTTTATAATAAATTAAAAATCGGCTACCAGCGCCAAACCGATGGATTTGAGAACCAAAGTAGTATTTTCAAAATTGTAGTCTTATCCAAGACCTTTCAAACGATATTTTACACCACTTTATTAGAATAATGTAAAGTAATGGTGAGATATTGGCTAGTTTTTCTTGGTGCTTTGCTATGGCAGGTACTCGGCCCGCTTGAGATAGAAATGCCAAAAGCTTCTCAATTCATCGAATTAAAAATTAAAGAAGATTGACACAAAAAAAAATCGAATCGCAAGAACCGTTCTTGAGATATCATCAGCAAAGACATCCATCCGCACATTTAGATATCGTGATATGGTGGACATTTTTTTGTTGCATTTTTAAATATCAGGTAACTTTAAAACGTTGAGAAAAGAGGTTAAGGACCAGGGTAATTTTTATCATGATTTCAATAATTTAGTCTTATTGCTTTGGTCTGCTATGCGCAAGGACGACAGGAAATTGTGAGATTTTTGTTGATTTAATTTCCTTTACTACAAAGAAAACTCTCTAAAGCCACTTAACATTGGATTACTTTGCGCAAGGCAGAAAAAAGATTTATAAATTACTTTAAAATCGATTAAATATTTGTTCGATGTTTTAATTTCGCAAATTATTGGCTTTAATAATATGCGATGCATTCGTAATATTGTCGATGAACTATCGATTTCGCTCGGTGAATTGTTGTTTTCGGTGAATTTCTTTTTCGATGAATTGATTTTTCGATGATTCGAGGGTTTCGGTGATTTTTCGATAAGGAAAGCAAAGAGAACCTCGCATAAAGTATTTAATTTTAATAAATTTTACGAAATAATCGACCATGTGTATATGTAGGCTCTTACCTCATAATATGTAAAATAAAGTATCTTTTTAAAATTTATAAAATCTGAAATGAAAAACGCAAACTGGCACATTAAGGAGGAGAAAATAATGTCGAGATCTATAAAGTTAAACGTTGGAAAATTGTTAATTTGAGTTTTTCCGCCGGAAAATTCTAAATTTTCCATTTCTCATTTAGTTTTTTTTATTTCCTTCCAAAGTTCCGTCTGGATGTTTAATGATATTAATCAAAAATTTCAAGATCTAGTTTGGTCGAATTCGAAAATATTTGAAATTCGACTAATTCATCTGAGCTTTAAAGTAACATTCTGAAAAATGCGTTCTAAAAGATTCCCTAGTTCACTAGGAACAATCAATACTAACGGCAATTTTGTTCAATAAATTTTTTTGACTAAAATAATCTGGACTACGCTCCCGTCCTTTCGAGTCCTATTCTAATTGCGTATGTTAAATTTGAATTTCTAACTAACACGTCGTTTTCATTATAGGAAAACATTTAATTTCACCAGTCTACCCATGTACTGAAGCAAACAATATTCTTTTTTTGTCAGAATGCCAATTCCGAATTAAATGAAACACCTAAACTTTAGATATTTACGAGTTTTCAGCGAATCGAAACCATATCGTCGGGGTTTCGAAAGACAATGCACTTTGAGGTACTTATGGTTTATTACTCCCTCCATTCTGATTGGTTTTATAATTTATGACATAAAATCCACCTACATCTTATATATTTTCCGTGTTCCGAGGTTCCACTGTACATAAACAATTTATAATTTAATTTCACAGTGAGTATGCGGAGGGAACGAATACGACAAGTAAAGCTGAAATAAAATAAATAAACGCAATATTTTTCTGATAACAGTCAATTATCGCAGCTATCCTTAAATATACTCGTATAAATAAAATGCTGTACATACAACATAGGTATATATACATATGTATATACACAGCATAAAATACATAAAGTATATATTTATATTTAATATTGTTTTCCGGTTTTGATTTATGATGAGATGAAATCTATATTAATGTTGAAAATGCTTTTCGTTTCAGATCTGGTATTTGGGAAAATTGTAGAGCTGCCTATGAGGATATTGTAAAACATCTGGAAAGGTGAGTGCGTGGAATGAAAACTAATAATAATAAATTTTATTTATTTTTGTGTTCGGGGTTTATATTAAGCAAAACAATTGAATTATAATTATGTTTATATAAAAGCGCGCTCTTCCTCTCTCATTCCCGGCCGATTGGCGCAATAATAATAACATATCCCAGTTCGTGGCGGCAGAACCACGAAATTTGTTTTACACATCATTTAACTTTTTATATTTATAAACCAATATAATAGCACACATAATAATAATATTATTAATTATTATTATTATTGGGTAAATATATTGTTTATTTTATGGTTTTTCAGAAGAACAGATTCGATTGTTTATTTTATGAACATTCTGGATTTTGTATGGTCCTTCTGTTCGATAAACACAATTCTCATGAATTTTAATAATGATGCAATTTATTTAAATATATTAATGCCATCTGTTGTGTGAGAACGTTTGATCATGCTTAGTTTTCATTAAACATTGTGCGGCACAATATAAATAAATAATATTTTGACAGTTTATGTTATATGTACGCGGGTAATTGGGAAATTTGGTTTCTGTTTAGACAACAAGGTGCTAAATGATTGGACTGTGTCTAACACCTCACCACCAAATTACACTTAATCAATCAAAATTGATCAATTTTGAGGGTATTGATTTAGCCTGTCATGCGTGCATACGAAATACACCCACCCAATTTCTATTTTAATTCCATCACCAAAATAGTTTATTTTTTATTACAATATTTCGTTAAAAAAATAAAATAATTTATATAAATCTATTGTAATATACATATATACATAATACATATAAATAACTACCAACAATTTTTTTTCTGCTAAAATAACAGCAACATAAAAAAGCTCAACTTTTTTTGTGTACACGAAGTTTTATTTATTTTAATTTATTTTATTTCGATTGAAATTTGAGATGTGAGGTGTTGATGCCGACAAAATATAAATAAAACCTTTTTAACATTTAAAACTGATTTAAACAGTAATTGTACATTTTTAATCCTATTTAAAAAAAAAAAACATTCAACAGAACGAGAAAACCACAAAAACACTTTATACAATTTACTTGTTGTGTTATCGTTTTTGTATACACTTCTTTGCCATCCTTCTTACATTTATTTATATTTTTGAAAACTTAAGACCGTTTTATGATTATTATTATTTTTTGTGTCTTAAGCCGTTGTATCACACAATTTAGAAGTTAATTTCATTTAAGATAAATGTGTCGAGTGTGTTTGTCGATGATAATGCAAAGATATTATTGACCATAATTACGTGAAATTGTCAATTGGTTGTGAAGAAAATATAAAGAAAACAGACTGAACGGTTGGTTGATATCGCGTTATATTTCTACATAATACAGTTTTATATGCAGAAGTAGTGCAGTAGGTTCATTTGCATAATTGTTTTAAATAAATTATAAAATTTATTTGATTGGTTTGTTCGCTGTCACAACCATTTTTATGTAAATTTGTTAGTATCGTTTATATTATATACCAAAGATAAAATGGGTGATAAAAATGGAGTAAGAACTACATCTTATAATTAAATTATATGAGTAAATATTATTTCTGTGTATACTGTATAGTACCTCCCATTTAATTTATGTTTATATGATTTCTTATGTACAAGTCGGATATCATTCTTTTATATTATAGTATGTACATGGCGTGCGAAAAACTAATATAAATATAGCGTAACACAGAATATGCATACAGAAACAAAAAGCATATTTAAATTTAATCCAATTATCCTTATAAAATTTTTAATTTATAGAATGACCTTATGTCAGCTAGTTAAAAATCCAGAGGCTTCCAATTAAAATTATACTTACTTCCTTATTAAAATTAAACTTACAAAGTTTTTCTCCGTGGGTCCAGCCCTGAGCAATCCGTACATAACACTCCCGGCGGCATTATTCGAAACAATTTTATTAGTTTCAAAGCATATGTTCTAAGATTCATTCAACTCTTATCCGTCAAAGCATTAACAGCTCAAAATTACTAAACCAAATAATACACTCAAAAAAATAATCAGCGCGATTTTGACTTAGCCTGTGCCCCAATCCTCTAAAAACCAAGATAAATTGCAATGTGTAAAAGTGATAACTTTTTCACACGAAAGAAATTATCGTAGAAGTCGATTTATATCGGATATCGTGATGTTCTAGGAAATTCGCATTCTCTAATTTTTCAAGATAAAATGGAAAGTGGCAAGATAAATTTATGCCAAAAAGTATCACAAATAATTTATCGTTGAGTTACTTTACTAGAACGTACAAAGTAACAAAATTATTTCAATTTACATTGGAAATTTGTGAACTTGAAAAAATGGACTGTTATCGTTGGAATTAAAATATTCTTTCAGTAAAGTCGAACATTTTACTCGATCGTTACCTATACTTTTGCTTAGTTTTATCTCCAGTATTTCCACAAAAACAAATAAATTTATTATTTATTTGGTTGGTTGTTAAGCAGGGAATAAATAATGTGCCTGGTTATATTAGGAGAAGAAGACTTAAGGGGTAGAATTCCGCAAAAGCCATGTTTGTTGCTAGATTTTAAAATATAAATGTCAAGGGTTTCAAGTGTCTGATTTGACGACATCTAATGGACCAGTTCTCCACATAACAAGCACAGCTATCAACTTGGTGTGCACTCGTAATATTTTACTTGATCATTACACTTGCACAATTAAGAAAACTGACAAGTACAATACATATGACGGCGTATGGAAAATCTAAATTAGTTAACAAATTTCTTGTTGTTGTTTAATATTTCATTTAGAGATTCTATTAACTCTAAAGTCAAACAAGATGTCTATTTCATAAAATCGATTTCTAAAGAAGAAGTTAATTGATCCAAGTCTCACCTCACCTCCTATGCGTTACCGATCTTTAAGATTAACCCATACATTTTACAAAGATTAAAAATTAATTTAAGGTTAAAAACAAATGGTAAAACAAAAATGTCCCTCCATAACTAGACCTAAATCAAACACTAGAAATGGTTTCGATTAATAAATTTTCGATGATATTGAGGACTTAGTCTCGCAGAAACTCGCAGTAACTAACTAAAGTTGATGGTCAAATGAGCTTAGTTGCTTAAAACGCATAGTCTTTTGTACGAATGTGAAATAAATGCTAATCTTTTGCTAGTTTCATTAATTGTGATTGTGTTAGTGATATTACCTGAGTAAGACGGAACATTATCGAAAATTAGAGTTTCCTTGGATCTATTTATTAAATCCTATTAAAATTAATTGAATAATAATAATTATCCGCTTTATTTCGACTAGTTAGTTATATTTTTGATTTGATTCAAAGATATATGTATTTAAAATTCTCAAGATGCTCATACAGGGTTCATCAGGGTTTTTCAATAAGAGCACTTCAACTTTTTTTTTTGAATAAAACACAAACTGTTCGACTTTTGAAATAACTGTTTTTTATTAACGAATTTGAACATATACATTTAAGTATGAAACTCGATTTCTTTTGCATGACCACCGCGTGCACGTTTTACGAAGTTCAATCTTTGAACCCAATTTTCGACCACTCTTTCGCATAAATCGGCCGAAATTCCAGCAATTTCACGATCTATATTGGCTCTGAGCTCTTGCAACGTCGCCGGCTTATTGGCATAGACCAATGACTTCACATAACCCCAAAGTAAATAATCTAGAGGTGTCAAATCACACGAGCGCGGCGGCCACTGGACGGGCCCATTTCGCGAAATAACACGCTCATCGAACTTAGTCTTCAATAACGCGATTGTATCGTGTGCTGTGTGGCATGTGGCCCCGTCCTGTTGAAACCACATGTCGTCCAAGTCACGTGTGGGTTGCTTCCTGGCCAGTAACGCATATTTTGCTTGTTGACAAATCCATTTAGCCAAAAGTGAGCCTCATCGCTGAAGAGTGAATTTTTCGGTGAAAATCTGCATCATTTTCGATTTGCTCTTGAGCCCAATTCACGAATCGGCGTCGCTTCAAATGGTCAAACGGCTTTAGTTGTTGTGTCAACTTGATCTTATACGGATGTAGGCCAAGATCTTTACGTAAAATTCGCCACAATGATGTCACAGAAAGGCCCAGTTGTTGCGAACGTCGTGTGAGCGACACATTCGCGTCTTCTTGAACTGAAGCCCTGGGGGCTGCGATGTTTTCAACACTTCGAGCACTTCTTGCTCTCGAGGGCACCGGAACATTATGTAGCGAAAACGTAGACTCAAATTTTGCCAGTATACGGTCGATTGTCGAACGGGCTGGCTTGTTAAATGGACCGTAAAATGGCCGTAATGCTCTTAAAGTAGCAGCAACAGAACGATTATTTTGATAAAAAATTTGCACAATTTGCAATCGCTGTTCACGTGTGTAGCGTTCCATGATGAAATGTATACTAATGAAGTTTCCAAATGACAAAAGATTAATAAAAAATATGGCGTCGTTCGCCGTCCCTATCGGAACAAAGTTGAAGCGCACCTGTTGAAACACCCTTTATTTAGACATCAAAAATAAATAGTGTTCATAATTCTAACCAACAAGTTATACAATATAGTATGTAGATAAAACAATCTTTTAAGAATTCTCAAACAGAGGTATCTCTAGAGATCTTAACAAAACCTCAGATATATAAGGTGTAAGCTAGAATCCATGTCAGTTAGGTAAAATAATCAGAAGCTAGACATTTAGCGGTGGGACTATTTATACAATTTAATATTATGACCAAATATAATAAAACTTGACAACTGAAATATCTCCACAGATCTTAACACAACCTCAGGTATATGGGATGTTAGTTGGGAACCATATCAGTTAGAAAAAACGACCAGGAGGCTCCCATCCAAGGGTGGGAACAGTTTAGAGGATTTTGTATTATGACCAAATATAACAAAAAATTCTTAAACCACATGAGATATCCCTAGAGATCTTAACACAACCTCAAGTATATGGGGTGTTAGTTGGAGGCCTTGTCAGTTAAAAAATATATTCAGTTGCTCCCCATCCAGGGGAGGGAATTTAATAAAAGTTTGTATTATGGCCAAATATAATAAAAATGATTAGGCCAACTGAGATATCCTTAGAGATCTTAACACAACCTCATGTGTATGAGGTGTTAGAAGGGGCCCATAGTTATTAGAAGAAAGCTGTGTTTATTATATTTGGACATAATGCAAAATTCTATAAATCCACCCTTGGATCTGGTGCTCCTGATTATTATTTCTTACTGGTATCATTTTCAACTAACAAACCAAATAACTGAGGTTGTGTTAAGATCTCTAGATATACCTCAGTTAACCTAAGAATTTTTATTATATTTGGTCATAATATAATATTTTATTAAATGTCCCCTCCCCTGGATGGGTAACAACTGAATATGTTTTCTACTTGACATGGGCCCCAACTTACACCCCTTATGCCTGAGGTTGCGTTAAAATCTTCTCAAATGGTTTAATTATATTTGGTCATAATACAAAATTCTATAAATTGTTTCCATCCCTGGATGGGGTGCTCCTGATTATTATTTCTAACTAGCATCGTCTCCAACTAACAACCCAAATAACTGATGATGTGTTAAGGTCTCTAGAGATACCTCAGTTGGCCTAAGAATTTTTATTATGTTTGGTCATAATATAAAATTATATTAAATGTCCCTCCCCTCCTGCATGGGGAGCAACTGGATATATTTTGTAACTAACATGGATTCCAACTAACACAGCATTTACGTGAGGTTGTGTTAAAATCTCTTATAGGGATACCTCAGATGGCGTAAAGAATTTTATTATTTTTGGTTATAATAAAAAATTTTATTAAATTCTCGCGAGGAAGAGTGTACAGAAAATCAGAAGAGCAATTTTCACAATGTTGTATTGAAGAACGTGTTTCGTATGGCGGTGGATCGTAGCCCTCCGGGCTAAGTATTTCTAAGCATTTTTGAAAAATAAATCAGTTTTTATTCCCGTGTGCCGAAACTAAAATTCTCTCTGAATGCCGACAATACAGATTTAGAATAGGCATGCAAACAGCTTATTTGGGTAAAAGTTTTAAGATGATCGGTATGTTGCAACTTGCCGAATTATGGTTCTGGGCAGTATTTCTAAGCATTTTCGAGAAATAAATCAGTTTTTCTGCCCGTGTGCCGAAACTAACTCTCCTCTGTCCCGAGGAGGAGGTATGTCACTGGAGGCGAAGACAGATCTTGTGTTCATCTCCGTAGCGAATACTGGCTGCCGATCAAGTAAGTTGACTTTTCAACGGTACATTGAGGAAATACTCGAGGACTACGTCGTACTATTTGCCGGGATTATTGGTGAAAACTTTCTATTAATGCAGGATAATGCTAGACCGCATATGGCTGATATAGTGTACCAGTACATTCAAGATGTGGATGTGCCTATGATGGAGGGGCCAGCTCGAAGCCTGGACCTCAATACCATTGAACATATATGGGACTCCTGCATTCTAGAAAATTAAACTAACATTGAATTTTTGATATTTTTGAATTTTTGCTGAAAATTGATTAATGTGCGTGGTTTTTGCACCCAAGTGTATTACCCCACCCAGTTTACCCGAGTATGAATTAAAATTTCTCCGGTTATCTCATTTGATTTCAATAATTCTTCCTGATGTAGTTCAGTGTGTAGTGTTTGTTACTAATCTGCCTCGGATACTGATTTTATAGTTATTTTTGTAAAACTTTTATTAACCGCAATATTCGTGTTAGTGAATATTGAATAATGAAATGGTAAATATATTTTAATTTCGTTCGGGTTTTTTTAAAGATAACTCCAAATACTTAAAATAATGTAAGTAAATTACAACTTACGTTAATTTCCGCTTTATACAGGTATCATTTTGATATGCACCAACACATATAAACGTTTAGCATAGACTTAGTAAAAAGTTCACACTGCTGTATAAACATGTGAAGTTTTTGCTAATTTTTTACTAGTAAAACTTTAGCACTATCTTCACATGTGTGCACTTGGATATTGTTAACTCACACGAGCTGAAAGTGCTAAATAAAAACCTGCTTAACACAGATTTGATTGGGTTTCAAAAACATTTCGTAAACAATTATTACAGAATAATGTGATTTTGTACTTAGAATAAAGAATAACCTTTACAGGCTTTAGCATATATACACCTAAACCTTTTTTACACGGTCTTATTTTAAACGGTTTTGAAATACAAAAAAAAAATTTAGGTTTTTGGGCCTTTTTATCTATGTACTCAACGTCTTTTTGCCCAGTTTCTTTTACACGGTTTTACGTGGGTTTTTACGTTGGTTTTTTACATGGTTGGAACGTATCACCGTGTAAAATAGTACTACAGTACATACTACTTCTTAAGAAAGAGTTGTTCAATTCCATAAAGGTATTTGTACTTCCGTCAGCCTTACTGGATGAACCACTCACCAGACTAACAACATCACAGGTATTGCTTGTATATGGTGTATTAACCAAGCGTTGAATCACTACATCACTGCGGTCGCTGGATCTCGACGACTGGGAGCCCGCTTGTGTATTTAGATTTCGGGTTCCTTACCTTAGCATTTTATACATACTGGTAGTTTTTTTTTATTGGCCAAAAACTGAAAATAACTTATATGGCCGCAGAAAGTCAAAAAATTATAGTGAAAATTCTAATTCATAAATTTTCCTCAAATCCTTGTAGTCTCCGTATGACCTAAGCTATTAGAAAAACAACCGAAAGTATTGGGGACTAGTGGAAGTTTCTGATATATTGGTCATAAACTAAAAATAAATAAGTAAAATTTTTAAATGTTCAAATGGGTTGGTTAAGAAATGGCCAAGTTTAGTCCAGCATGAACAGATCCTAGAATTTTGTCCAAAACTTACTTAAAAATCCCTGATTAATACTACTATCCAAATTTCATCGCCATTCTTTAAGAAATGGCGGAAAGATAGAATATTGTTAAATTTAAAGATTTCATTTTCCGAGTTTCCTTACTTCGGAGACCAATCAATTTGTCATTTTAAGGATCACTTTTAATATTTTATTCCGCTGGGATGTTTTCATTTGTGAAAAAGAGATGCAAAATGAATAAAAAATTTCCGCTGGTAATTATATAACACAAAAATTATCTTTTGTGATGGTGCTGCCACTTATTTTCCGCTGTTAAATTTCCGCTATCTTATACTGCATCATTTATAACGTTTATTAGAAATTTTATAGGATTTATAAGGTTTGCATTTTCAAATTGCAGGGCAGACGAATTAGTAAGGTATGGTACGACTCTCCAACTGGGACCAGGGAGGGAATGTATGGGAATGCCTATGTCTGCCTTGGTAAATGCTAGGAGGCTCGCCAGTCCGACTGGTATAGTAGCGTAGCAGTATGGCAAGTATAGCCTGAGCTGAACTTGAAGCGCTCCAAGATCTTACTCACACGAAGGAAGCGTGATTTAGGTAGAATTGTAAGGATACTTACCGAACACTGCCTTTTCGGAGATTATGCGAGAAGGCTGGGTCTGGACGCAAATGACTTTTGCAGAAGCCGCAGGCACGAGGAGGAGGAGGAAACTCTTGTTCACTTCCTATGCTCATGCCCTGCGCTAGTTGGCAGAAGACATGATCACTTGGGCAAATAAACTGGCAAATACATATCGAAAGCGTAATGTGCGAGATCTGAAACCTAACATAACCTATAAGGTTTGCCAGCCTAAAGGTTTAAAACAAAAAAGTGTTAAATCACAATCGGCACAATCCAGTTATGCATGAAATATTTTATACGAGTAATTTATGTATTTTACTACTCGTAATTTTTCAAGTGCACGCTTGCGCGCACATTAAAATTCTACATATCAAAATGCAAATCATTTCAATCTACTTAGCTATTTTAAGAACTATACAACATCATTTCCATTTAAAATAATATTGCTCTATATCAAAGCGCATTACAAATAATAATTATTAGAATAATAAAATTCCGCATTACAATTTTTATCTAAACAATTGATTAGATATAAAAAAATTATTTTTTTATGTTTTTTATCAATTAACCAATCTAAATAAAAATTTTTGTACAATAATTGAAATAATATTAAGTGAATTTACTTTATTTATTAAATGGATACAATAAACTAGATGTTTGATTTGATTTTGAAGGCACCATATGGTTTAGTTAAATACACTGCCTTATATAATGGAATCTCTAGATAGTACGAGTATATCTATATATACGATAATAGATAGTTTGGAATTTTTGATACAGCCTAATTTCAATGTTTGATGTAATGCATCGTATAGCAATATTTATTTGGGTAAAACAAACAATATTCTACATAAATTTGCATAACTTTGATTTTTATTTTGTGTATAGGTACCTAGTATTATACATATGTGTGCACTATACAGACAATTTAATCAAAATATTACAATGAAAATCAACATCATTATTTTGTATATACAGCTCTACAATATAAAATTTATTTATTTTTCGAAAAATAAATAAAATCATATAATGTGATATTATTAACCCTAAAATGACCAAGGAGTGTAACATTTTATTTGTCATGTGTGTGACTTTTATATTTTCATCAATTTATTTCCAAATGGGAAAATTAGGCAAAATTTATAGAATACGTACTCGTACATATACAGAAATTAGAAGCATGAGATTTTTAAACATATTCTATTGATCATGGAGGGGGCATTATACTCGTGTATTCGTTTTATCTATATGAACAATTCTATATTCACTCTATTGACTTCATAATCGTAATGTTTTTGTTGTAAACACCTCACACCTAATAAACAACGCCACCTACCACTTTTATGTTATGTTATATACTTGAAAATTTATTTTGTTTGGAAAATCGTTTTAGATTAAATAAAATAAAAAATATTTAATCAATTTATAAAATATGTTTTTATATTTTTATGTTATGTTTATTTTAAATATTGTGTTTGTATAGAAGAAAAATCAATGCGATTTTAATGATTTGAAAATTTGATATATGTAGATTCTCATACACGGTTTGATACATTTTACAAAATTCTGTTTTCAACATAAAAAAATCATTACCGTAAAAACCAAAAATAACTTTTTAGAATTAAAGTTTATATCATGTGGAAGTTCTAAATTCATGATGAATTCTGTTTTTAATTTAAGGAGTTTTAACCTTAAATTAAAATGCTCATACGCCTACCTCGGGGATATTTACTAGAAGTGGTAATTATGGTAATTATTCTAGTATTTTATTGAACAGATCATTCAACTAGTTGTAATAATTGTCTCTATAGCGTAGATCACTTATTAAGACATTTTCATTCAGTTTAAAATGCATGCAACCTCAGAAATTAACTAGTGTCCGGGCTTAAGATGTCAACCCATTACTCGATTATTTCTAATTTCCTTGTGAGAAAAAACTATATGGGAGTCAAACTTCTTGTCGTATTCATTTTTGGTACCCTATGAGTTACAGGCTGTTGAATAAATTTTGTTTAAACAAATAAACACGGTGAAAAAATCGTGAAATCAAAAATTCAATATATGGGACCGGAAGTCATGTTTTAATTTTGCGATTTTTGTGTTTTGAATGTGTAGTACTGGGTAAAAAAAATATTGTAGAACCTGATTTGTTGTTGTTGTTGCATAAGATACAGTCGGTCAAAAATTTAAGAATTTGTTGAAAATGGTGATGCATTTATACAAATATAAAAAAAGTATTTATCCGAAAAATATAAAATAGAACAACAGTGAAGTTTCTAACAAAAAATTGACAAGTATCCGTATATGATTCCAATTGGATTATTACACTTCGTTTGTGTATTAGTGTTACACTGTAAAAACGTATTTTTTAATGAGACAGATATAGATAAAATCAGAAAGAGATGAGAAGTGCTATCCCTTTCTAAACAATTGTCCGTTTCCGATATTTTTCAAATTGGAATTTTATAAAAAATAAAAGATCCACGTAAGAATAACTTTACTACAATGAGTAGTTTTTATAACTTCCTTTATCTTTAGATTACTGCTGTTTAACTATCTTAAATTTTGACAAACAAGAAAAAAGCGTTAGTATTAAACTGTCCGTTTGCCATGTCTCTGCCATTTCCCCCCTTCTTAAAATTTGTATGCCATGCCGATTTCACCTATTTGAGTAATTTATATACCGACAAATAACGACTAATAACGACTAATTTTGACTACAGGTTACAAGAGTCCCGTGTACTAAGTATTAAACTGTCTATATGCCATGTCTCAGCGATCTCCTTAGCTCACTTGCCCATTTCACATGCCTGAGTAGTTTATATTTCGACTAATATAATGAGGATCACAGGGATTATTTTAAGACGTCATCATGAGATTACGGTAGGCCCATGTACTAAGTAATGAAAAGTCTATATACCATTTCCCAGTCTCCCCAATTTTCAATTTTTTATTTAATTTGTATGGCATACCGATTTCACCTGTTTGAGTAGTTTATATGTCGACTAAGATTATGAGGCTCACAGGGATTCTTCTAAGACGTCATCAGGAGATAACAACAGCCCCATGTACTACGTAATAAACTGTGTATATATCATTTCCCAGCGGTCTCCCCAATTTTCATTTTTTTAATTAATTTGTATGGTATTTTAATGATTCTTCTAAGACGTCATCATGAGATTACGATAGCCCCGTGTACTAAGTAATAAACTGTGTATATACCATTTCTCAGCAGTCTCCCCAATTGTAAATTTTTTATTTAATTTGTATGGCATACCGATCACCTGTTTGAGTAGTTTATATGTCGACTAAGATTATGAGGATCACAGGGGTTCTTCTAAGACATCATCAGGAGACTATAAAAGCTCCATGTTTTAAATATTAAACTGTCCATATGTCATGTCCCAGTGGTCTCCCCAATTTTAATTTTTTTATTGAATATGACATCTTAGAAGAATCCCTGTAATCCTCATAAACTTAGTCGAAATCGGTATGCCATACAAATCAAATAAAAAATTGAAAATTGGGGAGACCACTGGAACATGGCATACAGACAGGTTATTACTTAGTACATGGGGCTATTGTAACCTTGTAACCTCTTCATGACGTCTTAGAAGAATTCTCGTGGCACTTATAGTATATTATTTGAGTAAAATCTTCATGTTATATATAATTACGAGTATTTAAAAATTCAGAAATCGGGAGGACATTGTATAATATGGCATGTGGGCGTATTAGCTTTTATTACGTGAAACTATTTTATTGACTTGATGACATATTATAACAAACTTTTAAACCAAAGCATGTTTTTTTCAAAAAATGTTCACTCAAAATTCTTATTAGAAATTAGTTAACAGTGTTTCACTAAATACAATGATATATTTGTTATTTGTTAAAAACTTCTCGCCCGTAAAATAGAACTCATTTTAAAGGTAAAAAATAAGGATTAAGAAAATATTACAAAAATAGTATCATCTTTAAGTTTTTCATTTCATTTAATTCTAAAAAACATACCAAAAAAATTGGGTGATATTTTTTTTCTTGCAAAATACGTTTTAATATCATGGCCTACTCTATTTCTGCATATAAAATTTTTAACTTTTTAAGTTTTATTTTATTTTCACTCCAACATACCATTTAATTACCAATTAATTACATTTTAAATCTAATTTAATCTTCACTATTTGAATATTTCTTAAAATTAATGTAACCTTCTAATGGAAATCAAGAGTTACTTTTACAGTTTTAAATTTTTCAAACCTACTGGCAAGTTGAATTTTTTTCGAGTTATATTCAATGTCAGAACAAAACTCAAACACCATATCAGTCTTTAAAGTTTCAGCCCATTTGAATAATTCTGCTGCATTCGTAATGATACCGTAAAATTCATCAGTGAGACTGGCTCTGGACGCCATTCTCTTAATAGTACCTCCAACTCCATCGCATGGTCCCTTTCCATGTGCTGTGGTATGAAAATGACATTCACAATCGAGTCCGAAATCCTCTTTGTGTTTCATTATATTCATACAATTATTTTTATTTGTATAATGTGTTACAGCACCATCAGTAATATAATAAATTTTGGTTAAACTCGTCATTTTAGTTTTTAAGAATTGGATCATTTTTTCGATGAACAGATGAGCTGCCGCAGTGACATGACTAAGACAATCCGATATAACAATGAAGCTGTAGTGCTGCAATTTCCCGTCTGCATTTATGTGAATTACAAATAGATGAACAGTCGCTTGCTTATTATTCCAATGAAAACCTAATAATTTTCTGCAAAGTCACATGAAACAAGTGCTTCTGTAGGCTCCAGAGTAAATTTTTTATTTTTTACTAAGCTAGATTTGACATAAAATAGATGAAATGCAATCTTGGTATTTTGGTATATTTCCATTTGTAATAGTTTCTATTTTGGTTCCATAAATAATCAATTTTACATTTTGATGTATTGTACAAACACACACTGTATGCATTCCACTGAAGCAAGCAAAATTTGGAAAATCCGAATTTTTTGAATTGTCCTTCTGCTGGAGAATCGTGTAGCCCTCGTAGCATTCTTTTAATGTAACCGCACTTTAAATGTTTCAATAGTTAAGCTATCGCTTTTCCAGGTATTATCCAACTGACTTCATCACTTATTCGTTTCCCAGTTTTAGGTACAGGAAGACCAAGTGGGCCGTTCATTTTCTGAATATATTAAGCTTTATGTACCAAATATTGTGTTGTGTTAAACTCCTGTTGAATTTGTTGTATGGTTAGTGACTTCGGCGGTGTAGTCAGCAGCTACATCTTATCACAATTTTTCTCCAATTATTTGAATTTACTTTTTAGTTGATCCATGAATTCGTCATATAAATTAGCCTTCATTGCGTTGTCCATTGATTGATTCACAAGGGGCTCGATTCCAGGAATCAAAGATGATGATGTTGATTGTACTATTGCAGCTAAATTTGTTAATTTTTGTTGTTGATGCTGATGTCTAGCTCCTAATTTACTGGCATACATGGGCGACATTCCAATATCTGCTAAAATCTCAATGATTTTTTGAAGAATGCTCGCTTTTTGTTTTTGGCAGTTAATGAGGATTGCGGCGTAACTGCGGAACTTGATGGTAAAGAGGGAGATGTATCTGTTTCAATTTTTCGACGTTTAAAAGAAATCACATAACAAGTTGTACAAATGAATAAATTTTAATTTCTTTCAATCGAAGGCGACAAAACATCCATAATATGTTTATACATTTTTCGTAAATTTTTAGAACTAAAATTACTAATTTCACTCATTATTTAATTCACTTTATGATAAACTAAAATTTGAATTTTGTTTAAGTCAATGTTACTTACTTTTACACTTTAAAATTTGAACAACCTAAATATTGATTTTGTCTATTTAAAACTAGGTATACCTGAAAAATGTACCTGGAAAACTCCTTTTCAAAAGAGGACCAAAACATTTTGTGTGGTAATTATACGGGGCTGGGCATTAAAAATAATTAGTTTATTATTCATTGGAAGTAATTTTTACCTTTATTTTGAAAAATTGAAGCAACAGTTAAAAACAAAAGATTATTTTAGGTATAAATTAAGAACTGAATAGGTATACCGATAATTTTATATAAAGAAAGAGTAAAACAAAAAATACCACCCAATTTTTTTTGGTATGTTTTATAGAATTAAATGACAAACAAAAAAAAAATAAAAAAAAATAAGTTTTTCAGAAAATTGAGAAAAACCATTTTGGTGGCCATTTTGAAAATGAAAAACTTAAAGATGATACTATTTTTTTAATATTTTCTTAATCCTTATTCTTTTACCTTTAAAATGAGTCCTATTTGATATTTTTCGGATAAATACTTTTTATTATATTTGTATAAACGCATCACCATTTTTGACCGACTGTATGTTATGCAACAACAACAACAAAAATTCGAGTTCTACAATATTTTTTGTACCCAGTACACATTCAAAACATAAAAATTCCAAAATTAAAACATGACTTCCTGTTTACCACGTACACAATTATTACGAGTATATTATAATTCCTAAAATATTTTATGTAATGCAACCAGCCTGACATATTTAACTGTAGATTTCTAAGGCCTTATTTCAGATCTAAGAGGTTATATTGCGTCATTTGTTTGACAGCTAGGATGTCCAGAATTTTTTTGATAAAATTCATTTTTATCGCGGTCATTACCCCCGATCATTAACCTCGATTATTACCCCCGGTCATTACCGGAAAAATTGGGTTTATTAAAAATGCCCCAACTGAGTACCCATATTTGAGTAGCTTTCCGTGACTTTAGGAAATAATGATTTTCTGCCTAATTATTCGGCACGGCAAAGAGAATACCCAAGTTGAATGATGCTCGTCAAATAATGCTCCAAAATCGAAATGTATTTCGCCTAATATAATTTTTTTTTAAAATATCCCAACTTATAGCCGAGATTTGATGGTCTACGTAATTGCTCAGCATGGCATAGAAAATTCATGACGATTGGAGGATTTTTAGAAAATGAGTACTTTTCGGTTTTGGAGCTTCACTCGACGAGAAAATCCGCATTTCAGCTGTTAGTTAAAATTTTCAAGATGAACTCGAATCGAAGTGGTACATTGTGCCATAATCAGCTAATTTTTTGTCAACCTTTTCATGTTTCGAACTTTTTTTTGATGTTTTTTGGAGGAGGGGGAGGGAGATTTTATATTAAAATTCACGTAATCACGGAAATAATTTTTACCGAAGGAATGGTATCAGACGATCCCTAATAATTAAGTTTTTTTGTAGAAATATCCGTATTTTTATATAATTTGATACTTAAGACCAACCTCTTGAGATCCCGGAATGTTAGAATTATTGTAGCAATTGAAGTTTTTTCAAATAAATTATGGCCTCATTTTATTTCGATGAATCGTAAAATCCCCATATGAAATTTCTTGGAGACCCGCAAATTGTGCGAAAACGAATTGTCATGCGAAGATACAATTCATTGATATTATTTATAATGTAGGTAAGGGGGAGGGGGAAGGGGTAGTAATCGAGGGAAATGATTGAGGGGTAATGACCAAGGGGATAATGACCGAGGGTATTGCTTTCATTATTAAAATTATTAAAAATAAGAGTCATCAACTTCTTCTTGTTGTTCAATTTCATCATCAACTATTTCTAAATTACTGCATTCATCACACAAGGTTTGATGATGCTTTTTGCATGCTGGTTTATCGCAGAAGTGGTAAGTTACGTTTGTTTTCACGTCAGCACTCCGTGAACATAAATTGCATCTTTGTGTTTTACGTTTTTTGGTTTGTTGGTTTTGAGCGGTTGGTGCTACACTCTTGAGAAATTATTTTCGTTCTGAATAAACCGATGAGTCATAGAGATGCTGGTTTGCTAATTTATGCAAATTATAAGCAGCAAAACCTGCCCCTTCTAACATGTTGAATAAGAGTACCACTGGCCATCTTTTAATTTTTCGCTTGCAGGTATATGTTTCAACTAATTTATCAAAAGTATCCATGGTTCGGTTTACCTTGATCGATTATAGTGTTGTTGTGTAACGTAGACGTAAAAAGTAATAATACGTTTTTTCCTGCTTTGGAAATATATCTAACTAATCTCATGTTGTAGCGCTAGTTCTTAAGGTCGGCTAACGTTAGCAAAAAAAAGATGTTACTCCAGAGCACGCCATAATTGCCGCCGCTTCAGTGGTGGAGGTTATAATGGTCGTGGATTGTACTCTGGCTGAGATGTTCCGGGCCACATTAAAAAACCCGTGTAGAAACAAAAAGAGAAAATAAATGAAAATAAACACTCTGACTCTCCCACCAACCACTTACCTCATTCGATCAACTCACTCTAGTCCATCTTCACTCATTCGCTCATAATGCTGTTGCAAATCAGACTCATATATAACAATATATGTCTATTCAAAGAAATGTATATTCAAATAGGCAAACTAGCAACGAGTATTTTTATTTTAAATTATATTATATATATATATATATATATATATATATATATATATATATATATATATATATATATATATATATATATATATATATATATAAAGGGTGATTTTTTTGTGGTTAGGATTTTCATGCATTAGTATTTGACAGATCACGCGGGATTTCAGACAAGGTGTCAAAGAGAAAGATGCTCAGTATGCTTTGACATTTCATAATGAATAGACTTACTAACGAGCAACGCTTGCAAATAATTGAATTATATTACAAAAATCAGTGTTCGGTTCGAAAAGTGTTTCGCGATTTACGTCCGATTTATGGTCTACATAATCGACCAAGTGAGCAAACAATTAATGCGATTGTGACCAAGTTTCGCACTCAGTTTACTTTATTGGACATTAAACCAACCACACGAATGCGTACAGTGCGTACAGAAGAGAATATTGCGTCTGTTTCTGAGAGTGTTGCTGAAGACCGTGAAATGTCGATTCGTCGCCGTTCGCAGCAATTGGGTTTGTGTTATTCGACGACATGGAAGATTTTACGCAAAGATCTTGGTGTAAAACCGTATAAAATACAGCTCCTGCAAGAACTGAAGCCGAACGATCTGCCACAACGTCGAATTTTCAGTGAATGGGCCCTAGAAAAGTTGGCAGAAAATCCGCTTTTTTATCGACAAATTTTGTTCAGCGATGAGGCTCATTTCTGGTTGAATGGCTACGTAAATAAGCAAAATTGCCGCATTTGGAGTGAAGAGCAACCAGAAGCCGTTCAAGAACTGCCCATGCATCCCGAAAAATGCACTGTTTGGTGTGGTTTGTACGCTGGTGGAATCATTGGACCGTATTTTTTCAAAGATGCTGTTGGACGCAACGTTACGGTGAATGGCGATCGCTATCGTTCGATGCTAACAAACTTTTTGTTGCCAAAAATGGAAGAACTGAACTTAGTTGACATGTGGTTTCAACAAGATGGCGCTACATGCCACACAGCTCGCGATTCTATGGCCATTTTGAGGGAAAACTTCGGAGAACAATTCATCTCAAGAAATGGCCCGGTAAGTTGGGCACCAAGATCATGCGATTTGACGCCTTTAGACTATTTTTTGTGGGGCTACGTCAAGTCTAAAGTCTACAGAAATAAGCCAGCAACTATTCCAGTTTTGGAAGACAACATTTCCGAAGAAATTCGGGCTATTCCGGCCGAAATACTCGAAAAAGTTGCCCAAAATTGGACTTTCCGAATGGACCACCTAAGACGCAGCCGCGGTCAACATTTAAATGAAATTATCTTCAAAAAGTAAATGTCATGAACCAATCTAACGTTTCAAATAAAGAACCGATGAGATTTTGCAAATTTTATGCGTTTTTTTTTAAAAAAAAGTTCTCAAGCTCTTAAAAAATCACCCGTTATATATATATATATATATATATATATATATATATATATATATATATATATATATATATATATATATATGTATATGTATACCAAGCAGATGTTACCTTGAATCCACGAACGAAGAAAAGAAAACGGTAATATTTGCTAAAAGAAAGGAAACACAAGAATTAATTAATTTATGAATGCAACTAGTTAATTTAAACAAAAATTAAAATTGAACAGATCAAATAAGAAAAGAAGTAAGATTTAAAACAAAACAAATGAAAATTATATAAAATTTTTTTATAGTAGATATGGAAATAATACAAAAACTCAAACTTAGGAACTCTACAGAAAGTACCGTAGACCTCTTGCTCTCGCCACATGTAATCGCACGTCCTTGCCTTGACCTTGCCAACCGCTCGATTGGCACAATAGTTTTGGATATTGCTTTATGTGTAGTGGTGCTTCCACACCACACATTCACGCCCACGAATTGGTACTATTTAAGATCCCATTGGTTTCACGATAAAATGTTATCTCTTAACTGCTCAGAGCTCACTCGATAACTTTTACAACAAGGTAAACGATAGAATGTATATACGATGCACTCGAATTGTTACACTTAAATGTTTGGCAATCTTGAATGTTCTTTAGGCCGAACTAACACACACTCCCTTTTCTGTAGGTTACCGGAGCTTTATTTCAACAGGATTCACCATAATGATTCGAGGTTTAGACACAAACTTCTATTTAATTAATTGATACTGTGAGACCGAAAAAACACCAATAATACTTTTCAAAAGCAACCACTACTTGAATAATTATATGTTTTTTGGTTTTTATTTTTTATTGGTTTTACCTCGACCTTTCCGCTTCTTGAATGCCACCCATTTTCTGCTCCAAAAATTACCATCGAATGCCCGATCAACAAAAAAAATAAATTCAGTATTTCTATGCCGTACGAACAAAAAAATCCGCTAACGCAATAAAAATTATCGTACGAGTTTGTTTTTCGGACAGTGTATGGTGCATATACCCATAATGCAAGACATAAAAATAATAGCAAATCGCCGAAGGTACACTATACCACCAACATGCTAACATCGCAGGCGTAACAATAATTTAAATGGTATAATTAGTTGTGTCCATCAATCGTTTAGGCGCACAACAACGCGACGCGTAAATGGAACGCACGTTACAATGTTCCCATCCAAACAGAAAAGTGATGATCCAATATCTCTTTTTTTATTTCATCGAGGTATATTTGATTTTATGGTTCCAGTAATCGAGTTGGCAACTTGTAAAAAAGTTACGGCAAAGCCAAACGGTGAGCCAAGCAAACAGCAAAGTTTGAAACTATCACTTCATTCAGTTGACGTCCAATATATATTTCTCCTTTCCGAGGATAATCGTCATTTTGGAGCAATATGATTTTTCGAAAAAATTCTCAGAACGAACGAACGAAGAAAAGAACACCAACCTTAAAACCGCCTTTGTACTTTGAACTATTGTTGTGTAATAATTATATTCTGAAGATTGAGTGCAACTTGAACTCAAATCCCAAAATGGCTTGATTGCCATTATCAATGTCTTTCCATAATTTTACCGCTAGTGTGCCGGCCTGTACTTGCAATTTGTCCATTTTGAGCATTTTGGAAAAAGAAACCTGATTACTTGTTTGATCTTGATATTAATTAGGGGGTTCAACCTGCTGGTTTTCCTCCTATTCGTATTCAAAAATGTGCTGTGAGTTTAGTGATTTCACTTACTTTATTTTTCAATGGTAACTTGCGGAGTGATGTTTCCAGATCCAAACTCTCTTTTATTCATCCAATTTTTATTGCAACAAAAAATAAATCAGTTTGATAATACCTGTCGTTGTATTGCAATTATTTCGGCCATTCCTAAGATTTTCTAAGGTATGGTACAAAACTGCTTAACTTTCCATTTTAAAAATTGATCTCAACTGACCAATATGGGTTCAAGTAGTCGATGTTGTAGAAACGGACTTCTCGAAGAGTTTTGAATTCTTATTTATAAACTAGATATCCTGAACTGTGAATTTATACCTATCACACGGTTACTTTTTTATTGAAATTTGTTAAAATTTATAACTCAAGCTCACGCTTATTTGGTGTAATCTGGTGTTCACTGCTGTTTTCAGTACATATACAGCGTGGGCTATCTGTTATTTATCTTTTCATTTGTAAATAAAACACACATTTTGGAATGAAAAGTCAAAGTTTTTTATTGTTAGGAAATGTGGTTGTATGTCATTTATGTATGAAAAACAATATCGTTCATATGCTCACCACGGCCCCGTCTACAGGCCTGCATCCGAACATCAAAATTTTTGATGAATTTTTCCATTAAAAGAGGATCAAAGACCTCAATTTCAACTCGAATATTGTTTTTTAAGTTGTTAAATTGTTTGTGGGTGATTAGCATACACCTTACCCTTCAAATAACCTTACAAAAATAATCTAGTGTTGCTATGACTTGCGTGGCATGTCGCTGATACCAAAGGTCGCTGATAAGCAATTCATTCAATTTGGGCCACAAAAACCAATTGACATGTTGCGATAACGTTCCCCATTCACTGAAAGGGCATTTTCATGTTCGTTTTCAAAGAAAAATGGTCCAGTTATGCCACCAGCTTATAAACCACACCAAACAGTGACACTCTTGGAGAAAGAACTTCTGCTTCGTAAATAACATGATGATTCTCCGCTCCCAAATTCGACAATTTTACTTATTGACGTACTCATCATGATGAAAATCTAATTAACAAAACGACAACGATTTAAATGGTCTGGTGGCTTCAATTTTTGTGTTAGTTGAATTTTGTATGAATGCAAATGAAGATCAACATGTCAAATTCGTCGTAATGTGGTTCGTGAAATGTTTAGTTCTTATGAACGATGCCTGGTTGATGTGCTTGGTTCCTTACGAACACTTTCACTAACAGCTGCCACTGCATCAGGAGTACGAACTGGATGAACATGTTGATACTATCTACGACCTTCCACTGAAGCAGTTTCTTCAAAATGCGTTGTTGTGTTGTTAGCGACTCCATGATAATAAATGGCATATTTTTGACTTTTGGTAGTTCAAATAACTTTTTAGAATAGATACATTATAAGTACTAATATTCTTCGATTGAAAAAAGGACCAACAGATGGCCCGCCCTGCATGTTAATAACTTTGTTGATTGTTTCAGTTGTGCACATTGTCTGCTCTACGCTGATTTTATTAAAATCTTTGCTCTTAGCTAATCTGGCATTATGTTCTTAATCTTCTGATAACAGGCTATCATTGAATGCAAATAAGTGTAAAATTAAAATGGCTTTTCAACAGATACCAGTACAGCATAGGCGTTGCTGTTGTGAACTGTTCTATTATCGCAAAGACCTATGGTTACCGCTCTATCAATATTACTCGGATCGAATTGAAAGTGTACAAAATCAGTTTGTCATTTACGATCTTGGGGCTTACCTTCGCAGTGAGCTGACCATTCCTTACCTCAATCGTACTTCGTTGATATTTTGACAAATTGATCGAGTTTGGGTTGGGTTTTGCTCTGGTGTGAAGTCCAATGCCCGTAATTTGCTCAGTCTTCCCTTTTGTACCTTTGTTCAAATAAATACAATTATAAAACATGAAATCCTTATTGTTGGTCAGATAATAACTTATGAACGGAAGAAACGCCAGTTTCCCAGATAAACATTTAATATTTTCTAGAATAAATGATTTATGTCAAAGATCGATTAAACATAATAGAAAGCGGGTTAAGCCAATTTAAAACTAAGATGTCTTCAGGTGTCATTTTGGATTTGATCTGCCTGAACTTTACCAAATACTCCAGTTCTGAATTTGAAAGCAGGCTTTGATGAGGGCTATTAACGTTTCATGCAAGTCTGGTGATTAGAAAATATTTCATATGTGCAGGATTATAGATGCTGAATTCATCTTTCAATTGTAGAATCTCATATTTCCCGTTATCATAGGTCATATCGAGGGTTACGCAACCTTTTGTGTTTGAAGAAACTCGACGGTATAAATAATTCCACGTCTGTGACTATAGGAGCAAAAACTAGTACGTAAATACAACTATAAATATTCCAGTTGAATTCAACAAAAAACGAGTTCATTCCAGTCTAGTGACCAGTTTTATGTTACCACAGTCGCCATGCCCCAACAGCTGAATTTTATAACCAGGTTAAATGTCACTCCGATTAATTCACACAAGAGCGATACAAATAATTAAATTCTCATATTGGTGGAAATAACGGTTGTTCCACGTTGACTCGTCCTACTGCTATGCGGTACTTAGAGCTAAACAAACCATCGCTGATCCTTTAGAGGAATTATGTTTTTCTGACTATTACGACTAGGCTGGATTTAGGCCCAATGAATCGTGCGGTTATAACATAAATGTTGTCAGATTTATCATAGAGCGGCTGTTGATTATAAATCTTTGTTTTATCTATTATATCTTGACAATGCTTTCAACGCTGGCAAAATAACCTACAAACTTGCTCTACATCACCAACAACCATATTTTTCTTCCCAGAACTTTACATCATCCCATACAGTGTTTGTTTTGTTGTTGTAAGTACCACTAACAAGTGAGTTTGATTCATGCTAGATTGTAACTTGTGAATGCTGAAATGTTATTTAAGTGAAAATTATAGGGTGGATAGTATATATGGGTCCTAAAGCAGAAAAATCTAGTGCTGATCCAAGCTTGTTCTGTCTACTGGCGATGTACTCCTTGGAAGGGGAAACTCGAATTACAGTTTCGATGATGCAACTAATCGTGTATTAAAATTCGAATTAATGCACGATTAGTCCGTTGAATCTCAGCCAGCTTTCAATTCTGCAAGAAACAAATATTTTTTGCATTATTTTTATTCAAAGATTATATTTGAAAGCTGATTAAATGTAGAACTTAATTTCTTATTATAATTCTGAAAAATTATTTATTAAATGTTTTTAATTTATAAATAAAACAATATATTACGATACTTCTATCCTAATTCTGTCATTTAAAATTTGTTGAAACAATGGCAAAACTATAAAGTAAAATTTAACTTATTTTAGGAATTTTTAATAAATATTGAGTTCTTAATTTTGAAATCCAACTGTTAAAATCGAAAGACAAATATTTTCTCAATAAGCCAGTAACATGAATTAAAAGAATTGTACGTACATTCATTAAAATTTGGTTTGCGTTACGTTTTAGTCTTGCCCCATGATCATTATATGAAAAGCTACATACCTGTATTTGGCTCGTGCTTAAAATCGCTCGTCACAAACATTTTAATGCAATCTTTGTATACACGCAAGCCGAGCCAAGCAAACATTTCAATTAAAGTAAAAAATAAACTTTATAACAAAAATTATATTTGGAGATAATTAATTAATTGGTTCATAATCTCAAAGCGTATCCACAGACACAACACACAAAAGGGAAAGAAACTGAATATGGACACACCATTAAATTAAACAGCAAATTCCAAACAAAGCATTGAAAATCTTGATTACAATATAATTTCGTTTTATTGTTCTCCTTGTTTAAATATATTAAAACTACATACACAATTATATATTAAGTTGTTGGTTGGTGGTAAGAAGACGTTATGCATGAGACTTTATATATGCAAACAGTCTTTTTAATGTATACCTCTATATGACAACAGACTGTATAAGCACGATTATTGCATAGCTCTTCGTGGTTTTTAATGAAATTTCAGACGACAAAATTTGTTCTGTACGCCAAATTTTTATATTCTTCTCATACGAGTGACACGTATCGGAATTATTTTGTAATCTGAATCCTAATACAAAATTCACCACACACAAACGCATCTCATCATTTATCATCTTAACGCATTTACAAAACAAAAAATTATTTCAACACACTTAACAGTATTTAATGTCAAAACAACAATCAAAGTAAAATAACTGAAGACGAAAGCAACATGAAAATGTATTTTCCACCCACAAAATTTTCCTCATGTGTGACATGCTTTTTGGTACAAGGTGGTGACGTATTTTTCAATAAATTTTTTATATTTTTGAAATTAGATTAAATTGTATTTTGATCATTACGTTATATTGGTTGTTGTTGTTGTTTGTGTCGGGGAAAATTTAATATTTTTCACAATCATATTGCGGACATTGAGTAATGTTGACTTTATCATTAATAGAGATTTCATATTTTGTAAATCGAATTGTTATTTTGTATATTTGTACGAAAAAAGGGGGTTCCTCAATCCAGATCAGATATGAAGTGTGTATTTGGGTATATGGACACTGGTTTGAAAATTTTATTATTTTTTGTAAATTATAAGGGTTTTTATATTATTTCTAAATAAATAAATGAAAAATTTCACTTTCATTAAACAAATCGATTATCAAATTTTAAAATCATTTTAAAATATTCTGTATATAGTTCAATGATTTTTTTAGGACGATTTTGAAAAAATATAAAATCCTGGTATTCGGCCCGCATGATTTATTTAATATCTGATTATATTACAAATTTATCTATCAGGATTATAGAATAGGGTACGAAATAACAAACCAACAAAAAATTTGGGGTTATAAAAAATGAAACCGAGTTCCCATCAAACACAAATAAGGCCGAAATTTTGACTAAAATAAAGTGAACGAAAGTGGTAACGGGTAAGCTCAGTTGATAGCAGTTTTAGGTAAATAGTAAATATTGCTTCAATACAAAATCAACTAAAAACTATTTTTGTTTTTGCTATTCCTTAATTGCTGGCACGATTTTGATTCCCTATTTGGCTAATCGATTAAAATATTACACGATGTAATGTATGTCATCATGATTCATATCATAGATTTCGTTAAAATTAAGGAGTATGGTTTCTAAATATGTTAGACAATTTTCATAGCATTTCCCCTTTTCTTAATATTTGACGTCATGACAATATTAGGTCGATACTAAAACTGTAAATTTGAATCGTATATTTAAAGGCCGATCAGCTAGTAATTGTAATCTCTATTTGGTATAGTATGGAAATCGTTTTCCAGTACGCAATTCATAAAATATTCATTTATTCGTTATGGTGATATTCTGGCAGGGATCAATCCATACTGCATATTTTGAATTTACCATATCGAACCTCGTAAATCATTAACTTGAAGGTAATGATAAGGTATAATTTAAAAATGCAAATATATTTCAAATTAAATTAATAGACTCATATTGGGCACGCTGTGGGCAAAAAGTAGTAAGATTTTGAATTTAAATTTCGCGCGGAAAACCATTCGTCGAAATATTTTTTTTTTCTATGTTGGTATGACTGTCAGTGACATCTGTGCCAAATGTCACATCAAAATAATCATTAGTGTTTAGTATACGCTTGTCTTTCTGAAGTACAAAAAGTGCATTCGGCGATTTTTACAATGAGTGAAATGATTCAACAAAGAAGTTCCATTAACATTGTGTGCGGAATAAATTTTGTGGTGCCGAAACGTTCAGAATGTTGCAAAAGCCCTTCGGTGATAATTGTATGTCGCGAGCAAGTGTTTTTGTTTGGTACAAATTGTTCAAAGAGGGTCGAGAACGTGTTGACAACGAACCACGTCTAATACGGCCATCAACATCAACTAATGATCAAGACGTTAATAAAATCAAGGAATTGGTGCTCGAGAATCGACGATTAACAGTCAGAGACCTTACTTGCATCGTTGAAATATCGGAAGGATCAGTGAAAACCATTTTGAAAGATGATTTGGGCCTAAGAAAAGTGAAAGCACGATTGGTTCCAAAATCACTCAATTTTTTGGAAAAACAGCGTCGCGTTGACGTATGTGAAACAATGCTTTCCGACTACCAGGATGTCATGAAACGTATTATAACTGGCGATGAGTCTTGGATCTATGCTTACCACCCGGAAACAGACGATCAATCGGCCGAATATCGTGCCAAAGGTGAGCCAAAGCCGAAAAAAACACGTCAAAGCAAGTCAAACATCAAGGTGATGTTGACAGTTTTCTTCGATTATCGAGGTGTGGTGCACTCCGAATTCCTTCCGTCCGGCAAAACTGTCAACAAGGAATACTATTTGAGTGTTATGCGTCGTTTGCACGAAGCCATTCGTAAAAAGAGGCCGGAATCATGGGTCGACAACTCTTGGGTTTTGCACCTCGATAATGCACCTTCTCATACTGCATTGGTTTTACGTGATTTTTTCGCCAAAAATTCCACCCATATCGTTCCGTAGCCACCGTATTCGCCTGCTTTAGCTCCGTGTGACTTCTGGCTGTTCAGCAAACTCAAACGACCGCTCCTGGGAAACCGTTTTGAGTCAATTGAAGACATTAAACGTGAATCGCTATGCGCATTGGATGCTATTCCGGAAATTGACTTTAACAAATGTTTCGAAGATTGGAAAAAACGTTGGCACAGGTGTATTGAGGCCGGGGGGATTATTTTGAGGAGGACGAAATAGATTTGGAGAAATAAATAAATAATTTTAAAATTATGAACAAAGTCTTACTATTTTTTGCCCACAGTAGTATATATTTGTAAAATTATTATTTCAATCTTCGACTGTAAAATACTATATGGATTTTAGACGCTGTAGATTTCCTGTCTCCAACATTTATGAGGGCCTCTTAGTTATTGTTGTTATAAAACCATTGAAATAAAGAGAAAACGAACAAATTAAGAAACAAACATTTCATTAAAATAATACTTTAAATACTCACATGGCCAATTGAGGAAGCTATTAGAGAGTAGGGCTTAACAGTACGTTAGCAGTCCGTGTATAAATTGTTCAAGATTTGAGGTACTTCAGGATCTTGATACTTCTGAGTTGTTTTAATTTATATGAGTGGATTGGAAAAATTAAGTAAAATTTACGAAGATGTCATCATTTTTTAGATCACTATTTGAAACGGGTTTGCACCGATTTGAGGTTTTTAACAGTGTAACTTCTAAAAGGTGTTGCAATTAAAAGTGTAAGTAGCACACCTTTAGTAACCAGATCGTCAAAAATGTATATTTCATGCAAATATCGGGATCAAATTTTATCATAATAATTCTAGCTAAAAGTTGGGGTAATCACGAGTCAAAAAATTAATTCTTTAAATGTTTGAAGTTTGTTTACATGTTATCAAGTAAAGGCATAAGCCATCTAATAGTTAACAATTTGAACTGTTCAAGACAGTAAACTAAATTAAAATAAATAGTTTTGGGATGGTTCCAGGCAAGTTTTAGAACGTAAATTTCATAAAAAATCAAATATTTTTCAAAATACCTTGCTACACTATATGAGATATTATCAAGTGTACCAGATGTACAAGTATGAAATGCGGATTTTTTTTACTAAAAAAACATGTTAAATTTGGAAGAATGATAAAAAGTGCTTTATTCAAAGTATGCTCCATTGCTTGTTATACATTTTCCTATTTTTCGGGCAATTTGTGAATACCACGCCAGTAAAAATGTTCCTCTTCTGCTGCGAACCATTCAGCATTCACCATTTTTCACTTTTTCGTACGAGCCAAAGCGCTTCTCAGCAAGTGTGTGACCCATCGATGCAAGCAAATAGTAATCGGAGAGGGCCAAGTCTTGTGAGTAAGCCGGATGGGGTACCACTTTCCAGCTGAGTGATTCCAACGTGTCGTGAACCGGTTTCGCCGTATATGCTATGGAGCATTGTCATAATAAAAATGACTTGATAATGTTTAGTATTAACCGTTTCCCAACCGTTTTAACAGCTCATAATAGACCACGCCCCTCTGATCCCACCAAACACGAGCATCGTCCTTTTGCCAAAGCGCATGATTTTTTGCGCTTGAGATTCTTAAAATAAATTCACTTTTCACCCCCTGTAACTATACGATGCAAAAACGACTTCCTTTTGTAAAAAGCCAGCAAAGTGTCACATGTGTTTTTGTGCTTTCCCATTTACTTGTCGTTCAACTGATGTGGTACCCATCCACGGGTCTGCGGAATCTTTCTTATTTCTCGTAGCCGATTGGAAACAGCTTCCTGACTAACTCCCAATTGCTCGGCGAGTTGTTTTTGTGTTTGCGTATCATCTACGGCCAACATTGCTTGCAATTCCACGTCTTCCTATTTTTTGGAGGTTTTCCACATTCCTTGTCTGCAACATCGAAGTCACCACTTTTGAAACGCCGAAACCATTGTTCACTCAATTTGTCACTCGTGCGTGTCTGTCACTTGTTGATGCCACAACAAAATGGCGCAGTGTCTGTATTGGTGCACCATCTGTTGTCTGAAATCAATATTTCATACTTGTACACCTGGTGGTTGATAAAACAAGTTATGTGTCGTCTTGCTAGATTTGATCTCACAGAATGTTAAGATGGAAAGAGATTATCATATTTATATACAGCGTGGTTCAAAATATCGTGATTAAAATTTAAACTTTATGTTACTGGAAAACTACGCTGGTGTTGTATTCTCGGTTCTAACTGGGGTGAAATTTTGACAACCTCTCAATAAATTATATTTGGTTCTAGTATTTAATATGTTTATATGCCCGTGGATTTGTTTTAAACCGTTTTTCGTTTTCATAATTTATTGTTCCTTCAAAATTACTAATAAATTGTCTTTCTGTGCTATCTAAATTCATTGCGACAATTTTGAATTTTAACTATACTCAGTCTAACTATAGTATCGTCCAAGCCAACCTAACGAAAACTTAGCTTGACTCTGTTCACATAATTCTTAACCTGAGTTCAAGTAGGATTGAAACCTGCATGTCAACAAGAGCTTTGTTAAATCTCATGCTGCTTCTTATCCGAGCCTGGTGTATGGATTTAAAATTAGTTTGTTTTAAAATACCAGCAGCCACTAATTTTACACTTCCTTATTTATAAATTGTGTTAACTGCTTCTTTAAAATTTTGATTGAAGATTAAAACCAACGGTTTTTAACTGGTTCACTTAAAATATCCTAGTTACAAGAATTTTACTTGTTATTCTTGTTATTATTTTTTAGAGTTGTCCATACTTGAGCTCATTTATTATGGAAGGTAGTAACATGAAGTGGATTTTTTTTTGAATAAGGAGGCCGTGGAAAGTTTAGATAAATTCTGGCTCTTTCATGTGTTTGTTGCTTGCTTAATCATATTTGAGATTGTATTGAAGTTAGGAATAAAATGTCAATCTTAATTTATACCATCTCCGGAGCTCCTCTCAGTTTTCACGTGGACTGTCGAATTAAAGAACAAGGAGAGTTTGAGGTGGTGCAAAAAATAACTTCCTCAATTTACACATCAATTTCTTTAAGGTTTATATTTCCAACATCCACCCAAGTGTATCAAATGAATGGTATGATTCTTAATAGATTAAAAGATCTAAATTATCTGGGAGTTACATAGGAGAATATGAGCTTTAGAATGGTTCACAGAAAATTAAAGTCAACTCCATATTAGGATTTATCAAACGTTGAACAAGATATACATATTTATGGTCTGACCAATTCTGTACTATTCATTTGTGTGATCCAAATTTGAATATGCGGTGATGGTTTGGTGTCCTTTTTTGCGACATCTAATAGTTTGGAACAGAACAAATATGTATACAACGATACTTAGAAAATCGGTTGGAAGTATGATACAGAATTAAGATATCATACAGTTGTAAAAATCGTACTAACAGGCTTGAGCTGCTTAAGTTGCCTTTTTTTTTACAAAACACTAACTTTAACCAGGAGATACATAGAACCAATTAAGGCGACCACAAAACACACATCGTGATTGTCCCGTGGCAATCACTATAAACTTTAAAAAATTTATAAGAAAATTAGCTGACTCGGCAAACGTTGTTCTGTCATATAAATTATTTCTAGTAATTGTTCGGTTGTTAAATAAAAAATAACGAATGTATTGTAAGTGTGTAGAGATGGGATCTATGACAGAAAGAGGAATGGAGCGCTGTAGACGATGACCGCCGATAAAAACAAAAAACACCAAACGGCCATATTCATTGTTTAATCTCTTAAAAGATAAATATAAAGTGAAAAATTTATATATTTTTTATCCTAAAGTAGGAAAATGAAATAAAACAAATCAATAATAGTTTCGAAAAGCGATATTTTTTGTCAGCCCGTCTTTAGCCAACACAAATAAGCTCGGTGATTTACCCACGCGAGAACATGCCACGTATAATTATCCGTGTAAAAAACATAGTGTGCCCAAATCTAAACCGCAACATCGTTTGGTGACTTATTGGTTGTCATTGCGAATGCCAATCTAATTGGAAATTGAACGCATTTGAATTCAATTGGCACGTCTGTGGGAATTATTGGAATTCGTGGCAGCAAGACATTTTCGGCTCGGAATTTGGCATTAAAAATGGTGGCTTCGATAATGTTTTTCATCAATTTTTTAATGATCAATCGCGTACCATTGCACAGCCGTGGTGGGTTCAAATTCCGAAGTAAAATAACCGGAGATCTAACTTTCAGTCGTGGTGGCATGCCTGGAAAATCCAATGAGTTCAAAAACTCTGTTGGATAATTTACAGCTTCGATGGCATCGCAAACTGTATCGATCGATTTGTATGATACCAAGTCGCCTGGCAACGACTGCTGTATCTTGAAGTTCAAATCGTCGACGTCTACATGTTTTGCTGCCATGCTCTTTCTGCCAGCCACGCATGATTTATGTATTGTGTGCGTACATCGGAAAATATGCGGTCAATGAGAGCATTTTGCGAATCAACGATTGTGCGGAAATTAGTGGGCAATTTTATGCATCCAGTATTTTCATAGACATCAACTTTTCCACCGCCGATATGTAACAATTCGTTCGAGAATGTGTCAGCGGATGGATCTTGTAGCATTTGGACGCGAATGTTTATTTTCAGCTGGACTTTTTCAAGATTACAGTGGCGATGATTTCAAGAAAGCGTTGATCTCATCAGCGTACGTTGAACGTGGAATGACGGGAAGTGTTTGTCTGAAATCACCTGAAAGGATTAACAGAAAGTCACCGAATAATTTGTTTTTGTTTTTTATATCTTCCAGTGTTCTGTTCAACGCCTTAAGAGAATGCCAATTCAAGAGAATGCCATAGTGCATTCATCCCAGATGATAATTTTGCGTAGTTTCAGCACTGTGGCCATGGACGATTATTTTTTAAGTTGCACACTGCGTCTGGGTTATTTTGATATTCAGTGGCAGCTTAAATTCTAAATCAGCTGTTCTGCTTCCATCCAATAAAGTTGTTGCAATGCCAGATGAAGCAACGGCCAATCCGATGCCATTATTTGATCGTACTTCGGCGAAAATTAGCAAAATGAGAAATGTTTTCGGTCGTAAATTTAATTCATACCGAAATGACTGAGTGGTAAATTGGATAATGAAAACGCAAATATCCTCGATAGCAATTAAATCTTTATTGTACAAAGCGTCGCTGAATGTAATCGTTAGAATGTTGCACCGTGTACGAATTCGATACAATATATCGTCAGTGAAACATACTGGTCGTTTTCAAGACGGACGGCTGAATGTATAACTGTATAACTGCTGAAAGATACGCCAGACAGCATCATTGGAGCTGATGTACCGGCCAATTAGGTAGCAAATTATTTCGTCGTTGTCATTCAATCGAGGAGCATTCACATCGGTATTTTGAATTTGAAATACAGCCATAACACTGTCTTTATTCACATACTTGCAAATGTATTTGATGCTCTTCACCGAACTGCAGAACTCAACATTAATATGAGCATTGAATGTTTTGCTCAGCAGAGGCGGATAGGGTACCATTCAACGATTGTGATTTAGCCTAAATGATTGTTCGCCATTATCAGTATTTCTTCGACGATATATTGGGTATCCCTCGACATTTGTGATCGTGTCGTTGGCGAAGGCGATAGACGATTCAGATCACCGCATGGGCCATGAATCATGTTTCTGGCAACAATATCGAACAGTAGTTGATCAGTAGATGAATCTGGAAATTCCGCGGTAATTACACTATCGATTTCCTCAGGACGTATTTTGTTGACTAACCAAATCAAAATGTGTGCATGAGGTAATCCTCGAAGCAAGGTAAGCTCATTAAAGACTTCAATTTTTGTTTGAATACACGTGCTGTAATGTCATGACGATGTATTGCATTTTGGCCAGGCAATAGCAAAAATGTAATCTCCTGCCACTATGGATTACATGTAAACGTGATAAGTAAACACGGTCGTCCGTACTCGCGCACGATAGTCATAGCATCATGTATATATTCTTGCATATGACGTGGAAAGCCTACGTACGATGATGGTAGAAGGGTCGATTATGATAGCATCTTGCAAGTGAATGTATTCTTCCACACGCAGCTTCTGTTGATTATGTGGTAGGAATCGCAGTCGTTCGCTCTCTACCTTTGCTTACATGTCAGCCATGAATTGTTGGCACAGCTCATGTATCGCAGAATCGCGTTGTCCTGACCGCATCGAATCATCATACGATACGCGTACAAACCGATCGAGGTCACTTTCTTGTTTGTTTCGGCTCCTGTAACAACATATTCATAAATATTAATTCAAAATGAGTGATGATGTTCATATTGAATGAATTACCTGTGGCGGGATCTCGTTGTTTAATGTTTAGGCAATATCCGTATTGTCTCTTCCAGAAAATTAGCGGATTTTGGGGAGCATCGTATGAACAGTATGAACTCCAGATTATTGTTTCTTCTTCGAAACACGATTTCACGCGTCAATGTGCGGTCACCGACCATGATTCCAGCAACGTCGTCAAGAACAGGCGCATTGAATCTACGCACGTGCTCTCCAGCTGGTGTTTTACCCGAATTGATGACAATAGCGTGATTGTCACTTTGCAATTCATGTATGTGTGATTTGAAGAATTTCAAAAATTCATTGTGCTCATTCAATAGGGCGTCCAGTTCGCCGACGATGCACCTGGTATTAGAGGAATTGAGGTTATTGTAGCCGCAACGTGCATCCACACTAGAATAAGTACATTTGTAAAAATGTATGTGGTTCGTTTGGCATTGGCAACAATGGGCTTACTTTGTGGTACACTTGGCCTTTGATTTTGAACGTTGAATTGCATTTTTGGCCATTTGTCGCAGTATTGTGAACTATTTCTGTTGCTCCGAGTGAAGTCATTTGGAAGAGTGAATTGAATGTGCGAATGGGTTTCAGGAACAGGTTTGAATCTGGATCCATGCCCTTCAATGGTTCTGGTGGTGTCTCAATTTCTGGTAGTTGCACTTTTCCTGATGCGCAACACATCCCGGCTGACTCATGTTTGAATTTAAGCGCACGACAATAGGGACATTCTTTGTCCATAGCACCAATCAGCACTTTCGGATGAGCGGAATATTCAAAATCTGGCTCGTACTCGAATGCGAAACGAAGGGACGAAGCGGATGTAAATGCTCGATGTACTTGTTGGCGTTGTCGGTCATTTGCTCTGCGTGTGTTACTACAACTACAAAACGGCGCGGTTGTCTCCGTTCCTATTGTCGTTGTTGATTTCGTTCAGCTCGTGCCTCTTGTGTTTGAGATGTACGCAATTGTAACACACACACACACTGTAACACACACACACACACACACACACACACACACACACACACACATGGAGTGTAAGTAAATACCTTCGAGGAAGATCTATTTAACCTAGTTCTTGCAAAGCCGAACCTCCTGGGGACTGCCAATGCAAAAGCAGCGCAGATAATGAGTATGATCACGGACGCCTGCTCTAAAACTATGGTAGAAAGACAATTAAATAGTCACCGTCAACCAGCATACTGGTGGACTGAGCAAATTGCACAACTGCGTCGGTTGTGTTACCGTGCAAGGAGAAAACATCAACGTGCCTGGGGTAGGGAGCCCTATCCTAGCTTGCGCGAGAAGTACTTGGATGCTCGAAAACAACTTAAACAGACAATTAAGGCGAGTAAGCGTGAATGCTGGAAAGAGCTGTGCGAAGAAGTGGACCATGACACATGGGGGACACCCTACAAAATCGTCATGAATAGGCTCAGAAACAAAAACGCAAATGCTTCACCTCCCACTTGCCCAATGGTGCTGAACAGAATTGTTTCCGCCTTATTCCCGCAGCAAAATGATCTGATCAACGCCATTGATGTAATACCTGGCGTGGAAGAAGAAGTTCCCTTGGTATCCACTGAAGAGCTGATAGATGCATATCAACGATTCGAATTTAAAAGCTCCTGGGCCTGACAATATTCCAAATATTGCATTAACGGCCGCCATTCGAGCTAGACTTGACGACTTCAGAGAAGTCTACAACTCATGTCTGAGGGAGGGGGTATTCGCGGAACGATGGAAGAGGCAGCGGCTGGTTCTGTTGCCAAAGGCAAATAAACCTTCTGGAGAGCCATCTGCATACTGACCATTGTGCATGTTGGATACGGCTGGCAAAGTGTTAGAGCGCATAATCTATAATCGATTGGAGAAAGTTGTGAAAGGGACCGGAGACTTCGCCGAAAGCCAGTATGGATTCAAAAAGGCCCGATCGACAATCGACGCCATTCAACACGTCGTTACAGTCGCAAAGGAAGCAACACAAGGTAGAAGATGGAAGGACGGTTCTAAAAAGTATTGTGCCGTGGTTACGCTGGATATCAAAAATGCGTTCAATTCGGCCAGATGGGACTGTATTTTCAATGCCCTACTTGAATTGCAAGTACCGATGTACATAAGGAGGATTATCTCGAATTATTTTCACAAAAGAATGCTGATGTATAATACGGACGATGGGATCATAGAATACAAAGTTACGGGTGGAGTTCCTCAAGGATCAGGATTGGGGCCTCTACTATGGAACATCATGTACGACGGCGTCTTGAGGCTCAACGTACCCGATGGCGTAGAGGTTGTTGGATTTGCGGACGACGTTTCCGTTGTTGTAGTCGCGAAAACCATAGTGGAATAACGGAGATATGTAGATTGACCATTATAATTATCAAACAGTGGTTGATCTCATATGGACTCCAGTTGGCTGACCATAAAACCGAAGCAGTTTTAATTACCAGTAGGAAGGTGATAGAGACTGTAAATATTGATGTTGGCGGTAAATTTTAGGGAGCACCTAAGGATAGTGAGCAGGAACGCTGCCAATGTAGCTGCAGCCCTCTCCCGGATTATGCCCAACACTGGTGGACCAAGACAGAGTCGTAGGACTCTGCTGGCAAATGTGGTAACATCCATCATCCTGTATGGATCACCTATCTGGAGCGATGCGATGGAAAATAAATCGTATAGATGCAAGCTGGCATCGGTGTATCGACTGGGTGCCTTAAGGGTTATATGTGGCTTTCGCACAGTATCCGATGACGCAACGCTCGTTATCGCAGGGATGATACCCATCGATCTACTTGCAAAGGAAAGGAAGAAGTGGTATGTGTGTCAAGAAAACCTAGGAAGTAGAGCATCAGAACGCATTGCAACCATGATAGAATGGCAAAGGCGCTGGGATAGCTCGGAGAAAGGCCGGTGGACCTATCGCGTTATATCATCCATCAATAAGTGGATTAATAGGCGACATGGTGAAATTAATTACTATCTGACGCAGATGTTAAGTGGGCATGGTTGTTTTGGTGCATATCTTTACAGATTTAAACATGCCGACACACCGGAATGTCCTGCCTGCAAAGGATCAGAAGAGGATGTGGAACATATATTCTTTCAATGTCCAAGGTTCGAGACAACTCGAATAGAACTGTCCAGTGTCCTCGGGCAGCCCGTGACACCTGATAACATACTAGAGCTAATGCTTGTGTGTGAACGTAATTGGAATGCAGTAAGCCACATGGCAGCAGTGGTGCTTAAGGAGCTGAGATGCTTAGAGCGTGCTAGAGAGGAACATCGCGGTATGGCTAGATAGCGGTGGCAATCTCAATGTTAGGATGAGACGCTGAGAGGAGAAAAGAGTCTAGTAACTAGTCACCTCCATGCGAAGTAATGTCTAACTGATAGTTCCGCATGGGGGATGTTCGAAAGGGTGTGTGGTTTTTCGATGGTAGGAATCCATCACGGTTGCTGAGATGTTTGCCAATCGAAGCTTCGTCTTATAGAAGATTTTCCTCACTTTACCCGGTAAAAAAAAAACACACACACACACACACAAATAGACAAAATTGTTGTACTTACTGATGAAAAACGTTTTACCGATAATGTATTTGTTCTTTTAGTATTTTACCAACCTTTTTACTATCATAAAACACGTATAAATTTCTTATAAATTGAAATAAATCATACAACATTTTGCACGCACTGCGTTGTGATACATAACAAATGCAGAATGAAATGCCAAAATGACGCGACGCTTCTCGTGAATGATTTGCGCATTTGTGGATGAAAGTTCGATGAGCTGTCATTCAACAACATAAATAAGTTCATTATGTTTGAAATACGAACGACGGTTAAATTATTTGGATATTGGTCATACAAAATACTAAACTCGCGATTAAAAAATGTGAGGGTTGGAGTAGGAGGGTGAAAATTTGGTGTTATAGGTATTTTTGGAAAAAAATACGAAAAAAAATGTTTGTCAAAAAAATAGAAATATAAAAAAATGTTTTGGATAAATCATCTAGCGGTATGAAATTTACTTTACGACCTATTCTCGTACCTACCAAATATTCAATAAAAAATTCATAAAAATCGGTCGAGCCGTTTCGGAGGAGTGCGACCACACCGTAGAGATTTTTAATTATTCGGTTTTATTGTTTAAGATTTTCACTTTTTGCAATGAAAACTATAGACTGATTAATTAAAGCATTACAACAGCTAACTCGCATACCAAATACGCATTGGACAATTATTTCTGTGCAATCTTTAATAAAATATTTCCTTTATATACGATAAGAAGATCATGTTACGATTTGTGTCTGTACGAACAAATAAACCAACAAGAAATATGCGGTAACATTTCAATTTAAAAATTCCAGAATCTAGAGAAGGAATTAAAATATAAATAAATAAATAAAAACATGAAATTCACGCTAATCATTGTGAAATCCTTTCTCATTATTTTATCATTCGATTCTATCGTCGCGCCATTATTAACAATTGCGCTCGAGAAGATCGAAGAAGGTTTTTTATTTTTATACATTTTCGGAAAGTGGTTGGTTGGGCTTATTGTTTGTATAATATAAAATATATTATAAAATAATCTCATTTAGATTTTAATTTTATTTTTTATGCTTATTTACAAGAAAATAAAATAAATTGATCAATATCTGTATAAATATATTTTGTGCATTTGTTGCAGGCTTCGTGACGAAAAAGTCGATGAAAGAGGAATAGTTCGAGATCACAAATTAAGAGATTTAAGTTCACAAAATGGTAAGAATTAAAAAAAACAATGATCATGCTTTATACGTATGTACCTTGTTCTTACGATTGTTGTGCGATTTAATCGATATTTTGCGTTTTTTGCTTATTTAATATATTTGCAGGATCTTCATCAAATGGTCATAGCCCGATATTAAATTTATCTAAATCTGGTATAGATCATAGTGTAGGCGAACCTAGCGATCACAGCGAAGAGGATCATAGGTCACCCGCACCCACATTACACGAGGACGACGATAATTTAAGTGATCACAATGATTCTGAAAACGACGATCGAGAGGATAAAGATGATAGTAAGTATATTTGGTAAAATGCATCGACGTTTTGTTTATTATTTTTATGTAATTTAATTAAAGTTATTGATTTAGATTCAGATTATAGTGAAGTTGATTGTGAAATTCCTCCCGTTTCGTCGGCATCGTCGGCGCCCGGGTCAGCTGCCGAACAACACCACCAAGCACTGAATTATTCGAATATGGCCATGCAACAGGCAAATCAAAGTCAACAGGAAGTTGAACAAAATTTATCATCGACCGAAACATTACTTAGAAATATACAAAATTTAATTAAGGTAGCAACCGAAAACGCTAGGCAACAAGAGAGGCAGACAAGTTATGAAAAAGGTTGGTACATATTTTAGATTTATATATCCAATAGTCGAGATTACATTTTTGAAAAGCAAGAAAAAAAAAATAGAAAAAACAGTTGAGATGAAATTGATTGATACGGAAAGTTTAGCGCAGCACTTAAGGTATATATCCAAATCTGACAAATTATATTGTAAAATCTATCAATCTTACCATGTATACCATATACGCATATACATATATGTATTAAACAGCTTTATCATTCCTTCAATCAATCATTGCGTCATTACAATTGAAACTGGATAAACATAAAGGGAAAAACTAATTTTCATATACTCGTTCGATTTAATTCAAAAAATAAATCAAATTTTTAAATTGAAAATCATAATAGTTACAGACTTGAATATAATATACTCGTACATATAATGTGTGCAGAAGAGGCAGAGGATTATTGCTTATTAAAATCTACTTGTGCACAATAAAATTGAATGGAAAAATATTAAACATAAAAAAACAGTGGAATTTAGCCGAAAGGCAGAAAATATACATTTTACAGAAGTAATATTTATAACAAGTATCACGCCTATATTTTTCTGTATACATAGTATACTGAACCTTGCTGTTGTGTAGTTAAAATCGTATTGAAATTAAAATATAAAATGAAAAATGTATATAATTTTCTTAGACTCGTATAAGCGCTTTTCAAATAGGTGAAAAATTATCAATCATATGATTTATTGATTTAATAGCGCCAAAGTCAAACGCGTAGTTTTCCTTCAAACGAGGTGTAATTTAATTCTGGTTTCAGTTCGAACTCGATTAAATTTTAAAAATATATTTTATGCTTAATTATTAATATTTCATTTTTATTTAATTGCAGCTGAACTAAAAATGGATGTGTTACGTGAACGTGAAGTGAAGGATTCATTGGAACGGCAACTAAATGACGAGCGAAGATTACGAGGTAAGCGTTGTATTTTTAGATGTAATTTTGTGGTCCTTTTTTCTAAACTATAGACAGCAAAATTTTTCATATTTCCTGTATTAAGCGCATCATGTATATACACCGGAAAATCCGTATTACTGTTCACCGCACTTAATCAAATTTAGTGCGGTTGGGAAAAAGATTGATTTAATTTACGCGGGATTGAAAAAAATAAAAAATAAATAAAAATCTGTGCTCATCCTTATCAGTCGAAATAGTATTAACAAATCCCTATTATATGCACAGTTTCAAGTAGATAGATAGATAGCCCTTGTTTCAAATAAACACGTGTCAACTAAACAGGCTATAAACACGAAACGTTTTTTTATAATATGTTGTTATTGTTATATGGATCCACTCTCATTTATCATCCCACATCCGACCAACAGAAAAAAAAAATAAAAAACAAAAAATAATAAAAATTCAATTGTTCTCCCACTCAACTCCGTAAATACACTAGGGAGATGATAAAGAGGAGCGCTCCCCATTTTTCCGATTTCATTTTATTTCAGTATGTTAAGTTGATTTTCAGGAAAAAATAAAACAATTTTGTGAAATTAGTCAGAACATTTTCCCAGTTAGTCGAATCGAAAGACGAGTTTGTTTCGAGTACTGTATATTAGTAGGAGTACAACAACATCCAGTTGAAATATAAAATTACATATATTAATTTCATTTATATTAACTTGCAATCAAATGAATATTACTTTTCATAATTTTCCTCATTTTCCTTCTCGGTTCTGCTTCCGTACAATAGCAAAATATGTATTTTAAAATGAACAATAACGGTATTAATTCCATCGGGAATATACTCGTAGATATGCGATTCTTTAAATATATTTTTTGCTCTGCTGCTTCGTCTCTATGTATTCAAATTAGATTGTCTCGAATTCGAAATATGATTTAAAGTGAACAATACATCGATAAGCCTTCAGAATTGGATAATATTAGGAATTTGTGAATAATAGTTGGAGGATTTGTGGAGTATTTGGATTTTGGTTTGGAGGCTACGTTTCAAGTACAACATTTCAAGTTCATATTATTAATGCTTTGTAAATCAGATATGCAACATACTGCTTTCAACACATTCCTTCTTCATCCACGGGTAGTGGCGCAAGCCTTTGAATTGATCTTTTGAGAAGGCCATTCTTAGTTCGGATTGTTACTACCCTGAGGATGCACCTCGACGATTCGACCAATCTTTCATTTCTGAGGCGGAACAGTGTCCTCCGAAACTAAAACCATCGTGCCTAGTTCTATCTTTGACGACGATCCACTTAGAACGTTGCTGTAAATGGACGATATATTCTTTTGACCAATGCTCACAAAATTCTTGCTGGTTTCTCCCAATCAGTTGATAGCGACTAAGGCGATTGACGTTTAGTGCAGACAGGTCAGGTTCTATTGGCGCCGTAAGCCGTTCACCGATTATAAAATGGCCTGGTGTAAGCACGTTAAGATCCGCCGAATCCGAAGACATTGGTGTTATAGGTCTTGAGATCATAACTGCTTCTATTTGAGTTAAAACCGTGCTAAACTCCTCATAAGTGAGCGTTGAATTATTCAGCATTCGGTTCATGTGATGTTTTGCTGATTTGACAGCGGTCTCTCAAAGGCCACCAAAATGCGGCGATCGAGGTGGTATGTGTGATATGCAAACGCTATCTTCAGCACAGGCCTTAATAATATGATCTTGATTTTCTGTATTGAAGAACAACTCTCGAAGTTTATTTGTTGTTTATTGACGTCTTCCACTAACGAAATTAGTAGCGTTATCGCAATATAGAGTTGAACATAAACCTCTTCGACTCGGACATCGGATGACAGGTTGCTCACTAACTCCAAATGTAAAGCTTTCGTTGACCGCGATGTTTGTAAAAAATCATCATAGGACCGCAAAAATCCACTCCAGACACTAGAAACGGACGAGCTGGTTGAACCCGGCGCGACGGTAGATTCCCATTATCTGCTGATAAAGAACAAGGCGATGCTTGAAACATATAATGCAGCGTTGTTCTATTCTGCGGGCGATGTCTCTTCCATTAAAAATCCAGTAATGTTGTCTGATTACAGCCAGAAGTGCTTGAGGTCCAACGTGAAGATTCTTATTGTGCAAATATTGGACACTCGAAAATACAAATTGGCTATTTTTTGGTAATAATATGGGATGCATTTGATTGTACGACAAATTTGATTCCTGAAGGCGCCCTCCAACTCGAATTATTCCTTCGTTATCCAGGAATGGTCGTAGCCTCTGGATGTAACTATCTTTATGCAAATGCTTATTTGTGACCAATCTTCTATAATCTTCACTAAACGATTCACGCTGAACGATACGAACCATCAGCTTCACAGCTCATGAGAGTTCTAATGGTGTAAAGGAAGAGTCAGCAACATCTTCTGGCTCCGTATTACGTCTTAGAATTTTGCAATCGACGAAACGAAGGACTTAAGCAAAAACACGTCGGAATTGACTGAACGAATTTATGAACAAGCACCACGATATTATTCTTTCTTTTCTGGAACCTTTTCATATCGCCCTGTATACGTTGGTTTGGCTCGCACGCGGTAGGATCAGTTAAAAAATCCGGTCCAACAAACCAGCTATTTTGGTTTAACAATTGTTGAGGCAACGTACCTCGAGATACAACATCGGCTGGATTACGTTTTGAGCCTACATGATTCCATACATATTTTTTAGTTAATCGCTGGATAATCGATACACGATCAGACACGAACGTTGACCAATTTGATGCGTGCGCGGCAAGCCCATTCAACACAATTTCCGAATCAGTCCAGCAACAAATCCTTTCGAAGTTATAGGTTAGCTCTGAAGTGACACGATGTAATAGATTAGCTAACAGTTCAGCTGCACATAACGCAAGCCGTGGCAAAGAGACACTTTTTATGGGTGCAACACGAGATTTGGCACAAAGTACACAGCAAGTGCTTACATCATTTTGATACAGCGTATGTAGATGCAGCAACCATACGCGTCATTGCATGCGTCCGAAATTCATGAAGCTGGACGAAATCAAATTTGTTGGAAAACACAAAACGAGGTATCTCAAATCGATCGATTAATGACAACTGGTCTCGAAACCTCACCCATTGTGATTTACAGCTCTCAGGTAATGGATTGTTCCAATCAATTTTTAAACGCCACAGATGTTGTAAGAATATTTTCGCCTTTACAATGATGGGGCTGAGAATGCCCAAGGGATCGAATAGTGTGGCGATTTCATAAAATACCCTTCGTTTGGTAATGGTGCATTCTTCGGACTTGTATCTAAAGATGTCGTCTTTAGTATACCAAGAGAGTCCGCGAGTCCTGACGAAACCCTTTGTATCTATGGAAACCCTTTGATCATGATGTTCCGGTGGAATATTGTATAATAACTTCTGATCATGAAAAGCCCACTTCCGTAGTTCGAACCCAGCTGACGCTAGAATAGTATTTATTTCTCGCGGCAGTTGTAAAGCTTCATCAAATGTATTTGCTCCCATAAGCATATCATCTACATAGAAATCTTCCATAATGCATTTAGAAGCGAGAGGTAGAGCTGTTTTATTTTCGATCGTAAGCTGATGAAGACAGCGAATAGCTAAAAACGAAGCTGCGACGGTCCCAAATTTGACGATTTTTAGCCGATATACACCAATTGGATCCGTAGGCGAAAATCGCCACAAAATGCATTGTAGATAAGTGTGTTCATCATCCACGAGAATCTGCCGATACATTTTTGTAATGTCTGCCGTCAATGCGTATCGACGTAATCTAAAACGCAATAGTGTTGAAAACAGATCTTTTTGTATAGTTGGACCAACGTTCATGATGGCATTGAGAGAGTAACCGGTTGCAGTTCTGCAGGATGCGTCGAAAACGATACGTAGTCGTGTAGAGTTGCTTTCCAGTTTAAATACACAATGATGAGGAAGAAAATATTTACATTTAGTAAAGATTAGTTCGGATGTCTCAATTTTCTCCATGTGATTAAACGTATCATATTCCCTTATACATTGCTCATAAGCCATTCTAACTTCTGGCGCTCGGAATAGTTTTCTTTCCAAACTCAAGAATCTTAATTTGGCAATCCAATAATTATTCTCGAGAAATTCAACCATCCAAGTTTTGTATTTTGGAGCGTTGGCAGCTGCTTATCGATGGTATAACGGTTTGGAACAAGAAGGCCATAACAAATTTCAGCCCCAACAAGCATATCCACCCGTTTCGAACGATAGAACTCGGAATCTGCTAGCTGAATATGTGATGGAATTTTCCATTCGGCGACGTCAATGTTTCTGCTAGGTTGATTAGAGGTAACCCTTGGGACGAGGAAAACCTCTAATTGAGTTTTGTAGCTAGTAGTAATGACTCCATAATTACATAAAGTTTTTGTTTTATTTGCGTACGAACTTCATTTATGCCGCATATTGAAATATCTACTTTGGTTTGCTCTAGACGGAAAACCCGGTCTAAACAGTCGCTTATAAAACTTAATTGCGAACCCGAATCGAGCAAAATACGACATCTCAATAGATCCATGACGGTCGCGAACTTCTACTACGGCCGTAGCTAAAATGATCGACGCAGCCTTAGCGGCAATGTTGGCCTCATAATCTATTTGTTCTGCATGACATGCGGAGTGCAGCATAGCCGAACTTAAATTTTCTGATGTCCCACTTGGTTTAGCAATAATCCCATTGTTACTTGGTTGCTCGGGATCGACAAAACCGCACTCTGTGACTTCCTTGAAGACAATTGATACATAACGAAAGACGTTTGGCTTCATCAAGACGGGACTTTGGGGTAAGCATATCGAATTGCTGACATCGATATATGTCGTGTTCTTTGCTTTTACATATTGTGCAACTTCTCTTATTGGCATAGTATCTTCTATTGTTGCATCCAGAGTTGTATGACGAGCCGCAGATCGCGTAATGATTGAAGTTCGGAACATTCTCTTCAAACTTCGCTAACGACTCGATATCTAATTTACTGCAAATGATGAATAGAAGCAATGCGTTGGCTAACTCTGCATCCGTCCCCATCTGCCGAAGCGACCTTAAATTGAAGTTAATGGTGTCAATTAAATCACGCAATAACGCAGCTGACTTGATCCCCGATTTTATCTCATGAATCGCCTGAATATTTGGATTAAAGATAATGCGTTTGTTCTCATAACGTTCCTTCAGTAACTTGATTGCCGCTTGGTAATTCACTTCGGTCATTTCCATCGATCTTATGGGTTTGGATGTCGAGGCGTCATCCAAACAATTTCGAAGATCTGTATACTTTTCGACAGTAGTGAGGGTGTCATCATTGTCGACCAGTGCTACAAATGTTTTATAAAAATCATGCCCATCAGTATATTTACCCGAAAATCGTGGTAACACCAATTTTGGAAGGCGAGCAGGTCTTGCACTTGGTTGATGAACGAATTCTGTCTCCCCATTAAGAAACTCGGCATTGATTCACGACGTGACTGAGCTTGTGCTGCTAAGAGTTTAGATTTTATGCTGCAATTTGTGTCCTCAAAAAGTTCCCTGTGGTTGGTTTCCGCTTCACTTATATCCAGCCCTTCTATTGTATTCTTTGGAAATTCTCAAAATTAGTCTCCAAGGTCATGCTCATTCATTCTATCGATATTTGCGTACACATGATTCTTTAACTTAGCTTGGGAGCCCTTAGTGGCATCACGACTGTTTTTTAATACCGCTAATGTATCAGCAACCGACGCCATCGTAATATACTGGGTTCCATCCACAAATAAGCAATCTGCCGATGTCTATGTTAAGCACGTGCCAAACATTTTTTTATACGTTATGAATCAGCAATTCCTATTCAACTTTATGTAATCCGACGAAAATTACATACAATACGATTGTTATGAGGCAGTAATCCACCGCAAACAACAGCAACGACGATGCTGGTTAACAGCAAACCGATGTAAGCTATGAAAAAATCATATGCAAATTCAACGTGGTGATATCCAACAAATTACAGTACGGCTAACCGCATTAAAGACCCGGTTCGAAGGACCAACTGTATCCCCACGACATGGAGATACGGTGTATTTTGTGCGACGCGAGATATACGACACTAGCAATAATGTTTTATGCAATTGGAACTTTCGATATGTAATCGCTGCACTAATCACTCACAAAAGTCTCACATAAACACAAAATCACGTAACGAATGAACAAGCGATTACTCGATATTTTATTTAGTTCTGTTTTATTTACAATATCGTTCTAAACGACATGATTAGCCGATTGATCTTTAACTAATGCCAAAATACTTTAGTCAAGTTCATATTATTAATGCTTTGTAAACCAGGTATTCGTTGTTGCGATGCAACAATCGCTTTGGTGATTTTTTAATACTAAGAATATTAAAATGCGTCAAAATAGTTGCCCTAAACCACAATTAAGCAATGAGCTTGTGGGGCACATCTCTGTTTCATTTTTACTCTTTGTGGCTAGCTAAGAAATTATTTATATAAAAATTTGCTAACATCTTCCCGAGTGTTTGTTCCGATTTAAGTATAAGTCCCTGGATTACCGAGCCTTGCTCGATCAAAAATGGTTGAATTGGAAGTTTTTGATGTCATTAAGTATAAACATTTCAAAATTGGTATGATAATTTTTAATTGTAATACCGTGGAAAAAAACGAGACCATTACGCAAAGTCGAAACAAATAGCAGTTGCTTATTTAAATACGAAACAATTAAATTATCTTATGATAAATTAGCATATCATTTTCTATGCTGTACTATGAGTCGTTATCCCTTTCAAACTATTTTGCCGGATCTAAGCCACTCGATGGTTTCACGTAGGTGTATTATTAAATAAAATTTCTTACCTGCGAAGTCGCCATCAGCCGGCTTTCTTGTGGAGTTTGATTCTCATATTGATTGATTCTCAGAAATTGGCTGCCATTGATGCTATATAGGTTAGGAATGGTGTGCTTGTGGACTTAAAAGTATTTTTGAACATTAACGCTACTCGTGATTTTTATGTTAAATTAGCTGACCCGGCGAATTTTGTACCGCCTCAGAATCATTAAATGTCGTGTTAACTTATTAGCTGAATTAAATTCAATTATTTATTAAATCAAAATGAATTTAGTTCAATAAATGTACCAAAATCAAAATGCAATGTATTTTAATTACATTGAAATGAATGTAATTCACGTGGCAGCAAGGCATTTGCGTTATTTAAGTGAATCGAAATTCGCGTTGCATTGTTGCACTACTTTCTGTTAAACTATTTACTCATCCAGTTGCATTCGGGTCGATTCCCTTCATTCAAGTACCTTGTGATATACAACAGTTTTCGTTTTGTTGTCAGGTGCGAGAACGGACAAAGCGGATGGTTTGCCGACACGTGAATATGCTACGTACAATTAACCGTGAAAAAATACTTATTTTCTAGATTCATTCTGATTTGTTGATGGTCATGCCGAATGCAAGGCGAATCGGAAATTGAATTCGTTTAAACTCGAATGGCATATCGGTTGGGATCATGAGAATTCTCGGAATGAGACCTTCCTCACCTTTGAATTTTCCTTTGAGTATCGTCGCGTGAATTACATTGGCCATGAGTTAGTTTTTTCACCCCCAAACGCGTTTCGTTACATAGTTTTGGTTGGTTCAGATTTCGAAGCATGATGACTACCGAGCCAGTTGTAAATTGTGCGGGGGCAAGCCAGGCAGATCCAATGAGTCGATAGATTTGAAGGAATGGAGTGACCCGACGATCTGACTTTGAATTGTGAAGTTTAAGTGATCCACATAGATCCCCCCTTTGGGTATCCCCAAAGACGCGTTCCTTAAGAATAGTTCATCAGCGACCGGATTTGTTCGTGACACGTGCGGTGATGTCTTGCGGAGCAGCAGTTGAATAATTTCTATCTATTTCTGATTGCACGTAAAGGGGATGAATAGATCGTAGGTAGACTAGTCAATCAACCTACATTAGCTGTAATTCCTTCGGTGCTGATTTGCATCGCAAAATGATACTCCTCCGAACGCAATTTGGTTGGTTCAACCGAATGAAAGTGAGGCGCTCCGTTTAAATTTTAACGTACATGTCGACGTAATATTGCAGCAAATAGTTGATACTCACCGCTCAATGGATTGTGAGTCACGACGTGTAAGAACAATATCGCGCATTTCCAAGTTTTCACCAACAAACGCAATTACGACTTCATCTATTGTTGGAGCGTTGAATTGGCGTTTGTGTGTTCCAGCAGGTCGTTTATCCGCTCTGATCATGACTTTATAGTCAACACTTGGTATGCGAGTCAACGCAGTTTTGAGCAACCAAACCAAAGCATGATGTTGTAATTGTATTGATCGTTTGATGCCGATCAAGATGGTCCTCCAAATTTCCCATGAAGTAAATATGGATGAATTTACGCAGTGCGCCTTCAAGCGGTTGCAATAATCCAATTCAATGGTGAATTTGGCCTTGGATCTTTAAAGTCGAAGATGAAGTCAGAGTTTCTAATTTATGATCACCAAAAGAAAATAAACGTTTACTCTCTCGTTCTTCGGTAATGTCTGCTCCAAATGAAATCATTTGGAAATATCCGTTGTTTATATTAGAGTGTTCGATAGAAAATGTCGTGATTTTGGTGTTTCGCAGCGAAGCAATGAATACAGTGGCTCACACAAAGTGACCATCTTCGAAAGCAACTTACCATTTGAAAAATCGTTTTTCAATAAGGACGCTCGATTTTTAAACGTAAATAAATTAACAGGTTGTACGGGAGATATCCACTCAATTTTTTATATTTGAAAGAAAATGTTATAGCAATAAGTGTGGAATATAAAATCGTTCAAATGTATGCCGCGGCTTTGTTTGGTGGCACGTTATTGCATAAATCTAGCTGAATTTGCTGGTTGGCTTCGTTATGATGACTTTGAGAGAAGACGTCTAAAGCCGTTATCTGACAATCTCGGTGGCCAGTTCAAGTCGCCTCATAATGTTGGAACCACATATCGCCAGTAGCCATATCATCCACTTAGGCCACATGAAGTTGCTTATCATCGATCTGTAGCGCTCGACGTAGAACGGTTACGGCAATGCTATAGTTTCATTTTGGAAGGAGTAGGACCAAAATTCCAACAGACTAAAATCCGCATCAAACAATGCGGGATGCATTTTTTGCTGGTGTACGTCGTGTGGATTGGTATCGCTCCAAATCCGGTAGTTTTGTTTTTTCACATATCCATTCATCCAAAAATGAGCCTCGTCGCAGAAAATAATGTTTGCTGAAATTTGGGTCAACTTCCAACTTCTTCATTGCCCAATCAGCGAACACAAAGCGTTGTCTATGGATATTTACCTTAAGTTCCTGGGTCAGTTGGATTTTATACAAAGTTCGTCAAGTTCAAGTCGCAGGAAGGCCAATTTTTGTGAACGATAACAAATTGACTGGAGTTAGTTGATTATTTATCGAACCGGTTGTATTGAATTTGGGCACCAATCCGAATAGTTGCAACCGACGCTTGTGGGGAGGACAAAAATCCCATAATGCGTGGAAGGTTTCTCGAACGAAGCACTGATTTTGAAAATTAAATTTAATGATTTGCTCACGTTGTTCAACGTTATAACCTTTCACGGTGATTTGCCATACACTAACGAATAATTCACACCAAATTTGACAGATGGTTCTTTAACAATATGCAGCCGCTAAACCTAACAAATTTCGGGCGTTCCTATTGGAAGACCCTTTATAAATCTATTTTTTTTAAGTTTAGACAAATTTCTAGCTGTGGAACGTGTTATGGTAATCCATTTGCGTTCCGCAAATCACAATTCTAAGTGTTCTGTTTATTTGATTAGTATAGCATTGATTTAGGCTCCTTCGTGGCTAGATAGACAACAATCTAGTCGTTTGTAAATAGCTTCTAGACCACGTTCTTGTTTTACTAAAATTCTTTCGAGTGGATTTTCTGTAGTAGCATTATTTAACTGTTGCTAGGGGTCTCCTCTATGGTCCTATGGGTTGTTATTGAACTTTTCAGTTGTATCACTACTTTACATCCTCTTTAGTTGGCCGGGTGTTGTCCTTTACAGTTAGTATACTTTACGTTGTGTCTACCCGCAGATTTTACGCAACTAATATCACGCCCGCAATGTCCTTGGGCATGGTTAAAGACTTGATATTTCTAGCATTGATGTATTAATCTCGTGTTCTTTTTCAGTGGTTCTATTTTAACCCGCCTAATGAATATTGCTTTGATATTCGAAATAGTTTAAATTTTTTAGCTTTTGTTGAACGTGAGCATGAACGTTTAAGGATGTTTACTGTGTGTTGAATCAATGTCAACATGCGCAATAATATACTATTCCAAGCGGCCGATGACACAGTATCGACACCGGTGGAATATTGTATATTGTAGCAAATTCAACAGTTTTTAATTGTTTGTATATTGTATTGTGTGTTTTTGTTGTGTATAAATATTGTTGATTTACGCATATACCAACAGTTAGTTTAATTCTCAGTGAATATTTGGAGCTCACCAGTGGTAAACCAAACACTCACCTAAGTACAGAAATCTAGCCAGAGGCCAGATTTTTACATTGTCCTTCGAGCTGGATCACAAGCTAATTGGCCCTCATCGTTGGTAAGCCAACTAAGCTTGTGATCCCGTCAAAAGCAGCCAAAGAACAATAGGCAATCAAAACAAAAATAGAACAAAGCAGCTTGCAGCCAAACAACAACGGGCAAACAAAGCGCTACTTCGTTCAAAATACAAACAAAAACAAAACATCGCGTAAACAAAGCAAGAACGAAACAAAGCAGCCAAGCTAAGCAACAACAGGCAAATAAGCACAGTCCATACCAAACAACAACCGGAAAATATAATAGCCAAATGCAAGATGGCTATGCTTCAAAGTGAACTGCCCCAGGTAGGCAAGATTAAAATTCATCGTTAGATAAATTACACCAGCAGTGCTAAGGCTGATTTATATGGTTTCTGTGACGCCACTAATCAAGCATATGCTGCTGCAGTGGTATAATGAAGGGCAGTGGATGACAGCGATGAAATAACAACCCAACTACTAAGTTGCTCCAGCCAAAACAAAGATATCAATCCCTCGCCTCGAGTTAAAAGCAGCCTTATTAGTGTAAAATTAATGAAACACGTTCAAGATACCATGCAGCTTGAAAACGTTAATACATACGCTTAGTCAGATTCAACAATAACACTCTGGTGGATTAAAGGAGACCCAAGCCGCTTCAAAACGTTTGTGGCAAATAGAATCTCGACTATTAAGAAGACATTACCAACAGCAACTTGGCATCACGTGAAGTCTCAGGAAAATCCCTCGGATGCCGCATTAGGTTCATTAAGCCCCTTCCTAGATGGCGAAGCCTTACTCTGTGTGATGGGACGTCTCCAAAACTCCAATCTGACAACCGCCAGCAAACAGCCTGTAATTCTAAGCAAAAACCACATAATTACTCAACGGCTAATTGAGAAAACCCACCAAAACACATTACATGGTGGCACACAGCTTACCCTTGCAATGCTGAGATAGAAATATTGGATCATCGATGGGAGACGAGCTGTAAAACAAGTGATACAAAAATGTATAACCTGCTTTCGATACAAACAAAAACACATGGAACAACTAATGGGTAGTCTACCATCAGCAAGAGTGAGCCCGGGAAGACCGTTTTCTAAAACGGGAATCGACTATGCAGAACCCCATCCAGCTAAGAACCACCAAGGGTCGGGGTAACAAATCCTATAAAGGATACATTGCCCTATTCGTATGCATGACAAGCAAGGCCATACACATTGAGATAGTGAGCAGCCTAACAACAGAGGCATTCATAGCGGCCTACAAAAGATTCGATTCTAGACGAGGGCTTTATACTGATATAGTCTCTGACAACGGAACCTATTTATGGGTGCAAATTCCGTAATGAAGAAGACGTACAGTTCAGCTATGACCACACTACCCGACGACGTAGCAGCTATGTTAGCCAGTGATGAAACGACATGGCACTTCATACCACCCCATACTCCACATTTTGGCGGAATATGGGAAGCAGGAATAAAATCCGTGAAATTTCATCTTAAGAGAGTAATAGGAGAATAAACTCTAACATTCGAAGAATTAACCACTCTCACCACTCAAATCGAAGCGGTCCTCAATTCTCGGCCGCTGGTTGCACTCTCCAACTACACAACGGATACAACAGCGCTAACACCAGGACACTTTCTCATTGGAGATGCTCTTAAGGCGATGTCGGGAGCGACTACCAGCAACATAGGATTAAGAACGAGATGGCACATGGTCGAAAAAATGGCGCAAGACTTCTGGAAGCGAAGGTCTTCTGCATACATTCACCAACTTCAACAACAGAGCAAGTGGAAAACCTCCCAGCCAAATTTGGCAATAAACTATCTAGTATTGGTGAAGGATGATCAACTACCCCCAACTCAATGGAAATTGGGACGGATCACAGACACTCACGCCGGAAAAGACGACTTGGTACGAATAGTAACAGTAAAGTGTTAGGACGCAACTTACAAGCGACCAACAACAAAGCTGTGCAAACTCCCTATTAGCGTCGATCCAAGTGAGATATTACCTACGAAAGCCATTGCATCGCTCAAGGAAACAACCACCGGGAAGGCCAGTGCAATTATAATTCAAAACAACAAGCCGGTATCCAGGCAACAACCTCACCGTTGAACCAAAACGACAGGAAAGATAAACCAGATGGCACTAGCCATCCTTTCAGTGTGCTGCTATTTGGTTTCGTGGGCAACAACATCGAAATAAGACCGTTGAATCATTCCATTGGGATACATTTCGAGGAATTGGGCAAGTTGGAGATTGTGGCGACAAAATGGACATTAGTTGTTCAATACAATTTATCTTCCTACCTGGAGGAAATTTACAACTTTAAAAGAGCCCACACAGAGTTACAATCGTATCAGTGTTGCGTTTTGAAATCGAAGCTCGCAGATAAAATGGCTATGGATGGCTAATGCATTATTTTTAGTAGAATGAACTGTTTTACTCAACACAGTTTGCGACTTGTGTTCTAAGCAGGTCGGGTTGAGATTATATTGAGCGTTACTTAGGGACTATTATATCCATAACCTCGAAAAATAAACTAACTAACTCTTTAATGTACATACTCCAATAGATACTTGTTAAGGCAAAAGCTTTGTGCAAAAAAAAAATACCCAGGCAAATTTCGTTTCATCATAATAACTTAAGCTAGTTTAACGTTTTTGTAAGTCCTTGAACACCCCAAGCTTTATAAAACTAAAAATATACCAATTCCCCATAAAATAAATTAACATTGGGAAAACTGTCCATCTAACCATCCCCCGCCCATAAATGAAATGAAAATTATTCATGCTTTTTTGTTCGGTTGTTATTTAATATTTTGATTGATTATCGAAAACTAATTCTTAACAAATTTCCCCGATAACAAAAAACGGAAGAAATTTTCTAGAATTTTATATTTTTTTTTAAACAGGAAAAATGGAAACAAACAAAATTCCCAATTTAGTATAATTAATATTAATTTTATTTTTATTGACTTATTTTTTTAAATAAGGAAAATTAGAATTTTTCCATTCATTTCCTTCATCAAAATTAAAAATCATAGGGATGATTAATAAATATAAAAAGTTTCTGAAGAAAATGACCCAAACATAAAAAGTAAAGAAAAGTTTGGAAATCGATACACGAGAAATTTTGGATATATGAAAAAGGATATACAAGTATGTGCTGTACTCGTATATATCTTGTGTGTTGATAGATAAAACAAATGAATCAAAATTTTGACAGCTGTCTTATAAAGAATAATTTTGTTGTTGGCAGATGATATATACATAATATTTTAGGATCCATGTCTTCGCAGCTTCAGCATCATCAAGCGTATCCTACGAGTAGATGTGTGTTGACAGATGAAATGAAAAATAGTTTGAATTGGTGGAAATATTTAATTTAATTTAATTTTTTTTATATTTTGTTTATTGGGCCCTTTAGAGAATTGCGCGTTGAAAAATTAATTTTATGATTGATGAGATTTAAAGTTTATCGTGAGTGATTTTTCATTTTTGCGAGTCGACGTTGTTGTTGTTGTTGTGAAAAATTAATCAGTTTAAGTTAAATATTGTTGCGTATATTTAATTGAGCTTGTTATCAGTACTCATGTGTATAACTGCAAATATACAAAAAGTAACATCAATTAACTATTTTTATGATTAGTAGATATACTCGTACAAAACAAAAATATTTCATTATTTTGGCAATCATAAATTTCGATAAATGTGTATTCCCAGAATATGTACTCGGGTTTATATAGAAAAAGACACAGGCCGATAATAATAACAATATTATGTATTTATGTTTTATATGCGGACTGATATATATGTACGAGTACGTACACAATTCATATAATTTATGATCACATGTGACAACTCACAATACAATAGTAATCATGACGTTTTTATCAATTTGATGTAATAAAATAGATAGATAGGTATATAGTCGTCAATACACAAAATCATAAAATTGTAATATTCGTTGATTGATCAAATAAAGTATAAATGAAAATCCATTACATCATACAATTCGGGATCCCTTGAAATATGAACTTTTCCAATCAAATATTTACTGTCGTATAGTGATAATGCAAAAAATTTGGGTTAGTTACACATAGTGTGTCGTGTTATTGCATCTAAAACACATAACTAATCTTTGATGTGTATACCATTTAACAAAAACTATCTCACACACAATACTAATAATAATAATATTTATTTTATTGACTTAACTTTCTTGTATTTTCCATCATCATCTTATATATACGATTTTTCCGATGGTTTTCCGGTTTTTATTTCTTTGTGAGTCTTATCAAAACAAATAAAAGTAAATATAATAACACGGAGTCACACACACACACACAGAGAGAGAGATTAAGTTAAATGGTTGGACATGTCATATGATGATAATAAATTGGGATGTGTGCGGGAAAAAATTGAAGGAAATCTAATCTAATTGTAGAGGATATCGTGTAGTATATATCTCTATATATAAATTTATGGACTTAGATGTATGTTGTATTTTGATGAGGGTGTTGAAAATTGGATGATGGAAAATCGGAAAACTCGAGAATAAAAAAAAACTAATTTAACTTTTGTGTATGCGAAAGTGTAAAATTTTGTGATTGAATGGTTAATTGAGAAATGTGAATAATTTTTGTTATTAAAATTAATTAAACTTTCTTTTGGCATCACACCGAAATTTAAAAAAAAATATATAATGAAGTGTTGGGTTGCTTGAAAAATCTCGTCATAAATCATGAAATTATTTATTTCTCATTTCGAAAGAATTTGAACCGAAGCACAATGTACACATATTCAGCTTGTTGTACGGTTTTCACATTTCCGGCGGCGGCAGTGGGAGGGTAGAGTGTAAAAAATGACACAAAATGTGTATACACGAGTATACAAAACAAAAAATAAACAAAGGTGCAGACAATGTAAATTGTTTTCTCTGGGTTTTCTTGCGTTTTCCTATCTAGAAATTTGTTGTTGGTAAAACATCATAAATCGATTTTCTCACTTTATCTTCCCGTAATACTATATATGCTGATGTTGTGTAGGGCAGCAATTTACCATTTGTATTTTACGTTAATTTTTTATTCTGACATTATCTTACTCTGTACCTCTACGCAAAAAACTGAAACAAATCATCAAACCAAAAAATATGATGAATGAACACAAGTAATTTTTTTTCTATTTGTTTATGCAAAAAAATTGTTATTTGAAAGGTTATTATTTTGGGGTTAACTTCCCTAAATAATTTACTATTTATATATAAAACGTTTTAAGTTTGTTTACAGTGGCGTGTTACGGTTTTAAAATAAAAATGTGCTGTGTGGCGACAAATTTATCACAAATTTAATGAATAATCGGTAAACGAAGGATCGCGCAATTTGGTTTGAGTTTCATTAAATTTGAGAGGACAGAGCGCAACAACCCTTTAAGTCACGATTTTGCAATTAAAATAAATCACGACTAATTTTGCTTGTGGCTTTTGAACACTGGTTTAGCCTGGACTAGAACACTGGCACCGCGAGTTACGTCGGTCGCTAATGCCAATTGTATCAGGACCTTTCACTACTCTTATTTTTTGCGCATGACATTAATTTTTGTCTAAGCCTAGAGGGCGCCATATAATGTTAAGATATTTACCGCATTGCGCCGAGGTCAAGCTTTAAAAGGTGGTAGGTAATACATGGTGGCATTGCTAACACGAACCAAGAAAGTCTGGCGCAACTAGAACCGATTATTATTGTTACCGTTTTCCCTTGCGATATACTCGTCGACATTGAGACGTTTTTAGCAGCTGCGGGACTAATTCTCTTGTGGGACATGTCTGAGATGAATCGTTTATTATATGTACGAGATGAATTTGTGTGTATGGCAGTGTATGATAATGACAAATTTTGTAAAATGTTTGTCAAAAGTTTTGGTTTGTTGTATCAGTCAGAGTGCATAATTGATTTAGTGCGAAGTGTCTGTATAATTGGTCGTATGCTGGTGCCATCTGGTTGTGGATAGAATTTGTTAATATGAATGTATGATACAAAATAAGGTGTACTACTTTCATACTATATAAAATCATTAAATAAGTGTGTTCATCATGCCGGAGATGGAACGTTGTTTGTAGGTCGAATTTGTCATATTAAATGTGCTGGGATTAATACATCGCCTTACAACTAATTAATGAAGTCCAACCAATTATGATGGTACTGTACTAATATGGCCAATCAGTTTGATTCGTTTTCTACTATGAATGAATTCAAGAAAACCTCAAGCCAACGCTTGTAAGTGCAGTAATTTCAAAGGCAGTTTCCAAAAAATGCATCAGCCGCCCAACCAAATACTATACATGTTGATAGTGATTCTATATCTGTACTTATTAGAGTTGGGGATCCTGTCACATCGTTGCAGTCTGCTGATGTTCTTGACAATAACATTATATATGTTAGCAGACTTAATCCACGAACATGAACCGACAATTTTCAAGTGCAATTTTATCTTCAACTTTCTGGCCAAAGGGTGTTTTAGTAAGGCGATTTGTTCGCAAAGTTTGATTGCAAAAACCACGACAATGGTGTTGTCTTAACACTACATAATATTAACAATACAACGAACATCAAAAACGCTTTTCATATTTATTATCTCAATAATAATGGGATGCGCAACAAGGCTACTGCAATTTATTCATCACTAACATCCATTTTAATTCAGAGGAATATTTTCCTCCATCAGTATTTCGTCAGGATCGAGTGCCTGAGAACGTCACAATTATTGGTGGCGGTATCATTGCCGCACTGAACAAAATAATTAATATTTCAACGTGTGGATTTTATTTGTAACAGTGGAGAATCACTCATTGTTAAAATCAAATGTGGAGTGTTTTGGCTTCTTTGGGCTCTGCGTATACTCCATATGGTAGCATTGCTTATGTTTACAAAAGTTTTTTTTGTATTAAAGATGAGTTTAATTTACCAAAAATTACCTGGAAATGGGCGAACGATGATTTTTATGGGTCAACTATGGAAGACCTAGAACCAACTGTTAGGTAACTTCGGAAATTTTGGGACTCATCAGTTACGTATTTTGGATTTAATTTCTCATCTTTAGATGACGTTGAAATCGAGACGAGTCTTGATTTAGCTGGACATTCTAAATAGTAACTATCACACACCACTTTTGATAAAAATGAATTTAAATATGATTTTGCGAACGCCAATGTGTCTTCTGCAAGTCTAAAGCATTTAAGGCTTATAAAACGATCTGGTGACATTAATGCTAAACGAAAGTACTACGATTTTGTAGAGTTTAAATATTTAAAGGATTTCTTATATAAAATGCCCTACAGATAGAGAACGAAATTTGGTCCAGTCGGAACCGGTTTTTTCATTCATTAACACGAAGAGCAAATCACATGGCTATCCGCGTGTAATAAACTACAACAAGCCGTCTACCACTGGTTCTCAAGTTATTTGTGATGCCTTTGCTAATTTTTTCCACGGCTCTTTCGATGATGACAGCACGAATATGAATTTAAGTCCATTCGATTTGCAGTCCATTTCTTCCTAACAGAAGAGGATTCGCGTTTTTTGAAGTACTTAACAGTTTAGAAGGTTTAAAAACTAGCAAGAGTGCAGGCCACGACAGCGTTACTCCATTGATATTGACCAAATGTGCCTATTCTGTATGTCATCCATTACTTCACTTGTGTAACTTTAGTCTTTCCACTGCTTTCTTTCTTGAGGTTTGGAAATTGTCATACGTCAAGAAATATTTTGAACTGTGAAAATTCATTGTTGTGTATCTATATCGATTATATGGTGTGTTATGGTGGTCGTTTACAATCAAGTGAGTTTAACAATTAATTATCTTAATATTTTCAAATATTTTGTTGCAAAATATACAAATTATTGAAAATGAATATTATTTAATTTTATTAAGTGCATAATTATTGTCGTGTATCTATAGTAATAGTTATAAAAGCACATTTCAAAATTTTTTTGTAGATAGACAAAAAATAAAGTTCAAGACTCTGGTTTACTTTGTAGTTACACGCTAATGAATCTACGATTAGAAATCACAGAATTTTTTTTTGGCGGGATATAAAATAAAATCAAATAATGGAAGAAAGAAGAAGACTTCTTGTAAAGCTAGCTTTAGAAAAACTAAAAGCAGATCGATCACCACTCACAAAACTAATCCCACCAACGCCTTCATTAATTAATGTTGTGCCGCCAGGTGAGCCAATATCAATTGCCCCGGATAATGAAGAAATGATTGAATATTTGCAATTGGATCGTTCGCTGGAAATGCAATTGGATACGACTACTGTAAGTCATTCAGTAAAATCACCGGAACCTGTGCCATTTAATTCCATTTTAGACGATGCAGAATTTATATACGAAAATGAAATTATTTTGGATGCAGAGACCATAAGTCCAGTAATTATTGATGAATCATCAATATTTGAAATTATGCCATTTAATTTCATTGTAGAGGATACAGAAATAATAGAATTTTGATGAAGGCCTTCAAACAGGTGAAAAACAAGATTTTGATTAATTAAATGAGTTCAGAAGAAGGCGAGAATTTCGAGAAAGAAAGCGATACAAGATCTTCTTATATGCCATCCGAAACCGACTCAGACACTGGCTTAGAAGAATCGGATTCTGAAAATAACACACCATTGATTATGTACGAGTATTAAGCTAAGAGGAAAACAAACTTTGTGAGAGTGCAACCGAAGTAGATGAGAAACATCGAGATGATGGTTTAAAGAAAGCGTTAAAAAGAACTCACCAAAAACAAAATAGAATGGAAGGTAAAATATATATTGGGTTTAGAAAAGTTTTAAAAGAAAAGAGTTGTTATACGATACGTTACGATATACAATCCATTTAAGTATGCAAAAAATGTGCACAACAGATGACCCGCAAAGTTCAAGTTCCACCCAATGACAATCATGCGTTTATGTGAGAGTTTTTGGACTCTTTAAACAAATTACCATGGAAAATAAACCAAAAAATTATATATAGAGCATAAATTTGATACAAAATCCTCACTTTATATGGCTTATAGCAAACACTGCATAGATTCCGGTAAATCTTACGTAAGAAAACTAAATTTATGGATGAGTTTAAAAAAACAATCTTTCATTATTTACTCCGAAGGAAGATAGATGCGATACTTGCGTTCAATTTGAAACAGGAATTCTTGTCAAAGAAGAATGGCACAAACAGGGCAAATGACGGAAAATTGATCAACAATAATGCTGCAAAAGAGGGATTATGTCATTTAATATACGTAGATCTACAAGTCATTAAAATTTGCCCTGTGGTGAATTCCAGATTTCCAGTAGCATGTATATTAAGACAAAACTTCCTTGTCATAACTATACTATTTATGATAAAGTCACAAGGGATGTAGTTTGCTACTGGTTTGACGAAACGCAAGCCGATCTGCAAGCATCGGTGTTTGCATCGTTTATGGTAGATTTATTAAAAACCCGTTATCTCAATAATAACAAAAAATTACCTGTTATTATTTATTCGGATGGATGTACATACCAAAATAGGAATGCAATCATTTCGAATGCTTTAGTAACATTGGCAATGAAATTCAATGTCAAGATTACACAAAAATTTCTTGTAAAAGGCCGTACGCACACGGAATGCGTGTACGAAAAAATCGAACATAAGCTGAAAAACAAAACAATAGAAATTCCAAATGATTATCACGACATCACCATTGCAGCAAGACAAAAACTGTTCCCTTACCGTGTTATTTCACAAGATTTTGAATTCTTTCAAGATTTTTCGAGAAACAAGATGTACAAGATGTATCCATTCGTCCGGGTCGCGATAATTCTGTTACCCATTTGCGCCAATTAGAATTCACTTCCAATGGTTTAATTTTATATAAAATTAATTTTAACGAGGAATCGGTAGAACTTCCTGTAAGGCTACCACAAATTTTAAAAAAAATAACCGGTTTTCCTCGGTTATATTTAGAACGAAAAAAAATTTGAAAATTTGCAATCAATGGAAATTCACATTAATACAAATTATTGGGTATTTAATGATAATTAAATAAAAAATCAAACAGATGTTAGACTGAACTTCAATTAAAGGCTCAAATATCAGTGTTATAGAATAGTTTGAAGTATTTTGTTGTTTACAGTTTCTATCTATTGTTTGTCATAATTGTGCATCAAATGCACCTTGAAATCTAGTTGAAAATTTCAAACATAAAGAAAACTAAAGCCGTGTTTTAAAATTGGAGCACTATCCGGCGCCGAAGGGAAATTTCTACTGAAACTGTAGCTATTTATTCACAGGTGTCGCTATACCATAACAATGAAAAAATAAATTCATCCAGAAAACAAACATTTAACGACCTGAAATATACCAATTAACATTTATTTTGGCATGACGTTATAAAAAATAAATCATCTTGCTGCGTTTTAAATTTGTATTAGCCATGTTTTTTTATTAGCGCCCGATAGCTGTATCCGGAGCACGCAATTTTCTATGTTAAAACTTATATTTAGCGCGCTATTTTTGCATATAATTAATTTATTTAATTCTAAACTAAGATTTTTCATTCAACTTTTTAGTTAAAAATCGATAAAAAAATATCTTGCTCTACCTATTTATCGGGAGCCGCTATCGGGAGCGCTATCCATTTCAAAGTGAAATTTTAAATTTCCTTTGTTTTGTACAACCCGTAAACCATTAGAAAATTAATCTTACAATAAAAATTTAAAACGCAACAAGATGATTTATTTTTTATAACGTCATGCCAAAATAAATGTTAATTGGTATATTTCAGGTCGTTAAATGTTTGTTTTCTGGATGAATTTATTTTTTCATTTTTATGGTATAGCGACACCAGTGAATAAATAGTTACAGTTTCAGTATACATTTCCCTTCGGCGCCGGATAGTGCTCCAATATTAAAACACGGCTATTGTAAGATTAAGTTTCTAATGGTTTAAGGGCTGTACAAAACAAAGAAAATTTAAAATTTCCCTTTGAAATGGATAGCGCTCCCGATAAATAGGTAGAGCAAAATGTTTTTTTATCGTTTTTTAACTAAAAAGTTGAATGAAAAATCTTAGTTTAGAATTAAATAAATTAATTATATGCAAAAATAGCGCGTAAACACGGCATAAATAAATATTGATTTTTTTTTTTAAATTTAAATTTTATTTAGCATGTCCTTCCTATAAATTGTAGATACATTCTAATGCATTTCAGAGAACTTTAGACCCAAGTGTGGACCTGCATTTTAAAATATAAGGACAAAATATTTTTAAATAATTAATATTAAAAATAATTTTGGATATTATTTAGATATAACTTAAGTTATATTTTTATATTTAAAGTTAATTGAAATTAAATGAAATGTTTTTATCGCCCCCTGTAAAATTAGTTAGTTAAAACATGGTGTTTTGCCGGGTAGATCTCCAATTACTAACGTAATGAATTTTTCTAGCCATGTATTTAACGTCGTAGGAGCTCGTGGGCAGGTTTATGCCATTTACAGCGACTTTTCTAAAGCGTTCGACAAACCAAATCATAAAATTCTTTTACATAAATTAATGAGATTCGAAAGCAATACGTACAAATTTCGGGCGATGATTCGTTCGTATATAACGTACCGTCCGGTGTCCCACAAGGTAGTCACTTGGAACCAATACTTTTTAAAATCTTTCTTAATGATATGGTTCAGTGTTTCAGTTATTCTAATAAAAATAATAATTCTAAACGATTAACCGCGCACGGTGAGTCTCCATTTGTATTATTATTATTTTTTTGAGTATAGTTCAAGTGAAATGTAAACATTGATAGCGAACTAATAAAATTCAAGAAAATTTGGAAGTTAACAAGCGGCAAAATATGTTTTGATATAAAATCAAATATGATTATAAAAAGATAAACTAAGTGGATAGCTAAGCAAAACAATACCCGTCGCAGACGGAAGGAAAACGTAAGTTGAGTCTGCTTAGTCCAAACAGATTAATATAGATAAAATAAAACAAAAAAAAATTAAATAAACGAAAAAACAAAAAACAAATGAGTTAAATAAAATATCAAACCAGTTAAGGTAAATAAAAAGTTTTTTCAACGTGCGTTTTGCCATATTAAATTCAATTAAGTGGCAGTGTTGATTAGCTTCGTGCAGCATTCTAGAGACAGGCTCATTCTTACCGTGATCAGTTCTATGGTGGTCGATTCGAAAGATAGGTACCGTACTTAAATCTCACGAATTTACATTTAGATTAAAAATGTGTGCCAACATTAATGCCGACACTGAGCGTCTGAAGCGTAAGCTTGACCTATTTTGTAAGTGGTGCGTGTTAAACAAGATGTCCTTGAATGCTAATAAATATAAAGTTTTTTCTTTCTCAAGAACTCAGACATCCGGTATTGAGGCTTATAACTATGTCTTGATGGATGAACAAATAAGTAAAGTATGTTACATTTCAGATCTTTGAATACATTTTTCAAGTGATCTGACATTCAAACACATTGATTACAATTTGTGCTATAATGGTTGAAATCCATTTTTTAGCCCCACTGTTAACTTTTGTCACTTCTAAAATTGAATTTGAATTGTTTTTTGTAAAACACTTGTAAAAAATTTTCCTTAGAGTGACAATATTTATTGATTTTATTATTAGGAAGATCGATTTCGAAAAAGTGTTTCTTCTTCAGTTCCTTTTTTACAACTAATCGAAATCGATCTTCCTAAGGAAAATTTTTTACAAGTGTTTTACAAAAAACAATTCAAATTCAACATTGATTACACCATTTTTAGGGCACACTCTATGTTTGGTTTTATTAAAAGACATAGCGGAGAATCTCACGATCCCTAAACGTTAAGATCTCTTTGTTACCTATATCCCAGGCCAATTTTTCGTTATACCGCGGTTATATGGCATCCACTCTACCGGATGCATGCTGATATAATTGAAAGGGTTTAAAAACAATTTTTGATTTATGCTTTACGACGTTTACATTCCTCAATTAGCATTTTTGTGTTCATGAACCATACCGAAATCACCTCTTATTTACTAATTTACAAAGTCTAGATAATAATCTGGAAATAGCTTCAGCCGTATTTGGTCTTAATATTCTGTGTTCCAGGATTAATTGCTCGGAGTTGCTTTCAAAGTTTTGCTTCCCAGAAAAATTTAAAATTGCAGCCCGGATAAAATTTTTTATCGCGTTTGACGAGAGTTTTAATTGCTTCGGTTTTCACATTTCGAGAGCGCTGTTCAAAAGACGTTTATTATAATTCGTTTTATTTTATTTTGTATTTAACATTTATATTAAGTATTTGTTTTTATTATACTTTACTATGATGGTGTTGCGAGTACTCAAACTAAGTATTTTACATGGTTGATGAAATAAATAAATAAAAACATTTTATTTAAATCAAATCGAATTAACAAATCATTTTATTTAAATTGCAATTTTATTAAAAACAAAGCAATAATACTATCTAATAAGGCTTTAATTTCAAAAATATAACGAACATTTTTTCTGATATTTATCTTAATCTTAGTCACTTAAATCAAATGCAAAATTTCTTTACCAAATCGACAAAAAATATACCAGTATAGGCTGGCTATGCAATGTGCAGATGGTAACAAATCGGACCTATATCCGTACGTCCTCGATTTGGCGGACAACTACGTAAGTTAAAAGTGTTAGGAGTGCTTTGGCCCCAGAAAACATTGCAAAGAATAAAAACAAAAAACAAAAAAAAAAAGACAAAAAATACGAATATCGTTGGCCTTCCGACGAAGAGTGAGATATTTTGACGAATGAGAAACATTGAAGACTTGTCATGCATGTTTCGCTTAAGTGATGGAGGAAAAGATTTATAAGGTATGTCTCACATTAGTCTTTGTTTGTGAACAGTCATTGAATGCATAATTTAAATAACTAATACTGTTATAAGTTACTAATTTAGTCACCAAAACATACTACAAAAAAATCACAGACAAGTTTGTTTTTTCTGTTTCGTAAGAATTTACGAAAATGGTAAGTAATATAAATGAAAGTTTCCCGCACAAAATAATTTACACGTAGTTGTCTCATTAACATTTTTTAAAAGGGCTTCGAAGCAATTTGATAATGCAAATTAATTTTGCTCCACTACCATAAAAACTTAAATAGTACTTATTCGTATTTATTATTTTGCTATGGGTTTAGACAGCTAGCAGGTATATTTGCTCAGCTGTGCCTAAGTGTTTAATTTGATTTTTGTTAGATTATCACTGGTGAGGGCTAACAATAAAGAACACGTTGTTAACTTGACTGTTTACTTTATTCTACCTTAATTATTACCAAAAAAGTTTATTTATACAAAATTAATAGCTGTCTAAACAGTTTAAATGAAATACGTAAAAATAAATGCAAAACTATGAGGAATATTGAAATTAAATTCGTTGCGATGATGTTGAGTGTTCGGAAACATTGTAGACCGATTATTTTGCATGTTTTGTTCGCAACAGCTAAAGCGCTAAAATGTGGATTAAATACCGCCCTAAATGTGATAAAAACACCAAACCGAAATATGAAACAATCTACATCTGCGAGTTGTGAACTCACAAGCGAGAAAACACCACGAGTCATTGGTACAACTTCCATACCAGAACTGATTGTATTATAGTGGATGACGATCTTACTTAAAGAGAGATTACCAGGATAACAGTTTAATATTTCAAAGGCTCGGTATCGTTGAAGAAAAATTAAAATCAAAAAGCTGATAAAATTTCCAAAGAAATGCTAATTTTGGCTGCCTAATTTATACTTGTAAACGAAAAAGTCAAAGTTTGGTGGCAGCTGAACTGGTACTCAACAGAACATCTGACAACTGAACTGGAATAGACAAATTAACATAAAACAATGCTTGGAGAAAAAATAAAACCATTTACGCATTACAAAATTGTAAACTGTATTTAACAAGATTCCATTTCCACCCACAGCCACTGCATTCTCAAAATTCCCATTGACTCACATTGCCAGGGGGTACTATCGAGGCTACTATATATGCTCATGTGGTGGGAGCGCTGGATGTACGACTCCATGATACATTTGCCTATATTGTCACTAGCTCGAAGGGAAATACACCTTATTCTACATTCAAAGCTGAGGTGATTCGGGTACTTGGTGAATCAGAAAAGACGAAGCTTAATAATCTGATGCATGGCTTGACACTTGGGGACAGGAAGCCGTCAAAATTGTTGGGTTTAATGAAATTAAATGCGGATGACAATATTAACGATGATATATACTAACGCCAATTTTGGATGAAGAGATTGCACCAGTCAGTTCAAACGGTGCTTACACCATTCGTAAACGACGTCTCCCTGTCAGTCCTTGCAGAACGGGCTGACAATGTGCATGAGACAATGACTCGGGTGCAATTAAATTCTATCGAGACATCTGCATCTGGTTCTTAAAATCCAAATTCCATTTCGCTAGACAATAAACTTTCGGAATTCAAAAAAACATTGCTATCGGAGATTTCTGAAATTTTTAATCAAAATTCTAGATCACGATCTAATTCAAATTAAAGTAGTCGTAACAATTCACGATCAAATTCTAGAAATAATTATTCACGGAAAACTCGCCACATTTTCGAAATTCTTTCAATCCATTTTATGGTGAACCTTCGGTTGAGAATAATTTCATTTGCTTTAATCATCATTATTTCAGCACAGAGGAGTTAAAATGTAAGCCAAATTGTAAATTCGTATCAAATTAGTCCGATAATAATGTTTCAAAACAATAAATTGTCATTCACAATTAATTGACGGTGTGCAATGACATAACTAAAACTAGCCGCCTTTTAATCTACCTAATTTTTCGTCAGGTTTATTTTTTAATAGATACAGGTGCAGATGTCTCAAACTTGCCGGCCCGTTTTGTTCGGAATCCAAGGGTCGACTCGTCATTCAGGTTGTTCGCAGCGAACGGTTTTACGATAAATGCGTACGGGACTAAATTTTTAAGTCGTGACATTGGACTGCGCAGTTTGAATTCTCCTGGGAATTCATAGTTGCTGACGTGTCGATGTCTATCATCGGCGCTGATTGTTTTGAGGAAAACGGGGTTGTTGATGGATATACAGAGACAGAGGCTCATAGATCCGTTAACCTCTCTGTATTCACTTGGTATCCCTTCCTTCTACGATCATACTACTGTATCTAGGATCGAGAAATCAACAATGGATCCAGGAGTTTTCAACATGATATCAAAATTTCGACTCACACAATTGAAACGAACGGACCACCGGTTGCATGCAAACCACGACGACTAGCACCGTACAAATTCATTATCGCGAAAACAGAATTCGAAGAAATGATGAAACTCGAGATTTGTCGACCTAGTAGCAGCCGTTGGTCCATTCCACTACATAGTACCCAAAAAGAATGGAACTTACAGACCGTGTGGAGACTTTCGTGCGTTAAATAAAGTCACAATTCCAGACAAGTATCCGATTCCACATATTCAAGACTTTACACAACGACTCGGGAGCTGCACTATATTCATAACGATAGACTTTGTCCAGGCTTACCACAAAATGTCTATTGAACTGACGGACGTTCCAAAAACAGTAATTTCGACATCTTCGGACACAATGTCTATGCATGCAGCACTACGCTGACTCAAATTCCGTTTAGTATATTTGGACAACGTGCTCAAGAGCATGGACTATTTGCAAATGTAGACAAATGGGTTTTCGCAAAAAACGCAATTATCTTTTTAGGTCATTTAGTAACTGGACAAGGTATATTACCTTCGCATGAATGGGTTCAAGTGATCAAAGATTTCGAACGACCACAGACTGCTAAACAACTGAAACGTTTTTTAGGCATGATTAACTATTATCGACGTTTCATTCCGAGTGCGGTTGCTGACCAGGAATTGTTGAACGTTCGATAACTGTAAAATTAAGCTTACGGACGCTACTTTACTTATTCATCCATCATCATCAGCACTTCTGGCCATCACGGTTGACGCTTTCAATACGGCGATGGGAGCAGTGGTTCAGCAGTTGTATCATACACTTGGCAACCACTCGGTTTCTTTTCACTACGTCTCAGTGATACGCAAAAAAAATACAGTGCTTATGATCGTGAACTTCTCGCGGCTAGCGTGAGCGTTTATTCACGCTCTACACCGATCATATACCACTTGTCTACTCTTTTAATCAGAAACCGGAAAAAGCATCTCCTCGTCAATTTCGACACTTAGATTTCATTGATCAATTCACGACCGATATTCAGCACATGTCTGGTCTGGATAACATTGTCGCAGATACTCTCACGCATTAATTAAATTTCTATACCCGAAAGTATTGATTATGCTATCATTGCAGATGCTCCGACCAATGACGAAGAACTTCAAGAAATTTTAAGGAGTAACTCTGTTCTCAAATTCGAGAAAATTCCCGTTTCTTTCAATCCAAAAATAATAATTTATTGCGATATTTCTACCAATACACCTAGGCCATTCCCCTTAGTTTCCGAAAACAAGTTTTCGAGGCTTTTCGTAATCTTCACATCATGGCGTCAAAGCTTCCATCAAACTTTAGACCCATAATGTCATCTGGTCATCAATTATAAAAGACGTTCAGAAAATGGCTCAAAGTTGTGTAGCTTGCCAAAAGGCTAAAATCTTTCGACATACAAAATCTCCACTTAGTAACTATAAATTAACTTCTCATCGCTTTTCGATTACTCACCTCGATATCATTGGTCATTTACCAGTCTCTGATAATCAGCGGTATTGCGTTACATTGGTTGATAGATACCGTCGCTGGCCCGAGGTGATACCAGTTCCGGTTTGGTTCCAAAATGTAATGGCATGATCAAGAGATGGCTGATTGGGCTAGTATTCTTCCTGTAATCTTACTTGGACTACGAACGACTTACAGTGACGAACTAAAAGCTACTCCAGCTGAACTGGTTTACGGATGTACAACTCAACTTCCTGGAACATTTTTAGATACTACGAACGAGCAAATTTCACAATCAGACTTTATTACGAACTTAAGACGACACCTTGATGAAATTCGACCTATACAATAAAGATCTGCTGGCTTGCTCACACGTTTTCTTACGGACTGAAGAAGTACGTAGATCACTGCATCCACCATATACTGGACCGACCGTACCGGTTATCGACCGTACATATAATTTTTACACTCTTTACAATTTTACGGACGCACCAACTACACAAACTGGATTGTTTTGACTGACTCATGAACCAGAACTCATTATTTCGGCTGACGGACCTACGAGTAAATTATCTACTGAGGAAGCGAAAGTTCGCCAAAAGGTTAATTTTGAGCTTCCGCCAAGTACTAAAACAGTTACAAGATCGGGTCGTGTATTTAGGACTCCTACCAGATTCTTACATTGTCGATAGATCTTCGATATCTCTGGGAGGGGAGTATTGTGGCGTTTTGCACCTTGTATCAAATTCGTTATTTAAATTTATTTTAATTTTCTAGCACCGGAATAGTTAGTTGAGTTTAAACCAACTCTTGGTTAGAATTTTGTAGTGTGCTTTGGTTTTTTGAAAAAAAAAAAAAAAAAAAAAAAAAAAAAAAAAAAAAAATAGAATTTTGCTTAATTTAAAAATCAGTAAAGATAATTGTAATATTCTGCATATGAGCAAAATTTCCATATTAAAGGTTGATTTAAATAAATCCGTTTAATATTAGTGGTTCTTTATGTTTTACCGAATTATAGGTTGGTGAAGCTCTACACCACTAAATAGGTTTGCTCGAACGAATGTTTGGCCATTCTTTTCCGTTTGAACGTGTTTAGCTTAGGACAGCCAGGGCGTATGATATTCGATTCCTTTTGCCCTTTAAGCAAGAAAACCGCGGAACGAATCGAAATGAATCTCATTTGCTTCCTGAATCAACTGAATTGTTGTTGATTGCCCAAAGACAAAAGCAAAGGTGGATTATCTTATAAACCCCAAAAAAGAGACAAAATGATAATTTTGTAAACCATAAAGAAATACGATCTGCCGAAATCGCGTCTGTGTTTAACTTCAGCTTGAGTTGAAATCTAAAATCTGCTAGTTTTTTTTATTATTTATCACATGATATGGAAATGGAAATGGATATGGAAATCCATATCAATTTGGATTTAATGTACGGGTATAAAAGGCCAAATTAAAATTTATTGTCTATTTTCTCGTTTTGGTAAAATGGTAAAAATTATACATTTTAATAAAACATTCACGGCATTCACGAATAATAGAAATATAAATTGCACTAAATTAGATACTTTCTGTTCGTGTAAAAATAATAAATGCGTCTTACGATTTGGCGTTGATTTATTGCCTCGGAAATAATTCTATTTATTTCACTTTTGTACATATTTCATAATAAAGAAATTTCAGGTTTTGATTCAAGTTCGATAACTTCCTATTATACGAGAAATACCCATCCCCGCACATTCATATACAATTTCTATCCACAAAAATTAGTAAAAGTAAAATATAATGTGGTACGGATATATAAATATCCTCTCCTATTTTGTGTGTGTGTGTGTGTACATGTGTGGATTATGTAGGATGAGATTATATAGACTTCAATGTACTACATATAGTATTATCGGTGATATATCTAAAAGGGTCAGTTAATCACTTTATAAAATTTGTTTATACACGATAAAATTAAAACGAAATATCCTTTTTCGTATTACGAGTTCTTGATCGTGTAACACCCAATATTCATAATTTGTATCTACTCGTACATGCATTTAATAAAACCTGCATAAATATTTTAAGAAGGACTTATGAATCAAAACACTTTCTTGGAGCTATATCGACTATATTGGTTTTAAGATAAATTCTCCGTGGTATGGGGCTGTTATTGAAAAACCATAAAAAATATTTATATTGGTATCAAGGAAACGGTGGTGGTGAGGGTGAACTCTTTGTATATACGTATAAATACGGTGTCAAATCGTATTATACATTTTCCGATTTTATTATGGTATAAAAGGGATATGTTCGTCGATTTTGTGTTACTTTTATATACACAAAAGTCATAAATGCATGATTGAATATTTATGTTTAGATATAAATATGATCTAAGGAATTGATTTTTTTTAAGTAAGAGCCATTCTAAACAAATTTATAAAAAAAAACCTCGGCACCCCCGTTGAAACTTTTTGATTTTATTACATTTCATCTTCAATTATATCTTTCTCAAATTATCAAGATAAAATAAGCAGAAAAAGTACGGATAATGCAATTGTCTTGTCGTTTTTTCGTTTTTCTTTTATAGCATATACAATTCGATCCGGTTGCCATTATTTTCCCGGGTAATAATCTGTATCTCTTCTGTATGAAAACTCAAAAATCGTAATAATATTTAAAATTATTGAAATATAAAACTCTATTGTCCATAAAGAGTCAATACACCTTCTCCAGATACCGAATGACATCCCTTTTAGATTTAAAAAAAAAACTTCCCTTTTTTATTCTACATTACTTTGTGTCCTTTTCCTATACCAACAACAATACATAAAAAACGAAATGTCATAAAATTCCAAAATTCAATTGAACAGTAGAAAAAACTACATATGGAATCCTCTCCTCGTTGAATTTCTTTGATTCATGTTACACAAATGGAAAATATTTTTTTGATCCATCACATACATGACGGAAAAATCACAAAGTCAACAAAAATATGTTTTTTTTTGTGTTGAGTCGAATGATTGATGTTCGAATTTTTTTTATTGAATTTCAATCGGAAAAATGTTTTTCATCCATTTTTTGCTAGGCTTTGCTTGTTTATGTAACGGATTTCAAAGCTGACTATAATTCAATCAATTGTATTTTAAACGGTTTTAATAAAGTGACACACGGTATGTCAGATATGGGGTAGCTGGTGGCTTATAAGCACAGAAACAATTATTACTAAAACTCCTTTGAATTTTCTCAAAAACTGTGCTAATTTGTTTCTTCACATAAGAATCATCGAGAAATCAAGGTTTCGATATTGAGAATTTTGTAACTATTCGCTTATTCGAGTTTTGGTTGGCGTTAATGGAACAAGTTTTTGTTTAATAAAAGTAACCACAGGAACGAAACAGATGAAATAACTAAATTACCGAAAAGCGGATATTGATAGATCTGCATCTTTATTTAAATTAAATTAACAATCTAAGCAGTCGGTACACTAATATCGAATATTTCCGCCACGAGCTCTGATCACATCTTGCATTCTTTTTGGCATACTGTGCACCAGGTTTGCAATGTACTCCTGAGGTATCGATTGCCATTCTTCTTGCAGAGCTGATTGAAGATGATTTAAGGTTTCTGGAACGACTTTCCTTTCCCAGAACGTGGGTTCTGGCGTTGTCATGCGTTAATAATTCAAGAGTCCGAAATTTTTTGACGAGTAGTGTAATTAGTAAAAGTTTTCTGAAGCTTTATTTAGCTAATAAATCACAAACCGATGATCAAGTACTTCATTTGTAATGCAAACAACTTCTTTTAAAATGTTGATGATATATGCTTTTACAGAATTTTGTAAAACATGTTAGTAGTGTCGTTATTAGAAAGTAGGATATAATCGAAAAATTCTGCTGCAAAAATTTGCAGTTAAACGTAAAATCTTTTTCTTTTGTAAACGGCGATTTCCCTTATTTCAATGAGGTTTTCCAGAGTTGGTATAGAAGGATATATTCTTAGAAGCTGTATTAGGCGTTTTTGGAAATAGTCCATGTTTTGCTGACAAAAAATTACCAGATCTATTTCCGAACATGTAGAGTAACTTTAGGGTAATTTACTTTTAATTGTTTTTTTAATTTCTGTCTTTCTGTCAATTCGTATTAAATTAGCAGTGTCAGAAAAATTAAAGTACAAACTTTAAAAGTACATACTATTAAAAATACAACAAAAATATTGTACCTGTTAGAATACGTCATTGATTTTTGCTGAATATAAATAATCACACGCGAAATGTAATCTCACTTTTTGTATAGACAGAGTAACTTTGTTACCAACATTAAAAAAATGAAAATTACCCAAAAGTTCCCATGGGCTATTTCTGAAAACGCCTATTATTTTTCAAATATTTTTTGATCTACATTAATTTAAAAAAAATCAGGAAAACTAGACTAACAGACTAATCCTAGATAAGTGGATTTTGAAAATAAAGCCAATACAAGAAAGAGTTGTGGGTTGTTTTATTTTTCAAGAATAAGGCACGTATATATTCTATATTGAACAAATAATTTGCCATTACCACCGAAATGATGGATTTGTTAACTAAAATGCAGATAACAAAATTTTTGATTGGCCCAAAACCTTACAGTCAATATACCACTTGATTATATCGAAATTAAAAATATAAATGTGCTCCCAGCACCATAGGTAGAGACTTACGATAGTAGTAAACTACTTTAGCTAATGTTTTAACATTCTTCAAGCACTTCACAATGAGTTGCGACATGAACTATAATAAACTAATAATTTGCCACCAGGACCAAAACTGTGAATTTGGGGATTAGTGCTCGTAAAAAAATTGTTGCGTAATCGCAAACCTTTTAAACCTCCATTGCCTTAGTGGTAGTTGTCAGTACTAATGGCTTTTACATTTTTCAAATATTTTTCATAATAAAATCTTTAATAAACATGTAATTTGCCGCAAGCGCCAAAATGGTGAATTTATGGACTAAAGTACTACAGATTATTCACATGTATAAACTAATAATTTTTCATCGGGACGATGGATATATGAACTAAAGTGGTATTATCAAAACCGTCGTTTAATCTAGACCTTATAGACAATATACTACAAAAGTATATACGAATCATAAGAAAGACTGTAAAGCAATATCATGTTGATGGGTGCTTTTTGGGGTGCTTGAAGGGTGTTTTACCCGACCTCTATGACGTTCAGGTCCTATAAGTTTTCAATTCTTCGAATGCAAAATAGAAGATCAATGGCTAAAAATTCAAATAGCACAAGCCTTTCTCGAGGTGTCATCGGTACATCTTGACGAACGGGCAAATTATTGAAAGTAGTAAGACCAAGTTATTGAAACCCTGATGGAAATAGTAAATGTAATTAGTTTGATTCAGAACCATTTTTCTCTGCGTTTTGAAGATTCCTTTGAAGAATGGCCTTGCTGGAATTGTTTTATCGTCATACTTGTTTTATTTTTAATTCAGGGAATTGCAACGCATTGGAACTAGTACCTGCAGCGGTCAGGTACCTGTCATACGACATGTCACGAAAAAACACAATACCACGATATTGATTTAATGTATCCCTATATACTCTTTTTGAAAGATATCGAATATAATAGTTATTTTTCCAATACCGCTTTAGTTCATAAATCTACCGTTTTGGCGTAAATTGAACGATAACACCTTAAAACCTACCATTGTGTCGCTGGAATCTGTTGCAATTTGTCTCATTCTCATATAACCATTTCGTTTTCGCATATCATTTGATAGAACTTGAAAAATTCAACAAGCACTTTATTCACAACTATCAGCACTTTATTCGCAAATATCTTGTTTTGGCACTGGTAGCTCATAGTAATTATTACCCAGTATATCCGTGTTGCATATATCTTTGGAAATCTCTTGTAGAATGCAACAAATTTAGTTGAAATAACTTGACATATCGTTTGAAAAGTCCCAGAAAAACAATAATTTTGCAACCAATTTGTTTACTGGAAGTTTGTTTTGTTCCCAAATTTCTAGTGAATTTTTCGTGTTTGTAAATTTTCTGACAGTAGTACTGATTACCTCGCATTTTTTTATTTTGTGGCCTGGATCCTGCATGAAAATGAAGATTTCCATAAGATGGTCCTATTGAATGATATTGATAATTATTTAATTAAAAATATAGGGAAAGTTTAAATATATCAATTTAACATAACAAATATCTCCATATACGTTAGATTTTTAGAGATTCCCACAATTTTCTAGCTCTATTTTGAATACGAAAGTTTATGCTGTTTCGACCAGGAAAATAGGTTCCTCGTGTACTGGTCGATCCACACGAAAACTGAATTTTGTCATCAACATCAGTTGCAAAATTGAATATCCATGCCAAGAACGTGTTACTGTGTGCTGTGAGATTGGAAAGGAGTCATTTACTACGAGCTTCTAGAACCTGGTCAAACTGTTATTGCTGAACGTTACCAGGTCCAATTGATCAAATTAAGTGAAGCTCTGGCGGAAAAAAGACGGGCATTTACGGGCCAAGGAAGGCAGAAGGTGATATCGCTGCATGACAACGCACGTCCATATACAGCAAATCCAACCCAGGAACTCATCTTCTCCTTAGGCTGAAGAGTTTTACAGCATGCAGCATATTCTACCAGCTTGGCTCTTTCTGATTACCACTTATTCAGATCGATGTCATCATATTTGAAAGACCAGCGGTTCACGAAATTTGAAAATGTTTAAAAATGGTTCGATGACTATTTTGCTTCGAAACCACCAAGTTGATATCGCGGAAGCATTCATCATCTTCCTGATAAATGGCAAATTAATCTTTGTAATAATTATATTTCCAATAAAGTTTAATTTGGCCAAAAAAAGCAGAGTTTCTAATTGCAAACCTAATAAAATGTAGTTCCCACTTTTCATTGAAAAATTCTAATTTTTTTCAGTTCGAAACCAACTACATATCTTGCTTCACCGCGAATTAATTAATTGTTCCTTAACCTTACCTCCTCGCGTATTATTAATTTCTTTTTAAGATAGATCCATTGGGTAATTAATCCACAGTTCCAAAGTGGTCAAATCTGAAACAATTTCGAAATATCCTGATATTTTGTTCGATTTTAAGAGACGAAGAAAATACTTACTTGCCCTTAGGTGTTTTAGAAATACAGGTACATCAAAAATGAAAATGAACGATTTTGAATTGAAATAATAAAAATACAGTTACAGTTTGTAATGTCATTTTATTTTTTATGCAAACCTTTGCTTTCATAAACAGTAAAACACCGACTTGACCAAGGTTTAAGTACTCGTCAAGTCATTGGAAGAGAAATGTTCTTGATATCTTGGTATACGAGTATCAATATTTTTAGTTGCGCAATGTTGTCAACATTAGATTTTGCCAATTGTAACTTTAAGTAGGCTCACAAGAAATAATCACAGGATGCGAAGTCGGGTTGATGAGGGGGTCCATAAAATAGGATGAATAAATGATATGTTATTTTGTTGAAGAAATGCAACAGTTTTCTTTGCCGTGTGTGATGGAGCTGAGCCTTGGTGGAATATCCAGCTTTTCAAATGATACGTTTTTGTGAAGGGAACTAATTCCGTCCGGTTAAGTATGGCTGCGACTCAAATATTGCACAATTCTTTGGCCATCGGTTAAATAAAACCAGCCTTCGTGCACTAAAATATATTTCTTCTATTTATCGCCTTTTAGTAGTCGGTAAAGGCCCAGGGAGTGCTGGTGTCTTTTAGTGAATGTTCCATTGTTTTAATGCTTGTTTTTCACATACTCTCTCTCTTTCTCTCTCTCTCTCTCTCTCTCTCTCTCTCTCTCTCTCTCTCTCTCTCTCTCTCTCTCTCTCTCTCTCTCTCTAAAATAACGAGACTCTGAATTATTTGAAATAAGAATCGTTCACAGGTTATTAATTTTTTCTATTAAAATGTTAAATGGTCAAGCAGAAGACTGCGAGTACATAGTCAATTTTTTGTAGGCCAAATTTAGCAATAACTGGACAGGTTAAAAACTATAACTCTTTATTATATTTAAATAGCAAACACCATATGCCGAAAAGCTACACTAAAATAAAAGAGATGGGTTTACTTATTTAGTTTTGACTGAAATTAAGGATTATTCAAAACGATAAAATATTAAAATATATTTTTCTGCTACTCGTATAAGTACTCGGTTACGGATATGAAACTTAACTTAGATGTAAACCAATAATCAAATTGACATTTGGAATCCCGTCACATGTCCTGTTATCCTCACTATATTAAATTAAGTGTAGGTAAAGAATTACCAAATGTTTTATAAAATATCAACCGAAATCAGAATCGTGGATCATCACCTATAATTTTTTGAATAAAATTGTGACTTACGTCAAAAGGAATTTCATTTTAGGAAAGAAAACATGCTTTCTAGCATATTCCGCCTGCATTTGTAAGTTGAACGCGTTTATTATTTTGTAGGACAAACACATAAAATATATTTTTATCAGTTTGTCTTTTAAACACTTTTTTCTATAAAGTTTATATTTTCATTGGCACCACCCTTTCGAAATTGCTCAAACCAAAATAAAATGTCAATGCAGCCCATTGTTCTAAAATTCGGTCAATTAGTGCCTAAAAAGGCACTATGTACATAATGTACATAATGTAAAATATAATTGATAACATAGGTAAAACTTGCTTACAGGGCGCGATAACCAACGAGTTGTTGCATACTTTAAAATAACATACAATTCCAGGCCAAAATCAATTTGAAAGGTTACACAAAATCGGTTTCGCGGCTTGTGCTGATGCAAAAGTGGTGGTTAATATACCTTATAAAATTATCGATCGTAATTGATAATTTTGGTGAGGCAGCGATGCACATTAAATTTAAATTATCGTAAATGCAACCATTTACGATTACCATTTTAACCTAAAGCTTTGGAACTTCAAGAGTTCAAGCTAAACTAAGTGAAAACAGTTTAGCTTGAACTCTATTAGGCTTGCCCATCATTATCAGCAGGAAAAATTATGAGCTCTAAGACATTTACAACTGTTTAGAAAATACCCTGAGCCGATACCGAATTTTTTTGATTAACATTTTTAATACGACGAGTATTCGTAAGTGGTATATACCTAGATCTTTTCATAAATTTTAATCGAATTCATATTTGTGTTAAAATGTTCCGACACACGACATATACTAATAATTGTGTTGTTTTATTGTTTTTGCTGCCACAGTTTTCGTTTCACATGCAAAATGTACCGAAACAAATAAACAAAGAAATTCAAGATCCCGTGATCTTAAATGTTAACACAACAACAAAAAATTAGTGTTCTACATTTACACTAGATAGCAGTATGTATTTTAGTATTTATTTTATCATAAAAATCACGATTGGCTGGTTTCTTGGAATATTTTTGATTAAAATAGCTGTGCTTCTTGTTGATTGAACTGATCCGGTTCAGTTCATGTTTCATGAAACAACACAAAGACGCTTTCTAGATTTGAAATCAAAATTTATGATCTAAACAAAATTTGGCTCAAGTTTTTCATATACAATTTGAACTGATCCGGATCCATGGTGTTTAGAAACAAGACTAATATCGTACGGCATGTGGTTTCGGAAACTCGTGGAGTTATTACCAAAAGTAGGTGTCTCAACTTTTTGTTTTGATTTTACTTAAATAATATTAATATACTTATTTGTTAATAGGTGAATTTAATAAAAAATAAAAAGCAATATTCCATTAGTACGTTTGTTTCGAAAGTACTTCAGTACTTTCTCATATTTAAAGGAACTAAATAGATCTAATCCACTCAAAATATTATCCCTGCTGCAAATTCAACCATTCAACTTTTATTCAAAGCATACGTTTGCCGATAATTTTCTTTTCCTTTGGAAATGTATTAGAAGAAAACACTCAAAAGTTGCACTACTCGTACTTTGGTTTGTTTGGTCTTAGCTGTATTTTGTTGAGAAATAAAATATTTGAGGCCACGGACCCTATTCTCGAAATGAGTGGAAATTTCCGCATTCGGAATATAATTTGGTTTGAAATTCTTTATAAAGGATGGTTAAATTTTAAGGGCCGATGTTGATTTTGAATAAAACACAAATTATTTAGGAAATTATTGTCAATTCTTTTTATTATGATGATATGGTATGGTTCAATTATGTATGGAACAAAATATCGGCCAAATGGCCGCCGCGACCTCGAATTATCTCATCCTTTAGCTCTTGAATTGTTGCTGGCTTATCGACGTACACCTTTTCTTTCAAATAACCCCAAAGAAAGAAGTCCAACGGTGTCAAATCACATGATCTTGGCGGCCAATTGACATCGCCACCACGTGAGATAACACAGCCATTGAATTTGTTGCGCAAAATAGCCATTTTTTCGTTACCTGTGTAGCAAGTGGCACCGTCCTGTTGAAACCACATATCGTCCACATCCATATCTTCCAATTCGGCCCATAAAAAGTTGGTTATCATCTCACGATAGCGAACACCATTCACAGTAACTACCTGACCGGCCTCATTTTGGAAAAAATACGGCCCGATGATGCCGCCAGCCCATAAACCGCACCAAACAGTCACTCTTTGTGGGTGCATTCGTTTTTCGACAATCACTCTTGGATTATGATTCGCCCAAATGCGGCAATTCTGCTTATTGACGAATCCACTGAGGTGAAAATGTGCCTCATCACTGAAGATGATTTTCTTCGAAAATTGATCATCCACTGTTGCCATTTCTTGCCACGATTGTGACCATTGACGACGTTTGGAATGGTCAAGAGGCTTTAGTTCTTGAGTCAATTGCATCTTATTAGCGTGTAAATGCAAGTCTTTATGCATAATGTTCATCAACGACGAGCGTGAGAGGTGCAATTGTTGGGCACGACGACGAGTTGAGGTGGACAGCTCTTCAGCCACACTATCGCAAACAGCAGCAATATTTTCTGCTGTACGAGCTGTACGAGCATGCACTGATGTTTTAAAATCTCCTACGAATAAATGGGGCGAATAAATAATAAAAAACAAATAATAGAAAACTTGCAAACAAATTTAATAAAATGATTAAAGTAGCCGGTGAAAAATACGAGTAATACAGAGAAATCCACCGATTTCAAGAATAGTGTCCCACTTTTGAAATTAGTACTCGTTGCCCGGCAAAAGAAAATTCTTGATCATAGTTGCCATTTTTATCATAAATAACGGAATTTGGGTATGCTTTAAATTAATGAAAATATGAAGGTTTCTACTGAAAAAGGATCCAACTATGATAAAATTCTGCTATGATAAACTCAGAAAGCAACACTGCTAATTCAAAAAGAGGCCACTAATATTTTATTTCTCAACACAGCTATTACCGAGCAGGAAATTCATTGACGACACAGGAATGACACATCAACGACAGTCAAGCTTGAAACCTATTTAGGTATTTATCAGTCAAGACTAATTTATTTTAAAAACAGTCATCTTTCCGGTAAATGAGTTGGTAATCCAAATGGGTGAGCTTTGCATCTTCACTGAACAAAAAAATAATGAAACAATTTTGGTTAGGTCTGTTAAAATTTTCCAAATAAAATAATTACAAGATGTTTACTTACCAATTACACAAGCAAAATGTTAACACCGTTTACAGAAAATAATATTAATGGCGTTGTCATAAAGAAAGAACATGAAATGACATGCAAATTATTTCAATCCTCTCGATTATTTACCTGCGCCATTTTAAAAGTATTTGATAGGATAAGACAGACCGAAGTCTTGTCACACATGTTTCGCGTAAGAAAGAGGATTTTTTTATGTAAGAAGACATGTAAATATATGACATGTGTCACAATTATCGTCGAACGTGGATTGCGATTGGGCTGAAAAAAAGGTAAGAAAGGCCAACGTATGTATTTCGTTAAAAATTATTCACATGCATGTTATTTCACATTTGTGAAGTTGACCCAAAACTCAGAGCCAAAAAATTAAAATTTTTATGGCTGGCAATACCGTCATCTATTGTGATAACTATCATGACAGAAAACTATAAAAACATTGAATTGCACATAAATTCGAAGATTAAATATGAATTTATACATATAAATAGTGCAATTTTGTTATATTGTATTTCAAATTGCTAAAATTAAAATGAAAAATATACAAATTTAACGCCAACATGTTATTCTTACTAGTTGGTTTCACAATACAAATTCTGTTTACGCTATCATCATGACGGCCCTTTAAATGAAAATGATAAAGTATATTTCTAAATTCTAACATAAATTTTAATAATTCTCATCTTTATTAAAAATATTTATCCGTTAATACAAGTTTATTAAAGGTAAATTTTGTAATATGTTGCGATACACCCTAACTAAAAATACTGATAATAAAATCTAGAAATTTTAACCTGCCAAAAACGATATTGAACATGATAAAATGATATCAGTGTTTCCATAATTGTATGATGTGCCAAATGCGTTAAAACGCTTAATATGATAAATTCACGCAACAAGTTGAAAGATCTGAAAGCGCTCGCTGCATCATGAAATGATTGGCAAAACTAAATAACACTTATTTAAGTTATTTGTGATTTTTAGTATTGGTCATAGGTCTCACCATGATTTTCGGACAGTTTTGGTTCTAGTCTTTATGAGTTAAACGTTTCACGAGGGTAATGGTATCTTCATACGGTGAATGGCCCACATTCAGTCGCTTTAAGAACAACCATAATATATTGATGGAATTTGAGTTTTGGTCAACGGTCTCACAATGATTTTCTTATAGTTCTGGTTTTAGCCTTGAAGAGTAAGGAGTTTCAGGAGGTAGTCATGGGACCCTCATACCAAGAATGGCCCATATTCAGTCGCTTCCAAAACCCCCTTATTATTTAGTGGAAGTTAAAATTTTGGGTATTGGTCATCGGTCTCATGATTTTCGTATAGTTCTGGTATTAGTCCTGACGAGTAAGAAGTTTCAGGAGGATGTCCCATGACAGCCACCTAAAACTTCTTACTCGTCATGGATAGAATTAGAACTATATGAAAATCTGGATGAGAATGATGACCAATACCTAAAATATCAACTTCCAATAAATATTAAGGTTGTTCTTAAAGCGAATGAATATGGACCATTCTCGGTACGACGATCTCATTCTAAAATCTCAACATAAAGCAAGATATTATGGTCCTTTAAGAAGGCGACTGAGTATGATCCATTCTTGTTATGAGAGTTCCAAGAAAACCCCCAGAAACTTTTTACTCATCAAGACTAGAAACAGAACTACAGAACTATACGAAAATCATAGTGAGATCGATGACCAATACCCAAAACCTCAGCTTCCACCAGAATATGATGGTTTTTCTTAAAACGACTAAATCTGGGCCATTCTTGGTATAAGGATCCTATGACCATCTCCTGAAACTTCTTACACGTCAAGACTAGAACCATAACTATACCAAAATCATAGTGAGATCGATGACCAATACCCAAAATCTCAACTTCAACCAAGATATTATGGCTGTTATTAAAGCGACTGAATATGGCCCATTTTTGGCGCGAGAGTCCCATGACAACCTCTTGAAACTTTTTACTCGTACAGACTAACCAGAACTGTCCGAAAATCAAAGTGAGACCGATGACCAATACTCAAAATCTCAACTTTGACCAAGTTATTAAGGTTGTTCTTAAAGCGACTGAATATATGAGGGTCCCATTACAACCTCCTGAAACTTTTTACTCACTGAATTTACTACTCGTAAAGCGAATGAATATGATCCATTCTTGGTATGAGGGTCCCATGACAACCTCCTGAAACTTCTTGCTCGTGGAGGCTAGAACCAGGTCTATATGAGGATCATAGTGAGACCGATGACCAATACCCAAAATCTCAAGTTCCACCAAGATATTATGGTTGCTCTTAAAGCGACTGAATATAGGTCATTCTTGGTGTGAGGGTTCCATGACTACCTCCTGAAACTTTGTACTCCTAAAGACTAGAATCAGAACTATACGATAATTATGGTGACTCCGAAGCGACTGAATATGCTGCATATCCTGAAATTTCTTACTCGTCAAGAATATAACCAAAGCAATATGAAAATCATAGTGTCGTCGATGAGTAATACTCAAAATATCAACTTCCACCAAAAGATATAATGAATGTTGATGATGAAGACCGATGACCAATATCCAAAATCTCAACTTCCACCAAGATATGATGGTTGTTCTTAAAGCGACTGAGTATAGACCATTCTTGGTATGAAGGCCCCATGGCAACCTGCTGAGACTTCTCTTCTTACACATAAAGAAATGAACCAGAAATATTCGAAAATCATAGTGAGACCGATGACCAATACTCAAAATCTCAATGTTGACCAAGTTATTAGGTTTTTTCTTAAAGCGACGGAATATGGGCCAGTTTTGGTATGAGGGTCCCATTACAACCTCGTGAAACTTTTTACTCCTTAAGGCTAGAACCAGAACTGCCTGAAAATCGTAGTGAGACCGATGACCAATACCCAAAATCTTAACTTCACCAAAATATGATGGTTGTTCTTAAAGCGACTGAGTATGGACCATTCTTGGTATGAGGGTTACATGACTACTTCCTGAAACCTCTTACATGTCAAGAATAGAACCAGAATTTTACGAAAATCATAGTGAGACCGATGACCCAATACCCAAAATCTCAACTTCCACCAAGATATGATGGCTGTTCTTGAAGCGACTGAATATGGGCCATTCTTGGTTATGAAGGTCCCATGACAACCTCCTGAAACTTCTTACTCGTAAAGACTAGAACCAGAACCACACGAAAATCATAGTGACACCGAAGCGACTGATTATGGGTCATCCTTGGTATGAGGGTCCCATGACAACCTCTGGAAACTTCTTACTCGTGGAGGCTAGAACCAGAACTATACGAAAATGAAAGTGAGACCGATGACCAACACCCAAAATCTCAACTTCCACCAAGGTATTATGGTTGTTCTTGAAGCAACTGAATATGGGCCATTTTTGGTATGAGGGTCCCATTATAACCTCATAAAACTTTTACTCGGCAAGGCTAGATTTGTCATAGCCAAAAATGGTTTTAGTTACTATTGAGTTTTTTCTGAATTTGGCATTAGTTATGTAAAATTACGAAAATTTCGACTTTCGTAAGAGTAGTTTACATATTTCGAAAATAGTAAACAAAAGTAGAAGATTCCGTTTATATTCGAAAAATCGGTAATTTTGGCGTATGTCCGTCTTTAAAACTCGAGCCACGTATTATTATTCCTTAAACTTAATATTTTTGCGAACCAACTGAACATAATAAGAATTGCTTCTTGGCTTTTTTACATTTATTATACACGTTTACAATGGTTTCTTTAACTATGAAATTTTAGATTTTAGGCTGAGTGTATTCGACATAACTGTCAAGATAATTCTTACTGTCATGAAAAAAAAATTTGGGTTGACTTAAAAAATCTATAACTTTTTGAGCTTACATCATTAAAATGTCGTTATATACGATGTTTTTGGACTAACAGTTCATACGTGACAGAAATTATAGTTTTCGTCTTGCCACTGCGTTTTTTTTGGGCTAACATTTGGGCCAACTCCACATACATTGTTATTTCCAACTAGGTAGGTCTCAACGTATTTCTTCTATTTTGTAGATTATTTTATTCATCTGTTTTTCTACGGCAACTAGATACTTTTTGAAAAACCATATTGAATCAAATCGAGTTTTCGTTGAAATTTTTTCAAAATTCATGGACATCAATGATTGAATGGAGTCAAGTATTTTTATTTGATTAATTTTATTTTATTTTAACGAAAACGGTTAATAGAGGGAGCACTATCAGTATAGTAGGGAAACTAGTATCAAATTAAAAATTACTCGACGTAGGCGTTAATTAGAATTTCACTAAGAAATCTTTAGATAATTACCAAAAGGTGTCCTTAAACCTTACCTCAAAATCTTAGTGTCTAGGTTTCCAAAAGGTTTATGAAACCATTTTTTAAACTTACTGAATATTATTTTAATCCTTCAGGATTCCTTGTATATCAATTTATCTGATTTTTTATTAATTTGGCCAAAATTTTATATAGATACAGGTAAATAAATTGTCGATTTACTGTGCCACCCTAACACTGGAATTTATGAACCCCGATAATAAATCTTTAATCCTTTCAAATTATGCGTCTCATAATAGCCGAATGAAATCCAATTATTTTTCAAACACAAAAATTGACATTTGCAATTTATTTAATCCTCAAAATATGTTGGTTCTATATATACGAGTACGATATATTTCATTCCTGAAGTTCGAATGAGTCGAAATGGACACTAAAATACCGAAAAATATCGTTAATCATTTTTTTTTGTTTTTTTTTTGGGTGAAAAAGGATTATTTTTGTGTAATCCTATCATCAATTAGAAATTATATATTATGTATTTATGTGTAACGATTTAAATCATATACTCGTAATATTGTAATTAGAGAATTTTTACGTATGCGTATCGATTGTCCTTGCTATGATGATAATGATGATATGATTATCATCTATCATCGTACGGTGTCAAGAAAATAAAGTAACCAAACATATTTTTATATGAACAACAGGGCACGGGGTTGGTTACTACCCTAAATATATTTTGTGTATAGTCAATTTTAAAATTTATATTTTTTATACGTTTTTGTGTCAAAAAGCTAAAAAATCATATTGATATTGTATAAATAGCGTAATTTTTTTTATACATTTTTTCGAAATGTCACCCCTCGTGTGGAAGACAAAAAAAAAACACATTCACGGGGGTTTTATTCGATTATTGTGTGTATATTCATCTATATATGACAAAACAACATTTTTTTTTGGTGTTCAATAGAATAGAAATTCAATAGAATAGGTTAAAAGCATTATATTATTACTATTATGATTATTATTATTATTTTTTTTATTACGATTATGATTATATGTATGGAATGTAAGAAAAACATTTGAATCGAGCGAAACGAAAATAGGTATATTTCTTCCACTAGTTTTCCCCGATTACGATACGAGAAGGATTGGGAAAATTGAAAATTTGGATGTGTGTTTATAGAAAAATATGGAAAATTCGGGTTTTTATTGACGATTATGATGATGATAGGATATAATGAAATCGAAAACTCGATTTATCGAAAATATATTAGGGAGGTTTAGTGTTTTTTGTGAGATATAACATATGACCGATCATTCCTTATCGCGCGAATTATAAATCTTTTGATTTTATGGTTTTGAAGATAGCGCCGCGTTATATAAATACATTTATGTGTATGATGAGATTTTAAAATAATAAAGGGATCGATTTCCTCATCCCTTTTTTAGAGTAAGAAAAAAACTCGTTGGTTCCTCTTGTGTGAATATAAAATTAGTTATCAAAATCTCATCCATGTACCTACATATTCACATATTTGGAAAAATTGAAAAATCATCATAAATAAGAAAATCTTTGAAATAACAATATATACCAAACATATTGTTTGGATTTGGTGTGAAAAGATATTTTAATTTTTATTTCATTTCAAAACAACAACAGCAATGAGAAATGGGAAAATCTTTTTTCTGCAAATTCATTCTTAATTCTAAATAAAATAACAAATAAATAAAAAAAATACTTTGGAATGAGACAGCATAAAAATCTGTTATGGTTTTAAAATACAACACAACATAAAATTCGAAATAATACTCGAATCGAGTGTTATTGATATCTCGGGAATTGATAACAGTTACATAACATAAAAAAAGAAGTTTTTAACATTTCTATATAATATAATCCTGCACCCCAAGAGGAAAATGTGATTACGTTGTACGTATACAGCTAGAGACTTAGGTAGGGGTTTAGAGCAATGAAAGTATTTAGAAAAATGGAATTTCACCAATGTCACAAAGATGACTTGATGTGATTTTATATAAATTTGGTTTTCCGATTGTCATGATGTATTTAATTGTGTAATAATATTTTTATACCCTTTATATTTATGGAGCCACCCTGCGCCAAGACGCCTATTTAAAGGTATCGGTATCTGCAATGCATGTATACAAAATGTATATTTTCATTTTCCAAATCATCAATTCAATAATTTTTAGGTAATTGAAAAATTTAAATGTTTCATCTTTTTTTTATACTTTGTGTGCTGGTTGGTGCACACACACAAAAAGCGAATTATCTCGACGTATATCCCAGAAATTTCACCCCAACAAACATGGGAATAAAAGGCAACACAAAAAAAATTAATAAATAAATACATAAATGAAATTAACTTAATATAATATCCTTTATATATTTATATTTTTTTTCAGCTTTATTGACATAAAAAGAAACTTTTAATTCAAAAAGGATTTTCCACAAAAAAAAAAACACGTCAAATCCAAATGTAAAAAAAATATCATCACTTCCTCTCTACATCTTCCCAAATATCACCATTTGATGAATATATTTTTTTTTGTAAATATTTGATACACAATTATATTTCACCCCCGTTTAAGACGGGAAAATAATATGCGTACCCCAAGTCTTGTTACGTATTTTTGTGCGTTTGGCTCCAAACATCCCAAAAAGTGAAATTTCATTTTTTTTAATTGCCTTAAAGCATAACAATTATATTATGAAAACAAGAAAATTGTCTTAAGAATTTTTTTTTGTATATTTGCGTTTTTTGTTTATTTCTTAATTTTAATTTTTGCTTTTTTTTGTTACAGTATTATATCAGAAGCGATTCAAACGGGAGAAAAAAGTACGATCACGAATACAACAGCAATTGGAATTAGAAATTAAGCGGCGAGCGCAATTAGAGGATGTGTTAAAAACGGGTGGTAGCGTAGGCGGTGGTAATCCGGCAGCATTGGAAAATTTAAGTCGTGGTGGTAATGGTGAGTTTGATTTTGTTTATTTTGACTAATAATATTTTAACTATGCGACTGTAGATTAAAAAGTACACCTAAAAGCCTTCTATTCCACAAATTTTCAAATTTCAAACATTTTCTGTTCAATAATCGAATTAAGAAAGCCTAGTTCAATCCAATTCAAATTCGGTCACTTTAACTTATTTTTATATCCGATCAATAGTGAAGTATGTCTGGTATATCTGGTGAAGTATGTCCCAAATAACAAAAATAAACAAGGATTAGTAAATACACTGTTAAACAAATTCTTATAAAAATTTTGAGTGAAAACTAGAAAATAAACTCAAAATAGTTTATTTTACATTCTTCAGAATAGACCGGGATATTCTCACTTTTAAGTAGTTTTACAGAAGTGTGTGAAGTTATCCCAGTTTTTCATCCCAGGAAAAATAAAAATGTTCATCGGGTAACACTAATTTCATCCCATCCCAGGATTGTTAAATTATACAATTAAATTATACATTTTAATTATAAATTATACATTTAATTAATCATATACGAGTATAACAAAAAAATCCTCAATAAAATAATTAATAATTCTCTCAAACCTATAGAGTGCCTAAAGATTTGACTTTTCATTATGACTTGTCATGGAGTCTACTAAATCTGACAAAAATATGGATATCAGCCGTATGTTAGGAAAATCCTTAAGGCAGAAGTGAGCAAATGAGCATATAACAAAAATCCTAACATACGGCTGATATCCAAATTGTTATCAGAGTTAGTGGACATCATGACGAGTCATAACCAGAAGTCAAATCTTTAGGCACTCTATAGGTTTGAGAGAAATATTAATTATTTCCTATGTCCTAATGAATGGTATAATTTAAAAATCCTGGGGTGGGATGATTTTAAAAATCCTGGGATAGTATGAAATTAGTGTTACCTGATGAACATTTTTATTTTTCCCTGGATGAAAAACTGGGATAACTTCACACACTTCTTTTACAGCAGATAACATTTAAATATCTCTAAATGCACAGTATAGACAATTTGTGTACCAAGGCACTATGTGGAAATTAGATGATAAGACGACATCCAGAAGAGAGATAAGACAGTCAAGTGAGCTAACGGCCTTTCCATAAAAGCTGAATATTCTGAATTTTTTCTGGTAAATTAAGTCAATCCGTTCGGTATGGGTCGTTTTAGATTAAATAAATTACTAAAATCGTGCAATTTGTCGGAAAATGCCTATAAGGTAACATAATCAAATGAATTAATTTTTCAAATTGAGAGAGGAGTATCCTTTTTAGTTCTACTAAATCAAGTCGATTTTATTTTTGTTAAAATAAATTCTAGATATCGTAAACTTTGTCGGAAAACAGGTGCATTTTAGCTTTAGTTGACAAAATCAAATGAGTTAACTGCCATTTCCAAAACAGAGAGTTGGGATATCCTATTTAGTTGTGGTAAATGAAGACGATCTTACTGGTTTGAATAAAATTTGTCTTGATTAATTCTGGATAGCTAAGGGATTGTCGGAAATTTCCATTATGTGCAAATGTTAGCCTTACGTTGACACAATCAAAGAAATTAAGAGCCATTTCCATATCTTTCCATATCTGCACTTAGCGGGATTTTCCGACAAACTTTTTGAATTACGGGATTGCAAACTAATATGCCATTACTTTCCGTCCATTCATCAAGGTTCAATTCACATAGTGAATTTGAGCCCTTCCACTTTGCTGAAGTTATTGGCAATGGTTCTTCGTGGCTTAAGTTAGGAATGAAATTCATAAATGCTTGTCGATGTTTTGCTGCTTTTCTGCCTCTATTTTTGCTTGCGTTAATAATTACTAGTTGCTCTTGAGGCAAATCCCAGTCGTTTTTGTAGTTAATTGTAAGTAGATGAATATTTGAAACTTGAAATTCGTTTAATTTGGAAATTTGGAAATTACATTGGTTGAAATTTGCCATATCATTCAACGACTGTGTAGAAAGGCTCGCTAACTTTGGCAAATCTAGTGATTTCATACCATTCCTGTGGAACCATTACTTCTCTTAGTTTCTTCCTTTTCTCGATTGTGGCATGGACCGAACCACCTTCATTCTGGATGTGTCCTTTGGTTAGATACCTCTGCGTGATTTTAATATTAAATTTGTTCGCCGTCTACGAATAGAACGATATGAGAATTGTATTCTTATTTTGGTGATAACAGTTGTCTGACCAGATGTAACAGTATACTTCTTTCGTATTAATACAGTAGACTGTAAAATTGTACGAATTGAAATTTCTTTTATAATAAAATATTGAAGTCATTCAATGTTAAATGCATTCGGGCATGTTAAATTTTTTTTTCCATTGCTATCAATAGCAGCTTTCTTATCATCATCTTAATTAGGCACGAAATTTTTGCTTCATTTAAATGCTCAGCAAGAATTCTTATGGCTCTCTTTAAATTTTGATTTTCAAAAGACGCGCAATCATTACATCTGTCTTGTTTCGGTACAAAAAAAAAGATAAGTTAAATTTATTATTAAAAATATCAGCATATTGTCTTTTGGTTGCTACATTCAGGTTTTGATTTAGTTTTCCGACCCAATCCACATACTCGTACAGTCTGTACATTGCGCTGTTATTTAAGTCACCCAGCAAATATTATCTTTGCGAATTTTTTCTTTAATAGTGAGATTCAATCCTTGGAAATAGATTAATATGATCTATAACAGACTTTGTTCTAGATAGATCGTTAGTAATCTTTCTGGTATATTTTCCACGCATATCAGTAGTTAACTTATTGTTGTCCATTGTTAAAAACTATTGTGGTAATCCATTGTCTGTTTATTCCTAGAAATATCGGAAAATATTTAATCTGATTAAAAAGAGCTGTTATTTACATCACGCTTACCAAGTGTGTCCATAAACATTGTTTTACGCACTCGTATATTATTTTCGGTCTCACAGCTCCCTGGTCTCCCTTTCATCCTATTTAACAATTTTACTGGTTCGTTTTGCAATGGGATTTATTTTTCTTAAAATATATTCCCTTTGCAGGGTTATGTTACCGATCACCCAAAACCTATGAAACTGTTATTGCCTATACTCGAAAGCAATATTGTCACGACAATTTATCCTGCAAGATAATTTACATACAGGCCCCATTTTTCGCGCTGGAACAACTTTTTTATGGCGATTTTTGTGTGCTATTCCTTTATTATAAGTTGTCTTAATCTGTCCAGTTTTCCATTATTTCTCATTGACTTTTCTTTTGTGACCGGGTCTCTTCGGTATTTCAGTTTTTTGTCGATTTCTGGACAATGGTGTCGTTATAATTTGTTCACCGTTTTGGTATTCTAAGCCTAAATTTGTAGCCTAAATAAGCCAGCTGAGCCTCATTTATTGCAGTTGATGGTAATTCGTTTTCATGAGAGGTGATTCCCGCAGCTTCCTGAATCTCATTTGCAGATGTTAAATTAAATTCAGCTTGGTCAGCGGTTTTGGTTATTACGCTTTTTTAATTCGTGGAGAAAATAGGCTAAAAACCGGTGACAAAATTTCGAATCTGTAGAGTCACTATCTGGAATATATTCCGATCCACTGTCTTGAAAATTTTAAATATAAATATGAAAGCGTTAATTTAAAACTTAATGACTTACTAATTATAACATTAGATAGAAAACATTTACCCGACATGGCAATATTTATATTATGGTTTGTAATGTCAACAAGATATTGTTTTGTTTCATCTAAAAAAGTAATTCAAATCAATTCAAAAATGAAACTTCAATTTTAATTAATAGTTAAACAACAATAATTACTAGGGAATCCCTCGACAATTTCATCCATGTTATGTTTTGCAGTATCAACAAGATGTTTTTCTCTAAATCTACTTCTCAAAAAAATTATTTAAATGAAATTACATATAAAATGATTTTTTTATATAAAATAATTAAAAAAATTAATTATATTATATATATTATATATTATATAAATTCAATGATTGTAATTATAAATTAATAGTAATTGTCACAGTTACCTTGTTGCAACATTTTTTCCCTACCATTTCCACACGTGGGTGGGTAACTGCAGAAAGAAAACTTTCGAATTTCAAAATGAAACTTAGCATACCGGTTAAGCCCAATTTGTGCTAATTATTGCTCACGGGAAAAAATTTGTGCTAGTCCAGGAGCCGAAAAAACAGGAAAAGAAAATTTCAAATTTCGCCTGATAGATGGAATAAATAAAACCCGATTTCTAGAAAAAAACAGAAATAATTTAAGTTTTCATTTTAAAATTTTCTAGAGGCCGCTAAACTGATGAAATTTGTGCTTATCATAGAAATGTTATTTTCATAAATTTTCATTCATAAATCGAGGAAAACCAAACCAGCCCCTGAAAGATATTATATTAAAAAAACAGAGATATATCGTTCAATAATATTTGTGTTGAACAACAAATTAAACTATAGAAATAAAATGTTCTAAAATCGAAGAAATAAGCAATTTAGACACTATATTCCTGTCAGGTATATTCATTGCCATCCCAAAAATATAGTGGCTGAATTTGTGCTAATCCAGAATTGGCCCATGCATTGAACAACAACGACCGTTGAATGAACAATTTTCTGACAAAAAGTGTTCTAGAAACCAATGAAGTTGGCACTTCTGATTACATATTTCTATCAGGTATGTTGATTGCTATCCGAAAAATATAGTGGCTGAATTTGTGCTAATCCAGAATTGGCCCAATTTCATTGAACAACAACGACCGTTGAATGAACAGTCTTCTGGCAAAAAAGTGGTTTAGAAACCAATGAAGTTGGCAATTCTGATTACATATTCCTTACAAATATGTTCATTGTCATCCGAAAAATATAGTGGCTGAATTGGTGCTAATCCCGAATTGGCCCAATTTCCATTGAACAACAATGACCGTTGAATGAACAATTTTCTGATAAAAAGTGTTCTATAAACCAATGAAGTTGGAACTTCTGATTACGTATTCCTATCAGATGTGTTCATTGGCATCCGAAAAATATAGTGCCACAATATTCACTGCTACTTCTACCGGGTTTTAATGCAGTTTCACAAATTACATAAATAAGGTAGTTTGATTTTAAAACGAAGTTATACAATGTAGATGCTTTTGATGCCATTTTGTTTACGTTTTGATAGTAAATTGCACATTTTTCATAAACCAAGATTTTATGGGTTGATCTACCTTTTGAGTAGTAGTATAGGTTCGAGCTTTGGTTGTTCGACGCTCAAGTGGTTGAGAATTGATTCTTATACATATCACATTAGGTGAGGTTAAACCTTATGCTTCATGGATCGTCATGATTTTACTAGTCTCTGGTACCGACGGTTTCAGGTAACGACGATAATGTTGGTGGCAGGTTTATAAATTTGGCGGAAGTTTCTTTTGTATTCATACTACCAACAACATTTCTTAAGGTGTAATGCGCATGTGCAGATTGTAAACTTTTACATTTTGTCATAACATTTTACTGTCTTTTGAGGTGTTATAACATTTTATTGGCTTATGTCGAGGCTCCGTAACAATGTTTTGCCTGATTGGGTTGTTAACCCCAAGCACTCTCATTATAAGGACCTCAGGTACCTATTTATAGGTAGCCGCTACAAGAGAAGGGAGTGGGAGCAGTGTTAGCTCTTGCGGAAGTGCAACATAGAGACCGCACAGAAGGGAGTTGTGCCTTTGGTGTGAACTGAACCACCATGCTAATCTTGTTAATATTGTTGTAATAAGAAACAGCAGAAGAAATTCAATTGATTTCAATAAATGAACTTATTGGTAGTTCTTTAAATTTTTATTTCATATTTGTATAATACGTATCCAACTATTAATTAGAATTTTAACATTTGTTTTTTTTCTGTCCTGCTTAGTAACACTAATTAAATTCTGAGCTGCAATGACTTTTAGTGTTGCCTAATGATTTTTTTTTCTGGGCTGATATTCTGGGTTAACCTATACAATAAAATTCACAATTTTTCACTTTAACAAATGGCTAGCAGCCCTAACTTTTTTTAAAGCTTAAGCTTCCAAAAATTGAATGACATTTATTTATTTTTCTTCGGTTTGTTGCCTATTATTCCCGTATTACATATTCTTATAAACTTATTAATATTATAATAAAAAGAAATTTAATAAGAAAAGGTAAATGATATTCTTTTCAAATTCAAAATACATCTACACACAGGAGCACAGCGCATTATTCATATTTTCCCGATTAAATTTCTCCGTCTATATTTTATTTATTTATTTATCCGCTATTGTTACAATCGCTCTCTATTGTGAATGCGACATTTTTTTCCTTGTCAACATTGTCGTTCTTTTGATATCTCGGCACAACACAAAACATAAATTTGAATAGAAAATATTTAAATTTGATTTTTTTCTTCATAAAATATTAATCGAATCTGTATTATCGACATTGTGTGTGCATATCTAAAAACTTTTCCAATTATTTTATTTGGACAAGGTTTTCCTTTTGAAATGCAAATCAAAAAATATAAAATTGTGTGATATTTCACGTTAAATTATATAAAAAATATCTAGTTTGTGTTTGATGTACGTATTCATGTATGTGAGTTGGTTCACAAGTTGGGGAAAACCCTTTACAGTTTACATAAAGTTATGCTCCCCCGAAACGTACTTGCATATTTTAATAACAAAAACATAATTACTTTAAAAATAATTTAGGTTAAAATTTAAAAAAGTTTTATTTTTCAAAACCCTTGCCGGGAACGGTTATTTACAATTTTAATTTATAATTAAGTTGCGCTAGCAAAAATTATCGCCTTGAATTTTAGGGTTAAGAATTAATTTATATTCTTTATACCTATGTATTTCTTTTTTACTTCTAACTTATTTTTATAAATTGTGTATTTGACGTGTAAGGCCTTCGGGTATTCCGCGAAATTTTTCTTTAAATAAAGGGTTAGAAATTATGCAGTTCTTACTGCAACTATTATTTTATTTTTTACATGTCATTAGAATTTCAAATGCATGAATTGTTGAGTTGTTTTGATTTTGGCTGATGACCCTTTTATAAACCGCAGGAATAAGGTGTATTAGGATATTTCTCCAATATTGTGGCATGTACATGGGTACCTGTTATCACAGCATCTGGATTTTAAAATAGATTTTTCATTTCTCTTATATGAAAGAATTCAATTAAAATTTCTAACCTTTTCGTATTTTCTAATATGTAACGCTATCTATTGTGAATTGGTTATTTTCATACTTCATACTAGATTGAAAAAAATTTTCAAACCATATCCTATTTTATATCTTATATGAACCCTGGTGTCGTCGTGTAATAAAAGCAATACAAACATTTTAGAAATTTCATTTCTCATTCCGATTATTTTTATAAATTTTAATTAATTTTCTTTTCGAAATTAAATTTTTATGTTAACATTTGGAAGATGGTAAATATCGTCCTGTGTATCGGGTAACGCACCCGTATTACTCCATCTACATGTAGCTTGAATTACACAACATGAAATGACACTTAAAACTGTTTCAAACACTTTGCATTTGGCAGTTCTTCAGTGTTAATATTTTTTTATCAGATTCACAATGTTCATTCCCTGGTACCAAAAAAAAAATCACAAAAGAAAAAATAATAAACTTTTTCAGTTGTTTAACACTTGACTTTGAACACAAAAGGCTAAATCTCTTTGAGGTGGTCAACGACAAAGTTATATATAAAACAATATTATTGTGTTGTTTTTGCATGTCACACCCTTTCGAGTTTATTTGTCCAATTTTCTGTAAAAAATTTAAATAAATAAAATGAAAAATAAATTTTGTTTTGTTTATTTATGTTGGTTGTCGCCACACCACCACTCAAAGGGTGTGACATATAACTCGTATCAACAATATAAAAATTATATACGAATATTTGTATAAAAGGGATGAAATGTAATTTTTATTCTCATTCCAGAATCAATTGAAAATAATGATCGACCATCATCCGTTTCTGATAAAATCAAATCAGAAAATGCTTATTCGAATACAAACTGTGATACACAACCATCTGTACAATCTCAATCACAGTCACAACAATCGCAATCCCAGCAGCAAGCGGCCGCTGAACGAAGAGAACGAGACCCATCTCGAATCGAACGAGATACAAACCGTGAAACGAATAACGCACCAACAACGCATCCCCAGCAAACATCATCAGCGTCGTCAACATCGTCGACCACAACGCCGACAACAAATAATGATGGTAAACCGTGGAATTATCCAAATATTGATTTAATGGCAACTGGTGCTTTTTGGCATAATTATACAGGTACGTGTCATTTTTATATTAAAATGCTCTACCAACAACACCGGCTGTTAATTTCATTTATATTTATGGCAATCAAAATGACATTTGGACAATTTTGAGACATATTTTCATTTTATTCATTCTATATACATCATTGAACGTTTCTCTCATCCCGTATATTTGCCACCCAGTGTTAACATCTTAAAATACAAAACGAACATCAAATAGAAACACAACCGAAACCTCTTCAACAAAATTTAATATTTATATATTCAAAAATATATAAATTTGTTGTCGTTGTTTTTTAACAACGAACGATAAAGTTATATATGAATGATGAAGAAGAAGTTTTTCTCCAGAAAAAATATTTTATTTTTTTTCGAAAGGGGTTTTGAAGGGTATAAAAAATAATTACATTTCTTGTAAATGACAAACTTCGATATCGATATGCATCCTCTTACTGCTGACAGTCTCTTTCTCTCTTTTCATTGTTCACCTATAATTTTCTATTTATTTTCTAATTCTAATTATAATTATATTTTTGAGAATTATTATTTTTTCGTTCTAAAAGTTAAATATTTGAATTAGACATTAAATAAAACAAAATTAAATTTTAATTAAAATAAATATTAAGGAGAAAAATATTTTTGTGTTGGGTATTCAACGGTTAATTTTTTATTAGGTGTATCTCGCATTTATTTGGGGAGGTAGCTAGTAGGACAATTTCAAAACAACACTATTCATTCCCACATAATTAACATTTTCATATGCCAGTATATTTTTAAATTTTCCAAACAATTTTTGTAACTCAAACCAGGAAATAATCCCATTATCACCATCGTCGTTTATATTTTATAACATAAAATTGCTATAACTATAAAATTAAAAGGTTGAACTATTTTTCCCAATCTATATTATACGAAATGTAACAAATCGACTGGACACATTCTTTCATTTCTAATTATGTATGATTTCAGTACATGAAATTATTAGAGAGCACAAATCCAACCAAAAAATTAACAAAAAAAAATGTAACCACAGTTTGTGGTTGTCAGATTACACACGTTGTTAAATTTATGCGTTTTTTTTTGTGTATCCTGGGCATTATTTTTAGTTAGGAATTTGAAAAAAATTAGGTGGAAAATTTATTTTATAAACACTGGACATTGTTTTCGTGTTAAAATTTTATTTATTTATTTATATTTTTTTTAGTTTTTGACACAATGAATATGGGAAAAAAATATTTTATTTTTGTCTAGACCAGAGTGTATTTAGTAGGAAGGTATGAGATATTTGGTTTGTCTTGTAAGTAACGGTTATTTAAAAATACATATGGATGTACGTGTAAAGTGCACGAGTCGTTAACAAACGACTCCTGTATACGAATTTTGTTCGAAATCCGCGAGTTGAGAGTTTGGAGTTTTCCTGTTGTTTCATTAGCACACTAGATGTAAATATAAAATCTAATTATTATTTACATCAATCAACAATAATATTAGTTTTGTGTATCTAGTAGGTTAGTGAAACACCAGCAAAACTCCCAACTCTCAAGTCTCAGTTTTCGAACAAAATCAGTACTCTGGGATCGAATTCCAATACGGTGTCAAATGAGAATGAGAAATATTGTTTTCTGGTTTAGTTACTCTCGAGTTTAATTTAAGGACATTTTTTTTTTATCGGACCAAGTTCGCGATAGTATTTGCCGGATTTAACTAATTTAAAATTAAAAACTGATTCTTTTATAAATTAACAAACTTGGTACAACTGGTAATGTATAACTAAAAAAGTCCGACAGTTTTCTTGTAATATCGTTGTCCTGAGCAGTTGTGTTGTTATTTAAAACTTTATAAAGAATTGTATAGAACCAGGATATCACAAAGCATGTGCAATTATCCCAGTTTTTCATCCCAGGAATTTTTATTATTATTTACACGAAGCTATTCTATTCCATCCCAGTTTTTTCATTTTATACCTCTATAAGACGATTAAAATTATAAACACAACAACAAATTATCCCATCCCAGTTTTCTCGTTTATTTGTTGTTCATGTAAAACAAATTTATACGAGTAGTTGGAAATAGTGAATTGTGTTTTTAGTAATTTTGTGTATTTTAAGATCGAGATAACAATATGCCATAACGTTGTTTACAATATTAAGGGTAATTTATAATAAGGACTCCAGTGCCAGCCGATGTGATATGTAGTTGAGTGATTGCTGACCAAATAGCCAGCACCAGCCGTATATTCAAATTTGGGTAAATGGCCAAGTTTAAAAATCTCAGGTTAAGTTAAATAAAAATTTGTATCTCTTAAGAACTTTCTAGGCTGGAAATATTTCCTTAGGTTTTGAGTTGGTAATGATAAGGGCAAACTATGACGAGCGCCTCAGTGCCAGCCGTATGTTAGGATTGGCACAATCTTCCAGCTTCGATATAAATTTATATGAAAATCGTTTTTAACTTCCAAACCCTTACTGGGCCGCAAATAGCGATTGATGTTTTGCGAATGCGGCAATGGGGTCCTTATTATAAGTTACCCGTAATATTTTAAACTAACATTATGGCGTATTGTTGAACACCACATGAACAACAAATAAACGAAAAAAACTGGGATGGAATAAAATAGTTTCGTGTAAATAAAAATAAAAAAATCCTGGGATGAAAAACTGGGACAACTTCACATGCTTATCACAGGCAATTTATCGAATGTTTATGATGAATTTTTCGTGATACATGACTAATTGATCTAGGGTATTTAATTTAAAAAAAAATCAGTTTGTAATTTTAAGTTGACTAACAACCCTAAATTTTTGAGAGATTTACTTTGTCTCCACGATTTTATAAAGGATCAAACCCAATGCGGATTAGAAGCAAGCAACAGTTGCTCGTCCATGGGTTAGATTTGTTAAATTCTGGGAAGAAACCAAATCTTTCAAAAAGTTTCATTGATTTCAACGAGGGTGAACAGCGGTGCGTCTAATTTTAGATTTAGTATCATGTTAATATCTTTTCTGTTTAAATTCATTCAAATATTGGTTCACTTCTTTCACTTTCAAGGCTAGTTTCTTCGCTAAGATACCACTAATGGTTTGGAGTTTTTATTTTACGATTCTAAAACAAATGTTCAGCAAATAATGAAACAACAAATATTTTATAATGTAGTTTTCATTCTTTAACAGTTAACTTAAATATATTTTGGAAAGGAATTACTTTAAAGCAATACCTTTTCCTATAGCGGCTAAATGAAATACTTCTGAATGCCTAAATTTTATACCGTCTGGGAAACTGGTCTTTAAAATATTACTAAAAATGACAAATTTTTTATTATTATCTGTTTTTGTTTTTTAGAAGACGTTAGAACTATATTCCTTACCCTTCTCACAAATGTATTACCATGTTGGTATGATGGCCAAATAGAATACTGTTCCTTGTCATTTCTCTACTGTTAAGTTGTATAATGATCTACCAGCCAGAAGATGGGGCACACTTAGCTCCAATATAAATATACAGCAGAACGTACTTCATATCCAGGTGTAGCTGAAGTTCAAGAACTCTAATGAGTTGCTTACAATATGGTTTGAATTTAATATGTTTCTGGGCTTGGGATCCTAAGTTTAAATGTTCAATCAAAGTTCATATTCTTTGTGAATTGGATGAGTTTAAAGCAATAATTCTTAAATAAAATACCTCTAAATTGTAATCTCGTATACCAGTTCAAAATTACTACGAGGGACTTTAAACTCAGAGTGGCACATGTTAACATAGTCTTAGAGCTTCGAAATTTTAGCTTCCAGAGTGCTTCACATAAAGGAAAAATTTATGATGTACTTAGAGAAAATAAAAAGGGTTCAAAATAATTTCCTACAACTCTATATGTGGATGCATTCGGGTTTATTGACTAAGATTTAGATTTTGGGATGCAAAATGTGCCAATTTTGCTTGGTAAGTACCAGTTTAGATGAAAATGATGTGCCTCATCGCTTATTATGATTTTTGTTGAAAAATAGTAATAACTACTAGTTGTTCAACTCCAACTGCTTTACAAATAATATCTAGTCTTCAGTTGTTGTATCGATGCATGTAACCTTTCCCACAGGTTCAACCAATTTTAGCACCACTTTTCACTGATTTGCATTGATCCGTGAGATAAATTTTGTTTTCTGTAATCAAATAATTTTTATTTGTCTCTGCTCAAGTGCCAATACATTGCGATTGAATAGATCAATATATAACTTCTATGTATTGTATGATACAACAAATTTCATTTGTCGTGACTATGGCACATTCCTAAACAGGATGTAAAACAAACAGGATATCAGAAAACTGTACATGGTGCGGAACAGGACCGATTAAACCGGGACTTGGCAAAATAGTACTTAGCACAACATGACCGATTAAGCGTTTAGAACTATTAACAGTTACATAAAAATCGTAAAAAGAGCATACCCAACTTAGAATTAATCGTTGACAAAGATTTCCATACTGCTTTAATATTGAATCTCTCTACCTAGTTGATTTCCTCTTGTCGAATAAATTGTAGGTGGTACGCCAGGTGCTAACAAGATAAATAAAATTTGGAATGACCTGAGGATAACCCACGGGTACTGAACAAATATGACATAATATGTCATAAGCCCTATTTGAATTTACAAAATTTAATAAAATTCGGTTTTCAGTCATTTTCGTCTGAGAGTATTTCGAAGTCAGAGAGAGTTGAGTTTGTCTACTTATATCGACAGGACAATCATGAAAATATTTCCTAACGGTTGTTTAGGGATAGACGCAACGAAAGTACTGTTATAGAATCAAATGGTCATGCAATGACCCACACTAAACTCTTTTCAACGTAGTGATTTCTCATTAACGTAGCTTATTCAATCAAATAAATTTCATAAGATTTTCCAACACTTCATAATTTTACAGGTTATAGAATAGGTAGGTACATTGACAGTTACCTTTGATACCTTGCTTTATTCCAAGTTAGTATACTAAAAACTTATCACGTTTCTCTTAAAATATTTCAGTAACATCGATCATCCAAGGAAGCAATTTGGAAGAGCAACAGATATTGATGCTATGAAAATTTAGGAAATTTTAGAAAGAAATTTTACATTTTAGCTTCGTTTTGAATGTCTGCTTATTCTGGTTTTGCTCGAGCACCACCAAATTATGACAAATAGAGTGTTTGACGTTAAGTTAAATGCCGACTCTATGAAATTTGTATCAAGGGAACGTCGACTTGTTTTGGCTGACTACCTATTTTGTATCTTTGCGACCCGACTCTCGTAAGTGAAATTATGAGTGTACTTAAATAAAAGCGAAAATACCTTCTTTAGTTGTTTTTTGCATTATGTAAAGGGAGGCTCATCGATTTATAAAAGGCTGCATTTACTAATATATGCATTTACTAATATATGCAGTCTCTTTGAAAAAGAACTCAATATAGATCGGAGAATATGCCTGGTTCGGGAATAGTTATGGCATCGACGGCGGAGCTTTGTTAACTAAGCTTCATTTGTTACAAAGTTTAGGAACTTACAAGACTGAGTAGGTTTAATAAGCATACGACTGAAAGTAATCGACAATTCTTCACTTCCAAAAGAAACAAGAATGTGGTTAATACCCTGTAGCATAGCATTGATATAGTAACATTATTAATAGAACGGTTTATTTCTGGTGCGTACAGAAGTTTAGATTTATAGTAGAACTGAATAATATCGACGGCGGCACTTAGATATGAATGATTAAAACAACAATGTATTATTTATGCATTATTCATATGATAAACGCATCAATATATTTTGCAATTGAAATTGTCTTTTTTTTTGAAAATATAGATCAGAAAATTAACAATTTTCAATTCATTTTTGAATGCATTTCTTAATTCAACCTTTTATAATTCTAGTCTCCAGAAGTGGGTATTATTCAGGAACCCTTCTCTCTCACTCACTCTCTCTAGCTTTCACAACTCGTGAAGTTATTTTGACGCCTGCACGGTGGTCCTCCAACTATCCCGGTTCATCACACACTCCCTCCAGTTTCGACACCCTGTTATTCGATGATCTTCTGCGACGTCATGGCGGCAGCTTAGTTTACGCTGCGACGTACGCTGACTGATTGGATTTAATGAACGCTTAATTTCGTGATGCATTTGAATCCGCTACTCGTTGTCTGCAAGCTTAACGGGACCAAAAATAGATCGAATGACTTTTCTATCGAAAGCAGATAGTGGGTCTATTTTTTAATTCAACGGAAGCAAGCAGGCTTACCTCGGCTATTGCAGCATCAAAGTATCACCTAGCAAAGGTTGTACAGAACCAATTGGTCCGGTAAGCATAGAGTAATATTTTTTATTTTACACACTCCTCGTACACTTACATTTATTTCAGAGTAAAAAATTGATGAGCTCAATACGCACGATGCACACAAATAAAATCACAGTGAGTAGTGTAAAATTATTCAGGTTGAAAAAAACACACAATGTTTTTTCACAGCGCACTGCCTGCTCGGGTTGAATTAAAAAATAAACCTAGTAATCTACAGACATTGGTGGTCAAGGTATAACTTTCATATTCGAAAGAGCACTACCACTACGTCTACTAGTCTGCTAGATTGAAAAATTGTGATATTTTTACATCATTTCAATCACCAAATAATTTGTTTTCGATAATTGAACGAAATTAGACAAAAACACCTTGTTCACATTTGTTCTAGGAGGTTGTGATAGCAATACGTAAAAAATAATTCATAAACGAAACAGTTGCCCATTTCAGTTTAGGAAAAAAGACATAAACTTCGATAAAATATCGAAAATGTGATGTTACAACAAGCAGCCCCAAGTTGCATTAGAGCTTTGTAAAGTGCATGTTGATTGTGCGTATAATACTCGATGCCCTGATATTATGCTTTTATATCTGTCTAGATATCGTTCTTCGATGTTATAATGGACCCCGGTCTCGAGATATTTAAATGCTATGTTTTTCTATTCGCTATCCGGGGCGGGCTCAATACTCTGAATGAGAAATTATCTATCTGAAATTCCGCTACTACCCGTATTTGGCTGTTCCATTCAAATTAAAAATAAATTCCTCAATAAAACAAACTTTTAACGACCTGAAATATACCAATTGACATTTATTTTTTATTGTACGATTAAGTTTGTTATGGGTTTTACATTAGTTTTGTGTTAGTTACCGGGGAATTTTCGCCAAACGGTAAAGTTGAAGTTTTAAAATACACATTTGAGAACTTTACCATTCGGAGTCAATTCCGTTTGACCTGCCCTTCATAACGACCACGGAGTAATATTAGACAAAATATCTGGTGGCGGTCTGGTGTAATGAATTATTAAATAAAATAAAATTTAATTTCGTAAAATCGACCCTTAACTTACCTTTTTTGAAGACTTTACACTTTTGAGCCAATCCCGCGTATCCTGGCACAAAAATAATTTATCACACACCTGGATAAGGTTGAGTTGATCACCGCAATGTCTGAGGAGTAGCATTTGACTCCATATCTGGTGGCGGTCTGGTATAATAAATTATTAAAGGTGGTAAAATCGTCCTTTAACTTACCTTTTTGAATACTTTACAGTTTTAAGTCAATCGCGTGTAACCTGACACAAAAATAATATATTACACACCTGGATAAGGTTGAACTACTCTCGACAAGACTTCTTGCAACATTTTCCCTAAAACCTGGTGACGGTCTGGTGTAAAAAAAATATATTAAAGTTGGTTAAATTAACGTTTTTGAAATAAATAATCGTTTTGGGGTGAAATTTACTCTTCTGCAAGTTATAGGGGTGGTCTTGAACTAACATATTCAATGTAATTAATTAGTAATAAATTCTGGTCCAAGAACCATTCCGATATCACAGCTACATCGGATACATACAAAGTTCCAATTTTGGCGGTGCAGATTTAATAGTAATCTAAACCGACCACTCGTTCCACGAAAACGGTAACTGTAATAAAATCGGCATTTGTTCTAATGAATTGTAATAAATGTGTAGCAAATTATAGTACAGGTTTCATTGAGGCGGGCTAATTTGGTCGGTGCAGATTTAGAGCACTGTTTTGGTAACGATATAAAATAATTAAATCAGTTGCCAGTCGTATTTGAAGAATTTGGTAATTTGACCAAATTTAATTTGGCCGAATCTATCAATTTATGCCAGTAAAACGACAAGTTGATGTGGGGTTTACAAGTGTGGTAAGTTTAATGAAAATTATATGGTTTTCATTCTTCCTCGCTGTATGTAATCTCACCAAAAACAACAACAAAATTACGATAAAATATATCTCAAATAACTTCTGATATCCGCTTTTCTTAAACCAACTTTCATAAATAAAATTCCCCTTATTTTACTCCTTTTCCATTTATCCAGTCACCCTCATTCCCATCATTCGCACACATACACATATTATTTCCTTAATAATATTGTTTAGTGAAAAATTTAGATTAGTTCGGTCGGATTTTCGGTTTATAAATATCCATAACCCCCATGTACTTATTGTTGTTGTTGGTTGTTTTTGTATCATATAATCACAAGTGAAAGAACCAGAAAAAACCGAATTGGGATGGGATAAAATGGAAAAAGGAATGAATTTTCTTTTTTTACATCATCATAATCATAATCATATAAGTAATAAAAATATGTTTATGTATATGAATATAAAATTAGATTGTGTTTTTCGTTGTATTTTTTATTGTTCGTCATATCATATGTTTGTATCCTTTCTCGGTTGTAACATGCATATAATATAACAAGAACATGTTGATGATATTTTTGTTGAGAGTTGAAAACTAATCAACAACACATAAGATATGTACGTAAAAAATCCGTATAAAATTCTTAAGTACTGTTTGTTCTATTTTTATACAAGCGTACACACACAAACCCTAATCTCATCCCTCAATTTTAACTAGGATATTCATAGCAAAAAATCCTTTTTTATATTTTTCAAATTAAATTCATCATATCACTCGGTAAAATGCGTTATCACGAAGGAAAAATACTTTTGATGATGATTCTTACATATTTTTGTTTTTAAAATTAAATTTGAAATTGGAATGCAGAATGAAGAGGCCTCTAGAAAAAAAATCTTCTAAATGAGATGTATCTTATTTATATATATACAGAATGGTAAGGTATTCATCTATGTATTAAGGCTATTGCCCGCCTTCTTACTGTACAAATTGTACTTAATGAATTATTATTTTATTTATTTATTTGAATTACAATCCGCGCTCATAATATTCTTGAAACATTAAATTTTCGTTTTTCGTAATAATAATTATGATGTGGGGTTCCCGTATACCCACCCGTATACGTATCTAAACAGTACAGAAAGCAAGTAAATTAGGCCACGTCTGTCTATATATTTTGATTACATAACAAAAACAAAATCCCGTAAAAAGATGTTACCTTTTTAATGGAAAATTCATTTTTATTTTTGGTTTGCCCCGGAATCATCATCAACCAAAAAGGGAGATGATTTAATTCCGTTTTGTTTCTCGAACATTTAAAGGTGAATTTATGTATACATTTCTAAGTGGAAATGAAAAACTTTTTTGGTTTTATTTTTTTGATATTTTTCGTTTTCATTTGAAACCTAATATACAAAACAACTGGAAAACCTCTTTCCACCGTGTTAACTTGTTCTGTTTTTTTTTTCGTTTGGTTTTAATGGCGAGTGAAAATATTGTGTTTCGCGCAAATGGAATAATAAACCAGCTGGGTTTGTAACTATTAAAACCACTCTAAAGTGTTGCATATTAAATTTGATGACTTATAAGATCTACAAACGAACACCTCTATAATATTATGCTGCTGTTGTTGTTGTTGTTGTTATTTCCGAGAAAGGGTTAGTGTAAATTAAAGATGTAATTACAGAATATAAAATTAAAAATAAAACGAAATAAGGGGTTTGAAGTACAAGTACATTACACAAAAACACAGTCCAAATGACATGATTTTTTGTGTCTTTTATTGGTACTTAAGGATGAAATGGTTTTAAATTTTTATTGAGGGTCATTTGGATTTTTTTTTTGCTGTAAAAATATCACAAATTAGTGTAAGAATTCCCATGACAATGTGGCGGTGTTGGTGTGGAATAAAAAGTTGCGGTGGGGAGATATTTCCATCGACTTTTTGATTAACCGGATTATTTATTTGACGAGATGCGTTTGGTCTCATAGTGTGGTTCCAGGCTCATGGCCAAAAAATGAAAAATACATAAGAAGCAAAGTTTTACAAATTTTTTGAAAAATTTATGAAAGATTTAAAAATGTCAATGATAACATATTTTACATTTTTTAATCCCTCCTGAGTAAAGTAAATGCTCGGGGAACGTGTCGTAATACTATTTTTTTATTGGTCTTCGTCGGTTAAGCCAATGATTTTTATAACTACTAGTATATATTTTGCAATTTTTAATAAATTAGCATTGCCCCCTTACGTAGAGGGTTTGAAAAAATAAAAATCAATTATTTCGCTACAGGAATTACCCAATAAAATGTGCACTATACGTTTACGAGTTTATTACTCGTAAAGCAAGGTATACGTGTTACATAATTATTTTTCAAGTCTAACAAAACAATGATATTTTTTATGAATCATTTTCTTGAACGTTTTAACCAATTCAAACTAATTTCAGTTTGTAAAAGATGGAAATGTGAATTTGAAATGAGTTCTTCAAGAAGTCAAGGGGAATGGCCACTAAGACCATCACTTATACTTTTGATTTTCCTATATTATGCTTAATTACTAATTAACAAATGAATGAACACCAACAAGTGGTGGTAACGAGAAGTGGTGTAACTTTAAAAGGAAAACTTTCCGAATTTCGCTCGATCGACAATAGTAGACTATCAACCATAATTTAGTGCAGAATTAATTGAAACTCAATTTTTCCTGTGTAAACCAAAACTGTGGTATAAAAATGCGCGAACTTCACATGACTTCTCTGACCTATACAAAAATTGCCCACAAGGTTGAGATCGCAATTAAGATTAATCTAGAAATTTGACTTAAGTGAAAATTCAATGAAGTTAAAACTGTTTTTAAATAAAATTTATTTAAAACAATTCAGTTTTCTGTTATTAAGGTTTCTTAATTTATCTTAACGAAATTAGTAAATTAAAAATTCTGTAAGATTTCAAAGTTTACACAAATCTTGTTTTGAGTTCTCTTTTGTAAAGGTACCTGTTTTTTATTTGGAAACCCCTAACCAGTCTCCAATTCTGCGGAAGTTGTTATATGCTATAATTACTCTCGAATAAGAAAATCATTCCACTACACAAACACATTACCGTTATACAAACAAATTTCAGGAAAATCAATTTTAAATTTTTCTCTAAATCAGTGAGAGGATTTATAACGAAGTTACTGAGACAAAGAAACGGGATTAGAAAGTACTGTTAAAGTAGTCCGATTTGTTTCCGAAGTATTAGAATAAGACAAGTTTCACTTGTCACTTGTGATAACTTGTAGAGATATTTTAATTTTCAAATTTAAAAGCTAATATTTTTAAACAAATATGAGGAAGGAAAAACGTCATTAGTCGCGGAAATGGCAAAAATCGAGGTGTGAAATGAGAAGAAATAAAACAGTTGGGTGCAAAAATTGGAAGGAGCAAAATGTTAGTTAATTTTAAAAAAATCTGAGGACTATGGAAAAAACATGGAGAGCTGCACTTATCGAGCCACTTCAGTGAAAGCAACGCGTTTAGTCTACGATCAACATCAAATTTAGAAATAGGGGCTAAAGTCAGCTTGTCAACGGTACGCAGTTTTATTAAATCGTGCTTATATTTACAGCTCATTACGGAACGAGCGAATTAATATTTGAATCATCAGACATGACCACAAAATCATATAAAAATATTCTCCAAAATGCGTTCCCACAATTCAAGAACATTTTTGAACCAGTTCCGTGGATTTATCAGTACGACAATGTTCAGATTCGTTCTGCAAAAATATAAACATCCTGGATCCAGGCCGAAAACGTGGAACTTTTTCCATGGCCACCGTACTCTCCGAACTTAAACACAATGAAGAATGTCTGGAGATGGTTAGTGAGAGAAGTCTACGCAAACGTAGCAAAGTTTCATCATGGTATTCATCATGGTTCTATGCTTATCATGTTTTGGAAGTTTTTTACAACCATGGGGGTTCTACTCAGTATTAGAAAGAATTAAATGATATAAAAATTAACATTCTCAAATTATTGAAATTAGCACTGTTTGACGTGAAGTAATGAATAAAAGCAATTTATATTACATTCTGACAGCAAGAATTATTTGGATCGAGGATTTTCGAATTTCAATTTCGAACGTTAGTTTGTATCCGTTCTAATTTGCTCGATAATGAAATAGTGGGTATTTTGCCGTTAAACTTTCGTATATTTGAGTTATACGAAATATTTTGGTTTTGCAGCATATTTTAAGACACTTACAATGATATGAGACACACACTTTATGTTGTGTACTAAACTAATAACCAACAAATTAGTAAACTAAAGGACTGGCTAGTTACAAAATTGCTGCTTAGACATTTCAAATTATATGTCACGCCTATCAAAAATAAACAATTTGTGAACAATACGTGGAATTGCGAACTAAAATGATCAAAATTGTTTCCTGATTGAAGACCTTCCAAACAATATACCACATTATTACATATAACTATGACAAAAACAGGTTTCCAACCTCTTGTAGGTATCTAAATTGAAGTAGATCTCCAAATTGAAAGTAGAAGAAAATTGGCGGAAAACGAAATTAATTGCCAGATGTGTATGAAACATGGTGTTTGCGACTGTCAAAAGCTTTTCTAATTTTTTTATCGACATCATAAAGACCAAAAGTGATATTAACCTATTTTTGGAAATATTCGATTAAGAACTGTATGTATCTTTTATTAAAACCTATCTTTGGACACATGAGTCTGGGTAAAGCCTTTTTCATTTTATTTATAATTTAAACATGTTTCTAATTGAATTAGCCTCTTCAATGTAAAGAACTTTAAAATGAAATAAAACACATATAAATCGTAGAAATGAGTATTGGTTTTATTGAACAAATAAGTTTATGCCATTAGTGTTTAATATGAAATATTTTGCTATGTAGCGTAATTTTTGAATAAAGCACACAAAACAATGAAATTTTTGGATGTAACGGTGTCTCAAAAATCTCGCTGAAAAACTTTTTTGGTGAAAATGAGGATCAAGAGTAATCTCCGAATATATAGCGCCAACGATGGTTATGCGGCTTAAATTCTGGTGTGAGCTAAATTTTCCTTAAAGTGGACAGTCATAGTTCTCCAGTTGCTCAGCAGCTCATTCGAGTCCTCCTCAAAGCTACGCCCACAGCAGCAACCGCTTCTCTGGAGGCGCACTAAAAGATATTTAGACTATAAGATATTTCTGCAAATGATCCATTGATATTCGAATTACTGGCTAGGATGGAAGAAATAAATTTAAATGAAGTAAATCGAGGCGAAAATCATAGTGGTACAACTCGGTATTTACAAGCGTTTTCTGACGTAGGTCTATATATGAAAGTGAAATGGGAAACCAAATTGAGTAAACAAATCAGCTGTCAAATTGGTATATTTTCCCGGATTTTTTTGTCCTTACCATCAAATTTTGTTAGGGGAGTCAACCCTTTTGTGTGCATGATCAGCTCTCATATAATATTTTTGTCAACATATCAAATTTGGCAGATTAGTCAAACCCTTTTTATTTGTACGGGCTAAAATAATTTGATTAGGGTGGAATGTCTACTATTCGATAGTAGTAGTGGCAATATTGCGAAATGTATGATCAGCTCTCATATGATATTTTGGCCAAAATATCAAATTTTGTCAGAGGAGTCCAACCATTTTCATATGTACGGGCTATACTAATTTGAATAGGCTCAAATGTTTACTATTCGAGGCTACGAAAGTGTAGCTACACTTTTAAGTAACGTTAGAAACTTTACACCGGTACCTGGTAGAACATAAATCGCAATAGCGGAATTTTTTGAGAGAAGCAGAAAATGTGTTTGGATTAAAACTTTCCGCCTTTATAGTGTAACAACACCAGAAATGGTGGAAAAAGTCTATCAAAACATTATGGACGATCGTCGTATAAAGTTGCGCGAGATTGCTGACATTGTAAACATCTCATATGAATGCGTAAGCATCATATACGATGAATTGCATATGAAGAGCAGCCAACAAGGTTAGTGCCGCATTTTTTAACAAATGTTGAAAAAATGTATCTGATAACCCTTTCTAACTAATGTTTAAAACCGTAATCCAATTGAATTTTTTCTTTCTTTTTCTTATTGCGTCGATTCACAATGGTGGCTGAATCAAGGATCCATCACTACTAGAGTTTCGCATTTCCCGCAATATCCCGGGATTCCGGGATAAAATTATTTATATTCCCGGGATCCCGGAATTTTTTTGCACAAATTAAAAAAAAAACCTTATAAATAGAACAAAATCATTTTTAATAAAAAAAACCTAAACATAAAATACAAAATAATTAACAAAAACAAATAACAAAACAAAAATAAACTTCATACAGGGCCCTTTCAGGATAATAGATGGGTAATTATTTTTAAAAAAGTTCTTTAAAAAGCACAAATAATAGGGCTATCACTAAATGATGACCGCATTTTTGTGTCAAATAGACCATCAGCAGAAAAAGCCCTTTCAGACTCAACCGATGACGATGGGATGGTCACTAAAGCATTAAATAATTTGTCTAAATTATTGGTGCGCTTTCCGGTTATTTCAAAAATATTCATTTCTTTTATGCTTTTTTTAACATCATAAGAAACGTTTTCGCACTCTCGATTCGCGTTACATTCAAAATTGCAACATCCAATTTCTGTTGGAGGTGACATTTAGAAGACGTAGTTGAATTAATTGGCTAATATCAGCAGAAGTACTTCCTGTACCGAAATAAGTATCCGAAATAAAAAGTTTGGCAAATAATTTTTTAGCTGTAGGATATGATGCAGATTTAGAAGGCAATGTCATTACCGAAGCTTTGTCCGATGGATGTTGATAATTTTTGGATAATTTAAATATTTTACTAAACCAAAAAAAAAAATGCATCAATAGAAGAAAAACTATTTTAATTCTTGCTCAAGTCATCCAAAATGAATAGACCAAAGTGAAAAATTGACATTAAAAACTTAGCCGACGAAACGCCACACTACTTGGAGCAGAATGTGTACTCTGTTTCAAGTGGTGTGGCGTTTCGTCGGCCAAGTTTTTCAATGCCAATTTTTGCAGCGAGTACGTAACTTCATTTGATAGTCAATACGGCGATTTATTTAATTTACGAAACGTAGAATTCAATGATGAGCTACAAGATAACGTTAGTAGTATTGCTCAAATAATTCAGAAAGTCCGAAAAGTTGTGCGGATGTACCGTAAATCAACACTTAAAAATGCAATTCTGGAAAAATACGTTAGAATTGAGTACAATAAGGAACTTAAGTTGATACTGGATGTAAAAACAACGTAGAACAGCCTTCTTGCAATGCTCGAACGATTTATTGCCTTAAAAGCTTGTATATTGACATTTGAGAATTCTCAATATTGACAACATTTCGGAGCAAGAATATTTACTAATAAACGTTGTAATAATGGTCAATCTCTTCATTCTCGTTTTCGTTCTTGTCATCTTCACTATTATAGTCTTCCTCCAGATTTTGACAATCAAATTCGTTACACTCACTATCTGATGCATCTAAAATTCTAGGTTTCTTGTAAAGAACATCACAACCTGATAAATGTAGACCATGTGCGTAACATAATTGATGTTCAATACCGCTTAATCTCCCAAAGTTTTTCATAACCCTATCAACTATGTTATCCACAGGAAGCGCACCGAATATTCGAACCTTGCCCAGGTTCCAAAACTTAGTTAAGGAATGCACATTTATATTCACATAATGCTGGTTTCTTAACGATGTGTATTCGTCCATTAAAATAGATAATGTTGAGCCATCTGAAATTAGCATACTAATTTCCTTGATCACACCTTGGGTTGCTAAATGCTATTGGCTTTTTATCATATTCATAACATGTAAAGGTTTTTTTGGTAATATCTTTATCAGATAAAGATTTTCTCATAAATATATTCGGGTTTTGTAATAATATTAATAGAAAATCCATCGACAGCAGTCGTCTTGGACCTGGTCACGTTGGACATTTCTTAATTCAAAAGCTATGTTTTCTTCATATGGTATTTTCTTATTAATTTCAATTTCCACTTCCTTGTGGACAGTTTTTAAATGACGAAGAAGTCCACTTATAGAGAATCCTTCACACATTATTGTTGCTTTACATTTATTGCAAATAGCAGATTCCGTTTTTTTCGCGTGAAAAATAATTGCCATGCTTTCGATCCACTTCCACTTGACATGATAGGATTACCTAATTTGATATTTTACATAATAGCAATGAAAAGTAAATTAAATGCTGCATTATAAAAAATTAGGTTAACAACTTACAATTTGCTTTCCAATCCTGGAACTTCGATTATTTTAAATAAATTTTAATCATATTTACATTAAACTGCACTTATGTATGTGTTGCGTCAACATCAACAGCTAGCACAGCACTAATAATGAAGGGAATCCCCTTGTACTTAGCGCTATACTAAGAATGCGGCCAATATCTCAATTAATTCTGTCTAGCTTAGATACAAACCTAAATCGAAAATTTAGTGCCACATGTATTATATTTCAATTAAGCGAAAGTCCGAAAATTTTGGTTGAAATTCCGGGATTAAGAGGTTCAATTTTCCAACAGGGCTTCCGGGAAAACGGGATCTTGTTTAAGAAGCCGTAATCACTATACGTCAGAATTAAAATAACAGTCAAGACAATTGATAGAAGCTGGTTCAAGTATTCCAAAGAAAGCAAAAGTTGTTGCATCAGTTGGTGAAGTTATGGCCACTGTGTTTTGGGTCGCACAAGGCATAATATTCATCGACTATCTTGAGGAGGGTAAAACCGTCACAGGTGAATATTATGCATTTTATTAAGCACTTTGAATATAAAAATAAAGGAAAAATGGTCAGAATTGAGGAACATACATCATAGAAAACGCAGTAAAAATTGAATGAATTGGACTTTGAATTAATTCTCCATCCCTCATACTCCCCTGATCTAGCCTCTTGTGACTTTTTTATTTCTAAACATGACGAAATGGTATGATGGAAAGAGATTTGGTTCAAATGCTGAAATAATTGCTGAAATGAACGCTTATTTTGTAGAGTTTGATAAATCGTATTTTAAAGAGGGTTTAAAGAAATTGGAAAACCGTTGGAATAAGTGTATCGAGTTAAAAGGAGGCTACGCTAAAAAATAAAATGAATTTTACTTAAAAAAATTACGTTCAGTGTTTCATTCTAAAGACATATCCAACCACCCGCGTACGCCGATCCGCGTGTGTTATTATTGATTTGTTCCGACGACGACAATATAACTTTACCAGTTTCAAATGTTTTTTTTTGTTTTTACACCTCCGTGTAATTTTTTTATATTATTTATTATTTTCAATTTTCATTGCTATTGTAAATAATCATAATTTTCAATTATCCTCCCGCCGTCACCGCAACAATGATAACACCAACAACAACCACACCACGTAAATATTTTCGGTCGCATATGCTCGATGATATTTTTTAAGTGTTTTTATTGGATTTTTTTACAATTGTCAAATGAGGCGCGAATTCCCAACCAGCCAGCCAGCGCATAATAAAAATAAAATCTAATTTCTTTAATTCTATTTTTATTTTTTATGATTATTATTTTGTTAAAATTAAAAATTAAATTATTAACAATATAAATAAGCTTTTTACATATACACGTTTACAGCAATACGACGATACCTTCACTTCTATACGATTTTATACGAGTATTATATCCTATTTGGGACAAGTTGTAAATGGAAATAATATAATGAAAAAAAACTGTGAAAATGCGACATATACTCGTACGTATTATAACAGTAAACTTGGGGTTGGAAAATTACAGATGAAATATGAGATTTTGAAATAAAAGTACTTGAGACAAATCTTGATGATAATTTTAATATTTGATTCTTTCGTAGTCTTGTCGTGTATAATGGGCACAGAAGAGCTAAGTAAATTAAATTACAGTTGCGTTGAGTTGCTTATGGGGTTGAACTGGTTTTGATGACATAACACATATAGTAATGGATTAGTGTATGGATTAAACAGACAAAAGAAGCAGAGCATTCAATTTGATCAGAGATTGAAGTGTGAATTCATTTTAATGAAAATCAAAACTCTTAACCATTTTGCTGTAGTAAAATTATTTTTATTTTATAATTTATAATTTTTTTTGGATACTTTAGAATAACCTTCCCTTTGAAGTCGCTAGAACAAATACTATTTATGATGGATGTTTGGCTTGTATCCTTTTCGTAGTATATTAGAATGATTTTTATACATCCAACCCTATGTTCAAAACTAAAATAATTAAAATCAATATCCTTAGAAACTGTCCACATTTCCACACTATCCTTAAGAAGTGTAAAGTTTTAAATTAAATAAAACTGAAAACAGTGTAACATTACAAAACAACCCTTTTCCCATGTTTCTATATCTAAACAACACAAACAAATCTAATAATTTTCAACTGCAGATAAACTGGACAGTCCTTCTACTTTATTTATGAATGTTATGAGTCTCTATAGTTGAGGTGGGCTACTAAAACTTATCTAAACTAAATAGTAAATCCCTTTTTTGTTTGTTACAGGCGAGAGAGTAAATGAATAAAAAATTCATATTTAAATATCTAAACAAATATGAATGAATGAGTCTGACTGAATTAGATAAAAATGTAATATATTTTGATGGATGATTATTTTACAAACAACAATTATAATTATTTTTCTTTTCGATTAACCAACAACAAAAGTGTATATGCATAGGGACATGAATAAGGTTTAAAGATAATGAGGATACAATTTTCTTCCTCATCTCTCATCGTCATCATCCCTTTCGAATTTTTCATATTAAAAAAAAACAGGAATTGAAATCAAATTCACCCTATTCTCCTCATATACCCAAAATTCTATTTTTTTTCATTTATATTTATTTTAAAATAAGACACGCGCTAATTATAAAAAGCATTCTTTAAAATTAATATTAAATAAAAATAGATAGAAATACATAAATAAAACTTGAAAAACTTGAAAAGATAATTCACTCACTCATCATTTAAGATCAATTAGAGAGAAAAAAAACTTTCAAAATTTTATATCTAAAATTAATAAAACAAACAGAATTTTTTTCTTAAATATTTATTACAACAAACAAGGGGATTGAAATTATTATTCCAAAAATAAAAAGTGTTAAATAACAAACGAAACTTTTTTTTTGTGTAGATATTTTTATATCAATTATCCGAAAGCTTTCGTCAGATAAATGTAGAAACTACTTGGAAACATCTACACAATTTATAGATTTAAGGAACAAATTTAATGGATTTTAATTTAAAATTAGGGAATATTTTTAATTTGTTTATAATCAAATTATTGTATTTTTTTAATTGATAAATTATGATTTTAATTTTGTTTTTATTTAGTTTTGAAACAACATTAAACATGAATTAATTTGATAACTTACGTAAACAACTGCGTTGCTATAAAAATATCACGAGGGAGTTGGAATTTCATGTAACTAAACGTTTATGTGAAAGTTAAACTGATTTCAATGTTCAGACGACGTTATATATACACCTAATGCTTCGAAAATCAATTTTTACATAAACCGATGGAATATGTTGAATATATTATGAGTGTGAAGTTTTTAACAAAAAAATAACAACAATATGTATACGAATCCAATAAGAATATTCTAGAAAATTGCATGTGTTAGTTTCTACACTGTTAAACACATTGTTGAAAGAGACAGCTCTACGATAGTAGAAAGAGACGGAACACTCGCCATGTTTTTTCAAATAAGAACTATATTAAAAATTCATTTAGTCTCTTTCTAATGATATCCAGCTCACTCGATCTTTAATATAAAACTCATATTGAATTCCGATTCAATAGGAAGTGAATTCCGATTTTTCACTATTCAATCTGAATTTTTCTAAAAATATTTCATTAAAATGTGAATAATAATTTGGATCAAACAATTAAATTTTCCACTCTTTAAAATTCCAATAACTAAACATAGTAAAGTTTATACCAAACGATTTGGTGCCGAAAGATTTTTGAGTAGAATTTAGTCAGTACACTCTTGGAGCTTCAGTGGAATAGATTTAACGTCCAATAACAAGGCATTGTAGAGTTTGTACCAAAATGTCACTATTATCGGATGATTTTTATAGGCCTACCCTTTCAAATAAAATAGGTATGATTTAAAAAGGAATTGGTCACAATATATTTTTTGAGTAAAATTCGTGCATTGAATTCGTTGAGGACATCGTAGAGTTTGTACCAAAATTTCATTATATACTAATGACACCTATGTACCTTAACCTTTCAAATGACTTCAATAACATTCCAAAATGGATTGACTTCGGAAGATGTTTGAGTAGAATTTATTCAGTGCACTTATAGAGTCTGAGTGGAATATATTTAACGTCAATAACAAGACATCACAGAGTTTGTACCAAAGTGCCACTATTATCGGATTATTTCTATAGGCTTAACATTTCAAATGAAATAGGCTTGATTTCCAAACGCATTGGTCGCGATAAATTTTTTTGAGTAAAAATTGTTCATTGAATTCGTTGAGTAGCACACGTTGAATAAAACTGGAAGGGGAGAACAACACCGAAAAAGATAGAAGCCCACTGAAGAAATTCAACGAAGTCGATGAGGAATGAGATAGACTCAAAAAATCTATCGTAACCAATTTTTCAGAAAATCAGTTATATATTCTAAGAAGAAGAATAAATGTTAAAAGATTTATCTAATAAAAGTAGTATTTTGCTCAAAATCCGTGCGATGTTCTGTTATTGGCCGATTAAATCTTAGCACTAAACAACATCTATGATTTAGTTTTACTCCAAAAAATCCTGCGCTGTTAATTGGTTTGGAAACTTAATAATGTCATTTGAAAGGTTAAGTCTATAGGTCTCACCCGCATATAACAAAATTTAGGAAAAAACTCAGCGATGTCTTGTTATTGGCTGTTAAAAACATGACACGTAGATTCCATGAGTGTACTGAATAAGACCTACTCAAAAACCTTCCGACGTCAATCCGTTGTGTATGTCCCTGCAACTCAACGAATTCAATTCATTTGGAAATCAACCCTATACTATTTGAAAGGTTAAGCCAATAGAAATCATCTGAAAATAGTAGCATTTTGGTACAAACTCTGCGATGTCTTTTTATTGGACGTTAAACCTATTCCACTCAGACTCCAAGAGTGCACTGAATAAATACTACTCAAAAATCTTCCGACGTCAATCGGTTTTATAATGACACATATCATTTGAAAGATTAAGTCCATTGGTGTCATCAGTATATATATAATGCAAATTTTGGTACAAACTCTACCATGTCCTGTTATTGGTCATTGAACGTGTGCCACTCAACGAATTCAATGAACGAGTTTTACTGGCATTTTGGCATTTTTGTACTAGTGGCATTTTGGTACAAACTCTGCAATGTTTTGTTATTGGACGTTAAATCTATTCCACTCAGGCTCCAAGAGCGCACTGAATAAATTCGATTTGGTATAAACTTTATTATGTTAAGTTATTGAAATTTTAAAGTGTAGGTAGTTTTACTTTATGATTCTTACATTTTAATTTTTTTGTACAGATATTAAGTTTTTTATTTTTTAGTTCCTTTTAAAATGATTAATTTGATCTTATTTTAGATAGTTTGTTGGCAACGTAGATAGTAAGAAATGGACGGTGTGCTTCATTTAATTATCATAAGGTTATCAATTTTTGTTCTCATGAGTTTATTTTTATTTCACTCAAAACTCTTATAAGAAATACTTTAACAGTGTACTTACTAATCCTATTTATTTTTGTTAATTGTTAGAAACGGCACTACCATAATATATTCCGAATAACGGTTTAAACAAAGTGCATTTAAAAAAATCGTATATCGTGTTGTCGCTAAATTCAATCATCGTGGTATCCAGAATGGCTTGTACGAACGTAGAATTATTTGGCTTTCTCTTAATGATTAGCTTCACACACCTTATTAGTTTAAACATAATCCCCACTTTAAATTATATTTACATTTAATAAAATGTAAATGATCAAACAATAAAACAAGCAATTAAATATGTAAATTAATAATAAAATAGGAAATAAAAAAATGCAATATCCGTAACTAAACATTCACAAACTCCACTCGACGTTGTGTAAAATGGTATAAAACAATTTTTTACGTTTGGTAAAATACGGTAAAAATTGTAAATAACGTAATAAATATGCAAACGGAGTGCCAACATTTTTAAATATAGACGGTTTGCTCATAAAATTCGTAAGTAAAATTCGGAAGTAAATTTAGCGAATTGACTATGTCGGACCAAATGTCGTTTAGTATGGACACATTTTGTTATTTGATGAAATAACGGGTTTGCCATTAGGAATGATACAATTTAAATTGGTTATAATGGCAACACTGCGTATTATTTTTTCACTTTTCTTATGTCATTTGTGTTGAGTAGGTGATGCCATTTAATCATGGAAAGATACACGCTTGAACAGCGATTAGACATTTTTAAATTGTTTTATCAAAATCAGTGCTCATTTGTGAATACTGAACCTAAGTGAAATATGTCCCAAAAAATCCCAAATCGGTTGCATGCAATAAACGTTGCATAATCAATAGGTTGTTGCAACAAATTTCAATTAACAAATTTCAAAAGATTGACATGTGGGTAGGTTTTCTTTTATCATTTATTTTTATTTCAAATCAATCAATATACTTTTTGAGATTTCTGTCTAACATTTGTTGCATGCAACAAATTTGGGATATTTTGGGATGTATTTCACACGCATAATACTGAGAGAAATTTAAGAAGAATTCATGGACGATATTATTCTGTTAATCGACTCACTATTCGTCGTATTGTAGACCAATTTGAAAGCGAATTTTCTTTTCACGATACAAGAGTACCAGTACGACAAAGAAATGCACAAGAGAATATTGATTTGGTAGCAGCAAGTGTAAGAGAAAATCCAATAAATTTGAATTTTCTCTTACCTTGTTGCTTCCACGTAGTTCTCAACAATTAAATCTTTCTCAAACAACATCATGGAGAATTTTAAGAAAAAATTTGGGGATACATCCTTACAAAATTCGTCGTTTATTTTCTGGTTTTGCTATTGAACAACTTGAAAATGATGAACATTTTTATCGAAAATTTTTATTCAGTTATGAAGCTCATTTTTGGTTAAATGGTTATGTGAACAAACCTACTCGTAATTGCAGAATTTGGAGTGATGAAAATCCACACGAAACTGTTCAGTCACCATTACATCCAGATAAAGTTACTGTGTAGTGTGCAATTCATGCTGGTGGATTGATTGGTTCACATTCCTTTGAAGAAAATGGTTAAAGAGCAACAGTCAATGGAGAACGATACAGAACAATGTTAAATGATTTTTTTATCCATCAATGGTATAATGTAACATTTCACATAAAAAAAATTTTGGTCTCACTAAATTTTTTATCTGTTTTTTTGTAAATTTTTAAATTGTATCATTCCTATTGGAAAACCCTTTAGATGAGAACGGTTTCGTAAAATTATAAAGAGGGACACAGTAAGTTTAATTTTTAGAATCATCTTGAGTTTACGAACTGTGCAATATCAATACACTCTCCTCAAAACTATCATGGAATAGTTACCATTAGTAAATGCGATGTCTCTAATGTCAGAAACCTACTACGAAATACATATATTTGAGGTCCAGGAAAAGACAAATCCAACCCAAAACAGTTAAATATTTCGGATCCAACCGCGAAGTTGAAGGATACCCTGCCAATAAGTCCTATAATAACCTCCGCAGCGATATTGCCAAGGAAATAGCTGGCATGTTTGCTAATTTTTTTCAATCTGTTTATATACGTAAAAGTATAAACATTAATCTAAGGCAAGCTTAACCGACCAAATGGCACAGTGGTTAAAGCTTTGGCGTTTGGATCGGGAGTTACCGGGTTCGAATCCTTATAGTAGCAGACGGCAAAGGGTAAATGCAACGGGAATTTTCATCAACAGATTACATACGATCTGTGATGAAATGGAACACATTTATGACCCCCTGTCGGAGTGCAAATCTCATGGCCCGACCCATATTCCATGCCAGTATAGGCTGGCATGGAGCTATGCATTGTGGCGATAAAATCGAACCTTTAACCGTACGTTCTCGAATTGGCTGACAGTGGCGTAAAAGTAAGGAAAAAGCAAACCGCGAAAAAGTTGGGACAGCCCCAGAACAGAGTGCAAGGAATAATAAAAAAAACGATAAGCTAATGATATTAACAATAACTTCACAATTATTCCTCCTGTTGTAACTGATGAAGATGAACAGCACTGAAAGGCTTCGGCGATGGATGCATGCCGAGCAATATACCATCATCAATCTTAAAGAAGTATGCAGACTTACTTGTACACCCATTAAGAAATCTTTTCAACCATTCTTTAAGCACCGGTGTTTTTATTTATTTATTTATTTAAATCTGGTAAACGAGACAACATCTCATGCTACAGAGGGATCTCAACAACTCAAAGTTAGATTAGCACGCCATTTATCAATTGCACAACACGGGCTTATACCAAGGAGATCTTTGTCATTAAAAGGCGCTTGAAAGGCTTTGTATATTAGGATTCACAGTTGAATTCGTTGAGTGGTTCAACTCATATTTAACAGACCGCGCACAATATGTGATTTTTGAATATAAAAAATCCAAAGTAAGTAAGCCACCGCGGAAGTTCCCCAACTATTTTCTGTTTTCAGTGACCGATCACACGTAATTCTAATATACTCGCATACGCGGATGATATTAAAATATTGCATACCATCAAAGATACGCGAGGTACTGTACGATTACAACAGGGCATTAACAACCTTAGTGAGTGGTGTGTACGCAATAAGTTGTACTTGAATATCAACAAATGCAAGATCATGTCATACCACAGGAAAATAAATCCTATAATCTATACTTGCAACATCAACATCGAATTGCAGAGTCTATGAAACAACAGATTTAGGGTCACGTTCATTTCAAATATGACGTTCAACAGGCACGTTGATAATACTATTGCTAAAGCCAATTCAATGTTTGGATTTGTTAAACGATGGTCTGGAGCCCGTACTATTCTGTTCATATTAGGTTAATCGAAAGATCACAGAAAAGGTTTATCTTGTTTTAATTAAGAAAATGGATTGGGAATACGACAGCAATATTCCTTTCCATGAAAATACGGCGCAATTACCTCCATATACGACTAGATGCCTGAATTATAATCTGTGCACTCTTGCAAATAGAAGAATCCTGTTGCATGGCGCTTTTATTGAAAATGTACTACTTGACCTTATAGATTCACCATACATCATTGAAAACCGTTCTCTTCATGTTCCAAGGAGGAGACTACTTCATCACCGACAGTTCCACTAACTATGGAGATAACAACCCAATGAATAGATTGGTTAAATCTTTTAACATAACAACCTAAAAAACTAATTTTTAAATTTATAACTTTATTTTTCTTTTTTGACTGCTTCAATTAGAAATTGAAGTACTAATTTGTATGTATAATTTTACTAAATCGATTTCTTCAACTATTGGGAATACAAATTAATTCGGTCCGTATTCAAAAAGTGGTTATGACTATAATAAATTTTTTATAGTAACAGCTGATGAGCGTTGTTTCAGACATATTACACATGTTAACATTCAGTTTGTATTGCTTTGAGTGTGCGAAATGCTTTGAGTTGTATGAAAAAAGTGTGTTTTCGGTGTTGAATATTTCGGATTTTGTAAGCTGAAGCACATCGAATGCTAGTGGAAGTTAACAGTGATAATGCTCGAACCGAGAAATCATGTAGAAAGTGGTTTCGATGCTTTAAAAAAGAAAGATTTCAGTGTTGAAGATAAGCCTCGCTTGGGACAGTCAAAAAAATTCGTAGACGATGACAAATTAGAGGCATTCCTCGATGAAGATCCGACTCATACGCAAGAGGAGCTTGCCAATACATTAGAGGTGACCCAATAATTTCGTACGATTGAAATCTATGGGCGTGATCCAAAAGCAAGGCAATTGGGTTCCTTATGAGTTGAAACCAAAAAACGTAGAAAGGCAATTTCTTTCATGCGAGCAGCTGCTTCAAAGGCAAACAAGAAAGAGTTTTTTACATCGGATAGTGACGTGACGAGAAGTGGATATTCTACGATAACCCCAAGAGGAAAAAATATTATGCTTTGCCCGGCCAATCGTTGCCATCGAGATCAACATCAACACCAAAGACGAACATTCATGGTTCGAAGATTATGCTGTGTATCAGGGGGAACCAAAGAGGCGTTGTGTACTACGAGCTGCTACAACCTGGCGATTCCATTACGGGCAAGCAGTACAAACTACTGTATTAATTCGTTTGAACCGTGCATGATAAAGTTATTCTTCTGCATGATAACGCTCGGCCTCACGTTGCAAAAGTCGTAAAAAACTATTTGGAAACGCTCAAGTGAGATATTTTACCGCACCCGCCGTATTCTAAGAACATTGCTCCTTCTGATTCCTGGTTATTCCGACGGATGCAAGACGATTTAGCAGGTCAACGGTTCACTTCTTTCGCAGAAATTGAAAATTTGCTTCAAATTTGGATCGTCTCAAAAGACAAAACTTTTATCCGAGATGGGATTCGAAAATTGCCTGAGAGGTGGGAAAAAGGCGTAAGCAGCGATGGACAATATTTTAATTAATCTGTTCATTCATTTTATTTTAAAGTAAATGCATTTTTAAAATTAAAACACGGATCGAATTAATTTGTACTCCCAATAAATAAATAACTTTACTAAGTTCGTGGACTTTAAAAACACTACAATTCAGTAAAGCCAACCGTATTAAAATTTTGAAGAAAATTTTTATAATGAGGTTGATTGAATGATGATTGGATCAGATTCGAATAAATTCGAAAGGCAGAACGTTGAAGTACAAATAAAACGTGGCACAATTATAATTGCTTGTTCTCCGATGACTTAATTGTATCAAGACAATCAAAAATGAAAAAGTTAAATTTGCAAAAAATAAATTATTTGGTGGCACGATTCTGGCTTACTTATTCACGACTGGTCTAGGACTTTACTCCCCGGATATTATCCCCTCGGGCAATGCCCCAGCACATTACCGGTCATTTTCCCTCCGTGAAGTATTTCATAGATTTTTCCATAGATTAAAATCATATACGTATACAAATCCAATTGGACCTCTGCTAATTTCAATTGAAATTTTGAAGCCTTTCTATGTAATTGTCTGGAGTACACTGTTATGATTTTTAGTTTGCGAAATTGTGAGCCCGTGAAGTTTTTAACAAAAAATAACACGTATACGTATACGGTTCCAATTGGAAAACATGGCAGAAACATAATTCTTATTGGATTCGAATAGATTCCAATAGCCGCCTTATTGAATTGTTTTAGTGTTGGTCATTTGCCATGTCCCTGTGGTTTCCCAATTTCCAATTTTTTATTTAATTTGTATGGCCCAACGCATTCACTTGTTTGAGTAGTTTATATGTTAACTAAAATTATGAGGATCTCAGGCATTCTTCTAAGACGTCATCAGGAGGTTACAATAGTCCCATATACTATGTAATAAAAAGTCTATATGCCATGTCCCAGCGGTCTCCCAATTTTCAATTTTTTAAGTAATTTGTATGGCAGAACGCTTTCACCAGTTTGAGTAGTTTATATGTCGACTAAGATTATGAGGATTACTGGGATTCTTCTAAGACGTCATCAGGAGTATTGTATTGTAGTCTGCTGATGACGTCTTAGAAGAATCCCTGTGATCCTCATAATCTTAGTCGACATATAAACTACTCAATCAGGTGAAATCGGTATGCCATACAAATTACATAAAAAAATGAAAATTGGGGAGACCACTGAGACATATCATATGGACAGGTTATTACTTAGTACATGGTGCTATTGTAACCTTGTAACCTCTTAATGACGTCTTAGAAGAATTCGAATCTTCATGTTATACGTAATTACGAGTATTTAAAAATTCAGAAATCGGGAGGACGTTATATAATATGGCATATGGGCCTATTAGCTTTTATCACTTGAAACTATTTTATTGACTTGATGGCATATTATAACAATCTTTTAATTCAAAGCATGTTTTTTCAAAAATATTACACTTAAAATTCTTATTAGAAATTAGTTAACAGTGTAACAGTAATACAATGATATATTTGTTATTTGTTAAAAACTTCACGCCTGTTTAATATTTTGTATTTTTGAATAAATTTTATTTCAAAAATTTTAATTTTTAAATGTACTTCATTTGGAGAATAATTTTACAGTGTAATAAATCACCTCAATTTATTTGATTCAAGAATTTAATATTGAGTGGTACTAACACATATATAATTTGGTTTTTTTGTTATTTTTGTTGGAAACTTCACATCGGTGAAATTGTCAATGAAAAGTAAAATATTATGTTTGATTTTACATTATTTTAATTAGTTTAGAAAGCATAGAACACATTTTTAAATAATTTAGAAAATTTGTACATAATTTTAATTCAAAACATTGAAATAAAATAAAAGTGAGATAGAAACAAGAAACAGTTATATATTCATTGAATTGACGATATTTGAAAAACAAGCACATCAAGATAAGTTTAACGAAATCGAGAAAATTGTATATAGAGAAATATTGTAACTAAATTAAAAATTAAAATTTTAATTGATAAATCACGAAGAAAAAAATATTATAGTAACATAACCATACATTTTTAACCAATATTTTGTACTAAAACAGTCGGGATGCAAACCAATTATACTGAACGCAAACCATTTACGAATTGACGAAGAATGTCCTTTCACAGCAGTAAAACTTGACGATAAAAATTCGTAGCAATAAACCTTAAGCAGTGCATTATTAAAACTAGATGGGTATAGGTAGGTGCGTAAACAACTACTTCACGAATTAGCGAGAATTGAATAACAATCTCCAGATATGATCATCAATCGCCATCAAAATTTTGTATAAAAAACCAAACATGCTCCTGAATAACAAACTTCGAAAATGGCTAATATTCACCATCTAAATTTGAGTAAAAATAAAATCGGTGCACGTCGAATATCAAAATTGATAGCAATATATCCGAAGTCAAATACTATTAGCACTAGGTATTTTTACTCAAATTTGGATGGTCATTGTCGGCCATTACCAGAGATCGTGATTTATATCTGGCTGGTATATGAAGTTGGACATTGAGTCACCTAACCAAAACCACCTACATTCCCAGAGATTGTGATTTAAATCTGGCTGGTATATGAAGTTGGACATTGTGTCACCTAACCAAAACTACCTACAGCTAATAATGCACGACTTCGGGTTTATTGCTACGAATTTTTATATTCTCGGTGTAGCCGTTCTCAGAGATTTTGATTCAGGTATGGCTACTATACGAGGTCGATCATTGAGTCATCTACCCAAAACCACCTAGTACTAATAATGCACGACTTCGGGTTCATTACTACGAATTTTTATATTCTCGGTTTACTGATGTCATTTTTACTCAAATTTGGATGGCCATTATTAGCCATTCCCAGAAGTTTTGATTTAAGTCTGGCTAGTACACGAGGTTGATCATTGAGTCACCTAACCAAAGCCACCAGTGCTAATAATGCACGATTTCGGGTTTATTGCTACGAATTTTGATCTTCTAGAAGCACTGATTTTCTTTTTACTCAAATTTGGATGGTCGTTATCGGCCATTCTCAGAGATCATGATTCAGGTCTAACTAGTACACGAGGTTGATCATTGAGCCACCTATCCAAAACCATCTAGTGCTGATAATGTACGACTTTGGGTTTATTGCTACGAGTTTTTATATTCACGGTGTACTGATGTCATTTTTACTCAGATTTGGATGCCCATTATCGGTCAATCCGGCCGATAGTATATGAAGTTGGCCATTGAGTGACCTAAATAAACCATTTCGTGCTTACAATGCTTGACTTCGGGTTTTTTTATACAAAGTTTTATATTCTAGGTGTTCTTATGCCATTGAGTTTAACTCAAGTTTGACTTTAAACCGTTTTCTTGATTTATTAAAATATTTATTCTAATCGTTTTAAAGTCTAATCTATTTTAATAAAAATCTCAATAATTTCTGCACAATACGTGGTTGAGTTTGTTTTTAAATTTTTATTTTACAAAATATTATATATTTTTTATTTGAATTGAGGTTTGAGTCATTTTCTAAAAAAACTCATACTTATGTGATTATACTAAAATTTCCAATACGATTCATTTTTTTCCTATTTGAATTTGAAGTAGCAGTGTGATACCCATACATATACAACATCTATGGAAAGTCTAGAATACTTCACACCCGAGAAGTGTTATAAAATAATATTACTTCTTAGAAAGTCAACAATATCTGCTGGTATCGTAGAATAGTTGAGTATGGTATAACAGAAGGTAAATTTTTGCAAACATTTGGTGTAGCAGCTACTGGTTCTATTTCTATCCTTAGATTTTTCGGATGATGATGTTACATTAACTAATACTTTTCGTACATACTTTCAGTACCCCACCTTATCGTCAAAACTATAAACAGCGGAAAATATGCTTTCATATGTTACTAAAAAAAGGACGTGCTAATAATAACTGTGATACTAAGCCTTAAAAATGTAATTTGGAAATTTATGTAATTATTAGTTCGCTAAATTTATGTAATTATTTTCGCTTGAATCAGGCTTATCGTTTCAAAGTGCGTTCTGTTAACCTTATCACACTTTGCAAAAACTCTAGAAGTATTTCTACAGCACAATTGTGCATCCAAGGCTGTATACTAAGGATAGACGCAGCGCTGATAAATGAGAATATTAAAATAATGCAATGTTCTCTTAAGGAATTTGTCTTTAGTTCATTTTTATTTTGAAATAGGACCTTGAAACAAACATTGTCTTGAAATTCATTATAATTTAGTCATCTCACTCTGCATAAATCCCCTTACAAATGTTGGACAATTAAATTTGTTAACTAAATAATCAAATTATTTAAAACATTTTTCGGCAGCGAGATATCGAATTTCCCTCCAATTTCTCCCGATTAATGTTATACAAATACAAGACGATGATGGTTTGATTATCAAAAGAAAGAATTTTCCAAAAAAGCACTACTTTGTTTACTGTTAAGGTAAAAAATGAAATTAGATTATTTTATATTTCGACGAATGGTTCTTTTTCTTGTTATTGTTTTTGCGTTAAATGCTTAATGGAAATTGTAAACACACTGGTTGATTCAGGGGAAACATTTTCATTTTAAGGTGTCAGGTTTTTTTTAAAAAAAAAATTTCCGTTTCTCGTATTTTATTTTATTTCTCGCACATACCACCACCGCTGAATGAGGGAGGAAAATGATAATATTTTTTTTTATATTCCTTGGCCACTTTTGTCTTCATATTTTTTTTTTGGTTGTTGTTGCTGTGTTATTTAATATTGTTAAATAATAAAACGAAATAAAGGATATTTATAAATGTAAAGTAAAACAAAAGTAGGAAAAGGAAGGTTTTCTTTTGCTAGTGGTTTGGTTTGATGATGATTACAGCACCGCCGCACCATTATGTCTGTGCGTAGAGTGGGTATGAAACCTCGAAATGGATTTCATAATCTCATTATTATTATTTTTTAATTAGAATAAATTTAATTTTTTTTTCTGTTATATAATTGTATTTTTTACTTTATATTTCAAATTTATTATTTAAATGGTGATTTTTTTGGTTTTGTCTAAAGGGATGAACAAATAATTTTCTTTTAAGATTTTATATATGATTCATTGTTTTTCTCTGCTTAATAATGCTGCGTCACCGCCGAAAAAATTGGATGTATCGCTATACACCTCGACTTAAATTTTCTTTAAAGGTTTCACATTTAATGGTCCCCCAGGCTAATTTATAAGCGAATTACATTTAAATAGGTTATGTATATGCATGCAGTGTGCGGGGTCGATAATTTGCATATATACTGTAAAGAAGATCAATCCCATTCCGTTTTTGGTGGATGTGTGTGGGTTTAGTTTAGAATCAAACAAAAAAGTTATGCATAAAAAACTCATTGACTTAGAAACAAAATTATTTTTTTCTTCAGGATACACAATAATACCTTAAGGCTATTTTCTTAATATTTATTTATTTTTCCGATTCCTTGCTCAGTTTTTATATTTTGTACTTGAACAAATCGAAAATGCAAAGTATACATTATTTGAAATGTTCGTCATTTTTCCAAGGGTGAATTAGAAAATTAAATTGTAATCAAATTTTAAGAATATGTATACATGTGTAAGACTAAGAAGACGTGAAAGATGATGTACTCTAAAATCACTAATGACTTTTTGAAATGTGGTGAAAGCCGAACAAATTTTTAATTAATTTATTTTAAAGTTTGGTCTGCTGGTTGATTGACATGGCATATCGTCTTTATGTGAATTTATATCTTTCGATCAAAAGACGGCAGTATAGTAATTAATAAGAATGTAATGATGGACCACCATCGCTGTTTTTATATATGGCAATAGTGTTTTTGAAGTATTAATTTCAGATATAGGTATTGAACTTAATACGTGTACACGAATTGATACCCTTATAAAATTGTATATAAATTTCCACCCTCCACAAGAAAATGTATATGTATGTAGTTATAAAATCTAACGATTTCTTATTAAAATTTTATTATTTAAATTTTAACTTGTATGTTCTTTCTTATTATTATATATTGTTTTAATTACAAACCACCATTTACATTTCTGTTGTTATACACTCGAACAAAACACGCGTATTTTATTTCATATTTTTTTTGTTTGTTACGAAAAAAGGAAGCTGACAAGGAATTAAAAACACAAACGTAGGAAACAAGTACAAAATTATGAAATAATAATAAGACGATGGAACAAAATAAAATGTATTAATAAAAGAGGTAAAATGATCATATCAAATAATAATGGAAAATGTGGGTGGAAGGCAGAGGGGCGAGGCAAACGGGACGGGGTGATGTGAATCAAAATAATCACAATAACAAAAACATCCTTATAAATGTAGAGTACGAACAAAAATAATAATCCTTTAAAATAATAATAATTCGGCTTCGTCGTTCACGCAACCCTTTTATTACTCGGGTATTGTAAAATTACTTACTTACTTTTCTCATTTTCATATTCTATTTTCCACGCTACTTTAAGGTCTGTAATTTAAGGATTTAATAAAATATTTATTAAAATAAAATTATTTATTTTTTGCTGCTCTGTACCATTGTGTGGTGTGTTCTGTGGCATCGGCATGGCATCGAAAGAAAGTTTTATTTTTTATTTTATTTTAAAATTTTAGTCGAAATGACAATCACATCTGGCAAATATGTACCTACTCGTATGTTAGTTTTGTTATTGTTTTGTTAATATTCAAAATGGCCTGTTACTTTTTTATGATTGATATTCAATCAAATTCAAATCAAATGAAACGCGCAGTCTAATTCATCTTTTTCTTCTAAATTGTATTAAAGTACATAATTTTGGGTTTAGATGTACATAATTCATTCACCCTTCTAAAATAAATACATTTATTTTTCATTTTGTTGAGATAACCTAATTTTTGGAATTTACATTACTGCCCTGTAATTTAATGTGCATCGATGCAAACTTTGAAAGGGGTTACACCCAATATACATAAAAAGTGAATCCTTTTAACTACATATTTTTATGATTATTAGGTTTTATGCATTTTGTTGGCCAAAATCTAATAAAATATGTTTAAATACGTAAGTGGTTCCGTTTATTAGATGCGCGTACCATTTATTTAGTTCAGGTGTTACACCCGCGTTAGAACAAAATATTTATTCCCAAATAAAATTAATTAAAATCATAATTTATTTTGTATAAAAATGTAACAAGATAATCTTATCTTATTTCCTTCCTAAGTTATTATAGCGTTTTATTTAAGATTTAAGACACCAAACAATCCGATTTGTACCGATTTTATACCGAGATAAATAAACGTTTTCTCTTTACCGGTCTAGACCTTTCCTTTTATTTTCTTATATTTTCCACATCAATTCACATGGAAAATAATAAATTTTTATTTTTTTGTTTGTTTATATGTTTTGCTTTATACATCTCGTTGTTGGTGTAGCTTAATTGCACGCGTATTATATTCTATATACACCTACCTTTCCACCTTAGCGCGCTATGTCTTACTTCTTTTGTATTTTATCTTCCGTCGAACAAAACAATATTATAAATCCTTATAACAACTACACAATAATACTTCTAACAACTAATATTAAAAAATAAAATAATAAATGTTTTTTAAGGATTTAAAAAGGGGTGAGATTTCCTTTTTTCGTGGAAATTGTAAAAGTAATTTTAACACAAAATTTATGAAATATACCGAAACGAAGAAAAGCACTGGGTTCCTTACATTTCAGTTTTTATTGCGAATTTAAACTGTTGCTTTTATTATCTTTCGGCTAGGTAAGGTTTCGTTCGACTTTGTTTCGCAACTAAACCAAAGAAACATATTTTTTGGGGGGAAAGGATTGAGTTTTGCTTTGTGAGTTGTCTTAAAATAAAATATAGAACAAAACAACGAAAATAATGTAGGGATGTCTAATGGATATCATATTTCTATGTTTAGTTGTGTAAATATCATGTTCTATGGCTGTGTGCCAACCTAAAGGTAAAAGCGAATTGTATAGGTAAATTTTTCGGTAAATTCAATTAATTCTCACAAACTCTATGGCAAACTGATCAAAAAATCTGTCCTAAAACCAGTTTTTACGGTAGTAACCGAATTCCTTAAGTTTGACACAATTACAATTTTGATTCCCGTAAAGTTTGTCCTAACTTTGTCTTCAAATTTCCAAAAACAAAATTTAGGACAAAGTTTGTCTTTAAATTGTCTTTAATTTGTGAAGTTTGTCTTTAAATTGTCCTGACTATTTCATCATGAGTATGTATTAGTTAATCTCTCATTTTAACAAATTTGAAATAAAGGTATATTGAAAAAATCGTTAATTATCATTTCCAATTCAGCGACTTATTTATCGACCAAGCAGCAATTGTAAATCATTTTAATAATATGAACGGGTCTATATGTTATGGCTAATATCAAATCTTCTCTCTGCACCAGGAAAATCAACCATCATTGATTGGTATGCTGAATTTAAACGTGGTCGTACAACCACCGATGGCCACTACGCTCTGGACGCCCAAATGAGACTGTGACTCCAGAAAACATAAAAAAAATCCACGAATAATTTTAGTAGTTATTTAAATTTTTTTATAAATTAACCAAAAAATAAAGTTTTTTGAATTAAATTTAATTCTTAAAAAATCAAAAAATTCGACGCCTCTGCTAAAATATCCATGTACACGCCAATATAAAATAACATTGTTGTAGCTCGCGATATAAAAACACTATTAAACCCTGTATAAGTAAGTTCCTGAGCCTGGCTATCTCTAAATTTATAAAAACTAATTTTGTTTAAGTCTGTTATTTTATTTATCGAGTTCAATCAGAACTTCTGTTATTTGTTTCGTTGACGAGGTAAATTAAAATATTTGTAGAAGAGATTGTTGAAGGCGACCCAGCAATTTCATTAATCAATGAACCGACAACCAGTAGTAGAAGTAGCACAGCCACGAAATCTATTTTGGATTTGCACTCTAACATAGCAACTTATTTTATTAAAAAAGTTGATGATACATTTCCAGCCGTTATTGCGTACCTAACAGCACGGGATAACATATCGTTTAATGAAATTGTAATTTCCTATGATCATGGCGATAAAGTTCGTAACCAAGTAATTGAAGAATTGTCAAAGCGAAAAGTAGATTTCAGTTTGAGTTTAACATTTGATGAGTGGACGTCTGTGAGAAATAGCTCACCAATTTTCGAACCTGGGATTAATTCGAGTACAGGGTTCCATGCCAGCTGATAAATGTGTAAGTGTATTAGAAGAAAAATTAAAACAGTTTAATTTAAATTTAGATAACATTGTTTCATGTACTACGGACAAAGCTTCAGTAATGAAGAAGGTGGGCACTTTGATTAATTGTAATCATCAACTATGCTTAGCCTCCGGCATTCCGCTGGCAGACATTACAGTATTGTATACATACAAAGATGTCTGAAAAATGTATGAAGGAAAAGAAAATATAATTGATGTCGGTACAAACATGGAAAACGAAGATAAAACATAGAAGATGACGAAGATGATTTAGAGATAATCGATTAATCATCTAATCGAAAAAATTAGAAAAATTGTTGTAATGTTTCGTAGATCTCCTACAAAAAACGATAATCTACAGAAACACATAAAAGAAGAATTCAACAAAGAACTGTCCTTAATCATTGATTCCAAAACCCGATGGAATAGTCATAGGGATGCATTAATCGCCTTTAAATCTAGTTTCAGTTTCACAGAAGATGAAATAGTTTTACTTGCATCTACAATCGCAACATTGCAACATTTGCCGTAAAGTTGTAAATTTGTATGTGGCGGATCTAACCTTAAAGTTTATGCTAGATGAGATTAGTGCACAAAAATCACTATTAGGCAAAGAGTGTAAAGAAACTCTAATTGTTCGCATTAAGGAAAGACGGAATATTTATTCTGATATATTACAATATCTCAACAAAACCAGCAAAACTGTTATTATCAAAAAAATTGATGAATTAATTCAAAAATTCTCCACTCGAACAGAACCGGAAGTTGACTTTACAGAAGCCGCTACTTTATCTTCAAATGATCAGCAATCTACTTCAACATCTTTATCCCCTGCCTTTATGATATCAATGAAGGAAAAGCTGCAGCGAGCAATTGATGATAAACGTAATAAATATCTTTTAGAAACACATGCTCCAAATATTCCTAAAGGGTTCGTGAATGTGATGAAAAGAGAGATGGATTTCTTTCAGGCCGTTACGGAGTCTGTCTACCTCGATGAGTTTTCTGAATATTTAGGACATATATACATAAACAGTAAAAACCTCTTTGTTCTGGGTGATATTAATATTGATATTTTATCTTGCTCTTCCGTGACCGATATTTATATTTGTATGATGTCGTCCGTTCATCTAGCATTAATGATCCAACTAGAGTAACTAATACTACTTCTACTTGTATTGATCACTTCTTTTGCAGATTACGTGATAATATAGTGTCTCGCGTCAAGGTTATGATTACTAACCATCACTTGATGCATGTTGTGGTCGATATTAATCAGGTGAAAAGCAATGATAGATTACCTGTTAAGCCAAAAATCTTAGAATTGTTACGTAGAGCTAACTTCTCTCCTATTTATGCCTTTGACGATCCGTGTGCAGCTGTTGAAGTGATTTTAACGCTTTGGAATGATGTTTTTTCAGCTAGCCTAGACTCACAAAAATCACGTAGTAATCGTCCTATTAAACCATGTATCTCTGAGGCCATGTTAAACACGATCAAACGTAAAAAATGGTTATTGAGAAAGGCGAAATATGTTAGAACCAATCAACGTTTCCAGCAACATATTACAGCCTATTGTCAGAAAGTAAAAAAGAAAACCATTGCTGCTCGTGTAGCTTATTATAAAAATAGATTTGATAACTGTTCCGGTGACTCCAAACTGATGTGACGTACTATCAATGACATTTTAAGTAATAATTCGTCAAAGGTTAAGCTCATCAATTCTATTAATTCATCTAATAATGATCTTTTAACTGATGCGTTTGATATTGCCAATGAGTTCAGCAATTATTTTTGGGAGTATTGCGTCATATTTGAAGTCTAGTCTTCCATTAAGTAATAGGAATTCTATTGAGTCTATCAAGAAACTCTTACGATATTTTCGGTTGTAGCAATTACTTAATTAAAAATTCCGTTGGTCTTATATGTCCTCCTTTATGTCACATTTTTAATTGTTGTTTTAGAACCGTTATTGTTCCTGAAATTTTGAAATCAGCAATTGTGCTACCTCTTCATAAAAATGGTTCCAGATGCGACTTTAATAATTACCGGCCTATTGCTCTACAGCCAGTCCTGTTGAAAATAATGGAAAAAATTATTAAATGTAGAATGGTTGTATTCCTAGAGAAGCATAGTGTTATAAGTTGTTGTCAGCACGGTTTTCGCAATGGGTTTTCCACGGAGTCTGCATTAATTGAATTTTTAAATGACGTACATACATCGCTAAATAATTCTGACTCTTGCGCTGGGCTTTTTGTTGACATAAAAAAAACCTTTGACATGGTTGATCATAACCTCCTATTGCATAACATTTCTAAAATTGGTTTCAGTGGAAACATTAATAATTCGTTTAAATCGTATCTTGCAAATCGTAATCATGGTTCCGTCTTGGGGCCACTTCTATTTCTGATATACGTAAACTCAATTTTTAGTGCAAATTTGGCAGGCTCTATGGTTGCCTTTGCAGATGATATGAGCTTATGCTGATGTTTGTCATAAAATTGCAGCCGCTCTTTCAGTTTTAAGGAAATGGTTTCACGACCATTTCCTAATTTTAAGTGACAAAACTAAGTTTATGCATTTTAGTTTGGGTAGCAGTAGTTTACATTCACCGTTAACGTATCATTCCAGTTTTTGTAATGCTGTTAATTGCTCCAGCACCTTGGAGTTATTGTTGATTGTAATCTGAGTTGGAAGCAACATGGCGATAAAATAAAAAAATCTCGTAGCAATGAGTTACGAACTTTATATCTATTAAGACCAGTAGCACATAAATCGGTATTGTTAAAATTCTACTATGCCTGCATTAACTATAGGCTTGAATATGCGTTATCGTGTTGGGGTGGTTGCTAACATTCAACTTTAAAAATTCTTATAATTGTTCAGAAATATGCTATTCGTATTATGTGTTTTAAGTCTTCACGGGTTTCTGCTTGGCCACCATTACAACATCTAAATGTTTATAAGGTTTTACGTTTATTTTATTTGCGAAGTGGGCATCGATTATTGAGAGCAAATGTGCGATACAATATTAGGAACAATGATCGTTTCTTATTTGTTGTTCCACATTTTTTTAGTGTATATTTTAGAAAATATTTCCTGGTAACTGCCCCTTTCTTATTCAACCAACTTCCATTTAGCATTCGACAACAAATTATTTCGAAATCATTTCTACAGGCACTTAAAGTTTGGCTTTTTGAGCACCCTAATATCGATTTTCTATTTAGAGCTTTAGTCTGATGAAGTTTAAGTTTAATTTTAGTTTTAATTTATTTTTATTTTTATATTTTTATTTCGTATGTTATCATAAACCTTTTATCATAAGTTGTTCTTTGTTAAAGGGTAGATCAATACTGCCGTAAATATATAAACTTGGAATTTACTCAAATTCTGACCATTCGGTCTTTATTTATTGCGTTATTCCACAAGTTTTTGCTGTTTTTTATTTGTTTTATTAAAAATTAAATTTAATTTATAATTACCGGTAATCGGATTTTTCAGAAACGAATTACCGGTAATTCCAAAATTCGGTAATTTTCCAAACTATAGTAATTATCATAACATCAAAAACCCAATAATAAAACAACAACTTCTGGAATGTAACAGTTCAACTAATTTACATCAATTGACTGTTAATTTAACGAAATTTTTAAATTCAAAAATTTGTTGACTGCCCCACCGAATAAATACGTTTCCTTAAAGAAATCATAAAGAAAGGTTCAAATATCATAAGGTCAACGTTAAGCGTAGACATCGAACCGCCACTATACTTTTTACTATAGCAAAATTTTAAAACTGAAATAATCTAGAGCGCCCACCGCATAAATATGTTGGTTTCTAGAAAACATATTGAAAGGTTATGACTCATTGTTGTGGCTAAATTAGCTTGCCATTGTAAACTTATTACAAAACAAGTTTTCTTGAAAGTGTTTATACTTTGTGGGCTGTTGTAAAGTTTTCTGTCATTTTTAGTTTGACGGAAACTTCACTATAGTCTCCTGAGGTATCACTTCCCATTCTTCCTGCAGAGCTGATTAAAGATGATCTAAGGAACGACTTTCCTTTATCTTGGATGACGCCCTAGCGAAACAGTTCGATCAATTACAACCTCATATACAAATAATAATTGACAATGTTTGCAGCATGAGGTCTGAGAGAGGATTTGATGAATCCGATGATGCCGCTACTTCTGAGAAGTTGCGGTATAGAGTTACCAACAAACGCCTTTATTGGAATAAATTTCTCATCCATAAAGTGCCTATTATAGTCGAGAATGATATAAAATTATATAATAGTGCACCTCAAATATTTATATTAGCATGAAGTGGTAAATATCAGCACGCTGGATATCCGTACATTTTATAAAAGTTTCAACACCGTTATTCAACTTTATTCTATTTACCTTACTATGCGTACATGACATCGGAAATTAAAAGCATCACACTCGCTCCCGTACTCAAAACTAATCAAATTTCGTGAAATGCGTTATTTTGCGTTATGTTATATTAACTCCCGATGTCATGTGAGCGGTCTGAAACGATTAATACCTCACGCGAATCAGAGATTCCTTCGCCTACTATATGACCTTAGTTACTTAGATAATCTATAATCAATAAATTAAATTTGGTATAAATTTCACGTAATAGACGATACTATAATTGTTTGCCCTAGGTCAGGTCATTTCACCAATCAACCGTTAAATGAAAATTTTCATCAAATTAATACCTTGAATATGTGCAACGCTTTTATTTTTTTAAATACTGACATATAATTTTCAAACGTGCATGGTATGTATTCTAGAGTTCAACACAATATCGACCACCCAAATAGGGCATTCATACTGCACAACATAACGAGACACAATAAAAATAAACTTAAGTGCACAGGAAAATTATTTAATTTATATTCATATGCAAAATCGTATACTCGTATGTATGTATGCACACAGTTTGAAAGAAAATTTTATTTTGCTTTCTTCTGTTACAATATGAACAGTTATCGTTGCGTGAAATTGAATAAACTGTCTACTTTACTCATTTCCAATAAAATTGTTTTTGGGCAAAACCACCTTATATTCCCTCAATCCACAATCGGTAAATGCACAAATATATTTTCCTGCTTTTCTCTCCAGCACCTATAGGTATGATACAATACTCGTATATATTCTCATTCCCGTCAATTTAAACTTGGGAAAATATTATTTTGATTTCTACTTTGTTTTTTACCCATCAATTTTCCTTTTTGTTGTGCAAACTCGTATATGAAAAATAATATGCATATACGAAAGAAAAACTCCTTTTTGGCATATTTTTATGTTGCCTTTTTTCTTATGCTGAATTCATGAACTCGTTTGTATTGTTTGTTAGTCGTTTTCGGGGGATAGAAAGGAAGTAGAAATATAAGTAAAATGTATTTATATTTTTTACGAAACAAAAAAAAAATCATAATAATAACAACAACAACAACAAAAATAATAATAAGAATAAGAAATCAAACCTTCAGGGTACAACATGGTGTATATCATCAACATAATCATAATCATCATATACAACATACAATTCGTAAAGTTAAAAAAAATTAAACTTTATATATTATAACGGCGCCGTTACATTTTCATTTAAATAAAGAAAATTTTCTGCGCTCCCTTAAATTTTCTTATTTTTATTTTATTTTTCTTAACAATAAAAGAGACAAACAAGATTATAATATAATAAACATTTATATAATAATAAAAATAATAATAATATGTAATCTAACTTTTATTTAAATTTTAAAAAGAAAAAAAAAGTTTTATTTGAAATTCATATATGTTGCACGGATACATAACATTTATGCTCGCTTACATAACCTTTTTAGAATTAATATTTAAATTGAAATTAGAATTTTTGATTGATATTCAAATAAAATTCGCATGTTATAATGTATGCATAAGACGAAAGACGTAAGACGCTTTTATGTAATTTTGTAATCAAATGAATTGAAAGGTGTGCTATAAATATGCGAATTGTTTTTTTTTGTAACATTTTATTGCAGCACCGTAATCGGGTGTGTGTGTGTGTGTGTGTGTCTACTTATGAATGAATATCTAATGGGTTGAGTAAATCGATTTATAAAATATTACATTGCCTTTTATAGAAAAATATGATCCTTGATATCTAGGTTCATTTTGTTACCAGTTCTGACTTAACCCATTCATACTCGAACTATGTTCTAAGGTTCCGATTTCTTCAAAATTCACTCTGCAGGTTTGTTTCTAGTTAAGAAAAATAATTTAGGAAAAAAATTAAAAAAGTTATATCGATTGGGCCCGGGGACTGGTATGCTATCAATTTTTAATTCTCATATATAATCCGATCACAATTATAAATTATAATGTTTAACAACTATAAAGTCTTAAAAGTTTAGTTTTTGGTGTGATACATTTTGAAACAGTCGGTTGGATGCAGTCCAATATCACATTTCTCGCAAATGTACTTGGTACATTTCTTACATATTGCACATTTTCTTAGGGTTGGATTATATAGAACCAAGTGCCCCAATCCGTCAAATTGAATGCTAGAATTGGAAGGTCTTGGACCTGGCTTTTTCGTTGAAATCGTGGTTTTCTTGGCTGGAAGATCCTTAGTAAGTAACGAGTGTACTAATTCTCTGGTGAATTGTATTAGTGACAAATTTGGATGTACTTCTCTGTATAAAAACCAAGCATTGGTAACAGCTCCGTTCAACATAAAACAACATTCCACTATTATATATATAGTTTTATTAATTGGGGTTGTGGCAATGACACCTTTCTTTTCTCGATACCGCTATAACGTGAACAACTGGATTCGAGTAAAACGGTATCGGAATCTGTAATATTGGTTGTTATGGTTACTTGGCTATTGCCGTGTCATCGTATATTTGGGTAATTCCCGAATCTCTCTCCTGCAGAACAAAGTCGGAATCTCTTGCGGCTTTTTTTAAATCGAGAAATGTAGCATTATCTGTTCGATTCTTGCGTATCGTACCAATGATATTTATTTTTTTGACCTTGAAATTTTCCAACAATGATCCTTCAGAAATAATGTTCTCCGAAAAATTCCTTACCACACTCTCGCCTTGTGGCAACTGTTTGTCACGCTCTGATTTGCCTAAAAATTTCAAAAATATCTTCAGAAAATGTTGATAGTAACAAGACATTTTACGCTTACCGGTGCACAGGATAAATTTCAATAAATAGCCGTTGCTAATATTTAGGCACCAAAAACCAAAATTTCAATCCAAATCTGTTGGGCTTGCTTCTTATGAATTGTTTCAAATGATGGCGGTAATAATACGGCTCCATTGCTTCGCCTATTGAAAAATTCGCACACAATGACTGGCCGAAGAATAAAAACTTTTCGTTGAGATGGTTTACTAAGGGTCGCACTTTAAATAGTTTGTCGCTGGTCTCAATATTGGTAATGTCGTTCAAATGAAAATACATCATGATGGTATCGAATTTGTTTCTGGACATAGTATTTGAAACCATAATGTTGAAGGTGTCTTCATTCGTTTCCCAATACATCAGTCGACTTGGAACTTTCACATAACCGGATAACAATAAAATTCCAAGAAACATGTAGATATCTTCTTCGGTTATTATTGTGTTCATTACTCCTTTCTGCTAAGCATATTTCACGCTTTCCGAACTTATTTTACTGACAATATCGCTATCGAAAAAAAACTTAAATACGTCTAATGGTTTTAATCCATTTTCGAGTATTGTTTTGGCACAGATGAGCTTGGATCGATTAGCTTCTCGTATATTTGATTCGGAATTACCGCTTCTAAAAAGGTTTTTTTTATATATTTCCTATTTTTTGCACGGTATCTACCGTTTTGCCTTTCTAAGGCTCTGCTCTGCTTCGTTTGTTAAACTTTCATTTAATTCTCCATTCTGGCGAACATTCAATTCACAATTTTGTGATAAAATACCTCTTCCTAAACTTTGGATATTATATTCGCCCTTGTCATCACTTGGAGCATCATCTTTATCGCTGTCGGCTCCAACTCATTGAGGCATTAGTGTTAAATCATATTCTTCGATGTTCTCGTCATCAGAATCTATTTCCTCTAAATATTTTAAAATTTGTTCTGTGTCGTGCTCAATATTAAAACTGTCACAACAAAAAAAATCTCACAAATTGTAAAATTATATAATATTGTAAACATTTATAGGGTGGGCTAAATAATTTTTTTTTAAATGCAAAAAAACAAAAAATTCTCAATATGTTTTCAAATTTATTTTTTCATTTTAAAGAACATTCCTTCCGATTAATTATGGAATACTATTTCATTCATATGACTGCCTCGACTGGCTTTGAAGTACCCCATATGGTTGGTCCAATTTTTGAGCACATTTTTGATAGTATGCGGCATTATGTCTTCAATGGCAATGCGAATATTGTTCCTAAGAGCGTCAATCATTGCTGGTTTATCGGCGTAACACTAATCTTTGACGACACCTTAAAGATAATAGTCCAACGGCGTCAAATCACAGCTCCGAGGCGGCCAAATCACATCAGCATTTCGGCTAATAATTCGATCTTCGAAGACAGTGCGCAAAAGATCAATTGAAACGTGTGCTGTGTGGCACGGAGCACCGTCTTGTTGATACCAAATGTTGCCTATGTCCTCCTCTTCAAGTGCCGGGAACAAAAAATCGTTTATCATGGCGCGGTATCGCTCACCATTGACAAAGAAAAATGGCCCAATGATGCCACCGGACCAAAATCCGCACCAAACAGTCAGTCGTTGAGGATGCATCGGCTTCTCTACGATCACGTGCGGGTTCTCCTTGCCCCAAATGCGACAATTCTGCTTGCTTACATAGCCGCCAAGATGGAAATGCGCCTCATCCGAAAAGATGATTTTTTTGCCAAAATTTTCGAATTAATGTTCCAATATTTCCCAGCGTTGTTCAAGCGAATAAACAACCATTTTCGTTCAGCGGAAAGATAAAACTAACTTTCTGTCAAATCAGAAGTGACATAACCCTTACCATACTCAAAAAAACCGCTAGTTCAAAAAAATAATTATTTGGCCCACCCTGTACATAAAATGAACATGATATACATATTATACATGATGGTTTTTCTATTAATTTTTACTTGCTTTATCCCATTGTATGTGTATATAACGGAATATTTATTAAATTTATTACTTAAGGCTGGACTATAGATAGAATAAAAAGAATAAAAAGAATAACGTAAGAAACGAAGACAAAAAATTATTATTCCAATTTGACGTTACGGCCATAGATGACTTGAAATATTAAGTTCATTCATATATTTTTGTGATATATTTCCTACAATTATGAATGAAACTACAATATATTTCAGTATAAACGTATTTATATAAACAAATATATGTTTTTAAAATTATAAAAATTATTTATATGCGGTTTAAATCACCGCAATTCGATTAATTATTTTTTTAGGTTAGGTTTAGAAAAATACAATTCTAGAGTGTATTGAAAATTATTTTTGATATTATATTCATATTAGTATATATATACATGAATATTTCATAAATAGAAAAGATAAAATACACGAATAATATAAAATCCCCTTATATAAAAAAATAAACATGCATATTATATTCAACGCACTAAAATTTATTTGGGTTTTGTTGTTGTAGTTATTAAGTTTTTTATTCTTGGGCGAAAATTATCGCTCGGTTATTCTTTTTAAGTGACAGCAAAAATGAAAAAAAATTAAACGCAATTTCTGTTATTCTTTTTATATTTATTATTCTCAGTATAGTCGATTGCATGTAAATCCTCTCTTTCGCTCTCTTACGTTATTCTTTTTATTCTTTTTATTCTATCTATAGTCCAGCCTTTACCCTCGTCGACTCATTTTGTCCTCACTGCAAATCGATGAAAATGCAACTAAATCAACTTTGAGCGGTACGCGTTTTAACTTGTCTATTATTTAAAACGCTCTCAATAAACAGAGAATAAGAAAAGAGGGGAAAAATGCAAGGTGCACAACAGAGAGGTGATCAAAATATATAGTACTATTTTGGGTATGATATATCTCATACATTGGAAAGATATGGGTTAACACAAATTTTGGGAATTTAATGCAACGGTTTTGAAGGAATGCAGATACTAATCAGGAACACTGCTTCAAAAATAACTAAATTTGATTGCTTCTGAGTCATTTTTAAATAAATAGAATTCTTTTCGATTTTAGTAACCGAACGGTTTTAGAACGCTAAGTGTTCTCTACCATCTTGTAAATTGAAAACGTAAAACTTGACAGTTAACTTTTTTTTATTTTACTTGCACTAAATCCCATTGAATGATATGGTCGCCTTATTTCTGAAGTTACTCATTCAAGTCATCGTTGGATCAACAATGATTGATTATTCCAGTGAATTCCAGTCAGGACTAGGGCTGCTGAAACGCGCCTCTGGCTACTGGACGATGCACGCTGACAAGTCAGGATTACGCTGTATTTGCTTTCGCATTATCTCTCTCTCTCTCTGCCACGTGTCCCAGGTCGAACAACTTGGTCGAATATTAAACAGCTCATTTTGCCGTTTGAAGAACTGACTAGTTGTGGCAAAGAATGTTATAATAAGTGTTTCTATAGTGCGGATTCAGTTTACCGTAAATAACTATGTACTTCAAAAAGTAACGATGATTATGGTACATTAGTAATGGTGCATTTTACTAAGTACACTTGGTAAATCAATAAACATCCGGAACCGATTGTCGATTATCGAAAACTTCGGTAAATGGATTATAACTTACATCTGGTAACGAGAATTTAAAATACATATTTTTATTGTATTTGTTGTATCTTTCTAGTAAATTAAAGAAGAAAGACGGCAATAGAGGCGCAAACCGGATAAGTAACAATTCGCGAAAGAAAATTGAAGAACGCCAGCAATTCAAGTTGCATATTTGCCAAAAATACACGTCGTACTTGAAACCTCAATACAAAGATTGGAAAATTCACTAATATTCCACTAATAAGGGTAGCATCTGGTCAAATATTAATAACAAATGAAGCAGAACTGATGAGATGGAAAGAATGCTTCGGAGGGAACATAATCAACAATACGCAAATCTTCGAATTAATAATTAGTGTTTAATAATTTTTATAAAACACTAATAACGAAACTATCAACAGAGATCTACCAACGGAGCGAGAAGTTAGCAAAGTCATTGCTAAAATGAAGAATAATAAGGCTTCTGGAACAGCCAATATACCAGCTGAAATATTCAAAGGCAACATATGCACAAATGCAAGAGTTCTAGCGCCAGTTGTATCAAAAGTACGAAATTCTGGAAGGAAGGTTTCACATTAATGATTCCCAAGAAAAGGGACTTAAGAGAAGAGGTATTTCTCTCCTCAACCCAAGCATACAGATATCAGTAATAATCATTCCGAATAGATTTGACCGATAATGAACTCTAAACTACCAGACCAGAACGACGCTGCGCTGACCATTAATCAATACAACACGCACAATGCAGTGTGGAATATGGCCAAGAAGAAAGATAACGAACGATTGGAGACCGTGATATCGGAACGCTATCCGATACCTCATATTCAACATTTCTCCATGCACTTGCATGATTATACAATTTTCTCCTAAATTGACCTTGTCAGGGCTTACTACACTAGTTGGCCTCTTCCAAGAACATCACGAACGACAATAATGTTCACATAAAGAGTTTGAAATGTGTTTTCGGCGTTAAAACTCTAAATTTTCTCAGCCACAAGATGACATTTAATAATATTCTACCTTCTCCGAAAAGAATTCATGCCATTACGCAATTCCCGGCACGCCCGCTACAATCAAACGCATTCAGCAATTCATCGGTATGCTAAATTATTACAATTTATGTGTTTCGAAACTTGCTGAAGCGCTTAGGCGATTCACTCTCACTTGGCCGCTTTAATGACGAAGCCCAAGAAATGCAAAAACATTTCTTGGCCCGAAGAACGCCAAAACGTGTTCCCGAAACTATAGAATGAATTAGCTAATAACCATGTTAGCTCACCCGTTAAATGACCCTAAATTCAGTGTAACGACTGATGCATCGAGTCGGGGCTGTTCTGCAATTGTACAATAACGGTTGTTGGGAACCGTTGAGATTTTTCTCGAAGAAGTTACAAATACCGAACTTAACAATATAAGTCAATTGCCGTGCGTTAGTCTCGCAAAAACTCGAAAACGGCTCGACCGATTTGGATGATTTTTGTTTTGTTTTGTTTGTCTTAATACCGGAGTGGTTTAGGGGAAAAGAAAATTCGGTAAAACCCAAAGAAAAAATCAAGGAAAATCGGTAAAAACCAATAGGAAAAACCGGAAAATCGAAAAAAATCGCAAAATCCAAATTTGCGTTTTGTATGGTGGGTTAACACCACCAATGAGAATTGTACTTCGACAATGAGCATTCATGACTATATACATTTCGGATTACTTTCAATAGATGGTGTTGGTGGCGTAACTACTTCTGATTCAATTATTCACACCGTAGTTGAGCTCAAACATTTCAGCGAGAATTTTTTTTTTGTTTTATTAATTACAACTGAGACTGTGCTCATCTAGCAATTTATCTTTCAAATTTACAAATTTTACATTTCTTAAGTAATTTTGATTTGTTGGGGTGAAAACCAATGGTTAGTCCCAAAATTAATTAAATCTATTTAAAGTATAATTTTAATTTGGTATGTTTACTAGGTCAAGTGGCCTCGTTCTTTGAAGTCTTCTTTCAACGACAGGGTTATCTATCATATGGCGAATATAGGGGTTTCCATTTTCCTGGAGCCTTATTTCGTGTTTTGCGGCATGCTTTTTTATTTCATCTTTGGTATATTCCATCTGTAAGTCCCTGTGAAGGTCTTCATTTCTTGTGTACCACGGAGCATTTACGATGCTACGGAGAACCTTATTTTGAAATGTCTGTATCATTTTTGCGTTTGTTTGCTTAGTACATCCCCAGAGTTGAATACCGTAGGTCCACATCGGCTTCAGTATTTGCCGATATAGCAGCAGCTTGTTGTGTATTGTAAGCCCAGAGCCCTATCTATGGGCCAATACATTTTTTCTGAACTTAATATTAAGTACTTCTTTCTTCTTTTTGACATGCTCTCTCCACTTGAGCTTGGCATCGAGTGTCATGCCAAAATATTTAGGTTGGTTTTCATATGGTAGATGGAAAGCCTTTTGATATGTAAAGTTAATATGCGTGGAGTTCGTCCCGTTAAGCTTAATTCTCCAGCGCTTAGTCCAATTACAAACCGCATTGGTAATCTTCTGGAGTTTGCTCGTTGCATCAGCGACATTACTACCAATGGCCATGATTGCTGTTCATCTGCAAAGGTGGCTATGGTTCCTTCAACTGTTGTTGGAATATCCCTTGTATATAACAAATACAGGATTGGTCCTAAGACACTCCCCTGTGGGACACCGGCAGAGGTTTTCTTTAGTTCGGAGTATTCATCCTCATATTTAACACGAAAATGACTATTGGATAAATAAGATCTTAGTATGGCATAGAATTGCCTCGGCAGATCTCTATGCAGCTTGAGTTTCAATCCACTGGGCCAAACTTTATCGAATGCTTGGGCGACGTCCAGAAATATGCTGGAGCATACTTTTTTGCGTTCTAATGTTCTTTCAATAACGTTGGTGATTCTATGCACCTGTTCAATTGTGGAGTGCTTTTCCCTGAATCCAAATTGATGTGGCGGAATTAGTTGTCGGTCCTCAATTATTGGTTTAAGTCTTTTTAGTAATAATTTTTCAAAGAGTTTTGACATAATTGGCAGCAATGAAATTGGCCTGTATGATTTTTTATTGTTAGGTGGTTTATCAGGTTTTGTTATCATGATTACTTGTGCTACTTTCCATTGCCACGGAACATATTTTAACCGGAAGCTTGCATTGATTATGTGTAATAGCTTACGAAATCTTTTATCTGGTAGAGCCTTGATTATTTGGCAAGTATTCAAGTCATACCATGGGGCTTTTTCAACATTCATGTTGCTTTTCACTTCTTCTGTTTATTTTCTGAGAGTTACTGGGCGTATATCAAAATCATCTAGCTTGTGGATTGACATTATATTTTCATTGGCCGTTTGCCTTGGTAGTGGTCGGAAGGTATCCTCGAGATACTCCGCAAACAGATCAGCCTTCTCTTTAATACTTCTTGCCCAGATTCCATCCTGCTTTTTAAGTGGAGGCACTTGCATATTGGGTCTTTTGAGTCCCTTCGTCGCCTTCCACAGAGAATAATCAGAATTTTTTCATCGGTTAGGCTAACTAGATATCTGTTGATTGATGCATTTTTAACTTCTTTAAGAAGAGGTTTGAGACTTTTACCTAAATTGTTAAGAATTGTTTTGTTCTCCGGTGCTCTAGTTATTTGCCAGGTTTTACGTGCCCGTCGTTTTTCTCTTACCAACTCTCTAACTCCCATTGGGTAGGATATGTTAAGCTTCTTCTTATTTTGTAAAATGGGGGTACTTGCCAAAGCAGCATAGTGAATTGCTTCATTGAGTTGTTCTAATCCATCTTCTAACTGGTGGGGATCCCTTATTGGAACCTGAAGATTGATTTTTTTCTCCAATACCTCACGAGGTCCCACTTTGTTTTTGAATTTGTTAGTCTGGGTGCACTCTCCCTTTGAATTACCATTTCACTAACTGCCATGATAACCGGGGAATGATCCGATACTAGAGAATTACTGTCTTCAATGTGAATGTAGTTCTGGGATATACCTCTAGCTACATAAAAGTCTATTAGGTCAGGTGTCTTCGTTCGCCAGTATGTTGGGGAACCACCAGAGTAAAATTCACATTTTGATGTCCGCCCTGCTTGAAGCAATTCTTTGCCTTTTGACGTCGTAAGAGTCATAAAAAGAGTTAGTCCCCTTTTACTGATAATTTGGTTTCCTTCCTGAATTTCTGTTGTCTCATTTTTAATAAAACAAATAACAAATAATATTTATATTTGTTTGATTTATAATCAAAATGTTACTGGATTAAATAAATTAATTAGCTGAATTGGCAATGGAATTATGATCTGTCATTTTGTTATCATCAGTAATGTTTATAATTTCATCATGAGATATACGCAAGAACAACGTTTACAAGTAGTTAGTATTCGGTTTTATTATCAAAATAATCGTTCTCCAATTGCAACTTTTCGTGCGCTTTTGCCATTTTATAGTCGTTACTTCAATAATGTTGAAGTGCCAATAAGACAAAAATTTGCTCGAAGTAATGCAAATATTGCTGCCGTTCAGGCAAGTGTTGCTGAAGACCGCAATTTGTCGATTCCAAGACGTTCTCAAGAATTGGGACTGTCTCAAACCCCAACCTGGCGGATTCTGAGAAAGGATTTGGGTTTGCATCCGTATAAAATTGTTCTCACTCAAGAACTGAAGCCATTGGACCACCGTAAACGTCGTGAATTTGCTGATTTTGCCTTGGAAAAACTTGAAAACGATAACGATTTTTTTAAGAAAATCATGTTCTCCGATGAGGCTCACTTTCGTCTGAGGGATGCGGTAAATAAACAAAACTGTAGAGTCTGGTGCGAAGAAAATCCACAAATTATTCATGAAAAACCATTACATTCACCTAAATTGACAGTTTGGTGTGGTTTTTGGTCTGGTGGAATCATCGGTCCGTATTTTTTTCGAAATGAAGCTGGTAACACCGTTACTGTCAATGGAGATCGGTATAGATCGATGATAACCATTTTTTTATGGTCGAAATTGGAAGAAGTTGATCTTGACAACATTTGATTCCAACAAGACGCTACGTGCCACACAGCAAGTGCAACAATTGAATTATTACGAGAAAAGTTTGGAGATTCGATTATTTCAAAAAATTGTGATATTGAATTGCCTCCAAGCAGTTGTGATTTAACACCATTAGACTATTTTTTGTGGGATTATTTGAAGCCTCTTTAGCAATAAACCAAACTCTCTTCAAGCTTTACAAGTCAATATTGAACGTGCTATTCATGACATACGACTTGATTTAGTGGAAAAAGTGCTCGAAAATTGGGTTCATCGAATTCGTTCCTGCAGAAGAAGGGCGTTCATAACTTAATTGTATCGATTGTACTTCACATTAAATAAAAAACACTTCAATTTCCTTAACAATTAGTGTGTTTTTTTAAATAAATCATATCACTCTTATTGGAAAACCCTATATACAGGGTGTCCGCCGGGAAGATATACTACTTTGTTTGTTTATGATTTTTGATTAAATGAAAGAGAATGGATCTTATATTGATAAATGTTTTATTTAATGTCGGCAATTATGTATGGAATACAATATCAGATAAATGTCCGCCTCTGTTAGCCTCACAAATGCGAGCTCTTTTGAGCACATTTTTCATTACATTCCCACACATTTCACGCGAGTTACTCAAGCGTTTCTGGTTTGTTTGCATAAGCCTTGCTTTTTAGATATCTCCACAAAAAGAAGTCCGGAGCAGTCAAATCAGGCGACCGTGGAGGCCAATCAACATCACCATTTTTTGAAATAACTTGTTGTGGAAAGAGTTCTTGCAGTAATTCCATTGTAATCCTGGCTGTATGCAAAAATTGGTGTATGTGGCACCGTCTTGTTGATACCACATGTTAATCAAGCCCAAAGTATGCAGTTGTGGCATTAAAAAGTTTTCAATCATATCACGATATCGCTCGCCATTCACAGTTACCTTTACGCCGTTTTCATTTTCAAAGAAGTAAGGTTCAATGATTCCTCCTGACCAAATTGCACACCAGACTGTCACTTTTAATAGATGTAAAGGTGACTGATGAATAATGTGAGGGTTTTCCGTTGCCCAGAACCGAATATTCTGTTTAACACATAACCATTTAAATGAAAATGTGCCTCGTCACTCATTATGATTTTTTCATGAAAATCGGAGTTGTCATGGGCGAGCTGTAACATCCTATTGGCATATGTACGGCAGCGTAAATGGTCTTGCGGAATAAGCTCTTGTGTCAACTGAATCTTAAATGGAAACAAATGCAAATCCTTGTGCAAAATTGTGGCCAAACTTGTTCTTTGGAGACCAAGCTCCTGAGCACGGCGTTGAATTGAGGTTGATGGATTGTTTTGAACACTTTCTTGAACAGCAGTAATGTTTTCAGCCGATCTTGCAGTACGTTGTGGCCCATGCTTGGGCCTATCACTTACAGACCCTCTTCCTTCGAAATCATTCACTACACGATAAATAGTGCGTTTTGTTGGCACGTTGTTTCTCCCAAAAATTTCACGTAACTTTCTCATCGTCACAGTAATCGTTGATTGATTTTGATAAAATGTTTTAACGATTAAAACACGATGGTTTTCGAATATTTTTCCATAATAAATTTGCCACGTGTCTACTTCAGGACTGTCAAGTATGAACTGTCAATACTAATATTCGCCTAAATGGCGGCTTTACAAAGTAGTATACCTTCCCGGCGGACACCCTGTATAAGAGAAATCAAGTAGTGCAAATTTTATAAGCCAATTTCACACAAATTTAATTTTTTGCTGTATTTAATCCATATATCCATATATAATCTTTGTTCTTGTTAGGCTTATATAGATTGCCAATAATAAAATAGATTAACCTCGGAATGTCTACATGAGTCCTCTTATGTATATTTTGCTTTATGATTACATGTAGTCAAGACACATTTTTGGAGACATTTCTGTGTCGATGTACTTATTCAAATAAGTCTCCTCGCGAGGTGACTTATTTGAATAAGTCGGTGTCCACAAATAAGTTGGTGTTTGGGAAACAGCCTCAGAAGACGAACACGAAAATTACCTAACAATTAAATAAAACGTGATGTGAAAAAATAAAGCAAGTTGATGTTGCTCTTGCTCTCCGGTTTCGGCGTTCCATTTATGTTCCCCATGTCTTAATAAGATTTTGTATTCTAGTAAAGTTTTAAAAATAGCCACTGAAAATTTTTGTTGAATTGATTAGATCATTTCAAATTGTAAAAACTGAAAGAAGAGAAAAATCGTAATTATGCGTATGTTTAATTTTTAAATTTGAAACCTGTATGAGTAGCATTTAACCGCCACTGATTTGAACATAAATATTTTTTAAATCGCTCACTCCAAACTAATGTTCAAACATAGACATAAAAAACGAAACATGCACCCCCACATTATGCGATTTATGTCTTTTATGTAACACAAAACAGAAATTATTATTTAATTTCTTACTTTTCCATTTAAATAATAATAAAAAATAAAACTTTTATACACAAGGAACTCGCAGGGGGTTGAAATAGGATTACAATGTTTCCGGACTCCGTATACAATATTCCATTTAATTTTTATTTATTGCATTTCTTATATTTATATTATACACGTAATATGTACTTATGCATGTATAAATAAGCTAATTTTATACTTTTTGATTTTATTTACAGATTCAATTGCACATGAAATTGAAATGGAACGTAAAGTACGCCAGCAAAGTGGTGAGTCTGATATAAAAAGTCCTATACAAGATCGTCCAAATTATTATAAAAATTCTGTTTTATTTACGAGTGCTACTTAAGAACAAAAATTAAATAAATAAATACATAATAATAATATTAATTAAATAAATAAAGTAACAGCAAATAAATTATAAAATTTACTTATTACTATTAACAATAACATTAATAATAATTATATAAATGTAGTTGTAGAAACTAAACAAAATACAAACAAATTTATTTTAAAGTCACAAAATATAATAATTTTAGATTGTATAATTAAATTAAATTTATAAATAATAAATATTAAACATGAGTTTTTATGAACATTTTAAAAATTATTTTTAATTGAGGTTTATAATTCAATTTTAATTTTATGTATTTACACAATAAAGAAAAAATGTCAATTGATTATAATTAAATAAATAGGACCGACCCTTAATAAAAAAATATCGAAATTTTAGTTAATAAAATCGAAAATATTAACTTAATTAGCAAAATATGATGGTAACCAATGAAAAAAATATAAAACAATAATAATATTATTTTTTCAGATAAGAATGATGATGATGATGCCTTGTTCCACCAAGTCAACCGAAAGTAATAATAAAAGCAAATTAAATTTATATCAATCAAATTATGTAAAATATACTCTATGCAGGAACAGCACGGTACACAGGAATTCATTAAATATAATTAAAATTTGTATTTTCCTTGTTTAAATTAAATCGTCCAAAGAGCATTAGAAAACTACCCCCTCGGATTGTTACGTTGTATTTTTATTTCTTCCACCTTATGCGGAAAGAAATAAAAATTTTACACAAAAAGATCAAATTAAGCGATTTAATTTTTTTCTTTTTAAATCTTGATGCGTTTTTTTATTGTACTACTATCGGCCTCTACCGGCGATAAAAATTCGGAAGCTAATTTTATTTTTATTCTACACGATTTAAAGTATTTAACTTTTCATATCAACTTCATATATATCTTAAGGATATACAGAAAAAATACTTTTATATTAACTCACGGTGTATAAACGTTCCCTAAGGATTTTTTTTTTGATATAATTTTCTTGTAACTTGTCGTCGTCGTTGTCATTCCTCCCCTACATAATATTTGTCTGCTTTACGCTTTTCCGCATCTCTCATACATGAATAATAGATAGAAATTGTTTTGCTTGTCTTCGAGAAACACGCGAATTACTAAGAATTTAAAAATGTTGAAAAGCAGCATACGATGAGACTAAACAATGAGATCGGTGTTTTTTGTGTTATACACAAAAATAAAATGTAATTAATTTAAAATTTAAATTAATTAAAAAAAATACAAAAACTTTTGGTTTTCTGGGAATTAGGACATCGGTATACTATGTACATGGGCATAATTTTATTATAGCCTTATAAATCAAAATTCCGTTGAGACATTTTAATTTCCGCACATCTACCACAATTGACATTTTTTGCTGTGTTCATATTTTATTAATTAGTTATTATATTTATTTTTTTACCAATTATCGCTACCCCCACAAATATAAAAGAAACGAATTTTCGTAATGTTAAAAAAATAAACTTAAATGTTGCATAATTACAATTTACAAATTTACAATTAAATAAATAGCATACTAAAATAAAAACTTTTCCAGTCTTTAAAAAATAATACATATTATCCTTTTTGCCATAATAATAATAATAATAATAATAAAACAACACATACACACATATAATTAAATCGAATTAAATCTATATAAATATTTATTTGTATAACGTTATTTCTAATATACATAACATACTAAAAAATAAATATAAGTATAAATAAATAAATTAATTAAAAACTCTTAATAATATGATAATAAATAAATAAAAAATAGTTTATAAGAAAAAATATATTTGGTTGCGTACTATTATTTTATAATTATTATTTTTAATATAAACTAAAAATAAATATGTAAAAATAAATTAATTGCTCTAAGCATTATTTTAATAATATTTTAAACTAAACTAAATAAAAACAATTATATATAGAACATACATTTATATTTAATTTTTTTATTTTTAACTAATTTCGATTAATTTCAATTTTGTCTTCTTCTGTTAACTAGTATGTAGTTTAAAACAAAAAAAAATATTAAATAAGAAAAAATATTTTAAATTTACTTTGTAGACGCCATTTTTTCGTTATTACTATACACTACTTATTATATTATATATTATATTAACATTAAACTATAATATATACAATATTATAATTTCTAAATTTTGTAAAACAAAAAAAAATTAATAAATAAATGAGATTAATTTATTATAACTATTATTATTATCATTAATAATTATTACAGTGTAATTATAAAAAAAATTATGAATTTAGATTATAATGAAATAGAAATTTGATGAAAAAACTAATTTGTTTTAATTTATTTGTATTTAAAATTAAATATTGAATCCATCACCCAAATCATATCAACTATGGAAAAATTAAATTTCAAATTTGGTAAGTACACTCATACGAATCATATATTTTCATACAAGTCACAAAGTGTACACGAAGTTTAGTTTTTAGCTAAAAATTCGTCTTTTTCAATCTACATACACATTTATCTATTTCAATATTACTCAGGCTCACAAAAAAAGAAGCATGGAAAATTCATTTAAATAAAATTCAAAATTTCATTTGATTTAAAACATTAATAAAAAGTATCCTCTTCATATGGGCATGAATTACTTTCCTTTTGATCAGTTACTGCTTTGGAAGGACCAGCCTTAAAAAATTGGTGCAACGTTAGCTGTTTTGCCTTTTTCTTGCTTCCATATGCATCTCCTTGTAGCAATTAATGCCTGTAACATCTGTGAAATAATTCCTAAAAAAATCCTAGGTAAAAATTGTGTATGTGGATTAGTGATTACAGGAAAAGAAAACATTTAGGCGTAAATAAATTTTTAAACGAATTCCAAATACCACACAAAAGTAAACATATTGTATAATTTTATTACATAAAATTTAATATTATAAATATTATAATATTATAAAATTTAATTTAATATATAACTAATCCATCGTACCAGTACGATGGATCATAATAATATGATGTAGATCGTAAATATAAACTTAAAGTCAAATTAAAGTATGCTGAATTTTCTAGATTTCATAGATCTACAAGCCAAGATTTAGCGAATTAGTCATTAGTCTCATTATGCTTTTATGTTATATCCATCAAATGCCAATATCCATGATAATGGGCATGGCCATTATGGCCCCGAAACGTGTATGTTGTGATTTACAATATTTCGCTATTCAAACGATTACTAATCGAAATTTTGGCCGGTTCTCATCAATCCCGTTATGTTTCCGAGGAAGATCTATTAAATGCCAATGCACATGAGGATTTTTAGAATTTTGTCATAGTTCTGGCATGGCTAAATAAGGCATCGAAACGTGTGCGTTTTGATGTAAAATATTTTTGCTATTCAAACGATTACTAATTGAGATTTTGGCCGGTTCTCATCGATCCCGCTATGTTTCCCAAGAAGATCTATTAAAGAATCGCCCAAATTCTCGATTAGCAATCGTTTGAATAGCAATAATATTGTAAACCACAACTCGCACGTTTCGGAGCCATATTTGCCCATGCCAGAACTATGACAAAATTATAATGCTCCACGTGTACATTGGTATTTAATAGATCTTCCTGCAAAACATAAAGGGATTGATGAGAACAGGCCAAAATATCGATTAGTAATCGTTTGAATAGCAAAAACAGTATAAATCAAAACTCACACGTTTCGAGACCTTATTTGCCCATGCCAGAACTATGGCAAAATTCTATTGCTCCACGTGTACATTGGTATTTAATAGATATTCCTGGAATACATAACGGGATCGATGAGAACCGGCAAAAATTTCGATTAGCAATCGTTTGAATAGCAAAAACGCTATAAATCAAAACGCACACGTTTCGGGGCCTTATTTGCCCATGCCAGAACTATGGCAAAATTCTATTGCTCCACGTGTACATTGGTATTTAATAGATATTCCTGGAATACATAACGGGATCGATGAGAACCGGCAAAAATTTCGATTAGCAATCGTTTGAATAGCAAAATATTGTAAATCGCAACTCACACGTTTCGGGACCATATTTGCCCATGCCAGAACTATGACAAAATTCTAAAAATCCTCGTTTAATATTTCCAATCAGTGGTAAGTTCTGATTTAGAGGAATAGTGTGAATTCTATCTAAAGTACAATCAAATCTTATATCTGGGTGAACTTTTACTTCAGATCCTCGTCTTTCAGGGCTAACCGAGAACATAGTGGAATTGATGGGTGCTTGGCAAAATCTCCTGCTGTGTTAACTTGAAGATGGTTTTTGTGTTTGACTTTAATTTAAATTTTTTAATTCGTTTGTAACTGCTAAGTTCCATATTTTTGTTTAGATAGGAGTTTCGTTAAAATATCGTTTCGCCTAAATGTTTGCTTTTGCATTGATATTACTAACACTAGCATACATAGGAATTTTTTTCGGAAATACTTCACGGCTATGTGCATGAGTGTGAAATTTTTCCTAAACCTCTCCTAAAAAAATTTGCACTTAGGATAGGTTTAGGAAATATTTCACGCGGATTGGCTGTATCAATGCCTCGTGAAACTTTAGTGATTCTTTCTTCATCGGGGTCATTTTGACGTAAGATGTTTATTCCTTGCTCGAAACTAGAAAGCGCTTTTGATAAATCCTTTAACGCTAACTTTCGGGAACCATTTGATTCTACCTCTTCATTTAATGGTGGAACGTTTTCTAATTGAAGCAGCTTCATCATCATTTGTTGTTATGCATTCTGACCAAATTTTTTTCCAAGTGCCGTTCATTGTGGTTGATTTCAACTCTTTCCATGAATCGCTAATATTTTCGACAGCATCTTTGATGTTATACTTTTTCCAAATTCTGTGAGCGAAGATTTACCATCTATCTCGTTAATCAGTTTCCGAAAAGTTCTGCGTAAATAAAATGCTTTAAACGTAGCTATTACATCCTGGAGCATTATCTAAAAGAGTCACTACCTTGTTGCTTAAATTTTTGCTTTACAAATATTTTTTCACTTCAGGGCAAAAGTGATTTTTAAACCAGTCTTCAAAGATAATCTTGGTCATCCAAGCTTTTTTGTTGAATCTCCAAATGACTGGCAATTGATTCTTGTTCAACCCTTTAAAGGGCATCTTCTGACATATAATACTGTGGTTAAAAAAAAGTATAAGACTGTTCATAATTTTAAAATTCTTTATTTATTTCTCCAAATCTATTTCGTCCCCCTCAAAGTAATCCCCCCGGCCCCAATACACTAATACCAACGATTTTTCCAATCCTCGAAACAGTTATTAAATTCAATTTCCGGAATAGCCTCCAATGCGCGTAGCGACTCACGTTTAATGTCTTCAATTGACTCAAAACGGTTTCCCCGGAGCGGTCGTTTGAGATTGCTGAACAGCCAGAAGTCACCCGGATCTAAACCAGGCAACTACGGTGGTTGCGGAACGATATGGGTGGAATTTTTGGCGAAAAACATCACGTAAAACCAATGCATTATGAGAAGGTGCATTATCGTGGTGCAAAAACCAAGAGTTGTCGACATATAATTCCGGCCTCTTTTTACGAATAGCTTCGCGCAAGCGACGCATACCACTCAAATAGTATTCCTTGTTGACAGTGTGGCCAGTCGGAAAGAATTCGAACCACACCTTGATAATCGAAGAAAACTGTCAACATCACCTTGATTTTTGACAAGCTTTGACCTGGTTTTTGAGTTGCTTTGAAGTGTTTTTTTCGGCTTCGGCTCACCTTTGGCACGATATTCGGCCGATTGATCGTCTGTTTCCGGGTCGTAAGCATAGATCCTTGACTCATCGCCAGTCATAATACGTTTCATGACATCCTGGTAGGCGGGAAACATTGTTTCACAAGACGTCAACGCGACACTGTTTTTCCAAAAAATTGAGTGATTTTGGAACCAATCGTGCTTCCAATTTTCCTTCCAATATTCCAACGATGCCAGTAAGGTCTCTGACTGTTAATCGTCGATTCTCGAGCACCAATTTCTTGATTTTATTAACGTGTTGATCATCAGTTGTTGTTGATGGCCATCCTAGACGTGGTTTGTCGTCAACACGTTCTCGACCCTCTTTGAACAATTTGAACCAATCAAAAACACTTGCTCGCAACATACAATTAGCACCGAAGGCCTTTTGCAATATTCTGAACGTTTCAGCACCACAAAATTGATTCCGCACACAAAATTTAATGGAACTTCTTTGTTGAAAAATTTCACTCACTGTAAAAATCGCCGAATGCACTTTTTGTAAATTAACTAACTCCTTTTTATAAATTTGTTACGTGGCTAAAATCACACCTTTTCCTTAACCATTCTTTCATCCAAATTCTTTGTTTTCTTTTTCGATATGGAGATTCATCCGTAGCACAAGCAATTATTATTGCTAAACTTGCGGCCTCTGTAGACATCCTTACTGATTAATGATTAAGTTGCAGCTGAAGTTTGCACAAACTCATGTATGGGCACGGCAAACGGCTTACAAAACAAAGTGTTGTACAACACAAATTTATGCAAACTGTTTGATCGGGTATGGGACCCGGAACGAGGCAATCTCCAACATTTGTTTGAAGCGACCGTCGATATTGTTTCTTATGCAACTTAATTCATGTCACGTCACAATCATATCAATATTTATTTTAATTAAACTTTATGGATTGTACACTATCACACTCATAAATTCTGTGGCCATACAGCAAAACGTAATAACTCAATTTTCCATTTTTTAAAGAAGAGCTTTTAAAGAATGGTTTTTGTTTAAAAAAAAAAAACGTTTACATATAAGGGTTGACTTTTCTGTAACTGAATCAATTACATTATAAACTATTGATTAGAATAGTTAGATTTAAGATGTCCTTCTTTCCTAACCAAGCGTTTTCTAATAATTACTCTCTTTCGGAAAAACCCGAGTTATTACGCTTTGCTTTGTTGCCACAGAATAATATTCTCAAATTTTTTCTCTGTTGTAACGGTATTCTAAAACAATTGCACGTTTTTCACTTTCCTTGTCTCCTTTCCTTGATTTAGAATGAGTAATATATGAGAGGTGAGACGCGTAACAACCAATATAAAAATAATAAATTAAATTAAATTGTGCGGTGGTATACCTTTCATTTCTAGGTAGAGGAATGGATTGCTACGGATATTTTGCGTAAGGGTAATTGTGGTAATTGTGGTACAGTGGCCTTTTGCATGTAATTGTTGAATTTTCGTGAAATTACAAATTAAAATTTTTCGGTAAAATACACCTCAATGCCTTTATCATATAATGAAAGTCATCAATTGTTCCCGGAAATCGCGCGGACCTTACGAGTCATTTATTCCGCTCTTGAGTGTAGTACTGGCGTGACTTACTATAATGTTCGTTGATTTTCTGAATATTCCGACCTTGTTTGAATCGATTCACTTGGATACGGTGAGTACAATTTTAACTTTTGTTTTCTCGACATTTAAACAATATTGCAATTATGGCTGAGAATGAGGTTTATCGATGAATTACGAAATATTTTGCAAAAACGGAGACAATGGTTTTATTTTGTTGTTTTAAAAAACTTAACAAATTTGTTCGATTATTAAAGGGTGTTTTTAAGCCCGATAGAACTTGAAATTGTAAAAAATAACACAAAAAATTAAATTACAATCAAAACGTATTTTTTATTCGAAAGATCAATACATGGCCTTAATATTTGAAAATGATTTCGGGCTAATGGGCACCACACGTTTGTGAAGATAGCCCAAATTTATATCCCCGAACATCGAAAAAGTTGCTTATGGCAATACTGTACAAGTTTATGTATACTATTGCGACATTTAATTAACAATTGTAACAAAAGATCTAAATTATGAAATAAGTATTTATTGAATAACAGCTAAAAAATAAATAAAAATATTATGAGTATAATAAAAAGAACAGCAAGTTGTTACATAACGGTAAATAAACAAAAAAAATCTACTCTCCAAAAACTATACTGACAGAGAAAATCTTCAAATCAACATACAAATTTTACTAGCATCTATATATAGCATAAGCCCCGAAAATACCATGTCACTTAAAAAAAATTACTTCAAGAAATTAAGTCGAAGTATAGTTCCTCAAAAGCACATACAACTCGCTGGCCGGACTATCGGCTTATGTCTGGTGATTAGGGAAGATTTAAAGTACTTGCAGTGAATTTTTTAGAATTTTTCTATGAGGTAGACTTGAGATATAGTCTTTAAGACTTAGCAAATATTTGTAGGCCGGACCATCGGCTTACATCTGACGATGGAGGAAGATTAAAAGGAAGTTATCTATAGAGTAGCATTGAGATATAGTCCTTAAAACTCGACAAATATTCGTTGGCTGGACTATCAGCTTATTAAATTTTTTAGAATTTTTCTATGGGGTAGAGTTGAGACTTCAAACTCAGCAAATGTTAAAAATTCACTGCAATTACAATTAATCTTCCTCCGTCGTCAGATATAAGCTGATAGTCCGGCCAACGAATATTTGCAGAGTTTGAAGGACTATACCTCAACTCTACCTCATAGAAAAGTTCTAAAAAATTCACTTCAATTACTTTAAATCTTCCTCCATCGCCAGACATATTTCGATTGGTCGTCCATAAAATGTATCACGTAAATTTTCTAAAAAAACTCGTGAGTTGGCAAATTTTTTATTTGTCCCAGCCCCAAATATGTTTCTATCTTCATATTATCATGGAAACGTATAATTTTTACTCTCAGCCCCGAAAATTGTTTGTGTCGTGATAGATTTAGTAGCCATGACAGGCTGAGGGTAAAAATGTTGCATTAATAATTAGTTTTGCCACCTCATTTTTCTGGGATGAAAATTGGGCTATTTCCACATACATAAAATTGGGCTTACTTCACAAACATGTTTTTATAAGTATTATTTATACTCTCAGCCCCGAAAATGTCAAGTGTCATGACAGTTTTTAACTATCGTGGTAGCAAGTATTTTCGGGGCTGAGAGTAAAAATGTGGAGATTTTTTTAGGCTGAGAGTAAAAAATGTCATGATAGCAATAAATAGTGTTGGCATCGCATTTTTCGGAGATGCAATTTGGGCTATCTTCACATACATCGCGGCTGTTCTTGACGAAACGCATCTTGGACGTTGGGTCACTTTTTCGAGCGCTGCTGGCCGTATGTCACGAATAACACGAACAATGCTGGCCTCCAAGGCATCAATTATTGCTGGTTTATGAGTGTGACTTCACGTAGCCGCACCCCTATGAGAATATGGCGGCTGCGTTCCAAAGTGTCGGTCAAAATCCATCGACCTCAACTTGGCGTCGATCACCGCAACTGACCATTAGTCGCACCATCCTGAGGAGAATACTGCACAAATGCATCGAATTATTCGCCTACAAGGTCCAGATAACTCAGCAGTTGAAAGCAAATGGCCTTCCGCTTCGATATTGCTCTCTGCGTGGTCCAAATACAAGCTTCATAATGACGTCGATTTTGTTCGATTCAGACGAAACACTTACATTTCGGGGATTATGTAAACAAGCAGAACTGCGAAGTCAATGCGTTCACCAAGAGTGACTGACGACTTTTTGGTGGGAATTTTCGAGTGGTGGTATAGTTCTTCGAAAGCACTGCAGCGAAACCGCGTTACCGTCAATGGCGACCGTTACGGAACCATGCCGACCAACTTTTTATGCCCTGAAATCTACGCTAAGAATGTGAACAACCACATGCATACAAACGGATCGACAATCGATGCGCGCCAAATTTGCCAAGCGAATAATCAGCAATTTTGAAGATGTCTATTGGCCTGCATGGATCTGCGAATTGACGCCGTTTAACTTTTGCTAAGGGATTTCGTTAGATAGATAGTATGCGGATATTCTAGAGACAATTCAAGCTTTAAAACATAACATTGAGACAGTTATTTGCGAAATAGGCGGCGAGATTCTCGAACAAGTTCTGAAAAACTGGACTCACATGATAGCTTATTGTAAGGCCAGCAGAGGGAGCCACATGAATGAAATGGTTTTTCATTTTGAAATCGGGAACTCTAACCTATCTAATAAAAAAAAGTTCCCAACAAACTTGCAAATGGCCCATCATAAATGTTTTCACATGCACAGTACAGATTAAAAAATATTACATATCGGTGTACAAATTTATTTACGCACAGATACGAAATTTATAACTACATTTGCAATCAAAAATAGTCGAACATGCTACTTTTTTATTTGTAAATTTTGCATGCACAAAATGAAATCCAAAATTTTCCAAATTCATAAAGGGAAATTTTCAACCCTGCAATAAACACAGCAACTTATTTATGTTCTGGAAACAAACATTATTATGTTATGTCAAAATGTTGTGCTAATAAATGACCGTGGGATGGAAAAAACAGATTTTTTACCTTTGGTAAAAGGAGACAGAAATAGATGGCAACGATAACGAGATTCTGTAGCAACTGTTCACGAGATTTTCATACTACAAGAAAATTTTGCATATTTTGTACAGCATTTTCTTTGCATATTTTGCGTATTCTCTACGAGAGAATTCTCACAAGAATACATAGAGTTGTTACAGCACAATCAGGTTTTCAAGAAAATCAGACTCTTTCACTATTCGATCTATTGGCACCGTATATTATAAATCATTCAATCATATTTCCAACAAACTGGACAATAAGTCAACGTATCGGTTACCAAATCCACATAGATTATTGCCACCCTGGGTCTTCATTGCTAATGGCCATGGCACAAGAAAAGTACTGCATCATCGAAGCACAAAATTTCATACGCCTCGCATTTTCCACTTTTATTGAAAACTTTCGACTTTTATTGGGCTCCGTTTACTCGTGTTGGAAATGATTTTGCGGGCTCATTCAGAGTTACATACAAAGGAAGAATCTTTCCTGAAGCCAAATCATACTTGTCTGTTGTTGTATGTATATCAACACGAGCCAATCATTTTAAACCACGTCTGTAATTAACCACAAATCCTTACTGGCGGCACTGAAATGCTTTTCCGGTGATTGTGTCACGTCGTATCTTGTGACAACGGGACTAATTTCGAGGGCGATGATAATTTGCTAATAGAAATGCAAAAATTGTGTGCTCACTTAATAAATGCTAATAAATTGGTGGACGATAGAGTTAAATTCAAATTTAACCCACCACTTCCTTCTCTTCATGTGTTCGATTGGCTAAAATTCATCCTCGTCGCACCATTGGAGAACAAATTCTCACAATCAAAGAATTTACTACCTTACTGGACAAAATTGAATACACAATATTCGCCTATTTTGCACTTTATTTTGCTTCGTTAAAGACAAAAGTACCTGGCATAATTGATGAGAAGGATTTGTCATGAATTGATCGATGGGAGATGTTTCGCAAAATCATATTAAACTTCTGGCATCCAAGGTATGATAGTTGCCACATAATGTATCAATTATGATTCATGGCCAACAGGATGTTCGGGATGAAAGATGATTTAGGTGGATCTGAAAAGAAATAAAATTAAAACAACACACAGCAACATTGTGTTGCTGCATTAGTCACAAATACTTATCTGACTTTCGAAATCTCAATTCCAATCTAATTCTTATGCAACGCAGATACACTGAGAAGAAGTACACCGAAAATGACGCGAAAACCGACTTATCGATAGTATATAAAAAAGGGGTTTTTACTTTAGGAGTTTATTTACATGAACAACCCGCAGTAATTAACTTTCTTTGTTTTGATCAAAAGTCAAACCTGATACTGTTATTATATTTATCTCGAGGTCGTCGAATTGATTAAAGTGGAAACTAGTTCAATCCTACTGTGCTGTATGAGAGTTGTCGCAGTGCTGTTATAGAAATTTGAAATTTTAGAAACGAGCATATAGACTCCAACACTCTCAGAAATTTCTAATATACACCTTTTTTAAACCGCATTAAGCCTAAATCACAAATAAAAAACTTAAAATGCTCATTAGTTAACGATAACAAATACTGGTAGCTGAAAACACATACAACTAAAATAAATTAAATAAATATGTCATTTAAAATGTCATTTTATTCATTTCGAAAAGTCATTCATGCGTATTTATCTCTCTCGACTCGAACCACCGAATACAAAACATAAACGGAATTGTTTTTCTAGTCACACTAATCAGCAATTCATAAATGATTTTTTTTTTATTTTACTTGACAAAAAACCATTTCCAACATACAAAAAAATATGTTTATTATGTTTATGTTGGTTTGGGTGCGCGCATCACATGAAACGAAAAATATGTAAATTATTATGGAATACATGTAGTTAGTATACGACCAAGTTGAAATGGATTTAGATAATGTAGATATGATGGAGGAAGATGGTGTTCGGTCGTGTGTCTATTTATTGGAATTATTCCAATGAATATTTATTGTTTGACAAATATGTTCGTCAAAAAATTAATCCGCATTTTAATTATTGTGAATATTAATTGAGGGTTCTTTATAGCGTTTAATGAAAATGTAAAGTACCGATTATGATTATTTGGTATTTACGAGATTTGGTAATATGCTTACCGTAGAAAAACACGCAAAAAGGTCTGCGCCTTATTTAAATCATTGCTCATATTTAAAGGTGAAAAATATTCCCTTCAAAACGCATCAACGTAAATAATCCAACCAGACCGTATAATACAAAAGTAGGTTACCCTAATTTTCCAAATAAACCGTATTAAGTTCTAATACTGTGTAAAACCTTAACCCATATAATTAAAGTCGAATCTCCACATCTTGCGCATGAAAAATACGTACGAGTACAACACACCGACGATTTTTTATTCCAAATTAAAAATACCACAGATATTTATTACACACAGAGAGTAAGTATTTAAATCTGTTTGACCACCAGTTTATTTTTTATTCATTGTGTTGCCCAACTAATATTTTATGTTCTGGAAGGGGTCCCCCAATTTTCAAAACTAAATACAAAAAATATCGAAAACCACATATAGTGCTTTTTAGCATATTTTCAATAATATTTTTTATAAAATTTATCATAACACTATATGTCGGTACTAGGTATGTACTGCTGTGCCATGCGATGTATCCAAATGGCTGTACATAAACATATACATACTCGAATGACTGTATGACCACAGAAAATATGTCTCATTTATTGTTTTAAAATATTTGCCTTTTATTAATATTTATCAATAATTATATTATTTTTTATTTGGTTTACATGAAACCACAGATGTTGAAGTGGAATATTTCGTACAAAAAATTGGCTCGACTGATGCACTGATAAAGTATCTTGGTTTGCATGTTAATTAAATTAATTGCCGGTTGTATCACATGGGTGAAATGAAATCTCAACACAATAGCTCACTACTCACCCTACACATGACTACCGAAGTAGCAGCGTGTTCATAGTGCCCAATAAACATTTCACAAGAGGCAATGTATTGTAACACGAACGGTTGTGATAACCAATCCCTTCGTATTAGTGGATCAATATAGCTTCGGAGGCCGGTTCCTAGGATGCTGGGGGGAACCACTTATAGCATGTTGAAATCAATTTGGAAACAGCGAATCCGTTTTAACAGCAGTCAAATACGGCAATAACGTATGCTAAAAGTAGAAGCAGAAGCAGTTCTGCAACCGATATCTTCAACGTCGGTAGCAATTCAAATGATGGACATTCTAATCTACAAAAATGAAATCAAGCACTAAAACAAAAAATTAAACACACTGAGATTCTAATCTCCAATCTCCAACGCGAGTTAATCTGCCTGAAAACAGATAAAACAAATTCAAAAAAGGAAAACAAAAGCAAAAACAAAGAAGCGTTAGGTCACAAAGTACAACTTACTCGTAAAAGAGACAAGTCGCAGAAGACTGAATACTCGACGGACGAGGAAGAGTTACATAGGAAAACTAACTGGATGCTGAAGAAGGAAAAAGCTGAACAAAACAAGAGTAATAAAAAAAGAAAAGCTGACTCCTCAATAGAGGTAGAAAATTCACGGCAAAATGAACGGCAACCATCTCAACAAAATGAAGCACAGCCAAAGGTAAAAGCCCTCCACTTATAGTAACAGTAACTAACTATTCAGAAATCCAAAGTTTAATGAGTATGGAAGATAACCATTTCCCATCCAAACGCATACAGAAACTTGCCAATGAAGCTGAATATGGAAAAATATCAGCAGTACACCACGTACGAAAATAAAAACGATCGTCCCATCAAGGTCATGGCAAAAAACCTAGATCCAACCTGTGAAAGTAATTCAATAATGGAGGACCAAGAAAATAAAGGATTTAAAATCTTTGATGCCGTGAACATTATTATAAAAGAGAGGCGTAGCGGAGAGAATCGACAAGAATCCGTTTCAAAAAGTAGGCTTCCCCTGCTCATGCTAACGTTTGATAAATCCGTGCAAATAGAAAAAATTTACAATATAATTGGCATACTCAACATGCGAGTAAAGATCGAAGCTATTAAAAGAGGTACAAGAATAGTACAATGTAAAAAATGCCAAGGCTATAACCATACGCAACGATATTGCGCGCGCGAACCAAGATGTGTCAAATGTGCTGGAAAGCACACATCACAAGCTTGCAAACTATCTAAAGAAGAACCAGCAAAATGTATAAATTGTACTAGGCAGCATTCAGTCAGCTATCGAGCATGTGAGGTTCTCAAGCAGCTACCAAAATGAGGGATCAGGCACGCAAACCCTCTCTAAGGCATCCAAACAAGGATCGAGCAGGAAATGAAGTACCTATGCGTAGGCAGAATTATACATATGCACAGGTCTCTTTAAATTCGAAAGAAATTGACACTAACGGTACCGAAAAATTCAAAAACACTAAAACTAAACTAAATAAATTTATTCTGGATCGACTCAATCTGCTGGAAATACCAAGTTCCAAAATAGCTAAATATAAATAATGTCGGAAATACATAGTTCAATTCATAATTCCGGAGCAGTAATCAGACATCAAAACTATTCATTAAGAATAGTCATATGGAATGCAAACGGATTAACACAACACCTAGCAGAATTAGAACTATTTTTAAATACTGAGAAAATTGATATATGCGAAAACACATTTTCCAGCAGCTCCTATGTAGCAATCCAGAGATATACTTGTTACCATACCACAAATTCAGCAGAACGGGCAAGAGGAGAGTCAGCAATATTTATTAAGGATAATATTAATCATCATGAAGAATTAAAAATAGAACACGACGCCATGCAAGTAACCATAGTGACGGTTAAATTTGGTTATCACAACACCAAGGTACCTAAAGAAAGAAGACTGCATTAACTTGTTCCAGAAATTAGGAAGTAACTTCATTATTGGAGGTGACTTTAAGGCAAAAAATACCTTCTTGGGTTCAAAATTAACCTCCCCACAAGGAGAGGGTCGGTTGGGAAGTAAATTTAAATTGTCATCCAGGAGAGATTAATCCGTTATTTATTCAATAGAAGTAAGATAATTAGTGCAAGAAAAACTAAAAGCGCGAAAGAAATGGCAGACTACGCGTGAGCTGCCGCAAAATAAAACCACGTTAAACAACTTGTGCATCAACTAAAGGCACTCATAAAAGCAGTGAAAAATGAAACAATTCGAAAATGCCTTTGTTCTCTAGCTCCAACTAAAGATTCCGACTACCTCTAGAAAGCAACAAAAGCGTTAAAACAACCAAAAACGCAGAGCCCTCCAATCAAAACAAACGGTGAGAAGCTGACCTGTTTGCTGAACATCTTGAAGAAACATTTCAAACTCTAGGTCGGCAGACCAGTTACGAAAACACTACTAATTCGAAAGAACTAAATTCTGAAATTAAGAACATAAAAGCAAAGAAAGCTCCTGGTTAAGATAAAGGAAATAATAAAGGAGCTGCCTGATAAAGGCACCCGTAAATTATTGCACATAATCAATGCGGTACTCAGGAAAAAATATGTGCCAATGCAGTGGAAAGTAGCAGAAGTAATAATGATTCCGAAACCGGGCAGCCACCGAATGATAGAAAATCTTACCGGCCAATTTCAAAGAACCATAGAACAAAGAAACCTTATCCCAGAATATCAGCTTGGTTTCAGAGAAAAACGCTCAACTATTGAGTGGGTTCATTGGCTTATAGATGTCATTGAGAATACATTAGAGAGGAAAACGGGTTGCTACTAGTATCTTCTTAGACGTGGTGCAGGCCTTTGATAAGGTGTGGCACAGATGTTTACTCTTCAAACTACATAGAGATTTACCAAAACAATAATATATGATTTTAAAATCTATGTATGATTTGAAAACCAACAATCTAATTGTGTGATTGATTTGAATGAATCGCCACTTTCGGGTGAACTATGAAGAAGAATACTCCGAGCTAAAAAAAATTTTGGCAGGGGTCCGGCAGAGTAGTGTTTTGGGACTATTATTTACCTGCTCTACTGCAGTTCTCTCAGTAGGAGACACTGTCGAGGACTCGACAACGAAACTTCAAGAAGCATGTGATAAAATCATAAAAAGGACAAAAATGCGGCGTGAATGAATCGAACTCCTCGCATGTGAATTTTACTAATCTAAAAGTCAGCTACAATCCTGTAATCATTAACGGTCAGCAGATTCCGTATACAAATAAGGCCAAATACCTAGGCATGACCCCAGATACCAGACTCAGATGGAAAGGGCACGTTGAAAAGAAAAAGATGAACTCAATCAAATATCGAAAAATGTAGTGGCTACTCGGGAAAAATTCGGAATTGTCAACCGAAAATAAATTGCTATTATATCAACATGTGCCAAAGCCTGTATGGACTTATGGAATTCATTTCTGGGGCTGTACAAAGAAAACCAACACCAAAATAATACAAACTTTTCAGAACAAAGTGCTACGTGATATAGTTAACGCTCCGTGGTACATTACCAATGATAACCTTCATAGGAACCTAAAGATCCAGACAGTTCAAGAAGAAAGAAACAGAAATTGCAGTAATTCATGGTGAACGTATTTATTAACACGTAAATGACGAGCTTCGTGGTATGTTGGATACTTCACAAGCAGTAAGGCGACTGCGAGGACACCGGTGCAAAGACTACTTCAGTAAATAAGCTATAAATGGCCAATGCACCTCTTTCCATTCACAAGTGTCATAATTAAGGATGAAAAATTACTAGATGAATTGTGTTCAGTTGTAATAATTTAAATACAAAAAAACAAGGAACTTCATTCTATTTCCCGTGCGAAATACATAATAATTCTATGGAAAGAAACGTGAAAATAACACGGAGTATCGTTTATGCTGTCAAAGAAAACTGTCCCAAAATTCCGGAGTCTTATGAATGTGTAAGAAAACGGGAAAAAATCAAATTGGAAAGGAGGTAGAGTTTTGTTGGAATTTCGCGTCTTTTCCAATCTAATAATGGTTTTAACTGGAATTAATAATAATTTTGTTTCAAAATTACTAAATATTTTGTTGTACATATTTCAATTTTATATAAAAAGATTTCTTTTTTATTTAGATAAATATACACAAAAACGTAATTTTTTTTTAAATTTCATAAAATTCGCTTCTGCATTGGGTTCCGGAACGCACCATCCAAATCTTCGGTCTAGCATCTGAAAAAACAAATTAGAACAAGAAAAGTATACCAACAAAAATTCGCCTCATCAAAATTATGTATGGATATAGCGACGCCATTTTAAAATTGCTTTTTACACTTGTTTAGTTCAATTTTGATGATAATTGACATTTACACTTTACTTTTGAAAAAAATCCAAAGAAAATGATCTAACAGTGTCAAATTGCATGGTGGCCAATCGTCATCAGAATATCTTGTGAACGAGGTCTCTTGTCTCTTTACGAACATTTTTACTTACAGCTGTTACTGTTTCACGAGTACGAACTGGACGATGGCGTTCATATGCTCTACGACCTGCAACTGACCCTGTTTCTTCAAAACGTCCAGAACGTCCATGTTGACCAAAGTCATCACGTAATTTACGAAATGGTTTTTTTTAGAACGACCACTATCGTAATAAGTTTCAATAACCAAAACGGGATGTTGTATTGTGTAAACGATAACAAAACTAAAACTGGCATAAACATTTTTAATTAAAATATTCAAAAATTTAATTTTTGCGAAACAAAATACAAAATATTTAAATAATGTGTTTATTAAGTGTTAGTGTGTTTCGCCAAGTACCCACGGCGAACAGTGTTAAAAATAGGTTTTAATGTCCTTTGAAGGTCAATTAATACCCTCTATTCATGCACACACTCACCCAATGAGTGAGTCGCTTTTGATTTTCCCGTCGTAACACGTGTTTGTTTATTGTTCTTTATTTCTAAAATGTATTTAATATAAACCTCCGAAACTAAAATAGTAATGTGGTGGAATACTTTGGGGCTATTGCTGGGAATGCAAAGAAGATGACCGCAAACATTGTTGTCATGATTGCAACTTAGATGTGGGTATACGGGAAATTGATTTGAAGACGCCCCCAATAGCACTAGCAGCCGTGAATGATTTCTAACAAAACTTCCACAAAATTGTCATTGACTGTTGGATTGCTTTAAACGCAAAATCGACACGAGACGAGGATAACGACGAGCTTTAAACGTGTTGGATATATCTGGGCTACACAATATATAACAAATGAGTTTGTGCCAAAATAAGGAGTGTACTGCACAACATTATTTGCAGATTATTCTTTGTACACAATTACAGTATACTACCTACACATTGCAAGCTCCATGTCAACTGAATACTTCAGAGTAATTTTTTCCTATTTTAGATAGAGTTCTTGAAGCAAACAGATAGGATGGTATTTTCTTATAATTTTTGAGAGAGAACTGCTTCTAGTACTACGTACTTGCATCAATCGTAACAATAAAAGGCGTTTCAAAGTCTGGGTATTCTAGAATAAAATATAAAAGTATTGTTATTGTCTCATCAGAGAAATTTGGATACTGTTAAAGTTAGCCGAAAATTTCTAGCCGCAACATGATAATGCAGATAGTGCCTTTGCTGTCACAGCCGAGAAAATGTTTTATAGCCGAAAGATATAATACTCGATATACCTAGTCCTAAATATCAGGAGCTACATAATTTTATCTTGTTGGTCCAAATCCTATGATAAGTAAATTATAATAAAATTAGGGATTTTCGAAACTAAATTAAGTTCTGTAACTTTTGAGTTATCCACATCGATCTTGTAGTACAATTTCATGTTTAACAGCATTGGCGAAAGTTAATTTTTTGTCTTCTAATTGGAAAATGTGTTTTTACCTATAGACCAAAATTTATTAATGCATTCTTTTCCCTCAGAACTTAGGTGATTTGTCCAAATCCATTTTTCTATTTGGTGCGATATAGTTTCCGGATATATATTTAAATTATACAGTTAGGAATAAATGAAGAAAGTAAATATCTCTATCTCCGAAATAAGAGGAGAGAAAGCTGGTATTTGCAAATACACAATCAAAATAAAACTCTTCCCAAGATTTTTTATAGAGTTTCGTTTAAATATCCACGACTTGTTATTTGATAAACTTAACCAACGATTACCAGAGGTGGACTTTTGACTCAAACTGGACCCATCTCAAACAACGTGCCTACTCATATTATAATCAGTTGCAAACAATTGGATTCATAGTTGGCGCAGACTATTATCCAGCCATAATAAACAACAACATCATAAAAGCAGATTATTTGGATCCAATGGCACGACAAACCGAAATTGGATGGATATTAAGTTCCAGGTGGCACCAGAACTCACCAACCAACAAGAATTATAGCAACTAAAGGCATTAAGACCAGCCACCCTTAGAAAAAGGTGTAGATGGCAGATACTTAGTAAGAATTCCATTTATGGAAGTTCACATTGATTTTGAAGAATCCAGGAGAAGAGCCACTGTCAGATTAATACAAATTGAAATTCGGATCAACAGAGACCTATCAATTATATCATGAATTTATGCGAGAATACATACTACTGTGGGCAAAAATTAGTAAGACTTTTTAATTTAAATTTTTAAATATTTTTTTTATGTTGGTACGACTGTCAGTGACATCTGTGCCAAATGTCACATCAAAATAATCATTAGTGTTTAGTATACGCTTGTCTTTCTGAAGTACAAAAAGTGCATTCGGCGTTTTTTACAATGAGCGAAATTATTCAACAATGAAGTTCCATTAAATTGTGTGTGCGGAATCAATTTTGTGGTGCCGAAACGTTCAGAATGTTGCAAAAGGTCTTCGGTGATTATTGTATGTCGCGGGCAAGTGTTTTTGATTGAAACAAATTGTTCAAAGAGGGTCGAGAACGTGTTGACGACGAACCTCGTCTAGGACGGCCATCAACATCAACTGATGATCAACACGTTAATAAAATCAAGGAATAAGTGCTCGAGAATCGACGATTAACAGTCAGAGGAGACCTTACTGGCATCGTTGAAATATCTGAAGGATCAGTGAAAACCATCTAGAAACATCATTTGGGCCTAAGAAAAGTGAAAGCACGATTGGTTCCAAAATCACTCAATTTTTTGGAAAAACAGCGTCGCGTTGACGTCTGTGAAACAATGCTTTCCAACTACCAGGATGTCATGAAACATAACTGGCGATGAGTCTTGGATCTATGCTTACGACCCGGAAACAGACGATCAATCGGCCGAATATCGTGCCAAAGGTGAGCCGAAGCCGAAAAAACCACGTCAAAGCAAGTCAAAAATCAAGGTGATGTTGACAGGTTTCTTCGATTATCGAGGTTGTGGTGCACTCCGAATTCCATCCGACCGGCAAAACTGTCAACAAGAAATACAATTTGAGTGTTATGCGTCGTTTGCGCGAAGCTATTCGTAATAAGAGGCTAGAATTATGGGTCGACAACTCTTGGTTTTTGCACCACGATAATGCACCTTCTCATACTGCATTGGTTTACGTGATTTTTTCGCCAAAAATTCCACCCATATCGTTCCGCAACCACCGTATTCGCCTGATTTTGTTCCGTGTGACTTCTGGCTGTTCAGAAAACTCAAACGAACGCTCCGAGGAAACCGTTTTGAGTCAATTGAAGACATTAAACGTGAATCGCTACGCGCATTGGAGGCTATTCCGGAAATTGACTTTAACAGCTGTTTCGAGGATTGGAAAAATTGTTGGCACAAGTGTATTGAGGCCGGGGGGAGAGGGATTACTTTGGGGGGGCGAAATAGATTTGGAGAAATAAATAAAGAATTTTAAAATTATGAATGATCTTACTATTTTTTGCCCACAGTATTACTTCTAAAACACATGAATCTCGTGCATAAAGAGTTTGAAGATCATATACCAAGCAACAACTATTACATTCTGCATTATTTAATTAAACAGGATAGCACCACTTCTAAACTTAGAGTTTTGTTTTGGGGTTTCTGTAAAACTACAACGGGAGTTTCCTTAAATGATTGCATGATGACTTGTCCTAAATTACATGATGACCTAGTGGGTATGCTACTGCCATGGCAAGAACACAAAATCGCTATAACGGCGGACATAGAAAAAATGTATCGCTAAATGTGGCTTAACTAACAAGACCAGAATTATCAACTAATAGTACGGAGAGCTCATCCACCTAAACCAATGAGAACATATAAGCATAAGACAGTGGCATATGGGACAACAGCAACCAGTTCCTTTGCAATAAGAGCTTTAAAACAGCTAGCTACTGATGGAGCCAATGATTATCCAGCTGCGTGCAAATTTTGCTAAAAATTAACATGCTATTTTTGTCAAAAATTAACTACATGTAAAGATTATTGTAACGAATTCTACTCTTCACAAGCATATTACTCTACTGGAAAAGTAGGAAAAAATTGGAGATGCTAACTGTTATCAACTCCAAGGTTGCGGAGTTCGAACCCAGTTGCAGACTATAACTTTATTAAGAAGTTATTATTCTTAACATTATCGATCTTACCGCAACAAGCAATCTTCCACTACTGATGAGAATTGGATTTTAGAATGGCATTCCAAGTGAAGGAGGATATTGAGATAACGAAAGCAATTGTAAACGGTGGCGACAGTCATCATGAAAAATATTGGAACTAAGAACGTCGTTAATCAAGATAGGGGAATTTATGTCGTCGAATGTTCGCAAAAACAACATGAAACTGATTTACAATTGCAAAACGCATACATCGCCAGATGCAATAAAAACAGTAATCTCGAACAGCGATAGACAAGTATACAGACCTAGCAATTTGGGATGCAGACACCACAGTTGTAATTTAAACAGTGAACAGTGCAAGTTAAAAAGAAAAAATAAACAGTGCGAAAAGTACTACACTCTAAAACTGAACATTAAAAGTGAGTTCGTGAGCAGTGAGTAAGTGAAATTTGTGATTTGCTGCGGAAATTAAAGGTATTAAAAAATAAAGTTTGTACGAACGTCCGAAATTCGTAACATTATTTTGCGGGGCCTAATTTCGTTAGATTGCAACAATCGCATTTTTTCATCTTTTGGCAAATGTGAGGTGTGAGTCTGGCGATCTTAAAAGGGATTAGTATAGCTAGCTAGGCTTAAGCCACTATAATGATTTTATTTCTTTCATATCATATTAGTTCAGTTCATATCAGTTAGTAAAAATTATTGTGTTTGTATGAATTAAAACAATTTTAATTCTAACTTCACATCAAATAAACATATAACTTCACACAAGAGTTAGTAGAATATAATTATGTTAGTGTTGCCTGATAATGTTTTACTTTTTAAAATGTTGATGTATGTAACTTTACATACATCAACATTTAAAAAAAATTGAAGAATTGCTTTAAAGATGAATTTTGGGCCCAAAGACTATCAGTCTCATTTTCTAGCTTGGTAATTAGAATATAAATTAGCCAATGGTCTCTCAATTGTGCATCATCTCCTAACACCTTTAGACCGCGTATCATTTCGTCGGACATGAAGTTTCTTAAAAATGCGTAAATTGTGTGCTTCTTTCGATCATAACGCTCTCTCAATTTTTTTATCACCTCTATGTAATTAGCATCCGTGAACACGGATCCGTGTTTTACGGATATGATTTAAAACTATTAAACAAATTATTTATTTAAACAAATTATTTAAACAAATTATTTATTTATTTTACCAACAGTATTAATTTACATCCGGTATTTTTAAAATTAGGTTTATTTATATAAATCAAATTTGAATGAAAAAAGTTTTTAGAATTCTTTTAAATTCATCTCTGGACAAATTAAAATCGAACACGGTAGATACATTATTAAATACACGGCTAGAATTACAAACCGGGTCCGACATACCAAAATTAGACCCATGGAAGTGCAGATTAATCACTAAGCCTCGGTGTCTGAGTGATCTCACTGGGGCACGTATTGAAAACAAGGAAAGTAGTTGTGAACAATCAATTCGGCCCATTATAACGTCGCGCACAAACATTGCGGAAGAAATTTGTCTTCGAACGAACAATGGTTCAATATTCAATATCAAACAACGGCCTAGATACGGCGGAAGCACATACTTAGGAGCGTTTACCTCTCGAGGAAGTCGCCTTAAGGCAAACAGCATAAATCGCTTCTGGATTGATTCTATACGGTTAGAGGAATTGATATAGTACGGATTCCAGATAATTGACGCATACTCCAAGTGCGATCGAACAAATGAAGCAAAGAGGACTTTTAGAGTATATGGATCATGAAAGTCTTTGGAGAAACGGATTAAAAACCCTAACATTGAATTAGCCTTATTAATACATCTGTCAATATGGTCCTTAAACGATAAATCCCGTGAAAACAAAACCCCTAAATCTAGAAAAGAATGAACTCGCTCTATCATAACGCCATTTAAGAATAAACTATTATCATGTCCATTACGTCCATAACGTCTTCTAGAAAAGTTCATAACTTTACATTTCGAAACGTTCAGGCAAAGCTTATTCAAGCTACACCAGTCGCAGAAAACGTTTAATTCCTGTTGTAGATCTAGCAGATCGCGATCATTTCTAATCTTACAAAAGATTTTTACATCATCAGCGTAAATCAGAAACTTACAATGTTTGAAGCACCGCTTCACATCATCTATGAATGCAATAAATAATAGAGGTCCAATGTGGCTACCTTGTGGGACGCCAGACAAAACATTGATGTCTCTAGATAAAATATTATTTAAAAAAACTTTTTGAGTTCTGTTCGTCAAATATGAAAAAATCCACTTTAAAGGAAGGGCATCACACTTGTTGAGCTGTCCCAGTTTCTTTACCAATAAAACATGATCAATTTTATCAAAAGCTTTGCTAAAATCAGTAAACACTACCTCAACACCATCACCACCTTCTAATGCTAGCGTCAAAAAATTTGTAAACAAAGCAAGATTTGTCACAGTTGACCGTCCGGGGTAAAACCCATGCTGGTTTACTGAGATGGAATTTTTAATTAAGAAAAAGATGCGGTCCTTGACCATCGATTCAAATAATTTAGGAATAGCCGATAAGATAGAAATACCGCGGTAATTTTCGATATCCGTTCTCCGTCCACTCTTGAAAATTGGTTTAATGAAACTGGATTTCCAAATTGAAGGGAAAACCCCACTTTTCAAACTCAAATTGAAGATGTTCGTCAGCGGCTGAACTAAGACCGAAGCACACTTTTTCAACACAAGCGGGTGAATTTTGTCCGGGCCACAACTCATATTCACATTTACATTCAAAAGAGCGTGCAGAACGTCATCGGTAGTAAATTGAAATTGAATGTTTGGGTTATTATTAAAAACAAGATCGTCATTCCCTCTCGAAGACGGGACATACACATTTTCAAAAAATGCTGCAAACATGTCAGTGATAATTTGTGGATCACTAGCCGTCAAAGAATTGAAAGACATTTGCGAGGGTATACCTCTACAATTCCGTTTCGAATCAACATAACTCCAGAAACATTTAGGGTTGTTTCTAATATTCGATTCGATCTCGACAATATATAAATTATACAAGAAACGATTTAAAATTTTAAATTGAGATCTGAGAGCGCTAAATATTTCATAATTTACGGCGGATGGGTTTAATTTATATTTTTTATGAGCTTTAGATTTCCGATTTTTTAATCCTGAGAGGCGACTATTAAACCATGGCTCGCGCATCGACGAAACTACAGGTGAACGGGGAATAAATTGTTCAATTGCCAAGTTCATTATTTTATAAAACTGATCAATATAAGCGTCTAAACTACCCGTTATATATTGATCCCAATTAATATTGTCCAGAAACTCATTTAAAGCATTATAATTTCCCTTATTAAAATTGAAAGACTCACTAGAATTAAAATTTACGTTAACATTAACACAATTTTCAAATATTAATTGGATATGTAGTGGTATGTGAAAAATACTTGAAGAACCGCCGAGATCATTACAAGCAATGATTGTGCCATGTACTTCTACTGGAACGAACACCAGATCGAGGATATTGCTGCACTGCCGTCTTAGCCCGAGTGAACAGATTGAGTCCATCACCAGATCTGAAGTTAGATCACCATTGAATGGCAGAAGTTCATCATCTACTGTAAGCCATTTTATTTTCGGTAAGTTAAGATCTCCCAAAATCATCACACAATCAAAATCAGGAGATGCAGCTGCTAGTTGGTTTGAGAAAAATAAAGATAGCTCACCAGCAACTATCAACACCAGTTTTCCATTGAAAGCAAGTTTAACAGCCAAAATTTCCAACTCGTTACTCCCAAGGTCAATAATATCCGCACGTATATCTTTCGTGACCGCTAGCAGAACTCCGCCACCTCTCGCTGTCGATTCAAGATCCGTATAACGATCGCGTCTGAAAACATAGTAGTCTGGAGGGAAGTACTCTGCAGAATTGTGCGAGCTTGTTAGCCATGTTTCCGTGATGCAGATGACATCATATTCATTTTCCAACACTGATAGGTACGTTTCACGCGTTTTTGATCGTATTCCGCTAGCGTTGTGATAATAAATAGACAATGTGTTGGTTTCATCTGAGAGTGGCAGTGTCAGTTGAGCGATAGGTGCAGACAGCGGCATCGGATTTGAAGAAGGTATAAAATCAGTTGAGGTCGCAGTAGATATTGTTACAACGTCGTTAGAGCTGAGCGTGGGACTAAAAAATTATTATTCATTGATTTCCGACGTGAATTTAAAAATTCTTTAATCAACACTCCAGAAGGCCACGCCGATGAATCCAGCATTTGGTTAAATTTGCTTACAGGAATACCGATTTTAAATTACATATCTATAATATACTAAAGAGAACAAATTTACAGTAGTTAATTATAAAATTTGGCATACCTGAATTTAAAAAAAAACTGGTAAAAGAAAATTCTTCCCACTATTGAATTCTGTGCCACACACCATTAACGTTAAATATCCTTTCCTCCCTCGTCAATATTAAATTTTTACCATCTTTCTTTTATTCTGCGTATAATATTAATGATAATTATAATACAGTCTTAATGAAATTCATTACACAAAAAAGTATCCTTAAATTCAATAAACAGAAAAAAGTTTCTCATTCTTTTTTCCCAGCAACGTTTTCCGATCAAAAGAAAATGAATTTAAAATTTTAATTATTTTTTTCATTTTCTCATTTCGTTTTTGTCTTATATCTTATGCGGACGACCGTTCTTGTTTCAATTTCGTGCGGTTTTCCGAGATAAAACAAACATCAATAATCGTAATCATAAGTAAATCGTTTTTGTGGTCTATTCATTGTTGGAACTTCTTTGGATATATTTACACACACCCATACACACTACACCGCACATTTAAATGACATAAAAACCGCCTTACATTCATCCATCAAATTTTTTTTTGTAAATCATATTTCGATAAAAAAAAAATGTATCCATTTTTTTATTATTATTAGTATTTACCTCCAACCATCCATTTATCCATTCATTCATCCAGTCAACCAATGTATTCTCACACACACATACACATAAAATATGAATAAATCGCGTTTTCTCCCTATAATTTTCTATTCATCAATAAAAAGGGATAATATAATGTGAATATATCCAAAGAGCTTCTCCGCCACCCAAACCATCCCAGATCCGTGTATACAGTGTGAGTTTGTCGAAAAAATTGAAATAAGGGATTCGAAACAAAACAAAAAAATATGAAAATATGAAAATGATGATACAAATTTTTTATTTTATCTTTCTCTGTACAACTTTTACTTTTGTTTTTCAATAAACAAAAAGAAAATATAAATTTTCCTTTTTACAAAATTAATTTAACATTTACGTATACCGACGCGTATTCATTACTATTGTTGGTTAGATAGAAATTGTGTCTAAAACCGAATACAGTTTGTCCTAACCTCCGTGAATAGAGAATATAGGGCACGGCCTTTTGGGTAGCATAAATTTGATTCTATGTCAACGAAAGCGGTGCTTTGTTTTGCGTTTAGGTTATACCGTCCTTTTGTTATAATTAAATTTTCTTGGTCGTGGTTGATGCGAAGTTCTATTAATTAAATCGACTAAATATTTTTAAATTTTTGGTTTGCGACGAGAACACATGAAGAACAGTTGTTACACAAATTTAGATAAATAATAATTATCTAAATAGTCGGCTGGAGTTGTGGGAATTTCCCAATACATTTTTAACTTACATGATTTTTTTTAATCATGTTTGCATTGAAAATCAAAAATGTTTTCAGAACTTTTGTGAAACAATTATTTGTAAGAATACGAGGTTTGTTCTTTTATCGCGATAATTACATGTTTTTTTAATATGTAGGGGAAAAATCCATATAAAAGTTATAAAACAATAAAATAAAACAAAAATCAATATACCGGGTGTTTCTTTTAAACTGAGACGATCAAATATTTCGAAAAATAGCCACTCTACGGAAAAAATATCCATATTAAAAATTTAATCATACCGCGGGGGAAATACATTAGTGCAAAAAATAGTCCCCCACCCACCGCTTTGTAGGTGGGGCGGGGGTAACTTTTAAACTAAGATAGGAAGCCATATTTTTTATTGCAGATACGGATTCTACGACTAAAAGTACGTATGATTTGAATGAAATATTTTGTTCGGTTCATGATAGATGGCGTTGTAATCGACGAAATTAAATTTTTTCAATTTCTCCTTCTTAGAACACACGCATTCGATTCTGCAATACGTTTGAAATAAAAAACATCACGTTTTCATTGGAAATACTCGAAATTCGTCATCAAAACAATTTTTTAATGTAAATGGCAGGTGAATAAAATAATTTTACCTTAAAATACGAGTAAGTGTTCAAAATGATGGCCTGCGACTTCAATGCACTTATTAATACGCATTTCAAATGATTGTACACAACTGAGAAGTGTGTCTGGTTGAATTTCAGCACACGCATTTCTGATTCGCTCAATCATGTTCTCACGTGTTGTTGGTTCTTGTTTGTAAACTTTGTCTGTGTGATAGCCCCACAAAAAAAATCTGGCGAAGTAAGATCTGATGATCTGGCAGGCCAATTTACCGGACCAGCTCTACCAATCCAGCGACCATTGAAATCACGATCAAGTATTTCACGTGCCACCATCGAATAGTGTGCAGGACAACCATCATGTTGAAACCGCATGTTCCGTCCCAACTTTTTACCTCAAATTTTCAAGTAATATTGGCAGTTCATTTTCCAAAATGTTTCGGTACATTTGACCATTCAAGTTGCCTTCAATAATGAGGGGCCTATGAGTTTGTTGCTAATTATTCCACACCACACGTTGACAGTCCAAGGACGCTGATGTTCAACTTGACGAAGCCAGTGCGGATTTGTAACACTCCAATAATGCATGTTGTGTCGATTGACCGTTCCATGGTTTGTAAAAGACGATTCGTCAGAGAACATTACGCAACGAAAAAAATTGGGGTTTTGTTGTATTTGTTCACGTGCCCATTGACAAAAAGTTACCCGATTTTCGAAATCAGCGCCATGAAGATCTTGGTGTAAAGACACATGATATGGAAGATATTTGTGCCGTTTTAAAATTCTCCAAACACTGGTGAGAGACAATCCGGAATCGCGAACTATTTCTCGTGTACTAACATGAGGATTATGAGCCACTGCTGCCAATACAGCAATTTCATTATTTTCTCCAGTGACTGTTGCTATACAGGTCCTCTTTTTCGGTTGAACATTTCCATCAGTAATAAATTGTTTGATCGTACGGCCAAATGAAGCACGTGAACGAATCCTATCCGGAAAACGTTGAGCGTAAATAGCAACAGCATTTTCAAGATTTCTGCAAGATTCTCCATAAACCAGAACCATTTCAATTTTCTCTGGCACAGTTAAACGCTCCATTCTAAAGTATTTTATCGTTTATTTTGCAATTACTGCAATTACGAAAAACATGAAGATAAGATAAACGTTAAATGTGATTTACAAAACTGAATAAATTGTTTTGATGACGAATTTCGAGTATTTCCAATGAAAACGTGATGTTTTTTATTTCAAACGTATTGCGGAATCGAATGCGAGTGTTCTAAGAAGGAGAAATTAAAAAATTGAATTTCGTCGATTACAACGCCATCTATCATGAACCGAACAAAATATTTCATTCAAATCATACGTACTTTTATTCGTAGAATCCGTATCTGCAATAAAAAATATGGCTTCCTATCTTAGTTTAAAAGTTACCCCCGCCCCACCTACAAAGCGGTGGGTGGGGGACTATTTTTTGCACTAATGTATTTCCCCCGCGGTATGATTAAATTTTGATTATGGACATTTTTTCCGTAGAGTGACTATTTTTCGAGATATTTGATCGTCTCAGTTTAAAAGAAACACCCGGTATAAATAAGAGAATATAAAAAAATTAACGTGTTAGTATATTTTAAATGTGGTTCTGTGGCTATAACTAAAAACGGCAAACATGCTCTCCCAAAACTGTGAGGATTGGTCATGAAACCTCTACGATCGGTATGTCGAAATCAAAATCTCAAATTAATGAAATAACGAATTTCGAAACATATAAGTTTCAAAATGTGGAATCAAAATCTCGAAAAAGATTTCTCGAATCTCAAATAATAAAAATATTATGTACAATTATGTTATTTGTGGCGTCTCAAATATGCGGTCAAATGTCGTACTAAAAATTAGGGTAAAGTAAAGACACAAAATGAAAATGGTTTGTATTTGTGCTAAACGAATAGCAGAAAAATATGGCGATTTCGTTTCTACATAATTTCGTTTAAATTTTAATGGGAGTGATACGAAATCCTGCATTATAAGATCTCGCATTACTAAATCTCACACAATCGCGCACGCGATACATAAATGTATGGGAAATTATAATTCGAGATTTTGTAATGCGAGATTTTGAAATGCGAGATTTTGAAATGGGAGATAACATGTCCAACCCAATTTAAAATGCAAATTTCTTGTTATTTTGCCTTAAAATAATAAACACCTAGAATTCAATTGATAAATTTCATTTTAACAGGCTCCATTAATAAAAATACACTTCTACTAAATTTTCATTAAAATAACTAAAACCAAAACTCGATTCTTATCTTCTTCCAGTATAAATCAAAAAAGTGATACAACGGATAGACAAGTGGATTTAATAATCACTATATAAAAAACTCATATTTATACAATATATCTTTAATATAAAAGATTTAATCAAAACTTACATTTGTCTTAAAACACTTTTAACATTAAAAAATTTACTAAAGTGAGGTTTTGGATAAAATGCCAGAAAACTGCCATGACAAAAAACAAAAAACCTAATATGCAAAGCGAAAAATATCGTTGTAAAATAAATTCGTAATTTCAAGCTAATTTAGCCATAACCATGTGCCATGACCTTACTTTATATTTTGTAGAAGCCAACACTTATTTATGCGATGGGGCGCCATAGATTTTTTTTTTAATTCGCAATGGTAAAAAGTGGTAGTGGTTCGATTCGATGTTCAATGACACGATACCGTAGAGATGTCTAAGCTTAGCAGTATATGAAATCATGTTACTTGAGCCTTTTTAATGTTTTCTTCAAATCAATATATTTATGTGTTGGGACAGTTAGAGACTTTTAATTTCAAAGTCTTGCTATAGCAAAAACTGTAGTGATTCAAAGCTTAATGAAGAAATCTTAACCGCCGATGCCTTGTCATTGACCATCGAATCGCCGCTACACTTTTTACTACAGCAAAATTTTAAATTTTCTATGGCTGCCCCACCGCAATAAATATGGTGGAATCTACAAGATGTAAAGAAAGGTTCAAATAACGAAATAATACACACCGTTAAGTGTAGACTTTCCAACGGTCCCATGTCATTAACTATTGGTGGGAAAGGCATAAAATATCCTTATTAAAATCTCCAAGCACAAAACCCCCAAGGTTTTGAGAAATCTCGAAATTAAAAATTCCCAAGCACAAAATCCCCAAATTCAAAATCCCCAAACATTTGCATATGATTTATTTTTTTATTTTGTTATATGTAAAATAGTTTTATCTTGTGCCGTATTCCTATTTCCTACGCTGATAATTATATCATAGAATTATGGGTTTTTCAATTTTTTTTCGTTTTGATTATTCTTGATTTTGTTTAATTTTATTTAACATTGATTGTAAATCGTCGATGTGTAAAATAAATAATTAGTATGGAATTAATGGTTCAAAAATCGAATAAAGGCAACGAAAACTTATTCGTGGATAGATATGCTTTTCATTTGCATTCTAAAAATAAAAAAAATGAGTGTGTCCATCCACTTTATGGAAATTTTATCTAACGATCTTGGTTTACGTGCTTACAAAATTCAACTTAGGAAGGATAGGAGGCAGGAGCCATCCGACCATCGCATATGCCACCAATTCGGGCAATGGGCTGAAGCACAAATTGATACTGATGTAAATTTTCCAAACAACATTTTGTTCAGCGTTGAAGCTCACTTTTGGTTGAATAGTTAATAAACAGAATTGTCGGATTTGGAGTGAAGATAATCCACAAGCCTTTGTCGAAACATCTTTACATCCAGATAAAATCATTGTTTGATGCGCTTTATATGCCGACGGAATCATTGGTCCATATGTCTTCAAAAACAATGATGAACAGAATATTACAGTCAACGGTGAACGGTATAGAGTCATGATTTCTAACTGTTTTGTACTCCAATTGGCTGGGGTAAATCTTACTGATACGTGACTCCAACTGAACGGTGCCGCATGCCACACCGCGGTATACAATTAATTTACTCAAAGAAACATTTGATGAAAGATAACCTGTTAATTGACCACCGAGATCGTGTGATCTAACTCCATTAGATTATTTTATTTGAGGATATGTTTGGTCATTTGTCTACGCCGATAAATCAGAGATGATTGAGCCACGGCCGAAATCATATTCAAGCTAATATTCAAGCAAAATGTTTTTCTTTGTTCTATTTTATTTTAAAATTGTGAACCTCTAAAAAAACACCCTTTACATAAGGCGGTATAATAACGAAATGTATCTTTGTGCCGTTGGAACCGTGACCCTAATGCTGCATCAGCACAATCCAATGAAAGTGGTATTACAATTTTTTACAAATTAATTACAAATTTTTTACACGGTTAGACATTTTTTTACAGGTCCCGTTAAGCTGCACCGCACTTTCCGTATATTTGTTGTATCGTACTGGGGGTGGTATTGGACTTTTTTTTATAAATAAATTACATTATTTTTGCATAGTTTAACCCCCGAGAGCTAGAACTGAGGGCGATACTAGCACTTTTTACAAAATAATTAAAATATATTAGAATAGTCCACCCTACAAAAACTACCTTTAAGAGTGAAACTCTTTAAAAACCTCCTTATTTCTCTGTAAAGTTTATAAACTTTCTATAAATGTAATAACCCACTCTCGAATTTGAAACAGCCTATTATGAGTAAGTATGAATTTATTACAACAGCCTACACAGTGGTTGAGCTCTTCATAAAGCAGATCTTTAGACACGAAATTCCAATCAAAACCCAAGCGGTCCTAATTCATTCTTAAAGGATGAAGTCTTACAAAGATTTGTAGAATATTTTGAAAATGGCTGGTCACTGCATCGAAACAAAATTCCTGAAGACATAAGGCAGTTGTGAACTCTTAAAGACAAAATGTACCATCATAAGCCCGGTTAGTTTTCTATGAAAATAGAATTTTTGTTCGAAAAAGTCTACGTTCGAGTATGCTTGATCTCTTGCTCATTTCGGGATGACGAATGCGTGGATCGGGGATTCGGGATGAAGGAATGTGCAAAAATTATTTTGTATTGGCCACATATAAATCTGGATATTGAGCAAATCGTCAGTAAATGCCGAATCCGTGAGAAATTCTTACTAGCCAACCGAAATAATACGCCATTCTTTACCTGAAGACAGATTTAAAACGGTTGAATGGGATTTTTTTGAGTTGGAAGTCCAAGATATCCTCGTTCAAACGGACACAAGAGGACAAAGATCTACCTATACTTGTCTTTATTGGAATATGGTCAGAACTATTCCGTATCTAACTTAGGATATTCACCTTCACTAACATTGCAAAGCACAATTTTAAGAACCAAGTTATCTATACGCACCATAATCCTGAAATTGTTGAACTTAAAGAGATGTAACTTCTAAACCATGTTGGTCAGAAACAACGATAAATACTTGAAACGTAACGAAATTCAATTTAGTATTGGCGAAAATAGAGTATGAGAGCCCGCCTACGATCTTCATTGAAAATGAATTAAAAAATAAGATTCGCAGAAATTGTACTTGGCTTAGAAAATCAATAAATGCACCACGATTTAGATTGCTAGGCGACGACTGATTCAGCATCGCCCATATATATACAAACTTCAGCAGCATTGTCAGAATCAGCATCATCTAAACTACCGCTGTCCTCATTTTCAAATTACGTCACAAGATTTGGAAAAAGCATAGAAAACCAAATTACTATAAAGATTAAAATTTTAAATTTTAATTTTATATGTGGAGAGAGATGATGTATATTTATGTATTTGCATACATTGCACATTTGTATTTAAATATAAGTATAATAGTAGGTATAATAGGAAATATATAAGTTAAGACACAGTATACCCATCCGATATACATATCCGGTGCAGGAGAGAGGTGTACAATGTAACTATTATGGTTGATAAGAAATTCCATAAATACTTTATATGTCAACCTGAATATAGAATATAGAATGATTATAAATTGTAAATCAATTAGTTTTAAGTTTTGATAATAAACAGATTTTAAAGTGAAGTGTGCTGTGTTTTAATACAAACTTGATACACATCAGCTTCTAGTCCAAAGACATTCCTACTTAAAATGCCAATGTTTAATAATAAAATCGATTCGCTGTTACATGGTAGCTAAATTTCTCGGGTCGCTGTGGTATTTTATTGAGTAATGCGAACAGTAAAGGCAAATTTATTTGGCAAATTTTTCGGCCAAATTTGACTGAGAGTATTAAAAAAGAATAAAATTAATCAACGAAAATATTTTATTTGAGAGACAAACTTCCCCTTTATATTTGACGCCCATAACATGAATTCGACTTTATTTTTTATAGTAGTTTCGGACTAATGTTCGAATGCAGCACAAACAATTAATTTACGGCAGTCGACATTACTGAATAGCCAACCGCCTTCCTTTCGTTACATTGATCAGAGCACCCATATAAAAATACAACAAAGTTAACTCTGATGATTATCACAGCAAAAATATTGTTTTCGATTATTTAGTTGTGCTACTGAAAGACAGAACTTTATAAATTTTATATATAAATTTCAAGACCTACGTAGGGAATGATTTATAATATGTTCGGCAAACAACTGAAAATGTTGTAAGATAGCTGTTCTTTTGAGATTTCGGTATTCTCAATTAAGTACTGTATGAAAAGAATGCGCCTAGCCTATAGAAAAGTAATTTGAATTCTTCGCCACTATAGTAATATACAGGGTGTCCCAGAATTGGTCGCTCAAACAAAGCAGGGTGATAGGGGAGCTCATTTCCAACAAAAACAGCCAAGTAAAGTTTTTTCCAATTGTTGATGGTGCAAAAGTTATTCCACTTTTAGTGTTTTTTAGAGAAATCGCATGCACGCCCACCGAAAAATTAATTTAAAAAAAACAAGAGTTCTTTTGTCTAATTTTCGTTTATAATAAAATCTATTGGAGTGTGCCTTTCCAATAAAATCATTTTTGTAAGATGCATTATTCGTCAAATAAAAACAAAGGTTATGTAAAGTCTTTTTATTTTTCCAACATTTTGTTGATGTTTAAGTGACGCCAGCCGGAAAACAATGTACTAGTGAAAGTTGACCCACTATTAGAAAAATATGCGATATTAATGCAGATTTTAAAATGGTTTCACACACCGGGCTATTCACAACAGAATCAATTTTTGTCACAAAATAAGTCGTGGTTACGAAGAATGGACTTAACAAAATTTCGATTTCTAAAATCGATGTTTTGACAGAAATAAAACAAAATTATAAACACAATGGTAAACTTAAGCGAATATTCCATGAAAAAAATTTACTGACAGTATTTTTACTGAAAAAACGAAAACAAAAAAATCTTAAAATTCTATAAGAGTGACAAAAAAAAGAAATATCTTTTATTTCATTTTTATAGCAAAATTTATGACAATTAAATTTTTTCATAACCTAAAATTTTCACAAAAGTTGTAATCATTTATAATTTATTTTATAATTTTTATTAATATAACCAATATGGATTTGGAAGATTTGGATTATCTAGATCCACTTAACATTACGGATCTGAATAATGTCCAAAATAAGTCAAAAAAGAAACCATAATGTTGGGTACGCCCTTATTATTTAGAGCAGGATCTAATCGGGGGATATAATTGTATTTTTAAAGAGTTGCGACAACATCCGACATTACTTTATAATTATACCCGTATGAGTGTGAACGAATTTAACTAGTTGCTAGCGATGGCCCCTGATTTCAAAAGAAACTGTGGTGAGAATACCCTTGAACCCTATTTTAAGATTGGCAGTGACCAGGATTTAGATTTTTTTTACATATTTTAACAACATATAAAACCGTTAAAAACCCGAACGTTAGCAAAGCTAAACTGCAAATAAAAAAACAAACTGAGATTTGACTATAAAAATGATGAACGATTCATCATTACATATATTTCTACAGTTTACATTTTTTTATAGCACATTATGGCAGCACACTAATACCATGATAATTATTTTGTCAGTAAAATTTTACTGACAAAATTTTTTATTTCGTACATAACCAGTAAATCTATATTTTTTCTCGCTTTTATTTTTTACTGACAGTAAATTTTTTCCATGGAATAAGTGCTTGAAGTTAACAATTTTTTAAGAAAATCTAGTTAACCGAATTAAACAAAGTTTGTGGTATGAAAAGAAAAACATTTTGTAATTTATGTTAGTAGTTTCATACATACATACTCGAACGTTTATAAATAAAATGTCAATAAGCTAAGTGGCTTATTCCCACCGCGAATATGCAGAAATGCATTTCATTTGTGGCTTATGTAATGGCAACGCCTAAGCAGCAGCAAGAGAATACCAGATACGATATCCAAATGGGTAACGATATCCAGATTTCATAATATTTCCAAACGTACATGAAATGTACAGTGAAGGGGAAGTCCCTGATCGTCCGAGAAGATATGAAACAGCTGGTCAACTTGATATAGATGAAGATAGAATAATTGTAATGATGATAAACGACCCATCTATAAGTGTTCATTGTTTATCAAGACGTTCGGGAGTTCATCGTATTTTAAAAAGAAATCAGAAAAAAAGTTGCAATTTTGTCAAGACATGCTGCGTCGATGCTAAGAAAATTTGCAGTTTTTAACATCATTTTATAGAGTGACGAAACAAGTTGTAAAAGAGAGGGGATATTCAATATCCATAATTTGCAAAAAGTATAGCGTAGTCGGTTTCAACACCAATTTGGAGTGAACATGTGGGTGGGAATAGTCGACGGAAAATTGATTGGCCCATTTGAACTCCCACGTCGGATCAATGGGGAAGTCTATCTAAGTTTTCTACAAAATGACTTGCATGAATTACTTGATCACGTTTCTCTACAAACACGTGGATATATGTGACTGCAGCATGATGGAGCTCCCCCTCACTATGCGCAAGTAGTGAGATAACATCTGAACGTATATTATCCAAGCCGCTGGATTGGAAGGGTAGGTACATTGCATGGCCACAGCGGCCTCCTGGTCTAAATCCTTTAGACTTTTTTCTGTGTGGTTATTACAAAGAGCTGGTTTTAGAGTAAGTAAAAGAGTATACCAGACCAATCAGGCGATGACGATTATGTATTTTGGCAAATGATGGACACTTCAAACCCTTATTATAATATTTACAACTAGTAAAAAAATTAGTTTTATTCATTTTGACTTATTTCTGATAAAGCATCAATTTTAGAAATCGAAATCGTGCGAAAACATTTTAAAATCTGCATTAGTGTCGCATATTTTTCTGATAGTGGGTCAATTTTCTGTAGTAGATTATTTTCCCGCTGGTGTCACTTAAACAAAAAAAATTTGAGAAACAAAGACTTTACAAAACCATTGTTTTTATTTGACAGAAGATAATATAGCTTACGAAAATGATGTTATTGGAAAGGCACACTCTTCGTTTTAAAACAGTATTAAAACAGAAAGATAGACAAAATAACTCTTGCTTTTTTTAAATTAAGTTTTTGGTACCTGTTTTTGTTGGAAATGAGCTCCTCTATCACCCTGCTTCGTTTAATCGCTCAGTTCTGGGACACTCTGTATAAAAGGACAAAAAGTTATGTTTTTGTACAACCATTTCGGCTATTTAAAATATACAGGGTGTCTCATTGGGACGTGTACAACAGAGTAGGGTGTGTAGCTGGGTTTATTTCTTGAATAATAGTATACTACGCATTTGCCTGGAAATGAACCGTTACCCACTTAAATTGCATTTCAATTGTTTTAGCATGGCGGATTACCTTGAATCATGTGAATCCTAATAATTCTTCTGAAAATTTAGAAAACTCAATTGTTTTTCTATAAATTTAAGGGCATCGAGTTCTTCTTTCGTCTAGTGAATGAAAATTTTCATCCATATTGTTTTCCATAAATAAAACAGTGGCGGAATTAAAAAAATTGTGCGCAAAATAAAAATAAAAATTATTTAATTAATTTTTTCTCAAAAATATCAATTAAATCAAATTTTGGTTTTTATTACAAATTTAATTTGCAGGCTTATGCGTAGTTAATTTTTCTTCAAGACATTGACACGCCCTACTCATTTGAACTAGTCCCAATAGGATACCCTGTAAATGAGTATAGAGAACTGTTTGTAGATCTGACGGGAAAAAATTGAACCTGATTGGGACTATAAAAATATGACATTTGAGTTTTGTTTGGAAATCGTAGTGGAAATTCTGCAGAAAGTGTCGGTAAATATAAATTATTTTTAAATTAAATTCAATTTTAAATAAAAAAAAGTGTTAAGTGTTCGATTAATAAATATGTGATTTATTTAAAACACTAAAAGGATATTAGTTATACAAACGTAATGTTTCTCAAAAACAGGTCAAAAAATCAACAAAAAGGTTTTATGTAGATATTTATGTTTTTAAATATTAAATGGATGGAGGTTTTTGATCAGTTTTTGCAGAGAGGTTATAATTATTAATACAAATAATTATTGAGCTCGAAAATATAAACTATTACAATTGTTTACTAATCACTACGGCCATCACGAAATATAAATAAATATTAACTTTTTAATTTTAGATTGATTGTTTTTTTAGATTGAATGAATAATGTCTCAGGGAGAAGTAAAAAGTGAATTAAAATTCTTTAGACACTGCGGGGTGCCGCAATGTAATAATTACCAATCGAATGAAAGATCTATGCATCGGATTCCAAAAACCGTATTAGATTCACCATTGGAACTGGCCAAATGGGCAGTTATTTTGAAGATGGGAAAAAAATTTCCTAAAAATTTTCGTATTTGTAGGGAACATTTTGAAGAAAAGCAAATTATAACGGCGGTAACGAGTGGCCACAAAATCCTAGTAAACGGGGCTCTGCCAAGTCAGAAATTACCGGTATCATCGATTACGACCATTAAAAAAAACAATTCAGCCCGTAAAATTCGTCTAGAAGCTCACTGTATCCACTCAATCTACATTTAATATGTATAAAATTTGTTATATTTTTTGTATTTTATAATTAAATTACATATATTTTTAGGTTAATCGACAATAACGGATTGTTTCCAGCAAACGTAGACGAAATCGGGCCAAAGCAATATTCTTCTGTTGCTATTCAGTGTACCGAAGTTACTGCAGAAAAATCTGTTCAAGCAAACATATGCACTAACATTATCACAGAATAACCTAAAATTCAAAATGTATGAATAAATGAATGTATTTATTTACAACACACTGTTGAAACAATTAAGACTAACATATGTATGTATGTACATATATTTTAATTATAAAAATTATATATTTAACCGAACAACAAATAACATAACCTCCATTATAGATAAAACTATAAAAAAAATCTTGAACATTTGACGCCGTTTTAGAAAATATCACGATTTTACACCATATATTCTATTTGCGTTTTAAATAAATAACTTATTTGTTAATTGAACAAACTTTAATTTTATAAAATTATAATATATTTTAATTTAAAAATAATAAATACCTACCAGTCCTTTTGTTGCATTTACTTTGTGCTCTCCATATGCAAATCGGAAATGTCAGATTTCATAGTCCCAATCAGCTATTACTTTTTGGTGATAGATGTCACTACCCCGTACATTTATAGTTCTCAATAATTCAAACGTTTTATCGTCTAAAATTTGATTGATTAGTGCTTCCATCTCTTAGAAAACTGGCAACATCCGGACGTTAGTGTCCACTAGTTTTATTATTTGGTATTATTATGCGTTTAATGGATGATCTTATGAATTCATCTGTCTAAAGTATTTTATTGATATATAACCAAATTAATTTTTGCGGTTTTGTAATTTACGTCATACACAAAATTGAGGAGGAACACATAAGAAATTTATTTTTTATCAACTTTTTGAATAAATATTCCGGTTAATTTTTCAAATTTTGGGAGCCATCAACATAATAATATTAAAATGAAAAATTTAAGAAGAAATGGATTGTTGAATAAAATGCTTCAAATAGTTTTTGTTGTTGTGCTGGAAATAAGAAACACATAATAATGTTTTCAAAAAAGGGTACACATATTTCTTAAATTACACATATTCAGACGTATGTATTCGGCATGTATTCTGATGTATATGTAAGAAAAAGGATTTATTTTAGGGATGATTTTTATAAATTTAAATATTTTATTTTTTATTGTACTGTAATGGGAAATTGAATATTATATGTTATAAAATCGTTATTTCTAACAAAAGAAGATGAGAATAGAAAACCCACAAATCTTATCAATTTTCCTTACTTATTGGTTAATTGATTTAGATGTATGGATGTTCTCATATATATGCTTATAATAATAAGGATAACCAAAAAATAATAATGAAAATCAAAAATCTTGTAAATTTTTTTTTTTGATATAATTTATTTACAGTAAATTTTAATTAAAAACTTTTATTATATACGAGTATATTTTTTTTTATAAATAAAAGTTTTCGTTTATTTTTTATGGTAAAATGAAAACTTATATGGAAAATGTTTATATTTTTATTCTAAGAAAATTTTTTGGTTGAATAAATTTCTGAGATTAATTTTTTGGAAAATAGTGTGGAGGATTTAACTTTTCCCTGCAAAATATATATTGGGGATTGGTTCATGTGTTACAATATTTCGGTTTAACATGGTAGGAAACTATTTGTAGAACTAGAATTTGGTTAAGTAGGTCGAGCATTTTATTACTTTTCTAACACGCTTTCTAAGAACCCCCGTTGAATATCAATCAATATTTCCATTATCATTCATTTGCATGTCACACATTTAATCATTTACACTCAAATACCTTCCACAATTTGATTTCAGAGGTTAACTAATTTTAGTAATAGTCCTTTATCCAACTATTTAGCTTCTGAGTAATAAATTGGACAGTTAACAATACTGGTTAACAATACTAATTGGATCAAATCTACCGTGTCTACACATGCAAACGAAAAAACTAATTGTTGGACCGTCACACTGTTTTATAACAAGTTGGATGTAGGCACCGTTGTTGTCTATCGCATATTTCAACTGAGTAATCCAACCTGATGAACGTCATCGAAACGCGAAAATTATTTTTAAATCGCTAGCCACAGAGTTGGCAGACGCAAATATTCAAAAGAGAATTGCAGAAGGTTGACTACACAAGTCAAGTTATTGGTTAATTGGTTAAGTTAATTGGTTATGAGATTACGGAAATTCTGAACAATAAAATAAAACAAAGATGTGACGCCTGCAAGCGTAATCGCAAGGAGCAAAAGGTTGATACGAAAACTACTGCAGTTTGTGATGTCTGTCGCACCGCAATATGCTCCAATTGGAATAATAGTTATAGAATATATTTTCAAAAATAAATCAAATGAATTCAAAATACCTAATACCAGCCTAAAAAGGCTGTTTTAGTTCCAATGGCCAGCACTTTTTATATGCTGGTGAAGATGGGGTGGTCTGTAACTCCAGCTGTCAGTGTAGCTAAGGCTGGTTCCGAGGCTTGCAAGCCAGGAACTAGGACAGACTGGCTACAGTTCCAAATGAACAATGGACGGAAACATAGGAAATCTGTTAATTGGGCAAAAAGTTGCATTCCGAAGAGAGCAATGTACGCAAGGAGGGCCTTGGGTCTAAAAGACAGAGCTCTAGCGAGGAGGAACATGGAGGTCTGGATGCCCAGAGTAAATGGGCCAAGCTCCATGTGGGATAGCCGCCAAAGAAGCATAAGCTCTTCAGCGATATTGTAAAGGAGGGAGAAGTGGTGCTAGTCGCCGTGGACGAGAGCCATAAGGAGGGGAGCATCACTGGAGAAAAATGGAGGTTGATGTTTAATGCACATAACCTAATTTTTCTTAAAGTCCTTGGGCAACCTCCGGGTCCCCCACCAATTTTTAGGGATGCGGGTTGGTATCAGCGACGGCTGAAGCTGACCGCGTGTGCAAATGCAAGATCGGTTTTCTTGTACAGGAAAGCGATCAAGGAGTTAGGCGAGCTATGGCCAGGAGTCAAGCTCTGGACAGTTCTGATGGAGGAAATACTTAGTATACTTGGGGCAATGGTCTGGATTCCTATGTTGCCGGCAAACCTGGATGAATCCCTGGAGATTATCCGGGTTTGCAATCTGTATCTTCTGACAGGGAACTGGAGGATTGTTAAGCAGGAGGAGCCCAAGAGCAGTTTCAGTGAATAATCTGATGAGGAATGATAATCAATAAGGAATCACTGGCTCCCCTGTCAAAAGCCAAATGGGTTTAAAACTTCGGCTTCGGCTCAGTTACTCTTAAAGTGTTTAGGAAGGACGTGGCCAGGATAAAACTGAGAACCGCGCAGCCCGAGAAGAGGGAGCAAGAGGTTCAGCATGTTGTTGGAAGCTCGACAAGTGGTACCTCTCCAGAGGAAACATCAAAGCTAGTAGCGAACCCAAGTGAGGGGTTAACTAAGGGGTTTTAGGGATCGACTCTGGGCATCGGGAAGGGGGACACATCGGACTTTGAGGGAGGAGATGTAGACCTCCTTAAGTTTAGAGACTGCATCAACGACAACTGTATCTTATAATTTTTTATATAAACATAAGTTAACTAGTACTTGGCAATACAGTCAATAGCAGAATGGTTAAGTGCATTTGCTATCAAGCTGCGGTTTCGAGTTCGATTCCCTTTGATAACCAACCATATGATAAATAATTATGTATTAGTAATACAAATATCGAATAGCACAAAATCGATCTCAAAGTTACTACTTAGCGAGTCGTTGGAGGTATATCTGCAGATATATCTGCATGATGATGATCTCTTGTCAAATGACGCACATACACCCGCCACCGACCACCCTAGATAAAAGATGCCTGCATGTCGTGCATGATGGCGCTTGGTGTCTACCAAAGACACAAACCGGCAAAAGACGATAATCAAATGGGTTTCTACGTTTCTTCCGCATGATGGCGCGCTTACGGCTATCAAAACAATACGTAAACGAAAAGATGCCATAAAATGCAAATTGAAAACCACCATAGTAAACAACCATGTGATTGTGTGCTCGTATTCCAAAAGGTGCTAAAATTTGCCAATTTTGACCTCCATATAAAATTACATGGAATTTCGTGTTCGTACCCTCATAGCTTAACTACTGCGGAGGAAGTGAGACGGAGGATACCGTCGGGTCCAACTAACCGACGTAATACGGCTGTTGTGATAAGGTGAGTAAATACTGTTACCAATTATCAGGTTTGTGCAAATAAATGCACATCACATCATGGCTGCTTCGGTGGCGCTACTTCTCAGACTTACTAACTCAGGAGAGGAGATAGTTCTGATCCAAGAACCTTGGGTCAAAAATAACAAGATCTGTGGTCTGCGAGCGAAGAGGAATACTCGTTTTTACACTTGTGGGACGGAAAAGAGCAGATCATGTATACTGATGTAAAATAATACAAATGTTTTTGTACCGCAGTATTGCAATGGGGACATCACTGCGGTCTGTATAGAGACGGAGGGGAGGAGATTCTGGTTTGCAGCCGCATACATGAACCAGAAGAAGCCAGTGCCGCTACATTTACTGGGTGCACTTGTTTGTGACGACCTAAAGGAGAAAGGTGGGAGGTATCTTAGGGGGCAACGCGAACGCGCACCTTACCAACTGAGGTAGCTCGCATATCAATGACAGGGGTGAGTTATTTTTCGAATTTCTTTAAAGAACTAACCTCATTATTAGTAATATAGTTTAGGAACCCACCTTTATTATTAGCAGTAGATAGGAGGTTCTGGATGTTACTCTAGTCCCCGATTTTATTTCTTTTTATGATGAGGGAATGGAGGGTGGCGTTCTCTGGCCATCGGTACATAACGTTTAAGCTCAATCTCCAAATTACAAATCGCACTGATTTCAGAAATCCCAGGTGGACAGTATAGCGCGAATATAGAGAGGTATTGGAGGGCAGTATTCCATCCATCTAGAGTCCTAGGACTCCCCGACACGGGTAGTGCTCTGGATTCGATGGTGGATACTCCTACTAGGGCTTGCCCATTAACAAAGCTTAGGGGAAAGCGAAAACCTGTTTGGTGGGCCATGGCACTTGCGGAGTGCTGCATGGCAGTTGTAAGGCCCGTACTGCTGTATGGTGTGAGTGTATGGTCGCTAGCTCTGGAGAAATTATCATACAGAAACATGATGGCGAAGGTGCAGAGGGCAGTCTGTTTGCTCATTAGTGGGGCGTTGAAAACAACCCCCACTAGTGCATTGGAGGTCATGCTGTACCTTTTCCCGTTGGATATTATGGGTAAGCAAATGGCGGTGAATACGGCCGCTCGGCTATCAGCGATCTGTGAGGCATGACCTGGTGAATTTGAATTATATAATACCCCTTTTGTGCTTTTGCAAGCGTTTTAAGGTGGTTCTCCCCTCTAGGGGGGATTGGAAGAATGGTCTTATTATGGAGACCGAGATAGTTAAATCCTTCACCGACGGCTCCAAGCTCGATGGTAGAGTGGGAGCTGGTGTGTTCTGTGGGGAATTAAATGCAAGTCTACCTGATTACTGCAGCCTATACCGGGCTGAAATTATAGCGATTGAAGAGGCCATGAACTGGTTGAAGCACAGTGTATATCTGTGTGCGGGCGGCCATTCTTGCACTGGAAATAGTTTCCCTGGCATCGTGGGTGGCGTTAGATTGTCAACATCAGTTGGTCTATGTTCCGGACCACTCTGACGTTGAAGGGGCAGACAAACTAGCAAGACGCTCGTACCGCAACTGAAACCAGGGAGAGAATGTGTAGGAAGGCCAATGTATGTGCTGAAAGCAACGAGTCATGGAAAAGCAGTTGCCTTGGCAAATGCTTGGTGGCTCGACGGTCCGACTGGCAGGCTAGCGAAGCAAGGCCTGAGCTGAGCTTGACGCGATCCAAGATCTTAAGCACACTAAGGAAGTGTGACTTAGGTAGAATTGTCAGAGTACTTATCGAACACTGCCTTTTCAGAGATCATGTGAGAACGCTGGGTCTGAATGTAAATGTTTTCTGCATAAGCTGCAAGGACGGGGAGAAACATTATCTGTCAGAAGACATGATCACTTGGGCAAATACACTATGGACAGGGGCTCTCTGATATCGAAAGCTGTAATGTGCGAAATCTTTTACGTTATGTGAATAGATGGTTTTAAAGGGAGTTTAATGATGTCGGATCCTGTGGTATCACAATGAGCCAAATTTGGTCTAAGTGTGCGGTAGCAACCACTGAAACCTAACCTAACCTAATATAGTTTTTAGTAGAATATTTTAAACTTTTTATTTATTTATTTTATTTATATTTACTTATTCTTAGCCTTACTAAAAAAATGTTTACGTGAGTTCGTCACTGCATCCAATACTCACTTGAATTTTTTCGCACTCTGTTGTTCTACTATATATAGGGTTTTGTTCAACATAGCTGTTGCTTCAGCAGTATGTGGAATTAGCTCTTTGTTTTCCCCTGAGTTGCATCTTAGTAACTTGGCGCGGTTGTTATCTCACCATTTGAATTTTGCTGCTTTGGAGATTTTCACAAATTGAATAGTTGGGTCGTTGCAACTATTATGTGACTTAACTGATAATGTGTTTGGTGGCGTTTTTGTTGTTGTTTTCATGGTAGATGCCAGTATTTCAAAGGGCTATGACGTTATCCGGGACCTTGTCCAGTCCTTGGTCAAGTACTGGTCAAGTGGACTGATTTGAAATGGACTGGTTTTAACTCAAAATCGTTAATTTTAGAACCACATACACATTATCTTCAATCAAACTTAACTCGGCAGGAATCCCATTTTAACTAATGAACCAATATTTATCCCAATCGGCTATCAAATAGCTAGTTCCATTCATATTGCTCGTTATACAGAAATACATTCAGAACTCGTATTGTAATCTCATCTTCACCATAGAAATAAGCTTATATCCTGATCAATTGAGAAATTTCATTCAAATTAGTCATGTTCCAGAACCACATACGAAGATCTTATTGAAATCCCTTTTCTACTACTTTCTAAATCCGAATTCCTCAAGGATTGGTTGAAAGACAAATGGATAAGACTATTAAATAGGTATAGAATTTGTTGGTAATACTTTCCAATTTTACGATTTATCACTTCACAAACTTAAGGTCGGTCGTAACATCTTTCTGTCGCATATTTTATCTGTGTTAAAAGTTTCGTCGTCCGTTAAATGCATGTTATCTTACCTTCAAGATTGCAATCCAAGCTTCTCTTCTAAACGGATAAAACCAGGGGCCAGGAACGAAATCAAACTATGATTTTGCCTCAATCAACATCTGTATGATCCACGCCGCTCTACAGATATTAATTTTTTAAAATTGAATTTACCAAAGCACCACACGAACAAAATACATTCAAATTTACATACACGTACATCTATAATCATATACACATCTATCATTAAACCTTTATAAATTTTCCACCCCTTTTCTTAAATAAATTTTCCCAAGATAAAAAAAGGAAAATAAAAAGCTTAAGTAGTACAATATAAACAATACATTAAAAAATATCTCTCTCACTGATTTGACATTTAAATTTTAATCTAAGAAAATCAATCTATTTCCCTGAACTAATTCCTGTGCCAGAAAAACCGTAATTTTTCCGTTGCGGGAAATGCAAAGTGAATGAGTAAAAATATATTTTAAGAAAATTGAAATGAAAAGTGATTAAATATATTTTTATAACAGCAATACGGCGATGCTGATGATGATGAGATTGAAGATTTTGAAATGATTTTTGATTATGAGAACGAAAATGGAAAATGACATTAGCATTAAAATAGGAAAACAACGGTTATTAACATCGAAAAATTTTCGTTCGTTATGTTTATTGGGTGTGCGTGTATATGTGTGAGTATAGGAAAAAGGGTTGAATACCAAACAAAAAAAATTATAAGATGATAATATGGAAATGGGGATCAGAGTATTAATTTAAGAATTTTAATTTGATTTTTCTTCTTTGGTTGTGCTTTTTTATTTCGTCTTGAGATTTACAGGAGAAGATTAAGTAGAAAACGGAAAGAAAATATTGTTTTTGATTTATTTTTAATTTGTTTTTTTATTTTTTATTTTTCGCAAATATTTATCTAAATTTAGAGGGAAAATTATTTCGTACGTATTCCGAATTTATTGATTCATTAATCTTTGTCGATTCAAAGATTTTATTTGGAGATTAATTGAATTAAAATTAAATTTTTCAAAAATTAGTTTCGCTCAACTCGCACACGAGACAAGCCGACACCATATACCAACATCGTATATAGAGTAGTTGAATAACTGTGCAGAATTGAAACTGGAAACGTCAAATTCGAAAAGACAATTAATATTAAATAAGAAACAGTACAAAATAACAACACAGCAAAGATTGAAAGAAGACAATTTATTGATTTATTTCAATAATAATTTTATGAAAGTAATCAATCCTTTGTATATCAACTTTTTTTATACGTACGAGTATATAGATATATGCGTACGTATAACTTAGTTTTGATATGGAAAACTTGTATGAATGCCCTGAAAATATATAAAAATGTAAAACATAAAACAGCGACCGTTTTACATAACCTGTTGAAAATAATAAAACATAATTTGTGCATATCCACGTTGTCTGCGCGTTGGCATAGATTGGGTACGGGTATGTAACTTATAAGCAGCAAATGTGAAACATAATATTTTTTTATTACAACAACAATTCACATATAAATAAATTATTTGATTTCGTTTTCTTAATAAAACATACTTCTTGAAAATGATAAGATATTGAACATAACTATGGTGATTGTTAATGGATGATAATAAATAATTTTATATGGTAAAAATGTTTTCTCCTTTATAATAAAGACGAGAAAATTGGTTTTGAGAACCTAATCGTACAAATGGCAATGAGGGATTTTTGTGAAGATTTATTAGATTAGAGTCTGGGTGATTTTTCCTGTGTACACGACTATTAATAAATTGTAGTGCGCGGTCGGTTATATTATTACAAGAGGAAGATTAAATATCGTTCCCCGGTAAAATATTTTTTGACCGAAAACCAAACAATCTTAACTATTGTTTAGAATCATGAAAGCAGTGCTAATTTTTTAGATGACTTTACAATTAGAGATTAAAGTAAATTTATATTTTGGTTTCTATGCCAAACTTAATATTTAACGGATTTTGGCAGCCTGTGGTGACCATATTGATTTGCGGGCGTTTATCTAATCTGGTGTTTTTTTAGTCACTGATGATTTGGCATCACCATGACAAGTTGCACGATAGGGCAGTACGTTCAAATGATAAAACTTTATTACCAAAATGAGTGTTCATTAGCACGAACGTTGTACCCTTTTTTCGGCAGACGCCGGTAGTCCGTTGAAGGCCAAACACTAGACAACTGATTCGGTAAACAATCAGCCAACACTCGTACGTCAAAGGAACTCCAGATCAGCCGAGAACATTGCCGCGATCCGTGAAAGGGTACAGGATAACCCGAGGCAGTCAATTCTTCGCCGTGCACAAGAACTCGGCCTTTCACAGACTTCAACTTGGCGAATTTTGCGTCGGGACTTCGGCCTACATCCGTACAAGGCCCAACTGACCCAGAGGCTCAAAGTTAATGGCCAACAACAACGCCGTTTGTTCGCTAACTGGGCTTCAGAGCGTTTGGAAGAGGACCCCAATTTTGGCCGAAAAATCATCCGAACGACGCCAACTCACATGAGGTTCAGCAGGCGGCAATGCATCCACAAAAAATTACTGTTTGGTGCGAATTTTGGGACGGAGGCGTCATTGATCCGTACTTTTTTTTTGAAAATAACGTTGGTAAGGCCATCACCATCATCGGCGTGCGCTACAGAACGATGCTAACCGATTTCTTTTTGCTGATGGACATTCTGAATGAACGGTCTGAGGGTAGGGTTATCTCTCGCAAAGGTGACCTGAATTGGCCACTAAGATCAAGCGGTTTGATCCCGATAGATTTTTTCTTGTGGGGTTTCCTCAAGTCGCAGGTCTATTAAAAAGCCAACATAACCAATACCATCGCTCAAATTCAGCCGGATCTATGCGGCAGAGTCATTGAAAATTGGACCACTCGGATCCGTGCCACCGTGAGAAGTCTCGGGGAAAATTTGAACGATGTTACATTCCATAAATAATGGCATACATGGGCCTTTCAAATAAAAAAAAGAATCTCGTTAATACCTCAGCTTGTTTTATTCCATTTCAACATCGACCCACCCAAATTGAAGACTCCTCTACTCGAAGTTCTACGATATACGAGTATGTACATCAATCAATATATTTTGTATAACGCTTCGTTTTTCAAAGAATATTTCTATATATTTTGCTTTGGTTTACTGATAACCAAATTCCTTCCTTACAAGATTTTGGGCGCCTGCCTATCTGATCTGACCTCTTGTAATTGGGCGTATACAAATTCTAACTACTCTATACATGGGAGTTGTAATATTAACAAAGGTGCATCGTTAATTAATTTCATAAGATATACGGTTTGAAAGTTTAGAAGATGGGTACCAACGTTTGTCAATCCCGTTCGGCGCTAAGTGATTGGTAATAGTTTGTGTTCCTTCTTGACAATCTTTAGAAAACATCTGGTTTAAGTTTATACTAATAGTAAAAATCATATACAAGTTAAACAAAAACAACAACAAAAAATTACTATAAAAACTAACAATTGGCAAGAAAGTTAGACATTACAGACTTCAACACATCTCGTGACAAATGAAAATCACAAATGGATCGAAATTTTATTAAGAGGTTCAGATTTCCCCAAGTTATTTGTACAAGGAAACTTAAGTACAAAGTTAACACTCGAGCACAATTCGCCTGATGGAACATAAATAAGTAATAATTGAAGAATTTCCATACAATCAATTTTAGACCCAGGAAGGTCGCTAACAAAAGCAGCACGCTCTGAAATTCTACGAATATACAAAGGTTATATGGAGGGAATATAAACGAAGAAAGATTTCTATCCCTAGGTAGGCTACGATGATCATGCTGTTTTTGTATACACTTTCAACTAGATCCGAAGATTCCTAATATGGATTCCAAATAATAACTTCATAATCCAAGGACGATCGTACAATCGATACATATAGTGGTTTAATCACATAAGGATCACAAAAGTTCATAGAGTTCTTAACAAACCGAAACATATGGATGAGGAAAGATATTTACCTGTACAACTAATAACTAAATTAACTAACTCAGTGTTCGTTGAAAATCTGTTGAAGTTGTTCAATGTTGTCTAGTTATGTAAGTATTCAGCGTCAATTTTGATACTTTTCTCGGTCGTGCTTGCTTGTAACATAGGTGGCAGAACCTGGGATGCTTTTTACCTCCTTGTTTGTAAAAGTTGCATCCTTGATTTTTATTGTTTCCAAGCTCTTACTTAGGTTATTACCGACGACGTTCCCTTTGAAGTTGCTTAGAAAAATTGTGTTAACGCTTAAGGTTTCGATAACTTGGTTTCCATTGAATTGATAATCACATTTGGCATTTGATCCTTTTATGAGTTGACCGATGCAATGGTTTCATTTAATTCCTTTAGTATTTGTTTCGCAGATTGGGATGTCTCGAAAAAAATTGCAATCCTGTGTAATTCCATACAGTTCGTTTTGGTTGAGCCACAGTTGTTTGAATTCCAGGTAGAACGGCTTACTTTGCTTGATTGTTGATGTTACAATGATATGACTGTAATTCTGCTTACTCGTCTTAGGTATTGCTATAACGTACAGGATTGTAGAATTTTTTACCATCATCATTGGTTCTGCATTTTCCTTTGCTTCTATTTCGTTAGAGTGTGGTAAATTTTATATTTCTGTGATTATTCGGTTGATTTACCCTTTATAAAATAGGTTGGTATTGATAATTTTTCCTTTTTGCTAATTGCGCGTCTCAAACTATTTCTTTTACAACCTTTTTGAGTAGTATAAGTCGGTTAAATAGTATTTCTTCCATTCGGTCATCTTCATCTATATTAAATGTTCCATAATTTATTGTCGACTATTTGGTTTTGGCTTCTCACTATTTGATCCCAATGCGTAGGGTCAGGTGAACCAGCAATCCATTTCCATACGCTGCCTATTTCCAATCTATTAATCTTTTGGCCTTCGGCTTCTAGCTCTTTAGTTCTAAAACTAACTGCGATATTTGTTTCATTTGAAATCGAGGTTTACTTCCTTGGTGTATGCCGTTGATTGTTGGTGTTAACCGGTCAATTAATTCTTCAGTTGTGTAGATTGATGATGTGGATTAACTTAAATTTTCCATTGATTATCCGTCCATTTCCCTGCTTTAAGGTTACTATGGGGCATCGTACTCGTAAATGTTTAAAGTTGTTGTTATTGTCCATAGGCATGAGCTGGAAATATATAGTCCAATGGAATTGGGGTATAAATTGAAATTTAATTTGAAATTGAAATTGACATTGAAATTGGAATTGCAATTGATATTGAAATTGAAACTGAAATTGGAATTAAAATTGAAATTGACACTGAAGTCGGAATTAATATTGACGTTTAGGTTATCTCTTTCGCCCAGGGATTAATCTTGCTTTAATTCGTAAGTCGGAGTGGTTTCTTTTTATGCAGTTTACTGTCTTAATTATTTATGTATCAATTGTTCCCCCTCATCTAGTCACGAGCTGTTCTTTTTCAACTCTGTTGTTTTTCTTTGTCCTGACAGCTTCTACTTTTATGTTCTCGTGGAATCCAATGCGGTATTATTAGTCGTGATCCGGAATCTGCCTTCCTTCTTGAAGTCGTTATATAAAATTTATTTCATAATTTTCCCCGGTCTCGTCTTCATTATATTCTTCGGCTTCAAGTTCCTCGATGTCCGCATTTTCGTATAACAGCTGTGTATACTGAGCTTGCGTCTCTATGTGGTAAACTCTTTGTTGTTTCCGTGGCTCACTATAATGTGAGTTTACTCGTTTAAGCGGTGGTTGATTTTGCTGGGCTTGTTGCATCGGGCGATTTATGTAGTTTACCTGGTGTTTTGATGTTCTGGTGTTGAATGTTATAAGCTAGATTTCTTTGTAACACTCTCATTTGACTGTGGTTTCTCCGAACGTCAGATGGAGTGACGTTTGTTCGTGAGAAGATTTGGTTTATTGGAGCAACTCAATAGCCTGCTCATATCTTTCCTATATACCGTGAGATTTCGAAAGTTTAAATTCTGGAATTCTAGGCAGGACGCGTGGACATTCGGAAATGATTGATGTTTTTGGATTATTACCATTCTCGACAAATCTGCATTTAATCCTCTGATAAAAACGTCAAGGGCTTTGACGTTTTCTATATATTTCAATGAAAACTCTTATTGTGTCGGTCGAATATTCCTGTTTTAATCTTATTCACGATTAATGAGAATTGGTGATTGACATTAGCATAGATTGGTCATTGGTGATTCACATTAGCATTCCCCCTAGCTTTTGACTTACGCTTTGTAATATTGCCCGAGAAATTGGTCTAACGCGCATGGTATCATAATCAGTGTAGTGCTTCTACGCGTAATTCGAAATTGTCGATTTGTTGTTGTCGAAAATACTGTAGACAATTCATGTTGGCGTAGACAATGTCAACAATTCGTAGAGTATGCAGAATATTCATAGACAATGTAGATTATTGCTTTTTTGTCGGTTTCTCCATTTTTTCAGCACGAGGTTGCCAACTCACAGATTTCTAGTGCGAAATCAAATATGTATTGGGAAAATTATAATTCAATTTTTACAAACCAAATAAGTAAGTAACCAATTTCCTATTTCAGGAGAACCAAAAAATCGATCAAATTTAGTTCGCCCGCTAGATTGACTTTATTCATTATGATTGGTTTATTTATGGAAAATAACCCAATTTTAGCTGAGTTTTTTCAAAAAATTATGTTTTTGCGAGAAAAATGCAGATATAAGATTGTATTGATATAATGTTATGTTAAATAATAAAAAAATTTAAAATAAGAACTAAAGGAGCATTTTATTTATAATGGTACAAAAAATAATGTTCATGGAAGAGAAATAATAGAAACGTTTCCATTTGAATTAAAAATTAAAACAAAACAAAAACTTTATTGTGCTTTTTCTAAATATGTACATACATACATACATATATACGACGCTTTATAGGAATCGTAAAATTAAGGAGCTTTTTACAAAATGAAAGTGAATATAGAACAATTTGTATGCGTAGGATGTGAATGTAGAAGTTCAAACCCGTTTTGACGCTGACTGATAACCGATGATAACCTATCGGTGTGAACTTTCTAACGTTAATTAAAAGTGTAGCTACACAAATTAACAAAAAAGTGTGGCGTACATAAAAAATATTTTTAAAACTGTATGAAAATAATATATTTTTAACATACAATTGAATCGTTTATTTCTAAAAGGTCCTAGGTCACGTTTCGGTGACTTCGGAATATACTCGTACATGTGTAAATACTATTTCAATACTATTACAATTAACACTAGATTTACGGACACTGAGTATATACCTATTTTTACTGAAACTCGTCATTTGAATTCTCGTGAAGTTTGTCCTAACTTGTCATAAACCTAACAACAATTTTAAAACAAGTTTAGGAAAAAATTCACTCGACTATATAGTAATGTGGATTTTGTCCTTGACGTTCCTAATTTTAACAGTGTAAAATAATATCATTTTTGTTATATAAACACTATTGGCAATTTAAAATGCGTTTAGATTTCAAAAGAATTAGAGGAAAATATCAAAGTAAAAACCCTTTGTCCTAAGATACTTCTAAGAGGGGTCCCGGTCGAAATTGCATATTTTAAAACGGCATTTTAAAAAACGGCATTAATAATCTTACTAAAAAACAATGAGTATAACATAATTATTCTGTAATTATTTGAAACCAGAACTGAAAATTACCGGTTTGTTTAGATTTTTCACGGGAGGTTCAACCATATCCGATTCTTCATCTGTTTCAAAATTACCTTCCCGATTATGTAAAAGTAACTCATAAAACGAGTAACAATCCTGTGAGATTTCAAATTTTAAATCCTGGAGATGGTTTGATTTTTTGGGTGATCCGTAAGTACAACATGTGCTTGTGGATGTTGTTCAACTGTTGATAATTAAAAATAGTGGCCACGTTTTTGAATCCCATTGGAAGGTCTTGAAATATAATAATAATAATTATATAATAATAAATAATTTAATTGAACCCGTACATCATCTCTGGTTGAGAGATTGAGTTGAATTACTTCATATGGCTTGTATGTAGCTTCCTCTGATGTTTAAACAAAATCGATTTGAAATTCAATTACTCGGTTTTTAAACTTCCTTTCAATGTAACTACGAGTATGTACGGAACCTCATTTCATTTGAGTTTGCTCTTTTGTAAGACATATTTGTGTTATTGGAATGGAGTGCATATTAAATAAGCATAGTAGAGCATTTGCCAAAGTAATATTTCGATTTTGAATTATAAAACCATCTGAAATATTGGAGGATATTTTGTAAAGCAATACATTTCAAGATAGTGTATAAAGCAGGAAACAACTACGGAGGTTAGTAGTTTACAATCAATTTCAGTGAAGCAGGAAGAGTTCGCTTGATGACTAGCCTAGTTGCAAATTGTGAAGTTATGGCATCAATCAACATTGGTGTTCAAATAAATGTGTGTAGCATTTAACACATTCGTGCTCCATATTACATTGATTCTTCAATGCTTCGGCCTTATCTTTTGAATGTCCTTTCGCACGCTATCCTAATGTTGGTCAAGGTTCAAGAAATGTTGATCAAGGTTCAATTTGTTTGTGTTGTTTCTGACATAAAGAGAAAATTATTTTGGCACATTGTCCAAAAAATTGATCAAGACCTCTTTTTCTCCAAAATTTGACACGAGAGTTCCTGTATTTGCGTTTTTGTTTTTTTCCGAATTTCGTTAAATAAAACGATTTTCTGGTGTATAGCCCTTATATTTTATGTTTTTGTGTTTTTATTTGTCGACGTTTCGAACACAATTTGTGTTCATCATCTGTTGCTAACTATTTTATGTATTTTCTAATTATTTCTATATGTATTTTTAGTATAATTTATTTATCTGATGATGAACACAAATTGTGTTCGAAAACGTCGGAAAATAAAAATACAAAAACATAAAATATAAGGGCTATACACCAGAAAATTATTTAACAATTAATAAAGCCCGAAAAAAATACTTTAATTGGAATTATTCATTCCGGATGCATTTTCCTTAACCAAAGATTCCACTGTAAATCGACAGAAATCGAAAAAATATTTTTAAAATGACCAAGTTCGACGTGTTTTTTATAACATTTATGAAACTCAGACTAGATTTGCCTTTTACGCATCTAGCATTACTTTATACGTCTTAAATACGTCTCAAATAAAACAATTTCCAATTTGTTCCAAAAATCGATTAATGCTATCCACGCTCGAATAAACTATTTTGTATTCTGGCCAGACAGGGAAGCATCGATAAGTAATAGTCCTGATATATGCAAACAATTGTTTGGAAGTAAACCAGTATTTATAATGGATTGCTTCGAAATCTATTCAGAGAGACCCGGTATGTATTTCTGTTTAAATTTCTAATCAATAAACTAACTGTTTTATTCTTGTTACAGGGAACTTGTTAGCTCGAATTAACAACTTTTCGTCATACAAGCATCATCAAACCTTTAAGTACCTCATTTGTATCTCATCCATTGGTAGTATTGCATTTATATCGAAAGGTTATGGCGGACGATGTAGCGACAAATTTTTGTTTGAGACCTGTGGGGTCTTGGATTTTATTAGTGAAGGAGATGTTATTCTGGCGGATCGAGGGTTTTTAATCGAAAGTGCTATTTAGAAAAAAATGCTAGATTAATCATGCCTGCTTTCAAAAACACTAAATCCCAACTAGAAGCGATCACCATTGAACACAACAGAAAAATAGCAAGTGTAAGAATACATGTTGAGCGCATTATCGGCGTTTTAAGGCAAAAATTCTTGGTAACAACCAACCGACAGCCGATTACAGCTATTTGCAAAAAAGTTAATGAAAACATGTATTTCGATTATATACTTAAACTAGCTTGTGCAGTTTTCAATTTGCATCCATCAATTTTACGAGTTAATGAATAAAAGACGAATGTGAAGCAAATGCTAATCTTTTGCTAGTTTCATTAATTGTGATTGTGTTAGTGATATTACCTTAATAAGACCGAAACGAAGATTAGAGTTTTCTTGGATGTATTTATTAAATCCTATTAAAATTAATTGAATAATTATAATTAACCGCTTTATTTCGACTAGTTACTTAAATTTTTGATTTGATTCAAATATACATGTGTTTAAAATTCTCAAGATGCTCATATTTAGACATCAAAAATAAATAGTGTTCATAATTCTAACCAACAAGTTATACAATATAGTAGATAAAATAATTTTTAAGGAATTCTCAAAAAGAGGTATCCCTAGAAATCTTAACAAAACCTCAGATATATAAGGTGTGAGCTAGAATCCATATCAGTCAGGTAAAATAATCAGAAAGAAGCTAGACATTTAGCGGTGGGGACAATTTATACAATTTAATATTATGACCAAATATAATAAAAATTGATAGGACAACTGATGTTAAAACTAACCATATCAGTTAGAAAAAATGATCAGGAGTCTCCCATCCAGGAGTGGGAACAGTTTAGAGGATTTTGTATTATGACCAAATATAACAAAAATTCTTAAACCACATGAGATATCCCTAGAGATCTTAACACAACCTCAGGTATATGGGGTGTTAGTTGGAGGTCTTGTTAGTTAAAAACTATATTCAGTTGCTCACCATCCAGGGGAGGGGACATTTAATAAAGGTTTGCATTATAACCAAATATAATAAAAATGATTAGGCCAACTGAGATATCCTTAGAGATCTTAACACAACCTCATTTATATGAGGTGTTAGAAGGGAGTCATAGTTATTAGAAGAAATATTCAGGAGCTCCCCATCCAGGGGTGGGAACAATTCATACAATTTAGCATTATGATCAAATATAATAAAAATTGATACGCCAACTGAGATATCCCCAGAGATCTTAACACAACTTCAAGTACATGGGGTGTTAGTTGGGAACCATATCAGTTATAAAACATTATCAGGAGTCTCTCATCCAGGGGTGGGACCAGTTTAGAGGTTTTTGTATTATGACCAAATATAACAAACATTCTTAAACCACATGAGATATCCCTAGAGATCTTAACACAACCTCAGGTAAATGAAGTGTTAGTTGGAGGCCTTGTCAGTGTCAAAATACGTTCAGTTGCTCCCCATCTAGGGGAAAGGACATTTAATAAAGGTTTGCATTATGACCGTATATAATAAAAATGATTAGGCCACCTGAGATATCCTTAGCGATCTTACCACAACCTCGTATGTATGAAGTGTTAGAAGGGGACCATAGTTATTAGATGAAATATTCAGGAGCTTTCCATACAGGGGTGGAAACAATTCATACAATTTAGCATTATGACCAAATATAATAAAAATTGATAGGGCAACTGAGATATCCCCACAAATCTTAGCACAACCTCAAGTATATGGGGTGTTAGTTGGGAACCATTTCAGTTAGAAAAAATTATCAGGAGCCTTCCATCCAGGGGTGGGAACAGTTTAGAGGAGTTTGTATTATGACCAAATATAATAAAAATTCTTAAACCACATGAGATATCCCTAGAGATGTTATAACACAACCTCAGTTATATGGGATGTTAGTTGGAGGCCTTGTCAGTTAAAAAATATATTCAGTTGCTCCCCATCCAGGGAAATGTCCCCTCTTCTGGATGGCTAGGGTTTGCTTTAAAGCCCTCAGTTATCATCGATAAACTTGTCCCGTAATAGTTTCACGCTCGTTCAGCAGCTCATAATAAACGACACCCTTCATATCCCACCAAATACATACGAGCAGCATCATCTTCGAACCATGAATATTTGCTTTTGACGTCGACGGCCCTGTTTCAGCTGGCTTGATCCACGCTGGTTTGCGCTTTGGATTGTCATAATGGATCCATTTTTCATCCCCAGTGATGATCCGATGCAAAAACCCCTTCCTTTGTTGTCGTTGAAGCAACAATTCGCACATCGTTTTCCGACGTTCCATGTCCCGTTCTTTCAATTTGTGTGGCATCCAATTTCCCAGCTTCTGAACTAATCCCATTGCATGTATACTTTGCGAAACACATTGTTGCGTAATATTCAACTCTTCTGCCAATTGTTCGGTCTGACAAGGGTCCACATCAAACAATTCTTCCAATTCTGTATCTTCAAATTTTCTTGGACCGCCTTCACGTTCTTTGACTCTTACGTCATAATCACCAACTTTTTATCGTTGAAACCACTCTTTGCATGTTGTATTCGATGGAACATGTTCACCGTGGAAGTTCCACAATCAAACAATTTGTTTCCGCAGCACTTTTCTGCAACAATAAATAATGTAGTAAAACTTCCCGCAAATGCCGTTTTTTGGCACAAAATTCGACATTTTCAATTACATGAAAATAATTGTTGTTTACGGTTTGAACAAATCTCACTAGTAATTATTCAAACTTAATATCTAACCTCCAAAAAACATGTATTGCCCTATTGAATAATATACAAGCAATGATTCGCTATACCGACACCTCTATAAAAGGTACAAATGTATTTCCATTTGTACACCCAATAAAATGCGCTTGTATACTTCATGCAAAGCAAACAATATGGAACCAATATGGGAACAAGACTCTCCTAATCCTGCCACACAAGTACAGTGCTCAATATGGATAAAGCCCGAATCGTTATTGCAAATCCATACTTTTAATGGTGGTAAATTTAAGGACTGGGAATGAAGCATCTGTTCAAAAAAGATTTGAAATTATTATTTTTAAATATAATATTTTCCTTTTTACCAGTTAAATATTGAACCCAACCGTTTTTATAAAGCTTCTATCCCTCTAACGACTTGAAGGCTTTAAGTTCGTTTGCTGTGTAATAAGATTTCTTATTTACAAGATATTTATAAATTTCAAAAAATGTTACATTTTCTGGTAGCGGTTGTTCGTCGAATTTCATTGAATAAGGATCACACCTGAATCTTTGAATTGTCTCTTCATACCGTCGTCTCTCAGGTCCCGATAGGCTCATGACATATTTAGATAATACGGCGATCCTCCTATTATCATCCATTTATATAAATTTACAGAAAACTAGTCAAAATATATAAATTTGTTGTGGGAACATAACCTAACATTTTATAATAAAACACTTTTTTCTACTTACTTTCCAAGAAATTTTGATAAATGTCTATTAATTTTTATTAATAATCACAGCGTAGCAATTAAGCACAAATTAAAATACAATTATTAGCAATAATATTATCTCTAATTAATTAAATATCACAAAAAATCACACAGCTCAAAAAGTTTGTTTGTGCTACACTTTCACAAAACGTCACTTTTTATCTGTCAAAATTTGTAGAGGAAAAAGGTCTTTAACCAGTAATAAATAAAATGAATGTATAATACTGTGGGGAAAAAACAGTAAGACATTGTTCATAATTTTAAAATTCTTTATTTATTTCTCCAAATCTATTTCGTCCCCCTCAAAGTAATCCCCCCGGCCTCAATACACTTGTGCCAACGTTTTTTCCAATCCTCGAAGCAGTTGTTAAAGTCAATTTCCGGAATAGCCTCCAATGCGCGTAACGATTCACGTTTAATGTCTTTAATTGACTCAAAACGGTTTCCCGGAGCGGTCGTTTGAGTTTACTGAACAGAAGTCACACGGAGCTAAATCAGGCGAATACGGTGGTTGCGGAACGATATGGGTGGAATTTTTCGCGAAAAATCACGTAAAACCAATGCAGTATGAGAAGGTGCATTATCGTGGTGCAAAAACCAAGAGTTGTCGACCCATAATTCCAGCCTCTTTTTACGAATAGCTTCGCGCAAATGACGCATAACAGTCAAACAGTATTCCTTGTTAACAGTTTGGCCGGTCGGAAGGAATTCGGAGTGCACCACACCTCGATAATCGCAGAAAACTGTCAACATCACCTTGATTTTTGACTTGCTTTGACGTGGTTTTTTCGGCTTCAACTCCCCTTTGTCACGATATTCGGCCGATTAATCGTCTGTTTCCGGGTTGTAAGCATAGATCCAAGACTCATCGCCAGTTATAATACGTTTCATGACATCCTGGTAGTCGGAAAACATTGTTTCATAGACGTCAACGCGACGCTGTTTTTCCAAAAAATTGAGTGATTTTGGAACCAATCGTGCTTTCTTAGGCCTATCTAATATCCTTCCGATATTTTAACGATGCCAGTAAGGTCTCTGACTGTTAACCGCCGTTTCTCGAGCACCAATTCCTTGATTTTATTAACGTGTTGATCATCAGTTGATGTTGATGGCCGTCCTAGACGTGGTTCGTCGTCAACACGTTCTCGACCCTCTTTGAACAATTTGTACCAATCAAAAACACTTGCTCGCTACATACAATTATCACCGAAGGCCTTTTGCAATATTCTGAACGTTTCGGCACCACAAAATTGATTCCGCACACAAAATTTAATGGAACTTCTTTGTTCAATAATTTCACTCAGTGTAAAAATCGCCGAATGCACTTTTTGTACTTCAGAAAGACAAGCGTATACTAAACACAAATGATTATTTTGATGTAACATTTGGCACAGAATGGTTTTCCGAGCGAAATTTTAATTAAAAAGTCTTACTACTTTTTACCCACAGTAGTACGGTTAAGGTTTTAGTTTTAAGAGTTTTTTGTTTTATTTTGTTTTATTTATTAATATTATTTCTTATTATTATCAGATTTTATAAATTGTTTTAAATAAATTGTGTCATGTAATGCACATTGTATGGAATTCCATACACGTGATTTTTCTATATTTTCCGGAAAACCGTCAAAGAAAACTGCCTTTTTATTTAATTTCTTCATATATAATCCCGTTGTCTAAGCTATTGCAAAAATTTGTTTATTTATCCCGATGGGTGCTTTTAAGGGTTAAAATTTTTATATCATATATGCTTGTATTTCCTTTTATCATATCTACATTTACTCCTATGGCAGAGCTACATATTTAAAAGGTTCAGGTGCCCCATCAATTATTCTAATTTATTTAAAAGGATCAGTTTTAAGAATTTTTATTTGCTAGTCATACACATCCATTTTTATTCAACTTTTTAAAACCAACTGAAGGAAAAACAATTTTTCTTCGCCAGCCAGATTTTACAGAATAAGTGATTATCCTTAATCACTTATTCCGCTTAATTATAAGAATTTAGAAGGGATTTAGAATAGAATTGTGTTTGTATTCTTTAAAGTTAGAATACACAAACAGAACCATGAGCAGGTGGACAAATTAAGAAATTTGTCCACCACCAAATATCCAGTTAATAAATCGTAAAAAATGTTAACAATCCCATTACAAGGGTCATTCCATTTCCATTGCTAGATAACTCGCTAATGCACATTTACATATTTCAATTCCTCACATAATAAATTGACATTTTTTCACAGCCTCTTAACTTTCACTTTTATAATTTTCGCATTTCTATACACGAACCGAACGATAAAAAGTTACCAACCAAATTTTTTTATTATTTTTAATTTTCGCAATAAATAAAATTTTGTAGAACGAATTTCCCTAAACAAAAAAGGAAAAACCATTTCCCAAAACAAAAGAGCAGCACATAAATTCTATAGTAAAATGTAATGAATTGTAAAGAATCGTGTTGTTGTTACTGTTTGATTCATCAGATAAATTACATTACAAATTATAAATGACATAATAAAATTCAATTATAAATCATTATCAAAGAGTTGAGAGTAGAGTAGTAAATTCGTCGAATTCATTTCTATATACATGTAGCATAACAAAAGGGTTAAAGTTCTGTAGATAGCATGAGTGTTATGGGGGATGTACGTACGAGTATGTGGAATCATAAAAGTTTAAAGTTATTTTTTTATTAAATTACTTGTACTTGAAATGAAATTCTACGTATACCGTATAGTTATAAAGATTTATTTCTTCATTTAAAATAAATTTGCTAGAAATACATTAATTTAGAAGATTGTGATATGTGAAGGGTACACATACATTTTTCTTGTTGCCGAAAGTAAAATAATTTTAATTGTGTAGGTGATAATCATGATATGTGTATATATTTTGTAACACCGTATTATTAATTACATTTATAAAATATGTTAGTTTATTGTATAATATGTACGAATTTTCTTTTAATTTATTTGACTATAAATTGCGTTCCAATTTCAAAATATATCAAAAATTTAAAATTCGTGTATGTAGCCTTGCAACTACGAAATTAATTTCTACAAAACAAAAAAATAAGAAAACAAATTTTCATGTGAAAATTCGCAAAAATAGTTAACTCCTTCCGGCTATTGCTAAACATTCCTAAGTAGAGCATTCCTAATTAGAAGAGAGCTTACTCCTCAGAAAAGTCGACTCGCTTATAGAAGCCTGGTGAAAACTTTGAATGGGACTTGTTTGTGTTACACATGTATCAAAATAAACAACAAAAACCTATTAAAGTTATGGCGTGAAATTTGAACCATGCATGTATAGTACAGGAAGAATACTGCCCATTTCTGACCACTTGGTAAACCAAGTGATCGTGGAAATCCTAATTCACTGCTGGCTGCAAATAGAACCACGGCTAAAAGATATCCACTTCAATTCTATACTTTGCTATGCTTTGTGAGTAAGTTCAAATTCAAAGTATGACAAGAAATAAAATATACAAAATGCAAACTATTCCTCAAAACACGACCAATATAATAAACACATCTTCCAATTAAGAATTGACGGAATTAGCTATTTATAAATTGGTGGTCAGGTTGAAGTGAAAATAAAGGGAATAATGAGGACTCATTCTCCTGTGACATCTCTTTGTACATCTTTAGCAATTGCTTACAATAGAACCCATCCAGGAAAACAATGTTGTGCAACCTCAACACATGTATACATCGGTTAAATTAAGTATCACACCACCAACGACCTCGTCCACAAATAAAGGACAAAGTTTTTAAACTGAAAACATGGAACGCATTGCTACGAATTATACTCTAAACGCATATACCACTCTGTGGTCAAGTGGTTGAGTTATACACCACCGAAGTCCATAATTGTATTGAAGCGATTATTATTATTATAGCACGAATCGATGTTGTCGAATCAAATATTGCTCCAATACTGATTGAGAATTGAATTTTAGAATGGTGTTCCAAGTGGACGGGAATATGGGGATAATGAAAGCAATTGTGAACGGCGGCCATAATCATGATGGAAATTACGTTATACATCAAGACAGAGAAATTAATGACGTGAATGTTCGCGAACACAACTACATGAAAATACTTTACAATTGCAAAATACACATGCATCGCAAGATGCAATAAAAAGAAAAATCTCGAACATCAATAGACACGTATATAAGCGCAGAGGCAGTTGTAATTTAACCAGTGTACAATATAAGTTAAAAAGTAAATACAGGTAACCCTCCTACAACACGGTATCTTACAACACGGTTTCTAACACGATTGAAAAATTGCGGACAACATGATTTTACTATAAAACTACATAATTGTTTTTGTGTGGTGTGTGTAGGTGTAAGTAGTTTTCGATAAATATAGGTGAATTATGCGAGAATATTAAAAATTCGATTATCGCTGGTCCGCATTCATCAGATTTGTGTGTGAACGCGAACGGTATGTTGAGACCGGTTTCAAATGGGTCCTCGTGTGGATTCACCTAATGTAATTTAAAATTCATGTATGTATTGTAAATATTCAATATGTATATAATTGATAGGCGTTATTATTGTTCATTATTAACTGGTTTTAATGTTTGTTTAATTGGTCTATAATTTATTTAATTAAAATCAAATTTAAAAACTTCTCTAAAATCCATTGTTAAATCCCCACCCGGTTCTGTATACATGATTTAACAATAGTTGGTTGGGATATCGCCGGGTTCCATTCAGAATGGTCGAATTGTAGAACTTCATCAAAAAGACACGTTAAAATCCCAATACAAGTTGACTTTAGTTTATCGGAATCCTAGCCCAGCTCTACATACTAAATTGGAGAATTATCCGTTGCGAAACGGCCTGGTTCCATTCATTATGGCCGAATCCAAAAATTTCGTCCAAATTCAGCCACGCACACCGAAGTTGGCCATTATTTGTTGAGAGATAGCCTCGTTCCATTAAGCATTATGTTAGAGTGCCAATACAATTCTTTGCTATTCCTCAACCAATCACCGTCAATTCCAGTTTGACGGAATGATAGTTGAGCAATGGTAAGTTCCATTGAGCATGGCATAAATATGTCCTATGCAGTGTAATTAATCAAATATTCATTGGTGGCCAAATTAGTAAGGCAATTTTTGCGAAATAAGCTAAATTTATTTGAAATATCCAATCCGGTAGTTAATTTGGCATTAAATAACAATAGTTTCATTTATATTTTGCAACTTTTTGAAAGATTTTTTTTTTTTAATTTTTTAAATTTTTTTTTGCTATTTTGTGGGTTGCCCAATGCAAGGGTTCTTGGATAATGGATTTTAGACTAATGGATTTTAGAGTAATTTTTAATATAATTGAAATAACTATATGGTTTCAGGAAATTCTATTGTAAATTATGGAGTTGCAGAGGATTAAATTATTATTATTTAGGAAGCCGCAAAATATTAATTTAGAATTAAATTTCAGGAAATCTACAAATGCACGTGAAATAAAAATAATTTTCAGCAGGTTGCTGATTTAGACTAGCAATTGTTGAAGACCAATAACATCGTTATCCATTAAACCTATTAAACCGTTATCCTTCCTCTAGTAGATTAGAAGTATATTAGAATTGTGTTGGGCCATACGATCGCTAGGTGTCTGAAACCGGATCGTTCCGTCCCAAAAAAATATCTTTCCTATCCTTTCTATTGTTATGTGTAAACAGGTATGAATAGGCCCGGCGTTATCCGGGACACTTGTCCAGTACTTGGTTCTACAGTCCAATCAATCAATATCTCTGTATGATGTGCTATTATACACAATATAAAATACATACAAACATATTGTCAAAATGCAATTGAGCGAATACGCAAATTTAATTTCTTTTCTATAAATTTAGCCAACAGTCCGCACCATTAAAAAGAAGTGAAAATAAAACTAGAAGTGCTGTTGTTGCAGGTTCTTTGATATCCGCAAAAGATGCAGCTCGTCCCCGTATGCTGAACCTATATCATCTGATTCATTTGAAATGTTAGGCTTATAGAAATCATTCGAAAATAGTAGTATTTCGGTACAAACTCTGCGATGTTATTAGCTATTAAAAGTATTCTACTTGTATTTTTACTTTATCATTTGTTGATTATACGTCCTGAATCTATTATCGATTTATGTATTCTTACCTTTTAATTTTTTATACAGATATTAAATTTTTTATTTTTGCTTATTTTACCACAAATATTTAATAAAAAAATTTTGTTTTCATGAGTTTTTTTATTTCACTCAAAATTCTGATTATAATTATTTTAACAGTGTATTTACTAACGCATATTGATTTTTGTTTATTGTTAGAAACGGCACTACTATTAACGTGTGTGTAGTCAGATATTGTCATTGTTTTGTTGGTTTTTAATTGGTTTATTTATTTATTTGGCGACCCATTTTAGATGAGCCCAGTAGTTCTGCATCGTTTGAACTCACTGCCCTGACTAAATAGATAACTATACCGCATTCATATGGCATTTTATGGACTAGTTTGAAGTTAGAGCTAACTTAATCCTAACCAACAAAAACAAACGAAAATTGGTATGTATTGGATGAAAAGTAAAACAAGAATGTCATTTAGGCGAAATATTGAATTTGTGAACTAATTCCAATTTCAAATTATAGTAAATAATTAGCTTCAACATTTATTAGGATGCGATATAAGAATTTAATATTTTCTTAAGAAATTGAATTGAATGCCATTCGAAAAGCTAATAATTTTTGCACGATCAAATTAATTGTGTTCTAGATTTTCGAGAATTTTCGAGAAGCTCAGATTTTCTTAAGAAATTGAATATCTCGAGACCTAATATGTTTATCAAGAATGTTATTATGTTTTTCTAATTCTGTTATTATATTTATCTCGAACCTAATATGTTCAAATATTCAATTTCTTAAGAAAAACCTAACTTCTCAGGTTAATAAAGACTAGCAAAAAAGTAAATTTGATCACGCAAAAATTATTAGCATTTCAAATGGCTTGGAATATAAATAGTCCTAATCTAGACCTATCAGAAAAACATAATAACATTCTTGATAAACATAATAGGCCTCGAAATATTCAATTTCTCAAGAAAATATTAAATTCTTATAGCCCTAATAAATGTTGAACCTAATTATTTACTATAAATTGAAATTGGAATTAGTTCACAAATTCAATATTTCGCCTAAATGACATTCTTGTTTTACTTTTTAACCAATACATACAAATTTTCGTTTGATTTTGTTGGTTAGCATTAAGTTAGGTCTAACTTCACACGCGTGTACAAACGTGTTTAGTTTGTGCTAAGGGTGGTTAGGTCTAACTTCACATGCATATTTTATGGTCTAGTTTAAACGAATAGAGTTATCAAGTGAATTTTTAGGCATACTTTTAGGGGTAAACTGCTCGCCCATTTAATGTGGAATGCTATCATATTTGATAAGTCTGATGTGAAATTAACTGTAAAATTTACAGTTGCACAAAACTGTTGATGTAGAGCGCACTGCAGATATTGTTCTATAGCACCTGGAGCTGGATGTAGACACGCTTGGCTGGCTTTTGAAATGTTTTAACCAAATTCGACAGCAGAATATTTGAAAAACTTCAGACATGAACTCCTAATCTGCCTCGTCCCAATATAGCACTAGATTCGTTTATCATAATTGCTTGTCACATCACAATATCGAATACAATAGGCTCAGAAAATTTACAACTACGGTTATAATAACAAGAAAATTGATAATAAAAGTAATATTTTTTGGGATATTCTATATACGAGTATCAATCCATAATAATTTCGTCATTGGAAAAATCCACACACGCCCAGCTTACAATTCAAATATGTAACCATTTACTCCTATACAAAAGCATTCCCCACCATAACGATACATACATATACTCGTATATGTACATACACATAATACAATTTCAATTACATTTTACGAGTATATCATTTTGACACTTGTCATAAAAACTGTAATTGAAAAAATAATAATTTTCGTTTTTTTGTATTTAGTTTAATTTTCCGTTTTTGTTGTTCTTGCTGTTATTAATAATAAAATCAATCATAAAAAATAGCAAAAAATTATTTTCACAAATAAATTATGTATTTTCAGCGAACAAAATAACACTTGTACTTCTGGCAATCAAAAAGAGGAAAATCAATTAATTTATAGCGAATATTTGTTTTTTATCATTTCAATTGGATATTGATAAAAATAAATGTATCGCAATCAGTATGAGGCCGCTATGTTTATATATGTATACATATATAGTACATAATGCGTGGGATATCAACTTCGGTTGGTGGTGGATTTTATCATTAATGTTTTTTAGTGGAAATATTTACATACATCAGACATAATAAAATATCAACAACATCACCAAATAATTATTGTAACATGTTGAATATGAACGACTTTAATTTTTTATGAACAGAGTCAGTTCAAAGATAGACAAAATCTTTCAACACGTGTCCCGAGACCACTAAAAAAATCAACTTATGGTAAATATGTCACCTTACTAAAGGTAACTCTTTATCTGGCAGCTATAAACTTGTGTTTAGCGTAAAAGATATCTCCTGTTTAAACACTAAACTTATAGCAACTCAGGCTTACTAGATTCTGTGATTAATCGTTTTTTGAAACCGCAATGAAAAATATTTCCTAACGCTCAAACACCTAAGAAAAAAACCTAGCCACTTTTTTAAAATGTTTCTTTACAAAAATATTTTTATACAAAAACCTGGCGAATAGGTATTTTTCTCATTCTCTTGATAGTAAAATTGAGAGAGAAGACTTTATGCATTTCAATAACGGTTATTCTAATGCTTAAACACATGAGCTACATGTTTAGTCGTGTATTAATCATCAGGAACAGCGGTCATCGAAAAAGCAGAGGGAAAATAATGGTTGAGTTGGCCCGAAAATTGTAAGTAAATTTAGAAATGTTTTCTACAGAATTGCTAGGTTCTTTTAAAAGATTTAAAAAGATACTAGGTTATGAGAGAAAATTTATAGTAGACTTGCAGTTATGTATGTAATAAAATATTCGGTTTTAAAGGGTGTTTTTTTAAGAGGTTGCCGATTTTTTTTTTTGAATAAAACACATATAAAATTATGAAATGACCAAAATTTTTTTTTATTTGGTAGATAATTTTTTGGCATTTAACATTTAAACACAATTTCTGGCATATGGCTACCACGACTATTTTTCACAAATGTCATTCTGGAGGTCCAATTTTCCAGCACTTTTTCAAGCATTTGAGGGCGTATGTCAGCAATGACACGTTGAATATTGGTTTCCAAAGCGTCAATCGATTGAGGTTTATCCACATAAACCAATGACTTCACGTATCCCCACAAAAAGTAATCGAGTGGCGTCAAATCGCACGAACGCGGAGGCCAATTCACCGGACCATTTCTCGAAATAATGTTGTCGTTGAAAGTTTCTTTCAATAAGTCGATTGTTTCACGTGCTGTATGGCAAGTGGCACCATCTTGTTGAAACCACATTTCATTCATATCCATATCTTCAAGATTTGACAACAAAAACTCATTTAACATGGTTCTGTATCGATTTCCATTCACGGTAACGCGTCGTCCTTCCTCATTTTTAAAGAAATATGGACCGATGATCCCACCAGCCCATAGACCGCACCAAACAGTACATTTTATAAGCCAAATCTTTTATACAAAACATAGTATTTAACATAAGTTACTATGTTTTGTGGAAAATTGTAGTTTTTCGTATTCGAATTAAAATAAAAAGTACAAAATCTAAAGTGTAACATCTTCACGTTGCTCACTTAATCCAAATTTCCTGGGGGAACATTTTTAAAATTTTCGTACAAATACTCGATTTAAGGTCAAATAATCCTTTACATTTTGACAGTCACCATTTCTTGAAGGTCAACGTCTATAGTTTATTGTTATTGCACTATTTTCAGGCGTTATACAGCAACTACAGCTGCAGTTCATCCCGATGCAGATTCGGCAATCACGCATCAAGATGATTTTTCATCTGATGATTTCTTGGTGGCTTGTATGTATAAGCCCAACAAAGATGTCATGGATTATTCAACCGACTCATCTGATACCGACCAAATGGCACAGTGGTTAAAACTTTGGCGTTTGGATCGGGAATTTTCATCAACAGATTACGATCTGTGATGAAATGGAACACATCTATGACCCCCTATCGGAGTGCAAAACTCATGGGCCGACCCATCTTTCATGCCAGTATAGGCTGGCATAGAGCTATTCAATGTGCAGATGGTGATAAAATCGGACCTATAACCGTACGTCCTCGAATTGGCTAACACTGGCGTAAAAGTAAGGACGAAAAAAGCAAACCGCGAAAGAGTTGGGAGAGCCTTGGTCCCAGAACAGACTGTAGGGATAATAAAAAATAAATAGAAAAAGACTCATCTGATGGCAATCTTGGTAAACATAAAACATCCCAATTGGAAAATATCGCTGAAACATCACTGCAATTGCCCAACTATGGAGAATTAACATATCCGACGCAGTTGGAAAACAATGGCCACCCCCACCATGATCAAATATAACCACCTTGCGGCAGGCCCACCAAGCAAAAGAAAAAAATTTAAAAAAAAATGCTGGGTGAAATTTTCTGAACAAAGACGGCAAGTCATTTTCGACCAGTTTAAAAACATGAACTTGCTCAACGTCAGTTCTTTTTTGACGATGTTTTACAAAATAAAAAACAATTTCACTTTACATTAAAAAAACGTTTGTACACCTACGTATATCCGCTTCCGCTTGATGCGGAAAAAACGAAGCAGTTTGTATGCAAGACAATCACACTATCGGTCGTAAAACAGAATACGGGATTTTTTATAAGAAGAAAGAAGAATACAGCATTAGTGTCATCGTAGATAGGAAATAGGATTAAGCTGCAAAAATCAACTTGACTGAATAATCAAATTCGTGATCATACTCGTATATTAAAATTTCATCCACAAGTATCACACTACAAATTGGATAATGCACCGAATCGGAAGTATTTGCCATCGGATATAACTATCAAATTTATGTGGAGGGACTTTAATGAAAAATTTGGAAATAATACTGTGTCTTATGTTACATATCGCACCACACATTCAAGACTATTGTATGCCGACTTACATTAGTTTTTCACTATTCCTGTAGTACATCAGAATATGTAATATTTATCGACTGACAAAATATCACACCTCTTAGACACCTCCCTCAAAAGTTAATTGCTAGAATATAAAATCAACTGTTTCCTAATTTTGAATTATTTTTATATTATGTATATTATGTTAAGTTTATGTTTTAACCAATATACAGTGCTGGGAAAAAACTCACTACTTTGGCGGTATGGCTCGGAGCGTTGCCTGTTGAAAAATAAATTTACAAGTCTCGCCAACAAGCTTTAACACAGAAGGCTCAAATTCGTTGTGTAGGGCGTGCAGATAAACAGCTGGTGTAATGCTGGAACTAAGGAAGTACAATGGACCGGTTTATAGAAGTCTTAAAAGACATTCGTTGCTAAGCCTCTCGCCCGGTTTTCTTCTTACGAGAATTCTTCCATCTCCAACATCTAAATCACATCATTCCACATCTCTGAAGTCCAAGAAACACGCTCCTGGGCCCATAGCAAACGTTTTTTTTCACTAGTAATATGAACTCAGGCTTCTGAACTGGTTTAAGTGCTCTTAAACTAGCTTTAACAAGCCTTTTTCTAACTAAGGTGGCTGAAATTTGTTTTCGCATTGCTCACTCAACATTCCGTCTTATGTCCGATGAAGTTTTAAAACGGTTCCGACGACATTGTAATATTATGAAACGATCTTCCACTGGCGCTGCCTTTCTGGGCCTTCCAGTGGCAATATGCACTATTAATACTAAAAAAAAAATTGCAGGCAATAAAACATTTGCACCCTAATGAGCGCCAAGAAAGGTAGGCGTAAAATAAAATAATTGCTAGACCAATTTTTTTGACATCAGTTGCGGGGTTGCACCGGTGTAATAAAAACAAAAGGCGGTCCAACAAAATATTAATATTAAAGATAGAACTTCTATAAATCAATAAAAAATAAAACAAAAATTAAAAAATAGGTGTTTAATTTATTCCATTACTTTAACTCCAATCAACGTATTTTGAATATTTTGGCATTTTCCGGGGTTTTGCCCCTAAATTGCAGGTAATTTTTTTTTTCAAAATATTACGTCATACATGTATTTAAAATGAAACAATAAGCCAATTGATTTCATAAGTTTTATAATTTTAGCAAAACAAGAATCCAATTTGCAATAAAATATGTTTGCCCAATTTTTTCCCCCAGCACTGTATATGTTAAAAATCGTAATATAAATGTGGTCACAATAAGTCAATTAGATACCTAAAATTGTTTGTAATATTTTTTTAAATCAAAAAAAATGGAATTAAAATTTCAAAACGTTCTCTTGAAAATCAACTCTTTCGGCTTACCATAGTCTTGGATGGGCGGTGCGATATACGAAAATATTCAAAAAAGAAAATACCAAATTTGACACACCAACCGTGTTTTGAAAGTCGTTTAGTAGTATTTAACGAAACCTTTGGCCGCTTTGCGCAGATGTTGGGTCTGCTTTGAAGAGAAGAAAATGGAAGAAAACAAATGAAGTTCTGGGTATGGATGACTTAGTACAGTTAATAAAAATTAGATGTTAAAAACGAATGCCACCTTTTCAATGAATTGAACTTTTATAATTTTAAAACCATCTGTCATAAAAGATCCAAAAATATGATATACCTTTCTTAAATAACTCGAGTTCCTACGTGATTCAACCAATTTATTTTAGAAATATAATCACGACAGTGACACGTTCAATGAGTTGAAAACATTACAAACCTCAAGGAGCTTAAATTTCCTGATAAAAGGACAGAATCTGCAGAGATGAATGTCACGGGGAAAAGATATTTGCGAACAACTTTTTACTCCAAATGCTAGTACGAAAAAGAATATTTTGGGATGGATTGAAATCCGACGAAAATGCACCCGATTGACTATAGTGAAGTTTCTGACAAACTAAAAATGACAAAAAACTTTACAACAGCCCAAAAAGTGTAAATCTACACTATAAAAAAACGTGTTATGCAACACGAAATAAATTGTTAAAATAATAAGTCCACAATGCCAAGCTAATTTAGCTATAACCATGTGCCATAGCCATTCTTTATGATTTCTAGGAGCTCACTTATTTATGCAGTCATAGATTTTTTTTAATTTTAATATTTCGCTATAGTAGAAAGTGTAAAGGCGACTCGATTGTCAATGACAAAGCATCGTAGAGATATCTAAGTAAATCGAAGTATGCTATCGTGTAGTACTGACTTTATTGCATCTTTTGTAGAAGCCAACATATTTATGCGACCCGTCGAAGCATAAGTTTTCTATGTTGAAATCGTAAATGATCGAAAAATTATAAAAATTCAACCATTCGAATTCACGTGGTTGGATGATGAATTCGAATGGTTGAATGTGCGGCTGTGATTTCGACAGCATTTGATTTTACCACCGATAATCGGTGACCGGCTGACATCGCATCTCGAGGCATGAACACGAGCGATGTCATAAAAAATATGCTGTGGTGGCATGGGCCACCCTGGTTAGTTGTTGCTGAAAGAACCAAGAAGATCCATTCAATCAACTTGCTAGACCAGAGTGTGACGGTAGAGAAATTGCGTCCTACAAATATTCAGGTGCATGTTGCATCAACGACTAATTTTTTTGATGAGTTTATTAACAGGTACTCAAATTTTTATAAGATGACAAGGGTATTGGCATTAATAAGGCGCTTCATCACCAACTGTAGGATGATCCAAAATTCCACGGAAACCAAACGAGAATAAATGATAGCTGCAGAGATAATGCTGATACGACACCTGAATCCATTTTTAAATGACACGGGGGTGCTACGGGTAGGAGGTCGAGTTCAAAGGTCGATAGCATCGTTTAACGTGAAGCATCCCATTATTCTACCGGCGAGTCATGTTGCATGTGTTATCTTGTACTAAAAATGCAATATTCAAAATTCAAACCAAGAGTGTTACCATCGTAAATATTGTGCTAACTTTACGTGCTAGCTTCACAGATATGTAGAACTTTCCTTTTCTTACTTGGCCTTTTATTCCGGTTCAACACCCAATTTGTTTCTCTTTGTAATTCTTCTTCATCCGTACGGAATGGATTAATGTCATCATCGATTGCAGGATTAGGCGCCGTCCCAAGTGTTGCATGCGTTTGAACTGCTTTTTTGAGTTCTTCATTCTCTTTCTTTTAAATTTTTTTAAATTGTAAATTGTTCTTTCCATTTAGTTGTAAATTGCTTTGCGCGACGTGGACGCGAGTGCCTAGATGTTACAAAGTTGTAAACAGATACAGCCAAATTCTTCTGGGTACTCTAGGCTGAAGAACACCATCTTTAATGATAAACTTATTTTTATTAAAGAGCAAATCACTGTAACATAAAATTTTTGGCTGATGTCTGAGGAAATTAACTATAAGATAGTGAATTCGTCTTAGTTATTTATATATATTTACGAGCACCACGGAATCATTTATTTACAAAAGTTAAACAAATTCGTCTGGTTCAATCTGCTAAGAGTCTCTGGAGGTGGTTAAGTAATATGATTATTCCATTTGGGCAAAATACTAAGCAAGACAGAACGATATTCTTGATTTCTAGAACAACCTGTACAATTTACAGTAAATATACAATATTTGTACTACATCTGGTTCCTAATCCTTTATCTTAACTATAACCGTATACTGTTGTTTTAAACACATACAAAATAGAATCAACATTAGAAATTTTCCAAACATTGTATGAACAAGAACAAAATAATAAAAAAAAATTCCCAAAATGAAAATAAATTTGAGCATAGAATTTTTTAGACTTCCTTGAACAACATATTCTCTTTACATTGTATATATAGCTAGTTATGTAGTTTTTATATACGAAGCATATTACATACAAAGTACTAATATACGGTTTGTTTATAACGAATAAAATTTAAAATATTGAATAGAAATTGCAATTTTCCAAAGAATGGAAAATGGGGAAAATGAAAACATTGCAATGTTCTAAAAATTGTGATGCAAAATTTTAGATAAAAATGTTTTGTTATCTCAAAAATATACATACATGAACATGAGAATGTATATGTTATTGTTGTGTATATAGGAATGCTTGATACTCCTATATATTCTGGGTATTTCTCAGGGATGAGGTAAGAATTTAAATATTTTTAATATAAACTAAAATATACATAAATACACTAAGCTAAAAATAATTTTAACTATTTCCTGTTTTTAAATTTAGTTATTTAAATTTTCTTTTTATCTTATACATTATAAAAAAATATATTATTTAAGAATATTTCATATGTACAAAAGGATAAATGGAAATTCCATTTCAGTTTTCCTTATTTCTCAACCGTATCGTGTTCTTCCCTTTATTATTTCGACGGAACGAAATATAAAAAACAACATTCTTTTAACTTAAATTAGTTATGTAATTGTCCTCTGTTAACAAACATATGGGAATATGCGTTCAATGCGATCCCAATGGGAATTGTATTTGATTGAAACATTTAAAATGACTTCGTTTAAAAAAAAATCGATCGATTCTTGTGTTCATGAAATGAAAAACGTAAACTTAAACTTTCCCAGTGTAATTTTTTTGTTTTGTCTAGACACCGATATGATAACACACCGCACCGCCAAAAAGGTGTTTTAGCTGAAACGTTGAAAATGATAATGTTGATGAGAACAGTGGGTTTTCATAATTTAATTTTTAAAATTTTTAAATTTTCTTTATGTGTAGGTATTCGAGTATGGCAAATTTGTATTTTTGTAAGAAAATGAACAATTTACTTTTAGTTCAGGTCGTATAAGATTTAAGATGAAGATTTAGAACGATTATTATATTCTAGAACTTTCATTAACCAAACTTGGTTTACGTTTGTTTAATGGTGTATACGTAAAATAATTATCGAGTGGAATATAACTTTCTTAAACCTAGTGAGAGATACTATATCGATGTACTCAACATTTACAGCTCAATATAAATATTTAGCAGGCAAAATAAAATAAAATTGCGATTTATTTTTAGATTACAGTTTATATGCAATAGAAAAGACATAACTAATTATTTTCTATAATATTCACGTAAATATGTTAGCAAAAACAAAATGAACAAAAAAGTGGGACAACTACCACTCCCAATTTGAATGGCCATTTTATATGCTGTGACTTATTTTTTGCTTATTGGAAATTTTGGCTCACCTGCATGTAAAGAGTGTTTTTTAGAGGTTCACACTTTTAAACTAAAATACAAGAGAGCAACGAAAAACAATTTGGATATCAGTGAAACTAGCTTTATTGGATAGATAATTTTGTTTCCTTTATTAATTACAACTGAGACTGTGCTCATCTAGCAATTTATCTTTCAAAATTTTCAAAATTTTACATTTCTTAAACAATTCTGATTTGCTGGGGTGAAACCCAATGGTTAGTCCCAAAATTAATTAAACCTATTTAAAATATAATTTTAATTTGGTATGTTTACTAGGTCAAGTGGCCTCGTTCTTTGAAGTCTTCTTATTCTATCATATGGCGGGTTATCTATCATATGGCGAATATAGGGGTTTCCATGTTCCTGGAGCCTTATTTCGTATTTGGCGGCATGCATTTTAATTTCATCTTTGATGTATTCCATCTGTAAGTCCCTGTGAAGGTCCTCATTTCTTGTGTACCACGGAGCATATACGATACTACGGAGAACCTTGTTTTGAAACGTGTGTATAATTTTAGCGTATGGTTTGCTTAGTACATCCCCAGAGTTGAATACCGTAGGTCCATATCGACTTCAGTATTTGCCGATATAGCAGCAGCTTGTTGTGTATTCTAAGCTCAGAGCCAATACATTTTTATGAACTAAATATTAAATTTTTCTTTTTTCTTTTTCACTTGCTCTCTCCATTTGAGCTTGGCATCGAGTGTCATGCTAAGATATTTACATTTGTTTACATATGGCACCGGTCGTGAGCTAATTTATATCGGTAGATGGGAAGCCTTTTGCTATGTAAAGTTAATAGTTACAAATCGCATTGGTAATCTTCTGGAGTTTCGCCATGATTGATATGTCATTTGGAAAGGTGGCTATGGTTCCTTCATCTGTTGTTGGAATATCCCTTGTATATAATAAATACAGAATTGATCCTAAGACACTCCCCTGCGGGACACCGGCAGAGATTTTCTCTGGCAGAGTATAATTGCCTCGGCAGATCAATATGCAGCTTGAATTCCGGCCACTGTGCCAGAATTTATCGAATGCTTGGGCGACATCCAGAAATATGTTGGAGCATACTTTGGTACGTTCTAACGCGATGGTCGGATAGCTTTAATTCCTGCACAAGTTGAATTTTGTAAGCGCACGTAAACCAAGATCCTTAGATAAATTCTTCCATAAAGTTGGTGGACACATCTCCAGTTACTGAGTTACGACGTCGAATTGATTGATTTTGGTCTTCCTCAATGTTACGCTGCACAGCGTCCATCGCTTGTTCGGTACGCATTGTTTGACGTCTTACTGGATGCGTATTCTCATTTAGAGTATACGAAAACGATCCATAGTTAACCGAATTACCCGCTCTGATGGATGATTACGACGGCCGTAAAATGGACGCAACACAAGATGAGTTTGGAGGACAGAACCATTATTTTGATAAAAGATTTCAACAATTTGCCAGCGTTGCTCTGGCGTGAGTCTATTCATTATGAAACGGCAAATCAAACTAATGGCAAAGCAAATATTAGCTGCCATAACGGTTGGCAAGCAAAATTTTAGCGAAAGCAACAAATAGTTAGCCGGTTCACACACTGAGTTTTCAGACAAAAATCCAAGCAGCACTTGTCTCCAGAAACGGACGAAGTAGATTACTCAATGTATTATACACGGTTGTCGACCGTGATTAAACATGATCTATTACGTAGATTAAATTGCGAGTTTTTGTTTTCCTGACGTCGACAATGTCGTCAACGTAGGAAATGATATTAAAGACACAATTGATCCGTTTATTTTGAAAGTGGCATATGTCACTTTTTCAAAAAAATCAAGTTAATGATAACATTAGTTACAATTTAACGGTAAATCTTCATTTTAAAAAAATGTTCAATCATTAAGTATACTGAGATAATAAATACAAGTAAATCTTCTCGAAAGTTGACATCAATATTTTTAAACATGTTACTAAATATCTCGATTTAGAAAAGTGACGTATGCCACTTTCAACATAAACGGCTAGATTTTCTCATTATTTTCTCAATGTTTTATGTTAGCCGGTCTTATAAAGTTGCTATTAGGTAATTATCAAATTATCACTAAAAATTTTAGAATGATAAATTTGAAACCAATTTAAAATTCCTAATTAACTAGAAAATTAAGAATATAGAATAGCTACTAATAATAAATATATTTTTATAGATTATTTGCTCCGCGCGACATCTTTTATTAAATAGACTTATTTATTACGGTGGAAGATTCCTATCGACCATGACAGTGTAATAGGCAATTTTGATATTTTCTTTTGGTTTTGTTTTGATACATCTCTCAACTGTCACATTCAATTATGGTGTTTAGGAAATCTGGTAGTTTGAATATCGTGCTAATGAAAGTTTAAATATTGTGAGTAAGTGTTAAAAATGTACAAAGTGAGATCAAAAAAGGTTGTGATGAAACATATACAAATTCTTTTAATCTGGCACGAATTAAATGATAAATTAAACAAATATTTTAAACGGTTGAAACTAGTCCGTTTTTAAGTTTTTATTGAACCAGCAGTTGATAATACCCAATCAGAAGCAGTTTTTTCTTGAATATCTTTCACTGACGAAACTACTTTCAGAGCGTGTTTTTCGGTTTCTGTTGTAATTGCTATCGGAGTAAGACGCAATCGATCTAAAATGGCAAATTTTTGGACATTCATAAATTTGTCATAAATTTCTACCACCCAATTAGTCGAATAGAAATTTATGATTAGGTTAGCAATAATTAATGTTGCCTCATTTTTGTTTAGTTCATTCAATTCAAGCTGCTCCTGCCATTGAAAATATCTGAATTTTATGAAAATATCACACTCGGGAACTGTAATCATAATTTAAGTTCAGCAAAGTCAAACATTCTGGGAGTTGCTGGAGGAAGATGTTTTAAACATTTTGACAACAGATTTTATACTAAAAATATACTTACCCTTTTAAACAATATTCGAAACAGGGGTTTAAGCAATATTTCCATTTAGCATTTTCTAAAGTTTTTTTCCCTCAGAATTGTCATCTACAAAAAATTTGTGATCGGTAAAGTCATTCTAATGATCGTCAACAAAACCATCTTTTCAGAATTTATTGAAGCAATCCTTCGTGGCAAGATTTATATCAATAATTTGGAAAATCTAAACGTATTTTGATTTTTGTACTTTTCTATCATAAATATTGAACATTATTTAAAAAAATATTCGAATACTTTCCTTCTCATCAACGTAATAATCAAACACTAATAAATTCTCGGCGAACAGTTGACCCTGGTGTAAAATTCTCGGCTATTTCGGTTATATTATTATCACTGTCTTAATTGGTCACTGCCGTTCACATTATTTGTTGTAAAAAATTTTGTGATGCGGTTTTTGTACTTATCCTTAAGACGCCAATTATTCTCGAACCATGGGATGGGTGACCATGGGATGTTAGAGCGGAGACCTCGACTAGTCACACACATGCTGCGCATATTTTCGAAATTCTTTCATAAATTGACGCGCCTTAATTTGTATATTCCATTATAGATTCATCATAGTGAAATGAACCAATGATTACCCTGCTTTGTATATTAATTCATTTGGCATGCTAGATGGGACGTAATTTGTTTCTCCTTATTTCTATTAGTGAGCTGCTGTTCTGGATTGTACATCGATTGGCGCAAACGGGCATACATCACCCACTCCACATAAAGCCCAGGTCTCAAAAGCAAAAGTACAGAGTATATAACTGTAAATAAAAACGATCGGGCCCAAAAGATAAGTTGTAAGGGTAATCTGTAAAAGAATGCAACGACATTAAAATATTATCGAGAGTTGGGTCATGTTGTATTTACTGCTTTAAATTGAAACAATCATCTGGATTGGTCTCGAATACTGGTGGTATATGGTAATCCGCACCACGTTCTGATAACAAAGTTATAGTCATCATTCTGTATAAAAGAATGCGATTTTACAACAACCACCGATAAACGTGTTATTATAGTGAATGCATGCTCACCTGGATACCACCATCATCGCTCACGGTTAGTAAGATGAACACACTTAAAATTCCACCACAAATAAACACCAATCACAGCTTTGAACGGTGATAAAAATGAATTCACATAAATGTAGCTGCCCTATGTACCCGATTTAATCTAGTTGTTACTTCCAAAATGCACCTCTGTCTCATTTATCTGGTTCATTTAGTATAGTATCAAATTAACAAAATTTAGTTTTTTTGGGAATATTTTGATATCTAACGATACTGTTAAATTAATTTATGCATAAAATAAATATTTATCATTTAAGCGAACAAAATATTTACCGTTCAATCAAGTATAAGTAAATGTCAGCAAAATATATATGGAAAATTTTGTTTTAACGTTTTTATAGAACTGGTACAATGAATTCCTAATTAGGATTTTCAAACGAACATTTATTTTTTATTTGATACGGCTGAGTGTAGAAAACATTTATCTGAATTTATCTGAAATTATCGTTTCAAAACTCTAATACTGTGTGCCTAATAGCAATTTCTTCGACTAATTTACTGACTAATTTACTGGCCAGGAAAGAGCGGTAGTGCAGTAGTCGGTGTTCTCGACGAGCTGCCGACGTTATCGACGAGTTACTGACGTTATCTAGAAGTTGTATACGCGATCACGAAAAAATAGCAGATGACGCGTACACGCCCATCTCTGCTTGTCTTTCCACGCAAAACTCAAGTGCGGCACTCATCTATGTATGTTCAAAATTATTTTCATTTTATATTGGAAGCCTGAGCAAAGTAGACAGAAAAAGCAATACATAAAATTTAAAAATATAGTAGATATTGAAGCACAATGTTAAATTCTTCACATTGGTTCAGGCGTTTATTTTTTGTCAAAATTCAATTTCATACTCATTGTGCCTTTCTACACGAGTATGTACTACATGACAACACTACATGACAACATTAAATTATTTGCGTTTAGACGTAAACTGTAAAACTGTTGGCACCAATTGCAACTTGTGTTTGTATGCGTAAAACTATTTTCATTTGGTTTGTTGCTTAGGGACGAAACATATCGTTCATTTTCTTGTAACTTAAAAATAACAACTTGACAGTGGCTGTCATCTTTTATAGCGTTTGTGGTTGTTCAATTTAGTTTTCGGAAGTTTATATTATCTTGTGTGTTTTTGTGAAAAAATAATAAATAATTTAGCTATAATTTTGTAATTTTTAATTAATTAAATTGAAAATTTTTAATAATTTTTTTTGTTTGGTCGCCGACATTTTGGAGTCCGTAGGAAAAGCATATACATACATAAATATTTATGTGTACATATATCATTATTTTAGTTTCTTAATAAACAGCGATAAATAATTTTGTGTTAATTTCGTGAGTGCATTAAATTTCAATTAAACAATTGGAAAACTTAATGGTTCATTTTCTCTTGGCAGACTCACATCATGGATGATAATCTTCAAGATATAGGAGCATTTTCTGATGAGGATAATGATGTATCATTTCATGATAATGATGTGGCATTTCATGATAATGATGCGGCATTTCATGATAATGATGCGGCATTTCTGTCGGACCATAATGATGCTGATTTTTTGAGAGGGAATGATGAGGATGATGGTCGGATGATGGCTTGCCAATTATCAGCTGCTGCATGCTTGTTATTGGCGGATGCAATCGACATTGAAGAAGAAGATTCAAAAAAGAAAAGGTGTTGGGTGAAGCCGTACAGGAAAAGTCGAGAAGTAATTGGCAACACCCAAAGCCTCATGAAGGAGCTTATACCAACTACAGCGGATTTTAAAAATTTTATCCGAATGGATGAAGAATGTTTCAATTTTATTTTGTCCGCCATCAAAGAAGACATCACAAAACAAGACACAACGATGAGAAAAGCAATAACTGCAAAGGAAAAGTTATCGGTTACCCTCAGGTTCTTAGCCACTGGGGAAAGCTTTATGGATTTGGATTATAATACCAAACTATCGAAATGTTTCCTGTCCATATCAATTCTAGAGGTGTGTGAGGCGATATTTAAACGTTTAAAGGATCAATTTTTAAAGGTAAATGAAACAATTATTACTTTTTACTAAATATATATTTATTGTCTTATTTATATAGTGTATTATTTTTATTGTAAGGGCTCGCGTTCAAAACTGTCATTGCTGAATGTATCCTCCATCGCCATCGCCAAAATATCTTTTGTAGTTAATGTTGTTTGATCAGCTTTTTTAATAATCTGGTGTTCCAAAATTTCTATTTTATTCTGCATTTTTGGATTATATGTTGGATATGTAGGAGGATAGAGGTTTGAGAATGGGATGAATGTTGTAGTTTGAAGCGGCTCTTCAAAACTACTTGTCTGTTCTTTGGTGTGAAGTTCAGAAACTGGTGTTGGGTGAATTGATAGGAAGGATCTTTCAGGTGATTTTCTGGGAACGGTATGTGTTTGCTCATTTATTTCAAAGTGTGATGGAATAGATGTTGAAATTTCGGAATTATCATAGGAATAGGAATCTTCAGAAGTTGAATGTTTGAAAGGGTTGCGTTTTTTTGTAATTTCGATAGGGGAAGGTAAAGGAGAGGACATTTCTGTAGAGCCGGAACTTTTACGGATTCGGAATTTATATATTTGGTCTGCAGAAAAACTTGGCGAAATCGTTTGAAATTGCTGGCTTTGCTGGACAATGTTTTGCTCCTCTATAATTTTCGAACTCACCAATTGCAATATTGTAAACTTCAATTCTTCAAACGAGTTTTCTAGCTTTATTCGCTTGAGTTCACTACAGAGGTACCGACAGAACTCTTCTTCCTTCGTAAGAGGTTGTTTTTTTTGTTGGGCCAAATTTTTTCTTTCTTGGAGCATTTTGATGGCCTCGGATCGAAGTTCATGCTGTATTCTGGTTTTTCTTTTCTGCAAATATAAATAAAACTTATTGATATTAAACAGTCATTAAATAATTTAAACAATAAAAAAATCTGTTTTCCAGTTTCCAACAACCAAAGAGGAGTGGCTAAGAATCGCTGATGATTACAATGAAAAATGGCAATTTCCGCATTGCTTAGGTGCTCTAGATGGAAAGCACATTTCATTTCGACCATCAAAGAAAGAAGCACCACTATTTTATAATTACAAAGGGTTCAACAGTATTGTACTACTTGGCCTTGCGGATGCAAATGCGAAATTTATTTTTATAGATATTGGGTGTAATGGCAGGATTAGCGATGGTGGTGTCTTACAACGATCCAAATTTATGTATATCCTGAAGCAGCCAGATAAATATTTACCTCCAAATGGGATTATTGGAAATTCAAGATCATTACCATATATGTTTATTGCCGATAATGCCTTCCCGTTACTACCAAACATGATGACACCATATCCATTTACAACGGTACATGAAGAAAAGAAAACATTTAACCGCAGATTAAGTAGAGCTCGACAGACTATTGAGCGTGCTTTCGGAATTCTAAGCAACAGATTTCTTATTTTTCAAAAACCCATCAATCTTCATCAAGATAAGGTAAAATTAATAGTGAAATGTTGTTGTGTTCTGCACAATTTTTTGATCACCAGAAGTCGATGGTATAGTGAAGAAAGTGTTTCTCAACAAAATCAAACTCAGTCACAGGAGGTGGCAGATAGGCGTTCAAAACCTAGAAATTCAAAATCTGGCGAAAATTTTAGAAACAGTTTGACAGAATATTTTAATAATGAAGGAGCAATTTAATGTATTGCAAATATGTAATATTGAATATAATATTGAAATATAATATTGAAAATGATTATTTATAAATCTTACTTTTGGTGTTTCACTTTCGTTAACTTCTTCGGCGATCTCGTTTTCATCTGAATCAACCTGAAAATAAAAATAAAATACTTTAAATAAAATTTTAGAAAAACTTATGGAAGATAATCTTACATGTTCTATATTTGATGCACTAGGTTGTGTGTCATTGCAATGCAGCAAAAACGACAATTCGTTGTAACACCATAATTTTGGCACGTATACCTCATCCGCACTTGATCCGCTTGTTTTAGAATTCATCATCTTTGCTTTCTCTCTGGAGATTTGGCTTTGAAGGGTGTGCATCTTATTTTTTAGACAATGCACCGTAACACCACTTTTCAGTGTTTTTATTTGATCCAGAATAATATTTAATTTCTCACTTCGCATTATTTTATTTGTGAAATGCTTGTCCAATGGGTTGTACAGACAAGGATGCTCGCGGAACGCATTTATCAGTGCCAACGTTTGTGGCCTGCTCCAAGTATCCAACGTTTTTAAATCCGACATATTCCCGAACTTAAAATTGAAATGGTTTACTATGTACTCGAACCTGAAACACGTTTAAAAATACGGATGAACTTAAAACATGAAAAATCACAAATATAATCCAGTTTGTGTTTGTAACCTACAAATAATTATTTCAAGACTTTTCAAGTAAACCGGTGTATACGTCGATAATTATTTGTGGTATGATTTATGACAAACGGAAAATTGAATTAAATTAAAATATTTATATACCTATATATATATATATATATATATATATATATATATATATATATATATATATATATATATATATATATATATATATATATATATATATATATATATATATATATATATATATATATATATATATATATATTAGCCGGAGATTAATATTTAGATGACAATTATTTTAATAACACTATGATTCACTTAATTTCTTTCACTTAATACTTTTATCCTGGATCTTCTTCTTATTAACACTTCAATAGTCAAATTACAAATGAGCAGCGAAAAACAAAAACAAAAAATTTGAACCAAACATTTTTTTTATTGCCTTTTGATTGTATTAGTGTATAACAACTCGTTCCGCAGTAAAAATTTTTGAGGAAAAAATGCAACACAAATATCCCCACTCTAAAATTAGTTTATAGGCAAAGAGGTAAGAGACGAGGAAGATGCAACATGTAGTGTATACTCGTCTAAACAGGCCCATTACGTATAAACAAAGACCCTATTTTTTGTTTTTTTTGCTTGGATTAGTGATTAGTACATTGTATTAGTACAATACAAGATGCACTAAAAATTATTGCTGCAAACGTACAGCAAAAAATCCCCTTTTTATAATTTTGTTTGTAGGTGTAGTACGAAAGAAACTCGAAGACACTGTGTGACCCGGTACATTGTATGTATATTCGCAAATCGAATACTGTACAACCACCTTTAGCATCAGTTAGCCACGTCATGTAATTTAAATTCTACTCATTATATTCTGTACCTGATTTGTAATAATGATTCACTCTCATCACATTCGCATGGTTCCTCTTGTTTAGTTCGGCTGGTTGGCTATGCATTTGCATAAATCTTCTATATGGGTCATTAAATTAGGATAGCGATGTTATACAGAATAATATATTATGTAAATATTCGTTTTTTTTTCAAAATAATTTTCTATGCACAGAAATACAAGTAACAATTGACTCAAAATGTGATCCATGTGATCGAAATGTGATCCATATTTTGTACTATAATTTTTTAACAATCCGATATGTTTTCGACAGTTGAGGTTTCATACTACTGAAAAATTGCAATTCAAGGCGGGGTAGAAATTTAGTTTCATTCATAATGGAAAACTTGAATATTGTTCCACTTTCAGTTAATATTTGTTTTTTTAAAATCATTGTTATCTGACCTGGAGCCGAAGCACCCCCAACTCTTTCCCGGTTTCACGTCCTACCTTACGCATTAGCGAAATCGAGGACGTACGGTCATAGGCCGATTTACTTAGAACCAACAACAGCACGGCCCATGATAATCTATATTTTTCAACAAACCGAATGTTTTGTACTTGAATAAAACGTTAAATTTTGAATCTCTTTTTAAATGACCAAGAGGTGAAGTAGTTAAAGTTTCAGTACTTAATCGGGAGATGCTAATTGGAATCCCACCAGAGGCAGCATATAAAATGGAATTTTCTCATTGATTGCATTTGGTGAATTTAGTGGTATTACAAGGGACAGATGTTATAGCTTATTTATAATTATTTTAATATTTTAATAATTAGCTTAATATATTATTATATTAATATTATTTTAATGTTTATATGTTTATGGTTAATTGTTTTCATTTATTATTTATATTTTTGTGAAAATTATTTGCGATAAATTATATTGAGTGAACTATGCGAATACATTTCAAAGTGATTTATTTTTCTGACAATTTTTTGCACATTCATTTAAGAAATGTATCGATGAATCCGAACTCATGTGACTTGTGTGGGCGTGAATGGTATTTTGAGGCCTGAAACCGGTCTCAAATGAATCCTCATGTGGATTCAAACCAATGTAATTTAAATTCATGTATGTATTGTAAATATATAATGTCGCTCATTTAGTGCCACAGTGACACAACTCAAAATTCACTCATTTCTAAGATATTCGAATCAAACGATTCCCAATAATTCATATTTTTATTATTTTGCATCAAAACATACTCTCATATGTGGTTATTTTTAGCAAATTAGGTAAAATTCCATATAAAAAATCACTCAATTCGCGAAATCAATTAACATTTTAAGATATTGGAAACTATCCTAAGAAAATTTGCAAAATATTAAAGAATTATAAAAATTGAGATCCAACTGAGGATGTCGGAAAATAAAAAATTTATTTCACTAATCAGAATGTATTTTTATTTACTTTTGAAAAACGCCATTTTTACAAACAATTTTGAGTGATAGTTTCAAATCGCTCAAATGATTTATTTAATTAAATTAATTTGCTCTCTAAATACTAATAATGCGCGGTGAAAATTTGTACTTAATTTTCAATTTCAAATAATAAATATAAATAAAACATGTTTTTTGTAGACTGGTTTAAAGGGTTGAGACTCATATGTGTTACGGCATGGCAAAGGGAAAATGGTTTTTTAACCGACAAGTAAATCTTTGATGTGATATGCCTCGGCCTTTCAATGTTGACTATTTTTTAGATTGCTTACTGCTGGCGCTATTTTCTTTGAAAAAATGTATCTGTCTTAACAATATTTATCGAAACAGGGTCGCAGTTGCATGGGAACGCAGACACGAATATCGATTGATTTGAGTTCTAAATCCTATTCAACGATTTGCTCTTGCATCAATTATGTAAGAAGCCTCCCGCGTGGTTCTATCTTCCGTTCCTGCCGTCACCTCATGTAAACCTTGATCTTTTTTGATTGACTGAGATGTGTGGAATTGTCTCAGTAATCTGTTTTTAGACAGTATACTACGGAAGATGCATAAATTAGTTTTTGGGTACGAATTGGGCTGAATTTGAATTCCAACAAATTTTAGTTTTGGGGAAGCTGAATTTGACTGTGTCATCTCTTAGCGGGTTAAGGCCAAGTTTGGTTCGACTATGGTGAATGGAGGAACTAGATAATTCCTTGGCCGATTATTTTCAAATTCATTTTGTAGAAAAATCCAGAACTTCATCCGGGATTTATGTTGGAATCTCGATTCAGCTCAACATACCAGATTCAAACATAAATAGTTAAGAAATTGCCTAGCACGGCCGAACTCCAGAACTTCTCTAAAATACATTTTTAAATCGCCACCCAATTCTGAATACTTGATTTGACAATTTTTTCTCAGATATGGCCAAGTTCCATTCAAATGATCGAAGTTCTACACTTCATCAAAAAAACAGGTTAAAATCTCAATACAAGCTGACCTTTTTTATTAGAATCCTATCTCAGCTCTGCAATCTAAATTGAAAAGTTATCGGTTAGGAAATGGTCTGGTTCCATTCATTATAGCCGAATCCCAAAATTTGAAATAACCAATCCGGTAGTTAATCTGGCATTGAATAATATTGATTCCCGCGAACCCTTGTCTTTGGGATGCCTCACATATTTTTTGCAATTTTTTGAAAGATATTTCGTGGCTGCCAATTCCAGGGTAAAATACTAATGAATTTTAGAGTAATTGTTAATATAATTTAAATAACTATGGTTTCAGGAAATCTACAGATGCTTGTAAAATAATAGCCGTGTTTTTTTATTAGCGCCTGATACCTGTATCCGAAACACGCAATTTTCTATGTCAAAACTAAACTAATATGTTTCAGTCAAGTTTTTAGTTAAAAATCGATAAAAAAATATCTTGATCTACCTATTTTTATCGGCAGCCGCTATCGGGAGCGGTATCCATTTCAAAGAGAAATTTTAAATTTCCTTTGTTTTATACAACCCTTAGGTTAGGTTAGGTTAGGTTTCAGTGGTTGCTTACTGCACACTTAGGCCAATTTTTAGGCCCATTGTGATACCACTCATTCACTCCACATCATTAACCCACCTACTTCACCTACTCACACAACTACAGCATACCACCTGCACATTGCAAGCTCCATGTCAACCTGTACATTGACATGGAAGGTTGGTCGGCGCGTGACACGGAATTCTGCACTCCATCAGAGGGTCTTAGTTGTATTTATTAGCATTACCGATCATAATCGATGATGAAAATTCGATTTGCATCTAGCCTCTGATGGGATTCGAACCCAGCACTTCCCGGTCCAAGTTACCGAAGCTTTAACCACTGCACCACTTGTCCGTTATACAACCCTTAAACCATTAGAAACGTAATCTTATAATAAAAATTTAAAACGCAGCCAGATGATTTATTTTTTATAACGTCATGCCAAAATAAATGTTAATTGGTATATTTCAGGTCGTTAAATGTTTGATTTATGGATGAATTTATTTTTCATTTTTATGGTATTACGACACCAGTGAATAAATAGCCACAGTTTCAGTAGAAATTTCGCTCGAATAGTAAAACACGGGTAATATTTCTTTGAAATATTAATTGTTGATAGTGTAGATTAGAATTGTGTTGTAATTGTCGACTTTATATAGGTGTCTGTAACCGGGCCGATTCATTCAATCAATTTTGTTTAGGAAGCCCGAAATTATTAATTTAGAATTAAATTTCAAGAAATTTCCAGTTGTACGTGAAATAATAATATTTTGTTCTTAGGTTGCTGATTTAGAGAAGCAATTGTTGAAGACCAATACCATCGTTACCCATTAAACCTATTAAGCCTTTTTCCTTCCTCTAGTAGATTAGAAGTAGATTAGAATTGTGTTGTGCCGTAGGATTGCTAGGTGCCTGAAACCGGGTCGTGCTGTCCCAAAAATAGTATTTCCTATTCTTCCTAATGTTATGTGTAAACAGCGTGTACGAATAGGCCCGGCGTTATCCGGAACACTTGTCCAGTACTTGGTCCTACAGTCCAATCAATCAATCAATCAATTACAGACAGATGTTATTATTATATGTCTAAGAAGTCTAGGTCTAAAAGTAAATCGAAGCGGTGTTTTGAAATTTTTAAACCCATCTTTATTAATTTTACTCTATAATTCCAAAGTAAGTAAAATTGAGTAATCTCGCGAGAATTCGGAGCTCGTTTTTTATGGAAGTGGATGTTTTAAGCCTACCTAAGCATTGCTGGGCTATTTTTGGAGTGAGAGATATCTGTTCATCCGTCTGTTAAGTCAATAATATTTGTAGGTTGATTTCTAACATATCTAGGCAAGATACAGGTCCGGCCTCATTAAATCACACTATGAAACTAACATCTTCAAGTCACGGAAGTCAAAATTTCAAAAAATCGTATTTACTACACTATTTCAAGGGCGAAATTGGTTTATAACTCTTAGTTAAATGTGCTCGTGTAGTACCTCTATGTGGCTGTATGTAAATGTCATAGCACCATTTCATGAAAGAGGAACGGAGATTATTTTGTTTTAATGCAATTCTATTTAAATATTAACACGACGTTTCTTGGTGAATTTTAAATCAAACTACGCGTTAGTTTATTCAATCTCGCGTTAACATGCTAACTGATCTTCTGAAATGTTTCGTGGAAATCAAACATAAAATTAAGGAGTTGTTGGATTATTTCGGATGGTAATTGGTTTACAATTGGTTTATAATTGGAATTTTACATTTTCTCTCAATACATAACAAGATTGTTCAACGTTTACTGTCAAATTATCCTCATGGTTAGCCTTACTAATTTTAAGATGCAAAATTGTTCGTCTTAGATCTTAATACATTCGGTCATTTTCGAAATAATCCCAAACGACATCCGTTTAAATTTATCTATAATATTGCGTCGTTTCGCTTCAATCTACATCTGAATTTGAAACATGTTTCATTTCCAGTGGGAATACCGCGCATGCAATACATAATTTGCAAAATATTTCTTCGCCAATGTGGTTTTAATGGTCGTACATCAAATTAAATTCACTTTTGTTACCAAAATTGTTCAACGTTTTTAGTAAAATTTTCCTGATAGTTTGGTAACAGGGTGTAGCCTTACTGATTTTAAGGACGCAAAATTGTTGTCTTAGATCTTAAAGCTTTTGATCATTTTCGATATAATTGGAGTTCCTAAAACGACCCACGTTAACATTGAGCGACATTTCGTCGTTTCGCTTCAATCTACACTTGAATTTGAAACCTGTTTTACCTCCAGTGGAAATATAGCGTTTGCAATACGCTTTAATCTGCTTTGAATTTAAAATATGTTTTACTTCTTTTTTAGTCAACGTCATGTCTTAATGATAAAGCGTCAAATGCCATTTAATTTTGTTCAACTGTTTTTTATCAAATATTCCTGATAATTAGCCTTAACATTTAAAATATGTTTTAAATCTAAATGTAGATTAAAGCGAAATGCCGCATTATCGTAGCCCAATTTAAAAGTAAATATTTCGGGTTCTTCAATTATTTCGAAAATGATCAACAGTTTTACGATCTAAAATAAATATTTTAAATCTTAAAAATCAGTAAAGGCTCATCAAGATAAAAAACGTTGAACAATTTTGGCAACAAAATCGGATGGAATTTGTTTAACGACCGCGTCGCGTTGACGAAGAACTATTGAACAAATTATGTAACAGAAGTTTTCACCGGAAATTTTTCACGGATTTCCACTGGAAGTTAAACATGTGTCAAACTCAAATGTACTTGTGGCATATTCAATTGTAAACATTAATCGATCTCTCCTTTTGATAATACCAAGTAAATATTCAAACACTTCCATTTTATTTGTTAATTGGGACTTAGCAAGTCATACAGCAAATGAGTCTCTGCATTACATGTTGATGCTCTCAATTAAATTACTTTACGCAAGGGAAATATTGTATCAATAATTTATAAATAATTTCAATCCTATGAGGTGAACCATTTTTTATTATTTAAAGTTCAGAACGTAATTTACAAAGGGTGTAATGGGTGATCGGCAGTAATTTCCTGTTCCTAAACAATTAATCAGTGAACGTATACACTTACCACTTCCTAATTTTGTGAATGTTTGAATCAGTAATACCCGCGCCTTGTTATCACTTTATCGACGGCAATGATGTGAAAACTTAAAAAGCCATTTAGCTTAGAACACACTTATTGCCCAGGTTAGTATTCATATCGGTTCTAAGTATCATCTTGGTTTTGTTATACATCAATTGACCATATCTGAATGTTACCAGAGAGATAACGTGACATTGCACGCGAACCACTTTACATATTTAAAAAATGGAGAGGTGAATATGTTGGTCCAACGCCTAACTTTATTTTACCACGAATGTGTACATAGATCTCGAACACACTACACTCGATTTCCAAAGCGAAAAATTTAATTTATCGGACTTTTGGTAAAACTGCCTTGTATAATAAAAAATCATTATCCTTGCCTAAATTTCAGAAAATCAACATGGTCAACCCCTGTTGAAAAGTTACTCTTCATTGCAAAAATTTGAAAAAGTTCCAACGGAAGCTGCCACTTCTGGTACACAGATGTCATCACATTTCGCATGGATCTCCCAATTGATGGAAAAAGCTGTAGTATGAAGTTTTATTCCGAATAGTCAATTCGCCTGGATGTAGAGATGTCGAATTTTGGTGAAATAAAGATTTTTGATCAAAACTGGTAATTTCCGGTAAAATTTAAAAACTGATATGCTTATTTTGTTTGAAATTTAGTTTAGTGACTTAATTTAATTCTTTTGTGTTTAAAAATATGTGACAACCTAAAATAGATTGAACACACATTGGTGCCTTAGTGATGTCAGATGTTTCCAAAACTCGAGGAGCGTCTGACATCAGCATCGGAATATTTCACCGAGTTCACTATTCCAAGCTCACTAAAGAACTTGTTAGTTTACAACCCCGCAGTGGCATTACAAAATTCTATATATGTACGTACATATATACATAGTTATTTAGAACTTAAGGAGTAGACACAATGTTTCGTTATTGCAGAAAATATTTACAGAACAGTGGGAGTGGTATTGGCTGAAAAATTTCAAGTTCCCGTTAGAATATACAATTAACACAGTTCAGTGTTAATTCTGTAGAAAAATGTATAAAATTCTGCCCTGCATCAAATTTTAACTTGATTACAACCTTAAAACACCATTGAAATGTCTGTTCTGTGTAGGAAAAAATGTCTTCGAAATAAGGAATTAGATCTTGACATAATAAAGTATTCAAAAAACCATCAAGAATACAAGAAATTCAAACAAAACAAAACTGTCGATCGTTAACTAAATGAGCCGTAAAGGGTAGCAAAACCAATTTGAGAAACAAAAACGTAAAAATATTATTTTACTGTAAATTTTTTTGGTGATGAGTGAAGAAATATTTTTAAAAAAATTTTTAATTGATGAGTTTCATTTACTTTCTAGGAAAGATTTTAATTAATTTGTCAATGTTGATGTACAAATTACATAAGATATTAAATTTTCATCTTTTCCGTTTTCTGTTTTATACTTTTGTTGTTTATTTTTAATTTGATGATAGTTAATTTAAATTCAATTTATGTTTTAATTAGAATGGAACATTATGAAATTGTCGATATACTTCAATACGATATACAACTTTCGCACGTCTCGTATCAAAGGCACAAGCATGCACACGCAAATATAATTATAATTTTCCAAAAAATCTCGAATATAATCATATTTTAACCGTCTGGAGGAGATGTCTATATCTGTATTTATTATAATAAAATAATAATTAAAAAATTAAAATAATAAATAGAAAAATAATTAACCCTATTACAAAATATTTATATATACGAGTATATATAGATTCAAGTGGTATGTAAAGGAGGTAGGTATATAGTTACTGTCTTAGCTCGTTTTTCGATATAATCAAAAACATGAATAGAAACTGTTTAAGATGACTACTTTTTTGTATTAAATACTCCTTTTACATTTATACCACCACCTTTCGACTTTCTGAATTTTTCCAAAAAAAACACTTTTCAATGTTGTTGTACTTAAGACTGTAATTTTTCAATTAAGATTCGATTTAATTTATTGATTATTTTTTCATATTTTTTAGGTTTCTCTCTCAAAAAGTAACAAAAAACAATATTAATCCTAAAGATTATTAGATTGTTAACCCCTTTTTGTAGTACATATTTTATTCGGCAAAGGGTTGATTTTTTTAGGAAAACCTCTTGTAGAATGTGCGAGTAGAGGAGATTTAAAAATATACCAAATTATTAATTATCAATAACTACTTCATACAGTAGAATATGCTACTGTATCTAATTTTTAAAGTGTCTTCGAAGACGTTACGGCGGTAACCAATACTAACATGGTAATTGTAGCTCGTACAAAAAAATTGAGATTCTTTAAGAAAGAAGTGTACTTTGTAAATAGAAGTTCCATTTTATTGTGGAGTTTAATTCGCCAAATCTTTATAGTTTATACTTTTATTAAACTAGTAGATTACTAGTGGTGAGATCTACTAGAATAAGAACAATCTCTTGGTTGAAGTGTGAATTATTTCTGGTTTTATACAAAATTAAATGTCCATGTCAGCACTCCAAATAAAAATTGTACCTTTTCCCAGTCCTCTCTAGACCATGTAAAATGTTCATTTGCCCATGTTTTTCTTTCTTGTATCATCCTAGCGTTTAACCTTTGCTTCTTGCTAGGTCGTCTTGCACATAGCCCTTATTGAAAAAGTATACGACTCGCTGTTCTCTCCAATATTTCCGCACCAACGTTACGCATTGTACCTCTCAGAGACTTACAGAATAACGTTCGACCTTCTTTAGCTTTCCACATTAAAAATCTGTCCTGGCTGACTGTTGTTTTACGATTGTGACCACATTTTCCTCTTCTTCTGGGACTTGTTGAAGACTGAGATGTTCATTTTTGTGAAAATTTGCTGATGAATGATCGGCTCACTCCTGTTTTCTGGGTTATTTACGCATGCGTATCTCGGCCTACTTCCAAATACGTCGAATTTTCGGCTCTGGTTATATCACCTTTGCTTTACCCATTGTGAATTTTATTTATTTAAAGAAATCTATCCTGTGATTTACATGTATGATTTCAGAATTCAAATTCAAATAAACAACACAAAAAGTATAAATCAAATTTTGATTAAATAATTAAAAATTTTAAAAATAATTTTTAAGGATATTTTTGAAGTTGTCCTTTGATACATTAAAGTCAAAGAGGTCGTCCACGATGTTGAATGATTCAAACAACTTATTAATGGGGTTATTTTCTCCATAGTTTGTGGAATGGTGTTCTAGTGCTAAAAACTCATGGTTTCGAAATGTTCTGCAAGGCACATGAATTGATATATTTTCCAAAATGTATGCTGAATCAATGTGACCAAGCAAAGGTCATTTTACTAATATTACAAAAACCACTTTCACTTTCGCTTTTCAAAGTCACAAATGAAACTGAAATTCTTCAGTAAAATACTAATTCTTAAATACTACCGAGTTGTTATAAAATCAAAACAATTCGGAGGTACAATACTTGGAATTTATATTTTGTCGAAAAGAGTTCTCAGGTATTAATGACTCACAAAAGGCGTATTTTCAGGGCATATTAAATTTTTATCAGACGAATTTCTTGGATTGGTCAATATCTACCTTAAAGACGTGTCAACTATACAAAAAGTTGCAGTTCGAGCTTTGAAAATCGCATTACCATGAATTTCGTATGAGGTGATAATATTTTGGCCACATCTGTATATGAATATATTATTTGAACTGTTGGAACTCTACATATGGAGTGGAGAATTGGAAGAAGTGGAGAATTCTGGGCGAGGACTACCTTGCCTTAGTCTTATGTATATGAAGCCCTAAATGAAATGTGCATGAAGTTGGCCGAAATTTCAGCCCACAAAATGCAATGGCACCATGAGAACTATCATTTCTGTCATATATGAAGACTTTTGAAGTCAGCTCGAAATTTGTTTATCTGAACGGTAAGAATTGTCTTGACAGTTATGTCGAATACACTAAGCCCAAAATCTAACTTTCCATAGTTAATGAAACCATTGTAACCATTTGTAATAAATGTAAAACAGCCAAGAAGCAATTCTTTTTATTTTCAAATGGTTTATGCAAATGTTATTTATAAGAAACAATAATATGTAAAATAAGATAAGTAGATTCGTTTAGTAAGAGTTTTTATTATTATGGTATAGTTCTGGTTCTGGCCTTTACGATTTTTAGGGGGTTGTAATAAGATCCACATACCAGGAATGACCGATATTCACCCGCTTTAAGTACTACCACAATATTTTCGTAGAAGTTGAGATTTTTGGTATTGCCCATCGATCTCACTTTAATTTTCGGACCTTTCTAGTCTTTAAGAGTACAAAGTTGCACCGAGAATGGCCCATATTCAGGTTCTTTAAGAACTTGAAATTTTGGATATTGGACATCGGTCTCATTATGATTATCAAATAGTTCTGTGTCTAACATTAGCGAATTAACTATATGAAGGTAAAGAAAGATTCTAAAATAAATTTGAATAAAATGCGGAAATAGCTGTTTATGGCAATGAAATTGTTTTTTACAGGATCCCATTGAACCTCCTGTAACTTTTTACTCGGAAATACTAGAGTCGGAACTGTCCGAAAATCATAGTGAAATCGATGACCAATACCCAAAATCTTAACTTCGACCAAGATATTATGGTTGTTCTTAAAGTGGCTGAATGTGATGTCTGTGGAGTTAGCCCAGGATTTCGTCCCAGAAAAAAATATGTCATCTGGCAACACTAAAACTGCATTATCATCCCAGCGCAGGATTTATTTATAATTTCTGTTTGATATGGTAAACGATGTACAGTACATCATCCCAAAATATAAAATAACGTGAATACTTATCCCAGAAAAAATATAATTTATAAAAAACATTAATGTACGTAGTAACTAAATAAAAGTAAAAATTTTAAAACTTTTGATATTCGTACCCTTATAGCGCCAATCACAACATACGGATCGACTTGGGATTTTTATTGTGATTAGTGGTCATCATTGCCAGCCGATACGGCTTGCTTTAGTTTCCGGAACTTGCGGTTCTTGGGAACCATAAATAGAATTCTATCATACTTGAGCCATATAGATAAGAGCCTACAGCGCCAATCTCAACGTGCGGGTCAACTTGGGATTTTTATCAACTTGGGATGCAATCTTTCAACCTCGGAAAATGCACATATATAGTCATAGAAAATATAGTCATAAATAGTTATTATGGATAGTCATAAGTCGTAGTTATATATAGTCATGAACAGTAATTTTGGATATTCATAATCAGTAATTGTAAGTAATATTTAATTAGTAATTAAACAACAAAAATTATTTTCAGTTTAAATTTAAGTTGTGTACAATAAAACTATCAATCTAATAAAAATATAATGTTAATAAAATGAAATGAGCAACAGTGATTATGGAGTTTAAAATATCTAATCCCCAAACCGCTCCGCACAACATTGGCGCTGTAGACAGGATCCTGCGGGCGAGAACTTATGCGTTTCATTAAATTCTGCAAACAAACATATACTTTTCTCAAGACAAATCAAAGAAGAATCTAACCACGCTAGACAAAACTGAGATGTCAACACTGCAGAACCAGCCTTATCGATATTCAAATATAAAAACAACCTCTCGATCGACTTCAAATCATGGGCAAAATAATACAAACGGAATTCCAGAAAAGCATCATTATCAACTCTTCAACAGTAGGAAATATTAAAATTCACGAATGTACATCATTTTAAAATCTACTCAACGACAATATTTGAAAACAAATATGCGGAAATAGAACCATCGCCAGCATAACGTGCATTCTTATCGAAACCTAACTTACAAAATGAACCAACTACAAATATTAAAGTGCATCGCTCTTATTCCAGAACCGGAATCCAGAATTTTTCCAGAATCTTATTGAACTCAACCGTTTTTTGACCATTGCAGACAGTATTTATGGAACACTTCTCAATATAGAAAAGAAATTATTTGACAAATTAATAAAACTGGGATTAACAGAAAAAGCATTCACTCGAATTTATCACAGTAATACATTAACATCTAGACCAGTAATAAAGGGTGGTTAAATTTTAAGAGCCGATGTTGATTTTGAATAAAACACAAATTATTTAGGAAATTATTGTCAATTCTTTTTATTATGATAATATGTTATGGTTCAATTATGTATGGAACAAAATATCGGCCAAATGGCCACCGCAACCTCGGCGGCACACCTCCACCCGATGGTCCAAATTTTCGATGACGCTTAGCTATAATTGAGGTTCTATGCCGTTAATGTGCCGAATTATCTCATCCTTTAGCTCTTGAATTGTTGCTGGTTTATCGACGTACACCTTTTATTTCAAATAACCCCAAAGAAAGAAGTCCAATGGTGTCAAATCACATGATCTTGGCGGCCAATTGACATCGGCACCACGTGAGATAACACGGCCATTGAATTTGTCGCGCAAAAGAGCCATTGTTTCGTTAGCTGTGTGGCACGTGGCACCGTCCTGTTGAAACCACATATCGTCCACATCCAGATCTTCCAATTCGGGCCATAAAAAGTTCGTTATCATCTCACGATAGCGAACACCATTCACAGTAATTGCCTGACCGTCCTCATTTTGGAAAAAATACGGCCCGATGATGCCGCCAGCCCATAAACCGCCCCAAACAGTCACTCTTTGTGGGTGCATTGGTTTTTCGACAATCACTCTTGGATTATGATTCGCCCAAATGCGGCAATTCTGCTTATTGACGAATCCACTGAGGTGAAAATGTGCCTCATCACTGAAGATGATTTTCTTCGAAAATTGATCATCCACTGTTGCCATTTCTTGCCACCATTCTGACCATTGACGACGTTTGAAATGGTCAAGAGGCTTTAGTTCTTGAGTCAATTGCACCTTATAAGCGTGTAACGAGCGTGAGAGGTGCAGTTGTTGGGCACGACGACGAGTTGAGGTGGACGGCTCTTCAGCCACACTATCGCGAACAGCATCAATATTTTCTGCTGTACGAGCTGTACGAGCATGTACTGGTGTTTTAAAATCTCCCACAGACCCGGTTTGCTCAAATTTTTGCACGATTTTTCCGATTGTACGCACATTTGGACGATTAAATTGACCGGAAAAATCACGAAGTGCACGATATGCATTTTGATTTGAACGCCCATTTTCATAATATGCCTGAATAACTTTAACGCGTTGCTCGATTGTGTATCTTTCCGTGGTTCAAATTGAGTTAGTCTGAAACTGAAAAACTTGACGTTTAGGTGTGGTTCACATTCAACGTCGGCCCTTAAAATTTAACCACCCTTTAGATTGTTTGCTATCTAGTAATACATTGTTCATCAACTCGCATTAAGATAAAAACGAAACAAACATTATTTCTTTTAGTTTTAAGATTCTTTACTTTTTTACATTAATAAGAATATGACTGTCATGGAAATTAATTGTGCTTTTTCTTTGTTGCGAAACTTCTTGTTTGTTTTGAAAATCGTCCAAATTTGCATCATATGTTATTGGTAAGGCGTCACATTCCTCAGTGGATCCACAGCGTAGAACCGTCCATTATCATGAGTCTCCACGCAATATCTTATTTGTAATCAGATTATTATACTTACCATTTCGACAAATGACAACCACTAAATATCGTCCGGCAATGACACGCGAAATTGTACTCATGTGTTGATTTTGCTTTGGGCAACAGCAAATCACAATGACCAAACGAAAATGTTGAAATATCAAACTCAATATCAAATATCTCTTAGTATATAGTTTATCGAAAATTCGAATATCGAAAAAACGTCTGCTGAACCCGCTAATAGCAGGCAAGCCAAGGTTTGAGCAGGGCAACGTCTGTCGGGTCCGCTAGTTCCATATAAACATTAAAAATAATGGGCGTGTCTTACGCTGATCATTTTACATTACATTTGATTAAAATAACAACTTACTAACTATTGGCTACTTAGGGGTCTGAAACCGGGTCAATTCCATCGTAATTAGCCAACCTATCCCATTCTTATATCTTGTAATATGTAAAAGCCTGTGCGGTTGGGTCCGTCGTCAACCGCGAATCATACTAGGTTTGGTCGCACCTCCAATCAATCAACCAATCACCAAATCAGATGACGCCAACATAATGTAGAAACCATATATTGACATCAGGCATTCAATTTAAATATAAATTAAGAAATTAGTTTTCTTAAATTTGCATATAAAATAGTTACAATTATGTCACATGCAGACAGTGTACTAATAGCATTTATATTCGATCCAATTAATCGTTACAAATAATTCATTTAATAAATAATTTTTAATTAATTATAAATTTCTCGTCTAAAATGTAAAAAAGTGGATAAACATGAGTAGGTAAAGGTAGAGACATACTTGGTACATGTCTTAACAAAATATGTATAATTGATTTATTTTTATTTTATTTTAATATGGTTATTTTTTTAACTATATTTTAATAATTTGTTAAATGAATTTATATATAAAAATCAAGAATGATAGACAAGGTTTGCAAATAGTTAGTTTACCTGTAATTATATATTGATAAACTTACATAGTTTACACATATAAAAAAAAAGTTTATTTTGATTTAATTAAAAAAATAAGTACAAAATATAAAATGAGATATAATTTTATAATATTAATTTAAATAATTATTTTCGATTTTCATTAAAGCCTTTACTATATGTATATGAACGAAACTGTATATGCACACGACTCTATATATGTAACTACCATATATACCATATAGTAAATAGGTACGGAAAATTATATCTATATATCCTTATCACCATATCATTTATTTTCATTTTACGATCTGATAAGTTTTTAAAAAGCGTTAAATTTTATAATACGGGTTATGTCTTTTAAAATAGCATGTCGTACGTACATAGACACACGTAGTTAAAAAAAGGGTTAACATTTTTCTTTAATTAGTTTCACACCATATACGATTTTTTTTTTTTTTTTGGTTTATTTTATTTACACTTCAAATAAGATACCGGAAAGAAGATACTCATCTCAACGTTAAGGTTCGGGATGTGATTTAAATCTAAACGCTTTTTTGTTATTTAAAATCGGTTACATCTATTTGGGATAGTGATATATTTAGATTAATTCGATTTTGGGCGAACACACTTTTGAATAAGTTTTTTTAACGTTCCGGGATGGGGTGGATTTAGTACCATTTTGTTCCTAAAAATTCTAAAATAAGAGTGGCATTTAGTGAAAAATTGCGGTCAAGGTTTTTATAAATTTAGCTTTATATATAGTTTTACAATATTAGTTCAACGAATTGAAAATATTTGTGTCACTTGAAAAAGTTTCAAAGAAGTGAACACGTAAATCTAACCGAAAAAAAATTAAACCTCTATTTATTTAAATCACACACTATACAACATAAATTCTTCTAAACACATCTACTTCTACATACACGTAAGAAAGTTACCACTTTGCCTCTTTTACATAAATATTTATACGTAATTTTGTTGTTTTCCATAAAAGACGATGACTTGAATAAATAATACAATAATACGAAAATTAATAACATAAAAATAAGAAATAGACATAAAAAAAGGATCAAATCACAGAAACACAATCTGCTTTTGCTGGGATGGTGCACGCACACACACACATAAAACCGAAAGAATTTCTTGGTTGGTATATCCGTTCATGTTTTCCGTTATCATTTTCCATTATCATCATTACTCTAGTGATTTTGATTATTTCATAATCAAATGAATTTTCATAGCTATTTGCTTTATTTGTACGCGTATTATTTTTTGGGGAGAATCGGAAATCAAATAAAAACAAATACAAATTCACCTACATATTATGTGTATCCTTAATACATGTTCCTGATTAAATTTTATCAATCAAAATACAAAAACAAAATTTTAATCAACAAGTTTGTTCCTATTCCGGAAAATACATGCTCACATAAATGTTGATTGTGTTCAAGGAGGAAAAACTACCAAAATAAAAAACACAATAATCGAACCAATGTTTTTGATAATAACGAACAACAACAACAACAAAATAATCAAAATTAATTTTGACTGCCAAAAAAATAATAAAAACCCAATGATTGAAGGAATTAAATAAACGGAAGTATTAAAAAAAAGAGGAAAATTCAAATTTTCCATCAATTACAGCACCAACAAAAAGAACATAAATAAGAAAAACTTACCCTTCTTATTTTGTGTGTGTGTGTTTGTGTTATTTTTCCGATTTACTCCTTATACTTATTTTTTGCTGATGTAGTTGTTGTAACAATATTATTACATTTTAATTTCTTATTCTTTGCCGTCTTGTTGTTTATTGTTCAACTATTTTCTCATGCTAATTTTCAATTATTTTTTTAAGAACATTTAAAAATGGCAAGAATTACTGTACCTAACCAAAAACAAGGATAGGGAAAGAAAAATTCAAATGAAAGGGGTAGGAATTTATTCCTGTTTTCTTTGTGTTTTATGTGATCCCTTTGATTTTCATTAACGTTTATCCCAATTTTTCACTTCATCAACAAATTAATGTTAAAATCTTAATGTTTAAGCATTAAAATGTATTATTAGACAAAATAAATAACGGAAGTGAGTTGAATGTATGTCCTATATATGGTATGTATAATAATGTGGTAGATGAGTTATGTAGCTGAACAATATGATATAAAAAAATTACTAAAAATTAACCGGCCATATATATAATTCAGGAATGTGAAACTTATCAGAACATGACGTCAGCTGAAAAATCGGAGGCTGCAAAGGGGAGCAATAGATGTTACAATTGTGTATATGGTGGTCATAGGGTACAAGAATGCAGATAGAAGGCTAGATGTCAACATTGCAGAAGAAAGCAGCACACATCGCTTCATGGCTCATAACGAGAGCCAAATGAATTGAATAGCATGGGTTCAAATGTCAAAACTATACCACATTATTTATAATTCAGGAGTCAAAAGAAGATCCAAATCAAGTCGAAGTTCAAACTCACGTTACAATCCCGGCAACGTTAGGAGGAATACTACCAACAGCACTCATAAAAATAAGGGATGGCAATGGTGAGTGGCAGAATTGGCGAGCATTACTGAACCATCACATGCATCGTTCATCATCGATGAAACGCGAAAATTCTTCTAAAGGGGCTAGGTGAAATTGGAGTGGGAACAACCAAAGGTTGTAATTGTTGACGACTCAAACATTCATCATGCCTGAGGAATCGGGCACATTCAACGAATTTACATTTAGTGCTGTTGGCTGATCCAACTTATAAATAGCGCGGCCACTTGGATAATGGCTGGCAAAATGGAATTAGAGGAATGCCATTTTGATAATCAGGTAAAAAATTAACATCTTATTAGATGTCGATAAATCTCTCCGTAGGTTTTGGGAAATATAAGTTCCAAATTGCCATAAGAGGAACACCAGGAGAACAAAAATGCAAGGAGTTATTCGTAGAAACAACTAAGCAAGCAAGGAATAATAGATTTATAGTACACCTGCTATTCAAGCAACCGGGTAGCATGCTTGGGACAACTTATTATGCTGCTATGAATCGCCTAAAATTAATGAAGAGAAAATTCGAACAAGATAAGGAGTTTGAAATTATGTACAAGGCTACACGAACCGCGAAGCTTCGTGTGGTATTTGATGCTTCCACCAAGTCATCTTCAGGTCTATCGTTGAACAACATTTTAATGGTGTGTACTATACAACCTTGTGATATGTTGGGATATAGAAAAAATGTACAGTCAGATGGGTGTCGCTAGAGGATCGAAAATACCAAAACATTTTATGGCGTACCAGTCCAAATCAGCAGGAAGTGACTTATGAATTGAATACATTCACTTAGTAACCTGTACCTTAAAGGCGTTTGGTACACAACTACAATCATCTCAGCCGGAAGCGGCAGAAGCCATACTCCAAGACATGTATGTGGGTGATATACTGACCGGAGCGAGCTCAATTCAATCGGCCAAAATTTTAATAGAGCAAATAATCAACGTATTAGGAAGTCATGAGTTCAAACTACGAAAATTTCGATCGCTCATACACAACACAACGGAGAAAGATGTCTAAGATATCGGTGAACCAATGGATTCATCAAAGGTGTTAGGCCTTTAATGAAACCCATGTGAATACGTTTACTAGTTTAAGGTTGTATTTCCAGCTCGTAATTTACATACTAAGCGCACTTTATTATCGGACGCTAGAAGCTCTGGGTATAAAGCCTGAATTGGGATAGCGAGCTTCCCTCAGATATATTAAACGCATGGATGAATATCAAGGTTGATTTATGTGAATCCTACATTCTAAGTGTGGGTAACTGCAACAGAGAAACTTTCGAATTTCAAAATGAATTGCATTGCATGCCCATTAAGCACAATTTGTGCTAATTAGTGCTCACGGGGAAAAATTAGTGCTAGTCCAGGAACCGAAAAAACGGGAAAAGAAAAATTTCAAATTTCGCCTGAAAGACGATAAAACCAGAAATAAATCAAGCCTGATTTTAAAATTATCCAAAGGCGGCTAAAATGATGAAACTTCTGTTTATAATAGAAATATGATTCTTATAAATTTTTATTTATAAATTGTGGAAAAACAAATTAGCCCCTAAAAGATACTAAATTAAACAAACAAAATACAGATAGCGTTCAATAATATTTGTGTTGCAGCATATTCCTGTCAGGCATGTTCATTGCCACCCGAAAAACATAGTGGATGAATTTGTATTAATCCAGAATTGGCGCAATTCTATTGAACAACGACGACCGTTGAATGAACGACTTTCTAACAAAAAGTGTTCTATAGAAAGCAATGAAGTTGGCACTTCTGGTTGCATATTCCTATCAAATTATAGTGACTGCATTTGGCCCAATTTCATTGAACAACAATGGAATTTGTCGTCTTTGTTATTCAATAGAATTGGGCAATTTGTGGATTAGCAATCAGAAGAGCCAACTTCATTGGTTTCTAGAACATTTTCTGTCAGAAATTGTTCATTCAATGTTCGTTGTTGTTCAATGGAATTGTGCTAATTCTGGATTAGCACAAATTCAGTCATTACGTTTTTCAAATGGCAATAAACATATCCCAGAGGAATATGCAATCAGAAGTGCCAACTTCATTTGGTTTCTAGAACGATTTTTGTTAGGAAATCGTTCATTCAACGGTCCTTATTGTTCAATGGAATTGGGCCAATTCTGGATTAGCACAAATTTGGCAACTATGTTTTTCGGGTGGCAATGAACAAACCTGATAGGAATATGCAATCAGAAAAGCAAACTTCATTTGGTTTCTAGCACACTTTTTATCACAAATTCAGTTACTATATTTTTCGGATGACAATGAACATATTTGACAGAGAGTTGCAATCGGAAGTGCTAAGTTCGTTGGTTTCTAGAACACTTTTGTAGAAAGTTGTTCATTCAACGATCTTTGTTTTCAATGTATTAGGTCAATACCAATGGGTGTCAATTTCATTGGTTTCTAGAGAAACTAGAAGCTAGAAAATATGTCGACAATGTCGAAACTTAATTTTTGGAAATGGAACTATTTCAAGATAGAGAGCTTCATTCTTACTCCACATTTGAATCGTAAAAATTGTAATTTTTTGTATGGGTTAGCTGTTTTAGGAGAATTTGCAAAAAATATTAAAAAGACAGGCACTTGTTTCAAACAGTAGACCTTTAAATAATTAATTTTTTTAACCAGACACGGAGCTGTTAATGTACTACAATGAACAACACCAGAGTCTCGAATTTTTTTTGGAAAAACATAGTAGTGTTTCTTTTTTTATTTAAATTGGTTTGCTAGAACGCATACGCGTCATCTTATTTATAAAGGGTGTTTTTTTAAGAGGTTGCCGATTTTTTTTTTGAATAAAACACATATAAAATTATGAAATGACCAAAATTTTTTTTTATTTGGTAGATAATTTTTTGGCATTTAACATTTAAACACAATTTCTGGCATATGGCTACCACGACTATTTTTCACAAATGTCATTCTGGAGGTCCAATTTTCCAGCACTTTTTCAAGCATTTGAGGGCGTATGTCAGCAATGACACGTTGAATATTGGTTTCCAAAGCGTCAATCGATTGAGGTTTATCCACATAAACCAATGACTTCACGTATCCCCACAAAAAGTAATCGAGTGGCGTCAAATCACACGAACGCGGAGGCCAATTCACCGGACCATTTCTCGAAATAATGTTGTCGTTGAAAGTTTCTTTCAATAAGTCGATTGTTTCACGTGCTGTATGGCAAGTGGCACCATCTTGTTGAAACCACATTTCATTCATATCCATATCTTCAAGATTTGACAACAAAAACTCATTTAACATGGTTCTGTATCGATTTCCATTCACGGTAACGCGTCGTCCTTCCTCATTTTTAAAGAAATATGGACCGATGATCCCACCAGCCCATAGACCGCACCAAACAGTACATTTATCAGGATGCATTGGTAATTCTAGAACGGCGTGTGGATTATCTTTGCTCCAAATGCGACAATTTTGTTTGTTGACGTATCCATTTAACCAAAAATGCGCCTCACCACTGAAGAGAATTTTACGGTAAAAAAATGGATCTTCGTTCAATTGATTTAACGACCAATCACTGAATTCACGGCGCAAACGATGGTCGTGTGGCTTTAATTCTTGCACCAATTGAATTTTGTATGGCACCAAACCCAAATCTTTACGTAAAATTTTCCATAAAGTCGATGGACAAAGTCCAATTTGCTGAGCACGACGACGAATCGATAAATTGTCGTTTTCTTCGACACTGGCCTCAACGACAGCAATATTTTCTTCTGTACGAACTCTTCTCATTCTTGTCGGTGGCTTGGCATCCAAAAGAGTGAATGTAGACCGAAATTTGGTAATTACGTTCTTTATGGTGGTCTCTGACGGACGATTATGTGCACCATAAAATTCACGAAGTGCTCTATAAACATTTTTAATTGAACACTGATTTTGAAAATAAATTTCCACGATTTGAAAACGTTGTTCTGGAGTTAACCTATTCATAATGATTTGCCAAACAATACTGAGTAGAAATGCCACTTTGAGCTGTCAAAACAACTGTCATAAAATAAAACGACATCTATCGGAAAAACAAACCTCCTAAAAAAACACCCGTTATATATTTTTTATTTGATGTGTCAAACGCGGTTTCGTATTGTTCCAATATTTGAAAATGAAAAATATAGTAAACATAGTAAACAATCGGTTCCACTGATCAAAAGCAAGCGAATAGAAAAGGTGAGGTAGACGTCAGCAACATACATATTCAACCAGTTCAACCGGAACCATTTATTTTGATACTTGCCATCGCAAAAATTTACATACAGAATGTACAGCCTCAGTTTTGGTACAAAATCGAAATCAAATAAATCAGAACTAGATAATAAAACGTAAAATCATCTAATCCTACTAACCACGAAAGTTTGACCAAAGACTTGTAGGATATTTCAGGCAATTAACTTGAGGGAAAAAATTGAAAATGGTTAATCTCTCGGTCAAATGTAAATTTTAGTTGGCCAGAACAAAATGAATATCGTCGATATTTCAAAAATCACACCTTGTATACATCGGAGTGTGATTTATGCCAAAATAACAAAACATACACTGTGACCTAAAAGTACTTAGAACTAAAACTACAGTCAAAAATTGATCGTTCATAATAATATTTCAAAATTTTTAATAAACACAAATATTTCTGCACAACAAGGAGAAACATTTTTATTTTTGTGAAAAAATTTGAGTGAATTTTATAATAAAAGAAATTTTTACAACAAAACACAAAACGACTCGCACAGAGGTGATCGTAATGATTCTGAAGTAGTATTTGATGTAAGAAAATAATCTTGTTTAGCCACATGCTCGGAAATCTCTGAGATTGTATCATTTTGTTCTCTGTCACTCGATGGAGAACATCATTGTTGATTTGTTTCTTACATCAAATACTACTTCAGAACCACTTCGGTCATCTTCGTGCGATCCGTAGAGACCTAGATAAATATTTAAGAATTTTCGTATTACACTCATTGATGTTCTCTATCGATTGATTGATTGATTGATTGGACTGTAGGCCCAAGTACTGGACAAGTGTCCCAGATAACGCCGGGCCTATTCCTACAGCCTGTTTACACATAACAATAGGAAGGATAGGAAAGGGTTTTTATTGGGACAGAATGACTCGGTTTCAGACACCTAGCGATCGTACGACACAACAGAATTCTAATCTACTTTTAATCTACTAGAGGAAGGATAAAGGCTTAATAGGCTTAATGAATAATGATGGTATTGGTCTTCAACAATTGCTTCTCTAAATCAGCAACCTGACAACAAAATATTATTATTTCACGTACATCTGCATTAATAACTTCCGGCTTCCTAAACAAAATTGATTGATTGAATCGGCCTGGTTACAGACACCACTCATTGATGTTCTCTGTTGAATAACAAAAATCTCAGAGATTTCCGAGCATGTGGAGAAATAAGATTTTGTTCTTACATCAAATACTAGTTCAGAACCACTACGATCACCTCTGTGCGATTCGTAGTGTGTTTTGTTGTAAAAATTTCTTATTATAAAATTCACTCAAATTTTTTCACAAAAATTAAATATTTTCTACTTATTGTCCAGAAATATTTGTGTTTATTAAAAAATTTCAAATATTATTATGAAACTTCAAATTTTGACTGTTGTTTTAATTATAAGCACTTATAGGAGCAGTGTACATTTTGTTATTTTGTCATAAACTTCACTCCGACCTTGTATACCCTGCCTCACAATACTATATTTTAACGGTACGTGACTCAGCGATGGTCAACTCCGCGACGGCAAACTAGGCGACGGTCAACTCGGCGACGGTCAACTCGGCGACGACCAACTCGGCGATGGTCATCTCGGCGACGACCAACTCGGCGTCGGACAACTCGGCGACGGTCAGCTCGACGACGGACAACTCGGCGACGGTTAACTCGGCGACGGGAAAAAAATTGAAAACAATCAAAAATTGAGATAAAAATGGACTAATTGCGGGATTTCTGATTTTTGGCGCCACAAAGTGTAAACAAAATATTGTGCAGGTACATCTTCGAAGTGTGCATCTTTAGTTTGTCTGTGTTTAATTAAAAATAATAATAATATTAGCATACAATAAATTCTAGTTGCATAATCAAATTGTAAATTTTTGCAGGTGGATTTTGACCAAGTATCAGTATGTAAATTTTAGCGAATAAATTTTTATTCGATAGTCGATATTACAGTTACAATATTTGCTACCAGAAGGTGCAAATGAATGTAACGGGCCCACGATTGCATCAATACACGGCGACAATTGGGACCCAGTGTAATAATAAGCTGAGATGTGAAGGATAGAAGTGTTACCGCCCGAAGTGCGAAAAACATCAGACGAGCCCTTCTTTTTCAACGTTGCAGTAATACGATGTCATCCATTATCGATATTGGGCTGATGATAGTGCACGGATGCTAGATTTTACATATGTATGAATGAAATGTATGTATGTATATGTATCTGTGGCAATTCAGAAAAACCATTTGCCTTAGGTAGTAAGATAAGTGGTTTTACTGAACTGCCAATGATACAGCTAAATTTCACTCCATGTTATAGTTGTTATAGGCTGGTTGGATGAGCAATCTGGCAACCTTTTTTGGGTGCTTACGAAATCTGAGTCCAAATCTCTGGGAAGGCGAGTTAATGGCTGTTTATACTTTTCGTCCAAACTCTAATTATAAATTCAAAAATTCGTTTCAAATTTGTTGTTCTGGTTGGGAAGTGGCAATCAGGCTGGTTGGATGAGCAATTTAGCAACCTATTAGAAGTGTTCTCGGAACCTGAGTCCAAAACTCTGGGAAGGCGTGTTAATGGCCGTTAACGTAATTACCCTTTTCGTTCAAACTCTAATTATAAATTTAAAAATTCGATGAAAGTTTGATAACCTGTATGGGAAGTAGTAATTAGTCTGGCTGGATGAGCAACTTAGTAGCCTATTAGAAGTGCTCACGGAACCTGAGTCCAAATCTCTGGAAAGGCGAGTTACTGACCTTTTTCGTCCAACCTCTAATTATTGATTCAATGATTCAAAGATTCGTTCTGATCTGGTTGGGAAGTGGGAATCAAACTGGTCGGATGAACAATTTAACAGCCTATTAGAAATTTTCACGGAACCTGAGCACAAATCTCTGGGAAGGCGTGTTAATGGCCGTCTACTATTTTCATCCAAACTCTAAATATAAATTCTAAAATTCGTTGCAAATTTGCTGATCTAGTTGGGAAGTGGCAATCAGGCTGGCTGGATGAGCAATTTAGCAACCTATTAAAAGCGCTCCTGAAACCTGAGTCCAAATCTCTGGGAAGGCGTGTTAATGACCATTTGCCATTTTCTTCCAAACTCTAACTATAAATTCAAAAATTCGTTTCAAATTTGCTGACCTGGTTAGGAAGTTACAATAAGGCTAGCTGGATGAGCAATTTAGCATCCTATTAGAAATGGCCACGGAACCTGAGTCAAAATCTCTGGGAAGGCGTGTTAATGGCCATTTACTCTGTTCGTCCAAACTCTAGTTATAAATTAAAAATTTCGTTGCAATTTTGCTGATCTGGTTAGAAAGTGGCAATCAGGCTGACTGAATGAGCAATTTAGCAACCTATTATAAGTGTTCTATAAGTGTTTACGGAACCTGAGTTAAAATCTCTTTTCGCTCAAACTCACAATTGATTTACAATAGTTCGAAGGAAATTTGCAGGCTAAGCTATTAAAGCTATTTGAGGCGGTGGCAGAACTTCAAAGCGGAATTCAAATCTCTGAGAATAAAATCGAAGCATTATTTTAAATTTGTAATCAAAATTTTAGTTCAACATAAAACTTTGTATCGATTTTATAATTTTATAAATTTTGTTTGATACGATTTTTTGTGAAATTGTAACGGGTTATCTAATTCGAGGTTGATAAAGTAGAAATCTGTATACCGACATCTGTCAAAGATAAACGTCAAGTACGCTGTCATTTATTTAGTTGACATTCTGCCATTTAAGAATATGGAGCATTTAACAATCGACCAACGCGTTAAAATTATTAAATCTTATTATAAAAATAGTGATTCTGCCGTATCCACATTTCGCGCTTTACGAGCAGATTATGGTCGTCATAATCGTCCTACAAAGCAAACCATATTGAATACAGTGAATAAATTTGAACAAACTGGATCTGTTACTAATATTGTAAGGTCTGTGCATCATCGAAACATTCGCAATGCTGAAAATATCGCTTCTGTAGCTGAAAGTGTGGAAGAAGATCCAAATTTGTCAATTCCTCGTCGAGCGCAACATTTAGGCCTATCTTATGGCTCATTATGGCGCATTTTGCATCTGGATTTGCATCTTCATCCGTATAAAGTCCATTTGATACAAGAGCTAAAGCCTGCTGATCATGGACAACGAAGAACATACGCAAATTGGGTGTTGGAAAAACAGGCCGTCGATGCTGATTTTTCGAACAAAATTTTCTTCAGTGATGAAGCTCATTTTTCGCTTGGTGGATACGTTAATAAGCAAAACTGTAGAATTTGGGGCTCAGGAAATCCTCAATTGCTTGTAGAGAAGCCATTACACCCGGAAAAAGTCACTGTTTGGTGCGCATTGTGGTCTGGTGGTGTGATTGGGCCGTATTTTTTTGAGAACAACCATGAACGAACCGTTACCGTCAATTCTGAGCGCTATGGCCGCATGTTAACCGATTATTTTTTTACGAAAATCGAAGATTATGATCTTGACGATATGTGGTTCCAGCAGGATGGAGCAACCAGTCACGTAACACGAGCAAATCGAGATCTTTTGCAAGAGAAATTTCCTGGACGTTTGATTTCGCGATTGGCTGATGTCAATTGGCCTCAAGATCCTGTGATTTAGCGCATTTGGATTTCTTTTTGTGGGGCCACGCGAAAGGTCGTGTTTACGCAAACAATCCTCAAACTCTTGACGAATTGAAAACTAATATTCGTAAGGTAATGGCCGAGATACCGCCCGAAATGTGCCGAAAAGTCATTGAAAATTATCGCAAAAGAATCAAGGCCTGTAAGAAGTCCCGTGGAGGACATTTGAATGATATCTTGTTTAACTAAAAATGGCAAGGATCAATCTGTAAAATGAAATAAAAATTACAATACATTCCGAATATTTTGTGTGTTTTTTTTAAGTTTACTTTATCAAGCTTGAATTGGATAACCTTGTATTAGTCGACATATAAACTACTCAGGCATGTGAAATGGGCATTAGAGCTAAGGAGATCGCTGAGACATGGCATATAGACAGTTTAATACTTAGTACACGGGACTCTTGTAACCTGTAGTCAAAATGTCTTTTGTACCTTTTCGATTAAAGCGTTATATAACAATCAAATATTTAATTCGATTGTTATATAACGCTTTATCGAAAATGTGCCGCTAGCACTTGAAATCGCTTTAAAATGTTGTTAAATTGCTCCTCTGGCCTACAATTTTCCTTCGAATTATTGTAAATCAATTGTGAGTTTGAGCGAAAAGAGATTGGACTCAGGTTCCGTGAGCACTTCTAATAGGTTACTATATTTAGAGTTTGGGCGAAATGGTAAACAGCCATTAACACGCCTTCCCTGCTGCGAATTGCTCCTTCAACCAAACTGATTGCCAGTTCCCAACCAGGCCAGCAAAATTTTGATCGAATTTTTAAAACAATAATTAGAGTTTGAACGAAAATGGTAAACGGCCATTAACACACGTCTCCAGAGATTTGTACTCAGGTTCCATGAACACTCACCAAGCCAGTCTAACTGAAAGTTCTTACCAGGATAGCAAATTTATTGCGAATTTTTATACTTTTATTATGATTTTGAACGGAAATGGTAAGTAGAAAAGAAATAATAATTCTAAACAGAATTCGCATGAGGATAGTAGTTAATTATTGTACTAAAATGGTTGTCGTTTTGACTATCTATTAAAAGGTTTGCAACTTTGATAACTTGTTTATGTAAAATAATTCTAAAACTTTATCAATACAAGTTATGTTAATTTATATCTCTTATTTAAATATTTAGTTCGTTAAAATTAAATGAAAATGATGAATTGGTATGATTTAGTACTCTTATCTTATTTACAAATAAATTTACAAATTCATAACAGTGTACTCCATTCACTAACCCAAGCAAATTCAATCAGAATCCCATAGGAAAATAAATATTCCAATAGGATTTGTTTACGTACACGTGTTGAAAAAAAATACAAAATCCGCATATGCATGAACCAGATTTACTTTCAGCTGAGCTGAGGTTTAGTGTTTCAAGTGGCGCCTAAAACAAGAGTCACTTAATGACAACAAGTCCAAATTAAAACTGTTGACACAACTGTTTCAAACTGCTACTATATGCAATTATTTGTTGTATTTTTTCTTTATTTTTATTACGACTGAGTCTTGTACCCATTTAGCAATTTTATATTGCATAATAAAGTATTTGATTAGTCGGCGTAATCAAGTGATTATCCCCAGTTAGTTATACCCCCTCAGTAAGTCTACTGACTACCTGGTCGCGATAAGTCTAGTGGTTTGGTACTTTGCAGTCTTCTTGTTGGTGTGGTAGTCAGCATACAGCGTGTGTTCAGATTTTCATGCTGGTGCCGACGTTGTAGGTGTTTTGTTGCATGATGCTTTATTTCATCCGCAACAACCTCGATCTTTAGATCTCGATGGAGGTGGTCGTTTCGAACGTACCACGATGCATTAACAATGCATCGCATGATTTTATTTTGAACTGTTTGTATGATTTTGATATTTGTCTTCTTGGCACAACCCCAGAGTTGGCTACCATATGTCCATACAGGTTTCAGAATTTGTTTGTATAACAGCAGTTTGTTATGGATCGCTAGTTCAGATTGTATCCCTAAGAGCCATTGGATTTTTCTAAATTTTATGTTTAGTTCTTCTCTCTTCTTTTTTATGTGTTCCTTCCATCTAAGTTTAGCATCTATGATTAACTTTTAAATTTGTAAAGTTCACTTGGATTGATTTTGCTTCATTTAATTTAATTCGCCATTTCTTTGTCCAATTACATATCAGGTTAGTCGCATTCTGTAATTTACTAGTGGAGTCATTGATGTTCTTTGCTGTTACTAGTATTGAATTGTCATTGGCAAAAGTCGTCATAGTTGGAGATAAAGGATTGGTCCAAGAACACTGCCTTGTGGTACTCCTGCTGTTATCCTTTTTAGTTGGGAGTATTTATTCTCATACTTTACTCGGAAGTGCCTCTCTGATATGTATGATTTTTAAATTTGAAATAATTGCTCCGGAAGATCTCGATGAAGTTTGAATTCTAACCCCTGGTGGCATACTTTGTCGAATGTTTGCGCTACATCAAGGAATATAGTTAAGCAAATTTGTTTGCTTCTACTGATTTCTCGATTACATCAGTAATTCGATGTACTTGTTCTATCGTAGAATGATTTTCCCTAAATCCAAACTGAAGTGGGGGGATAACTTTTCTTGCTTCGATAATTAGTTTTAGTCTTTTAAGAAGAATCTTTTCAAATAGTTTCGATAATGTTGGTAGCAGATAAATTGGCCTATATGAAGCTTTATCATTCGGAGGTTTGTTCGGCTTAAGTATCATAATTACTTCTGCAACTTTCCATTGTCTTGGTACATATCTTAGCCGAGATGCTGCATTAATTATATGCACTAGTTTCCTCAACGCTTTCTCCGGTAATACTTTTATTATCTGACCCGTTATAAGATCATATCCTAAAGCCGTATACGCATTCAGGTCATTCTTGATTTCCCATTTTAGTTCTTTCAATGTTACAGGTGTAATTTTCATTTCATCCTGTTTATTTATCGGGATGATATTTTCCTCTTCCGTTTGTTTGGGGTAAGGTTGGAATGTTTCTTCAAGGTGATTTACAAACAAATCTGCATTTTGTTTAGCATTTCGAGCCCAATTTTTTTAGAGGAACCTGAAGTTTGGCTCTTTTAAGATTCTTAGTTGCTTTCCATAATGAATAATCAGTATCTTTTTACTCAGCTAGAGTGCTGAGGTATTTATTAACTGACTGATTTTTAATGTCTTTTATTAGGTATTTTAATTTGTTGCACAAATGGTTAAATATCCTCTTATTTTCCGGGTTTCGATGTTTTTGCCATTTCTTCCGTTTTTTTTTGTTATTTTTAAGAAGTTCTCTCGCTTACTCTGGATAGCTAGCATTGCGTTCCACTTCCTTGCTATTATTAGGAGTGCTTTCCCACGCAGCACTTTGAATATTATGGATGAGCTTATCTAGTTCGTCTTCTATTTGGGCTGGTCCCTGTATTGGGTTCTGCAGACTAATTCTTTCTGTAAAATATGATTGGAAGAGATCTCAATTGGTTTTGGAGCTCATTAAATTTGGGTTGCTCTCTTTCATAATCATTGTTTGGCTAAATATCATAATAACTGGTGAATGATCTGACGATAGACTTTCACAGTTCTCTACATGGATATAATTATCTGAAATCCCTCTTGTAATAAAGAGGTCTATAAGATCTGGAGTCGTACTGATATCCGTAGGCCAATAGGTTGGTGTATCGCCTGAGTGAAACTCGCATTTTAGATGTTTGCCTGCTGCGAACAGTTCTTTTCCTTTAGTCGTTAACCGTGATCCTCAATAGATATTTTTTTGCATTATAGTCACCTGCAATTAAGAAGACTCTTCATAGTGTTTTGAGAAGATTAGTATAATCCACTTGGAGGGCAGTATATTGCTGAGATACTACAAGTTTTCATATTGTTTAATTGTATTTTGATTGTTGTGACTTGCATGGAGAGCTTCTCGACTTTAAGTTTTTCGTTATGTTTTATATGATCTTTTATGAGGGTAGCTGATCCACCTCTAACTTTGTTCTCTGGATGTAATGCCTGGTAGCAGTTATATCCTTTTATTTTACAGAATCAAGTTTTGGTGAAATAGGTTTCTGACATAAGACATATATCTATATTATGCATGTTTAAAAATATATCTAGTTCTTGAATGTGATGCAATAGCCCATTTGCATTCCAGGTTACAATTCGTATTGTTTTATTCATTTCTTTTGTTTATAATTCGTTTTTATATAATTTATATTTTGACACACTCGATCAAGGTTTTCCTCTACTCTTTTATTGAAACTAGTTTGTGATTTCATTTCTTCTAGTGTGTTCTGCAGACTCATTTCCTGCGAGATAAGTATTTTGTTGAGGTTCTCTAGATTTTTCAGTATGTCCTGTAAAACGAGATCCAGTTTTAACCGTTTCTGGTCTGTTTGCTGAACTATTTGTGCGTAAGTAACGTTTTCAATTACTCGCCCTCTTTGTTTGTTGCGATTAGGAGTTGACGATTTAGGAGGCTCCGTGTTTTTTTTGTAGCTTGTACATATCTTGATGTATCTGGTTTGCGTGATTTATCTCTCATTTTCTGTAGTTGTACTGCTACTTCACATCTTCTGTAGTTGGCTGGATGCTGGCCTTTACAGTTGATACACTTCGGTGTTGTATTTCGGGGAACTGTGCAGTCGTTTCCAGCGTGTTTCCTCTATATTTAACACACGATGGCAGTACTTTTGTGTATGGTTATAATCTTGGCACATTGAGGTATTAGTCGAGTGACCTTTCTCGGTGTTTCTATTTTAACTCTGAGGTTGAGGATAGCCTTTATATTATAAATATTTTCGATTTTTTCTTAATTGTCGAAGGTTAGTATGAAAAGTGGTATTCCTCTTCTCATGATTTCAACATTTCCTTCCCTATTTTCTCGTCTCTCTTTTCTCATGATGTTGACTGCATCGATTATTTTCCGGCCTTTGTTTTGCAGATCCTTAATAATTTCATTTTTTGAACAAGTTGGATGGAGAACTCTTGCCTTGAACTTTTTTCCTCGTAAGTATACCACTAGTGACCAACAGAATTTAATTTGCTAGCTAGAGCTTCATAATCTTCAGGCTATGTTGTGTTTATTTTTCAAATATTATTACAGAGCGATATTACTTTGTAGTCATTTCGTAGTACTTCTTTCATCAGTTTCTGAATACTACCGTAATTTGTTATTCCTAGAATATTGATCGGGGTGGAACCTGTTCCTTCTTTTCTGGCTCATGCACAATTGGTGCAGTAATTGCATTGGCAGTTTTAATGTGGGTTTGAATTGGCTCAACTTCTGGTGATGATTCAGCTTTCCTCTCGCTTGGGTTGGTTTCTTTTCTGGTTTATTATTTGCTTTCTTGGATTTCTGTAGCCTCCAATTGGTTTCCCTTTCAAGCTCATCTTCATCCGTGTGAAATTCGTCTAGATCTGTGAGTACTTGGAATTGGTTGTCCAATAATGCTGAGTTTCTTGCGTTGTTATTTTTGTTTACTGTTTCCTTTAGCATACGATGTACTTTCTTTACCAAGGCAACTTCATTGTCCATCTGCGCGATTAATTTCTCCATTTGTTCAAATTTATTTATTAACACCGCGTTTTTTTATTATAACTGTTTGTGCACCGAGCGTGGCTTCAGAATTTGGCTCGAAATATGTATGATTGATCGAAGAGGTATTTTCCTTCTCATTGTTACGTTCACACAGTGCGGTACTCTCTGGCGATGGAGTTTATAGTGGTGTTCTATGAAGTGCCGTACTTCTTCTATCAAACGGCCATTCATTTATCGCTTGTTCCGTGCTTCCAGTAGTACTAGGAACAGGATAAGCCTGTTTGCCTACCGACGATTTCCTTTGCAATGTCGCGTTGCTCCCTCCAGGATCCGTGGAACAGCCCGATAAATGGGATGGGATTTAGAATCGAAGTTCAAACCCACCTGGAGTATGTTATTATTTATACCCGACATTTCATTTTTTTGTTGATTATCTGCTATACTGTTTCTCTACTACGTAGGGATTGAATACCACGACCGCTCGATCTACAGTACATTGCTCATAATGAGCCACGAGGACGCTGTCAGCTAGCACACCCTGAAAAAAAGCTTAATGACAACAAAACCAAACTAAAAATGTTGGCACAACTGTTTCAATCTGATATTATAGTTGTTGCCGATAGAAACCAGATATTATAGAGCAATTATACCCCTCTAAAGTCCAAACAGTCCTGCTTAACTATATACCGCTCGATTCGAAGCTACGTTATATTGTCTCAATCTAATTGTTGATATGCATGAATTCGCCGAAATTCAAAAATTATATTAAACCGAATTTCCGTCAACAAAATTTACCTTACGGAAAATGAAATGAGAAAAAAAAATTATAAAAACAATAATAATAAAAATCAAATTAAATAATAATTCATCGTTGAAAATAAGAATTGATTGTGCTTAAAAAACTGTTATATTAATAAAAGGAAAGGAAGATGAACAACAAATTTAAATATATTTTTTATCGAAAAATTTGCATAACCATTTTTTGGTTTATTCAAATCACATAAATTGGTTAAGTCATCTTAAATTATAGACAACAAAAAAAAACGTTTCGAATAGTAATATAGAAAAAAAATACAACGCAACACCCTTGTTTATGTTTAACATGACATCTCACGCTATCTAATAGTCTTCTCTAACATCTGTCGCGCGAAAAAATGAACTTTGGAAAAATAAAAAAATTGTAAGCACCCCCTCAATGCGTATTGAAGAAAAGAACTCAAAAAAAAATCGGAACGGTATATGCAAAATAAGGAAATAAAAGTGGAATAAAATTAAGATCAAGTCAATTTTGGTTCATCTTTCATCATTTTATGCGATTTTCTGTGGTTTATTTTATGTTGTTGTTGGGTTTTGATTGCTTATAAATTAGTCACGAGATTTTGTTTTTGCGTTGAATTGGTATGGTTCGGAATAATATTCAGATTTTCGCCGGTTCAAGAATTTAATGATGACTTTTTGTGTGTGTGTGTGTGTGTGTGCGTGTGTTGTTGTTGGTATTTCATTTAAGGATAACAGCGTATATATAGATTAGTGATGGAAACGAATGTTACATTTGTTCAATATTAGATTTTTTTTTTTGCACCCTTGACGCGCTCGCAATTTAATATACGGTTTAGCTGGGATGATTGATGAATTTTGAACTATCAAAAGTTATACAATTTCATTTTATCCTCACGTATTGAGAAATTTTGTAAATATAAGTCGACGATTATTATTTGAACTCGACACGAATTTCGAAGTATTCATTTTTTGTGTGGAATCGGATGCGCAGGACACAGGGTTAAAATATTATTTGTGCATATGTGTAATTATTAACAAAACATATTTTACTCGAAATAAATCTTGGCCAAGTAACATATCATAACCATTTAAAAATAAAAAAAAGTGTCACCCTACGGCATCGCCAATAATTGGCAATAACCATCATAATAAAAACACAACACACTTTACTCAGCTCAATTTTATTTTTGCCAAAACACACCATTTTCATGAAAATGTGTTTTTCAACTTTTCCATTTACGAAATATACATTTCTATTTTTATTTTTGTAATATTTATTTTTTAAGTGGAAATCATCGAAAAGTTCAACACACAATAATAATGTTTTGCCATCGGAAAAGCAAATGTGCGAGTGGTAGGAGTTTCAAAAACAATACGGGAAAAAAAATTTGTGCGGAGGAAATATTGGATTACTTCTTAATATATTTTTGTTGTAATGTTTGTGTTGCTGTTTTTAAATCGTTTAACATGCATATTATATTTTTATTGGAAAATCACAAAAAGTGGGTATTAATTTTATGTAGATTTGAGTACATGCATTTTTCGATATATATACATTTACATACCCAGAATTTAAACGTTGCATTTTATTATAGCATTAAAATAAGGGTTGATTTTATGGAGTGAATGAGGAAAGCCATATATAGACATACGAGTATGTATACGATGCATTCTTCAATTTTCACTCTATATATACACATCGAAATTTGAAAATGAGTTTTCCGCAAATATTTTATTTAAAACACTAATCATATTATTTATAATTATAGTAATAATCATAATAATAAAATAATAATAGAAAATATAGGAATTTTCATTTAATTATTATTATTATTATTTTTTTATGCAGTATTAATTCAACTAAATCACATTAAATTATTTGGAATAGTATGCATTGTACCTATATAAAATGCATTTTCAAATAAAATAAAATTAAATCATTTTATTTAATATAAATTGATCAATTTAAAATTAAATTAATAATGGAATTAAAATTTGAATTGTTTAGACTACTATACGTGTGTCCCGTGGTCTGGGGTATTGATAATGCCGACATCATATACACATATAGATAACTGTATATACAGGGTGAGTTTCTTAATGAATGGCAGGCTTTTGCAAGAGGGGAGAAAATTACTTATAATGAATAATGTGTTCAGTGTCGAGGCCCCACGTTTATGGCAATCTTGGTGCACTTTTTGATTATGCAGGTAACAATTATTATTTTTTGTTCATATAAAATTTTTAAGTAAAGTGTATGGTTTCAGAGACATGAGCAAAACTTGATCTGCATTACAGCAAATCAATTTTCTCTAAGTTCTAACACTGTTTCGTTCTAGCAACAAATAAAAATAAATGAAATCAATTCTTGTTTTTTTCTCAGCAGTATCTAAATTAAAAGTTTGCTTTATTAAGTCAAAGAAGAAGTGCTTTTATTTATTTTTATTTGTCGTTAGAACGAAACAGTGTTAGAGTTTAGAGAAAATTATTTTACTGTAATGCAGATCAATTTTTGCTTTAATCTCTAAAACCGTACACTTTACGAAATATTTTCTATGAAAAAATATTTATTTATTTATTTGCAAAGGCCCATGAATTATTCCTAAGATTTGTCCATAGACTAAAATCATATACGTATACTAATCCAATTGGAATTCAGCCAATTCCAATTGAAATTTTAAAGCTTTTCTATGTAGTTGGGTGGAGTACACTGTTATGATTTTTAATTTGCGAAATTTTCAATGAAAAGTAAAATATTATGTTTGATTCTACATTATTTTAATTAGTTTAGAAACCATAGAACACATTTTTAAATAAATTACCAAATTTGTACATAATTTTAATTCAAAACATTGAATTAAAATAAATGTGAGATAGAAACAAGAGACAGATATATATTCATTGAATTGACGAGAAGTAGAAAACAAACACATCAAGATAAGCTTATTGAAATCGATAAAATTTTATTTGATTGATTGATTAGAATGTACGGCCAAGACTAAGCAGCGGACTGTTTGTCAACGAATTTGATTGGGGTCAAAGAAAGGCGTTTTATCGGCCAGCTCCTACGCGCCACTTAATCCAGTAGCAAATATTACACAAAAAACTATTAAACAGACATTTTACTTTCAAAATGTAAACAAAATGTCTTCAAAGGCAGCTCATTTTCATAATTTTGCGTTAAAAACACTCTTTCCCGTTTATATCATCTGTGAAACTTGATTCAACGATAAAATCTTGAGTTCTGAATTCTTCCCTAGGTTTATAGATGTGATTTCTCACCCAAAACAAGCATAAAAAATCCAGTGGCGGAGTACTCATAGCCGTCGATACATCACTACAATGAATTGCTAGATTTACCCTTATTTATGATGAAGGACCAACGATATTATGCGTGTAAACGTGGATTCGGATAATGAGTACCTATTCGTCGACACCATATTTGAATCAAATTTGAGCCAAATCTGTGAATTAAAAAATGGACGAGACCGAACCTTGGACCTTATTTTTACTAATGAACCGGTTTTATTAAAAACAGAAGAATCGCCAACACCTTTCGTGATTTATGATATTCACCACAAAGCAATAGAAATAATATTGAATACCAATGTGAATAACACGTTCCAAAACCGGAAACCATATTACACTTCAGAAAGGCCAATTCAAATAACTTACAACGTTACAACAATATGTTGATCAAATAAATTGGAATGCCGAGTTTAACAGCAATGACATAGATGTAAATGTGGAAAAATTGTGCACATATCTATTTAATGGAATTGATTTATTCATTCCCGTGTCTATGAGCAAACCGAACAAATATCCTCCATGGTATGACCATCAACATATCAGTCTTGAAAACAAAAAAGACAAGTATAAGCCTTGTCTTTTTTGTTTTCAAGATCTCAATTTATGTTCCCAATTAAGAAAATCTCAATTTATGTTCCCAGGCAGAAATTTGCTGCATACAACCGAAATTTTGAATCTTATTTTGAAATGAGATACAGAAGCTATATTCGCAATCTAAAGGATAAAATAATAGGCGATCAAAGACACTTTTGGAAATTTTTTAAAACCAAACGCGAAACCGATGGCTACCCAGCCTGGATGGGATTTAATAATCAAGTCTTGTGATCCACAGATCATAACCAACATGTTTGCTGAGTTTTTCCAATCTAATTATTTATAAAGCAGAGGACATTGATAATTACAAAGATCCAACCACTAGTGAATATAGTGCATTCATATTTACTCCACATATCGAGCCAGAAGACATCCAGCGAGCATTGGTATAGGATTCGGTGAAGGATGTGGTTCTAATGGTATTCCGGCTTCATTTTTATCCTAAAAATTTGGCAATTCCTCTAAGCATTTTGTTTAGTCATTAAAATTGGCAAATTTTCCACAAAAAAGGAAAATAACTAGAGTGACGCCTATTTTCAAAACTGGATCTAGAAATGGTGTTTCTTGCTACAGACGAATTACATCTATATCTGCTGTACCTAAATTATTTAAACTAGTAATATGCAACTCATTCAAAGCAGTGCTTCCGGTCAGTATCTACAAATCTCATAGAATTTACTAGCTATTCTATTAAAGAAATTGAGAAGAACAAACAAGTTGATGTAATATACACCGACTTTGCAAAAGCTTTCGACTCCATCAGCCATTGTAAAACTTTGGAACACATTTTAAGTTCAGATTTTCCAGTCAGTTTGTAGCCTGGTTCAAATCTTATTTGAGTAATCGAATACAATAAATTGAAATAGGAGGTAAAACGTCGAATAGAATACAAGCAACCTCTGGCGTACCACAAGGATCTCACGTTGGCCCATGGATTTTCACAGTCTTCATTAATGGTATTACTGAAGTAATAAAGCATCCCAATATCCTAATGTTCGTAGATGACCTCAAAATCTACAAAACCGTCGAGTCAGTCGACGATGCCAATAAACTACAGGAAGATATTGACAACCTAGCGTTATGGTGCGAGTTTAACTCTCTGAGTCTCAATATTGGAAAGTGCAAATCTCTATCATTTCACCGTAAAGCCAACCCTGTTACACAAGACTAAAAGATAAATGGTGTACTCCTTCAGGTAGTAGTTGAAAGTAAAGACCCAGGGGTTACTTTCGTTGAAAACATGAGCTTTACTAAGCACATTGAGCGGTGCATCGCTAGAGCGAACGCAATGCTCGGTTTTGTCAAACGTTGGACGGGTGTCATTTTTGATATGGAAACAATTAAGATTTTGAATTGTGCTTACGTAAATGTATGGCGTTCGTTCTACGAAATTCAAAAGAAGTTTATGCGATGCTTAACCTGGAAAGACGGATGGGTTTATGGTCATGATCAACCATACCACATAAACATACAGCGACAACCACCATATTTATCCGGGTGCAAGACATACAACTTAACAACTCTAGAAAATGGGCGCAAATTGCTAAAAACTACAATTATTGGTAATCTTCTACTAGGCCTAATCTACGCACCGGATGTGCTAAAGTCAATTAAAATAAAGGTTCCTGGTAAATAGCTCAGAGATCATGACTTCCTCCACTTAGACAGACACAGAACCAACTACGGCGATAATGAACCAGTGACGATGATGTGTAAGAGTTTCAATAGAATTAATTATTTATTTGATTTTTGTGTAACTAAAAATAATTTTTAAAGTAGATTAAGGCAATTTTATGCCTCTCAGTAATTTTTCTTGTTATTTTAAATTTTCAAATCCAACGCAGATTTATTATATTTTGTATTTTTTCAAGTCAAATTTGTAGACTTATTTCAATATAAATAAATAACTACCCAGATATGAATCACGATCTCTAAAATGCCCGATTTCGGGGTTTTTGCTACGAAATTTTATCTTCTAGATGTTCACATGTGATTTTACTCAAATTTGGATGGCCATTTTCGGTCAACCCGGCCGATAGTACATGATATTGGTCATTGAGTATCCTAAATAAACTATTTGGTGCTTACAATTCTTGAATTTGGATTTTTTGATACAAAGTATTATTTTCTAGGTGTTCTTATGTCATTTTAACTCAATTTTGAATTTTAATGTTTTTCTTGTTTTATTAAATATTGTTGTAATCGTTTTAAAATTCTAATCTGATTAAATAAAAATCTTTGTAATTTCTAAACAATACATGGTTGAGTTTGTTTATAAATTTGGATTTTAGAAAATATTATAAATTTTTTATTCAAATTGAGGTTTGGGTCGTTTTCTAAAGCAAGAATTATACTTATATGATTGTACTAAAATGTCCAATAAGATTCATTTATTTAATATTTGAATTTGAAGAGTAAAATGTATGGAAAGTCTGGAATAAATCACACCCGTTATTTTTAACTGCATAATCAAAAAGTACACACAAAAGTATAGGTTCCAATATAAGAAAACTTAACATTTGACAATAGCTCCCAAACTAATCAGCTTCAATATCATTCATGATCACGAATAAACTTCCCCCTCGATACTGAACCGTTTAAATTATAAGTTTCCTATCTTACACCGTTTCTGAGATAAAGCCTGGCATTTATTAAAAAAAACTCACCCTGTATGCATGTACTTACTAATGCATGTAATTATTTACTATCAGATAAAATAATAAGCACTCATTTCCACATTACATATTAGAATATTCATCACCATCTTACACTTATGTGTACATTCATAATAACCCTTAAATTTATTAATGTGGTACATATTTCCGATGAACCCAAATCAATCATTCTAATAAAATTCACCCAAAATAAAATTAATCTCCATTATACGAGTATATTTGGTCCATTATGAATTAACAAATATATGTGTGTGCTGCTGTATTAATTTAATGCTTTAATTATTTCCTCCTTTGTACGAGTACACAATCCAAAGTAATTTTCCAATAATTTTATATAATAAATTTCCTTATCTCTTTTCTTCTGAATATGAGTATATAATACTAGCATACACACCTTTTTCTAATACAAAAGGGTTTTATTTAAGATTATTAAAAGTAGTAGCAATAACAAATGAAGGCAATTAGTCTTCATAATGAAGTTAGAGTGTTATATTTTTTGTTAGAAGAGTAGAAGGTAGATAGGTTTTCTTTATTTCCACTTTCCAGGAAAGTTAATAGTTGAACCTTGCATTATATTAACCGTTACTACCCAAAGCATCTATGTGTCCAAATTCATCGAAATGTTTTTATAAAGCACATTCACCTCTAAAGAAACTTGAACTTTAAGGTAGTACTTTGGCTAATCATCTTCAGCTCAATCGTCTTCAGCTCAACCACTTTATTATCTGTTTTGCTCAGAAGACAATATTTTGTGGTAGGTGAACTATCTTTACTCTTTAGCGGCGGTACGCAAGTAATTTTTTTTTAAATATATAGGATGCGAACTTATTTCACGTCACATAAGTAAGAAAGTTCCCGGTGCACCGGACATCTGCTAATTAATGGCGCTACTACAATACTTGTGTAAATACTTACATAAATATTACATAAATACACTTAACGTTATGCATAGATCCATCTATGATTCAAAGGAAGAAATATATTGTTAATAGCTCAGGTAATCATCTTAGGCGGCAATAAAAATTCGCAGGGACTCAGGGAGCTTATACGAATTTGATTGGATTTCTGGAAGGGCCAAATAATTATTACGTGGATGATGGAATAGTTATTTTAGAATTTCGATGTACTGTTACTTTAAAAAAATGTGTGTTTGTCATAAAATGCAACGTTGCCAATCTTGACTGTTTTAGTACAAGAATTATAATTATTAATTCCCAATTTCAAATCAACCCTAAATATTAATCTACATGTACAGTGCCGAGCTATTATATTAAAATTATTCGGTTCTCAGGAAATCTCATTCAAATATATTTAATATACGAGTACATATTATCCCTCTTTTAAGATACTGGTACGATTTATATTTAATTATAAAAATTATAAAATAAACTTATTTATCATTCATTTTAGAATAATTTTTTCAAATTTTATCTAGTTGCCTTTACTTAAATATTACCTTCCAGCAGGAAAGCCATTGACGACACACTAATTACTAATTTACGTTTGTTACCAGTCTGAGATGAATCGTTTATGACAAGTCTAATACGAGGTGACAAGTCATAGACGAGTCGCATGTGTCATGTCTGAGATTAATTGTATGTGATATATCCCCAGCAAACGTAGAAGAAGTTCCAGAACTAGTGCAAAAGTAGTGATAAAAGTATTTGTTTCCTTGTGAAAAAGGATGGGCGTCGGGAAAAATTCATCAGTTTTATAAAAAAAATTTTAGTAAACATACGAAATTTTTGCGAATTCTAAATTATTTAGGATATTTTAATGGATGGATATTTTAAGGGATATTTGAATGCAATCCGGTAGTTAATCTAGTTAATCTGTTTAACGGTTAAATACTAATGAATTTTAGAGTTATATTGAATATAGTTCAAATAACTTTGGTTTCAGGAAATTCTACTGTAAGTTGCGGAGTTGCAGAATGATTAAATTAATAAATGTTTCAATTATTTAGGAAGCCGGAAAATATGAATTTAGAATTAAATTTCAGGAAATTTACAGATGCTTGTGAATTAATGCTTCATTGTAATTGCTGATTGTGAAGTTTAGAATTGTGTTGTCATTTTATTACTAACGACTTTACATAGGTGTCTGTAAGGGGTCGAGTCAACCAATTTTGGTTAGGAAGCCGAAAAGTATTAATAGAATTAAATTTCAGGAAAATTCCATATGCATGTGAAATAATAATATTTTTTCTTAGGTTGACGTTTTAAAGAAGCAATTGTTGAAGACCAATACCATCGTTATCCATTAACCTATTAAGCCTTTATCCTTCATCTAGTAGATTAGAATTGTGTTGTCTTTGTGTTACTAACTATCGGCTATACCTAGGTGTCTGTAACCGGGCCGATTCTGTCCCACTTAACTAACCTATCCAATCCTTCGGTTTTGTTATGTGTAAAAAGGGTGTACGGTGGACCCGGCGTCATCCGGGAACTCAAGCCTAAGAACTTGGTCGTACATTCAAAATCAATCAATCAATCAATCAACTGTTACTTTAAAAAAATGTGTATGTGTTTACAGTTTTACACTAAATACATGCGTTTAAAATATTCGAAATACCCGAATTTACAAGTATTGGTTTGCATACCAATACTAACGAAATTAGAAACACAAAAAATTATTTTAGCTAACAATAAAAATAAAATTCAAATGTCAAAATTTCAATAGATGTAGTTGCATGTAATGGTTGTTTTATCGACTAGATAACATATTTTATGTTATTTTTCTAATTTAAGTATTTTCATGCAGATGTCGCTAATTAATTACATTTTTTACATTTGTTATGCCATGTAACGTAAAAATTTTGCTTAATTAATATAATTATTTATGTGTAAATAATAGCGTAATTAATGTAACGTAATTAATCTGCACAACACTGGACATTAGCTCAACGGATTCTGGGGTGAGCCAATCATTGTATCTTTTATCAAGATAAAAGCGCTTCAACTGGAAATATCCTTCAGTACGAGACGAGAAGGAAAATGGCGAACTTTTAAAGAAAGATAATGAAGAACTCAAAAACGCAGTTGAAACACGTGTCACACTTGGGACGACACCAAACTCTGCAATTGATGATGACATTAATCCATTCGATACGGCTGAAGAACATTTAGAAAGAGAAACAAATTGGGTATTGAACCGGAATAAAAGACCAAGTAAGAAATGGAAAGCTCAACACTCCCCAGAAATGGCAGATACTTTACCATCAACTTCAAAAGAGGTTTCTAGAAACCAGTTAATCAATCATCATCAAGCAACTAGCTCTAGAATAACAACAAGTTAAACCACAAGAGAAATCAATATCAAATTTATCCACGATACATTCGATTATGAAATAGGTTGGCGTCTGAAAATTAATGTTACAGACTCTAAAACCTATAGAGCTTTGGCTAAAAAGCTTAATTTCAAGGGGCATCAATGATTTACCTATGAGGATAAGAATGACCGTATAATCAAAGTTATTATAGCTAGAGGTCTTCAATCAACCTGTGCAAAAGAGGTAATTGTTGGGGATCTCAAACAAAAGGACTATCAAATAGAAAATGCTGTAAACATCATGAAGAAAGAAAATCGAAACTGAACAAGTAGCCCAAATCAACGAATGAGGGCTTTCACTATTTATGCTCCGTTTTAATAACAAATAAAAAGTGAAACATGTGTATAATATCAAGGCAACACTTAACATGAGAGTTAAAATAGAGCCATTGAAAAAATAGCGGCCTAAGTTTTAATCATATGCAGAAATATGTATTGCTAAAGAGAGACTACTACTAAACCAAAAATATACTCGTAAGTGGCAATGACAAAACCAATGATCCAAAAGATACTAAGAAGCATGGAAGCTCTCACCATTCGGCTAGCTAAACAAGATAAATAGTAATAGTAATTAACAAGACGGATTGACTGAACAAGATGGAACTTCATACTTAAGCATTTCTCATAAATTGGAAGGTTCTAATTATTTTTAGAGCAGCATCCATAGAAGCATTTCCGTTTTTTGCAAATATTATGAAAATCATATCATTTACGAGGAAAACAATAATAAACCAAAAGATTCTAAGATAAATTTGCAACAATACCGGTCCGGTTTGGAAATCATTTTACCAAAATTTGGGCGGAAATGACGGTTTTTGATAAAGCACTGTTTTTTAACAAAAATTTGACCCTGCACACTTCAGACAAATTGATTGATTGGGGTGAAACTTCATACTTATGCCTTTTCCACAAATTGAGACATCACAGTGAAGTTTGCCATGATAACGCCAGACCATAACCGCGCTCATATGCCTAGTAATTCCAGAGAAACTCGTTTCCCTATGTAAATTAACAACGTCTGGGTCTGTATGGTTTAATTGAAGGAACTGTATCAGACTCCTTTGATGTATCATCTGGTGTTCGATAGAGAGATGCACTCGCGTGTGTGCTGTTTAATTTGGCGCTTGAGTACGTAGTGAGGTAAAGCAACATTGAAATTTCGCACCCTATATTTAATAAATCAGGCCAAATTCTTGGATATGCAGATAATATCGTTCTTTTTGACTGAAGATCTGGCGACATCAAGGACAGTATGATATACAGGCAGAAATTAAACGCCCGAATCGCTGCCAGACAACGAGTTTTCTAAGCCCAATCAAAACTATTGTGATCTAAACATCTATCGCAGTCGTGCAACCTAGCATTATTAAAAGTAATCATAAGACCTGTGCTGGCTTTTGGAAGCGAGAGCTGGACCATGACCTCTAACGATTGTAGATTGTTATCTACCTTCGAAAGGAAGGTCATTCGTTCAATCGTTGGTTCAATTAAAGTTGCGAACAATGAATATCGGATTCGTATGAACCACGAAATAAAGCAACTTCTCGGAAGTAGCGACATCATCGGATTCATCAATTCATCAAATCCACTCGAGTTAAATGGCTCGGCCACGTTACAAGATCTGCACAACAACGAATAATCAATAAAATGTTCCATCAACAACCATCCGGAGTGCAGCGTAGTGGAAGACCCCGACTGGAATTGATCGAACTGTTTGGGGCGCTCGCAGCCCCGATCTTAATCGCATTGAGCATGTGTGGGATTTGCTAGGGCGCCATCCAAGACAAAGGAAAATCGTTCCTTAGATCATCTTCAATCAGCTCTGCAGGAAGAATGGGAAATGATACCTCAGGAGTACTTTGCAAACCTGGTGTACAGTATGCCAAAAAGAATGCTAGATGTGATAAGAGCTCGTAAAGGAAGTACTCGATATTAGAGTACCGACCGCGTAGATTGATTGTTGATTATTGCTGCTTTTCGGTAATTTTGTTATTTCATTTGTTTTGATCTTGTGGTTACTTTTATTAAACAAAAACTTGTTCCGCTAGTGTCTTTTGGCGCATAGTATATTTCGTACAACCATAACTCGAATAACGCGACTATGTCACCGTAAATACAAATATTTACTGAAAAAATGTTGTGTCCGGAGTTTTTTAACGAGCAGTGTATTTTGAAAAGTATATCATTTATGAGAAAAACGGTTATGAACTAACAGATTTTAAATTAATTTTGCAACAATACCGGTCCAAATCAGTTTTCCAAAGTTTATGACGAAAAGCGATTTTTGTCATAAAATTGGTTTTCAATAAACATTTGATCACTGTACGGCCCTTATGGATTGATTGATCGAGATGAGCATTCATAGTGAATTTTGGTTGATGGCAGCTTATCTAGCAGTTGTTTTGTTTATTGCAAATATTTTGAAAAGTTTATAACATTTACGAAAAAACGATTAAAATAGAGAGATTGTAAATTAAATTTCAAACAAAATCAGTTCAGATCATATTATAAATTTTACAGCAAATGACGAGTTTTGATAAAAAAAAAACTTTATTTGACCAAAATTCGACATCTCTAAAGTCCAGGGATTGACTATTAAGAACAAAACTTCATACTAAAGCTCTTTCCATAAATTGGAAGATCCTTGAGAAGTGTGGTGGACATCTGTGCACTAAAAGTAGCAGCTTCCGTAGGAGCTTTTCCATTTTTGCAATGAAGGTTACATTTTTAACAAGTGTTGACCTTCTTAGTTTTCTGAACTTTAAGCAGAAATAACTTTTGATTAAACAAGACACTTTTATCACAAATTTCAATTTTCCGCTTTATATAAACTAAGTGTGGTGTATCGAAATTTTTGTGCATTTGTCGTAAAGGAAAATCGTGTGTTGGCTACCACAATTAGACCTATACATTTTTTTATAAATCCGATAATTTCTCCAATTCTTTGTATAATCACAAAAAAAATTATTAATTCGAAAGAGTTGTTTATTACGAATATATTCCAGCGTTAGAATTAAGTAGTTTCTTTCACATGAACCAAAGTTAAAATCAAGAGCCCATTACGGGCAGATAAGGGAAACTTATGCCCAAGATAATTTTATGGTTACAATTAAATCATCTTTATTTTCATATTGCTTTCTATCTTTCTAACTTTTCAAGCCATCCCCAAACGTTTCACATTATGTTAAGTCTGATGAATAAGGCGGTCAAGGCAACATTTCCACATAATAAACTTGAGTGTACACTTTGATTATTCGAACAGAATGAATTGGAGAAAAGTCTTGCTTGAATGTCCACTGCTGTTAATTAAAAAGATCTGAAAACAAGAATAAGTTCAGTTTACCGACATTTATTATAATTAGGTCAGACGCAGATAAATAGCCCGAAAAGCTGTGGTTCTTGGACAGGTCGATATCTAAATTCCGGAGCATAATGGTGTGCGTTCGTATCACCTGGCATAATAATCTGAAGAATGAAGCGACGAGTTGTAATTAGTATCCACATTTTAGTTTTTTTTAACATTAATGCCGAACTACTTTAATTATTTCTATAATTATGTGATTAAGCACTCTTGCCTAAATTGATATCAGTTTTGACGAGGCGGTCGTTAAGATCAAGAATTTGAAAGATGATTTTTATCTGGTTCCCATTAAAAGGATTGTAACTATTTTATCATAAGTATGTATTAGTTAAACTCTCGTTATAATGAATTGTCAAATTTGTAATATTTGTACATACATAAACGTAAATCGCGAGTACAACCGATTGAATTTAAAAGAGAAAAATAAACCACTAAAATGGAAATTGCTGCTTACATTTCAAAAACCAATCAGGAATTACTTTCGTGAAATTTTAATTTAGAATCTTTTGTTCCTTTCACATTATTTGCAAAAAACGGAAAGTCAGTATGAAAGACTCGTCAACCAATTTCGGCCAAAAATCGCCGTAATCTCCTAGTTACGGATAACCTTTAAGTTTGTTAAATTTTCACCTGGATCAGTCAATCAGCCTGGAGTGAGGCCTCTCTACCTCAAGCATTTAGAGTCTAATTGACAAACTCACGAACTAATCAGAAAATCGTATTCACAAAGCGTAAATCGACACAATAAACGTCAACTATGCTATTGCAGGTTACGAGAAGAATTTGTTGTCGTAAAGTTACACATCTTGGTTTTGAAAAGGCGTGACTTAGTATAAAAGTTATGGTAAAAGCCCAAAATCGGAAAATGTGGAAAATTGGAAAACAACTGTTTTATTGTTTCGAAATCTACGAAATGAGAGTCCTATATTCTCAAAATGGTTCACCGTTCACCTCACGGAGTATTTTTTATGGTATTAGTGCGAATTGGAATTTGGAATAGTAGAGACTAACAGTTTTACTAAATCTCCCGAGCTCGCGGGAAGTAATTGTATCCCTTATGATGGTAAGTCCTCTGATGGTGAATAAATGAAACTACGGGGATGTAGGAGAGAAGGTTTGTAACCATCAGATCTCTGGACATGACCAAACAAACAACCAATTTTGCTTTGTACTGTTCCTAGTAGAATCTGAGCAGCTGTAAACATTTTAATTTAATATATTTGACAGAACTTTAGACATTTTCGGAGAATTACATTCTATATATTTTTATCGAATAGGCACCTTATACTCCTAATATAGACACTACATAGAACATGATTTAACAGTTAGACACAATTCACAGAAACTTGTTTTAACTATTCGAATATACATCCTATGTAACATATAAAACGTTTATGCTAAATATTAAAACCGTGTGTTCCAGATGATTTCAAAATTTGAAATAGTAAGACATTAAGAACACCATCAGATGGATTATCTCTAAAACTCTCACATCCTTGCACAAAAAATCTAACGACATAAGTGATGGTTCCATTAATCGCCATTCAATCTTTACTCGTAAGTCGCACGTAAGATCTTACTCAAAATGAGATATTTTCGTAAAAGCTCATAAAATTTGTCTATATGTTGGACAGACGATAGTAGTAAACCCCCAAGGAATCTAGCATGAATTGATTGAATGATTCAACTTGTACTCGTAAGTCACATGAAATGTTTTACTCAAAATGAGATATTTTCGTAAAAGCTCATAGAATTTTTCTATTTGTTGGACAGATGATAGTAGAAACCCCAGCTTATCTGTCTATCTTATCTATTAATTCTATGTAATTTACATCAGTTTTACATGTAAAATGTATACACTTATTCTTTACGTACTGTAAAGCAAATAATGAATAAGATACTACGTTTTCGTTACAATTACGCCATATTTTACCAAATCGAATAATTATTGGAAAATTGACTGTGTACTCGACCACTTTCCTTAATCGTCAAAAACAACAATTTGACGGATGATTAATAATAATAATATACATTTAATTCAATCCGTAAGCCATACAAATTTAAAATTTTATCATAAAAATTATTGTGATTTGTCCTCAAATTTTAAATATTTACAATTTGAATGAGATTATGGATGAGTTGGCTTATATTCACAGCGTTTACATAGTAATTATCATGCAGGGAATATTGGCCACGAACGAACGCTATAAAAATTATTAAGTCTATTTCAGCTAATATCGATTGTGAATCCAAACTACAATCACCTGTTTGGCTGGAATCTAAGCGAATAAATACCGCTCATTTTTTACGCAAACCGTAAAAACGGTTGATAATACAGTTGTAGTCAAAATTAAACAAGAGGAGAAAGAGGAACTACCGAAAAAGTGTGATGTAAAGAACTCATCAGTTTCAACGAATGGTTTCCTTACAATCAAGGCATAACCAAAGGTTAAGGCGATTAAATCAAACAAGCCAGCGATTCAAATTTAACAAACCGGACCCACACGTCATTCAATGAATTGAAATCAAAGTAGCCAAAAAGTAGCTAGCGAAAAAATGTCTGAGTAATTTATAATTAAAAGTCATTAACATTTAAAGTGTAATCTATTTTATTGTAATTTTTTGTGAACATGTCGAGTTTGATTAAAATAAAACATGTTCGGTTTTGTATGGGATTAACTTTCTTGGGCGTATCCATCCTCTATGGCAGATCATCCTTAAGTTTATCGTTCTATTATTTCATTAGAACTGATTCCACTCCATTAAATGCACCTATCATTGTTTTTCCTTTTGATCCAAATCAAGCTGATACGTGGTCATGTGGATGAGATACGCATTATAACTTCGATCTCACGCAATTGCAGAACGATCAAGACTTTTTTATTTTCAAGCGCCGATTCAGCTGCGAGTAAATCGAATGCAAATCAGATGAAAGTAACCTAACGACGGTCGAGTTTATTTACCTCAAGCGACTTCTAAGTATATCATTCAATCCTTTAAGCAAACAAACTCCCGTGTCAAATTCCATTTTGTAATCTAGATGTGATAAGTTCACGGCCGCGACTGTTAAGAAGCGACTCACTTCAAATTTATGTTAACGAATGTGTGACTATAGCAATAATTTATTTCACTCATTCATACAAACTGGAAAATATTTATAATTTTGAAATTTTAAAGTTAAATTAAATCAATAATATTATTTTTTGATTAAATAATTGTTTGGTTTCGGTTGATAATTGTTTTTCACAGATAACGACAACGCCAAATTGTAATTAGTATAAAAAAATTCCGCTAGACATAGAATAAGAAATATACACTTTTAATTTTTTGTTTTCCAAATAAGTTCTATTCAAACGTAGATGTCAATGTAAATTTATTTAATCATATTTTGGAAATTGTTCAAGACGACAACAGGCCTTGTAAAAGGATAGATGATTATTGTTTTCTAAATGTATTTAACTAAAAGTTGAAAATATTATGATTAACCATAATCTGATTGTAATTTATTATGTTAATTAAAAACGAATGTGAAGTTTTCGACAAAATTAAAAAATAACAAAACATGGCGGACTACAAAATTTGTCGAAATAACAAAAATGCACATGGATTAGTAAAACAGTTGACAAAAGCAATGTTAGGATTATTTAAAAAATTTTCTCTGCAAATCAACTGCTCGTTAATATGCATTTAGTAAACTAGCGAATTCCGCAATCAAAATTAATACAAAATTCGAAATGTTCAAACAAATAAAAATTATCCCCATTTTAATACGATGACGTAGATCCATTTGTTATTGACACCGAACTTGATCAATTTTTGCAAAACTAAAATAAATGGGATTTAGACGTTCACTGTATCGAGAATTGGCCAGCTCCCAGAGATGTCCCACGAACATGGTATGCATGCTTAGTTAGCTTATGACATTTTGAACAAATAAAAATTATCCCCACTTTAATACGATGACGTAGACCTATTTGTTATTGACACCGAACTTGATCAATTTTTGCAAAACTAAAATAAATGGGATTTAGACGTTCACTGTATCGAGAATTGGCCAGCTCCCAGAGATGTCCCACGAACATGGTATGCATGCTTAGTAAGCTTATGACATTTTGAACAAATAAAAATTATCCCCATTTTAATACGATGACGTAGACCCATTTGTTATTGGCACCGAACTTGATCAATTTTTGCAAAACTAAAATAAATGGGATTTAGACGTTCACTGTATCGAGAATTGGCCAGCTCCCAGAGATGTCCCACGAATAAGGTATGCATGCTTAGTTAGCTTATGACATTTTGAACAAATAAAAATTATCCCCATTTTAATACGATGACGTAGACCCATTTGTTTTTGACACCGAACTTGATCAATTTTTGCAAAACTAAAATAAATGGGATTTAGACGTTCACTGTATCGAGAATTGGCCAGCTCCCAGAGATGTCTCACGAACATGGTATGCATGCTTAGTTAGCTTATGACATTTTGAACAAATAAAAATTATCCCCATTTTAATACGATGACGTAGACCCATTTGTTATTGACACCGAACTTGATCAATTTTTGCAAAACTAAAATAAATGGGATTTAGACGTTCACTGTATCGAGAATTAGCCAGCTCCCAGAGATATCCCACGAACATGGTATGCATGCTTAGTTAGCTTATGACATTTTGAACAAATAAAAATTATATCCATTTTAATACGATGACGTAGACCCATTTGTTATTGACACCGAACTTGATCAATTATTTTAGTTTTGCAAAAATTGATCAAGTTCGGTGTCAATAACAAATGGGTCTACGTCATCGTATTAAAATGGGGATAATTTTTATTTGTTTGAACATTTCGAATTTTGTATTAATTTTGATTGCGGAATTCGCTAGTTTACTAAATGCATATTAACGAGCAGTTGATTTGCAGAGAAAATTTTTTAAATAATCCTAACATTGCTTTTGTCAACTGTTTTACTAATCCATGTGCATTTTTGTTATTTCGACAAATTTTGTAGTCCGCCATGTTTTGTTATTTTTTAATTTTGTCGAAAACTTCACATTCGTAATTAAAAGGTGTTTATACACTTTTGTATTAAACATTGAATATTTTTGACAGTTTTCACGTTTTTAAGCATATTTTACATACGAGTATTTTTGTAAAATACACGAATTTTTTTGTAATTACGTTTTTAGATGTAAATTTTAAAAAACGTTTTGTACATGTAAAATGCCCGAACGATGGTTGCGACACCATTGATCGCTTTAAATATTAATATTTCGCATGACCTGCAAGCCATTCAATATACCTCGTTAATGGTATGTGAGGTTCTAATAAAAACTAGAAATTCCCGAAAAGATCATGAAATTTTCTATATGTTGAAAAGATGATAGTAGAGGCTCCAATGAATCTAACGCCATACGTCACGGTGCCTTAATCGCTCTTAACATTAATATCTAACATGAACTACAAGTCATTCCATCTGTACCCGTAAATCACACATAAGGTCTTACTCAAAATTAGATATTTCCGTAAACAATTACGGAATTTTTATGTATGTTTTTTATGTATGTAGCGACAAATCTTTTTGAATGTCGGTTAATTTCATTTGTAAAAAGTTCTTATTTATTCGTTAAATTCAATAGTTTCTACAGTCAGGCACAAAAGTCTGCATACACCACTAAAATTTGCAAGATCGAGATAAATAAAACGAACTAAGTATTGTAATATTAATTAAATAATATATTTAAACAAAGAAAATTATTATTGGACATAAAAAATAAAATTTTGAAAAATTTCCTAAAATTTATATCACAAAAATTCTACATGCAGTTCCACGTTTCTATTTATTCTCGGATTATTGCAAAGTACCGTTATCTTTTTTATATAAATACCTAAGCACGTCTTCAGTATTAACTTTGCATTCGGCTTGAGTGAGAAATATTTTTCGTTTGACATTAAAAATGGTGCGTCGAACGGAAGTGTAAATCGAAATACGAAATTTAACAATAAAGCTACGGAAACAGAATAAGAGTTATAATGAAATATCTAAAATTATTGGTAAAAGTCGAGCAACCACAAACAAAAGTGCGAAATTTTGATAACAGAGGAAGTATTCAGAATAATCAACGATCTAGGCGTCCTAAAAAACTTAACGCACGGCATGTTCGAAGCATAATTAAAAAAGTGGAATCCATACCGAGGATTTGTGCTCCAGAAATGGCGGTTGAGATTCGGAATAGCACTGGTAAGGATGTTCATCCCGAAAGAGTTCGTCTAATTTTTTTTAGAAAATAAGCAGAAAAGATACTGTTAAAGTTCGCCAGTAGTTTCTAGCCGAAAGTTAAAAAAATCGATAGTGCAGGTAGTGTCTTTGCTATCTCAGCCGAAAATATAATATGTTATGTCAAATATTAACAATTTTCAGCCGATATTTTTCAACCGACATTTCTCAGACGATATTTCTCAGCCGATATTTTTCAGCTGAAAGTGTTTTTTATACCAAAAATATTTGTTTCCTACAAAAAACTCAACTAAAACCATTAAAAATAAAACACTAAAGGTCTTAATGATACTCGCACCTGGAAAAAAGCTCAAGTCAATTTTCATGTGAGGAGTCCGGGAAAACTCGATTGAATATATTGCACACACAAAATGTGGAAATTTCTAAAAATTGAAAGGTCTTAATGATGCACGCACCTGAAAAAAATGCAGATCAATTTTCTCGTGGAGAACCTGGCAAAACTCGATTGAATATATGACACACACAACATTTGAATGTTTCTAAATATTGATCGTTTTGTCACCGTTGGATATAGAATAAAATGAAAGGTCTTAATGATACACGCACATGGAACAAATTTCAAATCATTTTTCCTGTGAGGGGTCCGGAAAATCTTGATTGAATATATGGCACACACAAAATTTGAAAATTTCTAAATATTGATCGTTTTAAGTGTCATGGTTGGAAATAGGATGAAATGAAAGGTCTTAATGATACTCGCATCTGGAAAAAACTGCAGGTCAATTTTCATGTGGGGAGTTCGGGAAAACTTGATTGAATATATCGCCCACACAAAATTTGGTCTTAATGATACTCGCACCTGGAAAAAACATCAGGTCAATTTTCATGTGGGGAGCCCGGGAAAACTCGATTGAATATATGGCACACAGAACATTTGAATGTTTCTAAATATTGATCGTTTTGTCATCGTTGGATATAGATTATAATGAAAGGTCTTGATGATACTCGCACCTGGAAAAAAATTCAAGTCAATTTTCCTGTGAGGGGTCCGGAGAATCTTGATTGAATATATGACACACACAAAATTTGAAAATTTCTAAATATTGATCGTTTTAAGTGTCTTGGTTGGAAATAGATTGAAATGAAAGGTCTTAATGATACTTGCACCTGGAAAAAACTGCAGGTCAATTTTCATGTGGGGAGTCCGGGAAAACTTGATTAAATATATGGCACTCAAAAACTGTGAACATTTCTAAAAATCTAGCATTTAAAGTGTCATGGCTGGAAATAGATTCAAATTAAAGGTCTTAGTGGTGCTCGCATGTGGAAAAAAATTTCAAGTCAATTTTCATGTGGAGAGTGCGGCAAATCTCGATTGAATATACGATACTCACAAAATTTAAAAATTTCTAAATATTGACCGTTTAAAGTGTCATGACTGAAAATAAAATCAAATGAATGGTCTTAATGGTGCTCGCCCTTGGAAAAAATGCAGCTCAAATTTCATGTCAGGAGTCCGTGAAAACTCGATTGAAGATATCACCCACACAAAATTTAGTCTTAATGATACTCGCACCTGGAAAAAACATCAGGTCAATTTTCATGTGGGGAGTCCGGGAAAACTCGATTGAATATATGGCACACACAACATTTGAATGGTTCTAAATATTGATCGTTTTGTCATCGTTGGATATAGATTATAATTAAAGGTCTTAATGATATGGCACACACAAAATTTGAAAATTTCTAAGATCGTTTTAAGTGTCATGGCTGAAAATAAATTCAAATGAAAGGTCTTAATGGTGCTCGCACCTGGAAAAAAATGCAGCTCAAATTTCATGTCAAGAGTCCGGGAAAACTCGATTGAATATATGACACGCACAAAATGTGAAAATTTCTAAAAATTTACCATTTAAAGTGGCATGGCTGGAAATAGATTCAAATGAAATATCTTAATGATTCTCGCATCTGGAAAAACTTCAGGTCAACTTTCAAGTTCATCACACACACAAAAGACCGGTTTTTAGAAATTCTAAAGGTTCTAAAGGTTTTAGAAATTTTCAAATTTTGCAGTGCCTAGATATGGCTCCAAAAATTTGCTTCCCATCGTTAAACACGGCGGTGGCATTGTTATTGTTTGGGGATCTATGGCTGCAGCTGGTGTCGGAAAATTAGTATTTATAGAAGATAATATGGATCACCGAATGTATTTAAACAAATTGCGTAGCAATTTACAACCGTCCGTCGAATGCTTAGGACTAGGCAACCAGTGGATATTATTTCAAGATAATGACCCAAAACATACGGCGATGGCTGTAAGACAATGGCTTCTATCTGGCCGAAACAACTTCATCCGCCTCTCTAGTCACTGGATCTGAATGCAATACAGCATATCTGCGGTATGACCTGGAATAAAAAGTCCGAAATTTCAGGATTACCAACATGGATTCAATAAAAAGTGCCCTTTCGAGTGCATGGGCTGAAATTTCGTCAGCGGTTACTGAGAACCTGGTTTTATCAATGCCCAGGCGACTAAGCGCTGTTATTGAATCTTATGGTGGCCCAACTAAATATTAATTTTAGTTCTTAAGTGTGTCTGAACATGGTCCTTTTGGTTTTATTTACTGTATGTAGACTTTTGTGATATAAATTTTAGGAATTTTTTGAAAATTATTTTTTTTTGTCCGATAATAATTTTCTTTGTTTAAATATATTATTTAATTAATATTATAATATTTAGTTGGTTTCAATTATCTCGATTTTGCAAATTTTAGTGGTGTATGTAGACTTTTGTCACTGACTGTGTATGAGTTTATTTGCGGAATTTTTGTGTATTTTATTTTAATTTTAAGTACAGTATCATCCCTTGGCCTAATAGATTCCCATTTCAGGAAGTTTGAACAAAATTAGGACATACTTCACACCCGTCGATTTGACCAAGGCTGTCGACAAAATTTCTTAAACAAAATTCGTTGAAATTTCAAGGTACCTTCGTAAAACTTATTTGAGAAATGCATACGCTATTTGTACTAATCCCACAAATCGGAAAGAAATTAAAAAGTTTTGAAGTTAATATATCTAAAGGACCTTTTTATGTCGTTGTTTCGTTACTCATACCTTTCAATTTAAAAAAATATTTTGTTTAAGGAAGAAACTACACATTTACCACAAAACAATGTAATTAGTAACATACTACATATTACATAGATTTTAGATTTATAAAAAATGTCTCTCATGCTCATCTCATGACTTGAAACAATTTTCTTGTTATTTTAATAATACTTTGGTTCTATGTACACAAATAGCATAATACGAGTATGTATGTTCATCCAACTACTCATCAGAAGCATTTTATTAGAATTTTATTTTTTATAGTTTATGTTAAAGGAAGACAATAAGAAACATATGTTTGTTATGTTTCTCATCTTATTATTTAATCATCATTCGTTTCTTGTAGACAAATTTTTTTGAAAGAATAATATCCTAATCTCTAATATTACGACGATATATACACTGCACAGTAGACAATGTAACCAGACGGACTTAGAACAAAAAGTATGTACATATGTATGTATGTAGATATTTAGAAGACAATAAGGATATTTTTATGGCTTTTATTCTGTTTGGGATTTTAGGGAATATGCATAATTACAATTTACTTTTATTGAATATTAAAAACTATAATTTGGGTTTAAATGTGCCAACTGGTTCCGTAATATAAATTTACTAGTACCTCATTCCCATTATCCCCAATCCATTGATTGTGACAAACCGTTCAACCAAACAAATGGATTAACATATTTATATAAAGTCAATTGCATAACAAAAAACCACTTAAATATTTCATTTCAATCGAATTATAGCGATTTCCTTCCCGAATTATATCGCCCGTTGAAAAATAGGAAAAAAAAATTGTGAGGGTGATAATTTTTTTTCTCAGCCGTACCAAAAACTTTCGTTTCAATAACAATAGAAAATTTCAATTGTCTTACAAAACCATAAGATTTACGTGAATTTTAAATTATATCTCACTACACTATTGAACCTATATAATATGCAAAGTGGAAATGGGAACAAGATATACGGGTAATAAAGGTGAGGACGATGGATGACAACGATGGCAATGATGTTGAAGATAAAAGAAATGGTATTATGTGGAGTGGAATTAAAATATTTTTATGTCGTATCAGCATTATGTCACACAAATGAATGTAAATTTTATTGCCTTGCAATTATATTATTATTAGGCAGGATACATGTTATTAATTTATTTAAGGGTGGCAACACCACGATAATTTAATCAAATGAATAAGTCTGTATAGGTTATCTGTACAGTAAGTAGTTGTTTTTCTGTTTTCCAGTTCCAGTTATATTTTTAAGCGAAATGGATATCTGTAGCAGATCTAGCGTACATTTATAATAAATGGTAAAAATAACAATTTTCCGCGTAATTCACATAAAGTAATTTCCTTTGTAAAAAAATTGTTGTGTTTACGCAGTTTGTTTTTCTTTTTTATAAATATACTCTGACGCTTTTGTTGATATATGTTTTGAATTTTGTACATACATGTACCATGTTATGTACTATATATAACAAAAGCGGAAAACAATGTTTTATATTTATTCTTATAAACAAACCAGAAGAAAATTGAATGCGGAAAATTAGGTAGTGAACAGCAAGTAGATGTAACATAAATTACGATAGTATATAAGAATAACATAATTTTAATGAAAATATTGGTTATTTGGTTAAACAACACTAACACATTACATTGTGGTATGTATAGGTGCAATATGTTTAGTGTATTTCGATGTGAATACCGTTTTGAAAGAAAACCTCTTATAAACGTATGCTGGTATTCGAGTTTTCCACGGAATTTCGTTGAATCCAATTAAATTGTTATTGCATGTATAAGTATTGGGCCCGTGAAGTTTCTAACAAAATAACACGTATACGTATACGGTTCCAATTGGAAAACATGGCGGAACCATAATTCTTATTGGAGTCTAATAGATTCCAATAGCCGCCATATTAAATTGTTTTAGTGTTGGTGAATTGCACTGTTAATATTTTATAGAGCCCATGAAGTTTCTAACAAAAAATAACACGTTTACATATATGATTCCAATTGGAAAACATGGCGGAACCATAATTCTTATTGGATTCAAATAGATTCCAATGGCCGCCATATTGAATTGTACCAACACTAAGGTGAATTGCACTGTTAATATTTTATAAATGCAAATTAGTGAAAATTTGCAAATAACTTACATAATAAAATATAAAAGATATATAGTTATTTAATAAGATGATTACTGCTTTTCTGATGGTTAGTAATAAACTGTTGAGGACTAGCATAAAAATGCAGCCATATTTCGCTGGGAATTCCTCCTCCATCGGATCAATTTTATGCACGTCTCTAAAGATAAGAGAAGCGATGGAATTTGGCCATAATATTTCAGCAATTGTTCCCATTTCACCATTGATTCAACCAAGATTTATGTTGACATTATATCATAACATTATAGCACATTAGCGCCTGTTAAGCGGGAAAGCTGATGTGGAACACCATCTGCCTCGACATTTTTTGTTATTGCCAATTTGGCTCATCTTACGATTAAAATTTGTAGATGTTGTGGTTTAATATTGTACCAAATCGAAGATCATTAAGTATCTGTAGACAAATATTTCATTGAAACTCACAAAAACACATTTCACGCCATAAATGCGTTGATGGTATTGGTTGCTCAAATACTGCACACACCTCGGCGTCATTTACATAAATTCTCCGAAGAACAGTATATTGATGTTACCATAGTCGATCATGCAAAACTTCTCACAGGGAATCGTTAAGAAGTCATCAAAAAATCATTAAAAATTATAAGCCTTTCCAATGCTGTCTCATAATCCTTAAATAATCTCCAGCCAGCAGTGACATGTTAAACAGTTTACCATCCTATGAAGTCAAGCAAAGCAAAAATGGAACAAAATAGTTTCCAGCCAAACAACAGTGACTGACATAATAAAGCAGAATCCATGCCAATTGCTAACAAATGGCAAATATAACAGTCGAAGGCAATAAGGCTAAGCTAAAAATTTGAACTGCCATATAGTCTAAATATTAAAATTCATCGTTGTATAAACTACACCAGTGTTGCTATAGTATATTCTACCAACAACTACCAGGCATCAAGTGAAGTTAAATGAGAATCCTACAGACGTAGCTTCTCGTGGAACAATTCCTTTAGCTCTTGCTAACTAATTTCTGATTGAAGATTTCAGGTTTTATTCATAATTAATACGTATTGAATTCCGACTCATCATACCAACAAATACATGGCAACGTGTAAATCCAAATGAGATTCTTGCAGACATATAGATAGCGCCACGAAGAACAACCACGAGGGGCTGTTATGTGGTAGTCCAGCTTTTCTACATAATGAATTAATTTTGAATCCCAAAGCAACTATGCCAAAAACATTATTAATGACGTGCAGTCGAAGAAATTAAGCGGAAACTCAATAGCCAATTTTTTTGGCGTAAAGAAAGTCAACCCTTTTTCACAATTATATGAGAGCACACACATCTAACAGTCTGCATCAATCTTCGATGTCCTTGTGGCAATTAACCCATTTAAACCGGTGTCTTATCTTATCCAAGGTTTTGTTGATTCCCAAATGTGCTCCGCATCTTCCATAGTATGTTTCTTGTAGAAGTTCTCGTATCCGATTAGATGGCAGACGATGTTAACCGAGTCCCAGATTCATACTAGCAATCCATCATCTATTCTCAGCGAGTGCCACTGCACCCAATATCTTTTAGCTCTTTGAGATACAACTTCATGCTAAAGCGGTCATCTGCCTTCTATTGGCCCTTTCCTTACTGGCCCAATTGACTCATCAGTCTCCTGGTGTTCTTTCAAATGTTCCACTTGCAGTGGCTCGCAGGTTTAGTAACAAAAGTGTAGACTTTTAGTAGTTCGATCCATCTAGCTATTTGGCCTATGTACACCTACTACCATCGGATTCATTATTATAGATGTGGAAATGTTGAACACTACACCCAACAGTTATCTGGGTGTTACACAAAAGATTTTCTCTGATTTAAAGATGGACCGACTACTATATTTAACAACTCGCTCTTGCCCTCTTGTTTCTGTGATAACACTGCACTTATACCCGTGTTTCTAGCATATGTATCGAAGATGAATATTTCATCTGCCTGCAGAAATGCCAAAATATGAGCGCTACATTTTCTTTAATTCTTGAAATGTTTTTTTTATTCTCTGTGTTCCGCTCAAATGGTTGACTTTTTTTGGTTAGGAATAACTTTAACGATGAAGAATTCGTGCAACATCTGCAAAGTTTGGCACAAATCGTCAATAGTCAACTACTTGGGACGACTATTTCTAGGATTATGCTTCTACATAATCCTAGGTAACTTCTTAAAAGGCTAGTATTCTTTGGCGCTTGCTAATCCATTACTATAATAATCCATTAGTAGTACTTGCTTAAGATTGATACGTGTTTATCAATTGTGCGGCCTAGTACAATGATGTTCTCCAAATAAACTAGACATGTTTCCCAATTTAGGCCTCTTATAACTTATTCTAACAATCACTCAAAAGTTGCAGGCACATTACCACTTGGTATCTCCAAGGTCACTGTTTACTTTGGCCTATAGATCTCGTTGTCCCACTTCGGTGCTATTTGGACCCAGTCTTTAGTATCTCTTCATAACATCTAGTCCAACGAAACATTCATCTTTTATTCTAGCTACGATAAACCGATGTTGGAACTGCATTCCTCCGAACGTTACTGGAAGGGTATACTCTTCTTTATAGCAGACAATATCATCAATCTGTTCTGAATATATCAGGATGAACAACTGATTTCAAAGCTTCGGTTTCGGTTTAAATGTGCGTGCACACTGTGCCAGTAGGCCAACAACAACTACTTTTTGGTAATCCGCGCCAAGTTGTGTAATTTTAACAGGGTTCTCGGGTTGTTTTCTCCATTTCACCAGCATACACGGCACCTAAAACGGATGCAGCTTAGTTTTCCGGATCCATGCTTATTAAATGAGACAAATCTTTTCTCCCCTCGCCTCCGCTCAATGTCTAATTACCATATTTCTTCGCGTTGCTCACCTAGTTCATCAATTTATTTCGGGTGCTGCTTGGCAGCTTAAAGTCATTCATGTAATGTTCAAGTTATTGGCATGGGAAACAACGAGGCGGGGAACGCTGTCCCCCGTTCCTCATCTCTTATTTTATTGGTGCCTTTATTTCAGTGATATCCTCAAAATTCAAATTTTCGACTACTATCGTTAACTTAAACTAATTTTGACACGGGGCTTATCGGACGCAAATTTTTATGATACCGTACATACTGAAATATTGGCAACGGTAACCCTCTAGAGCTCCGATTCCCCCAAAATTATTATCGGCATGGGTATCCCGAGTTTTCTCTAATCTTTATCCGAAAGATAACGAGCGTACTCGAATAATTTCGATACGGAATTAAAACGAATAGCAAAATTGGTTTTGGGAAACCTCCAGACCTTTAATTCTCTTAAAATTGAATATCGGGAACATATCAAGCTTAATCGGATAATTTGCAAAATGAATATTTAATTAATCTTTTCTTATTTAGAACACTGCTAAATTTATTTTCAATTAATTTAATAATTATTTTATGGGCTGAAAATAAAATTCCAGCTATCATGACCGTTTTATAATATCACGACAGTTTTATTTTTGGTCTGACAGTAAAAGTATGGCGGGTTTTCCCTTAAGTCTGATAATTTTGTTTGGGTTGACTATAGTAAATAACTTCATATGGAATATTTTATGGGCTGATCCTTACTTATAGATAAAGTTTGTATATTTTGGTCTTGCCATAGTATTTTTTGAGGTTAGATGTAGTTCTGACTTCATATGCATTCTATCTAGGTCTGGCAGGCTTTGCCCACGTACTTGTCGCTTGGTTTACAGTTGTATCTTGCATAATCCTCTGACGTGACCGTTTAGTCCCACCAATTCAGTAATGACCCGCTTATAGCTCCTTTATGTTGCGGATACACATTGCTTAGTCTGAAGTCACATAGATTCAGCTTACATTGTGGAAAACATATCAATACATGTGCCATGCTCGTGATAAGACCAACATCTCTAAATTGGGCTACTGTTAAATTGGAGGTTTTATTTTCAAAATTAATCCCCAAAAAATGTTATAAAATCTCAAAAATTGGTATGGTGGACGATAAGTTGTTTCTTTTATAGGTAAACTTATTTTATAGGGTAAGAGTAATTGTGGAAATGTGGGGCCGAAGTTTTCGATGTGGTGTCAATCTATGTGTCGGTCTATGTCCTCTCTGCAGCCCAAGTGGATTGACTAATTTTGATGAAGTTTCATACTTTTCATTTTTCATGAGTTGGGAGATTCAAGCGAATTTGAGAGCGGAAAGATTATGGATGGGATGTGTAATAGAGCTGGTCAGGATCATTTTCAAAATTTTAGGCGGAAGTTTTGATTCTGGTAGTAAACTGTTGTTTCTCCATAGTTCAACCACTCTGTGTCCTAGGTGGGTTGACTGATCAGGATAGAACTTCATGCTTGACTTGGAGATTTTTGTTAGGTTGGGGGAGGTGACAACTTCCATTGGTGATTTTTCGTTTTTGGCAGTATTTTATTTATTTATTTATCTATTTATAAATGATGCCTACAGTGACTACAATCGGCACAACAAAACAATTGGTAAACAAAAAAGAAACTACGACACATGAGCCCGACTACCCGACTAATCGAGAAGCTCCGTAGACCTTGTTGAACACCCGCAGTACCCTCGGAAATGGATCAGAAAGACCGTAGTCTGTTACCGCTCGGTCGATGAATAAAGCTCCATTGCGTTGACGCATTCGACGTTCAAGGGCGCACAAGTTGATACGTTCTAGTAACTCGATACAATCGACACGGGAATTGATGATATCACGCAAAAACAGCGCGGAAGTTACGTCTCGGCGATTGTCTAGACGTTGCAGTTTCAAAAGATTGCATCGATTCTGATAAGGCGGAAGAACGTAAACCATGGCACGACTGGATGGTAAACGTCATAGCGTGAACAAAATAAACTGTTTCTGGAAACTCTCAATCCTCTCAGAATGACAGTGGTAGGGTCAAACAGGAGATGCGTACTCCAAAATGGACCGAACAAAGCATACGTATAATCATTCCAAAGTTAACGGGTCACGAAAGCCCTTGTAGTTTCATTTAATGAAGCCAAGCATAATGTACGACTTTGAAATGATGGCGTTAACATGTCTGGTAAATGTAGTGTCAGATTCAAAGATCACACCGAGATCCGAAATGAACTCACCCCGATCAATGGTAACGTTGTACAGTTGATATTGATAAAAAACAGGCGAGCGGATACGGAAGTAAGAAATAGTTTTGCATTTGCTCACGTTTAAAGCCAGTAAGTTGTTAATTGACCAGCTGCAAAAGCGGTTTAAGTCGTCTTGTAACATTTCGCAGTCTAACACGCTAGAGACCCGGGCGAACATCTTAATGTCATCTGCGAAGAGCAGGCAGTTGGCAAACTTAAAACATTTTACAACATCGTTAATAAGTACAGTAGGCCGATATGGCTACCTTGAGGCACGTCAGATGGCGCTCGAAATAATGGGGAGAAAGAATCCAGAATGTCAACAACGTCAAGCTGCTGCTTGGAGTTTAGACTGTCAAATAGATGGCCACAAAATGAGGACAAGTTAGACACGGTAGACCTACCGGGATAAAATCCATGCTGAAAAAAGAAATAAGTCTCTTGGTATGTAAGTGCAATAATCTGTGAACCATGGACTCAAACAGTTTGGGTAAGACAGAGAGAATGGCGATCCCATGATAATTACTTACCTCACTTCTATTACCCGCCTTGAAAATTGGTTGAATGCATGATATTTTCCAGGGATTTGGAAAAATACCACGACGAAGGCTTTCGTTAAACAAGAAGGTAACTGCAGGGGCCAGACTTACGGCACAACGTTTGAATATGATCGGTGGAAAACCATCATAACCCGCTCCCTTGCTAACGTCGAGAAGGAGCAGTTCATCCAGAACCCCCTGTTCGGTAAGTTTGAAATGATCGAGTACAATGGAGGTGGAAGTATAGTAGGAGACCCGGTGTCTGTTGACCGAAGAGGCTTATAAACCGATGCAAAGAATTTGACAAACATATTGCAAATATCGTATGGCTGACTTATTCGACGGAAACCCAGATACCTATTTATTGCTGTTAATGAAGTTCCAACATTTTTTGGGATTGGATGTCAAAACTGGCTCGATTTGCACTACGTAGTTATTGAAAAGGGACCAATTAAGGGTCTTCAATTCATTGAGCACGTTAACAAAATCGGGATAGTATTCTACGCCGTAAAGCCTGTAAAGGGAATGAAACTTGTTGCGTCGTTTCTCGAGCATCATCAACTGGTATTATACCATAGCTCCCGCAAGCCGGATTTATTATTGATAACGTGTCATTATTGGAACGTGTCTCTCGATACCACTCCCGAGAAGCTCGTTGAATCTGTGTACCGTGTCATTCAAATCCGCACCGCGCTGTAGAAAGTTCCAATCGGCAGTGCTGAGAAATTCATTCAAGGATGCGTAGTCGGCCATTCTAAAATTAAAGTGAAAATCGTTAGAAAAATAATTAGTTGTACATTTAGTATAAAATATATTTATCGTAATTGAGTTTCAAGATATACCGGGTAAGTTAAAGTCACCCACGATGATAATTTGATGACAAGGGCGAACTGAAGGTATCGTACTGAAGATAGACCAATGTACGGAACAATCACAATAAAACCCATTACAATAGAAAAACAAAAGTAAAAAAAAATATTTTCTTAGCTCTTAAATTTGGAAATCTTGTACATGCTGAATTTGATCGAGTTTCTGCTCTTGCTGATAAAATTTCTCGATTTATTCTTTACACAGCTAAACAAATTAACTACCTTGCTCCGCTGGTAGTTCTGTCAATTGTACATTATGCTGCTCCCCTTGCTGGTCTATTTTCGCACTTTCTATTTTTTTAATGTTGTTTGACTCATTGTTCCAGTTCCCTCACTTTTTAATTGCTCTTCCAAAGGCTGGACTTTCCGTTAATCATTTCTCAGTATTCAAAAATAATGATAGTCCAATAAAAATTTTGAATCTGACTGGAATCGACCTCGCGACCGTTGGGGTCATTACAATTGACAGTTTACACTTTAACTACAGAACCACCCAGTGTAAAATTCGAAACAATAGAATATCACTGACTATATTGTACTAATTAATTTTCTATATTAGTTTAAAAAAATCTCTTATTAAATAAAATTAGGATTATTAAAACAAACAATGAGAAAAGAAATTATTAAATGGTTTGGAAAATTTGTTTATACTACAGAAAAAAATTCACAAAATTATTTGACAGATTGCGGAAGAATATTGATGATAAAAAATTAATTTGAAAGTATAAAAATAAAAATCCCAATTGTAAACAAAATATTTGCTTATTGTATATTGTTTCAACAATGATATTGTACGAGAAAAGAATTTATTCTCCTGCGTGGAAATGGAAATTAATTTAAATTCTATGCTCTTCCGCTCTGTGAAAACCGAAAAGGATATGGAAAAAACGAGATGGGATTTATTTATTCCATTTCATTTGTTTTTTTTTTGTTTTTTCAGAACAAACAGCAATAAATAAATGACTAAAAATTAAATAAAATAAAAAAAGTAATTTTTAATTCACTGAAGTGGATTAATAAAATAAACTTTACCATTAATCCTGAATTTATTTTTTTGTTTTTTTGGAAATTGATTTTTATTGTTTTATGAAATAGTTTTGGAAGGAGTGGAGATGGTGATGTGAAACCATTGCTTTATTATGATTAATTAATATAAGGAACGATTAAAACTAAAACCTGATTATAAATTGATTTAAAGGCAGAGAAATTTGCGATAGAGAGCCTGCTTTAAACCAATGCCTTTTACATGGTCGGAGAACGCGGTCAGAGAAATATATTTTTGATTAGCATACTAATAAAATATATCCGTAAGTACTCGTAAACAATTTGATCATGGTGACATAAAGATTGTTGAACATTAGTTAAAAAATGTCAGCTATCTTTTTTTACGAAAACTAAAAAGAATTGGTCGATTTTCCAAATCTTAACATTAACATGACAGTACCAAACAAGCAAATTTGTCCCGTTTTTACAACAACCCAACAGGCCTAATAAAAAATTCGTGAGAAGTTTTTTTAGTGATTTTATTCTTGAAAACGCGTGGCTGAGAGAGCATTACTTCCGTTCGTTTGCAAAAATGTATGTGGCCGAATCGAAATAGCATAAAAGTATACATCATCCAACAGTAGTTTGCAACTTCCAGCAGCCCTCGGACCTGGCTATGACTCAATGGCCCATCACACTGTAATTAAATAAATGAATTCTCATGTTCGAAAAATCCTTACACTACACTTACTTTATACTACACAAAATGTATTGCGATCTTCTCCATGGTAGTAGAAAAAAGTAACTAAAAATTAATCGGATCGAGATTACCCTAACTACCTATAATGATTTATTATTACTTATTTGCCTCATGAACTTTTAAAGAATTATATCAGCCTTATACTCTCCAACTGTTAGAGCGGATTGCAAAACACGATTTAATTGTGTAATTTATTTATGATTTATTAGTGAGTGCTGCTCGAATGGAGGTTAGGATACGAAAACATAAAAGCTTTCGTCAAGATATCAATTTCGACATCTTCGGGGGTTGTCCGATTGAGTGTATCTTATTTACAGTTGCCCGACATTTTATGTTTGGTTGTAGGGTGTCCACCTACTCCACGTTTCCAGGAGATGTCAAGAGTCATCCCCAACATTGTCGGTCACCATAAAGTTTTTGATACTTCAGTGATGGTTGTTGTAATCCGAAATCAACATCAGGCACAGCTTTGTGACTGGATGCTTGAACACAATCCGAGGTGAGCTCGGCCACCAGCTCCAAATGTGAGGCGTTTGTAGATAAGCATACAAATTCAGATATAGCCTCTGCGCCGCCATGGCCGTTGTACAGTTTAATGGGTATTGGGAATGCATAATCCACGCCACTGTGCAGGGATGGTCTCATCGAAGTGATGCGTCGAGACGGAAAATTAACGATCAGTTACTGGCTCACCGTTGCACAATGGCGAAAGTACACAACGTGCGTGCGAGCGCATCAAGGTTTTGATGTATATATCCAATAATGCTTTCGTAAGTGCGCCAACATCAACTATAGACCACTTTGTAGCGTTGTACGATATGCATGCGGAATAATTAAATTCGTAAACTGGTTGTCTTTGGAGAGAATGATCGGATCCTTCCTGGTATATGGTAAATTCGATTCGTTGAGCCGCCCTCCGACTCGTAGTATACCGTCACTGCCGACGAAAGGGTTCAGATATCGAAGTGGGCTCTTGTTAGATGTCTTGTTCTCCGTATTAGCATCTTATAACTCGTCAGCGAAATGTGTCTCAGCTTGACCCATAACTCGAATGACCAATTGAGCTATGGTACGGTGATGAAGGCTTTCAAACGTGTTGCTGGGCTGAATGAATATCGAGCGAGTAAGAGTAATATACGCCGTTGTGAGTGGCCACGGTTTCTGCATGCGTTACGATCATTGGCTTTATTTTACGTTCGTCGATGTTAGTGTAGGTCTCCCTCGTTCATTAGCGTGGCCATTGACTTCGATCTTCTCCTAGCCAAACAAGACCTTTTCACCACAATGGATGGCAGTATTGTAATGAGGGATCAATACCACGAGACACGCAATCTGCGGGGTTATGCTTGGTGTCGACATAATTCCAATCGGTAGATCAGAAACCCGATTGGCCACAAACGTGTTCCAGCTGTTAGGCGGACTGCGTAGCCAACCAAGTACCACTTGCAAGTCGGTCTATGCGTACATTTGAACCGATGCCACGTCGAACGATTGAATTAAGTTGTGCGTGAGTATGGCGAGGAGAACGCTAGCACAAAGCTCCAGACGTAGTAAGCTGACCGTTTTCAGTGATGCGACCTTAGTCTTTGATGCAAAGTGAGTATTGTAATTTTGATGGATCCATCGACCAACGTCAAACGAGCATGCACATTTGTCTCTAAACTTCGATTAAATCCACGATGCCGTCTGAACCGGTCCTCAACTTGACGAAGTAGAAGTCTCTCGATGCGACTTGGGTTACAATTGGTAATTTCAACTGTTCGTCTGAAGAAGGTCGCCATACGATTTGCTGCTAATTTATGCGATACATCTGCTTCAAATCTGTAACGAGAACGAATTTATGTTTGCGAAAACGGCTAAGAATTTCGAAGATGTTGCATCATACTGCGATGAGGAAGATAGCACACTTTCAGCGCTTCTTCCATATGGCCGATTCCAGGTATGCGCTTGCGTGTTGTTCGGCTTTGAATATCATATTTGATCCAGTTTGGTTTTCGGATACTTAAAAAAATTGATTTTTCAAGGTTAGATCAGACGTTAACAAGGAACGACGGTTGAGCCGTAGTATTTACGCTACGCTATTGTAACTTCTGCTGGTGTTAAAACATGTGCTGACTAGCAAAACCTATTGCTTTCTTTTACGTGGTTAGATAAAGCATAGTAATCATTTTGACCTCGAGATTTTTGCAGATTTATAATTCGCTAAACTCGCCTACAAATTTTGTGTGTATGTATGGTTGCGTGCAGTCTAAATATCTGTGTCCTCTCTATAGTCCAGATGAATATTGGCTCATAGGGATGAAACTCCATACTTAAACCGCCGGAAATGGCAGCTCCATTATGACATTCTCGTTTTTTGTAAATATTTTGAAAGTATATATCATTTATCAGAAAAACGACTAAGAACTAAACGATTCTAAATTAATTTTGCAACAATATCAGTACAGAACAGTTTTCTAAAATTTAAACGGAAATAACGTTTATTGGCAAAAAAACTGTATTTAAACAAAAATTCGGCTCCTGTTCAAATGTTTAATAAATTTGGTGTACCAGAAGTGACAGTTTTCATTGGAGCTATGACGTTGAAAAGTTTAACTTTACAGAAAACGACAAAGAATTGGAAGATTCATAAATTTAGAGATTACATTATCAACAAACAAGGGTTGACCTTGTTGGTTTTCTGAAATTTAAGCGGGAATTATGTTTTTTAATTATATTTACAAGACAGTTTCTCCAAATTTTTCACTTTTGAAATCATCCCTCTATTTTTTATTAAACTATGTGGCCAAGCGAATTGACGGAACCATATCGAGCACTTATTGCCACGTGTATATGTGCGATATCAAAGTTTATTAATCAAATCAAAATACAAAATTTATTCCAGGAATTCCAAACTCTTATAAAGGGTGTTTTTTTAAGAGGTTGCCGATTTTTTTTTTGAATAAAACACATATAAAATTATGAAATGACCAAAATTTTTTTTTATTTGGTAGATAATTTTTTGGCATTTAACATTTAAACACAATTTCTGGCATATGGCTACCACGACTATTTTTCACAAATGTCATTCTGGAGGTCCAATTTTCCAGCACTTTTTCAAGCATTTGAGGGCGTATGTCAGCAATGACACGTTGAATATTGGTTTCCAAAGCGTCAATCGATTGAGGTTTATCCACATAAACCAATGACTTCACGTATCCCCACAAAAAGTAATCGAGTGGCGTCAAATCGCACGAACGCGGAGGCCAATTCACCGGACCATTTCTCGAAATAATGTTGTCGTTGAAAGTTTCTTTCAATAAGTCGATTGTTTCACGTGCTGTATGGCAAGTGGCACCATCTTGTTGAAACCACATTTCATTCATATCCATATCTTCAAGATTTGACAACAAAAACTCATTTAACATGGTTCTGTATCGATTTCCATTCACGGTAACGCGTCGTCCTTCCTCATTTTTAAAGAAATATGGACCGATGATCCCACCAGCCCATAGACCGCACCAAACAGTACATTTATCAGGATGCATTGGTAATTCTAGAACGGCGTGTGGATTATCTTTGCTCCAAATGCGACAATTTTGTTTGTTGACGTATCCATTTAACCAAAAATGCGCCTCATCACTGAAGAGAATTTTACGGTAAAAAAATGGATCTTCGTTCAATTGATTTAACGACCAATCACTGAATTCACGGCGCAAACGATGGTCGTGTGGCTTTAATTCTTGCACCAATTGAATTTTGTATGGCACCAAACCCAAATCTTTACGTAAAATTTTCCATAAAGTCGATGGACAAAGTCCAATTTGCTGAGCACGACGACGAATCGATAAATTGTCGTTTTCTTCGACACTGGCCTCAACGACAGCAATATTTTCTTCTGTACGAACTCTTCTCATTCTTGTCGGTGGCTTGGCATCCAAAAGAGTGAATGTAGACCGAAATTTGGTAATTACGTTCTTTATGGTGGTCTCTGACGGACGATTATGTGCACCATAAAATTCACGAAGTGCTCTATAAACATTTTTAATTGAACACTGATTTTGAAAATAAATTTCCACGATTTGAAAACGTTGTTCTGGAGTTAACCTATTCATAATGATTTGCCAAACAATACTGAGTAGAAATGCCACTTTGAGCTGTCAAAACAACTGTCATAAAATAAAACGACATCTATCGGAAAAACAAACCTCCTAAAAAAACACCCGTTATAATGAACACGTAACTTTCTATCAATGTTTCCAAAAAATGTTGTCTATTCCAACTTTAAACTCAATTTATCATTAAAATGGGTAGAAAGCGAAATACCAAATTTTCTCCAAACATTTGCCACTAAGTATTGATGACGATAAAAATGATGATGATTAGTTCAAGAAATGACGACAGTTGTTTTATATAAAATACACATATAAAATATAGTTGATTTCAAAAAGGCAGAAGAACAAAAAATATTAAAAATCTAGAAAAAAATATTGTGGGTAAACTTTTTCGTTTCTTCTGCAGAAAAAGAAAATCCACCAATTATTCTATTAATCTTATATTTTTGACAGCCTGTGATGGATTGTAGATTATGCTAATGACAACTTCGATATTATGAGACTTTTTTTCCTAAAATGTAATATAACCACATTTGAGAGACGACGATGGATAATGATGATTTCTTTCCATTTTTATGCGTCTTATATACATATTTTGCTATGGCAGTTTATCTTCTTTCGTAAGTGTTGAATTGAAGTAAATACACTTTGATTTTAATATTCTTCGTCTTCCCTTTTTGTATATTTTCCTGTTTTTGTAACTTTAAATCGATTCATGTAGTTTTTAGTTTTTACGAATTTGTTACTTGTATTATATATTTGTCATTAGAGATGAATGTACTGTAAATAACTATTTGTATATGGTCGAACTACTATAGACGATACCTTTATAAAAGGTACGAGATTTACCTCTTTTGAAATCCATTCACAATATATATATTTTATTTTTATGTAACAGAAGATGAACAAAAGATGAAAATCCTATCCACAGATGATGAGAGACGCCCTTTTTAATATGTTGAATGCAATTTTAATACATTACATTACATACTCGTACATATTTTTTTGTTATTATTTTAAAATCGAATTTTAAATTAATGTTGACACATGGATACATATTTTATCTCAATCTATATTTTATTCCTGGATATAAAAAAATTACATAAATATGATGATAGGTTGCTACTTCTCCGGTACATGCATTTGCGAATCAAGTATTTGTTGATAATAATTAAATGGTTTTATTGAAATGTTGGATAAACATAACGCAATATACACACAACAATTCTGCACTCTTTCGAGATTTCGTTTTAAACGTTTGTGCTCTGTCTGTGCACCTCAATATTTATTAATTACTGTTTGCCTTTGCAAGATAAAGTACTTTGAATTAAGTGTTTTATACATATACAGAATGAGACTGGATTGTGAATTTTCCATTTCTCAAAATCGAGCAACCTCTTAACAATAGAGTTCGCTAGACATAGACAAAGGATTCTGTTGATTTTTATGTTGACCTGAACCAGCACCGTAAGTTACCGATGCTCAAATTTTACAACAATTTTGCAATTTAATATTGCCGGTATTGCAGCTGATTTAAACTGACTGATGAATTCAACTGCGAAAATTTTAAATGGGTTAGTGAATTATCGTTGATCTTGGATTATAGAAATTGAAAGAATCAACAAATTATCATTCTCTTTTTTAGTAATGTCTAAACATAAAGAGACAATTTGAAGCAAAGTATTTTCTTCAGAATAATTATGAACACAAATTTATTCAAAATATGACAAATATAAATTCTGAACTAACCAAAATGTTGACATCGATAATATTGTTTTATCAATGACAATTTCATATGCAGACAAAGAAAAAGCACTTAGATGTAAATAGTCTAGTCTAATACCTGTAGCAGCTCAAAATCCATTTCACTTCGTGGCACTCCTCGTGCCAAAACTATTTATACACCGCGCCTCTTAATTACGCGGCATAGCTCGTTTTGCTAAATAGAGCTATTTCGCCACCTACATTCTCGAATCTCGATATCTATCGATAATCAATTAAAAATATTCACACGGGAAAAGAAATAAGAAACGAAAAAGAACAGTCGGGTTTTGAAGTTTAAGAGACACAGTCTCATATACGCACACACGAGTGTAAGTGAAGAAAAAGTGAAAACCAGATAGGCCGAATTTTTAAAATAAAAAAAAAATTAAAAAAAGAAATAATAATAATTATAATAAACAAATCAAGATGCCACCTAAAGAACAAAAAGCAAAAGATGAGAACGACAGCCGTGCTGGCACACCAGCATCAGGCGTAACTACGAAGCTATAGAAAATGCCACCCAAAATACCTCCCTTCTGGAATGAACAACCGGCGGCATGGTTCATCCTCGTCGAACATCAATTCGGAATCCACCGAATTATTGACGACGATGAACGATTCGCATACACTCTCGGCGCGTTACCACAAGAGACGGTTCAATTCATAACGGACATTTTTAGAAACCCGCAGCCATGCACGAAATACAAAAGACTAAAATCCGCGTTGACCAACCGCTACACTATTAGTGAGGAGCAACGACTTAACGAGTTGCTTTCCAGTTTCCAACAAATGGGAGACCTTAGACAGTCCCACTTTTATCGCTTGCTTGAACAAAAAGCAGGTGATTCGAAATTAGTAAACAACGATTTACTCAAAAATCTCTGGCTAAAACGTTCGCCAGACGACTTAAGAGCGGTAATGGCGCGGGATATCAAAAATGACATCGAGGAAATCTTACCGGTCGCCGACAATATCTGGGTTTACGCTCAATCCAGAGCACCCAAACCAATTGCTGCTGTCAGCCAGCCACCCACAAGCAAGGCAACTGCTGACGGTGAATCAGCCCTTGCTTCAATGCAAAAACAACTGGACAAGACGCAACAACAAATGGCCGATATACAGCGAACACTGCCCAATATGAACATTGGTGCACGTGGAAGATCGCCAAACAACAGACCGAATTTCAATTACCGATACAGGACAAGATCGAGATCGTCATCTCGATCCGGATTCTGCTACTTCCACCGTCACTTCGGCTCACGCGTACGCAACTGTAATAAGCCGTGAAGTTTCCGACCGGTAGCTCATGGAGAAGCTACTTTTAGACATTACAAGTCTCCGGAAAACCGCTAAATCCTGCTGTCTCTACGGCAAGCAGTGGGATTGGTTCGACTCGCCGTCTTTTCATCCAAGATCACGAAAATAACTTGCAACTTCTGATCGATTCGGGGTGCTGAAGTATCGGTGATATCCGTAAACAAGTTTCCCCGACATGCTGAAGATACTGTTTGCATTCTTATCGCAGCAAACGGATCCCCAATTTCCACTTACGGCACAAAACTTTTGAAGGTTAATCTCGGTCTCAGACGTTCGCTCACACATCCTATTATAGGTGCTGACTTTCTGTCCAAGTATGGTCTCGTGGTTGATTTGAAGAACAGAAGAATCTCCGATTCATTTACTGCCCTCACTGTGAACGCAATCATCGCCCAAGACGATACGCCATCTCCAAAACATTTCAGCGTTAACAACGATTACGGCGCTCTTTTAAAGAAATACCACTCGCTCACTGAGGCTCCGATTTACAATCTCCCAGTGAAGCATAACATAGTCCACTACGTCATCACGCAAGGTAGGTTACCTTGTGCTAAACCGCGACAACTCGACGCAACGAAACTAAAAGCTGCAAAAACTGAATTTCAGTTTATGACAGACATCGGAATCTGCCGCCCCTCATCATCACCAGTCTACTCACCATTACATAAAGTGCAAAAGAAAGACAAGGACTGGCGCCCTTGTGGAGACTATCGACAGGTAAACACTGTCACTGTCCCAGATAGATATCCTATCCCCCACATACACAGTTTCTCATTGAAACTCGCCGGCGCCACTATTTTCTCGAAAATAGATTTGGTTAGGACATATCATGAAATTTCCATGGATCTCGAGGATATTCACAAAACAGCGATTACTACTCCTTTTGGGCTTTTTGAGTTCACCCGAATGCCATATGGTCTTCGTAACTCAACCCAGACATTCCAGCGATTCCTTAACGAAGTGTTAAAAGGGCTGGACTTCGTCTACTCTTATATCGACGATATCCTCGTTGCGAGCAGGTCCGAGATGGGACCCAGTGAACATCTCGAGTCAGTATTTAAACGTCTCTCCTCATATGGAATTAATATTAAAGCTTCGAAACGTATTTTCGGCGTGAAGTCACTCGACTTCTTGAGCCACATAATTTCGAAAGATGGCATCATTCCGTCGAAAGACAGAGTTGATGTCTTTTCAAACTTTCCAGAGCCAACATCAATCCGCCAAATACAGGCAAAAACAGAAGAAACTTCTCTTGGCCCGAAGATTGCACAAAAGCTTTCGAAACGGTCAAGCGTTTTCTTGCCGCTGTCACTCTTTTGGCACATCCGTTGAACGACGCGCAGTTCAACATAACTACCGATGCTTCCAATGTAGCAGTTGGAGCTGTCTTACAACGACGTAACAGAGGATGTTGGCAACTATTGGCGTTCTTTTCAAACAAGCTCTCTCCTGTGGAAATTAAATACTCTACTTTCGATAGAGAACTTCTTGCTATGTATTTAGCAATCAAACACTTTCGGCATTTCGTCGAAGGCCGAAATTTCTCTATATTTACCGACCATAAACCACTTACAACAGCTATTGCGTCAAAAGCAGAACGTTGTCCCGGCAATTACGACATCTCGATTACATTGCTCAGTTCACTACCGACATCCATCACATCAAAGGTAAACACAATGTGGTGAGCGTCTGTTTGTCTCGTTCTGGTGAAACACTTCTCACAGAACTTAGCGTCTTCTCCTTCGACACGAAGAAATTACTTGTACAGCAACAACGCGACGACGAATTGCAGAAATTGATTTCAGCAAGCAACCACAAATCAAGCGTAAACCTGCAACGGATCGACTTACCAGACAAGCAGCAAATTTAGTGTGACTTCTACAGGTAAAAATCGACCCTACGTTCCTCTTAACATGTGACGGACAATCTTCAATGGTCTACATGGCTTATCACATCCCGACATCCGTGCTACGCGAAAACTGATAGCTTCAAAATACTTCTGGCCAAAAATGAATACTGATACAAGCAATTGAACTAAATCTGAAACTCCATGCCAAAAGTCCAAAGTTCAGCGCCACACAAAATCAGCGCTTAGTAAGTTCGAGCTACCAAGTGGCAGGTTCGAACACATCCACATGGACCTGATTGGTCCACTGCCCCAATCGAATGGCTATCATTATATTTGAACGATAGTCGACCGATTTACCCTTTGGCCAAAAGCTTATCCAATCCGAGAAATGACCGCTAAAACCGTAAGTAAGATCTTCTACAATGAGTATATCTGTAGATATGGTGTCCCACTCTTCATCACGACAGACCTAGGAGGACTCCTAGGTTCCCATCGCATTCAGACAACTGCATACAACCCGAAAGCGAATGGTCTTGTCGAACGGTTCCACAGGCAATTAAAATCCGCCTTAACAGCTCGATGTAATACATCCCATTGGAGTTCAGAACTTCCAACTATCCTATTGGGTATTCGAACCTCTGTCAAGGTAGGCCTAGACTGCACACGAGCAGAGCTAGTATATGATCAAAATATCAAGGTTCCCGGTGAATTCTTCATCAACGATCAAAATTCGAACCCAAACACAGATACTTCGGATTTCGTGAAGCAACTTCGTACTACCATGAGAGCCTTAGTTCCTACACACACACGACATCCAAACGAACAGGCAACGTACATTCTCAAAAAATCTTGAAACCTGTTCACACGTAATCGTGCGTGTGGATAGAGTCAGGTCCTTTGAGTACACCCTATTCTGGGCCGTATCCAGTAACCCGCAAATTGCGCAAATTCTTTGTTTATTTATTTATTTATTTATTTATTTATTCCACTGCTAGGATAACTCACAGTACAAAATACTTTTGTTGTGGATATAGATGGAAAATCAACAACAATTGGCATCGACAGGCTTAAGCCAGCATACGGAATACTTGTGGTAAACCCAGTTAATTTAAACCACTACGGTTTTCGATCCAGGAGGGGAGTGATGTAGCGGCTCAAAATCCATTTCACTTCGTGGCACTCCTCGTACCAAATCTAGTTATACACCGCGCCGCTTAATTACGCGGCATAGCTCGTTTTACTGAATAGAGCTACTTCGCCACCTACATTTTCGAATCACGATATTTATCGATTATCGATAAATATCGAGAATTAAAAATATTTACACGGGAAAAGAAATAAAAAACGAAAAAGGACAGTCGGGTTTTGAAGTTCAAGAGACACAGTCTCATATACGCACACGCGAATGTAAGTGAAGAAAAAGTGAAAACCAGAAGTGCCGAATAATCGTCCACCATTGAAGTCGTGGACTTGTGTTAAAAAAAATGTAATAAATTATAAACGAATAAAATTTTAGTAAATAATTAAATAAAATAAATATAGTGAGTGTTATTATTTAATATATATTTAAAACTCGATAACACCGCTATATACCATCAACCAATGTTCTCGGTTATCTTTGTGAACGGCGAAATATATGAGTATATAGAGACATTTATCTGGGCCCAGAAGTATTTCTAATCCTCGTTGTAGGGTAATAGGCGACGGAGTATAAGTCAGAAATGTTGTAATTGAGTCAATGCCATCAACTAATAATATACTCGGCAATCCATGGGTATGGCGAGATAGGCGAGTTTGAGTAGGGAAAGTTGTATAATATTCGAATTTTACATGCAACTCGTTCTATATACTCTAATTTTTATAAATTTAGCTATTAAATTATACAGATCATATGCAGGTTATTTAGTAAATAAATTAAATATTTTGTATAATAAATAGAATACCTCATTATAAAAATTATAATACTGTATTTTAGAATACAGGAATATGTACTAAAATAATTATGTTACTAATTAATTATTACTCGACGCCCGATTTTCGAACTAAGTGGGGCATTTCCGGTTTTTTTTTTTTGAAAAATGGAAAATTTTAATAGAAATATCAAAATGGTTTATTCAAAGTATTGTCATTCGCTATCTACACATTTTTGCCATCTCTCTGGCAATACATGAATACCACAACGATAAAACGATGCGTCTTTGAACCGAAACCATTCGTCCAACCAATTATACACTTCTTCGAAACTGACCAAATGTAGCCCTGCTAAGTCATGCACCATCGACCGGAACAAGTGATAATCCAAGGGGCCAGGAGAATTAGGCCAGTGCGGCCAGTGCGATTGGGCAGTGCCGTTGATGTTGATGCTTCGCCAGGTGAAAGCCACGCCCTTTTGCGTTTGAGATTCTTAAAAAGGATCATCTCCCGTAACTATTCGATGCAGGAAGCTTTTTCTTTCATGCTGGGAAAGTAAAATTTCGCAAGTGGCTCTTCGATGTTCCATCTGTCTCTCAGTCAACTCATACGGCACCTATTTTCCCTCCTTTTGAATTTTTTCCACAGCATGTAAACGTTTGGAAATACTTTGGCAAGTCGTATTTAATGCCTCCGTAAGTTGATCTTGAGTTCCAATAACGCTTGCAGCTCATTGTCTTCAAATGTTTTTGGTCTTCCGGAGCCTTTTGCCCTCAATGTGGAAATCGCCACTTCTGAAGCGTTCAAACCAATATTCACAGGAAGTTTTCGATGGTGCATGTTCGCCATAAGCCTCCTCAGGCAAATGACGTGATTCAACTGTATTTTTTTCTAGTTGAAGCAGAAAAGCAGAGCTTTCCGCAAATGCTGTTTGTTTGGCTCAAAACTCGACATTTTCGTTCTTAGAAAAAATAGTTTTGCGTTGCGATATTATTACGAATTTAGTTCGTCCCAAGAAAAGGCACAATGGCCATTCCTTAGTTATTATATTATGTTTCTTCTGTTGAAATGTACTACAGGATGGCTGACACGAAGTGTTACCAAAACAAAACGCCACGGAATTTTTATTTTTTGATGAATTTTATTTAGTCAAAGTAAAAAATGTTCACATTTTCGAATTGCATTAGCAGTTTTTGATTTGGCCACCCTAAGCCTCGATTATGGCCTTCAAACGGCTAACAAAGCTATTGCATGCAGCACGAAAGTGGCTCTCCGGTATTTTGGCCCATTCCTGGCGAAGCGCTTGCTTGAGATTATTGGCACTTCGGTATTTTTTTGTCCAAACCTTGCTCTTCAAAATACCCCATACCGAGAAATCTAGCGGATTTGCATCCGGTGAATTTGGTGGCCATTGGGCAGTGTAACTGAACCGCGGAACATTGTTTGTCAGCCAATCTTGATTGACGTGCGCTTTATGACTCGGCACCGAGTACTGTTGAAATGTCCAGGCTCTGCGGCCGAAATATTTTTGTGCCCAAGGCTTCAACGCTCCCTTCAACATATGATCCCGGTAAATTTGAGCATTTATCTTGATGCCACGGTCCAAAAAAAACGAGCGGTGAACAGCTTTCGGCCGTTACGGCGGCCCAAACCATCACCATCGGCGGCGCTTGGTTTCGAGTGGAAATCCGTTGGTCCAAATTTTCAGTAAAACGGCCGGGCAAGTAAATTCGGTCGTTTTGCTTGTTCACATATTGCTCAATAACGAACGGTGACTCATCGGAGAAAACCAAATTCGGCAAATCGCCACTTTCGTGCAAGCTTAACAACTCCTTTGCTCTTTCCACTCTAACTTTTTTTTTGAGCATCGGTGAGACCATGCGTTTTATGGAATTTCAAGGCCTTTAGTCCAAGATGATCTTTCAATATGTGCTGCATCCGTTCGAGCGAAATGTTCGCCTCACGAGTTTTTTTTGTGCCTTCACCGTCCGAATGATATCCGGCGATGTTGCAGTGTGGTCCGGTCCTCTACCACGGCGTTTTGCAATGCTGCCAGTGTCTTTATAACGATTTATGGTGCGATACACAAACATTTTATTCACATGCAGACGTTTTAACTGGTTAAAAATCTGCGGCTATGGTTTTCCAGCCAAATATAGAGCAATCACACTATTACGCTTGAATTCTATTGCGGATAACTTTCTGAATATTTCCCACTAAAATGCTTTGGTACAATGGAAACAATGGAATGAACTGTCATTAGTGTAAATTTGAGCGCTCTGACGTTATTGGTTTGACAGCAATGACAGATTGAAGTTGGTAACACTTCGTGTCAGTCACTCGGTATAAAGCGTTTATGAATGAGAATGGAAATATTACCGAAATACATTTTTTTTTTGTTGTAATTATTGATCAATGGGATTGCTATTCGATCTTGAACAAGGACAGAAAAAAGAAAACAAAATCGCATTTCTATTACGGTGGTTTGTTTACCTATAAAAAGGGAATTTGATCAACCATTGATACTAAATGAAACGCTAACTTTTTTTTAATATTTATATAAAACTAATTAAATTCTAAGTAAAATAGATGTGAAATTTATTTATTTTATTCAATTATATTGTGCTAACACTTCAATTATTGGGTGTATAGATTTATAAGAGTACAATAAAGTTAAGTGGCTGAGTAATAATAATTCATATATAATCCTACATATAATATAACTATAATCATAATTCATATAAAATAATATTATAATAATATCAAATAAAAATAAGAATTTCTATTCATTAATAACAACTAATAATTTATAATATAATGATTGATAGCCCTATAATAAACTTCTAAATTAAAAACCAAAAAGTGGCGGTGATAAAAAGTGGGGTATATCATTTGAATGGAATGATAAAATTGCAAAGGGGCTTAGAATCTATTAATCACGTTGGTCAAAAGTAGTGAACTTCTAGTGCTATAATTTTTAAAGTACCGGTGTAAAACGAACTATTTAAAGAATGGCACTTAGCCTACGAGTATAAACCTTTAATATTAAGTGTTGTGTAAAATTCGTTCTTGCCTAAACGTCAATCAGGGCATGGTACTACTTTCGTGGAAAATTGGATAAACTGGTAGTATTATAATTACATTCAACATTGTTCATTCTTTTCAAAGTTATAACCAATTTTTTTCCTGTGGGTGTATAAAGATAGTGTATACCAAAATTATTCTAATTAATTATTCTAATTAATATTTTGGCAGTGAATGCCAAAAATAGTGATCACAAACTGTTAGTGAAAATATATGTGCACAAACATTAAAAACCATATGCTTAAAGATTTCGGGCGCTTACGTAATCATATTAACTGCGAAATAAAATTTCATAAAAAAGTGGAAAATTGTCTTCATCGTGGCTTCCATCCACCGTACGGCATAACGTATGGTCAACCACCAATCAACCAATACGGAAGAAAAATTGGATTAATAAAACGCTTTAAAAAACAAACCGTTAAATCATTTGAAAATTTTCTTTAATTATAATCTTTTAATCTTATAATCATAATTAATAATTATTCCTATTTAAAGCTTTGAAATCTATAAAGAATTTCATCAAATACATAATTTTAATAATTATTTATATAAATATAACTAAATTTTCTTTTCAACATAACAAGTTACATCCCACATTGCATATTTTTTTTCGTACGAATTTCACTTATTTATTTTGTTAATATTATTGCTATTTTGATAATATGCCTACGATTAGAAATAATTTGTTATGTATTTTGTAGATTTAAACTTACCTATATATACTAACATTAACTAACACGTCTTAAATAAAATTTATTTTAAAAGTACTCGTTTTTTGCTTTAATTCGGTTTGGAATTTAAAAGTACTGTTGGTTTCTCGATTTTGCGCAGTGGATTTTGTTTTTGTCAAGTGGTTTAGTTTTTCAAAAAGCCCACGCCCAAGCTGCTGAGCCATAGCAGCGCTTAGTAACGCCACCAATGAAACCACTGCATGATTAATATTTTTTTCTGATTTCGATCTGAGCATCTTCTAGTTCCACAATAGAATTTTCTATTGTTTGTGACCCCATGCCTGTCCGTTAGACCGTTACAATATACGCGGGTATTACAACTGGCTATCGTTAACAACTGTCTACGCTATGAACAAAACACAACTTCTGACATAAATGGCAACTGGATGTGTCGCTAGCACCATCTATGTGTGAAACCCGGAAATGTAGTTGCGCACCTGATATAACCAAAGTCATCTTTACTACTGGCCTATTAGCCATGTATGTGAAGTTAGCCCAGAAAGAAATCCCAGAAAAAGTAAATTATTGCATCAGGCAATACTAAAGTTATATTTTTATAACAGCTTATGATTTCATTAAGAAAATTTAAATTGATTTTAATAAAGTCAACTTGTTATTATACCGCCTAATATTTCTTGGGCTGAATTAATGCCAATTTAAATAATTTTAATGAAATCCTGGGCTGGTAAAAACATATAACTTTAGTGTTGCCTGATGGAATAAGTTATTTTTCTGGGATGACTTTCTGGCCTAACTTCACATACATCTATTAGCCGATGACGCAATGTCGACGGTTGTCAGCCTCTTTTAATCGATCGAAGTAGCAGTATGTACATTTTGGATATTTTCTCTAGAAATGGATTTTACTTTTCTTCTGTTTTATGTGCTCACATTTCAACGAACAAAATCGAGTAGTTATTTGTATTGTTGTATTAAAAACAATAGTAAAAAAGATGGCGTCGACATAAAGTGACGTCATTAGCAAAAAATAGATGTAGTCACCGGTCAGTAACAAAGATGGCTTTGGTATAACCATCGGCATGGAAGGTGGGTCGGCCCATGAGTTCTGCACTCCGACAGGGGATAGTTGTGTTAATTTTTATCAAAGATCGTAGTCTGATGATGAAAAATCCCTTTTGCATCCTGCCCATATCGGGATTCGAGTTCGGTAGCTGCCAATATAAACGCAAAAGCTACTGGTTTACGGAGTTTTTTTCGGGCTGTTTTCATATACCTGCCAGTGACGACGTATGATAACTTAGCCCGAAGTATTTTCAGCCCGAAAAGTCTTTTGAATTTAGTGCATTCGCTAAAAAAAATCTTTGAAACAAATTAAAATACATTAAAAAAATACTTACGAATAAATATTTAATTTTAAAATTATATTTATGTATACAATTTTCGTTAATATATTGGTATTCATATTTACATATTTAAATAAAAAAATTTTTACAAGGAAGAATTTTTTAATGAATCTATCAGACATTTTAAAAATGTCTTGTGCCGATTGCATAAATGTCTATGCAAATTGGTTCTCGGTTTAATGTACTAAACAATGTTAAGAAAATAACAATTCAACTAGCCAAACTCCAGTTAATTTGAAATATAGTTACACCGATCACTGAGAAGTCTATGCCAAACAGGTAGTGGTTTCAGACTTCTGAATCATTAGATAGACAGCAACATCTCATTACGATGTCACGGAGACTACTAGTAGAAATATTTTTTTTAATTATTCTACCCCTTGATGCTAGTGAAATTTATCCAAACTTGGATTAGTTAAAAATACAACTTACTGTAAAAGTATTGGTGTAAGTAAACATACAGGCGAATTTAAATTGAGTAATTTAGAGGAGACGTGATTTTTTAATTGGCCAATGACCTTCAGTGATACTGGTGGACTACTGAAACAAAAAGGAGTGTCCCAAGCAAGATGTACGATTTAATGATAATTCTAATAAGAATGATTACTTAGAAGCATTAGTTAATTATAGAATTTATTTAAAATCAATTATGTTTGACGATTCGGAAGATGTTAAGGATGGATGTCTAATATGCTTTGACGATCTAGGCAAGAAATCAGCGGAAATTTATTACACTGCACGAAGTGTTCTAGAAACATACATGTAGAATGTACCATCCACAATATAATAGAAGAACAGAGTATATGTATATTTTGTAAACCTAAAAATAAACTAGATTTCAAAATAAATATAGATATGTCAAACAATAAATAAATTAAAATTTAATAATATTTAGGTTACATGTTTTGTATAGTTATGGAAATAAAATATAATGTGAAATAACTGACTACAAGTTTTCTTCTTTAAGATGGTTTATTTTAATTATACTGGATAAACATGAAAGTGCCAAAATTCGGCCATAAAAATGATTTAAAAGTTACAAAAGAGTAAATATTGATTATAAAATTGGATTTCTTAATTACTTGCCAATTACTTGCTAAAATTGGATTTCTTAAACCCTCAAAGGACACCCCGTCAGACGAATCAAAACATCATATAACTTGCTAGGGGCACCCCTTTTGGTCTTAGTAGTACACTAATATCACTAAAGTTCAAGCTAAATGCTTAGAAAATACATAGAATGACTTTGGAATGTGCCCAATAAAAAAATAATGTTTTTAAATCTCATGGAACACCCTGTCAGACTCATTATAAAATCATATTACTTGCTTGGGGCATTCTATTTTGTTTCAGTAGTCTACCAGTATCACTGAAGTTCATGCTAAATGCTTAGAAAATACTTAGAATGACTTTGGAATATACCTAAGGCCAATTAAAAATCACATCTCCTCTAAATTACTCAATATAAATTCGTCTTCGTGTTTACTTACACCAATACTATTACAATAAGTATGTGTTGTTATATTTTTGAATTAATTTAGATAAACTTCACTAGCATACCCCTTGTGTATTATGAATTATTATGAATTTTTGTAATTTTTGAATTTTCCGGCACCGAGCTCAAAGACTTCTGGGCCAAATAGGTAGTGGTTTCAGACTTCTTAATCATTAGATAATTAGACAGCAAAATCTCATAGAAAGGAAAATTCTAATATGATATTTATTGCAAAAACATTAAAATCATGTAGTTTGTGTGAATTTTCTAATATAATACAAACAATTAAAAATTAAAAAATTATTGTGAAGTGCAATAATTTTTCTACGGCAAATAAAATTATAAAAAGTGAAGAATTAAAAACTAATAGATTTGGCATACTAAAAATTTAATCACTCATTTGAAATTATCAGAGAAATACCTACAGAAATTAGTGCAAGGAAATAATAGAAACACATGTGAAGTAAATGTAACAAAAATAGAAATATTGAAAAAATACGAGTATATACAGGACACCAAGGATTAAATTAGGACAGAATCCATTTGATGCACATTCAGGACAAATAATATCCATACAAATTTAAAAATATGTCCGTAATTACGGACATTGGATGAAATATTGTACCAAAATAAACAAAAGATGTGTAAACTGAAGAACATTAAATTGATGAAAAATGCAAAAGAAAAACTATGTTTTTCAAGAAAATTAAACCATAACACCAATTCAAAGGTTTGTCAAAGAAAAATAAAAAAACAAAAATTCAGGAAATTAAAACTTTCCGTAAAAAATCTTATAAGAAAGCAAAAAAATCTATGAAGAAAAATATTAGGAGTCAAGTGGATTTTACACAGAATTTCCATCTATAAAAAGAAAAGCAATTCAAAATGATAGTTATGCTAGAACAGTAGAGTTAATAGATATGGTCCCAGAGGAATCAGAAACAAGAGAGAAAATGAAAATAAATGAGTTAATAAATAAAGGAAACGCCAACAAACCTACAAAACCATTCTTATGCATTTTAAAAATTTATGTAGTGTACCAAAATCTACTTAAATATAAGTCCTGCTCTAACTCTCATTGACAGATACTTATATAAAATAACTACCGAAGAATGTGTTGGTTACACTAACAATCCAATGTAAATTTGATTTTTTTTTTCATTATTTTGTTTGTTTCTCCACCAACACATTTAAACTTAGTTGTTTAAAAAAATAACTATAGAAAAAAATTATCAATACATTTTTAGTTAGTTATTGTTTATTTCATATGTGTGGAGTTAGCAGGACTTAAGTAGATTCTGAGTGTACCCAAGCCTATTATGCAAAATCCAGAAGCACTAGAAGAAGCTAATGATATTTTAGACCAGGTTGCTGTAGATTTATACAATTACGACCCGGAAGCAAAAATGAAATACTTCGAAAATCTTTTTCAAATGATTATATTACACATAAATATACAAATGACGAATTACTTGAAAATTATCTAATTACTCGTATTTTCTAAAAAATAAAGCTCAAATAGAAATACTGAGTAAAACATGGTATAGAGAAAATAAAAAAAATGAATTTTAAAAATTACAGGATGATGTTCAACCGTAGGATGATATGGTGGATGTGGTTTCTTAATTTGCAATGATATTCAATTAATATCAAAATATAATTTAAATGTGGATCGGCTATTGAAATAAATGTAAAATATAATAATAATACTTGCACAATAATATCCTTTTATAATTCAACAAGAAATAACAAATTAATAATAACAGGAGACATAAATGATTAAAGTTCACTATGGAATATAACGTACACGACAGATTAGGCAAAAAAAATTGAAAGCAGTATAATGTTAGATATATCAATATGAAATAATACATTAACATCGATAGCTATGAACATTATACAAGAAATAAAGGTTTATTTAATAGAGTGACAAACTAAACCAAACCTCCAAAAAATAACATCCCTTAAGCTAGCAGAACCCATACAGCAGAACATTACAAGATAGTATGAATAATTATAGGCTAATAATAGGCTAATTAAATGCTCTATTAAAAAATGTTGGGCTCCACCCCCTTCCAACTAAAACGATGGGTTCTGCTTGCCTTAGAAAAAGTTACCAGAACCGATATCAAAAATGATTTAAAAACAATTGGGAAATTAAAGGATAATTTTAGGCTAATTAAATGCCCAATTTAAAATTTTATTCTGCAGGCTTTATCACTTCAAAACTAGCAAAACGTAAATCAAAAATTAAAAACGGACCAAAACGAAATTAGAACGCAAACAAGATCAATTGACATACAAATAATTTTAGACTCATTACGGCCTAATCAAATGCCCCATTAAAAAATGTTGGGCTTCACTCGTTCTTGACCAAACTTCAGGTCAACTAATCTAAAGCTAGCAGAACCCAAATCGAAGATCGGACTTAAAACGAAAAACTTGATCTACAGTCAAACAAATAATTTAAGACTAATTGTGGCCTAATCAAATACCCCATTAAAAAATGGGCTCCACTCGTTCTTGACTAAACTTCCAAGGCTAGCAGAACCCAAATCGAAAGTCGGAACAGAAACGGAATTAGAACGCAAAACAAGATCAATTGACATACAAATAATTTTAGGCTCATTATGGCCTAATCAAATACCCCATGATGACCTGAAGTTTGGTCAAGAACGAGTGGAGCCCAAAATTTTTAAATGGGGTATTTGATTATGTCATAATAAGCCTAAAATTATTTGTATTTCAATTGATCTTATTTTGCGTTCTAATTTTGGTTTTGGTCCGATTTTCGATTTCTGCTAGCGTTAGAGTAGATGGCCTGAAGTTTGGTCAAGGAAGTGGAGCCCAAAAAATGTTAATGGGACATTTGATTAGGTCACAGTAAGCCTAAAATTATTTATTTGTCAGTAGATCAAGTTTTTCGTTTTAATTTCGGTGTTGGTCTGATTTTCGTTTTGGGTTCTGCTAGCTTTAGATTAGATGACCTGAAGTTTGATCAAGAACGAGTGGAGCCTAAAATTATTTGTATGTCAATTGATCTTGTTTTGCGTTCTAATTCCGTTTTTGGTCCGATTTTCGATTTGGGTTCTGCTAGCTTTGGAATAAATGGCCTGAAATTTGATCAAGAACGAGCGGAGCCCAAAATTGTATAATGGGGCATTTCATTAGGCCACAATGAGCCCAAAAATTATTTATTTGACTGTAGATCAAGTTTTTCGTTCTAATTTCTTCGATTTGGGTTCTGCTAGTTTAAAATTAGATGACCTGAATTTTGGTCAAGAACGAGTGGAGCCCAAAACTTTTAAATGGGCTATTTGAAGAGGTCACGATGAGCCTAAAATTATTTGTATGTCAACTGATCTTGTTTTGAGTTCTAATTTCGGGGTTGGTCCGATTTTCGATTTGGGTTCTGCTAGCTTTAAATTAGATGGCCTGAAGTTTGGTCAAGAACGAGCGGAGCCCAACATTCTTTAATGGGGCATTTGATTAGGCCGTAATGAGTCTATAATTATTTGTATGTCAATTGATCTTGTTTTGCGTTCTAATTTCGTTTTTGGTCCGTTTTTGATTTGTGATTTAAGTTTTGCTAGCTTTGAAATCAGCCGAAAACATGTGTATCATAACAAACAACAAATACAATTTGCAGTTTAACCATACGGCCAACATTCAAAAATGTATTATAACTTAACGTTAAAAGTATTATGTTTGGAAAAAGTCTCATTTAAAGAGGTTTGTAAGGGTAATAACTTGAGAAAGTATAGTAATAAAAAGAATGCCATATCTGTTTCATACAGCTGAAAATTGCCGTTAAAGGAGATTAAAAATTATCAAGCATTAAATAGTTTATAATTGTCGTTAAAGTGGTTTGCAATTCAAGAGTATGCCAGACATACACCGATCTGACTAAGTCAATTCGATGGGCCGTGACCATAGGCAGATTTTAAATATAGGTTTTAATAATGTTTTCTAATGAGGTTATAGGGGTGAAATTTTGCCAGATGGACACCAATCTGACTATGTTAATTCGATGACACTTGATCATAGGTAGATTTTGGTTATAGGTTAGGGGTGAGTCTGTTGAGGTTATAGGGGTGAAATTTTTATGTTTCCCTTCTTCTGACACCATTTGAGATTTTGCAACATAGACATCAATTTGACTAGGGCGACTCGATAGCCCATGACCATAGGTAGATTTTGATTATTAGTTATGGGTAAGTCTGATGGGGTTTTAGGGGTGACATTTTTATTTTACCCTTCTTCTGACGATAAAAATCGTTCATCATGATTGATTTTATCGACAACATAGAGGGAAAATAAAATTTTTACTCAGCCTAAACATAGAATTTAAATCTTAAGTCGTATTTAAGTTTTCATAGTGAGACAGATACTGGTTGTTTAGCAAATTCGCGATAGATGAACAGTTTTATCGTCGAAACAATGAAAAGTGGAACATTTCACCAATATGTGAACCCTCTTCAAACTCACTTCAAACATATAATCAAATAATACTTAGGGTCATGATTCATCAAATTGGTACAGTCAGATCGGATCAAAATCCTGATATACAAACCTTTTATCAGCTAAACGTGACTATTGTATAGGTGTCTGTTATTGACATTTTTCTTTTAGAAAATTGATGATTCATTTGTTACTTTTAGTTCTGTATTGCCGGCATGTTTCGGTTGAATATTGGAATTAAACTTCTTTATCGACATGACCCGCATTATCGACATATTATAATGTTTTCTGTTGGGATGGAAACATATCTACATTGCCATATCTCGGTTGAGTAGCAAAGACACTATCTGCATTACCATATTTCGGCGTGAAAATTTCGGCTAACTTTAACAGTATCGCGATTATACTTTTGGATAGTAAAAAGTGCGATTACTTGGCATTTTTTACCAGGCAAGTTTAATTTCGTTTATATTTCCTTAAGTACTTAAGTTTTTCTTATGATTTTTCAATGACAATATCATAATTTATCCAAGTACAGTTTCAGACTATTTTTAATCCAAATTTAAAAACTTTAAAAACTGTTTTTTTGAATTTTTGCTGTGTTTTGGCTTGCGCAGCGCTAGTCACGAAAAATGTGTTCAAATATGCAACTCAAAATAGATGAACTAAATAAAAATATTTGTGCTCAAACCTTACAAGTGACTCGTAACGCCTTAATTGTGACCCAAACAAACTGATTTTAGTACCAAAATAAAATTTTTACGGTAGTGTAAAATGCGGGGAATTGTCGGTTAACAATTGTTAATAATAACAGCAAATTGATTTTAAACAATCAGCTCATAAATAATGATTTAAAAAACCTATGGGAATAAGAAAATGCGAATGACGTAACTACGAGTATATAGTCACAGAAATGACGTGAGATGAACGGAATTGGGATGTAAATCGATTACTTTCGACCGGTAAATATTTGAGTTTGACGAATTGAATTAATTGTTGCATAATTGTGTTACCAATTCGCCGAATCTATAAAACCAATATGTAATCATTAATTTAGATTTTCTTGATTTAGGTTTAAACTTCACTTGGGTATTCATGACTACTTTTAATTAGAAACTCTAATAATCTAGCATAACAAATAGATGATTAACTTTACCATGATATGAACTTTTTTGTTAAACGCAGGCTTGTTACTTGATTTCTGGCGCCTAAGAGACGGCCTTTAGAAGCGTTCCGTTCAGAGTGGCCAACCAAGTTCGAAAGTAAAATCGGTTATCTGCCAGCCCGGCACGAACAAGAAACACAATCTCGATACATTGTATTTAGATTTTGAGGGTTCAAAAAAATATATTTAAGGTGAAATGTTTTACTACATTGAAATTATAAATAATTTTCATGACGCACCATATGCTTAAAACATAAATCCCTAAAAATAATTACATAAATCATCAATAAAAATAAAAACCAAAATTAAATGTTTTGTTTTGGTTTTATGTATTTTGTTGCGTTTTGATCATTTGAAATGAAAAAAAAAATCAATTCCTTATATTATCATTATCAACATTAATTTGTAGTTTTATAAATGAAATCCAATTTCGATAAAAATGTATGTAGGTACAACATAAATTTCTGATTGCATGATTTAAAGACATAACATATAGTTTCTTGTTGTTTTTGACCAACAACATTCGATTAAACTTAATAAAAAAATTTATTTATATTTATTTATTTAATAATTTTTATTTATTATTTTTTTACGTTTTGTGATTTATTTATTAATGTTATTACGATTGAATCAATATTATTATTTAATCGGTATTATTATGGAATTGAATCGGTAGATGGTTTATACTTTGTACATAATTTATAGCCTCTCTTGTCGAGAGGTACGCACAAACCAGATGATAATATAATAAGTTCGCTTACCAACCCACTCGTGCTTGTAATAAATTCACACTTCATTAAAATTATTGTAAATTGCACAAAGGAAGAATATCCATCATACTAGATAAAAGTAATTGCACATTGTTTAAGTAGAAAAGAACTCATCATTGTAATAATGTTTAACAATAACAAACCACAGCAACAAACAAAAAAGAATAAGAAAATGGTGAAAATTCGATAAACAATAAAAGATTCATTAATTATGAATACAAGTTCATCATTATATCGGGCACGGAGATAAGCTGAACGAAATTAATTAATTAAACATTACACAAGACATTTCAATTTTGTGTGTAAGAATCCTGCAAATACCGTAATAAACCGTTTTTTGATTATGTAGTTCAACCAGTGTATGCCTTCACAGTTATCAATCTCCATAAATCATATGTCACACGTACACGATGAGAAAAACCTTAGTTGTCATCATGAAAATTGATAACACACTCCTTGTGATATTATTATTCATTGGATTATTGTCGTCGAGCGTTTTGCACAAATAGTTAAAAGTCATTGCAGGAAATGGAAATCTTTATTTTGAATTTTAAACAGGTAAATTTTATTTGTAGGCATTTTTTGTGGAAATTTATTTCATATTTACTAACGACTAGACATTTTGTAATCTTGGACGTGTTTAATTGTTTTCCATCGACGGCTTACCGTATGCGAATAATTCAAGTGTTATTCAAGAAGTTTCTCAAAGCTACGAGGATTCGATTTCAATGACATTTTATTGAATTTGCATCTGGCGATTAGAACGACAAATCCAAAAGTGAATCATCCAAAATTGGTTTCCAATCTTAAGTATTCATGCTCTTTGTTCTGAATGTCATAAACACACTTTGTGGCAAATCTTTATAAAAAAAATTAGTAACTTTTTAGATTAAAAATTATTGGTGTACAAATTTAATGCTTTTTAATGCATGTGGTGGACTCGTCCAAGTGTTTTTTGTTCTGTGATCTCAGCTTCAACAAGAAATACAATCAATCAATGTCTTTGGTATACTCGTTCTTATTAGCCGAGTGAGAAGATCGATTGTTCTGTCATTTAACAGTTCGATTCTCGGTAGTAACCAGAAACAAAATTATGATTGGATGTCTTGTATGTTACCAGATTGATTGATGTTTTCAACCAGATTAGTTGATAATATATAGAAGACATAGATTAAGAAAAGATGGCAAGAAGCACAAGTTTACACTATCGTACTATGAAAACCGACAAGAAATCTTAAGCCAGTTGTACAACGATTTTAAGAAAACGTCCAAGTCTTGACTGATGCCTCACTTTGAATAAGATCCATGAATATTGAAATACAACTAGATGAGCAGATTGAATGAGGATGATTGAAATCGTTCATAAATGATTGAGCCAGTGAGATTGTTACTAAATCATACCTAAGACAGACATTCAACAATTTAAAATCCAAATAGTCAAGTTTATCGGAAGCACATCCAGAAGCAGTATATACGGCTCAAATAATACCCAATCTACTGAAAACTACAACGACGGAAAACTGTATTATGGCAAAATACCAGCACAGCTACAGGATAACATCGAAAAATTGATATTCTAAAATTTGAACAATGTCCAGATTTATCGTAATGCATTACATTACTTAAAAAGTCATGTAACAGAACAGGCAGCTCGTCTTCATGCCATGTTTCTGAAGAACACAACATCACCGCATGGAATACGATCCAACAACAAACGATAACTAGTTTCAACTCACATCAAACAATTGTTGAGTATACTGGCAAGTCGCAAGTAAGAGGGAGGTTCGTTTAATGGCAACAAACAGCTCGGTTAGAAACTTCTGTAGATACTGGAAGGGAGACCATCGGATAAACAATTGTTTCAATTTTACGAACCTATGCCCGAAATGGCAAAACGAATTTTAAACAAAGGCAGACATGTACAAAAATGCTTATTACATTTACACCCATCATTTCTTGTTAAATCAAGACATGCCTGTAACAGTTACGTCACAGCAAGAAGACGCAAATTTCGGTTTTCTGAGAGGAATATGTCATACAACTCGATAGTGCATCTCAAGCATCATACTTTAATTGAGCCATGACACAGAGATTTAGGCTTCATAGCCAGCAGACAAATATGGAAATATCAGAAATCGGTTAAGACAAAATGGCATCAACTAATAAAACTACAACCTTTCTTGTTTACGGGTGAGATTTATCACACTGTTACTTCAAATTCAAATAGGAAATAAATTAATCTTATTGGAAATTTTAGTACAATCATATAAGTATGAGCTTTTTTTAGAAGGTGACTCAAACCTCAATTTAAATAAAATAATTATAATATTTTCTAAAATAAAAATTTAGAAACAAACTCAACCATGTATTGTGTAGAAATTAGCGAGATTTTTTTTAAAACAGATTAGGACTTTGAAACGATTACAATAAATATATATTTGCTAAAATAAGAAAAAGGTTTAAATTCAAACTTGAGTTAAAATAACATGACACCTAGAAAATAAATGAATAAATGTTCGTATCAAAAAAACCGAATTCAAGCAATGTAAGAACCAATTGGCTTATTTAGGTGACTCAATGAAGAACTTCATGTACTATCGGCCGGATTGGCCGATACGGGCCATCCAAATTTGAGGAAAAATGACATCAGTATATCTAAAAAATCAAAATTCGCAGCAAAATAACAACGACTTTCAATTTTTTAAAGGTTTTATAAACCTTTAAAAAACCCAAAGTCGTGTAATATTATCATTAGGTGGTTTTAGTTAGGTGCCTCAATGACCAACTTCATGTACTAGCCAGATCTCCGGGAATGGCCGATCTTGAGAGCATTGCCTTCAAAATAATTTTTTTTTCTATGTGTTAAATTACAAGTGAAAATTTAAAAAAAATTAAACAAAAATTTTAAGTGCAGAATATGCGGAATGTGACTGGGTTTATTTTCTCCAAGTAAAATAAAACAACAACGAGCTAGGTAACAATATTATACCAAGCGACATCGCTATAATGGATAAAAGCAATGTCAATGAAACGGATACTGTTTTGTATTCATTAATGCAAACAGGTATGGAACGTTACATAACCGTAACATCCAAACGTAAACGTAATCCCAAGTCTCCAGCGCAAACTGCAACAAAAACTCTAAAACTAGGAGCAGGGACAACAACTGGTAACCGTTTCCAACCTCTATGTGGAAATAAAAGTAATAACGCGGAGGAAACTCGGGAAGAGGCGAGAACACCAAAAGAGCGACCACCATCAATATATCTTCGAGAAGCGCCGTCTCAACAATTAGTAGCTGACCTTAAAACAGAAACAGGTGGAGAGCTTTTCATTGCTCCAATTAAACAACGCAATATAAGTGAAACCAGAATTCAAGTCTTGAGCATCGAGGCATATCGCAAAATTGTTGCTATCTTAGAAGCAGCTAATAAATACTTTTACACATACAGATTGAAAAGATCGGGAGGACTAACAGTAGTAATAAACGGAATCGATTACAAATGACTCGCCACAAGAGGTACGTGAGGAACTCACTGCCATCGGGTTCAATCAACATTAAGCGTTATCAACATTAACAATCGTGAGAAAATACCTCAACCAATCTTCAAAGTTGAGCTGGAACCTGAATCAGCAAAAACCAAAGGTACATACGAAATCTACAACATGAGGTATCTGTTGTATAGAAGAGAAGGGTGGTAGTGGAAGAGCCACACAAACGTAAGTCAGTCTTACAATGCACCAATTGCCAAGAGTTTTGGCATTCTCGAAACTATTGCAAACCGCCAGCTGTTTGCGTGATATGCGGCAACATGTACAAAACTAGCGAGTGTGATTTATACAAAACCAAACCTGAAGTAAAGAAGTGCAACAATTGTGGGGAAAACCATACCTCTAATTACAGTGGATGCATTGTGTATAAGGAGTTAAGGGAAAAAATGACACCAAGGCAATGGATTGAGCAACGGACTATCAATCAAACACATAAACGCTCAAAGAATGAGAAAATTATTTCTGCAACCGGGTAACGTGCGAAATAAAGCAAATAAATCTCAGAATGATGATCAAGGAATCTACAAAATGATAAATACCCACAATGAAACAATGAACAAATGTATGCAAATTATGGAAACAATTATGGAACTCATGCTGCAAAACATGACTACCCTGCTACAACTGTTAACGAGTAATTAAAATATAAAATGATTGAACTTAAATTAGCCATATGGAATGCCAATGGGCTAGCGTAACATAAATTAGAAGTACAGCATTTTTTTAATCAACACAACATTGACATCATGGTGGTCTCTGAGACACATTTTACACAAATGAGCTCTATAAAATTTAATGGTTATAACATTTACGATACCCAGCACCCTAACGGGAAACCTCGTGGGGGATCACCAATTATTATTAGAGATAGAATGAGACACCATGAACTGGAAAAATATCGCGAGGAACATATACATACAGGCAGCTAGCATCTGCTTAGAAGAATGACCCGTTACATGCACCATATCTGCAGCTTACTGTCCATCGAAATATTCAATTAAAAACCAACAATTTGCAAAATATTTCAAAACCTTGGGAAATAAATTCTTTGCAGGAGACGATTTTAACTCCAAACACATCCAATTGGGCTCTCGATTGACATCACCAAAAGGCAAGCAGGTGGGGGAATTTATGCAGGAAGGAAAGCAAGATCATCTTTCTGGCAGCAGACCAACATATTGGCCAACTGATAAATGAAAAATTTCCGATTTAATCGACTTCTGTGTAACAAAGAGTATTGCTAAAGGTTATGTTACGGCCAAAACATGCTACGAACTATCATCTGACCACTCCCCGGTTTTAATAGCATTAAGCACACAAGTTTTAAATTCAGAATCAAATGTTTTTTAACGAACCGACACATTAAGTGGCCTCAATCAAATCTGCAGTGACAAGAGAGTGCACATTAAGCATCCCACTTAAAACTAAATCTGAGATTGATGAAGTAATACAACACCTAACGAAGACATTAGAGCAAGCAGCGAAGGATGCTACATCCAACAACTCCACTAAAGTGAAAATGAACCAAGCGTCACAGAATATTCAACAGCTCTTAAAGAGCAAACGCATACTGTGCAGGCAATGGCAGTTCTTAGATCACCTGAATTTAAATCAAAATTAAATGAAGCTATCAAAAACCTGAAAGCAGCACTAACAAAAGAACATGATGAGGGGATTCAATATTATCTAAGTAAACTTACAGATTACTCACTGTGGAAAGCCATAAAAAAACCGAAACGGCCTACACAATCATGTCCCGCTATTCACCTTCCCGATAGAAACTGGGCAAGAAGCGATGCAGAAAAAGCAATTGTATTCGCGCAACATTTAGTTAAAGTATTTACTCCGAACGAAAATAATGGACACTCGGAATTGCTGCCTGAAGAACTTGAAGCTTCAGAATTTCAACCAATTAAATATAAATGGCGTGAAGTAAAAACAATGATCAGCGAACATATAAACCCTAAAAAGGCACCTGGTCATGATCTTATTAGTGATGAAATAATTATAGTACTTCCAGATCAGATATGTGTATCAAATTAATAACATACATTTTCAATGATGTAATGAAAACTGGGTATTTTCCTGAAACAAATTATGTATTATTATGATCTGTAAAATTTCACAGATCATAATAATACATAAAACAGGTAAAGATGAAACAAAAGTAGACTCATATCGTTCAATCAGTTTACTGCTAACTCTGTCAAAGCTCTTTGAAAAAATGTTTCTGAAAATCTTAAACCAATTCTGCAAGAGCAAAGTAGTATACCGGATCACCAGTTACCGGATTTAGAAACTCATTTGAACAGAAAAGTACTGCTCTGCAGCATTTTTAGGCTTCGCCCAAGCTTTCGATAAAGTATGGCATGAAGGCCTTGTTTTATGTACATTAAGGCCCAGCTACCATCAAATTATCATGCGGTCATTAAAAATTACTTGCTAAACCCCGGAAATGCTTGGTGAAATATAATAGTTCATCTTCCAGTTTAAATGACGCGTAGGGGTTTCACAAGGCAGTGTACTGGGTTCAATATTATATCTAATTTACACAGCGGACCTTCCTACTTCAAATTATATAACAGTTTCAATATTTGCAGCTGATACAGCACTATTAGCGACACATGAAGAACCTCAAATAGCATCAAGAGCACTGCAAGAACACTTAGAAAAATCGCTAAGTTGCTTTCAAAATGGAGAATAAAACCAAACCAGCAGAAATCGGCACACATTACATTCACTCTCCGTAAACAAACCTGCCCTCCGGTGAAGTTAAATAACGTCAATCTATCACAATGCGAAATCATTAAATACCTAGGTCTACATCTAGATAGAAGATTGACTTGGAAGAAGCACATCGAAACAAAGCGACAACAAATCAATATCAAAAGTGATCAAATAAATTGATTAATCGGAAAACATTCTAAATTAACTCTAGACTGTAAAGTCTTGTTGTATAAAATGGTACTGAAACCAATCTGGACTTACGGAATACAATAGTCGAGCTCAGCCTGTGCGTCAAATACAATAAAATTGCAACGTGTACAATCAAAAATACTGCTAGAATGGTAAACGCACCTTGGTACATACGTAACACAAACATACACCGTGATCTCAACATTGAAACAGTGGCAGATATAGTACAACAGTACAGCAAAAAATACCAAACTAAGTTAGAACAACATCCCAACACATTAGCTCGGGAAATATTATGGAGGCCTAGATATCAGCGCCTTAAAAGAAAAGATCCCTTAGATCTAGTTAACTAAGAATTAACATAGATTAAGACTTTAAAAAAAATCTCGTTTAATTATCTTGTAAGATCTGAAAACAACTTGTGAGTTTCCCAAGACAGGAAAGAATCAAGAATAAAGCCAAAGGCTGCTATAAAAACAAAAATTATTTAAACATAAATTACACGTAAATATTTTCCCCTATTCCCGGAGAATTACCAATATACGAATTTTGTTCGAAAACCGCGACTTGAGAGTTGGGAGTTTTTCAGTTATTATATCAGCACACTAGATGTAAATCAAAAATACAGAAGTACAAAAATATAAACTTTATGCATAGTAGGTTAACGAAACAGCAGAAAAACTCCCAACTCTCAAGTCTCAGTTTTCGAACTAAATCTATACTCAAAATAGAGCCACCGGCCAGGAACCGAATGCACATTTTGTCGATAGAAAATATGAACATAAAACACAATTGTTTTATACAAAATTGAATAAAGCTTAGGCTGCTAGATTTATTTTGGTTTCAAAGTGAATAATATAAAAGGCCTGCTTTATTGGAGATTTGTTTACGGATACTGTGTTGATTTGTCTAGGCCCTTTTCGAAACGAAGACTTATTTGTGGAACCTAACTTATTCAAATAAGTTTACTGGTGAGGTGACTCAATTTCTGTCTCGTTCTTACAGAAAAATCTAAATTGATTGTCAAATCTCTGTTATTTATTTGTCAATTTGTTGATGTTTTAGGATATGGAAAATATGTTTAGATAACAAATTGATAGACGCGGACGAAAATCGCAGTAAAGATACACAAAAGTAACGTATTAAAGATGTATCTATGTAAAATCCATGTGATGTATCTATGAGATGTATGTGAAATGATATTCGATCGGTGTACGATCCAAGCGCTACATTGTAATTGTATTATACATAATTATACAGATCTATCCGAAACCGATAGGCACTGATTAAGTGTTACCACATAAAAAATAATTAGGGTTAGCCAAATACGAACTTCCTTAATTACCTAAAGAGAAATTTCGAGTAATAAAGAATCCAACATAAATATTATTTTTATTTTCTTACGTTGCCGCAGTCATTTTAATTTCATAAACATACATTTTAATTTACTAAAATGAGCATTAAATTAATAAAAACAGCGAACAAATTAATCGTTGAAGAATCTTACATTGAAAACAAACAATGTTTTCATGTTGCTGTCAAAATAAGTATGTAAATTCAATTCGAACGCTTACTTATTTAAGATGGCCGCAAATAAGTTTGAAATAAGTATCCGTTTCGAAAAGGGCCTTAATCGATTAATTTTGTGGTTGGTTGCTAATCTGGATAGAAACCAAACGCAAATTTTATCGATTAAAAAAATCAGTAAAATATCCATAAAATTCCAAATAGGATTGTAGCAGGCCTTTGATTTTACTGGGTGATCAAAAAACAAAATTGTAAAAATAATTATTTTTGATGGATACGATTCACTTTGAAACCAAAACATGTCTAGCAGCCCTTGCTTTCTCCAGTTTCTCCTAAAAAATAATTTTCTTATGTTGATATTTTTTATCGAGAAATTGTGTGCTTGGTTCCTATTCTGGATAGGAACCAAGCACACAATTTATCTATAAAAAAATATCAACATAGAAAAATTATTTTTAGGAGAAACTGGAGAAAGCAAAGGCTGCTAGACTTATTTTGCTAGACTTAAGTGAATCATATCCATCAATAATAATTATTTTATAGTTTGTTTTTTTTGATCACCCAGTAAAAGACCTGCAACAATATTATTTGAAATGTTATGGATATTTTATTGATTTTTTTAATCGATAAAATTTGCGCTTGGTTCCTACCCTGTATATTAGGAGTAACATTGAATAGCTTTAACTGCATAACTATAATCGATGACCATTTGCCGATATTTGTCGTTTGGAATTATAACACTACCTTACCAAGTATTCAAATGCATTCTAAGTTTACGGAGTATTGATACCATTCAGACCAGTTCAACTATAATTATATTTTCAAAACTTAAAAATGGTTTTGAAAGTAAATTTTAAAGAAACTAGATGGGACGAACAGATGCAAAAAATCTGTTTCATTTTAATAGGTTTAACAAATTTCGAAATGTGCTGCAACCAAAATAAAATGCAATTATATCAGTTGAACGAATTCGTAAAAGTTTTAATTCAGCCAGTATTCAAAACGTGACAAGCTTTTCTATTTTTTAATTAAAACGACATAAATGAAATAAAAAAATCCAATAATAAAAGGAAACTTTTGAAATAGGAATGTATTTCTTGGAATGCCATATTGAATCGGATACGTATACCCAGTACATACACATAAACACATAGGAGTGTACGTTTGAGCTTTTTCCATTATGTATATAGGAAAAGTTTATATAAACTTTTTTTATTTTGCAAAACTATTCCACTCCAAATACATATGTATGTAGTCGTTTCTGTATATACAGACACACATAGTGTACGTGTACATATACTAAATTCATCTGCCAAAAAAAATACGAAAAATAATTTCACAGAAACTTTTATTCTTCTTCTCGGTTTTAAGCTTTTCTGTGTAAAATTAAAAAAATTCTCGACACGAACAGCACACAAAAAAATAAAACTGAAGGAGACATAAAAAAGCTACACATGCGCTTCGAAAATAAAATTTTTTGAATAAAATAAAAACACAAAAAAAAAATTGGAAAAATTATGTATTATTTTTCGCAAAAAAGGAAAAACCCAATTCTACCAATCACAATCACACATAACGGTAATTCATATTTCTATCTCATTTTTATTTGAAATACAAAACGAACCGTACAGTTGTATATAGATATTAGATACGTATGTATGTCGAAATAATAATATTCGAAAGGAGCTTTTCTGTGTTGCCAGTACTATTTGAAAAGCATTTTCTTTATATTTCTTTTGCGCTATATGTATTTATGTATGTACGAGTATGTACTCATTTATATACATTAATTTTATTATGCTGTGTGTATATTTCAATTTCGATCAGAGGACGAAAAAAGCTTTAGTAGTAATACCAAACTGCAAGAAAATATTAAGTTTGAAGCAGCAACAAAAACGTCAAGTCGGAAATGTTGTATATTTTTGTTGTTGTTGGTTTTGTCTTCTAAATAATTGTGAAAAAAAGGAGAAGACGGGTTTTTTTTATTTTTTTATTGTATTTGTATTGTTAAGAGGTAAAACGCAAGGCGGGCGGCGGATTTTGGGGGAGATGACGTTCGATCCTACAGAAAAATATTTATATGTATTTAGGTATATTTCGAGTGGGATGGGATAAAGGTTAAGATGAAGCTTTATTTGTATAATTTGAAAGCTTTTCCGATGTGGGATGGGTGAATAAAAATATTATATATATTTTTTATATTAAATTGGAAAATCCAATACTAAAATAAAAAAATATAAGAAATAAATGATTATAACCTATGATCATGCGCGCCTTATTCTAGATATACTCGTATATACAGGACATTATATTTTTGATTCCATACATTTTGAAACAATAAAATAAAAATACAAAATTAAATTGAAAAAAAACGAACTGTGGTTAGAGTTTTTGAAAGGAGATCAATATTTTTTATTGTTGTTTACCTGGGTAGTGATGGATCAAAATAAAATGAACAACAAAATTCTATACCTTATAATAAATATCCCAATATTTTAGGTACTTAATATATACGAAGGATATAATTCCTGGGGGTTGTATTTACAAAAACTTATCAATTATTCCAATATGATTTTATGAATTCTATTTATTTCTGGTTGCCATTTTGAATCAAATTATTTATTTATTAAAAACAGAAGGTAATTTTTTTTTTATTTTTAAGAAAAGGTGAAAATTTAAATAAATTAATTTAATCTTTTATGCTGTTCTTGGAAGGATATAGGATGGTATATTTGCAAATTTTATTTCATCCGTTGCTCCTTCTTGTGCTTCTCTCTTGGGTTTGTTGATAGCTGTAGGCTGATTTGTTGTTGCAAAATTATTCATACATAACAGCGCGCTATGGTGTCGAGATAAATTTGTTGTTCAATTGATTTAATATGTATAGAGTTTTCTTTGTAGATGGAGCATTGGATCTAGTTTTTTTTTCTAAATACAATAATAACTTTTTCAATTTATGATGTTTTAATATATCCGTATACGAAATGATGCGAATGGATTAAATATGAACCAACTTTACCTATTTTAATTAAACAATTCATAATTAAGCTGACACTCTGAATTTTCTTACGAAACATCCTGTGTTAGTAGCACTTAACATTAATTTCTTATTGGTATAATTGTAATAACTGTTATTACACTGTTAAATTATTAACCGAATTAAGTGGAATGAAAACAAACAATTAATTTAGAGAGAGATTAATTTAGTCACTTTGGTCAATTTTTACTCGGAAACCTTTTCTAAGTACCGAAAAATATTTTCTGCTTATTTGACCTTTATAGTGGTACCTGGTCCCAATATCTTGAAGTAGATTTTGTGACTGGTTCACATTGTTACTGATCCACATTGATGATATACTCATCTCTCTTACTCTTTGGATTACTAAAGACGCTCAAATGTAAGGTTTATAAATTTTAATTGCAGTTATTTAAAGTAGAAATTGGAAACTTTATGTTTCTTAAAAGTAGTACCTTCCAAATCCTATTCACACAAGGAGCCTGATTTTATTCATTTAATCGAGAGTATGGCCAACGATTAACCAGGATCTTCCGGAATGCACTGGGTCCACTGTACACACCCGTTTTACATATAACAGAACCGAGGGTCGGAATGGGATTGTTAGTTTTGAAAGACTCGATACGGTTATAGACACCTAAGTAGTCAATAGTTAGTACGACAACGGCAACACAATTGTAAACTGCATAATTGATATTCTGCAGATGCTTTTGAGCCTACGATATACTAAATAAATTATTAAATGTAAATATGTTTAAAATATAAAAATTTTCCATAGTTCTTCTGTCCCAACATACATGATTCCTAATAGAACAAGTTGCTGTGACGCTCTCCAGGGAGCTTAAGGTGACAACCTTCACACAGGACTACCGTGAGAGTTTTTGATGTGTAAGTCCACCGGAATGTACGTCCTTAACCAATTCGATTAATATTACTCATTTTTTCCTAACTTCCCAAAAATAGCAACCTATGGCCATATTCTGATTTTCCACGGGAATAGGGAATTGGGAATTAGTGACGTTTTTCTAGCAGTTGGAAATTTGTTATGCCCCAAGGTGTATGCTGGTGTGTGAGAATTTTTTTTATTGGGAAAAAATAATTTCATTTTATAGCACTTTTGACGTTAATTTTTCCCCATTATTTTTTTGGGGGGAATTTTGATTCGTATAAATTTTTGAATTTTTAAACATTATTTTTACTAATAAATATATATTTACAAATAAATTAAACTTACAATAAGATCGCAATACGTGGTTTAGTTTTATCTACATAAACAATTTTTCCCAAAAAAATTAATTCCTGTCTGCCAGGATATACATTTGGGAATGGGAAATAAATATTTGGGAATTAGTGAAATTTGTAATTACAGCAAAATATTTTCCCAATTCCCCGGTAAAGCCAGAATAGGGTCACTGAACGTTCATTCTTCTTTTCAAATTTTCGCTTTTGAATGTGATACAATAGATGTGGGGTTAATGTTTTAATCTGAAATCATACATCATACAACTCACAGAATAAATTTCTTTATAAATAAATAAATGTGATAAAAGGACTAATCATATTAAAACACTTGTACTGAACATGACTTTATATGTCGTTTCTTTTTCATGACACATTCCGAACAAATGACCATATGGAGCGTACAAGTGTACCTTTTAGTACACGAAGATCGACATTTGGACCAAAGTAGCAGAATGAACACAGAAGCACAGCATTTCATAGTTATCAGAACAATCAAAATAGGCGCTTAGGATACGGCGAAAATGAATTCCCCAGCCGACGACCATTTTGAGTGTAAACATAAAATCCATAAAAAAACCTGACGAAACTATGTTTGTGAAAGCCCTTAGTGAACATATAGAGAGTGAAAGTCGAGTGGTGAAGTGTGAATCTCGACATGCAAAAGGCTCACGTTATTTTGCTGTTATACAAACTCAGATATTGCTGTATGACCATCACCTGAATTCCAGTGATCAAGTGGCTAAGTGTGCGGCTCCCAGAGTACAGCTCACTCGGTTAAAAGTGCGTCATGGGAACCCAGTAGTTAAGTGGTGAATGGATCCATGCCGCCACAAAAAAGACACGTATTTTGTTGTAGTAGACACGTAGTTTGACATAAAAAAAATATTTTTTTCCTTGATTTCCTTATTTTAATTACGATTGATCTTTTGAAATTAAAAATGGTTTGTGTTTCGCAATGTCCGAGTATATCATCTCAAACACAGGGCTTAGCTCGAAAAACGAAACGTGCAGGTAGATTGGCGCCTAAAAGGATCTAGAACGTCTACCCTTTTTTCGTCTACCCAAGCAACCGATTTTCTTGACCTGCGGAGATCTGCACGTTACAACTCGTCTTGACTCATCAACTTTAATTGTGGTATTCTGACTGAGTAACACAGACGCCTTAACATGATTATTATTATTAATTCTTTTTACCAACTACTCGTATTTATTTATTTACTTCCAATCCACAACGTTGATATCCTAACTAAAAATTTTAATTATAGAAATTTAAATAAAATAATGGTGCTTTTGAAATCATCATTTCTACACTCTTCCTAAAAATTTAACATTCTCAAAAAAAAACAATACCGCTGAACAGAGTCAAAGAACACACGCAAATGTCCCACTTTTTCAAATAACACTCGTTTGCACGTTTTCTCGGCTATTCATTTGTTATAAATGGCATTTAAAAATTATAATACCTCAAAGCTAATTGCGCCTATTTAAAATAAAAGGTGTAAGTCTCTATCAAAAAACATGAGAGTGCCGCTTTTAACAATTAACAAGAATAAGCATATATTGGTTAATAATGTTAATATACTTCTTATGAGAATTTTAGAGTGAAAAATAAAATTCCATAAAATTTAAAATAGAATCATATACCATGACGCGAATATAATAGAGGTTTTTTGAGGAAAACTCTCATCTTGTTCAGAGATGTTTTTTTAACTAAAACTATTCTCGACCCCTTTTGTATTTGAGATTATGGCCAATAAAGAGACATCACAGGGACTGCAACAAAAATCAATCACATAGAAGTTGTTTCTTAGGGCCTGACTTAATAAATTTGTGAATCATTTCACAATGGACTTGCACAATTTATAAATTTTTTATTTCTATTTTTTAAGTAAAACAATCATCGGATTTTTTTCGAGTAAATCTCACTCTCAGCGCGAGATAACTGCTGAACTTTATATTTAACAGTGTAAAAATTGTCACATAATTAGTTTCCAAGAATTTTTATTGGATTCTAATACGTATTGTTGTTATTTTTGTTGTTGTTAAAAACAGCAGACTCATCAAAAACAGCATTTTTCTCCAGAAATCTCCTGAAATAATGATTTAATACAGTTAAAACATGTCATAAAATAAAATTATTATTAATTATTATTAAAATAATATTTTTCTATCAACTATATAGCAAGAGCTTCCATCCATAGCGGATATAGTATAAGCACGTCAAGTCAATTCTCGAAGTTTGTGTTACTATATTTCTTGACATCTTTAAAAATGCATAAGAACGCTGGACTTTATATTCACGCCAGCGTTTAAATATAATAATTTTCAATAAAATAAAAAGATTCAAAACTATTGTTAGGAAGTGCAGTTTGCATCTAGGCATTCTCGGCCTCAGCCACAACACGATTGATGTACCTCTTTCAATCGACAACAAGGTATGACGCCCCGACCTGACATTCCCAAATTCAACACCATCGAAACTAGGGCCAACTAGTTTCCTGTTGCTAACTTTTAGCTAACTTTATTATAAAATGAATTTCCTTTACTCATAGTCGTACCTCATATTAACGAATATTGCACAGAAAAACACGTTCCGATAGACATTTCTTGGGGGTACGAATTTCGATCAAGGTTCGAAGCTAATGTCAAATTTTAGTTGCCAAATAAGTGCTGCACCGAGAAAATATAGAAAACAATACATAAAAACGAAAATCGCTTATTAACAAAGCAGTAGAGAGAGCTGGGGCGGTATGTTGTACCATGATTAATTTTTCTACAGCAAAATGATATGCTGAAAGCGCCTGAAAGCTTTCACTCAAACAATTACACAAAATATATCGCGATTTCAACCTTTCAGCATAAATATGTTCTCTGTTCTTTTTCCGAACTTCGACAAAACGTACCCCCAACAAAAATTTCTAGTACTGTATAAATAAACAAATCGAGTAACCGTAGAAATCGTAAAATAGAATAATGTTTTATTCAAGCATGCTGAGACCTCAATAGAAAAATTATATTTGGAAAGATGAAAGATGGGTTCTCACTCAATTCAGGTAATGAGAGAAACAAAAAATATATTAATAGAATAACAATTTGGAAATAGTAGCTTCGTGGAGTACATGTTGTGTTCGTATCCGATAAACATTTCGTACGACAATCCATGTGAAAAGTACTAACAACACACGTGTTTTGCCGAAGACATTGAGGAATCTGAAGAAGTAAAGTTTTATTGTTTCATTTGAAATTGTTAATTTCTCCCGCCCTGCATTGTTTTTTCCTAGTAAATCTGCCATTACACTCGTGTTTTCATAGTCTATGTAAATAAAAATTGCATCAAGGTAAATTTGAAGTGTAGTACACAGACTTTTCAAATGCGTTAAAGTGTAGATCACTCAATTAACATTAATAAGCTCGAGCCAATATATACAACTAATTTTTTGTATCATTTTGGTTTACTTAGATATCCCCTAAGAGTAGTCCTATTTGTCTCCCATTTATTCGGTATTTATTAACGACTGCTGTGAGTTTGCGCAATGTGCTGCTTCATGCAGGCAACATGAAAATATTTGCATCGATTGGTAATGCATTTGATTATTGCAACTAGTAACAAATTATCGGCAAATGCAAATGAATGTAAAACGACCCCATATATATGCATTCGCCTAGTGTTTCATAAGTTGGGTTATATGTCCTTGAAATAGACCTTGAAGTAGTTTTTTCTTCCAACTTGAGCTTTGTGGGTCATATTAATTAAATTATCGGAAGGTTATATATGAGATGTTGCGGGTATTATAAAGCGCGACTAGTAGCTCTGATCCTCGTATATTAAAAACGTGAGATGTTACTTTTATCCGATCACCGATTAGAGGAGCGTCTCAGGTTAGGTGGTCTTTTTATAATTTCCCCCTCGCTAGAATTTAAAGTGTTCACAAGCAATTTGTCCTTTACGCTCTATATTGTTTATCATTAGCCCAACCCACTTTACCGGCGCCGTTGTATCCTTTTGGGGTTCCCGATATTTTACTACGTCGCATTTATGCTTTCGAATTACCTTACATATTTTCCCCAGAATGGTAAAATGAACAAGAACGAATGATGTTTTATATATCATATCGATTTTCAAACGACTAAAGCAGTAGCTAATGATTATTGAAAAGAAAAACCTTCTAAATTTAAATGATTGATGTTTGATAATTATAAATGAAGTAGTAAAACGCTAACTATATAGACTGTTTTGCACAACCACTAGCCTAAGGATGGAGGCGATATGCTTCGATAAATGCATCTAATTCAAGCCATACATAAATAGGAAGGCCTTTAAATAAATAAAATATGACCTCACTCGAAAGGTTAATTTAACAAAAAATGATCCGTATTTGCCGGTTTGTCTAACGGGAGGCAATAGCCGGATTCTATTGGCGTGAGCATAGTACTTCTGAGTAGATGGTCAATGGAATGCAAATTTGTTAGTTAAATGTAAAACTACTATGAGTAGTTAGAAGTTCTTGCGAGTACTTTAATTACTGACTGAAGTTACATGTTGAACCGACCGAGTTGTGGACTGAAAATTGACTGAACGAAACTTTCAGTCGAAAGTTACATGTGTTTTTCATTTTCGGTGTGACCGAGATGGCGTTTAAATGTCAAATTGTATAAAAGCAAAATTGTTTTACATCGTAATAGTTTTTTTAAATAAATCAAATTGCATCGAGAAATATTAATTATTTCTAGTTTATATCAACAGCGTTTCAAAAAATGATATTATTGCAAATACTAAAATGATGTGTAATCCAAACTCGGAACCGCAGAAAGAATAAAAAAATTGAGGAATGTAATAATGCGAATACGAAATTTTTTCTTAACCAAGCCAATTAAGGGAAAAATTTAATTGGAAAATGCAGAATATACAGAAAATTTTAGAACTTCTGAAGGAGTTTTTAATAATATATGTTCTGAACTAAATTCAGAGCTAAAGCCATCATGCAATACAGTGAGGCGAGAGAACCTGTTCTGGTCAACAAAATTGTGGCTGTGTCCCTGTACAAATTAGCATCTTGGGCGGAGGACAGAGTTATTGCGAACCAATTTGGAATTCACAAATCTACAGCACTGAAATTTGCAAGAGTTGTATTAAAAGTACTCCTTCCAAAATGTATAAAATATCCAAATGAAGAAGAAGCATTGATATTGGCGAACTCGTGAAAAATTTCGGATCTTAAAGAAACGTCCATACTATTATGCTAAAAGTAATATTTTTGTAACAAAAAACAACATTTAATTTTTATTTTAAAAACAACAACTAATCTTGTATTTTTGGGGACCGAAGACTATTGATAATTTGAATTTACCCTTGTGTTTGGTTGGTGATCTAGCATATCACTTAACAGATTCGTTAATTAAAAATTATTCAACGGGCTGTTCACCAGAACAGGCCTTTTTAATGTACATATATCGTAATAAGGCACGAATATGCGTCGAAAATGCATTTGGTAGATTAAAATCATGATGGCGAATTATTTGACGTCGTCGCTGTATGGTGTACTCTTATTAACATTGTAGAACGATATAAATGCACATTTAGGGCTTCCTGGCTAGACGAACTACGTGCAGCCGAATTAAATGATCTCCAACCAGTTGATCGGGAAACTTTAACTAGGCCTTTCGGTGAGACCAATGTGAGAGATCAAATGTGTAATTATATGGCAAAATTTCTAATGTTGAGCTCAAATTTGTTATAAATTGTAACTTCAAATGTATTGTTTTATCGTTTAATCCATAAAAATAATTAGTATAAAAATACAAATAATTTAATTTCAGAATAATAATTGCATATTCAATAACAAAATAATGTTTAAGGCTAACTTTTTTAATTTAAATTCTTTTTATTTATGTTCCATCTCATCACTGAATTCTCTTCTTCTTCAAATTCGTGTAAATACTCCACGGTATCCGGGAGTGATGGTGATTGTTTCGTTGTTTTATGTAAATTAGAAAAAAAGTTAAACTATTCGCCATTTGACTCTTTCAACATTTTCGAAGTTTCCTGAGAAAATGTATTCTGAATTTTTTTCATCCTCTTCCTTTTGGAACTCATGCTCCGCATCTAATAGCTCTCTTTCTTTTTGAATAAATTCCTTCTGTAATTCCTGTTGCATTTTTAGGAATTCCCTCATTTTTTTGGCTGGTTTGTATTTCTCACTGGAATCTATTTTAACATAATAAGAAATATTGTTCTGTATACGTATTTTAAAAAAAAATTACCTTTTGATGTAGATGGCTCTGGCACCATATCATTATTACAGCTTATGTCCGTATCTTCATCCAACTCAGATTCAATTTCGGTGTTATTGGTCGACTGAGTAAAAAAATTCGTTAAAATGTTATAAACAATTTAAATAGACAATCAATTATACCATCGGTGTCAATTCCACGAAACGTTGAAACTGGTCGCGTTCCTAACTTTTTATAATGCTTAATTTCCATTCTTCCGGTACCGCTCGTATTATTACTTTTTGCATTCTCTATACTCCGCCTTTAAATTCCTCCATTTAAGCACGATTTGTTCTTGATTTTGATTACTATATACGCGAGGTACCATTTATTTTTCTACACTTTGAAAAACTGTCCTATTTTTAAATTTTGTACCATCCAAAACTTTTTTCACTTGCTTTCCAACCAACACATCTAATAAAACATCCACTTCTTCATCTGACCACAAGTTTCATATATTTTAACTCATTCTGTACTTCAATTGACGATTTTCTTCTTACTTCTAACCTAGAAATAAGCTTGTGAAATGTCATTTCAGTCAGTCCGAAGTTACACCGAAACATGTAACACCGAAAATTAAAATCGACTCAACCAACCTAATGTTAACCGACTGATTCTGTCATTATGTCGGTCGCAATGTCGGTTGGCTTAAGGTGTGCTCCGTTTGGATCACTTAGGGGAGCGGTACGATCTCCAAAATTTTAGATGTCAGTTGTTTACTTTTGCTGAGAAGCCTATAAAATGTTGGTGATTGTAGCACTAACCGAAAAGGTACAAACAGCGTGCAACTTAAGCTCTTAAGTGTTCGCTGGTTGAGGCATTAAACTCTTTGTTAAGTTTCAATCGGTCATCATTTCAGTTCATCATGTAACGTCAATAACTAACGCCAATGGATCATGACTAATATTGACAAACAGAAATCCACGTGGAAAAAATTGGAGATACAACTACTTCTAATACACGTACTGACATCTATATTTGAATAGCATACTTCATAAAATATGTTTTTCTTACAACCAAAAACATAATTATAAATTAAACAATTAAAATTTTTTTAACGTAAATCAATAAATTGTTAAAACAAAGATAACAAATAATGATGAATGATGATTAATGACAAACTTTGATATTTAATAAATGTAAAACGCTTTGAAGAAAAACTAAACAAATTAAAATACTTAATTCAGCCCACATTTAGGCGATTTAATTTATGTATTTTCATTTCCTAAATGAAAACGAAAAAATTCTTTTGATTTGAAACGAAAGCTTCTTAAGCTCTAAATATATATATTAGACATACAAAAGCATAAATGTGTACATAAAAATTCAATTTCAATTTAAAATTTACGAGTGGATTTTTTTGTTGGCTGTTCTTATTTACACAAACTATCGAAAATTATTTTATTTATTTATATTATTTAAGAACACACAGCAAGTCGAATATAGAAACGTACATATATAACACGAAGTACTCGTCGTATATAACTAGAAACTTTATATATATATTTATATATGTTTCTAGATACGCCCTCAATATTTTATTCAAAATAATATACTACTGATAAAAATAAAATATTTCCTCTGTTCAAAAATAAAAAAATAAAAATTGTTTTTCTTATTCCACTTTGAACTTTTAAATTATTTCCTTCGTTTTCATTTTACCATCTCGAGAAATAAGCACAAAAAAGTTTATAAAATAAAAGAAGCTTTCCCTCGTATTATTATTTTTATCATTTCTATCACTTAAGCTGTTATGATATATAAAAATGTGTATATGTATTCAAGAGAGGAATCTATAGAGATTCATACAACACCCATATTTCCATCATTCAAGACTACCGGAAAAATGGAAAAATTATTAAGAAAAATAATTTTATTATTTTGTAAAATGTTATATTTATGTTGAGCCAGCGAGCAAAAATATAGACGTGGGGTAGATATGTAGTCGAATGCAAATAATTTTCTGTTTAATTAATATTACGTTTCCATTAAAATGAAGAAAAAACATTTCTCAAATCGAAATACTATAGGAAACTATACCACACATGCGCTTACCTATAAAATTGTAATAATACGTGCGAAAAAATAACTAAATTCCAACGTTTTTTATAGATGAAAAATTGTGTTTTCTTTTAAAATAAAGCTAGATAGTTTCATTCTGTGTTCGTTGTTTTGAATTAGTTTTTTTATTTTTACAGGTTATACACCCAACAAATTCGGTGAAATAAACAGAAGAAGCTCAGCTTTATTTATCCACTATAACTCTTATCTTATTGTGCGCCAGGGTTGTGCGTCTACGCATATTTCTGAATTGTCTACATGTTGGTGTCGACAAATAGCGTAGCCAATTGATTTTTGTGTATACAATGATGAGAATTGCTTAGAATATGTAAACAATTCGTAGTCAATGTACGTTATTACTTTTTTGTTGTTTTTCTACTGTTTTTCTGTACGAAGTCGTTATCTTTTAGTTTTCCAGTTTAAATTGGGTTTAACCATATGTTGGCCGTTAAAATTCAATTTTTATTAAACAAATAGGTGAGATTGAAAATCTTCTTCAATCGGTGTATTTAATCTTAGCAGAACCATAATAGATTTACGAGGCTCAACGGCTATGGTTTCGCGGTGCGAAACGTACTTCATTTGATTTTAACGTTCGTTTTTGAGTAACGCTACAAAACTTATATAGTGTAAATGAGTTTTGCTGATTGTTTTCTGGCTTTGGTTGTATTTTGAACAAAATTAGCTGCGATAATGATCTTGTCTTGAACAAGGATACAGGTAAGCGATATCTCTTTTGCTCATTAACAATCAACGTTTGTGTTTCGTGATCCTTTTTCATTTGAGTTATCTTTCTTGAAATTGGGGACGAGTGGCCGAGATAGAAACCAATACTAGAATAAATAATGCAACCCGGCAAATATTCTACACTGGACTATCGTACACGGACACGAATCAGAAATGTAAACATTAAAACTCTAACAGAAACGTGAAGGCTTAGCAAGAATATGAGAAAGAAGATAAATGAAATTCTCGGCCTCAGCGCAGTGATATAGAACAGTGGTGAAATAAAACACAAGCAAAATTACTTAATTCTGGAAGCATAAAAAGGCGTTGGCCCACATATTAACAACAGCTACCCTGCATAATAATCGTATCATTGTAACAGGATTTCACTCAAAAATATAAACAAGTATTTAATATAAGACTCTGTGCGTAATAGTAATGAAGAACGACTCATCGACTACTGCGTCACAAATCAGATAATTCATAGAAGGCAGTAAATTTCTATACAAAAATATACACATATGGACATCACCTGAAGTGTAGAATAATGAACCAAATAGATCACGCAATGACAAACAAGAAATTTCTGACCACCAACTGGTAAAATATCATCATTCAAAATTAATGTAGCTGTAAAACGCATCAAGGCAAATCGGAAAACTCTAAACACCGACAGATTAAAAGATGCCGGGCACAAGATACACATTCTGCGAAACCATTGAAGCAGCAACTATCCGTGTAGAGCAACAGTGGAAACAAATCTAAGAAACCTATATCGAAACAGCTACCAACACACTCGAGTCGAGTATGCCAAGAATTCAGACGCAAACCCCCTGGATCAAAACATGCGCGTAATACATCAATCAATGTGTGTGCAGTAATCAAAAGGATATACATCCCTCTTCAACAACCATAAAAATATTAGCAGTGGTCACTCTATAGAATTTCACCAACAGTCAACCCGAAATGAAGACAGAAACAAGCTGGGTTCAGACCAGGACAAAGTTTCACCAATGTTATCATATTAAAATAAAACGCATCTTTACTTAGCAGTTTAATGAATGGAATTCACCACTGCACCTACTAAGATCTACCAAAAGAAGTTGGCCTCAAAATAATAATAGATTTATAAAGAAGCAACTCAACAAAGCCAGAACAACAATGAACATGTTACACAAAGCCTGGAACACAACTATCCTATCCCGCAAACACCAAACTAAGAATGTTTAATTCGTATGTTAAATCAGTGTTGATGCACAGGTGTTTGTAAATAAATGCCTTAAGAGACTACTAAGGTGCTTCTGGTTCAACAAAATAACAAATATTGAGCTCTTGGAGATGGATTGTCCACATTGAGGAAGTCGCAGAATTAATTGACAAGCAGGCCTCTGAAATGGAACCCACAAGAGAGCACGGAAATCGGACGACCAGCTCTAAAATGACAACGAACGATGCTAGCAGAAGCGAAACAACTCGAAAAGTCGTGGACAGAAATCGAAACAATAGAACCCAACAGAGTTTAATGGTCCAGCCCAGTAGACTTCCTGTGCTCCTAAATTGGAGATAAAGGGTAAAAATATTATTTAAAATATCAAGCGAGCCTGCGGTCATATTTTGGTATTTATTCATTATTTGCCTCCAAATTTACCATTTTATTGCGTGGTAATGATGTTGAACATTGTAAAGGGGCGCTCGAAATCGGCGGGCGAATTTGTTAGATTATAGCAGCCATGTTGTTAGATGTTGTCCAATCCTGTTGTGAATTGTTCAGTTGTGTATGGCAAATTACCTTGGAAGGTTATAGCGTTGTCTAGTTAACAGGAACTGTATATTCTTTATCGGCGGATATAACTTTCACGAGCATGCGGCTAGTTTCTGCACCTCCCTTTCACCATTTGCACTTTTCACGATTTTGCACTTTAACCGTAACATAAACATAAATGTGCTTTATTACCAAATAAGCTTTGGGTTAAATTTTTCAATGTGAAGAAAGCATAAACTCCGTCTTGAAATAGTTTGGATTACAAAGAAACAACAAAATGTTGATAATTGCTAATAGAAATAATAATATCCGACATTGTGTACACGTTAGAATATTAATTATCTACGCAGTGTAGACAATACGGCACAACACTGTTGTGCGCTGAAAAACGTCTTTATCACTTTTGGAATGGCGTATGAAAACTTCTGGTACGGTAGATCCAACACGGTAGATTTATCTTCTTATTTTACACATCTATGACCCCCCGTCGCAGTGCAAAACTCATGGGCATCTCCATGCCAGTAGCCAGTATAGGATGGCATTGAGCTATGCAATGTGCAAATGGTGATAAAATCGGACCTATAACCGTACGTCCTCGAATTGGCTGACACTGGCGTAAAAGTAAGGACCGAAAAAAACAAACCGCGAAAGAGTTGGGAGAGCCTTGTTCCCAGAACAGATTGCAGGGATAATAAAAAATAAAAATAAAAAATACCGTAGAACCAATTTTCGTTTATTTAGAAAAATCCAAATTTCTCGGAACGGTTCGAAAGGGTTTGTATTTAGTTTCAGAGCTAGTTTCAATAAAACGATAACTAATATTCTGATTAAGTTTATGTTAAACTGATTTTTTTTTGTCTTTATTAAATTTAAATAACAATAGGAATATTACAATTAACAAAAACGTTTCTTGTTTGTTTAAGTTGCTGTAACCCGAAGGGTTTTATGCAACTACTTTTTAATTTTACATTTAAATCAAACTGGTTTTAGTTTGGACTAATATCGCAAATAAAAATTAAATAAATTATACGTTGGTGTATTAATGTAGTTGTACTAAAATTTATATTGAACCTCAAATCATTCGCTACCGTTTCATTAAAAATATTTTTATTTAAATTCATAAACATTTTCGATAGGAAGCTTGCTATAAAACGGAACTCCGCTATATAATAAATTACTTCTTGTACAGGTGTCGCGAACGAGAAATTCTCTTAACAATAACGACAATGATTAAATTATGTACAGTTAAATTGTTTAAAATGTTATACATATATAATATCAATTCGAAATTGATTGATTGATTGATTAGAATGTACGGCCATGATAAGCAGGGATCCCGGATACGCTGGGCCTACCGTACACTCCTTTTCACATATAACAAGATGGAGGGATAGGAAAGGTTATTAGATATGATAGACTTGACCCGGTTACAGACACCTAAGTAGTCAATAGTTAGTAAAGCACAAGACGGCACAATAATTTTTCTGGATACAAATAATCAGCAATCACGATCCTAAAAAATTTTTAATTGGTAAATTTCCTGAAATAAAATTTTGTTATTATGGGTGATTAACCATTTCCTCCACCCATAAAATTGACAACCAGCGATAACTGTTTATCCAACTTAGAACAAGATAACCAAATCCTTTACCAATTTACAGTCTCCCGAACAACCTAGAAAATAATTTAATTAAAAAAGTGCCATGAACCCCAAAAATACAAAAACTATCTAAGTACAGCAATATTTGTCTGCATTTAAATTTTATTCTGTAGTCGCCAAGCCATCTATAATTTCAAAAATTCAAACATCCGCAGAAACATATCAAATTTATTAGCAAACCCGGTTATAACCATTGTGATTTCTACCTTATCTGCTTCCATAAAAAGTAATGAAAATTTGCAAGCTTCCTAAAAAAAATATTAATTAGAATTAAAATTTAATTTAAACAGGAATCGGGCAACACCACTGTTATGTAACTTTATAAAATTTCCCTCTCCTCCGATACTTCAATTTTCCATACAATCATATTCGTTTAATCTATTAAAATAATTTTGTAACAATGGGTTTACAGTGATGTAATCTTAAATTCCCAAATAAACTAAATCAATTCAAATTATTGATTAGTAATCATAGTAATTATTAATTAGTTAAAAGAATCAAATGAATTATTACTACTAATTACAACCAATTGCAGCCGCATTGATTGATTTTTAAATTAAAATTTAATTTTTAATTAAACGGTAGTACGGCTTCAAAGATATTCTGTAATCAAAAATCTTCATTAGAACTAAATAAGTTAGCATAATCAGGAATTGCAATGAATAATAGTATTAATAATGCACACCTGATAAACCTCGATAACTCTGCTGCTAATCAAAGTAACATCTAATAACTGGACAAGTGGTGCAGTGGTTAAAGCTTCGGTAATTGGACCGGGAGGTGCTGGGTTCGAATCCCATCAGAGACTAGATGCAAATCGAATTTTCATCATCGATTACGATCGGTGATGCTAATAAATACAACTAAGACCCTCTGATGGAGTGCAGAATACCGTGTCACGCGCCGACCCACCTTCCATGTCAATGTACAGGTTGACATGGAGCTTGCAATGTGCAGGTGTTATACTGTAGTTGTGTGAGTAGGTGAAGTAGGTGGGTTAATGATGTGGAGTGAACGAGTGGTATCACAATGGGCCTAAAAATTGGCCTAAGTGTGCGTAAGCAACCACTGAAACCTAACCTAACCTAACCTAACATCTAATAAATATAATAATTTATTACTCAGAAGCTGAATAATTGGAATGGGAATATCACTAAAATCAGCCAATCTCTGAAATCCAATTACGGCCGAGTAGAAGACGAACAAAAAACACGATTAACATCTTCATACAAATGCCATGAAAACTTCCTTCTGTTAAGATGTTACCCGACTCTACCCATCCATATCTCGTACATGCGACGTGCACATAAACTCTGTCCATCCACCCTCAAACCCGATCAATTATACATTCCTCATTCAGAACTTCACCATTCTTCGCTAGGTCGTAACTAATTCGACGATAAACTAATCTTGTTGAATTCAACTGTAAAAAAATTAATGAGATAGAAAAACATATCATCATCAAGTTGATGTAGCGTACACGGATTTCAGTAAAGCATTTGATTCCAGCTGCCATCAAAAACGTCTGGTGTGTTCCCACAGGATCTCACATCGAGCCGTGGATATTTATTGATGGATATTGGGATAATCAAAATATCAAACGTGCTCATATTTGCAGATGACGTGAAAATTTTTCGAACTGTTAACAGAATGCTATTTTAGAGCTATTTAGAGGTAGGTTTTATGTAAAGTGTATTTGTATAATTGAATTTATTTTCTCTACTCCAGATGTTATTTCGAAAACTCGTATTTAGCGTACTCCCACTAAACAGGAATGCTCTTTTGATAGGATTTCTATTTCATCATTAGAATGAAAGTTTGATGGGTTCAAACCTGCCACAACCTGTACCGGGAAACCCAATATCAAACAGTTCAGTTGAGCGTAAGTTATATGCTCGTATTGTTGGAGAATATTTTCACAAAGCATGTGATGGAGGAATACGACGTCGGTAAATATTCCACTGCTATTGGAGGCATCTGCAAATAATTAAGTCATGTCTCTCAACTAGGAAGACTGATTGGGTCAAGGTATATAACCTAATGCAAAACTCACAAATCGTCTTTGAACCGATTTGGCACCACTTGGGATGCATACTCAAGCGTCTTTCTGGCATAGGTACGATATAACAATTTGGAGATTTGTGGATTCCGAAACTCGACCAACGCTTAATACAACCTAAAGTAGTATTTGCTTTATTAATTACATGGTCGAAGTGATTTCTGAAGTCAAGTTTCTCGCCAAGACTAATACGCACATCATTTTGAAGTAGAGAACAATCTGAAATCGTATCCTCGATTCATATTTTACGATCATCAATGAAATAACCCATGCATGCAATCATGCAATCATGCGCTCTGTAAAGAATTCCTAAATTATTTTACAAACTACAGAGGTAAAGATATCAAAGCAATAGTAAATATTGCTTATCCACCGCGAAATTAAAATAATAAAATTTACATCGCAAGTTGTTGATCGCAGTAAATACAAAGCGCTTGTATGGCTCAATTTTTAATCAGTTTTCAGTAAATATTACTCCGCTTTTTTGTAAATATCACCGATTATTTTTTTCAGTGTACAGTTAAGACAAGAATTGTGAGAAAGTTCTAGAATATGGCCACCTGGGACGGAATTCGGTAATTTTTTAACCGATTATGTTGGGACTGTGTATGTTGAACAGAAATTGGATTCTTAAATAGTTTTTGGAAGAAGTTCTGGAATATGGGGGAGGAACTCGTTAATTTCTTACCAATTATGATGGGATTAAGTATGTAAGATGGAAATGAGATTCTTAAATGATGTTTGGAAGAAGTTCTGGAATTTGGCCACCTGAGACGGAATTTCTAAACTAATTTCTAAATTTCTAAATCGATTATGTTGGGATCGGGTATGTTAGCCTAGGACCTGGGATGGTACTTGGCCATTTCTGAACCGATATTTATGGGATTTTGTATTTTGAATGGAAGTGGGATTCTTAAATGATTTGTGGAAGAAACTCTTGAATATGACCATCTGGGAAGGTACTTGGCCTATTCTTAACCGATTGTGATAAGATTGGATACGGTGTATGGAAATGGGATTCTAGAATGATTTTTGGAGAAGTTCTGGAATATGGCCACCTTACCACTGATCCCCGACGAAATTAAGATATGGCTGAATTAGTATTATCGAAATATTCGCAGTTAACATGATTATGAAGTGCTTCAATAATCTGACGGACAGTTTGAACGTATATGATGAAGAAAGGGTTATTGTACGTTGTTTATATGTAGATAATAAACGTTTTTCGCAACTACTTGGCACCACGTTTTTTACTGATATATATAGTTCTAGTGAAATGTCAATTATTTATGAATGCGTTTATATAGGAAATACGTGCCTGCAACGAACGGATTTGAAAACAAAATTAGAAGTATGGTTCATGTCCCTTTGTTGTTTAAAAACAGAACGTACGGAGTTCGAACTGGTGGTGCCGGGTTATACCTCGTGAGCGTCTTTGATTTGAACATTTAAATCATCCACTAATATTTTGACGCCGTATTGTAATATTTTGCTCACGATACCATGATGTTGTTTGTAGAAAGCATGCTTGATTTAATCGAGTTATCTTCACTTGGGGCTTGGATATTGACAAACGAAATATCAAAGTGAAGCCCAAGAAACCTGAGTACGCAAATATGATGGCCAATAGGTATGGAATTAATTACAGATTGATGATGTTAGTTATGAGTAACCTAACTCCAATTTCGGGCTTGTTCGCTATTGCTTCCACAAAGTGCGTTTCGTGTGTTCCTGTTATAATCGACGAAGCTATTGCCAATTTAACCTTTAGTACCAAAATATCAAATTTTTATTGAAAGACTTGTCCAATGAAGTTCGTTATGAAGTTTTCGTACTTTATTAAAAATGAGAATGTTTGATAACAATCGCATTGAATTTCGCCAATTCTTTATTTTTGTAAAATTGAAATATATAACGTCAATCTATTTAAATTATATTTGAAGGTAATATGAGGGCGCAAATTCCTTGATTAATACGCTCGCTAGGTAACACTAAATGGCTTAGGTGGTCTATTGAAAACGATTCACGAGAAATTCTGCTTCTGCTTATTGACACTACATGTCAGGGCAAGTTATTGATGCCGCAAAACGAATACCTCATCACCTTTCTGATCTCCAGGTTAAGGGCGACGTAGGCAGGTGTCTATCGTGGGCTCATGATGTAAACAAGTTTCTGATAAGACTTGATGCCTTAACATTTATCACCAGTTGATTCCAGGTGGTAATATTCCATTAGTTCTTCCAAAAATCATTTAAGACTCCCATTTCCATCCAACATAACAAATCTCATCATAATCGGTTAAGAAATGTCCTAGTTCCGCCCCAGATGGCCATATTCCAGAACTTCTTCCAAAAATCATTTCAAAATTCCAATTCCATCCAACATACCCAATCTCATCATAATCGGGTAAGAAATGACCGAATTCTTATACGAAATACATTATGAAAAAAGTTTTATGTTTTAAGATACTTCAAATCTAAGACATTAATTGTGATATACGATAAACTGTCCTCACGATAAATTGTTATACGATAAATTTTTTCACGATAAATTGTTCACGATAAACTGACAGTAAATCGAAATCTACATCGATCATAGATAAGACGAAAAAATAGGCACAAAATGACTGCCTTGCGGTACCGCGGAAGTAGCTATAAAAGGAGCTGATATAGGTGACCTAAAGATCACCTGATACCTACGTTCCTTGACATAAGAGTCCATTCATATTAAAAATTGAGGTGCGAAACCATGGCCCTCCTTGACAAGAGCCCTGAGTTTAAACAAAATTATCTTTTGGGAAAGTTTGTTTTGCTGAAGTCCGTGGTAATAACATCTATTTCGCTTTGTTGTTGGTTGTTGTAGATCGTCCTCTAAGAAATACATGCTGATTGTTTGAAAAAAATGTTTCACATTGAAAGTAAAGATAATCATATGCAATACTTTCAAATAATTTATGAATAAAGAATAGTTTAGTAATTGGCTTATAGTTGGAGACATCCGATTTACAACCCTTCTTATGGATTGGAACCGTAAGGGAGTTTTTTCATATTGACGGAAATATTCCGTACGAGATTGAGATTTGGAACAAAGTTGTAAGTGCGGTTGAGCTAAGTTACAACGCATTTTTTTAAAACGATAGAAGTCAACGCATCGAGACCAGCAGGAAAATCATGGTTTAGCTTAATAATCATCCTAACTACAGTATCATAATCAATTTGAATAGAGACCATAGAGATGTTAGAGATATCCTACAAGTAGCTTATACCGTGCTCATTTTCATAAATAATTTGCCAAAATTTTCTACAAAATTACACAAACAACAAAGAAACGCCAGACTACACATCCTGATGCAAGATTCAAACAGTGCAAACACTGGTACTTGTCGCAATTACAAGTTCTTCTAATTCATCTTATAAGCTCGTCCTGTTCAATTTATCTACAGGCATACCATCAAAATGAAAATAAGAATAATAAAATGCAAACGTTTAACAAAGTAATAGATGAAAGCTATTCCTGCTCAAACTGAGTTCGTTTGGTCTCCTATTTTATAAGATACTCGATTACTGATATATAAGGTAAATCATAAAAAATATAAACTGATCTTACGACAGAATATTAAAGTTAGATGTACATTCGTACGAGAAGGTGACTCTTGTCAAAAGTATATATGCGTATATATTGGCAATGTTATTGAAGACGAAATTATTGTATGCGTGTAGACCACTAATTTCTAACCCTGTTCAATTGACTGTTTTTTGTGTGTGAAAAATCTGAACCCATAAAATACTCTCAAAACGTTATCAAGTATCGATTATAATCCCATAATGATCCCGAGCTAAGATACACAGTTATAATCTTTTATTTCACATAAATCTTACAAGAAATTATCTACTGTAAACTTGTATGCCAATATAAGCACAGACTAACTAGTAAAGTAAATATATATGTATACTGCGTATTTATTTTATAGTGTGGGTTAAATTTATACCAGATTATTATTAACAACAAATCTATAAGGAAAATACCATCTTTACTTCTTCATATACATTTTTAACATTTTTATTTATTTTTTATTAATATAATTCTTACATGTTCCATCCCAACCCAAACCACCAACATCCTCCGAGAACAACAATAGTGAGTCAAAAAAATCAATTTAAACAATCTAAATCATCATATATCGCCATCAATATCTCTATATATTCGCCCTGTATTCCCTTCTCTGTATAAACATTACTTGATACATACTCGTATATGTACTCTGCCTGCCTATCATCATCATAAAACGAAATCATAAGAAAAGGAGTTGAAAATATGAAAAAGATATTATTATTTCGTTCCTTTTTTATGAGGATTGTGGAGAATAAAGATAAAAAATAATAACAGTAATAAAGGAATCTTGGAGTATTAATGTTACAGTAGATGCAAAAATCATAAAAATCTCAAAAATATCAAATCACATAAGATGTTTTATTTATGTAATGCCTTAAAGACACAAGGGCGATCGCAATTGTCCCCAACTGGATGTGACACAAAATTGTGTAAGCCTTAAAATTACTCCGGCAAACACCAAACTCAGAACAAAAATAGTGAGCAGAATAAACATTAAGGCAACATTGAAAAAATAGTTTCACTTAATCAATAATATCCTTGCTAGAAATAAAAGTAACTGGCTACATGAATTTCCTTCCTAGTGGCTCCGCCGCCCGGTTTACTAGCAATCGTTATGGGCCTTGCATAATCAATTCCTGGATGCAAACTCGTTAATGCGGATGAGAGTTTGCGTTTCACCCGTATGGCCGTGATGTCATCAGAAAATTATATGGGTTCTACATGTTTTACCACCTACATTTCAGCCTGCCTCAGCTCGGTCATATTTAAAAAAACGTCTCGTTCGCTAGATCCTCTTTGACCACTGCATTCATTGATATTCGTAATTTTTCTTTCATTGATAAGGTGTGCCACATCTCCGCTGTCTGTGTCAATTTCGTTCATCTCGGGCTTTGTAACAGTTTCACTAGATCGAAACCACTACGGACCATGCTACAATGAATCACGCGATCACAATTTCAATTTATTCTGTTTTATTTTATACAGATCCTTGCTTGAATTGGCCAATTTGTTTTACATGGAAATCAGTCAAGAAAACAAAAAATAATCGAGAAAACGCATTGGTTGCCCATAATTGGCCTATTTATATTATACCATGCGTGTGAAATATGTCCCCTCAATAAAAAATACCAAATTTGTTGCATGCACGAAAAGTTGCACAGAAATCACAAAATTATAAGTCATTCCAAAGAGTTTATTGCAAAGAATTACATTATTAATGTTTTCGTTTCATTAATATACAATACTATCAAAAACCTAGCGTATCAAAAGCTAAGCGTATCAAAAACACAAAACTTATTTATTAGAATATGAAATAAAAAATCAGAACCCCAAATTATAAAGAAGACAAGTGAATGTTCGGGTAAGTTTACGCAGCGTTAGTAAATCTTCGAAAGACTAATAACAAAGTAAACTTCTAAAAGACACATACACAGGGTTTATTCCCACATGATCCAAATTAGAAATCATTTCAATAAATTTCAAAAGATATACATGTGGATGAGTGTTCTGGAATGCTCATGATATGGTATTTTACAACACAAACGATTCCTGGGTCGACGATATAAATAACGGGTTTTTTACAAAAGGATTGTTGCAACAAATTTCAAATAAGAAAAACAAATTTCAAAAGATTGACATATGGGTCCCGGGACGAACGAATCGAATGATTCCAGGGGTCAGCGATATAAATAACGGGCCTTTTAGAAAGATGTTGTTGCCACTGATATCTTAATTGAAGCTTGTCGCAACAACCCCTTTCTAAAATACCCGTTATTTATATCGCTGACCCAAAGAAGCATTCGATTCGTTTATTCCGGTAAGAGACCATATCATAAGCTTTCTATAAAACCTAGTCACATGTCAATCTTTCGAAATTTGTTGAAAATATTTCTTAATTAAAATTTGTTGCAATAGACCTTTTGTAAAAGATCCGTTATTTATATTGCTGACCCAAGGAATCGTTCAATTTGTTTATCCTGTTAAATGACCATATCATGGGCTTTCCATAAAACCTAGCCATATGTCAATCTTTTAAAATTTGTTGAACAGATTTTTTAATTGTAATATGTTGCAACAACCCCTTTGTAAAAGATCCGTTATGTATATCGTCGAACCCAGGGATCATTCAATGCCTTTGTCCCGTTAAAAGACCCATATGATGAGCATTCCAGAAAACCTAGCCACATGTCAATCTTTTGAAATTTGTTCAACATAGTTCTTATTTAAAACTGGTTGCAACTACTTATTAAGTGTGCAACATTAATTGCATGCAATAACTTTGGAAGCTTTTTTGGGTTCACAAATTTCACTCGGGTATTGTATTTTATCTTATAATTTAAAAGCTAATTAAGAAATCGCGATGAAATAATGTATAAATTGCTGTCGTGGTTGATAACATCAAACATATTTTTGTTACATTAAAATTTGTGCAGTAGTCTTGACGTGAGAAACGGACAACGAAACTGGAGACGGACAAAAATTTTAAAATCACTTGATTATGATTTCAAAATTACAGCAAACACACCAATTTTATTTATACAGGGTGCTTTTTATATTCCAGGTGGTTTTTGTTTGGTCGACATTTTGTTTTGGATGACATTTGTCAGTTCGCATTTAACAGTCATCGATAACAATTTACTATGGAGCATGTAACGCCGCAACAACGTGTTGAAATTATTAAAACATATTATTTTTGACAAAAAAAAACATTTTTGGCAAAAAATCATTATGAGCGACGAAGCACATTTCGCTTGGCTGGCTTTGTTGGTGGAACAAAAACCCGAGCGTCATTATCCCGAGGATACAAAATCCCAATGGTACAAAATCCCAAAATTCCGAAATTACATAATCTTTTTGTTCTTTATATATTTATTTATTACAACTGATTTCCCCATCATCTAGTAATTTATCTTTCATAATTTATATTCTTGTTTGGAGGGTTGTAGCCCTTTGGCTAATTCCCTTTACAATTTTATTATATTTTTAGTCTACCCTGATTGGGTCTAGTAGATCATGTGGTTTCTTCCTTCGCAGCCGTCTTACTGGGTTTGAATCATAGAACATACGACGTATCTCAGCATTTTGGTGTAGACTAATACGTTGCATGTGTTTTCTCGCGTGTTTGCTTGTTTCTTCACTGACGAAACCCATCTTCAGATCTCTATAAGGTTGTCATTTCTTATATACCACGGTGCATTAACTACTCCACGTAGGACTTTGCTTTGGAATGACTGGATGATATTGACATTGGTTTTCTTTGTACAGCCCCAGAGCTGAATACCGTAAGTCCACACAGGTTTTAGGATTTGCCGGTATAGTAGCAATTTATTATGTAGAGTTAGCTCAGAATTTCTTCCTAAAAGCCAATCAATCTTTCTGCATTTAATGTTTAACTCTTCTTTTTTCTTTTTCACATGCTCTTTCCATTTTAGTTTCGCGTCTAGAGTCATGCCTAGATATTTTGCCGTATTTGCATAGGGAATTTGCTGGGAGTTCAGTTTTACTGGTATCCAGTTGACCTTCTTGCTGGTAAAGTTTACGTGAACAGATTTTGTTTCATTAAGTTTTATTCGCCATCTCTTGGTCCAGGTACTGACAATATTAGTAGCTCTTTGCAATTTGCTTGTAGATTCTTCTATGCAATTAGCAACTGCTAAGATGGCCGTATCATCCGCAAACGTCGCTATGTTAGTCTCCTCTATCGTTGGCAGGTCGAGGTGTATAGAACATTTAAAGTTGGTCCCAGAACGCTACCTTGTGGTACCCCTGCTGATATTTTTTTTATTTCTGAGTATTCGCCATCTAATTTAACTCGAAAGTGTCGGTTAGATATGTAAGATTTTAGAATTTCATAAAACTGCTTTGGTAAGTCTCTTTGTAATTTATATTCCAAACCTTTATGCCATACTCTGTCAAAGGCCTGTGCTACATCCAAGAAGACGCTTGAACATACTTTCTTTTTTTCAAGTACGTCTTCAATTATGTTTGTAATTCGGTGTACTTGTTCTATTGTTGAATGATTTTCTCTGAAGCCAAATTGATGTGGAGGAACATGATTTCTTTCTGCTATTATTGGTTTTAGTCTCTTTAGGAGTAGTTTCTCGAATAATTTTGAAATTATTGGGAGTAAGGAAATCGGCCTATACGAGTTTTTGTCATTAAGTGGTTTGTTTGGTTTAGGTATCATAATTACTAATTATTTGGAGTAGTTTACGTAGTTCTTTTTCAGGAAGAGCTTTTACAATTTGTCCTGTAATTAAGTCATATCATGGAGATTTCTTTGTATTTAGGTTAAGATTGATTTCCTCTTTTAATTCTTGTAATGTGACAGGAGATATATTGCAGTTATCCATTTTATATACTAGTGGTATGTTTTCCTCTGCAGTTAGTCTAGGTAGAGGCTGGAACGTGTTCTCGAGGTGGGTTGCACACAACGAAGCTTTAGCTTTGCACTTATAGACCATGTACCATCTTAATTTTTTACTGGTGGAATTTGTAGTTTAGGTCGTTTTAAATTTTTTGTCGCTTTTTACAGGGAGTACTCAGTATCTTTTCCCCAGTAAAGCCACTCAAGTATTTATTATTGGATTCGTTTTTGATTTCTTTAATTAGCAACTTTAGTTTATTGCATAAAAAATTTAGAATTGTTTTATATTCTGGCGCTTGACTTGCGCCGTTTTGCTGCAACCAGTTTCCTAACTTTTAGAGGATAAATAGAATTTCGACGCATTTCCTTTGAACTTGAGGGGTACTACACCACGCCACTTCTTGTATACTGTTGTTGAGTTGTTCTTCTTCTAGGTGTATCGCGTTTTTATTTGGCACCTGAAGATCAATATTATCCTCAACAAGTTTCTGGAATTTCTCCCAGCAGGTTTTTTGTTCGTTAGCGAAGGTGGACTAGTTTTTTTAACAATCGTTGTCCCCTCGCTGCTTTCTAGGTATACGTGGGTTTCGTCTATACCTTTGGTTATAGAGAAGTCAATGATATCGGGTGTTTTGTTTCTATCCGTAGGCCAATAAGGTAGTTGATCTCCAGAATGAAAATCGCAATTGCATAGTCTGCCTGCTGTAAACAGCTCTCTTCCTTTTTTAGAGCTTACTCTTGTTCCCCAGTAGGTGTTTTTTGCATTAAAATCACCTCCGATTATGAAACTTCATCCAAGTGATTTAAATAACGTGCAATAGTCTTCTTTAATTAAATTATATCTTGGGGGGCAATATAATGACGATATAGTATATTCTTTGTTGTTATTTATAAATACCTTTAAGGTGACTACTTGCATAAATTCCTCATCAGTTTTAAGATCTATAAAGTGTTTGATGATTTCTTTTACAACCACCAACGATCCTCTCCTTGTCCTTCCTGCTGGGTGAATGGCATGGTAACAACTGTATCCATATATTTTAAGATATGAAATTGAAGTAAAATGGGTTTCCGATACTAGGCATATATCTATTTTTTCAGTATTTAGGAAAATTTATAATTCTGGAATATGTTGCATTAGCCCATTTGCATTCCAGGTTACTATTCTTAATGTTTTATTTGTTGTTGTTTGCATCATTTTAATAGAGCATGGATTTCATTTCATTTAGAGAATCTTGCTTATCTAACCTGTTAGAGCTTGAAGGCATTTCTCTTGTTTAGCTAGATGAATGTTAGGAGCTTCCATGCTTCTTAGTATCTTTTGGAGCACTGCTGTACCTTCAGTAGGGTCCTCCGAAATAACATCTTTTGTCATGACTACTTGCGAGTACAGTTTTGGTTTTAGTTCGCCCGTTTTACTAGCATGAGGTTTAGGTTCCTCTTTGGTGGAAGTTTGATAATTTTTACCGATATTCCTGGACTTTGTTTTCGCGTTTTATTTCTTATTCTTTATAGATCCTTAGCTATTTCACATCCCCGGTAGTTTGCGGAATGTAGCTTATTGTAATTGACACATTTTGCAGCAATATTTTTACTAACCGGGCATTCTTGGGCATGAGTCTCTCTTTGGCAATATTTCTGCATATGATTAAAACCTTGACATTTTTTGCACTGCGGTATTAATCCGTTATTCTTTTTCAATGGCTATATTTTAACTCTCATGCTAAGTATTGCCTTGATATTATACACATCTTCCACTTTTTGTTTGTTATTAAAAGTGAGCATAAATAGCGGAAGCGCTCTTTTGTTAATTTGAACTCCTTGTTCGGTTTCGATTTTTTCTTTCTTAATGATGTTTACAGCATTTTCTATTTGGTAACCCTTTTGCTTGAGATCCTCAATAATTTCCTCTTTTGTACAGGTTTGGTGAAGACCTCTAGCCATAACTTTGATTGGGCGATCATTTTTATCCTCATAGGTAAACCACTGATGCCCCTCGGAATTAAGCTTTGTAGCCAAAGCTCTATAAGTTTCAGAGTCTACAACATTAATTTTCCAGACACCGTTGTTTATAGATACGAGTTTGTACTCGGCTATCGTAATCGATTTTATAATCGATTGTATAGTGGAGAAATTTGTTATCCCGACGACATTTATTGGTGGAGGTGATTTTTCTTTTGGTTTATCTGGTTGTTGTTTTAGAGCTAGTTGTTTCTTGATGATTATCTGGTTTCTAGAAACCCCTTTTGAAGTTGATGGTAAAGTTACTGCCATTTCTGGTGAGTGTTGCGCTTTCGGTTTCTTGATTGGTCTTTTATTCCGATTCAACATCCAATTTGTTTCTCTTCCTAATTCTTCTTCATCCGTATGGAATGGATTAATGTCATCATCGACTGTTGAGCTGGGTGTCGCCCCAAGTTCTGCACGTGTTTCAACTGCTTTTTTGAGTTCTACATTCTCTTTCTTTAAAATTGTAAATTATTCTTTCAATTTAGTTGTAAATTCTTGTATTTCTCTTAGTTGTTCACGGAGATCGGCATTTTCCATCTCGTACTGAAATATATTTCCAGTTGAAGATCTTGGTAATCTTAATAATATGGAACTTCGTCCAAATGGGTTAAACAATGATTGGCCCACTCCAGAATCTGTTGGGCCCACCTCCGAAGAGTGTGGATTTGACAGCATATCTGCTGCTGTATCACCTGAGATATTACATTCCGTATTTGTTGTACTCATTGTTTGTTTTAGCCAATTTATACCACTGGCATTTGGTCCCCGGTAGCACTTTGCAGCTGTCAGAAACTGTCCGCTACTGTCAAGCAGTACCCACCCCTCGCGACGAGGACGCGGCTACCATGGTGTCACCTAGATGTACACAGAGACAGCCGAAGCCCTCTGAGTACCCTAGGCTGAGAGGCTTACATAATATTGAGGGACAAAATCCCAAAAGTACAAAACCCGAAGGGCAAAATCCCGAAGGACAAAATCCCACCATCCCGAGAAAATACCGAATAAAATTTAATTCCGCTCGAAATTTAATTTTATTCGGGATTTTATCGAGATTAACACAAATCAAAAGGTTTCTGAAGAAGGTTTGTTTCATTTAGTTAATGATGGTTATGTAAAATGTGCCGCCTAAACATTAAGCAGGGAAGGAGTTTAAATCGCACCATGTACTGCCTTAAAAGCTCTTTCCAGTCACTACAAATGACATGTAATACCCTCGAAACGTCAAAATGTCATTACAAGATACTTTTTCGGGCCAACTCGGCAACATGCTGTCAAACGCCTAAACTTAATTAAACTGCATACTTTTTTGTTCTTTGATGAAAATTCTTGGCTTACGCTAAGTAGCTGTGGAAAAATAGGCGAAAAAGAATATTATTATACCAAAAACAACTATACGAAATAGAATTATGGAACATCTCTACGCATATCGAAATACTTTGGTCGAACCACTGCTAACACAAAAGCAGATTGAAAGGCAACTACAGTGGACGATTGAACATAAAAACAAATATTGAACGAATGTTGTGTTTACCGATGAGTCATCCTTTTGGAGTTTTAATGTTAAAAGGCGTGTTTGGTCAACTAAGCAAAAATAAAGGATTATCCGAACTGAGCAGCACCCGCCGAAGCTCCATGTATGGAGATGCTTCACCATGCACGGTTTTGGTAAATTAATCGTTTCCACACGGAACCTAAATGCACTTTCCATGAATAAAATATATTGACGAGGTTTGTTACCATCTGTCCGTAAATGGTTTGAAGCGGGTAACCCGAATTGGATCTTGCAAGAAGACAATGATCCGAAACACCGTAGCATACCATGTTCGGAATTTAAACTCAAAAAGGGTATCACAACATTGGATTGGCCATCTCGGTCACCTGATGCCAATCCGATCGAAATTTATGGGCACTCATGAAGATTAAGCTGAAAATGTACCACATAAACAATTGAAAAATATGGAAAAGTTTGTCACCACAGTATGCAAAGAATTTGGTTGATAGTACGGACAAAAGGTGTCAGGCAATCATTAGCAATAGTGTTGTCTTTACTATGTATTAGTTGGTAGCGTCAAAGAAAATACAATAAACTTTCATAATAAAAACAAAAAAAAAATCGTAGTTTAATTTTTTACTTAGTTTTTTGTCGTTGCACCTACTGTAGTTTTCTAACAAATAGACTTTGAAATATTCATAGGGTCTGGGGATTTTGTTGTATTATTATTATTTTTTGAGTACAATTTAAGTGAATTATTAACAAGGATATAAAACTGCTTTACCAGTGAAATTAGAGAAAATTTGGAAGTTAACGAGCGGGAAAATATGTATTAGTATAAAAATCAAATATAAATATTACATCAAAATTAATTAATTAATTAATATCAAATATTAATACAAATATTATATAAAGGCAAACTAGGTGGATTGCTAAGCAAAACGGTACCCATCGCGGATGGAAGGAAAACGGAAGTTGAGTCTGCTTACTAGAAATAGATTTAAATAAATTTAAATTGATAAGACAAAATAAAATAAAACTAAATATAACAAAAAAATAGTCAAATAAAATATCAAACCAGTTAAGTTGAATAAAAAGTGCGTGCGTTTCGTCATGTTAAAATCAATGAAATGGCGGTGTTGATTGGCCACGTGCCGTAATCAATGCTATGTTGGTCGATTCGAAAGATATATTAGAATTTTTTCTAATAGAACAGGAGAATCGACGTAGCTGGTTAATAATGGATGAATGAAAACATGCCCGCAACAATTCGGCTCTTACTAAGTGGTTGTAGGTCAATTAGGCAGGTTAAACATGTTCACCCACGGTATCCCGCGTAAATCAAAGCGTGCAAATCTACTGGAACTGCTTCAATCCTCTTTATGTAAGCTCATGATAAGGTGATCACATTTGACTAGCATACTCGTGCAGGGGTCGAACGAAAGTTGAATAAAAAGCCTTCGTAATATAAGGATCGTTGAGTTCTTTCGACCAACGCTTAATGAAATCCACACCACGCGGCAGGCCCAACGTTCCCCATGATATCGACAGGCCCTACGATTTGACCGCTCCCGATTTCTCCCTAAGATGGTGAAGCAAAAGGTGTACCCCAATAAACCAACCACAACCTCAATGCTTAAGGACAATATTTGCTGAAATAACACCAGTAATCTGCGAAAAAGTTATGAAAAATGTGCATAAAAGAGTCTTTGCGACACGACCAGAGACGGCCACTTCACCAACATTATATTCCACACATAATGTTGAATACCATATAATCAATTAATAAAATATAAATTATAAAATTGTATCTAAAAGTTATTTTAAAAAAACATCGGCCTTGAACATAAAAAGGACCCTGTATGTATAGATAATATGGCATGCTAAATTTATTATTACTCGTATATGAATATGTTGCCGTTTTGAGCAAAACTGACTCTTAACAACGCTGGTTGTTTTCGAATAAGCCACGGTTCAAAGTAAATTGTTCCTATTTAAGTAAATTCTGTTGGAGCTTCGAAAATTATAAATAAAGTTCGAATCAAAATAACTAACAGAAGTACAGAACAGAAGAAAGGAAAATATAAAATTTACCTTAAGTCAACGTAAAAATTTAAAAATTTGAAAGAAATAACCCACAAGATTACAAACCAAAACTCAAATAATTCAGATCCAGATGTTAAACATTGTATAATACCACAGTTTCCCGCTGGCTTTCGTTTTACTGTTGAAACAGTAACAGCTACTACCGCAAACCTTAACTAGAAATTCTCGACCTAAAGAAATATTTAAACTGACCTATCCTAATATTCTTTAACTAACCCTAATTTATGCATTTCATTTCACGATACACATATTAAGGTTCATAATAGGGGATTATTTTCCCGTTATGCCTTACTTTTTTACCGTACTTTTCAGTGTGCAATATACAAGGTAAGTCACCAACTCATCACCTTCGTCGCTACTAACGATACTCAGAAGAAAAATCCCATAGAAATAGCACGGAATGTAAATCAAGTTACAGAAGGGATCTTAAATACGAAAAACTAGATAGAGTTACCGTTATGCCTAAAAAAACTTTAAACAACTATAAATGTGTACTTCTCTATAAGCAAATAGATGTACCATAAAGATAGACAGGTAGATTTAGCATTTTCTTGTTTTCTAATTAAAATATGTAATGAAAATGGAAAATTTTCTGGAAAAAATTAAGATATGCAAAATCACGTTTTTCCTTCAAGATATTGTTATTCACCATTCTGTTGTTTTGTAATCATTGAATTTTTTTAAAAGGTTGATTTGTATTTATATACACAGCCATCCGTTATGATTTTAATTGAATATGTGTGCTGTTGATTTATGAATCTGAATAAAATTAAATAAACATTTTTAGGTGAACTATTCCGCCAGAATCTAAATGAACTTATGATTTGCTGCGTTTGTACAAAACTTGCTAAAATTGTGGAGTGCTTGGGGATGTTACAAGGAGGTTCCAAAAGGCCCTGATTGTACTGTCTCATTGAAACTAGGATCCGCTACATTTTACGATAATTTTTGCTTAAATATTTAATGAGAAGTCTGGCCCTTTCAAGTTTGGCTTCTAATGAGTCTAAGTTTAAGCTGAGTACGTTTTAATAATACGCATATGGAAAGGCAGATATCGTCAATTTTATTTTGACTTCTAATTTAATTGTTGGTTTTCTGTAATAAATTAAATGCTGTAATTAGCTTGACTAGAGATCAGTTTAATTTTTCATTGTGTTGATCTTAAATAAATAAATAAATATTATAGGGCTAATATTAGAATTAGATATCAATCAGTATAAGGATTGAATATTGTGTAATCCATTCGAAAATGTGGATGGGAATCAGAGGACATCTCTAGAATCGGCGGTATAAAGAAACTATATTTGTCAAAAAATTTAAGATTTTATTATCATCAGAATCGAGTAATATACGCCAAAAGTTTAGGTGTACTGGCCGAGTTATCATATAATCATAGACCAGAACACGTGGACATCTCCAGGATCGACAGTATAAAATTATGAAGAGGATTGAAATCCAAAAATTCTATCATCACTAAGCCATAGATGGCGCGTACAGACGTGTTTTTTACCTCGTTGTGCAAATTATATTTCTGTGTGTTCCAATAAAATGGTGATCTTACTCAAACTGTGTTATAATTGTTAGTACATATAATATTTTTTGTCTTTCACTGTGCTTTTATAATTGCTTGATAATACATAACTGTGATATACATGTGGATAAAGCTATTAACCTGAGCTAATTAATATTGTATTTATTACTGATGTGGCAAAATGTGATATAATGATGCCTGTGTCCTATTCACCACCTAAAGTAACTATGCCAAAACTGCAGTGGGCAATGTCGTCAAGCGGATTAACAAACACGACACACAATATTCAACATACTCCAAAAAAAAATGTGAACGTGCAAAAAATTTCTGTGCAAGCAAATTTCATCCAAACGGATTTAAAACTAAACGTTAATGAACCTAGTGAATTAATTGAAAAGACAAAAGTGCAACGTCGTCAAATGACAATAATATCAACTCGCAAAGCGCATCGACAAAAAATGATAATAAAATAAACAGTGATTGAGGTCAGTGTTCAGTGCAAACGGATTTAGGCAGGTATACCACTGTGCAACCCAAACGAAAGAGAAGCCAGAGAAGAACAGCGGCCAATACGAGCGTGAATAAATTCACTAAGGTTGAATTGGCTCATGGCAACCTGTTTTCTAGTTTAATAAACGCCGATGAAGCTGCTGAAGATGCTATACCAAAAAATAACGCATCAAAAAATGAGAGATCGCCGCCAACCTATTTGAAGGAAGATTCAAATAAAGATTTAGTAAGAACTATCGACACTTTAGCGCAGGGTAACTTTTACATTTCCGGCCAACAAGGCCTTGATAAATCATTTTGATGAAGTGGGAAAACACTACTGTACTTATCAACTAAAGAGCCAAAAAGGGTTGGTTGTGATGTTAAAAGGAATTTAGAGCTTCGTTGATCCAATACGAGATACAAGCTGTTCTAATATTATAAATCGGGAAAAGATGTCACAGCCAATATTCGGTCTGGAATTGGAACCAGATAATAAAAAAAAAAACAAAGGGAAGCATGAAATATATGATCTAAAATATCTTCTACATAGAACAATTACTGTCGAAGAACCCAGAAAAAGAACTAGGCCGGTATAGTGTGTTAAGCGCCAAGAATACGGCCACACTAAAGCTTATTGCACTTTGAGCGATGTTTGTGTAATATGTGGTGATCTTTATAATTCAACGAAATGCGATAAAAATTAAACTCAAGCTTCTGTCAGAAAATGCAGTAACTGCGATGAAAACCACACAGCGAATTATAGAAGCTGCCCAGTTTATATAGGGTGGGTGAAATAATTTTGTTTCAAATGCAATAAAACAAAAAGTTCTCAATATTTTTTCAAATTTATTTTTTCATTGTAAAGAACAATCCTTCCAATTAATTATGGAATACTGTTTCATTCATATGACTGCCTCTACTGGCCTTGACGTACCCCATACGGTCATATGGGGTCAATTTCTGAACACATTTTCGATGGTATGCGGCATTTTGTCTTCAATGGCAATGCGAATATTGTTCTTGAGAGCGTCAATCGTTGCTGGTTTATCGGCGTAACACTTATCTTTGACGGCACTCCAAAGACAAAAGTCCAACGGCGTCAAATCACAGCTCCGAGGTGGCCAAATCACATCAGCATTTCGGCTGATAATTCAATCTTCGAGGACAGTGCGCAAAAGATCAATTGAAACGTGTGCTGTGTGGCATGGAGCGCCGTCTTGTTGAATTCAAATGTTTCGTATATCCTCCTCTTCAAGTGCCGGAACAAAAAATCGTTAATCATGGCGCGGTAGCGCTCACCATTGACAGTAACGACGGCTTCTTGCTCATTTTGAAAGAAAAATGGCCCAATGATGCCACCGGACCAAAACCCGCACCAAACAGTCACTCGTTGAAGATGCAACGGCTTCTCTACGATCACGTGCGGGTTCTTCGTGCCCCATATGCGACAATTCTGCTTGTTTACATAGCCGCCAAGATGGAAATGCGCCTCATCCGAAAAGATGATTTTTTTGCCAAAATCGGTATCTTCTTTAAGTCGATCGCAAACCCACTCAGCGAACCGAAAACGCAATGGGTGGTCTCTTTGCTTCAATTCCTGTACCACAATTCCTGTACCAATTGAACTTTATACGGTGTCATACCAAGGTCTTTATGCAGAATTCGTCGCAATGTTGCGCGTGAAATGTTCAATTCTTGAGCACGATGACGAGTTGACGTTCCCGGCGAGTCACGCACATTCTCGGCTACAGCATCAACATTTTCGGGTGTACGCTGCTTGGTTGGCTGCTTGGTTCGTGTGGCTTTATTAATTAGCAAGCCTGTTTCTTTAACTTTATACGCAAAATAACGCACATATGGAGCTCCCGGCGCTTCGTTTCTTCCGAAAACCGCACGCAATTTTCGCACATATTCTGCAACATTACCATGATTTTCGAAGTAATGTTTCAATATTTCCCAGCGTTGTTCACGCGAATACACAACCATTTTCGTTCAGCGGAAGGATAAAACTAACTTTCTGTCAAATCAGAAGTGACATAACCCTTACCATACTCAAAATAACCGCTAGTTCAAAAAAAATTAGATGGCCCACCCTGTATTGAATTGGAAAGGAGAATTCATCCTAGACAGCGAACTGAGCAATGATTGCTTAAATTACATTCAGAAGCTAAAGTTCAAAATGGAAATCAAGGGGTAATTTCGCATTCCGTGAAATAATGGAAAGGAAAAGTTCTTTATCATTGGCCATCTAGTTAGAAATCTAGTTTCATAAATGTTTTAAATTTCACTTTGTAAAATCAAAATTTCTTATGAGCATTCAAACCTACTCGATTGTTAATGAAAAACATTTTTCCTTTTCATATTTTCACGAAACACGAATAGAAAAGGTAGCAATATGGAATGCAAACGGCCTAGCGCAGCATAGAGCGGAGGTTCTAGCATTTCCAATTCATTGAACACAATATTGACATAATGTTAATATCTGAAAAATGCTTCACCAACAAGAGCTACTTCAAAATTAATGGGTACTCTATTTATGACACTAAGCATCCGGATGGCAAAGCATACGGTTGAACTGCTAAATTGATTAAGAGAAGACTAAAACATTATGAACATATCAAATATAAGAAACATCATATCCAACCAATGAGCATCTGTGTGCAGGAATGCTCTGGAAATTGTGTGATATCAGCAGTGTACTAATGATTGTAATGTTTACAACGCCAAACATACTCAATGGGGTTCAAGACTAAACGCCTAAAGGTAAACAACAGTATGAAGCTATAGAGGAGCAGACACTGAATTTTTTATCAACCGGTCATCCTACTTACTGGCCCACGGATAAAAAGAAAGAACATGTATGTTAAGGCCACCGATTGCTATGATCTGTCGTGATCATTCACCGATAATAGTAACAATGAGTACTGTTGTCTTAAAATCAGAAACACCGTAACGTCTGACAAACAAACGAACAGATTGGAATCAATATAGGAAACTATAGTTGAACAAAATTATCATCTTCTGAAAAGGCTTCGCCAATCATCAACAATTCTGAAAAAATTAATAAATTATCACATAATATCCAGTCACTAATCCAAGAAAAGCGAAAAATTCGACAGCAATGGCAACAAAGAAAATCACCATTGTTGAAATGCAAATTAAATCGAGCTATCAAAACCCTGAAATTTGCACTGCAGGAAGAAGAAAACCAATGTGTTCAGAATTATTTAAGTGAACTCTCGGCAACAGAGAAGATCGTGACCTGAAAATTGGGTCACATTGAGAAGACTGATTATTCCTCGTGGAAGGCAACAAAAAAACTAAACAGGCCTACAAGTTGAATCCACCGATTAGACTACCAACTGGAAATTGGGCGAAAAGCGACGAAGAAAAAGCCAATGCTTTCGCTGCACATCTAAAGACGGTGTTTTTACCAGACGAAGGAACTAATAATATCGTGCTGCCTCACCAGATGGATGATGATTCTTCCTTTAAACCTATAAAGTTTGAATGGAAGAAAGCTAAGAACACAATCAAAACTTGGATTAGTCCGAAAAAGGCACCAGAATATGACCTTATTACTGAAAAATGATAAGGGAATTACCAGACAAATGTATAAAACTAATAATCTACATTTTTAATGCGATCATGCAAACTAGTCATATTCCTCAAATGTGGAAGATATCTTTGATCACAATGATACATAAGCCTGGGAAAAACGAAACTCAAATCTCGTCTTTTCGCCCAATAAGCCCACAATCTCAAAGCTGAATGAAAAAATGTTAATCAATTTGGGTTCCGAAACCAGCATGGTACCATAGAGCAACTGCATAGAATTGTAAATGCAATCAGACAGACCTTTGAGGCAAAGTAATACTGTTCTACTGTCTTCATGTATGGATATAGCACAAGCATTTGACAAAGTTTGGCACGATTTACTAATATACAAACTTAAAGCGCTCTTACCGAAGAATATTCACTCAGTTCTGAAAAACTATCTCCTCCAAAAGCAATACATAGTCCAACAAACTGGTTATACTTGTTGTACACGACAGACTTACCTGTCACTGACAATGTAATAATATCAACATTTGCTGGTGATACAGCCATCCTGGTATCACACGAAAATCCGCAAACGGCCTCAAGAGAAGTGCAAAATCATCTGAGCAAAATTGAGGATTGGCTTAAGATCTGGCGAATAAAAGGAACGAAAAAAATCAATTGATGTCACATTCACGCTGAACAAACACTCCTGCTCACCAGTGCAATTAAACGGTGTATATATACCTCAACAAACCAAGGTCAAATATCTAGGTTTACACCTGGATATACGGCTTACGTGGAAAGAACATATTGAAGCAAAGCACAACCAAATAAAAGTAACATTTTTCAAAATGTATTGGCTCTGATGGGAAGAAAATCCAAGTTATCATTAGACAATAAGGTCTTACTATACAAAGCGTTAATCAAGCTAATATGGACATATGGTATTCAGTTATGGGGATCCACCAGTGCATCAAATAAGAACTCCTGCAACGAACTCAAGCGAAAATACTCCGATGTATTGCTAATGCTCCATGGTATATCCGAAATACTAACATATACGACGACCTTGGTATTAAAACCGTTAACGAAACAATCAAGGAATTCAGTTCGAAATACTACTCAAAACTTCAAGGACATCTCAACGAATTGGCCCGGAATACACTAAAACAGCCGCGATTTAAACGACTGAGAAGAGCAGATGCACTAGAACTAATGAATCTGTAAAACCAATAAATGTGTAGATTACGGTTATAAGTAGGACCTAAATTAAATTGTGAACACTAATATTAAGTATTAACATTGGTTAAAACTTAAAAAATGTAATTAGCTTAAGATTTGAACGCTCCTTGTTAGTTTCTTATGTAGAAAGATTCAATAATAAAGCCATTGGCAATATTAAAAAAACTAAGACATAGTAGAATCATCAAAAATTTATCCCATTCATAACATGTAAGAGGCGGGCCTAAGATGTCTGAAAATATAGCTAAATACAAAATAGGTTCGTTACCTATTTGGGAATGCCCATTTAAATCCAATTGGAGAAATTGCTAAATTCCTGTAAAGGAAATAACAAAATTTGTGTCAAAATCGCGGAACTTAAAAATTCCAAAAATCATTGTTGGGCTCAGTACAATTGACTCATATTCGCCCCATATATAGAAAGTATTATAAGCTGGCGCAAAACTGTTAACGGAAGTCCGTGGACATCTCAGGTAACAGTACTACAAATCCAAACATGAATACTATTATAAACATAACATAATTAATTAGCATCGGATAGGAATCACTGTAAAGGTTGAATATTGTGGAATCTATTCGAAAATGTGTGAGCATCTGTGAACATCTCTAGAATTGGCGAAAAATAGTAAATTGGTCAAGGTTCATCAAAATCGAATAACGTTCACCACAATTTTAGTGTGCTGGTCGAGCTGTCGGACAGTTTACTTTTAGGAATTAATTTGTACTATCTAAAAATATAAGTATGATGGCGTTGACAGCTTTAGAATTAGCGGTAAAAAATATTGTTACGTGGACGAACCCGTTAAAAAGGGTATATAATTATTAAAAGGCGTTTAGGGTATTGACCACTTCGAGAGTAGTGGTTTGTCTGATCTATTTGTAAAACCCGTCAATATATTTAACTTGGCCGTTATAAAACTTGCAATATTCATCAAAATTGTGAAATGCTTGATGAACACCCCATTCGCTAGAGACTCAGTAGTTAGGATGATCTATGTTATTCAGACCCCGTGAACATAACCAGGGCTGGCTGGGATATTGTTTCAAACTCAAAAACATGCTCGGTTTATGTTTTATCTTCCTCAAAATGCAAGTCCAATTTTATAATTTTTTTTTTTTTTGAAAATAAAATTCTATTAGCAAAATAAGAAATTTAACAGTGTAGATTTTTAATAATTTGCATTTGATTTTTAATAATTTCTGCTGCACAGAAGACGTTGAATCTGAGATTTATCACAATATTTATCTTATTTAAATTTTGGAAATAAAAATGGTAAGCTGTAAAATGAAAACATAGCTCCCATCAGCTTGTTAAAGTTAACAGAAAGTTGCCAGCCGAAAGTGAAAAAATCGATAATGCAGATAGTGTTTCGACTACTTCAGCCGGAAGTTAAAAAAAAATAATAAAAACATTAATTTGTTTATTTCACAAGCGTATGTCTCGAAAAGATCTCATTAGAATCGGTTTGTGGATGGTTATAGCTGGAAAATTTTCTAGGTTAAGTTAGGAATTTGCAAAATTGGGTGAAGTCAAATACACGTGTGCAATCTTCAAAAGTTTTTAAAAACTTAACGTTTAAAGTGTTATGTCTGGAAAGATCTCATTTGAATCGGTTTGTCGATGGTTATAGCTGGAAAATGTTCCAGGTTAAGTTTCATGTTGGGAGTTCAGAAAAATTGGAGGGAGTGAAATACACGTGCAAACTTCAAAAATTTGTAAAACTTAATGTTTAAAGTGTTATGTCTGGAAAAGGCTATACTTGAATGGGTTTGTCGGTGGTTATAGCTGGAAAATTTTCCAAGTGTTTCATTTTGGGAGTTCGGAAAAATTGGGTGAAGTCAAATTCACGTGCAAACTTCTAAATTTTTTAAAAACTTAACGGTTAAAGTGTTATTTTTGGAACGGTCCAGTTTGAATCGGTTTGTCGATGGTTATCGCTGGAAAATTTTCCAGGTCAAGTTTCTTGTTGGGAGTTCGAGAAAATTTTGTGGAGTCAAACACAAGTGCAAACTTTACCGGACAAGTGATGCAGTGTTTAAAGCTTCGGCAGTTGGACCAGGAGGTACTGGCTTCGAATCCCACCAGAAGCTGGATGCAAAGCGAATTTTCGCCATCATACGATCGGTGATGTTAATAAACACGACTAACACCCTTTGGTGAAGTGCTGAATTCAGCATCGACCCACCAATGTACAGGTTGACTTGGAGCTTTCGAATTGCAGGTGGTATAGTGTAATTGTGTGAATGGGTCGTATGTGCGTGACTGGAAAGAGGAGTGGGTATCAATTGACCTTCAAAGGACAATAAATCCACTGGACAATTAACACTTTCGTATTATTAAAAAAAATTAAAAAAATATTAAAAAACTACTTTCCAGCTGAACTTTCATGTTGGGGGTTTGGGAAAATTGGGTGGAGTCAGATCCACGTGTAAACTTCAAAAAGTTTTAAATGTTACGTCTGGAGAAGGTCTTATTTGAATCAATTTTTCGATGGTTATCGCTTTAAAATTTTGAACTGAACCAACATGAAACTCGACCTGGTAAATTTTCAACGGTAACTATCGACAAACCGATTCAAACGAAACTTTTTCCAGACATAACACTTTAAACGTTAAGTTTTTACACATTTTTGGATTTGCCTATGTCATCATATACATTTTATACGCATATGAAATTAATAAATTAATATTGGTTTTAATTTTATTTGTTGTTTGTTATGAACATAAATATGATTTCGGCCGATTTTGTAGATTAGTTACGTTCGGCTGGGATATTTCAATTTAATATATATTTTTTGTTAAATTTCGGTTGAAGTAGTCGAAACACTATATCTGCATTATCGATTTTTTCACTTTCGGCTGGCAACTTTCGACTAACTTAAACAGTATGTTCCCATCAGTAGAAAAACTTAATTCAAATGTGCAAGCGGCCTAATGGTTGCCGTGAATGTACTTAAATACTTTTTGCAAAGAGATCACATACTCGAACAATTTTATTTTATTAATCCTTCGATCTCATTTTTTTATCTCGTTATACTGTTAATTTATTTGTGAATATAACAAACAGCGTTGGTCCCGGTTCTCAGAAACAATTTATTTACTGTGGGTGTCCAATATTGATAAATACTAGTAGTTAGGTCGAATGTGCGTTGGTTGTTCGATAATCACGAAAACATTAAACTATTGTACTACACATAATATACGGCACGCATTTGAAATTTGCCTTAACAATTAAAATGATTGATAACGATATTACCTCATAGATTTAATACACATTAAGATTTTCCCAAAAACGAAACCTTTTCTTAGTCACGTACAAGAACTATAAATAAATATAAATTTTGATTTTATTTTCTTGTGGAAATTGGTGATAAGAAACCCGCCCCGTCCTTTATATTTGAATAAATTCTTATGTGCTCGTATATATACTCGTAGAAGTTGGTTCACTCGCCTGCCCTCATAATACACATAATGTGTTTAATAATAAAATAATTTTGGCCATTTAAAAGAAAATTAATTTATAATTATGATATACGAGTCAAGCAACTATGGTAGGATCTTAGGGGTGAAACCGCCTATTAAGTTGACGTTTATGTGACACAAACAATAGATCGAACTGTTATTTCTAGCAAAACAAATATGTTTCTCCAGTGATGAGATAACTATATAAACTGTCCACACAACTTTTCATAAACGCCACTGCTCATACCCTACACACACGCTCGGTGAAACCGTCAATGTATTCGAATCGAGGGTATATCGTTTATGTCCTTATACAATAGAACTTTATAGTGGACATGATTTTTATTATTATTTTGTATTTTCAATCTCATCATCATCATCGTCATAGCAGAGAGATATAATATTTATATAAAATGACATTTAATAACACAACAAATTTTTTTTTTTTTATTTTATAAAAATGTTCCTCATTGGTATGTTATACACACGAGTACTTGATTTTCCGAACGAATTTTAGTATTTTTTATTATTAATAAATAAACAATAAACAATTTCATGTTCTGATGATATTGTTGTTATTGGTGTTATTGTTATTGTTTATGTGTATTTATATTCTTTATGAATAAACAATAAACCATTAAAATTAATTAAATTTTTAATATGTCATCAAAAAATATTTTCAAAATTATTTATTTTTATTTTTTGTGTTATTTTATTATAAAATCATTATTTATGATGTTTTATTTTTATCTAACATATTGATGATTATGATGATGGTCGATTTTAATATTATATTTTTGCCTTATAAAAATATTTATACATAAATATAAATAATGAAGGAGATGTATGTTTTGTATCGTAACATTAGACTTTTGTGCTAGATGATGGGTCATGACGAACGTTTTAATATTGGTGCTAAATATGTGTTGGTTAGCAAAAGTCAAAATACTATAGATTTACAAAAACAATTTCACAACAATTGTCGGCCTCGAGTTACAGCCGCGGAGTTCAGTGACAACATTTTGAGACACCTATCGGTAAAATGATTAAAATTGTTATTTGTATAATGAACTGCATTCACATGAGTATTGCAACAAGACGCTTTGACCCGAATCATACACGTAATCTTCTCTAAGATAACCTCGTAAAGAACCTGCTGTATCAAACTTGCTTATGAAATATTGTAGGTATAATACGAAACAAAAGTTCGTTTTAGAATAGTCATGTTTTCGGTTAGGTCCTTAAAAATTTTTACCACTAGAATTCCAATTTAACTTTCGACTCCCATATATTTGCTTTCTTATATGAGTATCACTAACGATCAGTATTGTGCAGATTAATTACGTTACATTAACTACGCTATTATTAAAATTACGCGTAACAAATGTAATTAATTAGCGACATCTGCAAGAAAATACTTAAATTAGTAAAATAATATAAAATACGTTATCTAGTCGATAATACAACCATTACATGCAACTACATTTATTGAAATTTTGAGATTTGATTTTTATATTTATGTTCGCTAAAATAATTTTTTGTGTTTCTAATTTCCTTTGAAACCAATCCTCATAAATCTGCATTTTTCGATTTTTTTTTTAAATGACTGTATTTAGTGTAAAACTGTAGATACATACACGCTAAAATTATAATTGAGTGATTCCTATTTTTTTTTTAAATTCGAAAAACAGTTGTAAATAAATCACCCAACGTTATTCCAACATCAGCAACCATTCCACATAATTTACCGGTTGAATTCAGCCAAAAGTGCCACATCCAGCTTTTTATAACGAGATAAAAAATTTCGATACTAAAATATTTTTTTCCAGAAATCCAATTAAATTTGTATAAGCTACTTAAGTCTCTGCGAACCTTTAATGGCACCTAAGGTGATTACTTAAGCTATTAACAATATATTTCATCCTTTAAATCATAGATGGATCTGCTATTAGTATGTCTTTCCTTATCCATATATCAAGTGGATTACTCTTTTAAAGTGCAATGATATTTATTAAAAATATTGATACTAATGAATATTGATGTAATAATTTATACAATAAATTATTCTAGTAACGCCACTAATTAGCAGATGTCAGGCTCACAAAATAATCTATAATATTTTAATCTAAAAATTTCAAGGGATGTAGCTGCTTGTAATGGTTGTATTATCGACTAGAAAATAACGTATTTTATTTATTTTACTAATATAAGAATATTCATGTTTTCATGCAGGTGTCGCTAATTAAATACATTTTTACATTTATTACAATTGTTTACCGTAATTAATCATTATTTACATTATTTACGTAAAAAATGTAAACAATTATTTTTACGCGTAATTACACAAAACTGATAACACTATATACGATACGATATGCGGTTTCAATTTGATGTTTCACCGCGGCTTTTTAGACATAAAGCCGTTCTTTTGTAAGTGTGTGAAATTTCATCCCAAAAAAATACAAAATGTTCATCCTAATCCAGTAACACTAATTAAACACTAGTACAACACAGTAACACTAATCACATCCCAGAATTTTTCTAATCATCCTAGAAAATTTAGAAATGACACGAAATGAGTCGTGAATTCTAAGTCTATTATTTAAAGGCTAGTACGCACCTGACATGAACTAAAATTTTCACTGATCTCCAAAATTAATCAGATAAATAATTCCATGTAAAATTAGTTTGGTGATTTTCATAAAAGTTTAACGGAGATTGCTTCATGTTTAATCATTAGTTTTTTATAACTTCATGCCAAAATATTTTTTATGTGAGTTTGTTTAACAACAAATAAAAATAATTGATGAAACGTCAAAAATTTAACTTACTTTATCGTACCTGCATATTTTGCAAATACAAATGCAGTGAAAATGTGTAGAATTAGATAGAGACATCTACATTATAATACAAAAATACCAATTTCGCTAGCTAAACTGCGAATCTCAAAATAAATATCAGTGCACCTAGAATACTACAGGCCACGCTGTGTATTTTATAAATCTGGGACAATAACAAGCCACTTCCAGAGATTAGAGCAAGATACCACTATATAGGGCGAATTAGCCTAGCAATTTTCCATCGTAAATTTTGAGTATTTTATCAATCTGGGCCAATAACAAGCCACTTCCAGAGATTAGGGCAAAAAACTACTGTATAGGTCGAATTAGACTATCGTTAGAGAACATATTCCGGTATAAGGTTTTTCCTAGCGGAGAAAATGTAACCGTGTTAATAGCAGTTTTCCACAATGACTCTTGAGTATTTTATCAATCTGGGCCAATAACAAGCCACTTCCAGAGATTAGGGCAAGATACCACTATATAGGTCGAATTAGCCTATCTATAGAGAACATTTTCCGGTATAAGATTTTATCTAGTGGACAAATTGTTGTTAATAACAATTTTCCACTGTAAATTTTGAGTATTTTATCAACCTTGGCCAATACCAAGCCACTTCCAGAGATTAGGGCAAGATACCGCTATATAGGGCGAATTAGCCTAGCAATTTTCCACCGTAAATTTTGAGTATTTTATCAATCTGAGCCAAAACAAGCCACTTCCTGAGATTAGAGCAAGATACCATTTTATATGGTGAATTGGCTTAGCTATAGAGAAAATTGTCCGATCTAAGGTTTTTCCTAGCGGAGAAAATGGATCCTTGTAAATAGCAATTTTCCACAGTAAATTTTGAGTATTTTACCAACCTGGACTAATAACAAGCCACTTCCAGAGATTAGGGCAAGATCACACTATAAACGTTAAATTAGCCTTTTTATGGAAAACTTTTTCCGGTATAAAGTGTTTCCTAGCGAAGAAAATGCAATCTTGTTAATAGCAATTTTCCACCAAATTGACTGACTTGTTAATGGCCCAGATTGATAAAATACTCAAAATTTACTGTGGAAAATTGCTATTAACAAGGTTACATTTTCTCCCCTAGGAAAACCCTTATACTGGAAAATGTTCTCTATAGATGGGCCAATTCAACCTATATAGTGGTATCTTGCCGTAATCTCCGAAAGTGGCTTGCTATTGGTCCAGAATGATAAAACACTCAAAATATACAGAGGAAAATTGCTATTAACAAGGTTACGTTTTCTATAGATAGGCCAATTTCCTCTATATAGTACTATCTTGCCCTAATCTCTGGAAGTGGCTTCTTATTGGCCGAGATTGATAAAATACTCAATATTTAGAGTGAAAATTTTCAATAAACATATTTCATATTTTTTTTTTTTTTTGTTAAAGCTTTATTTATTTGTTAAATTTTTTTTAAGTTATTTAAATATTTCTTTAATATTTTTTGTATTTATTATCCTTTTTATATTTTATTATGTAAATTATGAATTATTTAATATAATAATAATTTTCACTAATTTGCATTTATAAAATTTTAACTGTGCAAATCACCAACACAAAAACAAATCAATATGGCGGCTATTGGAATCTATTTGAATCCAATAAGAATTATGTTTCCGCCATGTTTTCCTATTGGAACCGTATACATACTCGTAGATGTGTTATTTTTTGTTGGAAACTTCACGGGCTCTGTAATTTACAGGAAGACATAACCTTACTTTTAGCACTTGTATTAATATTGTTTTTTTCGACTGTTTAATTCTTCCTGTATTTAGAATCGGAACGTGCAGCGTGATTTTGGCCAGTTAGAACAAAATCAAAACAAGTTTGCGGTGGTTCAGTATCACAAATTGGCATAAACCAATTATTACACCACCTTCAACCTACCACAAGTATTTACTCTGTCTAAATTATCATCTGTCACAATTATCACCGTACACTAATTCAAATCGTGAAAGTTCCTTGTCATCACTAACACAGTATCAACATCACCCCTATCCTTAGAGCAACTTTTTGTTGAGTGGTCAACGGGACAGCAGCTTATCACCACCAATTCCGTCACCGAACTGACGGTATAGCAGTGTAATCAATTCAGATTTACAAATAATGTTGATTTACATCAAAATACACAACATCGTTGTTTGCCGTATCAAACAAACTATCGCCATCATCCGCCACAATTTATGATGCAAATTGATCCCTCAAGGTTATCACCAACATCAAGCCACACATTATAGAATTTAATGTCAACATCATCGAAAACTGAAGATGTATCAAATTCTTCAATCCGCTGTAAATATTGTGAAAAAGTGTACGTGTCGCTAGGTGCCTTAAAAATGCATAACCGTACCCGCCAAGTAAATGTTACACATACGGTAAAACATTTTCACGCCCATCGCTACTCCAGGGCTATATACGTACACACACGGGCGAGGCCGAGAAACCAATCATCGGCGAGGCCGATCACGCCAATCGATCAAATTTTAGGGCGCATTTACAAACAGATTCCGATGTTAAAAAATATTCGTACACCACATGCAGTAATACGTTTTCCCGCATGTCATTGTTAACCAAACATAACGATAGTGGATGTCCCGTACTACTATGCAACAATAATAATAAAGTGTAATTGAAATTTTGAGTAATTGAAACACGTGAAAATACATCGCTTGAAAAACAAAACACTCTCAGACTGCGTACATGACATCGGGAGTTAGTTCGGAAAAAATACCATGGTATCGCACAGAATGTATTAAAACAAGAAATATTTCAACTCGAGTGCGGAACTAGTAGGCGGGGCAAAAAGCATTTCACGAAATTTGGTTGGTTTTGAGTGCGAAAGAGAGTGTGATGCCTTTTATTTCCAATGGCATGTACGCACAGTCACTCATTTATTTTCGAATCATTCTATTTTTGGTTTTAATATTTTTTTCTGCCATTCCGTTTATTCTTTTTAAGAACATTACTGCCGTCTACAGTTCAACAAATTAACTGTAGACATAAATTTGTTGACATACCAAGCAGTGTGACCTGTAGTATTCTAGGTACACTGGAGATTTTAATATGTAAAATTTCCTTTCACTTCAGCTACGTACTAGTTGGTACTAGGCATAAGTCGTAAAACGAGTTTGAATTTTGGGGTTACCATAAAAAGTGGTTTCAAATTTGTGTGTGCAGCTTTATCTCTGTTTAAATTACTTTTATCTATATGGCTAAGTACTTATTCTTCAAATATCTACGATAGAAATGTGAGAAGACAAGCCTTTACTTGAGATTGGCATAATGGGCTCCCATCTTTATGGTCTATTCAGTAAATGTATGCAATCACGAGTGTCGTGACCGATCGCTTCTGATTTCAAGATGTCCGCAACACGTCCTCATGTGCCCGCTATCCAAAATAAAACTCAGATGACAAGTCGTTTGTTGAGATTGGCGCTATAGCATTGATAGTCAATTGATACTGTCTGTATAAACTATAAATTTAAGATTTAAACGAATGGTTCCCTGGAACCTAAAGTGTCGTAACCGAACTCATTTGATATCGATTGAACATAATGTGTAATACCTAAGAATAAAAGTCCAACACAGCCCGTATGTTCGGATTGGCGCTATATGTGTAAAAGGCCAAATCATTCCTAAGAACACAATTCGGTTTTAAATTGATGGTTCCAATGGTTCCAAAATGCCGTCATCGATCTCTTCTGATTTCAATACAACATGAAGACCTCTATCTATAAAAAAAAATCCAAGAGAAGCGTATGTGGAAATTAGCGCATATGAATCATTCAGTTGAAGCATCAATTATTGATTTAAATTAATGGGTACCGGGAACCACGAGTATCTTATCTCTTCTGATTTCAACAAGGCATCATATCCGCAATCCAAAACAAAATTTAGTTGACAATTCGGATGTTGAAATTGGAGCTATATGATCCTATGATGGCCCATTTTATACACAAATATATTTTACACGAATAAAAGTCCAAACCATTCGTATGTTTTTTAAGGAAATAATTCCGATTTAATTTAATGGTTCCCGAGAATCTGATTTCGATACAACATTATACCTCTAAATTTAAAAAAATAATTCATGTATAAACTGAATGTTCCATACATATATAGACCTATTGCGCCAATCTCAACATGCGGTTGGTTTTGGGTTTTTTTTAGATAGAGGTCATCATGTTGTATCGAAATCAGGAAAGATCGAGATGACGACATTACACGATCCTGAATCAGGTGAATTTTATTTTAGATAGGGGACATGATGCCGTGTTGAAATTTTAGAGATCGGTCACGACACTCGTGATTCCTCGGAACTATTAATTTAAATAAATAATTCTTGGATAATTTTACAAATCCTATGATGAGACATAATTAGTATTGCCTGACGATTTTTTATTATTCTGGGATGAAATTCTAGGATAACTTTTAACACTTTCTTTTGTGAGGTTATATTCAGGTTACCAAGAGGTTTTTTGAAGTCAGATCTGCTGGATGAGGCATACTGTTATATCGGGAGAGGCAAAAATTTCCATCTCATTTCATTTTTGCACAAACTTGTTTGTGTTCCCATGTCGTGTCGTTTGAAGTTTTTTATGGATCTTCTCTCTATGCCGCTCGTCCTCTGTTTAGATTAAAGAATTCAAAATCTCAATAGTTCGAAACCAAACTTCGAAATCTCTGGTAACTACACCTCGACGTCTTTTGTAATTAATAATTTTATTGTGTGGAAATTTCAATTCTTCATTTATCGCAATAATTTTTTCATGTTTAGCATTTAGATTCTTACCTATACTTTGCTGAGTTAGCATGTGGTAACGGGATATTCTTTTTTTTAAGAAATTATTAGTCATTCAATGGATTTAATGTCGTTTTAAGGTCAATTGATACTGTCTTTTTCTTTTACGCACCCATTCACCTTCTCACACAATTACAATATACCACCTGGATGTTGAAAGCTCTATGGCAAACTGTTCACTGACATATATCATGTTTCCATGCACCGAGTTAAAATAGGTTTAGGTTTCGTTGAGTTGAACATTTGTTGGTGTTAACTCGTATCGTTTCCATGAAACCGAGCTAAGTTGACAGCTATGTTAATATTTATTTCGATAGTTTACTCATTTTCAAGGTTAATTTTAAAATATTTTTACTCAAAATCTGTATATTAAAAGTTTACAATGAGCGTTATTTTAAAATACACGTAAAAAAACGTTGACAGATAGAACCAAACCCAACCGTACTAATCTGTGTTTCCATGTACGTATACCTGAGTTAACCTAGGATAACTCGGTCCTGGAAACATGGTAATGGACAGTGGGTCGGCGCTGAATTATGCTCTCCAACAGAGGGCCATAATTGAGTTTATTAACATCACTGATCCTCATCGATGAGCAAAATTTGCTTGGCATCCTGCCTGTGGTGGGATTCGAACCCAGTACCTCCCGCTCCAACTGACGAAGTTTTCGACTGCAACACTTGTATCGCTTCACCCATACGTTAATTCTGTCTATCGCACTTTGAAGTTATTAGTAGCACCCTCTATGGTTTGTCATCAAATGTACCGATTGCTGTATTATTTGTTAGTGTGATATCACTTGTGAATATTAGGTATAGTACTGGTCCTAAGAAACTTCCTTGTAGTATTCCAGCTTTGATCTCTTTAGTTTGTGAGTATGCTTGTTCCTGTTTAACACGAAAGTTGACTTTGTCAAAAGTCTGAACCACGTCAAAGGAAACTGCTGAACAGATCTTCTGTGCTTCAAGTGCTTTTTCTATGAAGTTCCTTATCCTAGGTGAATAGGGTTGAATTCTTTACTTTCACTAAGCGGTGTCATCCGTTTTAATAGAAGTTTTTCAAATAATTTTCACATAATAGGTAATTTTTACATAATAGGATACAGGTATGTGAGACTTTATTTCGATTGGCGGTTTTTATAGCTTGGGTATCATAATAATTTCCGCTAATTACATATTTGATTCTGGAGACTGCGCTGACTAGGATGGTCAATTTTTTAATGTTCTAATATGCCATCAGGTCAATAAAATAGTTTCAGGTGAGAAGAGCTAATTTGCCCTTATGCCTTACATATAATGTTCTCGCGAATTCTCAATTTTTAATTTAATATGCATGATATGCTGGTTTCTATTGTTTGAGTAATTTATATTTCGACTAATATCATAAGCGTCATAGGAATTCTTCTAAGACGTCATCTAGAGCATACGATAGCTCTATGTGAGTATTAAACTGTCTACCATATATGCCATGACCCGCAGAGATAATTCTCAATATTTTAATTAATTAGAATGTAATTTCACCTGTTTAAGTAATTTATATTTGGACTATAATATCATGACAATAGCAGCGATTCTTCTAAGATATTATTAAGAGGTTTCAATAACCCTCAATGGTGAGTATTTGACTGCCTATATGCCATAGCCCAGCGGTCTTTCCATTTCTCCGTTTTAAATTTAATTTGTACGGCATGCCGATTTCTCTAGTTTGAATAGTTGATATTCCGGCTAATATCATGAGGGTCGCAGGGGTTGTGTTAAGAAGTCGGTAAATCAATACAATATCCCGTAATACTAAATAATTACCTGTGTTTATGCTATGTTCACGCGATCTCCCCAATAGTTAGTTTAGAATTTAATTTTTATGGAAGTCGATTACCTGTTTGAGTAATTTATATTTCGACTAATATCATGAGGGTCACAGGGATTCCTCTAAATAGTCATCAGGAGTCATTATTGTAACCTCTTGATGACTACTTAGAACAAACCCTGTGAATCCTCTATTCAAACAGGTGAAATCGGAATAGCATGCAAATAATGCAAAAAAATTAGTAGACTGCTTGGACATAACAAGTGGACAGTTTAATACTCGTATTAAGGGCTATTGTTTCTACTTGATGACATCTTGATGAAGAATCTCTGTGATCTTTATGTTATTAGTCGAAATATAAATTACTCAAGCAGGTGAAATCCGCATACATCCAAATAAAATGTAAAACTGACAATTTGGAAGACCACTGAGGCATGGCATATAAACAGTTTAATACTCAATATCAAAAGTTAGTGTATCCTTTTGATCTTAGAAGACGTCATGTGACGCTCATGATATTAGTCGAAATAAAAGCTACTCAAACAAGAAAAATCGGTATGCCGCACTAATTAAATAAAAAATTGTAATTGGGGATACTATGCATGGCATGGAGACAGTTAAATATTACGGGCTATTGAAACCTATTAATGATATCTTAGAAGAATCTTTGTGACCCTTATGATATTACTCGAAATATTAATCTCTCAAACAGATGAAATCGGCATGGCATACTACTTAATAAAAATTTGAGAATTGGGGGTCGGTGGGGCATGGCATACATACAGTTTAATAGTTAGTATACATGGCTTTTGCTTCCTCTCAGTCACATTTTAGACAATCCTTGGTATCTTTATGTTAATAGTCAAAATATAAATTACCGAAACAGCTGTAATCTGAAGTTTATGGAAGTATTGTTTGAAGAATTGTCACCATTACACTACTAATTCTAATAAATTTTGTCCTACGGCGATTTCTTTGGAAGTTTTTCACTTGTTTTTAAAATAATTAGTAGCTATTGGAATCAGATGTTAGGTAGGTAGCAAATGTTACGAAAACAAAAGTACGACCGCAAACCTTTTGCGGTAAAAAGAAGAAACAATTAACACGTTTCCAACGCACTTTAAATTGACGACCGTGCTTTGAAACACACATTTTTTTTGTTTAATTGTTTATGACTGCCATATGAAATTGAGCGTCAGTCGTATGTTTGGAAGTGAAAATTATCACATTTTGTCACAGTTCTTCCATGAAAACTCTCGACGGCCGCAACCGTCCTTTGCTCATCACGACATTTTATATCTCCCCATAGTAAATGACAAAATGTGATAATTTTCACTGCTAAACATACGACTGAAAACAACTGATATGTCATCTGGAATGTTACATCTTTTTTCGATGTATTACTGAATATTAACAAATAAATACATTACAACACTTCGTACGAATGCTGTTCTTTTTTTTATTAATTAAAATATGCATATTGCCGTCATTTGCCTTCATATAGCCAAAAATCTTACGGCTATAGCCGTACGTAATTTGCGGCAACGTGTTAAAACAAAATCGCAAAATTGTTTTGTTTTTTTGCTCCATGTAAAAATTTGTTTGCGATTTTGCTATAGCTATACGCCTATACCGTTGTCTGTTAATAGTGTTTTATCTGGCATGTCCTAAGTAAATATAAAAACTTCCTTGATTTTACATTTTCATTTCTTTCTAAATTTCAACACTATATTGTTATATGTAGAATCAATTATGCAGAACAATTTACTCTGTCTATCGCTGTCCGAGAGTCGAAGTATGCCTTATTATTCCGTTATTTCCGTGTGCTGATATATTATACAGTTATTATCGTATCGAACAAGGTACTATCTGGTTAACAACACTCTAAGATAGATATTGATCGTATAGCCAAACCATAAACTAGAGAGTTGCAAAAAACCAAGGATTACTCATGCTGTATAAGATAGCAGAAAATGTTCAGCAGGAAAAAATTATTTTTGCTATTCGCCGCTAGAGGCAGCACTATCACGAAAAGGAAATTTTTCTGATGACATTTTCTGAAACCAGCCGATAATCTTTGAAATTTTTAAGCAAATCAATAATTATGTGCAGAAAGTTTGATGAAAAATAAAATAATTAATGAAAAAGAAGAGAAAATATATGTTTAAACGTTTTGAAACGAAAAAAGTAAATTTTCTTTAAAGAACGAAGGACTCTTAAAATATATTAAAATTATTATAATCATCTTAATGCAAATACAAGGCAACACAAAAAAAATCGCCTACGTTGATAGCACTCCATTAATTTTTGAAGTCATTTTAATGTGAAATGTTTGAGAATTGACACATTAAAACACATAAAATGACGTTCACATTAAAATGACTTCAAAAATGTATGGAACGCTACTGACGCCAGCTATGATTCTTATGTTGCTGATGTATATAGATTATGATCTCAGCTACCATAAAAACATAAACTCAGGGTAGTTACATTGGGGTTTTTCTAACACTTTTGTTAAAAAACTGAAAACATTTCACATTAAAATGACTTCAAAAATTTATGGAGTGCTACTGACGCCATGAATCTTATGTTGCTCACGTATATAGATTGTGATCTCAGCTACCATAAAAACATAAACCCAAGGTAGTTACAGGGGGGATTTTTCTAACACTTTTGTTAAAAAACTGAAAACATTTCACATTAAAATGACTTCAAAAATTTATGGAGTGCTATCAAGGTAGTCGATTTTTTTGTGTTTCTTTATTTGCTTTATGATGATTATGGTAATTTTAGTATATTTAAGAGTCCTTATACATACGCAAAACGTTAAAACATATATGTTCGCTTCTTTTTCATAAATTATTTGATTTTTCACAAAACTTTCTGCTGAGAATTATTGATTTGCTTGAAAATTTCAAAAAAATTCTGCTGGTTTAAAAAAAATATCAACATAAAAATGTCCTCTTTGTGATGGTGATGCCTCTAGCGGTGAATAGCAAAAATACATTTCTTCTGCTGGAAATTTACTGCTATCTTATACAGCATGGATTACTCATTAGTCTTTAATTTAACACATGAAAGTATGCTATTTGCAAGAAGAACATCACCGAATACGAAACAACGACACACATTCTAATCAACAATTTTTAAATTGAATAGTTAATTAGACTTTTGTTTGAGCTTCGCAAGTTGAAAGTCGATATGCAATGCATCAGAGTCTTATATCGATTTACTAAGTGCTGAAACAACATCTTCGTCTTTGATTAATTCCTAAATATTTTTAATTTTTAGTTCACTAACACCAAAATCAATTTTTACCACTAGTTCAAAGCAAAAGCACTCAAGCTTTTAGTTTTCAATTAATCTTTAATAAACATTTGGAGATTCTTCTTTCCTCGTTTATTGATACTCGTACTCATCAGTAACAGAATGTAGCGTATCGTTATGTTATTTTTATGTTGAATACTGATAAAAATTTAATTCAAAATTATATAGATTCAGCAGAACATTTTTATGAACATAAAACTCTGGATTGTATTGTGGATTTTATAAACTTATAAACGGATAAATGAGAAAAACCAATTCGTTGAGAATTTAATGAAAAACAATTTCCAAGCTATCGATTGATTTTCATTGATTCAATGAACACAGTACACATATGTACGAGTATGTACAATACACATTGCTTACAAAATATAAGAATTAAGTTTTAATTAAAAAGTAAAGTAAATGTTTAGTTGCACTGTTTAAATCTAAGTAATACACTAAACGAAATAATGATAGAACCAAACTAAAAAACTGACATTTTAATTAAATAATGTAGTAAAAAATTTATTTATTTAACATAAATACATAAATAAGTTACTTTGAATCTAACACCCGTTACGAAATAATGATAAGGCCACAACTATTTTTATCAAAATAAAATATTTTTTTAAATACCAATTGCTAATTGAATAGCTCATATTAGCACCATGGTTGATAATGAATGGCGCGGCATATAATTTATCAGATTTTGAAGATTACCGAACAGAGTTGAACTGACGACCATTTTTGAAAAGTTCTTCTATAATATTGCCCAGAGGTTTTCGATCGAGTTTAAATCTGGACTATATAGCCGCCACTCGGATAATGGGGTATTATTAGACTTTAAAATCTGATAAGTTCCATTGAATAGGGGCGTGATCTTGATGAAAAATATAATTCCTTCCGCCAATTTCGCTTCCACAGTTTATTAATAAATCGTCTAACAATTCAACATTCTTGGTTACATTTATTTTCGATGAGATATACTTATCGAGATTTTCCCATAATGTGAAATTGCCTCCCAAATTATCAACGATCCACCACCAAGATTACGAGTGTCGTGCAAATTTTTCTGTAATCCATCAGAATCATCAAGATAAAAGCTTTTCCTCATCTGAAAATTTAGCCTATGCCGCTCTTTTTATAAAAATTGGCATTTTTTCGCGAAATTTAATCTCACTCGTCTGATGGCAAATTGTTAACCGTGGTTTTGCAACTAGTTTAATGTACTCCTAGTTACAGTCAGCTTCCAAAATCTGCAGAACCCATCCCAAAATTTGCCCTTGTTCTTTGTCCGTCATTTCTTTACTTCGAACCAATTCAGCTTATTCGGCAATTTTATTAGTTTTAAAAGTTTTTTCACAGATAATCCATTTACAGGCTATGCCAATGAAATGCCAAGAATTAAAATAAAATAGTCAGCGTGGCTTGGTCCTTTGCTTATTTCGCACTGCGATTTTGTTCAACCACCATTTAACGGTACATACAAACTCAAATTAATACCCTTATTCCCTTAGACGCATCACTTCATGCGATGTGACTACTCGTCTTCTTGGTTACTAGGTTTTTAAATCGAAACTTACAAAATAATTAGTTACAAAGCTCGTTGCGGCTGTTTTTTAAATCTTAGTATGCTGCTTTATAAATATTTTCTTCTGACTTCTAACACTTCAAACGACAATTTCCATCACTTGAAATTTTGATGCGACAAATAAATAGAATTTTTTTCAAACTAAGGCAGCCAACTAAGATTGAAAAAATATTCACTGCGAGTTTTGTACGAAATTAATCAGCATATTTCTATTTTACCATCTAGTAACCAAGAAGATCCATAGTCACGTCGCATGAAGTGATACGTCAAAGGGAATAGAGGCCTAAATTAACTATTTTTAGAAAGTATAACCTTTTTCTGCGTGATGTAAAAACAGATGCTACTAAATTATTGGTTTTGTTTTTTAGAGAAAATGTGATTACTATGTTTAGTCCTATTACTATTTCGTACAGTGTATGAAAAATATATCGAAAAGTGGTATGAAAATAAAATCATTCTTTCATTCTCCGGCCACGTTTGAAATTTGCTCACAAATATAAATAGATTGGGTGCGCTTCGAACTATAAATAACTGATGTTGCCCTAGAAGCAACAAATTTGAATCCACTTAACACGAAAACATCTACAAATTTGGTTTATACATTTTATTAAAATAATCTGTTGTAGTGTTTGTATTCAAAAAGTCACTATAATTGCACTTAGCCACTGATAAATTATTAGTCCTGTAGGACATTTGAACAGACTTACTTTTTGTTACTGTCACTGCTCCCACACCGTAGTTGATAGTTGTCATTCGCATTACACTACCCAGCTAGAAGGCGCCAGTCATGGTTGGAGTAGAAATATTTACGTTTTCAAGAATATAAGACGAGTGGGCTTTTCCCAGGAGTACATTCACAATAAGCCCAAGTAATTTTCGCCTCTTGAATTGTCAAAATCTTATATTATTTTACATCTTGAGTGTGTGCCGGAACATGAGCTACGTTTACGTAGTAACGATGATCATGTTCGTAGTCCAAATCAGTTTTTTTTGCTTATAAACAGTAATTCTTGTTTCTGAATTTGAAATTATTCAAATCTATGTGAGATTGATAGAAAGCGTACCATACTTGGAATGCCTATTCCAGCTGAGATCTGATATAGCGGAAGTTTAATACTCTTTTGTTTAATTATATTTATTTATTACAACTGAGTAACAAATCATCTAGTAATTTATCCTTTATAAATTATATTGTTCATTGGGAGGGTGTAACGGGTTGGCTAGTCCCCTTTACAGATTTATTATATTTTTAGTTGAATGGTTTTCTCTGACTCCAAATTGATGTGAAGGAATAAGTTTTGTTTCTCCTATTATTGGTTTGAGTCTATTTAGGAGTAGTTTCAGGTATCATGATTACTTATGCGATTTTCCATTGATTTGATTAATGATGATTGCGTTAATTATTTGGTAAACCCTTCCAAATAATTAACGCAATCATCATTAATCAAATCAATTACGTAGTAATTTTTCAGAAAAGGCTTTTACTATTTGTCCGGTAATTAAGTCATATCCTGGAGATTTCTTTGAATTTAGATTAAGGTTGATTGCCTCTTTTAATTCTTGTAATGTGGCAGGAGATATAATATAGTTACCCACTTGAATTACTGGCGGTATGTTTCCTCCTTTTCGTATTTGTCTAGGTAGAGGCTATAACGTGTTCTCCAGATGGGATGTAAACAATGAAGGTTTTTGATTTGCACTTATATACCATGTTTCGTCTTCATTTTTAACTGATGGAATTTGAAGTTTAAGTCGTTTTAATCGTTTTGTCGATTTTCAAAGGGAATACTCGGTATCTTTTTCCCCAGTAAGGCCACTTGGGTATTTATTAAATCGATTCGTTCTTGATTTTTTTAATTAGCAACTTTGGTTTATAGGGCAAAACAATTTAGAGTTGTTTTATGTCCTGTCCCTTTGCTCCCCCAGCTGGATGAATGGCGTGGTAAGATCTGTTAAATGGGTTTCCGATACTAGGCATATATCTATTTTCGCAGTCTTTAGGAAAATTACTACTTCTGGAATCATTTTAATAGAGAATGAATGGCATTCCATTTAGAGAATCTTGCTTATGTAATCTGTTGCTTAGAGCTTCAAGGCATTTATTTCTCTTGTTTAGCTTCCATCCTTCTTAATATCTTTTGGAGCACTGTTGCATCGTCGCCAGTGCCCTTTGAAATAACTGGTTTTATAATTACCACGTGTGGGTTAGTTTTGGTTCTCCCGTTTGACTAGCATGAGGTGTTGGTTCTTCTTTGGTGAAAGTTTGATTAATTTTTTCCGGTATTCTTGGATTTTGTGTTTGCGTTTTATTTCTTAATCTTTGTAGCTTCTCAGTTATTTCACATCCCTGTAGTTTGCGGAATGTAGCTTCTTGCAATTAACACATTTTGCAGCAATATCTTTACTAACAGGGAATACTTGGGCGTGATGTTTTCCGACGCATTTTACGCATCTAGTCTCACTTTGGCAATATTTCCGCGTATGAATAAAACCTTGATATTTTTACACTGCGGTATTAGCCCGCTATTTTTTCAATGGCTCTATTTTAACTCTCATGTTAAGTATTGTCTTGATATTATTATACAGAATTTGCTCTTTTGCGCAGGTTGGGTGAAGACATCTAGCCATAACTTTGATTGGACGGAATTAAGTTTTGTAACCAAAGCTCAATAAGTTTCAAAGTCTGCAACATTAATTTTCCAGTTACCATTGTTTAGAGATACGAGTTTGTACTCGGCTACCATAACCAATTTCATAATCGATTGTATAGTGGAAAAATTTGATACTCCGACGACATTTGTTGGTGGAGGTGATTTCTTGGTTGTTGTTCAAAGAGAGCTAGTTGTTTGCTAGTTGTGTGAGTGTGGAGCTTTCCTTTTCTTACTTGGTATTTTATTCCGGTTCAACACCCAATTTGTTTCTCTTTCTAATTCTTCGCCATCTGTATGGAACGGATTAATGTCATCATCGATTACAGGGTTAGTTTTGTTTGTAAGATGATGATAATCCAGAAGAATGTTGAATGCTGTTCCTCCAGATGTAACAGATGATATATCCAAGATGGTGAAATGAAAAAAATGATTTATTGAAGAAAAAGCCAAAGCCACACTATTGAAACTAACTACTGTTGATTACTAACTAAAAGCCAAATTACAAATTTATTCCACCTATTACACACTGTATTTTTAATTTTGGACTTATTTTATCGCCAGTTGATCGAAGGAATACACAAATTTTACAATATATATTTTACATAGTTTACGTTTGGCTACTGTCATGGTTTGAATTGTATATTAATGTAGATTGTAACACAAAAAAGTACTATTAACAATACTAAATAAAGTACTAGTACGATGTACTATACAACTAATTACATTGCTAAACGCACTCATCGTACTACTACTCTAGTACAACATAATGGTAATAATGACAGTAAGTTGGCAGGTTTTGTGTACTAGATGAATTTACAAGAATGTTACTAGATAAGTATAAATTAAATATAAAATTAATGTAGATAAAACAAATTATTAATTAGCTTCTTAATTTCAGATAGATTATGTGGATTAATTTAACAAAATTGGTAAGTATATGAAATTTTGATTTATGTCATTAATATGTTTTATTTAATTTTAGGTTGTTTGATGTGATGTAACTTGCGGATGCAGATTTTCTTCTAATAAATTGTGAAGTGTTAAATTTGTTGTTTTATTTCTCTAACAAGTTTGAACTGATTTTTTTCAGTTCTTCATTCTCTGTCTTTAAAATTGTAAACTAATAAAGGAAGCTGCGGTCCCGGTATTCATTAAAGATCGACCAGTTCCGTTTGTGTCATGCAAACAGGTAGAAACAGAAATCAGCTGGTAGATGAATTTTAAATAAAGACATGCGATTTTGCGATTCCTTTAATAGTGATCGTAGTATAACCATGTGGTTCCGTTAGATTGTGTGTTAATTTCATAATTACCATAAATCCATACATAAATACGCCCACTTTTTTCCACGATTGATCTTTTGGGATCGATAAGTTCCACAAAATTAATCTTTTTGCCATGGAAATGAAGCAACATTTAACAGCAAACCATTTAAAGAGAGGATGCAAGCTAATAGAAATTAAAAAGCAAGCAGAAGAAATCCAAATACCAACGGAGTTTGGTTTTAACAAATATGAGTTATGTTTTTTTTGAATAATTATTTAATATATTAACATGAAATAGTGTGTTTCCTTTTTGGGTGATGATGATTATTAGCTTGTGGCCAATCCTGAGTTTTACTAATGTGTTTACTTTGTTGTTGTAATACACGTATGGTTTGTCGATCACAAATTGTCCGGTGACATGGAACCCCCTATATCTACCATTATAGTCTACCCTATCAAAAACGTGTAGTCACTGGGTGGTCGTAACACAACCCAAATCATTTGCAGTAGTAGCCCCACTAAGTTGGTTGTGTTAGAACCAAAGCAACCTAAAGCTAATAAAGAAACTAGAGAAGGTTTAATCATGTAATTCTTTCTTTCTTCTTTCATGTCCCAGTAATGGGCTGTCGCAGAAACTAAAGAACATCGTTACGAGAAATATGAGGACGAAGTATAACTACAAACGGAACTTAAACCATTGGCAAAAACTTTCAGAGTAGCTAGAAAATGATGAAATAGTATCTGTGCTAAATCAGCAAAACCAATTTCCCGCTACTGGTGAAATTTAAGTAATACCACCTACTGCAGGAGAAACACTGACAAAATGTTTGTAAGCTAAAAGTTAAATATACATTTTGACAGAGTCAGTGGAAATTTCGAGATGCTGGCTATGCCATCATAGTGATAGATTTACCGGCAAACTTTGTTGACCAAAATGCAGCGAAAACCATAAAATAAAGTGACTGTAAAAGACAAGAAGCAAAGTGTAGCAATGGCATTGCCGTAAATACCAAGCTCAATTTAAATGTTGCTGTTAACAACATCACAGTTACCAATAGAAGTTCAAAAAAGACCTACTCTACACTAATATTTGAAGCTTATACTCCAATTTCTTAGAGTTACAAGAACTAATTCAACAGTCAATATAAACCGTCGATTGTATTTCTCAGTGAATCTATAGAACAACAAAAGACGTGTATGGCTCAGCATTTTATTTAGAAAATTATAAATGTGTACGGTGTGTTTCAAGTAGTCGTTACACTGCAGGCGTTGTCATATATTCAAGAAAATACAAGTTTTAAAATAATTTATTATCTCGAAAAGGACCACGCTTGGTTTTTGGTGATTCAGATCATAAAAGAATCCCATACAACTGGAATATTTGGCATAATATGGATCTTACCAAACACCAAAAGCAGCATGTTTAAATAATTTAGATGGATGGTTCAAAGGAGTTATCAACCATAATAAATCCAACTATATTTTTGGGGATTTTAATAGTGATGTGAAAAATAACGATTTCTACGGTTTAAAATTAAAGCAGATAATCAAGGATTATAGATTGGCGAAAATATTCCTAGAGTATGCCAGAATCACACAAACCATATACATATATAAGCAGTAAAAATTCACAGTTATTTGATAAGTTTAAAGAAATTAGATCCTGGAAAAACTATTCTGCGGTGATAAACTAAATTGTATTCTAAATAACAGACTGCAGCAATGTAGAACGCAGAATGAATTTAATAAAAATGCTGAAGACTTATTACCGGAGGCAAGCTGGAAATGTTTACAAACAACCATTAAGACGAAACAATCTGAATAGTCGAAGAAGTTCATTGAAAATCAATATTATCCCAAAAATATGTGGGAAAACTTTCAAATCTGTGTATAAAACTTAAAATACGATGCAATGGAGTATCCAATTCAATAACAAAACACTCATAGATAAACAACAGTTAGTAGAAGCACTAAATAACTCATTTGTGTTCAGCGTGGTAGATGTTCACCGTAAATCTCTAAAATATTGGATTTTCCACTTACTAATATAAATTTGAACATAGAAAAACTCCCATTCCAAGAAACAACGCCAAACTAAATAATGGCTTTACTGACATATATCTAGTGAGTATTTCTCGCAGTAGGCCATACAGGATTCATGAACAAAAAAATTATTTTGTTATTGTGTTGATTGATCGATTCAGTTGTGAGTTACAGTGTGTCAAGGATGGAGTTAAACAAAGAGGAAATTCGCTATATTTTGCAACTTTGGTTCTATAGAGGCGAAAACGCAAGCCAGGCGGCTGAAACTGAGAATTTTGTCTATGGTCTCCCCTGTCACAGCCATTCACGCGCAATTTTGCTTTCTACTACTCCGTTCCGGTAATATCAATATAAAAGTTGCACCACCAAATCCTGGAAATTGTCGAAGTACACCGGCATGCGAGTTATCGTAGCATCCCCCAACAGCTGAAGATCGACCACAAAACTGTTTCAAACCATTTGCATAAGGCTAGCTTCAAAAAGAACCTCGAACGAGTAATTAAAAACCATTTGGCAAATCATATCACGAATAACAATATATTAGTTGATAACAATCTGGGTTTAGAGAATTATATTCTTGTGAAACGGCCTTAAACATGAGCAATAATCAATATTACTCATCTGTTCTGTTTATCATGCATCAATCGCAAATTACCCTCTTAAAAAAATTCAGAAACGATTCATGCGAAGTATTTTGCACGCGAAAAGTAGAACACACATAATAGACATATGGGAAATATTAAACTGGAAGTCAATCAACCAGGGAACACAACTTAATGTAAAAGAATTCACTAATTTCATTAGTAAATCATTTTCTCAATGGTCGCTGGGATATAATCAAACATGGAAAGAAATGGCAAATACAAATGTTCGGTACAACAATAAAACCCACAAGCTCTATTATTATAATAAAGGGTTCTTCAATTTGGGCGGGTCGATGTCGAAATAGAGTCTGCCGGGTGGCACGTAGCCCCGACCTACTGAAAACAAATGTCGTCTTCTTTAATATCGTTCAATTTGGGCCAAAAGAAATTGGTTAGCATCGTTCTGTAGCGCTTTCCGTTGATGGTGATGGCCTCAACATCATTTTCAAAAAAGTACTGACCAATGACGCCGCCGGCCCAAAATCCACCCCAAAGAGTACCTGTTTGTGGTTGCATTGTAACCTGGTGAACCTCGTGTGGGTTGGCGTCGTAATGCCCGGCCGATCTGGCGCCTTTGACGTACTAGTGTCGGCTGATTGTTTACCGAACCGGTTGTCTCGAATTTGGCCACCAAACTTAGGAGAGTCGACTTTAAAGGACCACCGCGTCTGCCGTAAAATGAGCGCAACGCGCGCAACGTTTGTACTAATAAACTCTCATTTTGATAATAAAGTTTTATCATTTGAACATGCTGCTCAATCGTGGAACTTGTTATGGTGTTTTGACATCAGTGACTGAATAAAAAAGATTAGACAGACGCCATCAAAAAACATAGCCACCACAGGCTACCAACATCGACCCACCCAATTTCAAAAACCCTTTATTTGGTTACTTTAAAACATATATAAAAGCACGAGTATACTATATTTGGAGAAAACTATTTTAGATGTTTTCTATAAATGTTAGTAATTACAAAATTACTAAAAAAAAACAAATACTCCCTCACCGCACCTCCTTAAAGGTAAGGAACCAAAACTAAAAACACAAGAATTTCTTAATGAACAACTATCTATGACGGTATACGTACAATGTACATATAGTTACATTAATGCTGCTGTACATATTCGTGTAAGAACGTTCATCATTTTCATTAAATTCCAAACCAAAATAAAAGGATGTTTATAAAATACAAGAAGTACATCTCAAAGACATTTAGATGGAAAACAGCAAAAAAATGTTGATATAGAAAATGTCTTATAATATTAATATATTTTCATCGTTTCGCTATAATTTCCTTCTAAAAAAATTCATTTTCACCCCAATTCTCCTAGTTAAGTCGGCATACACATCTTATTATTATTTTTTTACTGTCGTACCGCCGTATACATTACACACATACATAATATGTGTAGAGAAGATGTAATTTATATCTTTATCAACTGTTCAACACTTTATGTTATGTTTATATTTTTTGTTTTCTCCATCTCTGATTAAGAATTTCTTACACCGAATACCTATTTCTTGTGCATACCGAAATTCTATAATGAATAAATATTTTTAGAAAATTCAATTCGACATGCACCTCGAATCAATCAAATATTCAAAATTATATAAAAGAGCGTATAGAATGGTAAATCTAGGAGTAACTGATATTATAGGTGCGGGGTGCTTTAACAAATGCAAGTGACAACTTCAACTGACTTTTCCATCAATTTGCCCAGTAAGAGAACTTTTACGCTACATCGCTAAAAGATCTTGTGTTTTATAATTTTCTTGTTTTCAAACTTGCGAAAGTATAAATTTCATAATTTTTCTTGTATTTCGTATTATTTGTTGCAAAACTTTTGGAGTTTCGTTTAAAAAGTTTGCCGTTGCAATAAATGAAAATTGGCTTTGGTCTGGAATAAAATAGCTTTTTGGCATAAAAATACTTGCGCCTTTAGGTTTTACTAAATGCGTTGCATATTTTTTATATTACTATTTCTATATAACTTTACTGATTCGTTATCAGATTACCTTTATTTATCGACAAGTATTAATTATTTATAATTTTTTAATTTATTGGCGAACGGAAAATTCGGAAATCTAAATTTAATATCTTTCAGAACTACAGTCATATTGAATGAATTGCGTAAAGCACACAAATTGAGTTTTAAGAAAACGACATGCATGTTATATGTTGGACCTTCACTAAAACCTAACCAGTTGAATTGCTTTACTTAAACCATTTCTATACTAATGGATATGAATGCATTATGGTGAGTAACTACGCAAGGGTTTTTAACCTGATTAAATGTTACAGATAGCCTGATCGTTTATTTAGCCTTATACAGGCTAAATTGGAAGAACAATTAATATTTTATATAGATTTGTCAAGAAAAATCAAAAACTAATTTTTTTTATCTTTGCAATCTATTCTGGGGCCGGGGCTCTCCCAACTCTTTCGCGGTTCGCTCTTTCCGTCCTTACTTTTACGTTTTACGCCGTTGCCAGACAATTCGAGGACGTACCGCTACAGGTCCCATTTTCGGACCATCTGTACATCGCATAGCTCCATGACAGTCTATAGTACTGGTATGGAAGACGATTAGACCCATGAAAAAGACAATCATGCCCCTATCGGATTCGAACTCGGTTCCTCCCGATCCAAACGCGAAAGCGTTAACCACTATGCCGTTTCGTCGGTAAACAACTAATTTTTCAACAAAATATTTAAAACAAATACGCGGCTTCTATAAGCTCTAATGTGTTAGCACAATGCTGTATAACACAACAGAAATTTGCCAGCGGAAAATATGAGATTACGCAAGTCGCCACAAGTAGCCGCACTATCACAAAAAAGAATTTCTGTTGTTATTTTGTAACCACATTGTTTATTCATTTTGTACCCTCCTGAAGCTAGTCCAAATTTTCAGCACGGAACTTTTTACTTGGCAACACCACTTCTCTCATGAGACAAAATATGCGAAATATGCGAAATTATAACTATAAAGATAATTTATGTCACACGCAAATTATAACTATTAATTAATTGTGTATTGAATGGTTATCAAATTAATCGTAGCTCTAAATTTTGTTATTAATAGAAACAAGTTTATTACTGCGAAAATTTTAAAACAAAAAAAAAACTTATCATGCCAAATTTAAAAAAAAAATTAAAAAGTTTCCAAGAATTATATTCAGCTTGAGAAAAATTTTATAGCGAATTACTTGGAGTATAGTTGATAAAATCTCCCCTCATAGGCGATTCATGTGTGCTTCATGTATACCACAGGATTGGTTGAAATAATGGCTGATCTGGTGTTTTGAATACAACAAGAATATATTTCAAACAAAAAATTATCTAAAAGTATCGGGATATAGTCGTTTGAATCTAAACAACAATCACAATAAAACCCATTACAATAGAAAACAAAAGTAAAAAATTATAAAAAAAAAAATTCGTAAAAAATACGAAAAGTTAAATTGTGCGAATGAAACATAGATGAAAAATGTGAAAGAATCGATTTCGTTAGGCTAGCAGTAATTCGCTAGTACTAAAAATACTTGGTATTGTCGTATATATAGACAATATTCCAGTGTAAAGTAATACAACATCAGTCGTCGCGACCTGATGAGAAGACTGATTTTTTCAAATCAATAATCTCATCCGTTCGAAACTGATTGTTGGGATTCTTACAAATTTTCCATCTATGAGTCAAAAAATTCAAAGTTTGAATCTAGCCTTACAGGCGATTGACGAACACTTAACCTACACCACAGGAATTGCTAAAGTTTTCGCTACAAACCGACAGATTTGCAGTATAAAATTTTATTTCGAATTAACTGGATGAATCTCACCACACAGGTGAATAACGAGCACTTGTACCCACACAACACATATACAAACTAAGAGATTTCCAGGAAAATACTATGTGAAATTATCTGGATATAGTCGATTGAACCTCGCCTCACAGGTGATTGGTTTTTAAGTCAAAACATCAACGAATCTGACGGCATATGTCAAGTACTCGTGAATTGCCTGTGAGGCGAGATTCATACGATTATATCCCGTTAATTTCAAATAGAATTTTTTTGAAAATCTCTCAGTTTGTAGTCAAAATTTCAACGAATTCGGCTGTATTTGTCAAGTGCTCGAGAATCACCTGTGAGGCAAGATTTAACCGAATATATCCAGATAATTCCAGAAAGAATTTTTCTGTAAATCTCTCATTTTGCAGTCAAAACTTCAACGACTATATCCATAATCTACAAATTAAAATCTCGTGCTGAAAACTCGTGATATCTTAAAAATACATAATAGAAATATTTATAATTTCTAGCTTTTGGATAGAAAACTCTTCCGATGCTATCGGGCTTTTCAGACTGAATATCGGGCTAGCTTCATATAAATGAAGAGTTCAGAGAATAGTCCGACCTAACTAGGCTACTAAGCATTAAGAATATATAGTGTAATATAATATAGCATAGTCTATCATGTCACTGTTTACTGTCGCGTTAGTGACACTTTTTCGGGCTGCTCACGATAGTGATAGTGTAGTGTTGTCGTGGCGTTTTTTCGGGCTGGTATCGAGCTAGCTTCATATACATCATTCTGTATCTCTTTTTTACTAAATAAAACACTCTAGAATAAAATCCTAAAAGTGTTCCTTAAATAGACAAATTGGTTGACCTCCGAAGTAAAGAACACGGTATATGAAATTTTGGAATGTTCCATCTTTCCCAGCCATTTCTTAACAAATTATAATGACATTTGATTAGTAGTTTTGGTTACGAATTCTAAAGTGAGTTTTGAACAAAATTTTAGGATCTGTTCTTGGTGGACTAAACTTGGCCATTTCATAATAAACTTCATTGAAAAATGGTTTCTAGATTGATTTTGGATTGAAACTAAAAATTAGATGAATTCTGGTATACGATTAAAATGTATTTTGAGCTGGAGCGAACTCGGCTAATTCTTAATCAATAATTGTCAAAAATTTGCATCGTAGTTCTTTATTTTAATTCTAATATTGAGCGCTTCACAACCACTTATCTACAAGTAAATATAAAAATAGTTGTTGCATTTGAATTTCAGATTGATAACTACGAATCTAGTAAGAAAATTAAAGGAGATTATCGTTTAGAATTATCTAAGTAATATTTTAATTTTTTCCAGCCAAATAAATCGCAGTGAAGTTTATCCCAAAATAACGAAATATACACTGTTGCCGACCCTATTTAAGGTAGCCTAAAGGTGGTAATGCAGATAGTGTCTTTGCTATTCCATCCGAAAAGAAATTTCATAGCGGAAAGATATATTACTTGATATACCTAGTTCTGCTACACCTCCAAAATATCAGAATACCAAATTGGTTCAAATTCTATGACCTGTAAATTACAATAAAATTACAAACTTTCGAAACTAAATTAATAAAATGTTCTGTAACTTTTGAGTTACCCACTTTTTCATCGAACCCACTATGTTTATTAGATAGGTCATAATTCTAGGTCCCAGGCGAAAATTTAGAGCAAGTCTGAAGGAGATAGGGGGTTGTAGTTTGGTATAATGTACCAGAAAATCCAAAATTTTCGAAACTAAATTAATAAAATGTTCAATAACTTTTGAGTTACCCACTGGGGTGTGGATGATGGGAAGTGGGTAACTCAAAAGTTATAGAACATTTTATTAATTTAGTTTCGAAAATTTCGAATTTTCTGGTAAATTATACCAAATTATACCCCCCTGGCGTGAAGAATGTACTCTATCTAATTGCCATAGTAGGATCGATGGGAAAGTGGGCAACTTAAAAAATACAGAACATTTTATTAATTTAGTTTCGGAAATTTCTAAATTTATTGTAATTTACATGTTATAGGATTTGGACCAATTTGGTAAAATTATTTATATCCTGACAGATTTTTGCTGTTTATCGGGTTATTTGGAGGTGATAGTAGAACAAAGTAAATATATCTTTCAGCTATAAAGTATTTTTTCGGCTGGGAAAGCAAAAACAGTATCTGCATTACCATATTTCGGTTGGCTAACGTGGTTAGCGCTAACGTGGATGGCTAACGTTAACAGTATATGTGGCCGCCCAAAAGTGTTTAAAATTGAAAAAACACCCAAAAATTTAACTTCCATAAAAATTATGAAAATTTTTAACAAACAAATATTTCAACACAATTAAATAGAAAACATTTAATTTTTAGGAATAGTTTCGGGTGAACTTTATAAAATGAAATTATTTAAAATTAAACACACTACGAATCGCACAGAGGTGAGAGAAATTATCGAGAGAGTCTGATACATGTGATAAAAAATCCAAAAATTCATAAACATTTGAAATTATTTTAAAGTTTATTTGGAAAGTTTATTTGGATATACTCGCATGAATTCCGTGGGTATTTATTGCCTCATAACTGTAGTATTGCCTGTTATTCATACCAGTTTAGTCGCTTCATCTATAAAATGCTTAAACTGGTCATCAGCTGATAGATAAAATAGTTTGGACGTTCGTTTGCATTTACCGCTTCTACAACGTGAATAATGCGTCGATGACTTCATTCTGTAATGACCTCGATATTTTTCTGCAATCTAGTAACCAGAATAACATTATAATATTAGGCGATATTAATATCAGTTTAATACACCTTACGGAAAGTTACGCATATCAAACAATACTAGCTGCTCACGGTTTTATTGGTTTAATAAATACGCCAACTAGAGCTCAACCACGGCTCCATCATGTATTTGCTAAGTCGGTTAAGAATTATGCGCTCGAAGTTGTTAAACTACCTGTGGGTATTACCGATCACTAGTCGGGTATTATTTGTCGCAAGATTACGTTAGGCAGTAATGCGGATTATCCTAGAGCAAATTTAGATATTCTTAAAAATCCTTTGCTATTCGAAACTTGGGATTCAGTTTACTGCGAAGTTGACTGCAACTTAGCCTTTGAAAAATTTCTTAACATTCTTAAATCGCATATCCCTTCTTCACGTTATGCAGTAACGGCTGATAACACTAGAAAACTCAAGCCATGGATGAACTCGCATCTTTCACGTCAAATAAAAAAGTTTCACAAGTTTTCGAAGAAACGAAGGTCGATTACACTCAATGGTAGTTTACAAAAACTCGTTAAAAAACTGTCAAATAATGTGAGAGCAGTAACATAACTCTAAGAAAACTTAGAAACTAATTGATGAGATTCTAGGAAAAAACTTAGGTCAAAGTCCAATAATTTCGCATTAGAAAATAAATCACAGATTCTCGTTCGTTAGCCATTTCCAATGAATTTAATAACTTTTTTATAAATGTTACATCCAGCACATTCTCAATGTTTAACAATACCACATTATTCACCAACCTCCGTGAATTCTCAAGATATACATCGGGTTTTTCCAATGGTTATATGACATCTTGCGTTTTTAAACTAATACAATCGGTTGTACTTAAATCGGTTGTAATTAAATTTTCTAAATGAGAAACAATTCGGTTTCACAGCGGTGAAATCTACTGAAGAAGCATTGTTGCATTTTCTAAGTAATACATATTTGCCCATAAACAAGTGGCAAAAGCATACTGCTTTATATTCAAAGCATTCGTCAGAGGCGTCATACTATATTGGTTTGTTAGTTATCTTAAAAATCGTCGTCAATTGGTTAAAGTGGAAAACTCTATCAGTAACCCAGGAGTTGTGGTGTTCCCCAGGGCTCTGTGCTTAGACCTCTGCTATTTCTTATTTCCTTTAATTCCATTTTCGAAATCAATCTGTTAGTTCAGACCACAGCGTTCGCCAACGACTTGGCTTTGAGTTATCGATTTAATTGTAATTCATCAGATCTCAACTTGCTTTATAACGTGATTTTTCAAAACAGTAATCCCTGCTCTCCACAGTGCTTTCAGCTTCTAGGTGTTAATGAGTTTAAATATTTCGGCCTAATTGATGACTTACAGTTAAATTGAGATTCTCATCTTTACAATATCAGGAAAAGCGTTTCGCTGCTGTTTATAAATTTTACAGGCTGAAACCGTTCTGCTCTCAAGCCACATTAAAAAAAACTCTATCATGCCCTGGTGGAATCGATAATTATGTATGGCATCTCTAATTGGGGTGTGATATACTTTTCACATGTTGAAGATCTCTATATTGCACAGAGACGGATTGTTAAACTAATATGTATATAACCATGCTGTAAGGATCAACACAGTTCCACTTTTCCGTGAGCTCTGTTGAACATGTTTTTTATTCGCAGTCATAGCTTTCACGACCGTGTAACACATACTTTAACATCAGAAATCCAAACATCTTTTTATCTCTTTATTCTTACTGGTTTCATATGTTCCAAAGCATTTAAAACTTCTCACATAGAGTGCAAATACCAATTTGGACGTGAATAACAAACTTGGCTGTCTAATATAAGGTTTTCCAATAGGAATGATATGATTTTTAAGTGATGTTTCGGCCATTTGTAATATGTCATGATCTGTCATTTTTTGTTTCATTGTATTCAGTAATGTTTACAATTTCATCATGGTGAGATATACGCAAGAACAACGTCTACAAATTATCCAGTTTTATTATCAAAATAAACGTTCTCCAATTGCAACTTTTGGTGCGCTTTTGCCATTTTATAGTCGTTACTTCAATAGTGTTGAAGTGCCAATCAGACAAATATTCGCTCGAAGTAATGCAAATATTGCTACCGTTCAGGCAAGTGTTGCTGAAGACCGCAATTTGACGATTCCAAGATGTTCTCAAGAATTGGGACTGCCTTAAATCACAACCTGGCGGATTTTGCGAAAGGATTTGGGTTTGCATCCGTGCAAAATTGTTCTCACTCAAGAACTGAAGCCATTGGACCACCATAAACGTCGTGAATTTGCTGATTTTGCCTGGGAACAACTTGAAAACGATAACGATTTTTTTAAGAAAATCATCTTCTCCGATGAGTCTCACTTTCATTTGAGTGGTGCGGTAAATAAACAAAACTGTCGATTCTGGTGCAAAGAAAATCCTCAAATTATTCATGAAAAACCATTACATTCATCTAAATTGACCGTTTGGTGTGGTTTTTGGTCTGGTGGAATCATCGGTCCGTATTTTTTTCGAAATGAAGCTGGTAACACCGTTACTGTCAGTGGAGATCGGTATAGATCGATGATAACCAACTTTTAGGGCCGAAATTGGAAGAAGTTGATCTTGATAACATTTGGTTCCAACAAAACGGGGCGACGTGCCATACAGCAAGGGCAACAATTGAATTATTGCGAGAAAAATTTGGAGATTATTTCAAGAAATTGTGATATTGAATGGCCTCCAAGAAGTTGTGATTTAACACCATTAGACTATTTCTTGTGGGATTATTTGAAGTCATTGGTGTTTAGTAATAAACCAAACTCTAATCAAGCTTTACAAGTCAATATTGAACGTGCTATTTATGACATACGACTTGATTTAGTGGAAAAAGTGCTCGAAAATTGGGTTCATCGAATTCGTTCCTGCAGAAGAAGTCGTGGAGGCCGTTTGAATGACGTTTTATTCAGAACTTAATTATATCGATTGTACTTCACATTAAATAAAAAACATTTCAATTTCTTTAACAATTAGTGTGTTTTTTAAAGAAATCATATCACTCTTATTGGAAAACCCTAGTTAAATAATTTTTAAATAGATCTAATTAAACAACCAAATTTTCCGAGCTTTTGGCAATTACGCCATCATCAGGGTTTGTTGTGTTTTTTATTAATGCAAAAATACATTAATTGAATGTTAAAAACATTCCTTTGCGAGAAAAACAGATTTCTACTTTATCAACCTCGAATTGGATAACCCTATATAAACGATTTTTTTGAATAGCAGTTCGTCAAATTAATATTTGTTTGGTTTTTCAATTAAATTATCGACGTTTTTTCTACCTCGAAAATAACACATACTCTTTCGATTTTACGATTGCATTATTATTGCTTTTTGTGTATTTCGTTGACGAAAATTTGAGAAAAAAATCACTCGAACGAAATCGAAAAAAAATCAACTATGGAATTTTTGTTTAAAGAATAATTTGTTTAAAGAATAATAATTTTGTGTGTGTGTGCGCGCTCATTCGATTTTACGATTGCATTGTTGTTGCATTTTGTGTATTTCGTTGACGCAATTTTGAAAAAAAAATCACACGGACGAATTTTGTTTGGTCACCCTGTGCGTTCTCGAGTTAGTCAGTCAGTGATACGTTTATAATATGTATATTTTTAAATATTTTTAAATATTTTTCCTTTTTAAACATTATTTGAGCTTGTACAGTTAATATTATTTCCTAAACATATAACATTAAACTTTAGTTTATTAGTATCCGAGCTTGTAGTATTAATGTTTTAATAAGTGTCAATAACTATTTTTCTTTTGGTTAGAAATAGATACTAGAGAATAAGAATTAATTTGTAATACTTGTTCCAATCTAATTGTGCTCCAACACAGGTATATTTCCTTACTCAGGGAGCTTTACTTTATTTCTATTTATGTATTTTATGGTATTTTGTAATCTTACATTTATAATCCAATGGATGAAGATAATAAAATTTAACAAACGTGTCAATCACGCCAGAAATCCTATTTTGGAAATCCCACGGTTTTCTTATTTTGTCGAGTAGTATTTGATTGTGCAATTTTGTTCGTCTAACGGAAAACTTTATAATGTGGGATTTCTTTTAGGGGTTTTAATTTACTTAATTGCGCGAAACCGTGCATTTCATAAACAATTTAGTCCTCTCCATAATTGGTCCTAGAACGGCCATATATCACCATTTAAGTGCGTTATGTACAAAATGTATTGAAGTAGAGTAACTATGTTAGAAAAAAATCGTAGTTTTCTAGTCAAAATGTTTAAACTAGATGCATATAACCTGAAAAGACCAGGCTTCAATATGCATACTTCATTCCGGATCAGCCAGATTTGGCAATAGAAAATCCTTAATTCAACCATATTTTCACAAGTTAAATTTTTAAAATAAATTTTATAGGTAATTTCTGTAAATCCAAAAATAGAAATCGCTTAAACCAGTTGAGATAAGCATATTGATCAAGTATCATGATTGTGCCTTCTCCCCATCGGCAAGAATTAAACATTTAAAACCCTTATATCAACCCTAATTTCAAAATATCATTCTTGAAAAATTTTGTATGGGTGATTTCTGCCAATCTCAACTTTTATTAATGAAATCAGAGATGAAATGTGGGTTTTCAAATTTTGAATGGTGATTCTGGCTGATGGAGAGTAGACACAATCTTATAACTTGATCAGTATGTTCAGTATATAGAATTTAAGTGGTTTCATTAAAAAAAGGTGGGATTGCCAGAAATCACCCATACATCTCATCATTTGATCTTTTGAAATTAGGGATGAAATATGGGTTTTCTACTGGTGATTCTGGCCGATGGCGGCGCCATCATGAAACGATCAATGTGCTTATTGCAACTATTTACTTTAAGTGAATTCATTAAAGTGGGCTTTCCAGAACTCATAAAATGTATTTTAAAATGTAACTTCAGAAACTTCAGAAATTCAGAAATCCAGACTAAATTGCACAATCAAATATTGTCGAGTAGTATCGAGTAGTATCAGAAAACCGTGAAATTTTCAAAATGGGATTTCTGGCGTGATTTACACGAAAAATAGAGTGTAATTGTTGAAACTATTGCGCTAGACAATAAAACAGTATAAGAGCACTCTATAAATAGATTCAAATTGTATAACATTTGAAAATTTATTCTTCATAATATATTTAGACTTATTGTTAAGGAAACTTCGTGTCTACTCCATGGGGATCGTGCAAAAAACTCACGATGGCGCTAGCTATTTGTATTAGAGCTAGTTGCATCCAATCCATGAAGTGCCACCCGACATTAAATAAATCGCGGTGACCGAATTAGAATTACGCACGTTCACATTAAAAATTGATAAATAATTATGATATTGGTGACAAACCAACCGAGTGTGAACCGAGACATTGCACGTGTGTGTGGACATTTTAAAAGTAATTTAATACGTACATATCGAAATATAAGACAACAAACTCACATAATAGAAGCGCGCATGTTGCAATATAAGTCAAAATAATTACACGAAAGAAAGAAATGTTAACGCCATATACAGTATCTAATTATCTTACATTTCAATTTAAATCAAAAACTAAGTATTTAAATATTCTTTACAAATATCCAAAAAATAATTTGAGTTCATTTGAATAAGTGATCTTTAGTGTGTATGGCGCAAACTATTTAGTTTTGTAATATTATGTCGAACCAACTCCCCAAAAACCTCGCCCAAAGTGAATGCTAGTATTGTCAGATAAAATGTGACCGTTAATCGATGAATGGGAATAAAATAGTTTCCCATACAGTACATCTAAACATAGAAACAGTGTTTTAAAAAAAATCAAATACGTCAAAATTTGTTGACATTGTACTTCACCTACATAAAGAGATTTGATTAAAATCTTAAACTTGAAAAAAGAATTATGTTATTGTGCTGCTATAGTTCTAGTTCTAACAAAAAGTAATAAATTAACATACAAAATATTTTTGTTTGAAGTGAACTGTGCTCAGATTGATTTGGTCACTCTACCTAAATAGTTCTCTAAGTAAGTATAGTGCATCAGTTTTGTGTTATGTGATTATAGAATGTGCGATTGAAGCTTTTAACGTATAACTGTAAAAAAATTAACAAATTTTATTCGGATTCGTTCTCGGCCGCGCAACTATGATTTGCCCCTCCAGCAATGTAGCAATAAACATACTTATTACTATAAATCCGATTCATAAGCATAAAATTAAGTTTTATTATCATTTGATATCGATTTCATTAAAGAAAAGTAAAAAAGTTTTTCGGATATACGCGTACAGTGTGTGCATGTGTGCATTATATATGTATATCCATCCGTTCTTAAAATGATGAAAACGAAAAAACACCAAAAAATGAATTCAAATACTTTAAGATCATTGATCTTCTTAAAAATTCAAACATGAAAAATAAAAACATAAAAAACCAACTAATTTTTAAGATCCAAAAGATCCAAATAAAAATTTGTTATCATATAAAATAGTCAGTTGGCTGTCGGCTACTTAATAAACTTCACTTACCAAATTTCTTGTAAATTTTCTGTAAGTAAAAAAATTGAAAGTGTTAAATACCTAGTGACAAAAAATTCATATTATTAAAAGATTTATAATTATTAAGGCCGGTAAGATATTTTAATTATAAATCGTACGTACATAAACAAACATTAATTAGTTCGCTTCCTTCCTATATACGATGTTAAAAACAGTGATCGCGTTATCGTCTCTTCTTTAATTCCTGCTAAATCTTGTATGTTAAATTTTTTGCGAGTCCTCTTTTGTTGTTTGTGATTTTTAATTTTTTGGAAACTATAAGAAATTAATTTTATAATATACAGGCAGCTTACCACTAATACACAGACAAATATGAATTGTGCAGAACTATATGAGTACGCCAACGACGCCCAACGTCACGATGCAAAACAAATTCTAAATGAATTTTCCGATTCGTTCAACTGGAAAAATGATGGAAACGATACGTTGCTCGATATTGGCTGTGGCAGTGGCAATGTGACCATCGATTTTATTTTACCAATGCTACCGAAAAGTTTTGCCAAAATTGTTGGAAGTGATTTATCGGAAAAAATGGTTCGATTCGCACGGGAAAAATACGGAAATAATAAAATACAATTTTCCCAAATGGACATTGGCTCCAATGTTGAACGAAAGTATTTCAACGAATTTGATCATATAACATCATTTTACTGCTTGCACTGGGTTCAAAACCAGGATAAAGCGTTACAAAATATTTACAATATGATGAAAAATGGTGGCAATTGTTTGTTGGTATTTTTGGCAAATAATCCAATCTTTGAAATATACGACCAACTATCCAAATCATATAAATATGGTGAATATATGACGGATGTTAGTAGTTTTATATCACCGTATCAATTCAGCACCAACCCATCAAACGATTTTGGTAAAGTTATGTATAATGCGGGATTTACGGATTTCGAGATTGAGGTGCGGGACCGAATGTTTGTTTATCACGGTTATGACCATTTAAAACGTAAGCGATATTAAATTGTAGAACATAAGATGTATACTAAATAAATCTATTTCGCAGGTTGTGTAGAAGCGGTAAATCCATTTTTAGAGCGGCTACCATTAAGCTTGCGAGACGAATTCTTCCAAGATTACGTCTCGGTTGTAAAACAGTTGGAAATCGCTAAGTGTAATCCGAATGAACATAATAATCCGAAATCGAGCGATACTAAATATGTATCGTCCTACAAATTAATCGTATGCTTTGCCAGGAAATAATACCATAAAAGTGGACCACGACTAAGTTTAAGATCTTACATTTACTGGGACCATGGAGTACAATTTTTTATATTAACATTATTGTTGTTATTATTATTTGGGAAAAAATTAATTATGTATAATGCGGATATTAAAATCCGAACAAATTTTTATTTGATTAATGATAATATCTCTCAAACATTAGAAAAAAATATGTTGATGTTTTTTTATTTAAATTTAATAAAACAAATATCCTTATCAGAAAAGCACAGAAGTAAGAAAATATGAAGAAAAAATATTTTATGTTTATATTCAAATAAATGGTGATTTTCCGCATCTTACCACCAAATTTGTATCGAATGCTCCACCCTCTTCGTTCAATGTCGCATTTTTATTATTATTTTTTTTTTCTCTAAATCAAACGTGTTTCTAATCTTTCAATAATTCAAATTACACCCTTCGATTTCATTTCTGTATAACGTGCGGAGAAACAAAAAGTTACCACATGAAAAACCCAAAATTTTTTTTTATTTTGGTTTGGAATTTAAATTACTCTTATCAACGTTATTATTTTTTAATATTTTACATTATTTGCAGACATACTTGAAATTTTTTGGATATACTCGTACCATACCGTATTATCGGAAAATTTAAATTTTTCTCGTCATTCGTATTTTATTGCTGTGATCAAAATGAAATGGTCACATCACATTTTTGTTCGATTTTTTAATGAATACATTGGATATAAAATACGGTAATGTTAAGAACAGATTTATTTTTAAAATCTTAAAAGGTTTTGCAACAGATTTTAAATTTTGTTTTTTTAAATAATTTCGCAGCAGCACAAGTGTTAAAAAACTCATCCCATACTATTTACTTTTTATATATGTACATCCTCCTTGGCAGAAACAAATTGCACTGGACCCGCGGATAGCGCGGTTTCCCGCTATCTAAATGTGAGTGCGCGGTCTAAGATATACTACGAATTTGAGCAACGAACATCAGTCTGGAATGGGCCCTTCTATTTAAAAAAACATCCACCGATTTGTCATTTCTAATAGTTTCTATACCCTGTTGGCCAATTTATGACGAAACATGAAGTTCCACCGATCGTCGCGAATTTGTTCCGCTAAAAAATAGAACAATTCTACTGCCTAAGGGTTTAACATCAGCTAATGTGGTGACTTTGTTGTTTTAAAATTCTCAATCATTACCATTATTAATTATTGTTTTATTAATGTTTTGTTGTTAAGATTTTAAAAAAATGTAAGTGAACTTAAATAGCCAAATATTTAAAAAGTTTATTTTTGACAAATAAAAATCTAAGACTTCACATATTGTGTTATAAAATCTTCGTGATACGATCTTATAAAGCTTGTTGTGATTTCTATTGACAAATAAGTATGGTGAACCGCGACGATGGTAAATCTGGTGGTCCCACAACCAGGTAAGCAGTCACCACGGGACGAGGTTTTTAATTTGGAAAATCCTACGAATAAAGACCTACTTAATGCAATTTTGGCCGTCCGTAAAAGTATTGAGCTAACCAACAATAAACTTGATTCTGTGATGGCTGACATCAATAAGCTGATAGTTGGCAACGATAATAATAAAACATTAATACAGCAAAATAAACACGAAATAGCTTTGGTCAATAATGAAATAACTCAGTTATCGAATTTCAAAAACAAAAGGTATTTAATAATGACATAATAATATTTATTTATTTATTTTATTTATTTATTATTTATTTATTTAATGGTTTAAGTTGTTACCAACTTATTTCACAAGAATACAATTGATTTTTATATAAAGGGTGTTTTTTAAGCCCGATAGAACTTGAAATTGTAAAAAATAACCAAACATATTAAATTGTAATCAAAAAATTGTTTTTATTCGAAAGATCAGTACAGGCGGCATTAATATTTGAAAATGATTTCGGGCATATAGGCACCGCGGCTGTTCTTGACGAAAAGCATTGGACGTTCAAATTTGGGCCACTTTCTCGAGCACTGCTGGCCACATGTCACGAATAATACGAACAATGCTGGCCCCCAAGGCTGGTTTATTGGCATAAAGCAGTGACTTCACTATTACTTCTCGTTAAACCAAAAATGAGCCTCATCGCTGAAGACAATTTGACGATAAAACAACGGGTAATTTGCCAACTGCTCTAGAGACCAATGGGTGAAAGAACGACGCTCATAATGGTCTCGTGGATTCAATTCCTGCACTAGTAGTGGACGGACAGAGCCTCAATTCCTGCGAACGACGACGAATCGATAAATTTCGATCTTCTTCTACACTTTCGTTTACAGCGGCGTTATTCTCTTCAGTACGCACATTCCTTCGGCGTGTTGATGTTCTTGCTTCCTATAGAGAGTATATGGTACGAAATCTATTCACAGTTCGACGGATGGCATGCTCAGATGGACGATTATGTGCGCCATAAAAATCACGAAATCGTCTATAAGTTTCGCGAATCGACGACTGATTTTCAAAGTAAATTTACGTACGTATAATTTCGTACCGTTGTTCAAGCGTGAGTCTATTCATGATGATTTGCCAGAGTATATTTTTCGTAAAAATTTAATTTTTTGTTTTATTTTTTACAATTTCAAGTTCTATCAGGCTTAAAAAACACCCGTTAGTAACTATTTTGATTTAATTTATATCACCAAAATGGATAGCCTAAATTATAAATATATTTATAATAATAATAATTAGAATAGTACTAATAATATAATAGGTATAGTCTCTGCTTTGTATTTGGAATTACTCAAAGTACTTTTTTTTAAATGCTGCTGTTGAGTTACAATTCTTGCAGTCACCGACAAGGAAAGAAGTCCCACAAACTGATTCCCCTCAAAAGAAAGGAAGAATTCACTAACTTCGTACTATTATTGGCGATCTATAAAGACTGAAACCGATTAGATCTTAATTTTTCTAATTTATTAACAATGTATTCAAGCTGTTTGCACTTCAAGAACTTCAACACCGCTAGGGATATCCGAAACTGGTAATACTCATAAAGCGAACAGCCAAATAAGATGTTAGTATACTGAGAGATATGGTTATATTTTCTTTGTCCCATGACACGTATCTTATGCATGAGTTGAATAATAATTGTAAGTAATTGAAATATTGCTTCTGAAGTTCGAATGTAACAATGTCTCTATAGTGAGGATAGCGGGTTTAATGATTTAAATTATTACCCACTCACTATATTTTATTATTTTGTATATAAATGTTATTATTATTTTTTTAATCCATGCAATCTCTTTCTGGGGCCGATGCACTCCCTGCTCTTTCGCGGTTGATTTTCCCGTCTTACTTTATACAATTCCTGCCAAATCGAAGACGTACGGCTTTAGGACCGATTTAAGTTACCATCTGCGCATGCCCCATGCCAGCCTATAGTACTGGACATGAAAGATGGGTCGGCCGGCCCATGAGTTGAGCACGCCGATAGGGGGTCGTAGTTGTGTTCCTTTTAATCACAGATCGTAATCTGTTGATGAAAATTTCCTTTTGCACCTGCCCTTATCGGGATTCGAACCCGGTACCTCCCGATCCAAACGCCAAAGCTTTAATCACTGTGCCATTTGGTCGGTATAAATGTTATTATTTATTTATTACTATTTTGATTATAAAATATTGTCTTATAATTTTCAGGGTGAACAATTGTTCGGCACTGAATTTTCACTTTTTTATTTTCACTCGCGTGTGTTTTGTGTATGAGACTGTATCTCTTTTAACTTCTAAAACCCGACTGACTGTTTTCCGTTTCTCATTCTTTCTTTCTTGACTTCTCGATATTTATCGATAGTCGATAAATATCGAGATTCGCGAATGTATATAGCGAAATAGCTCTGTTCAGCAAAACGAGCTATCCCTCGTAGTTAAGCGGCGCGGTGTGTAAATTTGTTTACTACGAGGAGTGCCACGAAGTGAAAAAGGATTTTTGAGCCGCTACATCACTCCCCTCCTGGATCGAAAACCGTAGTGGTTTAAATTAAATGCTGGCTTAAGCCTGTCGATGCCAATTGTTGTTGATTTTCCTTCTTCATCTACAACAAAGAATTTGCGCCATTTGTGGGTCACTGGATACGGTCCAGAATAGGGTGTACTCAAACGACCTCTGACTCTATCCACACGTACGAATACGTCCGAACAGGTTTCCAGATTTTTGGGAATGTACGTTGCCTGTTCGGTTGGGTGTCTTGTGTCCATAGGAACTAACGCTCTCATGGTAGTACGAGTAAGCTGCTTCATAAAATCCGAAGTATCTGTGTTTAGGTTCAAATTTTGATTGTTGATGAAGAATTCACCGGGAACCTTGATATTTTGATATTATACTAGCTCTGCTGGTGTGCAGTCTAGGTCTTCCTTGATGGAGGTTCGAATACCCAATCGGATCGTTTGAAGGTCTAAACTCCAATGGGATGTGTTATATTGAACTGTTAACGCGGCTTTTAGCTGCAAGTGGAACCGTTCGACAAGACCATTCGCTTTCGGGTTGTATGCAGTTGGCCGAATGCGATGGGAACCTGGGGGCTCCGTGAGCTCGGTGACCAGCGTTGATTCAAATTGTGTTCCTTGGTCTGTCGTGATGAAGAGTGAGACACCAAATCTACAGATATACTCATTGTAGAAGATCTTGCTTACGCTTTTTGCGGTCATTTCTCGGATTGGATAATCTTCTGGCCAACGGATAAATCGGTCGACTATCGTTAAAATATAATGATAGCCATTCGATTGGGGCAGTGGACCAATCAGGTCCATGTGGATGTGTTCGAACCTGCCACTTGGTAGTGGCGAGATGTCGTAATTGCCGGGGACTACGCGTTCTGACTTTGACGCAATTGCTGTTGTAAGTGGTTTATGGTCGGTAAATATAGAGAAATTTCGGCCTTCGACGAAATGACGAAAGTGTTTGATTGCTAAATACATAGCAAGAAGTTTCTGTCGAAAGTAGAATATCTAATTTCCGCAGGAGAGAGCTTCTTTTAAAAGAATGCTAATGGTTGCCAACATCCTTTATTGCGTTGTTGTAAGACACCTCCAACTGCTACATTGGAAGTGTCGGTAGTTATGTTGAACTGTGCGTCGTTCAAAGGATGTGCCAAAAGAGTAACAGCGGCAAGAGGACACTTGACCATTTCGAAAGCTTCTGTGCAATCTTCGGGCCAAGAGAAGTTTCTTCTGTTTTCTTCCTTGAGTAAGGGGCCAAATGCCTGTGAATAGGCGATAACAGTTCAGCTAACCATGGTATAAAGTGGTGGTAATACTTCACCATACCGACGAACTGCTGTATTTGGCAGATTGATGTTGGCTCTGGAAAATTTTAAAGGACATCAACTCTGTCTTTCGACGGAAGGATTCCATTTTTGAAAATTTTGTGGCTCAAGAAGTCGAGTGACTTCACGCCGAAAATACATTTCGAAGCTTTGATGTTAATTCCATATGTGGAGAGACGTTTAAATACTGACTCGAGATGTTGTGTTCTACCTCGAAGCGGCTCGCAACGAGGATATCTTTTAACACTTCGTTAAGGAATCGCTGGAATGTCTGGGCTGAGTTACGAAGGCCATTCGGGTGAACTCAAAAGCCCAAAAGGAGTAGTTATCGCTTTTTTGTGAATATCCTCGAAACCCATGGGAATTTGATGATAGGCCCTAACCAAATCTATTTTCGAGAAAGCAGTGGCACCGGCGAGTTTTAATGAAAAAAAGTGTATATGGGGGATAGGATATCTATCTGGGACAGTGACAGTGTTTAACTGTCGATAGTCTCCACAAGGGCGCCAGTACTTGTCTTTCTTTTGCACTATATGTAATGGTGAAGAGACGGGTGGTGATGAAGGGCAGCAAATTCAAATGTCTGTCATAAACTGAAATTCAGTTTTTGCAGCTTCTAGCTTCGGTGTGTCGAGTTGTCGCGGTTTAGCACCAAGTAACCTACCTTGCGTGAAGACTTAGCGGACTACGTTATGCTTCACTGCGACGATGAAGGGATGTTTGAATGAACACCTGAGACCAAGATTTACCTTAAAATGTTTTGTACCGTAAGTGGAAATTGGGGATCCGTTTGCTGCGGTAAGAATGCAAACGGTGTCTTTAGCATGTCGAGGAAACTTGTTTACGAGTACCACAGATACTTCAGCCCCCGTATCGATCAGAAATTGCAAGTCATTTTCGTGATCTTGGATGAAAAGATGACGGGATGAACCAATCCCACTGTTTGCCGTAGAGACAGCAGGATTTAGCGGTTTTCCGGAGACTTGAAATGTTTGAAAGTAGCTTCCCCGTGAGCTACCGGTGAAAAACTGCACGGCTTATTACAGTTGCGTACGCGTGAACCGAAACTACGACGGTAGAAACAGAGTCCAGATAGAGATGACGATCTCGACCTTGATCTGTGTGTCGATAATTGAAATTATGTGTGTTCGCTGTAGACCGGCCATTTGTTGTTGCATCCAGTTGTCTTTGCATTGAAGCAAGGACTGATTCACCGTCAGCAGTTGCCTTGCTTGTGGATGGCTGATTGACAGCAGCAATTGGTTTTGGTACTCTGGATTGAGCACCAAAATTGATATTGTCGGCGACCTCGATGTCGTTTTCGATATCCGGCGCCATTATCGCTCCTAAGTCGTCTGGCAAACGTTTTAGCCAGACATTTTTAAGTAAATCGTCATTTACTGCTTTTACCTGCTTTTGGTTCAAGCAGGCCATAAAAGTGGGAGGGTCTAAGCTCTCCCATTCATTGGAAACCAGAGACCAACTCGCAAGTCGTTGCCCCTCGCTAATAGTGTAGCGGTTAGTCAACGCGGATTTCAGTCGGCTATATTTCGTACCTGGCTGCGGGTTTGTGAAAATGTCCGTTATAAATTGAACCGTTTCCTGCGGTATTGCGCCAAGGGTGCACAGTTCCGCCGGTTGTTCGTTCCAGAAGGGTGGTATTTTTGGTGGCATCTTGTATATTTTGGTCATTGCCGGCGATGCTGATGTGGCAGCATTGTTGTCGTTATCATCTTCTGATGATGAAACGGTTTTTGTTGTTTCAGTGGCATCTTTATATATCTATTTTGATTTTCACTTCACTCGCGATAGCAGAAATATTTATTTTATAAACTTGTCTAATTATAGTCTCAAAAAAATATTCGTTCGCGAACAAGCTGAACAGAATTATTTTACCAACCAGGGAGTATGTATTGCGAATAAAGATCGAATGAGAGAATCAGCAAAAAAATCAATTACAAGAGAAATTACAACGAGCGAACTTGTAGAAACGGAAAAAAAATTATTTGAAAGATCAACGAAATTATTCCTAGTATTAGCAGAGACAACGAAATGATTTGATAGGAACAAACTTTTCATACAGATGACAGAATCATTTTGTTTCAAGGAACACTTTATCATTTGGTTCATAAATGGTGTATATTATATCCCAGTGTATGTTTGAACATTCGCGCATTAGGCCATTAGTGTCAATCTCGGAAACTAATCGAGGACTCCATCCTACTAGTGTCGACCTAACATGAAAAAAGTACAAAGTCATGATGCGAAATTTTTTGTAATGATCAGATCCAGCTAGACAAAGTTCTTGTGAAATGCGTTGGCTCACTGTTTTGACATAAAAACCAAACCTCCCCAATAGTATGCCAAACCTTTTAGGCATAGGTTTTATACCATTAGAGTCACAGTTGAAATCACCACAAATTATGATATCATTACCCTTTAATGAATATTCGGCTAAAATTGGTTCCAGAACATCACAAAACTCGCCGAGGCACCGAAGATCTGCTGAAATCCATTATTTCAATAATTAAATTTAAACCCGATTCTATAATTCATCATTTATTCGAAGGATTGAAAGCAAACAGCAAATCCAGTACTTCCTTAAATTCAGTGACCTGGGAAGAACGGATGATTTCATGAAGAAGGTCAGTCAGTGTTTTTTTTCTTTTTTTTTTATTATCGCTGCAATCTGTTCTGGGGCCAAGGCTTTCCCAACTCTTTCGCGGTTAGCTTTTTCCGTCCTTACTTTTACGCCAGTGTGTAGGCCAATTCGAGGACGTCATAGGTCCGATTTTGTTACCATCTGCACATTGCATAGCTCCATGCCAGCCTATACTGGCATGGAAGATGGGTCGGCCCATGAGTTTTGCACTCCGACAGGGGGTCATAGATGTGTTCCATTTCATCACAGATCGTAATCTGTTGATGAAAATTCCTTTTGCATCCTGCCCCTATCGGGATTCGAACCCGGTACCTCCCGATCCAAACGCCAAAGCTTTAACCACTGTGCCATTTGGTCGGTAATCAGTCAGTTTTTACCGCAGTAATCTCATACGGATAACATAAGTCGAAAACTGTTTATCAATGATCGACTTACTAAATTCTACCTGGAAGTATTAAAACAACTAAGGTATTTACGTAATCAGAAAGTTATAACAGCCATCTGGTTTCGAAACGGTACTTTCGTTGTTAAAACTAACAAAGATGACGCATCATCTATTTCTCAACACTTTTGATGACATTGTAAAATTAACCTCTACAACTGTATACTTGTGTTTACAATTTATCGTTTTAATATAGGGTGGGCCAAATAATTTTTGTTTTTTGAACTAGCGGTTTTTTGAGTATGGTAAGGGATATGTCACTTCTGATTTGACAGAATGTTAGTTTTATCCTTCCGCTGAACGAAAATGGTTGTATATTCGGTTCGCTGAGTGGGTTTGCAATCGACTTGTAGAAGATGCCGATTTTGGCAAAAAAATTATATTTTCGAATGAGGCGCATTTCCATCTTGGCGGCTATGTAAACAAGCAGAATTGTCGCATTTGGGGCACGAAGAACCCGCACGTGATCGTAGAGAAGCCGATGCACCCTCAACGAGTGACTGTTTTGTGCGGATTTTGGTCCGTTGGCATCATTGGGCCATTTTTCTTTGAAAATGAGCAAGGAGCCGCCGTTACTGTCAATGGTGAGCGATACCGCGCCATGATAAACGATTTTTTGTTCCCGGCACTTGAAGAGGAGGATATACGAAACATTTGAATTCAACAAGACGACGCTCCATGCCACACAGCACACGTTTCAATTGATCTTTTACGCACTGTCTTCGAAGATCGAATTATCAGCCGAAATGCTGATGTGATTTAGCCGCCTCGGAGCTGTGATTTCACGCCGTTGGACTTTTATCTTTGGGGTGCCGTCAAAGAAAAGTGTTACGCCGATAAACCAGCAACGATTGACGCTCTCAAGCACAATATTTGCATTGCCATTGAAGACATAATGCCGCATACCATCGAAAATGTGCTCAAAAATTGGACCGACCGTATGGGGTACGTCAATGCCAGCCGAGGCAGTCATATGAATGAAATAGTAATCCATAATTAATCGGAAGGATTGTTCTTTACAATGAAAAAATAAATTTTAAAAAATATTGAGAACTTTTTGTTTTATTGCATTTAAAAAAAAATTATTTGGCCCACCCTATATTTTGTTGTTGAAATTTAAATGTAAAAGTTTATTTTCTATTTGTTTTAAAAATTTAATTTATCTTATGAAAAGTATTGTAGTTTTGATAATGCAAGAGGTTTAAGAGGTAATAAACTCATTGAAATTGAATTAACAGTTGCAAATTTTCATAAGCCACCAAAAATTTTGATTATCTCCGAAACTTGGTTATACAGTAACGAGATTCCGAAATTTTAACTTACACAATTTGGTCTCCTATCACTGTACGAGAGATGATGATCTGGGCGGTGGGGTTTCAATTTTTGTCCACTATAGTCTAGTTTCATCCGTTGTGTTTAACCAAACTATAGATTTTGCCAGCTATTTAATTATGCAAATCCGAATCGCTGAGTTGTCAAAACCTTTGAAAGTATCTGGATTATATAGGCCACAAAAACTAATAATGACGCAGTTATTTGGAAAATAGAAGAATTAACCGTTAATTGCAAAAATTGCGTCTTTCTAGGTGATTTGAACATTAATTATCTAAAGGCCGATAATTTTGCAACCCCGAAACTGTAATGCAGTTTACTTGGAAGTGGTTGTATGATATAGAATTGTCGTCTTCCTCAGTTTTACATTAGAATGTCAATTTCCTCATCTGCAGTCGTTGGCCAAAAAACTTGCTCAGTTTTATATAATAAAACTAGTTTTTCTGTTCTTCAAGTTTAATCCTACAATTTTTTCTGAGTCACTTTCGTGCTCTTGTTTATGACTAATTTAAATGGGCGGTCGCGTAAACGTGTCTGTCCGTGAGTGTTTTTTTTCTAGATCGATTTTTCGGTTCTTTGTAGATCGATTCCTAAAAAAGTGTTTATCCTAGAAAAATATTTTTTTTTACTTTTGTGTTTTGTGTACGTGACGCCATATTTTTGAAGTTGCTAACAAGTTTTGTATTTTAAAGTCAATTTTCGTGTCACATTATCAAATTCGACACGAGGGCCAGACAGTGTTCGGCGAATTGTCCAAAAAATAGAGGCCAAAGAGGATATTTTCGTGAGTAAGTGTGAAAACTGCGGTAGAAAACATTAAATCGAGTGGATCGGAAAAGAGTCCGTGTTGCATTGAAAGACCGCCATGCACCAATTCGAAAAATCACCAATGCGATAATCGAGCCTGGAGTCAAAATATCGGAAAGAACAGTACGACTTCGTTTGAAAGAAAATCAACTCATATGCAGATGCCCAGCAAAAAAACCTTATTTCACTCCACGCATGAGACAATGACTGATTTGGGCCCGGCAGCATCAGGAATTCAAAGAATTCAATTGGAATAGGGTAAGTTCCAAATTTAAAAACACCAATTTTGTTTAGATGTGTTCAAACATGAAAAATACTAACCAACTTTATTTTTCCATTTCATATGATATATTTAGCGATGAGTGCCGCTTAGAGGCGGTCAAGGAATTTCACAGTTTCATGCGCAGGCGACCAGGCGAACGTTATAATGAGGACTACGTGGAAAAACGAGTCAAACATCCAACCGCAATGCAACCGCAAAATCACGAAAATCGAAGGGTTCAAATATCAAATCAGATGGATCAAAACCAACAACCAAGCAATACAGGGCAAAGACGTTCATTTGCGCAGGTAGTGAAAGATTTGGGTTCAACCAAACATATGATCTCTCCGAAAATAACCAAATTATGGAAAACATTATGAACGGCATTGCAGCTATTACAAAGCGGCTAGATGACCAAAGTAATCTGAACAACATGATACTTGATCAACTGAAGAAAATGCCATTCCCTCAACGCAATCCAACAAAAAATGTTAAGTAAGAACACAACTTTCAAAATAGCAATCTGGAATGCGAATGGCATTATACCACATATTCCAGAAATAGAATTTTTTTTAAATTCAGAAAAAAATTGGCATTTTCTTAATATCTGAAAGCCATCTAGTTAAATCTTCGTTTATTAAAATACGGGGTTATAACTTATATCACTCCATTCGCCCAGCGGAAAGAGCAAGAGGTGGTTCGGCATTACTAATAAAAGAAAATATAAAACACCATTTAGAATCAAATATCGAAGACACAGGCAGCTTACTGTCAATATATTGTCCTCCTCGGCATAATTTGAAAAGGGGACTACCTTAAACTATTTAAATCGTTTGGACGTGATTTTATTATTGGAGGTGACTTTAATGCGAAAACACCTATTGGGTATCTAGACTTACGACGTCAAAAGGTAAAGAATTGCTTCAAGCAGGGCGGACATCAAAATGTGAATTTTACTCTGGTGGTTCCCCCAACATACTGGCTCAGTGACGGAACGAAGATACCTGACCTAATAGACTTTTATGTAGCAAGAGGTATATCCCAGAACTACATTCACATTGAAGACAATAATTCTCTAGTATCGGATCATTCCCCGGTTATCATGACAGTCAGTGAAATAGTAATTCAAAGGGAGAGTGCACTCAGATTAACAAACTCAAAAACAAACTGGGGTCTCTTTCGTGAAGTATTGGAGGAAAAAATAAATCTTTAGGTACCGATAAGAAATCCCCACCAGTTGGAAGTTGAATTAGAACAACTCAATGAAGCAATTCACTATGCTGCTTTGGCAAGTACCCCTATTATACAAAATAAGAAGAAGCTTAACATATCCTACCCAATGGAAGTGAGAGAGAAAACGACGGGCACGTAAAACCTGGCAAATAATTAGAACACCGGAAAACAAAACAATTCTTAACAATTTAGGTAACAGTCTCAAATCTCTTCTTAAAGAAGTTAAAAATGCATCAATCAATAGATATCTAGTTAGCCTAACCGATGAAAAAATTCTGATTATTCTCTGTGGAAGGCGACGAAGGGACTCAAAAGACCCAAAATACAAGTGCCTCCACTTAAAAAGAAGGATGAAACCTGGGCAAGAGGTCCTAAAGAGAAGGATGATCTGTTTGCGGAGTATCTCGAGGATACCTTGCAACCACTACCAAGGCAAACGGCCAATGAAAATATAACGTCAATCCAAAAGCTAGATGATTTTGATATACGCCCAGTAACTCTTAAAGAATTAAAAGAAGAAGTAAAAAGCAACATGAATGTTAAAAAAGCTCCAGGCCTTGATTACTTGCCAAATAATCAAGGCTCTACCAGATAAAGGATTTCGTAAGCTATTACACATAATCAATGCAAGCTTTCGGTTAAAATATGTTCCGTGGCAATGGAAAGCACAGGCATACAGGAAAATTTCATTGCTGCCAATTATGTCAAAACTCTTTGAAAAATTATTACTAAAAAGACTTAAACCAATAATTGAGGGCTGACAACTAATACCTCCACATTAAATTGGATTCAAGGAAAAGCACTCCACAATTGAACAGGTGCTAGAATCACCAACGTTGTTGAAAGAACGTTAGAACGCAAAAAAGTATACTCAGTAGAGTAAAGTATATTTCTGGACGTCGCCCAAGCATTCGATAAAGTGTGGCACAGTGGACTGGAATTCAAGCTGCACAGAGATCTGCCGAGGCAATTCTATGCCATACTAAGATCTTATTTATCCAACAGACATTTTCGTGTGAAATATGAGGATGAATACTCCGAACTAAAGAAAATCTCTGCCGGTGTTCCACCGGGGAGTGTCTTAGGACCAATCCTGTATTTATTATATACAAGGGATATTTCAACAACAGATGAAGGAACCATGGTCACCTTTGCAGAAGACACAGCAATCATGGCCATTGGAAATAATTTCGCTGATGCAACGAGCAAACTCCAGAAGATTACCAATGCGATTTGTAACTGGACTAAGCGCTGGAGAATCAAGCTTAATGAGGCGAAATCCACGCATATTAACTTTATATATCAAAAGGCTTCCCATCTACCGATAGTAATTAACTCAAGACCGGTGCCATATGCAAACAAAGCTAAATATCTGGGCATGACTCTCGATGCCAAGCCCAAGTGGAGAGAACATGTCAAAAAGAAAAACAAGAACTTAATATTAAGTTCAGAAAAATGTATTGGCTCTTAGATGTAGATAACCCTGTCGTTGAAAGAAGACTTCAAAGAACGAGGCCACTTGATCTTGTAAACATACTAAAATAAAATCATATTTTAAATAGGTTTAACTAATTTTGGGACTAACATTGGTTTTTACCCCAACAAATTAGAATTATTTAAGAAATGTAAAATTTGTAAATTTGAAAGATAAATTGATAGATGAGCACAGTCTCAGTTGTAATTAATAAAGAAAAAAACATCCAACGGCCGTTATGATATGGAGCTGTCCTGTATGTCACCAAAGGGCCCTGGACCAATATATTTTGTACAAGGAACGAACCCTGCCCCTCTGTCCATCGGTATACACTTTCATGCAAGATGGCACACCATGTCACAATGCATTAAGCAATGCGTTAAAAACTACCAGGCAATTCACCAGATCTCAACCCGATAGAAAATTGCTGGTCCATGTTGAAGTGGCTAGTATGTATGCGTACCAACAATAGTGATCGAACTAAGAAAAAACATCGAGGACGTTTGGAAAATGATTCAGAAATCAAAAATACAATAAAGAATTGCTATACAAAAGCAGGCCAGAACCATGCAAACAAGTATTATTAGCGAAAGGAGGAGCCACAAAATATTAATAATTTTATTTTTATTACATTAAATAAATTATGATAACTAACTATAGTTTCAGTAGAAATTTCCCGTCGGCGCCGGATAGTGCAAAACACGGCTTATATTAACTAAAAATAAATTTCTTCGGAAAATATTTTTTTATGTACAGTGTAACCGAGTTTTGAAAAAAAATATTTATGTGATTTCTATGGGTGCGCAAGTTTTTTGGCCAACGACTGTATATTAGACTATGTGTTCTAGTTTCTCAGTTTAAAACGAATAAACTGTACAATCTCAAGTCTAACTCTAAAGTTAATCATGGAAGAATTTCGCAGCTACTACTGTCTCGTAATACGCCTTTTTCTGGTGTCACTAGTAGATTTTTGTCGTTCCTGTCTAATACACTCATGGAAATGACTATAAGAACAAAATTTGTTACTATCTCTTTTCTGAATTTACCGTAATCAAAATATGTTTGTATTTTTTTAACATGTATCGACGAGTTTGTTAAAATTCGTGTAAAGATATTTTTATTTTTTGCGCTACATTTTAGTAGTGCATCAGACTCGATAAGGGCGGTTGGAAATAATTATAAGAACAGAATTTATTGAATTACAGTAAATATATTAAATTAATTACTTTTAAATAAACTAAAAATATCTACCCGTACATCTTCGGATGAAGAAATTTAAATGTTAGGCGCTGTTATGTTATAAAAAATATGTACGTGTTAATTATGTACATATGCCTAAGGGAAAAGCTTAAACGCCAATTGAACAAGGAAAAATACAAGTTTATCATGAGCAGGGCAAAACTTTTCGAGAAATAGCTCTACTTATGAATAAAAGTGTTTGTGTTGTGCACAAGTGTATAAGATTGGGGTCAAATTATGGACAGAATAAACGATCCAGACGAACGCCCATCATCACTGAGCGGTGGAAAAGAGAAATTAAGCGACTTGCAGTTAACAAGACCCTTTCATCGAGTGCCATAGTGCGTGAAATTCGTTTGCCGGTAACCAGTCGTCGTGTTCGTCAAATTCTTAATGCGGATTTAAACATAAAATACACAAAACAGATGGCCCTTCCACGACTTCTATTGCGGCATAAAACAGCAAGACTTGCATTTGCTGAAAAATACCAATTTTGGGATGAAGAATGGAAAAAAGTCGTCTTTAGTGATGAAAAAAAAATTAATTTAGATGGACCTGATGACTGCCAGCGATATTGGGCCGATAAGCGATGAGAGATACAAACTTGTAAATCTCGAAATTTTGGTGGAGGGTCGTTGATGATTTGGGCTGCCTTCAGCTATACGGGAAGGTCACCAATATGTATAATTTCTACAAAAATGACGTCCAATAAATACGTTGAATTGTTAGACGATGTTTTAATCACATTTGGAGACGACTACATGCCTGAAGACTGGGTTTTTCAACAAGACAATGCGTCCATCCACAGTGCCAAAACGACAAAAAAAGTTTTGAGTCAACGAACCATACCGATGTTGGATTGGCCAGCATGCAGTCCCGATCTCAATCCAATTGAGAACGTTTGGGGGCTGCTTGCACAACGCGTATTTGCAAATGGGCGACAGTTCGACACAGTTTTAGAATTAAAGAATGTAATTAAATTGGAATGGTCAAAATAGACGCAACTATCTTAAAAAGGTACATTGATTCAATGCCGCGAAAATTGCAGCAGGTGATAATTAAAAATGGAGGAAACACCTCGTATTAAAGGGAAAAAAACATTTTTCATTTTTAAACTTACTGTGTTCTTATACGAGTATATATTTCCTTCGAACTATTTTTGTTTTTGCTTTAAATATGATACTGAAATCAAATGTTCCTATTATTTTATGATTTATGAATACATTAAATACTGAATCAAATTATTTTTATTGGTTTTATATTATAAACTTGTATAATACATTCATTGATTTCTTGTTCTTATAGTAATTTCCATGAGTGTATAATAAGTAGTAATACTATCTCTATAAAAGTAAAACGAGTCCGCTTGGTTTACCAATGAAATTTTGCAATTAGTAAAAATTAGAAATAAATGTTACCTATGGCATAAGAAATTTCCACTTAACAATTTCTTCAGTGCTAAGCCCGCCTTAGGAATATAGTAGCTAAGAAGAACAAATTTATGAAAAAAACACTACGCCAACCAATTTAAGAACAATAACTCCGATTCTCGTAATACCTGGAAGCTAATAAATTAAATTGTATTTAACCGCATAAAAACTAACGTACCAATTATTATTTCAGATGACTAGACAAGCAATATCTTAGTCCACTATCTACTGCAAACGTGTTTAACAAATATTTTATAGAAGTGTCATACAATTATACTGAAGAGTTGTGTTCGTCCACTAACCGTGAAATAATTTCCTATTTTAGACAATATTCCTTGTATTCTTTTCCTGAACCTTTAAAAATAATTGCAGTATCTCTTCCTGAAATTAACACTACTATAGATAATCTTAACTCAAAAGCAGCTAACGAAAACGGATCTATTTCTCTAAAAAATTTACAAATACATAAGCAGTATAATTAACGATATTCTATATATATTAATTAGTTAAGCATTCATAGAGGGCTGTTTGCTGTTCTTAATTCCATCGCCAAGTATACGAGAAAGTTATTTATAATAATAATAATTGTTTTCTTAAACACGTCATCAATGATTACCAATTTGGTTTTATTTCTGCCTCTAGTACAGAATCAGTTGTACCCAATTTTATGAATAATGTATATCAAGGTACTAATCTCAAGCTGTATGTTGGCGATCTGTGTATTGATATTCGCAAGGCGTTTGATTGTGTCGACCACATGATTTTAATTGAAAAATTTAAAAAAAAATTGAAAAATTTAATTGAAAAACTGGTTCCTTCTGGACAGCTATTACCTATAATGGAAAGTTACCTAACCGATCGCATGGAATGTACCGTTATTAATAATGTCCGTAGTGACTATGTATTGTTAAATCTACATTGTCTAAATCATATGTTTAATTTGAACTTATTTGGTAAATTACAATTATACGCAGATGATGCTGCTTTAGTTTATAGTGGTACACAGAGAAATTCTGTAGTAAATCAAATTCACCACGATTTACTTTTAATCAATAACTACCTGAGAATAAATCAAACCAAAGTAATGTTGAATCTTTTTTTCTATTTTAGAGGGTCAAAAATTCAAGCAGTCTCTTCATTCAGTTATTTGGAGTTGGTTATAGATTCTAAATTAAATTGGTCTGAACACATAAATAAATTATATAAGACCATATCGCCAATGGTATTTGTAATTAAACGATTAGTTAATTATGTCAACACTAATGCGGTTTGGTTAATTTATTTCGCTTACGTTAAATCACACCTCAACTATATGAGTATGATCTGGTCGGCTTCTGCAAGTTATCAACTCAAAAAGTATCAATCGTTTGCCTAGGCTAACTAACCCCCACCTCCCTTCTATATGGCGATAAAATCTTACCCATTGCGGTGCCCGGTGACTTTGACCTGTTTATTTTTATTTTTAAAGTAGTCCATAGAGCCAATGATTATCATAACTACCATACTCGGTCTAATCAAGATTATCATGTTTTAACCCTGGGAACTAACAGAGACTCTAAAAATGTATTTTATATTAGGGTTTGTGCTATATAATAGGTTACCGGAAGAAGTAAACCAAGAATTATCTGTTTGAAAAATGGCAACATTTATAATTTTTAATTGTAATTTAAGTTTGTTCCAATCCCACAATAATTATTTAAACGTCTACTTATTATGTAGTATGTTATTTTGATAAGTGCTGGACTTCTGGTCATGTACTGTACTAATATGAGGGCCCGCTGATCGTGGAAATACCCGCTACGGTATCGATCGTATAACGCACACTCAAATTTACGTAGAGGCAATTCAAAGGGTTTCCATACTCGCACGGTAGATGACCATAGGTATATAGCGATGTATGTTACGATGTATGAAAGGGGAGCGATACACTTTATAAGACAATGATAATAGTTGATGTTGTGCTGCACGTGTTGCGGCTTCGATATCCCAAAACCTAATAGAGAAAATCATATAATTTTGTATGATTTTTATAAATCTGGTAAAAAATCTGGTTTTATTATCCATCATAATAAAACTCAGATTGATCTAGTATTATCGCTAGTGGTAAACAACACAATAAAAGTCTAAATCGCAACCACCAAATCTGGGGGTCGATTTTGTTCAAAATCCGAAACACGAGACATGACGTTTCGTATACGTACATAAGGAGTATAGTATACAATTTTATATTAGTGTGTGTAATTTTTCTGTAGTTATATTTGTTTGTTTCCTGTGACGTAAGCATCAAAAATTATGAAGCGATACAAATCGGTTCAGGTTTTTGGTGCTTATATCGTTTTGTTCTCTCACTTTTTTAACATTTCCCTTGCTTTTTAAGAGGCAAGTTAACAGTTCGCGCAAATGACTGCTATAGCAGACATTCAACTTTTTCGACTTTAACACGTTCGCGTAAACAACTTTTATTTTTTAAAGAATAACTCAACTTATATTTCAATTCTCAACAATACATTCCTTTCCGCGACGAAATATCATTACAATTACAAAAGTTATCAAATGTATGTTCCTGAGTAATACCAGTGCACCTAGAATACTACAGGCCACACTGCTTTAAAAATTTTGCTATTTGACGTCAATTTATGTCGTCAGTTCCTTCTTTGACTATTGTAGGCAGCACTAAAATTATAAAGATTGTTTTGATATTTTTGTGTTTAAGCTGTCATATTGATAAAAAAAATTGTAAACAAGCAACAAGAAAAATATTTTAATAATATATTTAAAAACCTATTGGTAACTATTAATTCATAATATTATTATAAAATTATGCATTTTAAATTGTGTTAAATATGTAAACACATGCAAAATGTATACACATTTCTTGTAATTTAAGGGAAGACATAACCTTAATTTTAGCACTCGTATATATATTTTCTTTTTTCTGTTTATTTTCGTTTATTCTTTTAAAGAATAAAATGTAGAAAAAATAATGACATAAATATGATATAAATTTAATATAGTAGTATATAGTATATATAATTTAAAAATAATGATATAAATTTAATGACATAGAAAGCAGTATGGCCTGTAGTATTCTAGGTTCACTAGTAATACACACATTTAGAAAGTGTGCGTCAATGTGTTAAGAAACAAAATGTAACTACACATATTACTCCATTTACATGCGACCAACATATGTCTTCTACAAAATGAAAGAGATATAACATTGACATTTTGCACATGAGGGACAAGAATAGAAATATATCCAAACAAAATTTTGCAGAAGACTTTTTGAGCCCCTACACCGCCAAAACCACTATAAAAATGAAAATCTTGCCTTAAAATATATTCAATTGGAGTATTTTTATGGTAACAATTTTAAAATTAACAAAAAAAAATTGTCTTATATTTATAACTGTTAAATGTAAATTCAGCATTTGAATTAATTAAAAATAAATTAATAATTTTCCTATAAAAATATTATGGTATTACTATATCTATTTATTTATTTCTCGCTTTCTCTTCTTGAATATTTTCATATATCAGATGCTTCTTATTTACCTGAAAAAATTTGCAGAAGAAAACAATTTTCTACATGTAAATGCCCCATATTACGATTTTAATTTTTTTTTTCAATGCGATGTCGAATAAATTTTTTTTTTCGCAAAGATACAGAATTTGCAATTATTTTACAACTAAAATTAAATAACTAAACAAATTACTAACACAAACACACATACCACTACTATATACACGCGGTTATTTTTTCGTCAAGTCTCGGATTTTGAACAAAATCGAGCACCTGGTTTCAGCTGGTTACCAATTTGTTTGAATTATAGACGTACGCCTATGAACATCATTGCAATGATAATTTATTAATGTTAGCAAACGCAACGCCATCGTGTTAATTATGTATTTTATAATGTGTCTTGGATAAAAAGCATTTAATGATGGTGGGTGGCATCTATGATAGGATTGCAAAACTATTGGTTTCAATGATATGATTGAAACGGCATTGAATGATGTGTTATTACATAGAGTAAAATATAAATAAGAGAACTCATGTAGTGAACATTTTTTTCTATTTTCTTAGAGGTTAATCTATTTTACTATTGGCAATCTGTGTAAGCCTAACAAGGACAATGAACTATAAAATACGTATGCCGATATGTTTATAAGATACGTATATACGGGTTATATATAGAAAAAAAAATTAATTTGTGTATGTAAATATACCAAAACTATAAAATAAAATTAACATCGGAAGAGAAATTGGCTTATAAAATTTGCACTAAATGATTCCTCTTATATATTTATTCTTCCATGGTTATTATTACTAAAATTTGTTAATTTTGTTTTGCGGACAAAATTGTTGTTGTGCATACCGATTTTATGTGAGACTGTTTTATGTTCGTTTGGAATATGATTATTTACACGGAGGATTGCCGTTAATAAATAAAGGGAGATTTTTAGAGGTTCACATCTTTAAGTTGGCAACACTGTTTTGTTTGACAACCGATTTGACAGCTGACATTTGCATTGTCATTAGTTTGATTTGCCATTTCATAATGAATACTCACGCCAGAGCAACGTTTGCAAATTGTTGAAATTTTTTATCAAAATAATGGTTCTGTTCACCAAACTCATCATGCATTACTTCCATTTTACGGTCGTCATAATCGTCCATCAGAGCGGGTAATTCGGTTAACTATGGATCGTTCTCACACCACGTATACTCTAAATGATAATACGCGTCCAGTAAAACGTCAAACAGTGCGTACAGTGCGTACCGAATAAGCGATAGACGCTGTACAGCGTAGCATTGAGGAAGACCCAAATCAATCAATTCGACATTCTCAACAACTGGAGATGTGTCCATCCACTTTATGGAAATTTTTACCTAAGGATCATGGTTTACGTGCTTACAAAATTCCTTGTGCAGGAATTAAAGCCATCCAACCATCGCCCACGCCGCCAATTCGGACAATGGGCTGAAGCACAAATTGATATTGATGTTGATTTTCCAAACAAAATTTTGTTCATCGATGAAGCTCACTTTTAGTTGAATGGGTACGTTAATAAACAGAATTGTCGGATTTGGAGTGAAGATAATCCACAAGCCTTTGTCGAAACACCGTTACATCCATAGAAAATCACTGTTTGGTCAGCGTTATAGGCCGGCGGAATCATTGGTTCATATGTCTTCAAAAACGATTATGGGCGGAATCGTACAATCAACGGTGAACGGTATAGAGACATGATTTCTAACTTTTTTGTACCCCAATTGGCTGGCATAAATCTTGCTGATATATGGTTCCAACAGGACGGTGTCATATGCCACACAGCGCGGGATACAATTAATTTACTCAAAGAAAAATTTGACTAAAGACTATATAATTTCACGTAATGGTCCTGTTAATTGACCACCGAGATCGTGTAATCTAACTCCATTAGATTTTTTTGTTTAGGGATATATTAAGTAATTTATCTACGCCGCTAAACCAGAGATGATTGAATACTTGAAACACAACATTCGGCGAGTTATTAGCGAGATACGGCAGCAATTGCTGCGTTTTTTTGTTCAATTTTTCTATTTTAGTTTAAAATTGTGAACCTCTAAAAAACACTCTTTAATTAAGTCTACGGAGAAATGTCCGTTTGTAATTAATTATATTGTGTAGTGTTAATTGAAAAAACAAGCCGCTAAAGGTGTCTAGAACTCATGTAAATCAACAAATTATTTTTCTATTATTGAATTTTTATTATTACGTAGTGTAGTCGTAAATTTTACCATTTTTAATCAAATACGGGAAAACTTCGTGACGAATAAAAAGTTTTGTTTTCTTTGAACAGAACACTCAAAAGTTAAGTGAAATATGAATTAAAGATGAACATACTACAATGAAACAATTGAAACGGAAAGCTTCTACCTACATTTTGAACAAGCATTTCAATAAAAACTTGAATTTTGGCACTAAAGGAAAAATTGGCAATAGTTTCGCCGATTTTAACCGGAAACACACGGAACGCACTTTGTGGAAGCAATAGCGAAAAAGCCCGAATTTGGAGTTGGGTTACACATCACTAACATCATCAATTCGTAATTAACTTCATACCTATGAGCTATCATATTTTCATACTCAGGTTTCTTGGGCGTCACTTTGAGATTTCGTTTGTCAATGTCCAAGCCACAAGTGAAGATAAACCTGATTAAATCAAGCATGTTTTCTACAAACAACATCATAGAATCGTGAGCAAAATACTAATATACGGCGTCAAAATATTACTAGATGATTTAAATGTTCCAATCAGAGGCACTCACGAGGTATATCGCGGCACCATCAGTTCGGACTCCGTACGTTCTGTTTTTAAACAACAAAGGGACAAGAACCATACTGCTAGTTATGTTCTACAATCCGTTGATTGAAGGCACGTATTTCCTATATAAACGCCTTCATAAATGAATGACATTTCGCTAGAACTATATATATGAGAAAAAAACGTGGTGACAAGTGGTTGCGAAAAACGTCTATCATCTACATATATACAACGTACAATAACCCTTTCATCATCATGTACGTTCAAACTCTCCTTTAGATATTGAAGCGCTTCATGCATATAATCATGTTAACTGCGAATATTTCGATAATACTGATTCAGCCATTTCTTGATTTCGTAGAAGATCAGTGGTTCCATCAATATCGGTTAAGAAATGGCCTAGTGCCGTCCCAGATGGCAATATTCCAGAACTTCTTCCAAAAATAATTTAAGAATCCCATTCCTATTCAACGTACAAAATATTATCAATATCGGTTAAGAAATAGTCGATTTCCGCCCCAGGTGACCATATTCCAGAATTTCTTCCAAAAATCATTTAAGAATCCCATTTCCATCCAACATACCCAAGCCCATCATAATCGGCTAAGAAATTACCAAGTTTCGTCCCAGATGGCCACATTCAAGAACTTCGTCCAAAAACTGTTTTAGATCCCATTTTTATTCAAAATACAAAATCCCATCAATATCGGTTAAGAAATGGCGTTAAGAAATGATGATTTCCGTCCCAGGTGGCCATATTTTATAGCTTCTTCCAAAAATTAGTTAACAATCTCAATTCCACCATTCGAGTATTCAATCCCATTTTGATTGATTAATAAAGGCCGAATTCAATATAATTTTATAAACTGAAGACACTTTAATTTTTTATTTACACATAATTTTGTTATGCGGTCAATTTTACAAACTACGATAAATTGTCCACACGATAAATTGTGTCCAAGATAAATTGTTTACGATAAAACGACGCGCTAGGTACGGACTTCAAGAAGACCTAGATATATTAAGTGAGTGGCTTGATAGGACCTCACTCTACTTAAATATTGAGGAATTCAAAATCATGTATTTTCGCTGTAAATGGAAACGGTTAATCATTTCATACAAAGTCAACAGCAAAGTATGGCAAAGAGTCAATGAGATTATGGATTAGGATGTTACATTTGTCGAAAACGTCAGTATTGAAAATTGTATTGCGAAAGCAAATGCCATGTTTGGATTTGTTAAACGATGGACAGATGAATTTAAAGATATTCAAACCATTCAAAAGAAGTTTCTAATTTTTTTGTTCAAGAAAAGTGGCTGGGACTACGAGTACAATTTATCATTCCATGAAAATATGGCTCGGTTACCTCCGTACTCAATAAGATGATGCACGGATTACAAAATATGCACGCTTGAAACTAGGCGACTTCTCTTAAGCGCGGCTTTTATTGGTAACCTTTTGCTTGATCACGTTGATTCAGCTTACATATTGGAAAACATATCAATTCATTGTGCCATGCAGAACATTTCGAAACCCTCATGGTTTTTAGCACTTGAACACCATTCTACAAACCATTCTAGTTGTCTAAATCATTCAACATCATTGAGACCTATATTTGACTTTAATTTATCACAGGATACCTTCAAAAAAATTCTGAAAAATTGTGTTAATTAAAATTTGATTTCTATTTTTTGTTTAGTTTATTTTGGTTTAAACTTTTCTTAATTTTTTAATTTTTTTAACTGAATGTTCGGTTTTAATCTGAAATCATATATGTACTCGCAAAATAGATTTCTTTGAATAAATAAATTTATAAGCAATATGAATTTTAAACACTGTTTGTTTCGAAAATTTTCGAAATACCCTCAGAACCTATCAAGTGCATATCGTGGCACCATATATATACGTCCGATTCTGGTGGATCCTATAATAGTTACTAAAACATAATTGAAGTGAGTACATATCGCTCATTTGCTGCAAGAGTGACACAATCCAAAATTTTTAATTTTTCAGTAAAGCGATTTGAAAATATCACTCAAAATTGGTTGTAAAAACGGCACTTTTCAAAAGTAAATAAAAATACATTCTTTTAATAAAATACATTTTTTCCTGTTCCTACATCCACAATCTTAATATACATAATTTTTTAATACTTTGCAAATTTTCATGGGATAGTTTCCAATATCTTAAAAGACCAGTTTCTTCGCGAATAGAGTGATTTTTTATGTGGAATTTTACCTAATTTGCTAGAAATAACTAACTAATAACACAGTATGTATATGTTTTAATACAAAATAATAAAAATATGAATTATTGGAAATCGTTTGATTCGAATCTTAGAAATGAGTGAATTTTGAGTTGTGTAGGAATTGAAAAGTTAAATAGAATAAAACAATTATACACAATTATACACTACAATTATAGTTTAATGTAGAATTTTGGAAAGTGCTAAACTTAGTGTCAAAAATGTTCGAATTGTGCCAGATTGCACTTAGGAGCAAAACTGATGTTTATGGTGCTAAAAATAATATTTTATTTTAGATTTAGCAAAGATTCAAACCCACACAAGCATATTTTTAAAATGAGAATGTTAAAAATAAATATAAAAAATAAAAATATAATAAATCTAGGTTTATTACCTTTTTATTTTTTCAAAAGTTAAAATTTCAAAAATTAAATTCACCCGCCATGACGACACGCGAAGCGAAATCTCGATAATTCTCGAGCATAAACTTTAAATTCGCCGCATTAAACATTTTTTGTTGACCAATCATAAAACACCACGAAAAATTTGTGTCATGGCACCGGCTGATTTGTTTTGATTCTATTTGTTAAGCACCCACAGAACTAGTTGTCAAATATTTTAGTTCATTCTAATTTACAAAAGAAAACTCAACTCATTTTAGTCAGAAAATTTAACGCGAAAAGTAGTTTAATTATATTCGGATAATTTTAATAGATAATAAAAAATTAACATGAATACGTTTTTAGTAATCGCTATTGGTGAGTTTCTTATCTTGCGGAAACACTACTTAGTATGTTTATCTAAATATAATTTTATCTTACAGCGATTTTAGCCACGTTCCACACAGTTAATGGATTGTACTCATCTTCCGATGATGTAGTCGAACTGAATGAATCGAATTTTGATAGGCTGGTATTGGAAAGCGATTCGGTGTGGATAGTGGAATTTTATGCGCCATGGTGTGGTCACTGCAAGCAATTGGTTCCAGAATACAAAAAAGCGGCATCCGCATTGAAGGGCACAGTAAAATTAGGTTCAGTAAACTGTGATGATAATTCCAGCCTAGCAGGAAAATATGGTGTCAAAGGTTTTCCTACTCTTAAAGTGTTCGGTACCAATAAAAAAGTACCAACCGATTATAATGGACAACGAACAGCTAAAGGTCTGGTAGATGCCGGCTTGGAGGAAGCTAAGAAAAAAGCACAAGCATATCTTGGAGGTGGTGGTAGCAGCGATGGAAAGTCTGGTGGTTCCGGTAAAACGGAAGTAATCGAACTAACTGATTCAAATTTTGATAAACTCGTCCTAAATAGTGATGATGTGTGGTTAGTCGAATTTTTCGCACCTTGGTGTGGCCACTGTAAAAATTTGGCACCGCATTGGGAAAAGGCTGCATCTGAATTAAAGGGCAAAGTTAAATTAGGTGCATTAGATGCAACGGTGCATTCACTTAAAGCACAGCAATTTGGAGTACAGGGGTATCCAACAATCAAATATTTCCCCGGTGGTAAGAAGGATCCAGAATCTGTTCAAGATTATGATGGTGGTCGGCAAGCTTCAGATATTGTAACATGGGCCTTAGAAAAATATACAGAAAATATACCAGCACCTGAGGTCCATGAGCTTACATCGGAGAGTGTGGAGAAAGAGGTATGCGAAGGAAAACCACTTTGTGTTATTTCAATATTACCGCATATTTTGGACTGTAACGCTAAATGTCGTAACGATTTTATTAAAATCCTCACTGGAATGGCCGATAAATATAAACAAAAACAATGGGGATGGTTATGGGCCGAAGGCGGACAACAAACTCAAATTGAAGATGCTCTGGACATAGGAGGTTTCGGTTATCCAGCCATGGCTTTAGTTAATTTTAAAAAAATGAAATTCTCATTACTTCGAGGCTCGTTCTCAACTGACGGTATTAATGAGTTCTTACGAGATATTGCTTACGGTCGTGGACAAACTGCAACGGTGCGTGGCGAAAAAATTCCAAAAATATACACAACCGAACCATGGGATGGTCAAGATGGGCAGTTACCTGAAGAGGAAGATATCGATTTGTCTGATGTCGACCTAGATGAAAAGGATGAATTATAAACTTCCAGACTATACACAAAATTTATAGTCTTAACTATTTAAATTAATGTATAAGTGACTGATAATTTGTATAAATGAAATAAACAACCTTTTCGTAATAAATCAAATACAGTTTTAACTCGGCGGGGAAAGGCTAAATAAAATCCCAGTGCGTATCGTAATAAAAAAAATAAATGCGATTTTATTTGTATTGTTGTCTTTTTTCGATTAATATAAAAAGTATAAAAAGAAACTAAACTAATCCTTAAGTAAACAATTACATTAATCCTAAACCTATTTGGCATTATTCCGAATTTGGTGCAATTTTGAGATTCGTACGTACTCCGCAGTCTCAGAATTATGACCAAACAGTATAGTTTTATAAATTTAAGTAATACATTTTCGACTTACGTACTAATTTGGCGAGATTAAAGAATGTAACCGAAGACTTGCTTATCGTTTAGTCTTATGGTTTGGTAAACGTTTTATCAATATTTAATGGGGATGATGAACTCTGAATTACAATGATGGCGAGAAAGGGCTTTACTCTACAAAAATATCTTATATATTACGCGATTATTAGAACACGAGAATAAAGGCGACTTATTGCTTAGGCAGTGAGTTAACCGTGTTCATCGACAAGTGATGTCTTCGATTATGGTGATTAATTGATTAGTTTTCTAATTTTTTATCTTCTATGTACGGGAAAGGATGTATATATTCCCCAGAATTTGTCCGCGTTGTGGTAACTGATGGCGCGCTAACTCTAGCATAAGGTGTAGTATCATCTTGCTTTAAGAAGAATGGATAGCATATAATGAGCCAGTATCCAGCAAAAGCTAGCATTATTACAACCATAATAATCATTATTAGACCCATTGTAGATATTCCGGAAGCCCGAGTCGACTTAGGCGATGAGATCGTTCCTAGATATTGGTTTAATAATTTAAACTGTTTATAATAATGTACCACCATTTTTTCTTACCTGATTTACCCGTTCCATTGTCAGTACCACCATTAAAGCTTGCACCTCCACGTCCTGTTATCCCCGCTTCACATATAACAACTAAAATAGCAAAATATACAGTTTACCTAAAACCAAATCTATAGATTTGAATTTACTTACTTGTAATCAATACAATTATTAAAGTAAATACCAATAATTTCATTGTTATGTTTCGTTTTTACACAAACATAAACAAAAACATTAAAAATCAGTCTTATTTTGATGCTCGCGGTTTGACAAACAATAAAAATGTCCTTCGCCCAAGGTTGCTACAATAACAATATAGTTGCAGGCTACACCATTTCAATTCCGATCGCACCCAATTTTGAATACATATTGTGAATTTGTCTGTCACACAAACACAATATTACATCGTTCTTCTAATCACAGATAGCACCGCTGGTACTAGTTATTTAGAAAAAAATGATTTTCTCTCTGAAGTTCAGAAAAATCAATTTAACCCAAAAATATTTTAAATAAAAATATGAGATTTTTAATTATTAAATAAAGTGAATTAATATTATAAGACAATAAAAAATTATGTTTTTAAGGAAATTTGTAAATACAGCAGTTTGGAATGGCATTTCAAATCGTTTAAATCACAGTAAGACACTGACCCCAGTTCAAGTAGTGCTGGAAAAATGGAAAAATCGGTTTGAAACAGAAAAAGTGCCCGAAGTGGGCCAATCGATAAATAATATACTGGCACATGTATTAGGAAAGCGAAAGGTATGTACCATTACGCCGAAAAATGAAATCACAGATTTCTATGAGTTTCTCTTATTTTGTTGTTACAGTTGACAGCCGGAGAAATTGAGAAGGACATTACGCTGAATTTAGAACAAATAGCCAAATTTGAAAATTTATGTGAATGCAGGATTGCTCGCATGCCAATCCAGTATATTATAGGTCAATGGGAGTTCTGTGATTTAACATTGAAAATGACACCGCCTGTATTTATACCGCGGCCCGAAACTGAAGAACTTGTGGAATTGATACTACAGCAGGTCGATATGAACAAAAGTATAAAATTTCTAGAAATTGGCTGTGGAAGTGGCGCAATTAGCTTAGCATTATTGAAATCATTACCGAAAGTATGACCTTGAATTTATTTTAAGATGCCTAAATCTGATGCAATCTCTATTTTTTTATTTGTATTGCAGGCAATAAGTTATGCTATTGATCAAAGTAAACTCGCTTGTGATTTAACCAAACAAAATGCCCAAATGTTAAAATTAGAAAATCGTCTACACATATTTCAGGAAAAACTAACATCGGATAATCAACTAGTTGATATAAAACAAACATTTGAACTGATCGTGAGTAACCCACCATACATTCGTACCGCGAATATACCAAAATTACAGCCAGAAATTAAACTGTATGAAGATCTTCGTGCTCTGGATGGCGGCGATGATGGACTTACCGTAATTAAGTCAATTTTACATGTGGCCTCATCGAAACTAAAGCCGAAAGGCCATTTGTGGCTAGAAATCGATCCTGGCCAACCCAAACTCATAGAGGATTACATAAAAACGAATGCGGGCATCTTAAAACTTAAATTTGTGGCGAGCTATCAAGACTTATTCCAAAAAGAGCGTTTCGTTGAAATAATAAAGAATTAATTGTGCATTGATTTGATTTCTAGTTTTCTAAATTCAGTTTTATAATTTTTTTTATTATTTTTCTATTTAGACTTTAGAGAAAATCATATAAAACTATTTCGTATACTTAAAAAAATAACATTCATTATTTATAATCATTAAAAAGGAAAAAGCATACAAAAATTTGTTACTTAAAAATTATCATAACTATAAAAAAAACTATTGTTACAATTGAGACAAAAAAAGACGAAATTCAAAATTAAACAATAATTAAATAAATAAGAAAATTAAAAAAAAAAAACGTAGATTTTAATCATCAACACTGAATTTGGGCATTTTCTCGTATTTTTCTTTTGTGAGCTCATGATCTGTATTCACTATTAAGAGGGTGTGCGAGTAACCCATCGCTATTTGTGGTATTTTCATTCCTTCTAAGCGAGTAACTTCCCGAGGAGTTGACGATGATTTTTGAAGTTCACCCAAGCCCTAAAATTAATGTAAATCGGTCACACTGTTTTCTAAAAATACTATTACGAAATGCTTACCAATTCTCCATATGTTGGAGAAGCTCCCCATGCAATTAAAGAATCATCTGCCGAAACCATAATGGAAGTATTACTTGTGCCAATGCAAGTTATGTTCCAACCTTGATTTGTAAACAGAAAGAAATAATTATTATCAAAATCAAATTTAGTTTAGAAATGAATCTCACCAGCAAAATCTTGTACGGGTTTTGGATACATATTCGCTTCACCAGTCTTCTTGTTTTGCCCAAACATATACAGTTGCCCTATTTCAATGACGCCCAAACTATAAGTTGCCCCACAAGCTACAGTACGAACACCGCGGCCTTGCGAATCAAAATGCTTTATCAAACGTGGAACCATTTCATCCTTTGTTTCTGCATGACCAAGACGACCGTAGCCCGCGAATCCCCAACTATATGCACGCTTCTTGGAATCTATAGCAACAGTGTGATTATTACCACACGAAAAATCAACAATTTGAACACCATCAACTGGAACAACATGACCATCTTTAGCCTTTTCTATATATAATACAACTCGTTTTGGTGAGGTCTCATTATGGAATGACATTTTAGTGGAAGTTTGGAAATATTTCCCATCGGTATTATGACCCAATTGGCCAAATTCCGTTAATCCGAACGTGTGCAGATTACCTTTAATATCGAGTATCACGGAAAATTCAGCCCCACATCCGACTTTAATTATGGGAGCGCCCATATAATTAATTCGAGTCGGTTTTGTGATCATTGCGGCGGTGTTCCCTACACCACATTGGCCATTACGATTATCCCCACATGCATATACGGTTCCCGTATCGGTTAAGAATAATGTATGGTTCCGACCACAGGCAGCCTGAATAATATTGACATTTTCCAAGCCGGGCACCAATGTTGGTTTCTCAAAAATTGTTAATTCTGCGTGACCCAACTGACCGTGCTGATTTCTTCCGAAACTCAAAGCTTTACGATCCATATTTACCAAAATTGAATGGGCAGCAGAGCAACCACTAAAAATCAATCGATACTAAAAAGGAAAACATTGTAATCTAAAATAAAATCAAGTCATTGACATAACCCACCTTTTCGTCGGTGAAACGGTGAAATGAAAACAAATTTGGTCTAACTTTAGCTTGTTTCTGTTTTCCATTGTCTCGTTTGGCCACTAACTCCCACGTAACCATTCCAGCCATAAGCAGTTGACCGCAATCTTTGTCATATGTTGCCAACAATTCATCGGGCAGCTTGGTGGGCTCGAAATCGTCCGGATGATTTTGGATTAATACTTCATCTGGCACAGGGGCATTCTCATCAAGTCCCTCGCAATCACTTATTTCAGAATCAAAGTCGTCATCTTTCTTTTTATTACGTTTGTTGGTTTTTTTGTTAGCTCCTTCTGATTTTCGTTTACTTGCCATTTTCTTTTCTCACCACTTTTGTATTTTGTTTACTACTTTAAATAACCTCACACTAATGCAGATATACATATCCAAATATAATGGTATTAGTACTTGTTACAGAAAATAATTTGTTTTTACACTAAATAATAACAATATAAAAGCACACAAACCAAAAAAAACAAGTCATTAACGCTTTTAATGAAAATAACAGTATACAAGAAACGAATTTGTTGCTGTTTTTTGTTATTTTTTACAATGGGTTGATGACGAAAGTTATAGCGTCTCAAACAACATATACTACTACACATAAGAAAAAAAGCCGTATAAAATTTAACCGATTTTTAAACCACTAATTACACACAAATACAGACTAAAATAATCCGGCAAACAATTTTTGTTTCTTTGTTTTGTTTATGCAAACACCTTATAGGTTTTTTTTTCATTTTATTACAATGCGAAAATTTTAAATTAAACAAAAATAAAATAACCAAACTATAAACTTTTACTACCAATTCAATTCATCCATCTCTTTCACACCAATTAGGTCTTATAGCCCATTTACAGCATTACAACACGTTTCAATTATTTTTAGTCATTTTTCCAAATATAAATGTGCAATTACACATATTGAAAGTAACAACTTTTAGTATTTCATATTTAATTCATAATATTTACCTAATTTACTACAAAAATGTTTGTCGTTTTAGTTTTGGAAGAATAGTTTCAATGAATTTAGAATGAGACTACTAGCAATCGCGTACGGCCGACGAATACAAAATGCGATAAACAACAAGCAAAAATATAATAAAAAAAAAACAGAACTGAAATGTGGCGAGTGTGGTGACATCTTGCGTTAGTTTTAAATTGAAAATATTTTATAGTTGAACATGTAGATGGAACTATGAGCAAATTTTTAACAAAAATGTTTGTAAGATAAACGGTCGTTTTTCAATCGCACATTCCAAGTACTTCAAGCCAACTTGTACTTTTGAATGTTGTGTACATTTAGTATACGTAGCTATTAGATTTATAGGAACAGTAGTAGATTATAAGTACAATCTACAACAGAAAATAGGTAACAAGTTTTTATATAAGTTTATCCTGAAATATAAGCAGAAAAAATATTTATAAATACCATACCTACATAATTATAATTTGTAACGAACATAATAAATTTTTTAATTATAATTTGTATCCACTCTTTATTTAAAGTAAATGTTCTAAGAAGTTTTGTACCAGAAGTAATATACAGTTTCAAACTGAGACGATGCTCTATGACGTGACTGAATTAAAGAAACCAAAACTTCATTATCTACAAACGATAAACGCAACAATTTTTCTTTTGAACGAGTAGCGTTAATCTATTTTTTTCTAGCCAAATTAAAAATATTTCATACACAAGTCCTTTATTTAATGTCGGCCGTTGTCTCAGAAGCTACTGGTTTAAATACTATTAATCCAAAGAAAGCCCAATTAATTATAAATATATTAAGAGCCAGAAACCATTATCAGTCGGCCAAGTTCTAAAATTTTCATAAGTCATTCACATTCAAATTGTCTCACAAAACAAACGTGTTTGATAAAGACCGAGAAATCAAAGAAATACAACCGACCGTTAATACAAATGCTAAACTACTGTCTAACTAAAGAATTTCTCATAATAAAAAGTGATACACGTACCAAAAAGATGAGACACCTACCTTTTGGTTATAACTCCAAGAATTTCCGAAAACCACATGCCGGACGATTTTATAATCAAAAATACCCCGAGAAACGAACCAATCATGATTTTTATGATAAAATAAATACGCTATCTATTTTTTATTTTGGTTAATTTGTTTCGGTTGTTAGTATGTAAAACGAAAACTGTGGCACAAAAAACAAAAAACAACAAATAATGAAATTGGTTCCCGTGTGTTTACTAATGTAAAAATTACGCAATTATGTTTTATCCATTTTTTTGAAAATTTTGGTTTGTTCTGCTCGAATATAAATTTATATAAAACAAAAACATATAACTTTTTTAATTTTAAATTGCGGTGGAGTAAGGAAAAGTAAAGGAATATTATAATTTTGTAGTTTTTAGTTTTGAAACGATAGTGATCCGTTAGTTAGGATAGCAAATTATCAGAACGACGAGAATAAAAAGACGATGATAAACGAGTTTTGCGTTGTCTCGTCGAATGTAAATTAAGTTGTTATTAATTGAATTTTGTTACGAATTATATATATTTATATATACTTGCTCCCCTGTCCCTGGAATCTGAAATTTCTATACAAAAAAATTCTAGGTTTCCCTGCCCGTAGATCAGAAATAAAGAAAATGTAGTGGAGACCCAACTTTTCAAAGTAATGATGGTTTGTGAAATGACATTATCACTGAAATTTTTAATTTTTTACATATTTAATTAAGAATAAGAATGTTAAAATCTCGTTTAACAAATAAAAAAAATAGCCAAAAGATAAAATATCAATAAATTCTTTAAAATATGAGAGGAAATCGTTTTTATTCAAAAGATAAAAGTATTTGATCTTTTCCGATTAAAAACCCATAAGACATTTTTTCAGCAAAACAAATATAGGTGAGATTGGATTACGTTAAATATGAAGGTAATAACAATAATTTTTCCCATTTTTCATCAATTTTCAGCGAATTAGGACAATTTGGCCCCGAGATTAACAATGCACACAACTTCAGTCGCCATGGTCTGATGAGTTGGCTAATTATTACAAATCACTAATCTTATCAGATCGAAATTGAATGGTATAATTCTTCCTGTTACACTCTTCTGTCCTGTCGTATCGTATTTCTATACCCCTCTGCATTTTATTATGATTAACTCGTTTTTGATTTTATTTAACTTGTCCGAGAGAATAAAAGCTTCGGACGTTTTTTAGAGGTTCACATTTTTAAATTAAAATAGAATAAAGGACAACATTTTGTCTATCAGTGAAACTACCTTTATTGGATAGATAAGTGTATGCCATTAGCGCTTGAATATGATTTCGGCCAAGTGCCCGCCTCGGCTAGCGCGTACATGGCGTAATCTGCAGGTCCAATTTTCGATCACTCCTCGCAGAAATTCCGGCCGTATCTCGCTATCAACTCGCCGAATGTCATGTTCTAAGTGTTCAATCGTCTCTGGTTTATCGGTGAAGACAAGTGGCTTAACATATCCCCAAACAAAATAACCCAATGAAGTTAGATCACACGATCTCGGTGACCAATTAGCGCGGTAGCACTGTGTGGTATGTGGCATCCTCTTGAGGGAACCACATATCAGCAAGATTTATGCCAGCCAATTGGCGTACAAAAAAGTTAGAAATCATGTCTCTATACCGTTCGCCGTTGACTGTAAGATTCCGCCCATCATCGTTTTTGAAGACATATGGACCAATGATTCCGCCGGCCCATAAAGCGAACCAAACAGTGATTTTCTCTGGATGTAATGGTGTTTCGGCAAAGGCTTGTAGATTATCTTCACTCCAAATCCGACAATTCTGTTTATTAACGTACCCATTCAACTAAAAGTGAGCTTCATCGATGAACAAAATTTTGTTTGGAAAATCAACATCAATATCAATTTGTGCTTCAGCACATTGGCCGAATTAGCGGCGTGTGCGATGATCGGATGACTTTAATTCCTGCACAAGTTGAACTTTGAAAGCACGTAAACCAATATACTTAGATAAAATCTTCCATAAAGTGGCTGGACACATCTCTAGTTGCTGAGAACGACGTCGAATTGATTGATTTGGGTCTTTCTCAATGCTACGCTGTACGTCTATCGCTTCGTCGCTATCGTCTTCCGGATGCGTATTATCATTTAGAATATAATTGGTGCGAAAATGATCCATAGTTAACCAAATTGCCCAGATGATGGGCGATTATATGACGACCGTAAAAAGGACGTAATGCACGATGAGTTTGGCGAACAGAACCATTATTTTGTTAAAACATTTCAACAATTTACAAGCGTTGCTCTGGTGTGAGTCTGGGTGGCTGAGACCAAATGTTACTGACTTCACTCTGCTGTCATTTGTGTAGTTGTCATTTTCGCGCGTCAATTTTTTGACAGATTGAAGTTTGGTTAGTTATTTACATGTGGTCAACAAATAATTGTTCTCAATTAATATGTTCATAAAAAATCGTAATGGAATTCAAACGTAATAGTGTAATTGCACTGTATTTGGGTGGAAATTCACAAACAGCAATAGTTCGTCAGCTCGAGCATTTGAATGTGAATAAAATGTTTGTGTATCGAACCATAACTCGATACAACGAAACTGGTAGCATCGATAAACGCAACAGAGGGGGTCCTAAAAAGACAGCAACATCCAAAGAAATGATACGAAATGTGAAGAAACGGATCCAACGAAATCCTCGTCAAAGTGCCAATCAATTAGCCGCACGTCTACATGTTTCACGATACAGCATTCAAACCATATTGAAAAATGAACTACACTTGAAGCCCTACAAGATACAAAAAGTTCAAGATCTTACGGAGGCACAAAAAAAAAGTTAGGCTTGAAAGAACACGAGCATTGAAGGCCTGGGCCGAACGTGATGAGATTCCAAAAATTGTCTTTTCTGATGAGAAAATTTTCACCATTCAACAGTATGTGAATAAACAAAATGATCGTGTTTGGTTAGAGCACAAGTCCAACGATAGTTTGGACACAAGAGTTGCCATGCGCAAGCAATCACCAGCTTATGTTATGGTTTAGGCTGCAGGGACTGCGGATGGATACACTCCTCTGGTTTTCATCGAACATGGAGTCAAGGTAAACCAAGAGGTGTATCGCCAAAAGATCCTAAACGATGCTTTGCTACCTTGGGCACGTAAACACTTTGGTACGAACCGTTGGACATTCCAACAGGACTCGGCACCGTCACACAAAGCTCGAGCGACACAGCAATTTTTACAAAATTGCGTTCCGCGGCTGATTTCGTTGAAAGAATGGCCACCATATTCACCAGACTTGAATCCCATGGATTTCTCCATATGGTCCATTTTGGAGAGTAAGGTGTACACTAAAAAATACGAAAGTGTTGATGCATTGAAATCAGCTCTTGTTCGAGAATGGAATAAAATTCCGCAAGCTCATGTTCGGTCAGCATGCAATGCTTTCTATGGAAAACTGAATCAAACAATCAGAGCCAAAGGAGGTCATATCGAGCAGTAACATTTTTTTCATAAAATGTAATATGCTTTCAACATATTCCACGAAATTTCAATAAAAAATAATCAAAATTAAAAAAATAAAGCGTTTTCATTTGGTAACACTTGGTCTCAGCCACCCTGTATTCATTATGAAATGGCAAATCAAACTAATGACAAAGCAAAGGTCAGCTGTCAAATTGGTTGTTAAACAAACCAGTGTTACCAACTCTAAGATGTGAACCTCTAGAAAAACACCCTTTATAATTAATAATCTATCTTCGTTATTTGATATCACTAAGGCTGCGGTCAATACTTTTCTGGATTCTTGTTCTTCTCCGTTAGCTTCCACAATCCACAACATGGATGACCCAAACTTCTGATCATTCTTCTAAAAGTAATTGTTTCTCGTTGGTGGCAGTTTCTTTGGAAACCAATTACCCTTTGTTTGTTTCTTACATTTCTGTCGCAAAGTTTCATCTCTACATTATAATATCTTAGTTCATATAGCCCAATATTCACCACGAAAATATTCATTCTCATATCGACCAAAATATTATCACAGATTCTTACTATCTTCTTACCTAAATAGAATAATTTGATGGCATCCATGATTTCTCTCTCCATGTAATCAAAGGCAGATTTAAATTTGTTATGTGTACTAGTCACTTGATCTCTGATTCTACTATAGGAGTACATGTAATTATTACACCAGTCGGTCACCAAATATTTGATCGAATAAGAATTTATAAGCCATTTTGAGTCCACTTCTGCGAAATTGGCTCGCCGAATTATGACGCCGGACAGTATAATAAATCGTTTTTGTATTCGAGGAAATTTGATGATAATACAATTTTTGATTTTACCGCCAGCAGATATAGGACCGAATGATGATGTGTGAGCTTTGCAAAGAGCGGGTGTTTATTCGCCGTCTTCGCGATTTACGTACGTTAGTGGTAAAAGGAAGTCAGATGTAGGCGAAAACAAATTTAAAGTTGCAAGTTTTAAAAATCTCTTAAAAAAGACTCCTCACTCCTGCTAAACGAAAACTTCATGCAGCATGTTGGAAAATTGCAAAATTTCCCGATAATTCCATTGACAAGATACCATTGATCAAACCATCAGATAAATTTTGAAAAATTACTGAGAAATTTTTTAACTCAATCCGAATGAATAGCATTACCCGAGTATTGGACATCGAGCGAGACTTGTGCAATATCAAACGAATCGGGATGCAGAAATTCTCCTCCGACCGAAGTTATAATTCTTAATCATGTCTATGAAACAAAGAACGTTTGTCAATTCCTCTTGTCACGGGTTGATAAGGACTGTTCACACTTATTAGCCTTTATATTCCCACTTTCTTCGGTAACATAAGCTTCATAAAGCTACTGCTATTTATTGGCAATGTCTTTAAGTGAAACATAAAAATGACAAAAGAAGTTACGAAGTTTACGAAACCTTTTCCCCATCTCTATAATCATCGTCAGCTATCATAATATTCAGTAATATTTCGGTTAATCATTTCCAACCCTAACTGCGATACGAAATTTATAGACGATCCTAAAGATAAAAAGATACGCGAAATTTTTATTGTATCATGTCATCATCAGAAGGATGTCTTTTATGTGTTTTAAGTTACATTACAACATTTTCTACCTAAATAGACAAAACATCATAAATATTTAAAATCAATAAATATTTTGCGAGCCTATACGAGCAGAGAAAGCTAGAATTTTTTTGTATATAAATTTCAGATTCCAGGCACAGGGGAGCAAGTACCGTTTCTTGTCTCCCCCTCCTATATGACCATGCATATATCCAAACAAATTTGAAAAGAGGAACTAGTGAAATTGAAAATTAATATTTTAAGCTGTAGCTCTGTATATTCATTTAAAACATTCACATTAAAATAAAATTAAAACGCAATATGTTATAAAACATGCAACCCCTTATTGATGTGGTGATGTTGGTAGACCACATCACAAATTAATATAAATATTATCTGAACGACATTTCATGAATTTCTTGATATCAGTAATTAATTCTTTATTCTTGCTATTTTTTATATTTCAAACCCTGATATGCTCTAAATTTCAATAGGACCTTCCAATTTACGGAGAAAGCTTAAGTATGAAGTTTCATTCAAATTTGTGATTTCGCCAACGCTGTAAAGACCGAATTCTTAATGATAAATTAAGAATTCTTATGATAAAATCAAATGGCTAAGATTTTGTTTTAATTATACGCGAGATTTCATCCGTTTGTTTGAAACGAAAGAAAAATGTGAAACTAAAATTTTAACTTTTTATTCTAAGAGTCAATTTTTAAGTTTGCTCAAGAGGAAAAGTCAAATGGAAATATATATGTTTCAGTAAAATTAGGAATTTTATACTTCTGTAAGGCATAAAATCCTCTTTAAAATGACCTCATGCAAATTTGTAGTTCTACCGGATCACGTTTAGGGGTCGCTAAAATTGGTTTTTTGCAAAAAAAACACTAAAACGAAATTTAGTAACGTTTTTTCCTTATTTTCACTTCAGCACTTCATAATTGTTTGCCACTTGCTAAATCAATGGTTAGAGTTTATTAATAAAATATTAAAGAGAAACTTAAATAGATAAAGAAATGTTACTAGTACTATCCTTGAAAATTAATTAATGCCTTAATAATGATTCTGTGATATATAGCTTGTCACAGAGAAGTTAGGTTCCATATTTTTAAAAGATGAAATTTTGCTTAAAGGCCACGGAAAAGATTTAAAATAAAAACACATTTCATATGTAATTAACAAGAATCTTATATTTGATATTTTTACTAATTTTTCTGTTGCCCAGCAGCCTTAATATTTGTATGTGTTGCTAAAAGAATTCTCTTATAGTGATATATGTAAGTAGTTCTCGAGGAAACAAAAGTGATAAACATAAAAATGCTTTATAATCATATCGCGCAATATGTATTTTTCCAAGTTGATCATTAATCAAGGTAAAAATATTCTCCTTCTCTTGTGAACTGACAATTTCTTGAACATTTGCGTCATCTACACCGGACCTTATTTGGGTATGGTTAAAAGAATTCCACTGCCTTTTAAATCTCTGAAAAAGCTGAATATCGGGCCTACTAGATACTACCTTTAACTCCTTTAACAAGCTATACTAAAAACAGTATAGGTACAATTAATTCATATATATGATGTCTGCAAGCAAACCATAATAAATTTCTGCCAAATTTTTTTTCAAGAAGTTTGCAGGTTCTATTTAGTTTATCGACGTTGCTTGCCGTTATATCAAAGCGCAATCCTTTAATTGCTATACATTCCGGTCTTCAAGAATTTTTTATACCATTTTAAAAATGCTCTATGTCTGATAATCATTGGAACTCCCAACATTTTCATGTTACCATAACCGGATACTATAACGCACAGTCGGCCAACCATTGTTTTCTCTGCTATATACGAGTATTCTAACATTTTTCATCAGAATAGAATCAGAACTTAAAGGCTTAAATATTTCAACTCTGATTTCTTTCCTGAGCCGTTGTCTATGGCGACGTATGGTCTCTTTGGAAACTGCAATTGATTCTAAATCATTCCCTAATGCATTTGCAGTGGTGGTGATTAAAAGAGCAGCTCCCGAATTGCTTATTTTCGATCGATCCAACACACCTACTATGTTCTTATCAATCACGTTCTTCATAAGTAGCGATGAGTGAGATGAAACGGAAAATTTTGTTTTCTTTAGCTTCTTTTCTACTGGCGCGTGATATTCACTGCCGCTAGAAGACAATGTAAGTGAGCTGGTATCCGAAATGATTAAGTTTATATCTATTTCTTGAGATCTACTTGTTGAAGGTCGAGGATCATTAATTGCCAATGTGGAATTGCTCTCATCCATTGATCGTAATGAACGAATGTTAAAAGCATTAATATTTCATTGTTGCTCGAGAAACCACAACTTTGACGGATATTCGGTTTTTTCAATATTAAGACCAAGACTAATGTCAAAGAGTTTCCATCCATCTTGTAAGAGAATTCCCCTTTTACTTGGTTTTTCACTTTTTCTGGTAATATTTTTTTGAGATTCCGATATGTGTCATGTAATTTAACAATTTTTTCAATTTTTCACTTTCAAACGAACAGAAAAATTATTTAAATTTTTTCTTAGCCTAAATAAAAATTGTGTATACAAGATATAATTACCTTTCAAAACATCAAAGATATCGAAAATCGGTTAACAAATAGCAAGTTTATTGCCAATTTTCGAAACTAATAAAAACCACAATAATAAACGGTTTTCTTTAAATCCTAGAATTTATATTCAACATTACCCAAAAATAGAAGTATAATGAATAAACAATGGAATGTTTTACGATGTCATAACAAATCGTATGAGTCATAAGGACTTAACATAGTTGTGTGTTATGATGTCATCATCATAAAACATAACTGTGTTTAGTCGCCTTATGACTCATTCGTCTCATTAGTTAATGTATTTAAAACCGCCTACCGCATTAATTACGACCTGCTAGGGCCAATATGTTTCATTGTATCATATAATATATAAACAAAAGAAATGCAAATTAATTTCAGTTTAAATTCGAATCTCTCGAGAAAAAAATACAAATTTGTAATAACTAAATCTAGTCCGTTAACAGTTTTATTAATATTTTTAAGAAAGTGCTACTAAAGTTGACAAAATGGCAGCTAATTTACGGTCCACTACAGAAATTTAGCTTGGTCATGAGTACTATCAAATTATTGGTGCTAAGTTACCCTCAAAAAAGCAAGTGTTGTGTCTTTTTTAACAATCACCGTTCTATAAAATTAACAGTTCGTGAAAGTGCAGCTCTGCCAATCCAGGAAATGTCCATTTTTTAGAAAAAAGAATAACATTCCATTGAAAAATTGGAACAATTGCATGATGAATGGAAAAAGTTTACCGTGAAAGAGAACTTGCCTTTAATAGTAAACTGAATCATATTTTCGGTATCGCACATACCAATACCTTGTCCATGATGACCAGTGAAAACGACAAGCGATTCCTCTTATCACAGCGTGCGAAAGGGCGTCCCGAATATTTGACTGGAACCAGACGATATGAAATTGAAAAAGAAAAGCAGAAATCGGAACGTATGGAGGCAGAAAAAAATCGTAAACGAAAATATCTTGAAGAAAAACTTAAATCAATTTCAATAAACTCACGAGCATTATTATCGTCATTGGCGAGTGACAGCGAAAGAATATCGGATAACGACATGAGCCTCGAAAATATTGATTTGCTTATGCTAAGCGCAGAAGGAGTCCTTAGAGGAAGCAAATGTTTCATTACTCCTAGAATATTGTCAGCTTTGGATGAGTGGAAGATTACCGATCGTGCAGCAATGCATTTAATCAGTGCCGTTGCTGAAAGTCTTGAATATTCTATTGATGAACTCGTTTTGAATCGAACAACACTGAGACGACTTCGTGAAACAAATAGTAGTACATTGGGATGGAAAATTACTTACGGAGTTATCTGGAACGGAGAGCGTGGATCGATAGCCGGTGATTATTTCCCATATAGATGGATAACAATCATTGGGCGTTCCCAAAATATCAAAAGCATCTGGTTTGGAAGTGGTGGCGGCTGTTTTCCAAAGCTTAATTGATTGGAGAGTAGCTGACGTTGTCGTGGCGGCTTGCTTCGATACAACATATTCAAATAATGGTAGATTAAATGGAGCAGAAACTGGAACTGGATTAGAGCAGAAACTGGAACGAAGTTTATTATATCTTCCGTGTCGACATCACAAATGTGAAATTACATTGGGCGCTCCAATTGAATCAAAAATGGGCCATACATCAGGAGTAAATGTTCAGTTATTGGTGAGATTCAAGAATGACTGAAATTCCTTGAATAAGGATAATTTCAAAGTAGTAAAAAACAGTTGTAAGAACGAATTGGCAAAAGAACATGCTCGGGATGATTACAAAGAATTATTGGAAATCACTCTAATTTTTTGGGCATGTTACCAAATGAAAATGTCCGATTCCGCCTGCCAGGGCCTATTCATAATGCCCGTTGGATGCCCAAAGGCATTTATGCATTGAAATTATTTAATTTTCGTGAAAAATTTAAGTGAACAGTACAAGAACAGAATAATTTACGGGACATTTGCATTTTTGTCGTACGATTTTATGTGAAAGATCCATATATGAAAGATCCAAAAGCTGGGAAAATGGGTTCCGCATAAACTCAATGAAAGGCAACAGGAAAATAGAAAAACCACTTGCGAAATGTTGCTCGCCAGATACAAAAGAAAGTCATTTCTCGATCGAATTGTGACTGGCGATGAAAAATGGATCTATTTTAAGAATCCAAAACACAAAATGTCTTGGATTGACCCAGGACAACCATCAACGTCGACTGCAAGGCCAAATCGCTTCGGACGGTAGACAATGCTCTGTATTTGGTGGGATCAGAAGAGTGTGATTTATTTTGAGCTGCTAAAACTTGGTGAAACCCTAAATACTGAGCGCTACCAACAACAAATGATAAATTTGAATCGAACTTTGATTGAAAAACGACCAGAATATAATAAAAGGCAACACAAAGTGATTTTGCTTCATGATAATGCACCATCACACAAAGCCATACCGGTCATGGAAACGTTGGAAGCACTTATTTGGGAAATACTTTCACATGCGGCTTATTCGCCAGACTTGGCTCCGCCTGATTATCACTTATTTGCATCGATGGGGCACGGGCTTGCTGAGTAGCACTTCACTTTCTACGCAAATGGCTCGATAACTGGTTCGCCTCAAAAAAGAACAATTTTTGCATTGCTAGAAAGATGGGAAAAATGTATTACTAATAATGGGCATTACTTTGAATAAAATACTCTTAATCATTATCTTACGATGAACGTCTTCCTTTTTACGGTTTCATGTTTACACACCAGGTATATCGCAACGAGACGTTACCTTTAATTTAATATAAGCAAGTATGTATATATATAAAAATATATATTTGTATATATATATATATATATATATATATATATATATATATATATATATATATATATATATATATATATATATATATATATATATATATGTTGTTATTTCAGATAAATATACATAAAACGATTTATTTAACTTTTATAAAGTCCTCATTTATCAGTTTATCCCAGCACGCACCACCCAATTTTTGAATCATCAGCATGAGCATTTTAAAAAATAAAACATGAAAATGATATCAAAAATCTACGTCATCGTAAATATATTAACATTTTATTGTATATGGCGACGCCATTGTAAAATATAATTTTTATTCTAATCAAATTTTGATGATTGCTATCATTTGATGTTGTTATTTTACACTAAAACTATAGAAATTTACTTTAACACGAGTAAATAAAAACTACCGTAACAAAACTAAGAAATTAAATTAAACAAAACTAGAATCACAAATAGTCAGGCACAGCTTGTGCTATTGTTGCTACTGCCATCTATTAATGACAGGTTTATACTAACAAACAAATAAGAAAAATCGGAAATGTAGTTGCAAAAATCGTTGTTGTGCTGTGTACCTGCATGAATGTATTAATGGCATTTATAACTTATTCAACCAAATATAGCTTTTAGCAAATTATATTTTTGTATTTGTTATTATGTTATAAAATTTTTAGCCAATTATATAATGAATAGTAGGTGGGCAGGTTGGATAGAAGGAAGAACGAGGACCAATCACATTTACTTATTTTAATTTACTTTAATTCTCAATCAATTTACGAGCATTAGTGGGATAAAAATAAAACAATAATTAAATTTTGTGTGATACAGATTCGTTTATATTAAACAAATCAGGACTAAAATTTTGATACGACCGATATCAGATGTATCTATGAACAGGCACTCAGTTTCCGAAGGCACATTATAGTGGGTAGAATAACTAGAATTTCGAAAATTTCATCATCATAGGTCGAATTAATTGATAGCAAATTCAAATCACCCGTTTTTGGAATAGTGTCAGATGGGTTGGTTTTGTTGTTGATTTCTACGATGGCAGTGTAAGATGTCAATAGAAAGTCTGGTAAATAACAAAATAAAATAAACAATGAAATTTTGTTGATCGTTGCTTTAACAGATCCTTGCTGGGATGGAAAATTTGAATAGATTAATCCATTCATTAGGGATTGATTTGCCAATCGCTATGAGTATACCTCCGCCTGATTTTGTTACTCGTAAGTGTTACTCGTAAGGGTGATCACATATATACACCAGGTATTGAAATGGAAAGAATTGAGAGCTGCGAAACTCTCTGTTCAAGGACGTCTCACATAGTATGCAAATCGGAAACAAAGCCTTCAGCACAAAACTGTGAAATTGTGATGCTTTTGAAGACATTCTGTTTACATTTAGGAAGTATACTCAGATTATGATCGTTATTATAACTCGGCCATGTTTGGCAATAACAGGTTAATCGTTACTTGTTTTAGTCACTCTGGATTACACAATGATATTTTGAAGATTCTGAAGCTTTACTGGCCGTACGTAAAAATGAATACAGTTGGTCACCTTTCACTGGGGCGAGTAAATAGATTTATGAGTTTTTTTCGTTAATGCCACTAAAGTACTCATACTTGAATTTTTATTTCTACTTTGTGCCTCATGTATAGTCAATAATTTACTTGAATCTGGTAACTTCAGTTTGCTTGTACATCGTGAATGTTAAATACCGTGTGCTCGATAATACTGCAATATCAGCGATTGATAGATCCGAAAGTTGTCAGTTTAGAACTAAATATCATTCATATTTTGGTTTATGAACCTTGCAATAATCGATTTTAAAAACTCTAGTGAACTCTTCAATTTAGTTAGTCGGAAATTAGACAAATCGGTGTCAGGCACACAGTATACGGTTTATTGTCAAAAATGTGCAAATGTAACTAAACCCGACTATATGGTATACAATTAAAGGGCATTTCAATAGGGTCGCTCGAAATTTGTTAGGTTGTAGCAGCCATGTTGTTAAAGCAACATCTGTCAAATTTGTTCGGTAGTAAATAGTAAATAGTAAATCAACCATCGCTACTGTGTATGAGAGTGTACGGGAAAACCCAAGGTAGTCAGTTTCTCGTCGTTTACAAGAATTTGGCCTGTATGTGACCTCAACTTGCGTCACGAATTTTGCGTCGGACCTTGAGTGTGCACCCGTATAAAATCCAACTGACCCAGGAGCTTAAGGTAAAGGACCACAGACAATGCCGTATGTTCGCTGATTTAGCTCTGGAGCAGTTGGAAGTGGCCTCAAATTTCGACAAAAAATGCATTTTTAGTGACGAGGCCGATTGATGGCCATCTTAAAAATAAACCGCGAACAATTGATGGCCTCCCGCATACGTGTCACCAAGCAAAGCCGTGGTAGATATTTTAACGACGTTATATTCCATACTTAATGCCATAAAATATTATTTCAAATAAGAAAAAAAATTGAGTGGATATCTCACACACAACTTATTTTATTTATACATTTGGAAATCAACCCTTCTTATTAAAAGGCCCTTTATAAAATTTATATATGTAATTACAACATCTATACAGTTTGAGTAGATGTGAACTTTGAAATAATACTCGTAATACATTACAAACAGCCTAATAATTGTAATATAAATTTAAAAAACTTTGTGACGCTTTATCTACCTACCTTGAATCAAATTAATGGCGCACTGCAAATAAAAATAGAATTTTTATTAGTAATAAAATTGAGTTGATACTTTTATTTTTTAAAAAGGGTTGAGGTTTAATGTAATCAATAAATATAATTATTTTAATATGAGCTTTGATTAAATACACATTCCTTTCAGAATATCTATAAAAACTTGTCTGCGCTAAACCGGTTTTAAGTATGTCACTTTCAGATCAACTACATAGGAACTTGAAGAGCTTGTAAGCACACATTAAATAAAATTTGTAATATTATAGCGATATACTATTTTAAAACCGTTAATGGTAACATAATCTATGATCTCCAAGAACTTTATACAGCACATTATTGCAAAAAAATCTAGGAAGTAAATAGCCTCATCTATATTCTAAACATAATTTGCGCATGCAGAACAAAGAAATTAAAAACTCATTAGATAATTGCGATGATGATTCCCCGCGCCAAATAATAGATCATCCCATTGTCTCATCACCTGAAAATTTAACAATTCATCATCATTTTAAAATATATAAAAATTTATATCTTTATATTGATCTCAAGATCAATTATATTAGTATCCTCTATTTCGTATAAGATGACATATACAAAACCATCATCGCACCACACCATATAACAATTGTAGTAAGTAATCTTGGCATGCAAATCCGACCAAGGATGATGTCATTTTTGTTCTCATGTGTATTCGTATTCTTTCTTACTATATACAAAAAAAAGTTTAATTTCTTGTAAAGTTGATCGATGATTTCGTTAAATAATAGATATGTCCCACACAACTATATATACGACACTTACCAAGCGAGCATGGGATCTATGAGCCCACCACACAAAATAAGTGACATAAATGAGACATTAACACTAATTGTTTGCAAATGTATTATCTCAGTGTATATTGGATTAAAATTAATTATTTATTTTATTGTAGATTTCTATAGTTCTTTTATAAATAACAAGGTATAAGACACTAAAAATTTAAAAAAAAACGAAATGGATAATTGTTAAGAGATCTTTAAGTAAAGGTCAATACTATTTAAGTGTTACGGATTTTTCTTTTCTTGTTTATTCAATACTTACATATATGGGAACCGTATTAGGGTGATCTTAATGGTCGCGCATGATTTAAAATAATGTTGCAATTATTGTGTGGGCATATTTGTGAATAAGTCCAGCTCTGAATAAGTTAATATAATTTTATATTTAATTAATAAAATATACAAATGGTGTAAATTTCTTAGAAAATCAAACAACAAAAAAATAAACTGTTATCGTATTGATTCATTTGTGTTTAGCATACATGCATGGTTAAAGACATTGAGAAATCTGTAAAGATAATTATCTCTCTGTATACATGTATGTATGTATGTAGTTCAGCTTCCATTAATTTCTAACTAGACATGAAGTGGTTGGTAATTTTTCATTTGCTAATTTAACTTGAAAAGATGGTGTCTTATCTCTTAAATTATACACCGCGCACATGAGTTAATTCATTTCAATTTAATTATTTTCGTAAAACGGTGAAATATGTTTTATAATTATGATTACTTAAAAAAAAATTCTGCCTGTACTTCTTCAGGTTGTACAGTTTTATTTTCAATTTTTCAAAAGTTTTCACTTTGTTAGTCAACCTTGATAAACGAAAGAAATTCTCTTTTAGGTGCGCTGTTGGTGTAATTAATTCGAACAACACAACCAAGATCACAAAAACTCAGAATATAAACCATCCGCAAAATTTAAAGGAACATTAAAATGTTTAGGGAAGTTGGCAAATATTTGATAGAAATTCGTACACTTGCGAGTTTGTTTAGATTTTTTTTGAAATGGGTAAAACAGGGATCGGCTTTGCCTAAAAATGATCTAAAATCAATAGACGCTTAAAGAAGCTTAAATGTTTGATTGGTTGCCTTAACCCTTAAATGCCCAAGGTTAAACATTTTAATATAAAAATTAGATTATGTGTAATTTTGTCTGTAGTTTGTACCGAATCAAAAATTTAGCTAGTATTTTGTTTCGTTTTCAGTAACTTTTGGCAAAAAAACGGTTGTATACTTTAAGATACGTTGAGCATTGAGCATACTTTGAAAATACTTTAAATACATTAATAAGTAATTCAAAATATTTATTGATAGTAATATTATAGTAAAAATGTATAATTTTTAATTACGGTGATATTTAAGAAAATAATTTTTTCAGCAGTGAGGCATAAATTTACATTACATTTATAACAATACATTTTTGTCTGCCAACTACAACCGGGATATTTACATCTTCCCTTTCAATTCAAAATTACCCAATGATCAGTCATATCTAATCAATTATCTCTTGGAGGAGCCGAAGATGCGTTTGGTTTCTTTGTTTTTGCCTGGATTTGAGATCCAAAAGATGGGCGTGCACGCTTTATAGTTTGGATTGATTTGTACGAAAATATGGTGTCAGCTATCTCCAACTTGAAATCAATCAATCTCATATGCTTGTAGTCCGACTTTTAACTATTCATTATTTTGTACAATACCCAGGCGTTAACGCACGTCATATCCAATAAATGATAAAATATTCTGTTTGTCCATTTTCGGCTTTTTATATGAATCTTGTGGCGTCCCATTAGGCTGCCCATTAAAACAACTCCAACCATAAGCCACTTAAAATCCTTTATAATTTGTGGAGAAGGGATCAATTTTACTTTTTTCTCTTTTCTGTCGAATCTTTCAACGGTTGGCGGTGGAGGTTCTTGTGTCACACAAATTTAAAAATTTAAACCCCCATTTTTCAGGTTTGATGGTAAATATTGCTTCATGAAATGTCCAATTTTGGATGAGGACATTTGTTCATCAACGCATAATCTGTCCAATTTCGGAATATTCCCAAATGTACTGTTCAATGCGTCTATTACGGGTCTGAGGCTCATTTGTTGTTTTATAATATTGACGCAACGGTGATTATTATTGGACCAATAATCTCTTACACTTGGAAGATTGTGGTATGTTATATAAAACAAAATTCCGATAAATTTGCGTAAATTTGGTACATCAAATTGAAAGAACTCATTTTGACATGAGTATCTTCTTGTTTCTTCCACGATAGTTTTTCCAAGGCTTCCGGAAATAAGAGCGACCATAATTTGAACGAAGTTTGTAATTTTTATACATTTGCAAGAATAGAACAGTTTCCTATAAATTTAATTATTTTAAGATAAACCAAGTTTTGCTTTTTCCATTAAATTTTTTGCAATCCCATAGATTTAGGATCAATTTTTATGTTTCGAAATTTACTCGTATATGGAAATTATGTACTGCAGTCAGTTTGTAATGACGCTGGTTGTCCAGAACTATCAGGTTGTAGATATATTGAAACTTCCTGGAATATTTCCATTACCATTTCATCCAATGAATCGATAGCTGTTGTGATAATGGAATGACTTTCTTGAACATTTTCGTCTTCATTTTTAATTATCTGAATGTTCGATTCATCAACATCATCATCTAAATCGTCGGAGCTATCATAGCTATTGAAAATAAGTTTTTGAACTTCATCTTTCGTAAGCGAAGATATTGTTTCGTTTGTATTGATTTCGTTTGACTCACAAATTTTCCTTTATAATTGTGGGTTGTTTCTGTGTTGATAAATTTTGTACTCTTCTATTCTATTCATTTTGTCGCCTTTTTCATTCTGTGTAGGATTTCTAAATTGCTGTCATATCCTGTGTAAGTGTGCTGTTGATGACTCAAATGTTCTGCGTATTTGGACTGCGTTATAGTTTTTCCCACATCTTTTACGTGTTCTTTAAATCGTGTAATAAAACTCCGACCAACTTGTACGATGCAAAACGCCTCGCAATTTTTACATTTTAGTTTGTATATGCCTGTATTCATTATATTGCTTTCTTTTTTATGACTTAGGCGGTTTTGAATTTTATTTGTTGCCCTATATGCTGCTGTGTAGTTAGATTTTTTTCAAGGGCATTCATTTATTCTGTTATATTCAGTTTTGCCTATGATGACTATTGTGGTGCCTTTATCACCTTTTGTGGTGATGGCGTCTTTTTGTTGTAATTTTCTTGTAATATTGTTGGTTATTTTTGAATCGGAGTTTTTTGCTGATTTCACTGAATATTATGTAGACGACATCATTTTATTATTCAAAGGACCGAACAGACAGACAAATTACACCAACACATAAATAGTAGAGAACCCTACATAAAATTTACGATAGAAACAGAAAAAGAGTATAAAATCAATTTCTTAGATCTCACGATAGGCAACGTCAACCATAAACACCCCTTCAAAATATACAGAAAACCCGAAATAGATCACACAATCCCCAATGACTCACACACCATACATACCAGCACAAAATATCAGCATATAATTAAACACTATACCATTGCCAACAAAAACCAATAGGACACAACATTGATCAATAGAATTAATAACAAACACAAAGTGAAAACACAACTACAAAACTAGACTTTAACAAAACAGCCCACAAAGCTATACAAAAAACCTTCAATAAAGTCGGATATAAAATAGCATTTAGAAATAACAACAGAATACAACAAAAACTAAAAAGCAAGCTACCTAGACAATCCTTAGACCCAGGTGTGCACAAACTATCATGCAACGACTGCAACAAATTTTACATAGGACAAACAGGAAGATCATTTCTAACACGATTTAAAGAACATGTCAACGACATAAACGCAACAGATCCAAAATCGAACTACGCGCAATACATCAAAACAGAAAAACATCAATTCACAGACTTTGACCACGACCTAAAAATATTGCATAAAGCTAGAAAAGGACACACACTCAAGAGGCTTGAAGAATTCGAGATTTACAAATACAAAGACAATAACATATTAACACAAAAATTAAACACCGTAACCAACAGGATCTATGACTAAATTATAGACAACACTAACCACGGTAGGAGGAACATAACAAATTAATTCTAAGAAAAATGTATTACTTGTAAAAAGGAACTGAAGGAGAAATTAACTTCGAAATCGATATTCCAATAATAAATAAATATTGTCACTCTAAGTAAATTTACAAGTGTTTTCATTAAACCAATTTAAATTAATTTTATTTGATTCTTAACTAATCGAACTACTTTTTCATATCGTACTCGCAAATACTCAATTGTTTGAAAGCTCTTTACCAATATCCACAGTCTACTTCTTTCTTTAATATTTTGCAAAATATCTAATGACATCCACGAGTTCATTACCTTCGCTTTCTTAGTATTATTGGCTATGCCGCGTAACTAATTTTATAAATTCATTTATGAAATTCTAGGGATTAATTCTAGGGATTCATTAATTTGAGTAACTCATTCCAACTCCTATCGCTACTAAATGCTTGGAAATTCAAGATATTGTAAGTTGCGTTCTCTGCCGATTTTCTAATACGTATCTCACTTATTTCGGTTATGATAATTCGATGGTCAGTTAGGTTGGAGTCTTTGTACGTTAGATGGTAATTAAAATTAACCAAATCCGTAATACAGTGATCAATTATCGTTGCAGTTCCATTTTGTACTCTAGTTGCAAATTTTCTATCAATAGAATTCAAAATTACAAAACCTTGTGAATCCACAATAGCTCTATAATTAATAACTTTTGATTCATCTTTATTCATCAAATTTATATTTGTGTCTCCAAACACTAGTAATTTCGTATGAGCAGCCAACAAATTTTCTAATATGTAACTCCATAAATGTAGCGTGAGTGTTTTTTGTGATCGGTAAAATACAAATATATTTATACTGTTCAGAACTAAGTTAACGCCTAAAAACGCTGAATAATCATGATCACGCTGGTAGAGTAATATCGATGGGATGCTTGAAGTAAAAAATAGCACACCTTCCGTACCCATCTGGACGGTTGGAAAAATAAAAATTAAATCCCGGCCGGTATATTATAGGAATTAACTAAATTCTTTGTTAGCCGCAGGTTTATGTTATAACTACATATACGAGGACGGATTGAAAATGAAGCTACCTATGTAGGAAAACAAAATTTTTTTTTGCCAAAAACCATTTATTTCTCAACATAGTCTCCATTTAGTTCGACACACTTAGTAAGACGATATTCCAACTTTTTTGTACCATCTGAATAATACGATTTCGGGAACCCCTCAAAATACGCGTTAGTTTCGATAATCACTTCTTCGCCTGAGATGAATCTTTGTCCTGCGAGCCATTTTTTCAAGTTTGGAAACAGGAAAAAGTCACTAGGAGCTAAATCTGGACTATAAGGTGGATGATCAACCAATTCGAAGTGTATTTCACGTAATTTTAGCATTTGTTCGAATTTTAGCATTTGTTTAGTTCTTGTTCGACACTGAGCAAACGCGGCACCCATCTTGCCGATAGCTTTTTCATATGCAAATGTTCATGCAAAATGTTGAACACACGTTCATATGATATGTTTACCATTTCAACAATCTCACGCAACTTGACTCGGCAATCATTCATAACGATATCGAGGATTTTCTTGATATTTTCTTCAGTAACCACCCCTTTTGGGAAATTCGTTTTTTCCATTTTTCAAGAAACACAAAAGTTGCTTACTTCAAACGACTACAACAAATAAACTAATCGATGAATTTGGGTGAAATTTCAATCAAGACGAAGTTGCTAATTATCCAACTGAATTCTCGATTTCACTTGATTTACTTTGTTTTAACATTGAAAATTGCCGTGTCTATTATTCTTCTCCGAAACATCAATGAAGATTTTCAGTTTTGCTTTCTTAATATTCCACTGCTTGTCTATTTTCTCGTTCCACCAGTTTTTCTGGAATTAATTGTTTCTAGGGAAGAATGATTCGGAGTTTTTTTTTATATCGTTTTTCTTAATGCATACTCGTAATCTTCGATGTTGATGTATGCCTCCAGATTATAATTTTCGATTTCTTCCATCACTTTTACATAATCTGTCCTAGTGATCTTCTTGATGCTTCCCATTCTCGTGTTATCCATGTTTATTATTATGGGAAGGTGGGCAGTACTGCGAATTTTTGTTAGTTCTACTTTCCACTCGATTTTGTTGGCTAATGCCGTCGAGCTCAGCGTTATATCAATTGCCGATTTTTTACCGTTTGTACTCATCCATGTGTCATAATAATGAGTTGTGACTTGTTTATCCACTCTGCTAGTTTTCTTTCTCTGTAGTCTGCTCTGCTGATAGGGTCCTAAAGTGGATGGTGTGCGTTGATGTCGCCCACTATTATCGTATTTTTATTATTGTTGTCCAGTATCATAAGGTTTTTCCATTTGTCCATTATATTTTTGTTGTTGATTGCGGAATATATAAACTTGTTATTCTATAATCGTTGCCACCTTATAGTCTATATCGGGTTGTATTTATTTTCATTTTTTATCTCTTTTATGTTTATTTTAGATTATATCGGTGTGTTTTGTCCATGTTTCTGCTAAGCACACTATATCTATTTTTCACTTGTCAGGAATTTTACAAGTTCGTCTTTATTTGTTTTCAGGGGTGACATGTTATAACATCACAATTTCAATATTTTATCGAAGTTTACGTATTCCTAAACTGAAATGGATAACTTTATTTCTATTGCATTTATGAATTATTTTATTTCTATTGCTATCACAACCTATTAGTACAAATGGGAACGAGTTGTCTTTCTCTAATTTCGTTCAAGCATCGAAAACAAATTATTTGGTGATCGAAACGGAGTAGAATATCACAATTTTTCAATCTAGCAACCTGGTAAATGAAAAATGAAATAGTGTCATATTTTATTCTAAAGAAGCGAGACATAAACTTCGATAAAGTATCGAAAATGTGATTAACATTTCACCCCAGGCTTCTAATGTTAATTTGCATTAATTTTAGCCTGTTCCGGATGTCCGTCGTCATTGGCAATCTTGTAATTTTTTACGATCAATTTGTCCATGTTTATTAACTGATCGATTATTTCTGTTAATATTAGGTCGTAGCCTCCTGGCTCGTTTACTTCCGTTTTTAAGTAGCTCTGAGTGGTTGCTTGGACACTTCGATTGATTTTGTTTATTTCGATCATGTGATTGCGTAGGATGATGATTCGGTTGTTCATTGCTTTATTTTCTGCTTTCCGTTTCTCTTATTACATCTCTCAGCCTCTGGATTTCGTTATGATACTCCTCCATTTGTTTTCCATGTAATCTTGGGAATTTGTCTTCTTTTAGGCTCAACTTTTGTGGGATTGTTCTACTTCTAGCTTCATTGTAGGAAATTTTTTTGTGAACATTAGGTATTTTATTTTATTTTGCTTTTGGAACTTCTCGCATATGTTGCTGTATGTTGGATGTTTTTCGCCGTAGTAATAGCACTTCATCTCATTCTCACAGTTTCGATTTCCATGGTCAAGTTCAGCGCAGTTGTTACATCTTTCTTTCCCTCTGCAGTATTTGGCCATGTGGCCATAAATGAGACATTTCTTGCACATAAGTGGCTTCGGGATGAAATATGCGGCTTTTCTCTTTACCTCATAAATCGGCTTGTTAACTACTACAATTTTTAGTGTCTTTTCTTATACACAGAAATACAGTAATTCGCACTAACACTAACGAATAATGTAAAACGAATGAATACAATACAAATTACTAAAATGATTACAATCACAAATGATACAATGTTGCCACCACATGCATTTACATATATTCTTATGTAATTTCTTGAATTTCTATGTATTCGTACTTGGAATTGTTTAGTTTTTCATTTTATTTTATTATTGTAATCTAATTCATCCATAGCATATATTTAAATTATTTTATTATCAGGGATGTTATCCAAATTCTTCAACTCATTATACGTTAATTGGAGCATAGTACATATTTTCATTTACTATAGATGTACTATTTAAATAATATTTAATTTTATGACGTAATAGTAAATGTAAAAAATGTTTAATATTCAAAAAATCGCCTGAAAGCTGTTTAGCTTACTTAATATTTTATTTAAAATTAACTCAAAACTAAAGATATCATCACTTAAATGTTGGTCGAAAAATTTCGGTGTTTCCTTTAATTTTTACGAGAAGTTTATTTATGTATGTACGAATATGTGTATTAGATTGGACACAAGCCAATAAATTGTATAGTCTAATACACAAGTTCTCTGGTTTTTGGGATAGCAACAGAAGCTATACTGACTTGTAGATGATGCTATATTATGCATACTGGATTGCGATTGGTACGTAGGTTTACATATGTATATATTAGTATTTATGTGTTAACTCTATTATTATTGGCAAGAAAATTTATTTATAATGATGATACAATGGAAAGAGAAAAAATGTTCTGCTGATCCGAAAGATTAAGAAAAGAAAAATGTCACGGTAATTTTATGTAAAATACACAAACAATAAGTAATTATTGTTGTCGCGCAAACCGGGAATACTGCGTCTATAAACTACAATCAAGTGAATAAATAATTCTTTATGTAACTTGGAGGAACATGTAATAAAATAAAACAATATGCATTCATAATAAAAATGGACCGAATTTTATTTTTATATCGAGTTCCGCTTCAGATAAATGGTAATGCGATAAATAACAAAACAAATAACAACGACCATCACCAATTTGAAAATCTACTGTCACTAAACACATTCCGAATTTGGAAAATCAACTCGCCTACAAATTGATTTTTGGTTATATGCTTGTGAAAGAAACAATGGAGGATTGGCGACAAAGGCAAACTTAAATATTTATTTATTACAAAAACTACAGTTTATTTTGTGATATTAATGAGCAGTGATGCAGAATGGTCTTACGGTCCAATATGCCATATCATTTTATAAAGACTGTTGCCATCACTGGTTACACATACTCTTGCATAAATCGATCGATATCGATTATATCATAATTTTGACATTGACTACCGTGCCGCTACTGTTACTGTTAGATTCTTGAAATTAAACAAAAAACTACAAAATACAAAATGAAATGGTAGAATAATTAATAATCATCAAACATTATTTATGGAATGTTATAAACTATGGAAATATTGTTCTATAACATTATAGAAATTCGTGGTAGATACGAATCTTAATAATTCATTCTTATATCGTTTCTTATTTTTTATATTTTCTTTCTTTTCGTTTCGACTCAACGTATAGACAATTAACTTGAGAATTTAAATTGAAATGCGTGAGTGAAGTTGGATGACTTCTGCCCTTATTTAGGATTGGAGTAACATTGGGTATATGGGTATATGCTTATTACTCATAAAATATATCTGAAATCCTTTAATTTTATATCGTACTAATAAATAATCATGGAAATATTTTTTATGTTCCATTAAATTACAATGACCTTTGTTGGAAAGAAAATTTTGTTATGATTTGCAAAAATTTACACCTCATGGTCTTCCACCAAAATTATTCAGCTGAAAATTTGTGTTTTAATTATGAATAGCATTGACTATACTGACTAGATATAATTGGCTATGAGACGACAACATTCCTAATTCAATCACTTTATTATATAATGCATATATTCGCTTTACAGCGTCTCTATAAACCGCCGACCTTTGTTACTTACAAATCTATGTATTTATGTATACATATTACTATAAAAAATCTATTAAACATCATTATAAAATATAAAAGATATTTGATATTTTTTTCTTTGCGACTCAATAAATTTCATGGCCATAATTTATGATTGTGTTTCTGTAGTAGTTTTGATTTGTCTAGCCTCGGCTTGGGCGTCATTATCATGCCTACACATGGTTTGTCAATCAACAATTAAATTACCAATATTTATGATATCTAGATATTTAAAATGCAATGCAATTTTTATATTCGAAAATTAGAAAATCGAGTCCCGGTATAAATACCATGACCTTCTTGAAGACCATGGTACAGTGATTGATCTTCAATGAAAGCATTTATAGTCACAGTTTGATATTATTATAAAACACGCATGTGAATACGAGTATATAATTTTACACGACATCATTAAACAAAAAATTCTCCTTTAAACGGCCAACACCCACGCTGTTACATAACAATAACCTTGAAAAATTTTAGTGTCCCAGTATATTTAAAGGTTCGACATGATGGAATGAAAACTTTTCTTAATGAATATTAATTGTGGCCACGAAATTCCAACCATTTGCTTTTTAAAACCGAGCTCCCAACTCGCCACTGATAAGAATATAAATCATTCGAATTAAGTTCTTCTAAATATCTTCTGACGGCTTAAGCTAATCAAATCGTAAATTATCTCGTCTTGCCAAAATAGAGGCGAGAATGGTAACAATTTCGTCAAATCACGAAATTCCCAATATAATTACATCATATCATGAAACACAGAGTTTCTTATTTAAAAAAATATTATTAAAATTTAATGATGCACTTAGTAAATTTATGTATAGGTTTATGTGATCTTCGCATTATTTGATCACTGTGCGGATAATTAAAATCGATGATCATCAGAAATCTAACTAATAATTCTACATAGCACACCCAATTGATTCGGTCATCCTATCGACAATATCTATGATCACCTTTTAAATTTAAATGTTCCTGCTGTGCGACTGTATTTGATTTACAATGTTCCTTTTTGACAAGGTCCCACATTGTTTATTTGGTAACGATCGAAATCGATGTTTTTGAAAAATAATTAATTACATATTTTGTTTAGTACACAAAATAATTAAATACTTACCATTATACGTGATGAAGTACTTAGTGGGCATAACACCAAATTTTTTCAATATTGTGTGAAATTGAAATTATTGATTTATACAGGGGATTTTCAGAAAAGATAAATAAAGCAACAAATCATAAATATTCCAAAAAACTTTATTATATCATTTAAAGTTGTTCGCCAAACGATCACAGCTTTAACATTTTGAATCCGTCGCATGGCTAAATTATTTGGCAAAATGCTTATAAATGACATTTACCAAACACGAGCATTTCGTTTGCTATATGAGGGTCTTGTATTAAGAATCACGTTTCAACTGAAAATACAATTTAATCGGCAGCGTGTCAAGAGAGTAACATTTTAAATTTTCCGATCCTAGCTTTCTTCTGATCCTCAATTGAATTGGTCTGTGCGAAAAGGTCACATCTATTGTTTTTTTTAGAATAGTCGTTTTTGTTTATAATGTACACTAAAAGAGTCAAATTACATTTCTAGTGCCAAAGTAAACACCTATACCAGTTTTAAATATGCTTAATTTGCTAAGTGCTTTGGTATTATTTGCGAAGACAAACATCGACAGTCAATGCGAGCTCTTCGAATAGAATAAAAATTTCTCATTTTTGTTTTGCTTTCCTATTTGTTCAAACCATTTATGACCAATGTTGCGTTAGCGCACCACCAGACATCCTTGACATTTTTTTTTTCAAAAAACTAACAAAATGTTTCCCTTTAAATGCATAACAGTTATCCTGACAAGTATTAACGCAATTTTTATCATTTTAATTTTTATTTTTTATAATCGAAATAAATCGAAAGTAACAAAAAAAATTCAAACAAATTAAAATAACCCCAGTCACAAATGGGTTTTAATTACCGTTAAAAACAAAATCACAGCAGATGTTTTGCATTTGTTTTTATGAGTTGTTTGTGTTTCAATAATAATTTTGATTTTATCTGAAGTGTATGTATTTACATTTAATTTTATTTTAAAAAAATGGCTGGAAATATAAGTTCATCCAGTAGTGATAAGGAACTTATTCCAACTACGAGTAAAAGAATCAAATGGATGAATTTTGATGTCCATCAAAATGGATGGACATAAGAACGGCAAAAATTAAAGGATTGGCTCATTCATTAATCACGTTGGAAAAATTATATCGGGGCGGGAAATTGGAAATCCATGCAAGTCTGTTTTTTATTAAAAATAAGAAATACAACATGCTTAGCTACAATATTGTGTTACAGGTGTCTAATGAACTGTTTTAGCAAATTCACAGAAGAGAGTAAATCAAATTTATTGCATATTATCAATAGCTTTGAGAGCAAACATTTCCAGAACATATATTTCCTAAACTTGATTACATCGTGTCCGGTAGAGAAAAGACGTGAGAAAAATAACGGTAATGAGCAAGTATCTCATAAGAAAAAAAAAATTTACTTACTCCTACTGCGTAATTACACAGAAAAGGATTCGACCTTTCTGTATTTTGCAAAGTTCAGGAAATATTCCTGACGAATTACGAGGGAAAACGGCTGTTTCTAAACATAATGTAATTCCAGGGGCTATATGTTTACGAATGCACCAATTCATCGATTCGTTCGACGTAAAGGAGATTCATTATTCCAACAATATTAAAAAAAATATCTGGCAAGCAACCTTACCGAGAAGGTTATGCATTCAATGTTTATTGAAAAAAATTATAATTTAAATAAGTATCAATTTTTTTAAAGTATTTTCATGAAAATTTCAACCTAACATTTGGTAGACCGCAAATCGATGTTTGCTCAAAATGCGAGAATTAAAACAAAAAATACGCAACAAAGATCTAAATGATGTTGCTAAGCGTATGGCAGTAGCGGAATATATCGTACCTAAACGAAGGGCGAACAAATATTTCAATAAACTGAAAGAAATCAGGAAGCAGAAAGATGAAAAAGTAATGGGAATTGTCATAGATTACATGTCAAATTTACCATTGCCTGAGATTCCTGTTCAAGAAATTTTCTACATACGACAATTATGGGTTTTTGAATTTTGTATTTACAATCTTAATACAGACAAAGCTATAGAGATTCCTGTTCGAGAAATTTTTTTTCTAATCAAATTTTTAAACAATTACATCATATTTTGTCATTCAGAGGTCCTTCTTTTAATGATTGTGATAGTGGAATTGTGCAACTGTCAAGCGCAAAACGAAAAAAGTCGACTGAATTTATACACCGGAAGAATACTTCGATCTTATTAAAACTTCATCTACATCAGGCAAGTTCGATGTCGTCGAACTTGATTCTAATAATATAATTGATTTCAAATGTGGCGACCAACTTTTATAAGAAATCAGCATTATCTGTGTCCTTTGGGAAACAACGGTAGAAAATCCAAAAGCTTATCGATGGCTCAACATTGATGGAGGAATTTTCATTAATAAAGTCAAAAAAGGTACAACCAGATCCTCCTAATACAGAAAGTTATAAAGCATATAATTGCCCAATTCCAATAAATATTAAAAAGATGGAAGATTTAAGATTATTAGAGCGTTACATTCCAGAAGAAAAAAACATTTTTCGACAGGATTTTAGGATGGCCTACTTCTTCAGCTGCAGACGAACCTGAGGAAGTTTTAGTCCAAAAATTTAATTTTTAATTTAACTGATTTTTTTAAATTTAAACTTAACCTTTTTATTTTATTTCACCTTTAATAAAGAAACCTTTAGTAACGGAATATTATTTTATTTAAAGAACAACGCGATTATGTGCGAAAAGGGCATAAGTTAAAATTTTATAAAATAATTTTATTTTTATTTTGCGTTTTATTAATTGACTTATTAGTTCGACTTATGTATATCAACATTAAAAATAACAGAAGAATTTATTTTGCATTAAAAAATAAATATAATCGGGTTTTTGTATTTCCTGAAAAATTTTGTTTCGTGGCGATGTGACCTTTTCGCATCAACCGATTCAATCGATCCAGAAATTTTTTGTTTTTTGTAAGCTTTTAAGTTCAGATCTCTGGTGAGTATGCGATACATTGATGAAGGTCCCACCTGCAGACTGGCAGCTAGCTTTTCTATATACACCAGATGTTTTCTTCGAATTCGTCCTCGTACAGTTTTCACAAATTTTTTTGCGCTCACACTTCTTGACCACCCCGTATTGGTTTTATTTTTACCGTACCTGATCCCTTAAGTTTTTTAATGTTCGGTATACGAATTTGCGGATTTTACCAATTGACTGAAGTCTTTTATAAATATCACTTTTTATAAAAAATTTCTGATACAATTTTAAAACTATTTCACGTTTCGCTTCCATTTTAATTATAAAGCATACATAACACATAATTATCATCATGGTATTTTTTTTCATAAGGTTAAGATTGAATAATGTTAGTCAAACTAAATCAGAATTAAGTTAGTCAGAATTAAATTAGTCAAATAATGATTTAAAGTGACGCTACAGTTAATGTGAAAAACCATATATTGACGACAACAATACATAACTGTGTATCTACAAAAATCGCCAAAACGAGTTTATAATGATTTCATAGAGAAATTACTCGGTTGTTGGGGTTTGTGACGGCAAAAAAGGTGGCAAAATGATTCCTCATTCAATTCGATAATTATTCGATTTTCTGTGGATTTTTTGTGGTTGGTGCTAGATGTAAGGTAAGTTTTACCAAAAATACTTTTATAATTATGAAATGTTTTATTATAAATTTATTGTTTTTGTATAATTAAACTGTTTATTGATTAAAAAATATAATATTGTTTTCAAAAGTAAATATATTTTAATTAAAAAAGCCGATTTTAAAATAATTTTTAGGTAAATATTCAATATTCAATCTTGCTATGCATATAGATACACATTAATACGTGTTATATGAAGTAGATACACCAAACTGATTTTTAAATTGTTTATTTTTATTTACAGATAAACAAGTTTTTCCCGAATTAAAATAAAATAGCCTAAATTTAAAGGATAATTATGGGAGATCGAGGAAATCTTTAAGTTAAATTAGCTTTGGGAAAATAACAAGCGCGATAACCAAAACAACCCAAGTCACATCCACTGAACAATTTTCACAATCAGTTATCAGTTATTATATTCTTATTATTATCTAATTTGATTGAGGTTTATGAAATGGTTATTTTGGTGGGTGGTCTTAATATTGATTTTTTAGATAGGGTTGAAAGCTGTGAGTTAAGATTCACTTAATTTGCATACAACGCAAACCCAACCAACAAGAGTGTGTGATACAACGGAAAGACTTCTAGATTACATTATTCCCCATTAGAAACATCTAATTTTTGTCAGTCACCCTTCACGGACCATGATCTTATATCAATTGACTTTAATATACCGGTTCAAGTCCATGATGAGATCAGATTCGTGCGCAACTATGATAATATTGATATTTCAAGCCTTCATTGTGATATATACTGTGTGCAAAAAATAGTAAGACTTTGTTCATAATTTTAAAATTCTTTATTTATTTCTCCAAATCTATTTCGTCCCCCTCAAAGTAATCCCCACCGGCCTCAATATACTTGTGCCAACGTTTTTTCCAATCCTCGAAACAGTTGTTAAAGTCAATTTCCGGAATAGCCTTCAATGCGCGTAGCGATTCACGTATAATGTCTTCAATTGACTCAAAACGGTTTCCCCGGAGCGGTCGTTTGAATTTGCTGAACAGTCAGAAGTCACACGGAGCTAAATCAGGCGAATGCGGTGGTTGCGTATATGGGTGGAATTTTTGGCGAAAAAATCTGGAACCAATCGTGCTTTCAGTTTTCTTAGGCCCAAATGATCTTTCAAAATGGTTTTCACTGATCCTTTCGATACTTCAACGATGCCAGTAAAGTATCTGACTGTTAATCGTCGATTCTCGAGCATCAATTCCTTGATTTTATTAACGTGTTGATTATCAGTTGATGTTGATGGTATTCCTAGATCTGGTTCGTCGTCAACACGTGCTCGACCCTCTTTGAACAATTTGTACCAATCAAAAACACTCGTTCTTGACATACAATTATCACCGAAGGCCTTTTGCAACATTCTAAACGTTTCGGCACCACAAAATTGATTCCGCACACAAAATTTAATGGAACTTCTTTGTTGAATAATTTCACTCATTGTAAAAATCGCCGAATGCACTTTTTGTACTTCAGAAAGATAAGCGTATACTAAACACTAATGATTATTTTGATGAGACATTTGGCACAGATGTCACTAACAGTCATACCAACGTATAAAAAAAATATTTCGACGAATGGTTTTCCGCGCGAAATTTAAATTAAAAAGTCTTACTACTTTCTGCCCACAGTAGTACATGGTATTCTTGGTGGATAATTATTTATTTGTTTGTTGTACTTGCCAATTGTTGTTGTTGTTGATGTGCCATTTTCTTATTTTTGTATCCATTCACTTCTTATCATTTCGGGTATTAGCCCCTATTCTACCGATTATGATATATAACATGCAAAATGTTTCTTTCGTCTTCCGCTCAATTTACATTTTGTGACGTCATTATTTTATTTTTATTATTTACCGTGGCAGATGGATGCCATATTGCCATTATAGCACCACCCGAGAACGATGAATATTTTCGAGGTAACCTTTTCCGAAATCGTAAAGGATACCATAGCCTTAATGCACTAGTATGTTGTGGTGCAAATATGCGTATTAATTATGCTAATGCACGTTTCCCTGGTTTTGTCCATGACTCGGCCATTTGGACCACGTTACAATTATAAGAAAATATTTTTTAGAACAATTTGCTTCTATTGCGAATCAAACTAATGTTTTGCTTGGCGATTCTGGTTTTCCATTAGAACCATCGCTGCTTGTTCCTTATAATAATCCGGAATGTGGAACTAATAAATTTCGCTATAACGAAAGTCTTATTAGAGCTAGAAATATAATCGAGAAATGTGTCGGTGTTGTGAAATCTAGATTCAGGTACCTGCTCCGCCACAGAACACTCCATTATCATCCAACTACAGCGTTCCAAATAATTTATGCCGTGTTTGTTTTACACAATTTATGTTTGAATCATTCCAATTTGGACAACGACGACTCTCCAACGATGATTCTGGGCCTGAATATGGTTCTGTGCCTGAAGATGATTCAATTGAACATGATGTTGATGACAATATTATTGAAATTATGGTTGATGATATTACTTCCGGAAATTCAGATAATACACCCTGGTACAATTTGGGATGTGTATTACGAGAGTCATATGTTAACCAATATTTTATTTCAGCTTAGCTCAAAAAATAAATTGAAAAACACCAGTAATTTTTAACTAAAATGGTACATTTTATTTTAATTAAATTAAAAACGTCACAGTCTTTGTGTTTAACAATATTTAGTATTTATACAATATACAAATTTCATAAGTCTTCTTCTCATTTCATCACATTTAATAGCCTTTAAAAGCGATTGCCTTAGAAAATCAAAATTAGATGAGCCATTGCAACAGGCCCATCTAATTTTGATTTTTTAAGGCAATCGCTTCTTCCACATTATCGAGGCTATTTGCAATACTGAGCATTGCATTAGCCAGTCTGACATACCCTTCCCTCTCCATTTCGATCCGTTGTTCCCTAGGATTAAAACGTCTTGAAATTTATCTAGGTTTACATTCGAATGTAGTCTTTTCCTAATATTCTTTCGGGTAGTGTTTTTCGATATTTCATTGTGGTTGATGTAGATCAATGTATACCATCATCTTCTTTAGAGGTTGAAGGAAAATTCTCAGTAAAAAATCCCGCTTTATTTTCATTTATTCCTTCCAAAGCTAATTCACCCCAAACGCTAAGTGCCCGCTCTTCAAGCTCCGTCTATTGTACCGGGCAAGATGTGAAAGTGTTATGTGTCTCAATAAATTAAACATTTAATTTAACCCACCTTTTTCCATTATTTTTGTTTCTGGAACCCCTAACCTGTAATTCAAGAGGTTCATTAGTTCATCCCAATGAGATTGAACATGATTATCATTGTCCGTTTTCAGCGTCATTATTCGATTATTCTCCATGAACTGGACTTAAATTTCGTATTACTCTCGTGATGTTTTCCTTTACCTTGATTTTTTAACTATAGCTACACAAAATAAATGTTGTACGAATAAATATTTTTATTTAATTATTGATGAAAATAATTAACAGTTGAATAAAATTTAAATAATTTTGAAAAAAAAAATCTGATTAATACAAACCTGGTTTTACAATTGCTGTTGCCATGTTTGTTTATAAGAATAAAACTATCTGTCTAAATTAGATTCTTAATCACTAATTCGAAATGCAATAGATTTTGTTTGTAAAATTGTACAAGGTCATTTTATGATAAAATTGTAATTGTTATGATAAAATTGAAAATAACAGGTTGTGTCCAGAGTACGAAAAAGAAAAAATTTATGTTATCTAATTTTCAAAAAAATTTAACACAAAAATAACACAAAAAGTTTTTTTTTCGGAATAGGGGCCATTATTTGGTGTGCATCTTCTATTGGTATTGGGTTGTCTATCGTAGCTGTTCTCGCTAATTGATCCGTCTTTAAATTGCCAGTTATACCTGCATGTCCTGGTATCATCCATTGTATTATAACTTCTATTTGTTTTTGTCAGTAGCATTATCTATGATTTTTCTTCATAAAATTTATTTTCATTTGCTTCTGTTTACGATGTTTATGGATATGCATGCAGCTGCTTTTGGAATCTGCTAGTATTTATTATTATTTTTCGAAATCTCTCTTTTATTGCTTTCTCTATTGCTGTTTGAATTGCTATTATTTCTATGGTTTTGTTTGTGGCTGGGTTTTTTATTCCTATTTTCATTTCTTTATTTGTACTTTTAAAGTATAGTCCGATTCCCCCTTTGTTTTTGGATTATTGATCCATCCGTATAAATCTCTTGGTAGCCTTTGTATCTATTTATTATTTCTATGTAGTGTGCCATTAGTTCCACTTGGTATGATTCATGCTTTTTTCGTTTTCATATTTCCAAAGTCCCCATTTATGTTTAGATTTGTTGCTGTTCTTATTGTTTTGTTATTATTGGTTGCTATTCTCGTTAGAAAATTATATTCGTTTTATAATTTCTGTAATTTCTTCATTACATTTGCGTTTCTTATCTTTATACCCGTACGTTGTTTTTATGAATTTGCTATGTATTTTAGCGTGGAAAGTGTATTATCTAATTCTGCCGGTAATGTGGCTGTCTCTGCTAATCCGCTGCATATTTTCAGGTTCTGGTTTATAATTTTTTGTTTTATTTTTATGTATCTCTTTATATCTGTTGTTGTTATAATGTCCAACAATTTTGTTTTTGTTTGTATGATAGCTTTGTATATATTGGCCAGTGTATACGGGTGTGCTTCTCCATTTTTATGTATTATTGTTTTTAATAGATTGGATGCCTTAAATCCACAAATTTGTTCAATGCAAACTGTAATTGTTCTAATTTGATTCTTTGTTCCTTTACTATTTCTTCTTATCTATTTTATTTGGCTACCCAGGCATTTGGCGTTTGTTCGCCATTTTAATTAATTTTTGCAAAGTTGGTGTTTTCCTGGTCCATGTTTAATTTGTGTCTGCTTCTGTTTGTCTGCGCAATTTCTTGAATTTGTTGTGTAGTGGTCCGTTAAGCAGAATTTGCATTCCGGTTTATCCTGACATTCGTGTTGCTCTTCAATTATTGACAAAACTTCCTTATGTGTCCATAGCTTAGACATGCAGAGCAGAATTTTATTTTTCGTATATAAATGTCAGTGTTCAAATGTACGTCGTAGAAATTAACATTTTTTGGTAGTGTACTTGCTCTAATTTCTATTCTTATGATGTTTGTTTCTTTTAGTGTTTCATTTATTCGATCCAATGTTTGTATAACCTCCATGTTTGTTAACGGGTATTCGCAGGACAAATTTTATTTTATTTCTCTCATAGTAAATTCATTTACCATCCCTCTAATAATTCCTTCTACGTGGATATAAGTTTTGGTGATATCACAAAGCATTTATATCCCTTGCTTTCCAAAATTTTGTTGATCGGGTCATCTTTTCTGATGCATTTATTCGCCTTATCATATGATTCGAATTCCACTCTCGCTATTTTTTATTTACTTCCGTGATGTTTTTAATCTTAACATTATATTTTTTAAAAATGATTCTTTATATCATCTTTTGCTGCATTTTTGTGTCTATCATCACAAAATAGGGTCCCTAGTCTGAATTTATGTGTATATCCTCCACCCTCTGATTTTTTTTCGTGACTTTGGGTTGTAATTGTTGTACCTTCTGTTTTTTGTTCATTGGGAATTTCCCTTTTATGGATATTTTTGCTCTCTGAGTTTCCTTTTGCTCCTTGTGTGTATCCATATTTTGTTTTTAATGTATTTTAGAGTACATCTTTATTTCTGTAGCCGAATTCCGAATCTCTATTTATGTTTGTTAAGTTTCTCTTATTATTTATTTCATTCTCTTTATATCCTTCGAATTCGTCATCTGTTGTATTTTCGTTTAAATTCACTGTATTTATGGTTAGGATCGACTGGCTTGGGGTGCCGCCATTTAGTTCACTTAATTTAATTGTCTGATATTTTTTCACTTTTTTAGTTTATTAGTTTTTTCCACTTAAATTTTATTAATTTTTTCCACTATTTTATTTTATTTTTTAAAGAATTTTTTATATCACTAGAATTTAGCTTTACGAATCGCAAAAAGGACGCCCAGTTTGTATTAATTGGGAGATTCTTGTGAAATTTAGTGAAAAACTGTGTACCGGAAGTGGCAGCTTTAATAAGAGCTTTATAAATTTAGGCAATGGTGTTGTAAATGTTAAACAAAAAATGACAAAGAATTAAAATTAAATCTTTAAATTAAAAAATGAAACACTCAATGACTCAATCAACAACGGTTCACCCTGTTGGATTTCTGAAATCTAAGCAAGGATTATGTTTTTTGAATATACAAGACAGTTTTACCAAAAGTCCGGTCAGTTTAATTTTTGCTTTAGAAGTTAAGTGTGGTCTATTCGAGATCTACATTCGTGGTAAAAGAAAGTTAATGTTGATTACAACATACACGACCCTCCATTTTTGAAATTTATAACATATTTTTGTTCGTTTTGACTGCTTTATTGGTTGAAGTATTACTTTTAATGTATATTTTTGTGTTTTCGTTCATTTGTTAATTGTAAAAAATATTTATACTTTAATTTTATTTTTATTTTTAAGCGTTTTTGCCTTTATATTTCCATGTTTCCATGTGCCGAATTAAAACGGGTTTTGTTTCGTTGAGTTGAAAATTATTGGAGTTAGCTGGTATACCGTTTCCGTGAAACCGAGCTAAATACGATAATTATATTTTATTTTGATAGTTTAAATAGTTTTCAGGCTAGTTTAAAAAAAATTTACTCTAAATTAGTATTTTAGTAATTTACAATGAGCATAATTGTAAAATACTGACAGAAAACGTTGACAGAGAACGTAACCCAACCCAACAAGCTTCTTTGACTTAATTCGGATTTAACGAAATTCGACTTTAATCTGCATTTGCATGCACAGAAACTAGAGTTAGCACAAAACCCATATTTTTTGACAGTCGTTTCAAATCAAAAGAAGACTTATTCATAAATTTGGCATAGACAAATTTCTAACTCGAAAATCTTTCGATTTTCACTTAACTTTAACGGGTATTTCTTTAGGACCTCTTTCATTTTACCAGTACACGCATATCTTTAAAACATGCTGGTTTGCGAAACAAAATATTCTGTTCTTTAAAACCGACCGTATTTTATTTGAAGATCACAGTTGCTAGGGCCAATCTCACTAACCTAAAACAATTAAATAGATTTATTCCAATGTTTCAAAACAATATTACCGTGTTTTATTTTTTCACTTGCTATGGTCAAAATATAGCCAAATTTTTTATTTGTTTACTAGTACAAATTGAAAAAACCACGTGAACACGTAGAACTACAAAGAAGCCTCGAAGAAAATTTAATCAAATTCGGGGCTCCTAAATTACGTACTCAATCCTCGAATCTTCAACCGGAACTACATTATTACCGTTATAAGAACTAAATTAGGTTAAGTTGACCGAAAACGGATAACAAAAAATCTTGTGAAATGCTTTATATATAATAATGGTAGATTTTGTACCAAAAAATATTATTCAATTTATTGCATGCTATACATTGCTATTGTCTAGTAGACGCTATATCATTTAGTTAAATTAAATGTTAACAAATTGCGTGTGAATGTGTAGTAAACCGCCTACAAGATCTATATGCATATTCATATGAACAGTATTTATCGGAAATTATTATAATGTTACAACCAAGGTGAAAATGTATAGTTTTCTATAACCAAAATAACTTGATAATTGAAACTGACGCGGCGGAATTAAAAAATCAAAACTACCATCTGTTTAGATCACAAGACCATAGAGCAATCGCGTAATTCAATTCAAAATACGCTCATTGTGATGGTGACTTCGAATCATATTAACATCCATTTTGCAACACAAAACTAATCGTCAACGATTTATTGTCTAGATCTATACGATACGTGATCTTTATATAAAATATAAGTTTAATCTACTTGTCTATCAATTTATATATAGAGCTGTCAATCATTCGTGTACAGAAGCGCAAGGTAAAACGAAACGTAGAAATATAAAATAACAAAGACATCGCCAAACAGATTTTCTTTTATCTTCGAATTCGATAAATTTATGCAAAATTAATTAATTTGGAAATATTCATTTTCGTTTATTTGAGAATACGTAAAGGTCGATGATATATTACAGAAAGATTAATGTCCTCTCTGCCGATGATACACTAGGAGGAGGTTATTATTCGAAAAATTTGTTTCACAATATGACTCAAGTTTTCGTTTTATTTGAAAATTAAAAACTTAAAATCACTTTCATTGCTTAAAAACTATTTCAATTTATGTAGGAGCCAAATACACCTACTTTGTAGGTTACACAAAAACTATACAAAAAACAAGTTTATTAATGTTTTTCCAAATATGTAAGTTAACAAAAATTAATTATTTTCTGTAAAGTTTAAAATTTTCAGTATACCGAACAAACATTTGTTTGAGTGTCATTTGAACTTTAAAAAAATGGTGACTGAAAAAGACAACTATGATGATCATGATGATGATGATGATGATGTAGATAGAAATCTAGATACTGATCATTAAAATAAGTGTAAAACTAGAATAATTCTAATAATCTTTTTACTTGCCAAAATAAGCAAAATGTTTTTTCTCTGTTAATTCTAATTGCTTTCAACACATTGGTCTATTTAGAAGAGGCGATAAATCAAAGAATAAATTCAATTGCCGATTCTGAATGTTGGGAGGAAAATTAATTGTGTTTGGTTTAATATGCGATTATATATTTTGTATCTTATTTGTATGACTAAATATTATTTATTGTTCATAAGTAAAATTGTGAAAGCTCACTGAACGTATAGCCAGTTTAAATTTAATCTTTTAAATCGTTACTTTAAAAACGCAAAATTAAAAATAAATAATATATACTCCTTTATAATTCTTAGAATTGGAAGTGGAATAAAATGTATACAATATAATGATACGAGTAGATCTTCCTAAATAATTTAAAACGTTTGGGTTATGCCAAATTTGTTCTTGGTTTTTTACACATTTCAGCTTAAACGAAAATGCTTAAGTGTATACGAGTATATTTGTTGCATTTGTTGTTTCATTGGTTTGGCAAAACATTTGTTTTATCGGCTTATAAAAAGTTCATTGTCACAAAAAAGTTTCAAATGACCTCATACATGATTTGTATATCAATTTTGGCTAAGAACTTAATCCTTGGCACTTTCCTTTTTCTAATTAAATAAACTTATTTCATATTTTGAGGAACATTCAAAGATTTAGATTACTACCCGTATATAATATTGCTATGTGTGATGTTTAACGTGTAGGCCAATTGTATTCGTATGACAATATTGCAATTTGCTTATTTTGCATTGAGTTCGTTTATTGTATTACATATTTCAACTTTCTAAACATCCACAGACAACGATTTAAAATTTGTTATTTTTAACCAAAATATTATAACTATTTAAATAATTAAATTTATTAGTTTAAGATTTACGAATTGCAGTAACTGTGCCTGGTGCGAAGAGTCGCATCAAAACATTAAAGTTTCGCCATATGTTCAACTGTATAAATATCACCTTTAATATATTGTAACATGTATCTGGCAAATAACTATACGAGTATTGTTTTAGCAAGTAAAAAAATGAAAGTTTTGAATCACCATTTCCAGAAACGCATTAAAATAGACCTTGTGTAGGCTATAAGAGAGTATTAACGTTCTAGAAAAAACCTCCACGAAGAAATAATAAAAGAAATATATTAAAATACATTATAAATTCAAAACGACCAAAGAATAAGTATTTTAATAATTGGAGAGTTGGATTCTATTCCACATTTTATACAAAAATTCGCTCAATGAGTTACAGTGCTATCTAATTACTACCGGTACTACCTACGCGTTACCTACACGTTGTCGTTCTCGATAGCAGGGTAAATAGAGCGCGGAGTCCCGGGTTTGATTCCCGGAACCGACCAGACATAAAATTACAACTACGTTTTCTGAATATCTCTAAGCCAGTTGTAGGCATTTCTCCAAAAATATTTTATTTTGAAAGCAATATTATTCGGCAATTTATTTTAACACATATTTAGTGAGAGAATAAATCACCAATCAGGTAGTTTACATCAGTACAATTATGATGGTAATTTTCTTTGGGTGTCAATTTCGTTCATTATTTGCACCTAATAAAATCAAACATCGTCGATTGGATTCACACTTTAATTCTAATTTTATTTTCGCTTTCGAGGATATAAACATTTTTCATAAAAAGAGATAACTATACTAAAAAGCTAAGTTGAGGTAACCTGTACCATTGTTCGAATCCGTATTAAAATTTGAAACCTCCGAGTTTTAGATTAGTGCAGTAGACAACCTAATTAGTGTAGTAGACAAACTGACGACAGAGCACTTCATTATGGTTGGATATTTGGAAAACTACAAAATTTTTGCCGCTCGTAATTATTATTTTACGTTTTAAAAATTAAATTACCAATTACAATTTTTATTCGTTATGCAAAACCGAATATTTTTTAATTAAATTATTACAACTGAATAATACAATTCATCTAGTAATTTTTCTTTCTTAATTTAGTAGCTTGTGAATGAAAGAAAAGAGGAGGCCCATTGGCCAGCTCCATTTATAGGTTATTTACTGAAGTTTTCTTTGCACTGGTGTCCTTAATCCATTAAATCAGTTTGTTTCGTTCTCTGCAATCACCTTACTGCATGTGAAGTGTCTAACATACCACGAAGCTTGAATTGAAGCCTTTTGTTTGAATTACTGCAAGTCTTTTTATTTCTTCTTCAACTGCCTGGTCATCATTCCTAATGTACCACGGAGCGTTAACTATACCACGTAGCACTTTGTTTTGAAAAGTTTGTATTATTTTGGTGTCGGTTTTCTTTGTACAGCCCCAGAGCTGAATTCCGTAAGTCCATACTGGCTTTAGCACATGTTGATATAGTAGCAATTTATTTTCGGTTGACAATTCCGCATTTTTTCGGACAGCCAACACATTTTTCGATATTTGATATTAAAAGTTCATCTTTTTCTTTTTAACGTGATTTTTCCCCAGGCTCAGAGCCTGGTATCTAAGGTCATCCCTAGATATTTAGCCTTATTTGCATACGGAATCTGCTGACCGTTGTTAATGATTTGTAGCTAACTTTTAGATTAGTAAAATTCACATGCCTGGATTTCGATTCATTGAGCCCGATACGCTACATTTTTGTCCATTTTATTTTTGTCACATGCTTCTTTATGTTTCATTGTCGGTTCCTCGATAGTAAAAGATCGTTTAATTGAGGTAAATCTGTGGTGTAGAACAGACAAAGGTTAGGACACATAACACTACTCTGCGGGACTCCTGCCGAAATCTTTTTAGCTCGAAGTTTCTTCTTTATATTTCACCCGGAAATGGCGATTCTCTATGTATGACTTTATAATCATATAATCTTGTTTTTGTAAATCTCTATGACGTTTGAAGAGTAAAAATCTGTGCCACACCTTATCAAAGGCCTGCGCCATATCTAAGAAGATACTAGAGGAAACCATTTTCCTATCTAATGTATTCTCAATGCGAATTTTTGACTCCTAGTTGGAAAATTTGTAAGAATCCCAACAATCAGTTTCGAACGGATGAGATGATGAGATTATTGATTTGAAAAAATCAGTCTTCTCATCAGGTCGCGACTATTGATGTTGTATTAATTTAATTACATTGGAATATTGTCTATATATAGGACAATAGCATGTATTTGTAGAACTAGCGAATTACTGCTAGTCTAACGAAATCGATTATTTCATATTTTTCATCTACATATGTTTCATTCTCACAATTAACTTTTCGTGTTTTTTACGAATTTATTTTATAATTTTTACTTTTGTTTTCTATTGTAATAGGTTTTATTGTGATTGTTCAGTGGCTTGCCTGGTTTCGGAATTATTATTACTTCTGCTACTTTCCACTGCATTGGCACATATTTTTTCCTGACGATCGCATTGTTTTATGTGCAGTAATCTACGGGTGCCCTTTCCAGCCAGCTTCTTTATTATTTACCATTATCAGATCGTAACCAGGAGCTTTCTTTCCTTTTATATTCTTAATTTCAGCTTTTAGTTCTTTTAATGTTACAGGCCTGATATCTTCGAAATCAGATGTTCTGGGCGTATCACTGTTTTCGTACTGGTCTGCCTACCTAGAGGTTGAAATGTTTCTTCAAGACGTTCAGCAAACAGGGCAGCTTTATCTTTCGCACTTCTAGCCAATTTCCCATCGTTTGTTTTGATTGGGAGGATCTGCGTTTTTGCTCGATTTAACCCTTTTGTTGCTTTCCAGAGGGAATAGTCGGTATTTTTAGTTGAAGCTAGAGAACAAAGGCATTTTATAATTGTTTCATTTTTCACTGCTTTTATGAGTGCCTTAAGTTTGATGCACAAGTTGTTTAAGGTGGTAGTCTGCCATTTCTTTCGGGATTTTTGTTTTAAACAATTCCCAATTTGTTTGGTTGTTTGTGAGCTGTGGTGAATTTGTTTTTTCTATTACATTTTCACTAACCATCATAATAACAGAAGAATACAGCCAGTAAATACAGTACAGTCACAAATAGCCAGTACGTTGGTTTCCCTCGTGAGTAAAATTCACAGTTTGAGTATTGGCCAGCTACAAGTAATTTTTTACCTTTTGGAGAGGTTAATCTTGAACCACACAAGGTATTTTTTGCATTAAAGTCACCTCCAATAATGAAGTTTCTTCCTAATTTCTGGAACAAGTTAATGAAGTCTTCTTTCTTTAGGTTATACCGTGGGGTACAATATATTGCAGATATATTACAGGTGTTGTGATAACCAAATTTAACCGTCACGATAGTTACTTGAATGGCGTATTTTTCTATTTTTAATTCTTCATGATGATTAATATTATCCCTAATAAATATTGCTGACCCTCCTCTTGTCCGTTCTGCTGGATGTGTGGTAAGGTAACAAGTATTTCTCCGGATTACTACATAGGAGCTCCTGGTAAAATGTGTTTCTAATGTTAAGCATGTAACAATTTTCCCATTATTTAAAAATAGTTATAATTCTGCTACGTGTTATGTTAATCCGTTTGCATTCCATATGGCTATTCTTAATGAGTAGTTTTGATGACTGGTTTCTGCTCCGGAATTATGAATGGAACTATGCATTTCTGACATTATTTATTTTTAGCTATTTAGCAACTTGGTATTTCCAGCACATTGAGTCGACCCAGAATTAACATATTTAGTATATTCTGTACTTGAAGGTTATTGAAAATTGCTAGGACAGTGTTTTTGAGATTTTCGGTACTGTTGGCGTCATTTTCTTTCGAATTTGAAGAGACCTGCGCATATGTATAATTCCCCTACGCATAGGTACTTCATTTTTCTCTCGATCCTTGTTTGGATGACATAGAAGAGGTTTGCGTGCCTGATCCCTCATTTTCTGTAGCTGGTTGGCAACCTCACATCCACGGTAGCTAGCTAGATGCTGCCCATTACAATTTATACATTTTGGTGGTTCTTCTTTATATATAGTTTGCAAGTTTGTGATGTGTGCTTTCCAGCACATTTGACACATCTTGGTTTGCTCGCGCAATGTCGTTGCATTATAGCCTTGGCATTTTTGCATTGTACTATTCTTGCACTGCCTCTTTAACAGCTTCGATCTTTACTCGCATGTTGAGTTTGCCAATTATATTGTAAACTGTTTCTACCTACAGATACAGACGTTGTTAATGTAAACGGAGAAAAGAGTTTCTCTGGAGTTCATACTGGTTTATACTATCATATGCCTGTCGGAAATCTAAATATAGTTGATGTATGGACATATTATACTCCCAACATTTTTCCAAAATCATCGTCATGTTAAAGATATGGTCAGTGGTTGAAACGAAAACCACATTGATAGTTGCCAATGATATTTCTGTGAAAGGGATGACTCTGGCAAATACAACGTTAGCCAACACTTTGTTGGCAGTGTTTAATAGAGCTATGCCGCGATAGTTTTCACATTTAAAACGGTCGCTTTTTTGTGCAGCAGAAATATGAGCGCGGTCTTCCAATTTTCCGGCAGCTCTTCTTGGTTCCAAATACACACGTTGGGATCGTATAAATTTGATGCAAGAGCAGCGCCTCCGAGCTTAACCAATTCTGCTGAAATTTCATCGACACTATTGGATTTTTCAATCTACTAATAGTTACTTCTACTTCCTCCAGTCTGGAATATTCCACAAAGATCTCTTCACCTGAATAAGCTATTGCTCTAATGGGGGTCACTTAACCATTCCGATTCAGCAGATTTTGGAAGTAGGTTAGCCATACTGAGGGAACATCAGCCACATTTGTTCTCAACTCTCCATTTCCGTCAGTGATGGCTGTACTTCTTGGGTGAATGTCTTTAGTGAGATTCCTGGCTTTAGCAAAACAGTTCCATGAATTGTCTCTTGTTCCCCTTGGAGCTGATGTTTTCGATGTTTGATCTCATATGTTCGCGCTTCTTTTGCCGGAGGTATCTAGTTGTGGCTTTCCGAGCACGGAAATATTCTGCTAGAGTGTTTCTAATGTTGCGAGCCAACCATTTTTCACGATGCTTTCGTTTATTTTCGACGACTAGGCGGCACTGATCATCGAAGCAATCATTGTGGGATCTCGGAGGGCTTCTTTCGATAGTATTTTGCGCCGCGGTAGTTATGACTAACTTATAGCGTACTACTACTCCTGGATGTGATGCTCGATCTTTTAAAGCATCGACATTCGTAGATGACAGTTTGTTTGATAATTTATATTAGATTATTGCAAGCACTTGATCGCTGTCCATGTCTGCACCTCTGTAAGATCTAAAGTCGGATATGCTGGGGGAGTGTCTTAGACACCATAACGTGATCGATTTAGTTTTGAGGTTTGTGGAGTACGAGTACTCTGTGGATACTTTCAATTGCTAAAAACGTACTTGATACAACTAAGTTGTACATTACTGCCAGATCGGTGACGCGTTGGCCTTTGTTGTTACTAGTGAAGTGCAAGCTGATAGGACCGATGTGCGATGAATTATCTGCACTCATACCGTTTTTTGCACTAAAGCCACCCACGATGGTTTTAATGTCTAATATCTATTGAAGACTTCCTCCAACTCTATAAATAATAGATCTTTGACGTCATCTGATTCATCTACGGTGGGTGCATGTACATTAACGATCGTGATGTTAAATTTCGTAGCGCGGAGTCCAATCGTAAATATCCGCATGTTGATAGGGCGGAAGTCGATGACATGTTTCTTCACGCGCCGATGAATGAGAAAGCCAATTACAAATTCTCCTCCATTCTGATGGTGGTGTCATGGATCCCACTCCCAGATCATCTAAGCTCTTGTAGTGCAAATTTCATTTAGAGTTTCCCAGAGAGCACCGCGAGGAGGTATGTATCTAGAACTTCCCTCTTTCATTATTCCAAATTTAATTTTTTGATCGAGTCAATCTACATTTTCGATGAAGTTTTGTAACAGAATGAAAAAATTATATCATCTTATCAGGTCATGAATAATTAGGTTGAATTGGTGAATATTTGACCACCAACAGATAATGACCACACTTTGTGTTCTTTATATGTAGAAAGTCCGTGTAACACTAAGTCTAGTGAATTATATGATAACTCATAAAACTTATTCTTACTTCAACTTTCATCTCATTCACACTGGTTCGATTCCCGTGCAAGTAATTTTCATTTTTAACTTAATCGAAACTGTTACAAAACTTAATCGAAAATTTAGCTTCACTTGATCAAAAAATTAAAATTGGGAGTTGCTTTAAAATAGGCATTAAATAATTGTTCGGCGATTCAAATATGTTCCGTGTTTTCTGAAAACACAATTAAATGACCTTAGGGCCGATATGTTCGATATCCCTTTGAATTAATTAGTTAATTCAGTATTAAATTTGGGGGGCAAAAAATTGCTTACACAAGAATCGAACCAGTGCGAATGAGATGAAAGTTTGTAAGGACTAACTTACTGATACACGGTTGTTTTACATATATAGAACACAAAGTGTGGTCATTGTGTTTTAATATTCAGTCGCCATGGCCTGATGCAAAAATATAAAGAATTAAATTAAATTTTAAGCGCTTTAAAGAAACATTTAAAAACACATTAAACTATTTGTAATGTAATGAAAGTAATCACCGTTAAATACAAACTTATCATTACGCGATTTTTGGTTGGATCGCAGATAAACCTTCTGTTCTTAATCGATTTTCTTAATCGAAATATTTAAAATATTTGCAAAAAACGACAAAATTCCTAAAAGGTCGAAAACGCAGATAATGGCCTCCGTATTTTGGGATTCAGAAGGTATAATATTTCTAGACTCCCTTAATAAAGGCCACTGAAAAAAATCGCGCGGCGATATTTACCAATTTTGCTGTATAAAACCAAATTTGCAATGCAAACATATTAAAAATGAAATTTTTTTGTTTTTTTCGTTGAGAATAAATTACAAAGTGTTTTTAAAATGTTAAAATACTTTTCAATAATTACTTTGCACTTTGTAAACCAATTCTTGCGGGGAGATTATAACCAATCAAATCATTTATTCTATCCGATTTTGCATTTTGTTCTCCAAATATTATTTAAAATTTTTTAACAAAAATTAGTCTTAAAGTTTAAAACAGTACACGAAATGCCAGGTCGTGTAGCTTCCGGATTGGCCAAAAATGGTCATTATTTCAAAATAAAATAAAATATAATTTATATTTATTTTTTCCTTCATTTGTAGTTTTTTTCGAAACCTTACTTGGCCGTAACAAATGGCCGCTGAACTTGAGGATTAAACCATAAAAGTTCACAAACGCTATATGATAAAAACCAATTAAATTTACAAGACTTTATGTGTATTAACTTACATTTGTTGCTCTCTTATTTTATATTCAGAATTTTATAAAACAATTTTAAAGGACCGGATCAACTCAGTTCCCTGAATATTAACTGGTTGTTTACATGAGAGCAATTTAATTATTAGCAACATTACAACAATCCAATATGGAAAAAAATGTTCTTGATGAAAATTCACACGCAAGTTTATTGTCTATTCGGAAATGTAATTAATTATCATCTTTATTTTAAAAAAATCTGTCACCTTTTGTGAAAACTGAATAAAACAAAATTAATTATAAAAAGTGTGTTTCATTAAAGTTGGTTTTTAGTATGTTAAATACTAACTTCTCCCTTTTCCAATCTAGAAGTTTTCAGTGTTTGCTTCTATGCAGAGTAAATATTAATGCGCTGCAATTTGCTCAATCCGCAAATTTTAAAATGCATCGTTAACCAGCAACCACCTTGCTATCATTATTTGCCATGCGCTCTGTAAAGAATTTCTAAATTATTTTACAAACAGCAGTAAATTTATCAACGCAATTGCAAATATTACTTATAAACCGCGGAAAACGTTGATAAAAACGTTGTTAGAAAAGTTGATTGTTGGATACAGCTATGTCGCGTGTACAGGGATTTCTTTGCGAGATAATAAATTTCACGAATTCTCGTCTTTGGCGTTGTCGTAAGGGGTTAGTTCTTAAACACAATAAATTATTAAAACTAATAAAACTGATTAAATAAAGGACACCACAATTTGGAGGACGTTATAATTTTTAATTTTATTTATTTTCACAGGTTAAAGCTCGAATGACTGACTATTAAATTCTTGTCTCTACAAGTAAAGTTAATTATATGCTTTACATAAGAATGAGTTACATATATGTATATATATATACAGAGAACATTTTAAGTATATAATACAATTGACAATAGCGTGTAATGATAATATAGGTAGCATATAAGCCAAATTGTATTTGTACATAACTAGAAGGGTTATACTAAGTACCATGAAAATATTATGACTAAAGCATATTGTATATACATATATTGTTTCTGTGTGTTAATGCCAATTTGATTTCAGATGGTATTATGTACTCGAAAGGTGGCATGGGGTGGCGAAGTTTGTCCAAACCGTAAAATAAAAATAATAAAATTTAGATCGCAAGTTGTAATAATTAATTTGCTAAGATCGCAGTAAATACACAGCGCTTGTATGGCTCAAATTTTAATCAGTTTTCAGTAAATATTACTCTGCATTTTTGTGAATATCAGCGATTTTTTTTCAGTATACATCCGCGTCGCGGATATCTAACGTGGCAAAATTGAAATTTTTCGTTAAATGTGGAAGCCATAGTGGGAACAAAATATTCAAAGCTTGGAGAAACCATTCTGTAAAAACGAGATAACGAGAAGGAAAAGTTGAGGAAACGTTGAATTGGTCGTCAGACGATGATTTATTTTTCTGCTTGAGAAGCTTAGCTTTACGTAAAATTAAGTAAAACTCAACATTGTTGTGAAGAAAGCTAAAACCATTCGCAAAAGCGTAAACCCATAATTTATCATTCAATAATTTTCAAATTGCCTTAAGTTCTGATAAATATGCAATTCTTTTATTCTGATGGATGTGCTAATCTAACGAATAAAGAAATAACCAGAAGAAATTTAGCATAAAAGAACGAATACAAGTATGAAGTCTGCTATAAAATCGGCAAAAAAAAATTGGAATCTATTATTAGTAAAAAAAATTGATTTGCGGCAGCGAATATTTTGAACACACTATTAAATAATAATTAATAATTATCTTATCTTTTCTTCTACGATATTCAATCTTATTTTATTTTTTCATTCAATCAACAAACAAACCGCATAATTACTATTTGTGTACATGTACATACGTATATAATAGAAACACGTCAGATCAACACCAAAACATATTCAATCCCGTAAAAGGTAATTTCCACTATCTAACTATGCTGCAGCAATGTCATAGACGACATCAAAATACGATCAATTTGTAAATTGAAAACAATCTCTATTTCATAATTAAAATGCAATTCTATATAAAAGTGTGAATAAAAATTATTTTATGTATTTAGGTGTACATTAAAAAAATACTCACACACAACAGACAACTGAAGATGCTTATTCATGATAGTTTGAAACTACAACAAAAAAATTATTCAACTCACGCAATCAGAAATTTATATTGTGTTCGTACGAGTATATATTCCTTTTGGAGGAGTCATGAAAACTTATACAATGTACACTCGTGCATACTGTTTATACACACACGAATATCGTATAGTTGTGTTGTAATAACATTCAAGACATTTTCGTCCAGAGTTTTATAACATTTTTTTTTTATAAATTGCTAAATTTTTTTTTATAATATAAATTTCTGTGTCTTTGAGATTGTATTGAATTAAAATATTTCTCTCTTATATTTGATTATATTGTTGTATTGTCTTGTATACATATTTATCTACCTTTTCTTATTAAGTCGCCGACTTAAAGAAATACATATAATAAAACAAAAATAACGTCATCATCTTAAAATACAACGAAACAAAAGTATGTGAGAGGCTTAATGCGAGAATTAAACTTACCTTTCTTTATAAAATTTATAGAAAATTAAATTTAGTCTTTCTTAAGACTTGGAGTGAAACACGAGTGCTTAGTTTTAGTAGTAAAGTGGAATTAAAAATAAATAAAAAAACGCTGTGGCCAAACAGCCATGGTGACTGGTGAGTTTATTATACAAGTAAAAAAAAGATGTGCTTTTAATAAAAAATAATAATAAAAATAGTGCTTAAATATAAGTAATTTAATAGCTTTTCTGTTCATTTTGCTTATTTTAATTTTTCTTTGAAAGAAAAAATATACAAAAGACTTAAATGCTAGAAAGGCGATGAACTTGTTTTTTTCTACTTTTTACTTTTATAAATAGTTTGAGAATTTTTTTTTAATTAATATAAAACATATATGAAATAATAAAAGTGAAATAAAAAATTATTATTATTAAAAAAAAATTGAATAAAATGGAAATTATAATATTTGTGAAAGTGCAATAAAAAAATACAATAACTGAACCATACCCACAATTTTTGGATTACCACAAATGGATTCATATTGGATTTCTAAATGGATTAAAAATTATTTTTAGTGAATAAGTGAAAAAAAAAATTAATAAAAAATAATAATAAAATAAAATAATTTTATAATACTTAATTATAAACTGGAAAAAAATTCTCAAACGGATAAAAGCATTCTAAATTATTATTTTTTACTGTTATAAGACTAAATTTGCAAACTAAAAAATAAATCAATGAACTTTATAATTATTAACGTGGTAAGAAAATGTATATGTAAAAGATAAAATTTTATTTATTTATATTATAAAATGTAAATTAAAAAAACAAGTTTCGCTGGCAAATCTTAAAGAATACAAAAAAAATTAATCCGTTGTCTCGATTACGTGACATTTTCAACTAAAAAAAAATTTATTCGCGGATGCATAAAATTTCAAAAGAAACGACCAAATTAATTTAATTAATCAAAAAGTCTCACACAATCAATAATGTCGGTGTTGCAAAATTTCTCACTCAATTTGACCAAAATGATTTAGTTATATGTATATTTTCTAATAATAAGCCTTCTATTTTAATAATTTTCTATTTAACAAAATCTAAGTAATTAATAGTGAATTTATTATTAACATTGAATTAACACATTTTTAATAAAAATGTCATGGACTCTAAGTTTTTTCTCTTTAACAATAATAATTAAATTTAGTTTAAACAGAGATGAATAATTTAATATTGGCCGCAAATAAATATTTCATTTTAAATAATAGCGATACTTTTAAAAAATTAGATATATAATTTTCAAAAAAAAAAACATTTGAATTCTGTGATTTAAATTCCGAGATAAAAAACGTCGTTCACAATGAATAATTTAATTGACAAAATGACTTTTTGAACCTTATTTAAAAACTATAAATCTCACGAATTTAATTTTATATTCAACGCATTAATTTTTTAATGTTATTTAATTAAATTATGATTATTTCATTTTATGTAACCAACAAACAAATTCACAAATTCTTAAAAATTTCAACTAAAAATGACTATAAAAAATATAATATAAGAAAAATATACATTTTTCGAAATATTTTTCTAGAAATTCATATTTTTAAAATTAATTTAGTTGTCATACAATTTCTAGAATTAATTTTGTCAATTTTAAAAGCATTTTCTGTGACTTCCAATGATATAATAAAAAATTATTGGTAACCAATATTTGTTTAAATTCAAATCGATGTCGCTATGTGATTTTAAATTTGTAATTAAGTGTAATTAGTTCTTTTACTTAAGTAAATTACAACACTGAATTATTTTCGTTCAAATAAGAACATAAATCACATAAAGTATATATGGTTTACACATCAATTTCACCATAAAGTATGATAAACATAACATATGTGCCATCGCATGTTGATAATTAAATTTAAACATTTTATTAATTTTAAGCGTGGCACGTGAATTATGTAGGCATACATATTATGCTTTACAAGTTTACATACAAAGTTAATGCCGAAACCATTAGAGAGAGAGAAAAATACGAAATTTTCACTTACTGATACGTAATTTTTGGACCAGCAATTTCTCAAAATCTTTTACATACAATTTTCATGATTGATGCTTATTAAAATGTTTAGCCAATATTCGAAAAAACGCGATTTATACACATACTTAATATGTGTTACACTCAGCTCATGCAATAAAAAAAATAAAACAATATTCATTCATAAATTTAGTTGTATAATTGAAAACTACACAACTTTTGATTTTTTTATACACGAGTACGAACACCCTACATCTCTATTATTTTGACCTTCCTAAATATTTAGAAAAAAAAACTATATACACAAACATCATTTAGTAGTAGTATGACGTTATCTTAGCTCGCAGTAGCAGTAAATTTACGATATTATGTGTGTTCGCGACGTTCCACTAATAACTTTTTCAACTATACATGACGATTATTATAATGTTGTTCTTGTAAAAAGAAATACTACACAAAAAACTGTAATTTATTCTTTAAATCTAACGATTGTCTTAAACAACCGTGACAAACACGTAAAATATGATTTTTATTTTAACGGTATATTAAATAGTTTTGTCTATCATTCCACCACGTATTTTGTTATTTAAATTTTGCAACACAAAAATCTCGATGATGCGGTATAACCCGCAACATATTTTCATTTTACATATGATTTATCAACGGTTCAGCCCCCAAAAACTATATGTATAAGTATACACCTTGTCCTATTACGAACCACCCATGTACCAAATGTTTAGCGCATAGCTAATTATACTCAGACGCGTATATCTGTTACTTAACTTGCACTAAAACTATCATTCAGAAACGGCAAAAGATGTATATATAATATCGTTTTTACAACAACTGACTGAACAACAAAACTATACAGAAAAACCTACAACAAAAAAACTGTATAAAATAAATTTATTAAGCACGATGCATGTATTCGTCTTTATATAACAAAAAACTTTTGCAATAAAAAAAAAACATGACGCCATTTTGCTTTTTTATTTTGAAAACAAGTAAAATTTCTTTTTCTATTTTAAAGTTTTATTAAAGTTTCGCCTTGAATTGACTGTAGTGAATTTATAGCTTTTTGTTGTTTAATGGTTCTTGTAATATATTTATTTTTGTATTATTTTAATAATAAGCAAATAAATAATATACATATGTATAAACATGTAATAAAACATTTCAAATTAAATCGTGAAAATCGTTACATACACGGTGCAATATGCGCTTTTTATAAGATAAATGTGCATACCTACATATTCGAGTATAGGTACATAAACATACATCTTGTACTCCAATCGAATAAAATTAAAATCGCGCATCGAAATTGTTTTTCCATTGTTCTCAAAAGAAATCAAATTTACCAACTTTGTACAATGATGTCACCCGCCTTTCTTAATTTTGTCCATTAATTTTGCAAAAAAATATATTTCTTATTCGCCTTTTAAAAGCTATTCTCAATTCGAAGGACAAGTTACAAATTAATTAAAAAAAAGTTATATTAAGCCCGTTGACGTAATAGAGGCGTTATAAAAAATTATTCTTAATTCGAAATTTTTCCGGATTCCCACTGCATGTTGTGCAGTTTTGAGTTAGGCCGGTATTAGTTTATCCTATAACGAACAGAAAATTTGTTCATAAAACCTCAGTACAAATAGTTTCGCAGCAATATTTCTATCGATATTCGTATACCACAATTTTAAAATTCTAAACAAACTTTAACCGACTGTGAAGGCTGAAGAATATCCAATTTGACCTAATTATTTCTTTAGGAACATGGACAATTTTATATGTATCAAAGGTCTATCTCTCTTAAATTTGTGTAAAAATTAGAATCAAAGCGAATAGCTGTGGACCAATTTTAAGTTCAATCTAATGTAATTTTTGTTCTCCAGTGTTGAGAAAGCCGTAGCCTGGACATAAACTACGGATTAATTAAACTGGTTTAGCAAAATTCAATCAAGCACCCTATGGAAAAACTTGAATTTGCTAGTAGATTTTTGAATTTTTTGTAGTGTATCGAACTGAATTGAATTTTATGTCCTACAGTACTTGACCGAACTTTGCTAAACCAATTTAGCTAATCCACAGTCTGCTCAGGCTATAGCACTGTAAGGTTAATTGAAATGCCGTACTTAAAAGTAGAGTAAACCAAAGACGCATAAGGTAATTGAAAATGAATGTGGTTTTTGTTAAACAACTCATCAAAATATGGCGGTCGTGTATCGAGACGTAATTTTTTTTGTATTCTCACACCGCTTCCCAATTTTATCAGGAAAATACAAATTCGCTTGTATTTGTTTTTAATGCAATTTATGTTTTACTACTTTTAAGTACTTACTATTATTATGAATTTTGTATTATTTACCAAATCTGAAAAAATTCTATTATTATATTTTTTTGAACATACTCGTAAACCAAAAATATTTTGACATTAGTTCATGGCTTACCGCAGATACGTTGAAGATCTTGTGTATTCCTATGAACCATTTGACCCTTTGAGCAGTATTTACCTAAATTTATTTACTATAGTGGTACCATATGAAGAGTAATTTGTACTAAAATTTAAATTTGCCGTTAAAAATCGTTTAAATTTACCCGAGAATTGGTCCATAGTCAATTAGCCGGTTCACATACCGCATTTTTCAAACAGCATTTGCCTCTCCACGCAAAACTCAAGTGCGGCACGACTCTATTTATGTGTAAAACTAGTTTCATTTTATATTAGGCATTTTCGGAAATAGCACATGGTAACGTTTGAGTAACTTGCTGAAAAAAATTGCCGGATCTATTTCCAAACATCAAGAGTAACTTTAGGGTATTTTATTTTTAGTTGCTTTTTAATTTCTGTCTATGTCAATTTGTATTAAATGAGTAGTGTCAGAAAATTGAAGTACAAACTTTCAAAGTATAAACTATTAAAAAAACACAACAAAAATGTTGTATCTGCGAAAATACGTCATTGAACTTTGCTGAATATAAATATTCACACGCGAAATGTATGCTTGCTTTTTGTATAGACAGGGTAACTTTGTCACCAACATTAAAAAAATGAAAATTACCCAAAAGTTACCATGAGCTATTTCGAAAAATGCCTATTATGAATGCTCGAGCAAAACGGATAGGAAAAACAAAAAAACTAAATTAAAATCTAGTAGGTATTGAAGCACAATATAACATTCCCAAAATTGACTAAGGCGTTAATCTTTTGTCAAAATTGCACTGCATACTAATCACGTAAAAACAAAAAAAACAAAAGAAAATCTGACCCTAATTTTTTTTCGATTGTGTTAACGTGAGTGAGTATACAACACGAGCGGCACATAAAATTATTGCTGCAAACGTGCTGCAAACAACCTCCCTTTAAAGTTTTGTTTATAGAGGAAGAGGTAAGAGACCAAGAAAAGCGCTTAGTGTTAACCTTCTGTGAAAGCACTGCGGCATAATGAATGCATTTTCTTCAAAAATTTACCGACCAAAGTAGTTGGAATATTGTTTTTATTTAGGAAAATTTGTCTGTTTATGATACAAACATGTCACTTAATAAATACAATATTTTATCATATCACCGATTTTGGCTTGTAAGGCTATCATCAGGAGTATCTACTCGGATACTCCTGATGATGGCCTAACAAGCGAAATCGAACGAGTGATTTTTAAACTTTTTTATTTTGTTTTATTTTCAAAAATTTATTTTTGCGAAACAAATGAACAAGTCATTAAAATAATGGGTTTATTAAGTGTCAGTGTGTTTCGCCAAGTGCCTACGGCAAATAGTGTTAACCATATACAAACATGTATTGATTCATACGTATATTACATATTTTTCATTGGAATCTTGTATACTTAGAGTGTGTTCGGTTTGGTTACAAAACCTCATAAAAAGTTAAAAAAAATTTCTTCGTAATTTTTTTAACTTTTTATTTATTTCAATTGGCTAAAATTTTTTAACAATTGTATGATTTACGTTATTGTTTACGTTTATTTCTAATATATGGTATAACTTTCCATTACGGCCGGTTTACTATATTTCATTGCGATTTTGCTTTAAAATTATACATGGCAAATTGCTGTTTAAACACAAATATTTTGTGCCAACCAAATGTTTCTCATATAAAAATTATATCAACTCTTGAAGCAGGTCAAATATTGGCCATTAGAAAGCTATTTTCTGTGCCTTCTTGTTCGAAACAAACATTTGTTTAAACAAGCTCTTGAGAAATATGATTGTATCATCAGGAGGAGTGATTTTTCAAAAGATTCAATTCTAGCTTGATTAGTTCCTAGACTGTTTCTCTCTTCTTTCAAACTGTTTTTGAAAATTGTTTTTGTTGCTTTTAATGCGAAAAAGTCAACTAGATGAAATTAGCCGAGCGGCTAATACATAAGCTTTTCTCAAAAAATAAAATGGATTGAAAATTAATTGATCTTTCGAACTAAAGGGAAATTTTTCCCGTGCTTTTAAAAATAAGTACATATATAAGAAAATTAATAAATTTTCGAAACCAGATACTAAAAGATCATTCATAATTTTTTGAGTCGAAGATATCGGGATAACTCCTTTTCGACACGCCTAAGTACTCTGTCCGCCGGCAGAAAATCGTGATCTCTTAACAGTAATGGCAAAGATTGCATATCCGAGTAAATAATTATAGATTTCAGATCCGGTTTCAACAGCTCCTCGCTTTTTATCCCATACCAACCAAATAGCTTTAGCTTTTTGGCTAAAATTTAAAAATTGTCTCGCATAGAATGCATTCCGTATGTTTGTTCGTGGCAATGGCAATACTTCTTGCAAATCGAAGCAGAATGTTAAACTGTTTGATACCTATTAATTCGCAAAGTGTGCATTCGTTTTTCGAGTTGTGTTCATCATTAGGTCCTTTTTTATATTTCTTTTTTACGCTGTTGGTTCATAAAAGGCACATGTTGCAACAATATGAAGCCGAAATTGTAAATCAAATAATAAATTACCCATGAAAAAATTTATAAAATATTCCTGGTTAAATTTTCAAATTAGTTAAATCTGAACTATTAAATATTGTTACAATTTTTTGGGATATAAGCCGCAGATAATATATATTTTCTTTTACGGATTTGCTTCTGGTGCAATGACCTTCCGGTGTTGGCGACTGTTCGGAAATTTTCGAAGGCTTTTTCTGTTTTTATATGGCATAAATCCGGACGTTCGGTTACCACCACAATATTCTTTGAAGTTTTCCTTATTTCGTTAATATTTTATTTATTTGTATTACATACACTAGATCAGCTTGTATGAAATATTGTATGAATGCCATTAAAAATAATATTTTGTCCGAGAAGCCGAAAAAAAATCTTAAATAAAATAATTGCGGTTTACTTCCTGGTACTCATAGTCTCGAAGCGCATTGGGAAAAAAATAAATGGAATTAAGTACCACTGGAAGAAACATTAAAATTGTCTTTTGAAAAAAGTTTAATTAATGTTTAATTGTTTAAAATATTTCCTATTTGTGGGAAATGCAAATCTGAAACAATATCACTTCTGGGCCAAAAATGGAAACGCATTATTTTGAAAATTCACTCCTCATGCTGTATCAAGAAAAACTTTGCTTTGAACACCACAGAAGAATAAATATATTTGGTATCAAGTAAATTGCAAGATTATATTTCAAAATTATTTTGCTATAATCACTGCAAACAGATTATTATCATAGATTACTACCATTCCTTGAAGTGCCTTTTAAAGAAAAAAGCAAAAGGAGATGCATAGAAGTAACGCAAATTCTTTTAAAATTTCTATCGAAATTTGATAAAAATAGTAACAGAATAATTAATTTCAAACAATTGAAAGAATCACTCATGGCAGAGTTGAAGCACCATGGACAACAACATGGATATAGCACGTAGCTTTTGCTTTACAAAACGATGGAATGGTAACAAATTATCCAAAGTATCGTGTTGCATGCATGTTGAGATCTTATTTTCACCAGATAGATGAATTTATCAAAATTTTAGGCTGGCCCATTCTAAAGTTTTTCTTATTTAACGTTGTTTACGTTTTTATTTAATTTGGATTTAATTAAAAGATAGCTTGTGCATAATTAAGCATGTGAAGCTGGATTTTAAAATATCAATTTAGATTGTAACTTGTTTTGAAGCCAGTTATACTTGATATTAAGTTTATCAAATAGCATTAAATGCAATATCAACATTTGAATAGAAGAATTTAAGAATAATAGATGCAAGTTTTTTGAAAACATATAAACCATATTATTGTCTTAAATGAAATGTACACCATTAGGAACGTCAATGAATTTTAACCACAATAGGTATAAAAATTCGGGATGTACTAATATTTTATAATATGAATAGACCACCTATAGGTGTATTTAACGATTTTCTGGTGTATTTAACGAAACGGAGAATTTCAGCCATATATTGGTTATAAATTTTTCCACCATCAAACATTATGAAATTTATTTGAAGTTTAAAATCAAAAATTACATAAAACGTTGTCATCAACTTTATGTAACAGTTCATAATGGAATTTATTAAGAGTTCATTTACTGGGCGGCGATCTCATATTTAACAAAAAAAAAATCATATATTTAGCTACCACACAAAATACATGCCAAATTAGTCCGTTTCTTTCGCAAAATCAGGTTTAATGATTAAAATAATACCGTTATACTTGAATCCATAAAATATCTCCAAAAACGTATAGAAATGAACAAAAAGTTTTATTGCTGGATAAATTTAAATTATACTTATAAAACATGAAATAAAAATTCGTGAACCGAAGATGAAATAAATCAAACATTTCTGAATATACAAATAAAAATTCATCAAACAGTTTTAAAAGTTGATTTTAGTCACTTCTAAATTATATGCAACTTGGTAACTTTAATCGCCCTTGGCAGATATTTAGGAACTGAATTTTTATTGGAGTCGCAGTATTACTTACTCACAAGAAGTGTAGAAATGTATTTTCGTCTTTACCCAAGCCGTCTGAACTGATTATTATTATTAATTCTTCTTAAATCAACTTAAAGCATTTTTCTTATTTTTTTATGCTAAATTTATACAGAGACGTATATACGTAAAAAATATTACAAGGTTGTGCTATTTCAATCGTGAAATCATTCAAGTTTTTTTATTTTGAGCCAAACAAAATCGAAAGAAAATTAGAAGTAAAATGTATACACACAATTTTTTGTGTGTATACATTTATTTAGAAAAAAAGTAAAGAACCTATAAACCTTTTGACATACAGAGATCATAAAAATCAACATCTGGGTATAAATTATAAAAATTTCGAGTACATTTCACATTTCGACCTCTTAAGTAATAAATAATCTTATAAAAAATATTCCACCAACCGGTTTCATTATTTGGTGTTATTTTCATATCGAATACAAAAGCAACACAAGACAAATCAAACGAAAAATTACTCATTCGTTATATCTTTTTTCAAAATGAATAAAAAGTCGCCATTCTTGAGACATTAAAAAATAATGAGATGTATAATAAATCACGATATTTTTTATACTCCACTCTAAATACTCGCGATATCGTTCACTTAGAGAAGAAATCCTTTCAAACGGTTATATTCAGTAACAAAAACAGTTTTCTAATGCTATTTTTACGAGTTGGTATTGAATACAGTTATAATATCTTATACGGGTTTTATTCAAATATTTATATTATTCAATTATTATTATTGTTAAAAAAATTTAAATATGCCATTGGTGTATTTACAGGGTGTCCAATAAATGTATGACCATTTTGTTCCGTTAAAATATGTAGGGGTGATTTCATTTAACCTCCTACACCGTCATTTACATGCATATTAATGATCAATTTTAATTAATCACCTTGACTTGTGATCAGAAACCATAATTACTTAATTTTCCGCCATACTGTAATATGTTAGTGTGCGTATGTTTCATATTAATATATAGCAACCACCCATTTACTTTATTAGTTTCTTAACGAACTAAAAATTCGCAACAAGTAAACAAGTTTCTTTTCTTTCGGTTTTAGTATTTTTTACACTCGTTTACACGTACTCGTATATAATGAAAGATATTTGTATAAAACATTTATTATAACATATGTGATGATGATGGTGACTTGATGTCAAAATTTCTTACTCTGACAAATATAAATAAATATCTTTTTATTTATATTAAATAAAGTATTGACGATAATTTTCTTAAGAAAACATTTTGAATTAATAATAGCATTGAAAAAAATTCATTGTATTTTAGTTAAACTCCTACATATGTAAATAGTGAATGTTAGCAAACTTAAGACTTTCATATATACGACTTCGTAAATAAAAACACCTTAAATAAAAATAAATTTAATAATGAGTAGAAGACGGATTTAAAAATAAAATATATGTCTAATCGAATTCAGAATTACCGGAAATGGTAAAATGCCACGTCTTTCACTTCTTTAAAATAGTATTTGAAGAGCGCGTCTTTTTTATACGTTTATGGAGTCTGGATAGAACTGGAGAATTTTCATCCCATTAAAATTTTAATCAAATATCGTCATTATTTTATTTTAATTGGAAAATATGTCAATAATGTCAATGATTAAGTTTCTAACTATATAGACTCTAACTAAATATAATAGGCTTAATTAATCCTTGAATTGTGAATCAATTTTTTTTTCAATTCTTTGGGTACACAGACATAACCAACCGCACGAAACAATGACAACCCATTGAATTGTAAATAGCTTCAATATTACGTCATGTATAATATGCACCGCAATGTTCAATTTTCTTTTGATATATTTTTTTCATTTAAATCGCAGGTTCGCCGTCTAATTACAAAGATAAACGCATTGAAATCTTTTGTTCAATATGGAAATTTTTAAAATGTACCTTTATGTTTAAATAATAAAGAAAATGTTTAACTTTTCCATACAATATACATATCTCAACCTCCACATTATATGTTAATTATGATGGATAGTACGCGACTTGGCACAAATCAAAACTGTTAAGCTCATTAAACAATTTATATATATAGGAATTAAGATATATTGAATATGTTTTTAGCACAGCTTGAACTGAATGCATTAATCAAAGATATAATTTTGGTTATACACATATAGTTGTTAGTTTCTCAATATGTGTTAAACACTAATAAATTTATATGATATTTAGAGTTCATCTTATTTCGATTGGAGAAACGACCTCAAATATATAAGTGTGTGTTAGTTCTGGCGAACACACTCTATATCCAGTCTCCCACATTCACACAAAAAGCAGTTTTAAAAAAATGGACTACAATTCTGACATTGAATCTAACTAAATCGATAAATCATACAACTTAAATTACTTTTACTTTTACTAATCTCACACATACAATACACAAATTTTTAGAAAGGGTAAGTTATAAATGATTGCCAAAACAACATATTTTAAGCCGGTAAAAAAGAATTCAAGTAATAACGTTAATATTAATTATTAGAGGACAGATGTTCTTACTTCGTGTCATTTTAACCTAAATTGCAATTAATTAGTTTATATTTTAAATAATAAAAAACTTCTTTTTAATATTGCATACAGGGTAATTAATAAAATTCAATTTTAATTAATTTTCTTATCAACAAACAAATTGAACATTGATTTTAAATCGATTGAAACTGAATTAAGGCTGAGCCTCATCAATATTTCCAATATTGTTTTAAATTGAATCAAGTTTTTACAATTATATCAGATGTTTTAGTCCACGTTACTGATAACTGATTTTGGTTCCTTTTTGATTTAACGTAACACGTTTCGATTACATTACAATTCGACGTCTTATGTGTAAATAATACAAACAATCTGCTTACTAACATAACAGTCGAGGACTATTTCAGATTATTCATACCTTCCGTGGCACTTTATAAGATAAATTTATAATCATATATGATTGTTTATACATTTGCGTAGTTTTTTAAATTTTATTGACCATTGATGAATCGTAACTGAAAAATAATTTCAAAGTATTGCATTTACTGCAGTGCAATACTTTGAAATTATTTTCAGTTAATTTTTCACATCGCAACCAGGAATCGCGGCACAGGAAGCTCTTTTTATGTTGCTATGGTGTAATGCGTCATGCTTTCAAGAAACATTTTGTTGAAATCATGACGGATTAGACCATAGCAAAATAAAAGGAGCTTCCTGCGCCGCGATTTCTGGTTGCAATGTGGAACCACCAATATCAGTTATTTTAAAACAACTTTTAAAATAACTCTTAGTCATTCAGGTTGCTAATTTTACACCAGATTACTGTCACATTGGATTTTATCCTACATAAGACAAAAACAAAAAATTTAAAAATTTGGAAAGTATAAATTTTATTTGTGATTTTTAATATTTGTAAAAATTTGGTTCATTTCTACCTCTTTTAACCCTAATATGAGTAACGAGGTACTCGGTACCTTTTACAATTTAGGACGTTTATGTCTGTATATTTCAGTCACAATAAAAACTTAAAAAAAAATTCGTTTTCTTCATTCACATGATTAGCTTCTTTCTTAAATAAATGTTTTAATTTTAACATTTAGTTTTAGTGATGTAGCTAATTGAATCAGATACCGTAAATCTTATTAATTGAAACTGCGCAGGAGTTGGGATGTTACTGTCATAAAAAGAATGTGGCAGGTTTTGGACTGTCTTTTAAATCAAAAACAAATCCGACTTTTAGGACTCAGCGCACAACAATAGCTGGAAATGTTCACGTAATAGATACATTAAGTTTGCATAAATTAAAGAATATTTGTTGAGCTTTGATCATCAAATACAGTTAAAATTAATATTAGTGTACTTACACTGGGTACAATGTTTGTTTGTAACGTTTAATTATAATAGATTTATTTGAAAACGCACAAAATAACGATTTTCTCAAGTTAATCTCCGCTGACTCTATAGCACCGGGGACGGGCTCTTATATTTGAAAATTATGTGAAAACTTAAAAGTTCATATACATTTGACAGACAAGAGGACTAATGTTAAATTGTTAAAACAGAAGTGGTAAAGTAATAATGACTCCATTAGTTTTTTGATTTTACTTTGAAATGTCAAATATCTTTGATTCAAGTTGAGACTCATTAGACTGCCGTAAAATGTTATACTTATTAATACAATTTTTACTTTGATTTCAAACAAAGTCATAAAAAGGGTAAAACCGTCTTAATAATGTGTTGTGAAATCCCTTCGAAGACCATTGAAGACCTATCAACACTAACCAATTTCTCCACTCATGCCAAATTGGCATCGCTACAAACTTGTAGCGCTCTCCTTTCGTGGTAAATTATACCGTGCTTCATAGTACCTTTATGTACCGAAATACATATTGTGCCTTTACATCTGGGCGGGATGATGTTGTAACATATTCATTAAATACTGCACTGATTCACGATAAGGTGTAACAAGTGAAACTGCTTCGTCGTCACTTTCTTTACAACCTATTTGGGTCTTCACTACATACAGCTAAACCACCATCGAAAGACAAAGATTTGCAATAATCTTTTTTAAGTCTGTTTTCTTCATGAATCCATAAACCGTTTGTTTCAACATAGTGGCGTCGATCCCATATACATATTTCTTTTCAGAGCAGAACTACTCTAGTACCACCATCAAAAAGACATCCTGGTTGTTTTAAACACATATTCTCAGTATTCTCAGTTAACAAAGTTCTTACAGTGCCACATCGCGGCACAGGACTAAAATGATTTTAATCTATTCCTTCCTTGGGTCAAAGCCCTTCGTTACTAAATCCTAGAAACGAGTACTTCCATTATTTACAATGTTCTGACCCAAAACCCAGCGACTTTGCAAAACTCGAACGACGAAGCAGACTTGAAAACAACTCGACTAATTACCTCGTCTCATTTGGTTTCAGAGATGCCATCTCTTCACGAATCGAATGCTTGAATCATATTTATCACAATCCTCACTTCCTGTTGTATCTGACTTTTCTCTTATTTCAGATAATTTTGACCCAGTTTAAAAACCAAATTCTGTAGGATCTTTTCGCAAATTACACACAAACTTTTGGCTAGAATTTTACGTCAAGAATCAGAACTGTTTTCCTCTTAGAAATTTGACTCGAAATCATCCTTATAATGTTGTTTAATACATATATGTAGCTACCAGCGCTGCAGCTTCTCAAATGAACAAGTCTGTCTTCTATAAAAGAGTTGTCGTTGCTTGCTGGCACAGTCCAGTACCAGCAAGTAACTTAATTTAAAAATTCTACAAGTACACCACATGCTTCACTTTTATGTTTTAAAATAAAAATTCTCCAAAACTTAGTAAAATTTCATTCTTAAGAGCGTCTTAATAACATGCTTCAAAAAAGTTTCTATAGTTATTGGTCCATTAAAATATGCATATGAAATATTATTTGGAATATGCCTGGAATGTAGGTTCTATTTAATACACCCGTCACATATGAAATACGCCGTTATTACCCAGTTGCTTATTGTCTATTTTTGTGAGCATTCTACTGCTCCCAATGCCCCTATAGCTTGTATTGACCCTTTACATATACTAATATTCTTAACAACAACTTTTGTCCTCATTTCATTTCTCTTTACCTACAAATTAAATTTGTGTGTTTTGAATTTTAGAACAAAATATTTGGTTATTCTCGTTATACAACACTAATACAAACATAACAAAAGCAAAAATCATGAATAACTCATGGAAAAATAACAACAGTCGATTAGTACAAATAGGAACGCGAAGTGTTGTCGATATATGTATGTCATGAAGGAAACTAGTGTGAAAAAGCCTATTTATAACGCAAGGAAATTTTTGCGTTGTCCGTTTTCTTTGACATTTTTGCTTTATATATAATGTTTCTCTTTATATTCACCAACTGTGACGAATGCAGTTGTCTCTTGTTTGTTTTGATTCGCAGCTCATCGTACATAGTTTTTCAAGAAGTACTTTCAAACTTGGAAGAAATCGTGACCCAACAGTCGCGATTTAGTATTCGCTCGTTACTAATTCGTTGTTAATTTGACGTTTAAGTCCCTGGGTATTTTCCAAACACCGACTTATTACAGACTTATTTAGCGTTTTACTTCGCTAAATTTACAAAGCAACCTCATATATGTTATTCCAAATTAGAATAGTTTTAACCAACTTTTTGTTGGTATAGAATAATTTTATTCTATCTGTAGTTTTAATGTTCACCACCAGTACAGTTTTATTGAATACTTTTTTTTAACTGTTCGCAATAAAAATATAAATTGATTTTTGTTATTTTGGTACCGAAAAAGTTACGATATTCGTCATTAAAATATTTAATGTTTTTAGATTTATTTTAATTTATTTAATTTATGATGTTAAACTAACTATAAATAAATAGCCATCAATCCCATTAAGTAACTTTAACTGGATAACTTTTAACGGCGATAACGAGAAACGAGGCTTCCTAAATTTACTGCTCGACTCGGTAATAATGAAGGATTGCTGCAAGACCACCAATCTGCTACAATAAATCAAACGAAAAAATTGGCAATATAGATATTCGAATCTTAAGGATGGCATAATTTATTATAAATGAGCTTCCATGCTCAAAATATGTTGTGTAGTCCTCAAAATTTTTGTAAAATAAATAAATAAATAAATAAATAAATAAATAAATTTGTAATAATATTCAATAATGTTCTATATATCAAATTAATGTTAAATATATTCAATATATCCAATATTTAGTTGCGTTTTCACGTTGTTTTGAAATTCAAAATGTAATTGTTACCAACTAATAATAATAAATAAATAAAATTTTTGGTTGTTATTTATTACTTTGAGCACAATATTTATTCCGATTCAAAATGAGAATAACTTGTACCAAAGTAAGACGCTTATTTAGCCCGATCTGGAATAAGTCGATCAATTGAATTCGTGATCCGGGCTTATTTGTAAAGTAATAACAAAAACCAAATGAAATTTTTATTATATGAAAGAAAAAAATTCTTCAACTGTTGGCCGTTGCAAACCCATCTTTAATACTGGCTATTAGCTAAAACTCTCTTCTCTTCTGTTTTATGTGCTCAGTTGTCAACGAATAAAATCGAATAGTTCACAAATGAATGTTGTCACAGGCCAGTATTAAAGATGGCTTTAGTCATTGTCACTAGATTTGAAAATAACATCTGGGCTGGGATGTTGTACCATCACGTATTCGACTTTCGACTTAGGTTATGTCTCAATTTTCAGGAATCAATTAACATTCTATATCGCGTAAACAATTATATGTTTTATAGCGCGATTAACCCTCTTGATATTATTGTGAGCTTTCCATCTTTTCGATAAACGTATCACGAACACATTATTTGGTGATAAACAGGGTCGATTAATCTAGTAATCTAGTAGTCTTAGAAATCGGAGAAAAGAAATAAAGTGATGTTTACTCATGCAAGCGTGAACACATTAGAAAATGCGGGGAGTGAAATAGACCACCATTTTACTCGTAAAAAATGAGACAAAAACTAAATCGTTAATCGAAAATAGTGATAGTACAACATCCCAGCCCTGCATGTATTACATTTAGTCAAGACACAATTTTGGAAATATTTCTGGGTAGACGTGCTTATTCAAATAAGTCTAGTCGCGAGGTGATTTATTTGAATATATCGACAAGTGGGTGTTTGGAAAACAGCTCTTGAACTGAACTACTTTTGTAATTTAGCGATATGTGTGCTGATATCTTCCTTCTCGTTCACGTTTAAACGTTGTGTACTAGTGCATTTAAATCGCGCACGTAATTTGTTTCATATTTATTTCGCACTGTTACACGTCAACACGAGCTCAGCAACTGATCGTATCGTTCTTCTATCCTTGTGCGATTACTGCGACTTCTTCATTTGCTGGTTCTGCTGCTAATTTAACACATTCGGGTTTGCTTATATGAACACATAACCACAGAAATATGCCACTTCCATTTTGGTCGGATCTGTTAAATTTATTGGCATTTATTTTGTAATCACTACTCGTAGTCATTTTGTTATAATCTGTATAATTTGTCATAATCTATTATAAATTTATGATATATACGAATTTGAACTCACGTGTCTCTTAAAAAGCTTGTGAAATAATTATTTCAAATTAAATTGTTTCTATATAATCTAATAATAGATGTCGACGCCTTCGATATTTTTTGAAATCGCTGAAGTATGCAATATTTAAATTTGTTATTTATAAAATCAAAATGACGCGATCCGAGAACAAAATTAAAAACTAGAACCCAAGATGTCCATTTTGAACATCTTTTTTCCATGACTGGAGTGCTCCTTTATACTTAAACTCGAATATAAATTTTGATATGTATCAAACAATTAATTATTTAATTCATTAATAAAATTTGTATCAGCTCGAAACTGATATTATTTTTTGCGCACTAAAAACAAAGCAGTAATTTTATCAGCGGCTGTGCTTATACTCATTATTCTGGCTTAAAACATACCTTAAACAAAACAAAATTCCTGCCAAAAACATGATTTCAATTATTTACTTCTTTTAAACTTGAAAAAAAATCGCTGTTTTCATTGTTATAAAATATAAAAACGACAAAAGTTGAAGAGTTGGCAAAAATGTTAAATCTTTTCTGTCTTTTTACTTTGTAATTTTGGAAGACATAAAAAAGATTTAATTAAAATTCTTAACAACAAAAAATTATGAACCTGCTAAAGTTTTAATTAAAAAAATTGTTTGCAATAAACTTCCTGTGAACATGTACGACTGTACGAGCTTGTCTCCGCGCATTTATTATAAATATCCGCTTAATTTCGTAATATATCAATTAGTCATATCGTCAAATTTGCCATTTTAAATCCATCCAATCCAATTTAGTGAAAGTCATATAATTAATATGTGGTTATTGCATTTGACTTGTTTTTTTAGATCGATTATAAATTTGTTAAATGCCACAGGCAACACATTTTAACATTAACTTGTTTGTAGTAGTTTATTTCTCATACACTCATATATACGAAATTGATAAATTGTGTGAGATTAAAGTTTAGGTTTTATACGTGCGAGGGTAATCTGGAATTAATATTCTAAAAAACTGTTTCTATGAAACTGAAATAAAAAATCATTTTAGATTATTAGATTTATAAGAAGATAAAGCCAGATGGGATTCGCTAAATGAATATAATTTATTAAATAGCCTCGTTAATATGTAATATCAAGATTATATTACATTTTCAATCTCAGTACGCATTTTGCAATATTAAATTTTAAAACGAAAAAGCTGTCTTAACCATATACTGTTGTTACGAGTACATTATGATTCGATGATTTACTTGTAAAGAGAAAGTCTTTAGGTGGCCGTATATTTGCATTATTAAATAACAATTGTAAGAATAAGAATACTCATCTTCCCGGGAATCAGAATTTGAATTCCCAAAACCAAATCCATTTTACTGGGAATTGTATACTTTCATCAAATTTAATCATTCATTAAATTGGTCTTGCTTAGTGAACTGTTTGAATGGATTTTTGATCGCAGGTATTCCATTCATAAAGAGAAATAAGAAAAGATTACTTATTAATATTTCATTTTTTTATAATTACATTTTCTTGGTTTTTTCAATCGAAACCTTGGAGGAATAGTTTTATAGCGTATCATCGGGTTTTGGGAATAAATTAATAAAATAATTTTAAAATGTTAGTGTAATACATATAACAACGGCCTTGATGACGAATATATTTTTTTATATAATAAATATAAATAAAAACTTACCATCACGGTCTCGTACGGCCTAATAACATGTAAGATGCACTGTCATATGTTTATGGGTGTATGAGTAAATTTTTATTTATATTAACTCGAAATAAGTTGATGTCCTCGTGATATCCAAAAATAAAATCTTACAAAATATCACTGCTGTTTACTTTGGCAAAAAGAGCTAACCGGTCAGCCAAGAAAAAAACAAAAACTATAAATTCTTCCCACTAAAATGGTACAATTAACAGTCGCGGTCATCAAATTAAAATCATCTATTTATTTGCATCTTAACGAAAAATTCGGTTGACAATTTTATCTTAAAAATCTGATCTCTTAGTATCGCTAAGAGAAAATTTATGTGACACGCTTTGAATAATTCATGAGAAAATTATGAAGATTGGCAAAATATAATAACTAAGTAAACGGAATTTAGGTTTAAAACCTATACATAGAACAATTTATAATAAATATTATAAAATTAGATTAATTGATTATATTCACAATCGTATATTTAGGCATCGTGTAAACTAAAATAAAATCATCTTCGTTTTGAATTTGTGAGACGTTTTTTTTTGTTAACAGACATTAAATCATTCTTATAATATTACTTTTAAACTAATCAATCTTATATTGTTAAAAGACTTATAAGTCGAAACAAAATATGAGAAATAAAATAAATGAATAATACCTAGGTACATAACGTCTTCCTGTGTAAGCGTATATAAGAAATAAGGATATACTAATTTATGAACAGAATTTAAATTAAGACAATTTATGAACAAAAAAATAATAATTTTAAATGATAAATAATTAAATATTTTGTTTCTTTTTATTTTACAGCAAAAATGAAAATATTTTTGCCTCTAGTCGTGTGGATATTGTTGTGTCTTGATACGGTAAGTCAAATTTTTTAGTTATTATAATAAATAAATAAATTCCGTTACCTTGATCTATCAATTGGTATGTAAAGTGTAATGACTATAAAATTATATAATTTATTACCTAATGACTGTGATAAAAATTATAAATAAATAAAAAATACAAATTACTCAGCTACACTCTGTTTTTATAACGACTCATTTAGTCGCAACTAAAAGTATATGTATGGATAGAAGCTCTTCGTCATATCAAATTTTATTGGTTTCGAATAAATGTGCAAAGTCATTGAAATTTAATTTAAAATCGCTACTGATATTATTGATGATCATTAATTACACGCGGAATTAAAATTTGTGTACTTACATAAGTTATTGATTGTTTTACGCTAATGAGCTGATGAAAAGATAACAGCACCGCGATGTATTATAGGTCAAGACTTCAAATTAACTGTAATACTCTAAATAATAATGTATATTCAATACAAGCGCGCTTGCAAAATTGTTCAATGCTATTATCAAATATTAATCTAACCTAAATTTCAAGTACACTTTTATAGCAACACAATAGGTGGAATATAGCTAGATTCTAAACAAAACATTTAAATAGGTATTATGTATACGTATGTTATATGACGAGTTTAGATTTTAGATTTGTATAGAATAGAATAATTTAACCATAACATATTTCACATACATAATCAAAGACGATTTGTTAAAATACCGCAACTTTGTTTATAACTTAACTTGTAAGCGTATCATTTGGATGTAGAAATATTTTAAAACATACATCAGAATTAATTATAAATCTTTATGTATCTAATTACATAACGGTCAATTGAATATTCATCCAAATGTATATGAAATTGCAGTACATAATGTTTTACTCAACAAATTATAATTACACTGTATAATTGCATGCATAAATTCACTTTCGTTATGTATGTAAGAAACAGCACTGGAGCGATATACCTTTTTCGTATGTGATTGTAGTCAATAAACTTATCGCGTTCTCTGTTTGGTTGAGAACAATATTCTAGTAGTAACTGTTCAATTTCCTTTTAAATTTACTTCCGTTTCGTGAATTACCGAATAGATATTCAGAGTTTATTATTTAATTTAGTATTCCTTTACTGATGTCATCAATATTGATTTGGTATGGTAGCTCTAAAATAAAATTTAAATATTAAAAAGTTGTACAGAAATTAGTCATCGATGTTTAAGACAATCTTTGAAATGTCAACAAGAATTGATGATTTTGTGGTTGATTGGAATTTAGAGACAAAAAAGTTTACCAAGTGACTATGCGCAATTTTTAATGCTAAATTTATATTAGGTCATTATACTTTTCGGATGATGGTACATTAGTGCTTTTGAACGACCACCAACCTTTAAGAGATCGTAATCCATATGCAGTTGTGCATATATGACACTGCCCATACTGAGAAAATAAACATTTTTTGAACACATATTCCTGCTGCGAGACAACAAAATATTTTCAGCACATTTTAGCTTGGGTTTATTATCCAACAAAGAAAAATATTCTAACGACAATCATTTATATTCACATCATACAGGCATAAGAAAAGTTTTTTTTTTAAAAAATAACATTTTTATAAAATTTTCTTATCCGTCCTTCCTCTGACAAAATATGAACACACATATTATCATAAAACATGACTTCATCATAATTTATTATGGGCTCTTTTATGTTCAATTTTATTCCACAAGTCATATCAAACTTTATAACTTCTCCGATAGTTATAGTTATTTGGCAACAAAACGAAATTGGTTTTCAGCTCATCTTTTGTACAAAATATGTGGTGTCTGTGTAGAAGAACAAAATTAAATATAAATAATGTTAAATGACCTCGAGACTTGTCCTTGGACTTGGACTTTTCATAGCTTCATATATATATATTGAAAAATGAAAATCCAAACACAAAAATGAAACAAACATAAAACAAAAAATAATAAATAATTTATTATAATTATGTTTAACGTATAAATATCTTAGTAACAATTAAAGAAAACCATCATCAAGTTACGTATATCAAGCAACGCTTCCACTAAGAATATATAGTTCTCGAAACAAATTGAACCATAAAAGACGCACTTAACTTACATTTTTTTTAGCTTAATCAGTAAACCAAAAAAACATATTTAGATGTAATGAACTTCATTAATTTTTTATGTTGTGCTTCTTTGAACTAGGAGATGGATAGATGGATGGATATTTCCGAGCGAAACATATAAGAATATAATTTTGTATACAAAAAATCTATCCAGACGAAATTCTTCTTCTTCCAGTGTTTTGATTTATAATAATACCGTACATATAATGAAATTGTGGTTTTTATTTTAGGCGTGCAAAATATTTTTTCGTGTTTCCATAGTACAGATTACAACATGCGAATTAACTTTTATTTTTGTTAATTTTTTTGAGCCATATACAAGTTTTACACTCGGTAAAGACATGAGAGAATCATTAATGTGTAGGATCTTAATGGGTATGGATTTTAATTTATCTTAAGTACAACCACATGAAATGGATAGATTGGTCAATTTTTGTCTATTTAAATTTAAAATTAATTACCGTGAGTTGTAAATACATATGTATGGGGTGCGCTAAAAACTTTCACCTGATAGCTAAACATATTTACTAGCAGTAACACACATCTATATATGTACGTATATTAGAGAAATATAATTTTGAATATTGCATGTGAATATGTAATTGGGGGCCATTCACTATTATTATTAGTTATGAATAGTTTGGTATACTGTGCGGGTAATATAGCACACCAGCAGAGTTTAATGACATATACGAAAAAGTTAAAAGATTGAAATTTTTCAACATTTTTTAAAATTATTGTTGTGGTTGGTTATACGTGCCACGTATGCAAAGCCGATTTTTTCGCGCGGCATGGTAACTGAACCGTTAGAACGATAGCATCGGAGAAAAAATTCTTACAGTTTTGAAAATTTGCTATAACTGTCCAGGCAGACCGAAAATTGCCTGTTAACGATTGCTTAAAAAGTCTAACTAGGCTTGGTTAACAAGTGTTTCCGAACTTTACGCCACAAATCTATATTGCCTTTACCTTTAAAGTTACGTATTCTTAGACAAATGAGATCGAACCAAATAAATAACCTATGGTTTTACAAAACTGTAGTTGTTAAGCAAAAGAGCTTTTGTTTAACGGCGTCTAATGTTATGCCATGCATTTTCTTAGCATGTGGTATTTCTTGATTGTTCATATACACTGGTTTAATCATTTGTTTGTTAAATCAACTGAACTATACTGCTTGTCAAAAAATTCCGGACACTCTCAATAAATATTTGTATTTACGGTAACTATCCGCATTATTCGAGTTATGGTTGTACCAAACCAGGTTCTTTTGTTTAATAAAAGTAAAAGTTAATTGTCTCATTTTTAATTTCTCAATTTCTCTTGACAATTATTGAGTAAGGTTTTTAAATCTTTTTTATCTTGTGGAGCTATCGTGGTTTGATGATATTTTTATATCGATGTTCTTTAGTCCCTCAAGAGTCCCTTATTTCTTTAGAATAGTTATTTCCTTTAAGACTCCTTTTTATTTCAGGAGTACTTTTCACCAAACCAAATTTTGTATGTCTTTGACAAGTTTTTCTACTGCCAGTTGATCATTATTTGACAATGGACAGGTTTAATTTTTGCTCAATGTATATTTTGAAACTTTCCCAATCGGTATATTTATGAAGATATATTATTCACTTATCATTAGGATTATTGGATAATGATCTGAACTCAAGTCCGGGGTCTCCCCGACTTTCATAAAATCGCTAGAAATATTTTTGATTACAAAGAAATCGGTAGTACGTACCAGTACGTTATTTTTCCTGTTGAAAGAGATTCACAGTTGTTTTCTATAACAGCATTCAGTAATTATTTTCCTTTTGTTGTATTTATTCTTATATTTCTTCTTATTCTCGTTTTCCTTCTTCAAAAAGTTGTATATTTTATTTTATTAACTACTCTTCCTCCTTTGGCAGAGATATGTGGGTGAATGGGATAATAGACTCAATAGAATCTAAATTTAATATGTGACCCACCAAAATAACTAATAATAAAACAAATTAACAAAATATAAAATAAAAGTTGCTCTTAAGTCTCACAATTGCACAATGCCTGTCTTTTATATTACATGTCAGTTTTGCATCTCTTTGTAACTAGTTAGTTCCTTGTTTTGGTTAAACTCCGGAAAATGATCGACACAATCATATTGAATATCAAGTATTGGACGTAATTCATTTTCGTTTTCTGGTTCAAATTCCGTATTAGTAATAATATCCAATGGTGGACAACCACTTTTTTGACCTAATATACTTTTGGAGCAATGTTTTGTTCGTTCATGTGTTGTTTATGTTCAATGAAACATGCATTGCCGGCAAAATTCACAAAATTCGTCATTACTCGAAATTCTCAATTCTTTGATCTAATGAAAATTCACTGAATCATTTATTCTAAAAGATCTACCCCTCGCGCATACTGGTAGTATATAAGCCCATAATCTATATGGTTGATGGACGTCCACGTAACATTTGGCAGACGAATTCCATTGTTTAATTGCGGGGTCCTATCCCGTTTTCCCAATAAATTAATTGTCAAGTAAGGTTTATTGTCGAGCCGTTTGAGAAAAGATAAAAAACCATATGACTTACACACTGGTCTAAATATTCCACGTTCTTTCTTTTTAAATTTGCGGTCATCCAAAAAAACTCGGTTTTTGGTGGAAACACTTAAAGCGAACAGTGCCAAAACTGCAGTTATTCTTTCGTGTTTAAAATTTTTAGTAATTATACGACTAAAACAAATTCAAAAGAAATGCGATACTTTTTTTTCTGTTCAATAAATGAAATGCCGCTGTCTCTCTAAAACCAAATCTTTTTTGGTTTTAGTTCAGATTTTCTGCAAAGTACCAATAATTTTAATCTCGGAGGATAAAGTTTAGGGATAGAGTACATTTGAAAGATATCATCTCCTCGTCTATAGAAATGTTTTTTAAAAGGCCTCTGCAGACATCTATCTATAGCTGCATTTAATATGGGACGTACCTTATAATACAAATCCTTTATATCTTGTGAAATCTCCAGATTGTTGACGACATAAAAATTTGACCGTAATTATAAAAATCCTTTCTAGTCTCTACTAATTTGTGGAAAGTTAGTAATCAAAAAATAAATTTACCCCAATGAATCATTTCATTTCGCTAATATCGGTTAGCTTAAATGATTCGCTTTTCTGGATCCCGTAAATATTTGTATACTTTACTATTGCTCGGTAAAGTACTTCATAAAATATATTTACCTAAAGTTTACTGAACAGTTTCTGTTTGAATCGGTGGATTGTATTCGAGGTCAGTTTTAGTGAAATCACTATGCCTCAATTTTATTAGGGGCAGGCTCGATCTGTTATATTTGAAAATTTATCTGGAGCGTTTTGATTCTCCTGTTGTATTTCAAAATTCGAATTGTCTGCAATAGTCAAAGGACCGCCATTCGATACTCCTGCAATAAAAGTTGCAACTTCATCTAGGCCGTTTTAGTAATATTTACTTTGGATGCTCGTTGAATTTTGTTTCAGAGAAGTATCATAGTCCCAAAAACAACTAAGTTCAATTTTGTAATTCGTAAATTTGGTTCCTTTTACGCTATTTGTAAGGGATTCAAATTTTTCACTTTTAGCTTGCTTTAGTCGGCTCAATCAGTTTTGAAATAAATTTTTTGTTGCACTAATTGCTGTTCTCGTTTTACTTCTCACTGAATACTAATCACGTTTATGCTGAAAACCGAATTTCTGTTCGAAGCGCCAGCAGCGCTGTTTTTATTTTGATGCATCACACAAATTTCTTATTTTATTTATGCTCGATTAAATTTTATATTTATTAAAAAATGTATTTCAATGTTGTAGAGATTACATAATAATCCCGTATATATTAAGAGTTCAATCCGGATTGAACTTGAACCCGAATTGAAATTTCAACATATACAGGATCGAGTCAACTTCGCGTTATCTCGACTAAATCTAAAAGTTTGTAGTATCGAGTTAACTCAATCCTAAAAATTTTCTATATATTGACCTTATAAATGCCACCTAGTTAGCGCTACTTCATATGCGCGCGAGAATTGAAATTTGTTTATATAGGGTTATCCAATTCAAGCTTGATAAAGTAAACTTAAAAAAAACACACAAAATATTCGGAATGTATTGTAATTTTTATTTCATTTTACAGATTGATCCTTGCCATTTTTAGTTAAACAAGATATCATTCAAATGTCCTCCACAGGACTTCTTACAGGCCTTGATTCTTTTGCGGTAATTTTCAATGACTTTTCGGCACATTTCGGGCGGTATCTCGGCCATTACCTTACGAATATTAGTTTTCAATTCGTCAAGAGTTTGAGGATTGTTTGCGTAAACACGATCTTTCGCGTAGCCCCACAAAAAGAAATCCAAAGGCGTTAAATCACAGGATCAACGTATCCACCAAGCGAAAAATGAGCTTCATCACTGAAGAAAATTTTGTTCGAAAAATCAGCATCTACGGCCTGTTTTTCCAACACCCAATTTTAACGCGTTGGTCGATTGTTAAATGCTCCATATTCTTAAATGGCAGAATGTCAACTAAATAAATGACAGCGTACTTGACGTTTATCTTTGACAGATGTCGGTATACAGATTTCTACTTTATCAACCTCGAATTGGATAACCCATTATGAGAAAAAGCATCATGCCATTTTATTATTTCATCATTTTCGTTACATTAATTTTAAACTAATTAAACATTTTACATAAAATTCAATCGAATTATAATCAACTTTGCAGTTTTTATATAACATAAAAACTACTTTCAAAATATTCCGTCAGATGTTAGTCACTTTGCGTTAAAAAGCGAATACGGCTCGAGTCGAAAAATAAAAATATTAAATATTTATAAAAACAAATAATAAGAAATATCCATTTTAATTTCGTTTATTAAAAACTCGATTTGAAGTTATATTGTGTCAAAAAAGTAACGGGAATTGGTCAATAAAACATAAAATATTTATTATTCATTCAAATTTATTGTATCGCCTTCAAAGTAGACCTCTTCCGAAATAATACGTTTATGCCAACGAATAATCCAATCAAGTCGGTGTCTCGAAGTAGTGATTTGAGTTTTGGAAAGAGAAAAAAGTCAGCCGGAGCCATATCAGGTGAATATGGTGGTTGTTCGATGATGTTTGTTGAATTGATGATCAAAAATTCGTTCACAATGATAGCCCTGTGAGATGGTGTGTTTCCCTTGTACAAAATGCATGAGCACTCTTTCCACAAACCTGGGCTTTTTCGAAGAATTTCCTTTTTATCTAACCATCTGGCATAATCCTGAGTGCATAACACAGCGATAATAAAAGAAACAGTCAACATTACCTTGACTTTTGATCGATTTTGACGTGTTTTTTTCGGTTTCGGCTCAACTGGAAGGCACCATTCCGAAGCTTATTGACCGTTGGCATGCCAAACTCGTAAGGCCATCTCCCATCACCAGTTATAGTGCGTGTTATGAATGTGGGATCGGAATTGGCTCGTTTTATGCCTTCAGCGACCTTTACGCGATTTAGTTTTTGAAGAAAATTCACGTCTTTTGGAAGTAATCGAGCGGTTTTATGTCCAAACAATCGTGTATAATGGTACGGATTGAATTGTGAGACACTGAAAGTTCAGTGGCTATCTCCCTCAAACCTGAACGACGATTTTCTGTCACCAATTTCTTCACTTTGTTGACGTTAACTTTAGTTGAAGACGTTGATGGCCGGACAGAGCGAGGCAAATCTTCCACCACATCTCGATCGTGTTTTTGATCAATTCGATTCACCGTAAGAATCTTCTGTAACATTTTCAGCGATTCGGCAGTTCCGTCAACTTAGCGAAAAAAAATGTTTACAATCTCTTTAAACGGGTTTTTTAAATAATCATTTACCGTCACTCTCTTGACAGATATCAGTATATAACGGATGGTCCATTTGTTAGTCCTTTTCTCATTTGTAAATAAAACACACATTCTGGGATGAAAAATCAAATTTTTTTATTGTTAATTAAAGATGGTTCTATGTCATTTATGTATGAAAAACAATATCATTCATATGCCCACCACGGCTTCGTCTACAGGCCCGCACCCGAATATCAAAAATTTCGATGACTTTCCAATAAAATCAGATCAAAATGACCTCAATTTCAATTCGAATATTGTTTTTAAGTTGTTGAATTGTTTGTGGATGATTAGCATACACCTTACCTTTCAAATAATCCCACAATAAAGTGGTGTTAAATACGGGCTTCTTGGTGGCACAGGAACTTCACAAATTTTGTTGACAATAAATGGATTGTTGCACGACTTGCGTGGTATGTCGCTCCGTTTTGTTGAAACCGAAGATCGTTGTGCAATAACGTTCCTCACTCACGTAAGGGCATTTTCCTGCTCGTTTTCAAGGAAAACCGGCCCAATGAAGCCACCAGCCCATAAACCACACCAAACAGTGACTCTTCATTTCGTTCACACATTCAATTAACAAAACGACGACGATTTAAATGGTTTGGCGGCTTCAATTTTTAAGTTAGTTGAATTTTCTATGGATGCAAATAATGATCATTTTTGTGAACAATGCCTGGTTGATGTGCTTGGTTCATTAAGAACTCTTTCACTAACAGCTGCCATTGTATCAGGAGATCTAAACCAGTTTCTTCAAAAAGGTCAATAATTTTGTCAATTTGCAAATGTTGTTGTTTTTGAACAATTATTTTCATATTAAATTTGGACAATCAAAATGCGTTGTTGTGTTGTTCGCGACTCCATGATGATAAATGGCTAATTTTTGACTTTTCATATGTCAAAGAATTTTTTAGAACAAATAACATTAAGTACCAAAATTCATCGATTAAAAAAGGACCAACAGATTGTCCATCCCGTATTTTTGACGATTATCTCAAATTATGAACGGGTTTTGATTCAAACTCGACATACGCACCGATATATACGTTAAAATATATAACTGCATTTCAATCCAAAGTTAACTATAAGTTGACTCGATCTGGATCGAATCCCTAATATATACGTAGTAATACAAAGTTTACGATTTATTTACCCTAAAAATATTTTTAAAAAAACAGAAAATTATCTGACTAAGACCATATAAATCATAATCTAAAAGCACCAAGTCAGATTTAGAAACAGTTTATCATTTAAAAATAATGCAGGCCTACAGTTCTGTTGTATTATTTTACCAAAGGTAGTTCGTCTATGCTTGTTTCATCCAAACTCCGATAAATATTTAATTGAGTTGTTTAGTGGTGGTAGTCGTTCGGTCACTAGAGTTGCCATCAGATGGTAAACTCAGCTTCAAATTTCGCTGCAGTTTCTGTAATAGATATAGATTACTATTTAAATGATTATATGATAAACATATTTTACATTACAATATGATATAGAACGTTATAAAGTTACAACAGTTACCCTAAAATCGGTGAAATACCAGCTCATTTTTATATAATTTGTGCAATTTATGGCAATACTTTAGATTTAGAAATATTGTGGTGAGTAAAATGTTAGAATTTTAGTTTTTTAATTTTTTTGCGCGCTTTTTCACCGAATTGGTCGTACACCGAAGCAACCTTTCGCATAAGAAGCCATGTAAAAAAATTAATCCGTTCCTTTCACATGGGATTCAATTGGCCTATATAACTATGTTAATCGTATAGTAATAGTATAAAAATAGGGTCGTGTACCGAATCATGCGTCGTATACCAAACAAAATTTCCACAGCCAAAAAGGTCGTATACCGAGTTTGTCGTGTACCGGGATGGTCGTATACCGGGGCTCCAATATATTTTTCTTTTATTCATTCTTTATGATATTCTTTATGATATTATTGCGTATTCTTTATGATATTATTGCGTAAGCGACCTCTTATACTAAATTTAAAAAGCTCAAATAATGCAAAAAAGAAGTATTAAGGCTATTTGCAAATTTCCTTGGTAATTTCTTTTTGTTCTATTTCGCAAACTTATATAAAATCGGGTCAAAGTTGTCTTAGATCTAGAAGTTCTATTATTCATGTTCAAAACTTACTTGTGAGTGTCATCTACTTTATCTTGTCTTAATATTCATGAAAAAACCACTAATATTGTACCAGATTCGGTAATAATCGAATTTGCGGCCCAATCAGCAATAAATTCGGAAGAATATCAATTCAATTTAAAGACCCAATGGTTTTAATCAACTAGTAAACGTTTTACGATTAAAAACAATTTCAAAATACCTTTCAAGCACTTGTGCATAAATATATTTCTTAATCTGTTTTATTCTTGACCTTTATATATGTCAGTATTGTTGTTCTAATTTTAATTTAAACTAATTTATATTTTTATTTTCTATAAATTGTTGATTTTCCTTAAAAGGGTAGGAAACCGTTGGAAAATAACTATAATTTATAATTATCTATATTTTTAACACCAATTTTGGAATTGTTTATATTTCATATAAAATTTAATTTAACTAACTAATTACGAAAAAATGTAATTTTAATACGAAAATGTATGAAATGTTTTAAATGATTCTGTTTACATCACGTGTTTATGTTATTTACAAACATCTTTATTTACTGCCATCCAACTCGCATAACATAAATAAATTTAATTAAGACAATCGATTTCCTTTTTTCATTGTAAACTATCAAAATAACATCAATCGAAGAAGAAAACTTCAACAATACGACCTTAAGTTACATTTTGTATTTAGAAACTTATGAATTTCTAAAATCAAGATAAATGATTTTCTTGTCGTGTTGTGTTGTTGGTTGTGATGTTTCTTTCGCTTGTATAATTAAAATGATCATCACGAGAAAATAATTCGAAAATTACTTATTGTTTTGTTTATTTGTTTGTTGGGTTGTAAAATAAAATTACAGTTATAGCGTATACCATTTCCAGTTTAGCTTCGAGTTTTTATTAAAATTAAAACAATAAAAATACTTTGTTGTAGTGGATACGTTAATTATCATTAACTATTAACTTTCTTTATTGTTGTACAATTTTGGTAATAAACCGCCTCAATTCAAACTAAAAACATAATTTAATTGATTTATTATTACTACATAAAGCGTTTCAATCTAATAAATATTAATGCTGCCGCGTTAAAAAAATCAACCATCTTAATACCAGTATTTAAATATTTGTATAAATTAAAGTTCCATTCTAATTTTGTGGGTGGTGCGGTTTACTGATCAATATACGAGCTCGCTGACAATTCAAGGATGAATTTGTAAGATTTCAAATTAATGAAATTGCTTTGATATTTTGACAAATTTATTATACATTTCGAAGTGTATATGTCAAATATTAAACCAAAATTTTGTTAGCCTAGCGACAGTAATTAGTTATCATACTGCAAATAATACTTTTTAACACACTATATATATCTACTGTATAGAGTATTATTACGAACTAAAGTTTTATATACAATATATAGATAACAATTTAGAATAATTCATTCACGATAATTTTATTCAAAAGCCCACATTGCGTGGTTTGCCTGTATATAGTCTATAAAATATGTAGATTGATCGTTATACATATGTGATGAATTCATGTAAGTAAGTTATTTGAAAACATGATCGAAATGACTTACTTAAGAATTCAAATATTTACTTCGAACGAGAAAGTATTTTTTCTATACAAAAATTGGATCACTTATTAATATAAAGTAAATATTTATCTATGTTACATAATGATAAATGACTCACGTCTTACTGTTATTAAATTTAAACTTCTGGCACCAGCCAGCTGGAGCTTTCGTAGCTTAGTAAATAATCTAAACAAACACACACTAATTAGATTGTCAATTTTAATATTATAAAAATTCTTCAGTACCTGCATGTCAAAATTAACATAACATATCCTCTCAACGTCTGCAATTTACGTTATATTGTGGTAAGCGCCCGTAACATCATATTAGATCATTTCATGTGTCATAAATCTTCTATTTGATTTATCGTACTCGTATAAATGCTTATACAATCGTAAGAATATTCTTGCTACAAGAAAAAGCAATTTAATTTATTTATGTATAGATTTTCACGAATCTATTGTAAGAATATACCCTTGACTTTGCATAACTAATTTTTGATGACCTTTGTGATATAATCATCTTCATTTAAAATGTTTTTAGGATCAAAATAAAATTTAATGATGAACGTTACAGTCATCAATATAAATGACGCGGCGCGATAGTTAAGACGTATCACACATACTTATTTTATTACTGTTATTAGTACTTCAAAAAATACTACAAAATGAGATCACCAGATTGTTGTTATAATGTTATAACTAACCAACAAATAATTGTTAATATTAAAATATTTTTTTCTTAAGTAAATGCTAATTATATTTTAGTTGAAAAAATATTAAAAATTATATGTTTAACACTGAACACTGACCTGAAATAAAATTACAGCCACATAGGTATGTCTACGGGTCCGTGTTTTTTTATTAATGCCCGATAGATGTATCCGGAGCACGCAATTTTCTATATCAAAACTTATATTTAGCGCGCTATTTTTGCATATAATTAATTTATTTAATTCTAAACTAAGATTTTTCATTCAAATTTTTAGTTAAAAATCGATAAAAAAATATTTTGCTCTACCTATTTATCGGAAGCACTATCCATTTCAAAGGAAAATTTTAAATTTCCTTTGTTTTGTACAACCCTTAAACCATTAGAAACTTATTCTTACAATAAAAATTTAAAACGCAGAAAGATGATTTATTTTTTATAACGTCAAGCCAAAATAAATGTTAATTGGTATATTTCAGGTCGTTAAATGTTTGTTTTATGGATGAATTTATTTTTTCATTTTTACGGTATAGCGACGTCAGTGAATAAATAGCTACAGTTTCAATAGAAATAGAAATTTTCCTTCGGCGCCGGTTTCCTCTCGTCATTATTCATTGTACACTAGAAAACACTAAGAATAATAAAACATTAATTAGTAATTTAAAACCACACTAGGTAGGTTGAACAGTAAATTCTCTGTAACACCTACTATGTTTGCGACTACTTGGTGACAATTGCAAACAAGAAAAAATACATAAACTTGAAGTTTATTTATTAGCTAAGGAATGCTTATTCATGATGAATATTCCACGAAAGTTTAAAAAATCGCATTTTGTTCAGCTGAGCAGTCAACTAAATTTATAAATAAACACATCTAAAACTCTTTTGGAATAACAATCGACGCCAATTTGTTGTTGACGCTAAGGATGCATTACATTTCTCAGAACGTGCTCAACAAAGCCAGCCTATATTAAATTTGCTGTTGAACCTAATCTAAAAATTTAATTTCAATGAGACTGCATTCCACTGTTATTTAAGAGGATTGTTGTTAAAACGGCTCACCATACTAACTGCATATACAATATCGGGTCTGGTATGGCTTGTTGATACGGAATAAAGTTCATTTTATCAATTTCACTTTGATTTTTCATACACACTTCTTTTGATAGCTTCAAGTTTATATTACTTTGTTTATTTATTGGAGCACGTACAGAATTACAGTTGGACATATTAAATCTGGCTAACATTTCAATGATATATTTTTCCTGCTCTATCCATATTGTGTTACGTTTATTGTTTATATCCAAACAAGATTTAGCTTCACCAAAACTTTTATTCTAAAATGATTGTTTAGTTCCAATTTCAATTATATTTTGTATAGCACAATTACAAAATAGTAGTAAACCATCCACTTAAACAGCGAAAAATATAATTTTCGGCTTAAATAGATTATAGTAAATACACGGATCTACTTTAGATCGTTTAAAACCAATATTAGAAAAAACTTTGTTTAATGTGACATTACAAATTCTGCTGGCTCATTCAATGCATAAAGCGACTTTTTAATTTGCAAACTTGTGTGCCATTACAATAGGGAAAGGGGTTGCACCATATAATTTTTTTTCATTTAATCGCCTTGTAAAAATGCTGTGACTGCAAGCATGTGATCAATGTCAAGATCAGGAGTTTACCACAAGCATCGATTTTAGTTTTAGTTCTAGTTTTTCGGTAATACCGTTATTCTTCTGCATGAACTCCCACTTGGTATTTCCCTCAGGTATTATAAAAAATTTATAATTGAACACCAGACATTGGTTGTGTCTAGCCCATGTAGGCCTCACTAAACAGTAGTAGACCTCACACATCCTATGGGCTGGATGCAAAATATCTCACTAAAAAATATAGATATCTCAATGTTTAGTCAGGCAAAAATAGTCTGTCTCCTTTTGAGTAGATATTTTTTGGTTTAAGCCTGTACTTTATTAAAAATTTAGTTTGTTCTGTTTTATTTGTTTTTATTATATTTATCTTAAAGTTATGAAGTTTCAATTCTACAACTGAGGCAAATATACAATTGAGAAATCTTAAAAGTAGTCCCATTTTGTCTGGTTTTCTATTTGAACAAGCTTCTTCAGGGATCAATTTTGAATAGCTATTATATCAACAAAAAAACTCTAGAAGAAAATGTTTCCACATATGCTTATCTTGCCTGCACAACTAACCCTTACTTTAGCAAACAACACTCATAACTGGTAACCATAAAAATTTTAAAAAAAAATTAGAAACGTAACTTTAAGAAAATTAATATTGCGATAAATGTCATTTCTGTGTTTTCGATCATACAAAATTAATTAAAATTTAAAAAAAAGTACGAAGCTTCGTTAAATATCATTTGTTACTTCAAGAATTATTGCATCGAAATTTTGCGTAAACTAAAATTAAAACAAATAGCCGTCATAAAACATTAATTTACAAATTTTACGGCGAATATAGCTGAAATGTATAAAAAATTAGTTTCGTCAAAATGTTTAATGTTATAATTGTTGTGTGGTTGGCCCTTTCGTCGTGCGCTAGTTAAAGTTTTGATGATAATTTTTTTCGTGCACAAAAAAAACCCAGAGCACCCTTGATTGAATTGATGAATTGATCTTTTTACATGCTATAAATTTGACTATTGCTTTGGAATTATTTGCAATCGATTTCTTTCATAGTATACATTCAAAATAATTTCGTATCGGTATATACATTTTTATACACTGACATAAAAAATTGCAAAGCGATTTGCAATCAAAAGTTTGCATTTACAAAACGAAATCCAAAATTTCCCAAAATTTTGAACCCTACAATAAACACAGCAAGTTGTTTATGTTTTGAAAACTAACATTATTGTGTTATGTCAAAATGTTTTGCCGTTAAATGGCCGTAGATTGATTTTAATAATAAACATCTTTATTTTTCAATTATTGTTTGTTATTTGATATAGGGAATTGTTTTAATTGGTTTAAATTGTTGCTCCCAGAATATAATGAATATTTTTGATTGCGAAGGTTCTCGCGTAGTTGATGCAATGAAAATAACACACAAATACAACCACATGACATAACAATTTCCCTTTTCGAATATTTGCAATCATTTTAGATGGGAACCAATAGTTATATATTTGAAATTCAACAAAAATGGCCGTTTGAAAATTTATACGCAGGGTACATAATCTGTCGGTCAATAAGTTCGGAGGGTGGCACATAGACAGGGCATCTATAAACCTTCAAACGATTTGTGTTAAAATTTTATGAAAACCTGGCCATTAGTTTACAAGTTACAGTTGTTTTAGTAACACTACTTTTGTTATTTCCAAAACAATGGAAACAAATTAATTTCGTGTGTTGATAGTCAAGCGTAACTCAGCTGTATTTAACAGAATTATTCCATATCTGGTAGTTTTGTCTATCAATTATATATCGATGAGTAATCCTAAACTAGCTGTCAAAATCAATTCTTTCAAAAAAAATCATCGCAGTAAAGTTTTAATCATATTATCTGATTTCAAAAATCTTTAAATATTTTTGCCTCGACTATCTTAGGATTGAGATGGAGAAATTTCGTCTCGAGAATTTTTTGAAATTTTGAAATTTACGATTTCTGAGAAATTTTGAACTTAACGCTAAATCTAAGAACTGCCATTAAATCAAGAACCAGGCCTATTAAAAGATTATGTTTTTTAGGGAATTTTGAAAATATTAGGCCATTTGTGGACTTCTCGGCGGGTAAAAATGATTAACAAAAATGATTAAAACATGAAATATTGACCGAGGCAGAATTTTTAAGATATAAACTTGTGTGTCCTGACAAGAAGATTTTACGAAGAACGCTTTAAAACATGGGACTAACCTTCGTCAGCCAATTCTAATGGCATAAATTTGAATATAAGTATCTCCTCAAAATGAATAGTAAATATAAAGGAAATATGATTAGAAAATGAATTAAAAAATAAAAATTTCTGTTTCAATGAGCTACGGCTCAGTAAACGTTGTCTCGTAGTTTAAGCTTAAATAAGATTAAACTATTCGACGGGCCACATACCACTCCGTTTACTTACTCCCAACATAGTTTCATAAGCATTACAAGTATTTAATTGATCCACTCGATAATTAAATTTAACGTGAATAATTAAAATTATATATATTTAGATTTATTAACTAGATTTAAGAGCCACCAAACCCGAAAACAGCTTACGATATTTTATACCTCAATAAAATAGATTAATTCTCTTAGTTTTCATAATCATAAATGTTGAACATCCGGTTTCTAATGTTTATCCAATGGATTTCATTATAATTATTATTTTCGTCTAAAATGTTGTCTGCGGAAACAAGTTGATAAAAAAATTACTTGAATGGCCTCAAAAGTATTAAACATTATTCGAAAGTATCGAAGTACTTTACAAAAAGCCAAAGTATCAAAAAAGTACTATAGTATCAACAATATCATCCCTGATATACATTATTGATATTAAAACACTTTCGTTTAAATATAAACATTTTCTTCTAAAAACTTTAATACGAAACAGAAATTAAAATTTATTTACGAATACGAACAATATCTTTCTTCTTGAAAATGAGTCGGAGATTCGCCTATTCGTTCCAATTAGTAACTAATTTAATTTTTTCAAAAATACATGTTATCGATTTTCAAGTAATCTTCGGTTGTTCAGATAATTACTATTTCGTCCACCGTACAAAATACAATTTACTATAACTTATGGCCAATTATAATCAATAATGGCGTGTTTTAATGGTAAAGGTGTCGCGAGCAAAAAACAAACCAATAGAAGAGCATTAGGGTTTAAAAACATATTTTAGGAATATACATGGCACGTATTTCGATAGGATCTTAATACGTTTCTAATCTCATCTTAAACTAGAATTTTAGTTCTAGAACTTTTCCTTTTCGTTTTACTCCAAACCCCTATTTATTTTCTCGTGAAACAAAACTGATATTTTATGTGAAGAATATTTGACATGACAACATGTTCTAAACGCCAAATAAGCGAAAGAAACCTAGTTCATTATCACCAACCCAAAAAAACTATACCTCAAACTTTCTTTTAACCTAAAATTTAAGTTGGGATGAAAAAAACAAATAATTCAAAAATTAATAGTTTATTTGTTAAGCTGGTGGCATCAAGGTCAAGAGAGCATGCTTAAAGTTTATATTCTTCAAGAAACACCGCATATTTCGGGTATTGTCAAATTATATTGCTATTGGTTCGTTTACTACTTTCAATGGTAAGTTGCAAGGTGAAATTTTTTTTTTCAGTTAGTAAAAAGTACGCTAAATTTCAGGCATCCCCAGAACATGTTCGTATTGACGATTGTAAAAGTATGATAAGCTCCACTCACAGTGGTAATTTTGAGGAAGACCCACAAAAACTCATATAATTGAAATGTAACATTTTATGTATTATACGAAAATCTTATTTTTATTTGGTAAAAAATATTAACCATAACAATATCACGAAAGACCTCGTTTTAAAATTTCAATTTTGCATATCTACCTCAGTCCAGAGTATATTCACTATACGTAGAATTCGTGTTACTCCAATAATCAACTACCGAAAGACACACACACATGAGTTTATGCACTCCATGTTTGATGCATTGAACACACTTACCTATTCGCTGCTGGCTTCGTACAACTAAATGAAAACAGAAATAAAATCGATTTTAGTGTTTACTGAAAAATTGGATGGAGTTTGATCGGATATATTTTACAAATCATAAGAATTTGCAAAAATTTCAAAAGCTAGCTCAAACTAACTAAAATCAGTGATTTTACGAAATCGCGTCGCATCAGGCAGCAATGTGCGATAACCAGATGATAAGAAACCGATCAGAACTCGTTCTAACGTTCTAATTCCTTTACTATTTTAACGGCCTATAACGAATCTACAGTGAATCGTGTTAACTATATAATACATACCTAACAATTGTTTATATTTTTAATCTGAAAATTAAAATATGATCAATTGATCATAGAATTATGTTTACTACTGAATAGAGATTACGCTCTATACCATTGTTAAAATCCTTGAATTTAACTATAGCCATGCTAATTCCGGAAATGACTTCTTTTTCTTTTCAATAATATTGTAACTTTTTTTATAGATCTACATTTTTTTGTAAGAACTGTTCATGTACGCTCGAAATTAATTTTTCCATTAAGGTTGTATGGTACTGAGGAAAGAATTTTTTTTTGGTATTATGGTATCTGTTTCTTTAATAAATGTTACTACTAATATTTTGTCCAATTCAATTATATTGTTCGAATATGCACAATTAATTAACAAATTTCTTAATTTTCATTAGTTCTAATCTTAAAAATTGCCTATTTTATAAATAATGATAATTAATCCAGATCACATTCATTATTAATTGATGTGCCATCTAATGTCAATACGAGTAAATAATAAATCAAATTTAATCACCATTGGAGCGTAAAAATAAAAACGATCCGAATCGATATGTTTAAACAAGTCAATATTCAAGTTTTTAACTTTCTACGCCGGTTCATGCCAGTCTTTATAATCGTGTATTAATCCGTAGACGAACTAAACAATTTGTTTTGATTATTTGAGAAGAAGAAAAATTTATTGAAAATTGTTTGTAGGCGTAAATTGATCTTAAGGAAGCATGGTTTTAGACAAGTTGAGACACATACGGCCTTAAATATAACTCAATGTAATAGGTACTTGTGACCCCCATAAATTGTGTAGAGAAATTGTTATTTGAAGAAAAGAAACTCGATCTAGAAGTGTATAGACCAAGTTTTATTTAATAGGCCCTTTGTCTACTCATGATCAACAGTGGCCAAATAGAAAAACTTTAGATATAGAAAATAATTGCAAAGCCTTTAATTTTTAACGTGTATGATTGTACATCTAAATTGAATTAATTTGGTTAAATAATAAGAACTCAAGCTTTACAGTTATAAACATGAAGCTTAAAAATGGGGATGCGTTTTCTTTTTTTCTTAATATTTGTTTTTGGTTTTAAATCCAGGAAGCTCAAATAGTCTTAAACATGAAATGCATATCTTACCAAATGATAAATAGTCCTGCTATCCTTTTAGTTTTTCTAAACTCTTAAATCTCTGTTTTCTGTTTATAATACTCGATAGTATTATTATTGTAACATTGTTTCATGTCAAATTCCTCCGTCCATTTATACACATGTTAATCTGCAAGTATCATGTCTCTTACTTATTGAGAGTAAGAGTATGATCATTTTAACATCTTCATGCACTTAAAGAGGCTCATTTATGCCGTTCCTAATTTTCCTTTCTCATCGCCATAGTTTATAAAGGGTCTTTCAAAAGTCGCGCCTAGATGTTTTTTTAAAATAAAACATGGAAATACTTTGATTTTTTCTGGTATTTTTCTATTTTTTGAAAATATGGCTTTTAACAATATGTGAAAAATGACATCATTTAAATGTCCACCACGGGCACGACTACAGGCTTCTATACGAAAATCAAAATTTTTATGAACTCGTTCACACACTACCGTATTAAGTTCATCAATTTCGGCTCGAATGTTGTTTTGCAGCGGTGCGATTATTGATGGTTTATTCACATAAACTTTATTTTTCAAGAAACCCCAAAGAAAGTAATCTAATGGCGTTGAATCGCACGATCTAGGTGGCCAGTTTTACGTAAAGTTAATCGACCTGGAAACTTTGACCGCAACAGATGGATATTTTCACGTGTTGTGTGACTCGTAGCGCCATCCTGTTGAAAATAACAATACTCTGTATCTAATTGTTCAAGTTGAGGCCACAAAAAATCTTCAATCATTTGTCTATAGCGCTCTCCATTGACAGTAAGAGCTCTTTCGATCCTCGACAAAACCAGTCTACTTCACAAATGTCAAAAACGACATAATAAAAAGGTTGCGTTTAGAAATTATTTACTACTGACATCTAGGCGTGACTTTTGAAAGACTCTTTAGTTACGTACGAAATTCCTGCGAAGATAATAGCATTCGTTTTTCAGGCCACATAAAATACTAAAATAAATATTTGTTGCACACCTTATCACAAAACTGAACGATTTGAGCAAAATTTGAATTTCGAAATATAAATTACACAATTTAATATCAAGTAGTAGAAAAGGTTTGGGAAAAGGTTTGGAATATTCGGACAGAATGATCAGTTTGGTATAATTCGGTACTATAAATACTATTTGCCAATTTTATTGCCTCTAACTGAAAATAAATTTAACACGAGATTTATACCTAATGCATTATACATTTTAGAATTAATTAAATTATATATAAAGGAGAATAATGAGGGCACCCCCAGTAGGTATTTAGTCTAAACATTATATTTATTAGTATTTTCGGCTTTTGCATACTCGATCGAGATATTCGATTACCAAGCGCAGCTATGTAAACATATTTATTGCACTAATATTCCTAACATAAAGCGAATTTGACTGAAATTAGAGATTATTCCAAATGAAAACCATTAGTACTTCAACTGCGCAATTTCGAACTATTAATATTCAAATATTATTTATAGCTAAATTCGGTAGATTTATCTTTTACTTACAGCAGCTCACTATTCAAGCATTGGGACTCCCTTGAACATTTCTTTTTGCAAATGGTTTTCATTTTACTCTGTGATTTAGATTTGAAGCTTTCTAAAACAAAATATTTCAAAACCTCAAAGCGTCGGTTCAATATAATATGTAATATTCTATGAGCTAATCAAAGCGGTTAACAGATACTTTAAACAAGCGCACGAGTTATTTGAAGATTTAGAATAAATTGTGAAAATCACAGAATTAAAATTTTTTCAAATCTAAAATGGTGTATTAGGCACTTTATCATTATATAGCATTCTTTGGCTTTGAAACTGATATAACTAATATTTACGTTACGTTTATAAGGTTCTCTTTAAATTACATTTTCTCTATTTTCCTCCGCCCTCTCACGTTCAATTATTTGAAAACATCCCCAACATTCGATTGATTGGTTATATACAAATAAACTAGTTACAAGAACGACTTTCAGGATATTAGTTGTTATTGTAAACAAATAAGTGTATTGTAATTGTATAACAACTTTTCACATCAAGTCTGTCTCGAAATTATAACGATAGTGTTACGAATCTGGTGTTTCGCCCCATATTAGATCGGCAGAATCGGTAATTTCATCTTATCAAAATATCAATTAATTTCGACCGTATGAGTGTGCCTCAACGAATAAAGTGATCACTTTATTAATATTGATGAGTTGATTATTGATTTGGGTAATTGCTAAAAAAAAAGTACTTTAGTTGATTAGGAAGTGTGTGGGTTGAGTTAAGAACCGGAATAAACGACGAGCTCGAACGACCGACAATTGTTTTAGATTTTTTTTTGGTTCGTGCTTTTCGTTTTGTTGGAGGCGGAAAAGACGTTTTTTTTTAGTCAGTCAGTCTCGGTCCACCCAAAGTGAAAAACTTTAAGACAATTAGTTCTGTTCATTATTAAATAATAATTTACTTTTTTTTTTTTTTTTTTAAATGTGGAAGTAAAATTTTAAAGCAAAAAAATGGTGTTAGAAATATAGTTTATACTTAGAAAATTAAGTGATTAACATTTAAATAATAATTGATAGCATGTCTGAATGTAAAGCATGCAAATGATGACTTAAGTTTATAAAATTAAACTAAATATAAAACAAACAAAAAAAAAAAAAAAAATGAAAACTTAGAATTAAGATTGAATTGTGATAAAATGGTGGACTAAAGTATGAAAATGATTTAATGGTATTGCGTCCATTAAGACAAAATAAATAAAAAAATAAATAAAAATAAAATAAAACAAAAATGTGTTAAAACTTCTAAATTAAAGACGAAATAAATAAATACTTAAATTTTGTAAAAAGACATTTATGTGAAAAAAAAAAAAAAAAAAAATAAAAAAATAAATATTTAAACGAAATAGTGAAACTTATAAAATACTACTGAGGTGGACGTTTAAAAGGAAATATACCCTGTGGTTTTAATAATAATAATAATTATAATAATAATAATAATACTAATAATAATAGAAAAAAAAAATGCGAACACCTATCATAACCAAACAAATTTTAAATAATCCGTAAAATTGATAAATCCGTAAATTTTTTTTTTTTTAATAACATCAATAAACAGTTTGGTCACCTTGTGTGCTATAAATTAAAGTCTACGTTATATCCAACCAATAAACTTCAATTGGATACCTCGTTCACCAAGGCGCCCAAAGTTGTCCAGTATGTATATTTTTGGTACCAATTTTGTCAAATCAAATCCTCGTTTATTTTATAAAATTCTAATTAGTTATAGTTAAGATTATAATGTAATATCTATCATAATTTTCTTTTTGTTTAATTCCTAAATCTTCAATAACTTGTTGAGTTTTTCTTTATTAGTCACGAGATTATTCGTTGACCCAATAATTAATTTTTATTATATTTTTTTTTGTGTTTAATTTTTATTTATATTAAACATATGTAGGTTTGGGAATTAAATAAAATAAACCTCTACAATAATTTTAGTTAAATTATAAACATTTTGATTATATATATATTTTTTTTTTTTTTTTGCTTTTCTTAAATGATTGTTGATAATAATTCTGAAAGTAAATTATTAATTGGTAAATGGAGGAAAATTTATTCTTTTTATTAATATTAGTGTTTTTTTTTTAAAAATTAACATGAATTCGTGATCGCCATTTAATTCGAGGGGCAGATGTGATGATGGTAAGTAGTCGTTGCGAGTGACATGTGACATTTTATCAGGGGATCATTTTTCTTCATACGGTCGAGCGAGATTTAATCATGCTCCAGAAACCCCACACCCGTACCCTGAGCCTTAGCCGCGCAGTTGACCGTTTTCCTGGAGCCGCTGATTAAATAAATAAAAATTTTCTAGATAACAGATGAATCAGCATAACCCAATACAGTTACCGTAATTAAAGATTTCGGTGCTGCAAATTCAAAATTATCGCATCTGTTACAGATGGCGCCCAAACACTTGCGGGACCAAAATTTAATTAATTGTACAACTATATACGGTACCTAATGACACGTCCATGTCCATATGACACGTATCGTTGTAAAATAGATCCAATAAGCCTTGTTTTTTTTTGTAAAATAACCTTGTTATATAGCATCCGTTGATTTTCGTAAATTTTTTTTTAAATTTATAATCATAATTTTTTTTGTTTAATTATTCATACCCGCATTTGCATCCTGCTAATTATAGCTGTTGATCATGCAAATGTTAGTAAAGGTATTAAAAAAATATTGCACAATTTCAAGTTTCAATCAATTTTAGTTAAAATTTTTACATCACGATTGAGTAAATTAGTTCGTGTGCACAATCTCCTATAGTAGAAATTAGCTGCACTTAACGTTTTAAATTGATCGATCATGATGATTAAACCTTAAACTTTCGCGAATATTCCTTATTAAGTCGATTTATTTTCGTCAGTAAAAGTTTAGGGTAGATGTTTTTTTTTTGCACTATTCGATGTATTAGTCGCGGATTGACTCTGGTAACTTCCATCGAATTAATCCTATTTTGATTTTTATACATCGTTTGAAATTCGGCACAGGTTATATATGTAACAAGGCACGTTAATTATTCGTTTATACAATTAAAGAAAAAACTGAAAATGTCACTTGTCGAAGCGTATTCACTGCTTGCATCGTCACATCTCCCTCGACATAATACATATTAGATTTTTCATCAATTAGATTTTTCTTTCTCAACTAAAGTACTGAAGTAACTAAACCAAATAACATAAAATTTTGTTAATTAATTTATTTTGTTGTTTATTACGTTCTATTTTTTTTTTTGAACGTGTCTATTATTAACAATCAATATCATTAATTTTTTTTGTCTTTCCAATTATAACGAACACACAATTTTTTTTTTAAATCCACTTTCAAACATCAAAAATGGATTTACCTTGTATTAATATTGACTATTTGGATATAGATGAAATTAAGGTCGAATGCGAACTTCGGCGAATAACGGGGTCCCTTCGTTCTCAAATGAATTTGTTAGATATCGAAATCCGAAAAGAACACAATGACCCAAATCAGTCTATTCAACAGCCTCATCCGTCGGCCATAAAATACCCACACACCGAAATTACAACTTGTGTAAACAAATTACAAAATTTACAAACCGCTCTCAATAACGTGGTTGAAACTGCTAATTTTCAGAATGAGGATATTGAAGGTATTGTCTCTAAATTTTTGCACGTATTTTATAGATTACAAAGGGTTCGAGATTTATCCGATTTTCCTAATACTATGGAGAAACTACTAGACGTCACCACAAAATTAATAGTAGTAGCTGCAAAATTACAGAAGAATGAATTGACACTTGAACAGTCAAAAGAACACCTTCAGGCCATAGTGATTAACCCAAAAGATGTCCTTGATCTTACGGGCGCACTTTTAAGCGACACCAAACTAGATGGTGATTCCTCTCACGCCACATCTACTCCGATGCAAAGCGTTAATAATAGTCCAGGTCGTAATCAAAATTCTGAGGTAAAATCTGTCGGGGCCGAAAACCCCAGCGCTCCGAAATCTAATGGTGATACTGTAGTTACTAAAGACAATCGAAATTCCGCAGTTGATCCACAAATACAACCTGCTCCTGAGGCACAGATTATTGAACAGAAAGCCCAAGGTATCCCAGATCAATTTCCGCATTTTCCTAATCCTGCTTTACTCTTTCCGTCTAACTTCATGCCTCCACCAACAGTTATGCCGTTTAACCCTTATTTAAATTTTTTTCAAACAGTACCTCCACCCATAATGCCTTCTCCTAATAACCCACCAGGCCATTTGTCACAACCCAGTGCACCTACAGAGCAGCCGATTAATCCACAGCAACAAAAAAATAGTTCTAATTCAAATTTAGCCACTCCAATTCATAAATGGAACTTAAAGTTTGACGGCTCCCCTTCGGGCATGTCAATTGAAAAATTTCTTTTTAGAATTGAGCACCTAGCTAATACTAACAAAATTACATTAGAACAGTTGGTCAATAATATTAACACCCTACTAGATGGCCCGGCTAAGGAGCATTATTGGTTAATTCTTGAGCGGAATCCTAAACTTGGTTGGTCTGAATTCCGTAATCAAATGCTTCATCGCTTCCAGGAGAGACGAACCGACTTAGACATCAAGCAGGTTCTTGAGAGCAGAAAACAGAAGTTAAATGAATCGTTCGTCGATTTTTATTACGATCTGCTAAACCTTGCAATGCCTCTCAAAACGCCATTATCCGATAGCGAGTTAATCGAACTAATCTTGAAAAATATGAGACGTGGATTCAGAGCGCATTTCGCTGGTCGAACATTTGATGCATTATCTTCTCTGGTAAATACCTGTATTGCGACAGACGAAGTATGGAGAAGAATAAACCATCAACCCGAATTACAAATGAATGTACCACCTAAAAGAATTCAGGAGTTTTCAGCTAATATTTCTCAGACTCCGATACATTCTAACCAATTTACCATGCATTCTCTAAAGGAACCTAATATTGAGGAAATCATCCACAAGCCTCCCGCATTGCATCAAACTTCTAGTAATATTACTTTGAATACTAACTCTAGTAATTCAATAATACAGTGCTGGAATTGTCAGAGGATCGGTCACCAATACACACACTGTGACATACCGTTATCCATTTTCTGCTTAGGGTGTGGAGCACCAGGAGTGCTTCAAGCCCATTGTATGACTTGTAATACAATTTTGAAGGGAAACCTAAATGCGGAAATGAAGAGTCCTGGGTCCCTACATTTCCGAAAGCGATTACCACTAAGGCCCAGATTACCTACCCTGCACGAATAAAACGTATACAAAATTATTTTAAAAGTCGTAAACTATTTTACTGTAATATCGCTGAATCTCGCTTTATGGATGATAATGAAATGTATACGATGGATGACAAGCGGCTATATGTCAATATTGATTTGAATGGTACTGAACTTCGTGGACTTTTAGATACGGGAGCAACTATTAGTGCTCTTGGTACTGGCTCGTTGGAACTTGTAAAAAGTCTCAACACAAAATTGAACCCAATTATTGCTTCAATACAAACAGCCGGTGGAGCCCATGAATCTGTGTTAGGGTATATTAATATTCTAACTACCTACCAGAACCAAACCAAACTTATGAAGTTCCTTGTAGTTCCAACACTGCAACAACCTCTCTACCTGGGTTGCGATTTTATGCTATTGTTTGGTATCCAAATCTCATTTCTGCCTGACATTCAAAGTAACAACTATGCTTCTGAACTATGTGGTATGGAACCAAACCCGCAACATGACAATGAATTCGTGAAATCTGATCCTTCCAAATATCACCCATTGACTGATGACCAACGCAGAAAACTAAAAGCTACGATTGATAACATTCCAAATTTCCAGAAAAGCGGCTTAGGTCGCACTCACTTGATTCAACATACAATCGATACAGGTGACGCTCCAGCCATAAAACAACGTTTTTACGCTGTATCTAAGGCTGTCGAGAAAGAAATGTACCAGGAGATCGATCGAATGTTGGATTTAGATGTTATTGAAGAGAGCCATAGCGCCTGGTCCTCACCAATGGCAATTGTACGAAAACCTGGCAAAATACGATTGTGTTTAGATGCGAGGCGTCTTAACTCAGTTACGAAGAAGGACGCGTATCCTCTGCCCCTAATAGAGAGTTTGCTTAGTAGACTTGATAAAACGAAATTCATCTCGAGCTTGGATTTAAAGGACGCCTTTTGGCAAATTCCTTTACATCCAAGCTCCAGAGAGAAAACTGCGTTCACGGTCCCAGGCCGTCCGCTGTATCAATTTAAAGTGATGCCCTTTGGACTCTGTAATGCGCCCCAGACGTTGAGCCGGCTCATGCATACGGTCGTCCCTCATCATCTGCATGACCGGGTGTTCGTCTATCTGGACGATTTGCTTATTACTACGGAAACCTTCGACGAGCACATATCCTTGCTAGAGGATGTGGCAGCTAGACTATCTAAGGCTGGTTTAACAATAAATGTAGAGAAAAGCAAATTCGTACTAAGAGAAGTCGAATACCTGGGTCATGTAGTTGGTGAGAGTGGACTCAGGACCAATCCGGACAAGGTCAGGGCCATTACAGAGTTCCCTGCTCCTAAAAATGTGAGGCAAGTGCGACGGTTCCTGGGATCAGCAGGATGGTATAGACGGTTTATCAAAGGATATTCAACTTTAAGTGTCCCCCTGACGAATCTTCTAAAGAAGGGAAGGCGATTTCAGTGGACTAGCGAACATCAACAAGCTTTTGACTCTCTCAAAATGGCATTAGTCTCTGCTCCGGTTTTAGTGAGTCCAGATTTTACCCAGAGATTTTTTATACAATGCGATGCTAGTTCCACTGGAATAGGTGCCGTCCTTTTTCAGAGGGATTCCGAAGGGGAGGACAGACCAATTGCTTATATGTCGCAGAAGATGAACGCGGCTCAGAGAAACTACTGTGTTACAGAGCAGGAATGCTTGGCCGCCGTTTTGGCAATTAAACGTTTCCGGTCCTATGTGGAAGGATTACCCTTTACGGTGATAACTGACCATGCAAGTCTTACCTGGTTAATGTCCCTCAAAGACCTCACCGGTAGACTTGCACGGTGGAGTTTGAAACTGCAGGGGTATGACTTCGACATAGAGTACCGTAAAGGAAGCCAAAATGTCGTACCAGACACGTTATCGCGAGCATACATGGATTCTATTGATTTATCTAACATTCCTTTGAATATTGACTACAATTCAGATGCATTCCTCTCTGGCAGTTATCTAGATTTGATAAATCAACTTTCGACTTCTTCTTCCAAACTTAATATTAAAGTGGATGGAGGTCGCGCTTTTATAAATTTTCATTTAGATGATACCCCAAGTTTATCTGATTTTACCCATTGGAAATTATTAGTGCCTCGCGAACTACGGCAATCGATTATTGAATCAGCTCATTGTCCTCCAACTGGTGGTCATTTAGGTATTGCAAAAACCCAGGAGCTCATTCAAAGATATTTTTTCTGGCCCACGCTGAAAAATGATACTTCTACTTTTATTAAGGCATGCCAGATTTGCAAATGCAACAAAGCGGTAAACTATCTCGCTAATCCACCTTTCCGGAGTTTTAATACAACATTTCGACCGTTTCAACGCATTTATCTGGACTTTTTGGGACCTTATCCCAGAACGCGTCAGGGAAATACGTCAATTTTAATTGCGGTCGATAGTTTTTCAAAATTTGTAATTACCAAGGCGCTTTCCAAAGCCACTGCTGAGGGTGTTGTGAGCTTCCTGGAAACCGAGATCTTCCTACTGTATGGGGTTCCTGAAGTCCTAGTCACTGACAACGGCCCACAATTTGACTCACGTGCTATTAGATCACTTTGTGAACGATACGGGGTAAACCATGTCTTTACTGCGAAATATTCGCCCCAGGCAAACGCGTCGGAACGAGTTAATCGCACCCTACTATCGTCATTACGATCCTATATAAAAACTGACCAACGTTCATGGGATGAAACTCTGCCTGGCGTTACTCATGCTCTACGCAATGTATTTCACGAAGCAACTGGCTACTCACCACACTTTATTGTGTTTGGCCAACATGCAATTTTGCATGGGTCAGTTTACCAAATTCTTAAGAAAACCTTCGAATTCACAGGTAATTATGTGTCCTGTGCAGATAAACCGCAGGCTCTGTTCCAAATTTACAATGATGTGAAAATTCGATTAGACCATGCTGCTCAGAAAAATCTTAAATATCATTTACGATATCGTTATCCCCAAATTGTGCCAGGCCAGAAGATATTTGTGCGAAATTTTGTACAAAGTAAAGCAGTAGACAAATTCGCTGCTAAACTTGCCTCAAAATATATTCCAGCAATCGTTACTAAACTCACTGGTCGCGTAATGTGTGAATTGCAGGATATGCAAGGGAAACCCCTTGGAACATATCATTATAAGGACATAAAACTTTAAACCACCACTACGGTGTTTCGGGTTCTTCCAAAAAAATATGTCATTGTATCCCGGCTATGAGACTTACTCAGGGGTAGGTACGTCCCCACGATTGTTACGAATCTGGTGTTTCGCCCCATATTAGATCGGCAGAATCGGTAATTTCATCTTATCAAAATATCAATTAATTTCGACCGTATGAGTGTGCCTCAACGAATAAAGTGATCACTTTATTAATATTGATGAGTTGATTATTGATTTGGGTAATTGCTAAAAAAAAAGTACTTTAGTTGATTAGGAAGTGTGTGGGTTGAGTTAAGAACCGGAATAAACGACGAGCTCGAACGACCGACAATTGTTTTAGATTTTTTTTTGGTTCGTGCTTTTCGTTTTGTTGGAGGCGGAAAAGACGTTTTTTTTTAGTCAGTCAGTCTCGGTCCACCCAAAGTGAAAAACTTTAAGACAATTAGTTCTGTTCATTATTAAATAATAATTTACTTTTTTTTTTTTTTTTTTAAATGTGGAAGTAAAATTTTAAAGCAAAAAAATGGTGTTAGAAATATAGTTTATACTTAGAAAATTAAGTGATTAACATTTAAATAATAATTGATAGCATGTCTGAATGTAAAGCATGCAAATGATGACTTAAGTTTATAAAATTAAACTAAATATAAAACAAACAAAAAAAAAAAAAAAAAAATGAAAACTTAGAATTAAGATTGAATTGTGATAAAATGGTGGACTAAAGTATGAAAATGATTTAATGGTATTGCGTCCATTAAGACAAAATAAATAAAAAAATAAATAAAAATAAAATAAAACAAAAATGTGTTAAAACTTCTAAATTAAAGACGAAATAAATAAATACTTAAATTTTGTAAAAAGACATTTATGTGAAAAAAAAAAAAAAAAAAAATAAAAAAATAAATATTTAAACGAAATAGTGAAACTTATAAAATACTACTGAGGTGGACGTTTAAAAGGAAATATACCCTGTGGTTTTAATAATAATAATAATTATAATAATAATAATAATACTAATAATAATAGAAAAAAAAAATGCGAACACCTATCATAACCAAACAAATTTTAAATAATCCGTAAAATTGATAAATCCGTAAATTTTTTTTTTTTTAATAACATCAATAAACAGTTTGGTCACCTTGTGTGCTATAAATTAAAGTCTACGTTATATCCAACCAATAAACTTCAATTGGATACCTCGTTCACCAAGGCGCCCAAAGTTGTCCAGTATGTATATTTTTGGTACCAATTTTGTCAAATCAAATCCTCGTTTATTTTATAAAATTCTAATTAGTTATAGTTAAGATTATAATGTAATATCTATCATAATTTTCTTTTTGTTTAATTCCTAAATCTTCAATAACTTGTTGAGTTTTTCTTTATTAGTCACGAGATTATTCGTTGACCCAATAATTAATTTTTATTATATTTTTTTTTGTGTTTAATTTTTATTTATATTAAACATATGTAGGTTTGGGAATTAAATAAAATAAACCTCTACAATAATTTTAGTTAAATTATAAACATTTTGATTATATATATATTTTTTTTTTTTTTTTGCTTTTCTTAAATGATTGTTGATAATAATTCTGAAAGTAAATTATTAATTGGTAAATGGAGGAAAATTTATTCTTTTTATTAATATTAGTGTTTTTTTTTTAAAAATTAACATGAATTCGTGATCGCCATTTAATTCGAGGGGCAGATGTGATGATGGTAAGTAGTCGTTGCGAGTGACATGTGACATTTTATCAGGGGATCATTTTTCTTCATACGGTCGAGCGAGATTTAATCATGCTCCAGAAACCCCACACCCGTACCCTGAGCCTTAGCCGCGCAGTTGACCGTTTTCCTGGAGCCGCTGATTAAATAAATAAAAATTTTCTAGATAACAGATGAATCAGCATAACCCAATACAGTTACCGTAATTAAAGATTTCGGTGCTGCAAATTCAAAATTATCGCATCTGTTACAATAGTCATAAAAAAAATTACGCATCCCCATTTCAAGATCACCCATCTTCAATCCCGATATACAAACTGAAACTAACAACAACTTTTCCACTCATTAAATGTAATTGGCATCTGAAAAAAATATCACAAGAATAGAAAATGATTGTTCAATGATCTGAGCCTAACCGACCTTCACATCCTAATCATTTTGCTGCATCATCAGTGTGAGATTCCTTTATTCTTCTTATATTCACAAACTAAAAATAGTTATTTATAGTTTATTACAAATAACAAACAGCAGATACATATATGCAACGCAAGGTGTCAACAGTTAAATCAGTTCATTTTAATGTTCTTAACTTGTTCTTTTAAGTTCAATGCCAGTAAAATATGCCATAAATTTTAAATTTTGTTCTTTTTTTCTGTGCAAGGAGAATGAAACTGCAAAAGTATTTCGTTGACTGTATATGCTGCGCGCAGACTTTTTAATTAGCAAAACTATATAGTTTACAAGACAACAATATAGTAAGAGTATAAAAAAATTAATGATAAATAATATTTAAAAAAAAATATTTTAAGAATTTACGGTTTATTTTGTTATATTAATTATTTACTTTTATATTTATTGTAATGGTATATTTGAATATCCGAAGTATTTACAATTTTTTTTCTTCTTCTTAATAACATAAAGAAAGAGTTCAACGTCCTAAGCCTCTATATAGTTGTATGAAAAAATATATGTGTTATTATAAAGTGTATTATATAATATATGTATGTACTGTAATTAAATAGAGTTAATGTACGAACTAGCTAAATAATAAAAGAATTAGAATTTTTAGTTTTTGATTAGTTGTGTTTTAGAATAATTGCAATTAGAATGACAAAAACCACACAAAAGATATACAAATTTAATCATTTTGCCTCACTTACTCATAAATACGAACGAGTAGAAGAATTGGTAAGTTCAACATTATAAACTACCATGTCTTAAAGAACATTGAAATTATACCTACATATTAAGTTTTATGCAAGAGAACTATTAAGAATGTGGGCAATTTTTTTTTTCTTTTTCTTAATATAAATTGTATAACTGTTTCAGAACCGGATTTCAACATCTCAAAAGTTCGTCATAAACTTGTTTGCCAACTTATATTATTCTTTTACTTCTATACAACATACATACATTACATATTTATAATACGCTTTATGAAAGGTCATTTCAAATTGAAAATGAAATTAAAACATAAATATCTTAGATCATACGAAATCAATTAATATTGAGTGAAACTTCTTGAACTTGATATAATTACTAATCCAATTTCATTTTTCGCAATATAATTCGCAGGCATATTCACAATCTAAATCACATCGAGGAGTGGGATTTGGATTGAAACGAGAAGTATTCTTCTTAAATTTAGAAGATGGATATTTCGGTTGTCAAGTCAACGAATCCACAGATTATCTACAATTATATGAATTATCAAAATTATGCGATGGAACCCAAGATTGTTTTATGGGTTCAGATGAATTAAAAAAAGAACTGAAATGTACAAGTAAGTATTACAAATTTCTTTCGGAAATACTAAATCGTAAGAATAAATAAATAATAAAAACAAAACAAAAATGAAATCTCATTTCTCAAAGCGTTAAAATTAATTATCGTTTTGGTTTTATATGGGAAAAATGTTACCCAGTTAGATTAGAAAACAAAACACTATGACATTAATTTAATCAGTAAGATTTTTAATTGTACTAGCCCTTAATCTAATTCTCGAGACAATTTAAACTACAATTAATTGGCATAATTTTTTACTCAGGCGATTGTAGCAAAGATGATGGCACAGTTTGTACAAATGGTGTCTGTTTGGATTCCCAATGTCATTGTAATGATGGCTTTGGTGGATGCAATTGTCAAATGGCCGATGAAAACGAATGTAAATATCGACCATGTGACGTTTTCGCACATTGTACAAACACTCTGGGCAGTTTTATGTGCACATGCTTCCCGGGATATCAAGGCGACGGCCTAAAATGCGAAGATATTGATGAATGCGCTGATCCAAGTATTGCCGCACGATGTGTACAAAATGCTGAATGTTGTAATTTACCAGCCCATTTTGTATGCAAATGTAATCCTGGATTCGAAGGAGATGGCGAAGAATATTGTAACGATATAAATGAATGCCAAAATCCAAATGCTTGTGGCATTAATTCAGAATGTATTAACACACCAGGAAATTATTCATGCGCATGTTTACCAGGATATGTGGGTAACGCTTATGATGGATGTGTTGATTTAAATGAATGTGATTTACCAAATGCTTGCGGCCCCGGAGCTCTATGCACAAATTTAGACGGCGGCTATCAATGTGATTGTCCACCAGGATATGATGGCGACGCACGATCACCTGAAGGTTGTATTGACTATAACGAATGTACCAGATCACCATGTGGACGTAACGCTCAATGCACAAATATGGTTGGCAGTTTCAAATGTGCATGTCCAGCTGGTTCCTCCGGAGATCCAATGACATCATGTGACGGTAAGTAATTTTTATATGTCCATTAATAGCTCCACGAGTTAATCAATCCAGTGCGTTAATCAAATTTCAATCTAAAAATTATAATTGTCCAAATAATTTCTAATGTAACTAATCAAACACCAACTAATCGTAAACCAATTCTTAAACATTTAACAACTAGATATAGATGAGTGTGTAAATAACCCCTGCAGCGAAGGAGCCCAATGTACTAATATAATTGGATCATTTAAATGTTTATGTCCAGACGGGTATGAACAATTAAATAATGGAGAATGCGTCGATATAAATGAGTGTGGTAAACCGAATGCGTGTGGCCTTAATGCCAAATGCATAAACATTCCAGGTTCCCATAAGTGTATATGTCCACCAGGATTCCAAGGTCAAGGAGAACTTTTATGTGAAAGTTAGTAAACTCATACGAAACGTAACATAAATTAGAGTTATTGCTTTGGGTTAATGGGAGTGTAACTGTATATATGTATAAATTAGATGTTTATGTAGCTTGAAATTAATCAATTAATCAATCTCAGTACTTACTACAAACCAAATTAACTTCTTTGTTTAGATGTCAACGAATGTCAAGACAAACCTTGTGGAGAAAATGCTATATGTACCGATACAATCGGGAGCTTCATATGTACTTGTAAAGATGATTACACTGGTGATCCGTTCCGAGGATGTGTTGATATAGACGAGTGCGTTGCATTAGAAAAACCGTGCCCAAATAATGCTATATGCGAAAATGCCTCGCCAGGATATAATTGCGTCTGCCCTCAAGGATTTGCAGCAAAACCAGATCCAAAAGTTGCATGCGACCAAGTCGATGTTAATATTTTGTGTCATACAAACTTTGATTGCACCACAAATGCCGAATGTATTGAAGGACAATGTTTCTGTTTGGATGGTTTCAAACCGAATGGCCCTAATTGTGTAGACGTTGATGAATGCGGGAAAAATAAAACACTTTGTGGCGTTCATGCAACATGTTATAATACACCTGGTTCGTTTAGATGCGATTGCCAGCCTGGGTATGTAGGTACACCACCACGTGTACAATGTAAGGCTCCCTGCGAAGATGTTAAATGCGGTGATCATGCATATTGCAAACCGGAAGGATTAGAGGCATATTGTCTATGTGAAGAGGGATGGACTTATAATCCAAGTGATATTGCCGCCGGTTGTATAGATATTAATGAATGTGACACAATACACGGACCATCAGGAAAATGTGGAATTGATGCCATTTGTAGTAATCAGCCAGGAGGCTATGATTGTCAATGTCCACCGGGATACACAGGCGATCCAATCAGAAAGTGTATAGATCTTGATGAATGTTCAAAATCAAATAATTGTGGAGCAGGTGCCCTTTGTAGAAATAAACCTGGAACATATGAATGTGTATGCCCTGAAGGAACAATACCAGATCCTGACCCTACTGTTAGATGTATTGCCGTTGTTACATGTAAGGTCGATAAAGACTGCCCCGGAAATGCAATCTGTGACAACGAGAAAAGATGTTTATGCCCAGAACCAAATATTGGAAATGATTGCCGACATCCTTGTGAGACAATTGGCTGCAGCCAAAATGCACAATGTTTGATAGTCAATAATGCACCAAAATGTTTATGCATAGAAGGATTTACTGGTGCAGCAGATAAGGTTGGCGGATGTATTGATATAAACGAATGTATTGGAAATCCATGCCCCGAAGGTGCTCTCTGTTCAAATATTCCAGGCAGTTACTCATGTCAGTGCCCAAGCGGAAGTTCCGGAGACCCTTACCATGGTGGCTGTCAAAAATCAATTACCGAATTTAGATGCAGTGAAAATAATCCATGTCCATCAGGTGAAAATTGTGTCACAGATTCATATCAAGGAACTAGTGTCTGCATTTGCCGTCAAGGATATGTACGTGATAAGGAAAGCGGACTGTGTCGCGATGTCAATGAATGCACTGAAAGTAAAGATAAACAAGCTTGTGGATTAAACGCAATATGTAAAAATTTACCAGGAAGCTATGAATGTCAATGTCCACCTGGTTTCAACGGAAATCCTTATTCGCTTTGTGAAGAATGCAATGAATTAGCTTGTCAATGTCAAGCCCCATACAAACTTGTTGGAGGTAATTGTGTATTAGCTGGATGTACCGATGGCAAATGTCCCGCAGGAGCTGAATGCATTTCAATTGCGGGAGGTGTCAGCTATTGTGCTTGTCCTAAAGGATATCGCACTCAATTTGATGGATCATGCGTTGATATTGATGAATGTAGCGAAGGATCACACTCATGTTCATACGGTGCCGAATGTACTAACACATTGGGAGCATATGAATGTGTCTGTCCAAAAGGTTATGGAGGTGATCCGTATCATGGGATTTGCGCCCCGGCCCAAAGACGTTGCGCAGCGGACAAGGAATGTTCCGCAAACGAGAAATGTGTGCAGCCCGGTGAATGTATATGTCCCCCACCATTCTTTTTAGATGTTACAGATGGAAATAAATGTAAGAGTCCATGTGAACGATTCCCATGCGGTATAAATTCAAAATGTACTCCAAGTGATCCACCGCAGTGTATGTGTGAAGTAGGATATGCTGGTGATCCGTATCAAGGATGTTATCTAGAAGATAGTTGCATAACAGCTCCGTGCGCATATGGTGCCCATTGCATAAGCGAAAAGGGAAGTTATCAATGTGTATGTCCTAAAGGGACTTTCGGCGATCCGTACAAAGGCCAATGTATATTAGAGAAAGGAATCCTACCACAATGTACATCAAACAACGATTGTGCGCAAACACTTGCATGTGTTGCAGGAAGTTGCGTTAGTCCATGTATTAATTTAAGATGTGGTCCAAATGCATTTTGTGAACCTGAAAACCATGCAGCGTGGTGCAGATGTAAAGTTGGATATTCCGAAAATTCGAATGGTGAATGTGTTTCAGGTATATAATTTACTGTACAATAGCTAAATTGTTGAGTATCATTTTCTAAACATAACTTTTATTTTTAGAATGTAATGGATATTTATGTGGTCAAGGAGCGTTGTGTGTTGTAACAAATAATGGGCCAACATGTAAATGTCCTCCTGGTGAAAACGGAAATCCATTCCCCGGTGGCTCCTGCCTTGTTGATCAATGCTCGAGCGCGCGACCTTGCAGTGAACCGTACGCATGTGTCAATGGCCGATGCAAACAACGATGTGAAAATGTAATTTGCGGAGTAGGGGCGTCATGTGACTCATCGACTGGACGTTGTGTTTGTAATCCAAATTTCGATGGTAATCCAGATTGGTTGTGTATGCCACGTAAGTCCTATATAGAAATTATCTCTTTATTTTACTAAAATATTTTTATGTTTCACACAGCATATCAACCATCAAAATGTCAGCCCGACTGTGGTCAAAATGCTCATTGTGAATACGGTGCAGTTACTAATAATTGCGTATGTAATACTGGAACCGGTGGAAATCCATACGAAGGTTGTGTTCCCGAGGAAAAGGAAATTAAACCAAAATGTGCCAAAAAATCTTGCGGTGAAAGTGCCGAATGTATCGAAACGGCGAACGGTATTGAATGTATTTGCCTAAATGGGTACACTGGAAATCCATACATTCATTGTAACGATATCGATGAATGTTCGAATAAACCGTGCGGTCAAAATGCTTTGTGCATAAATACAAGAGGCGGATATGACTGTAAATGTAAACGAGGAAATGCTGGAAATCCATATGTCATGTGTTCACCACTTCAGAAAAACGTTTGTGACGATCCTCATTCGTGTGCATGTAATGACGTAACACAGTGTCCGTTAGGATTTGCTTGTCGAAATAATCAATGCATTGATTTGTGTGATCGTGTAACTTGTGGCCCACGTGGCGCTTGTAGTTCCGGTCAGTGTGTTTGCCCTCCAGGCCATACCGGCGATGCCAATGATCATATTAATGGTTGTTATAGAATTGGCCAATGTAAAAATGACGCGGAATGTAAATCTTCAGAAATATGCTTCCAAGTCGGAAAAGGTGTACGAGAATGCGTTGATGCTTGTGGTAAACTACAGTGTGGTCCAAATGCCTTATGTGTTTCAAATGACCATCGCTCCGCATGTATTTGTGCAGATAACTTCAAAGGTGATCCGTTTGATTTAAGAGCTGGTTGCCAACCAGTAAAACCAATAAAAACACCAGGATCTTGTAATATAAATAGCGACTGTTCGTCAGGTTTAATATGTGCTATTGATCAAACAGGTTTAAAAATGTGTGTACATCCCTGTCATGCAGTTGCATGTGGCGTCAATGAAGAATGTAAATTGGATGGAAATAGCAGGCCTGCATGTCATTGTAAAGAATCTTTCTTGTGGAATCCTGTTTCATCGACGTGCGAAAAACCATCTATACCTGACTGCACAAGCGACGAAGAATGTCATCAAGTTGCCGCTTGTAAATCAGATGTATTAGGTGTACTAAAATGTGTACCAGTTTGTGCCGAATTTACATGTCCAACAAACTCAATTTGTGTCGCAACCAACCATCAGGGTAACTGTCAATGTTTACCAGGTTTCACCGGAAATCCAAATGATCGCAACGGATGTCGACCAGAATTACGTAACCAATGTGAAACTAGTGCTGAGTGTCCCGAATCGGAAACGTGCATTAGTTATGGCCCATCAAATGTATTAATGTGTCGATCAGCTTGCGAGGAAGTAAAGTGTGGACCACGAGCTGTTTGTATTACCAATAATCATCAAGCACAGTGCCAATGTCCACCAGGTCCATTTGCAGGTGATCCATATGATTTATTGAATGGCTGTAAGTCAGTACCATGTGTATATAACATAGACTGTCCACCAACCCAATTATGTAATCGTCTCACACATACTTGTTATGATGTATGTGATACAGAATCATGCGGTGAAAATGCTGTTTGTATTGCGGAAGATCATCGTGCAGTATGTCAATGTCCTTCAGGGTTCAAGCCAAATCCGTTACCTGACGTAGAATGTGTACCAACGGACTCATGTAGCCCAAATGCATGTCATGTGACCGCTATTTGCGAATCAAGTTCAACGGGTCATATCTGCAAGTGTCCAGAAAATCAAATTGGAGACCCTTATACAACGGGATGCCGAACAAAAGGCAACTGTCCGAATGGTGACAGTGATTGTCCTACGAATTTCAAATGTTTGAATGGACAATGTATTAATCCATGTGAAGGCTTCTGTGGGCCTAATTCAGTTTGTAATGTCGTTAACAAAAATCCAGAATGTACCTGCCCTGCTAAGTTCATTCCTGGAACAGGAAATGCTCGCGATGGTTGTATTCGATCAATTCTTAAATGTACTTCTGACCGTGAATGTAACGGTGATACGTGTCACAACGGCAATTGCAAGGCCATTTGTCGAAATGAAAAGGATTGTTCGTCAGGAGAGAAATGTCAAAATAATATTTGTGTAATTCCATGCACAAGTCACGGTTTATGTCCAAATGATCAAGCATGTTCTAATGGCGTATGTACTTTAGGTTGCAGAAGTAATAAAGATTGCGATAGTAGTCAAGCATGTTTGACCAATAAATGTAAAAATCCTTGTGAAATTGAAGGTACATGCGGTCCAAATGCTCAATGCGATTGTCTAGATCATATTCCAAAATGTAAATGTCCAGCAGGTTTTGAAGGAAACCCAACACCAGATCAGGGATGTGTAAGAGTACCTTCCGTTTGTGTTACAACTAAAGAATGTCCTAATGGTCATATGTGTATTGCGGGGCAATGTAACTTACCCTGCAGTGATACAACAACATGTGCTATTGGCGAAAGATGTTTCAACAATGTATGTACGAAAGTTTGTTATACAAATAATAATTGTCTGCCGGGTGAAATTTGTAATGAAAGTGGAACATGTCAACCAGGGTGTGCTACTGATTCTGATTGTCCATCAACAAAAATTTGTGTTAATTCCAAATGTAAATGTAGTGTTGGATTTATTGGAACACCTTATGGTTGCTCGGATATTGATGAATGTACTGAACAGCCATGTCATCCAACAGGTATGTGCGAAAATACTCCAGGATCATACAGATGTATTTGTCCAGCTACCATGGTTGGTGATGCTTATTCAGAACCCGGCTGTGCTCTACCAAATCAATGTTACAAAAATGAAGATTGCGACAATAATCTAGGTTGCATTAAGGGAAAATGTTCTGAACTTTGCACATCAACGCTTTGTGGTGTTAATGCTATTTGTCAAGTAACAGACCATAGGGCACTTTGTCAATGTCCAATAGGTTATCTTGGAGATCCTACCGATAAGTCAATCGGATGCTTTAAAGTAGACTGTATTACAAATGACGATTGTGCTGCAGATAAGGAATGTCATTCCGAAGTTAACAAATGTGTGAGTCCGTGTGATTATGCCAATTGTGGAAAAGGAACATGCGAAGTTCAACATCACCAAGCGGTTTGTTACTGTTTCACAGGATATGAATTGATTGAAGGTAAATGTCAAGACATAAATGAATGTACAAATAATCCATGTCACGCTTCAGCAATATGTCAAAATACCCCGGGAAATTTCATTTGTTCATGTCCCGAAGGCTTAGTTGGAGATCCAATTTCAGTTGGCTGTCGAAGTCCGAATGAATGTTTTACTGATTCAGACTGTCCAAATACAGCAGCTTGCGTAAATTCAAAATGTCAAAATCCATGTGAAGTATCAAATGTTTGTGGACAAAATGCAATTTGTGCTGCAGTTGCACATAGAGCCGTTTGCACATGTCCAGCCAATACAAAAGGAGATCCAAAATTGAATTGTATTAAAATCGAATGTACCGATAATGACGATTGTGCATTCGACAAGTCATGTTTCGATTCTAAATGCGTTGACCCATGTGAACTACTGAATGCTTGTGGCCGAAATTCGGATTGTATACCTAAAAATCATGTAACCGTTTGTAGCTGTAAAGCTGGTACCACTGGTAATCCTCAATTGGGATGCACACAAATTCAATACTGTAGTAGTGATGCACAATGCCCAGCTGGCACTAAGTGTAATGCTGGAGTTTGCGCTTCAGTCTGTGCCAGTAACCGTGATTGCTATGGTGAACAATTGTGTATTCAAAGTGTATGTCAACCAACATGTAAAACTAACTCAAGCTGCCCAAATTTCCAATACTGTTTCAATAATATTTGCACGCAAGAAGTTTTATGTAAGACCGATGACGATTGTGATATCGACGAAACTTGTGTAATTAATTCAGATGGGCGGACCGAATGTCGAAATGCATGTTCAAGTCGAAGTGTAACGTGTGGAAGAAACGCTGCATGTACAGCCCGAGAACACAACGCCGTGTGTTCTTGTAAAACTGGATTTTTCGGCGATCCACAAATTGGATGTAGAAAAATTGAATGTAACACAGATGATGATTGCTCTAAAGATAAATCATGCGAAAATTACATGTGTAAAATTACTTGTTTATTGAAACCTGGTTGTGGCAAAAATGCTTTATGTACTGCCGAAAATCATAAACAAATATGTTATTGTCAACCAGGACATACAGGCGATCCTCTAAACCAATGTAATGAAATCGATTATTGTCGTGATGCCCCATGTGGCGCAGGATCCAAATGTCGAAATAACAGAGGTTCATTCCAATGTACTTGCCCAACTGGTTTTGTTGGTGATCCGTACAGAGAAGGTTGCAAGGCAGCAGTTGAATGCGAAAGGAATACAGATTGTCCTGAAGCGGCTGAATGTAGCCAAGTAAATGGAATTCCAAAATGTAAAGATGTGTGTGAAAATGTGTTATGTGGACCAAATGCAGAATGTCAACCTAAGAACCATCTACACAGTTGCATTTGTAGAGCAGGATATGATGGAAATCCAAATGACATAACACAAGGTTGTAGACCATTACCAACACCGTGCGTTTCATCGGCTGATTGTCCAACAAATTCGTATTGTTATGCTGAGATTTGTAAGCCAGCTTGTATTTTAGATACGGAATGTGGATTACAGGAAAAATGTTTAGGCGGACAATGTCAAAATCCATGCGCTCAACCACAAGCTTGCGGAATGAATGCTGAATGTTACATTAATAATCATCTGAAACAATGTAATTGTCCATCCGGATTTACTGGAAACCCAGACGCTGAATGTGTTCGAGTGCCGATAGGATGTAGCACGAATTACGAATGTGCCATCGGCAATGTATGCCGAGATTCGATGTGCTTGCCCAACTGCAGAAACGATGTAGATTGTGCATTAAATGAGCAATGCTTAAAAGGTAACTGTATGCTTACGTGTCGCGTCGATAACGATTGTTTCTTGGGTCACATTTGTCTTCAAAATAAATGCGTTTTTGGTTGTCATTCTGATGAGGACTGTAGCTCAAGCGAAAGCTGTCGAAATAATAAATGTGAGAATCCATGTTTAGCCAGTCCATGCGGCCCAAATACTGGATGTTCAGTAACAAACCATCGTGCTACATGTTCATGCTTACTAGGCCTAGTACCAAGTCCAACAGCAAAAATAGGTTGTACACGGGCCCCACCATTATCATGTATCGAGAATCGTGAATGTGCTACTGGATTCTCCTGCTTTGATCAAGTATGTAGACCAGTTTGTGCTAATGATGCTGGTTGCTTGAACAACGAAAGATGTGAGCAGGGCGCTTGTAAACCAATATGCCGTCGTGATGATGATTGTAGAGGTGGTGAAATTTGCCATGGACTCTCATGTGTTACAGGTTGTCGATCTGATCTAGGATGCCCAGAAACACTATCATGTGTTAACCAATTGTGTGTCGATCCATGCCAATCGCCAACAGCTTGTGGAACGAACGCGTTATGTTCAGTATCAAATCATGCGAAACAATGTTCGTGTCCAGAACCATTAGTTGGCAACGCAGAAATTGGTTGCAGACATACATTAACTCAGTGTAGCACACATAACGATTGTCCAACTGGGCAGTCTTGCTATGGAAAAACATGCCAGAGTACATGTAGAAAGTAAGTTACTAATTGTTAATCGTTTTAATAAAAAAATTAATACATTTTTTTTTAGTGATCAAAATTGTTTGGCCGATGAAAAGTGTATCCGAGGTGTATGTCGAACAATATGTAATAATGATGCTACATGCGGACAAAACCAGATTTGTGAGAACCGTATTTGCCAAGTAGGATGCCGAACAGACACAGTTTGCCCAAGTGATCAAGCATGTGTCAATAAACAATGTGCTGACCCATGCGCTGTCGGTGGACAATGTGGTGCTTGCGCTGAATGCACTGTAATCGATCATGGGGTACAGTGTAGCTGCCCAGCAGAATATTTAGGTAACCCAATGACAGGATGTATTTTACCACCACAAAAATGTAACTCGTATTGTAAATGTGATGAATCTGGCGTATTCTGCGCGGAGTCATGCAAAGGCAATAAAGACTGCACCTGTGGACAGATATGTGATCGTGGAAAATGTAGAACGAAATGTAATCCAGGTGCATGTCCACCAGGTCAATTGTGTAAAAATGGAGCTTGTATTGCTGGTTGTAGAACAAACGCAGATTGTGGTAGTGATAAATCGTGTACAAATGGACTATGTTTGGATCCGTGTGGATTTAAAAATGCTTGTGGTGAAAATGCTATTTGTAAAATTGCTGATCACCGTGTACTTTGTTTATGCCCTGACGGATACCAAGGTGAACCAACCAAGAAATGTACATTATTTGAATGTCAAGTCAACGACGATTGTGAATCTGATAAACACTGCGTCGAAGGTTTTTGCCGTAACCCATGTTTGGAATTAAACGTATGCGGTATTAATGCACAATGTCGCGTAAATCAACGAAAACCACAATGTAGTTGTCCACCTGGATTTATTGGAAATCCAGAAAGTGAATGTATTCAACATGTACCGGGCATTTGTCAGCAAAATCCATGTGGTGAAAATGCCGTATGCAAGGAATTTAGCATAGGATACGAATGTAATTGCATGCCTGGTTGTGTCGGTGATCCAAAGCGTGGATGTATTTGTAATGAACCACATTTAAATCCATGCTCAAGGCAAACATGTGGTCGAAATGCTGGATGTCGTGTATTACAAAATGATGTTCCCGAATGTTACTGTCCAGCGGACTACCCAGCTGGAGATCCATACTTTGAATGTAAGTAACGCCTCGTGAATCGTGAAATTTTGGGCCGAATTGACTTACCTATATATTTTATTTGTGTAATTTAACTAAATTTAGGTACACCTGAACGACGTATTGATGATTGTCGTATAACAGGATGTGCAACTGGTGAATGTATACGCCAAGGAGTACAGTATGTATGCAAACAAGGTAGGCACAATTTAAATATAAATTTTACGAATCAATTCAATAAACCGATTAAAAGACAATTTTTAGAATTCGCACGTAATTGTTGTTTTTTTTAATTTAAAATAATTAATTTTATTAAACAAAAAGTTTTTAATTTTTGTATTTATCGTTTAATTATATAACCATGTAATTGAAAGTTTAGCCATAGATAGGCTAACGTATAACACACATGGATAGAGAATCAAAATTAATTAAAACCAAAGATTTTTTTTGTTATTTATGTTGGATTAATATTTATATTTATTTATTTGTTTAATTTTTGAGTTAACGAATTAAAAATAGCAGAAAATAATTAATTTTTGAAATATTTTTTTTTAGTTACAAATTAAAAAATTTACACATATTAATTTTTAGTTTAATACAGGATATGATCGATAATTTAAAAATAATCGTTCAATTCAGATAGATAGCTAATGTACATACAAACTCATATTATACAAAATTTTTAGACCTACACTTAGACGTAAAGATACTTGTACAATGAGAGTTGAAAGCGTGATGAATGTCTAGAGTTCATTTTTTGGATATTTCTTATGTACACGAAACGCAAATGAGGTACATATTCGCGGCTTTTCAGACGACATATTTTATAACAGTCAAAAAGTTACATTCATTTCGTAAGTTCTAAGGAGCTTTTAAATATAATTTCTGACATAAAAGTTTTGGGTAACAAAAATTTATATTTAAAAAATTAAACTTTAATTTAAAAATGTGCTATAGAGGCAACACGTGATTAATGAGTATTGTACGAATATTTTTATGTGTAGTGTATTATACAAAAAAAATCACAGAATTATTTGTTTGTTACTTTCGAGAATCAAATTTTATGTGTTTATATACTTTTGTTTGCACTTTTATGAAATATTTTTAAAAAACAGTAAATTACGTATGTTAGCAGACATAGCGTGGAATGTTACTGTCGCTATCGCGGTTTCCCAATCTGTGCCTTTTTCAATCCTGTTTGCCTTTCTCCTTCAAAAAAAAAAATCAAATACTTAAAAATCAACAAAATGCCATTTTAAAAAATAAATCACATCCATTACATTATTATCCATTATTAATTAATAATTTGATATATTTCATTAAATTCATTTTTAATATTAATTATTAGAAATATATTAAGAATTTTACAAATATGATTTACGACACATAAAACCACTCTTAAGAGAAAAAAAATAATTATCGTACAGCGAATGTTTATTAGCGAATTTATTTTTATTTTTTTTTTTTAATTAATTAATTTAATTGGAATTATATTTTTTTTTTGTTTTTGTAAAAAACTATTCGATATTCGAATCGTATCCGTATATATTATTCGAGAATTTATCGTTTTGAGAAAGATAAGCCAGATTGGGAACTGTGGATGGGGCAATTTCTCACATAGTTCATATTGCTTGCACGTGTGAGGCTCGGGTGTTGTTATTTATTGTATGGGCTCCTTTACATATAAAAGTTATACTTTATTTAATCTTACATTTTTTTTGTTGTTTTTTTTTTGATTTATTTATTATAAGCTTAAGTTGTACATATTATTATGAACTTTTTCTTATGCTGGAGTATTGCATATTTTTTTTTATTTCGATATGGACATGAAAATTAAAAAAAAATATATAAAAATATTCTATTTAATTGAAACGTTGCTAATAGCAGTATATCCATTCATTTTATTTATATCTATTCATATTTTATTATCCTATTTTGTTTGACAATTTTCGTGACTCTCCCGGGCAGAGCGCATGTGTTGGATGTACATTGAATTTTTTTTAAATACAAAAAATATTGTGAGAAGATCCCTTTCACAGTTCTATGTTGGCTTTTCTTTTTCCTTATGTTATAATAAATTCGAGAAAATATTTACATACAAAATATCCAATCCAAACATATATAAATTATTATATATGTAACTGAATTTATTATACATAATTGAAATTCGTTACAAACAAAAACAAAAAAAAATTTATCAATTATTATCCACCTTAAGAAACACAAATCCCAATATATTCGACTTATATTTAGAAAACGAATGCTATCTCGATTCGGAATGTCCCAACGAAAAATCATGCATTGGAGGAATATGTATCGATCCGTGTACTTTACGTGAAGCATGTGGGGAAAACGCATTATGTCAAACCGTACTGCATAGGCCAAGATGCTCATGTCCAAGTTGTTATATCGGACGCCCTGATATTAAATGCAAACCAGATCCAAGATGTGAAGAAGCAGTGACACCGACACCTACACTTCCAACATTCTCTGATGAATGTCAAAATGATTTTGAATGTCACGATAGTTTACGTTGTGATCAATTTAGACAGTGCCGGGATCCATGCCAAAACCCAACATACACATGTGAAGAAAATAAAAAATGTGTAACGCGAAAACATCGTCCAGTTTGCGTATGCAAAGCTGGTTTCGTTGTAAATGAATTTGGTGAACTAACGTGCGCACCAGAAAAACGTGAATGTACACATGATGAGGAATGCGCTTCGAATATGGCATGCATTAATAGTAAATGTCAAAATCCCTGTGTATCAAATCGAACACCACCATGTTCTGGAAATAAACAATGCCAAGTATATGATCACAAACCAGTTTGTATATGCATGAAAGATTGTAACCCATCTGTATCAATATGTTTGCGGGACAATGGATGTCCTGCCGGATTGGCCTGCCGAAATTATCAATGTGTAAATCCGTGTGACGTGGCATCGTGTGCTGAAAATTCGCCATGCTTTGTTGAAGATCATAAGCCCATCTGTAAATTTTGTCCATCTGGTTTTGTCGCTGATGCCAGATATGGATGTCAAAAAGGTAAAATTTCAAACAAAAATCCGCGAATAGCGCAAGATTTTTAAAAAAAATGATATTTCAAGCCCAGAATTCCTACTTCTTATGTATACCAAACTTCTATTTTGGCCAAACTTATATGAATTTTCACTTACTTTACCCAAAAATCAAATTAAATCAAACTAAATCTACCTTATCCAAATAGTCCCCTATTATACTATATAAAAATTCTTATCTCCTCGGATTATTATTTTTTTAAAAATAAGAAAATATTTTTAGATATACATATATATCTCTTATACACACATGCATTGCATACCTTAATATTATTTCAAACATTCACACACGCTCATGCTCACTTTAAACACCTAATAAATAATTTAAAACATAACATACTCAAACTCTACTAAGTAATAATTTTGCACTAAACTTTAATTTTACTATTCTTTTTTAAAAAAAAAAACTAGTATTTTATTACCTAACTTCCTAAATACTAACAAAACTTATATTAAATAATTAACTACATATATAATGTATTAATAGTTTTTACTAGATGCAAATTTACTTTTAGATTAAAATATTTTTTTATATTAATGTAAATATATGTAAATATTAACTATTATATCCACAGCAAACGAATTTAAACCACAGATCATCTGTTCTAAGCATTCCGATTGCGGTGATCATATGCAGTGTCAAATGGGTCTCTGTGTAGATCCTTGTCCAACTGTGTGCGGTGAATCTGCGATTTGCGAAGTAAAGGCACATACACCTAATTGCAAGTGTCCTCCTAATTTTTCTGGTATTCCCACTGATAAATGCTTCCCATTGGAATTACACATTTCTACAACATCCAAATATTCCACTATAAATCAAGTCGAAAATAAAACTTTACCCGTACTAGAACTAAACAATACAACCGCCTCTCCTACAACAGTACCGCCATACAAATCCGAATCAACAGATGATTATGATTACACGGACTTTGAAACATCAACTATTAACTATAATACATTTGTCACTAGTTTTACAACAACCCCAATAGAAGGTCGAACTACTGAATTTGGCTTAGATATCGATACGTTCCCTGACGATAACATTTATAATAAACCACAAACCACTGAAACATCAATTACCAATAGGCCTGAAACCACTACATCCATCAATATTCGAAATACTTCAAAATTAACAACAAAACCAATGGACGAAGTGTTATTTAAAGATAAAACTGGTACAGAAAGTAATGATTTATCAACAACCATTTCAATATTGAAAGAAACAACAGACGAAAACGAATTTCGAACAGATACTAGCATCGAACAAACTGAAAAATCAACCGCTACAAAACAAAATGTTGCGAAATCATCCCATACTGCAAGTGTGAGCGAAACCACAATCACTACGATTGCAACGACAAACATTTTCACAGAACAGGGCCATTCTGATACTTTGATAAATATAACAAAATTAGAACGACCCACAGAAACTACAACTGAATTAAATTATGAACTGACCACTCCATTTGTTGACCTTGATTCACAAAACAAATCTACAATGACTACAAATGAAGAAATGAGTAGCTCTAGGATTGATAATAGTCCAACGACAAATGCATTCACAGAAACAATTCCCTCAGACACTACTATCGAACTAGACTATAAAACGACCACACCTTTCGCTGACTTTGATTCCAAAAATCAATTAACTACAACTCAATCAAGCGGGAGTTTCACTATTGATTCGCTTACAATAAACAAAGAGACGATTGCTATAAGACCTAAACCTTCCACAGAAAGTACAACAGTCTATGAATCGACTTCATTTGTTGATCTTGAATCACAAAATAAATCAACCACAACTCAATCTAGCCTCGCTCAAGTCACAATTGATACTATGACTACATATGAAGGCACGAGTATATCTAGCATTGATAAGGCTACAACGACATCTTTTTTGACAGACGCAGTAATTTTAGAGAAATTTATAAATACTACCACAGAGACAGAACAACCTACAGAAACTACAACTAGAATCACTGATCAAAGTACAACAGATGGTGGGGACACCGAAAATTTCATAAATACGGAGGCAAATGAGCATCCATTAGAAGCTACACAGCTAGACTATAAAACTACTACTCCCTCTCAAAATGAATCGAGTGCAACAATGACTTCAAATGACGGGATTAGTACATCTACCACAGACAAAATTATAACGACAAAGATTTTCACAGACGAAGGGCAGACTAGCGATTTCATGAATTTTTCAAAATCAGAACCCCCGACAGAAACTACGACTGAACTAGCCAATAAAACTGTCACTCCTTTTGTTGATATTGATAAACAAAATAAATCAATCACAACTCAATCGAGCTTGAACGAAATCACAGTTGATACGACGACTATAAATGACGGCCTGAGTACATCTACCACCGACAAAATTATAACGACAACGATTTTCACAGACGGAGGCCAGTCTGGGGATTTCATGAATTTTTCAAAATCAGAACCTCCGACAGAAACTATGACTGAACTAGTCAATGAAACTGTCACTACTTTTGTTGATATTGACAAACAAAACAAATCAATCACAACTCAATCCAGCTTGAACGAAATCACAGTTGATACGACGACTATAAATGACGGCCTGAGTACATCTACCACCGACAAAATTATAACGACAACGATTTTCACAGACGGAGGCCAGTCTGGGGATTTCATGAATTTTTCAAAATCAGAATCCCCGACAGAAACTACGACTGAACTAGTCAATAAAACTGTCACTACATTTGTTGATATTGACAAACAAAATAAATCAATCACAACTCAATCGAGCTTGAACGAAATCACAGTTGATACGACGACTATAAATGACGGCCTGAGTACATCTACCACCGACGAAATTATAACGACAACGATTTTCACAGACGGAGGCCAGTCTGGGGATTTCATGAATTTTTCAAAATCAGAACCTCCGACAGAAACTACGACTGAACTAGTCAATGAAACTGTCACTACTTTTGTTGATATTGACAAACAAAACAAATCAATCACAACTCAATCCAGCTTGAACGAAATCACAGTTGATACGACTACTATAAATGACGGCCTGAGTACATCTACCACCGACAAAATTATAACGACAACGATTTTCACAGACGGAGGCCAGTCTGGGGATTTCATGAATTTTTCAAAATCAGAACCCCCGACAGAAACTACGACTGAACTAGTAAATGAAACTGTCACTACTTTTGCTGATGTTGATAAACAAAATAAATCAATCACAACTCAATCCAGCTTGAACGAAATCACAGTTGATACGACGACTATAAATGACGGCCTGAGTACACTTACCACCGACAAAATTATAACAACAACGATTTTCACAGACGGAGGCCAGTCTGGGGATTTTATGAATTTCACAAAATCAGAACCCTCGACAGAAACTACGACTGAACTAGTCAATGAAACTGTCACTACTTTTGCTGATGTTGATAAACAAAATAAATCAATCACAACTCAATCCAGCTTGAACGAAATCACAGTTGATACGACGACTATAAATGACGGCCTGAGTACACTTACCACCGACAAAATTATAACAACAACGATTTTCACAGACGGAGGCCAGTCTGGGGATTTTATGAATTTCACAAAATCAGAACCCTCGACAGAAACTACGACTGAACTAGTCAATGAAACTGTCACTACTTTTGCTGATGTTGACAAACAAAATAAATCAATAACAACTCAATCCAGCTTGAACGAAATCACAGTTGATACGATGACTACAAATGAAGATGTGATGAGATCTAGCACTGATAAAGTTACAACAACAACCACTTTTATTGAAATAAAACCAGATCATCCCATAAAAACTACAACTCAATCAAGAGTGATTGACTTTATAACTGATTCGAGTACCACTAATGAAGAAACAACTGTATCTAGTACAGACAAAGTAACAACAATTATTTCCACAGAAGTAGGAAAGATCAAAAATTTGTTGAATATAACTAAACCAGAGACCCCTATAAAGGCCACAACATCATCTTCGACAGGGTTCAGTACAGTACAAGTAACAACGGAAAGTATTGAGATTACTTCGACAGAAGTTTTTAAGTCATTTGATGGTGGTGTTAGTACACAGAAAAATTCAGATGCGACCAATACAAAATTACCTACAACTTTAATTAACACTGGATCAAATCCAACTATATCTGATCGACTGCCACAAACAACCACGCCAATAGCACCAATAAATTACAACACAACAATACTTGAAGTGATTGATTTAGACACGACAACTGAAATGACAACAGTATCAGACGCAGAAATAGAGAGTTCAAAACACACATTTGGTCCAATATCAGAAACTACGGCTAAAGGAACTACAATAGGAGATTCGACCACATACACAAGTGGAGTTAATGAATCAACAGCTGATTTAAGCCAAACTGATTTAACAACAGAAGAAGTAACTAGTGAAAAATTACCTAGTAACACAGGCACGACATACGAAGGTTTAAGTGAAACTACTACGAAGTTTGTAACAACTGAATACAAGCCAGACATAACAACATCACAAGGCGTGCCAATGATAAAATCCACTGAAAATGATGAAAAATTCTTAACTTCTCCTGCATCGCAAATGGGTGAGTCAACCCTTCTAAATAAAAATGAAGAGGTAATAACTACAACCGCGTATACGACTCCGCTCGCATCAGGAGCTAATACACAACAAACAACATTATCCGCTTCAACCGCTCCCCAAATAATAACTGAGAAATCTACATTAATTAATACTGAGGGCGTGGAGAAAACTCAGGCTATAACTCCAGAAAAAATATTTGACCAAACCACAATCGAATCAACTTCCATAACTAAAAAGCCAAAGGTTACAACGATAGATTTAACCGACACCACAACAGAATTAAACTCAAAAATAACAATGCATACGTCTCAACCATCAAATTTCGACAGCACAACAGTTTCAGATAATAACATGGATACTAGCGAACAAACATTCACCCAAACTAATAGACAACAACCAACGACAGAAATAACATCTAAACTCAACCATCCAGAACATATTACGAAACGGCTTGAGACAACAACCCAATTTGATTTAGAATTAACAGAACCTTATACTCAAACCCATACAACTGAAGTAGAGACATCCCCAATGACTGAACAGCCATCAATTGAATTTAACACCCAAGATTCGACTACTTTCCGAGCAATAGAAAGGGAGTCCTCTACCACAATGTCGACCACTAAATTAGAAAAAACACAATCCACCTTCGTCACTGAACCACCTAAGATAACAGATTTCGTGGCAACTACAAAAACTGATTTAAAATTGACAGAATATGTAGCGGAAACACCAGAAAGCACAACAATAAGTAAAAGTGATGACGGAACCACAACTAGATCACAAAAACCAATAAATGTAATGGAAGAGGCAACTACCACGTTTAGCTCAGAAAAATCTACGTTAATATCCCAAACATCCGAGCCAATTACTGAAACAACAACTGAATTTAAAAAATTACAGTATACCACAGCCATTCCAGCCAATGATACTGTTTCAACATTCAAACAATATGAGGCAGGACACGACGAAAGTGATAAACCATCTGGAACTACACACGATTATAAAACATCAACAACTGTCTCTCAAAATCAACAGACAACAGATAAAACTACAAAGGTATCCGAAAAATCCACTTCAGGATTTAGTTTCGAGACAACGATACCTGGTATAGAAGATGCCATATCCACAATGGTCACAACTGATGGCAATTTTGAAACAACAACGATAAACGAGCAGAATATGGCGTCTCATAACTTTTCAGAATTAAAAACCACTCAATATATCACTACTGAAAATACTACGCAAACTCAACAATCTACAACTTCAGAATTTAATCAATCGGCATTAACCACATTTAAACCGGAAGCCACTACTACTTCCCCGCAATCGACTGTCGAAACAGAAACAACAACTGCGACAATGGACTCCAGAAAAAGCTCAATCAGCTTTGAAATAACTTCACAAAATAAGTTGGATTCAACAGAAAGGACTTCTGAGTACGACAAGACAGATAAAACTCTTACAACTCAGTCAATTGTCAATGAGACTAATTTCGACTATAATACAAATATACCAGTATCACAAACACCCCAGTATATGTCAGTTACAACCTTGGAATTTAGCACACCACAATACAGTACAGTTGAATCAACAAAAACAAATCCTAGTACAAATTTTACAGATACAACTGGAGCTGAAACAAATACACCTTTATCAGAGCAACACTATACGTCTCTAATAACTACATTTGAAGCTGGTACCGAACCGTCACAACCCAAAATTACAACGGAATTCATAAAACCACAGCACACAACTTTAGAAACAACACCAAAGCATACGACAATTCAATCAGATCTTATAGAAACCACAACAAACATAAATTCACCACGGTATACTATTATTCAAGACACAACCATATTAACAGATACAACCATTGATTCACAAATAGATTTAACTATGTTCGAACCACAAACCCAGCATACAATTATTACTACTGCAACTGACATACCTCAATTTAGTACAGAAATTCAACAAGATCGCACAACAGCTTCAACTGGGTTTAGTAAGCCTGAATTTACTAACACAGTAACGGATGTTATAAATAAGCCAACCTCATCTGAAGCAGAACAAACCACTTTGAAATCAAGAAGCACTGATACATCTATCACAGGTGTTTTTGCAAAGGCCGAGCCAACTACTTTATTGGTTAGCACAGAAAGCACAACCAAAAATACCTTAAGTACTGAACCCGCTATTGGAATAAAAATTACAAATAAATTTAGTCAACCAAATTACACTACTGAAAGAGAAACGGAAATACCAAGTTCTAATACAATTACAGAATCGACTACTCCGGAATATTCAAACACAATAACTGACATAAATACAGATATTAAGACTACAACACAATCATTACAAGGAATCACAAGTGAATTCGGTAAAGATGAGACCATTACAGAAGAAGATTTAACAAAAACAACACCGTCATTCATGTTAACAGAAAATAAGAATGAAATAACTTCAACCTTGCCAACTACAACTACTCCGTATATTGAAAGTACTTCTGTAAATCCGTCTACCATCTTGGTTTTAAATAAAACCACTTACAGACCAAAAACTACTCCACCAGATTCCGCTATCTTTTACATTAGCAAAATTCCACCCGTTCGTCATTCAACACGTATTTATTCCTCAACCGAAACCTTAAAAACCACACCGACTGTTACAACGGAGTTTTTATCGAAAGGTACGACTAGGCCGGAAATAGAAGAAACAACCAACGAGATTGGGAGAGAAACCACAAAACTGAACGTTATACACCCGTCTGGATTTGAAGATAAAAATCATTATAATATAACTACATTCAGTCCGATAAATTTAGTTGAAATAACAACCACGGAAACATCAACAAAATACACTCTTGACCTAAGTAGCGGATCACCAACATTAAAACCATTAAACTTGAATGATTCAACAATAATAGGGTCGACTACTTCGATCAATGGTACACCTTTAACTGATTCAACAACCGTTTATTACATAGACATTACTACAGGTTCCCCAATTCTTAATCCAGTAACTAGTGACGTTGGCGTTGAAAACCTTACTTTAGAAAATTCAACAAAATTTGTAATTGATCAAACTACCGGCACTCCAATTTTAAAACCTATTACGACTGAATCTTATGATGAACGAAAGACTACCACGCTAACTGATGATACTGAACACGGTTTTACTACAGCGACATCGTACACAAAAGAAACTACCACAGATGATAATATGTCCACTCCTACGACTACAGTTCCAGATCAGACTACCAAATCCAATTTAAATAAAACCACTCGAGTTGAAAATACCGATGACAGTTCCAAAATTACGACATTCCCACCAATCATATCAGTATCCCGTGAAGATGAAAATTATTTTACTACGGCGTATCCGTTAAATTCTAGTACTGGTAAAGACGGATATTATCCCGAACCCGAATCCTATTGTTTTATTGATTATAATTGTCCCAAAAATCAAAGTTGCATAAACAGTAAATGTTTAAATCCATGCAATTACTATAAAAACTTGTGTCAACCGAACACCGAATGCCTTATTAGAGATCATTCTATAATGTGCCTTTGCAACAATCAAACTCTATGTGATTATTTAATACCAGGTAAATTAACAAACAAAAAAGAATACCCGTATAAATTGATTGATTGATAATAAGATATCTTGGAATTTGTACGCGAAACATTTATATTTAAAAGCAAAAAAGATTTTTGAAATTAGCTAGTTACCAACCAAGTATATCTTATTTCAATTAATCTGTCAACATATGCTCGATACTTCACATGGATGACAGAAATATTATATCACTATATAAATGGCATTACGCAAAAAAATATGGATGTATTTTATGGAAACATATACCTATCTATTAAATGCAAATAAACCGATGGCGCGCACATACTACATACGGCAGTCCATTGTACTGCAGAAACTTTCTGCAGCTCTGCATGTAACCAAATAAAAAAAAACACATCATAATTGTACTATTAGAAGTTATTAGAAATTCATATTGTATACCTTTAAAAATCCAAAATCAAAAGTCTTGACACTTCTCATTACATAAAATCCTGCCTGGATGGTATTTCGATTTTTTTTAAAATTGCAAATTTTAAAATGCTTTAAAAAATGTAATTTGTGGTTAAATTTATTAAATCCTCGGGGTTTGTTGAAAATATGTATTCATGCTTCCATATACGACGTGAACATGAATATGATGGAGGATTCATCACACAAAATTAGATCCATTGCATTCTTATATATAGGAACAATATTCGTATTCGCATTATAATTGTGAACTATATATATTATAATAGATGTTGTACTATTCTTCCTCTGTTGATAGAAATCTTTGTAAATATTGTATTATACTATAAATAGATTGTAAATCGAGGTGGTTGGTTGATGGATGGTGTTGACTGGTTTTGGTTACTAAAACTATATTATAAGGTTGCTTGCCGCTTTAATAAAATATATATAATTTAATAACAAACATTCTTAAAATGGTTAATTGTTTGTTATTTGTAGTGTTTGTAGACTTGTGTAATTTGTCTGCTACTGAAACTTAATAAAAAGTTAATTCAAATAATAATTTAATAGATATATTAAAAAAATTAAAAATAAATAAATTTTAATTTCTTACAGAGTAGCAATTTAAAATTATCGTTATATTATCTAAAACATGTCTAAATATAATTTTCAGAAATAGCATGTGAATCGCACACAAATTGTCCAAATCAAAAAGCATGTATCAATACGGTTTGTGTTGATCCCTGCCAACAATCTAATCCATGCTTACATGATCAAGAATGTAGAGTGCAAGAACATCAACCAGTATGTATGAAAGGTAAGTGACAGAATCTTTGATATTTGATTACATTTAGGGAAAGGTAATTATTCACGCGGTTTGAATACGAGGACGTTTGTTTGATCGAGAGCTGGTGGAATTAAATCGCATTTTAGAATCATAGAGAGATTGTATGTAGCAAAACTATGTAAATACTACGACTTCTGTTCATGACTTGAACTTAACTAATTAAAATTTAGTTGTTATCGTTCTACAGTACTGTAAGTGTTCTTGTGTCGAAACACTCATCCAAAATTTGTTTTTCATTAAGAATATTTCTGGATTTTGTTATGAAATCAAAAACTATTTATTTTAACTATTTTCTTGGAAAATATCATAAGGCACTATAGTGTAACTAAACACCGAAGAAAGTAATTCTTGTAGGTCTCTGCGATAAAGTTAGTTTTAACCGATAAGTTATACCATGAACAACACAAACGTAGTCTGACTATGAAAAATCGGAATTATACGGTAGTTTCATCAAAGTTGTATCACTAACCTCTCTCAATTTTTGCCTAGATATCAAAAATGTGTGTGGTCTAGAGTTGCTATGCTGAAACGTAACCTGTTGATCTGTTGATCAATTCTGTCCGGTTCCTTTAAATTTTCTCTCTTTCTCTAAAGTTTAGAATCATACGTTTGAGCCGCAATTTAAATAAAAAGCAACAACTTCCTTGATATTAAATGTTGCTTTGCCACCGTTTTATGATCCACTTTTAAATTGTGTGGTACCCAAACATCCAGCATCATCCGGAATCCAACTTCGTCCAAATGAAAAGTTAAAAATTATATGACCAGTGAAAGCTGCGATTTTGCACTGAAATTTCCAGAGCCATTTACGAGTTAATCTTTCCGTTACAGCATCATCATCACGATCTGCTCAATTGTACTTAGCAGCCAATTAACATGTTGAATTATAGTCTGTATATAATCAAAAGAGATAAGTTACGAGTTAGATCAAACATTCTGGTCTAGTTTCTAAAATGTAAGCGTTCTGAAAGGTTGCGTGTTCGTGTCATATAGATTTTTTACTCCTTCGATAAAAAGCAGGACTTTATCTAAAAATCTAAAGTAAATGCCTGCATCGCAATGCATAGTATTGGGTGTGTGAATATTTTATCTTTCGGGCAACATACGGATTTCTTCTCTGAAGAAATCCTGTTCAGAAAGAGACGACTGAATCAACCGAAATAAGTAGTAATCTGAAGGAGCTATGAGTGATGAATACGGCGGGTGGGGTAGAACTTCGCAGTCCTGTCCTTTCAAACAATTTTTCACAATGTTTGCAAGATGTGAAAAATTAATTTTGTGAGTCTATTCACCAATTCTGGTCGTTTTTTCTCTATGGCTCGCATCAAACGTATTAATTGTCGTCGATAGACATCGTCATTGATATTTTCACCTGATTCTAGCAGTTCATAATATACCACACCTTTCTGATCCCACCAGATACGGAGAATAGGCTTATTGCAATGAATACCTCGCTTTGGTTGCGATGGACCAGCTTTTTTGCATTTGGGATTCTCATACAAAAAATCTTTTCTTTGTTGTCTTTGAAGCAGTATTTCACAAATGGTTTTTTGACGTTCGAGATCTCTATCTTTTAATTCATGTGGAACCCAGTTGCTAGCTTTTTGAACAATTCCGATTGTTTGTAAACGTTTTACAACAGTTGATCGATCAATATTAAATGCTACAGCCAGCCAATTCGAATCTTCAGCCAATAAAGAATTTCCAATTCCGCATCTTCAAAATTTTTGGGTGGTTTTCCATGCTTTTTACCATCAACGCCAAAATCATCTTTTTGAAATCGTCGAAAGCATTCTTTGCACGTTGTATTCGATGCAGCATGCTAATAAAACTTCCTGCAAATGTTGTTTATTTGGAATTAAATTCGACATTTTCAAGGAGTTAAAAAAGTTAGTTGTTTACACTTCAACCATATGTTGCATACTGCGTTTGACAGCTGACATCAAGTACTATAGAATACCAGAATTACCCATTTATAGTACACGTAAGCAGTACTAGTAACGACACCTACTGGGAAAGGGCAGAGTCATATTCATACACCCTATACAAACTGCCAGCCAATAACCAATACTTCCTAGAGACTAAACTAGATGGCTAATTAGGTTTTATTACAGGTTAATATCACTATCAAAATGAAAAATGGAGGGATGAATATGTAGTGGTCAAAACTCGACTTTCTTTTACCATGAATATATAGATAGATCTCGAATACACCACGCTTCATTTCTAAAGCGAAAAACTAAATGTGTCGAACTTTTGGTAAAACTGTCTTTTACAATCAAACATTATTTTTCCTACTTAAATTTCAGAAAACTGACAAGGTGCCGCTTTCGGTACACAGATTTCCGCCAAATTTCGCGCGGATCTCCCAATTAAAGTAAAAAAAAATCCGAATAGAGATTGACTAGCCTGGATTTATAAAAGCCGAATTTTGGTGAAATAAAGTTTTACTTTCTTTTACGTAATAAAATAAAATATAGTCATAAATGTTGCATTTATCATTCGCTATATCGCTCAAGTCGCAAAAGTAGTGTTTAAAAATCTCTACGTATGCGCGTATGTGCGAGCAGACTAAATGTCTGTTGGCGCTCTACAGCCCAGGCGGTGTGACTAATCGAAGAAAAACTTCATACGCAAGGTTTTTCCATAAATTGGGAGATATAGGATTTATGAAAAAATGATTAAAAACAAAAGGATTGTAAAAGAAATTTGAAACGAAATAGTTCGGATCATATTTTATATTTGACCGGAAATGAAGAGTTTTAATAAAAATACATAAACTTTATTTCACACAAATTCGGCAACTCTACAGGCCAGGCGAATTGACTATTCGAAATACAACTTCATACTAAAGCTTTTTCCATAAATTGGGATATCCATAAGAAATGTGGTGGACATCTGTGTACTAGAAGTCGCAACTTCTGTAGAAACCATTTCAATTTTTGCAATGAAGATTAAATTTTTTAACAAGTGTTGACATTGTTGGTTTTCAGAAATTTAAGCAGGAATAATGATTTTTGATTATAAACGGTGTTTCATTTTGATTTATAGAACTTTGAATTTATTTGGGCAGTAGGAGGAGAAGCAGGTCAAATTTTCGACCACTCTTCGCAGAATTCTGGTCATATTTTGGCAATAACGCGTCGAATGCTGGCTCCCAAGTATTCAATAGAATGCTAGCTCCCAAGTATTCAATAGTCTCGGGCTTAGCTGCGTAGACAAGTGACCTCACATACCTCCAAAGAAAATAGTCCAGCGGTGTTAAATTACAGGAACACGGTGGCTACTTGATAGGTCCATTTCTCGATATTAATCGTTCATAAATTGTTTATTTCCCATTGGGGCCCGCAAAAATTGGTAATCATGTCTCTATACCGGTCTCCGTTGACTCTGACGTTTTCACCAGCATCATTTTTGAAAACAATTGGTCCGATGATTCCTTCGGCTCATAAAGCACACTACAAACGGTACCCTTTTTGTAGAAGTAACGGTTTGTGAACAATGGCTCGTAGATGATCTTCACTCCAAATGCGACAATTCTGCTTACTGACGTAGTCAACCAAAAATGAAGAAAATTTTGTATGGAAAGTTTACATCGATGTCATTATTATTTATTATTATTTTAATTCATGCACAAGTTGAATCTTGAAATCATCAAACCAAGATCCTTATGCAAAATTCTCCATAAAGATGTTGCATCAAGTTCCAATTGTTGTGCACGATGGCAAATCGATTGATTTGGATTCTCCTCAATACTACGCATTACAGCTGCCACAGCCTACTCGGTGGCGCCATATGGGGTCTTACGGGCGCTTATTATCATTTAGAGTAAACGTGGTGTGAACGCGATCCATAATTAATCGAATTAACTGTTCTGATGGACGATTATATCGATCTTAAAATGAACGTAGCGCGCGGTGAGTTTTACGAAATAACCCATTATTTTTCAAGTAAATTTGAACAATTTGCAAAGGTTGCTCCGGTGTGAGTCTATTCGTTAAGAAATGGCAAACAAGACTAACTAAAAATCAACTGTTAGCAGTCATCAGCTGTCCGTGAAAAAAGTGTTGTGAACTTAAAGTTCTATACCTCGAAATGAAACACCCTTTACAAGACAATTTTTATCACAAATCCGGTAGGTTCATTTTTTCACTTTACAAATTTAGTGTGGTCATCCGACGTAGCATTGTCATTGACAGATTGCGGAATCAGCAATTACACCACTCAATTTTTGTATCAAAACTCGTTTCTGGTAAAATTTAAAAATTATGAATGAAAACGAAAAGGCTCCTTTGGAAGCTGTCATTTCTGCTGGATCGATGTCGGCTAAAAATTACTAGGATCTCCCAATTTATGGAAAAATATTAAATATCAAGTTTCATCCCGCTCAATCAATCCGTCGAGGCTGTACAATGGTAGAATTTGTGTTACTAAAACAGCTTTTTATGAAAAATCGTAATTTCTGCTTAAGTTTTCGAAAACTGGTCTGCGTCGATATTGTTGCAAAACTAATTTAGAATCTTTTAGTTGTTAATCGTTTTTTTAGAATAATATACTTATCAAGACCAATTTCAGCCAAAATTATAGGACTCAGTCAGTCCGACTGGGCTATAGAGAAGCTACGGATATTTAGTCTACGCGGAACCACACACGCACATACGAGACAGAATTGCTTATAGGTCAAAACGAATTTTCAATAAAAACTTTTCACAAAAAAATTATATATTTTTTAAAATAATAGCGTATGTTACTCGGGAGTAAACTTCCGCTATTGCTCTCGATCAGTTATCACCGTTGGCCGATCATTCAGTTATCTCCCATTTTCGCAAACGTACTATAATCTCCGATATTACCTTCGTCGTTTATGACATTAAATAATCGATTATAAACAGAGATATGTAAAATAATATAGTTTGCGTTACACAAAGTTGAAAACTCTTAAAGTTATTATTTATGGTTGTTTCTCTTTTTAAATTGACAACAAACCTAACAGTTCTTGACAATATATTCAACAGACTGTGCAAATATGACAGGAGCTATTTCGAATGAAAATACATTTTTGGAATATGTTTGAGGAGTTTCAATAGCATATGTTGGGCTTCTAGTATTTAACAGATCGCTATAAAAATTGTCTGGGCCTATTGAGATAATACCAAAATGTATATACAGTTGTTTCGCTATTTGGTGCAGCGGGGTTTGACCGCATTTTCAATCTGACCCACAATGGAAATTTCAAGCGATCTTTCATGGATGCCCAACTGAACTCATTGAATTGCTAAACGGATTAGAAATATTTTTGTTTTCATTAGGCATTGTAATTTATACTTAAACATTTAGAAATGTAAAATATTATTGTGACATAACAACTTTCCAATATAATTCAGAATGTAGCCGTTCGTACGATAATCTACATTTTAATTACTTCCTCTCTCGATTCTTTAAAACATAGGCACGCAATTGTGCCTAATCCTTATTCTCTTCACAAATAAAATGTATACCTACTCTACTTTGGGTACTTGATATAAGCGTTTTAACTTTCATATTTGACATACATACCAATTTTTTTTTCAGTTTGTCAATGTCAAAAAGATTCAGATTGCCATTCTTCATTGCTATGCGATGGATGTCATTGTCGTAAGTATTATGGAGCACATAAATAACTTCTAAATATCGAAAATTCTAAAACATGTTTTATTTGTGTCTCTTGTATAGAACAACGCTCGAATGGAACAGGATGTGAGCATTGTCCACCAGGACTTTTATGTGACGCAATCACAGGTGCTTGTGTCCGAGGTAAATATAATTTTTTTATATTAAATGGTGCTAAGAATCAAACTATGGAATGCCTAGACTGCAAATACACTCAATATATTTATAAGACACAGAAAATAATTCAAACCCGCATTGTATGTAATAATATTATTTATAACAATTTCATAAACATTATTGCACTAATGAGTTTTTTGTATAAAAAAATTTTGCACCAAAGCGTTAAATTTCTCATCATTCCTAATCCACAAAATCATTAGCATGCGGGCATGGACCTAATATTTTTTTAGGAAGCTGTTGTACATATTATATTTTCAAATCTTAATGTTAATTTTATATTATATACTCTTCTTAAAATAGATTTTGTATCAACTACCCAGAACCCATTATTAACTGATGTAACCCAAACAGATTTTAATAACATTACTACTACAGAAATTGCCACTACTACAATTAATGAAATTACTAATAATATTGAGTCAAACGAAATGGATAATGACAGTAGCACAGAATACCCGGGAGTTTCCGCTACTTCAGAATCCGAACTACTAACTAATTTAACTAAAGGATATCGAGAAGATTCATCTGCAAACGATCATACTTATGAAACGTTTGGTGAAACTGAGGGTACGACAAATGCTCGAATAACTAGCGTAAATATATTTGATACAACAACTGAAATATCGGATGTTACGACAACGGAAAGTGATGATAGTTTAAAAATTACAATTCCCGTTAATACGAGGAGACCATCGACTCGAGGTGATACATCTCTCGAAGTCGATGTCTTTAATCACACAACGAAATCGGAAAATGAAATATTATATGAAAATACAACACCAATAAGAATTACTACGACGCTAGATAGTGAATCGATTGATGATGTAACAAATTTATCGACAACAACTGAATTCCAATTAACGACATTAAATTATAATCAAAATTGTGGTAAAACATCGAATGATTGTCAAGTAAATGAAATATTACGTGAAGGTTGTTGTTATAAAATTTGTGACTCCACCAACAATTCGAATAACAACATCGATTGTATAAAAGGTATTAGTTACGGACTACGAATTCAAAAATAGGGTATTATGTATAAAAATTGTTCGACAAAATTGGCAGATCCCATATACACACAGTCAAATATCGTACTATTATTTGCGCTATTTCTTATCTATCTGCTTTCAAAATTTTACTTACTATTATTATTATTATTTTATGTTGCTTTGTCGTATGATGGAAGAGAATTTTTGTACATTCTACTATTTCTTGTAAATATTTTAAATCTTAAAGCTTTTTTTAAATTCTTAGTGAGAGACAGCTTACTATATTTTTTCTATATAATCTTAATATGTATCTTAATATTAAATGTGTAATAAAATTTGTTGAGTAGAACCACATAAACCACGGAGGGATCCATGCAAATCGGATAACGATTGTAAAGAAACATTAGTTTGTTATATGGAACAATGTGAAAACCCATGTGAATTTGATAATATTTGTGCCTCAAATGCAAAATGTCAGGTTAAAATGCATCGACCAATATGTTTATGCCCTGAAGGGCACGAAGGAAACCCAACTGAAAATTGTATCCCAGTTCAAACACGTAAGATACTAATTATTAACACTTTTTAATAAACGTTCTTGTTTTTTTTCGCTATTAAATATTTAAAAAAATAAAATTTAACATAGACCAGCAGTGCCTAACAGACGACACATTTTAATATCTGTAAACACTACTGGTCTAAAGGGTTGTAACTAAAATTTAATAATATACAATTAAAAAACAGCAACAAGATAATAAACAGTTTTATAAATACACTGAAGCGCACTCTGTAAATATGTATCTAATACAATTAAACACTTTCTTTCCTGAACGCACACAGTAAAATGCACTAGAAATGAAGATTGTTCATTGACAGAAGCTTGCATAAATAATGCATGTCAAAGACCATGTGACTTAATGAATCCATGCGCGTACAATGCGGTCTGTATTAATACCAACCACGGATCGGATTGCAGCTGTGCTGAAGGATATCATGGCAATGGATACGTAGAATGTCGTCCAGGTAAATCATATGATCTAATAATACTTATAGGATTATCGACCAATATTCTTCGATTAATTACAGTGCGGGACAATGAAAACATATGTCAATACAATGAAGATTGCCCACCCGAAAAATTATGTGACCGCCTAAATCGCAGATGTATTAATCCATGTTCCGAAGATTCGTGTGGTGAAAATGCTGAATGTTTGCCTGTTAATCATGGAATTGAATGTAGATGTTACTCAGGATTTGTAGGAAATCCTTACATTGAGTGTGGTCAAATTCAAGGTTGTCGATCGGATGGAGAATGTCCCTCAAATGAAGCATGCGTAAATGGAAAATGTGCAACGCCATGCCAATGTGGAGCATATGCAATTTGTGATGTAATTAATCACAAAGCAATTTGTAAATGCCCAGCAGGATATGTTGGAAATGCTAAAGTAGGTTGCACACCACCATCTGATCCTTGCTTACCAAATCCATGTGGTACGGGTGCATTATGTGAACTAGATAATGGAAATCCAATCTGCTTCTGTCCTAGGGGAACGACAGGCAATCCATTTAAAAATTGCAGTAAGTATTTTTCAAAATATCAAAAATCAGCTTCATTGTTTTACTAAATTATTTATTTTTAATTTACAGTTCCTGAAGGAAGAGAATGTAATCCAAATCCATGTGGACCTAATAGTGGCTGCCGAATAGTTAATGATAAACCAATTTGTTTCTGTCTTACCGAATATGAAGGAAATCCCCCGAGAACACAATGTGCTCTGCCCAATAAACCTTGTGAGCCATCACCGTGTGGCCCCAATACCCAATGTACAATTTTATCGAACGGATTTGCTAAATGTACTTGTTTACCCGGTTACATTGAGAGTCCAAATACAATTCGTGGATGCATGGAGCAAATTGATGTTTGTGAGCCAAATCCATGTGGAATAGGTGCAATATGTGATCCAACTAGAAATCCATCATGTTACTGTCCTGATTCAACTTTTGGAAATCCTTATCGATTGTGCCAGCCCGAACCAGTAACCACGGAACTATGTAAACCAGGTCCTTGTGGCCCAAATGCAGATTGTTATGTGACAAGTAATCAAGAGGAATGTTATTGTAAATCTGGTTATATTGGCGATCCATATACAAGATGTAAAGAACCAACAAGAGACGCATGTGAACCAAACCCGTGTAGACGTGGATCAAGTTGTATTGTCACACCGGATGGCAGGAGTGTTTGTAAATGTCCAGATGGGACGACAGAAGATCCAATTAATGGTTGCGTGCATTACGAATGTCAAAAAGACGATGAATGTAGCAATGATAAAGCATGTATAGGTTATCGCTGTAGAGATCCTTGTCCAGGATCCTGTGGAGTTGCCGCACATTGTAAGGTCGAAAAACATCACCCAGTTTGTTATTGCAACAGCGGACTTTCAGGAAACCCGTACGAAATTTGTACAGTAGTAGTTCATGATGAAAAAATTGATCCCTGTAGACCAACTCCTTGTGGTCATAACACAAAATGCCAAGTAATGAAGAATCGTGCTGTTTGCTCTTGTTTGCCGGATCACTCGGGCGATCCACAGAGTGGATGTAGACCAGAATGTACTCTAAACTCAGATTGTCCAAATGATAAAGGCTGTATAAATAAAAAATGTGCTAGTCCTTGTGAAGGCAACATTTGTGGTTTAAGTGCGGTTTGCAAAGTAGAATATCACCAACCAAGTTGTGAATGTCCATCAGGTTATGTTGGCGATCCATTTTATCAGTGTATCAGAAAACCAAACGCGACTGTTAGCTATAATCCTTGTAATCCCTCACCATGTGAGGCACACAGCACTTGTCTAGATTATGGTAATGGAATTGCGGTTTGCGATCCATGCGGAGGACCAACAGGATGGCACTCACCACAATGTAGACCAGAATGTTTATCAAACGCGGACTGTCCATTCGATAAAGCTTGTTTAGGACAAAAATGTATAGATCCGTGTCCTGGCTCATGTGGTCATAATGCTATTTGCAATGTAATAGCGCATAGTCCATTATGTAGCTGTCCTCAAGGACTCTACGGCAATCCCTTTGAATACTGCTCCGTGCCAATTGAAGAACCAAAACATACGTGCAATACTATCAGATGTGGAGCAAATACAGAATGCCGTCAAAAAGCTGGTGCACTAGCTTGCGTCTGTATTAAAGGTTATTATGGAGATCCGCTACAGGGATGCCGCCCAGAATGCGTCGTTAACTCGGATTGTACAGCAGAACGTGCGTGTATAAATAACAAATGTGAAAATCCATGCATTGGAGCTTGCGGAATTGATGCTCAATGCGACATTGTCAATCATTATCCAGTATGTTTCTGTGCTCCAGGATATACCGGAAATGCTTTAGTTAGCTGTACTCGAACTAAAATTTATCCACCGATCGGAAACCTTCCCAGAAATCCGTGTGAACCTAACCCATGTGGATCATACAGCAGATGTTTATTATCACAAGATTCGAGACCCGTTTGTTCGTGCCTTCCTGGATTTAGGGGAAATCCACCGCTATGTCAACCAGAATGTATCATTAGTTCAGAATGTTCACAAAATAGAGCATGTATCAATCAAAAATGTAGAGATCCATGTCCCGGAATTTGTGGTAACAATGCAATTTGTGAAGTAATTAATCACAATCCAATTTGCAGTTGCCCACCAAATTATCAAGGTGATCCATTTGTCGCATGTGAAATAAGAGAAAGGGACATAGATGTTCCAGAAAATCCATGTACTCCATCACCTTGTGGAGCTAATTCAATTTGTCAAATTAAACGTAGCCGACCAGTATGCTCATGCATGGCGAACTTTATAGGTAGTCCACCGTACTGCAGACCAGAATGTGTTATAAGCAGTGAATGTCCAAAGGATAAAGCGTGCATAAAAGAAAAATGTGTTGATCCATGTAAAGGAATCTGCGGTAAAAACGCCATTTGTCAAGTTGTTTCACATTCTGCCTATTGCAGCTGTAAGGCTGGATTCGACGGGGATGCTTTTGTAGGATGCTCAGAAAAACCACAAGGTAAAATATTGAAAATAATTTTTATAAAAACCTGTTTTATATTATTTTATTTTTACTAGAAAGGGAAAGGGACCCCTGTTCACCTTCTCCGTGTGGAGAAAATACTCAATGTTCTGTTAGAAATGGTGCCGCAAAATGTGCTTGTATTCCTCCATACATAGGGGATCCATACAGTGCTGGATGTCGCCCAGAATGCATCTTGAACGCAGAATGCCCTACTGAATTATCCTGTATAAAACAACATTGTCGAGACCCATGTCCAGGTTTATGCGGTACGAAAGCGGAATGTTCTGTTGTAAATCACATACCAGTGTGTTCATGCATACAAGGACATGAGGGCGATCCATTCACGGGTTGTCGACCGAAATCTATAATCCCTCCAACAAAATCGAATCCATGCGAAGGTCAACCGTGTGGGCCGAACAGTATATGTCGTGTTGTAAGTGGACGACCAACATGTTCTTGTCAACAAGGCTTCTTTGGTACGCCACCGTCGTGTCGACCAGAATGTGTTGGAAGTGCTGAATGTAATCCCAACCTTTCGTGTATCAATCACAAGTGTATCGATCCATGTCCAGGAACTTGTGGCGATAGAGCACAATGCGAAGTTATAAATCATAATCCGATTTGCAGTTGTCCTATCAACTACATCGGTGATCCGTTTGAAAGATGTTATCCAAAACGTATGTTTTACGAGTAAAATATTTTTTGTTTGTAGGTTTTTGATTAATTTATACTTTCAATTCAAAAATTTAGCCGTCGAAGATCCACAAATCAAAAATCCATGTTTCCCAAGCCCCTGTGGGCCAAATTCACAGTGTGCAGAAAATAATGAGCGCGCAGTTTGTTCATGTCGTGCTGGAATGTTTGGTGCCCCACCAAATTGTAGACCAGAATGTGTTATTCATCAGGATTGTCCGTCAAATCGAGCGTGCTTAAATCAACGTTGTCAAGATCCATGTACAGGATCATGTGGGTTTAATGCGCAATGTATATCACAGAATCACAAACCAGTTTGTTCGTGTTTTGAAGGATATGAAGGAGATCCGTACGCTGGCTGTAATATACGCCCTGGTAAGTCAATTTTTTACTTATTTAATTATTTATTTTGCGTAAGAACATATCGTTTATTTATCATTACTTTGCATGAATTCTATATGTATCTATATATTTATTTATTCTATAATATAAAATGAAATTTTAAATTAGCACAACATTATGAACTAAGAAATCCTTGTAATCCATCACCGTGTGGATCAAATGCAATTTGTAAAGAATTAAATGGTGCGGGAGCATGTATTTGCATGAAAAACTATTATGGCAACCCTTACATTAATTGTAGACCGGAGTGCATACAAAATTCTGATTGTACATATGACAAATCTTGTATGAATAAAAAATGTGTAAACCCATGTCTGAATGCTTGTGGTATTAATGCTATATGTGAAATATCGAATCATTCACCTATATGCAAATGTAATAACGGTTTTATCGGAAATCCATTAACTATTTGCCACCAACAAATTAGTAAGCAATATTTTTCAGTCAAGTATTGTATTGAATAACGTTAGTAATCTTATAATATTCTCAAAATAGCAAACAAAGATGATATATCTGAAAATCCATGTTTACCGTCACCCTGTGGGCCTTATAGTTCATGTAGAATAAACAGTAATCGCCCCGTATGCTCGTGTAGTTCAAATTATATTGGAGCGCCCCCATATTGTAGGCCCGAATGTGTTATAAACTCAGACTGTTCACGTGACAAGTCCTGTATTAATGGGAAATGTATTGACCCTTGCGTCGGCTTATGTGGACGCCACGCAACATGTCAAGTTATTAACCATAGTCCGATATGCAACTGTCTAATAAATTATATTGGTGACGCAATGACTGGATGTAGGCCGATACACAGTAAGCAAAACAAATGGAGAAATTTGTATTTGAATATTTATCGCTGCAATTGCTTTTTCCAAACTAAATAGCAAAACAAAATTAAAGCTTATCCTTTATTCCATTTTTTGCTTCCCGCTTTATAAAACGTCAAATTCCTCCAAATAATTAAACATTTTTATTATCAATGACTTGTAGAGGAGCCAGCCATAATTGAGACAAATGAAAATAGTTGTAATCCAAATCCATGCGGTCCCAATACACAATGTCGAATCCATAGTTTACGTCCAGTTTGCTCATGTCTCCCAAATTATTATGGAAAACCACCACATTGTAACCCCGAATGCGTTATAAATAGTGACTGCGCGCTAAACATGTTTTGTAATAATGGAAAATGTAGAAATCCTTGTGCTGGTACATGTGGCTTAAATACCGAATGTAGAGTTGCATCGCATAGGCCCATATGTTCTTGTTTGCCAAATTATTCTGGCGATCCGTATTTTAGTTGTAGAAAAATTGAACAAAGTAAGACGGAACCTTTAACTAAATCAATATAGTAAAATTATGAAATTTCTTGTTCATCAATATACAAGTTAATAAATCATTTCAGTTATCTACGATCCACCTTCAAATCCATGTTCACCTAGTCCTTGCGGTGTAAACACGCTCTGTAAAGTAAAAAATAACGCAGGATCGTGCCAATGTCAACCAGAATATAAAGGAGATCCGTACATTGAATGCCGTCCAGAATGTGTAATGAACAGTGACTGTCCTCGTTCCCACACTTGTATTAATAATAAATGTGTTGATCCATGCGTTGGGGTATGTGCGGCTTACGCGGAATGCAGAGTTATTAATCATTCACCAATATGTAGCTGTGTCAGTGGCTATACTGGAAATCCACAAATTATCTGCCAACCAGTGCGAGATAGTAAGCATATACTAATATATACCTATAATTGTAGTCGCACAAAATACATTTGATCACAATCTTCTCTAAACAGTTCAACCAACAGTAATAGAAAATCCTTGCATACCAAACCCATGCGGCACTTATAGTAAATGTCGTGATATAAATCAACATCCAGTTTGTAGTTGTCTACCAAATTACATCGGGGCACCTCCAAATTGCCGTCCAGAATGCACTATTAATTCAGAATGTAGTTTTGAAAAGGCTTGCATCAATATGAAATGCCGAGATCCATGCCCAGGAACATGTGGTAGTAATGCCATATGCCAAGTAATAAATCATAATCCAATTTGTGGTTGTCTGAAAGGATATTCCGGAGATCCATTTGTTCATTGTCACGTGGAAGAAAGTAAGAATCAAAATAGAAGACTACTGTAGTAGCCCAACGCTTAATTAATGACAACAAATTTTATAAATATTTTAGTACATCCTCCACCACGAATTAATCCCTGTGTACCCTCGCCATGTGGACCAAATTCCCAATGTAAAGTTGTGAACGAAGTCCCAGTATGCACGTGTCTCCAAAATTATATAGGTAGATCACCAAATTGTAGACCCGAGTGCACAAGTAACTCCGAATGCTTCAGTAATCTAGCTTGCATAAATGAACGCTGTAAAGATCCATGTCCAGGCTCATGTGGCGATAATACAAAATGTATTGTTGTAAAACATCAGCCTATGTGCAGCTGCGAAACTGGTTTTAGAGGTGACCCATTTTCGGGTTGTTATCCAATTCCTAGTAAGACTATCATCTCTATATAGAATCTTAGTTCACAATACTAAAATTTGTTTATTTCGTATATTCGTATAATAGTTTACCACGAACCTGAAATTGTAAATCCGTGTAACCCTTCGCCGTGCGGAATTAATGCTGATTGCAAAGAACGAAATAATGCTGGAGCTTGCTCCTGCATACCCGAATATTATGGAGACCCCTATACAGAATGTCGCCCAGAATGTGTTTTAAATTCGGACTGTCCAAAATATAAATCGTGTATAAATAATAAATGTAAAGATCCGTGCATTGGCCTTTGTGGTCTAAATGCAGAATGTAGCGTTATAAACCATTCACCGACTTGCACTTGCCATGTAGGTTATACAGGTAACCCAACAGTCTCGTGTTACGAAAAACCAAAAAGTAGGTTATCATAAAATAATTTTAACTTTGAGTGAAATTCTTAAATGAATATTTGTATATTACCGTAGTCTTGGATGTCCCAAAGCATCCGTGTTCACCTTCACCATGTGGACCGTATTCTGAATGTCGTGAAATAAATGGTCACGCCGTTTGTTCATGCAAATCAAATTATATAGGAAGTCCCCCGTCGTGTCGCCCGGAATGTGTAGTGAGTTCAGAATGTCCGCAAGATAGAGCATGTATCAGTCAAAAATGTGTAGATCCATGCCCTGGTACATGTGGCTTAAACACAAAATGCAACGTAATCAATCATAATCCAATATGTTCATGTAAATTTGGATACGTAGGTGATCCCTTCATTAGGTGTTTGGTGGAAGAAAGTAAGATTATTTTATTTATTTTCTTTTCTATTTTCTATTTCTATTGCATGTAAATCATATATAAATATTTTATAGAAACTCCAGTTGTGCATGATACCCCAAGAAATCCTTGCAAACCATCCCCATGTGGTCCATATTCTCAATGTCGGACAAATGGTGCTATACCTGTATGTAGTTGTTTACCAAACTACGTCGGTAAATCACCAAATTGTCGACCTGAATGTACGATAAATTCGGCTTGTCCGGGAAATCTTGCATGTATAAATGAACTGTGTAAAGATCCATGTCCGGGATCATGCGGAATAAATGCTTATTGTAATGTCATTAATCATTCACCGATATGCTATTGTGAATCTGGCTATACTGGTGATCCATTTTCAGGATGCTCACGAATATCAAGTAAGATCATTGCTTATTCAGATATGTGATATAAAAAAGGCGCTTTCATTTAATTAACACAATTAAATATTTAAATTAATTTATATTTTTTCCAGTTCCTCCAACAGCAGAACCTTCAAATCCCTGTAATCCTTCCCCCTGTGGACCAAATGCCATTTGTAAAGCACGTAATGGTGCCGGATCTTGTACATGTATTGCCGAATATTTCGGTGATCCATATAGTGGATGTCGTCCAGAATGTGTTGCAAATACTGATTGTTCTCGAGACAAAGCATGTGTAAATAATAAATGTAAAGATCCATGCCCCGGAGTATGTGGTATAAATGCTGAGTGTAGAGTTTACAATCATGCCCCTACTTGTACTTGCCTAACAGGATTTACAGGAAATCCATTATCAGCATGCCATGAACCTCCAGTAATCAATAGTAAGAATTGTGCAAGTAAAACTAATTTTACGGTTACTAAAATTTTAAATTCTCTAGCACCAGAAACCAATCCTTGTGCACCTTCTCCATGTGGACAATATAGTAAATGTCGCGAAGTAAATAATCATGCAGTTTGCTCGTGTATTTCTGGATACATTGGAACCCCACCAAACTGTAAACCAGAATGTGTTGTTAGCTCAGAATGTCCACAAAATAAAGCATGTGTAAAAGAAAAATGTATTGATCCTTGCCCTGGAACTTGTGGATTTAATGCACGATGTACCGTAGTTAACCATAACCCAATATGTTCCTGTAATCCAGGTTATACTGGAGATCCTTTCATTAAGTGTATAAAAGAAACAAGTAAGCACCACCACTCAATATAACGAGAAAAATATTGAATAAAATTATTTCATGGAAATAATTAAGAATTAACAATAAATGCCATGACATAATTTTAATTCAATTTGCATGTTAAGTATGTTAAATAAAATAAAATTTTATCCTTGTAGTTGAAAAGAAACCTTCTAGTGATGATCCTTGTATACCTTCGCCGTGTGGTCCTAATTCCCAATGCCGAAATATTGGTGGTAGTCCTGCATGTACATGTCTACCAAAATATATTGGTAGATCACCAAATTGCCGACCAGAATGTACTATAAGTGCAGAATGTCCAGCTAATTTAGCATGTGTAAATGAATTATGTAGTGATCCTTGTAAGGGAGCTTGCGGTGCCCACACAACGTGTACAGTTGTTAATCATAATCCAATATGCTTTTGTGAAGGTGGATACACAGGTGATCCATTTTCAAGTTGTAATGAGGCAAGATGTAAGATATTTTCCTTTTGTAATATAAATTTATTTCAGGTTTTGTTCCAGACCTAAGCGTAGCCAATTTATTAAAAATTATTAATTCCATTTATTATAGTGCCACCAACACAAGAACCACTTAACCCATGTAATCCATCGCCATGTGGAGCGAATGCCATTTGCAAAGAACGAAATGGCGCTGGTTCCTGTTCTTGCTTGCCTGAATATTATGGCAATCCTTATACTGGCTGTAGGCCAGAATGCGTACAAAATTCTGATTGTGAAAAATCTAAGGCTTGTGTAAATAATAAATGTAAAGATCCTTGCCCCGGTGTATGCGGTGTTAATGCTATTTGCCGAGTACAAAATCATGCACCAAACTGTTTCTGTTTAAACGATTATACTGGAAATCCATCAGTAGAATGCTCTCCAGTAAAGATCGGTAAATTTCATAACTATCACAATATTACGTCAAAAGATATCATTCAAATAAATTTGTTTCAAAACATTTAGATTCTGAGCCAGTAAATCCATGTGATCCATCACCATGTGGACCGTACAGTAATTGTCGAGAAATAAATGCACACGCTGTATGTTCTTGCAAATCAAATTATATTGGAACACCACCAAGTTGCCGACCCGAATGCGTTGTAAGTTCGGAATGCGCTCAGGATAAAGCATGCGTCAATCAAAAATGCAGCGATCCCTGCCCTGGAACATGCGGAATTAATGCACGATGCCAAGTTGTGAACCATAATCCGATATGTAGTTGTTCCCCTGGATATTCGGGAGATCCATTTACTAGATGCAATAAACAAGAACCTCCAAGTGATCCCAAAATTAACGAAAATCCATGCATACCTTCACCTTGTGGCCCCAATTCTCAATGTCGCGTCATCGGATCACAAGCAGCGTGCTCTTGCCTTGAAAACTTTATTGGAAGAGCCCCAAATTGTAGACCAGAATGTACAAGTGATTCCGAATGTCGAAGCGATTTGAGTTGTAGAAATGACAGATGTGTTGATCCATGCATAGAATCATGTGGACTTAATGCAATATGTAAAGTTGTAATGCATAATAAGATCTGTACGTGCATGCCCGGATATGAAGGAAATCCGTCAACACAGTGTCGAATTGCAATTGCTACACGTAAGATCAATTTCCACGTTGCCGTAAAACCAAAAATTTCATATTATTTTTATATTTAAAATATAGCTACTAGTGTTGAACCTACTTCACCATGTCGACCATCGCCGTGTGGACCTAATGCAGAATGCAGAGAAAGAAATTCAGCTGGTGCTTGCTATTGTTTCGAGGGCTATGAAGGAAATGCTTATGACAAAAACCGTGGTTGTCGAAGAGAATGCGAGTCAAACCAAGATTGTATCGATGAACTATCCTGTGTCAAATTTAAATGTGTCAATCCATGTATTGGAACATGTGGAACGTACGCTATTTGTGAAGTAGAAAAACATACTCCAGTATGTACATGTCCTCCGGGCTATACCGGGGATCCTTTCCTACAATGTCGAGAAAATTTGGCAACAAGTATGTTTATATGAATGCAGTATTTATCATTTAAGATATATTAACAATGTCTTATCTTTAGAACCACCAAGAACAGAAAATCCTTGTCAACCATCCCCATGTGGGCCAAATAGTAATTGCAGAAGTTTAAATAGCCAAGCAGCGTGTTCCTGTACATCTGGATTTATTGGTACACCTCCTAATTGCCGGCCAGAATGTATTGTAAACTCAGAATGTCCAGTTGATAAAGCTTGCATAAATCAGCTTTGTTCAGACCCTTGTCCCAATACTTGTGGTGTAGCGGCTTTATGTAATACAAAGAATCATAATCCAATTTGTACATGCCCAATTGGCTTCACTGGAGACCCGTTCCAACAATGTACCAGAAAACGTTAGTACAATATATTCCAAATTTATTTGTTTAAACTGTATTTAATTTTGTTTTAACCAAATTTAGTGATAAAAGATGAACCACTAACAGAGAGGCCACCTAGTTGCGTGCCATCACCATGTGGACCTAATGCTAAATGCCAGATGATTGGTGGAACCCCAGCATGTTCTTGTTTAGATGATTATATCGGTAGTCCACCAAATTGTCGGCCAGAATGTGTAATAAATTCTGAATGCAGTAGTCAAGAAGCTTGCATAAATCAAAAATGCCGGGATCCATGCCCGGGTTCTTGTGGATTTGAAGCAACATGCAATATTTTAAATCATTTACCGATTTGTAAATGTAACGATGGATACACAGGCGATCCATTTGTTAAATGCAGTTTTATGCCTCCAGGTATCTACATGTACTTAAACATTTTAACCATTTCTATAATTCATTATATTTTTCAGTAACCGAGCCAACCATAACAGATCCGTGTGATCCATCACCTTGCGGTTCTAATGCAGAATGCTTTGTCGGAGAATGTAAATGCATACCAGAATATCGTGGTAATCCGTATGAAGGTTGTCGCCCAGAATGTACATCTGGATCGGATTGTCCGAGAGATAAGGCTTGTTTAAGAAACAAATGTTTAGACCCTTGTCCAGGAACTTGTGGTCAAAGTGCCATTTGTGAAGTTATTAATCATATACCTGTTTGCTCATGTCCAGAATCATACACAGGAGATCCTTTCTCACACTGTAGATTGCAAGAGATGGATAGAACGCCACACAACCCATGTTCTCCCTCGCCGTGCGGACCAAATAGTCAATGTAAAAGTACAAATGACATTCCTGTATGTTCTTGCATTCAAGGCTTTGTTGGTAATCCGCCATCTTGCCGCCCAGAGTGTATTGTTAGTAGTGAATGCGCATCAAACCAAGCATGTGTCAATCAAAAATGCGGTGATCCATGCCGTGGCTCATGCGGATCAAATGCAAGATGTGAGGTGATAAATCACAGTCCTATTTGCAGTTGCAACGAAGGTCAAACAGGTGATCCATTTAAAAGTTGCTATGAAATTGTAAAAACACCAGAACCGGAGATTAGAAATCCATGCGATCCATCCCCTTGTGGTTCAAACTCGCTGTGTAAAACCGATGGTGCCAGGCCGATATGTCAATGTGTAGCTGGATATTTGGGAACCCCGCCAAATTGCAGACCTGAATGTATTATAAATCCAGACTGTCCCAGTAATCAGGCATGTATCAATCAGAAATGTAAAGATCCATGTCCTGGTTCTTGTGGTACAAATGCGGAATGTCGAATAATAAGTCATGCAGTTTCATGTACTTGCTCTAACGGATATACTGGAAATCCATTTGTACAATGTATTCCGGTCCCAAAAGGTAAACTTATTGCGTAAAACTTGTAAAACTCTTAAAACAAAATTAATACATTTAATCTACATTTTAGATGTGACAGTACAAAATCCATGTGAACCTTCACCATGTGGTTCAAACGCAGAATGTATTCGAAGGAATGATGCAGGTTCGTGCCGCTGTTTAGACAATTATTTCGGAAATCCGTATGAAGGATGTCGCCCTGAATGTGTTTTAAGTTCAGATTGTCCAACCGATAAAGCCTGCATTAGAAATAAATGCGAAGATCCCTGCCCAGGTGTATGCGGTCAAAGCGCCAAATGTATTGTTGTGAATCATATTCCTACTTGTGAATGTGATTTAGGCTTTATGGGAGATCCGTTTACTGTCTGTCGACCTCAACCGAAACAACCATTGGCCCCTGTCAACCCGTGTAATCCTAGCCCTTGTGGACCAAACAGTAAATGCAAAGATGTTAATGGTCTTGCAATTTGCTCATGTGAGCAAGATTACTTTGGTTCACCGCCAAATTGTAAACCAGAATGTACTGTGAATGCTGAATGCCCACAAAATAAGGCATGTCATAAATTTAAGTGTAAAAATCCTTGTGCCGGTACTTGTGGTACACAAGCAAAATGCGAAGTTATCAATCATAATCCAATATGCAGTTGTCCTTTCGGGATGACCGGTGACCCTTTCACAAGGTGCATTGAAATACCTAAAAATGTAGAGCCAACACCAACAAGACATCCTTGCAACCCATCACCATGTGGTTTAAATTCGGAATGTAGAGTGAAAGGTGACAGTCCATCGTGTGTCTGTTTGCCGAACTACGTAGGTTCTCCACCAAATTGTAGACCAGAGTGCGTCGTCAATACTGATTGTTCTTCAAATCAAGCTTGTATAGCAGAAAAATGTCGTGACCCGTGTCAAGGATCTTGCGGACATAATTCAGAATGTCGGGTCCAAAATCATATACCAATATGTTCTTGCCTGCTAGGATATTCTGGAGATCCTTTTGCACAATGTATTAAAAAAATAGGTGAGTTATCCTAATTAATTAAACGCACAAAGATGTTATGATTAATTATCGTTATTTCAGAACGACTACCACCTACAACAGCGCCAACAGATTTGTGCGAGCCCAATCCTTGTGGTTCTAATACTAGATGTAATAATGGAGAATGCACATGCATAGATGGTTATTTCGGCGACCCTTACGTAGGCTGTAGACCAGAATGTACATTAAATACGGACTGTGCTCCAAATAAAGCTTGTATCAACTACCACTGCATTGATCCATGTCCAGGCACATGTGGCGTAAACGCAAAATGTGATGTAAATAATCATATTCCTGCATGTAGTTGTCCTTCTGGTTATAGGGGCGATCCATTTATAATGTGTAGGGAAATGCCACGAGATGGTACGTGTAAACAAAATTGTTTGAAATTTAACTAAGTAGCTTTAATAAAATTGCTTTCATTTACAGAAGTGTCGAAAAATCCATGCAATCCAACACCATGTGGATCAAATAGTATATGTCGAGTCACACAATCTGGAGCAGTTTGTAGTTGTCAAAAGGGCATGATAGGTTCACCACCTTATTGTAAACCAGAATGTGTTGTTAGTGCTGAATGTGACTTACAAAAAGCATGTGTAAATAATAAATGTCAAGATCCATGCCCAGGAACATGTGGTATTAACGCAAAATGCCAAGTTTTAAATCATAATCCAATATGCAGTTGTGACTCGGACTATACAGGAGATCCATTTATAAGATGTGTAACTATTCCAAAACACGAAAATCCTGTAGAACCTTGTTCTCCATCACCGTGCGGACCTAATTCGGAATGTAAAGTTGTAGGAGAAAAATCTGCCTGTTCTTGTTCAATTGGGTTTATGGGTGCTCCACCAAACTGTCGCCCCGAATGCGTAACTAATTCGGAATGTACAAGTACTAAGGCATGCATAAAACAGAAATGTATTAATCCATGCCCTGGATTATGTGGTACAAATGCTGAATGTTTTGTTATAAATCATATGGCAAGTTGTTCTTGTAAATCTGGATTCATTGGAGATCCTTTTGTAAGCTGCTATGCAGAACCAGGTAGGTGATATTTTTCCTTATCAAATTTTTAAGTGAATTTTAATTTTTTGCATTATACAATATTACATAATGCTTTTATTTCAAATATTATATTATTTTTCAAATGCGTTCAAACAATCCTTACTATGCTACTATTAATGAAATTAGGTATTTAAGCATAGTCAACTAATTAATTCTTATAAAACTATAAACATATTTGGTTTTGTTTATGGAAATTATTATTAAATTAACAAAAATATTAAAGCTTCTTGATAACGATTAAGAATATTTTTAAAGTAAAGCTGCTAACTAATTCTACTAAAAATCAAAATCAAAGCTAAATAGCTTCAATTAAATGAAAAAATTTAACTGCTTCAAATTCAATATATGCGCATTGAACTATTTATAGCTTATTCTACTTTTATTCCATGGTTACTGAAAATAATAGAAAGGGGATAAAAAGCTTCCTTCTCAAAGATAATACTAATGTGCTGAGCCAAAAATTCGCTATTCGCTATTCGCTAAAACCCAAATGATCTAAACCAAAAACACCTATTATTCTATTATAGTATATAACATCGAAGAAAAACTTAACCCATGTACACCAAGCCCCTGTGGAACAAACGCGGTTTGTAGGGAACAGAATGGAGCTGGTGCTTGTACATGTTTACCCGATTATAAAGGTAATCCATATGAAGGATGTAGACCTGAATGTGTCCTAAACTCCGATTGTACATCGAATCGAGCCTGTATCAGAAATAAATGTGAAGATCCTTGCCCAGGAACGTGTGGCCAAAACGCCGAATGTCAAGTTGTTAATCATTTACCATCTTGCACGTGTATAATTGGTTACACTGGAGATCCTTTCCGTTATTGCAACGTACAACGAGAACGTAAGACCAAATTTAAATAAATTTTTTACAGTACTAACAAATACAAAATATTAAGACAACGAAAAACAACAACAAAAACAATATGGTTCTGTCCATTAAAAATAACCATCCCACCTAAATTGCAGCAATTCTGAATGAAAATATCAATCCATGTATACCCTCACCTTGTGGCCCAAACAGTCAATGTAGAGAAATAAACGGTCAAGCAGTCTGCTCATGTTTACCAACTTACATAGGAAGTCCACCGGGATGTAGACCCGAGTGTGTCGTAAGTTCCGAATGCCCACTAGAGAAAGCTTGTGTGAATCTAAAATGTGTCGACCCATGCCCAGGCGTTTGTGGTACAAACGCGTTCTGCAGAGTAAATAATCATAGCCCAATATGTTCGTGTAAATCTGGACATATAGGAGATCCATTCTCAAGATGCAATCCAATTCCACGTAAGCCATTCTATACAGAAAAATTTGAACGTTCCGAATAATATTAATATTAAATCATAACAGCACCACAAAGTTATCCAGTTGTTTACAAGAATCCATGCAATCCGTCACCATGTGGACCTAATTCACAATGTCAATCTTTTGGAGACACACCTTCATGTAGTTGTCTATCAACATATATTGGTTCACCACCCAATTGCCGACCCGAATGCTCTATAAACGCAGAATGTCCAAGTCACTTAGCTTGCATTAGAGAAAAATGTCGTGATCCATGTCCTGGAGCCTGTGGCCTAAATGCCAAGTGTACCGTTAATAACCATATTCCAACATGTACTTGTAATGAACAACATATTGGGGACCCATTCTATAATTGTTATTTACAACCACAAAGTAAGATTTGCTCAATAACAATTGATTAAAGTAATCTAAACTTCAATAATATACATCACATTTTAGAAGCAGAGCCCATTGAAAGTGATCCCTGTAATCCCTCACCATGTGGTCTAAATGCTCAATGTATTGAGGGAGGTGTGTGTAAATGTTTGTCCGAATATCAAGGTGATCCATACTCAGTATGTCGTCCAGAATGTGTTCTTAATTCTGATTGCTCTCGAGACAAAGCATGTATCCGAAATAAATGTGTCGATCCATGCCCCGGAACATGTGGACAAAATGCTATATGCGAGGTTATCTATCATGTACCGATGTGCAGTTGTCCAACTGGAATGAGTGGAAATGCGTTCGTAGAATGTAGACCATTCCAATGTACGTAGTGTATACAGAAATATCCTCAACAGATCGATTAGAAATTTTCCAAAATATCTTTATTACTTTAAACAGATCCCGTTGAAGTAAATCCATGTAATCCATCACCCTGTGGTCCCAATAGTCAGTGTCGAGAAATAAATGGTCAAGCCGTGTGTTCTTGCGTCCCAGGATATATTGGAAGCCCTCCGACATGTAGACCGGAATGCGTAACCAATTCCGAATGTAGTAAAAACGAAGCGTGTAGTAACCAAAAGTGTCGAGATCCGTGTCCAGGAACTTGTGGCGTAGGTGCCAAATGTACCGTAATTAATCACAATCCCATTTGCAGTTGCTTGCCGAAGTATACAGGCGATCCATTTGTTAGATGTCGCCTCATTCGTAAGAATATCTTGTTAAAACTTATTACAAAATAACGACTAATGATTATTTTAGCTGAGACTCCATTACAAACACCATCGACAAATCCATGCCAACCATCACCATGTGGCCCCAATTCAGAATGCCGACCAGTCGGAGATGTGCCATCATGTTCGTGCTTAACAGAACATGTTGGAACACCGCCGAACTGTCGCCCTGAATGTGTCAGTAATTCCGAATGTACTAGTAATTTGGCCTGCATAAACAATAAATGTCGAGATCCCTGCCCTGGAGCCTGTGGAGCAAATGCCGAATGTAGGGTTGTAAGTCATACACCCATGTGTGTTTGCTCTGCGGGGTACACAGGTGACCCATTCTTTTTCTGCAATGAAATAATTCAATATTTATCAATCGAAAAATCATCACCTTGTACTCCAAATCCATGTGGTACAAACGCAAAATGTCGAGAACAAAATGGAGCTGGCGCGTGTGTTTGTCTACCAGATTACTTAGGAAATCCGTACGAAGGATGTAGGCCTGAATGTATATTAAATTCTGATTGTGCCTCCAACAAAGCGTGCGTACGAAACAAATGTCAAGACCCTTGTCCTGGAACGTGTGGCCAAAATGCAGAATGTCAAGTTGTGAATCATTTACCATCATGTACTTGTCAGACAGGTTATACTGGAGATCCATTCCGCTTCTGCCATATTCAACAAACACAACGTAAGAAGATTAAACTGTACCATACTTCATATTATATAAACAAAACTCAAAACCAACCAATTACGCCAAATAATTAAAAACTCCTTTAATTCCACATTTACAGCAATCTTACACGAATATATCAATCCTTGTGTACCCTCACCATGTGGACCAAATAGTCAATGCAAAGAACTAAACGATCAAGCGGTGTGCTCGTGTTTACCAACATATATAGGAAGTCCACCAGGATGTAGACCCGAATGTGTTGTCAGTTCCGAATGTACATTAGAAAAGGCGTGTATCAATCAAAAATGTGTCGATCCATGTCCTGGCGTCTGTGGTACAAATGCGCTTTGCAAAGTAAATAATCATAGCCCAATTTGTTCATGTAAATCAGGATTCACAGGGGATCCATTCTCAAGATGCAATTCAATACCACGTAAGATTTCATAAATTCACTGTAAATGACAATTCCTAACTGTCTATAATATATAATTACCACAGCACCACAAAGAGATCCAATAGTTTATAAAAATCCATGCAACCCATCACCATGTGGGCCCAACTCACAATGTCAAGCATTTGGAGATACCCCTTCATGTAGTTGTTTATCAACATATATTGGTTCACCACCCAATTGCCGACCTGAATGTTCCATAAACTCGGAGTGCCCAAGTAACTTAGCCTGCATTAGAGAAAAATGTCGCGATCCATGCCCAGGAGCCTGTGGTCTAAATGCGCAATGTAGTGTAATAAACCATATTCCAGTATGTACGTGTATTAATGAGTACATAGGAGATCCATTTAATAGTTGTCACCCTAAACCACAACGTAAGCTTAAAGATTATTGAAATGACCCAAAACAAACTCAATCAAAACTAAAACATTTTTAGAATCCGAGCCCATTGAAAGTGATCCATGCAATCCATCTCCGTGTGGTTCAAACGCCGAATGCACAGGAGAAGGTGTTTGTAAATGTATATCCGAATACCAAGGTGACCCATATTCAGGATGTCGTCCAGAATGTGTTCTCAACTCCGACTGTTCTCGAGACCGAGCATGCATACGAAATAAATGTGTAGATCCATGCCCCGGAACATGTGGCCAAAACGCATTATGCGATGTTATCAATCATGTACCAATGTGTAGTTGTCCAACTGGTATGAGTGGAAACGCGTTCGTAGAATGTAGACCATTCCAATGTATGTAGTACATTCAAATTTATCTTGCCACATGATGTTAGCGATTTTCAAAATATTTTTATTACTTAAACAGCTCCGGTTGAAGTAAACCCATGTAATCCAACGCCCTGTGGTCCCAATAGTCAGTGTCGAGAAATAAATGGTCAAGCAGTATGTTCGTGTATCCCAGAATACATTGGAAGTCCTCCAACATGTAGACCGGAGTGCGTAACCAATTCTGAATGTAGCAAAAACGAAGCGTGTAGTAACCAGAAATGTCGAGACCCATGCCCAGGAACTTGTGGCATTGGTGCCAAATGTACTGTAATTAATCATAACCCAATTTGCAGTTGCTTACCCAAATATACAGGCGACCCATTTATCAGATGTCACCCCATACGTAAGCATGTTTATTAACTTGTTACAAAATTTCAACTTCATGCAAAACAAATATTTTAGCCGAAATTCCATTACATTCACCATCAACGAATCCATGCCAACCATCACCATGTGGTCCCAATTCCGAATGCCGACCAATTGGAGACTCACCCTCTTGCACATGTCTGAAAGAATATATAGGAACTCCCCCTAATTGTCGCCCAGAATGCATCAGTAATTCCGAATGTCCTAGTAATTTGGCTTGTATAAATCAAAAATGTCGAGACCCTTGCCCTGGAGCTTGTGGGACGAATGCCGAATGTCGAGTTGTAAGTCATACACCCATGTGTGTTTGTTCACAAGGATTTGCTGGGGATCCATTCATTCAATGCACCGTCTCAATCCAATACCTGCCTGTAGAACAATCATCACCTTGTACTCCAAACCCATGTGGTACAAACGCCGAATGCCGTGAACAAAATGGAGCCGGAGCCTGTATTTGCCTGCCAGATTACTTAGGAAATCCATATGAAGGATGTAGACCTGAATGCATATTGAATTCAGATTGTGCTTCCAACAAAGCATGTTTGCGAAACAAATGTCAAGACCCTTGTCCTGGAATATGTGGCCAAAATGCAGAATGTCAAGTTGTGAATCATTTACCATCATGTACTTGCCAGACAGGTTTTACTGGAGATCCATTCCGTTTTTGTCATATCCAACAATCTAAACGTAAGGATAAACGTAACATGGTCCTTTTTATATATTATATATGTTATATTTAATCAAAGACTAAAAGGAATATGCCCGATTCACAAAATGTAAAGTAACTCTGTAACATCAAAAATTCCTAAAAATCGTACGTAAAGGACTCTCTTAAAATTAGAGGTGATAAATTTCACTGCCACGTTACAGAATTTTTTTATATATTATAAATCAGGGCATAAGCGGTTTACTAATACTCCTATTCATTCAAATAATTCCCAATACCGACAATTCATAATTACAGCAATCGTAACTGAAAATACCAATCCATGTATACCCCCACCATGTGGACCAAATAGTCAATGTAGAGAATTAAACGGTCAAGCAGTCTGCTCGTGTTTACCAACTTACATTGGAAGTCCACCTGGATGTAGACCCGAATGTGTTGTAAGTTCCGAATGCTCATTAGAAAAAGCGTGCATCAATCAGAAATGTATCGACCCATGTCCAGGTGTCTGTGGTACAAATGCAATTTGCAAAGTAAATAATCATAGTCCAATTTGTTCATGTAAATATGGATTCACAGGAGATCCATTCTCAAGATGTAATCCAATACCACGTAAGATTTTATAGATTCACTGTAAATGACAATTTCTAACTGTCAATAATATATAATTACTACAGCGCCACAAAGAGATCCAATAGTTTATAAGAATCCATGCAATCCATCACCATGTGGACCCAACTCACAATGTCAAGCATTTGGAGATTCACCGTCATGTAGTTGTCTTTCAACATATATTGGTTCACCACCCAATTGTCGACCTGAATGTTCCATAAACTCGGAGTGCCCAAGTAATCTAGCATGCATCCGAGAAAAATGTCGCGATCCATGTCCTGGAGCCTGCGGTCTAAATGCGCAATGTAGCGTTATAAATCATATTCCAATATGTACGTGTATTGAAGGGTACATGGGAGATCCATTTAATAATTGTCATCTTAAACCACAACGTAAGCCACAACATTCTTTAAATTACAAATAGAATACTCAATCAAAAATGACCCCATTTTAGAAACCGAACCCATTGAAAATGATCCATGCAATCCATCACCATGTGGCCCGAACGCCGATTGTATAGCAGATGGTGTATGTAAATGTATACCCGAATATCAAGGTGATCCATATTCAGGATGTCGTCCAGAATGTGTTCTCAACTCCGACTGTTCTCGAGACCGAGCATGCATACGAAGTAAATGTATAGATCCTTGCCCCGGAACATGTGGACAAAATGCATTATGCGATGTAATCAATCATGTTCCGATGTGTAGTTGCCCAGCGGGAATGAGTGGAAATGCGTTCGTAGAATGTAGACCATTCCAATGTATGTAGTTTATTAAAAAATATCAGCAGACAAGCCCAAATTTATATTTGTTACTTAAAACAGCTCCTGTTGAAGTAAATCCATGCAATCCATCGCCCTGTGGTCCCAACAGTCAGTGTCGAGAATTAAACGGCCAAGCAGTGTGCTCTTGTGTCCCAGGATACATCGGAAGTCCTCCAACGTGTCGACCAGAATGTGTAACCAATTCTGAATGTAGCAAAAACCAAGCTTGTAGTAACCAAAAGTGTCGCGATCCATGTCCAGGAACTTGTGGCGTAGGTGCCAAATGTACCGTAATTAATCATAATCCCATTTGCAGCTGTCTGCCCAAGTACACCGGCGATCCATTTGTTAGATGTCGCCCCATACGTAAGAATGTCTACCAATTATTACTAAAATTTCAATCTAATGTAAAACACGATTGTTTTAGCTGAGACTCCATTACAAACACCAATAACAAATCCATGCCAACCATCACCATGTGGTCCCAATTCCGAATGTCGACCAGTCGGAGATTCACCATCATGTTCGTGCCTAAAAGAATTTATAGGAACACCTCCTAACTGCCGACCGGAATGTGTCAGTAATTCCGAATGTCCCAGTAATTTGGCTTGTATAAATCAAAAATGTCGAGATCCCTGCCCTGGTGCCTGTGGAACAAATGCCGAATGTAGGGTTGTAAGTCATACTCCCATGTGCGTTTGTTCACAAGGATATGTTGGTGATCCTTTTATTCAATGCAATGTTCCAATACAACATTTGCCTGTTGAACAATCATCGCCTTGTATTCCAAATCCATGTGGCACAAACGCCGAATGCCGTGAACAAAATGGTGCTGGAGCATGTATTTGCCTACCAGATTACTTAGGAAATCCGTACGAAGGATGTAGACCTGAATGTGTGTTGAATTCGGATTGTGCCTCCAACAAAGCATGTGTGCGAAACAAATGTCAAGACCCTTGTCCAGGAACATGTGGCCAAAATGCCGAATGCCAAGTCGTTAGTCATTTACCATCTTGTACTTGTCAAGCAGGATATACTGGAGATCCATTCCGTTATTGTCACATACAACAAGCACAACGTAAGAATTAACCACAACTTCTCTATTATAAAATTTTTACTAAAATTTAATATTTATAACAAAACTCCATAAAACTCAATCTTCCAATTAAAAACAAACTCCAAAAATTTCACAATTGCAGCAATCTTATTTGAAAATACCAATCCATGTATACCCTCGCCATGCGGACCAAATAGTCAGTGCAAAGAATTAAACGGTCAAGCAATATGCTCGTGTTTACCAAATTACATTGGAAGTCCTCCTGGATGTAGGCCCGAATGTGTCGTCAGTTCCGAATGTCCATTAGAAAAAGCATGCGTCAATCAAAAATGTGCCGATCCGTGCCCAGGTGTCTGCGGTACAAATGCAATTTGCAGAGTAAACAACCATAGCCCAATTTGTTCGTGTAAATCTGGATTCATAGGGGATCCATTCTCAAGATGCAATCCAATACCACGTAAGATATTGTAAAAACATTTTAAACCTCACTTCTTACCATTACTACACTTAAATTATATTAGCACCACAAAGAGATCCGGTTGTTTATAAGAATCCATGCAACCCATCACCATGTGGACCCAACTCACAATGTCAAGCATTTGGAGATTCACCATCATGTAGTTGTCTATCAACATATATTGGTTCACCACCCAATTGTCGACCTGAATGTTCTATAAACTCTGAATGCCCAAGCAACTTAGCCTGCATTAGAGAAAAATGTCGCGATCCGTGTCCTGGAGCCTGTGGCTTAAATGCACAATGCAGTGTAATAAACCATATTCCAATATGTACGTGTATCGAGGGGTATACAGGAGATCCGTTCAACAGTTGTCACCCTAAGCCACAACGTAAGCATAAAAATTGCACAGGCGAATAATAGAATAATCAAACGAGATTAAAACAATTTTAGAATCAGAACCCATTGAAAGTGATCCATGCAATCCATCTCCGTGCGGTCCAAACGCCGAATGCACAGGAGAAGGTGTCTGTAAATGTATATCCGAGTACCAAGGTGACCCTTATTCAGGATGTCGTCCAGAATGTGTTCTCAACTTCGATTGCTCTCGAGACAAAGCGTGCATACGAAATAAATGTATCGACCCTTGCCCCGGAACTTGCGGACAAAGTGCTTTGTGTGATGTGATTAATCATGTACCGATGTGTAGTTGCCCAACTGGAATGAGCGGAAATGCGTTTGTAGAATGTAGACCATTCCAATGTACGTAAAGGATTAACAAATAATGTCAATCAATAGTATTCATTTCCAAAATATCTCTATTACTTTAACAGCCCCAGTTGAAGTAAATCCATGTAATCCATCACCATGTGGACCCAATAGTCAATGTCGAGAAATAAATGGTCAAGCAGTATGCTCTTGTGTGCCGGGTTATATTGGAAGTCCTCCAACATGTAGACCAGAATGTGTAACCAACTCCGAATGTAGCAAAAACCAAGCTTGTAGTAACCAAAAATGTCGCGATCCATGTCCAGGAACTTGTGGCGTAGGTGCTAAATGTACCGTAATTAATCACAATCCCATTTGCAGTTGCTTTCCAAAATACACAGGCGATCCATTTATTCGATGTCGACCTATTCGTAAGAATTCCGAGCTATAACCGCGTGATAAAATATTAACTCTAATATTCCTCGATCATTTTAGCTGAGACTCCGTTAAATTCACCAACAACAAATCCATGCCAACCATCACCATGTGGTCCCAATTCCGAATGCCGACCAATTGGAGATTCCCCATCATGCTCTTGTCTGAAAGAATTTATAGGAACACCTCCTAACTGTCGACCTGAATGTGTCAGTAATTCCGAATGTTCTAGCAATCTGGCTTGTATAAATCAAAAATGTCGAGATCCCTGTCCTGGAGCTTGTGGCGCAAATGCCGAATGTCGGGTTGTAAGTCATACACCCATGTGTGTTTGTTCGCAAGGATATACAGGAGATCCTTTCATTCAATGCAATGTTCCAATTCAACATTTGCCAGTGGAACAATCATCACCGTGTACTCCAAATCCATGTGGTATTAATGCCGAATGCCGTGAACAAAATAGTGCTGGTGCGTGTACCTGTTTACCCGATTACTTAGGAAATCCGTACGAAGGATGTAGACCTGAATGTGTGTTGAATTCTGATTGTGCATCCAACAAGGCATGTCTGCGAAACAAATGTAAAGACCCTTGCCCAGGAACGTGTGGTCAAAATGCAGAATGTCAAGTTGTTAATCATTTACCGTCTTGTACTTGTCGAACGGGTTATACTGGAGATCCATTCCGCTATTGCCACATTCAACCACCCCAACGTAAGAAAACCCGTTAGCTTACAATTTATAATTAACATTTAATAGATTATTTAAGTGATGTACTAATACTCATTACAAGAAACATAAATAACCCAAAACGTTTAAATTCTGAAATTTCAGCAACATTAAATGAAAATACCAATCCATGTATACCCTCACCATGCGGGCCAAATAGCCAATGCAAAGAATTAAATGGTCAAGCGGTGTGCTCGTGTTTACCAACATACATTGGAAGCCCACCGGGATGTAGACCCGAATGTGTCGTCAGTTCCGAATGTCTTCTAGAAAAGGCGTGCGTCAATCAAAAATGTGCCGACCCATGTCCTGGTGTCTGTGGTAAAAATGCCATTTGTAGAGTAAATAATCATAGCCCAATATGTTCGTGTAAATCTGGATTCACGGGAGACCCATTCTCAAGATGCAGTCCAATTCCACGTAAGATTTTGTTGACGAATTTTAAATTTCGATTCATAACTGTCAATAATATTAAATCAATATAGCACCCCAAAGAGATCCGGAAGTGGTTTATAAAAATCCATGCAATCCGTCACCTTGTGGACCGAATTCCCAATGTCAAGCATTTGGAGATTCACCATCATGTAGTTGTTTATCATCTTATATTGGTTCACCACCTAATTGCCGACCTGAATGTTCTATAAACTCAGAATGCTCAAGTAATTCCGCATGCATAAGAGCAAAATGTCGCGATCCGTGTCCAGGAGCCTGTGGGCTAAATGCACAATGTAATGTAATAAATCATATTCCAGCATGTATGTGTCTTGCGGGATACACGGGAGATCCATTCACAAGTTGTCATCCTAAACCGCAACGTAAGCCCACAGAAAGTTATATGATCGATAAAATATTCAATCAAAATTAAAACAATTTTAGAATCCGAGCCCATTGAAAGTGATCCATGCAATCCATCACCGTGTGGTTCAAATGCCGAATGCACAGGAGAAGGTGTCTGTAAATGTATCCCTGAATACCAAGGTGATCCGTATTCAGGATGTCGTCCAGAATGTGTTCTCAACTCCGATTGCTCTCGCGAAAAAGCCTGCATACGAAATAAATGTATCGACCCATGCACTGGAACATGCGGTCAAAATGCCATATGCGATGTAATTAATCATGTGCCTATGTGCAGCTGCCCAACCGGATGGAGTGGAAATGCATTCGTAGAATGTAGACCATTCCAATGTATGTAGAGGATTAACATTTAAACCAAACATGAATAGTTTTACAAAATATCTTTGTTACTTTAACAGCTTTCGTTGAAGTAAACCCATGTAACCCATCACCTTGTGGTCCCAATAGTCAGTGTCGACAAATAAATGGTCAAGCAGTGTGTTCATGTGTCCCAGAATATATTGGAAGTCCTCCAACATGTAGACCAGAATGTGTAACCAACTCCGAATGTAGCAAAAACCAAGCTTGTAATAATCAAAAATGTCGAGATCCATGCCCTGGAACATGTGGCGTAGGTGCCAAATGTACCGTAATTAATCACAATCCCATTTGCAGTTGTCTGCCTAAATATACAGGCGATCCATTTATCAGATGTCGCCCCATACGTAAGAATTTCATGTCAACTTATTTTAAATTTTATGTTATTTTAACAAAAGATTATTTTAGCCGATATTCCGCTACATTCACCAACTATAAACCCTTGCCAACCATCACCATGTGGTCCCAATTCCGAATGCCGACCAATTGGAGATTCCCCATCATGCTCTTGTCTGAAAGAATTTATAGGAACACCTCCTAACTGTCGACCGGAATGTGTCAGTAATTCCGAATGTCCCAGTAATTTGGCTTGTATAAATCAAAAATGTCGAGATCCCTGCCCTGGAGCTTGTGGCGCAAATGCCGAGTGTCGGGTTGTAAGTCATACACCCATGTGTGTTTGTTCGCAAGGATATACAGGAGATCCTTTCATTCAATGCAATGTTCCAATTCAACATTTGCCAGTTGAGCAATCATCACCTTGTACTCCAAATCCATGTGGTACAAATGCCGAATGTCGAGAGCAACAGGGTGCTGGTGCGTGTATTTGTCTTCCAGATTATTTAGGAAATCCGTACGAAGGATGTAGACCTGAATGTGTATTAAATTCTGATTGTGCCTCCAACAAGGCATGTGTTCGAAATAAATGTCAAGATCCATGTCCAGGGACATGTGGCCAAAACGCAGAGTGTCAAGTTGTTAATCATTTACCATCATGTACTTGCCAGACAGGATATACTGGAGATCCATTCCGCTATTGTCACATTCAATCGCCCCAACGTAAGAATTATCTAACAACATATTTTAAATTATTAAAATGTATTAGCATTCTTAAAACTTAAAAAACTAAAACAAAATCTCACAAAATTGTCAACTAATCGAAAATCAATCAATTTGCACACTTTCAGCAATCTTATACGAAAACCTCAATCCATGTATACCCTCACCATGCGGCCCAAATAGTCAATGTAAAGAGTTAAATGGCCAGGCGGTTTGCTCGTGTCTGCCAAGTTACATTGGAAGCCCACCGGGATGTAGACCCGAATGTGTCGTCAGCGCTGAATGTTCTCTAGAGAAAGCGTGCATCAATCAAAAATGTGCCGACCCATGTCCTGGCGTCTGCGGTACAAATGCCATTTGTAGAGTAAATAATCATAGCCCAATTTGTTCATGTAAATCTGGATTCACAGGGGATCCATTCTCAAGATGCAATTCAATCCCACGTAAGGTTTTCCAAATTTAGATTAAATATCAAATGAAAACAACTATTTATAATAAAAAATTAATACAGCACCACAAAGAGATCCGGTGGTATATAAGAATCCATGCAACCCATCACCGTGTGGACCAAATTCGCAGTGTCAAGCATTTGGAGATTCTCCTTCATGTAGCTGCCTATTGACATATATTGGTTCACCACCCAATTGCCGACCTGAATGTTCTATAAATTCTGAGTGCCCAAGTAGCTTGGCCTGCATTAGAGAAAAATGTCGTGACCCATGCCCAGGCGCCTGTGGCCTAAATGCACAATGTAATGTTATTAGCCATATTCCGACTTGTACGTGTATAGAAGGATACACAGGTGATCCATTTAATAATTGTCATCCTAAACCACAACGTAAGACGTATAAACTTGAAATTTCAAGTAGAAAACTTAATCAAATTTAAACCGTTTTAGAATCCGAGCCCATTGAAAGTGATCCATGCAATCCTTCACCGTGTGGTCCAAATGCCGATTGCACAGGAGAAGGTGTCTGTAAATGTTTACCCGAATACCAAGGTGATCCATATTCAGGATGTCGTCCAGAATGTGTTCTCAACTTCGATTGCTCTCGAGACAAAGCGTGCATACGAAATAAATGTGTAGACCCTTGCCCAGGAACGTGTGGTCAAAATGCCTTATGCGATGTAATAAATCATGTGCCTATGTGTAGTTGTCCGAATGGAATGAGCGGAAATGCGTTCATAGAATGTAGACCTTTCCAATGTACGTAAAGGATTAACAAATAGTGTCAATCAAAAATATTCATTTATCTATATTACTTAAAACAGCTCCAATTGAAGTAAATCCATGCAATCCATCGCCTTGTGGGCCCAATAGTCAGTGTCGAGAACTAAATGGTCAAGCAGTATGTTCGTGTGTCCCATTATATATTGGAAGTCCTCCAACATGTAGACCAGAATGTGTGACCAACTCCGAGTGTAGCAAAAACCAAGCGTGTAATAATCAGAAATGTCGAGACCCATGTCCTGGATCTTGTGGAGTTGGTGCCAAATGTACCGTAATTAATCATAATCCCATTTGCAGCTGCTTACCTAAATATACAGGCGATCCATTTATTAGATGTCGCCCGACTCGTAAGATTCGCTAGACAACTTATTCCAAACTTTCAATATGCTTTAATAAACAATCATTTTAGCTGATATTCCATTGAATACACCATCGACAAATCCGTGCCAACCATCACCATGTGGCCCCAATTCTGAATGTCGACCAATTGGAGATTCACCATCATGCTCATGCCTAAAAGAATTTATAGGATCACCTCCTAACTGTCGCCCAGAATGTATCAGTAATTCCGAATGTCCTAGTAACTTGGCTTGTATAAATCAAAAATGTCGAGACCCCTGCCCTGGAGCTTGTGGGACGAATGCTGATTGCCGTGTTGTTAGCCATACACCCATGTGTGTCTGTTCAGTGGGATATACAGGTGATCCTTTCGTACGTTGTAACGTTGTGATTCAACATTTGCCAGTTGAACAATCATCACCTTGTATTCCAAATCCATGTGGTACGAACGCTGAATGTCGAGAACAAAATGGTGTTGGTGCCTGTACATGCTTACCCGATTACTTAGGAAACCCATATGAAGGATGCAGACCTGAATGTGTATTGAACTCTGATTGTGCCTCTAATAGAGCATGCGTACGAAGCAAATGTAAAGACCCCTGTCCTGGAACTTGTGGCCAAAATGCAGAATGTCAAGTCGTCAATCATTTACCATCTTGTACTTGCCTTGTGGGTTATACTGGAGATCCATTCCGTTATTGCCATATTCAAGCGCCCCAAAGTAAGAAAAGTTGACAAATTCTTGAAAAGATATATAATTTTAAAACTAACATTTCCAAAAACATGCAGCAACAAATTCACCTACTTATAATTGATATTAAATCACTCTGAAATAATCGAATTATCTAAATTTTACAATTGCAGCAAACTTAAATGAAAATACTAATCCATGTGTACCCTCACCATGTGGACCAAACAGTCAATGCAAAGAGTTGAATGGTCAAGCGGTTTGTTCTTGCTTGCCAACTTACATTGGAAGCCCACCGGGATGTAGACCCGAATGTGTTGTAAGTTCCGAATGTCCATTAGAAAAGGCTTGTGTCAATCAGAAATGTACCGACCCATGTCCTGGCGTCTGTGGTACGAACGCGATCTGCAGGGTAAATAATCATAGCCCAATATGCTCATGTAAATCAGGATTCACGGGAGATCCATTCTCAAGATGCAATCCTATTCCACGTAAGATATTATAGAAACATTTTAAACGTCAATTCTTACCATTAATTTACTTAAATGATATTAGCCCCACAAAGAGATCCGGAAGTGATTTATAAAAATCCTTGCAACCCTTCGCCATGTGGACCAAACTCGCAATGTCAAGCATATGGAGATTCACCTTCGTGCAGTTGTCTTTCAACATATATTGGTTCACCACCCAATTGTCGACCTGAATGTTCTATAAACTCAGAATGCTCAAGTAATTTAGCCTGCATTAGAGAAAAATGTCGCGATCCATGCCCTGGAGCTTGCGGACTCAATGCGCAATGTAACGTAATTAACCACATTCCCGCATGCACCTGTATCGAAGGATATACAGGTGATCCATTTAATAGTTGCCATCCTAAACCACAACGTAAGATATCTAAGATGAATGTTAGAAAACGCAAATGTAACCAATTGAAACAATTTTAGAAATCGAGCCCATTGAAAGTGATCCATGCAATCCATCACCGTGTGGTCCAAATGCTGAATGCACAGGAGAAGGTGTCTGTAAATGTATACCAGAGTACCAAGGTGACCCATATTCAGGATGTCGTCCAGAATGTGTTCTCAACTCCGATTGCTCTCGAGACAAAGCGTGCATACGAAATAAATGTGTCGATCCTTGCCCCGGAACTTGTGGTCAAAACGCTTTATGTGATGTGATCAATCATGTACCTATGTGTAGTTGTCCAACTGGAATGAGCGGAAATGCTTTCGTAGAATGTAGACCATTCCAATGTATGTAAACGATTAACAAATAATGAGAATTAGGAGTTATCATTTGCAAAATATCTTTATTACTTTAATAGCTCCAGTTGAAGTAAATCCATGCAATCCATCGCCATGTGGCCCCAATAGTCAATGTAGAGAAATAAATGGTCAAGCAGTATGCTCTTGTGTACCGGGTTATATTGGAAGTCCTCCAACATGTAGACCAGAATGTGTAACGAACTCCGAATGTAACAAAAACGAGGCATGTAGTAATCAAAAATGTCGAGATCCATGTCCGGGAACTTGTGGCGTAGGAGCAAAATGTACTGTAATTAATCACAATCCAATATGCAGTTGCCTGCCAAAATATACAGGCGATCCATTTATTAGATGCCAACCAATTCGTAAGATATTTCTGATTTTCTACACTAGTTACCGAATCACAAACTTAACAATAATTTTTTAGCTGAAACTCCATTGCACACACCATCAACAAATCCTTGCCAACCATCACCATGCGGTCCCAATTCAGAATGCAGACCTGTTAGTGATTCGCCGTCCTGCTCTTGTTTGAAAGAATATATAGGTTCGCCTCCTAACTGCCGCCCAGAATGTGTCAGTAATTCTGAATGTTCTAGTAACCTGGCTTGTATAAACCAGAAATGTCGAGACCCTTGTCCTGGAGCTTGTGGAACGAATGCTGAATGTCGGGTTGTAAGTCATACGCCCATGTGTGTTTGTTCACAAGGATATACTGGAGATCCTTTCATACAATGTAATATCGAAGAACAGCGCTTACCAATAGATCAGTCAACACCGTGTTACCCAAATCCATGTGGCACCAATGCCGAATGTCGCGAGCAAAATGGCGCTGGAGCCTGCATATGTTTACCTGACTATATCGGAAATCCATATGAAGGATGTAGACCTGAATGTGTATTAAATTCTGATTGTGCTTCAAATCGAGCATGTATTAGAAATAAATGTGAAGATCCTTGTCCTGGAACTTGTGGTCAAAATGCAGAATGCCAGGTTGTTAATCATTTGCCGTCTTGTACTTGCCGAATTGGTTATACTGGAGATCCATTCCGTTTCTGTCACACTCAACCGAACGAACGTAAGATTTTCAGCAATAATTTAAAAAACTAACCACTATTTGATTTTATTACTGCATCGTCCAAAACAAATATGACAGGGACATTGAAACTAATCCATTTCTATATTAAGTGTTTTATATTTAATCATCAACTAATTTTGCAGCAATATTAAATGAAAATACCAATCCTTGTGTACCCTCACCATGCGGGCCAAATAGCCAATGTAAAGAATTGAACGGTCAAGCGGTTTGCTCGTGTTTACCAACTTACATTGGAAGCCCACCGGGATGTAGACCCGAATGTGTCGTAAGTTCCGAATGCCCTCTAGAAAAGGCTTGTGTCAATCAAAAATGTGTCGACCCATGTCCTGGCGTCTGTGGTACAAATGCGATCTGCAGAGTAAATAATCATAGCCCAATATGTTCATGTAAATCAGGATTCACGGGAGATCCATTCTCAAGATGCAATCCTATTCCACGTAAGATATTGTAGAAATATTTTAAACGTCAATTCTTACCATTAATTTACTTAAATGATATTAGCACCACAAAGAGATCCGGACGTGGTTTATAAGAATCCATGCAACCCATCACCATGTGGACCCAACTCACAATGTCAAGCATTTGGAGATTCACCATCATGTAGTTGTCTTTCAACATATATTGGTTCACCACCCAATTGCCGACCTGAATGTTCTATAAACTCTGAATGTCCAAGTAACCTAGCATGTATTAGAGAAAAATGTCGCGACCCGTGTCCTGGAGCCTGCGGTTTAAATGCACAATGTAGCGTAATAAACCATACTCCAGTATGTACGTGTATTGAAGGATACATGGGGGATCCATTTAATAATTGCTACCCTAAACCACAACGTAAGCTTAATAACAGTAGAAGCGATCAATTAAATAATCAAACGAAATTAAAACAATTCTAGAAATCGAGCCTGTTGAAAGTGATCCATGCAATCCATCCCCGTGCGGTCCAAATGCTGAATGCACAGGAGAAGGTGTCTGTAAATGTATACCAGAATACCAAGGTGATCCTTATTCAGGATGTCGTCCAGAATGTGTTCTCAACTCCGATTGCTCTCGAGTCAAAGCGTGCATACGAAATAAATGTGTCGATCCTTGCCCCGGAACTTGTGGTCAAAACGCTGTATGTGATGTGATCAATCATGTACCTATGTGTAGTTGTCCAACTGGAATGAGTGGAAATGCGTTCGTAGAATGCAGACCATTCCAAAGTACGTAAAAGATTAACAAATAATTGCAATCAAAATAATTCATATCCAAAACATCTTTATTAATTAAAACAGGTCCCGTTGAAATCAATCCATGTAATCCATCGCCATGCGGCCCTAATAGCCAGTGTCGTGAAATTAACGGTCAGGCCGTGTGTTCTTGTGTCTTAGGATACATTGGAAGTCCTCCAACATGTAGACCAGAGTGTGTAACGAACTCCGAATGTAGCAAAAAAGAAGCATGTAGTAATCAAAAATGTCGAGATCCATGTCCAGGAACATGTGGTGTAGGAGCAAAATGTACTGTAATTAATCACAATCCAATATGTAGTTGCTTGCCAAAATATACAGGCGATCCCTTTATTAGATGTCAACCGATCCGTAAGAAATTCACATTTTTATGCCAATTTCCAAATCCTAATTGAAAATGATTATTTTAGCTGAAACTCCGTTGCACACACCTTCAACAAATCCTTGTCAACCATCACCATGTGGCCCCAACTCCGATTGTCGGCCAGTTGGAGATTCGCCGTCTTGCTCATGTTTAAAAGAATATATAGGATCGCCTCCTAATTGTCGCCCAGAATGTGTCAGTAATTCAGAATGTCCATCAAATTTGGCGTGTATAAATCAGAAATGCCGCGATCCGTGTCCAGGAGCATGTGGAACAAACGCCGAATGCAGGGTTGTAAGTCATACACCGATGTGTGTCTGTTCATCAGGTTATACTGGAGACCCCTTTATACAGTGTTTTGTTGAGATTCAACTCACACCAGTGGAACAATCAACCCCTTGTATTCCAAACCCATGTGGATCAAATGCTCTCTGTCGCGAACAAAATGGAGTAGGCGCATGTACATGTTTAACAGATTATATCGGCAATCCTTATGAGGGTTGCCGACCCGAATGTGTATTAAATTCAGATTGTAACTCTAATCGAGCCTGCATACACAATAAATGTAAAGATCCCTGCCCGGGGACTTGCGGCCAAAACGCAAAATGCCAGGTTGTGAATCATTTGCCATCTTGTATATGTGAAATAGGGTTTACAGGAGATCCATTCCGATATTGCCTTATTCAAATACAACAACGTAAGCACATTCACTATACCTCATCCTACTAATCAAAAAGTTTTAATAGTTGTTAAAAATACATATTTAACCTTCAAAATTAATGATTACAGCAATCCTAAATGAAGAAACCAATTCATGTGTACCCTCACCATGTGGTCCGAACAGTCAATGCAAAGAATTAAATGGTCAAGCAGTATGTTCATGTTTACCGTCATATGTAGGAAGTCCACCATCGTGCCGTCCAGAATGTGTTGTAAGCTCAGAATGTTCTCTAGAAAAGGCTTGTGTCAATCAAAAATGTGTCGATCCCTGTCCAGGCGTATGTGGCACAAATGCAATTTGCAAAGTAAATAATCATAGTCCAATTTGTTCATGCCAATCTGGATATACGGGAGACCCATTCTCAAGATGTAATCTCATACCACGTAAGAAATGTTTCCCATTCAGAATTTCATCATTTAACTTATTATTTGTCAATTTTAATCAATATCCCAAAACAGCACCAGAAAAAGATGTTCCAGTCTATAGAAATCCATGCAATCCATCACCGTGCGGTCCAAATTCTCAATGTCAAGCATTCGGTGATACTCCATCGTGTAGTTGTATATCATCTTATATTGGTTCACCTCCAAATTGTCGACCAGAGTGTTCAATTAATTCTGAATGCTCGAGTAATTTAGCTTGTATTAGAGAAAAATGTCGAGATCCCTGTCCAGGAGCTTGCGGCCTAAACGCAAGATGCAGTGTTATCAATCACACTCCAATTTGCACATGTACGGATGGATATACAGGGGATCCATTTAATAGTTGCCACCCAAAACCTCAAAGTAAGACAACCGTAAGAGACATTTTGTTTCAATTATTAAATGATAAACGAATTTCAGTAATAGAACCAGTTGAAAGTGACCCATGCAATCCATCGCCTTGTGGGTCCAATGCTGAATGTATCAATGATGGTAAATGTAGATGCTTACCTGAATATCAAGGTGATCCATATTCAGGTTGCCGCCCGGAATGTGTTCTTAACTCTGATTGCTCTAGAGACAAAGCATGCATACGTACGAAATGTGTTGATCCATGTCCCGGAACATGCGGTCAAAACGCAGCATGCGACGTAATCAATCACGTGCCGATGTGCAGCTGCCCAACTGGAATGAGTGGGAATGCGTTCGTAGAATGTAGACCATTCCAATGTATGTATAAAAATATCCCTTTTGTACGCTAGAATTATAATTTAACTTTCAACAATTTACATAGCACCGGTTGAAATAAATCCATGTAATCCATCGCCGTGCGGCCCCAATAGTCAGTGCCGGGAAATCAACGGCCAAGCCGTATGTTCATGTGTACCAGAATACATTGGAAGCCCTCCAACATGTAGACCAGAATGCGTTACCAATTCTGAATGTAGCAAAAATGAAGCATGTAATAATCAAAAATGTCGAGATCCTTGTCCAGGAACGTGTGGCGTAGGTGCAAAGTGCACTGTAATTAATCACAATCCCATTTGCACCTGCTTACCAAAATATACAGGCGATCCATTTATTAGATGCCGTCCTATTCGTAAGCAAACTAAAAAAATCTTTTAAAATTGATTTAACATAATAAATTGTTTTAGCTGAAATTCCATTGCATACGCCATCTGCAAATCCATGCCAACCATCACCATGTGGTCCAAACTCGGAATGCAGACCCATAGGAGAAGCACCATCTTGTACATGCTTAAAAGAATATATAGGTTCACCTCCAAATTGTCGCCCTGAATGTATTAGCAATTCCGAATGTTCAAGCAATTTAGCATGTATCAACCAGAAATGTCGAGATCCCTGTCCAGGAGCTTGTGGAGCAAATGCTGATTGCCGCGTAGTAAGTCATACACCCATGTGCGTATGTTCGCAAGGATATACAGGTGATCCTTTCCTACAATGCAATGTTGCGAAAGAACTACCTCCAATCGAACAGTCAACTCCATGTATTCCAAACCCATGTGGTACAAATGCAATTTGTAGAGAACTAAGAGGCGCTGGTGCCTGTGCTTGCTTAGATGACTATATTGGAAATCCCTATGAGGGATGTAGACCTGAATGTGTGTTAAATTCTGATTGTGCATCCAACAAGGCTTGTATACGAAACAAGTGTGAGGACCCATGTCCAGGAACATGTGGCCAAAATGCCGAGTGTCAAGTCGTTAATCATTTACCATCGTGTACTTGTCGAATAGGATATACTGGAGATCCATTCCGCTATTGTAATATTCAACCACCCCAACGTAAGATTTAATTTAAAATAATTAGCTTTTTAACAATAACAGCTTTCTCGCAAAACATATTTTTAAATAGAAAAACGTTTAAACTCACCAAACACTTTAAAATTACAGCAATCTTGAATGAAAATACAAATCCATGTGTACCCTCTCCGTGTGGGCCAAACAGTCAATGCAAAGAATTAAACAACCAAGCAGTTTGTTCATGTTTGCCAACTTACATAGGCAGCCCACCTGGATGTAGGCCTGAATGCGTCGTAAGCTCAGAATGCGCTCTCGAAAAAGCGTGTATCAATCAAAAATGCTTAGATCCATGTCCTGGCGTATGTGGTACAAACGCGGTTTGTAGAGTAAATAATCACAGTCCGATATGTTCATGTAAATCTGGATTCACAGGAGATCCATTCTCCAGATGCAACACAATACCACGTAAGAATGACAAGAACTCGTTAAATAAAATCTCTTTACAATGTATCAAACATAAATTATATTTTGTACAGCACCGCAAAAAGATCTCGAAGTATTTAAGAACCCTTGCAATCCATCACCATGTGGTCCCAATTCTCAATGTCAAGCATTTGGAGATACGCCGTCGTGTAGCTGCATACCAACATACGTTGGATCACCCCCAAATTGTCGTCCGGAATGTTCAATTAATGCTGACTGCCAAAGTAACCTGGCGTGCATTAGAGAAAAATGTCGAGATCCATGCCCAGGTGCCTGTGGTTTAAGTGCAAAATGCACTGTAATAAATCATACTCCAGTATGTACTTGTATCGACGGATATACGGGAGATCCATTTAATAACTGTTTCCCGAAACCAGAACGTAAGATTACTAATATTTGCATTACATATAAATATGGGAAACCCTCAAATAATATACATTTTAGAACAAGAACCCGTTGAAAATGATCCGTGCAATCCATCACCATGTGGTACAAATGCAGAATGTATTAAAGATGGCGAATGCAAATGCCTCTTAGAATATCAAGGTGATCCTTATTCAGGATGCCGTCCAGAATGTGTTCTCAACTCGGATTGCCCACGAAACAAAGCATGTATACGAAATAAATGTGGAGACCCATGTCCCGGAACATGTGGCCAAAAGGCTATATGTGATGTAATCAATCACGTGCCAATGTGCAGTTGTCCAACGGGAATGAGTGGTAATGCGTTCCTAGAATGTAGACCATTCCAAAGTATGTCCTCCTTTAAATCTAAAGAATCTAACGAGATGTTAATACTGTAAATATTTTTTCATAGCTCCAATTGAAACAAACCCATGCAACCCATCGCCTTGCGGTCCTAACAGTCAATGTAGAGAAATAAATGGTCAAGCGGTATGCTCTTGCATTGTAGGATATATAGGAAGTCCGCCAACGTGTAGACCTGAATGTATAACGAATTCGGAATGTAGTAAAAATCAAGCCTGCAATAATCAAAAATGTCGAGATCCCTGCCCGGGAACATGTGGCGTAGGTGCCAAATGTACTGTTATAAATCATAATCCTATATGCAGTTGTTTACCGAAGTACACCGGAGATCCGTTCATCAGATGCCAACCGATTCGTAAGAATTGCCACAAATTCAATGACTAATATCCCCTTTCTTAAAACGAAATTATTATTATTGTAGCTGAAATTCCGTTGCACACACCTTCAACCAATCCATGCCAACCATCACCATGCGGTCCAAATTCTGAGTGTAGGGTAGTTGGAAACTCACCATCATGCTCTTGCTTAAAAGAATATTTAGGTGTACCTCCAAATTGTCACCCAGAATGTATCAGCAATTCCGAATGTGCAAGTAATTTAGCATGTATAAATCAAAAATGTAGAGATCCTTGTCCAGGAGCATGTGGAATAAACGCCGAATGCCATGCTGTTAGCCATACGCCGATGTGTATTTGTTCACCAAAATATACTGGAGATCCATTCATACAATGTAACATCGAAGAACAGCGCGTGCCACAAGATCACACATCACCATGCATTCCAAATCCATGTGGTTCAAACGCAGAATGTCGAGAACAAAATGGTGCTGGAGCATGTTCATGTTTGAATGAGTATTTCGGGAATCCATATGAGGGTTGTAGACCTGAATGTGTATTGAATTCTGATTGTGCCTCAAATCGAGCTTGTGTTCGAAATAAATGTGTAGATCCATGTCCAGGAACTTGTGGTCAAAATGCTGAATGCCAAGTTGTAAGTCATTTACCATCTTGCACGTGTATAATTGGTTACACTGGAGATCCTTTCCGCCATTGTAATATTCAACCAGTTGAACGTAAGAAACAACTTCTTAAAGTTATAATAATATTTTAATGACATAGCATTTATTGACTCGTCCAATTTATGGTGATTACATTTTCCTTTTCAACAATAATTACAGCGGTCATAATTGAAAATACTAATCCATGTGTACCCTCACCATGCGGGCCAAACAGCCAATGCAAAGAAGTAAATGGTCAAGGGGTGTGTTCTTGCCTACCATCGTACTTAGGTAGTCCACCAGGTTGCAGACCCGAATGTGTCGTCAGTTCAGAATGTTCGCTAGAAAAAGCGTGTGTCAATCAAAAATGTGTCGATCCATGTCCAGGTGTGTGCGGTATAAATGCTATGTGTAGAGTAAATAATCATAGTCCAATATGCTCATGTAAATCAGGATACACGGGAGATCCATTCTCAAGATGCAATACGATTCCACGTAAGACATTATTAAAACATATTTTCGTTTGAAATTGTGGAAATATAATTATATTATTTTCTAACAGCACCAGCAAAAGATCCCGAAATTTATAAAAACCCATGCAATCCATCACCATGTGGTCCGAACTCTCAATGCCAAGCATTCGGAGATACGCCAACATGTAGTTGTTTACCAACTTACGTTGGATCACCTCCAAACTGTAGACCTGAGTGTTCTATTAATTCCGAATGTCCAAGTAATTTAGCCTGCATTAGAGAAAAATGTCGAGATCCGTGTCCAGGATCATGCGGTCTTAACGCGATATGCAACGTTATCAGCCATACCCCGATTTGCACTTGCAATGAAGGTTATACGGGAGATCCGTTTAATAACTGCCAACTAAAACCACAACGTAAGAGTCTAATTATTTATTAAATCAATATTCATTCTAAGATTCAAAACAATTTTAGAACAAGAACCTATAGAACGGGACTTATGCAATCCTACACCATGCGGTCCAAACGCTGAATGTATTAATGATGGTAAATGTAGATGTTTACCTGAATACCAAGGTGATCCGTATTCAGGTTGTCGTCCTGAATGTGTCCTAAATTCCGATTGTTCTCGAGATAAAGCATGCGCTCGAAATAAATGTGTAGATCCATGCCCCGGAACGTGTGGGCAAAACGCTATTTGTGATGTAATAAATCATGTGCCGATGTGTAGTTGTCCAAATGGTATGAGTGGAAACGCTTTCGTAGAATGTAGACCATTCCAAAGTATGTATAACTTTATCAATCTAAGAAAGGCTAAACAAATGCTAAACTATCAATTTTAAATAGTACCTGTCAAAGTGAATCCATGTAATCCAACGCCATGTGGCCCCAATAGTCAGTGTCGAGAAGTTAATGGACAAGCCGTATGTTCCTGTGTGTCAGGTTATATTGGAAGCCCACCGACATGTAGACCAGAATGTGTAACAAATTCTGAATGTAGTAAAAAAGAATCATGTACCAACCAAAAATGCCGGGATCCTTGTCCTGGAACATGCGGCGTAAATGCCAAATGTACGGTTATAAATCACAATCCTATTTGCAGCTGCTTATCAAGATTCACCGGAGATCCTTTTATTCGATGTCAACCAATTCGTAAGAAAAGCAAAATATCACACTCGTCATTCATTGCCTAATAATCATAAAATGACTTTTTTAGCTGAAACCCCGTTGCATACACCATCAACAAATCCTTGTCAACCATCACCATGTGGCCCGAACTCCGAATGTCGGCCAGTTGGAGATTCACCATCTTGCTCTTGTTTGAAAGAATATATAGGCTCACCACCTAACTGTCGCCCTGAATGCGTCAGTAATTCAGAATGTTCAACTAATCTAGCGTGTATTAACCAGAAATGCAGAGATCCATGTCCTGGATCTTGCGGAACGAATGCAGAATGCCGAGTTGTAAGTCATACGCCAATGTGCTTATGTTCACAAGGATATACAGGCAATCCCTTCATACAATGCAATGTTGTTACCCCACTTGTCCCAATGGAGCAATCTACCCCATGCATTCCAAATCCATGCGGAACGAATGCCGTTTGCAGAGAACAACACGGAGCAGGCGCATGTACTTGTATACGAGATTATATTGGAAATCCATATGATGGATGTAGACCAGAATGTGTACTTAATTCTGATTGTGCCTCGAATCGAGCTTGTATTCAAAATAGATGTGAAGATCCATGTCCAGGAACTTGTGGCCAAAATGCTGAATGCCAGGTTGTGAATCATTTACCATCGTGTACCTGTCGAAATGGTTATACTGGAGATCCGTTCCGCTATTGTAATATCCAACCAACGCAACGTAAGACTTCACTTTTATTAAATTCGCCATATTATAGAAAACACTCTCAACTTATTAATTATTTTAGCTCCATTCCGCGACAACACCAATCCATGTGTACCCTCCCCTTGTGGTCCAAACAGTCAATGCAGAGAGGCAAGCGGGCAAGCGGTATGTTCATGTTTAAAATCATTTATTGGAAGTCCGCCAAGTTGTCGCCCTGAGTGTGTAGTTAGCTCAGAATGTGCTTCCGAAAAAGCTTGTATAAACCAAAAATGTATTGATCCTTGCCCAGGAGTATGTGGCACAAACGCAATATGTAGAGTAAATAATCATAGTCCCATATGTTCATGTAAAACAGGATTTACAGGAAATCCCTTCTCAAGATGCAATACAATTCCACGTAAGATGCTAATAATTAACTACATAGCAAATTTCTCCTTAAAAACCTAATATTTTTCTCTACAGCTGAACCAAAAGATCCCATTGTATATAAAAACCCTTGCAATCCATCACCCTGCGGGCCAAATTCTCAATGTCAAGCATTTGGAGATACTCCATCATGTAGTTGCTTGCCAACTTATGTTGGATCGCCACCCAACTGTCGTCCAGAATGTACAATTAATGCAGAATGCCCAAGTAATTTAGCCTGTGTACGAGAAAAATGTCGGGATCCTTGTCCAGGATCATGTGGTTTAAATGCAGAGTGTAGTGTTATCAACCATACTCCAATCTGTAGTTGCTTTAAGGGATACGTAGGAGATCCATTTAATAGCTGTTACATTAAGCCGCAAAGTAAGAGTAAACATAATATAAACAATCAATGTTTTTAACAAAACAATGTTATCCCAAATGTAAATTTTAGAATCAGAACCTGTCAATAGTGACCCTTGTAATCCGTCGCCCTGTGGATCTAATGCTGAATGTTTTAGCAGTGGTAAATGCAGATGTTTACCCGAATATCAAGGCGATCCGTTCACAGGATGTCGCCCAGAATGTGTCTTAAATGATGATTGTTCGCGCGACAAAGCATGTATCCGAAGCAAATGTGTCGACCCATGTCCAGGTACCTGTGGTCAAAAGGCCATATGCGATGTAATAAATCACGTGCCGATGTGTAGTTGCCCTACTGGAATGAGTGGAAATGCATTCGTAGAATGTAGACAGCACCAACGTATGTATTCATACAATGGTAACAGGAAAACTTAAATTTCAATGTATTTTTTGTTTGAGTAGCACCTGTGGAAGTAAATCGTTGTAACCCATCACCGTGTGGTCCAAACAGTCAATGTCGTGATGTTAATGGTCAAGCTGTGTGCTCATGTGTGTCCGGTTTTATTGGTAGTCCACCCACATGCAGACCCGAGTGTGTAACCAATTCCGAGTGCAATAAGAATGAGGCATGCAACAACCATAAATGCCAAGACCCTTGTCCTGGAACTTGTGGTATAAATGCTAAATGCACGGTAATAAATCATAACCCAATATGTAGCTGCCTAATCAAATATACTGGAGATCCATTCTTTAGATGTCAACGAATTCGTAAGAATTTATTTATGCTCGAAACGGGCTTATAATCAATTATCTAATATTTTATAAATAATTGTTTTAGCTGATTCTCCTTTATATTTACCACCTGAAAATCCATGTGAACCATCGCCGTGTGGCCCCAATTCAGAATGTAATGTGGTAGGAAATTCTCCATCATGTTCTTGTTTACGAGAATTTATCGGTTCACCACCAAACTGCCGGCCAGAATGTGTAACTAATCATGACTGTAATATGGACCAAGCTTGTATAAATAAGAAATGTTCTAACCCATGTAGTAATGATATATGTGGTATAAACGCAAGCTGTCGTACCGTCCATCATAATCCGGTTTGCGAATGTATCGAAGGTTATGTCGGAGATCCATTCTCAAGATGTTTAATACGCGATAGTAAGGATTTTTGAACGCATTTTTATTTAGGTAGTTTTATATGTTTAAAATTAATTAACTTAAACTTATTTTTCAGAAGAAAAACCCGTATCAATTAATCCATGCAATCCATCGCCATGTGGTTCAAATGCCCACTGCAAAATTGAAAATAATTTTGCGGTGTGCGAATGTATCCCGGAATACTTCGGAAATCCGTATGAAAATTGTCGTCCAGAATGTGTGGCAAATACAGATTGTTCAATGAATAAAGCTTGTATTCGCAATAAATGTAAAAATCCTTGTGAAGGCGCTTGTGGATTGCAATCTATTTGTACAGTAATTAATCATATACCAGTGTGTGCATGTCCAGAAAAAATGACCGGGGATGCGTTTAGACAATGTGTAGAACTTAGAGAAGGTAATATAATCCAAGGCAAACATTTTTTTAAATAACCTGACAAAATATAAATTACAATCTCTTCCATTATGTATATTTTTTAAAATAATTGCACACGTATAAATATGAAATATTAATTTAATTTTTTTCAGTCGAGTTAAAAGATCCGTGTCATCCACCACCTTGCGGAAATGGTGCAATATGTCGAGTTAACAATAATAATGCAATATGCGAATGTATTTCTGGCTATTTTGGAAATCCTTATAGCTCAGGTTGCAAACCAGAATGTGTAGTTGATACAGATTGTTCGTTAGACAAAGTGTGTTTAAATCGTAAATGTGAGAATCCATGCCCGTCAGTTTGTGGCTATAATGCACTCTGCAAGACAATTAATCATAACCCAATATGTTCATGTCCAAATAATATGGTCGGTGATCCATTTACCCAGTGTAAATCCGAACCAAAAACTCCAAGTGACCCTTGTAATCCGTCACCGTGCGGTCGAAACGGAATCTGCAAAGTATTGAATGATGCAGTAACATGCGTGTATCCTGAGTGTGTGGTCAATTCAGATTGTGCTCAAAGCCGTGCATGTTATAACCAAAAATGTAACGATCCATGTATCAACGCATGCGGCATTAATGCTCTTTGTAATGCAATTAATCATAAGCCAGTTTGTTCATGCCCAAGAGGTTACATGGGATCACCATTTGTTGAATGTACAAAACAATTTGATCCAATTCCAGTAGCTGAATGTGAGAGAGACTCAGATTGCACAAATGATAAAGCTTGTTTAAATCAAAAATGTGAAAATCCGTGCTCAAATTCCAGAGGATTATGTGGACAAAACTCGGAATGCCACGTACAATTACACCGTCCTCTCTGTGTTTGTAAATCAGGGTTTACCGGAAATGCACATTATGCTTGTTACGAGAGTAAGTTAATTATGTTATTTAACAATTCACCAAATTTTAAACTATCCTATTTTATAGTTGGTTGTCGGTCTGACTCTGAATGTCCCGCTACCCAAGCGTGTATTAACAAGGAATGCAAAGATCCATGCACTTATACACAATGCGGTGTAAATGCTTTGTGTAAATCCGATTACAATCATCGAGCCCGTTGTGTGTGCCTAGATAACTACAGAGGGAACCCATTAGTTCGTTGCTCACAGCCAGAATGTGTAAGAAATGACGACTGTCCGATGCACTTGGCATGCTCTAACGAAAAATGCAGTGATCCATGCAACTGCGCTCCAGGAGCCCAATGCCGCGTAACAAATCATCAAGCTTTATGCAGATGTCCACCAGGATATAGTGGCAATGGAAAAGATTCTTGTAGCTTAAGTACGTAATATTTCCCAAGCACAAATTGGCAATTTTATTAATATTTTTATTTTTACGCAGTTGTTATACAATCACAATGTACCGTCGATGCGGATTGTCCAAATAAATTGGCATGCTTTAGCGGCAATTGTAAAAATCCCTGTACAGAAATAAATCCATGTGGTGCACATTCTACTTGTTCAGTTGTAAATACACTACCACTTCGTACAATGATTTGCCAATGTGATGTAGGTTACGTAGGCGATGCCAATAAAGAGTGCACACAAGGTAATTGGTTTAATTTTAAGATTTTAATATTCTATTTAACCGCCAATTTGTACATTACGATTTTTTCATCAAGTTTAAGTTTAAAATTTTATGTTTCAGCTTTAATAACTGTATATATTTTAAATATGTGCGCACTTTATTCTAGACATTTTATTTAATTGTTTATTATATTCTATTGACAAACACTACATTACTTAACTAATAACAAAAATTTTCTTAATACTTAGTAAAAATATCCCAAGGTGAATGTACATCAGACAATGAATGCGATAGTACAGAAATATGCCAGAATAGAAAATGCATAAATCCTTGTGTTTATAAAAATCCATGTGGAGCGACGGCAGAATGTTCCGTTCAAAATCATAAAGTGGTTTGTAGATGTAAAGATGGTTTAATTGGAGATCCGTTTATTAATTGTTATAGAGGTAAAAAAAATTCTTATTTTTATTTGTTATATAATATCACCCACATAAACATGTGTCTTACATTCGTTTTTAGATGAAGTTATTCAGCCAGAATGTATTTCGGATTATGAGTGCAGTAACACCGAGGCTTGCACTAACCAAAAATGTAGAAATCCATGCGCTGAAAATAATCCATGTGGCGGAAATTCAGAATGTCGGGTTTCGTTACATCGGCCGTTATGTTTCTGTCCACCAGGATGGGGAGGAGATCCAAGAGTACAGTGTTATAAACGTAAGTGATTTTATTTCTTAAATTCGATACATATTAACGAACGAACAACATAATTTAATTTCAGCCGAATGTAGTACAGATAATGATTGTCCATATGACAAAACGTGTTACAACGAGAAATGTTTAAATCCATGCATATATAGCTCGATTCAATGTGGCCATGGAGCACAATGCCAACCACAAAATCATAAAGCCAACTGTATTTGCCCAAGTGGAACTCAAGGAAATCCTTTTATTTCGTGTATTTCTGGCGTATGTCAATATAATGAAGACTGCGCTGACGACAAAATATGTGATCGATTAAATAGGATTTGTATCCCAGTGTGTGATGGTAATACATGTGCGCCAAGTGCAAATTGTGTAGGTAGAAATCATGAGCCAGTTTGTACTTGTAAACCAGGAACATATGGAAATCCATTCATTGAATGTAATGAGTTTAGAACACCTGAAATAAGTGAATGTAATAATGACGCCGATTGCCCCTCACAGTTAGCTTGCTTTGATAAAAAATGCGAAAATCCTTGCACTAAACCTAATATCTGTGGAGCAGAACAGATGTGTTCCGTTTTAGACACGTTGCCGCTACGTACGGTTATTTGTAAATGTCCACCTGACACAATCACAGATAACAACGGTAAATGTTCCGTGATTAAACAAGATGAGCCCCAATGTAGAACTGACACAGATTGTAACGATTCTGATAAATGTGTTCGAGGTTTATGTATAACAGCATGTGCCGTCGAGAACTGTGGAGTAAATGCTTTATGTAGATCAATAAATCACCGTGCAAAATGCGAATGTGCTAAAGAATATATAGGAAATCCATTAATAGAATGTTCATTAGAACCGCGAGTACCAGACACAGAAGCTGAATGTTACACCAATCCTGAATGCCCAGATGATCGTATTTGTTACAACAGCGTTTGTACAAATCCCTGTACAATACCTAATACCTGCGGTAGAGGAGCATTATGTTATACAGAAAAACACAGGCCTGTGTGTAGCTGTCCAATAGGATACAGTGGAAATCCGTTAATTTCTTGTACCCCTCCATCAGACGCAACAACCGGTTGTCGAGCAAACAGTGATTGTACATCTTCTGAATCGTGTGTCAATCAACTTTGTATTAATCCATGTAATTGTGGGAAAAATGCGGAATGTATGGTCAATAACCACCACCCAATATGCTATTGTAAACCAGGATACTCCGGCAACTCTTTAAGCGGTTGTTACAAACTAGAATGCGAAGTCAATAGCGATTGTACAAATGACAAGCAATGCTATAACAATAAATGTATTGACCCATGTACTGTAAATGATCCATGTGCAATAAATGCTATTTGTTATGGGGAAAATCATCGCGTAGCCTGCAAATGTGGTTCCGGAATGGAAGGAAATCCATTTGAAAAATGTGAACGAGTTGAATGTCATTCAGATAACGAATGTCCCAACGATCGGGCCTGTATTGATAAGCATTGCATAAATCCATGCGCGATTGAAGCACCTTGTGCCTACAATGCTATTTGTACTACCAGAAATCATATTGCAAGTTGTAGATGTCCTGACGATATGCCATTAGGAAATCCGCTATCTTATTGCGAGAAACCAAAACAACCTGAAGTAGCTGTAGAATGTATCATTGATAGCGATTGCAAATCAACAATGGCTTGTATTCAAAACACATGCGTAAATCCATGCGTTACTCTAGAACCATGTAAACGTACTGCTATTTGCAGTGTATTAGATAGTTTCCCCGTTCGAACAATGGTATGCGAATGTTCCAAAGACTTTATACCCGATGTTGAAGGAGAATGTAGAAGAATTGGACCACCTGTTCAGCCAGGATGCTCATCAGATAGCGATTGTTCTGAAAAAGAAGCTTGTATAAATAGACAATGTAGAGATCCTTGTAATTGCGGTCAAAATGCTGTATGCACAATTAAGAATCATCGTAGTATTTGCTCATGTGCTGATGGTTACGATGGTAATCCAAATATCGGATGTCATATCGTAGGATGTAGAAGCGACAGTGAATGTGACTCCGGTAAAGCATGCCTCAATGGAAATTGTGTAAATCCTTGTTTAATAAGTGATCCATGTGGATTAAATGCAGAATGTTATGTGAGAAACTCAATACCACAGTGTCGTTGTTTAAGTGGTTATCGTGGGGATCCTTATCAAGTATGTTCAATAATTGGATGCAGAAGCAATAGCGATTGTCCGAATGACAAACAATGTATTAACACACAATGTGTTGATCCCTGTGTATATAACAACATGTGTTCAACAAGAGCAGAATGTAAAACACAAAATCATATGACCATATGCAAATGTCCAGTTGGGCTTATTGGAAATCCTTATATAGATTGTAGACGAGAACCCCAACCCGAGTGTACTTACGATGTTGATTGTCCGTCACGTTTAGCTTGCATTGAAAATAAATGTAAAAATCCGTGCTCAGAATTGGAGCCATGCCATCATCCATCAAAATGCGAGGTTTTACCGTCCATTCCAGTTCGTACAATGATGTGTATTTGCCCTGAAGGTTACGTAAGTAGCGGTAGTGGAACTTGTAAACCGACAAAACCAGTTTTTGATATTGGCGGATGCGTTGCTGATTCAGAATGCTCTATAGACAAATCTTGCATAAATGGTATATGTCGAGACCCTTGTAACTGTGGACAGGATGCCGAATGTCGAATTAAAGATCATAAACCAGTTTGTTCGTGTAAACAAGGCTATGATGGTAATCCTGAATTGGGTTGCGTTAAAATTGGATGTCAATCAGATTTTGAATGCTCAAGTCAACATACGTGTATTAATCGACAATGTGTTCCAGCATGCGAATCAGATGGAAGTTCATGTGGACGGAATGCACAATGCTACGGAATAAATCATCAACCGGTTTGCGAATGCTTACCTGGATATAACGGTAATCCAAGAATAAACTGTTTAATATTGGGATGTCAATCTGATTCTGATTGCCCAAGTAACAAGGCTTGCATAAATGATCAATGTAAGGATCCGTGTGCCGAAACAGCATCATGTGCAGCAAACGAAAAGTGTCGCGTCTATAATCATTATCCTGAATGTTCATGCCCAACGGGATCGTTTAAGGACTATGATGGTATTTGCCGTCAATTAGACACGCATGAAATATGTCGCTATGATGGTGATTGCCCATCTCAAACAGCTTGCATTGGTGGTGAATGCGTTAATCCTTGCAATGCCACAGAACCATGTGGTGTTAATTCAGAATGTAAAGTACTTGACACGGTCCCAGTTAGAACAATGGTATGCATTTGTAAAAAAGGATACCAAGGCAATGCCGCAGTTCAATGTGATAAAAGTACGTTTTTTTGTAATCTTATTTTAAATGCTTTCATATATATTTTATGCTAACGGTACCTTTATTTTTCTTTTAGTGGCACTTTGCCGCATAGAAAAAGGTTTTGTTCGAGATCAATTTGGAAAGTGTGTTTGTCCACCAAATTATGCTTTAAATACTTATGATGAATGTATACCATGCAGCATAAGTAAAGGTTATAAAGTAGATGAAACTGGTCATTGTCAGTGTGCATTGGAACGTGGTATGGTTATAGATGAACGTGGACGTTGTATTTGCCCTGTACAACATGGATATAAATTAACTGAACGTGGCGAATGTATTCGCATCGATAAACCAGAATGTGAAACTAATAATGACTGTCCTGATCATCGCTACTGCAATCAGGAAACCAAAACATGTGATGATCCTTGTAAAACATGTGGTATTAATGCTTTCTGTAACGCCACAAATCATCAAGGAGTATGCCAATGTATTACTGGTTTCCAAGGAAATCCGGACATTTTATGCAGTATGTGTAGTTACTTATTTTATAAACGACCATTATTGTATTACATTAATTGTTCATTTTTAGACCATACAAACTTTAGAATTGATGACTTCCCAAAACCGGATATGATCGTAAATTGTTTGGCTGATGGAGTTAAAGTTGAAATTCACATAGAAGAAACAGGCTTTAATGGAGTATTATATGTAAAAGGACACAGCAAAGATGAAGAATGTCGTCGAGTTGTTAATTTATCGAATGATAATACACCGAGAACTGAAATTTTCAAAGTACATTTCGGAAGCTGTGGTTTGATTCATGTTAACGGTATTGCTAGCTTTGTTCTTGTGATACAAAAACATCCGAAATTAGTAACATATAAGGCACAAGCTTATCATATTAAATGTGTCTATCAAACCGGTGAACAAAGTGTTACCCTTGGTTTCAATGTTTCCATGCTAACGACAGCTGGTACAATTGCAAATACAGGACCGCCACCAACATGTTCAATGCGAATTGTTACCAACAACGGTGATGAAATTAATTCAGCTGAAATTGGTGATAATTTAATGTTACAGGTTGATGTACAGCCACAAAGTAAGTTTTTAAATATATGTTTACATTTTTCTTAATACTTACTAACGAAATAATCAAAACATTTATAATCTATAGCAATATATGGTGGTTTTGCTCGAAGTTGTATCGCTAAAACAATCGATGAAAATGTGGAAAATGAGTATATTGTAACCGATGAGGATGGTTGTGCAACGGATCCGACTATATTTGGGGAATGGGAATACAATGCTGGAACTAACAGTTTACTGGCTAGTTTTAATGCATTTAAATTCCCATCGAGTGACAATATTAGATTCCAATGTAATATTAGAGTCTGCTTTGGACGTTGTCAACCAGTCAACTGTAGAGGATATGACGCCTTTGGAAGGCGTAGGAGACGTGCAATAACAGATGAAAATACAAATAGAACATCGGAAACAGCTTTAGCTAAAGATGGCGTAAGTATTGAAGGCCAATTACGAGAAGAAATTACAATACAATCAAACGCTATATTAACATTTGAGAAGCGCGAAGAAAGATCAGGAGAATTTAATGATAGTAAGTTTTGCTTGAAAAATATAATTTTCAAATAAATAATTAATTAATTTTACCCTAAATAGTTAAACCAGCTGCTCAAAGAGTAGAAGATATTTGTGTGTCCATGGTAGGACTCATAATAGCTCTAGTAATAACAGCATTACTTGCTTTAGTAGCAGTAGCGGTAGCTGTTTCTTGTTGGTTAATGGCCTATAGAAGAAGGCCGAAAGCATCTGGTCCATTACCTCATCCACCAGAATTTCCAAATCCATTATTTGCAAATCCAGATGCAGTACCAGAGCCAACACCTGATTACTTATCATGATAATTTAATCAGTTTTTAATTTCATTAAAAATGTAATTAATTTTATTATTATTATTTTATAATTATACATACTATTAACTTAAAAAAAACTGCAAATCGAAAAAAACCTATTTTAATACTATTATTTAAGAAAACGCGTAAAGCAAATATTTTATTTTTATTAAAACGTTCTAAAAACCCCAAATTGAAACTGCCAAATCGAATTATTATATTTTAATAAAAATAAAATATTTTGTTATTTTTTTAATAAATTTACAACTCTTCCGATGGCCGATTTATACTAATTCCATGTGTCTCACTTAATCATTTTTTTTCTCATAAAAAATATAATTCCTTAAGAGGTGAAGGCTTTAATTTTACACTATTTATCTAAGTACTGTGAGCTACTTACCTGATAGTAGTATACTTAAATTCACTCCAATTATTATTAGTTTCTTCTATTTCTTATTTTATTATATTATCATTATTCGACGACCATTGGACGATTTGTAAAATAATTTTAGTAATCGTTAATTCTAGACTAAAAATAAAAATAAATAAAAACTGTTAGTCATAAAAATATGTTTCTGTTTATAAAAATAAAAAATAAAAAAATTGTAAATTTATAATTAAAAAAAAAAGAATGGTGATATTTTAATTGAAATAAAATACTAAAGTCTTAAAATTGCATATATTATGTAAATGATTTCCAATAGAAATATTTAGTCACTATTTTATATTATAAAGTTATAAACCCTTCTTTTTACATTTTTCAAGAAAACAGGAAAATGGTTAACATACTCCTGTTACTTTTGGCTTAATGTAAATTTCTATTGAAAAGATCAGCAAAAAAAATTAATAAAAAAAAATATTTTATAACTAATTAAATTTCCGAGTTTTTATTGAAAATTAAAGAGTTACATAAACTTTGAATCTTTAGTACTTCCTAATCACATGCTGACACTTTCTAAAGTGGGGCTACGAAAATCAGTTTAAACGCTTCATGGTTTATTCATTTATTGTTTGAAATAGCATGGAAGTGGCTTATTTGTTAAACTCCGTCAAGAAAGATAAATTCTATACCAAAATCATTTCGTTCTCACTTGCCAAACGTAAACCAATTAAAATAAAAATAACACTGGAAGTCATTGCCAATCAGCATTCAAATTCTGCAATGTTTAATTGATCTTTTCAAGTAGTACTCAACTGGAAATAAATTCTACGTAAAATACGTCCTTACAATTTTTAACAAATACCAGTAATAGTTTTGATTACTAATGCTATTATTACAATAATAATTTAGAAATTAAGCTAACAATCGAGGGCGGGTTACTAGGATTCAAAGGTGATTTTTGATAATATGATTACGACTGCTGAAGTATGGGACTATGCAATGTGCAGGTAGTTTACGTAAAGAACCTATTTTAGCCAAATAGAATCGATTTTGATTGCAACGGCGTAAGGTATAGAGCATGAAAACCGAACCGTGACAGAATTGGGTGAATTTCGGCCCTAGCCAGGTTGCAAAGATAAAAACAAAGAAACACACAGTTTAATCTGAGTATAAAGTTTGTTTAACAAGTTCCTCCTTTTTAAAATTAGCAATTCATTAAAAACATAATTCTACTATTAATTAAAATTAGTTATATTGCATAAAATAATCGTTTTCAGTCACCTAGTGATCATCTTCAGATTTACTTTGCAATTGCAGAGTAAATCCGAAGATGATTACTAAGTAATCGAAAACATTTCTAGTTATTAATTAATAGCAAAATTATGTTTTCAATCAGTTTGTGCTTTTAAAAAGGAGGTTCCGACAAGTCGGAACTATTTGAAATGTTTTATTTTGTTTTCGTTTATTCTACTATTTATTCTATCCTTGCAAATCGATTGTTTATTTTAATTTCTGTGAGTTCATGTTTTTTTCTTCATGAAATCGGACACCTGTTTTGAAAATTTGAAAAATTTAAAACAATAACAAGGTTAAGGATTCACGGGAAGTTGTTTGTTGCTCACAAAATTGTAATTTTAACCAAGGATCTTATATTGGAAGATAGACGAATCACATAATTTCAAAATTAAACATAATATTAAATATTATAATATATTAACACCATTTTACACAAGGCATCTTTAACTGTCAAAAATTAGAGCAACTTGGATCCCCAAATGTTAACTATGGGACAAAAAATACATCGAGTGGGAACTGCTGAGGCAATTTTAGAAATTAGTAAAGACGATACTGTTAAACAGGTAGTTATTGGTGATGAAACGTGGATTCATTCAGGCTCGAAACAGAAATCCATACAATGGATAGCACAAGGAAATCTATCGAAAAAGTTTACGATGCAACCATCTGCGAGTAAAATAATTGTTTGTGGAGGCTGAAGGAATTTTGATAATTAACTACTTACCTCATAAGACTACAATAAAAGGAGCTTATATTATGGGGGCTTTCGCATAAATCGAAAAATGCTTTTAGGGAAAAACGGCGAGGTGTAATCAAGCAAAAAATATTGCTTTTTCATGGCAACGCGCCAGTACAAAAGGTGAATTTTGCACAACAAGCAGCACGAGGGTTCAATGACTACCGCATCAACCTTATACAAGGCATATCTGGAATCCCAAGTATTTATTTCATTTCAAGAAATTTGAAAAAATTAGAGTGCTAAGATTTTTGAGATTTGTGTGAAAGTTTTGAAGTTACTAGGTAGATTGGCAAACGCTACATCGATTAAGATAGCAGAATGATTTTAGTTTATTTTACCGGTGGTGTCGAAACAAGAAAATCCGCATTAAAGTCGCCAACAACAATCACTTCAGAGTACTTTACCATAAATATCACCGAACTTAACGTCTAGTTCCTCGAATTGCTACTGTTGAAGCGGACGGATTGGATTATGAACTACGCGTATCGCTAGTTTTGTATTATTATGATTTGCAATTTCAATAAATAATATATCAAACGATGCACTATTGCACTACTTGAATTGGAGTAGATGATTTCAGATCGAAGGAATGTTTTGGAAAAGAAAGCAACTCCACGAACCAATGTGAACGGATTAATGTGAAATCATCCAACTGAAAATGTAAACTGGAATATTTGGTCTTCAGCCTTGTTTCAGAAATGGCAATTTCACACGAAAAATGTTTCACAGGTAATTTCATTTCATCAAAGTTTGCCACTAAGATATACCATGATTTAAATTGCAAAGGTTGAGCGAATTACCATTATTAGAGATCTTTTTGAGAAACACAAATTGTAACGATAAGGTTTCATCCCCACGTTTAAAACACAAGGACATTTTACCATAGATTGGGATCACTTCTTCAACGACGAGACGGAGACTAATCAACATTGTGCTATTACTCTCGGAATAAAACGTGAAATAATATCAAGTTTACTGATTTTATTCCATGAACGCAATCATCTGGTAAATTTAATCAAAACTGCATTGGAGAAAATGCCATCAGAAGATCACAGAATAGTTATTCGATCATACAAAACACCCTGTGATGAACATGAAAGACGCTTCAGCGCCAAAGATCAAATAAGTTGCTATTGTCATGGTCGGAAAGGATTTCGATGATCGATGAGATATAATTCTCCATAGACGAAATTAAAATCTATGTGTCTACCCAATACTGTTTGGCAAAGAGAAGACAGATATCATTTTAACGTATCGTATTATGAGAGACCCAACAATTAAATCACATCCTCAAGTATTGTCAACTTTTCCAACAATCCATTGTTAGTATGTATGCTAAAATCGAAAATGACCGACTTCTTTAGGGAAAAATTATTGTAACAAAAGTAAAAAGAAAGAAAATTTTGTAAAAAAATTAATAATCTAGATTTGTAAAGAAGTGCTAAAAGTAATGAACCTATCCCAGCAAATATGATGTCAAATAATATCATTACAAAATGTTCTATAATATTCCCGTGTTCTCCTGTAAGGAGGCATTTCTAATGAATGCAAATACCTTTCAATAAAACATGAATAAGTGGTCACTTCCCTGAAGTAATGGGAAAGTGTTGCTTCCGACCTGAAAAATTCCGAAGTTTAAATAATTTTAATTTCTCCCGTCAAAAAATTGAGGAGCGTGTATGTTGTGGCCAACACCGAACTTTTTTTACCCAGAATGAACATAAATAAACACCACACTTGATGTTTAAAGTGAAAATTCGGAAATTCGGCTAATTTCGGAAAAACAACAAGGACAACTCTTGTTGAAAATTTAATCTTTAAGTTTATTAGAACCTTTTAATTCTTAGTCGTTTTTGTCCCGATAAAAAACCTATAAAAATGAGAAAGCTTTCCATAGAAGCTGCCACTTCCAATACAAAGATTTCCTCCCAAATTTCTGTAGGATCCTTGAATTTATGGAAATTCCTAAGTATGAAATTTTATGCTGATTTATTTAAGATTTTCTCTCTTCTCTTATTATGCTAATTATTCCTTCCGCCTGGACTATATCGTGGCCGAATTTTGGTGGAAAATCTGTTTTAGACGTCAATTTTATCATACTGTCATTATTGTTGAAATTTTAATTTAGAATCTTTTTGTCTGAACGGGTTTTTCGTAAGTGCTATTAAAATTTGTAGCAACACGGTGTGGATATTTTATGATCTAAGGTAAAAACACAAAAGTAAAAAATTTAAAAAAAATTGATATGACGAATTGGGATTGGGATTCTAACTTGATTTTTGAACGAAGTTCTGGAGTTTGGACAAGCTGAATAGAACTAGGACATTTGTTAACAAACTATGGTCAAGTTTGGTATGTAGAAGTTGTGGAATTCAACCATTATGGTACAGACATTTGGCATTTCTTAACCAATTATTCAATTTGATATTCAGAAATGGTTTTGATTGTAAAATTAATTCGGCCATGCTGAATCGTACAAGACCATTTCTTTTATAATTAAATTTGGTTTGTGCTTGTTTGAAAATCTAACATCAATTTTGAAAGATGTTCTGGATTTTTGACTGTTGAAACTAATTAATGAAGGAAAAATTTCACACTTCAGTAAAAAGCAATTGGCCTTTTCAGAAGAACCATAAAAAATATATTTTAATTCATGGTAAAATCCTGCTCCAGCTGTATAAATTCTTTCAAATTGGAGAACAGTCGGTTGAGAAATGGCTTAGTTTATCATTTCCTATAGCTGAATGCTTTTCTATAGCTGAATACATACCAAATTTGACCACAATTTGTTAAGAAATGGCCTAGTTTCGTTTAGTTGGTCAGCATCTAAAACTTCTTCAACGTTTTTTGCCATTCTATACCTTTTCTGGATTGTACTGACTTGGAATAGACCACCAAAATCCCGTTTTTTTGATATTTTCTTGTGATATAATCGGGATTTTGAAAAGCGTGATTCCGAAAAATGGAATTTTGAAAAGCAGAATTTAAACAAAGCGGCCTTTTAAAAATCGGGATTTTGTTTTTGTACTTATGAAAAGCTAGCAAACGACTCCAACCCCTCCAACGGCTGGAAGGTAATGCCAAAAATATAAGAATAAAGAAAAAATTATATTAAGACTGTGTACATGACATCGAGCGTTAGTTAGCAAAAAATCCCATGGTATTGAAACAATGTATTAAAACAACAAAGTTAAAAATATTTCAACTCGAGTATGGAACTAGTAGGCGGGGCGTAAAGCATTTCACGAAATTTGATTGGTTTTGAATTCGGGAGTTGAGTATGATGCTTTTTTCCGATGTCATGTACGCACTGTAAAGGTAAGCTACATAAACATGGAAGTTATTAGTAATTTCTCCAATACTTTGTGTAATTTAAAAAAACGTCCGTTTAAAGGAAGATACTGGAAATTTTGAAAGCAGAAGAACAAACCGTTTTCGGAAGTAAGGTTCTTTTAGGGTTTTGTTAAAGTGAAATATTTTATGCTGTTAAAATAGGCCCAAAATACGGTATTGAAGAAATTGTCGGATTTAGGTTCATGAAAAAGTGAGACGAGAGGGTTCGCAAATAGTAGCTGGAATTTAATAATAAGAAGCAGTAAGTGAGATTTCGATGATGCACTACGGAAATGGAAATTAATGGATTGATGACAACAAAAATATTTTAAACTACAATTAAGTTAGTAGTTCTAACCGTTATGAAAAATGCATATTGTGTACAGATCGTTTTACATTTATACGTCTTTCCAAGGACTATCAAAGTATCAAAACGTTCACTGCAGACACTTCGATAATTTGACGTGACGTGAACGTGACCACGAGAAAGGGGAGGGGTTAATAGGAGGGAGGAATGTAATATTAGGACAGATTCTCGTGGCATAAAATTTCTGTTGTTATGTTACCCCCGCTTCCTATTAGAATTTTTATTGAGAAAACCAAAATAAAGTAATGAGAAAATATATAGGTAAAAATTATGTAATATTGAGCCGAATATTGTTTTTATAATATAAATTCCAATAGGAAGCGGGGCAAAAAATAACGACAGGTATGTTAAGGCGCGAGAGCCCCATTAATTGAAAACGTCTCCTAAAGAGAGGGGACTAGAGGAGAGGTCAAATCTAAACATTTTGCGTTAGACGATGTCTCTAAACAAGGTTTCTTTCAACACAGTTCTTGATAGTCCTTTCCTTATCACATGCTAGAATAAAAACAATCAGCCGCGACAAACGTGTGAAAGAAAGCCCGTCTAAACGAACCCAATTAGACCAAGCACTGGTTTTCTGGAACATGCATAACCAAATCTAATCGGAGCACTGCGTTATTCAAAGGACGACCAGAAGCCAGCGACCGGGATTTTGACAGATTATACCAGAATTACACCATGTAATGAGATATGGACCACAAGGTAAAACTTTGCAAAAGTAATGAACGTACGTGTCCATAAACATAATCTACTAAAGCCTCAACCAGCGAAAACTTCAGAGCTTAAGTACGATCTCCAAAATTTTAGAGGTCAGTTGATTATTTTTGATGAGAAGCCTATACAATTTTGGTGATTGTGGCACTAACCGAAATGGTAAACAGCGTGCAACTTAAGCTCTTAAGTGTTCGCTGGTTGAGGCATAAGACCTACATAATTTAGAAGCATTAATCAAAATTTAAAATAATTTTTGTTTATTACACGAGTGACTTAAGAATATAGCCTCTGGCTAAAGAAATAATTGAAGACTATCAAGAAAAATGTCGGGTATTTTATAGCACATAATTATTTCTAAATTGTAAAGAAGGTACATACCTGCAAGAATCCATCAAGTATTATACGCACACGTTCGATCATCCAATATTATTTGAGTTCCGATTCATGAATCAACTCGTACAACAGTTTTTCTAGTAAATTATTTACCAAGCACTTTTCAAAAGCGGATTTATATTACTGCAGATATACACAACTCTCGGTGTTTGCACTTTATTTTTTCCACAGAATCACAGCACTGTAGTGTATATATTAAATAAAACAAGTAACGAACTGAATGTGCGCGTACGTACGTTTTTAATTTCCATTCAAATATATTTAAAAACAATAAACATTACTTGTTAAGAGTTTCGAGAACCAGACACTAGATGTCTCGTTAGACCATTAAAAATTAAATAGATAAATAATACCAGTGCCTTTGTATGGATACGTCTGTTTCACAATATATAAAATTATTATATGGAGGTTGGAAGAATGCAGGCAGACCTAAGCACATAAACGCGAAAATAAAACTGACACAAATGCTATTGAAATTCTGTTTTGTTAAGATTTTTTTTTATTCGGTTGTTTGTATCCGAGACTTTCAGAAGTGTTTTTGTTTACTTAAACGAAAAAAAAGGAGAAGCATTAAAAATGACTAATTTTTCACTTTTATTGCGATAAGGAATAAAATTGTGGAAAAAATAAATAAAATCAGAAATATAAAAAATGTGGAAAAATTAAAATTAATTCAAAAACTAAAAAAAAAATTAGATTCTACATAGGAACCGACCATTACACAAACTCAAAGAATTGCACAGAAAAAAAGAAGCAAGCACAAATTAAAATACGTACAATAAAATATTAGTCTACATTCAAAGAAAGAGTATCAGCACTAAACCCCAAACAAAAACAAATTAACGTGGATCGAGAAACTATCAACTTTCAAAGATTTAACAAAAATGAAGAACCAACACCAAATGCAAATTTGTGAATTTAAGCAACAGAATGTATTCTCATACGGATTTACTAACAATTCACCTAAAGAAATTAGTTCAACAATTAAAAACAAAAGAAAATGGAGAACAGAATTAGAATATTAAACATAAAAAGTTTAAACAGCAATAAAAATCTAGTTAAATATTTTTATACAAAACATAAAATGGTAACCATCTTAATTAAGAATTGAATTCAAACAGGCAAAGAACCATATAACCAGGATACAAAGTTATACATATTAAAAATTAGAGATAATGGATATGGAGGAGTCGCATTCCTGATAAGAAACAATATTGGAGAAAGAGAAATAGACTTGAGCATAAATCTGACATTTATTGAAGCACTGCAGATTAAAATAAAATTCGATTGTTTCAACTTTAATATAATAGCATAGAAAAATAAGTTTACCATAGATTTCTCTTTCTTATAAATCGAGAGATAAAAATGAGTTGAGAAAAAAACTTCTGGAGATCGATTTTGTTCAAAATCCGAGACAAGAGACATGGCGTTTTCGTATACGTATAAAGTTCGTATTATTTCAGGTCCTATACGTATCGTGTCAGACAAAGAAAAACATTGTTACATATATTTTCTATAGGAGTATTTATATTATTCGTTCCGTTCAGTTCCTACACGAATCGTGTCAGACAAATATTGTTGAAAATAATGTTTTGTCTGATGTCTGAAGGCGAAAAAATACGAAAGAATAGCGAAGAAAGTAGAATTCACATATTTTCCAACAACAACAAAAAATTGCTACTAAAACATTTTTGTGAACTTAATTAATAATATTTTTTTATATTCCCTTCTTGCCAATTTATTATTTTTTATGCCAATGTTTGTCGCCACAAAATTTTTCTTATATGCTCTTCTCAATTATCTCATATATTTTATAGTTTTTTAGTCCAATAAACTATAAAATATAAAAAAAATGTTAAAGTGTAATAAAGTAAGGAGCTTATTTGTTGTGAAAACATTTTCTCTTAGTGTAATTTATTTATTATTTAATTATATGTATTTTTGTTATAATCTTTATTTCTCAAACATGAATCACAAAAATTTAATTTGCTACTAAAACATTTTTAGATTTTTCTAAGTTATCTTTTAGCGAAAATATACGAATATTTACGATAACCATGCGAAGAAAATGTCGGGACGGATAGAATAACGTGTAGGAACGTTATACTACACGATACGTGTAGGAACTGAACGGAACGGATAATATAATTAAGGAGTACAGAATACAATTTTATATTAGTGTGTGTAATTTTTCCGTGGCTATGTTTGTTTGTTTTCTGCGAATGTAAGCATCAAAAATTATGAATCGGTACAAATCGGTTCAGTTTTTTTGGTGTGTATGTAGTTTTGATCTCTCACTTTTTTGGCATCTCCCTTGCTTTTGAAAAGACGCAAATGAATGCCATAGCAGACATACAACCTTTTCTTTTTATAACACGTTCGCGTAAACAATTTTCATTTTTTAAGGAATAATGACATATTTTTCAATTCTCAACAATACATTCCTTTCCGCGGCGAAATATCATTGCAATTACAAAAGATATCAAATGTGTGTTCCTAAGTAGCACACACATTTAGAAAGTGTTAATGTGTTAAGAAAAAATTTCACCTACACGTATTACGATTTTAATTTGTTTTTGTGTGTTTTACTTGACTTAATTCTTAGTGTTAAATTAATATTTCCTTTTGTGGTGTTTTCTGTCATTGAATATTATTTATGTATATTCATATTAAACAATATAAACAGTAAAAAAAATATATATAATAGATAGTGACGTAGTTTTAGAGAATGTCGGCAATGTTTGTCGACAGGATATTCTAGAAACTAATAACACTAAATCTTTTAATGGTTTTTGGGTTTTGATAATATTAATAATAAAAGAAAATCAACTAGTGATGTTGAAAATATTAGTGTAAAAATGCCTAAATATAAAGATAACAATAATATTAATAACATAAAAATAATTCCAACGACGTAATAGCTTCTAATCCTAATGACGCGTCAAACAAAAAAAAAATGGCGGAAAACCTCTACACCAACTCGGATAAGGGGCCATTTTATGTTTTAGTTAAATCAAAAGTGCCTAAAAAATTACTGCCTATCCTACTTTCAAAAATGTTTACTGACAATTTTATCAAAGCTACGGATTTAAATCAAATGAATAAAAATCTGGCAAGAGTCGAATTCGACTCTTTTGATAAAGCAAACAAATGTATTAGAAAGGATGATCCGATTCATATGATAAAGGATATTTACCTTTTATACCCACAACATTTACTAATGTAGTTGGCACGATCTGAGATTTATTGATTGATTTTAATCTCAAGGAAATAAAAGACAATTTAAAAAGTGATGATAAAATTACTAATCTAGAAATAATAAATTTATGGAATAATAATAAAAAGCGCTAAAAGATTCTAACATACTGAAAATTGAATTAAGAGCCAGCGACCTTCCTAAATACGTTTATAACTAAGATTCTTTAATAAATGCTTAAAATACGTTCACATTAAAAAATATTGTACATCCGAGTTAATAAAATGTATGAAATGTATCTTGGATATTACTGGTAAAGATCAACATGGATGTAAGGATACTCCAGTTTGTAACTTTTGCAACGATAAACCTCATTTTACCAACTCTAAAGGGTGCGAGGAACAAAAATCAAATACATATCAAAATGCATTCCATCAAAAACAAAATTTCTTTTATCCAATCGAAAAATGTCTTATTTCCTAAAAACAAAAATTTCAATATCAATGATAATAACTACCCCGAACTGAATAACAATAATAACAATAATACACCTAATTTCTGGATCAATAGAGTGAATAATAATAATTTAATTATTAAAGAACAACCCCAAAAAGTCGACTTTTTTGAGTTCGTGATCAATAAAATTAGTAATAAAATTTACAATGAACCTGATCTCCTAATGTTCGATATTGAATCTGCAATTCAAAATATTAACCAAAATTAAGATGCTTTTCCTAAAAATGCTATAAATTAATATTAGAAGTCTTAAGAGCAATTTCAACTTGCTGGACCTTTTCATAAAAAATAATAACATTGACATAGTAATACTAAACGAAACTTGGCTGAAGGACAATCATAATATACATTTTAAAAACTATAATTTAATTGCCAAAAACAGAGACGATGGTTACAGTGGGGTAGCCTTCTTAATTAAAAAAAAATTGCTGTTAATAAATTCGATATTAACTTTAAATTGCTTCATATTGAATTACTTCACATTTCAATTACATTCAACAATAAATTTGTCAACCTAATTATCTTTTATAACCCTCCAAATAACAACTATAACGCTGATATAACCGATTTTAAAAACATGCTGGTGATATTAACACTCACCATAACACGTGGGATTCTTCATCCAAGGAAAATAGAAAAGGAAAAATGTTCACTGAATTAATCAACAATAGTAATTTTCACATTCTCAACAATGGAGATCCAACAAGATTAAATTTTAATAACTTCTCTCTACTCTCGAATATTTTCAATAATCTAATGGGGTCTTAAAAACTAATATTGTCAACTGGAAAAAAGTTATAATAAATACAAATAAAATATAAATAAATATCATTATTCTTGATGATACCAAACAAATTAATATTAACAAAAAAAATCATCCTAAACCATGGTGGAATCCTTACCTAAGTAAATTACGGAAAATCAAACTGGAAAAACAAAAAATCTATAATAAATTCAAAAACTTTTTCAAGGCTAAAGAACTTTTAAAATCTATTGCAACTTTAAAAAGAGAAATCATCAAAGCTAAAAGAAATTCATGGAAAAATTTAACTGACAGTTTCAATCTTAACATTAATAGTAAAAACCCATGGCATAAAATAAATAAAATAAGAAACAAAAGATCGTCCAATGTTAATTTGTTAGACAATTACAGTATGGCAAAAAAAATTAATAATAAATTATGCTTGCTAAAACATTAAAAATATTTACTTATAAAAAAGGTGGCGCTCACCCTCAAATAATGCTAAATTTATATAAATCTTTAGTAAAATCGAAAACAAATTTTCCGGATATAATAACTCCGCTAAATATTAATAATTCATTAAATATCAAACAAAAAATTATTAACAAAAATTTAAGAATTGTAGGTGGTTTTATTAAAACTACGCCTATTTCTACATTACTGGCCGAAACTAAATCTCCTCCGGCTGAATTAGATAATAAAAAAAATTCATTAAAATTCATTGTTAAAAATATCTACAAAAACAATAATATATACGAGAAAATTAAAAATAACAATATTTTACCTAAATTCAGTATCTTATATTCCAAATACAATTTTGAACATAATATAACGCAAAATAACAAAAAATATAATAAAATAAATAATTTATTGATTAATAATAATAACTTCACCGATAATTCTAATATTATGAATAATTTTCAAATAGAATCTAATTTTCTCAATCTCTAATAAATATAATAAATATAAAGATTACTCTCACATTTTCACGGATGGCTCATTAATTTCCGATATTGGAGGTGTTGGTATTTTTTTCCAAAACATTAATAAGGAGTTTATATTCAAACTTAAAAATAAAGCATCTATTAAAAATATCGAACTTATTGCAATGAAACTTGCTTTAGTTAAAGCAATTCAAATGAACTTGGAAAAAATTATAATTTTCACTGACTCTAAATGTAGTTGTGATTCACTGCTTAATTTAAGTAGTTCAAATAAACCTAAGTTTTATGAGCACGAAATTATTAATATTATCAACAATTATAAAAACAAAACAGAAAGCTGATTATTTAGCTAAACTAGCAATTAATAACAACAATAAAGTATTTAATAACTTAATAACCCTTTGAACTCTTATAAAATATAAATAATATTAAAAATTAAATTATTGATGACATAATAAAACAAGATTTAAATTCAATATATAATAATTGTACTTCAACTAAAAGAAAATATAATAAAATAATTAATAATTCTCCACCTGATAAAACTTGGTTTAAAAATGTCAAATTAGATGCTTATGATATAAAATTAATTAATAGACTAAGATCTGATCATGCCTATTTTTTCAAATCTAATGGGTCTCGAAGATAATAACCTATGTGATTCTTGTAACGTCATTGAAGATAACAAATATGTCATAAGTAAATGTTCTAAATATAATAATATCAGAAATAAATACCCTTTAATTTTAAATCATAAATTAATTGACATTTTAAAATCAAATAATACCGCCTATAATAAAACACTATGTAACTACATAAAAGAAATTAACTATAATCTCTAAACTTTATATAATATGACTCATTGTAATTATACTATAAAAGGTCGTACACAGCTATAAGTGCTAGTTGGCCAAACCAAATGAAAAAAAATGTCGAAAAAATGTTGTTTTTTCGCAGAAACACAGAATTTGCAGTTATTTTAAGACTAAAATTAAATAATTAAATAAATTTTATTTTATTTAAAGCTTATTTGCTGTGGCGTCTTTTTTGTAGTTGTCTTGTAAATTAGAAAAAAGAAGATTACTGAATAAACGCTGTACGCATCTTGTAATGAATTTAACACTGTTTTTTATTTATTTTATTCCTATAAGCGAAACATAACAATGGCGACGAGGATGGGATCCAATGTTTTTGTTTTCTTTACTTTATTTCATTTTTATTATAACAACTGTCATTATACATTGTTAGTGAAGTCAGACATAATTTTTTTAATCACTGTCATAAAACATAATCGAAACAAAGATTGGCGTAGAATTAACAAGTTTCAATACTATCGGGAATCAAGAATTGGCATATAAATCATTTTACTTCAATTACCAACAAAATGACAAATAATGTCCTCACCAAGTGCAGGGAAAGGGCGTATGGACACGGATGTCATTAAATTAATTGAAAGCAAACACGAGGTTACGCTACTAGGAGGATTGAACGAATTTTTTGTAAACATTTTTGGACCAAGAGGAATGCCGTATGAAGGGGGTGTCTGGAATGTTAGAGTGGACTTACCCAAGCACTATCCATTTAAATCGCCAAGTATCGGATTTATAAATAAAGTATATATATCAACCAAATATTGACGAAGTGTTCGGTACAGTTTGTTTAGATGTGACAAATCAAGCGTGGACTGCCTTATATGATCTATCGAATATATTCGAATCATTTTTACCAGAACTTTTAATCTATTCAAATCCAGTCGACCCTTTAAATGGCGATGCTGCCGCAATGTATTTACATAAACCAGAAGAGTATAAGAAAAAAGTTTCAGATTATGTTAAGACATTTGCCACAGAAGAAGCGTTGCACGAACAATAACCCTAGTCACCACATTTGCATTTACAAATTTAAAATTATAAATGGAAATGTTATCTAGAAATGTTATATCCAAAAAATTTTAATGTCCCGCATTCGCACTAACACAAACACACATACCACTAATATATCCTTGCGGTTATTTTTTCGTCAAGTCTCGTTCAAGTTTTGAACAAAATCAACCCCCCGATAACTCATCCAATGGCATAATTGTGTTTGTGACTTTACCTTGCGTATACGGAAAAACGCGTATAAAAACTCAACGATTCGAGACGTCGACTTAAGTTTTGTTTTAATTAAAATCGTATTCTTGTTGTTTCTGTAAAACGTTAAATTTATTCGAGAATGGAAAAATGAAATTCACAAATTGAGCATAAAATGAAGATCAATCCTAAATACAAGGTTTTACATCCCAAATATCTTCATCATCTATTGTTAATATTCATCGAATTATCACGTAGCAAAATATAAACGTAAACATCACATTTTTCATTGGTTTCAATTGGCAAAGTTTGACATTTTTCTTCACCACAATTTTAAACTTTTGATGCGGTATAACCAATTGGAACACACTCATACTATAATTTAAATTCTTGACCACTTTAGTCAAACCGGTTATAGTACAGATTATATCACAAAAAAATAACAATTTGAGGCACAATGATTAATTAATCATATGAAAACAACGTCAGTTGTTACCTTCGTGTTTTATTTATTATTTTGTTTGTTTCGGTATATATACCAGCGTGTCCTACTGTTGGTCATTTGAAACGTATATACCGACGTGTCCACGAAAGGGATAATTTTTATGAGTCCGAAGAGTTAATAGAAGAAAAAGTAAATGAAATGTGAGATGGTGGTGGCAGTTCCCGGCTCACCTGAAACTTTCGATATGACGAAATTATTGGCTGCTAATAATTCAACAATGTAAAGAGACGTAACAAACAATACAGGATTTGACGCCAGAAATGAAACAAGAAATTAAATCCATATAGGCACCGAAAGATTCGAAAAAATAGACGAAAAGTTTCTAGAATCTAGATCACATACATAAATACTTTATACGACGATCGTCGAAATTAAAGACATCATAGCGGAAAATGGTAAAATTCCAAATAAAAACTACCTTAAAAATAAAAAATAATTTATCAAAATTAAAGATAAATTAACATAGCTCACGCACAAAAAGAATGAAAATTTATTTTTGGTACACATTTACGAGATATAAATAAACAAATAAAATAAAAATTCAACAAGAAAAATTTCCATAGCATTTGTATGAAAGTGTTTTCCTTGTTACGTTTTTTGGGTAGGCATACATATAATCCGTAATTTCTTCATTTGCTTTCGACTTGGCCATGTTAATGCGCAATGGAATACTGCTTTTAAAATAGTAAGTCTGATACTCAACTCGAGATATCCCTACTAGTATTGTTTTGATTATAAAATAACGGTATTACGTACTTCGTAGTAAAAATTAACAAAAATATGTAAATATTTTATATCGATCTTCGTGAAATTAATTTTTAAGTTAATTTATAATTAACTTCAATTTACTATACAATTGAAGAAAGTGTGATTTGGAATGAAGCTGTCTTCTATAATTGGTGGTGTACTAGTTTGTGCTTAATTTCTGTATAATTTTGGTTTAATTTATAGTCTACTTATATGGTAGTGGAATAATGGAATTATTGTCAGGTAAGTTATTGAAATCGCTAATCAATCTACCTCAGAAAAACTAAACAGTTTAGCCAAGAACTAAACAGTTTGCTCTGGTGGTGTTCTTGGTGCTCACCAGAGACCCAACTACAATACCGTTCTCATGAAGAAATAGTCGGGATCTGATGAAATAATAAAATCTAGTTATTTTGAGTACATGAGCATCAAATAAAACTTACAGTAATATTGTGAAACAGCCGTTGCCGACTATACTGGTTACGAAATTAAACAAACACGTAGAAAATGTATAGCTCTTGGCTTGGTCTACCTAAATGCTATTTAATGTACCTACGGTAACTTCATTTTTCTCCTTAAAAATTTAAACCTTTTTTTAAACTTTATATTGAGGTGTATAATTCCAAACCTACATAGACATAACCTTCTCATTCTTCGTCAGGATTTCGGTAATCGAATATAACATCTCAGTAAATGATCATTTCCTTCCATTCCCAATATGTTTGGCCAGTAACATTGTGATATCGTTTGGTTTTTCCAGCTTCAAGTGAAAGCTCTGTAAGTTGCTTTCAGGCTTTGGCATTCCTAGGATTACCTTTCATTTTTTGAAGATTCCTTGAAAATATTTGCCCAAATCCTTTTTGATTTTCGAATGAATGTTTTATTTTGGCGATCGCATGGGATCTGTTGCTTGGATTTAATTGAAAGGGCGGAAGTGACCGAAATGTTTGCCCTCGATAGCAAATTAAGTAGAGCACTTGCTCTGTAACGTTGCTAACTGGACAAATAGATGCGACTGAGTGTTTTTAATGTATGTATCATATTTCTCATATGCATTTTCTCCACCTATAGTTTTTCCATTTTTTTTGTCTATCTCGCAAAAAAGTCCCAGTTTAGTAAAGAAATCAATTGATAGGAAATAGTATTTAATATCTACCTATTTCAATGAATTATTGTAGAATGTTTTTAATGGTGCTTCAATTCTACCAAAAACTCGAACCGGAGGAAACTAGTATTGCCACACAATGAGCAATGTGTTGTTCCCTCGAGCCTTCTTTGCCGTTTTCATGTTTTACTACATATGGTTTTGTTCTGCTCCTCGCGACTCATGGCGTGAACTCCAACGAAAAATTAGATGAACCATAAGAAATTGTGATGTACTATAAGTATATAATTTGCGTGAAGGAAAATTGCTGATACTTTATACAGTAAAATTGCGCAATAATATTTCGAAACTTGTTGTTGTTGTTCCCTTTGTAAAGTTATTTTAGTGGAAAATCTAGAGAAGTCGTTCAAATCATTTATCGGTTTTTAACGGATCATTATTTCAAACACTTATTTATATTTTTTCCTATACTCCGAGACAAAAATTCAAATTGGTAATTTAGTATGTTAAACCACTGAAATAACACATTTATTATTTCAGTGATTTAACATACTAAATTACCAATTTGAATTTTTGTCTCATAGGTGGAAAATTTGTAAGAATCCCAACAATCAGTTTCGAACGGATGAGATCAACTGATTGTTGGGATTCTTATAAATTTTCCATCTAAGAGCCAAATATTCAAATTTTTACGCGGTCCAGCGATAACGGACGAAAAAGTATGGGGTGGTTGGGAAGTTGATTGTGTATAAGTAGGTGTCGATTATCATAGTCGTTTGTCACACAGATTTGACGCTAAATGGAATAATTTCCTATGATTGTGTATTTAATTCGAGAGTACTGAAGATAGACCAATGTCAATCACAATAAAACCCATTAATTATAATTAATAATACGTGTAACAATCTTATTGGGTAATGTGAGGAAATCCGGATGAGAACTATTGATTCAGGTTCCAACTTACGGTCGATTGTGTCGACTACGGCTCAGGAGCTTAGAGTGGGCTTTCTGGAACATAGAGGGTTCTTGAATGACCGTATATGTTTGCATATTGACGAAAGAAGATTTGAGAACGGGGAAAAACGGAAACCAATTATCATTCACTGTACCTACCCAACGGCTTACTTACCTCAACTCATCCTCATTGATCGCTTAACAGAAATCTCAAGAATATTTAAGAAAAAACGAACGCAAATTTAACATTATGAAACTAAATATAATCATACAATAAAAACGGAATATTCAAAATATTGACATACAAATTAACAAATTTCTTCCATTAATTAAAAGCCAATGGGATCTGCTAAACCCTAACGAAGCTAACCTATTCTTAATGCTAAAACAAATATAACAATAAATAGTTGGGCAAATGTATAAGAAACAAAAACTAAATAAAAATAAGATAAAATATAAAAAAATGAAATTATTTATAAATAAGTAAAAAGAAATATTAATTATTAATCGAATTATAATTATTCTACTTTATTTAATTAATCGGATGCGAAGTATTAGAAGATATGAAGATTAGAAAATACGAAGCATTCGAAATCATATTCATCATAATAAAACGATATGGCGATAAAATCGATATGGCGATAAAATGACGATATTTTGTTGATTGTAGTTAGTATGCCCGGTGGTTGACGTTGTTTTTATATGTGTGTTGTTATGTTCGTCGTGATGACGCAAGATTATCAGTATCGTTTTGTATGATACTTGCATACGCTACAAAATTTATTATGTTCCCAGATTTATGTGGCAAATATTATCACTATTAAATTTGTATTATAAATTAATAATTTTTGTTTCCATTTATGATATTACAATTTTATAAATAGTCTTGTGATATTATTTTATTATTGGTTAGTTGTAACTGAAGCGGTAATATTATTGATTAGATTTTGTTATTGGTATTAGCATATTTATTATAAACGGTATGACATTTTAAATGATATGTAATCATTCGTGTTATTTATTCTTATTATAGTGCCACTATACCCGTTAAATGCATTACCCGTCGCTTTGCATTGCTTTACACTTTTATTTTGTAGTGTTTAAGTTTCAGATTCACGAATTTTATCACATCCACACAATGTTAATATCTGGCCAACTTATTTTTCCACAGTTTTCTTATTTAATGACGTGGTCGATTTAACTTATTTATTTAAAATTTATATTAAATATCACCATAATTAATTAAACCATTTACAATTTTAATTTATAATTTTTATACCCTAAATTTGCGCGTGGTTTTTCTTATTAAGCGCACGCGTTTTAACCAAGTAGCTTCTCTTTATCGGGTTTAATTTTTTTTTCTCTGGGAGATGTGAACCACTTTAAATTATTTTATCGACTGCTTAAAAATGTTTTCTCACACAACCTGCCAAAAAAAATCTCTAGTATAGTCCATGCAAAATTTACATTTATGAAATTCAAATCATCTATATAGCTAGCTACACTACTCAATTTTATTTAAGGAATCTGAAGAATAAATATTTACAGAATAAATGTTTACAGAAACCGATCCTAATAATAAATTGGAACGACACGAAATTAAATTTTTTAAAAACAATTTAAAGTTTAGAACAAAACAACAACAGCAAATTTAATTTGCTAAAATGCAAAAAGCAATGGTGCGATTTTATATTACCTTGGAAAAATACGTTTATTTTAAATCTTAAAAGTTTGTCTGCTCCAACTAGAGATTGAAGTACACTTTTTTTTTTCTAATTACGAGTTTATCTTTGTGTATTTAATGCATTTTGACCTTTAGATCCGGTCGTGTTTGTAGTATCTGTCGCAACTTTAAAGCACGATTTATGTCATTCAACCGCATTAACTTCCCAAGTATAACAAGACGAAACTCAAAATTGACCTACCGTATTTTCTTCCAGTTATGACGAAAAAGTCGAATTACACATATTGCATTTTTATTATTTAGCAGTGATATCGTGCTATTTTAATTTGTATTCATAATCACAAAAAATAATAAAAAATAAAAATAATTGTAAGTTTAAAAATTTTATTCGATGGCCTCATCAATTTCGTAAGTTTGAAAGGATATTAAATATTCAAACTGTAAAAACGTATATATGACAGATAAATTACATAGTTTAATTCTACAAAATTTTAATTAATTTGCTATTCTATTTTAGATAATTTGCATTTCAAACGTATTCATGTGCAATTTTTATTGGAGTTGATACACATACGCATCATTTTGTAAAGTTTTAAGAGTTCTACTCGTACTTCTTAAGTTGGTTAGTGCTATCTCAGTTTATGAATACATTTAATAAAATATTTTTTATGTAAATAAAATAAAAATTTAGTTTTGAAAATAAAATATTTAGAAACCTCCCAAATCTATTTGGGCATTTCACATACATACACAAAATTGCTCCCGCCAATTTTATTTTAACATATGCATATATGGGCAAAAAGTAGTAAGACATTATAATTTAAATTTCGCGCGGAAAACCATTCGGCGAAATATTTTTTTTTCTATGTTGGTATGACTGTCAGTGACATCTGTGCCAAATGTCACATCAAAATAATCATTAGTGTTTAGTATACGCTTGTCTTTCTGAAGTACAAAAAGTGCATTCGGCGATTTTTACAATGAGTGAAATTATTCAACAAAGAAGTTCCATTAAATTTTGTGTGCGGAATCAATTTTGTGGTGCCGAAACGTTCAGAACGTTGCAAAAGGCCTTCGGTGATAATTGTATGTCGCGAGCAAGTGTTTTTGATTGGTACAAATTGTTCAAAGAGGGTCGAGAACGTGTTGACGACGAACCTCGTCTAGGACAGCCATCAACATCAACTGATGATCAAAACGTTAATAAAATCAAGGAATTGGTGCTCGAGAATCGATGATTAACAGTCAGAGACCTTACTGGCATCGTTGAAATATCGGAAGGATCAGTGAAAACCATTTTGAAAGATCATTTGGGCCTAAGAAAAGTGAAAGCACGATTGGTTCCAAAATCACTCAATTTTTTAGAAAAACAGCATCGCGTTGACGTCTGTGAAACAATGCTTTCCGACTACCAGGATGTCATGAAACGTGTTATAACTGGCGATGAGTCTTGGATCGATGCTTACGACCCGGAAACAGACGATCAATCGGCTGAATATCGTGCTAAAGGTGAGCCGGTTTTGAACTTTGAGGGGGACGAAGTAGATTTGGAGAAATAAATAAAGAATTTTAAAATTATTAACAAAGTCTTACTATTTTTGTCCACAGTATTATACAATTTTATTATATTGAGTTTCGCCGAGTTTCGAATTTTCACGACAAGTTTTACACCTCTTTCCGCGCGTATACACAATTGTGTCTGTGAAATTCGTGCAGGAAAGAGAATTATGACAAAAATTGATTTTTGTATGTATTTTGGAACAACATACACATTTGTGCATACCATTTTAACTTGGTTTCGTCCGAAAGAAATCAATATAACTATAGTTCAAGCGGCACAATTGTGTAGGTTGATTTTGAGATGCCGTTTAACGGCGGATAAACGATTCCGATTTAACTAAAACCCGTTAAAATCCATAAAAAAAATTAAAGAAGAAGGAGCAAGCACATATTTATCTTCTAAAACGTCAGCGCCATAACAGTAAAAGACACAATTGTGTATGTGGAACTTCAAATCAAGTGAAATTTATATCAAAATCGACATTACAAACTGTGGTTATTTACATACACATTTGTATTTAAACCTTAGTTTGGAACTAATGTTGAAGGTTGATAAAAAGGAAAGAAGAGAGATGATGTATAATAAAGTGCCAGTTATATAGCCGAAAGCGAAACCGAGTGAAACAAAACAAAATGATTGATTGAAGAAATAGAAGAAATTAATCGAAAACGAACTGTTGAAGTGATTCGATCCGCTTTTGAAATTGCAAAAATGCTTTTTTTCATTTCAAAATGTGTTTTTGTTCATCTTTACCTTTAGAGCCATCAAAATGATAACCTGAAACGTCAAAACCCTACCGATTTATCTATATAACCTTCGTGATTTTGACTGTCGGTTATACGAAAATCATGCAAAATCAGTCCGTTTCGTTTTCGGTTACATAACTAACCCATAATATATAATTTGAAATATTGATTCAAAATTTTAGTTTGCGTGGATCAATACAAATCGTAGTTTGAAAAACCCAAAGCCAATGTTATTAATTTCGTTTCGCACATTATGTTATTCGAATTTTTTTGGTAAGTAAATTAGTTTGTTCGTAAGTGTGTAATAAACACAAACCCAATGCCCAAATTTACCCAAATTATTCATCTCCACAACTTTGTCGGAGGTTACTCATATTTAGTGGATAAAGAGAGCACCTGATGAAATGTTTCTACAATATCATCTTCAACGTGTCTATTACTTGTGTATGTGTGTTGTTTTATTTTTATGAATATTTTAACAGCCAATGTTTAAATACCGAATGTTTCGATACCAAATGATTCATTTTAATTTTTAAACTAAACATTTTCTAGAGGTGGCAAATTTTATCTTTCCCTTGTTTATTTTTAAAGTACGGAACCTTAAAAATAGTGTGGAAACCAATTTGAAACAAAATCACTTTTGTTGAGTAGAAGACCAATAATTAAAATGAAAATATGAAAAATCATAATTTTGGAATAAAATAGCTTCATTGTAAAGTAGGATAACATTTCTTTTTTTCTTGCAAGTGGCGCAAATTTGTGTATGTGCTTCTATTTTAGATTTTATTTGTTTTCTAATCTCTTTTGATTTTGTATCCATCTACGTAATGATCGTTCTAAGAGTAAACTAGAATATTAAAACCATAATGCTTACTCACACTCCTTGGATGGCTATCACAAGGCTATATTAGATTGTAAAAAATTGAATCGAGTTTCCGAATTTAGTCAATTTAACATTAAAAATTTAAAGTGTTCTAAGTACGAGTATGTAAAGCAAAAAAAAAATACATCATACAATTTTCATATTTTTTTAACATCGTTCTCGAAATTCTGTTTATCGATGTTAATAAACACAACAATGACCCTCGATTAGAGTGTCTTCTATGACAGTCTACTGGTTAGCTTGTAACGACCAGATGGTATATTGTAATTGAATGAGCCGATGTATGTATGCGAGAATTTGAAATGGAGTATTAATTATTTTATTTAAAAAGAATATTTAAATCCATTTACTCATTATTACTTTTGTTAAAACGGACAATTTGAAGAAATTCTTTCCATCATATTACTTGAAATTTAGTTATTCAAGAAATGTCCTGTAAATCGTAATAATATAAATCGTTTGTATGAAACATGTCAGTATGTTCTACTAAAAGTTTCGTTAGATCACTCGTGCGGTTAGAAGAATTTCACTAAGTAGCAAAAAAAAATTGTGTAGTACATCTCGCTTGCAACAACCGCGAATGTCGTGATAAATGTGATGTCCTAAACAGAAACGAGAAACTACCGCCAAATTCAATTTTTTTTTCTTCAAAGCTCAAACCTCAGATAATAGGGAATATTTTTTTAAAATATAAAATACCGAAAATTTAATATTCGAATGAAACATAAAGTACTAGTATAACGTTTCGAAGTATCACGTTGCATTTAATTTTTATATATACAATGGGCCTGGTTAGGTGGGCTTTGTTTCCTCGCATTTCTCATGGCTTCTTTCCTAGGATGTGATATAAAAACGACGAATCAATTACAAGAAATATGTGGACAGAAATATCGCTTAAACACCCAATAGCTGCATCAATTCTACTATTACGTTTCTTCTAATAACAAATTATTGAACAAATTCTCTGTTTATGGACTATTATTACTCTAGTCATAGAAATTGCCAATCACCATCACCACAAATTACTGACTATCACAAAATTCCTAGACACGAGTGATAACGTCAGATTCCTCGATGGAAGGGAACATGTTTTTATTGTTATATATATTTATTTATTGCAACAGATTTACAAAATTTACAAATCATCTAGTAATCTTGCATAATGTATGTACTAATTTGAAGAGTTGTAGCTCCTTTGGCTAGTCCGTTTTACAGTTTTATTATATTTTTAGTCGATGAAGGTATCATATCTCAGCATTTTGGCGTAGACTAATACGTTGCGTGTGTTTGTATTTGCTTATTTCTTCACTGACGAAACCCAACTTCAAGTCTCCATTGAGGTTGTCATTTTTTTAACACAGTGCATTAACCATTCAATGTAGAGCTTTGCTTTGAAATGACTGGATGGTATTGATATTTACATGCCTATACATTTGACCGTTTCTGCATAAACAGGAGGTTTCTTTGCATTTAGGTTTTGGATTGATTTCCCTTTTTTATTCTTCTAATGTGACAGAAGATATATTATAATTATTTACTTTATTTACTGGGGTATGTTTTGATTTGTTGTTTGTTTAGGTTCAGTTTGGAACGTGTTCTCGAGGTAGGCTGCGCAAACAATGAAGCTTTTTGCTTTGCACTATAAGTGGTAAGCCCTTGTTCAATCGTCATATTTATCTGGTGGGATTTGGAGTTTAAGTTATTTAAATCTGTTTGTCCCTTTCCATAGGGAATACTCGGTACTATTTTCCTCTTTTCATGCACGCACACACCACCCCGCCATTACAGTATACCACCTGCACATTGCAAGCTCCATGTCAACTTGTAAATTGACATGAACGGTGGGTGAGTCGGCGCTGAATTCTGCACTCCAACAGAGGGTCTTAGTTGTGTTTATTAACATCAACGATCGTAATCTGTAGCGACCTGTTCCTTCAACTACAAGAAAAACTGTACAATATACATAATTACAAACGGACAACTCTCCGTAGGCTGAATTATTTATTAACGGACAATTCTTCGTATAAATAATCATATTCCAAAAGAATATGCAACAACAGTCTTCGGGATATACAATAAAACAATTTGGTACACAAACCAAAATTAATAAATTTTACGATTATGCCGATTTTCATATCAATCAAAATCGTTACCAATAATAAATTATCATTGAAACGAACAGTATTGAATATCATAGATGCCATCATCATTTTCGTGATAACCAAGACACAAAATATTTAAATTAAACGATGGCACGGTAGTTATTAAAATCCCCCCATCATCATTAAATAATTGTGATAACCAATGACACAATTATTTAATACCTAGTTAACATGATGGCATCGCAATCAACAAATTAAATTTAACATTGCAATAGTGTTCATAGGCGTACATACGCCTATAATTCAAACAAATTGGTAACCAACTAAAACCAGATTTTTATTGTCTTGTTTACCAAATGCAACAATTCTGGATCAATCCAACTTTTACGATCCAGATTGCACTACAAAATTTTGTATATAAATTATACAAAATTTTAATTTTTTCTAGTCAGTTTTGGAATTTTAAACAGCAGCTCAGCAGCCAAAACTTTATTTATTTAATAATAAAGAATTTTTTTTATTAATTTTAAAATTAAATTAAATTCTTTGGTTTTTATTTATTATTATTATTTTACAAATTACTATTATCAAAGTGCTTCACTTCGCATTCTGTTTTTCCACTTCTATAAATCGATGACGAAAATTCACTTTGCATCCACAGCCTCTAGTGGGGTTCGAACCCAGTACCTCCCGGTTCAAGTGCCGAAGCTTTAACTACTGCACCACTTGTCCAGTGACTTCCGGTCCGGACTTGTCCGGTTATTCTCCGCTTCTGTGACTTAGAGAAATTGCCAAAGTTGCAGAATGTCATCAGGATCTCCACAATTGCCTATGGGTCTTCTGTTTTATAAATAGGTTGGAAAAACTCAGCAAACATGTTGGTTTTGATCTGCAGGTCACACAAATTTAATTCTTTAAATGCTAATTTCGCGTATGATATTATATAAACCCCGAAAGTGTTCAGGATCTTCTTCAATTCTAGCATTTATGTCCCGAATACAGGAATGAATAATTCAATGACTGTAGAGGGTTGTTAAGTTCTAAAGTTGTACTATGCCTTGTGAATTTTGGTAATTTATTAACTAATTAACATAACATTCTGGAATTATACATGTGACGTATTTTTTGGGCAAAATTTGGGAATTTCTTTACGCTATGTGGAAATACAAAAAAGACGAAAATGTTTAAATTTAATCTTTTAATCGTTTCGATTTCCCATTTTCAAATAATATAATATTGTAAGATTACGAACAAAACATAGTCCGTCAGATGTCAGGAAGCAACAAAAAAAGCTAACAAAAAAAAAATAGCAACTTGCTGTTTGTTTTTTAAACAAAGGCACAACACCGAGAATATTAACCGTTTTCGGAAATATCCCTTTGTAACTTATGGGTAATTTTAATTTTTTTAATGTTGGTAACAAAAGTTACTCAAGTTACCCTGGCTATACAAAAAGTAAGATTACATTCCGCATGTGAATATTTTTATTCAGCAAAATTCAATGGCGTATTTTTGGCTGACACAACATTCTTGTTGCTTCTTTTTGTACAATTTGTACTGTAAAAGTTTGTAATTTAATTTTTCTGATACATCTAATTTAATATAAAGACAGGGACAAAAAACAACTAAAACCAAATTACCCTAAAGTTACTCCTACATGTTTGGAAATAGATTTGGTAATTTATTGACAGCAAGTTACCATGGGCTATTTCCGAAAACGGCTATTGTTGTTTTTCATCAAAATTTCATTACCGTCAAAAAATGCCGTGGGGTCTTCATGATCCTGTTCTTTGTTTTATCCAAATTCAGCCTATTCTTCAAAATTTTCGTTTTAATATTTTAAATTATATTTATTTTCTGAAATGGTTTCATTATGTTTACATGTATAATATTGTATATAATTGTTCTTGTTTTTTTTAATTATATATATATTTCAATTTGTATTTTTTGTTGTGATATGATAACGATTTTGAAGACATTTTGTTTTTGTTTTGCTTTTTTTAAATTAAAATTTTAAAATATATATGTAATAATAATAATATAATTTTATAATGAAATGAATAATAGTTTAAAATAAATTATAACAGTGACGTACTAAAATATAATAATAATAATAGTTACATTTAAAATAAATGAAAATATGTCAAATTAAATTAATATAATTGATAAACTACATAGTAATTACTTATTAAACGTGTCTTTGGCTTCAGTGCGTAGTTTGAAATTTTATGTTTAAAAACAAAAATAAAATATTCGAAATGTCAAATGCAACATTTTAAAGTTCGGCTAGTTCATTATCAAAACGGTCTCTCCTAAAATAAAAAAATAATCCAGAATAAAATAAGCTTTGTGTTTATTATACAAGCGCGACCTACCGTTTATTCCGATAACGCATAATTATAACAAATACAATTCCATTGACAATGAATAGGGCAGCAATCAAAAACGACGGAATGATAATATCTGTAAATGAATTAAAATGTTTATAAATAAACAAAACTATTTACTAATTTCAAATATTGGAATTCACCAAAAAGAGTATTCGTGTTATCAACCATACTGGAAGCTTCCTTTTTATTGTAATCGATGTGCTGAACTAAACCGCTACCCTCGACCGCTGTTTTTTCTAAAATAAAATCGAATTAAAAAAACAAAACAAATATTAAATACGTTTTTGCTGATGTTTCATTTACAGTTGATCTCATTTTATATAACATTATATGTTATATAAAAGATATTTCAAGACGAAAGTGACGTTTTTGTTTGTTTTTAAATTTATGATAAGGTTTCTTATATTTACTTTTCATCCAGCCTATCTAATGAAGTACGTAGTTGATTATCATTAAGTTCAATGTAAAACAATAGACGGAATATCTTTAAAGCTTTGTGTTTAGTTTGTTTAGATTAATTTGTTTTATTGATTATACAGTAATGGATCGTTCTAATTAAAATTAACCCATTTCTGATTAAATTCTGATAACATTTTTAATGGCAAGAAATTTCACGGTCGAGTGTACCCGTTGTTATATATAATTTTTAATCGAGTTACTAGCAACATTTTAAATTTATTAAATAAATAATGTAAAATATTCCTGGATTGACGAATGAATAAGTATAATGTTTATTTTAAAGTTAGTAAGTTGCTATTAGCTTAATCTAGCCTTTTATGAACGTTAACTTGAAATCAATATTCTTACTAATGAATGTAATCAATCTAAATTTTTCAGCCTCTAATTACAAAATCTTCTTAAACCCAATTCAAAAAACAGACGTCAATCAATTAAATCTTTTTTATAATTTTTATTTTATTTTTATTTTTTTTTCGAAAAATAATTATGAGGAAAATATCTGTTTTTGTGGTTGACATACATGCTGGTGGGAAATCTATATACACACGCAAAGTAGATTTTTTCAAAACGATAGGAAAAAAATAAGTTTTTGGAAAAAAAAATCCGAATTAAAATCAAAACAAAACATCTCATCATACAACATAAGACTTAAGGGTATATTATAACTCAATTAATTCTGTATTTTCTAAGAAAATTAATTAATATATGAAAAAGAGTAATGTATGTGTTTTGTTTTTACTGTATGTAATTCTTTCTAGATTCAACTTAATAAAACAATGACACCGAACCTAGTCTATATGGTAGGGTGTGTTTTGTATACAATTTATGCTGTAATTTGTGTAACATAAATACATAAAGTGTTAAACACTCGTCATTGGTCTATTTATAGATACTATCGTTCTTGTGAAATTTATTTTTATGTATACAATTTAAATGAAAGAAAATTTTACAATATACTTGCGTATAAAGTGTTATATCATGATATTAGTGAAACATTGCAAGCAATATAACACCACAATAGTTTGTAACGTGAGGTTAGTCGTTTGAACTTCTTTTTTTGTTCTATTAATTTATTGGGCGATCAATACGTCGCGACATTAAAAACAATATTCGAGTACATATGTTAAATCGTATAAATTAATTTGTTTGAGCTCTTGCTATGTATAATAATGCATAAACAGCAATTTATGAAAATAAAATTTTGTATTATATTATTGTGATTGTATACTCTGTTCTACACAGGAAACAAGTTTTCATGATGATAACAAAAACTGTGTATTGTTTACAAAAATGATGAACTCGACTTAAACTCATGTTAAAATCTCACACAATGCTATTGATCAAACAATATTTCTTAATATATTCACTAATATTGTCATAAAGACTATAGCTAAACCACGTTTTACACTATTTCTATTATTCGTATATATTTAGCGATTATGTATCCAATTTATATATTTTTCACTTCTTTTTATTAATCCCATTTAGCACTTTCAATAATTTAATTACGATTTAAACATGTGATTTTAGAAAAATTTGGTACAAACTGATTTATTTAAAAAACAAAATATTAAAAAATCGTTGTTTACTCACCGATGCAATCCGGTAGAATGTTGTCCCACGTGTGTCTCTCTGTACAAACTAATTCTCGTAACGGAACAGCTGTGTCGGGAAACACAAATGATGAATCACATATATATTTTACTCTTTCTTCTGTACGGCTAATCAGTTGTGCATTCAATGGTATTGACGGTGTTAGACATCCTAATGCTATTTCATGAAAGCAAGAATGAGATAAATAGTAATACAGATTAAAAATACAACATACAACAACAATTAGTTATGAATTTAGAAATTAAATAAGCTATGGTGTAAATAAATCGATATTGAATAGGTACAGACCTCTAACGAAATGTTTTTGAAGTCGTGATGGTTTGAATATGTAATGAAGCTTTTTTAGAACACGAATATTTAATACAGTTTAGAACACGACGTTTGGCAAGCAGTAAGTAAGTCACAATGGCAATGGCAAATATAATGGTTTAAGGCGCCATTATGGTTGCGTTCGTTCATTCATTCAAACAATGTTTTTTCGGCCAATCATGTTGCTCCAAAATGACAATTTTATTCTTCTGCATTTTTTCACAAGAGATGATTATTGGTCGAAAAAGATTGTTTGAACGCAACCATAAAGGAGCCCTTATACAACTTTTGGTATTTCAGCATCTTTGATTTTGTAGCATATCGATTGCAATCTGTTCCACTGATGGCACTTTTCCAACTTTTACAATCGTCAATAGCAAACAATATTCGTTTACCTGAATGCAAAAATCATAAATTTTCTCGACTGATTGCGTATTAAATACGATATCTAAAACATACAAAAATTGCAGGTTTTTGTGTGTTTTGTGCAGGATATATAGATATAAGGATTGCCTACCAATATAATGATATAAATGACTCTCTATGTTTTATCAGTAAAAAATAATATTGCAATGGGTTTTCGAACTTTAGCTTGGAAAGTAGGTATTAGAAAGTCGATGTAACTTCTGATTACAATTTGGCCGGGATTGGCTTGAAATATTTTTGTTTCTTCTGGCTCTACCAACTTTTGCATTTGTGTGAAGATTTGTCCACGGAAATACTTAGCTAAACCTAAAAGCGTTTTTGAAGCTTGGTTTTGACAAAAAATAGAAACATCTCTTATCGATGTGGTATTTTTGACTTTGATCGTGATACAATTTGCTTCTCAACTAAACCGTTCGTCGATTACTTAGTATAGGTTACGAGTCGAGTTGTGATTACCTTTGGGTTATGTTAAACTTATCTATTTAGGTGTACGTATTGCAGGGTTGAATTAACTACAGTAAAACTCGACTCTGTACATAGTACAAAGGAAACCTAGATTAAACCTCCACTATACATATGTAGGTAAATGCGATCTCAGAGTGTAAAACATTGTTTTCCACTCCTTATTTTGATTTATTTAAAGAGTACAATACTTTATTGAAAAAGTAAATATAAATATGCACATTTATTTTAGTAAGCTCTTAAGTCTTAATTGAAAAGAGAAACAATAAACAATTTTACTCCGGGAAAAGATAAATAATCTCCGAAATTACATCATCTGCAAGTTTTATTTTAAAATGTTAATTGATTATGTTAAACAAACAGTTGACGATGTACAGAGATTTACAGTACACATAAAATAGGTTAAAAAGAGTGATCCAATAAGAGCTTCCGGAAGTTTTTTTTGAAATAAAACGCATTAAAATCAATTGAATAATTAAAAATTGTATTTGTGACGTAAGTTCGGTTTATGACATTTAATGTTTAAAAATAATTTTTTTAAATGTTGTCCGCGACTGACTCTTACATGATCCGTTCTATGGGTTCAATTTTCGAGCACTCTTTGTGTGTGAAAGCATGTTTCGTGAAAACATGTGAAAACATGTTTTCACTGGAAAGTGGAAATATATAACTATCGAAAGATCTCTTTTTATAGCGGGCCGCACAAATCAGTTGATTATTTATAAAGGGAATAAATTAGGATATTATTGCTCGAGTGAAGGAATTACCACCTGAGGCCGTAATAACAGAATATCCAACTTTTCTTCTGATAATAATCAGAATTCATTTTGTTTGATTTTATATGGGTGTTTTCAATATTAGTCGTGTTCCATTGGCATTAGCAAAGTACTCGCCAGTACTATTCCAACTGTAACTAATGAAACAAAACTTTTGCTTTAATATGTGTTACTTCTAAGTAACAAATTTGCGTTTCATTGAATATTTACTCATAAATACTTGCCGGTACTTTGCTAACGCCATTGGAACCTGGCTAATGTGATATGAAGAATTAGCCTATAATGTGCAAGTTTTCTTTTTTGCGCCAAAAGTAAACACTGAGATCAAATACAGGCAGTTATACACTGTTCTTCTCTGCTGGTTTATACTAAATGCTTCGAAGGATGTACTACTAAATCCAATTGAGAAGATTTATCATTCAATACATAAACGGAAGTCCCAAAGTCGAATGGTTTTCCATTCATCTGTCTTATTTGCTAATTTATAAATATATTAATAGTCAACTTAAATATTACTAAATATTGATATAATCATAGAATAATAAACAAAAATAAAAGTAAAACCCCCAACACACGGTCTAATTTGAAAGGTTGAAACACTTTTCCGATTACATCGCAACCATGATTTGGGCAACAACTTTATTGGTATTATATTTAAATATTAAGAATTAAATGTTAAATAAATAGATTTTAGTTGGTTCGTTGGACCGTCGGGTGGAATTTCCACCAGAAACACCCGACAAAGCTTGAGGTAATGTGTGCCATTCCCGGCCTGACTTGGTTAGCCGTTCGATCAAATCTGATCGTGTTTAGTGGCTTTTAATTTATATTTTTGTTTGTTTGCATACGTACGAGGGGAGTTCAATAAGTTGGGTAAACCTATATGAAATAACGGGTTTAGAAATTTTTAATTTTGTTTTTTATCCCTTTATTTATTTTATCGACAAAATAATCATTTCGTTTCTTTTCTTTTGATTTAATGAACATGTGTTTTGAAAATTTAAAAAATGTATAATATTGAACATCGTGCCATTTAAACTAAAAGATCCGGATCTTGTGGTTCGAAATTACTGTCAGATTTTACGAGTCCCACCTGACAGTAATTTCGAATTGTCAGATCGCGTTTGTCTTTGAAATTAAAATGACTAAAATTTAAACACGTGTCCATTAAATCACTGACAGAAATTTAAAAAACAATTGATTTGCACGAATGTTTTGTCGGAAAAATGAATAGAGAAATAGAAAAAAACGAAATAAAAAATCATAAAACCCGTTATTTCATATAGCTTTACCAAACTTATTGAACTCCTCTCGTACATTGTAATAGCGGAAGCTCATTTAGTTTAGTCAATTGGAGTAACCATCTAGGTTCCTATTTGAACAAGAGTTATTGGTCAGCAGAGGTGAAAATAATTTAGTGTAGTGACTGATACAAGGTTAAATTGTGGCCTTTGGGGTTTATTTAATGTGATTTTCAATTTTTGTTTGCATTTTGTTTGTAAATTTGAAACCACGGACGTTTCATCTAATTTTATGAAAAGTGTTTACACATTTCGATTTTAACTGAAGCAGAAAAATGTCTTATTGTAAAACTAATCGCTCTATGAAACTGTTGATTTACAAAAAAATTATTTGTCAATATACCGCGCTCTTTTAAGGAAGAAAACGATAAGAAATAGCTTTTATGGTAGTTCACTTTATCTAACAAACACATAATTTGAATAATGTTTCTTGTTAAACTTGTTTGTGACGATTTAAACCTAATATATTGACATTGGTAGGCACTTTTAAGCTATCTAAAAATTGCCTCAATTATGTTTCTTTTATACTATAAATTTTAAATATACAGGGTGTCCCAGAATGGGACGATCAAACTAAGCGGTGGATAGGGAAGATCATTTCCAACAAATGTCTGGTCATGTGTTTTTTAGAGAAATCGCATGCGCACCCTCCAAAAAATTAATTTAAAAAAACAAGAGTTATTTTGTTTAACTTTCTTTTTTAATAAGTTCTAGAAGAGTGTGCCTGACCAATAAAATCATTTTTGTAAGCAGTATTATCTTCTGTCAAATAAAAACAATGGTTATGTAAAATCTTTGTTTCTCAATATTTTTTGTTGATGTTTAAGTGGGAAAACAATGTACTACAGAAAGTTGACCCATTATCAGATGCGACACTACTGCAGATTTTAAAATGGTATCACACACCGGGCTAGTCACAACAGAATGTATTTTATCAATTTTTTCACAAAGTAAGTCATGTGTATTAAAAATGCACTTAACAAAATTTCAATTTCTAATATCGATGCTTTGTCAGAAATAAAACAAAATGATGAACACAATAGCTGTATTTTGTTGAGAATTAATTATTTCGAATTATTTTGGAATTATTTAATTCTCAACAAAACAACAAAAATTTTTTTTTCTGTTGGTAGTATAATCAAAGTGTTTATCTTAATTATAACACAAAATATAATAAATAAATCTTAAGAAAATATCGACCACAATACGAATAAAAATGTCGCTTTGTCATTAAATTTACAACACCAACTTAAAAACAATAAAAAACAAAAAAATTTTTCTGGTGGCAAATACGATAAGTAACTTTTGGAATTAGAGTTAAATAATTCCAAAAAAAAATTTGGAATTAGTTTATTCTACTGGGAATTATCAAATGCAATTGTTGTTGTAAATTCTCAACAAAATACAGCTAATGGTAAACTAAAGTATAACAATTTTGTAAGCAAATCTAGTAGCCCAAATTAAACAAAATTTGTGGTATAAAAAGAAAAATATTTTGTAATTCATGTTAGTAGTTTCATACATACATACATACTCGAACGTTTATAATTAAAATAAATCCGTGAATATTCAGAAATACATTTCATTTATGACTTATGTAATGGTAACGCCCGAGCAGCAACAAGAGTATACCAGAGACGATATCCAAATGGGGAACACTTTCCTGATTACAGAATATTCCAAAACGTACATCGAATGTACAGTGAAGGCGAAGTCCCTGGTTGTCCGAGAAGATATGAAACAGCCGGTCAACTTGATATAGACGAAGATAGAGTAATGGGAATGGTGACAGACGACTCATCTATAAATGTTCGTTGTTTATCAAAACGTTCGCGAGTCCCACGGTCCACGTTGCATCGTATTTTAAAAAGAATTCAGTTGCACCCTTACCATGTGCAACGAGTACAAGGCTTTTTACCTGCTGACCATGAAAAAGGGTGCAATTTTGTCAAGAAATGCTGCGTCGATGCCAAGAAAATTCGCAGTTTTTTAAAAACATTTTATGGAGTGACGAAACATGTTTTAAAAGAGAGGGGTTATTCTATATCCATAATTTGCACCATTGGGCCCGCGCAAATCCAAGAAAAGTGCGGCGTAGTCGGCTTCAACACTAATTTGGAGTGAACATGTGGGCGGAAATAGTCGATGGAAAATTGATTGGCCCGTTTGAACTCCCACGTCGGATTAACATGGACTATCTAAGGTTTCTACAAAATGAATTGATGACGTTTCTTTACAAATACGTGGAAATATGTAGCAGCAGCATGATGGAGCTCCCCTTCACTAAGCACAAGTAGTAAGGCAACACCTGAACGTAAATTATCCAAGCCACTGGATTGGAATGGGAGGGTCCATTGCACGGCCACCGCGGTCTCCTGATCTAAATCCTTTAGATAGTTTGAGAAACAAAGAGACTTTACATAGTATAGCTTACAAAAATTATGTTATTGGAGAGGCACACTCTTCTAGATCGTATTAAAAAAGAAAGTTGAACAAAAGAACTCTTGATTTTTCTAAATTAATTTTTTGGTGGGTGCGCATGTGATTTCTCTAAAAAAACACTAAAGGTGGAATAACTTTGCACCATCAACAATTCGAAAAAACCTTACTTAGCTGTTTTTGTTGGAAATCAGCTCTCATATCACCCTGCTTCGTTTGATCGTCCAATTCTGGGACACCCTGTATATTTTATGAGCTCAACACATAATTTAAGCTGTGCGTGTTATGCTTTTTAAAAAACACCAAACCTATACATTTAGATTCGATTCTAGATAAAAACCAATTGATATATTTTAATTTTCAAATTAAAATATTGTCATCAAATTTCAAACCACGAAACTTACCAGAATAATGGAACAAAATTCCTCTCTTGGGAAACATCATTTTCGTCGTTGTTCTGAAATTTATCTGAAATAAAAAAATATCAAATTAAAATCGATCTAAATATCATTTTTAAGTTTCTGAAATACTTTAATTTGATTCGATTCACTTATTACTTCATGTGGTTTTATTAATTCACTACAGCTGTTAAATAATACAAAATTTCGGTCAACGTCAACTACTTCTATATAATCACGGCACAATGGATCGGCTGCTAATAGAAAAAGAAACGTTAAAATTAGACTGTGTGGATATACTTATTTAGGTAAATTACATACTTCGAAGTGATAAATCCAAAAATGTTAGACGTATTTTTTGGTCATAAGGTGCAATTACGGTCCATTCACAGTCCGATTCTCCAATATAAAATTTTGGATAGCCGGGCGACATTGCAAAACCTTGAACTAATGGTTTTCCTAACGCAATTCGTTGAATGCTCTGATGTTTTGTTTTCCTTCTGGACGAATATATACTAAAATAATCATCGTCCTCATAAGATATATCATCTTCATCATCATCTTCTTCATCATTATCGTAATTATTAATAATTTTTTCAGATTTATAATTGATATTTATCACAGATTTTTCATTCTCTAAAATTTTTTCATTTTTATTTAAATTTGTTGAATCAGTATCCAAGTGTTCAATAACATTATCATCATTTGTACTTATATTATCACTAACATTAAAAATAATACTATTTTTATTATTACTTCTATTATATAATTCATTTCTATAGTTTATGGTATTTTCTTCTTTTGCACCGGCGTCAATTTCATTTTCATAATAGGTGTTCTCATTTGTGTCACCTACTGAAGTTGACGACGTTATAAAGAGTGTCTCCCCATTTTTATTTGATACAATTGAAAAATCATTTTCAATATTTCGATCTATTTCATTACCAAACGAATTTTTTGGGGTAGATACTGTACCACTACTACCAATAGTGGTTGTAGTTGTAGTCGCAGGCATAATGGAATTTATTTTGGAAGGCGTCGTTAATTTCTCATTAAAAATATCTAAGTAGCTTTCATTGCTTTTTGGTAAAATATCTAAATCAATTTTATCGATTATTATCGTTGGCAATATAATAACTTCGGAATCCTTACTTATTGGTGATGACGGTGGCATTACTATTGGAATGTTTGGTGAACCTTTATTGATTTCTAATTTATTTTCTTTTGTAATTTGTTCGGTTGTATCTTGATGTGAGACAGTAGCTTCCTGATCAATACTATTTGACCCATCCTTTTTGAAATAATATTCATCTCCTATTTGCTCGATGGTGTTAAAATGATCCAGGTCTTTCGGCAGTATTTTTAATATTTTAAAATCCTGAAATTACGAGTAAAATCAATATTAACTTCGGCGGTTGTATTCACTCTTCTTAACAATGAGATTAAATTAAGAATTTTAATGACTTCAATTTTTAAAATCAGGGATGTGGCAATAAAGAACGTTTTTGACACGTCATTGGGATATTATTTATTTATAATTATGTCGTTACTATTATAATTTAAATTTTGCGACAAACTTATAAAATTTATAGAAACAATTACATTTGCATTAAAATAATACGATAAATTTTACGTTTGGTTCGTACTTGGTTACAATTATTGAATATAATGTTGAGGTTAAAGAGACGTATCCAATTCGCCACTAAGCCAAGTTATTTTTATTAGAAATATATTACCAAATGAGAGCTCCGTTCGTTACGGCAATATGGTAAGTAGTTCCGTTTTATTAAACATGAAACTGGATGCATTTGACTTACAATATTTTTTTCCTCAAATTTCTTTAATATATTCGAATATTTTAGCAAACTTTGCACGAAATTAAAACGATGCGAACAAAGTACGTGTTTCAGTGGTTTAATGTAATCGAAAACTACAAACCACCTTCATCAAAGTTGTTGATTTAATTGTTGTTCGATAATGAAGTTAGATAGTGAAAGTAATTTATTGAGAAGAGATTGTTAAAGTAATAGATTGTAAAACTCTTGAAACATGTAGTGGTCTAATTGGTTCCACGTTGAGTTCACTTAGTAGATGATTCTTAGAACTTGAACGGTAATACTAAAACTAATAACGTTTCGGTTTACGGTTACGATTCAAAATTTTCAATTTCGCTATAGTTCAGTTCCAGTCTGAGTTCAGCTTCAAAATTGATTAAGAACCGGTTCGTCCATCGATCATAATTTATTGATACACGTTACGTTCTCACGGTTTAAAATCGGTTGTAAGGAGGTCCCATGTTCACGATATATTTGCTAACTTCCCGACATCTCCGTAGTCTCGTTTATTTTCCATCCTGGAGCTAAGCACCATGAGAGCTCAGTTACCTCTCGTGTTCTTAAGAGAGTTATTGAAGTTGTCAGCTGACGATTGCGACGGAATGGAGGACACTAACTTCTTGCAAACATCTAATCTGGGGTAAAAGAATCTCAAACCTCCTGCGATCTTAATTTTAACTGTGGAATAGTTTTTGGTAGGGTTATTCCAGTTTTTTGCATTACGCTTCAAAATGTTTCTATTGGTGACAAATCCGGTCTACTAGAAGGCCAATCCAATCGTACATATTTTTTTTGTTAATAATTGCCCAATTTTTTTAACGTATGACATGCAACATCGTCCTGCTGTAAAATATATTTATCATCCGCGTCTTTTAAAAGTGAAATAGCAGACAAAGATGATTTTTCAAAATGTTTATGGACTTTCAGTATTAATTATACCGCCAATAAAACAGCGGACCTTTTCCGTTAACGAACATGTAGCTCTACACCATAACAGAAGCTGGAAACTTCATTTTTAGACATAGGCGATCTAAATACCTTATTTTTTCTAGTGATTCTTTTAAGATAATCTCCAATAGAAACTTCAAACCTACATTCACCACTCCAATTTATTTGATCCCAATCTCGCAGGATGTTAGCCCGTTTCTTCTTTTCTTTTGTTTTTTTAGTCAACAACGGTTTTTCTTTTGCCCATATTTTTTAGTTAAAGTTATAAGTTACCAAATCCTAATTTCTTCAGGTTTCTGTTTAAAGCTGAAACGGTTTTGGGTGCAGTTCCCGTTTAACTCAAAAAGTAAAAATTAGTAACATATAGTTCTATCACCTGTATTCTGTCTGTGTTCCGAAGAATCGAGATATGATGTAACGAACCATCGTTAATCACACGAACGACTCTCCTAAGGTCTATCGAGACATTCCAAAAGGGATTTACGAGCTTTCTCCCAGACAGAATAGTTAAACTCGATTGAAGGCTCAACGATCCTAACACAATTTTTCAAGAACTCTGATGCAGTAAAGTAAAAGTTGCATTGTTTAATGAACCCCAAACATTGGCTTGCCTTTCTGAAGACTACAAATCTATGTTCTTTTCTCGACAGGTCACTGTAAATGTGTAACCTCAACATCAAACTGAAGGAGATCTGACAATTCGGACTTCATTATTTACGGGTGCAACATACGTTGCCTCAAGGCAGGATGACCGCGTTGTATCGTCAGTAAATTATTGAATGTTGCAAGTTGTCTTGTGACTGACTTGCATTTATCTCAATTTCAACAAAATCCTTCAAAAATAACTTGAATATTTCTGCTCGATATAAAATTTGTTATTCATTTAATATAAGGAACATGTAAATTGGGGAATGAGGCAAAGATGTCAGGTTGTCCAAATGTTTCAACGCACTTCCAACTGAGCTCTATTATTTACGTCACGAATTCACTCAAAGCGCGACTGTTTAGACATTCATATTGAAATTATAAAAGAAGAGCACTCGTCTCAATATAGCCTGATAGATTCAAATTAACGATAGATTCCGTGACTATTTTATCGAAAGACAACAAATAAATAGTTCGTAGGAAATATTTTATCAAATATTTGGTTAAATGTCTCAGTTTCGTAAATCGAATGAAAGACATTTTTTCCTTTATTTTTAAATTTCATTTAATAAGTGACAGCAAACAGGAATGCTCTGCCACTCAGTCGCTAAAATGAACCACTGTAGCAAACCTCCATTCCCTTACTGCCGGAAACATCCTGTTTTTCTGATGAATTTCTGGACCTTATATATCTTATATAGGAAAGATAAAGGATAAAAATAGGAGTGTTCAACGGTGTCTCCCTCCAGTTCACCATGATATATAAATTTATGTTTACTGTAAAGGAGTAACGTGAAATAGTGTCATATATGAATGTGAAGTAACATCTAGGAGGTGCCACTGATCATATAATTTAAAATCATATAGTTCTTGTCCAATCTCTACCTTCGACAGGTGGCAGAGTTGATGATGCCTATTTAAAAGGTCTATACCATAAAATCGAGGGCTAGTTTAGGTCTCGCGAAGATGGCCGGTATATTAAGCGATCCCCATATTCAACTTCAATCCCAGACAGCTGCTTTAAGGAGTGGATTATTTTTTGACTGGAAGGCGGTAAAATAGTTTCGAATCAAATATGATAAATTCACTTCAGGCTCAGATAGATGCGGGTCAGTTAGGTTAGCACTAACTGTGCCATTGGTATACATGATCAAGTCCCCATCGAAAAGTGAGATTTAACATTATCTTGCTCCTAGATTTTTGTTTCAGTGACGCTGCATTTCCTAGGGGAATTTGACCGCCTTATTCATCAATAAATAATTGGTCCGTTGAATTGTAGCCAGATCCTAGTGCTCCTGGACGATGCATACTAGTATGTTCTTTTCGTTGTGCTCCATCAGAAATGTAAGATGGATCATAATATTACTAAAAATTTTCAAACGATTGTGCATGGTCGAGAGCATGAAAGGCGTTGATGCAACCAGTATATTTTGATTCCAAGACCGTAATTTTACAAGATATATTTCAAAACACACATTACAAAATATTGCTTATTTTCTTGCATTTCTCTTTAATGTGTTTTTTTCCAGGTAAGCTTTTAATTCAACCGAACCCGATGTACCTACATAGTCTTTGAAGAAAGCGGGAATATCCTCTATTTTTGGTTGATTGAAATTTATAGTCCAATTGGTTGGCCTCTGAAACCGAGTTCCTTACTCGGTATAGGGAATTTTGAAAACTAAATATGACTGAAATAAATTGGAAGGCGAAACTCGCCCGTTAATGGTTAATGATGAAATTTGATTTATAGAATTGCATGGGGATGATAACGTGAGTTTCGGACAATATTATAGAATTTATCTATGCTGGGGATAGAATTTTACTATTTCTTAACAATAATGGTGACATTTGGTAAATCAATTTCTTTTGTAATTCTACTATGTATTTTGAAGGAAGTTTTGCATGTAAAATTTGGGTTGATTTATCGATCATATATCCATATAAGTTCTTTTCAATTTCAGACAATATCCCAAAAACCTGTGAAGTGAAGTTTAGTAACGTTCATAAAATTCTATGAAATCGCAGAGAACAGTGTTTGGAGCAAAACGCACTAATATTTACTAGTTAATAATGATTAACACCCTGAACAGAGAATTGATGAGGCATTTGACAAACAATTGTACCCAATGGGATACAAATTTAATAACATCTGAAATAGACATAGGAATAGACGCGGCCGTCGGATACCTAGAAAAAGCTCTAGAAACAGCAGCAAATGAAATATACTCAATAATGCATTTGCGGCAAATCTGAAAGAATCGACATTGATCACATTAAAATGATCACTATACGTTATAACATCCACGTCTTAAATACAATTTACGCTCAAAATCTTGAGTTAAACTCAATTGGTGCAGATGACCTTTAATTTAATCATAACTCGTAAGCGTCATTACTAAGATACGTAACTCTTTTGTACTAAAGATAAAGCTAATAAACGTCAAACTAAGCTCAATGATGAAGAGTTTAGCCTTGCGGCAGTTGAAAGTGTTAAACCACATTTGCCTCTAAAGAGTAAAGCATTCTTGATAACATCCTTCCCTGTGTCGAAAGATAATGGAATTGCAGACTCAGGTTCACGAACTCCAGGCATGAACCGCCATTTGCTAGAAAATCTACAGCCTTATGTCCTTCAATGCTCTAGCAAAGTAGATTAATAGTAACTCAACATTCCTTGACAAGACAAGAGAGGGTTATGGGAGGGTTTATCAATAATAACTTTTTTTATTTGGCATATAATAACGTTTTTATTTGGTACAAGAAAATTAATAGCTTCACATGCACAATGAGTAAGCACAATGATTTCCGCTTCAAAGCTCTTACAGAAGGTTCCAAGGCGACAGATGTACAATTTTAACGATGAATACTTACACGCTAGAAGAACGCAATTAAGTTATTCAAACTTATTATGAAAATCATCGATATTTAAAAAATACGTATCGTAAAATTCGTGATTTTTTTGGTTAAATTTACATTTTGATGTAAATAATCATCCAAATGAGTCAACCAACAGTTCAAAGGTTAGTGAAAAAAATTTGAAGAGACTGGTTCTGTCGAGGATTGAAAAGGGTGTGGCAGACCAAAAAGTGGACATTCTAGTGAGAACATTGCTGCTGTGGCCGAAAGTGTCCCAGAAAAACCTTCAACATCGATATCACGACGTTCTCAGGAATTAGGTATTCATCCATCGACTGTTTAGCGAAATTTACATAAGGATTTGCATTTGGATGTAAAACAACATTCGGGCCGAAATTGATGAAGCGAGTTCTTAAAAATTTTGATTTTCGTATATAAGCCGTATTTTTACAAAAAAAAAACACCAGAAAAAATCTAAGTATTTCCATGTTTTATTTTAAAAAACATCTAGGCGCGGCTTTTGAAAGATCTTTTATATCTACCACGGCGTTTCTTTTCAATACAGAACAAGACAACAAACTTCTTGATGACTCACTGCATTTTTGTCCTTTTTTCTATTAATTTATAGTTTTCTAATTTAAATAATCTTTAACATTCAACAAAATTGAACAGATTTAATTTTACAAAAAATAATCAAACAGTGTACATCATTTGCTGGCGTGTTGCAAAAGTATATCTACTTATTCTAGAACTCTTTTCGCACCGGAAAAAAATTTCATATGAAAGCCCAATAGAGAATAAATTAAAAAAGAGAGCTAAAAAAGAGGTAAAATATTATTTAAGGTGTGCGGTAGTCGTATTGTGTTCTCGGAGGAAGTAGATCGATGTTAAAAAGTAGGTTGTGGCTAATAACTGTGGAAATAATAGAAAAACTAAACAGAATTTGTGAACAACATCAAAATAAGATAAGTGAATACTTGTTATTATAATGTCGATAATGCCAAAGGGAAAAGAACTTTCGTTGGAGGAAAAAAGACTCGTAAAAAAGTTAAAGGCATGGCGAATCGAACATTTTCATTGCTCAGGCTCTTGGAAGAACAAAGTCAGCAATCGGAAAGTTCTTAAAAAGAAGTGAAGTAAAATAATGAAAATATGCATCGTGAAGGTCGACCAAAACGTATTAGCATTCAGATGCTAGTGGGACAAAACAATCGAATTTCATTGAGTGAAATAAAAAATCAGTTGAAAAAACCAGTATCGATAGTGACTATTTGCCGTAGGCTATACTCAACTGGTCTAAAAGCATACTCTCCACGAAAAGTACCGTACGTTTCTAAAGTAAATACGCAGAATCGCGTTTGCGATTTTATGAAAAGTATGCATTTAAAAGTTTAAGTTATTGGCATAAAGTGTTATGGTCCGATGAAACTCAAATCACTATTTGGGACTACTCCAAATACTAAACCACAACTTTGATTAAAAAGTCAGAGCTGAAATGATTTCGGCCGTATAATTTTACGTTTACAGAAAACAGTAAACTTGACCTTAATGTTCCATAAAAACATATTGCGTCTTTTTAATATAAAATAAGGAGAGGGAACCCCTTTCAAAAGGTGTTACGGTTTTATTTTAGAAATTTAAGACGATTGAATATATGAATACATCTTATTGGTAGAAATATTATTTATGCTTCATTTTTTTCATATCACAAAAGTGTGTCGAAATCCATAACGCAATATTTTAAAACGAAGAATTGAAATCCGTTGTATGTTCCAAATGAGATCAATTTTTAATAAAAACTCAGCCTTCTTAGTGTCATCTTGTACCTACATATATTTAAAGTAACATAAGAAAATCACCACAAATTTGTAACCACAAATTTATAATAAATATGTATATTTACCTGTGAATATACCCTTTGCCTTCGTCGATTTTCGTTTTCATTGAACAACTTTTCGTTTTCCACATTAGGCTTTTCCAATTGCTCATTACTCGTACTGTCGTCGTGCGCTGTTTTTATAATTTTAACATTGGTGAATTGATGAAATTGTTGATTAACTTGAATACGTGCTTCAGCCACTGGTTCACCTCGAGGTTTTGTATAAGTTTTATCTTTTGAAAAATACCGGGAATTTTGATTCATCTCGTTTTCTTTCAGTTCAATTTCATTGCCAATGATTAAGCGCTCGGCACAGTATTTGTTTATTCGAAAATCTGTAAAATATAAAATAACAGTTGTATAATAAACATGAAAATATTTATATACATATGTGATTTGATTATTATCGGGAAAATTGTAAAAAAAAATAAGATAAATTTGTTATATTTATAGTCAAGTTTAATTAAATAAAAAAGAGTACAGTAAAGACTAATACTAAAACTTAATAAATTATGCTAGAGTTTGTGATTTCTTGTTACAGAAAATTGTGGTGGCGTATGTGTTATACATACATTGATGTTGATTCAATTTGGATAATAAAATCGATAATATCGTCTCAATTTGAAGGTTATCATGTCGCGTATCGTTCTCTTCTTAAGCACTTAAGTGTGAAAATAAAACTGTGTCTTTTAAAAATGTATAAGTGTGATGCAGAAAATGTAAATAATCGTATGTACCCACGGATGGAAAATGGCATAACACGAATAGGGTAGGAAGATGGAATTGTATATGATTTAAAGGAAGAAAATGTGGTTCATTGGGATTTAGAAAATAATTTCTTTGTGTTGGAGTTTATTAATACACTTAGTTTCTATTCAAATTTCACTTGTAAAGGTTTACTATTGATGGCTTTAAAAGTTAATCTGGATAATCAACAGAGCCGAAATGGCAATCTTATAGGAAAAACGCAATAGTAAGCTGAACGTTTGGATTTTTGTACGTAGGTTACTGGAAAAATTACCCACACTTTTAAAAATGCGTACATTCCGCGTATAACACAGAACTATTTTTAATTTAGATTACGGTATTATGCCGTTAAAGGGAAATGTGTTTTATTATAATTGATTTTTGCCTGTACTGAGATGAATTAAATTAGGAAGGGTGTTAAATAGCAATATAACTTCCAAAGGTAATCAAATAATAATTTAAAAAAAATTGAAATAGGAAATGTTGGTGTAATTTTCGATATTTTTCTCCGAGACCCTGCCCATACTGGAATCTCTAAAACACTTGTATGCTTTACAATAAAACCTGTTATATTGTATAAGAGTAATTCCATGTGATTACATAGAAACTATTTCGAGAAAATGTTTTTACTATTTAGAATGCTTCTGAAATGAAACCACATCTATTTTGAAATAAAACAGTTTTACTAGGTAGTAGTTACTTGTATGTAATGTGGTTCAATTCAAAAGCTATTTAGGCATTTTAATTATTTTTTTGTTTTCAATTTTGAATTACCTATATTTTTATAGATTGCATCTGTTATACACATAATATAAGAACAATAATTTTGAGCTTAGTTTACAAACTAGTTTAGTTGGGTGCTGATTATAATTTAATTGACGTTGACTGAAAATGAATGGCTAAAAACATTTGTGCATAATAAATACAAACAAAATAATGTTAAAAATAAATAAGTAAGTTGTATAAAGGGTTGTCCCAGAAGTGTGGTAAAAACAAAATGTTATCGTATTGTTGATTGTACAAAAGTTATTTCTCTTTTAGTATTTTTTCCTGAAATCGGATGAGCATCCACCAAAACATTTAGTTAAAAATAACCAATACATAATTCATTTCTTTACTTTTCTTTTTTAAAACGATGTTTAAAACGATATACTCTTCAACATACGCACCTTTTCAATAAAATCTTTTTTATAAACCATTATCTTCTGTCAAATAAAATCAATGGTTTTGTCAAATATTTTTATTTCCCAAACAAAAATATCCACCCGCACGTTCTTTATTTTTCATTATTTAATCGAATTGCTTCGATTATTTATTGCCGGACCTCCTTGCTCACAGAAATGATTTAGAGCAAGTGACCGCAGGGACCATGAAATGCCCCTATCCTTCTAATCCAGCAACTTGGATAATTTATAAAGTACTGTCCACTAGGGCATAGTGAGGAGGAGCTCCATCATGCTGCAACCACATATTTTGACATGTTTATAGGGACATATCATCAAGTACCTTATCCAACTAATTTTTTAGGAACATTTGAGAAACTTCAAATGGGCCAATCAATTTTCAATCAACTATTCCCGCTCTCTAGTTCACTTCAAATTGATGTTGAAAATGACTTCGTTGCACAACTTTTAGATTTACGCGGGCCCAATAATTGCAGATTAATATCTTATACTTTTATAAAGCGTGTTTCGTCGCTCCAATAAATGTTGTTAAAACGACGAGTATTACTTACATCATAAAGGAATTGCATTTCTGCATATTCACGATGGAAATAAGCCTTATGAGTTACTAGATATACTGTTATGATCATTTTGTTTTATTTCTGACAACGTAGCTATTTTAGCGGTCGAAATTTTGTTAAGTACATTTTTAATAAACACGACTTACTTTGTAAAAAAAAGTTGATCAACAACGATGTTTTGAATACCACGATGTGTGATATCATTTTAAAATCTGGGCTGAGATGTTAATAATTAATTTTTAATTTTTCTCGAGTCCTTTTTTTCTAGAGTAAAGATACATGCGCATGCGATTTCTCGAAAGAATGTTTTAAGTGAAATGATTTTGAATCTCACTCTGCTTCGTTTGATCGCACACACTCGCTCTCTATCACTCTGCTTCGTTTGATCGCACACTTCCGGAAGAATCTGTATTTGGTTTAATCTTTACTTAATTTAGTAGTGGTGATGACGGACTTTGGGAGAAATAACAGTCATTTAAATTTCAAAAAATTCGGTGTGTTAGCAAGACATGTTATAGTTTCATTCAGCGTCTTCTATCGCGCCAACTATTTATAGCAGTTCGGATAGGAATAACAGCTGATCAATATGACAATATCGGAGTAAATAATACTTAATTTATAAACATCAATTTTATAAAACTTTCAGTTTGTTTAACTGTAAAGCAGCACATTCTCCATAAGCAGATGAACCTAGCCACTTGATGGGAAGGTTTACATGAAGTGAATTTCGCTAGATCCATTTCTCGGCTTTGATTTTTTAGCACTGAACAATGCTTGGGTTTTATCAATATAGATTTTAATGTTCCGTTTACACAAATGTGTGATATTGTCAATTGCACATTGTAAAATAAAAAAAAAAAAAAAAATTCAAATCTTACAAGCCAATTAAGCACAATTTCTTAAGTTTTCACCTATGTTAGTTCCTTATATTAATATGTGCTATTTGATTAGTTTTTATATGGATTAGTCAGTTAGATTTAAAGGATCTTTTTTATAAGGTGCCGATATATAGGCCTCCGTATTTGTCGAGCTAATGTATTGGGATGTTGTTCTAACTTTGTGTGGTATATTTTGCTGTATTTCTGTATTGTATCTGCTACTTTTTCAATATTGACATCACAGTGTAGGTTTATGTTACGTATGTACCAAGGTGCATTTACTATGCTTTGTAGTATTTTTGATTGTATATGTTGCAATTTTATTATATTTGAAGCACATGCTGAGCCCCACTATTCTATACCATAAAGTCCAGATGGGTTTGATTACCATTTTATACAACAAGACTACAGTTTAGAGTTAATTTAGAATGTTTTCCGATTAGCCAATTTGTTTTAACACTTTTGAAATTCATTTGTTGGCGTTATGTTTCGGTGTGTTTCTTCCATGTCAATCTTCTATCTAAATGCAAACGTAGCTATTTAATGGTTTCACATTGGGGTAGATTTTTGTTATTTAGCTTCACCGGAGAACAAGTTTGTTTACTGATAATGAATGAATGAATGTAATGTGTGCCGATTTCTGCCCGTTTGCCTTTATTCTCATTTGGAAAGCCACTAAGCTATTTTTTTAGTTGTGTTGTTACAGAATTCTTGACGCTATTTGAGGATTTTAATGTGTAGCTAATAATGCTGTATCATCTGTAAATGTTGGAACTGTTACATAATTTGAAGTAGGAGGGTCCGCTGTATAAATTATCGAAAGCTTGAGCGATGTCTAAAAGTGCTGCTCAACAGCACTTCTTTTGTTGAAATGAGTTACGAATCGGAGGGCATGATTGTGTAGACCGTTTCATATTTTTTTAACCTTTCCACAGTGAGTAGTCTGTTGCTTCGGCCGCATAAGTTTACTTAGATAGTATTGGATCTCCTCATCATGTTCTTTTGTTAGCGCTACTTTCAAGTTTTTGATAGCGTTATTTAATTTTGATTTAAGTCCAGATGATCTATGTAATTGCCATTGTCTTTGCGCGTTTATTGTTTAAGAGCTGTTGCATATTCTATAACGGGTGGTGCATTTTCACATTAGTAGTGTTGCTGCATATAGCATCCTTTGATCCTTGTCTAATGTATTCGTTAGATGTTGTACTGCTTTAACAATTTCAGATTTTGTTTTAACTGGAATGCTCAATGAGCACTCTCTAGGGTTGTTATGTTTTGCTGCTTATTGGACTCATTTGTTTCATTTGAGGGTATTTATTATTTTGTAAATTCCCTGGTTATCATTATGAGGTTTATTTGCCCGCAACTGACTGCGAATGATGTTTCTGAGTTACTGGTTACAGAAATAATTTGCTCATTGTTTGAGTGTTTATGCATTTGGTTGATTGCTCGTTACTCGATTCGTTGCCTTGGTGTCATTTTTTCCTTAATTCGTTATACACAATGCATCCTCTGTAATTAGCAGTATGGTTTTCTCTAGAACTTCAGGTTTGGTTTTGTCTAATCCACATCCGCTATAGTTTTGTGCATATTGTTGCATATAACGCAAACAGATGGCAGTTTGCAATAGTTTTGAGAATGGCCAAATTGTTGGCAATTGGTGCATTACAAGATTGGCTTACGTTTGTCTGACACGTCTACTGCCACTCTTCTATACAAGTTTGGGTTTTCTTGATTCAGGTTCCAGCTCAACTTTGAACTTTGTTCAAAGTGTTGAGGGATTTGCTCACGGTTAGTAATGTTATTAATGCTTTTTATTTGGAAGCTCTTGTCAGTCAGTTACTCGCTTATCTCTTTTGGCGATCAGCTGATTCGATTCCTTTTATTACGACAGTAAGACCTCTGGATCTCTTGAGTACGTATATTTAAAATTATTTATTATGGAAACATTTTTTCACTCCACCACTCCATTTCATTATTAATTGCGGCTACTAAAGGACAAAATAGCTACAAAAAATATAGTTAAAGCTAGGGAATACATAGGATCTAGGATGGCTGACTTTTTATACAGGGGACGGCACTCAAAGTGTTACCAATTAAAAATGCTGTAATTTCGTCGATTTTTATTTTTTTTATTTCAAAAATTCAGTATATCGAAAAAATATTTCAAATTTAATAAAAAATATGTTATTGTTCGATGTACCCACCTTTAGCGCGGATAATAGCATTGAGTCTGTCCGAGAAGGTTTCACACGCTGCACGAATGTGGTCTGACGGTATTTTGTCCCATTCTCGGCGAAGAGCAATCTTTAAGGCGTCGATCTCATATTTTTTAGTTAATAATTTGGCCTCCAGAATGGATCATATGGAAAAATCCATTGGATTTACGTCCGGGGAATATGGTGGCCATTGTTGTGAAGAAATGAAGCTGGGAAATTTTTGTTGTAAACAACGTTGGGTTTCACGGGCTTTAGGGGATGGTGCCCATAAAGCCCACTAAACCGAACGAGTCTTGTTGAAACGTCCAATGGTTTCGACCGAATTGTTTACGTGCCCAAGGTAACAAAGCATCGTTTAAAATCTTTTCACAGTAGATTTGTTGATTTACCTTTACGCCCATGAAAACGAGTGGTGAGCATCCTGTGGCAGTTACCGCAGCCCAAATCATCACCGATGCAGGCGCTTGCTTTCCCAGAGCAAATCGCTGGTCTAAATTGTCTTTTGATTTGCACTCTATAATCAAACACGACCGTTTTGTTTGTTTTCATATTGCTGAACCGTCAACATTTTTTCATCAGAAAAAACCATATTCTCAAGCTCGCCACCAACGTGCAATTAACACCTTTGCTCTTGCTAGGCGAACTTGCTTTTCTGCAAGTATTAAATCTTGCACTTTTTGTATCTTGTAGGGAGAGCTTCAATCGTAGTTCATGTTTTAATATACGCCCCATGCTACGAGCAGATACATTGAGATTTTTAACCAATTGAACTGCGTTTTGCCGTGGATTAGGTTGAATTCTTGCCTTCACCTTTCGAACCAATTTTGGCGATGTTGCTCTTTTTGGATGTCCACCTTCATGGCGTGTTTTGATGCTACCAGTAACATTGTAACGTGTAATGGTCCAATACACAAACATTTTATTCACATGTAAATTTCGTAGCTCATTAACAATGGCTGGTTGCAATTTTCCAGCCAAATACAAAGCAATAACACTTCCGTTTGAATTCCATCTCGATAACTTTTTTTAACTGCGAGGCAAAACGATATGCTTCCTTAGGCTTGTAAACAACATAACAGACTGACGCTTGTAAATAATGAGCGCGTTGTCATTAGCCGTTTGGTTGCTACAGCAGCGTGAAGTTGGTAACAGTTCGAGCGCCGGCCCCTTGTAATTTGATTTGAAAGAGTTGTGTTAATGACTTTTAAAAACTGGTTTGTATCAATTAAATGGCTGTATTTTTTCACGCATGATCTGGTCCGGTGCCGCTCAAGTTTCATGAAAAAGCACAATCGCGTTTTGTGGACAAACCAATCGCCTGGTTATGAAAAGTATTTAGATTACTTTTTCAAATATAGGTATTTAATAGCTAAGTTAGTGATAAAGTTAATTTGATCAAATCGAGTTCTCCAAGTTGCACGATTTATTGAGGTACAAAAATTGTTTTCTGAGCTAGTAGTCATAATTGTTGGTCTAGAATGATTAATATTGTCACTGTGTAGCTTCATATGTTCTGTTCTTATTTTGATAGTGGTTGTGTTATAATTAAACCTGTTTGGTCCTAAAATTCTAATGGATGATATAGAATATTCGGTGGTGGAGCCTTTGCTGCTTTCTTGCGAGTATATTTGCGACGTTAGTTAAGCTGCTTTATTATAAAACTCATCACTATTGCACACTTTGCTTTCATAATAGACGGATTATCATAAGAATTCACATTTCTTTAACATACAGTAAGAACACCTTAGTTCAATATTGTAAATGGCTGCACCAAGATCGTATTTTAAACAATGAGAACATTGAAATATGGCTCGTCTTTTATTTCTTTGGTAATAGGCCTGTTTAACAATAGTACAAAACACGAATTAAAGGTCATCGTATCTTTTGTTTTAATAGGTCGTTTCACACTGAAGAATTCACAATGTTTTTTACATAAACGTCGGTATTGGTCTTATGATGATTAGCCTATTTATACCTGTTCCGGTTAATTTTATTCTGCAGTTGTTAATGACTACATTTGCATTATTCATAATCTCGTTGACTTTATTATAATTAACACATTTCTTTGCGGCAGCATACCAAATTCAATATCTGGTTATCTAACAGAACATTAAATTGGTTATTGGTAGGAATATTGGAAGCCACGTTACCCACTTCAAAGGAAATCCTTAAGCTTTCATCCGAAGATAACATGATTGCATACACATCACTTGCCTCTTTAGTTATGTCGTTTTGGAATTTATAGGTGAAGTATGGTAGTATGTAAGGTATATTATCAGAGCGAATAAACGCCTTCCTTGAGAACAAGTTTATGGAGCACTTCTACCAAAATAAAATGTGCAACAGACAGTTAGAGCACCTACATTACATCAGATCATACATATTCTAAATTATATCAAGACATTCCAGATCGGATTGAGAGAGCGGTTTTCCGAAATCCGTATTAATAAGTGGAAAGAAGAGTGTGTGCCTCGAGATAGCCTCTTAAATTGGAGTTAACGAATAAATCTGGCATCTTGAATGCAACAGGTAAAATACTGTTAAGTCTAATTGCTTTGTTTGGTTTAATCTACTTTAATGATTTGGAAACCATGATAAAATGGAAAAATATTTTGAGCCTGGTTGAATTTAGAGATACCTGGAGGGCTTTGATTAGTTGTTGGTCGAGCGAAGGTTACCGCAAATACTAATGCTAGTAAATTAGTTTGTTGAATGGATTTATAATAAGCCTTATTATAAATCAAAAAGTACAGCTCAAGTGTCATCACCAAAGTAACGCTTAACTATATTGCTCGTCAAAAAAAATCCGGACACTACATTTTTTCAGTAAATATTTGTGTTTATGATAACTGTTCGCATTATTCGAGGTATGGTTGTACGAAATAATATAATATGCGCAAAAAGGCACTAAAGGAACAATTTTTTGATTAATAAAAGTAGCCACCGGGTCAAAACAAATGAAATAATCAAATTACCGAAAAGCGGATATTGATATATGTATCTTCATCTTTATTTAAATAAAAATCAACAATCAATCTTAAGTGGTCGGTACTCTAATATCGAGTATTTCTTCCACGAGCTCTGATCATATGAGGTATCATTTCTCATTCTTCCTGTAGAGCTGATTGAAGAACGACTTCTCTTTGGAACGAATTCGATCAATTCCCACCTCATCCAAATGATTATTGACAACGTTTCAACATGAGACCTGGCGTTGTCATGCATTAATAATTCAAGTGTCCGGAATTCATCATAGTTAGCAGAGGACCTACACATTAGGTATTTGTACCAGATTTCAATATTCTTCTCAAATTGGCATTAACTTTCCGGTCATATTCTACTGCGAAAATTGTTATTATTTTATATTCTATCTGATAAATTGAAAGCTAGCAAAGTCTTTCTAATCACAACTGCTGACTGGCATTTTCTATTGATCGTTCATGAATCTAGAAGGTTGGTTGTTATTAAAATGGTTGACCTTGCCTTCTTAAGTTTAAACTCCAATTGTCACTCTCCAATATCGATTGATTAGCATCTAAAGTAGACATCATTGCAATTATTACTAATACTCGTACATTAAATTTTTACTCCTTTCCGTATGTCTTACTGTATGATTGTAATGCATTTGTGAATCCAAAGTTAATCTGTTGTTTATTTGTATAAAAATCGTTAAAAAATGAGTCCATAACACAATGTTCGACAGAAGTTGAATTAAATAAATAAATATTCTAAAAAAACGAAACTAAAAATCGAAATCATTTTTATAAATCGTTTTATTTTTAGTAATCAAGTTCATTAGAAATGATGTGTTAATTAATTAATTTTCCGTTTCAGTTGGTATCTACAGATTCTGAATTGTATTCATACATACATCTAATTAGCGTATTTTAGAAAATATTTTGAACAATATAATCTGCCAAGCACATTTATTTTCCAATCATTAATAAAATAGAACCCAATTAAAAAAAATTAATTATATAATAGTACAAATATTTATATTTAGATATTAGAAAATAGAATGACGTGTGCACTACTAATCATGTTGAAAGTTTGATATCATAATCACTTTGAAATAAAATTATAAAAGGGAGAATACACAATTTTATTTTATACTAAAGTGTTAATTGTACCAAAGAGTCAATTTTAAAATATGTAATAAAATTTAATCTTATATTTATATTTTGATTTAATAAATCTATTTACTTTGTTAACATAAATATTTGTTAAATAAATTAAATTATGGAAAAAATTTAATTTGCACGGAATATGGTAGAGAATATCAATATTCTCTATTTTAAAACAATTACTTTAACGTTGAGAAATAGATATTCTAATAATTAGTACGGTCGATTTTTTTTTATTTTAGTTTTATTATATCAGTGGAATACCACATTTAATTGATTCTATTTAAACAATTTCCGAATCGCTATATAAAGCTTTTGTTATTCTCAACTATCACGTATCACATTAGTACCGTTCTGTTCTTAAATATAATCTTTTCTTACAAAATAAAAATGGTTAGAATTATTCCTTTAGAAAATAGAAAATGCCATAAGGAATAATAGCAAAAATAGGTCAGCTATTCAATTGTGCAATGAGAATAGGTTTTTGTTCCGATTTATTCTTAATGAAAACGTAAAACTATTTGAAGTCCCTTTTATACTTGTTAAAATGTTCACGAATAATTTAATCACTTGACTGCCATTGTGCTCGCATGTTGAATTAATGTTTATGAATAGCTGTTGGATTTCTATTGTTGCATATAACAAGAGTTGTATGTAGAAGTAAATATGTACTATAGACCTACATTAAAATTTCTGAATGTGTTACTAATGATCTTTCAAAATATAAATAACCTTGATGTTGAATCTACATACGTATGTAAGCGAATCAGATGAAACGAATCAAGGAATTCACATCCCAACATAATTTCGTTTCCACTCAGCAACATCATCCATAAGACAGATGATTCACGTTATAAGAGATATTATTATTATAAATACGCAAAAGCGCATTATTCTCAAGATTTGTTTTCGTTAAGTTGGGTTTTACTAATAAAACGCGAAGGTGACAAATTGCTTAATCAAATAACAAATTAAAAAAGATTTAATTTAATTAAATTTAATAGAATTTTTTTTAGCATTTACAAGTGATAAATTGTATTCAGTTGATTTTATAACATCAGATTGTTCAGTTGTTAATTTTAAGAATAAACGATAAACATTTTTTTTAAATATTAAAATGAATTTTAAATTAAATCTTCTAGTTGCAATTTATAGTTATTGTATTGTTAGGTAAAATTATTATTCAATTTGTTGTTATGTATTGTGATAGTTCTATTATAATATCTTGTGAAATTATTATTTATTTTTTTTAGTACGAACGGACTAACTAATACCACAAATGATAGTGCTGTTAATTCCAATAATACGAGTAATACAAATGGTACTATCAATTCAACATTTGCAACCCAAATAGTTTTAATCGAAAACAGTTCGACAACGTTGCATTCTATTGTGATGGATGCAACTGCAAGTAGTACAATTGAGCCCTTGATAACAGATATCATGTCAAATCAGAGTACACTTTCTGCTACAATTACTGGCACTGTAACGCAGCAAACTCTAACAGAAACAACAATAATCAATGATGCGATTACGGTTTCTACGAAAACTGCATCTGCAGTCACATCCGCTCAAGTAGACACAACAACTGCCTCCTCCACTATACCATCTGATAATTCGGGAAATAAATCTATTTATTCCATACATTTTATTTTAATCTCAATATTTTTTTCGAAATTTATTGCATCTTAAAATTGGTGTTTGTGATTGAATAAAAATAAATTATTACCTGTAATATTTGTTCCTTTATTAATTATGTTTAAAAAATTGTGTGTTATAAAAAATATCTTAATTTGTAAATTTCCAACAAAATAATTTTAAAAATTACATTAAGATTATTACAGTTTATATCTCCCAGCCTAAATGGTTTCTTCTTTGTGTGTTATCAAAGTTTATTTCTTGTGCTATAATAAAAACGAAGAAAAAGGAAGAATAATTTATTGTATACCGTGTGATAATGAAATCTTTTTTTATACTCTGGAAGGGTGAGGGTAACTTCAACTTATGTAGAGTATACAGAAATATAATTTGTAAACAAGGGTTGGTTAATCTTGAACTTGTCCTTTTATGCGACATATTTAATAAATTTCCTTTTTTCCTATAAAATAATATTTTTGCAGTAAAAAAGTCACGTGCTAAATTGCAAGGAAAAGTATAATAGGGGAAATTGTTGTGAGATAGGAAAACAATTCATTTATTCAACCAATGCATGTTGTACTTTTACGTGTTAATAATTTTATTTTTGTAGAATTTCAAAGTAAAGTAGATCTCACCATTTTTTATATTTTTACCTCAAAGCCGGTTTTGTGTTACACCAACAAATGCAAATCATATTTTAATTCAGTTTGATAAATTACAAATTACTTTTTCATAAATTTTCAAATAAAATTATTTTTAAAATTTAAGGAATGGGAATGCCAAAATTGTTATGGCATTTTAGGTGTTTTACAAATTTTCGGAATAGCATAATCGTCGTAACCATGACAATTAGTCAATTTCTGATTGTCTTATTTACAACAGAAATTAGATGTTGCAACAAGTAGGTTACGCTTAATCAATAGACATAAATATACGTGACAATCATAAAAGTGTGAGATTCTTTGGGTTTCAGGTACTTCAGTTTTACATCATTATACTATCATTGTATATGTTACGGTAAAACCAGGAAATCGATTAATGGTTGAATAAAAATTGAAAAAAACTGTTTTATTGCTTCGAAATTAATGAAATGAGAGCCCTATATTCTCGAAATGGTTCATCCTTCACCTCGCGGAGTATTTTTTATGATAGTAGTGCACATTGTAATTTGGAATAGTTGGGACTAACGATTTTACTAACGCTCACGGGTTCGTGGGAGCTAATTTTGTCCCTCATGACGCTTAGCCATCTGATGGTGAATAAATGAAACTACGAGTCCCCCTATGGGAAGGTCAACAAACATTTCGTAACCATCGAACCTCGGAACAACCGGTTTTTAATCGTCTAAGCGAATTTAAAAAATTCAAATTTGGGTATTTACTACTTTCGAACCTTAACCATAACATATCCATACACTTCGTTACATCAGACTAAATCCACTAAAAAAGTGGATATTCATCTCTTTTGAATTCTATTGCTATTTTTTTTCTATACTGAAAGGTAGATAATTTCATCATTAATCAAACGACTAAATTTTTTTTTTTCTAGTTGGGTTTGGAAATGTTTTCATTATGATATAGTGAAAAAATTGTTACACGTAAATAAATCCGCGCCAGAATTTGAATAAAGACACCAAATATTTTTAGATTTTTTTTTTTAAATTTTTTAGTTGATTTATATATAACGAGTGCTTATAATGAGTACTGCCTCCATATTTTTCAATCAGCTCAAATATTCTATTGGGCATTGATCGTATAGCGACTTCAAATAATGAAATGTCGGTTCAAGCAGCTTTGATGGCTTCAATATGCGTCTCCTTATCATTATGCTGCTTATCTCCTTCATAAATCTTGCGATAAAGCCTCTATCCATACGGCAAGGATTGTATAAGCCTGAATTGGAAATTCAGGCTTATACAATCCTTGCCGTATGGATAGAAACGTTATCTCTGCTGTTAAATCCATTTCAGTAAATCCATCCATTTCAGCAAGCAACTGCTGAATCCAAAACAGAAATACGAATATCATCATATCATTTTTTGATTTTAAAAAGCTTACTCAATCCTACCATAGTATGAAATGACTCCCCATGCTGTGTTGTCGATTGAGAACTAGCTCTTCTTTGCGTAGGCCTTGGAAATAATAGTTATAACCATAGTCATATGCTCTTTCCCAAATTGAAGCCTATTGTTTTTTCGATCGAGCTTGGTTTAATGGTGTTTTTTCTTAATTTTCATGCGTTTTAGATATTTAGCTTTGCTACACATGCTTACTCCTTGATTCTGCGAGCAGATAGAGCAGAATTTAAGGCAATAGGAATTAGTTTACGTTCATCTATCGGTTTTAATTTCGAAACAAAACAGCCTTTCATATTTTTTCCATAGTTTTTAGGATTTCACACACAACAGTGTGACTTCGGCCTAATTTTCTGGCTATGAACCGACTCGAATGTTTTTGATCGCGGTAAGCATTAATTTTTCCCTTTTGAACATCGTTTAAGCTTTCATTTTTTCCCACTAAAAATAATTGACAATACTAAATTATTATTGACAATTTATTATTTAATATTTTTTATTATTTATAAATAATAAAACTAAACAAAAAAAAGGAAAATGAACTGGATTTATTCACGTGTAAATTAATTTTTTTTACTATATCTTAATGACAAATGCTGAATCCTGAATATAAAAAGTTGCGATAGAATTCAAAAGAGATGAATATCGGGAATTCTCATTGTTTTTAGTGGATTTAATCTGATGTAACGAAATGTACATATAATTTGTAATCCAAACTAAAGGTGTTTTACAAACACCAACTTATTTTAAACTTATTTACTTACTAATCGCCATCTTAAATAAGTAATCTTAAATAAGTATGGAAACCAATTCCAATTGATTTAGGAAGAAAATTATTTTTGATTTACTGGCCGCTGTTGTTAGACTTCAATCTTAAAGCTGGATGCAATATATTAAGTCAAGGCACGATCTTGGAGATTTTTCTATGTAGCCGTACATTAAGTACGAGATGGCTTAAAGCTAGGTTCACATAAGATTCGTTTTATTTTACCGCTCGCTCCTTTTTTGTTACAAGTAGTAGCCCTCTACGACCGATTGTAAAGTCCGAGCGTTGGAGTCTAGGTTGGAAAGCGCAGCAACCGTAAGCGTGCTTGTGAGAGCTCCTTAAGCCATAAGCTCCTACAATTTTACACGAGCTCATATTAAATTTGCACAATTTGATATTTGATGAACTACATCAAATTTGTTCTAGTGTTATTTTAATAATCGTTTGAATGTTTATTCCACGGTAAAAATTTCCATATAACATCGATGTTTATCACACACATAAATTATGGTAAATTCAATAAATTAAGAGCTTGTGCTATTAAGAAATAATGGAAGTTGTAAAGGTTTCTTTCTTAACATCGTCAACACTCTTAACATTTTTGGTGTTGTGAAGAAGTGGTTCATAATGTTGGTGTATATGCCAGAGTAGATTAAGAATCACTGTGCAAAGTGAGAGTTGCTCAGAAACCTAAAAATATATTAGTTTCACGAGTATTAAGAAGTTTTACTACTCACACTGATGTTTTTTCTCACAATATGTCGAAACTGGGGTCGGTTTAACATAATTGGTCAACGTAATTTAGTATTGGTATTATGACACTAGCTTTTTCCGACTTTTTCAGCATCTGAAAAATTTCAATGGTGAGAAAAACAATACATGAACATAATATTAATAAGTGTAATACGAGTGAGTGCATGTCAGAAATTTTGTACAAAAAGTGAGCGAAACCGGCTGCTTGTTGAACATCTATAGCAGTTTAGAATTATGTTGCAATACTTTCTTTAAAAAAATGGAGCGATGTTATGTTGTGGCAATCATCCGACTTTTTTACGACGAATGTACATATATCTCAGATACACCACACTTGATTTGTAAATCGAAAAATTAAACCTACCGGATTTTTGATAAAAACTGACTTGTATAATCAAAAATCATTATTCTTATAGCTTAAATATCAGAAAACCAATAAGGTCAGCCCTTGTTGAAAATTTAATCTTTTAATTTATTTGAATCTTTTAATTCTTTGTCGTTTTTTGTAAATGTTATACTTTTCGACATCATTACAAAAATTGAAAAGCTGCCAGTTCCAGAACACAGATTTCCGTCACGTTTAGCAAGGTAGCAAGGATCCAATTGATCGAAAAAGCTTTAGTATGACATTTCACCCCAAATAAGCAATCTATCTCTATTGTAAAAATGCCGAATTTTGGTAAAAGAAAGATTTTTTATGAAAACTTAACATTCTGTATATCGATTTTGTCCCGTGAGTTACTCGTTTAAAATGAGTGAAGCAAAAAATATCGAATACGTATACACTGTATAATACACAATTATGTCTTTGTATTTGTATTTTTCTTTTGTTCGTATTTGTGTCATTTTTATGATGAACAGTACCAAAATAACGCGACCCGGGTGAATCGGTTTAATTGTTATGGTGTTTATTTCATTTTCTCAACACATTACGTCTGCTCACGAGCTGTGGAGTGTCATTATTTAACATGCTAATGTATTTTATATTTAAGATTTTTTTATAATAAATTAATTTTATATGTTTATATGTTATATGTTTAAATTTTATAAATAAATTTAATTTAAATTTCATAAATTTTAAAAATAAAATATTAATTATAAAAACAATCGAAAATAAATAAATATTTAAAAAGTAACACTATCTTGTAAAGGCGGATTCAGTGTTGCGTTAGTTTGTCTTTTCATTCGTTTAAAGAATTTTTTCGACCAATTAACTCGGTTCCATGGAAACGGTACGAGTTAACACCAACAAATTTTTAACTCAACGAAACCTAAACCTATTTTAACTCGGTACATGGAAACATGGTAAATGTTTTTCGAAGGAATGGTTTTTATTTTGAAGACTAATGCTTGGTCTTCACTCGCAAAATTTTGCCATAGCTGTGGAATGTCATGACAAAATTGTATTTTTACATTTACAACAATTAACACCAAAATGTATGTAAAATTAATTTATGTTCTCTGTTTTATTTAATTGAGAGTAAAATACAAATTTTCTATTCATTTTGTCACAGTGTCATGACAAAAATATCAGAATCAATACAAATAAATTTTATCATGACATTCTAGCATCATGACAAAATTAGGCGAGTGAAGACCGAGTATTAGATTCATTTGACAGAGGAGTTTATGTTTCGGTGCTCAGCAAATTCGATAGTTTGGCCGTGATTCCCAACTTCGCGGATAATGTAAGCGGATAATCTAAAATGTGTTAAAATTAACAAGGGCAATCATTTTATTGTGTGCTGTTATATTAGCCCCACGAGTCATACTAGGTCCCTATGGCCTCTTTGTCGTCAGCGTGACATTCAAAAGACAACACTCACTATTGCTACGAACGCACGTATCCTATAAGAAAAGTTTTTTACGGATAATATATTTTAACACTATTTGCCGTAGGCACTTGGCGAAACACACCGACACTTAATAAACACATTATTTAATCACTTGTTTTTTTGTCTTGTGATTAGATAAATGTGTTTATTAAGTACGGAAATATGTCGGAATTGAGCTTGTTGCAGATCAATAACATTAAGAACAATTTAAAGAAGCAATGGATCTTGTGTTTTGTCTTGACGTTAATATCAGCGTAGCCACAGCCAATCTAATCCCTCCCATCATTCATTCAAACCGTCCACCTTTTTTTAATTACTTTGAATAAATAATAATATTTTCCTATTTAAATAATAATAATATTTCCCATCAAACTTAAAAAAACACATTTCGACATCTCCTTAATGGTAAGGAGTTGCGCATACTTCGTAATTTAAGAAGACACGTTGGAAAACATTTTTTTTTTACATGTTTGGCTCATAGATGGAAAATTTGTAAACATCTATGAGTCAAACAAATTTCAAATTTATCCGCGGTCCAGCGATAATGGGGGCAAAAATATGGGGTGGTTGGGAAGTTGATTGTGTATAAGTAGGTGCCGATTATCATAGTCGTTGTCAGTCAGGTTTGACGCTAAATGGATGGATTTCTTCCTATGATTGTGTATTTAATCGAGAGCACGGAATATAGACCAATGAACGGAACAATCACAATAAATACCATTACAATAGAAAAACAAAAAAATAAAAAGGAAAACATTTTTAAAACTAAATCTATACCAGGTTAGTCGTATTATCTGAGCATACTATCTAAAATCTTTCTTTATAAAGAATTGTTGGATATGTCTCATGAGCTTTATAATAACTATTACACCTTACTTAAGTGATCTGATATTATCACCGTTCTATGCGTTTTAGACAGTTCATCAGTTCAAAGAAAAAATTGGTGGATATCCTTCTATCCTGAAATATGAGGATCATTGTTCCTATTAGTTTATGGATTTTTCAAGAAATCTATTATCTCTAATGTTCGAAACCGAAGAGAAGCACTGAAAGTATAAGAGTATTAGGGCTCAAATATCTTTGTTTTCCATTCATTCGATTATGATATCGTGGTAAACAATTATTGAATTTAAAGACGATTTTTCATTCGGTCCTAATGGCTTGCCTTCTGTCATCTTAAAAACATGTATTATCAGTTTGGCTCTTTGTCTTTCTGCTTTTTTACCTTGCCTTACTACACTTACTTTCATTCCAGGTTTTTCTGTCAATTTGGAACGACTTTTATTGTTTCGGTTCATAAGAAAGGATGTGAGTTGACGTCAGTAATTATCGTTCAATTTCAATGTTGTATTGATGGACCGTAAGGATGATATCATTACCACCGACTTCAGCATTTAAGCATTTGATAAAATTTCTCATAAAACATATCCTTTTTAAATTTAAACCCCTTGGACTTCCTTCTCAAACTTTTATATTGGGTTTAATCTTATCTGGTGTTGCTTAGATCATCTACTTCCCTCCAGTTTACAACACCTTCTGTGTCCAAAGACATTAAATGCATAATTAAGATTTCTATAAACACTGACAATATATAAAGTTATAAACAAATTTCAACTGTCAATAACGTTTATATTGTACCGAACGACGTGGAAAAGGCTTTCCTTTATGATGTTTAAGGACTAACCACGAGCTGAGCATCCATAAAATATGCTCGAAAGCAAATGCAATCCTTTTTTCAAGGTTATTATATTAACAACAATATTGTTGTCAAACAGATAATATCAACGAAGCTACAGGCTTTGTCAAATGCGCTGGTCTCTGGAATTTCTTGGTTGTTTGCGTTACGGAGGTTATTTGTAAGACATTTGACGAGAGGTCGAGGCAGGATTATAGAATACGACCGGATAATTTAAATGGATTGATACATATTTTCAGATATACTCGATTAAAAAATTATTAAAGTTAATCTTAGTAGTAGGCGAACATTTTTTTTTTTGAATTTTCCCATTGAATTAAATGTTGTGAAACAATTGGTATTTTATTTTAAATTTCATGATCTCGCTTCTGAGCGAATATGCTATAGTCAAGTATGATGCCTTGTCACAATGTTCATACAAATAGAATCGAAGCTTTCTTGCCTGGATCGGTTAGGTTGGTTAAACAACCATTAAGATAACGCCGAGCTGATGCGGATATTGTTTTATACATTAAATTCTCTCGGGGAGTGCTGAGAACGATGCCGGCTTGTGGTGGTTATGGTGTTTCCATTTCATTATGTTTTTCCGGTTTCTTCTTTGCGTTCCTATGTAGTCACCCAAACTTGTATTAACTGTAGCAATGGTTACCTGAAGTGGTTATGATGATGTATACGTATTTTCTCTATGTGCTATTCGTTCCATCTATTATTATTATTTTTCATTATTAATGGTACTAGGTATTACTCCAGTCAAAGTTTCTCCAGCTCCATATGTTTACACTGAAACGGTGCTAAAATAAAGTCTGCTTCGTTGAATGAGAATTTTTAGAATCCCATGTGTGGTAATGGAATTTTGGTATGCCTTATTTTGTAAATAACGAATACGAAATTTTATCAAGACTGTAACTGAAATGAAAAATCCACCTTGCTCTATCTCTTTCTATCTCTTAAGGTTTTATTCTCAGAATGTACCAAGAAATGAATCCGTGTAAATTGGTATTCCAAACTCGGACATCGAAGGATTTTTAAGCGATTTATAGCATAACATTAGAACTATTGAAAACTTTGCTAAGCAGTTTACCTAATTCTTTTCGGTTAACTAGGAGGAGACCAGGCTAATACTTTGTCATTTTTGGCTAAATACGAGTTAGCCTAAAAATTGACTGAAAATGTCTTAATATTATTTTTGAGTCAAGTTGTTTGCATTCTAATAGACAGTATTCCATAAATTCATCTGGAATGGGCTTCTGCCTTTGCTATTGGTCATAGCCCAATAATTTAGTCAGAAACCGATAATCTCCAGACCTCGTTTTATTCCCTTGAGGACATGATGATTTGGAATGCGAACTAAAAAATACTAAGTGTTTGCAAGAGGTATATTATTGCGAAAACATAAACAGAACTGATGCAACAAAATGTATGCAACAAAAGGAATCATAGAGTAAGTATTCAAATAGAACAAAAGTAAATCGCAACTGATACAAAAACCAACATTAATGACAACAACAATGATAACATCAATAAAAAACCAATAATACAATAATAACATCAGTAACAGCAATAGCAACTATAATAATAATAATAACAACAACAGTAATAATAACAAAACAAGAGCGCCAGCGTATGGCGATGAAAAACAATCACAAACGACATAACCACGACAAATTATAAAAATTGTTTAACTTTTGTGTTTTTGGCACATGACGTTGGTGTGTTAGGCCACTAAACTTATAAGAAACCAAAAGTGATTTTTTTCGACGAAGCATAGAAATGAAATAAATGAAAATCGATTGAAAGAAATGGTTAATAATATGACAGTTATATGATTGCCAACTTATATAATCTAAAAAACAGTTGTCAACATTGTTCCGCCGGCGATAAAAATAGAAATAGACTCTAAATTTGTTTCAACGAAAAAATCATCGTCGCCAGCGTCGATGGTTGTGTTTGTATTGTGTGTTTTCGGTGTTTTGTCAGGCGATTTCGCTCGTCATCTTCGCTTCTGTTTTGAGGATTATAGAGCGCTCAAACAGCGCTAATTTAGCGATCAAATTGATGCTCAACAATAGATCAAATTGAGTCGAGCATCAGTTTACCGAATTTCTTGTGTAAAAATGAGAGAATATCAATCAAATGTTAAAAAAGAAAAGAGAGGAACTCTTACAAACCGAAAATATTTTATTTTTATTTTAGTAATGCTTTTTCAAGCTGTTTCACACAAATTTTGTTGGCCGCCCAATCAAAGTACATCTGGGATATTCCTAGATCGCAAAGAAGAGACGACGGAACTATGTCTAAAATGACCTTACTAAGGATTAGGGGGCTTTTAATAGATTGTGAGGTCATGGAGCACAATGTTGATAGATATGTTGATCGGGTTGAGTATTTCTTGTCTCATAATAAACACATATTGTTGAATGAAATGTGTATGAAAATCTATTAAGAGTAATGTCATAGACAGACTACTGGTTTCATAATTATAGTTTCGAGTTAACCATGATTTCGTTGTAATGTGTCATGCCTAACAATGATTTACAACTAGGTTTATACATAGTTTCGAAATGAGATATTGTTTCTCATGCCGAGGCATGTTTGTTCTCCTAACGCCGAATACATCAAAAATGGAGGTTCCGGACACTAATAGTTTACCAAGCAAATCTAGATTCCTTTGAGTTAACTATTTGTCATTGATATATTTATTTGGCGGGAACAAATTTTTTTCTGTTTTGTCAATATAAAAGTAATTTCTGACAATTTGAAAGTAAATTAAATGTCAATCTTGACAGTTTTGTCAATGCCTACTCTATTATTATTTAAAACCAAACGAGAAGACAAAAGAAATTGTAGTGTGTCTTGAGTTCTTATTTAGGAAATCATGATCTCGAAATTATAGTTATGAAACCAGTAGTCTGTCTATGGCATAAGTTGTTGATAAATTTGAATTATAATTTAAGGTGAACTTGCTTAAATTCTTATTCAAATGTGTGAGTATTCAGATACTGTTAAAATATAAGGAACGTGTACCTATTCCAAAACGGGATTAGGATATAAATCTGGCAACAAATTACAAAGGAATTTGTTTTTTTTGAATGTTTTGTTAACATTCATCGAATAGTACACTGAAAGCACTTACGAATAAATTCTTGAATGAGGGTAATGCCATAGACAGACTACGGGTTTCATAACTAGTTTCGAGATCATGATTTCCTAAATGAGAACTCAAGACACACTACAATTTCTTTTGTCTTCTCGTTTGGTTTTAAATAGTAAAAGAGTAGGCATTGACAAAACTGTTGATACAAACGATGGGCCGAAATTGGAGAAATGTTGAAATATACGCAATTGAATTGAGTGTGAACTATATAAAAGAGTTTTGGTTGTGGACAAACTCGCACATTTAATTCTAAAATAATCTGTATTTCACCAGAGCAGAGAAATGTTTTCTTGAGGGCAAGAAATTACGAAAAAGACCAAACCATTATAAAAAGGTGTATGAATTTATTGGAATGAATCAGATAGAAAAAAATTTGTAAATCGTAAATTTTGAAATAGCGCCAGATTGCACCATATTTTTGGTGCAAATGCCAAAAAATAACAAACAAAAAATCCGTGAACATCCAGGGGCCCAATTCCTGAATACGATACGAAAACGAAAGTACAAGATTCTTATTCAATTTTAAATAAGAATCGTACGAATCTGATTCAATTCAAATATGAATCTTGTATTTTCGCTTTCGTATCGTATTCAGGAATAGGGCCCCAGAAGTATTTCTACAGCAAATTTTTCGGCCCTTTTCAAACAACTACTACTGCTATTCGATCAGAAACAAGTTAAGACAGTTCGAGAAAAAAATATATACATTCAGTATATTAAGTCATTTAAACGCATAAAACTAACTAAATAAAATAAGACTTGTTGATTTATGGAGCCGAATGTCGAAACACCACTGCCTGCAGGAAATACTGTTTATTTGAGAGGAAGATCATTCGAATAATTTAACATTAAATCGTAATTGGGACCGATAACACAATTTGGGCTGCTTAATTTTTGAGACAACAGAAGTAAATAAAAAAAAATTTATACATTTGATTTATTTGAAGATAACCCAATTGAATCAAACTAATTGTTTTGGTTTTATTGAAGAAATAATCTGTTTCGGCGTTTGCCGTATAACATTTCAAAATTTTGAATCCAGTGGTAAATAAAAGCAGCTACTTTTCATTAATGAAAATTCCAAATAATATTACAATTTATGGAACTTTAATCTTAAATTTAATTTTTATACTTTTCCGTGCAGTTTGATTACGTAATTTGTATTAAATGCAATATAAATAAATAAACTAATGTATGTATTATAAATAAATAGGGTTGATAAACCGACTAATATTATTATTCGAGTATTCTATTACGTTCTCTGATCTAAAATTTTAAATTACTAATGCGTGCGATTGCTTCCTCCTCGTCTGGCATCATACTCGTATATGTTTTCAGTTTATGGAATTTTGTTTACATTATCAGTCAGTTGAAATATTTCTGATTTTAAAACACACAATCTTTGAGCCAATTAAATTTTAAGATTAATAAATGTTATGACCACATACAATAATTTTAATATCCAACTAACTACATAGAATTATTTAAATTTTACGATGAATACTAATTAATTTCCATGAAATTCTGTAAACCATAACGTTACACCTGCTGTCTATGTTAACCTCTCTCTAGTATAAGATTTTATTCACCGAACCAAATAAAAGTAAAAAAAATAAATTTGGATTGATATTTTATGGTAATTGACTAAAATCTAAATATTTGTAGTAGTTCTAAAATAACAAACAGTAAAGGAAATATCATTTTATTAGTTATAGTTTTGTCGTATTTCAATTTACTATTACGAATTTTGTTGCTATATACGTGTTGATGTGCATGATGTGCAATAATAATATTCACAGATGTACTTATTCCCATTCTTTGAATGAGATGAAAAATTATGACATGTTGAGAAAAAATCATATTTCGTTGGCTCGACCCTATCAAAAAAATTCTGATATTAAAACTTTCAACACTTAACATCATGCAGTTTATGATTGAGAGAATTAGATTTGTAATTTGGATTAGGAATAAGTTGGAATACACATTTTATTTTGTAAACCGCAACACTACAAGAAGTTTTTTAATCGATATGTTTTATAGTAATGAGTGAAGTTTATTCTTTACACTAAATTAAATTTAGGATGGTACATTTATGTAATACAATGGGAGGGCGGAAAATGCTTCTATAGAAACGTCATGGCGTCGGTAAAATTTACCGAAAATGCATTATGCATTGCAAATGCCATAAATAATTTGTGTACAAAAAAAATCAATAATTTTTCGTTTGGTTTATATAAGGGACGCTTAAACAACAGCATAGTAAAAATAATTTTGTTTGGACAACACACACAGAGGAAAATGGATGATAGATCAATGAAAATCAAACAGGCAGTGTGATGTCCAGTAGAGCAAATACAATAGACTTTATGGGATGTCTATGTAAGTAGGTTATGGGGTTAAATGACATAAAATTGTATGTACAGATGTTAATTTGATACTAATTTTATGTTTTTGGATTGACGTATTTGTATAACATCTTAATTAAGGTATTTATCAACATACAATTGCAAAATAACTAGAAAAGGGTCTGGCTCATATTCAATAAAATCAGGTGCAAATTGTAATTGAAACGAATAAACCTAACACCTTTCGTTACATTAAATGGTATTCTAATTAAACCAACCATAAATAGAGGGCTGTCAAATTTGCATGTTAACCGAAAAATGCATCAAAATTACTGCACGGTTCACCAATTTAAGGTGAATGGTACATTTTTGATTCTATTCTACACTTCTACACGATAATCATGGCAAAATCTAGTGCGTGTTTTGCTTAACCGTTATTTCAAATGATTAGAATCTGAAAAGGATATAAAATCTAAATTCATTAATTGATATAATTAGGTATAGCATAAACACAAATAAAAATTATGAATATGTGTTGTTTTGGGCCAGTTATAATTTATGTTTGTGTTGTGCATATACATATGTTTGGTATTATATCGATCTAGTTTATATTTTTACGACATATGTAAGTATGACAATAAAGGACATTGTTTAAAACATTTTTTTTATAACCAAATGGCTACCACTTTAATTAACTTCGTAACAGTTGACTAGATAGTTTGATTGTAAAGTAATAAATTTATGTTTATTGTTTAAACACAATCTGGTGCAAAGATGGTAACTATTAATTTTTATTGAAACAATAAAATTGAGTAATTATTATTTGTTTTGACGTGTTTGGAATTATTTGAAAGTTATTATTTGTATAAATGAATTATGTTTGTAAACATGCAAGCAGAATACATAACGGGTTATCCAATTCGAGGTTGATAAAGTAGAAATCTGTATACCGACATCTGTCAAAGATAAACGTCAAGTACGCTGTCATTTATTTAGTTGACATTCTGCCATTTAAGAATATAGAGCATTTAACAATCGACCAACGCGTTAAAATTATTAAATCTTATTATAAAAATAGTGATTCTGCCGTATCCACATTTCGCGCTTTACGAGCAGATTATGGTCGTCATAATCGTCCTACAAGTTTGCTTTGTGAATGTATACAGAATGTATACTATATTGAATACAGTGAATAAATTTGAACAAACTGGATCTGTTACTGATATTGTAAGGTCTGTGCATCATCGAAACATTCGCAATGCTGAAAATATCGCTTCTGTAGCTGAAAGTATGGAAGAAGATCCAAATTTGTCAATTCCTCGTCGAGCTCAACATTTAGGCCTATCTTATGGCTCATTATGGTGCATTTTGCATCTGGATTTGCATCTTCATCCGTATAAAGTCCATTTGACACAAGAGCTAAAGCCTGCTGACCATGGACAACGAAGAACATACGCAAATTGGGTGTTGGAAAAACAGGCCGTCGATGCTGATTTTTCGAACAAAATTTTCTTCAGTGATGAAGCTCATTTTTCGCTTGGTGGATACGTTAATAAGCAAAACTGTAGAATTTGGGGCTCAGAAAATCCACAATTGATTGTAGAGAAGCCATTACACCCGGAAAAAGTCACTGTTTGGTGCGCATTGTGGTCTGGTGGTGTGATTGGGCCGTATTTTTTTGAGAACAACCATGGACGAACCGTTACCGTCAATTCTGAGCGCTATGCCCGCATGTTAACCGATTATTTTTTTACGAAAATCGAAGATTATGATCTTGACGATATGTGGTTCCAGCAGGATGGAGCAACCAGTCACGTAACACGAGCAAATCGAGATCTTTTGCAAGAGAAATTTCCTGGACGTTTGATTTCGCGATTGGCTGATGTCAATTGGCCTCCAAGATCCTGTGATTTAACGCCTTTGGATTTCTTTTTGTGGGGCTACGCGAAAGATCGTGTTTACGCAAACAATCCTCAAACTCTTGACGAATTGAAAACTAATATTCGTAAGGTAATGGCCGAGATACCGCCCGAAATGTGCCGAAAAGTCATTGAAAATTACCGCAAAAGAATCAAGGCCTGTAAGAACTCCCGTGGAGGACATTTGAATGATATCTTGTTTAACTAAAAATGGCAAGGATCAATCTGTAAAATGAAATAAAAATTACAATACATTCCGAATATTTTGTGTGTTTTTTTTAAGTTTACTTTATCAAGCTTGAATTGGATAACCTTGTATTTTCCATCAAATCCTGAGTTGTATCCTAAATTAATGAGTTTGTGATGCGTACCTGAAATTTCAAATTACTGTGTGAAATGTGATCACACGAACGAATATGCCACCCGAAATTGTGTTTAACTCGGCAAAAGTAACCACTTCCTTTTATAAATACATATATTTTTTTAATATCCAAGGTATTAATATTTAAATGCATAATCCCACCTTCAATTGATCAAAATCAAGGTTGTACGACAGATATATTAGCTGAAATTATTCTTGTCCTAGCGGACCATTCATTAGTTTGCAAAATTCACTAGGAAGTACGCTAATTAAAAATTATGTAAATTGCAAATTATGCACCAACTTTTTAGACAACTGCCAAATAAATAATAAACAAAAACTTCGTGAACATCCAGAAGTACAGCAAATCTTTCGGCTCAATTCAAACAACTACTACTGCTATTCAAATCGATACAATTTAGTGCAATATTAAAATATACCTACACTGCAAGGTGTAGCATCGATAAACTCGTTTAAACGTATAAAACTTGCTAAATAAAATAAAACTTACCAGATTATGGAACCGAAAGTCGAAACACCACTGTACATCTGTGGTGGATCACAGATAAGAATTCACAGACGATTCATAAACAACCATAGAAGACGCAATAAATTTGTTAATACGAATTACTTAAACTGCGCTAGACAAAAAATTCGCAGAAAAAATGATTAAAACAAAGTTGTTTTGTAAAATCCGGCATCTAACTTTTAGTTTTTCTAAAAGGCCACTAATTCTAGGACACATTTATTTTTAATTGAAATGCCATCTAGGTTCAGTAGAAGACACTCAAATTAAATCACCATTGCGGCATAAAAACAAAAACTTATCGTTTGACGTAATTAAGATACGAATCGAAAGTTTTAATATTTTTAAACTAAATTTTCTATTTTCTAAGTCATTCAATACTAATCTTGATAATAATAATTAATACCTCGATTATATGTTCCGTAACACTCTGGTGCAAAAATTTGTCGCGGTTTAGAGGTAAAATATTAAGAAAATTGATTCATACGTTTGTAACGATGCAACCAAACTATAGAAGAACTAAACATTTTATTTCGATAATCATGCATTAATACCTCAATTTTACATTTATTTTCGTCCTAACAAAATAATTTGGTCAATTGGGAATATTTTATAGTCGAAAAGTGATTTTTATTATACATCGTTTTTGACAAGATGAGTATCATACATTTATGTTTTATATCAAAGTAGCAAAATATGCTACCAATTAATTGTTTATGTACCATGTTGGATCTTGTTAGATTTTTACTGAATTATAAATAGTCAGTAAATTACCGCTAAAACCGGGATGGCCGAAGATATATATTTACTGAAAATCGCAATCCCTATACAGTTCAGTTGAACAAATACTTACCGAACTTTAAACGAGAAATAATAGTTTCTACGGTTTCTTCAGTACTTATTGAGAGTAATGCACTTCTGCCGCGAATGAATATGTACGAGGTAATTAACATTATCATATTTCTATATTACGAGTATTTGTGGGCCTGGTTCCCTCCTAACCCTTTCAAAGTTCATCTTAAATTCAGTACGAGCACTAATCTTTGTAATGTTATGTAACCTTCACATGAAACAATAACTTTTTTCGAATGCAAAAAAGCTAATTAATTTTAAAATAATATTTAAACCGGCATTGGCCGACATTTAAATAAATAAAGGTATATTTCAAAAAATCCTAAATACTAAACCCATCATCGTTTTAAAGCCTATTAAACGTATGTTCATTCAGCAATGGCAAATATGCGTGAATAAAAAATTACCATCGCTGAATTGTAACTTTTTACACTTTTATTAAAATGCCCAAGGGATCATCAAATTTAACACATTTGACCACACTACATTATATCATTAATTTTTTTTATTAAATTTTAACAGTGATTTGTAATTTAGCATCAACCCTCTAGAATTAATATATATTTCACTCTATTTGATTCATATATACTACAAGGGACGGGTATTCATTAAAATGTTTTTGTACAAAAACTAAAAATATGTACTGAGTACGATCACATTCTTCATAGCAAAATTTATATACACAACTACATAAATATTGTCGTACATTGTGTGGAAGAATATCATAAACCATCTATCCATTTTCATGTTTTTCGTATACTAGACTTCTATGTACTTACTTTACTAGATCTGTGTCACTAGAGCATAATACAGTAGAATGCGTGGAATAGAAAAATTTGCATTTAAATTAACCCCATTGTATACGAGTAGCACCAATATTGCACAAGACACAATTTTTTTTATGTTGTATCTAAAATCGATATATTCATTTATAGTATTCTGATTTTATTTTCGTATTTAGACACACTGAACAAATATTTGTGAATCTCTTCAAGTAACGAGATATCTGGGTAAAGAATGGAATACTACAAAAAAAAATGAAATTGATGTATTATTTCAACAATGTATGATCCTATCAAGATCCCCTTACCACCTGGGCTCACATTTTCTTTTATTCTTAAATTTACAAATAATCCGTGAATATATTCAATCTGTATTCTAGTCAGATGTTTTTGATTTTTCTTATGTACCTACATCAATAACGAACGAGTAAATGAAAAATTGGGCGGTTCAACTTCAAACAATCACAACGTTTTTTATACCGGAAATAAAATTTATGAATCGTGTGCCGTAAGTGAGACAATAAATGATTGTTTTTTTTAATTTATAACCACATATTATTGTAGTAGATAAAGAACGACAATAACCAGACGAACACGCCATAATTATTGAGCTTTACAATATTGTTTAGAATATTTGTTTTGAAAGCAATGATCCAAGTCAATGTGTACTTACTCTAGATACATTTATTAAAGCAATAACTAAATTTGTCTTGCTCCTCAAAACATTGAATTGTGAATTGAAGATATAAATCTAAGCAAAATATTCTACGATAGTCATTTTTCTGAAACAGTTTTATACAGGGTGTCTTAGAAGTGGACGATCAAACGAAAAAGGGTGATAGGGGAGCTCATTTCCAATGATGTGATTCCATGTTGATGGTGCCAAAGTTATTCCACTTTTTAGTGTTTCTTACACACAACAAAAACAAGAGTTCTTTTGTTTAACTTTCTTTTTTAGGACGATCTAGAAGAGTGTGCCTTTCCAATAACATCATTTTTGTAAGTTATATTATATTTTGTCAAATAAAAACAATGGTTTTGTAAAGTCTTTTTATTTCTCAAAAAATTGTTGTTGATGTTTATAAGTGATGCCAGCGGGAAACTAATGTACCACAGAAAGATGACCCACTACCAGAAAAATATGCGACACTAATGCAGATTTTAAAATGGGATCACACACCGGGCTAGTCACAACAGAATGTTTTTTGTCAATCGTTTCATAAAGTAAGGCGTGTTTATTAAAAAATGCACTTAACAAAATTTCGATTTCTAAAATCGATGCTTTGTCAGCTCTTGGTTTTTTAAATTAATTGTTTGGTGGGTGTGCATGCGATTTCACTATAAAACACTATAAGTGGGATAATTTTTGCACCATAAACAATTCGAAAAACCTTTACTTGGCTATTTTTGTTGGACATGAGTTACCCTATCACCCTGCTTCGTTTGATCGTCCAATTCTGGGATACCCTGTATATAGTGAGTACTCGTAACGAAATTTTCTATTTTAAATTCTTAAGTCTTTAAATTATATGGCATTTCAGAATTTTCACTTTATATAAATTCCAAAATTATTTCTATATAAATTCCTAAATTATACAGAGCCACTCTAACAAAATAATTAGTTTAAATTTCTGTAAAAAACGATTAATAATAATAATTTATTTCAAAAAGGGGTTAGCAAAATAGAACAGTTTTGTAATCACTAAAGTAATCCATCGGTCAATAAGTGCCGAGGCTGACACATAGATGGTGCATCTAATGAAACACTCGTATGATTTTTAGGAAATACCGGCCTTCAAACGGTTTGTGTCAAAATTTTATGATAATCCGACCATTAGTTTACAAGTTACAGTTGTTTTAGTAACGCTACGTTTGTTATTTTCAAAACAATGTAAACAATTATTTTCGTAATCCTTTTATTTTTTTTAAGCGAGATAACTACGAGTATAATTCTCGAGATGCCAAACAAAATTTAATATATCACACAATAATTAAATTTGCTAGTGAAAAATAAGATTCTTCCAGACAAATACTTTTAATTCTTCTCTATATAAGACTAACGAAATCGTCTAGAGAAACAACTTTCCAATTGATTTAGAAAAATTATCAAGCTGGAAATAAACATGTTCTTAAACCAAACTTGGAGTATTAGGTGTGCAAGCAGAAACTCGGCTGTTTTGGTCAAATTCAACTTTATTGAAAATATAATTGATTAATTTTCGAAATATTCGCCATTATTATCTGTGGTCTTTTGCCATTTATCAGATAGATGATGAATGTCGCATAGAAACATGGGGGTTTCGAAAGAAAATAGTCATCGAGTCATTTTTGAACATCTTCAACTTTCATGCTGGTCTATCAAATATGATGACATCGATCTAAATAAGTGGTAATCAGAGGGAGCCAAGTCTGGAAAATTCGCCGCATGCTGTAAAACTTCCCAGCCTAAAGAAAAGATAAGTTCCTGGGTTGATTTTGCTGTATGTAGGCGAGCGTTGTCATGCATCAATATGACCTTACGCCTTCCTTGAGTCGTAACTGATCTTTTTTCATCCAGAGCATCACTTAATTTGATCAATTGGGCCTGTAACGTTCAGCTGTAACAGTTTGACCAGGTTCCAGAAGCTCGTAGTAAATGACTCCTTTCCAATCCTATCAGAGAAATATTAGTTTTTGCAACTGATGTTGATGGTTTGCCTGGATCAACCCATAGTTTTCTGCGTTTACGATTATCGTACAAAATCCATTTTCAACACCCGTAATGAATTTATGCAAAAAATTATTTCTTTTGTACCGAGAAGGCAAAGAGGTGGAAGTGATATTGCTTGGTGAATAACTTCTAACTGGTCTGCAAGCTCGTTTTAAGTTCGGCACTAATTTTTATCCAGTAAAACTTTAAGTTCTTTGTCTTCAAATTGTTTTATTGCACAACAACAATCCTGTGTGATTTTGTTTATTTTATCGTTTACACATTATCGTGTTTTTTAGAAAATCAGAGCACTGGACGTGAATCGTCCTCAAGACTAAAATTGCCATCGCGAAATCTGGTAAACCTCTTTTTTACTGTTGAATGACTCACAGAATGTTTACTCAAAGTCGAATTAAGCAATTCCATAGCATCTTGAGCAGCATTTGTTTCATTTGAAAACATAATAGAATCCAATGACGTAAATGTTGCTTATCGACATCAATCTCTTAAAATTGATGCACACGGCACGACAGATTGTAAATGACTGAAACTTATGTCATAAAAAGCAATAATTAAGCTACATATATCTAAAATGGCGGGCAATTTGGATCTGTTCAAGTATTTTTTAATGCAACCAATTTCAGAATCCAGTTTCTATTTGCACACCTAATAGTTGCATCGTCCAGCCAAGCCAGTCGAAATTTTGTTTGGAAAATTGTGATAGCAGCATTCACATGACAGGGACATTCACAGATGCTCATTTGCGAATATTTTTTATGTAGATACTTATTCAAATAAGTAACCTCGCGAATACTTGAACAAGTAAGTCTCCTCAAATAAAGCATTCGCTTCGAAGAGGAACCTTAGAATTTGTTTTTGTTTTATGATCTTAAAATGGGCCTCGACACACTTTAATTCCCCATGATTTTAAAAAATCAATCGACGTCCACATTTGATTTCTTTGCGCGTTTCTTATATGTTGTGTAAAATTATATGTTTTTTGATTTATTCGCATAGCAATAAAAAGTTTATTTTTTATTGTGTAAACTGCTACGTTGGTTAAAAAATTAAATGTTTCCACTCGAAGCAAAATTTAACCTAAATTTCACAAAATGACAAATAAACCAAGTGGACTTGAAACATTTTATATTTGTAGTAGTGCGAGAATCGGAAGGATCAGAATCTACTTAAATATAAGTCCTGCTCTACTGTCATGGACAGAGGACAGATACCTATATAAAAATAACTATCGAAAATTGTGTTGGTTACACTAACAATCCAATGTAAATATGTTTTTTTTTTCATTTTTTGTTTGTTTCTGCACCAACACATTTATACTTAGTTGCTTAAAAAAAATTACTATAGAAAAGAAATTACCAATACATCTTTAGTTAGTTATTGTTTATTTCATATGTGTGGAGGGGATCCGCTCGAATTGCGATATTTCAAAACGCGATTTTTCAGAACGCGATATTTCAAAACGCGATATGGTACAAAACGCGATATTTTAAATCGCGATATTTCAAAAGGCGATATGGTACAGAATGTGCATTGCGAAGCGACGGGAATGTGAAATTTTTGTTTTAACTAAGGAGAGAAGCGACCCGCCTGATATAACCCGATCCTATATACTCTCGTTCCTATCGATTTTTAAATGCCTATAAACTGAAATTAAATTTCCTCTTTACCCGCCTGATATAACCCGATCCTAAACTCCCGCTCCTATTGATTTTTAAATTTCTATAAACTGAAATTAAATTTCCTCTTTTCCAGAATGTACATTGCGAAGCGACGGGAGCGTAGCGGTTCGCCTGATATAACCTGCTCCTATACTCCCGCTCTTATCGATTTTTAAATTCCTATAAACTGAAATTTTTTCTAACTAGGGAGCGAAGCGACCCTCCTGGTATAACCCGTTGCTATACTCCCGCTCCTATCGATTTTTAAATTCCTATAAACTAAATTTTTTTCTAAGTAGGGAGCGAAGCGTGCACCAGATGTAACCCGATCCTATATTCCCAGTAATATCGGTTTTTAAATTCCTATAAACTGAAAATAAATTTTCCCTTTTCCAGAATGTACATTGAGAAGCGACCGGAGCCGTCGCCTGATATAACCAGATCCTAAACTCCCGCTCCTATCGATTTTTAGATTCCTATAAACTAAAATTAAATTTCCCAATGTGGATTATAAATAAAAATTGAAATAAAATAATTAAATTAACTATAAATTTTTTAATTTTTATAAAAGCCGGGGTGTCCAATCTTAAGGTATAACCATATCGCGTTTTGTACCGTATCGCATTTTGAAATATTGCGTTTTGATAATTCGCGTTTTAAAATATCACATTTGGGACCCTGTGTGGAGTTAGCAGGACTTCTATTCACGTAGATTCTGGTAGAATCCAAAAAAAACTTTTGTTAAAAAAGAATTACAAATTTCCCCGCCGTTAGTTTGTAGGTGAAGGAAACGAGGGAAGAATCACGATGAAAGGATCGTAGAAGTGTAGAACGATGGAATGTAGAAATACAAGAAAAGCTTCACATTTTCCGAGGTCGCAAATAAATCGTAGTAAACCAAAACAATTAATACGGCAGATTACAATTGAGTCGACCATCATTAAGTTGTTCATATAAAATTAACTTAATTGCCTGCCCGATGGATGTGGTAGTCTTCTTAGTCTGTTAGGCTATCTATGTGGAATGAGTGAACAATTTAATAGTTAGGCGCTTGCAGGTCCCCCAACTGTTGGCATCATGATAAGTAAAATCATTGTCAATTTGATTTGATAATTTCAGATTTGATAACAGTTGGGTGATCTGAAAGCGCCCGTTGTAAACCAGATCGTTCTACAAATAAATATTTTTATGGTATACCACTGGTTGAATCTAAACGTTTCAATTATTAATCAAATCGTAAAATCATTTCCTGAAAATGTTATTAAAAAATCCACAATACTTTGGTATTTGTTGAAAGTTGGGTGGGCTCTTTCGTGTTTTTTAATATTATTTATGAACAAATATTTCTATTATCAAACTTAATAAAAAAAAATCTTAAATTAATTAATCTTAACATAATCAATTAATTGGAATAATGTTGGATTATTTCGATTATCAAAATAAATAAATTGATTGATCGGAAGATATTTGAATTTATTTCAATACTTTGAATAAACATTATTTTTGTATTATGCTAGATACTGTTGATTGATTAGAAGATCGTATTTGTAGACATGCCAATAATAACATTGAAACTATAAACATTTATTTGGATTAAAGATTTAAAAAATTTCTCAACATATGTGTATATGTCCATTACATACCAGTACATGTCCATAGAGTATGTTATTATTTGTTGTATACATATTCCGTATAATTAGGGATATTACTAATTTCATTTTAGATTTTTTTTGTTACACAACACATACGAGTACATTCGATTTATAATTTGAACTTTGAAGCCGTACAAAAATATTATTCAAGGTGACGATTTGTGTTCGACATACCATTCTATAAAAATCAAATTTACTTACCGTCCATACAAATATATTTTATTCGTACAGTTCCACTATCCCATACCACGGAGTACGGATGATCGGTACCAAATACAAAGCTGCAGTGATTTTTCCCAGAACATCTGTAATATAAAAAGAAAATTTACGTATTAAATATGTAGTTGTTATCTGTAAATGTAATTTCAATTTCATTTTTGTATATACATATAAGAAAAATCAATTTCCTTTTAACCTTAGGGGTCGCTATGGAATTTTCTATATTCGTTAATTTTGTAAATTGTAATTTTAAAAATAAATGAATTATCTCACATAATTTGTTTTTAATTTCAAAACAGCCGCCCAAACTATCAACAATTTACTTTACTTTATTTTTATGTATAAATGGGGCAAGCGGATGATTGTTTGGTACTGAAAATATTAAAATTTTGAAAGATGAAAGTAAAACATGTCAACTCTACCCAATGTTCTCGGATTTTCAAATTAGATTGCTTTAGGAATGGGTAATGGAACGTGCGCCTAGCCTATTCAGGGCCTAGATATTTTAAAACCTATGCGAGTTCGACCATGCGCCATCCGAAAATAAAGGATATTATTCTTCCACTCACACTTTACAAAACCACTTTAAGATTTCGAAAGCTTGACTATTATTCACTGTAAATTGCCGTAATTTACATTTGAAGAGAAAAAGTTGATTCATTCTTGATTCATAGTGTGACAGAGTAAGTGTAGTGTTTACATACTTTAGTTTTTTTGTGATAATATAATTTTTCAAAATGTTTATAGACAGTGATATGTTTTCTTTACTTTTTTCAAAATATTTTTCTGTTGTGTAAAGTGAAATAATATGTGTTATAATGGAATATTAACGGTGCGCAAACCATTCAGCAGGTATTTCGGTACAGCCGCAGAATAACAACAGAAACGTCATAATGCTGGTTTTATATGGAAAAATATTGACATTGACTCGCCAATGGTAGAAAAAATTCGTTATTTTTGTATATTTAACAAATTACGGACTCATAATGGAGTTTTGGCTGTCTATTTTAGCAGAAAAGTTTAATTAAGATAAAATCGGCTTTTGTAATTAAAAATATTCATATTTAAAGTTAAGTTCCCCATGAAAAATTTAAGGTAGAAAAAAATTACTTGCTCTATGCAACGACGGTTCGAGTTATATTTCTTTTCTTGGTACTGCTTTACAATTTGTGTACCGATTTTTTTCATTAAACGAAACAACAACGGTCCATGTACTCGTATAATGAGGATTTTTTGTAATTAAGGTTTGAATCTTTGCTCGAATGTGGCGCTCACTACAAATCATATTGTTTTCTAAACTCAATTTTCTTTTAATAAAAATCATACTGCGCTAATAGTTTTGATTTTGAATTAAAAAAGTTGATTTTTGTATCGACTTATTTTAGTTCATATTTTTAACTTAAAATTATGAATTAAAAAAAGCGATTTAGAAAAATGAGAAAACTCAAAAATGAACTAATAATGGCTTATACTATTTCATTTTTAAAACACCTACCTTAATTCATTTTCAAAATGAATTAAAAAAGGCACATTTTATTTCATTTTATAAATGTCTTCATTAATGAAAATAAGATATTCTAATGTCTCATTTTCAGTAATGAAAATGTCTGAAAATCAATTCAGTTTTATTCGCTTTTTCATTAATGAAAATACAAATCCAAAATTATCCAAATTTTTACGTTCCAAATTTAAATTTAGATTCCAAATTCATTAATGAAAATAATAGGTGCATGGATTTACATTGCCTTAGAGATTATTAATGATTGAAAAAAATTTAAATGTAAGGATCGGAAGAATTCAGTAAAGAAAATTATAGCGTATTTCGTAATTCCTAAACAGTTTAAAGATATATTTTGATATTTCTGATTCATTATGTACATATTTCTATTCATTTATAAAACAAAACAAAAAAAGCTTATATCAATTCATTTTAGAAATGAATTAAGGAATGCCTTTTTAAATTCATTTTATCGAACTTTTTTATTTCTTTTTCAACTCTGATTTTAATTCATTTTTAAAATGAATTAAAAACACTTATTTTAATTCAGACTTTTTTAATTCATGTAGCCATTTGTGTCGATGCAAATTTATCAAATTTTTTTTTTGGTTTTCTTAATCCATGCGGTTTGTCTGGAATTTGCGTGTGGATATATTTTTACGAATAGTTATTCAATTAGAAGTTGCTTCGTCACTTTTGGAGACCCATATCAAATAGATTGTACCGGTCGTATCCAACATTTCCATCGTTTTGTATTCGAGACCTATGTATACATTCGTGATAAAAGAAAGCCGGGTGTTAGCCACAACATATTCACTCTTCCATTTTTATTTGGTTGTACGACGCAATATAAGCAAATCAAATTTCTAGCCATTTATTGGGGGGTACAAATAAGTTTTGAGAGATTTATAAAAGATGGCATAACTAGTATTAAATCGCATCGAGCCATCTTGTAAGTATATTCATGTTAAACTACCACCATTCCCTCTAAAAATCAGTATGTGTAATTTCGCTGAACTATAAATAACATATTTGTTTGTGCTCTAACCATGTCATCCTTTGGGCTAACAAAACAGAATTTGCGGGAAGCGCTACTGTTTTGTTTAAATTTGAAGAAAATTGCAGCTGATGGGCATCGATTGCTGTGTGAAGCATATGGGAAACATGCTCCATCAATAAAAACATGTGAGTACTGGTTCCGCCGTTTTGAAAGTGGCGATTTTGACACCAGTGGCAAATAACGCGAAGGGAGACCAGTAAAGTTTGAAGACATTGAGTTGGTGGCATTATTGAACAAATATCCATGCCAAACTGAAGAAGAGCTCGCTAGAACTTTGAGAGTGACTCAACAAGCGTTTCGAAACCGTCTCAAGACCATGGATATGGTGCAAAAACAAAGAAATTGGGTTCTGTATGAACTCAAGCCAAGAGACGTCGAACACCGTTTTTTCACTGCTCCAACGACAAAATCGCAAGAGCTTTTTGCATCGAATCGTGACGAGGGACGAAAAGTGGATCCACTCGACATCCCAAAGCGCAGAAAATCGTGGAGTATTCATGGCATGAAGCTAATGTGTATCTGGTGGGATCAGTTCGGAGTGATCTACTATGAGGTACTCAGCCTATCGAAACCATCACTGGAGAACGTTAACAACAATAATTGATGCAATTAAGCCGAGTATTGAAGACACAAATGCCCAAAATATGCCAAAAGACATGACAAAATGATCTTTCAGCACGACAACACTCGGCCACATGTTGCAAGGGTCGCCAAGAAAACTTTGGAGACGCTTCAATGGAATGCCCTACTCCACCCGCCGTCGATGACTCATGGCCTGATGAGACAAGAAGCCATAATTTGGGTCGATTCTTGGACCGCCTCAAAATAGGAGGACATTTTTTCGACGCGGACTCCATGAGCTCCACGCTGCCTGAAAGATGGGAAAAAGTCGTAGCCAACGATGGACAATACTTTGAATATAATACATTGTACCTATTTCTTTGAATAAAGCTTCGAAGTTATAAAACAAAACTCAAAACTTATTTGTATTCCCTATACATTGATTATGTGGCATATTATACAAATTAATTAATCAAATTATCCATATTATAATCAAAAATTCGAAATACCAAACAAAGGACAAAAGACGCTATAATCACTTAAACAAGATTTTCTTCCAAATCTTTAAATTATCGCGGGATTAGGCTAAGCTTCAAATTAATAAGGATTAGTGTAATCTAGCTGATAAAATCATAAGAAATGTAGATTATTAATCCCCAGTTTGAACATATTATATACTGTACAAACGAAAGATGTATCAACAAAACGGGTGGGAGTCCGACGTGGACAGAGTCCAGAAAAAAGTTTTCAATAGTTTAACACATGTAAAACTGTTAAAATAAAATTATAGTTATACTCGTAGTATAAAATGAAATTATTTAATTTAGAGCATTTTTACGAACTGAAGTTATTGAGTTGAAGTAAAAAATGTGGAATATTGACACACTCCGTCAAATAATTACCGCCATAGAATAAAATAACTATTACAACGAAAACATTTCACGTTACAAGTTATCATCGGACCCAGATATAGCGTTAATTCGCATTTCACTTTCATAAATAGGAAATAAAGGGTCTTTCAATAAGTACGCTCGATTTTACAATGTAAATAAACCAAGTTGTGTCTGAGATACCCACGAATTTTTTTTATGTGAAAGAATATTTTATGGCATTAAGAACAGAATATAACGTCGTTCAAATGTCCGCCGCGGCTTTACTTGGCGACACGTATTCGGGAGTCCAACTTTCGATGACGCTGAATTTGCTGAATGGCGTTCATTATGTTGACTTTGAGAGCATCAATCGCATAGACCTGCGATGTAAGACAGTCCCAAAGGAAGAAGTCTAAAGGCGCTAAATCGCATGGTCTCGGTGACCAATTTACGTCGTCACCGCGCAAGATAAGCATGCTCTCAAATCGCGCATGCAGAATGTTCATCGTGGCATGCGCTGTGTGGTGCGTTGGAACCACATAACGTCGGTATCCTTATTACCCACTTAAGGGCACATATAAGAAGTTGCTTATCATCAATCTGTAGTGCTCACCTTTGATGGTTATGGCAATGCCAGTTTCATTTTGGAAGAAGTACGTGCCATGATTTGCCATGAAAACCTTGTTAGAGTCGCATGTCCCGACGCATTGGTATAGATTAGGAACCGAACTGACCAAAAAATATAATGGTATTGCGGGCCCAATATAAAAACTTAAAAGTTACAGAGTAAAAGTTGATCAGAATTTATTTAGCTATAATTGGGCCATATATAACCATAAAAGTCTTGTTAGAATCGCATGGTTTGACGCACTGCTATAAATTAGGACCAGAACTAACCGAAAAATATAATGGTATAGTGAGCCAATACCAAAACTTAAAAGTTACAGAGTAACAATTGATGAGTATTTATTTAGCTATAGTTGTGTTATATATGGCCGCGAGAGTCTTGTTAGAATCGCGTGTCCCGACGCACTGGTATAGATTAGGACCAGAACTAACCGGAAAATATAATGACATCGCGGGCCAATTATTAAAATTTAATTAATTATTAAACCACCATACCAAATGATTAGTAAAAATTTCTTTATTTAAAATGAATAGGTATTAGTTTGTATTCATTTGCTACAACCAAATGTGTTTTTCATTTAGTTTTAAGTGCGTAGAATAATAAAACTTACATAGTAGTAACTACTGTTAAATAATAATTATACAATAATAACTGTATATTAAAACTAAAAATTAAATTAAAAATAAGTTTTCTACACTCAAATTCCTTCCTGATCGCTTTGTATTATGATAGAAAATGATAATATAATTCTATAGTTTATTTTATATCGTGATAGTTCAAAAGTGTTGCCATTGTTGAAAAATATTTTGCGATACAATTTAGGCTATTAAGCTTATCGCGTAGTTGGTGTTCTTTGAAATTCTTAACTTTGCTGGCATTACTATTGTATTTTTAAATTTTATTCTGTCAGTAGTTTAAAAATATCTTGTCAATTAGTTTAATTTACGTATGTTCTTAATAAGCAATTATTTACGGTAAATCAAAATCATTCACATACAAATTAAATTAAAACAAAACTTCAACTACAAAATACGAAATTTCCCTTTGAGGATATTTGTAATCACGTTAGATGGGAACACCTATAGCAAGCTTGGTTTAAATATTTTCGTTACAAATTTTTATCAGGAATGAGTTTTCTCTCTATACGTTTCAAGGAGCAAAAATTTCCCATTTCCCAGGGAAGCCAGAATATTTCCACAGGCTACTACCATAACTTAAATTAAAAATTATTATAACGTTCGAATGACGTTCAAAATATTGTTTAAAACAAATTTGGTGTATTTCAGCAAATTGTAAATTAAATAATTGTTTCGTAGGTGTCGCTGCTCTCCTCTTCTCCTTAACCCCCCCCCACCCAGGGGCGTTTATTTAAACCACAGGTAGCACAGGAGCGGGGGGATCTATAAACATTGTATTGCTGCCGTGTCTACCACAGTTCGTCTTCAAAACATTCAAAATAACGGGCGCATAAGAGGTTGTTATCGGCGGAGAATGTTAAAGATATAAAATTGATTTGGGAGTCGGTGTTATAATCGTGATCGAATCAGACCAAGAAAGAAAAGAAATTGAAAATTTTAAATTTAATTTTTATAGCCAAAAATGATGTTTGTAAAATTTGAGAGGCAGTGAATGTTTCGCGTGTTATAAAATTAGATTGTAGAGCAAATAGTTAGAAATTACTTTTAACTAAATATATTATATTATAATACGACTATAAGTTACGCAAAATGATTAGTGTAAGATTATTAAAATGTGCTTTTGGTAGCAATATCGAGCATTGTGTAATTTGGTGGACATTTTTTTTAAGTAATTTGCTCGAATAAAATTATATAATATAAAATAAGTGCTGTATAAATAAATAAGTGCTGCATTAAATTATCTTTGGACTCAAATTTAATTTACGGGAAATGTAAAGTGATTTTATAGTGAAAAATTATAAATCATAACTGGTACCATGTGCAAAATTACGAATAAAACCAAAATCTGTGCATTGATTTTGCGATACTTGAAAATAAAATAAAATGGACGATTGTGCATTTTCTGATAAAAATTATGAAATTAATTATAAGTGATGCCAGTGATAATCGCTAATAATAATATTTTACAATAATCTGTAATTAATAATAACAAATAAATAACAGAAATAAATTAATAATTCTATTCTAAATAACAAAAAATTTGAAAGTCTAATTAAAAATTGACTGTGGCTACGTGATCATTTGCATGCAACAATTTCGGGATTCATCTATCAACTTTCATATCATCAGGCCTCATCGTATCATGATAAAGTAAATTTTTTTTTATAATTATTATTATTATTAATATAGTTTTTTGTGTATTAAATTTTTAACGATTATTATTCTTAAATCATTTTAATTTAGTTAAATATATTTTAGTTAAGTTCATTTATGAATTGTTCTTTGATTTAGCATAGGTTAGCTTAGGGTTTAGGGCCGGCTGTAGAATTAATTTCCTCTGTGTTCTATAATATTATATATACAAACTACTACTGTGGGCAAAAGTAGTAAGACTTTTTAATTTAAATTTCGCGCGGAAAATTATTCGTTGAAATATTTTTTTTCTATGTTGGTATGACTGTCAGTGACATCTGTGCCAAATGTCACATCAAAATAATCATTAGTGTTTAGTATACGCTTCTCTTTCTGAAGTACAAAAAGTGCAATCGGCGATTTTTACAATGAGTGAAATTATTCAACAAAGAAGTTCCATTAAATTGTGTGTGCGGAATCAATTTTGTGGTGCCGAAACGTTCAGAATGTTGCAAAAGGCCTTCAGTGATAATTGTATGTCGCGAGCAAGTGTTTTTGATTGGTACAAGTTGTTCAAAGACGGTCGAGAACGTGTTGACGATGAACCACGTCTAGGACAGCCATCAACATCAACTGATGATCAACACGTTAATAAAATCAAGGAATTGGTGCTCAAGAATCGAGGATTAACAGTCAGAGACCTTACTGGCATCGTTGATACATCGGAAGGATCAGTGAAAACCATTTTGAAAGATCATTTGGCCCTAACAAAAGTGAAAGCACGATTGGTTCCAAAATCACTCAATTTTTTGGAAAAACAGCGTCGCGTTGACGTCTGTGAAACGATGCTTTCCGACTACCAGGATGTCAACGTATTATAACTGGCGATGAGTCTTGGATCTATGCTTACCACCCGGAAACAGACGATCAATCGGCCGAATAGCGTGCTAAAGGTGAGCCGAAGCCAAAAAAAAACACGCCAAAGCAAGTCAAAAATCAAGGTGATGTTGACAGTTTTCTTCGATTATCGAGGTGTGGTGCACTCCGAATTCCTTCCGACCGGCCAAACTGTCATCAAGGAATACTATTTGAGTGTTATGCGTCATTTGGGGGTTATGGGTTGACAACTCTTGGTTTTTGCACCACGATAATGCACCTTCTCATACATGCGCATTGGAGGCTATTCCGGAAATTGACTTTAACAACTGTTTCGAGGATTGGAAAAAACGTTGGCACAAAGGTATTGAGGCCGGGGGGATTACTTTGAGGGGGACAAAATAGATTTGCGGAAATAAATAAAGAATTTTAAAATTATGAACAAAGTCTTATTATTTTTTACCCACAGTATTATATTCGTATATAGATACATTAATTTAATATTGTTCAATTTTCTTTTAAATTAATAAATTAAAATTTTTACTAATAATTATGAAATTCACCAAATCAATTTCTATTTTTTCATTCTCGATTATGAGTATCTAATTTAAATATGAGACGTTAAGATTTTAACTGAGATTTATTTTCAGCAGTTTTGTTCTTTCAATTTTCTTCTGGATGAAGAAATAATGTAATTTACATTGTGTTTTGGATTATTGATGATTGGATTTTCATTCATTTTATTTATTTTATTTTTCCATTGTTTTCTCTTCTCAGGTAAAAACCCCAGTTAGTTTTAAATAAATTTTTTTCGTCTTTTATTAAATTAGTTTAATTTCTTTTCCGTCTACAAATTTAGACTACTCTGGTAAAAATTCTACTTATTTCGTCATTACAATAGTTGGTATCAATTTAATTTTTTTTAATTTAAATAATTTTTTTTATAGTTAGCGGTTTAGCAAGACTGAGTCATTCTTTTAAAACCCCGCCCCATGACTCCTGAGCCTTAGCCGTTCTAGATATGACCGCTCAAGGGCTCTGTCTCGGTATTTTCCTCTCATAAATTTCTATAACACTATGTTGAACTGGCACTGTAGCCAATTTCATGAGCGATATCAAATTAAAGGCAATTAACTGTTAAGATTTTTATAAATTTAATTATTATTCAGAAATAATCAAAATAAATATAAATTTTAGAATTTTTTTTTGTAAATATTCTTTAAAATAATTTTTTAGTGGTTTTGGAATTTTGGTGTTCCTCGTTTTTCGTTTAGACTTCTACATTCTAAGCATAGCGTAATGTTGTTGTGGAAAATTTCCGCGATTGCGATTTTCCGTCAAATTTTGTACAGTATTCTATCAAAACGATTAAATAGCAAGAGAAAAGTATCAAATTTTTACGTTATAAAGGCGTATCAATTTTCTTAATGTATCATCTAAATCTAAAGGATATATATTACCAAATGAATTATATTTTATATATTGGAGTTGATACTTTGATAGGGGACATTCTAGGAAATGGATAGATACATATATCGTAGTAAGTGTCTTTATATTCAACTTGATTTCTGTTACTTTAAGTAATATTTATGGATTAAATATACATTTTTTATATGCATAAATGCAATCTTTTCTCCATTTATAGACTTAAAAGGGGGCATGTTTGCAAAGTTGTGGTACATAAAGATTATTTATATTTTTCATCTTTCAAAAGAAAGTGAAAACGAAGTTACGAACCCTCATTTTGCTTCTTTTATATTCTGATTAACACAATCCTCGATGATAACACAATGAATAAAATATTAGTTCTTCCTGGTAAATTGATACCACATTTGTCTGAAAACTAAATAATTTATGAATGCGAAATTTAAATTCTGCTTTGTGTTACGAACTTCATAATATCGCGTATTATGTAATTATGATGGGTTTTATTGGGTAACTAAGATAAATATTATCTTTTGTGAAAAAGGGTTTCCCAGTTTTTTGTACTCGTAATGTTTTTCTGATATACTACATACGAGTATGTTCGTAAAAGAACGAAAATCGATTCAGCACCTTTTAGTGACAGTTGTATTACCAAAACAAACTTAATAACAATCCTCTCAATCTACTTTAACTATTAATGGTCCATTCCTGTCTTATTATACATTTTTTAATGCACCCCTCGTTAAAAAACAGGGTTCAGGCTAGATAACATAAACATTTCCACGTGCCGCTAAACCATTGTAGTGCAGCAATTCGACAAATCAAAATAACACAAAAAATAATTTAATGGGAAACTAAGGCACATGTTCAAAAAAATTATGTTTTTTATTGATTTACGTTATGTTTTTAGTAAATTATAATTTTAAGGACCATTTAGTTTTATTTTTCTCTAGTTATTTATGTTCCGACTATTTGTCTATGATATTTATTATGTACGACACACAGGCATGTTATAGTCGAATAGAAATCATAATTTTTATGTTTTTATTTTTATTATACCATATTACGGTTTATATCTATTATATATATATATCCGAAGTGAGATATCACGTTGTTGACTCGAAATAAGCATAAAATTTTCTAATTGAATCCAATAAAAATTAATTTGGAGTAAAAGTAGTCATGAAATTCAAAATGTATTTCTATGGCTTTGAAATCGTTGTAAATCAAAATATGCTTTTTTTTTGGTTTTGTTGACCTGAATCGCTATTTAATTGTGCTAAATTTTAGAATTGGAAAACTAGCACAACGAATTATCGTTAAATTGTAAACATATTTTTACACTCAAGTTCGTTTGCAAAATTTTGTTATCTTCTGCTAAGATCTGTTAAGTCAATAAGCAAGCAGATAGCCTAACTGTTGTGTTTGTAATTTGGTTAAGCACGATACGTTGCATGGTCTGATTATGATTATTAATGTTGTTAGAAAAATTTCGTCCTCGTTGGGATATATGAGTAAGTAATACATAATAAATTAAATCGTGTTTTCCTAATTGCTGGAATTACATTATTGTATTGTTTAACTTTTCCAGTTGTTGAAATACATTTTTATAATACTATGAGGACAAAAAATAGTGATGTAACTTTTGGTGACACATTTGAGACGTTATTCAAGGTGGATGAGTGGCACACGATATGAATATGCAGGATGGTTTTGACGAGACGTGCAAAGTGTTGTTGATGAGGTAAATCGAGATAATGTTCTATCGATATCAAATAAGACTTGGCGTCGTTAACAACTGAAGAAGCTTGAGAAAAGCTTCTGTTTGGAGTGAATGGTATTGAACGACGACATTTCATTAAACTGGTGGTTTAGTGCTTATAGTTTCCGTATTTATATCGGTTGGTACTGGGTTCGAATCCTATCAACTATAAGTCTACACAAATGATTTTCTGTCTGTACTTCAGAATGACATCTTTGCGATGGACACAAGGTAATCTGTAGGTGAACACGTGAATGAAAGTTTGATGTGTGAGCGAATGAAGAGGAATATTGATAGGCATTTAAATAATAGTAAATGGATGAACATTTTCTTATAATAATATTCTTTCAAAACATATATTTTTGTGATTGAAATAAAATTAATTAGGCCGAAACCAACTGTTCAAGATAGTTTGGGGACACTCTGATTAAAAAAATTTATAACTATTACACGGTGTAGGCGAATCTCAATCAAAAAGAACCCCACATTAATTATGTTAAGAAAAACTTTAAATAGCGAGATGAGTTAAATCAAAACCAGCGAGCATCTATTAGCTCAAGTTACACTCCATTTGGACTCAGCTCAAGTTACACTCTTGCACTTACTGTGTAAAACTTAAAACTTACTAATGCTTCGCTAGTAAACAACGCCAAAAGCAAAAAAAGGTGCTTAAACTAACCACAACCGCTCGATCAAAATAATTTGGCTGTTCACATAAACAATAGGATATGTTCTGAAGCAATTATCCTCACATATTTTTGAAAAGTTGGTTGATATATAGGTGTACAAGAATGAATGGTATGAATTTGAATCAACTATGAAATAAAAAATTGGAAATTCGGAAAATAACTCTAATCCAAAATTGTCGTGTAAAATCTACTTTGAGCTATGTTAAAAATTCACCGAATTTTCTAAATTTATTTATTTTTTATAACCAGATACACGTTTATTTTTCGTTTGTATCGGTGTAAACAAACACTTAAGGTCTATATAACAGTAGTATAGCTTTAGATTTTCTATTAATTCAATTCAATTTCTGGGTGCCTCAAACTTGTACGTAGTACGGAGTGCCTGTACTTTTGTCTAAATTTCTGACTAACCAAATTGATGATTAGTTCGTACCAGTCGTTCATAAGGTGGCACAAAACAAACCGCGTCTGATGTTTATTTAAAATTAATTAAATTAAAGTTTATTAGGTCCGTTGCACACTTGAGCTATGTTTTTTAGATAAGTGAGCTATGTTTTGAGATCACAGCTTCCCGCTTTACTTAGCAAAGTAGGGTTTCACTTATTTCTGCTTCTTGTGGAGCTTAGGTCAGTCCAATCGTACGCACAAATATATTGCTGGACAGATGAGACTGGCCCTGAAATTAATTAACAATATTTATTTTATTTCAATTTTGGGAACCAGGACGAAGATGTGTAATAAAAACATCGTTCGCATCACTTAAAAAACATAGCTTAAGTGTGCAACGGGCCTTAATCTTCAAATATTTCTAATCGATAAAACAAAAGTTAGTACAGGCTGTTAATATGGTGGCATTATATAAAATTTTAAAAAATGCATTTCTCTTTAATTAATTTAAAATTTGTTGCACAGACCAACAGAAAATTAACATATTAGAACAAATTTTGTTTTTAATGAAATGGATAAAACGATAGTGTCCATGCAAGCTCTAGTACTCAGGGAGCTTTGGTTGTCTCTGTGTAAACTTAGGTAGCCGTACTAAACCTAATTTTTTTGCCTTTTTATAATCAAAGGTTTAAGTTTTGATAAATGATCCAACTTAAAATAGAAGTTCTTCACCACACGTGCTTCTACGCACACTTGTAAGAAGAATTCATTGTTTTAAAGAACGAGATTGGAGATCACAAAAGAGCAGTTAAAAAATAACTATTTAGTACCAGAAACAATTGAACCTGCAGTCGATGACGACATTAATTCATTCTTTACTGATGAAGAAGAAGGACGAAGCGGGAAGCTCATCACAGAATTAGCAGAAACTTTACCTAACTTTATGAAGCAACAACTAGTTTCAGAACAACAACCAGCCAAACTATAGTAAGTAAATAAGGAAACGCATTTAGTTTACACAAATTTACAATAACGTTTCAATATCAAATTATTCCACTTTGATTAAGAAATCGGTTAAGGTAGCCAATAGAGGTTTAACTACAAAACTTAATTAAATGATAAGGATCATCGTTTTATTAAAGTTATGGCTAAGGATCTTCATCCAATCTGCGCACGAAGTTTATTCTTTGAATTTACACTAAAAAAATACTTATATTTGAAACACACTGCCAAATAATCATATTAAATAATTGCTAAAAGTATCAATAAAATCAGCTAGTAAACTAATCAAACGAGGATGCGCTATCTATTACCAGAATATTAACGAATTTAACTACACGTTCATATTTTAAAATATATAGGTACAGCTGTTATCACGCATCCGGTAGGGAGAGTTATAGGCAAATCATCGATGATTATACAGAAAAATGTTTAACCATTTTTAGATGTTAAAATTGAAGAGTAATTTATACAACATTACATATTTAAATCACTAAAGTCAAGTGTCGCGATCGGAGGCAATTTTAATCGAAATCATATCTACTGTGAATCAACAAGAGTGACTTCTAAAAACGAAAGCGGCTGATGCAGTAGGACGACTATGCAATTAGGAGATCCATTTTGGAGATCAATCAGCATATTGGTCTACGAACATCGTAGGGATTATGTCGTTAGTTAAGTAAACTAGACCACATCTGTTAACAAATAATAAACCTTGCTGGGAGGGATTCCAGAAAGTAGTTGGTACCAGTTTTAATATACGGGTGCTAATCAAAAATCCGACACAGCTAGAAGACGAATTAGAACAACTCATCAACGCATACAAGAAACGACGAGGAGTAGTACCCCTAATGTCTAGGGAGATCTATCTTAGTTAGAGTACTGGTTGCAGCAAAACCAAAAGCAAGAAATGCCTGATCGAATGTCAGAATTTGATATCAACATTGAAAGAACCGAAAACAAATGACATTTATTAGTTAAAGAAAACCAACACCAACTCAAAGGTATATTCCAGTTATAATTCATATCTCCTAATCCAACAGAAACAAACCAGTTAGGTGTTTAGTCTTCTAAACATTCCGTTAGCGATACAATTTATGGCTATGCACTAAAATTTATTCAAACCCTCGCGGGGAAAATAGATACCACCACGATTTTACCGATCAAACTTATGAAAAACTGGAAAACAGCGTTATATTCGTAGTCTAACGAAACATCGACCGGAAAAAGAAGCAAAACTACGTGTCGATCGAGTACACACCTATTCTAATAAACAGAATACCAGCAGAAAAGTCATTGACGATACGCTAGGACTCACCAGCGACAGTCAAGCATGAAACGTATATAGAAAGTTATAGCAAATGGGGCTAATTTTCGTTTGTGACATATCTGTGATGAATTTTTTATGACATGACAGATGAATTGTAAATTAGAAGTCTTAGATGAATCTTATGTGACATATTTGTGATTAATTATATGTGTAATATCTAAGATGAATCGTATCTGACAAGTGAGAAATAAATTTTTGTATGTACGGACAAATATTATTAAAACATTTTTAAATGCCGACTTATACATATGCCTAATTCATTTATATAAAGTAATATACAATGTTGAACTGCCCTTAAAACATATTATAATTATCTTTCCGGCACTTGTGTTGGTTTCCTGCATACAAAAAATAAGACAAATATTAATTGCGATAATGTTTCGACAAAGAGTGAATATATGAAATGCAAACTTTTTCATATCTGTCGATTGTTTACTTACGCCATATTAGAAAGTAAGGGATATAAAAAGAAAAACACGAAAGACTTGTCATTTATGTTTCACTTAATACATTGTCATAAAAGAGGACGTATATATGACATGTCTCACACTTGTCATCGAACGTGGACAGTCTGAAATTAAAGTGGCTTACCATATATTAGTCATTTAGTCAACATACCACCAAAAATAGCCAAAAAATGATTGTTTTTCTTTTTCGTACTCATATAGAGAAAAAGGTTAGAAATAGAAACGTATGTCTCGTAAAATATTATTCACATGCATGTTAACAAATTTCCAACTGGGATAAAGATATTTAAAAAACAATGGTCAATGAAAGCTCGATTAAACTAAACATAAACGAGAAAACAAAAAGACAGAAAGAGACATCGCGGAAAAATCAGGAATAATTGAATGTACCAATTCCGACATAAAACATCGGTCAAACGCCTCCAAACGCATCTGGCGAATCTACCATTACTGATCACAAACGAGAAAAGGTACGAGCTTATTCAAGTGTACTAAGCAAAATTTATGTATAAATACGAACGCGTAAGATTTTATTTTTAAAAATTATGATGATGCCATATTAAAAGGCGAAATTATAAGAATGCAAAATTAATTACTATTTACATTAAAATTTTAAAAATATTAGGTGTAATTAAATAAAAAGAAATATAATTAAGACGATGTTTGGTCGGATTTGAGGTAATATTGACATAAAATAAAGCGACATTTTTTTGCATTTTTGCCCGGCTGAAACCAATTTATTTGTGCGATTTGTTTGTCTGGTTAAAACTACTTTGTATGTAGGTCTAAAAGTTCTCGATAAATTAACAAACGAACAAAATTATTAAAGTAATTTATTAATTTTATACATCTCGTTGAATTAATCACCTCCAATAATAATACTAAACTGCAGGCGGCTATCTTACAGCAAATCGCTTTCATAATTTCTTCTAAGGGAGGGATGTATTTTGCTTTTCATTCCAAACTAACACACGTTAATATTTTTTTGTTGCGAATGCCTGTCTTTGCGGCCCGCCACACGAAATAAAGGGTGGTTAAATTTTAAGGGCCGACGTTGAATGTGAACCACACCTAAACGTCAAGTTTTTTTCTGCATTTAATTTGACATTTCTCAATTTCAGGCTAACTCAATTTGAACTATGGAAAGATACACAATCGAGCAACGCGTTAAAGTTATTCAGGCCTATTATGAAAATTGGCGTTCAAATCAAAATGCATATCGTGCACTTCGTGATTTTTTCGGTCAATTTAATCGTCCAAATGTGCGTACAATCGGAAAAATCGTGCAAAAATTTGCGCAAACCGGGTCTGTAGGAGATTTTAAAACACCAGTGCATGCTCGTACAGCTCGTACAGCTCGTACAGCAGAAAATATTGCTGCTGTTCGCGATAGTGTGGCTGAAGAGCCGTCCACCTCAACTCGTCATCGTGCCCAACAATTGCACCTCTCACGCTCGTCGTTGATGAACATTATGCATAAAGACTTGCATTTACACGCTTATAAGGTGCAATTGACTCAAAAACTAAAGCCTTTTGACCATTCCAAACGTCGTCAATGGTCAGAATGGTGGCAAGTAATGGCAACAGTCGATGATCAATTTTCAAAGAAAATCATCTTCAGTGATGAGGCACATTTTCATCTCAGTGGATTCGTCAATAAGCAGAATTGCCGCATTTGGGCGAATCATAATCCAAGAGTGATTGTCGAAAAACCAATGCTCCCACAAAGAGTGACTGTTTGGTGCGGTTTATGGGCTGGCGGCATCATCGGACCGTATTTTTTCCAAAATGAGGCCGGTCAGGCAGTTACTGTGAATGGTATTCGCTATCGTGAGATGATAACGAACTTTTTATGGCCCGAATTGGAAGATATGGATGTGGACGATATGTGGTTTCAACAGGACGGTGTCACTTGCCACACAGCTAACGAAACAATGGCTCTTTTGCGCGACAAATTCAATGGCCGTGTTAAGATCATGTGATTTGACACCGTTGGACTTCTTTCTTTGGGGTTATTTGAAAGAAAAGGTGTACGTCGATAAGCCAGCAACAAGTCAAGAGCTAAAGCATGAGATAATTCGGCACATTAACGGCATAGAACCTCAATTATGCCTAAGCGTCATCGAAAATTTGGACCATCGGGTGGAGGTGGGCCGCCGAGGTCGCGGCGGCCATTTGGCCGATATTTTGTTCCATACATAATTGAACCATACCATATTATCATAAAAAAAAGAATTGACAATAATTTCCTAAATAATTTGTGTTTTATTCAAAATCAACATCGGCCCTTAAAATTTAACCACCCTTTATCTAAAGTAACTATATATACATTTTTAAATAGTTAATTCCAATTTCATTCGGTGTATCATTCAGATTAGGCAATGAGATTAAAGCTTCACGAAACAATAGAAATAATCCTCTGTTAATCCTTACAAAATGTTGACATTTTTAATTCGTTATGCCAAACTTGACATAATAAAAACAATGAGACCGTAAAAGAATTCAATTTATATAATTCATAAAAATTATAACATTTAAATTGGGGATTGGTTAATTTTTCGATTTGTTCACTTTTTATTAATAAATATTCATATAAATAAATCAAAAACAGAAAAATATGGAAACATAAATTTAAAAATAAATGTATAGTCATCAAACATGCTCTAATTATTTCTATTCAAATATTCGATAATTTATACGCTCGTGTATATGGATTTTGATTAAGTGTAATTAACCGTGGCCTTCACCTGTGTACGCGTATGCAACACGTAATGATGGATAGTCTGTGGCAAAATGTATACCCACCGAGTAAATATATTCGATAAATTTTAATGCAAGTTTTATGAATATCGAAATCAAATATTTAAAGATTATAATATGCGAACAGTCAATATTTTATAATCCTATATGTGTCTATATAGGTATACTGCTTCTGTTCCTGCCATACATATATATCAATATAGAATTTCGTACTTTTATGATATGAATGATTGCAACTTAAAAAAATACAACAAAATAAAAAATATAAAAATTAGGGATAGAATGTTATACCCAGAGAAAAAAAACGTTAGGGGTTGATTCTACTCTGTTTCTGTCATAATATTTCAGACATACACTCGGTGGTGTATACGAGTATTATTTCGATTAGGACGTACACGACGACTAAATGTAATGTGGCCCCCCAATTTTTCTTCGTATTATTTTTTTTGAGAATTGTAAAAGTTTTGTAGGTTATTTACAAGTTTTTTGAAAGAAATAACAATACCTAATGTGTTTTTATTTTCAATTAAATATCGGTTTTTGTTCTGCAACCATTTTGTTTAGTATTGATTTATATCTCTCTGGGATTATATTTTGAATATAAACCATGGAACGGTCAAAAGGTGTTGATTGTAATCTCTCGTTAAATACGTCTAATCTATACATGCGGTATATATAAACGGTTAATTGAGGGAATGATAGAACATTTCTCTAGGTTAAACCCGAAAGTCATCATTTTCTTCGGCTGCAATGATTTATTTATTATCGTTCAAATTATACATCCGTATTTATGTATTTTCGATTATATATTTTTTTAATTATAGTTCTTAGTGGTTTTGCTGTGTTTCTAACTCATAGTTAAATTTGTAAACACAGTTCATTATCAAAACACTTACTAGTAGTAGGTAACTTCTAAGAATTTTCTATAAATATGTTTCAGTTTCTTTTTTAGGTTCGAAATACAATTTTAAATGTATGGTTTCCATCAAAAAAATAATTTTAATTTTATTTTATTATCACGGAAGTGAAATTATCTGCCATTGAAAATTAAATTCTTATAATACGAATATAGCTGGAACCTTTGAAGTATGCACCTAATATTTGGAACTGTAGTATAAATCGTAAGTTTTATGTATCGTTATTTTTAAATTATGATAAACTCAATGAACTTTAGCAAAAAAAAAACACAAAAACATATTTATACAATTCACCCCAAAAATATTTACAGATCCTTACAAAATTGCCAACAATTCTTTGGGATAACCAACATCGTTGTGATAAGAATTGACATAAGCATACGCAAATCCATTGTAATTTGCCCTTTTCTGATGTTTATCTATACGCACATCCCCTTTGGAATTTTCTTTGATTCCATTATTGTTATTATTCGAGATTTGTTTTATTTCAATTGTTTTATTTAAAGATACATCTCTTGTTGTTGTTTTCCAAGTTTGCATACTGTATAAATCCATCCAATTTAGTTTAAATTAAATTTTTTTTTCGTAAATAAGAAATCACAACACAATAAATAATAATATAAATTTATTAAAATTCTTCTATTGAAAAATTAGTTGGTTTTTTATAGAAAAAGGAAATTAATGTCAAGAGATTGTTAAAAATTATATTTTCTTAAATTTATGTACTGGACGAATTATATAAAGATTAATTATTAGGTAGATTGTCTGTTATTGAAAAAATTGCATATCAGCTCATTTATTTATCAATTGTGTGATGTACAAATAATAAAATAGGAAATATGTCATAAACTTATAATAAAATGTTTCGTTATAAACTAGATCAGCACAATTTATTAATTAATTACTTACATTATCTTGGAATTTAAGCCAGTACACACAGGTAAACATATACCTTTTCAAAAATGGTTTTGGCAGGATTTCAATTTTTATTTTAGAAAAACAGATATTTTGTAAAACGTATAATTAACATTTATCGATTTTTCGTCAAACAATCAATTTTCGAAGGTGAAAATGTACATAAAGATGTTTAAATTCGAATAATCTGTTGATTGATTTATGAAAATTTGTGTGCGTTTTTGTAACATTCTGTAGTAGTGATGATTATTATTAATTGTTCTAAAACATTTTAAATCAATGGTTTTATCACAATAAGATTTTATTTACTGGCCGTATCATTTAATGTATGTACTAAAATAATTTTTACAGTTTACTGAAACTCTGCTTTTCGAACCTTAATCCTTCGAATCAAAAAAGGTTATGGGTCAAACAAATTCAATCTTAGTACGTTTTTCATTTGAACAAAATGAATGGAATAAATTTATTTATGCGATCATAACATGATTGGACATCGTTGTGTATCTGGCTGTTGGGTGTAGGCATTGATAACCTGTAGCAGTTTAATGTGATCTATGGTCCACGTTGCTGTGTGTGGAAACTACCAAGTATGTGTAGTTTACCATCAAGTGGTAATACCCGGGCAACGATAACATAAATCGGCTACATACTACATGTGAGTGCGATACATACACTATAAAATATTAGCAATAGAAACAACGAATACGGAAGACTACATCCCAAGTAAAACCCTAATACTAAGGTACTAAACTACACTTCTGACTGTTCAGCAACATATCCTATTAATTAAAGTGATTCAAGTATAGCAATAGTTGGTCCGTCCAGAATCCTTGTAACGGCCGCCTTCGAGGCCGTTACAAGGATTGTGGAGGGACCAACTATTGCTATACTTTAATCACTTTAATTAAAAGGATATGTTGCTGAACAGTCAGAAGTGTGATTTAAAAGTAGTAATCTCTTCCAAGGCAGAAAAAGTAACTAAGATTGCTTGCCTACCTTCTACGCCACCATCCCCAATAGTAATAAATGAGGTTAAAAATTATGATTTACTCTTTGTGAAAATAAAAATAATAGTAACAGATAAATCTTTGTTTTAAAAGATGAAGCTAAACCTGGAATATGGAGAACCCACAGTAAAATGTAAAAAATGCTCAATGAACAAGGTTGCCATTCCCACACGTTAAAAACAAACAGAACAGATCAATCAGAGTAATGACAAATATCAATATTCTACATGTAAACCAGAAAAAATAATTGATGACCTAAAGGCGAACGGATTTAAGATTACTTAAGAAAGTTAGGGACCTCTCATCATGGATATGTTGTCTTTCAATTCGGATAAAGATATTGAAAAATATATGGTATCAAATTAAGAAGATCCTAGAGTTAGTGTAGGGTGATTATTAAGCCTCTAACAAGACCAATCTTATACCACAATGTGTGCGATGCCATGCATATGGACATACACAATAATGGAACTGAGGCGTGTCAACTGTGCCGTTGAAAAGCGAAGCAGAAATTCTGTCAAACTCTTAAATCATCTTCCTAATGTGTGTATGGTGGTGGAAACCATCGAACAAACTATAGAACCTATAGTATTGCTATTGAAATGAAAAATATTTATTAAAGCTTCCGAATTACAGCAGTATCCCTAATGTACTGCTGTAATTCGGAAGCTTAATTATACGTACAAGACGTATAATACACAATTTTGAATAAGTGTTGTCATTTGTTATGCAGGTATGTGTGTTTTTTTGGGATCATAGACATCAAAATTTATCGAACCGGGTGGAATCGGTTCAAATTTTTGCTTCCGCTCTATTGAGATGGAGAATTTGACTTTTCAGTTTAAATTTAAACAGTGTTTCAGTGTTTCGAGCTTATCGTTAATGCGAAATTGTAAATTTTGAAGAAAGTGAATTTATTTTTTAACAAGAGTTTCGTTTAGATTTATTATTGTAATTTAAAAATGCAAACTAGAACATTTATTCACATTAACGAATTCTAACACTAGAATTATTTACAGATTCGCATTACTGCCCAACAAACATCGATTTTGTCATCGAGGAATAAATGTATTAAATTCAATAAAAAATATAATACATAATATATTCTTCTATGATTTTGTCACAGATAACTAGAGACAAAACACATTTATTCAACACTATGACGTTCCGGCAATTGTTCTCTGATGTCATTATTTTTGGACCGAAATAGGGGTAAAGGAAACTCACGCTTGAGAAACGCGAACGAGCAACAAGGAGTAACGATCAAAACTACAGTATACTACGCTCCAACTGATATTCAACTAAATTAATATTTTTGATAAGCGGCTACAGGAACTACAACACAGGCCCTTAAAGTTAAAGCCATCCTCAGACAGAAAACTGGCTAATGATCTTAGAATTTTATGCTACAATACAATTTTATATCAACACGAATTTCAGATGGGCCTGGACATAGAAAATTCACATCAGAAACATCTTAACTCAGCAATCAGTTATAAAATGTTTGAAACTATCAAACATATTACACTACCACCTCAAAACAATTCTAAATAGAGTAGTGCTGTTATAATTAGAAATGGTGTTCGTCATTGCGAGAAATTAAAATATCAAACAGAAGAAAGCAACCAACAGCTATTAATATCAGAACGATAGATAGTATATGGGTGTCGTTAAAACAGAGCCTTCCAATAAGAACGTTTTTTTAAAATTAGAAATTAAATTAAACACACGCTTTGTTAAAAATATTGTAATTATTTATTGATATTTAGTGTAGACACTTGATACTAAAATAATTCAAGGGAATGTCCATCAGGAGCATGTTTGTAGATCCTTTGGTCCAAATTTCGACACATTTCTACATAAATGAGGTTCTTTCTCGCGAATTTCCGTCGATTGATTAGTTAGTCTCATAAATCGCTTCTCAATAAACCGATTTCTTCTTTGGATGTACGTATACCAAGTACATCCTGTTAAAACCACAAGTCGTTAATATTCATATTATCAATTATTAATTACCATAAAAAATTTGTTATCATGGCTGAGTAACGAACACCATTAACAGCAATAAGCTTCATTTTTGAAATATGCGGATCAAAGGTGCCTCTGGCTCATACAGCGCACCATACATTAATGCGAGAAGAATGTAATGACTACCTTAACTGCGCTTGGAGTTTCGCCTAAATGCGACAATTTTGTTTCTTTACGTAGCCACACGAATGAAAATGAGTTTTATCACCTTGCTCAATGATTCAATTTGCAAATTATCGACGCGATTTCGTCTACTAAAAATGCACGAATTTTACGAAATATTTTTACAGATCCTCCATTTTCATAATGGATTTTAATTATTTTTATACGATTTTGACGCAAAATTGAATTCATCTTACTAAATGGTCAACCTTCTACAGTTAATTTGTAAAACACTGAATAACGGAACTTTTAATATAGCTATTGTAGACTCTTGAGAAACAGAAAGTTCTTATTGAAAGACCTTGTACTTATTGCTCACCAAAGCATCCATCTAAGGAAAAGGTTTATCTTGAATTCTTAAAAGTACTCACTGGGGCTCTAGACTAACAATACCCAAAGGTAAAGAACTCCTTTACGCTATGAGTATATACAATTGCGAAGATTTTTAACGGGGTAATCATGTATTGGGCTGATCGAAATAAAACACCTGATCTGATTGATTTCTTTCGACAGATAGACGAAAGTTAGGACTTAAGTTCATACTCGTCTTATTTCTAAGATGCCATAATCATGTTATGTTCAAGTTTCCATGGCTACTGCAAGGAACAGACTGATCCTGGCTGATCCTGGTAATGGCCTCGTTCCCAATTTTTTACAATTACTTTTATACTATTCCGATGCAGTCACTCAAATTTGTACTAACACACGCAACGGTTGCTTGACGCGGATGTTGTAGTAGTTGTCGCATTATTTCCCTCTGCCGAGTGAATTATTACATGAGATAAAAATCATAAACGCAAAAATTCAGATACATTCCGTTTATAATGTTAAACAATAAATTGCATGCGAACACAGCTGTTTCTAAGCATGCCTTTAGATGCTAAGCTACGATGGGAAGAGCAGGTCGAGATGACTGCTTAAATATAGAAAAAATGTATTGATTCATAGAAAAAATTCCACTCTGTCAACAAACAATAGTTTTTAATTTAGGAGCAAATGTGATGTGCCAAACAGAGGAACATATAGATGCTATCTAAAAATTTCAGAATAAGTATTGGAATATGATTGCGACACTCCGATACATAAGGAACAAAGACTTCTATAGAGACCTTAAAATGGATTAAGTCTCAGGAAGTTTCGATAAATGCACGAAGGTTTTAAATAAAAATGTGGTTTATTTCATCTTGCCAGCTCTGGAACGCCAATGGATACGAGCTGTAGATAAAGACGCATCACGCAGTAGTCAATCAAGTTAGAAACAAATTGCTTATTGGTCGAATATAAACAAATACTGCTAAAAAAATCGTTCCATCTGTCATTTTGCGCAATTATAATAAGAAAACAGTATCTGTTTTCAGTTGTGTATGCAAACCTTAAAAGTACACTTATTTTTAACACACAGTTCTGATATTTAAATCGAGGGAATATATGCCCATGGTAGCAACATGTTTTCACTTGCAATCCACGAATTTACAGTAAGCGTACTGAAGGGTCCAAATAGTTCCTGAATTTTTGGAAAAGCTTCAGGCCTTATAATAATTTCTTAAAATAACTGGAAATAAAAACCAATTCAAGAACACCCAAAAATGAAATCGTGCCAGCTGGCCCGTCGATTCGAATTACAATCATTGCTGCTTTCGGGCAAGATTTGAAGCGCGGCAGACGATTGCAAATGTTCGACGAATGTTACTTTACAAATGTTTGACAAATATTCGTAAAATAATCATCCACGCGTATTTTGTAATACGAGGAATGTTCAATAAATAAGTTGGGTAAATCTATATGAAATAACTGCAATAGAAATGGTTTGTTTTGTTATTTTTAATTCCCCTATTTCTATTTATTCTATCGACAGAATTTTTCAACGCAATATCATGTGCGATGGTTTCTCATACCTTGGTCATAATTACTTCGGCAATTTTATGGGTATGAATTTGATTACGATGGCGGCATTTATAAGAAGGTGCCTTTTAAAACTATTCCTGACAGCATAAGCTTCTTTTGAATTTAAATAGTAATGAGATCTTAATCATGAAATTTTCTTCATTTATGGCGTTTATCTCATGCAATTAGTCATTTGGTTTAGTGAGGCAGGAATATTTCTTCATTTTCTGATACAACTTCTTTAGATAGTATTTTTAGGTTTCCGATAGGTGCTCAACGTGTGGTTGCAGTATTTTTGAGAGGTGTTCCGCAAATATCTATGTCCTCGTTACTTTTAGCCCAATTTCCACTTGCTATTTTTATTGGAGAAATGTGCATTTGTCGTTTCAGTTTCTTGATTGCTCGTCAGGGAGAATAATCAGTTAAATTTCGTAGATAGAGTTATTGATTGAGTTATTTTTCAATTCGTTTATTTGTCTTCTTTCTTACTGAGTGAGATAATATCATATCCTTCTCGATCTTTTTGTTCTGCTAGCAATTCTCTAATTCCCCGAGGTTACTTATTCCCTTCAGTCATCTTTTTCATTTCGATTGTACATATTCTTCCGAGCTGCATGTCGCTGATAGTTACGCACAAATTTTTGTAATTTGTTTTCTAATATTGCTCAGTATTTCTAACGACCTTAAAAAATATTCCCAATTGGTGTGTTTATTTATTAGTGTTGGGTTGTTTTCTTTATGTGATTTTGTAACTAAATGTCAGGAGTTTCAGTTTAGGAAAAATCAATCAGATCACATGTGTTTTTGACACAATTTCTTCTTTGCTGTTTAACTGCACATGTGACATATTTCGATATGCACACTTTGTAATAGCTTGGATCTTAGTGGTTGGAAAATTATTCCACACTCACTGTTCTTACTATTTGATACTATATATTTGTTCCATACCTTCATCCAAACTGAAAGAACATATACATGATGAGATTCCTTATTTCCTTCAGTAATATTAAATCCGTTTTCCTTTACGTCATAAATATTTCAAACGTGTCACAATGTTAACTTTGTTCATTGAAAATTATTACATTTATTTGCCAGGTTTAGTTTGAGTTATTCCCATTCATCATCTTTGTTTTAAATTTATCTGTTGTTTCTATTATTTTTATTTCCTCAGTGCGTAAATCATAATTTTTAACCTATTATACTATTGGAGGTGGTTGTGGACCTCGAAAGAGACATAGATTACCATTTTTGAATCACATATTCGAATGTTTCACAATATATCTTGGGATTGATGGTAAGTGATTAAAATAGTTAATCCCCTCAGAATCCTTATTTCATATAGATTTACCGAACTTATTGGACATTCCTAATGTATGCGAATAATTAGTGAATGTTGGTACAATATTTTTATATTTGTCGCCAGTTGTTTACTTATAACGAACCCTAGCGGCATCTCTTCACAAAACTGGCAACACTAACGTACATTAAATGTCTATTTTCCAAAAAATGGCAGTTAAACTACGATTAACATTTTACAAATCCTATTTGTACACAGTGACTGCTATCTGACGGAATAGTTTAGAACTAGAGTCAAAGGTGATCAATTTCTCAAAAAACTAGTATTTATGTTATATAAACTACATAGTTGACCATAATTCGATTGAATATCATGTAAAAACTTCAATTAGTATACAATTAATGTAACAAATAATGAAATAAAAATAAAATAGCATGAGGATTTTTCTCATGGAAAAAATGTTGTCTTTCGCTCGCATAGAAAGTGACACTATCTAGGCGGCGTATAATATTTTGGATTGTTTTGCACATTTACTGTCAATTTTGAAAATGCATCAGCGAGTATGAAATCTAGTACCTCAACGAGAAATTAATATATGCCAGTGACATCTGTTCATAAAAATTATAAGATGTATATTTCATTTATAATTTGTATGCACAAATTTTTATATCTTCCTTTAGTCATTTTTAAACAACCGCCTATAGAGCGAATGGGTACGAATCTAACCTTGATTGCATATTTATCATTTGATTTGCGTACGCCATTCAAAATTTGAACATTTGTCTTAAATTTGCAATCGTCTGACTGCGGCTTTGTTTTTTTTTATTTTACAAATAAAATACAAAATTGTTCGATGAGTTGAGGATTTGCTGGCATTAAGTTCAGTTCCTGTACTGATTTGGTTGGTGTAACGGCTGAGTTGGATGCTATCCTGGTTTGCGATTTTACTTGTTAGGGGTACGAGTATTTGCCTCATTTTCCATATTTCGCGAGAAACATACTCGTCGATTACTTGGTTTATTTTACAAAAAATCACATCAAAATGAGGGGATTCAAAAACTTCAGTGCGGAATATAAATGCCGTTAAACAATATATTTTGGAAAATCCGGGTTTTCTAGGCTATGTAGTCCTAGGTTAACAATTTAAAGTAGGTAATATTGGGTTCGAGTCAATGTAAAATTTCTAAAAAAAACTAAAAACTTGAAATTTTAATTAAATAAATAAGTCTTTGTAACAAATTTGAACTTTATATCAACTGGTAGGAAGAACCACACACATAAAAACAAAGCAGAAGAACGGGAATGGAACCCTACAATGTGTATCTGATAAATGAATGGATTACTGATAAAAAATTTATGTAGTTTCTTCGGTCATAGTCGAAAACATAGCGGGTCTTTGTAGATTGACTTTTGAGAAACCTGCGACAGTTTGTCGACCTCAAAATTTATGGAGAAGCATGAATATGAACTTTCATCCCGATTAGTCAATCCATCTGCCTGACGATTTTTGGAGGTGAACAGTTTTTTTTATCAGAAACTACAATTTCAGCTTAAATTTAGAGAAACTGATGCGGATCGATTATGTTGCAAATTTAATTGAAAATGTTTTTGTTCTCGTCATAAATACCATGCTTCCAAAATATTTGCAAACATCGAGAAACGTCATATGGAACCTGTCATTTTTAATGAACCGATTTCAGCCAAAAATCACTGGAATCTCCGAATTTACGTAAAATATTTAAGTTTGAAGTTTTATTGGATTAAATCATCTAGGATCAAGAGTGGCAGCAAACAACCTGGTTGTAAATGGCCACAAGGTAACGGCGAGCTAAGTGATCGGATTGTAATAGCGGGCGGTAGTGATTGGTTGGTAATGTAAACGTAATGTCAATGAGTTAGAAAGAAACGATAATAAATTAAAAATTAAAGGAGCAATTTCCTCAGTTCTTTAATTATGCGAAATCAAATTTAATTTTACAAATATCACAAAAGTATAAAAAGCGCCTCCGGTTGAAAAAATATATCTAAAACGATCATTTTAAAGTGTGTTTGTTTGTGATATCTAAAAAATATTTGGAATTCGTCGAATTAAGTAAATATTATATTTATGTGACCGAAGATTAATTATATTGTTACGATTTTGCCTATCGGTATGGTTAATTCAGCGTAAATCGCTCAATCAAGAGCTATGAATTTAATGACATTTATAAAAATAGTGACATCTAGATTTAAACTTTAGTAGTTACGAAATTTTTGCGAATTCTAAATGATTTAGGATATTTTAATGGATGGATATTTTAAGGGATATTTGAATGCAATCCGGTAGTTAATGTAGTTAATCTGTTTTTTTTTTTCGCTATTTTGTGTTCGCCCAATTCAACGAATTTTAGAGTTATATTGAATATAGTTCAAATAACTTTGGTTTCAGGAAATTCTACTGTAAGTTGCGGAGTTGCAGAATGATTAAATTAATAAATGTTTCAATTATTTAGGAAGCCGGAAAATATGATAGAATTAAATTTCAGGAAATTTACAGATGTTTGTGAATTAATGCTTCATTGTAATTGCTGATTGTGTAGTTTAGAATTGTGTTGTCATTTTATTACTAACGACTTTACATAGGTGTCTGTAACGGGTCGAGTCAACCAATTTTGGTTAGGAAGCCGAAAAGTATTAATAGAATTAAATTTCAGGAAAATTCCAGATGCATGTGAAATAATAATATTTTTTCTTAGGTTGCCGTTTTAAAGAAGCAATTGTTGAAGACCAATACCATCGTTATCCATTAACCTATTAAGCCTTTATCCTTCATCTAGTAGATTAGAATTGTGTTGTCTTTGTGTTACTAACTATCGGCTATACCTAGGTGTCTGTAACCGGGCCGATTCTGTCCCACTTAACTAACCTATTCAATCCTTCGGTTTTGTTATGTGTAAAAAAGGGTGTACGGTGGACCCGGCGTCATCCGGGAACTCAAGCCTAAGAACTTGGTCGTACATTCAAAATCAATCAATCAATCAATCAATTTATAAAAATAGTGACATCTAGATTTAAACTTTAGTAGTAGTTTTATAACACTTTAGTTGTATAGCAGATTAGTGTGGAACATAACCAACTGTTCGTGTAGAATCTGGAATATCAGGAGGAGTGAAAACAAGTGTATTATTCAGGATATTGGTACGCGAGAGTTTAAAAGCGAAAGTGAACTAAGTGGTATTTAAAATGAAATAAGTTGTGTGATTTATTATGAATTGTCAAAATTAAAATAATAGTGAAAATTATTGTTGTTGTGTTTCAAGTGTTAAATAAGTATTTGAAAAATTATTTAAGATTATTTTCAGGAATATTCCGGGAGCGGTGTAAATTACAAGGAATATTGTATTAAACCACCAAATTTAAACTAGTTATATTAACAATCCAGTGATACGAATTGGATTTGACAGGGCAATTCAAAACAATATTTAATATTTGTGTAAAATATTAAATAAAACAGTGGTGTCGATATCCTTCCAATTTTGACGTTGCTCACCGCTTGATGCTACTTCATCATATTGTAGTCGAGATTGAAACGTATTGTTCTTGTTTCTTCAATGATTACTTTCGAAATGATTTCTTGAGCGACTCGGAAAAATATAGAATGCGCGTAATTTGTTTTGCATTTTTAGACATTTCTATGCACCAAAACAAAAATTATTGTTATGACGTCAAATTATTATAAACTTCAATTATTTTAAATTCAAAAATATTTTTTATTTATTACATTTTACGCCGACCGCATTTTCATTGGACGCCAAAGTTGTATGTTGCAAAATTGAAAAATCCAAATTATAACATATGTATGTTGTGTTGATTAAAAAGACAAACAATAAATACTGAATTACCAACTAACGTTTCTCGTTTACCAATGTAGGTATTGATTGACTGAGGGGAAACTAAAGGCGATTTAAATATAGCTGTATTTTTTTTTCGCTTAATCTTGTGATCTTGTGACGCTTGTGATCTAAAACAAAATTTTGATCAAGTTTTACTTATAGACTTCGAACTGATCAATGCATATGAACAAATATTTTATTCTCAATAAATACCTAGCTACTATTTTCTAAATATTGAAGTCCATTTCTAGTCAAACTGTTTACTGAATTGAAATAAGATCAGATTCAGCAAGAATATAAATTTTGCTGTTCAACAGATTTGTTCCCAATCGTAATTAACTAAATCAAAGCATTTATAAATCATATTGTTTATTGATTGTCTTGACTAAACTATTTGCTGCAATATCAGATATTCAATATATTATGCATTAGATAACAATGTATTGATTCAGCAAAATTAACTTCAAACTAACCACTAAATTTCTGTAATAAATCACCGATTATTCCGTCATTTTATAAAGATAGTTTGTAGCCCAGAAGTCCTTTGTTAATTTAATTTTATGATTTTCTGTTGAGGTGACTTACGAGTTGTATTTAAGATAATATTCAACAATTTCTTTTTATAAGGCTGTTTCGAGGATGACTTTGATTATGCCACAAAATATAAAATTTTCCTTTTTTCATGCTACATAAAGTCAATCGTTAAATACATATACATAAAAACGGTGACAACCAACTGTAAATAACATTATTTTGAGAAACAGTTCATGTACAATTTGTTGGATTCAATCGATCAAAAATTTTCTTTCAACACCCCTTTAATAAATGTACAGACAGTAATAATAAAAAATAATAATTATAATTCGCCTAATTTATATTCGAAACGGGGAATTTATATAGGAGGGTTAATGATACTTTTATCCAAACAGAAATAATTCACTTGTCGGTAAAACACAAGAACAACACATTTAATCAAAATTTGCCATCAACAATGAACAATTTAGTAAAAATTGTTATGAAATTACCGGCCGGCGTTTATATTTTTATTAATATACCAAATTTAACTATATTACGATTACGTACATATATACCGGCTTAAAATACACATCAAAAATTTTATTATATACGTATCTACGTACAATAATACCAATAAAATGAAAAGCGGAAACTTAAATTATTCTCATCACGACATAACTTCCGAAATATCATTATTTGTAGATAACGTTTTTCAATAATTAAATTTAACCTCACACACAAAATATAATTACTTGTTGTGTACATTACTTACCGAAGGGCCACCGCTCCTCGAATATTAAATTCGTTTTTAAAATCGTAATTAATCGATTTATCTAATTCAAATCGATCTAATTGCGTTTGCTGTGAACTTCTAATGCTGCATATTTTATCATCACCATACACTTTTTTAGTTTTAACTTTTTTCGGTTTAACAACACTGTCACTATCGACACTTTCCACTTTTGTTAAATTATCTGGTGGCGGCGCTATGATTCGTCCGATTTTATTACCATCAATCGCCTTTATATTTTCGACGTCGTCGACCTCATCGTTATAATCAAATGTGGTTTTATTAATTTCTCCATCGGTATCAATATCGGTATAATTATAATTTTCATATTCGGTTTGATTTCTAGTTGTACGACGATTTCGATTACTTAAGTAATCTTCATCATCATTATAATCATCTGGTGATAGTTTTCGTAAATATTTTACAATTAGCGCTTCTAAACTTTCCTTTAAGCTTAGTGTGTCCTCTTCTTTCGTTACAATTTCGGATTGGTCGTCGTTGAGTTCAGTCGAGTCGCCATCATCGGGTTCATCATTGAAATATACATCGTCTGGTGCTTTGCGTAATGTTTCTAAAAATTTTTTGCCCGCAAGTTTTTCTTCATAACGCAGGTGTGTTTTGGTTGGGATATATGTTCCCATGAGTCTGTAAAAAAACCGTAAATACATTCATTGCGGAAATAGAAGCATATTTAAAAAAAAATTCCGCTTACCTTGGTTCATAAAGATTATCACAATTGTCTGCTTCAGAATTAGAACAATCTGGTGTAAATGTAGCATCTAATATAGCGATTTTAGATTCTAATGGCCCACAAGTTAAGCGAATTTCTGTGTCACGGCATCCAAATTCTTGTACGACTTCTATAAATACATAAGAAAAGTTTTATTTATCAACAACTTATACATTTTATTCACGATAAAACCTATTCATATCAATTCTAGCGTCATTCTGATTATAATAAAAAGGAAACAACAAAAGGAATCAAAAATCTTACGTCACTTCTATATAGAGGTCATATGTCTGCAATAGAATTGAAGTTCTAAGTAAATATTATAGTAAAGTGTTTTCATTTGAAAATGAATTGTTAGAGATTTTCAACAGAAATGTTAGATTCTTAGTTGTGATGTAAAAATACGTTTCAAGAATGAATGATCTGCTTTAAATTGGTTTGTGAAAATATTCACCCAATTCAAAATTAATGCATATTTTATAATTAACCTATTTTTCTCTGTACGAGTTGAATGACAATTGCTCCGTTTATTTGGGTTTAGAGAATACATTTTCCCCAGTAATTTTGTTTCTCTCTATACTTCGTTGTTATAGCAACAATTTATTCTGAGTCGGAACAAATTGCACAGTGGATTTTTCTAAGTTAAAATAAAGTTCAATTCTTTCAGGTATATTTATATAGTGTAAGAATGATATACTCACCAATTGGGGTAATCATGCCTGATACAGAACAATTAACATTGACTAGCATACACATAAATACATTTATAATAAAAAATAAATATAAAAGCTTTATTCCATAATTTCTTTGGATTTTCATTTTAATGAGACTTGAAAACACTTTTCCACATAGATTATGTATATATAATATATATATATATATATATTAAATAAATAAATATTTCACAATAAAATTGTTATCACTGTATAAATTTTCCGACGATAAAATAGACATTTATTAGCTAAAAGTTTATAATTTTCTTGGACATAATTTTTAATTTTTTGTTTTCCACCAAAGTTAAATAAAACATTTTCACCACACATACAAACGAACAAAACAAATTATTTGGTTTACATTTTTCCCAGCAAGGCGAAAGGAATTTTTCAATTTTCTCTTCTATCGAGAAAAGGATTTGTATTTTTATCACAATATGTAATAGTAATGAAATGGAATTTCATCATAATATTTATTTTATGTAAATTTTGAAGCCAAAGTTTAATTTCAATACAGATAATTATTTTTACAAAAAAATAATAAAAATATTTTAAATCAGATTTATTATAATTTTTTTTTTTATTTATATTTCTGTTTTAACGATCGAATCAATCCACGCCCGATGAAAATTCTAAATAAACTGAAAAGAAATTATTTTGAGTTAACAAAATACACAAAATCAGACAAAAATAAAAATAAAAATGAAATAAAGTGTGTGAGATAGAGCAAAAAACAGTAGAAATTGTATAAAAGAAAAGTTAGATTTTCCGTCCCTTCTCTCTAACAACAAAAATTCTAATTCGAATCGAAAAAATTGATTTGTTTTGTGCGTGTTTTTTTTTTCTTTGTGTGCGTTTCTCGTAGTAAAAGGCACGCATACCGTCAAATGTTGTTTTGTTTAGAATGGAAAGGATATACGAATACGATGCTATTTTCTTATTCTCTTCTCACCTGTTTTGAGCAACTCGTATAGGAGATTATATCATAAAATGTTATTAGCTTTTTATTAGTGTATTGCATTATACGATTTTGGTCAGTTGGACTGCCGGCCGATAAATGTTATAATTTATTAAAGTTTTCTTCTTGAAATATTCACTCTAGTTAATGCCTTACAGGTTGTAAAGAAACTAAAAATATCTCTCTCTATAATTATTTAAGTTTAGAATGTCCAATTGTGCATATCCACACTAGGGTAACTTGAATCCGGTAACTTCTTCATTTCTTTCTCCTTTATCTATAAAGCGGTTTGTTTTGCGCTGCAATAAAACCGATTTTGTAGGTTAAAAGGGGGAATAACGGAGGAGGTAGGGGGATCAGGGAGTAGGTTAAGGGGGGATCAAACCCTAGTGTGGATATGCACATTCAGACTTACGCTCCAAAGGGTCTGTACAAATGACAAATAACTTCTCATGTAATGCCTTAACCAGCGAACACTTAAGAGCTTAAGTTACATGCTGTTTGTATCATTTCGGCTAGTGCTACAATCACCAACATTTTATAGGCTTCTCGTCACAAATAAACAACTGACCTCAAATATTTTGGTGGTCGTACCGCTCCCATAATTGGTTCAAATGAAGCACAATTTAAGCTCTTAAGTTTTCGCTGGTTGAAGCTTAAGCCACAACCACATTTCTCAATTTCTCTCTCCATTATTTCTTAAGTAATAATCTCATGTATTAACTGAGTGTTAATATTATATGACGTATATTAACCACGCTTTGGCGTTTTATCTATTCGTTTAATCTGTCCAACCAACCATTTGGTTAACATGGTTAACAATTCAAATATTATGAGGAACATCACTACATGCACAACGATAAAACTCTTGATGGCCAAGTGTTTAGGTTATATTTATGTAACAAAATATTTTCGACCAAAACATGGCTGGTTCGATGCTAGTCGGCGATTGCAATTTAATTTAACTAAAATTATTCTACAAATACAACGATATTCCCGATTTGTATTGGAAATGCGTATGAAGGGGAATACTAGAATAACGAAGCCATTAATTTTAATCATTCCTTTAAATTTTAAATATATATTTTAAATAGAACGAGCCATCCCTCGAGACTCGTGATTCCCGGAAACCATTATTGAAATCAATAAATCATACTATTGGCTCTTAAACATTATGAGCCCATTCTGCAATCTCAAGCAATCACATGTCTTCAGTTTTTTATCAAATTAGGGGAGAGATATTTGAAATACAAACACACAAAATATTATCATATTTTTGCGCCAGTACTCAATTTTCTGAGATAAAAAATCAATTTCTTTAAAATTCCTCAAATTGATTGATTGATTAATTGTTTGTGATAAACTAAACTTGTGTTCCCTCCCGATGACGCCGGTCCCATCTTTATACCCACATTATGTGTAACATAATGGGGATAGAACAGGTTTATTAGTAGCATGGAATTCGACCCAGTTACAGATAGTAAAGAGACAAGACAGGATATGCCATCCAACATTTCTTCTCATTGTAGAGCCAAAGAGGCGTTTGCGGGCGTACACATTTTTCTCTATAGAAAAATATCCGTTTTTTTATCTCAATTTATTTCTATTGTTTTTTGTAGTGAGCGAATGAATCAGGTAAAACTGTTAGTGTTGTGTTGAATCGAGATGTTTTGTACTCTGTTTAGCGTTTATTATTTATAGCTGTGAAGCTATTAAAGCAGTGTTTAGTGTTTATAGCCGGTATAAAAGTAACAGTTAAGAAATTAATTACTGATTGGGTTGCGTAGAATTTTCTAGCTAGTGTAACGTGTCCGGTTCAGTTTGTGTTTCTACCGTTTCATTATTTTCAGGACAGACAGCCCATGAACCTAAAGAAAGATTAAAGACTACGTAGATTATTACTAATCTCTAGGATCTGTTATGGGGGGCGAAGCACTCCCAACTCTTTCGCGGTTTGTTTTTCCCATCCTACCTTACGCAGTTATGCCAAATCGAAGGCGTACGGCTATAAGTCCGATTTACGTTACCATCTGCGCATTGCATAGCTCCATGCCAGCCTATAATAGTACTGGACATGGAAGATGGGCATGGAAGATCAGCCCATGAGTTTTGCACATCGAAAAGGAGCCGTAGTTTTGTTCCTTTTTATCACAGATCGTAATCTGTTGATGAAAATTTCTTTTTCATCCTGCCCCTATCGTGAGTCGAACTCGGTACCTATCGATCCAAACGCCAAAGCTTTAACCATTGTGCCGTTCGGTTGGTTTTGATATACTTTGATTTTCTTTAATTTTAGTGTTAAATTTCTTTCAGATTATTGTTAATTACCTTAAAAAGTTTTGATTCACACCCCCACAACGTGGCACAATAGTTATATGTACGTCCGACAAAATAACTGTATTATCGCTTTGCAACGAGAATTCCGAAGAATATACCATCAACAACAGGCGCCCGCTGGCCAAATAGTTCAACGTTTGTGGCTCGACTTAAACAGGACGGAAACCGATTTGCAACTGTTTCCCTAAAAGATGCAGCTAGTTCAATCTTTTAATGCAACTGATTTCATAACACGTGGGGTGATTCATTTTGGAACACCCAGTATATGACGAGATAGATAATAGCAGATAATAACATGTCTGTAAATGTCAACGAGGAAGTTGGTGAGCTATCATGTTAATGGATGGGAAGGCGATACAGCAGATTTCGATTTGGAGCTACTCAATCCGGAATTCAGGTTCATTACGAAAATACCTCAAGTGTGGTTGTTTCGAGAAACTGTGGGACGATGAAATAATGAATACAATAATTGCGTGTATGATCGCATACGCAGTAAATTTGCAAAACACACTCGACTTGACAGCAAACACAGTTGAATTCATTTAAACAAACCAACAAACACGCCCGAGTTGAAACAATTTCTAGCACAGTATATGTTCAGGATTAATTGAAGTTTCTTTATAAAGAAAATGTTTGGAAGGCGATTCGAACAGATGTTAAGATGTTTTTGTTGTAGTTACGCTGAACATGCTAATCCTAGGGATAAACTCAACAAAATAACCACTTTGATGAATAGGTTGCTCATCAATTTCCGTCAAGTTTTGCCCCTATGGAAAATTTATCGTTAGATGAATCTCGCGGAGTTTCAGGCAGTACATACAATTCAAACGAGCTAGATAAGGAATAAAATGTAATTCCTTATGTTCAACGGATGGTTACGTTTTAAATTTATAAATTTAGACGGGACCCAGTACCAAAAGCTGCAGGATTGTCAAAACTAGAGACATTAGTATTTTCTCTAATGGGGCATTAGTATTTTCTCTTATTGAGGTTGTCTAACACACTTCTATAACCAGGAAACACACTACATAACCTTGCGCTCAAACAGGCGGAAATCCCCAAGGAGTGACAAAACATAAATTAAGTAAGGGAGATCACATGCGGCGGAGATGCAAAAAAATATATGTATCTAAATGGAAGGACAGACGTGAAGTATTCTGCATTACCGCAAAGTATTATACCAAGCTTATTGCCGTGAAAAATCGATTTAATCAAGAAAAAATTAAACCGGAGTAAGTGTCGAAACACAATAACAATATAGAAGTAGACTGAAATGGTCAGATGGCAAATTATTATTCTTCATCTCGCAAAAGCGTAACAATGAGGTTATATGTAATTATATTATGGTATACCATCTGTTAGAAATAGCAAATTTATCGGAATACTCACGGAAACGATGACATAAAGTTGGTGAAATGGGAGCGATGCATATAGAGACAAACGATCAGGAATTGATTACGCTATCCAGCTGACGATAAAAATGATCAACAAGCTTTCCAGGAAGTATTCGTAACCCAATGACATCGAGCAAACCCTATTTTTTGAGATGCAAGGCATGCATGAAATCTGGTCGTGCAAGGAAACCAATTATTTGTGCATACATGTTCTGACAAACCACCGCATGCATCAAGCCTTGTTTTGAAAACGACCACAAAAACTAAATTTTTGTTTAAAATATTTTTAAACTAGTGCTGAAACAATGTAATATGATTGCATCTAGATTTATTCCGTAAACCATGTGGCAATCTTACAAATGATGAAAATTTAAATAAGATTACGAAAGAAATTAAAATGGTTTCGGATACACGATTTCAGCCAATCTTAAACCAAGTTAAGCATGATATTGTACTAGTTCCTTCACCATGTGGACTATCTGAAACTAGAGATCAAGAAAATTTAATTAATTACTAACTACACCGTTAAGTAAAGTCAAAAGCATTTGAAGAAATAAGAACTGCATCCTGGAATAAATAGTTTTTATATTCTCGTAATTTAATTTGTCGAATAATTCTCAAAATCAATGTAATAATTAATTTAATTTGTTTAGAAACAACATGAAATTAATTCATTCTGAATTTAAATTTAAACACGATCATGAACAAGAATTTTTTTGTCACCGTACTTTGAAATAATTTTAAAATGCCTGAAAATTGCTTCATTTTGGTGTACTAGAGGAGTCTGAAATGTTTTGAGTTCAGTCTCAATCGAAAATAAATCGTTATCTTTAGCCTGTAATAATTTTAGCTATTTTAGCCGCTCAATTTTTGTTTTACAGTTATTCGTATTGATATTGATTTCAATGGTAAATACGAATAACTTATTAATAAATACGAAGAGTTAATCGAAAGATCCCAGCCGAAAATAAAGTGTCAATATTGAAGTCAATGCCGTTGCTATCCCAACACGAGAAATGCACTATCACGAAATCAAGCACGCAATCTAGTCGCTCGTTCTCAGTCATCGGGATCTTTTAGTGACTTATCCCGGAGTGAAAGACCGCTTGAAGCACGAAGCCAAGATAATATCGAACGAGTTCGGGAGAGCGTAAATGAGAGCTCTGAAACATCGACTCGTAAACGTGCCACTAAGCTTCAAATGTTCAGAACTTCACTGCGTAGAATAATGAAAAAAAATTTATTGCTGTTTCCGTACAAGATACAAATGGTACATGAAATTTTGCCACAAGACTATGCAATCCGCTTAAGATTTTGTGCAAAATTGACCGAATTATTAACGGATGATCCTGATTTTATGAAAAAAATTATAATGACCGATGAAGCGCATTTCCATTTAAGTGACTATGTTAATAACCAAAATTTTAGAATCTGGGACACTGACAACCCAAGAGTAGTTCAACAGCGTTCGTTGCATCCACTTAGAGTCACAGTTTGGTGCGGAATATCAGCAGACAAGATTTACGGCCCGTACTTCTTCCAAGACGAAGATGGCAATGCATTGACTGTAAATAGTGAGCGTTACAAGGTTATGTTAGCAAATTTATTGTTTCCTGAATTTGATAATACTCAAGAAATGTGGTTTAAACAAGACGGAGCTACGTCTCATACTGCAAGGGAAAGAATGAATTTGCTGCGAACGATTTTTGGTAACCGTATCGTTTCACGATTTGGAGATGTTAATTGGCCATCATGATCACCCGACTTAACACCACCAGATTTCTTTTTGTAGGGATTTTTGAAAAATCGTGTATACGCAAATAAACCGCAAGAACTGCAACAACTACAAGACAACATAATAAATGAAATTATTGCGATTAATCAACCAGTTTTGGCTTCAGTCATGGACCAGGTACAGCAAAGAGCAGCGGCTTGCGAAGAGGCTGATGGCAGGCATCTAACAGATATTATTTAAAAAAAAAAAAATTCATACTTCATGATTGAAACTAACTTTTGTAATCAAAATTATTCAATTTCAATAAAAAAATTATATCAAAAATACAATGTTCAGTGAATTGTGGCCCAGTCTGTACAAATAAACATAGAACCTAATCCTCACCACATGAGCTAATCAATCGATTCTATACTTAACCACCTAGCAGCTAAATTATGCCTAACTGCTTTTACTACTCTCGAAAAATTATCAAAAGCATTTGCGAGAAGTTCATTTAGCAAAGTCAAAAACCATTTAACCTAGAGGTTTGGTAGCGGGTGCTACTGGAATTTGAAAAATCCTCTATTAGATAAATAAGTTACATTTAAATCCACGCTGATTTACCTCCCCATTTAACAATGCTCTAGACGAGTACATATGTTTGTATTTCTCAATCCGTTTAAAATATCCGGTCGTTTTTTATTATTCCGCCTCAGAATTTAAAAGACGGTTTTATCGGCTGTGAAGATGATGGCGACTAATTTTTGGTATAGTCAGGAAGTTTTGCTCATCGATTACCAAGAAAAATCTGAAACAGTAACGGCTTCAAAATTCACCATTATTAGAGCAGTTAAAGACAGCAATGTTCGAAAAACTACTTCAATTAGAATTAAAGTAATTAAGCCTCTGCCATCAAAAGCCTTACCAGAACATTTTCTCGGAGGGTGCAGATTTTCATTAAACGAGGAGGTCAAGGTTGTAGTATCACTAAAACTAGTGTGTTTATTTTAAAGGTGGCTTTTTTGAGGCTCAAAACATTTTAGATCGGCATAGTACCAGACAGTTTGAAAAATCCCGGGCCTGAGTAATAAAACAGTACCTTTTTGAGAAAATTCACATTTATTTTTCAAGAAGTTTCCTTCTAACTCAATACACTTATTCCAACGATTTAGTCGGCACTCAACTCCTCAAAATAGCCATTTCTTTCGACAATAACATCTTCATATCACCTAGCCACCTTTTCTGTTTGGGAACAGATAATAATCACAAGCTGCTAAATTTAGAGAATGTAGAGGATGGAGCGCAGTCATAGCCCAATTTGGTTATCGTTTTAATTGTCTTGTGAGCCGGTATTGTCTTGATGAAACAGGTTTCTTTTCTTCGCTAAATGTGATCGTTGGACTTGCTTGCAGCATCGAATCGATCTAATAATTCACTGTAATATTGCGCAGTGAGTGTTTTTCTATGTTCCAGATAGTCCCAAGAACATCTCAAAAACAACAACGATTGTTGCGTTTTCGGGCGCATCGGTGCACTTCAATCAGTTTCCACTCATTGTTTTGATTAATTCTTGGTCTCTGGTGGATACTGATATGTTCATGTTTCATCAACGATTACAAAATGGTGCCAAAACTCCTAATTATGTTTGAACATGTACAGATTGTGTTGAGAGGAACATCAACTCTTACTAACTTTTGCGAGATGTTTACCATCTTACAATCTCACGGACCATCAATTTACGGTCGGCAGTTACCATCATTTCTGGCATCGTAACGTCAGAAAGACTTCCTGAAATACGTTCGTCATTTCTGCTCGTATGACCAAACTTAAATTATTGCATCCATCGTTTAACTGTTATATTCGATGAAGCAGATTTGCCTTAATACTTATCAAGCCTTCTTTCGTTTTTTAGCCGTTTTGCCTCTTAAATAACCACTGAGATGATGATGCGAAAGTGACTCTCACCAATTTCTTGATAGATTTGTATAAAATTTCAGATTTTATTTTTTAATGTTGGTACTTCCCAAAAATGGCAACCCAAAATGCAATAAATAAAAAAGCCTTTTGACTATAAAGTATTTTTATGCTCTCGGTCTTTGTTCATTGAATACTCTCAACAACTGACATGCGTTTTATTTTGTTTTCTCTTAAATATTAAATTTCTCAGGTTATGGGCCAGATATTAAATAATAACAAGTTAAAGTAAAACATTTGTATTTAACAAATAAGAATATAAACCGGTGAGTTCAATATCTGCGTATTCTGTGTAAGAATTATGAAAAGATGGCGACTAATCGAGAAATTGAAAGGTCGTCAGAACTACGACACGTGGAAGTTTTCAGTTCAAACTTATTTAGAGCTGGAGGAACTGTTCGATTGTGTGTTGGTAGCGGAGAAGATAAAAAACTTAAATTTAAAAAAAACGCAGGTTTAATCATGTTTATGTTATCGATCATTTCTGAGTTTGTAAGCTATGCGCACCCCGTACATTTCTCTTTCTTTATTAGGGCCGATCGGGGTTTCGTCTTAATGTGCATTTAAATTTCCCAGTTTTTGGCTGCCTGCTGTAGTGTCCAAAATTCGCAACCAAATGTACATAACTACTCTCCTTATCGCTTTATAGATGTTAAGTTTCGTTTGTGCGAGATATTGCGACTTAAAATTGTAATGTTAGCGAAGAATACTGATTTGTGTTTAATTACCTTCGATTTCCACTTTTATATTAGACCCCTCTATTAATAATTTATATATAGTTATTCGGAGGAAAGACAAAACACCACAACTTAATCTTCCGAATGCGAATTATACTCCTTTTGAAATTATATGAATCTATCATATTACGTGATGTCTCTTTAAATGAATCAGGTGTTGATATGTCTAGTCCAAACTGGTGTAAATTTATTGGTTATTTGACACTTCATTGACCAGTAGGCGTTGTTGAGCAAAGCTATTCCGCGATGGTTGTTCCAATTTATCCGATCTTTCGTAATATGTAACTGCTGATGAAGGATGCGTATTTAAACTAGCAAAAAATAATTTCGTCCGCTACTAGGACGATTGTAGTGTCTTTGCTACTTTCGGTATCCACTACGAATAATGGATGTCGATAGCAATTTAGTTTCTTGAAGGTTTTCTTGTTTATTTATCCGCCGCCCGAGTAACTTGATTTTTCAATGCGTTAGCATTCCAAAGTGAGATTCATTGAAATCGATTATCATACATGGTAGATATGAGTATATGGGTGTAATTCGCTATTATCAGAATTACTATAATATACTGGTATTCTGAACTTGATGAGTGGGCCGATTTTAATTTTGTATTTAGTGAGTCGACTTCACAATACACCGATATAATGGGCTATATTGAATCAATTGTCGATTCGTTTGGTTTTGGTTCTTCTATATAACTGACACTTAATACTTGATACTCGTGTGGTTGTTGAGTCCAGCAGAAGGCTGTAATTTTGTTTAGCGTTTATATACTAAAATTATTGTCCATTGACCGTATGTATAAGTATACCTCCAATACTAATTGATAATTGGATTTTACTTTTAACTGAATGAATTGTAAACGATGGCGTTAGTTAAGAAGAAGAATACTAGAATTAGCAACGGCGTTAATCATTACGTTAGAGGAACGTTGGAAGAGCTGTGGACTTGGAATATTCGCGAATATAATAAGATACAGGTGACACTCGTAGAACGACGAATACAATAAATGGAATAATTTGAAAAAATATTGGTGAAATAGTTAAAAATCAACAATGATACAAATAAGAAAATAGTGAAAAAAGTTTAACACATCAAATTAGGAATTTGTTGTAGAGTCTAACTGACTGTTAATTAATAAAATTTGGAAATGTAAGATTGTGTTTTAACCACGAAGTAGTTTTCGATTTGATTAACCATAATTCCATCGTTTAATTTTAACATACAAAGGCTGGCTTAGCTTGTTTCTGCGGACTAATTGAGCTGAATACACTCGATATTGAAATTTTGCAATCGTTGTCTTTCCGGGTTCGTTACTCGAAAATCTGGATTAAATTTTCCTGAGCTCTAAATATTTTCATAACATGAGAAGAATAAATTAGTGTTGAAAACGGTAATACGGTTTGGATATCACGCTGGACTTACAGCCCAGCTCAATTTACAGCTGTACGGCTGCGAAATAGATTCAAGAGTATCGTTGGAAATGCTCTGGATGAATTCAGAAAATAACAATTTCTTATTAAATATTGTATGAATTATGAATGAAATCGTTATGATGTTCCAAATTATAGTTAAGAAAATATGATACATTTTTGTTTGACTAAAAATAATATAATTTTATGCGTTTTGTTGCCAAAATTTTAAGATCCTACGCGTCTTAAGCACTAATTATTTCTGCTTATTATAAACAAGTAACAATATGTCTATATAGTACACCACCACCACTTAAAACTAGTTATCCTACTCTCCACTAGATGCCTCACTACAAGTTTTTATTCACCACTTTATGACTGGGTTTGTTTCTACACTCGATTGTATTTCGTTTAGTACAAAAATTTTAATTTAGGGCAGCGGACATGACTTTTTATAAGTTTTAGTTTTATACACATTTTAAAATAAAGAATGTGTATAGTAAAGAATGGGATGAAGGCTGTATCACTTGAACTAAGGTTTTTTCCGTTTTCGTGTTTCTCACGCCGTGAATATCAACGCAGTTCGTTAAAAAATAGACAAAACAAAATTTGAATAGGCCAAGTAATGAAAACCATTACGAGTGATGAAAGGTGGATTTTGTACAATAATCCTAAACGTAAAAAACCACGCGACGTAAAGAAATGAATATTCATGCCAAGAAAGTGTTACTGTGTGTGTTGGGATTGGGAAGAAGCCATTTACTACGGGCTTCTGGAACCTGGTCATACTGGCACAGCTGAACGTAACCAGGCCGAATTAATCAAATTAAGTGATGCTCTGGATGAAAAAAAACCTGTTACGAGCCAAGGTGAAGGTAATATTGCTGCAAGACAACGCTCGCCTATATACAGCAAAATCAACCCAGAATCTCATCTTAGGCTGGGAGGTTTTACAGCATGCGGCGTATTTTCCAAACTTGGCTCTCTCAGATTATCACTTATTCAGATCGATGTCATCATATTTGAAAGACCAGCGGTTCACGAAAGTTGACGATGTTCAAAAATGGCTCGATGACAATTTTGCATCGAAACCACCAAGTTTCTATCGCGATGGTATTCATCATCTACCTGATAAATGGCAAAAAACTAGGCAAATAGTATTGGCGAATATTTCGATAATTAATCTTTGTAACAATTATATTTTCAATAAAGTTGAATTTGAGCAAAAAAAAAGCCAAGCTTCTACTTGCACAGCTAATACTTTTATATTTTGCGTGTTAAACTTTTATTTTAAGTTGTATCATTTTATTCAGTTTACTTGTGAAATACATAATTAATTAATTATATTTGTATAGATTCGAGCATTCGTTTTTATACCAATTGAATGTATAAAACAAAAAATTTCTTTAAAAAAAAATAGAATTCTAAAAATTTTGTATAAATTTGAAATACTTTTTAATTAAATATTCATAATTATTATACCTTTTTTAAAAGAGAATATTATTTTTAATGAAAATAGTACTTGAAAATAAAAATGGTTATTTCTCAAGATATTGAAGTTTAATACAAGGTGTTGCATTGGAAGACTCCTCTTTAAACGTCTATAACTGGATAGCAGAGCTTTAACTTGCGAAGTGAAAGAAGTAACCTCACCTTCGTTTTGACCAAGGAATCCAACGGTACCATTCGTGTCAGCTACTTTAGGGACACCCTGTATATACACAAGAATACGACATGACAAAAATTATATGGAAGAGCAAAAATAGTTCTATACGTGTGTGATAAAAACAGAAACATTTTCTTTCTTTGGCTTGAATTCTGAATTTTCGAAAATCAAACTAATGTAAACAGAACGTATGAGTGACGTACATTAACTCTTTTTTATTCGAATTATTTACAGGTGCGCATTTGAAATATCAAATTCAACATTTTGACGGCAAGATAATATTGGTGACTGAGAACGTGACTTCAACGTTTAAATATCGACGAAATAAATATCTGACTACACTCGTTAGATGATTAAATTAAAAAAATCATGTTTTGAATGATAAACTAAATATTTTGATGGCTCGAGGGTTGTTGAAATATTTATGTCCGCTACTGTACTTACTTATTTTGTTACATCCCATGAAGGGAGTTGGCCACTTCAGCAAAATTTCTGTAGAAAGTTCGATTAGCAACAAGGGGCAGATACGATAACCGAGTATGTGCAGATCCTTCTCTACGTCGTCGTCCATCCATCGAGTATGTGGTTTGCCACGAGATTTCATTTTCTTCGGTGCCGACTCTAGAACCTTATTAGTACGGTTTTGTGTTCGTAATACTTGTCCTAGCCGCCTCAGTCTGTTGGATTTTATAAATTCTATTGTATCTATTTTTTCGAGATAATTTCCTATAACATGATTCGTTCCCAATCTGTAAACACCTCTTTATTTTGTTGGCTTGAACATCATACGAGCTATTTTACGTTCAAATATAGCAGGTTTCTCCTTACCTTTTGTTGTTAGTTAGAAGATGACAAGCAGTTCTAATCAGCACCTTCCAGCTTTTAAGCTTTATTTAACGTGAAATATTTAGAATGTTCGCTTTTCAGCTATGATCATTAATGTTACATCTACAAAACTGAATTTTGCTCCGTTATTACCGACCCCAAATATTTAAACTCCTTTACTTTCTCATATTACGCGTCTCTCGAAATAAAGACCACGCATTTGGCTTCTTACGGTAAATGTATATCGCCCGCTTTGTGACAATATCTCGTATATGACAGTTTTGTGAAAATGAGCTTTTAAAAAGAAAGGCGGAGGCAAAATTAGATAGCACGCTTACAACTAATTAAAATAAGTTGATAAAAGAAGAAAAAAAATCGAATCGAATTCCATCAAAAACAGAGGAAACATATAGAATCACTACAAGGTTTTTTAATTTTCTGAAAAATTCAGTTTTGTCAGATAGGAGTTATTGTCACGAAGCGGTCGATATCTATTTTTATGGCGGGAAAATATTTAATTATTTTTTTAGCAACGTTTTTTTGATTCAACTGATTCTCGCACTACTACAAAGATAAAATATTTCAAGCCCACCTTGTTTATTTGTCGTTTTTGGGTTAATATTTGCTTCGAGTGGAAAAATATTTTTTTCAACTAAGGAAGCAGTTTTCGCAGCAAATAATAAACTTTTTTTACAATACGAATAAATCAAAAAACAAATAATACTCATACATAAACAAAGAAACGTGCAAAGAAATAAAATGAGGAGGTCGAATGATTTTTTGAAGTGATGGAATCACGACGAAATAATCAAAGTATGGAGAGGCTCAATTGCAGGAGAGTTTCTTTCAAGAAAACGATTTTGCTGCCCAAAATGCATATATTAGCGTACGTAGCTAAAACCTAACTTGATTTGAGATATGAACGGCTGCGCTAGGCCATGCTGACTATTGGCGAATTCTAAAGATAAGTTAAAAAGTATTTGAACAAAAGGGATCACCTTGGTATTATTAATGTTATTTCCATAGGGTAAAAAATTTGCCCTCGAATTTAACCTTACAATTTAAATCGTTCACAAATAGACTGTAAACAGGCATCGCCTTTTCGTAATATTTCTGCAATTTAATCCTCTGATTCGTTATTCATCTATTTGGATGAAATGGTTCCACACTATGGCACTCGTTCGCGCACATCTCTACAGCCAAAATCTCATAACCAGTGTAAAAAGTTATTCCTCGATATTTATTGCTATTTAACCGATCTCTCTTTTTATGCTGTGGGCAAATCAGAGACTTCTCCAATTTGCAAAATTGTTTAGTAGCCTATAGTTAAAACATTCGGTAGAATATTTCATCGCCGCTATTTTTTAACATTTCGCATGAAATGCTTGTTCCCTTCTCGTTTAGCAAACTTTCATTCTCGTGTAAAAAGCATTTTACGTACGCGACGTGAACAAAAATTGTCTACTCTATGTAATGCTCACCTTTCATGAAAGAGAGAATCATATTTGCTTCACATTTTCTGTCCAAAAGATTTAAGCTTGAATTTTAATTTTATTTTCGTCGCAGACTTTTGTGTGTTTTAGAAATGTATAAATGGAAAATATTCCACTAAACGTAAGAAGATCTTACCACCCCACCTTGTGTTAGCTCGTAGTGCGGAAAACAGAAAATATATGCACTTACACTGGCGGTAAATCTGATGTATACTTAACTATAAAAATAACATTGAATCCATCAATCTCAAAAACTAAAAAATTTAAATAAAACACAATTTAAAATGTTTTTAGAACCCCTATGGATGTTTTTCTTTTTATTGATTTCTTTTTTTTAATTTTTTTTTGTTTTTTAAAAATGTTTACATTTAAGCAGAATGATTCGGTCAAAATAGTTTGCATGCATTCTTTCTTATTTATTTATATTTATTATTATTAATTTATATATATTTCATTTAAGTTTAATGTATGACGTTATTTATTTTAATATTTTAAAAATTTTATTTTATTTTTATTTGTATTAATAAACAATGTTTTTAATTATAATAAGATCAAAACGAAACATAACAAAAGTGTTTCAATATATATTCAAAAATTATATTTCTAATCCATCTATATATGTTGTTTGAGTTTAACAAAATTAAAAAATATTTTCATTTGGTTTTGTGTTGAAATTTATTCTATTTCTAGAGGCAGGTTTAAAAATAATAATAATGATGATAATAATGTAGAATAATATATATTGTATATTTCCTAGAGTTTCTAAACTAATTTGGAGCATGGTCACACGTAAATATATATAATATATAAATAGATATTTTATATATATTTATTTCTAACTATTTACTTGTGTTTTATTTAAATAAATTTTTAGTTTACTTTAATAGGCCAATGGCTCATTATATTTAGTGCACTTTTAGTTTAATTTTATTATTTATTATTAAATATATATCGAAGAGGCGAACAGGCTAAATTTTTGTGACGACTGTGGCAGTATAAGTATCCAAAATCTTCGATACAATATAGAAATTCTAGGAGAACATGTAATAGAGAAAAGTACACTAATAATAATTCCATTGATTTTTCTTTTGTTTTAATTATATATTTATTTAATAATAATTTTCCTTGTTTTTGTTTTCGAACTGTTCACTTTAGAACTAGCTTAACAGTGCTTATGGTTAAAACGATTAAACGAATTTTTTAAATTTATAATTATTAACGTAAATCTCCATACGTTGTTAAATTATTATTATTAGTATTTTTTATAAATCTGTAAAAATTTGAATATTTAATATATTTTTTCTTTTTGTTTGTTTATTATTGAAGAATTAGAGAATGATTCGAAATAACAAATATTTACAGATTATTAATAATTTTAATTATTTATTATATAGTTTTTTTTTTTTTTTGAAAATATATTTATATTTTTTACATAAATGTTTCAAAATGCTCATGCAAACCATTATTATCCATTTTGATTTTTATTTTTTGTCGTTTATATTTATAATGATAAATATTTATTATTATGTTTTTTTTTTAAATTAAATAATTAACAACAAAATATTTATTAATTATTTACACAAACGATTTAATTATTTCTTTTTCTGTTATGGCTTCTCTTTTATATTTTGTCCCTTAATTTAAATAACACATTCCTCCCTATCACAACAATTAAAAAGAATGGCTTGAGCCGCTGAGAGCAATACATTATTCTAAATTTTTAATTATTTATCATCTCTTATAACTAAAAACAATTGTATTTTTTACTTTAAATTTAATTTACTATTTAATTACGATTTAGATATAAAATAAAGAAATAGTTTTAAAAAATAATTAAATTAATTAAAAAAACTTAGGAAAATAATGTCTGTTCATAAATAACGTGCAAAAGCAATTCAGGGCTGCATATTTTCATAATTTAAGTAAACTTAAAAAATATTATTATTTAGGTAAATCGATTTTATGTTTTTCATATAATATATAAATATGTAATATATTTATATTAAGCGTATTAATTATTTAATTCAACAATCAGTTTTTTACTATATGTATATATTTATTAAATGTAAACATTTTTGTTTTTAATTTTTTTTTAATATTTATTTTTTTTTTATTTAAATTATAAAAATATATATGTATATATTTACTTCAAAAAATCGAAACAAATATCAGTTTATTCAAGCCATTTTACTAAATTCAAAATGAAAAGGAGGCGAAAATAAAAGACGTAGTCGATTATTTTTTAATTTTAAATTTATTTGTGATAATAATTAAAAAAAATTGTTTATAATGAATTGTTAATAATATGTAATAAATATAATATTTTTCTTTTAAATTAAATAAAAAAATTGTAACGTATGGTGTTACAAGGCGGGAAATATATAGCTTACCTCATCAAAATTTGAATATATATAATATCTATGTATGTACGAGTATGTATAATAGAGATTGAGTAGTGTAGTTTCGATCAAATAACGGCATAAACGCTTTATGTTCGTAATCCTGCTAATTCTTTGCGTGTACTGAAATAAACTGACATTTGTTATTTCGACTATAATATGTAATTATTATTCTTTTAATTTCAATTATTTATTTATTTTTAATTATTGACTTTATTTAAAAAAAAAGAATTTGTTATTCTTAAACCAACAAAATAGTTAGAAACAACCGAGATAATAATAAAAATTGCAAACCCTTTTTAAATATAACGTATGTATGTTAAGCTCTACCCTGCGGCCAGTTTTTGTTATCGAAATAAAAATAATAATTTGAATATATGTTTTATGTTTTTTTTTAAATTTGTATTTATTGCAGATCTTAATTTATAATTTTAAATAAAAGTTTTTTAAAATAAAATATAAATATAATTAATGCTACAAAAATTAACAAACATATATAAACTAAAATAAAATCATAAATAATATTTAAGATAGTTTTTAATTTTTTTTTATATTTTAAATTTTTTTTTAAATTTTTTTTGTTTTGTTTTTTTAAATGTATTTATTTATTAACTACAATGCCTAAGCTCAATTATTATGTACGTTACTGCATTTAAATTTTATTGTAATTTTTTAATTAAGTTTTAAATAAAATTATTAAAGTATATATTTTATTATTACAAATAATAAATAATAAGAAATAGCAAACGTTGCCTTTTCATTATATGTTTTTCTTTTAAAAAAGTTTTAATATTATTTTAATATTTTTAAACCTAAATTTAATATTTTATTTTATGTTGAACACATTATGTGCATTTCCTATTACTTTTTGTTTCTTTAAATATTTTCACTAATTATTTTTTTTGTTACTAGTTTAATTAATATTATTTTTAATAAAAGGTAGCAATACTATTTATTTTTATTTATTAAAGCGATTTTCTTTTTTTTTTTTTGTTAAATTTAAAATAAAGAATGTCTCCGAAAAAGTATACGATACAGACAGGTACTTATTTTATTGGTGACAATGTGCGAAATAAATTAGGCGTAATTTTTATAGCGCGGTAATATTTATAATTACAATACTAAAATTCTGATGACTAGGCTTCACCTGATTTGTTTTTAAAAATGTATTTGCTGGTAGAAGAATTTGCCTGACCGGTTGTATACTTAATCGGTTACAAAATACAAAATAAAAATATAGGTACTGAATTTAATATAAATTTCTACAAAAATTGGACTACCAACCAACATTTAGTATTTTTTTAGATATTTTTTTAAAATTTAAATTTAAAAAAATTAAGATGCAGTGACGTACAAAATCGATAACATTTATTATATGAGGCTCAATTTTTTTATCAAGTTAACGATTTTTAATTTTATTAATTTAAATTTAAATTTTCTTATTTAATTTAAATATAAACAAATTTTAATATTTTTTTTAATTATATTTTATTATTATTATTATTATAATATATATATATATATATATATATATATATATATATATATATATATATATATATATATATATATATATATATATATATATATATATATATTTATATATATATATATATATATATATAATTTTGTTTTATTTTTTAAATTTATCTGTCGAAATGTTGTTTTATTTATATTGTTTTTATTTGCTTAAAGCATTTTATTGTTTATGAATTTATTAGCATTAATAAAAATTTAATGCATTTCCATAAACAATAACATAATTCGATCTTTATGTTGTTATTTTATTGAACACCAATTAATAATTTATTATTGATTTTATTTTAGGTTTTTTTTTTGTTTATATTGGGCAGTGAAATGAAAAGAATGTTTAAGAAGCCCAAAAATTGTTTGTTTATTATAATATTTATTATTAATTTACTTTAAAAATTAAAAATAACAAAAAATATGATTATAATATTTATAATAAAACAAAAATTAATTATAAGCGAGTGTGCTTATTTGTATGGTTTGTCTAATAATAATTAACCATTTCTTCACAATTAGGAAATATTATATCACATTTATAAATAACAATACAGATTGGTATATAATTAAAATAATATAATAATAAAAAAATATATGTTTGTATAAATAGATAGAAACCTGTATTATTATTTAGGTCTGTGGATTCGCGTGCTGCATTAATATGCTCTTCATGTTGTATTTTGTTTTGTTTATTTTATTATTTTAATATAATAAATTATGTTATTTGTTCCATAGTTATGTTTCGGTTTTAATTAATTTTTTGTACAGATAAAAATCAGTCAAAGAATAAACTTCCTTTTATATTATTATTTTTATCGTGTTTTTTTTAATTGTTTACTTTGATCACCGTTAAATACAATTTTTTTTATTTAAAATAAATAATAATAATTATAATAATATTTTTTATAACTCCAATCACACATACAACTTATTAATAAAACAAACATTCTCTGTTTTAACTTTATTTTAATTTATCAGTTTTTTAAGTATATTTTTTTGTAATTTGGGGATTCACTATAATTTTTAACTATGTTTTTTTTAGTTTGGTTTAATTATATTATTTATGGCTTTATCCCCATTTTATTCTTGTTTTATTTCACCGTTGACTTAGGAATTTTTAGATTTAATTTTTCAGTAATTTGTTTATTATTTGGTTTGATATATTTATATATATATATTTTGATACTAAAATCTTTATATTTTGGTGTTCTCTTAATCGATCATTAATTCAAAATGGACGGAACCCCTTCGGTCTGCACGATCGTGCTTAATATTTTTTGCCCACGCTTTGCATTCGATATTGATGAGGACACCAGCTGTGAATTAGAAAATAAATATTTATCTTCAGTTGTATGTTATCAATTCAAATTGTATCATTAAATATACAGTCTTAAATAAACCCCGAACTTGTGTAATAAATCATTTTTTAACTTAAACATTTAAAGGCTTTGGACATAATTGATCACCATTTATATTATTTATCTTAAAAATGGCCACTCTTTTATAATTACTTTCATTTTAGACCAAATTTCATAATTGCAAAATACTTAACGATCATCAATTATTTGAAATGAAATGAAATGGAAAATACATGATTATATTTATTATTTTATAACATGTGGAAAATGATTTTCTATTTATGTAATTCGAAAATAGATGAAAAATTGTTTTTAAAAAAAAATCTCGTATGGATCAATAAATTGGTTAGAAAAAATTAAATGCGCATGCTCTAAAAAGAAGACATATGTAGGTCAAAGAAAAATAATTTCGTGGATGTAACAAAAATTTAACAACAATAAAAATTACTTTTTGGTTCAAATTGCACGGCTACTAATGGTGGTAAATATCCCTCAACGTTTGTGAATGGAAAGAATTCTACTGGGAATCCTTTTGTTGGATAATAGGTGATGCTTCCTATATTTTCGTTATCAGCTGGATTTTCACCTTCGCATGTTACCCACACCATTGATCGCTGTAATGATATTTTAGATAATAAACAGTATAATTAGTCTACTTTCATTATAAATTGATATGATAGACTTACGGTTTTATAGCTTTCGTAATTTCCAGTTCCATTGATCAATTTTGCCAAGTCGGTTGGCATTTTATGCGGTAATTGTGTTAAATTATTGTAAAGTTCTGGTTTCCAGTTAAAAATCTGTGAAATTGAGAAAGGCGAGTTATTCAAGAGTTTTTCTAAAATATTGTGTTTTCATACCTTATTCAATTTTAAAAATATACATGGTTTTTTCCTGTTAAAATCATAATTATTTTCTTTAATGCAAGGGCCAAACGATTCTAAAAATACACGACAAAATTTTCCAGGATTTGGTGGATGCCCGTCAGTGCAGTTTTCAGCATTAGCGTGCAAAACATTTGCACTCTCGTAAGCTAAAATAAAACTTGTTTAACGATATTCGGTTAATCATTTTATTTAGTATATTTACATGATAAAAAGTGATCAAGTTCATTGGTCCAGTACTTCCAATTTTTTTCATCACTGTGTTTATACCAAACTAATGTACTTTCTACGTTTGACTCTGGTGGCATTGGTCGAAAACCTAAGCCTGCAATTAAAAACGAAGATTTGTACAATTTCTTAAATATATTAAAAATAATTTTAGTTTACCTGGATTTGAACCGATTAGACCATCGTCCAATTGCCATTTCGGTTTGGTATTGTCTAGTGTCTGATAGAAAACTGCAAGCATAGCTGCGAAAAATCCAACAAGTACCGCATAAAACACAACATAGAAAAACAGTATTTTTGCTGAAAAGATAAAAATAAAAATTTTATATTAGTTCTCGATCGGCAAAACAAATTTTATATAACTATTTATTTCCGTTTTAATTTGATTTCCCTTTTTATATATTTTTAGCGTTCAAGCAGAGGAAATATAATTAAAAATGTCATTAAATATAATTATTACCCCAACGAGAGCAAGAATGAGAAGACCAGGAGATTCAAATACTTCACCCGAAACCTTACTGATATGATTCATATACACTTTGGAGGAATGTGTTGTGTTTATTTTGATTAAACATTTCATGTTTTAAATTAATTATATTCACAAAAACGTATTCATTAATATTTTGAAATGAAGGACGTTTAAAGGATATACAGAAATAACGCAAAAATATTCAATCGATATTTTTACACACAACTACCTAAACATTTTTATTTTATCTTTGGAGCACCATGAAATTTCCGTTTGTGCATATTTATACATATTCCCGATATTTAAGGAGTTGCAGTAGTGTGCTACCGGACCATAAAACCAGGTAATTAAATTTTAAATTTATCGGAACACATATTCCTGACCATAAAATTCATCATTCTTCAAATTAACTAGAATACTTCATTTCCTTCATATCTTTAATATTGATCAGAACATGCGCTTTAAATTCAATCAATTAATAAAAATTATAAGTATTTTTAATATTTGCAAAATTACAAATTGCTTTAAACAACAATGTGAGGGGAGAAAATGAATAATGCAAATTTATATAATATGTTGTGTGCCTATATATTTCTTATACAGTATCAAGATTTCTATTAAATTAATTAATTAATAAGAGGACATTTGAAAATAAAATAAGGTGTTCCAAATTTCTTTTGTCATAAAAACATTTGCGTGGCTGTTGTTAATGAGTTCTGTACGTTCCTCAAAAACAACACAAAAAATTATAATTATAAAAATATATTAGTAGGATGGGTTTGGTGGTGTTGTATACATAAACCAATTTCATCACTCGTTTAACATCTTTAATTAATTCAATTTATTATTATATTATTTTAAAATTAATATTAATTCGAGGTTCTGTGTACAGATGCTTGACATGAAATTGTTGACGGAAAAATATCAATGTTAATGGTAGGTAGGCAAGCAAGCACACATCACATTAAAAATCAAGCGAAAACAAATTTTCACATTTTTAAAGTAATTTATCTTATTTTTGAAGAATTTTTTTCTACTACACACAACGCAAAATGCGCGTATCTTCTTAAAATTTGATGACGATAACAATTTTTGTACGTATATAAAATTGGGTTAGCATAGCGTGGTATATTGTTTGTATAATCACAAGTATTTAAATAATTATAATTATTTTCGCGATATAATGATGAATTAATGTTTTACTGCAATGTAGTGTGAAAATATACTTTCTAGAGGTAAATATTCTAATTTATCCTTTGGGTGTGGTAACTTAACAATTTATTTATTGCGAAACCTACTATAAACCCATTAGTTTATTGACCTATTGCTATTCCAATCAGCCGATGATAATGTTTTCAGTTTTTTTTTTCAAAACAATTATTTTATACACGTGATGACTAATATGCATTATGTAAGAATGTAAGTAAGATACTTTTTATAAATTGCTTTCTAAAGAAAAATATTTGACGTCAATTAATAAGCGTTTGTGAGATTTAGGCAAATAAAATTTCCAGTTATTATATAATTGGGTAGTCCATTTAAACATACTGCAAGACAATGACATTAGAAGGTTATATTGTTATCATTATTAATTATTAATTTCATTGTTTTTACTGGAGATGTTCAACAGAGGATTGAAAGTCATAAATGTATAATATTTAATTGACAAAGCAATAAACTATAAAGAACAATTAAAGATTAAGTTGTATCAATAATACCTAGAAACATGTTTATTGATATTAATAAAACTATATAGAGACAAGTTATAAAAAGTTGCGTCAATAACTTTAAATTAACAAGTAACCCAATTATTGTAAAGTTGCATCCTTTTAATTGATCGCGTAAAGCATATAAGTCTAATCTATATTGCCGAAAAAATAATGGAAAATAAAATATTGAATTATTAATTTAATCAATCACATTGGAAACGCCTGCGCAAAAATATTCCGACAGGGTGAAAATAAAGATGATGGTAATACTTTACTAATAAGCAATAGGATAAAACTTATCAATTTTAATTTAATTTTGTTTCTGATATTATTACATTACACAACCAACCGAACTTCCCTACTAATTATAATACATATTATGTAACAATTAAAATAATAACTCCTCGATGTTTTTCTTGCAATGTACTACATATAAAATTGGTCTAGGCATTGTAACTTATGCATACGCGATAAGAACTATTTGGCGTGTAGCAATCAGAATTTAAAAATAAATCCAGTGAGAGAAAACAAAATTTCAAGACATATAGGTCACAAATATGTATACACATATTAAAATATTGAATATGTGTATATATGGACAAGTTTTACTATACTCTTATGTATATTTATAGAATTTATTATATTTCCACGCATATTGGAATAATATGTCTATATAATTTTTAAGTTACTTATTTTCGTTTTAAAAAATCATTTTTGATTTTTTCGAATATTCCTAATAATATAAATAGTAAAAATTTGCTATATGAATCATTATATTGTCTAAAGAATTATCGTCTAGCGGAATTTTGCACATTACATAAGAAGTTTTAAAGTGTTACACAGGATACACTATTTTTCTTGCGCTCCTTTTATATAATCAGATCGTTGCGCCATTTTACATGACGAGTGGCGAGTAGATAAATTAACGAAAGAATGAAAAATCGATAGTTTTTATTGCGACATATTTCTTTTCGGTGAATACATCCCTAAAATACTGGAAATTTTTGCTAATATCGACTTATTAATTAAAATATGTTGATTGTTGAATTTAAACATAAGTTAAAAAACAAAAGCAAATATAAAAATATGTATGTATCTGTTACATAACTAGTTTGAACATTTTTTTTTGTAAAATCATAAAAATCAATAACGAAGCACGTGATCGGTTAACGTATAGTCTCAAAACTAAGTTGAGTCGTTCCGTATAGGCGACTATTAAAATGAATTTATATTGTTTGTATAAATATTTACATACAATGGAATATTTCATATTCTGTTATCAAGGCTATATAAAATAATGTACATACATTATATTGGTGTATTTATGTTATACACGGTAAAACAATAGAGACAATTCGCTTGCATTGTGAAGCAGGATTAATGCTACCGTACGAACTTACTTATGCAAGTTCAACATAAAAGCAAATCGGGTTAAGCTTGACCTATATTATGCATATATTTTATTGTAGTAATAATTACGTAATTGAGTTATATACCGTACTTCAGAGTCGGCTACCTATTTTTCTACAAAAACATTTTTTTTATAACCGATTATAAATTATAATTTTTTATTTAAGCAGGTACATTAATGACTCAATGAATGAGACAAATAAATTATTAGGTTTTGTTAAAGGAGTATAAAGTGGCGGTTAAGGCGAGGTGAAAATCAAAATGGCCGAACTCTCCTTTTTTGTGGTTGCAAAGAACGGGAAAAAATGGCGACTAGAAAAATGTATATCCTTTTTTGTGGAAAATATTTTTTTTTAAAGAAACTTACCCCAACTACCACCGGTCCGTCCTAGGAATTGGCTAGTTTCCGAGTTCCATAGAAATACTTTAAAGCCTTCCCATTTTCCAAGTTTAGGTGGTGGCGAGTAAAATTGTTCACCAACTTTTTTATCGGTCATGGCTGCGCTTTTTATTATTTTATTTTTATAAAATTATTTTTTTTATAAATATTAATTATATAAACTTTTAAAACTTAACGAAACTATTTTGGTTTTTATTATTAATTTGTTTTCTTCGAAGTTTTATTGTTATATGCAATTTTTTTTTTGGTATTCGGTTCCAACAACTTTTAATTTATTATAAATTAAAAAACATAAAACTAGTAGTTTTAATATGTAAAAATTTTAAGTCCACTTAATTTATTTTTGTTTATAATTTTTTTTACCTCTTTTAGTCGAACTATCTGTTTAATTTAATATTTTATTTAAACAAAATTAAAATACACCACAACTAAAATTATTTTAAATATATTAATTTTAAATGTTAAAATTTCATTTTTATATATAAAATTTGGAATTATTTTTTAAACTTAAAAAAAATATTTTTTATTTTTTTTTTATTTATAAATTTCTAAACCGATCCAGAGAGCACAGCTTTGCCGATAATAGACGGTCACAACTCCGGAGCAGCAACTGAGATGTGCCGAAATTCGCTTATAAGACGTATTTCAACAGTCTCTCACTTCCAAACTATATAAGAACTGGGAAATGTATTTCTAACTTATTATACAGAATTTTTTTGTTTCTTTTTTATTTTCACACAAGCCGAATGGAGTCCGAAATCAAACTTTTACACACAGCAAGAACACTAAATAAAAAAATTGTATACCAAACATAAAATTTTATGATATGACGTTGTACTCTTTCATTTCGTTCAGTTCAATGAAATTTCTATATATTGTTTATTCGGTTATAAACACGAAATGTGGCGCATGATGAAAGGGGGGAAGTGAAAAAATAGAAAAAAAAATTAAATAAACGCAAAAGACGAAATTCGATTTATTTTATATTTTTATGTGAATAAAAATAAATGTGCGGGGACTCCAAACTCTAGTATGGATCTATTTGTCGCGCATATGGAAACGCATGCGTTTCATGTTCGATCGACGATGCGGCATATAAATGAGACACTGCGCGATTTTTTTTCTACTCTGTTTATTATTTTAATCGTTTCCAACATATACTCGTACATATGTAGATATATAGATATGTAATTATTGTACAAATTTTTTTCTTCGCTTTGGAAAAAGAAACGAGATAAATATATTACATTACTGTGCAACATATAAAAAAATCGGGATACGTAATGATAAATTAATCCTTGTAGATTGTCATCTAGTGACGGAAATTTGAATTTTTATATAATTCCATATACGCCACGTGAATTTATCCCAAAGACGATTACGTCATACTTCAGCTGATTTAATAAAAATCATGTATACGTAGATTCAATATATAGCAACATTTTGAAATGATCTAAATACAAAATAAAATGCTCAATACTATCTCTATTATCTAGTAAAATAATATAGCAAATGTTTGGCCATGTTATGTATCTATGACCACCATTCATGCAAATGTTAAAAGTTAAAATTTCTTCTCGCCATTAAGTATAAATATTCATATTTTTACTAATGGTGGAGTCATATTGTCGGTAACCTTATTTTCGTGCAAATACATAATAAAAATTGTTATTTACAATAAAACTATAACAAGCATATTCGATTGTAATGATTCCGAATTCATTATTCCATCATCATCGATTGCGAATTATATTATTATAAGGTATGCCTCCATATGTGATTCCTTAAAATTTTTCACTTACATACATACATGCCTATATACAGTTAAGTATATTTTGTAGTTTTGATGTTATGTAATCAGTGGTGGTACAACAAAGAAAAGAAAACGAAACGATGTCAATCGATTGAATTTTCTTTATCCTGCATAGATATCCGAGGAGGAGGGTAGTCAGATTATTTTTAAAAGGGAAATTCACACTAGGTACGTATTCCATTTACTATAAATATATGTTGTAAAATATTTTAATATTTTATATTTGTCTAATTATATCGGGCGTAACTTCAAACGAGATTTTATTATCATGATCGAAAATCATTTTGAAAGGGCGGCCAGCGTACAAAATCGTTGAACCTGCCTCAATATATTATATAATATTTTATTTAGCTAATTTTTCATCTAGCTATTATGCATTTTTGTAGAACGAAACAAAAAAGGACGAAGCATAAAGGGGTGCGTTCAGGCAGGCGCACACTAAACAAATTTTCAAAAAAAAATTGCAAGCAAAATCAGCTTCGAAATTTGTTTTGTATATCGTCGTAAATAACCAAAGAAATGTAGCATCAATAGGTAATGTGTTAAATAGCGGAAGTTTTCTTATATGCTATTGAAAAGAAAATTAAAATTTCTTGTGTGTGCAATGAATCCATTGCAATCGATGTGAACACTTGCTTTAAAAACTTGTTTTAATAGGAGAGTTAAAACTATTATTTTCCTCTAAATAATCGGGCACCGCTTCTTTATTTATCGTTACCACGATAACAGGAATATACGAGGGTCTTCTACGATCGTGTAATTCAAATTTTTTATTAATTATTACAGTTATACCTGGAACTTTTATATATTGCTCCATGATGTAATAATTGTTAACCATCCTTCTTTGGCAGGTACCATCCTTCTTTGGCAGGTTTGATTTAAATTAAATCGATAAATAAAGTTAGAAATATTGGTTGGATGCACCTAAAATTGAAGTTTACTATTAATTTACTTAAGTTTATTTATTATTTATTACCAACATATAATCTGGTTACATTATTTACACCAATAATAAAAAATGTATTTTTTATTTATTTAAAGAAATCTATTCTGTGATTTACATGTATGATTTCAGATAATTTAATTTAAAACAAAAATTATATTAAAAAATAAAAATTCAAATAAATAACTTTAAAACAAATAATAATATAAATCAAATTTTGATTTAACAATTAAAAATTTAAAAAATAATTCTTCAGGATTTTTTTGAAGTTGGTATAAGTAAAGAGGTTAAAATGGAAACCCGATAGTACTTTATTAAAGGAACAGGAAGATTTTTAAATTGGCTCACGTTTATCGCAGTTCTACCTACAATGCGAAACTTAGTTCAGAATTCACGAATGTGAAATATTGTTATCTGGATATATATATATATATATATATATATATATATATATATATATATATATATATATATATATACAGTTAATCTTAGACACCACTACGTCTCTAACTAAGATTGCGTCCGCTCAATATTTATTAAAATCGACTTTGACACAGCCTGTCTATTCGGGCCGAACAGTTATCATAAATGGAATTCCAAATGACCTCAATCTGTAGACGCTCGAATAATTCGGGACATCTAACATATTTCTATTCATTTTCTTAATCCCATCCTAAACGTTATTCATTTTCGGTAATAAAGTTCAAAAACCTACGACGGATAATGTAGCAAACAAAACCGGAATAGCTTATAACATACAATATAGTTAATAATATATTACAATAAAAGTAACCGAACAATGGTGATCAAGTTTTTACAATAACGACATATTTTTACAATATATAATAATAAAATACACAATTATAATTTATAGTGGTGATACCGATTCCCGAATTGAAGTGAATTATTTAGTAGTAAAGCCGTAAAAGTGAACACTCTTAAAGTGCATAATTTATCAGTAAAATTCCGTTTATTCGAGAAACTACTCCTAAAGAGACTAAAACCAATAATAGCAGAAAGAAATCTTGTTCCTCCACATCAATTTGGCTTCAGAGAAAATCATTCAACAATAGAACAAGTACACCGAATTACAAACATAATTGAAGACGTACTTGAAAAAAAGAAAGTATGTTCAAGCGTCTTCTTGGATGTAGCACAGGCCTTTGACAGAGTATGGCATAAAGGTTTGGAATATAAATTACAAAGAGACTTACCAAAGCAGTTTTATGAAATTCTAAAATCTTACATATCTAACCGACACTTTCGAGTTAAATTAGATGGCGAATACTCAGAAATAAAGAAAATATCAGCAGGGGTACCACAAGGTAGTGTTCTGGGACCAACTTTATATGTTCTATACACCTCGGACCTGCCAACGATAGAGGATACTATCATAGCGACGTTTGCGGATGATACGGCCATCTTAGCAGTTGCTAATTGCATAGAAGAATCTACAAGCAAATTGCAAAGAGCTACTAATATTGTCAGTACCTGGACCAAGAGATGGCGAATAAAACTTAATGAAACAAAATCTGTTCACGTAAACTTTACCAACAAGAAGGTCAACTGGATACCAGTAGAACTGAACTCCCAGCAAATTCCCGGCTAGCCAAAGGGCTACAACCCTCCAAACAAGAATATAAATTATGAAAGATAAATTACTAGATGATTTATAAATCAGTTGTAATAAATAAATATATAAAAATAAAAAAAAAGTAAAATTCCGTGGTCTTGCATTTGTGTTAAAAACCATAATAAAACACGTACAATCTGCAATAATAAAACAGTGAAGAGATTCAAAATATCAAGGCTTGGAGCCCCACAAAGTCGAAAGCGGCTAAAGAGAGAACCAGTTAATCATTAACTTGGACGACCAGACGACCAAATCTGACATCAACAACACCCACCATTATCAACTACAGGCACAACAAAAATAAACTATTCATTGTTTTAGTTATAATTTTAGTGTTTCTTCATTAGTTTTGTTTTGCTGACTAATTTTTGAGTAAAGTTCAGTAGCATATTTGCATGTAAAAATAAAATTAAAGATAGACATTCATTTTTGTATTCAAAATTTAAAGTTAAGTGCAATCAAAATAAATGTTCGCGATAGTTTATCACGTCATCAAGTAATCGATTTCATATTCACATTTTACTACGTACCGTTGTTTCACGTCGTATGAGCATAAACTATTCCCAAGGTGCGTGCATATTAAATTTCGTTTCATTGTTTTTCACCCATATTTATTTAATCTTTCGTGTAGAATTAATTCCATATCATATTCTTCTCATACAGTTTGTAAATACGTTATCTAAACCAATTCGACGTAAAACTCTTAATGTTATTCTTGCGACGTGAACATAGTAAACCATATAAAATGTCAACAACACCACAAATCCAAATGCGAATAATGACATCCAAGCATTTGGCCAATACAGTATTCATCGAAAGAGATAACCCACGTACCGTACAAGTGAAATCAAATAGTTTACCGGCATTTTGGACAGGTAACCCAGAGAATATATTCCAAACAGGCCGAAATAATCATGAGCTCATCGCGTCTAACGATAGACAACACAAGCACAAACTTAGTTTCCGATATCATGTTAAAACCACCAATAAAAAATAGATATGCCACACTAAATGGCATACTTATAAAACGATCGGAACAATCTGAAATGAGCTTCCATCGACAATTAATCAGCATGCCAGGCGATTCAAATGCAATGTCATCTGATTTAATAAAAAAACTGTGGATATCACGGATATCGTCCACCTAGGCGCGATTTTATAGATATGGAAGACCAAGATATCAATAAATTATACGAGACGGCTGACAGGATTTAGGGAATGTATAATCCATTCTATAGTCATGGAGCACAAACCTCAATGGTAACATCCATGCACCTATCCACGAGTTCGGTGAATTGCACACCTACAGTTACCAACTTCGATATACAGGAACTATGCAAATCCATAAACGAGCTTAAAACTCGGCTTGTTCCAAACATATAAAAGCAACCGACAAAATTTGCGGAGACCCAGAGTATCGATTTTGTCCCGTGTGTTATTCTTTTAAAATGAGTGAAGTATACGTAAAAATCGTATACGTACACAGTGTAAAATACACACTTATGTCTTTGTAGTTGTATTTTTCTTTTGTTCATATCTGTGAATTATTTATTCACAGGTTATTTCCTTTTCTCAACTTATTTAGTCTGATCTCGAGCTGTGGGATGTCAGTATTTAATATGCTAATATATTTTATATTTAATATATTTTTTATCATAAGTTAATTTTATATGTATTAATAAAATTTTATAAATAAATTTAGTTAACTAAACAATGACAGGTGACATGCATGCGCAGTAAAGCAAAACAAAAATACGCGCATGTCACTAACACAATCACAATTAAAACTACTATTTCTTTCCTGTCAAACTCATTTCGTCTCATTCATTCTAGAAATTTCACATTGATTCGTTCTAGAAATTGTTGACGGTCGAAATCTCGATCACGCTCTCAGATTATCCCATGTGTTGGTCCCATTATAGATTCGGATAGTGCATTTAGACGAGCGGATTTAAATCACGAAAACTAAGTATCTTCAACATCGCAATGGCAGATGCTGGAATCTCGTCAATCCCTCCGTTTATTCGTCAAATGTAACTTGACATTCTTCAAAGAGACTGGCGCGGACAGATTTGACATACCTGCGACATACCAGGAAAAAAACTAATTCAAGGCAACGATTTAGATTTAACGGCAGCAAATGGTTCGCCAATAAAATATTATGGTTCGAAATTACTATTCTTCGTCGCAAATTTCGGCATCCATTCGTAGTAGCATCAGTTACGTAGTAGCATCAGTTATCATCATTGGTGCGGATTTCCTACCGAAATTTGGTTTAACGGTGGATTTAAAGAATAACCGCTCGTTCCCGCAACAACCTTATCTTCCCAATACCAACTTCCATTTTGCAAACCGTCGTCTAGGCCATGAGAAATTCTCATTCGCAAAAGACGCTTTCCAGCACATGCAGAACCTCGGTTTATGCAAACAATCTCTTTCATCGACGTGCTCACCACTCCACATGGTAACTAAAAAGGACCAAAATGACTGAAAACCATGTGGAGATTATAATCTATTAAACGCAGTTATTGTTCCAGCAAGATACCCACTACCTCACATCCATGATTTTTCAAGACATCTTCAGGGATGTACCATTTTCTTTAAAATTGATCTGTGTCGAGCTTATCACCAAATTCCGATTGCATCCGAAGATCAATATAAAACTGCAATAACTACATCATTTGGCATGCGTGATTTTTGTAGTTTGACTTTTGATCTCAGAAAGCAGGTTAAACATTCCAACGATTTATGGACGAAATAACGAAAAATTTACCATTCCTATTCGCTTACGTCGACGATATATTAGTCGCCAATAGAACAGAAGAACTTTCAGATCATTTACATACATTGTTCAGAAGATTATCAACGAAATCACAATCCGTGCATCAAAATGTGAGTTTTGTGAAAAAAAGTTAAATTTCCTTAGCCATGAAATCACGTTAAACGGCATTCTACCCATCAAGCAATATAATTACAGTAATCAACGTTCTCCCACATCATATCACAGTTCGACAGATCTAACGCATAATCAGAAAGGCCAACTTCTAACGCCAGTAATTTTGAGATTTATAAAAATTCATGATAAATATTTTACAATGTATAAACGAAAGCCCAATATTCTACTTATATACTCGTACCTATATATAAAGATATAGGTATATATAAAGAACAGTATCTCCAATTCAGTAAACCAGTTTCCTCGGAAGTAGAAATGGCTAAAAAAAATAAAATTTTGGTGTGAGGGCGTCATCGCCGAATATTTTAATGAACATTTCTTTAAAAATTACCAAACATTTACCGCCCCCAATTTATAGTGATTTTAACTACTTTAACTAAAATATTAACTATCCCTTGATTTATTCTACTGTAACTTCTATATGAAGTTGCTAATATTATTAAAAACTGGTTGCTCTTCTGGAATAGACGGAATCAGTACTAAATTTTAAAAGCAGTGTGCTAACTAACACATCGTCTGAAAAGTTCCCGGTCTAACAAAGAAAACACAATTTTTTTGGGAAAAATACATTTTATTCATCAACATAATTTCCTTCTAAAGCGGTACAATCAGTAACATTTCGATGCCTGTTTTGTAGAACGATTTATCTTTGTCTTCAAAATAAGTTTTAGTTTCGGCAATCTGGAGCTTTTTTTAAGGTCTGTAAACAAGTAATAATCGCTGGGGGCCAAATCTGGCGAATACGATGGATGCGGAAGCAATTCAATGTGTAATTCGTGAAATTTTTATCATTGTTGCGATCGACTTGTGACATGGTGCTTTGTCTTGGTGATAAAGCAGTTTTTTCTTCTTCATTTGAGGTCGTTTTTTAGCGATTTATTTCTTTAAACGCACCAATAACCCGATATTTTATTCGCTAATGATCTTGCCTTTCGAGCACATGGTATAACGAATATTATACCATGTGCATCTCAAAATACAGTAACCTTTCCAGCTGACTGTTGTGCTTTTGGTCGCTTCGGACTCTGGTGTATAGTGGTGGATACATGTTTCATCCATTGTCACATAGCGCATCAAAAATCATTTTTATTGCGCTTAAACAGCGCACTGAACAGCCCCAACAGCCCGCGGAATCATCGACGCGTTGTAGTTCTTCTCCGTTGTGAGCAAACGCGGAACCCACTTCGAGCACAGCTTTCTCATGGTCAAATGTTGGTGCAAAATATGACCAACACAATCCATATATATCTTTACAATGTCACCTATCTCACGCAACTTCACTTCACGATTATTAACAATTTCATGTTTTTTATGTTTTCTGGAGTCACAAACTCATTTGGGCGTCCAGAGCGTGGTGCATCTTCAGCATGGTTGATTTTCCTGGTGCAGAGTCCGGTTAACACTTATCAAGCCACTGCTTTGCTTGAACGGTATTTTTTTCCTTCAAAAAACAGTATTAGAAGATAATCTTTTTTAAGATAAAAACAGTCATATGGGAGCAGTCGTTTCATATGAAAATATAATGCATAAAATGGCATTCATTATGATAGAGCAAATTTAGTACGAACGGAAGTTGAGGCTCTGAACATTATCTACACCTAGAGAAGTAAATGTGGTGGAAAAACCAAAGCCTTAATAAGTTTAAACACAATAATCTTGTGTAAAACTCTATCAGAAGCTTTGCTGAAGTCTGTCATGACAACATGAAAACCGTTCTCTGCTTCCATGGTGTTCATAGCAAAGCAAGTGATGTGGTCGTGAATCGACAGCGTAGAAAGTCATGTTGGTTCACCGAAAACAATATTTTGCAATGGAAACACAGTACATCATTCACGATACTCGCGTAAAGCATAACCGTTTTGTAATTGGCCTATAGTTACAAATATGTTCACACTCCTTTTGAATCGGATTTGAATTTATAAATGAATCTTTCCACATATTTGGAAAATTACAAACGAGAGAGATATTTTTAAAAGAGCGAGGGTCTATTATGAAATTTTCGACATCGCAAATTTTCGACGCTGTCGACCAGTTCGACAACGTCGAATATAGCTATTATGAGATATTCGACATCGCCGAAAATAATTTCGAATTGCTCGGAGTTTGTTGAGGTCCTAAAATAAATCCGACAATAAATGTAAATTTTAAATTTAAATAAATTTAATTATTTTAATTAAATAAAATTACATATTCACATATAAAATTGAAATTTAAAATTAACACACAAAATAACTAAACATGTAAATATATATGACTCACATTTTATCAATTATTTATTTTCTTATTAAATTTCACGATTTACGATTTATTAAGCTAAATCGTTTATTTACGACACCTCAATAGCAGTCGAATAATTTTCGTTTTTATCTAAAATAATGCGCGTCGCAATTTCATAATAGGGAAATTTGCGATCTGGTCGAAAAAAAAGCGCGCCGAAAAAATTTCGTAATAGACTCCCTGTATTCAACCGGTTGAGTCAAGCTACTAATAGAATTTTTGCCACAAATGGGTGAACTATTTTGTTCGTTTGTTTTTTTGACGTGAAAAGCGAAAGGGTTGAGTGTACTTCGGCTCCAAAACAGATTGTAAACTCCGGGTAGTCTTTATGGTTGCATTCGTTTGTTCCTTTTTTATGATGTTTTTTCTCTAGGCCAATTTAATTCCTAAAAATTCATTTTATTATTTAAATATCAAAGGCGTATTGGATAAACAATATTTTTGAAACAAACAAGCGCAATCATAAAAGCGGCTTAGATCTACAATATAAGGGTGGCTGACACGAAGTGTTACCAAAACAAAACGCCACAGAATTTTTATTTTTTGATGAATTTTATTGAATCAAAGTAAAAAATGTTCACAAATATTTAAATTTTCGAATTACTTTAGCAGTTTTCGATTTCGCCATCCTTAGCCGCGATTATGGCTTTCAAACGGCCGACAAAGCTATTGCCTGCAGCACGAAAGTGGCTCTGCGGTATTTTGGCCCATTGCCGGCGAAGCGCTTGCTTGAGATGATCGACACTTTGATATTTTTTTGTCCCAACCTTGCTCTTCAAAATACCGCAAACCGAGAAATCTAGCGGATTTGCATTCGGTGAATTTGGTGGTCATTGGGTGAGACCATGTGTTTTATGGAATTTCAAGGCCTTTAGTCCAAGATGATCTTTCAATATGTGCTGCATCCGTTCGAGCGGAATGTTCGCCTCACGAGCCATTTTTCTGCCGCTACGGCGTGAATTCCGAGCTAATTTGGCCTTCACCTTCCGAATGATATCCGGCGATGTTGCAGTGCGTTTTAGTCCACCACCATGGCGTTTTGCAATGCTGCCTGTATCGCTATAACGATTTATGGTGCGATACACAAACATTTTATTCACATGCAGATGTTTTAACTGGTTAACAATCTGCGGCTGTGGTTTTCCAGCCAAATATAGAGCAATCACACTATTACGGTTGAATTCCATTGTGGATAACTTTTTTTCTGAATAGTTCCCACTAAAATGCTTTTGTACACTTGTAAACAATGGACTGAACTGTCATTAGTGTAAATTTAAGCGCTTTGTCATCACTGGTTTGACAGCAATGACAGTCTGAAGTTGGTAACACTTCGTGTCAGTCACCCGGTATATTGTATCTGTTAGAAGGGATTTCGTGAATTAGTATTTCGTAATCTACCGATGTTAAATTTTTTGCGATTTATCATTGTACGTTTTACAGCTAGTGCAGCTGTTTTCAATATCTAGTGCATGCTGAAATCTTACAAAATCTTGATATCATTTCAGTATTTGTTTTACCCCCTTTACTTTCTAGTTTTTGACTAGGGAATTGAAGCGGAATTGGAAGGAAGTTTTGTAAAAATAATAATAATAATTCCCAACGGCCTTTCACTCCACTCATCCCGAACTTCATCATTATTATTAATTCTTCGCCGTGTTTCTCGAGAGAATGCTGGTTAATAAGTCTCAGGCGATCCACTTAGGATGATAAATTAAATCTATCAGTCCAACCAGAGTAATCCACATAGCGCCAAAAGTACAAACCTATACGTTATATAGCTTCAATTCTTGTTATATGAACCTGTTGGTATAGTGGCCACACTTGGTTGAAATATTCAAGTATAGGTCTAACGAAGGAATTATAGAGCGCCTTGTTAGCAAATGGTTAGAAAATTCTTTGGCCCAGGCGCTTGACAAAGTCAAAAGAATGTGCTCTGTTTATTATAAATATATTTCCATAAAGTTGTCTGAAATCTAGTGTAAAAACGGGATTTTTATTTATCAAAGAATCTCTCGGTGGTAGACATGTCCGTTGTCGGAATTAAGATATCGACTGGCATTTTCCTAGGTTCAATTGAAGCAAATTATTCTTACACATCAAACGTCGAAGTTATTTTACAGCCTTAATCTGTTGGTCGAATCGTTTGTCGATCGAGATAATTAAAAACTATAATTTTTAGTCATGTGAAATTTTAAAGTGACTAGAAATGACATAAAATACGCCGTTTATCGTTTGAAGTGACTACGATAATAGGCATTTTCCGAAGTAGACCAATAGTAACTGTTGGGTAATTTTAATTTTTTTAACATTGGTAACAAAGTTACTCAACTTACCCGTCTAAACAATGACGTATTTTGACAGATAAGAAATTGTTGTTGATGTTTTTTTTGTATAGTTTGTACTTTAAAAGTTATACGAAAAGCAGCCTACTTTAGTTTCATAGTAAATGGACTCCGGACCATAGCTAAAGATCAGCATAAGACATCAGCATAAACAGATGTACCCGCATGTTATGTCTTAACACGTCGTTAATGAACAGAATGTAAATTAAAGGTCCGAGATGACTGTAATCACCTGAACATATCTCAATAAGTGCGAGATCTGGTTACGTTCCAACCACAGCAAAAAGGCAGGTGGGGAGCGGAGTACTTGTGCTTTGCAATAGATCTGTAATTTGACATATCTGATTTACAGGCTTATAAATGGGAATAATGGAAGAAGCTTTTCACAACGATGAAAATCCCCGACAGAAAGATAGTACTTATAATGAATGGTGAGTCATAGACTAAAGGTCCAATAAATATTTGTCTAACATGTTGGCTATGAAGCAAGAATCACTCAACGACTGATCTAGACATTTAAAAAACGATGGGTTGCCATACATTTTTTTATGTTATCAAATATCCTGGGACGCTTGGGATTCGTAATGATATCAAATTGCATTTGATTAATGTAGTTATTGTATAGCACATTAGGAAAATTTTATTATTAAGATAAGTAAAATAGAATCATCAGTGTTCGATCCAGTTCTCAAAAAGTTCGTAAGAGATAGGTTTGGCTTTCCAGATCGCAACTGGATTTATGAAAATTAAAATGATAAGATGTTTATACTGCATCATTATTAATACTGCTATTCGCATAACAAATGATATAAAGATCACTTCGCGTAAGAGTACAATTAGTCGCGTCCGTGGAATATAAACCAGGTATTTTTCGTTAATCTAAATTATTTTTGACATCACGTATTTGAAAGAGACCAGAATTAAACATATTATCACTAAACAAAGTTTCTTTTGGAGATGTTGATTGAGGGCTACCAAATACTCGCCATCCTCTGCATGCGTTTGAATTAGATAAGGGATGTTAAAGTCATCAATAATCATGAGTTCATCCAGCAGATCCATTTTAGTAGAGACATAATCAGCAGTATCAATTAGGAGTTGGACTATTCTATCGGACTTTGTGGCCGTAGGTAACAGCAAATAACCAGTACATTTTTGCCTTAGATGACCGATTTTAATTTGGTACTTACCAGTAAATAGTTTCTAGTATAATATGAATGTCATTGTTATTGTGAATTGTCATGTGTATAATATCAAAGTGGAACCGGACTGCTAAAACTATACCCCGCGGCCAGAACGATTCACTGTCATATCAGAAATTTAACCATCTTTGCAGAAAACTACAAAATCATAAGTGAAATATTCACAACTATTAAAACATTAAATGGAAGAGTTTATAGATTTAAAACACACTTCGCGGGATTTTGTACGTCCCTTTAAATTTTGATAGTAGAGCTAGTATTTTAGTTTTTTTGGCACTGTAGTTGGGATGTTGTTAAGTCCGCCTTTGTTTTTGCAAACAAATTTCTGAATAAAAGTACCGAGTGATTTGTTGAAATGTCAAACCTGGAATATTTGCTTCTTCAGTGTGGAGGTTAGTTCTTTAGTGTTAAGGTAGTTCAGATGTATTGATATTATTTGTATTTATGGCATCGTGCATACATTTATTTTCACCTTACGTTTTCCTTTCGGACGTTATTAATAACAGCGCTGAAGGCATCGAAATTATCGAACACTGCGTCGGGATTCGATATAAGCTATTGATTGAAGTTTTGTTACATGGACATCAGGATAGCAGTATCGTTAGTTGTGAGATGATTGATATATTTAACCGGTGATGAATAAACAATAAATTCGATTTCGTTAAAATGTTTGGTTATATTTTTTAATTGGATTAGAAATCAAATTAGGTAATGAATTAGAGAGGAAAAACTGTTTGCAGAAGATCAACCACAATTCGATCTAAAATTATAATATTTTGCTTGTATTATCTTATAAATTGGTCTGACCTTCATTTCTCTTTCAGTATTTTACATAAAGACGCTTAGCTACAAGATATTATTAGATTTATGACTCAAAAATATACTTAAATTATTTTGTTTGACACTTTGACGCCCCCCTTTTTAACTGATAATACCATTTTTCTTATTTTATTGTTTATATACTAATAATTTTATTAAAGAATAGTCTGATGATGAATGACATCTAAATAATTAAAAGTTTAATTATTTACTCAATAAGCATGATTTCTGTGCGAATACTGGTCCTTCGTTTGTGATGACGGAGTTGAATCAATGCCAAATTCTTAGCGCATGTTTAATTTCACAATACGATCTTGATACCTCAACCATAAAATACTAGAAATATAGTTCATAGATAGATGGCGCATATTATAATTATTACCTAATACAAACACATACTCGTACAAATATACTTTATATGTGCACGTGCTACGATCTTTTTGTTGACAAAACAAAATAACAAAATACTTAATTTTTATTATAAGAACGTCATTTTGTATCGTTTACGAGTTTAGTGGCTTGAATACAAATGATGTGTAATTTACGAATTATGTACCATATATTTATAAGACACATACACGTATTTGTCTGTAAGCACATACACAGTTATTCATATATTCAAATCGAAGAATATTTTTTGATTTTTTTAAAGTTTATTTTTGCAAATAAACTTTATAATTCTGTATGACGTTTTTATGTGAATTACATATTGCTCTGTATTTGTAACATCAATACATTTATCAAAATAGACATAAATCAAATAGTGATGGTTAAAGTTATTTATTTCAAAATCTATCGAAATATTATTTTATTCGTATTTCGTAATTGTCGAAGCAAAATTGTCTTATGACGTAAATATGTCTCACTGTACTAATTTATATACACTACAAGTCAAGATTAAATTGATATTTCGCTATTTATACTTCAAAGCGTATATATATATTTGTTGTTATTTAAATGGCTCAATATTTACTTAAGTATTTTCCGGGACAGGTATTGAGTATGTTCTAAATGTATTTGCGCTTTTATCTGTTTGGAGACTTACGATATAAATGCTTTGTATTAAAGTATTTATAGATAACGACCCGATATAACAACAATTCAATCGATTTCGTATTAAATTAGTTTATACTTTAATCGATAATATGATTGTTTGATAAAAAGTAAAATATTTTGATCAGACTTAATAGTTTTAGATATGAATGATCTATTTATAGGTCACGTAATATTGTATCTGCCTATTGTAATCGCGGTATTAAGAAGACGATATCTAAGGCAGTATGGTTTCAGCTTTAGATAAACATCGGATCGACTCTATGCAAATTAATTTCAATCCATTATGTATGGTATGGAATTTATGCAAACAAATGAAGCAAAATATTAATTTGCTAAGCCAGTTCAAAAATAATAGATTTAATTGCAATTGATTGTTCGCAAAAATCACAGCTCACTTAGAAGATCAATGCCTTTGCCATACCGGTGTTTAAAATGTCCGAGCATGTTATTGTTTTACGAAACGTTTAGTCAATTTTTTATATAAAAATATCTCAAATCGGATGAGTAATGAGAACATTGTGCTAAATCAGTTTATTGTACAGAGTGGGCCATCTGTTGGCCTTTTTTTCAATCGATGAATTTTATTTAGTTTTCTTAATGTTATCTGTTCTGTGACATATGAAAAATCAAAAATATGCCATTTATCATCATGGAGTCGCTAACAATACAACAACGCATTTTGATTGTCCAAATTTATTATGAAAATATTCGTTCAAAAACAACACAATTTCGTTAATTACGTGAGAGTTTTGGTCGACATGAACGTGCTACTGAGTGTGCAAGTGTGAAAGTGTTTGTAATTAACCAAGCACATCAACCAGTCATCGTTCACAAGAATTATACATTTCACGAACCACATTACGACGAATTTTGCATGTTGATCTTCATTTGCATCCGTACTAAAATTCAACTAACTCAAAAATTGAAGCCAGCAGACCATTTAAATCGCCGTCGTTTTGTTAATTAGATGCTTGAACGAAATGAAGGTTTTTCATCAAAAATCATCTTTAGAGATGAAGCTCATTTTCATCTTAATAGGTACGTTAATAAGCAAAATTGTCGAATTTGTGGAGCGGTGAGTCCTCATGTTATTCACGAAGGAGAAGTTCATCCTTCAAGAGCCACGGTTTGGTGTGGTTTATGGGCTGGTGGCATCATTGGGCCGTTTTTCTTTGAACGCGAACAGGAAAATGTGTGTTTTATTATGAAAAAAGGCCTAACAGATGGCACACCCTGTTTTAATAATTTAACCGACAACTACATAAAGTACTTTACAAAACAATTACATAAAATACTTTGGGAAACTACATAAAGTACTTTACATACAAGACGGCGCGCCCCAAAATTTTTAAGTTTTATAAATATAATGCTTTGGCACATTCATATCGGTGGCTTCGACTTTACCTATATTTCAACGTGTCGTGAAAACACTTTTGCTCTGAACTGATGATTAACTAACTGAAAAAATTTATTAAATTTAGCAATTATTAAAAAAGATTAATGGTAGACGTAAATAATTTATATGAAGGAAACAATGATTTATAGGTTATGTTAATAAATTTCTTGGCTTTGTGAACTTTAAATTGTTTTCAGTCGGATGCGGAAAGTAATGCGTGCCCCTTACAGATAACTTCACTTTTTCATTTTTTTTTTAATAGTTATCACTTAAAAGTGATTTATTTTTGAAGTACCTTATTTTATTTATGTGGACCCTAACATTTTTAATCAAATAAATCTAATTTAGATAATATTAAAGTTAAGTAAAAAATTTTTATTTTAACGGAGGCGTCTGAAATGAAAATAACTTAAAATAGTAGTAAAATAAATTAAATTACCAAAATGTTAGAAAATTGTTTGAAACTAATAAACATAATTCAGTTTATCATCAAATAAAGTGTTGCAGTTTATTATCAACAAATATTAGTCTATAAACAAATTGAAAGATATTGCAACAATGAAAGGCGAAAATTACCATTGATTGATTAAAGTATTTGACCAAACATTAAGCAAAATCTTCCGAAAATGGCGGGCATCATCGAACAACTTGATATATATAACATAAAGAGGGTTTTGAAAGGGTTGATTAGGGTAATTTTTATGTTATAAATATCTAAAATAGTATAGGATAAAATTAAATTTTTTTCAAATTGGTGTGTACCATACCAGAGGTTTTCACCCCACTTGCAAGAAAGAGGAAATGTTGGGAGTTCTCAAGATGAAAGAACTAGAAATTGAAGACTCAGTATAAATATCCTTAAAGGGAAGAAAATTGAAAATAACCAAGAAACACCAAAATCATCAAAGAGCTCTCATTATTCATGCTGACGCTCGACCACAGCGAAAGAAATGAAAATACTTTTAACTTCAAAACAATTCTCTTATTTTTAACAATTTCTTTGTTAAAATAGAACCACTGGAAAAGAACAGGAGATTAATACCACAATGCAAAAAGTATCAAGACTTTAACCACACCCAAAGGTATTAAGACGTGGAGATAAGATTATAGAAAAATATAGAAGTAAACATAATGCAAAAGACTACTCAGTTAGCCGAAACGACGCTGCAAAATGGATACATTTGGGGCCTCCACATCCACAGTTCATAGGAGCAGAAAGTTATGCTACTAAAGAAAATCTACTCGAAAGAATATTCCAAAGTATAGAAACTATAAATGCCCACCTATCAATACAACACTTGATTTAGAAGCTATATATAAGTGATTAGAAAGACAAGAAGCCAACTAACAAAACACAGTCGCTTGGGATGCAAATAAACTACCCCAGCAGGTTTCAGAGCTAGACATTTTTATAAACTTAGAGAAAATAGATAATAAAAAGAAGAATTAAACATCAAATAAAGAAAAATCGACTACCTCATGGGTAGAAGTTCTGATCTCATAATACACAACAGGTTGCTTGTGTAACGGTAAATGTTAACACCAGGATGGACCTGTGGTATCCAATGATACATTAAAGAAACAAGTGATACATTGAGAAATAAACAAGGAAACATGTTTAGCGATTATCTCAGTATGAAAATGCGCACATATATCGTATTTGGATATTACCAATGCAGTCAGAAGACTTAAAGGGCAGAAATTGTTCGAGCTGGGAAGTTCTAATTAGAACAAAGAACTTGTAGCAACAGAGATAACCAATAGTTTATTCCTCGTTAACCGAGAAGGTACTTTAAGATAAATAAATTACTAGATGATCTCAGAATTAGTTGTGATTTGTATAAATAATTTAAAAAATTGTATTCTAGTTACCTCATGTTACAATCAATTTTATAATAAAATTTACTAGCAAAATAACACAATACAATCTAGTACATTTTTCTTTTTGTAATTATTTGGATTGCGCTATCTAATATTCTATAGGTTTATGAACTGATTCGTTATAACCAAATATGGATGATTTTTTAATTTAAGGTCCCCAATTCAAGATAACACGTGGTCGATTTTTCTTAGCTAAATTACAAACTAGTTTATTTTATCTAACAGATGGAGCGTACAGTACCATTTTGAATTTTTCTTTCAAATTGTAACATTCGTATTTTTTAACTTTGTATTTTTTGTATCTTGCAGGTCTAACAGATGGTGCATTTAAATTGTTGATCAAAAATAATTGTAAATGGTGTAAAGTGAATTAATAAATAATTGTGGAAGGTAATGTTGTTGTGCTTTGTGTTATTGTCGTGTGTTGGTGAATAATAGCAGGAAATTATTGAGGGAATATTTCTGGTATTCTTGGGAAAGTTAGTGGTGTAAATTACAAGAATTGACAGGGATTTGACAGGACAAATTCTTAACCATATTTATATTGCTTCCAATATCTTCTAAATCCACTATTCTATAACCGAATTTTTTTTAGATTAATTTCGTTACCCTAAAAGTAACTAAATACTTTACAAATTTTTTGGTTGGTTACATGGTTTATTTGATAAAATGATAAAGAAACGATATCATTCATCCGAAAAAGGATTCATGAAATTCTAATGAATTGACCAAGGAACAAATTGGAAGGTACAACACTGGATTTCCTTTAACGCCGAAATTGAGAAAGTCAAATGTTCGTGCTTTCCAAAATATTTTCAAGAAATGGAAATGGTGCCGCTTCCATTGGATCGATTCTGGCCATATTTTACTGGGATTTCCCAATTTATGATAAAAACTTATGTATGATGTTTCATTGCGATTATCTAGTTAGTCTCTCCGGAATACGAGGGTTGTCTGAAAAATTTACGACCTGAACATGAAGATGGCAGCACTCGCCAACAAAAGTGGGGAGTGTGTTTGCGCGTGCATTGAAAGGTACTCATCGAAATATCAGCCATTTTGGATGTGCAGTTGTTGTTTAACAATCGTTTGAGTCGATGTGAATGTTTTTGTGAAAATGGAAAAAACGAGTATCGAGCTGTCATTAAATATTTATTTTTTTAAGATAATACGCTGTGTACAGGCAATCAGGTTGAGTGACCATAAAAGTTCGGGACCCAAAAACTTCAAGCACTGACGATAATATCGCTCAAGCATCAAATGGTGCTAGACAACCGTCGAATTAAAGTTAGAGATATAGAAGAGGCTATGAATATGTCCGAAGAACGTGTTTGTCACATATTGAATTAAAATTTATGCATGAGACTTTGGACCAGAAACGTGTGCGAATGAACATTTCCAACGCTCTGTTGGCACAGTTTAGGCGCAATAAATCAGAGTTTTGGAGCCGGCTACTTACTGTTGATGAAACTTGGATACACCATTACACTACAGAATCAAAAATACAGTCAAAACTGTGGACTGCCAAGAGGGAATGGGCTCCAAAAAGGCAAAGATTGTTCCTTCGGCTGGCAAAGTGATTGCGACCGTTTTCTGGAACAGTGATGCAGTGATATTAATCGATTATCTTCAAAAAGTGAAAATTATTATAAAAGCATACTATGCATGATTACTCGACAAGCTGAAAGCAGAAAACGCGGAAAAACGGCCATATTTACAGAAAAAAAATTTACTCCACCAAGAAAATGCGCCGTATCATACCACAGCGGTAGCCATGGCGAAAACCCACGAATTACGGGTTGAACTGCTTGGTCATCCTCCTTACCCACCAGATTAGCCCCAAGCAAGTTTTTTTTTTGTTCTCTAAGGTAAAAGTTGCGTTCGCAGAGCAGAGGTTTTTGGCAAATGACAACCTTCGTAAACAACTATTTTGCAGAGAAAGACGCCGAGTACTATTTGGAAGGGTTGAAGAGACGGAAGCATCGCTGGGAGAAGTGTATATACTTACAAGCAGACTATGTAGAGAAATAAAAATAAATTTGAAGAAAAATATCTTGTATCTATGTTAAGTCGGAAATTTTTTAGACACTCCTCGTACTACTAGATAAAAGAAAGAAAATCAAATAAAATCGCTATTTAAACGAAAGGAAATTTAGAAATCTATTTATCGTTTTCTAAAAGTAAAATCTGTTAAAATTTCTTCTTTCTACCTTAAACCACATTTGATAATCATTTGACGAAATATTTCCCCCTGATCAAAATAATTATTAATTTATCTGCTGGTAAAGGAAAACAAATCCACGGACGATGAGATTAAGAAATACTGACAAAATAAATTCTTTATGTATTTTCCGTTATCACCGCTAAGTATGGAATCCGAGAGTATAAGAATAGGATTAAGGGTGACAACAAGTTGATTTCTTTAATCGATATAATCGGGAAAAAGTTGAACTGCTGCCAAATTATACCACCGAATTACCAATTCCAATAATGGATAGTCTGAGAATATTAAGGGGAACAACTACCCTAAACAATGTGCTAGAAAATTCGAAGACGAGGCTCAAATATTACGGAATTCTAAAAGAGCTCGTAAGGATAGCTTTAATAAAGCTCACCAATCTTGAAAATGCCGCTTTCAGAATCAAATTCGTACCAGTTTTGTTGTTACCAATTATGTTCAATCTCATTGAAAAGCTATTTGAAAAAAGGGCTTAACCGAGCAGCAGAAATTACATAAAATATTTAATCATCGGCTTACGTACCCAACAAGGGCACGAAATAATTAGTACAAGATAAGCGTATTAGGACAAGACTTCCCGATATCGCAACGCATTTTCATCATACAACGCAATGACTAAGACATTTCAACGTTGATGTCAGATGATACAAGCGTTCCGGTTCCACTTCAAGGATGATATTATCTTCACTTTTGTATTTTGCGGATCGTTTGTTAATAGATCTACTTTTATGTCGTATTCGATAGCAGAATAAATTGGCCACTGTTATTTAAATGGTTTTAATTTTGATGTAACCTGGATAAAATTCGAATACTTCTGTTACGACTGTTTATCAACTGGATCGCATTGAAACCGCTAAATGCTGCTAAGAGAAAATTTACTCTGCAACTATTACAAAATGGTTCGGTATATCTAATACTGCTTCGGTATATCTAATTATCGGATCAACTAAGTTTTACGCAATGAAAGTTCGGTGGTGTGATTCCGGTTCGTGCATGATACATGGCGTTGTAGTCTACCTCAAAAAAGCTTGCAGACATTCCATACCGAACAAAACAAATTTATTCAATCGGTAAAGGTTTTCTTCGTGGAAAATTCGAATTTGTTGTTAGCCATATCTAGCTTAGCAATAGGCCATACCAATCGATATTCTATTTTATCATAATCGGAAATATGTTGTGACAGTTTTAGTTCAGTTTTATCATAACAAAAAATTGTCAACGATTCTCATGAAGTAGCTTGATATTTATAGCAGTTTACCGTAACTGCATTTAACATATTTAATAATTGACAAGTAATATTTCCGCTTGATCAGAAAGAACCATAAACGAACCAAAAATTTGTTAACTTTAGATGAGAATCAAATTGCTTATTAGGCTAAGTGAAGATAGAATTGTATAGCAGGAGAAATCGCTTTGACAATCATGCAAACTCAAATCAAAGAAATGTATTCACTTTTATCGCTTAATCTGAAAAGCCCACAAATGGTGGTATATTACTTAATAATAAATCGTATAACATTACTATTGCTATCGTTTCCGCATTCGGTAGTTAATAGAAGGAAGCTACTTAAAGCAACGCCTATCTTATCTTATTCGTAACCGGCTGATCGGTATCATCAATCAGGAAGTACGTTTCACAAGAGTGTGAAATTCAGGATTTTGAAGATGTTTTGCGTGTATGAAATTCATTTTATGAAATTCTTTAGCAACCTTTCTTCAAATTCTCTGTTCCAATATCGTAGCTTTTATATGAGCTGTGTTGGGCCCTACCCTTTGATAAAATAATTACTTTTCAAAGAAAGTTTTATTTTACTATGCTCAAGTAAGTCATATCTTCGGCAAAAACCCGTTAAGATATTTTTGATACTTATATTTAGTTGATCTTGATTTGGTTTTCGACTAAAATTTATTGCGTCTATTAAATGCTATAGCACATCAAAAACGTATTCATTTCTATTTTGTTATATATTTTGTTCCTGCCATTATATAAAAAATACGCTGAATGATTATTGATTATTTAGCAATGTTAGCCAGTTTTACGGAAAAATTGTAATTAGGTGTGCAAGTAGAAACTCGGCTCTGCAGTTGGTTGCATTAAAATATACTTGATCGCATCCATATCGCCCGCCATTTTAGATATATGTAGCTTAGTCATTGCTGTTTTTAGGACATAAGTTTCAGTCATTTACAAGCTGTCGTTCCATGTACATCAATTTTAAGAGATGGATGTCGATAAGCAACATTTACGTCATGGCATTTCTATTCTGTTTTCAAATGAAAGCTATGGTATAGAGTGAACATTTTGTCAGTCTACATTCTGTGTTCTCTGCCTTTTACTGGTGAACAGTAGAAAAGTGGTTTACAAGATTTCGTGATGGCAATTTTAGTCTTGAGAACGATCCACGTCCAGATGCAGTAAAACATTTTGAAGGCAAAGAACTTAAAGTTTTACTATATGAAAATTCGAGTCAAACTCGAATAGAGTTTGCAGAACTTACTAACAAAGCAATATCACTTCGAATGCATGCAATGAGAAAAATACAGAAGGAAGGAAAATGAGTTCCCCATAAGCTGACCGAAGAAAACAAAAACCGAAGAGTTGACATCTGCATGAATTTGTTTTCTCGGTACAAAAGGAATAATTTCATCATTAAGGTGAAAAGTGGATTTTGTACGATATTCCTAAACGCAGAAAACCATGGGGTGATCCAGGCCAGCCATCAACTTCCGTTGCAAAAATGAATAGTCATGCCAAGAAAGTGTGTCTGGTGGGATTGGAAAATAGTCATTTACTACGACCTTCGGGAACTTGGTCAATATGTTACAGCTAAACGTTACTAGACCCAATTGATCAAATTAGGTGATGCTCTGGATGAAAAAAGACCATTTTACGGGCCAAGGAAGGCGGAAGCCGATATTGCTGCATGACAACGCTCGTCCACATACAGCAAAATCAACCCAGGACAACTTTGCATCGAAACCACCAAGTTGCTATCGCGGAGGCATTCTTCATCTACCTGATAAATGGCAAATGAACTTAGATAATAATAGCGAATATTTCGATAATTAATCTTGGCATAACAGTTATATTTTCAATAAAGTTGCATTTGACCAAAAAAGCAGAGTTTCTACTTGCACACCTAATATTACATATACATACGAGTAATATAGTTAATTGTTGTGTCTTTTTACTCGATAAGTATTTTGGTGCTCCCAATTTTTAAAGAACTGCGTTGCTATTACAGTCGTGTTATGTAATTTACAGCATATAACAGATTGCATAAACAATTTTTAAAGATTATTTTAGTTTGCTTTAGTTAGCAGCAACTTATCCAGACGAATAGGAAATTCAATAAATTATGTAACTACTCATAGTATAAATAAAGCAAAAAAAATAATGCAAGGTTCACCTCAATATTAGTTCTTACGGTAGAGACACATAGTCGCCAAATTTTTAGCTCTCTGTTTTGTTGTTTTACATATAATATTCTAATAGGGTATTATGGCAAGGAAAAGCAAAATGAGAATTGAATAACCGAGTTCAACTACTACATATTATGTATCCTTGATTCCTGGTTGAACAAATTTTATGAATCGTTGAATTTAAAAATACAAAAATCCAGTCGTAATCAATAAATTATGTAATTGTATAGAATCATATATCTATAGTGGAGGTGGTGGGTTTGTGGTGGATACAAGTTTGAAGTTGTACTTATATATATAAGGAAAATTGTCGACTGTATCCCACAACGAGATTTTCTATAATTATTACGTAACAGGAACTTGTATATTGGTTTAACATCGGATATAATTTAAGAATACCGTACGTAGTGCCACAATTAAGTAACAATTTATCGGCAAGCGGAAATCTTAATTTGCATTTTATCAAGTCTTAAGGTAACTTTAGGACATCATTCTCGATTTCCACTAACAAATTCCCTATGTAAAATAAAACAATTTCAACAGTGAAACTCTTCTAAGCCGGAATTCGCCGGGCCAACATTTTTCCGGGTTAAATGATGTTTACGGTTTAAACAAATTTAGTGCCTGAAACAGATTGGTTGATTGATTGCTTGGACTGTAGGACCAAGTACTGGACAAGTGTCCCGGATAACGCCGGGCCTATTCCTATAGCCATTTTACATTTAATAATAGGGAAGGATAGTAAAGGTTTTTTTTAGAATGGAACACCCGGTTTTAGATACCTAGCGATCGTACGGTACAAGACAATACATTTCAATCTTCTAGAAGAGAGAAGGCTACGGATTCTTAAGAGTTCTAAGCGTATTTTTTCATTAATTGCTTCTTTATATTAACAAATTATCTAAAAAAAACAATTATTATTTCAAATGTGTGTCCTGAAATTATTTACTAAATTATACTTTTCGGCGTCTTGTTTGACCAAATCAGAACAACAGAAACTTAAATTAATTTATTTGAATGTCCAGCTAAATCATAAACATATATTAATTTATATTCTCCCGAAACTCACAATTATATTACATTAAAGAAATTCCGTGGATCAAGATCCAAAAATTAACTAAGTGAAGCAATTCATTTCCATAATTTAATTTTATTAGTAGTAAAGGCAACCCTTCTTTTAATATTTTGGAATTAGAAAATAAAAACAAATATTTATTTATCTAAAGTGGCTTTATAGTTTTTCAAAATATTCTCTATGAAGATCAATACACTTTTGCATGCATTGGAACCAATTTTCGAAGCAATTTTTCCCCTTCGATTGAGGTAACTCCAAAACATGCATTTTGAACGCATCGACCGCTTCTTCAGGTGTCGAAAAACGTTGACCTTGCTATTTATTATTGATTTGCGGCAATAAAAAGATGTCATTGGTGCCAAATCAGGACTATAGGCGGATGACCCATTAATTCGATGTTTTGACCTCTCAAATATTCAGTTATTTGTGCCGATCTGTGATAGCTCGGATTATTATGGTGGAGTTATGGTTGATTTTCCTTATTTCGCCGAAGTCATCTGGCAAACAAATGGTTGTGTATTTGCTTCTAAGCGCTTTGTGTGCGAATAACTTTTGTTGGATTTGGTTCATATTAGAACACTATTACCATCCACTGTTTGGTTCCGGTTTATACGTATAGATCCAAGAGTCGCCACCTGTCACGAGGTTATAGAGATGTTTTGAAGCGGGACCATATTTTTTGAGCAAAACTCAAATTATGTGTGATCCAATACGAACAAATCTTTTTGACTCCCTATTTTGAATATATGCTTGTCCTACTAATGCCCAAGGATGCTTCAATCTCATCTGCCCCAGGATACCTTTGTGAAGTTTAAAACAATGAAGAACCTTTTTAAAAATGCTTAGCGTATTTTTGCGGTGTGAATTGGTGATTTGTCTTGTTGCAGCCACCAGTCGCCCCCAATGAGATTGTCATCATAAGCAGCTTCACGCTGATTTAAAATGTCAAGGTATCCATTTTCATCAACCTTATCAGATAAAATGATCAAATCTTCAGCTCCATTGTAAGAAATACAACTCCAAAACATCGTTATGCCTATTCGCACGATGAACAGTCGGTGATATTTTATGTTCTTCTTTTCGGGAATACACGAACCACATATGATAATCTCCATTGATAGTAAATGCACTTTCATAAGTCCATAAAATATTTCTCCACTAGATCCAAGGGGTTTTTCATAAGCTGCAAAGCAAAGTTCATTCGTTTTTTTTGTTGCTGTCAGGGACATTAATCATTGTTCTGGTTATGTATCGTTGAATACCAACATCTATAAGTCTTCTGGAGATAGTTCGCCTACTGGTTTACCTTCCTATAACAGTTTTTGATATTTTTGAAACATTGGAAACTGACTGTCTTGTACATTTAATAATCACTCTAACTAAACGGCGATCCACTGCTTCATATGTGATCTTTTCCGCCCACATCTTTCTTAGTTTACAACAGTTATATTTGTTTATGTCTTCAAAACTAGTACTTTTCTGAAATTTTTTTAGTTCCTGCACTGATATTCCGCATTCAAATTTAGAGATTATTTGTTGGCGTAGCTCTACCGAAAGTTCACTGTTTTTATGCATTTTCATAAGTTATTTATTGGCTGGTTCACATCAAAATAATTAAACAAGACTAAAACAATATCCTAAGTAAAACTAAGGACAAACCTCCAGTAGAAAAGCATCTTGCAACGTGATAAATGAATTTCCAATTATTTATGCCCCGTTGAAATAATGCGCTACTACTTAGATTTGAGGTTTGCTCGTATCGCTGTTTCATTTTTTGATTAAGAATTTATAAAAATTACGCACAAAGAAGATGTAAACAAAATGTAAAAGCAAAACTTTGATTTTAATAAATGCTCTAATTGCCTTGAAATATAAAAATTCCAAATAATTTTACCCATGAACCGTATACGTGGCTCCGTTCATAAAAATGGGAACCAACTGGCATTTCTAATTAAAATATCCCATTGCAATAACGCAGAGCTTTTGATGTTTCAACTTGACGACATGACATGGACCGACATGTGTTCGTCGTCCCGACATGTGTTCGTATAATTACAAATTGTTTCAAATATGAAATTTAACTCCTCAGCCGTGCCCCAGAGCCCCTTCTATTTCCTAAAGGGTAACATTGGATTGGGAATAGAGAAAAGAGGCCCGAGCTTACATTATATTAATCAAGTTGCGTTATATGAACGCGTCACGCTCAATTTGAACCCCAAAAATAAGATATTTATTTTGAGTATTTATATGATAAATGTACGGAATTAATACAGAGAGGTGTTGTTCACATACATTTCATATTTATTTTAAAATTACATATTCGCATATTTTACTAACGTATTGTGAACCATTAGCCCAATTATGAACTACCATACGAATATTTAATGAATGTAATAGTTTGCCATAACACGCAAATTTAAGAATTTTGATTATTGCTTCGCTCCAGAACTTTTTGCGTAATATTAACCAAATAATTTTATATCATTATATTTTTTCATATTCTGGGCCAAAACTTCAAAGTCTAGCCTAATTGATATTTTTATTTGACCTAATTTATAATTATAACTATAATGACTTTAATCAGACTTTTTAAGAGTCATGAGAGGTTTTGAGATTTTTCTTTAGGTTTATTTTCAGTAAAACTCGCGATAAAAAAAAATCTCAAGTGAGTTGAGGTGAGGCCACGTGAAAATTATATCGGGCTGCCAAGTCACATGAAAATAATTTGTAACAATAAGTACGTATGGCACATAACGTAAACATATAATTAATAATTATGTACGTAATTATTAGTAAGGTTTTGTAAATATCTTAATATAAATGTAAATATCTAATTTATGAATGTTTATTGATTTGGAATATTTACATCTCAATAGTGATATGAAATAAACAAATTAGCACATTTTGCATAATCAATAGAAATTTTAATATCACAATTTCCTGGTACATATGAACCTAGATGGATCAATTAGACTCAACGATTTAGATATCGAACTTTCGCCGTGTTTTAAATAATTTGTTATAATTGCATAGGAAAACTACTAAAAATTAAATTAATAACAACATTGGTAATTTTGAGATAAATTATATTGTTTAGTGTACTAAATTTATTAGGGTTCTTGATAAATACGTCAAGTCAGTTGAATTTTGATTTTCATCAATTTACCAATCGATAATAAATAATAATTGCTTCGCGTCACTAATTCGGAGATCTCTATACAAGAAAGTGTCAGTTGTGTTTACGATTTTGTGAAATAGTCGTCCAAGTTGTTACTATGTGCTCTGATGACTGTGTTACGCAACTTTGTTGATGATGTTTAACGTTTTGTTTTGTTGTGGAGATCGAGAAAGATTTTCGTATGAGGAATCCACTAAAGGGCGTTGGTAACAATCATGCAATTGTTTATATTATACAGAAAAACCAATTTGCTCATATATGCTATAACATACTATAACCAATAATTAAATTAAGTTTTTTTCTTCGATGGTTTCGTCGTCGGTTTGAAGTGGTTTTTCATTAGTACTTCATTAATTATAATTTAATCGCTCGGACTAGTGAGAATTTCATCCTACCTTAATTTAATACATTTATTGATTAAATGATAAGAGTGCACAGCCAAGCATAGGTAAATAAGTATACCGGATAACGACAGCTCCATCTAAACAACCGTTGTTACAGACACCTGACTGATGTCTAAAGAATCAGTAGGTAATTTTGTTAAATACAATAAGGTAGTTCACACAGTTAGTAGTAGTAGTGCACAGAGTGCACAATTCCCAACAAGATCTTTTAGGCAAAACTTAAGCAGTATAAAATAACATCCAACACAAGTGCTCGTTCTCCACCTCAATCAATAAACCATTAAATATGGCTTCAGCGAATATAAGCACGAGCTGTCTAATCGTACATTGGTCCTTCGAGATTAAATGCAAACCTGCTGTTTAGAAACCAAATTGCTGTATAAAAGGCTCTATATCCAGAATACACAGGTACAGACCAATAACTAATGACATCTACTAATCCGTGACTGGAACTGAGCCACCAGTAGTTCGAGTTCAAAAGCAACGTTTCGAAAAGATATGAGGCCTTTGTCGAAGAGATGCGCCAACGACGTAATATAATGCACCGAGCACTCCAAACGAACAACCACCACCAGGCAAATCATTCAATCAACCTTTCAGCCACTTGCAGATGAAGAAAACACATAACAGAGAGCAGTTAAACGGTATCTTAAACAATAAGGTGGAAAAATGTAGAAGCCACACAAAAAATTATCGAAAATGGAAGATTAGAACACGCTGCAAAATTAGCTCTCATTCATATGGAGATACTAATGAACCAGATTACAGAACTGAATGAAAATATATGTCTCGAGACATGCGAAGATGAATAAGGCACAATAAAGTAACTTTACGGAGAGACATCACTACCATATATATACGACAGTCATATGCAGCATGGTAATAGCCGCCCAATCATAATCAGAACAATCAAAATCTTTCATGGAAAATCCGTTGGACGTGAAACTTCAAAAAGTTAGTATACCACGGTTTATCGCAGGCCACATGAAATGGATAGTATTATCGAATAAGCACAATTATTCCAAAAACATACACCATGAATCTGCTTCCGCCAATTGCTCGTTATACGGTACCATCAATGTGTGCCTGCATGCAATAAGAAATATGGGAGTCAACATCGATCTTTGGGATCAAATCATTATAAGCCAAGGAGCTCAACTCAGCTACTTTAAGACTAGCACTAAAGAACTTTAGTCAATCTTATGATAGTTTTGTAAAGATTTCTCGCATTAGAATCTGTGTTTTGCCAGAAGACCATCAATATCCGCAAATCTTCAACCCTTACTCTAAAATACAATCCAACAGGAGTAACCTCGTTGACCACAACGAGCGAAACACACTAAATCATTCATGTAATCATGCATGCATCATTCATTGTTACATAATAACGAGAAAGATGATAACACTTCAAGAACAATGAGCAAATCTGAAACAACAGATAATCGGACCACATTATTCCACACGGGTAAAGAACTTAGAAGTAATGACTATGAGTAGCTCTCAAAAAAATAGCTAGCAATGATGGAGACTGCCGGGATATTCGAGCAATTATCGATCCTTGCTCACAAGCAAGTTCAATTATCTCGGGTGCTATCCTTGAAATTAAAAACAAATAACGCCGAAATGGATATTACGGGAATTTGCGGAGACCAAAAAGAAGCAAGAAAAAGGTCAGCTACATTATCAATAATGTTGCGATTCAACTTTAAATCTGGACTAGCATAAAAATATTCGAGTAAACAAACTAACTCACGATCATCAACAGAAGCCAACAGCCATTCAAACATGGACTAGTCTAAACAACTTACTATCTGTTATTACGATTTAAGATAATCAACAACCCCAAGCCCATCGCTCCAGGCTAGGATGGATAGTTCTCGGAAAACCGATTAATAGAAGCAAGCCAAATAAACATTTGACAAGCACAACTGCGACTACCATCGAGAAAATACCGCTAGAGGAAATTGAAAACCCCTCAAATGTTCTAAAAATTGAAGATTTATATCCCGCACAAAAGCAAACCAGAAGAAAAAAGTTGTGAACAAACTGTCCCAAATATTATCAAATGATCAACAGATGACAGGTACATCGTAAAAATAGGACTTAACAACATCGATACCAAATTATGTGATTCATAAAAGATGTCAATGGCAAGATTCCACAACTGTGAAAACAACTCATAATGATCGACGAATTAGCAGCCCAATACAGAAAGTTCATGGAAGAATATGAACAACTTGAACATATGCAAAAGTTCACTATATGCCGAATCATCTCGTCTTCAAACATCTCAACAAAGTTAGGAGTGGTCTTTGATACCTCTACAAAACTAACTAGTAGTCGGTCACTAAATGATATTATGCTTGTTGGTTCAAAATTACAACAAGATCTTTGGCATACCGTCATGATAAGGCGAAAGCACAAACATGTATTCACCCGTAGATATTGAAAATATCGTTAAGTAAATATTCTAACGCATACTTTGGCGTAACACACCAGCTGAAAAACTACAGGAATACCAGTTAAAAACAGTCACAAATGGAATTTCAGCAGTCACTTACCTCGCGCTCAGAACTTTACAATAACTTACGGAGGACGAAAAAAGCGCTATTCCATCGGCTTGCCAAGTGGTAAAATAGATTTTTTTGTTGATGACCTCATGACAGGATAGAGCTGCTAAGCAACGTAGCCGCAAAACCGAAAGCACATAAATATACAATTGAAGATCATGAAATCATCAAAGCTCTGGGCCTTTATTGGAAGCCAACATTAAGTAATGTTCGAAGTAATTCGTTCCGCTAGAATGGCTAGTACCAGTAATTTATAGCAAAAATTATACTGCTTCTCAAAAATTGTTAATCTACATAGAAGAACTTATCTTGCTTAATGATTTAAAAATCCCAAGATGGATAGATTTCACAAGTGAACCACTTGTCAACGTTCATGGATTTAGCGACGCATCGAATCAAGCATATGGAGCTTGTGTCTATCTTAAAGTAATCACTGGAGAACAGGTTAATATCAGCATCATAGCAGCTAAGACAAGCGTGGCGCCAACAAAGCAAAAAGTAATGCTATACTACGTTTAGAGATAAACAAAACTCTCCTGGTTGCGAAACTAGAAATACAACAGGCATCAACGATGACGGACTGATGACTCAACGATATCACTTTCATCGATAGAGTGCCAGAAATCTGAAGCTTAACTGAACCACATCACTGGCATTGCATTAAATCAAATGACAAAAAGCTCATGAAGCGTAGTGTTTGGTGGACAGGAGCGCAATGGTTGAAGGACAACAAAAATTATTATTTGATGATACAAAGAATATGAGGAACAGCAGCTAAATTAAAACTTGTCAATATAACAACAGTCGTGTTTTATTATTCGACCACTATCCGGCGACGAAGGGAAATTTCTACTGAAACTGCAGCTATTATTCACTGGTGTCGTTTTTATACACATTTTTTTCCACTGATGATAATCAACAGGTCGAAATATTTGAAATTAATTTATTAATAAAATTATAAATTTCTCTATAAAAAGCAAGCTTGATTCATCATTAGCACCCGATAGATGTATCCGGAGCACGCAATTTTCTATGTCAAAATGTATATTTAGCGCGCTATTTTTGCATATAATTAATTTATTTAATTCTAAACTAAGATTTTTGATTCATCTTTTTAGTTAAAAATCGATAAAAAAATATCTTGCTCTACCTATTTAGCGGGAGCGCTATCCATTTCAAAGGGAAATTTTAAATTTCCTTTGTTTTGTACAACCCTTGCTGAAATATCCTGCTATACTTCCTTCTAACCATAAGCCCAGTAGAGCAATAATCAACTACGCGCATGCAAAAACGGCGCATGGAGTAATCCAACTTAAGCTCTCATGATGGCAAACTTATCGCATTTAAGAATGATAAGTTAAGGCCGTGAACTCATACTGGCATTGACTCTGCAGGTCCTCTATAAATAAAAACGAAGGTAGAGGTTACAAAACTAATAAAGGTTACATAGTGATCTTCTGTATTGCCACTAAAGCAATCCATATAGAGGTAGTGACAGATATTACTATATAGAAGCGTTCATTGTCGCCTGCAAAACATATACCTCAAGATGAGGATTGTGCAGTGACATGTACAGTGGCATGGGAACGAGCTTCGTTTCAGCAAACAATCAGCTAAAGAAATGCAAAACATGTGACAGCGAAATTTATCAAAATCGTGTTGGAACAGCTAGCTTCGAACGGAATAACCTGGCATTTTCAACCACCAGCATTATCTCATTTAGGTGGATTATATGAAGTAGGCTAGAGTTAATTACAACCCATCAAAAATCGTGGCAAACGCAAATCGTGGGAAACACCACACTAATCTACAAAGAATTAACGGCAGTTCTAAACCAACGAGAGGTTTACCATTGATAGAGATATCCATTGACATAATCAATTTAGAAGTTCTCTCCTCCTGCCATTTCCTGACAGGCTCATCATTAGCAAAATTAGTCGTAAGAGATCTAGAAACTTCAAATGTTCATAATAATTTGCTCAATGGGTGGGTGCAAGGCAGCATAGTTGAAACTCAGGAACAGATGGGCACGTATGATTTGTTTCATACGTAGTCCGGGACACTCATTTTTCTCACAGAAGAGCTATCACAAAAATTTCGGTTTTTTCCAAAAGAAGAACCGCCTCAACATGCCCGTGACACTCTTGTCGACAACGCTGAAAATAATTAACCGAAACAAAATAGACGAGTGACAAGCGCAAACATCAACCCAAGGCTGTTGTTACTTGACACGCTCTCAATAATCTGCATGTTAGGAGCAGTAGTAGCAGGAACAACAATGAAGTACAACATATCACGTTTTACCTCCTCATCGTGGAACCTGTTTTGATAAAATTGACAAGCTAATCTAAACAACGAAAGAAAACGATAGCACTTCCCTCAAAAAGGCATGTATGTTCCACAACTTAATCTACGAGAGTTGATACACAAAGACCACACGACTGGAATGAAATCTAGCTCAACAATCAGAAACCTTATCAGAAATTAAGGCTGTCGAGGTCTCAAATCAACAACATTAAAAACTACTAGAAACGTCAACAACTATATCGATAGTGACGCGCATGACTATGACTACCACAAGCACAATAATTAAACTTACTGTGTTTAATGGTTTGCCAATCAAATAGAATTCCAGACAGCCTTACACAGCCGAGATAGATATATTGTCACGCAGTACAGAGTCCCTATTAATTTTGAATACCTGTTATGCATATGATTTGGTAGGTGTCTAGTTAGTTTCGGTAAAAGCGACAGGCTTATTATAGCCTTAAATTATTAAATAAATGGTCAGGCTCGCGTAGTTTCATAACTTTGAATAGAAGTATCACAACTCTAATATCCAGATATCGTCTGAATTCCATCCCAAGGAAGCTAAAGAAGTAAGTTTATTTATGTTAGTATCAGTTTTCAGGTTGACGTGGGACTAAAGGAAGTATTGATTGGCCTTAATAAGACATTAAATCCGTTGCATAATCAATACTTCCTTTAAAAAACAAACAAATCGTTAACCGTTGAAGTGTGGACTTCATCATAATGGTCAGCAAAACGATCGACATTTATGAACCAAGCTTTTTTAAGATTTAAAAAAAAATTAAGATACCTAATGGTAAATATAACGTAAGGCAACCATGATTGCTAATCTAGCGAAGCTAAATTAAAATGACATTTTTATTTGGTAAGAGCCCAACGAAACCTTTCCAATGCTCGGATTGAGCATGAAAAGATGTCGTGTTCATCTAGCTTATATGTATGTAAAATTTTGCAACATTCCTTGAAAGGTTTCCTATGAAATGCAAACCTTGGACAGTGACGTTTTTGGAAATCCAAACACACAAACGAAGTGTTTTAGAAATGGTCTAGCTAAAGTTTTCACAGTTTGATTACGGCTAAAGCTACATAGAGGTTATTATTGTAACTAGAAGGTATACCCAGACGATATTCAGAAATATTAGGTGCTTTAGTCAATTTGAGTGCCTTATGCCATTGGCAACAGTCACATTCTTTAATATAAGATTCGATTAGATGAAACATTTTTTTAAATAATATTTTCTCAAGCGATGATATGTGCTGGATAGTTCCTTATGTCCTCCTACAGAGGTGCTTTGAAATTCTTCGATTAATCTGTTTGTTCTTGTTTTGCAGGATCGAATATTACAATTTGATTATTTGAATTCGGATTTGAAGTGATGGAGGTTGATTAGTGGTGAATGTGTTAAACGAAGTAGGAGAAGAATCAATATCGATTTGATAAAACTTTGAATTGTCATCTTTGGTTTAAATAGACTGACACCAATCACATTAATTTCATTAATTACTGTTTCAAAGTTGGGTTGACAAATTTGAGTTGGTTGCAGTATTTTGGTTCAATATCTATTGAAATCTTAGAATTTATAAATTTATTTTTAAATCTGAATTAGAAATGTTTGCTTTGGTCGAATTATTCTTGGGTAAAACAGTCAAATGAATTTGAGTCCTGATTAGTTAATGGTTAATTGAAAATTTCACTGGATGTAGAATTTATAGGGATATGTGTAGAACTGGAAAAGATTTGGCCAACTGTTTTGGAATATAGGATAATGAATTGGGTTTCAAAATTAGGAATGAGAATTAATGAGTTTAGAATCTCAATAGACATGCAGTTTTTAGATTTATTGAACCGGCTTTATGTGTAATTACGAAGTATATTCTTTAAGTAACAATCTTCATCGATGTTAGCTGAAAATCGTACGTTATGTACGTTGTTGGTGAATCTTTATTTTATATCAGAAAGAAAATTAATTTAATTGAGTAGAAGACTAGTAATTCTCAATTTTGATGTGACTTGCATCCGCGATGATATTTTGTATTCAATGATGTTTTGTATTCAAACCTCTAGTGAATATAGTTCATTCATATTTACTCCACACATCGAGCCAGAAGGCATCCAGCGAGCATTGGTAGGATTCGGAGAAGGATGTGGTCCTGATGGTATTCCGGCTTCATTTATAAAAAATTCGAAAAATTTGGCAATTCCTCTAACCATTTCGTTCAATCAGTCATTAAAATTGGTAACTTTTCCACAAAAGTGGTAAATAACTGCAGTGACGCCTATTTTCAAAACTGGATCTAGAAATGATGTTTCTTGCTACAGAGGTATTGCATCTATATCTGCTATACCTAAATTATTTGAACTAGTAATATGCAACTCATTCAAAGCAATGCTTCACAACCTCTGGTGTACCACAAGGCTCTCACGTTGACCCATGGATTTTCACAATATTCATTAATGGTATTACTGAAGTAATGAAGCATTCTAATATCCTGATGTTCGCAGATAACCTCAAAATCTACAAACCCATCGAGTCAGTCGACGATGCCCATAAACTACAGGAAGATATTGACCACCTAGCGTTATGGTGCGCGTTTAATTCTGTGAGTCTTAATATTGGAAGATGCAAATCTCTCAGTTCACCGAAAAGCCAACCCTGTTACACAAGGCTACAAGATAAATGGTGTACTCCTTCAGGTAGTAGTTGAAAGTAAAGACCTAGGAGTTACTTTCGTTGAAATCAGGAGATTTACTAAGCATATTGAGCTGTGTATCGCTAGAGAGAACTCCATGCTCGGTTTTCGGAAACAATTAAGGTCCTGTATTGTGCTTACGTTCGATCTCCGCTGGAATATGCTGTAAATGTGTGGTGTCCGTTCTACGAAGATCATATCCAAAGTATTGAGAAAATTCAAAAGAAGCTTATCCGCTACTTGACCTGGTAAGAGGGATGGGTTTATGATCATGATCTACCATACCACGTAAACATACAGTGACAACCACGATATTTAACCGGGTGCAAGACATACAACTTGACAACTCTAGAACATAGACGCGAATTGCTAAAAAATACATTTATTGGTAATCTCCTACTAGGCATAATCGACGCACCCTATGTGCTAAAGTCAATTAAAATAAAGGTGCCTGGTAGACAACTAGGAGATCATGAGTTTCTCTAAGTGGAGAAAGGAGAACAAGACACAGAACCAACTATGGCGATAATGAACCAGTGAAGATGATGTGTAAGAGTTTCAATAGAATTAACTATTTATTTGATTTGTGTTTAACTAAAGCTAATTTTAAAAGTAGGTTAAGGCAATTTTATACCCCTCAGTGATTTTTCTTGTTATTTTACTTTTATATTTAAAATTTTCAAATCCAACGCGGATTTATTTTATTTTATATTTTTTTCAAGTCAAATTTGTAGACTTATTTCAATATAATACAATAATTCGGAGTTTAAACCACACTCCGGTAATAGATTATGCTTTGTGTGAAAGCAACCTGTGTTGTTGCTCTTCATTTGCTTCGCCGGCGCTACTTCCCAGGAAGGGAGAGCACCAGACACGATAGCCAAGTATTTGAGAGTCTTGTTTGGCATCGTCCATCCATCGAATAGGAGCCTCCCGCGATGTATTATTTCCATTACTGCCGAATTCAGGGCTGGTTTTTGGTACGATTTTGTGAACGTAAAACATGGCCCGAGCCATCTAAGCATTGATGATTTAATTGTTCCAACCTCGAGATTCATCTACAGCCGGCACATTTATCCTTCTTTAACAGTAATATACTGATAACATCATATTCATTAATTTGCCCACACGCTTTCTTCTGTCCCGCATAATTATCGTCCATAGCTCGCAACTAAAGCGGGATGAGGCTTGCGGTAATCCCTCTATATGCACTTCAAGTTAATCACCATTTTGAGTTGTTAGGAATTTATAAAGTTTATATTTCTTTCCGTTGTTTACTTGCTATTGTAGTACACTAATTTTCATTTCAGAAACAATCAGAAATATGGATATTGTGTTACGGGCCGATCGACAACCAACTAATTCTCTAAGGGGGACATAAACAATAAATAAGATACGTTTTCACCTTTAATCGTATTAAATTCTTGAATATATTTTTGTTAGAAATTTTATTAAACTAAATGAAACCTCCGCATCGCGGAAAGTGATAAAATCATGCATAGCTACTATTTTTGAAAATCCATTTTTTCAACCACCCTTTTACACAAATCACATTTTTTTTATTTACATTTATTCGTTAATTATTAAAGTTTTGCGCGATCACATTGCAAATAGAGGATTTTGTGATCTATAAATAAAACATAACATGTCGATATAGTAGCGGTGCTAATTTTTACTTCAGTTTGTCTTATTTTTATTTATCAATCAACTGTAATTTTTATTTATACACATAATTAATGTTAAGTAGCATAAAACGATATTTATGCAAATGACATATTTGTCAAGTGGTTTCCATTTATTTTTAATTCATTATTACATTGATTGTCAAATTGATTAGCATGTGAGTCGCTATGATTAGTTTATTTGACTTCTTTCTCACGTATCTGGAATGGTCTGGATCGACAGTATATTTTCTTTTTGAATGTTAGCTGATTATTGTGAAATATTTGTAGTAATCGTATATTTACATTATGTATTTACGGAATTCCAGAATACGTTTAAGTATGCGGTGGGACAGAACAGATAATCCAAAAACTGTAGCAGTATTTTTGTTGTGGATAATTCACGAATGTATGAACATATGGAATTAGTGATTACCATCATTTAATTTGTAAGCTTCGCCTGCCTGTGACCCGTCAGGTAATTTCGGTTCCACTCGTCGGATGGGGGGTTCATTGGTCATTAGCACATTCTTGGCGGAGCACTATATTTGTACCTGACATAGATACGTTGATGTACCTTGCAATCACTCACATCACTAGAAGTAATAAATTTAGTTTACCATATTAACCGATATATTCACTTGGCCACAAAAGAATGCAAAAAGAAACAAATAGTTAGAGAAATAGAGCCCTATGGTAGCACGATAACAGCACTGGTCCATATATTTTGCCTGTACATATATTACAAGAGCAAAAGTTAACACCTAACCATTCTAGCTACACGAAAATTTTTGCAAAAACTTAAAAAAATTATTAAACGTATTAGGAAGAAATTTTGATATATCTAGGATTTAATGTTAGGTTGGATAAATATAAAATATAATTTACGATATAGAATTACCTATACTACGCTGCCCATGTTACATTCCATGTTAGCATTGGTCCTCTATGCCGTGTACCTCCACACTGCTGTACCCAGGAGAATCCCCAATCCGACCTCACTTATGCTTATCCACTTTGATACGATATTACAGCTAGTGGTGCAGCTGGAACGTATATAACACAAACTGCGGTTTTGCTTATCCACTTTGATACGATATTACAGCTAATGGTGCAGCTGGAACGTATATAACACAAACTGCGGTTTTGGCGATATAATGTTTGTATAAAATACTTTGCGAATATTGTCCAAATGTTACTTAAGATTTAACAAATTATTTGTTTTTATTTTGAAATCACCAATTTATTTTCAATTACATAAAATATATTTCATATTATTTTATAATCGGTTTTTAATTCATTAATTTTTAGAATTTATAATTTTTATCTTGAAATTTTAGATTTATTCACATTTACGTGTAATTTTATTTTAATTATATTTTTACACGGTTATTACTTAACTTATGATTTACCAAAAGAAATTCCTGTTTACTTTTTTTTTATTGTACACGCAAAATATATTTTGTTTTTATCTAATTTTAATTATTTTGTTTTAAAAACCTTTTTTTTATATTTTATTGTTTGTGACTTAAGCTTATCGGCTCATGATCAACTGGATTCTGCTCTTTTTTTCGTTTTTTTTTCGGTCATTTACAACAACAGAAAAAAATTTGCCACGGAGGGCCATACGGTAATACTACAAAAAATAATTTTATTGGTCAATTATATCGTTAATCGATAAATATGATATTCTACCATAACATTATACTATAAAAATCGTTACAAATTCTCAAGAGGCTTCATTTGTCAAAATTCGTATAATAATCCAGCTATGGAGAAAATAAATCAGAACCACCTAGTATATTCGTCTAAAAGCTAATTAAATACCTTATACGATAAGCCGATACTATGTAGCTCCTAACGCTGGCGGTAAAAGTTCACGGATTTTTGATATGAATCTCAAATAGCTCTGATACTACATATTAAATGGTCTTTATCATTTCTTACCAGATATTTTGACTTGGTAGTACATTGAGCAGTGTAATAGTTTCCTCATCCGACGAGTCCAAATACCAGCCATAACCAGGGTCACAAACTGTGTACGATTCTTTTGTATGAATCTCAATTTTCCGCGGAAAATGTAAATGGCCATTAACACTCCCTAGCAAAGCTTTTGATTTAAGGTCCTAGAGTCAGAGTGCATCTAGGTGCAAATTAAATTCCTCACCCAAAGAATCTAAATCCCTCTGAATTATGAATTCGACTTGGAACTTTCAATGGCCATTAACATTCCTTACCAAAGATTTAGGATCAGGTTTCAATAATCTGAAAAATAGTTAATTAAATTCCTCATTTGACGAACCTAAATACTAGCCTCTAAATCGGGATGCAAATTGATCACACAAATTTTTCGTGTGTTTAGTGGCCATTAACACACCTTACCAGGGATTTTGACTCAGGCTCCGATATTGCGTCAAAACCCTAAATGCCAGCCCTTAATCCGGATTGAAAAATGTTAAGAGATGCTGATTCAGGTTCTATTAGTGAGTCTAGTAGTCTTTTTCATTCCTCATTCCATAAATAAGTGCACTCGAACCAGTTCTCTGTCTATTATATACCTGTGAACTTCCATTACCTAACCACAACAGCTACCAGTAAATACAAAAATCAGTACACGCTGATTTTATAAACAATAAAAAACATACTAACCAGTGTTTCTGAACTACCAAGAAATACTATAATCCCATTACTTCCAAGTACGAGTATTTTGGCATGCCATTAGATGCTAAGCTTCACCAAGTTTAGTAATTTTTATTATTGATTTCAATAACTTAGCCAAATTAAATAGGTGGTCTTTTACTAACCAGTGAAATTTAGTTAATTTGGAATAAATTTTGGATATCATAGCTAGAACAAAAGTTGCAGTTTTGGCGGTACGACTTTCATTGACGCGAGCTAACTTGGTCGGTGCATGTTTAATGCACTCTTTTAACAATAAACCGCCATACATTTTCGATATACATACGGTAAAAAAGCAGTCCCAAAAAACGTAAAGTCGAAAAAAAACTTTCATACAAATGCTATGGAATTTTTTTTTGAAAGTTTTTTTTGACTTTATTAATTTATATCTTGTAAATGCTGCAGAGAAATAAATTTTTCTCTTGAACATGAACTATGGTTATTTAACTTTAATTTTGGTAAATTGGTTTTTATTTTTAAATTCTATGATGTCTTTAACGTCATATAAAACAAGCATGAAGAGTAATTTCGCTCGGTTTTCTTCTCTATGTCATCCACTCTTCGTACATACACACAAATCTTACTACCCGATGATCACAAATTAAAGACATCTTAGTGGAAAATGGTAAAATTCTGAATGAAAACTAACATAAAAATGAAAAACAATTTATCAAAATTAAAGGTAAATAAACAAAGTTTATGCTCAGATGTCTGAAAATTTATTTTTCCGCCCGATGTACGTGATATAAATAAATAAAGTCACAAAAAGTGAATGCCTGTACCACGTGTACGGACATGACGTGAAAACATACAATTTAATGCATATATAACTGTATAGTTCCCCCCTAGGTGACCATATTTCAGAACTTTTTACAAAAATCATTTAAGAATCTCATTCCAATCCAATATGCAAAATCCCATCATAATCGGTTATGAAATTACCGAATTCCATCCCAACAGGTCATATTCTAGAACTTTTCCAAAAATCGTTTAAGAATCCCATTTCCATCCAACATACCCAATTCCATCATAGTCAGTTAATAAATTACCGAGTTCCGCCCCAGGTGGTCATATTCCAGAACTTCTTCCAAAAATCATGTTAGAATCCCATTTCCATCCAACATACTCAATCTCATCATAATCGGTTCAGAAAATACAGGGTTCCGCCCCAGATGACCATATTTTAGAACTTTTCCAAAAATCATTTAAGAATCCCATTTCCGACCAACATACCCAATCCCATCATAATCGACTAAGAAATTACTGAGTTCCGTCGCAGATGGCCATATTCCAGAAGTTCTTCCAAAAATCATCTAAGAACCCCATTTCCATCCAACATACCCAATCTCATCATAATTGGTTAGAAAATGGCCGATTACGACCCCGGTGGCCATATTCCAGAACTTCTGCCAAAAATCATTTAAGATTCTCATTTCCGACCAACATACCCAATCCCATCATAATCGGTTAAGAGTTCAACAGAGTTCGAAAATTAAAATGGCGGTGCTTCTCCTTCCACCGCAAGCGAGATGTCACAGTCCCCACTCAACGTAACGAATTCTTTGATCCGTTAGCTATCGAGTGGTGTAATTAAATTTTGGATGTAGTTGATAATAGGTATATAGCTGCAGCATCAAACTGTTTCCTCCGATTTCCTTATCGTCAGTTTTTTGAATTGCCTCCATGGATGCCTGTCCATGAAAGCAAATTAAAGACGTATTCACGTCAAAATCTTATCAATAAATAATTTCCATAGCATTTTGTATGAAAGTGTTTTTTTTTTTGAGTTTACGTTATTTGGACCTGCATGCATACAAACCGTATTTTTTTATTCGCCTTCGACTTAGCCGTTTACATTTACGTAATGCCATATCGCACATGATATGGAAAAGTGACACAACTCAAACATTAAAATTGTTTAGGAGAGCAAAACAAAAAATACTAGTTACGTTATTTAATACCAAAATCATAAAACGAAGACCGTCACTTCGCGCTCTATCATTTTCGGTGAAGGAAAACCCATAATGTTTTTATTACGGAATATGAAGTCTAACATTGTGCATCTTTCTAGTGAATTAACTAAAAAAGTTCATATTTTTAGTTATTTAGTTTCAAGATAGTTTTATCATTTGTTTTGGTATAACGTCATGGAGGAGCCTTCACGTATAAGCTTTTAATGTTGTTTCGACTATTCAACAAGAGATGGCACCCACTATTCGCCTAAAACTATAGTACTAAAAATTCAAATTTATTTGGATTTTAAACAAAACAAATATTGAATTGTTTGTAAACAAATTTCATAAGTTTTGTATTTTAACTATTTATTAATCAATACAAATAATTAAAAGATGGGTTTAATTACAGAAACAGAATTTCATAGTTTAAACAGCCATTACCTCTCTTTCAAAACACTAAATTATAGCGGAAAATCGAAAATTATCGAAATGTTAAGAAATTGATACCTTCTGTCGATACTCGATCCATCAAATCAACGATATTTTGATTGTATTTTTTTTTGCTGATATGCCTGAATTAAAAATGGTTGTCTTAGCCGTAAACCCGGTCATAATCGATTTACCTTCGTATCGTATGACGCTGATTGTGGAACGCAGGAATACATTTTAGTTTATGATGTGTTTAGTCTCAGCTTGTTTAGTAATCTTGCAGAAAAAATTGACATAAAATAAGTTATAAAAGAATAACCGTAATTTGGAAACATGTCCAACCTTCTGAAAATGAGAACTTGTGATGGTGGTGTGGTGAACAAGAAGTACAATTAATGATGCAAGTAACGATGACGTTTGAATATTACAGTACAAAAATGCGCTCAAAGCAATGTGAAGATGAGTCGTCAACCCGACAGTGGAATATTGCGGAAGTAATGATGAGAAATCCTGAAACTTCTGATAATTATCAAACAAATGTATGTAGATTGGCTTGTTACATATTTCAGCATATTGAAAGTCATACTGTTCAAGTTGTGGAATTTTCTACTGAAGAAATAATCGAGTCAAGCACTTGTCCGTCTTATGGGACGACGATAACTTAAAATTATGCACCGTTGATAGAGAAAAATAATTCGGATCTATGAGATGAAAATTTTTTATCAGAATATAAAGGAAATGCGGATCATAATATCATATCATTCAAATGTTGCATACATGTGCAGAATTCAACTCATTCAAACCCAAATTTAATGAGAATGAGTTTTTTAAGTATCCTATAAATATAGGCAACTAGAAACATTTTCGAAAATCAAAATTCAAGCGCAATTGAGAATACCTTTAAGTCAACCGATTTATCAACATTGTGAGAAGAAAGCAGTATAGGTCGAATTGGATGGCAACGCGACCAGAAACGGGAATATTAAAAACGTAAAAACTTGGGTTGGAGAAGAAAATTGTGCGGATGTCGATACCCCAGTTGCTAAATAACTGTCAACAACGGCCAAACACCAAATATAAATCATACAGTAAGAGAAGCAATAGAAATGTCGGTCAAATTTTAAGATCCGCAACTGGAAATTTTCAAGGTAATTTAAAAGATCCTGTGCCCAGTAATATTTTTGTTTGTGTAAAATTGCTATCTCAGACGTCAGCGCAAAATAGTAGTAATTGATGGGATGGGCAAGTTACTGCCTGCTACAGATACTACATGCTATCATTGTCTAATAATTTATTTATAACTGCGAGTAATTTATGATCATGGAAGAGAACTATTTATTAACTTGGATATAGTTAAAAAAAACTGAAGATGATGAACCCCATAACATTTAAAAGAATTTTTGACTGTAATTGAACACTATAATTTACTCTAAAATATTAAATTACTGAATATTGTATTATATTTTATTTATAGTATAAATATCATATTATACAGTCTTAAAGCTAATTAAGAGATCTTAGATTAGACTAGATTTTTAACTCAAATTGTGTTAAAATTCGATTGTGACACATTTTGTTTTTAAGTATTCGTTTAATGCCTCTCGTCCCAAGTCTTTACCAAATCCACTTTGTTTAAATCCACCAAACGGTGCCGCCACATCGGTTTTGTTGTAAGTGTTCACGAATACGGTGCCAGCTTCAATTTTTTCGGCGAAAAGTAATGCCCGACTAATGTCCTTCGTAAAAATACCGGATGCCAAACCATATTCAGAATTATTTGCTCGTTTAATGATCGCCTCAACATCAGACTCATCGAATTTCGATACTACCATTATTGGGCCGAACGATTCTTCTTTTGCGATGAACATGTTGTCTTGAACATCCGTAAATACGGTTGGTTCAAAGAAATAACCTTTCGTATTAGGAACCCGTTTACCCCCATAAACTAATGTAGCACCTTCTGCGACACCGGCATCGCAATATTCAATTAATTTTAACAAATGGGCTTCGTGATTTTGTGGCCCATGGGCTGTTGAACGATCCAAAGGATTTCCAATTTTCATTGTTTTAATATTTTCTACGACACGATTAATGAATTCATCATGAATTTTATTATCAACAAATAGTCGACCAGCGGCAATACAATTTTCTCCTTTGTTGAAAAAGACGGATGACATTCCAAGCCTTACCGCCTTTTCCAAATCACAATCAGAAAATATTACCAATGGACTTTTGCCACCCAATTCTAGTGAACACTTTTTCAAATTCGAGGCGCACGATGCCATTATTTGTTTGCCAATAGGGGTTGAGCCAGTAAATCCTAGTTTTCTAATTTTAGGATGATCAGTTATCGCTTGACCAGTTCTTGAACCAGTGCCGGTTACAACATTAATCACACCTGGAGGAAATCCGGCTAGTACGGACAATTCTGCAAACTTCAAAGCAGTTAATGGGCAAACTTGAGCTGGTTTTATGACAACAGTATTTCCAGCTGCAACACAAGCAGCCATTTTCCACGATAACATCATCATCGGATAATTCCATGGTGTTATTAGGCCGCAAACACTAAAATAGAAAATATTTAAATTAGAAATATTTAAAATGGTTTTATTATTTGTAGCAGGTACGTACCCAATTGGTTCTTTTTTGGTGAACGTCAAAACATTATTTGGCCGAGCTGCACTAACAGGAATTGTTGAACCTTCTATTTTATCTGTCCAACCGGCAAAATATCTCCAGGCTTCAATTGACATACCAATGTGTGTTTTCAATGCCAACGTGTAAACAGCTCCGGAATCAACAGATTCTATGGTAGCCAATTCCTCTTTGTGATGTTCAAGTAAATCTGCCAATTTTAACATAATTTTGCCGCGCTGTCGCGCCGATAAATGATTCCATTGACCGTAGAAAGCTACTTCGGCAGCATTCACCGCTTCATCAACATCAGCAGCCGAAGCACATGCAACATTGCAAAGGTGTTGTTCATTAATGGGACTTACAATTGGCAGTGTTTTATTATTCTCAGCATTTTTGAACTTGCCATTAACAAACATTTGAGTCGGAACACGAATCTCCATCTTATTCTCCTTTAGTACAAACCCTTCGAATTCAACCGTTTTTGAATCGTTCGAGCCACCATCACGAATTGTTTTAATTATTTCAGCCATGAATTCACCAAATGTTGGCGCCAAAAATAAAACCTCGTTTTCCATTGTTATATTAAAATTATCCTTAATTTCTTCAATTAGGCGAACAACATCCATAGAGCCAGCTCCGGATGCAAAGAAATCTGTATCACTGTCGATTTCCAATTTTAAAATTGCATGCCAAATTTTATTCAAATCTAATTCGAGTTGTTTTTCGGTTTCAGATAATTCGAGAAGAAGATTTTGATCAGTTTTTTCTTGGCTGTACCATTTCGAGGCTTGAATCATACGGTTCTCTTTTTTAACGCGTTGAATGTTTACGTAATTGCCATCAGTCCCTTTAAGTAGAATACCATTTTCATGAACGATTCCTGGTTCAGATAATCCTTCAAATACAATAGACTTTCCTTTTGGAATTTCAATTGATTTATATAAGGAAGCTGCAAATAGTCTTACTGGTACACGTTCATCATCGATAATTACGTATGTAACGGCACCGGGAACTGAATCTAATCCACGAATAAAGTTATAAATTCTTAGCGCCGATTGATTTAGATTGATTACTTGGTTTGCCTCTTTAAATAATGCCGGATCATATGTTGCTCCTTCTTCGGTTTGTTGAATTTTGGGTGCTGTACCATTCGCCACCATTTTGACGGATTCAACCAGAGCTTTAACACCTTCGGGATATAAAAATCGTTTATATAACGTGTCCAATGTATCACTGATATCAACAGCAGTTTCACGTTGCAATAGAATTGGCCCGGTATCCAAACCATCATCAGCCCAGAATATGGATAAGCCGGCCAATTCATCACCTTCGATAAGGGTCCACGAAATGGAGCTGGCCCCTCGATGTCGCGGTAATATAGATGGATGGTAACATATGCTACCTAAGGATGCACCGTCGATTATTTCCATCGGTATAAATTGCGAGCAGAATGGTAGCACATTTAAATTAGCATTTATCGATTTATACGTTTCGAAAACATCCGGAAGTACGACACCATCTTTTCGCCATGATTTTATTTTAAATACCGGAATATTAAATTTATGCCCGGTTTCAGCCAACACATCTTCTTTTGCGCCCTTGTCCGGAATTGTAAATATTCCAACAATTTCATGCTTGTCATTCAACAGTGATTCAACAACTTCGGCCGCGAAATTACTTTGGCCAATGATGGCAATACGTAATTTTTGTGGTTGGGAGGAATACTGGAATTAAATAAAACAAGTTACTTTGAAATCAAATCTAAAAATAGAATATATGTCGAAGATAACGTTGGTTATAAATGTTAAGTCATATTGAAATCAACACAGTTTTATTATTTTATGTGTTATCTAACATATGGGTCAACAAATGTGTAACATGTGCGCGAGTTTCAAGTGTATTTTTTTAAGATAGCAAGAAAATCATAATTGTTACCTCCGTGTCCATTTTTTTTTTTTTGTAAAGGTAAGGTTAAATTTTTCACTGTATCCAACTGTGTAGAAAAATCGTAATAACGTTTCCAAGTAAAGTGTTAAGACAAACTAACTCTAAAACATAAGTAACATTGGTTACCTAATTGAGTTTTGAGGTACATTTTCACATTTATGTTATTTGTTTATTTTTTGTGTAAAATTGATAAAACATAGCTTGGCCCTAAAAATGTTTTGAAAATATATTTTTTTGTTTATTTTTGTGAATAAATTATAATTTTAACGTACGTGAACATTTTTGAAAGAATCTTGTAACGGTTAAAAGTTTATCAAACACAATTATTATTAGACGCTTCGAAAATTAGAAAGTTTTAATTGGCTGCGTAATGTAGACAAAAGGTATCGATTTACTAAAGAAACTCCTTTTTAATTTACACTTTTTAAATTAAGTTAGCTACTTACAAATTTATTTATTAGAAAACTCATGTTTTCAAAATTGATTCACACTAACGATTTAATTTATTTTTTTCAAATTTGTATAATTTTAATAAAATGAGCACCGCGGTTCATTCTTCAATTGAAACTGAAATGTTATTGTTGCTTGTACTTTTATTTATATTAAATCCCCTACTTCTTTTGGTTTGGTTTCTGGTTTCATTTTATTTTTTGTCGTCTTATTTTATTATCACCATCATTACTATGTTTTTGTCAAATGTCTTATACGATTTACGTACGTATTTATGTGTACAAATATACCAGTGTTGTCGAATGCATGGTCAAAAAAACATCTGCCCTTCTTAATCCCATTTCCACTACTTTACACCTATGTAAGATTGCGTATTTTATAGTCACAAGCCGATCGGCATAAAGTCGGAAACGGAACCGATTTAGTATAACCAATCCACTTACCAATCGTTCCTGTATAATTAATAAACTTCAAAACCGTAATGTGTGAGTATATCGCCTCTGCTGTTGTGAAAGCAAGAGTTTTATCTACGATATGCATATGTTATAACAATAAAATTCTAATAAATTAATTTAAATTTTAAATAATCACAATAATCATAATAAAATTCAAATAAACTGGTTAAATCCAGTTACAGCGTATTCAATGAACTAATATTTATGTTAATTTAGTTGATTAATTTTTATTGTTGGTGTTAACCTAATGGTGGAATGGATACAAAGTTTGGTTCATCGAACAGCATCATCATATTTTATTTATTTTCGTTTATTATTAGATAAAGTGAAAATGATTATTACGACTAAATTCTATATTTATATAAAAAATTGACTCGCATGATCTGCTTACAAGTTAAAAAAGCAGATATTACCAAGTCTTAATATTATTTTGTTATCATTAGCACCAATTGTCAACAATCGTTCTTTCTAATTTAATGATATTTTGTAAACAAATTTATTATTTTTTATTAGCTCTTGTCAAAAAAAAAAATATTTTCTTGATTAAATTAGAATTTCCATGCGAAATAGTTAAAAGATCAACTCGCGGGGCGCTCCAGATTATACTTTTCTGGTTTATGCTTGTTTCGCTTCTTGGATGTGAGGTTAGATAATGAATAAATGGCGTGATGAAACCGGAACGCATGACTTTTATTCAATTGAATATTTATTTATAAAATGTTGGCTTTAGGGCAAATTTACAATAATATGCGCGGTAAATTCATTCATAATATTTAAAGCAAACGTTTTTAATCACCCGAAAAATTTTAATACGTAAGTTGTGTAAAGAAAGGATTATTGTAAATTATGGTCAAAGATGGATTTCTGACAAGTCCTGCAATAAGTAGGACCAGCTTATTAGAAGGCCAAAAGGTAAACCAACATGTAGGTATTAATCGTTACTCTACTATTTTCCTAGTTTGTTTGCTAGTGGATTAATTCGCCTTCAAATAATTGTTTACCGTTTTGAACTAAGCTAAAATTAAAATTTATAATTTAGTAACGTCTACATATTTTTTATTGTTATGCTTAAATTTCATTCTAGATGTTTTTTCTTCATTGATAACAAGTCCGTATCACTCGATGTAATTTGGTTTGATCTTCGATCAAATCTTTGTGTGAACTTTAATATAACCTCGCTTATATTGTATTGTAGTTCGTTTAAAATGTTGGTACATATAATTCGTACTAAACGTCATTAGAGGACGTTGCACGAATGCCGAAGTTGGGTAATATTAATTACAATAACTGTTAAATTTCATCAGACAAGTAAGTACCAGGCTGTTTGAAAAGACCCGGACGGGGGGGGGGGAGTAATAAGGAGGATGGGGAAGCAATTCCTAGCCAAATTCGGTCAACGTTATAATTGCTTTGTGAGCCGGTGCATTGCCTTGATGAAACATAATTAATTTTCTTCGCTAAATGTGTTCGTTTATCCTTGTCTCAAACAAAAACACCTTCCGATTATGTTTAAATAAGTCCAAATTGTGTTGAGAAACACCACATGTTTCGAAATTTTGCTGATCGATGAGCATGCGCGGCACCCATCACGCACCTAGTTTTCGCATGTTCGAACAATTATTTAAAATGTTGTGCACACGTTCAATTTAGATTTTTACCATCATAGCAATAACACTTAGTCACGTCAGAAGGCCTTCCTGAACGATGATCGTCATTTGTGCTTGGCTTGTACGTTCAATGTTAAACTCTGGTTTCCACCGTTTGACTGTTGTATTCGATGGATAAGAAACTTCTTTTATTTCCTTAGTCGTTTTGGCTGTCGACGCGCAAATAATTCTCTTTTGTGGTGTAACACTAACATGTATGTCGTGAGGTGGCAACACGAATAGGAAATAGTAGATGATCTATTGGGTACATTAACGCTAAGACGCTAAGAGAAAAGGCTGTAGTGGTTACAATATTGCAAGCAAACATTCTAATTCTACATATCGCAAACGTAACATCTCACAAACTCTTCGCTAACTCATCATTCATCACTGTGTACGTGCAAACAGAGCTAATGCATAACAGATGTACATATACACGCAAGACGGAAACAAAACAGGACGAGCATTCCAAATTGAAAACAAAAGTAATACGACGAATACGAAGCAAAGAAGAACGAACAAACATTTTTATTTAATAAAATTAAAATTGGTTTTTCAAGGAGTTCATCTCCATCAGCCGCACAAGCAATTACTTTACACAGTGATTGTCCATTTCGCGAAAAAGAATGTTTTGATTGCAAACAGGTCAGTCACAAGGCAGGTCATTGAGAATCGGCTGCACCATCACGACGCTTCCGTGGAGGACGATGAAACTTCAATCCATGTCGATGCCTTGCTGAGGGCGCTTTATTCGCCTCGACCTGAAAGTTTGTTCAGCCTATAATCGACAGCACGAAATTGAAATTGTAACTAGATTTTGGATCTGACTTTACGATTTTCTCCGAGAGTAATTGGAAGCTGCTAGGATCACCGGCATTGGCTGCGTGCTAAGAACAAGCAATAAGTACTTCGGGGACCCCCCTTATATGTTTGAAAAATTTACGGCACGGTTGAAACTGCACGACCGGGAAGACGTTGGCACGTGTTACGTAGCAAATTTAAATTTAAACCTGCTCGGAAGTGGTTGGATGGAAGCTCTGGATCTATGTAGCTTGTCCATTAAGAGTGTCTACACTAAAATTGAACAAAAAGCAAGCACAAAATTGAATGAGGAAACTAAGGAAAAGTTTCCATCGCGCTTCATTGACTCATTGGGTTTGTAAAACAAAATCAAGGCATCTTTACGTGTAAGGCGGGATCAATGCCAATCTTTCGTCATCAATGCCAATAGACGCCCGTATTCACTACCAACGCCGGAACAAATATTCCCGAAGCTTAGTCAATACCGAGTGTTCAGCCAAATCGACCCATCCGACGCGATGTTGTAGGTGAAGATCAAAAAACCACCTGCAATCGGGTGTGAAGGCAGCACTTGGCATTTTTCAACAATTACTATAATCGACACGTACTTTTAATCTAAAGGTGCTTTACCTTTCGTTGACCATTTTATTATTTTAGGAAGACGGGGAAAACCATCATGACAATCTTTTCGAGGCTAATAGTACGGTTTTCAGCTTAAATTCGAAAGGATTTCATTTGGCCAGAAAGAGTTGAAGTTTCTGGGCCACATCGTCGATGCAAATGGCTTACGACGAAATTCTCGGGAAATCGGGACGCTGAGGCTAATTCCCGCACCAAGAGACGTCCAACAATTGCAAGAATTCGCAGGAGCAGTTATATGGTACTGCAAATTCGTAAAACACCTGAAAGACCTTCGTAGGTCATTGGACAAACAGTTATGCAACAACGTAAAATTTGAATGTCATCCGGCACACCAAGAAACTTTTAAGAAGGTTAAAAAGCTGCTTACGTCGCACTTGGCGTTAACCCAGTATGACCCGAAGAATTGTGGGGCCGGACGGATCGAGCTATGGCATGGGGAGCAGTATTGAGCCATACAACAACAAGGCGAATACCCGCAGATCGAGCGTGAGGCTTTGGCATTGCAGTCAAGCTTCGGTCCGATTATAAAACGCTATTTTTGGAATAAAGCCATTCCAGTATATACCTAGCCGTTTGCAACAATACGGGCTTATTTTTCTCACTTACGATTTCACCAGCAAAATGCCGGTCACAAGAAACCGGATGAAGAAATAGTCGTTAAGTTTGAGAAACGTAAACTGCATCGACGGATGTTTCGCAATTGATACAGCAAAACAGCTACCTAAGATAACCTAAGCAGGAGAGTCGCGAGCCCCTATCGTAAGCACATTCTTTCAGAGCTGCACCAATCCACCTAACAGTCGCCCGCATGAAACTTTTGGCACGAAACAAAGTGTGTTCATCGATCGACTAAGACCCCGAGAAACTGATAAGGCTCTTTGGAAATTGCGCTATAAACGCGAAAACCCCAACCAAGTGCACGTTGCACTCATGGCCACAAGGTAAATGGTTTTTTGATCGTTGACGCGTTAGGAAATGGCCAGAAGTTTTTCCAATACAATCAACAACGTCTAAAAAGACGATTGACCGCTTAAAAGACGTTTCTCCCATGGATACCCTGTGACACCATCGTTTCGGACAATGGTCCCCAGTTTGTCTCAGTAGGATTTGAGTCGTTTTGCAGTGAAAACGGCATCGAGCATATAAGACTGGCTCCGTTTCACCCAACGGTCAGGCTGAGAAATTCGTAGGAGAAGGTATATTGCCGATCAAATTTTACGCAAATTCTTGATGTGCTATCGATACAAGGCCTTCATTTGCTCTTGTTATGAAGTCATCCTTTCAAGTAATGATGGGACGACCGATGAAAACGAAACCCAAAATATCCGCAGTGCTATGATGATTACGACATGATCAGAGTGATTTGCCGATCAAGGCGATAAGCGCCATTAGAAGTTAGATTTGTTTTTTCGTTGTATTGAATTATTGTTATTGTTTACTTTGATTTTAACGGGAGAGGAGTGTTGTGATGTAACACTAATATGTGTGTGTGATGTGGGGCAACACGGGTAGGAGAAAGTAGGCAGTCTATTGGGTACATGAGTATGACAGCAATAAACAGATTAAACTAAACTAAAGGATATTTTTTTAGAGGTTTACAATTTTAAATTAAAATAGAACAAAGAAAAACAATTTGAATATCAGTGAAAGTAGCTTTATTGGATAGATAGTTTTATGCCATTAATGGTTGAATATTATTTCGACCATGTGGCCGCCACGGCTGGCGCGTACATGCCTTAATCTGGAGGTCCAATCTTCGATCACTCTTCGCAGCAATTGCGGCGTTATTTCGCTAATAAATCGTGGATGTTGCGTTCCTATTAGATCACACGATCTCGGTGGCCAATTAACAGGACCATTAGTTTTACCATAGTTTCTTTGAATAAATTAATTGTATCCCGCGCTGTGTGGCATGTGACACCGTTCTGTTGGAACCACATATCAGTAAAAGGTACGGAAAAGTTAGAAATCATATCTCTATATCGTTCACCGTTGACTGTAACATTTCGCCCATCATCGTTTTTGCCGACATATGACCCAGTGAGTCCGCCGTTCCATAACGTGCACCAAAAGTGATTTTCTCTGGATGTAATGGTGTTTCGACAAAGGCTTGTGGATTATCTTCACTCTAAATCCGACAATTCTGTTTATTAACGTACCTACCCATTCAACCAAAAGCGAGCTTCATCGCTGAACAAATTTTTGCTTGGAAAATCATTATTAAAGCTCGCATCGGATAGTAATATCCGCGGATATCTACAATTATCCGCTATCCGCGGATTAAAGCGAATGTATCCACATTAACATCTGACGGATGAGTGTCGGATGCGGATTATCCTCACGATGCAGATAATAGCCAGATCCCAAGGCTGATAGAAGAGGCAGACTGCTGCTGGATGATACACAATTGCATACTGGCATACCGGGGGGCGAAATGATCTCGTTTTCTCCTTCCATTTTACCAATTACTTATGTGCTGTTTCCATGCGGTCTCCCAAATTTGTACTAAGGCAAAGTATGGTTGCTTGACGTGTATGGTGAAGTGGCTATCGTATTTTCTTTCTATACTGCGCGCCGTCCCTCCAAAAATTGTATAGACTTCATATCAAAATTAAACAATCGGTTCCTTAAATACTGGTGGTCGATCATGCAAATGATTGAAACAGAATACAACTTAAACTCTTGTGTGTTCACTGGTTGAAACTTAACGTAAAGCAAATTCATAACAAAATGATTTTGCGGATGTGGATGATTGCGGATGCGGATTTTAAAATTTTTCGCGAGTGTTGATGCTGATAAATTTATATTTTTTTCGGCGGATGCGGATCAATATCAATTTGTTCTTCAGCCCATTGGCCGAATTGGCGGTGTGTGCGATGGTCGGATGGCTTTAGTTCCTGCACAAGTTGAATTTTGTAAGCACGTAAACCGATCCTTAGATAAAATCTTCCATAAAGTGGATGGACACATCTCCAGTTGCTGAGAACGACATCGAATTGATTGATTTGGGTCTTCCTCAATGCTACGCTGTACAGCGTCTATCGCTTGTTCGGTACGCATTTATGCGTATTATCATTTAGAGTATACGTGGTGCAAAAACGATCCATAGTTAACCGAATTACCCACTCTGATGGACGATTATGACGACCGTAAAATGATCGTAATGCACGATGAGTTTGATGAACAGAATCATTATTTTGATAATAAATGTCAACAATTTCCAAGCGTTGCTCTGGCGTGAGTCTATTCATTATGAAATAGCAAATCAAACTAATGACAAAGCAAAAACAGTGCTGCCAACTTAAAGATGTGAACCTCTAGAAAAAACACCCGTTATTTACATCTAGTGTGCTGATGAAACAACAAAAAACTTCCAACTCCCAAGTCGTGGCTTTTGAACAAAATTCGTATGCTGGTTTATAAGTCCTGCAACCATTTGCATCAAACGTAACCTTTAGTACACGTCTGAGTACTCACAGAAAGCAAATTAGTCGATAAATTGTGAATGTGTAAAACGGTTTTAACACTAACAGATTCCACACCACATGTCCCTTCAGAAAATAAATTCAACTGTGCATCACTTACAGCGGCTATCTGTATACGATCATTGTTTGCCACTACAATTTCACTCACTCGAGGAGGATTTTATCCCCACTGATAGTCTGCAACCATTCACTATGTAGAGGCCTATGTGATGAATCATCGGAATCAATATATCACTCATTTGCATCAACTGCTGATCTAGTAAAAAGTTAGGTTAAATTCTTCTTGCGGGGTTGTTGGTTGGAAGATGATATTTTTTATTTGGGCAATTCTGAGATATACTATATGTCCATAATTAATACAATCTTAACACTTCAGACGTTTTGAAGAAGTTTTTCGACTTTTTGAATGCGGATTTTTATTAAATTTTCCATATAAAGCAGCATTATTAGAAATATTATTTTCATTTTTCACATATTGAAGTGATTTGGTTTTGATTTAATCATGGAAATACCAGTGCTTCAAAGTCCCATAATTATGGGTCTATAATCATCTGACCATCCAATACAAATGTACCAATCCATTTATCGGAGCACTGCACCGATCCAATACTTGTGAGTTTGTGGGCGGTCATCATGATTGTATTAACATATTGTTTCACAATTTTCCAATTTAGTTTATGATTATTTCACGAAGAAGACCAACCTTGCATGTTAATCCAGAATCTTCGAAAGTTTGTTTAAGTTTATCCCATACATACTTCTTTTGCATTTTTTGCTTTAGTAATATAAACGTAATTCACCAGATCAATAAACAAAATAATTTTTGTTTTGTTATATATTTATTTACATATACGAACTTTTAGAGAACTGCGCATCCCATTTTAAGCGTACGAACTCAAATTGTCGAAGATGTTGTTGAGATGAGATCAGCGGTTACACAAACAACATGAGCATCGATAACAATCGCCTCTCAGTCTTCATGCCACGCAAACACAAAAGCACCTAAACTATTCACAGCATAGGGTCGAAATAAATTACATTGACTAATCCACACTAAAGTCTGGAACAATTCCTGTGTCCGCAACAAACTTCAAATCGTAATTTTTGAGACGGCTCAACAAATTTTGTGTTCTAAAAGACAAAACATCAACAACAGCAAAATGCCAACCATTATAATTTTTTCGACCTTTCAATTTTTCAATCGATGGAATGTAACTTGCTGCGATTGTTGAATTCAGTTTGTTTTATTTAACAAATTATATATACCGTTTTATGTCTGGGCCCATAACCTGTTGCAAGTGGCGATAAAATTTGTTCTGAGAAAAATTTAATTTAATTTTACGGTATAATAAAACACGTTGTACTTTCTAGACGCTCAACACTGAACAGAAAATAGTTGGCATACAATATTCTGCAAATTTCCAGTTATTCAAAGTCTAATTAACACCGTAACATATGGTACATAGTGCGCTTCTTATTTTGCATTATGAACGCTTCAAAAATCAACTGAATGAGTGCAGATCCCCCAACTGTTGGCATCATGACCATATCACATCATCTTCATTACGTTGACTGTGATTTTACTCAACATGTTGCCAACTGTTGTGTGGCACGAAAGCGCCCAATTAATATGAGCAATCGAATCAAAAGTCCAAGATGCCTAATCATCTGCGAAAATCTGATGCATTTTATGGTGGCTGCTTACGATAACGTAATGTATTTGAGAGCAGTTTATGAAATGGGCAAATATCAATTAACATTGTTTTGTGTTTTTTGTTCCATTATTCGAAAAAGATAAGAAAGTTTCCTAGCCAATCGCACTTCATTAATTCTTGACATTAAACCGCAAATTAAATGGGCTCACAATGAAACGAATCAAAATCCAGCTGACGATATTTATGTGTGAGAAAAGCCTCGCTTACTAACTTTAAGCCTGATACAACAACAAAGTTTTTGAATGATATAAGCAACCCATACCATACTAACTAAAAATGTACAAAGGCGTGTTATGAATATCCTTTACGACACAAAAAAATTAAAAATTTACCATCTAAAAACTGGTTTAGATCATTTCGACCAATAGAAGTGAAGTCTAGAAGGAAACGTATAAATCCTCTGGCTGAAAAGCAGTACATCGAGGTGTTTGTGTGTTTAGCAATTAAAGCTATACATTTAGAAGTAGCTAACACGTTTCTCAATACTGATTCATTTCTAGCAGCACCTAAGCGATTTAGTGAAGATCTGATGGATCAAATTTTATTAGCGGAAATTTGTAAACTCAAACGGCAGAGAATAAACCAGCAACAAAATAGATTAATTTCATTTCAATCGACTTAGAGCACTCAATTTAGACGAATTATGGGAGAAAAAGTAAAGTCAATGAAAATTCATCTCAAACGAGCCATAAATACAAATTTTACAATTTGAGAAAATTATTACATTGGTAACTCAAATACTGAATTTACGACCAGTCTGCAAAATTGACGATGATTTGTATTTATTTATTTTATATAATTTACATAAAATTGTTTAATGAGCTTTATATTATAAATTATAGTTAACGGTAATTAGCTCAAATTTTTTATAACTCTTTATTAAATCTTTAGATCTTTCCATACATAACTAACTTCTCAGAAATGAAAACTATGATGAACTATGAAATGAAGCTTTAGTATAAAATCAAAGCTTTGAAAATGACGCATGAAATATCAATCCATCAAACTCAAACGCTTAGAGAAATTTAACAATGAAACTGAATAGTGAAAAATATCAACAACATTCGAAAATAAATGAGTTCGCCCAAGTAAATTTATGGTCGGAGGACTACATCTAACTTGCGAAAACAAGGATGTCTACTGAGGAACTTGAAAATGAAGGAAACAAAACTTTAAATGCCATTACGCAAAAAGGAAAGGTCAATGAAGACATCCATCAAAGTGCCATTTCAAATAGAGAACTTCGCCCCTATTCTTTTTGATGAATTTTAAATAACTCCGAAATCTTATTAAAAAAAATATACAATATACCTAACCGGAGAGTAAAACTTGAAGCAATCAAAAGCGCTACCACAAAAATTCCTAAATGGGAGAAAGTCAGAATTTTAATTATACTCAAAAATACTGTGGGTGTCCTGAAAAGCACCCATAAGAAATTTGTACACCAGAGACACTCCAGGAAAATATGATAAGGTCAAAAACAGCCAGTTATCGGGGTTGTGAAGTTGCTAAATAGCAACAGAAAAGAAGAAATTAGTAATGCCTCAAATTAGGCTACCCAAACAACAATACGAGTAAGTGAAAACAAATTTGCCCAAGCAGTGAAAATTCCAGACTGTGCGAAATAACACGGATGTCACAGAATACATAATGGCATACGAGCAATTTTAAATATAGTCTTGAAGAGCAAAATACAATAAAATAAACAAGTTAACATTTGATCAACTAAAACTAGAAAGACATATTCAATAAGAAAAGCCACATGAACTACAAACGAATTAATGCAACATATTTCAAATTAATAACAAAACGACTAATAACAGAAACTTTCATCTATTTAAACCATGATGAAAGTCGAATAAATCTGATCATTTAATATCTGATTGTTATAAGGGTTAGTGAAACGGTAAAAGAAAAACGAAATCAATAATCAAAAATCATTTTGCATCAAGCAGAAAAATATGTAAAAAGCAATTCAAACAATTTCAATGGAAGTATTCCACGATAATTTGTTTTTTAACAGAAATACATGTAATGAATGTGGAATGACAAAAACACATGAACATAATTCTGAAAGCAGCAAAATTTGAATAAATTAAGAACTCTGTTTTATGTTTTTATTTCTAATTTCGCTGCTCGTTGCGAGGCGATATCACATTAAAGTGAAGATGTGAATCACGGCTAAGTTCTTAGTTTTTACTTTGCCTTTCATTATTTTCTCTATAAAGAACACATTTAAATAACATATATTATTTACTTTTTTATCTATATTTTCTGCATGATTTAAATATTCTTTTTAATAAAGATAAAAGTTTTCGAACATGAAGAAAATGAAATTCTGGTCATCTGTTTTCAGTATAAATACAAAAAACATTTATGCTTGTTTTATTATCGACGTCATGTAGGAGCCTCCGCGTATAAGCTTTAGATTTTGTTTCGCCTATCCAACAAGAGATGACACTCAATATTATTCGCCTAAAACTATAGTAACGAAAAATCAATTTTATTTAATATTTTAAACAAAAAAAATATTGAATTGTTTGTGAAAAATTTCCATAAGTTTGTGGAAATTTCTATTTATTTATCAATACTATTAAAATTCAATTAAGATGGGTTTAATTACAGAAACTGAATCGTATGGTTTAAACAGGTACAGCGCTTATTACAAATGAAAAAATTCTAAATTTAAAATGTGCCACTCTTCAATTATTATTCTTACAGAATGACCAAAAAGGCGATAGTCGCATCTTGTAAAAAGAATAAATTGTATGTCACTCCTAATCTAAATGATGTGCTGTATTTGCATTTCCAAGGTATGTCCAAAATCGTATTACAAATTAAATGTTTACTATACCTCTCCGATTTTGGTTTAGGCTATCAAAAGATTGACGATTTGGAGGAATACACAGGATTGAAATGCTTGTGGTTGGAATCGAATGCCATAACACACATTTCTGGACTTGAAAACCAGAAATTATTAAAATGTTTGTTTTTGCATAATAACTTAATTGAGAAAATTGAAAATTTGAGTGAATGCAAAGAACTTGATACGCTTAATTTGTCCCACAATCAGGTCAATCACATTGACAATTGTGGAAGTGGTAATTTATTTGGTTTGAAACTGACTTTTTTGAATTTTAATGTTTGTATTTATAGATATTTTACCCGTGTTAAATACATTAAACTTGGCAAATAATTATTTAAGGACGGTGGAAAATATCGAGATGTTAAGAAATTGTCATCATCTATCGGTACTCGATTTGTCAAATAATCGGCTTAATGATATATTGATTGTAAAAGTTTTTGCTGATATGCCCGAATTAAAAGTGCTTGTTTTAACCGGAAACCCAGTCATAAACGATATACCGTCTTATCGTAAGACGCTGATTGTGGAATGCGTGCGTAAATTTGAATTTAAGTCCATTGTTTAGTAATTAAAATATTATTCTTGTAGAAAAAATTAACATATTTAGACACAAGACCAGTATTCCCCAGAGATCGAGCTTGTGCTGAGGCATGGAAACGTGGTGGTTTCCAGGAAGAAAGGCAGGAGAATATTCGTTGGAACAAAGAAGAACGCCGTGAAATGTTGCGCAGTGTCAATGCCACTTTAAAAATGAGAAATCGTGGTGGTGGTGAACCAGAAGTACAATTAATTCCGACCGATAGTAGCGATGATGATGAATATTATAGTAGAGAAATGCGCCCAAAACCGTGTGAAGATGTTTCATCAACCCAACAGTGGGATATTGTGGACGAAATGATGAGAAATCCTGAAGCTTCTGATAATTATCAAAGCTGTCAGGTATGTGGATCGGCTTATTGCAAATTCCAACATATTGAAAGTCATAGTATTCAAGAAATAGAATTATCGGCCGAAGAAATTATTGAATCGAGTAACTTTTCCATTTTATGGGGCGACGATAATTCAGAACTATCGAGTAAAAACGACAATACCGAAATTGACCGCCAAGAACTAATAAAAGAATCAATAAACGAGACCGTTGAATCCGCTTCTTGTTCTTATGATATTACTCCGAACAAAGAAGATAATACTGTTGAAATTGAATTGAACAACTATGCAGAGTGTGATATCAATGATACACGAATTGTTGTAATGGCAGATGATAATCCAGAAGTACTGAATAATATATCTGAGTTAATTAAAGTATCCATTTTCCCAGAAGATTCTGATTCCGATGAAGAAGCTAACGGGGTGATAACTGGCATTAAGGAAGTTGTTAGTAAATTGGTAGATGATCTTGAACTGCCTTTTGAAAATAAGGCACCTCCAACTATTGAAGAAATGAATAGCTTATTAGAAAAAAGTGAGTCGGACCAATGGGATGGACATCTTATATCAGAATATAAAGGAATTGCAGAAATTAATAAGAACATCGAAAATGAGACTATTGATGATGTGTATGCTAAGAAAATGTTACTTGAATGCCACATAAATGTGATGGATTCAACTAGTTCGTTCAAACCAAAATCTAATGAGAATAAATTTTCTGAGTGTCTTATAAATCATGCAGCTACAAACGTTTTCCAAGATGAAAGCGCAATTGAGAACACCTTTAAGTCAACTGATTTATCAACGTTGTGGGAAGAAAGCAGTTTGGCCGAATTGGATGAGAACGAAACACGAAATGGGAATAATAAAAATGTAAAAACTTTGGTTCGGGAAGAAAATTGTGAGGATGGCTTAATTGCTCAATGCACTGTCAATATCGAGGAATCGACATTTTCATCTGAAGTTTCTTCCGATATGCAAGAAGTCATGAATGAAGGATATCCAGATTTTATTCTTCAAAATTCTACTAGCGATATTGAAAGTGTAAATATAAATCATGCAGTAAGCGAGGCAATAGAAAATGTTGATCCTGAAATTTTATTAAGTTTCGAGTGTGTCGTTCCTAATTTACAATCCGCAAAAGAAAATTTTCAAGGCAATTTAGAAGATCCTGCGCACTGTAACATTAATGTTGAGATGGAAAGTTCGACTTCTAAAAATACATCAAACAAGAGTGACCCAAGCGAAGATAATAATTTTCTTATTACACGGATTAAAAAGAATTGTTTTGAGTTGAACGAATTGCTGGAATCAAAACATGAATTAAACCACACCGCAAATATTATTTCTACGATGCCGGATGATCAGGACGACCCAGATGAATTTGATGATGTAGATAGTTCTAGCAGGATTGACACTCTGGGCTATAGTACATTTGTTGCGACATTTGAACAATTTTTCAATGAGCACGAACTGAAATCAGCTGAACTAATAAAAACAGTAAATTTTTCGAGTTTATGCACAGAGGAAAATGAAACCTCGATCGATCAAGTAAAGGAAGAGGAAAACGATACTTGCACTTTAACAAATGTTGATGAAATACCGGCCATGAAGAATTTTCGAGAATATCGGGCCCATTTAAAATCTTTACTTCAACGCGATAGTGATTTACGTGTTACGTGCAATGAGTTGCTAAACGACATCAGCGAAAAATTAGAAGCAATTGATGGAATTGGCAAATTACCACCTGATGCAGACGAAGCATCTGCTATAGAATTGTCTGTAAATCCGAATAATTTGTTACTAACCCCGAGTAATTCATTCTATAAAATTTGCTACGATGATCCGAATTCATCATTGGAGTTGATGCCAACTGACGGTGATGTTCAAGGAAGAGAACTAGATGTTAATTTGGATACAGTTAAAGAAACTGAAGATGACGAATCCCATGATATATAAATTTTTTGTCGATTGTAATTGAACATTAATTTATTAAAACATTAAATTATTGAATATAGATGTATATTTTTAATTCATAGAGGCCTCAAAGAGCCTGTTCAATTTGAGCAATGTTTGTTGCATGTAGATTTCAAAAAATGCAAATAACAAATGAAAGTCCTAACTTTCGATAATTGTAACAGTTTTATTTTAGGAGGAAGAAGAACTTTCAAATTGCCGCTGCTTTCCGCCCCACACGTTAAGAGTGTTACTGACCTTGTTTTTTGGTTCCTCAATTACCAAAAACTTTGACCACATATCCACTAGTTGACTTTCGATCGGCACTATCATTCGCCGAGTCCGCGCCGGCATACACAATCAAAACATAATCATTTCGTGATGTTCAACTTAAAATCGGAGGTGCCTTTTAAATATCGAAGTAGGCTTTTCAAGCGTTCATTACCAACGCTCGGTTGCACAATCTTGGAAACGACTTAGTAGCTACCTAAGCAGTTCAAAGCAAATATCGGGTCTGCTTTCCAACGTTACGAGTAACTTCATCAGACTGCCAATAATTCACGATTCGGCAGATTTCTAGATGAGTTTCAAGTTTTCGATCATTGGTGTAGGCGATGAGTTACAATCAGACATTTCAAAACGTATGGCATTCAAGTAGTGTGATGGATCAATTGAAAGATTTTCATTCACATCATCTTCAACATTCAGTTCCACGAACTTTTTAACAATACTCAGATCCTTCAGATCGAAGTCTTTTTTTTCGTATATTTATTTGGCTCTAGCTCCAAATTTGGTGCCATTTGGCCCAGTTTCAAATTACAGTTTCAATTCGTAATAATTCTGGCAAATTTCTTGCACTCAAGAGAACATCGAACATTTGTCTGCTCTGATTATGTTCGATGTCCTCCACAACCAAGTAGCTATCACATAATTCACACTCAACCAAATTGCGTTTCTTCAAGCATTCTTTCCAATTTCTTTACATTCGATAGTATATAATTCTATGGCGTACACATTCAATATAAAAAAACATGGTGACAAAAGGAAAATTTTAAAAGCAAAAAATGTGACTCAAAGATATAAAAAAAATTAAAAGCTAATACGAAGAATAATAATACAAGAAATAGGATGGGAAACGGAGGTAATAGTGAGAAAAGCACAAGTGGCGAAGCGATATCTGATGAGGAGGTGAATTTTAGCAGATTTGACAACAATGAACAATCACAAACACCAAGCACCAGTGGGATGAACCAGAACATCACACCATCAACGAAAATAAACAAAGATGACAAAATGGAGGATGACAGCAACAAAGTGATTAAAAAAAATATATAAAATAAAAATATACAAAACAAAAAAGATAACGAGAAAGATATGAATATTTCAATTAAGAATGAGACAAATAATAAAAAGGAAGAATTAGATAAATTCTTCCTAATGGTAGTGGTAAAAGTAATGGTTATTTTTAAACCATTACGCGCCAGGATACACTGATAATCGAAAAAGGCATAAACGGCTTGGAAATCGCGGAAACCCTAACACGCTAAACCTTGGTGCCATAATTTATGTACGACAATTGAGAAAAAACGGAGTGAAAATCGAAAAAGAGAGATGGAGACGGCAAACAGAATTCTCAACAGCGCAAATCTAAGAAGATTTCACATGTACAATGTATACATTCCAAATTACATGCTGGAACCAATCGGATACATAAATAAAATACAAGTTAACGCCAACCTGGATAAAATGAAAAATAATATAAAAACCAACACAAAAGTATTTAAATTGTAGAGGATAACGAGATAGAACAATCAGGAACAAACAGCCGAACCAACGCAGGCGATAAAAATTACCTTCAGAGCTAATTCCCTCCCGAAGGATATAGCTATATACGAAGTTAGAAGAAGAGTGGCGTACTTTATACCGAAGCCTATCATATGCAAAAAATGCCTCATATACGGACACATGGCAAAATATTGCAGAGGAAGAGAAAGGTGTAACAACTGCGCTGAACCCGACCACGCAAAATTAAACTGCAAAAACGACATGAAGTGCTACTACTGCGAAGAAAAACACCCAACATACAGCAGTGTATGCGAGGAATTCCAAAAACAGAAAAAACTAAAATATTTGATGATTACGAAAAAAAATTCCTACAACGAGGCTAAACACAGAACTAGCCCACAGGAATTCAAACTAAATGAGGACAAATTCCCAAAAATCTAGGGAAAACATTTAGAGGAATTCTAAAACGAAATAGAAAAGCTGAGAGAAACAATAAGAGCATCCGAAGAAAAACGCAAAGCGAAAAATAATGCCATGGAAAATAAAATCATAAACCTAAAAACTACATCATAGAAATCAGCAAAATGAATCGAGACATACAGGCAACCATGCAGGGCTACCTTAAGGCAAACGCAAATGATCCAGGCAATGACTTGATTTTAGCCGAGATAATCGACCAACTATTTAGTATGTACTCGTATGTATGGATAAATTAATCGTAAACAACTATAAGATCTCCAATGATGGCGGACACTCGGAAGAGGCTAAAATTAATTCAACTCAAAATTAGAAGTATCAAAACAAACATAGACGAACTAATTAAATTTTTAACTAGTGAAAACATAGACGTAGCCTGTCTGGCAGAGACATGAGCAAATGATAGTGACACAATAAATATAAACGGATACAACGTATGCATGAACAATAGAGACGATAACTACGGCGGTGTTGGATTATTAATTAATAAAAGAATTAATACAAAAGAAATAAAAAAAGAAAATAGACACCATAAGCGCGGTGTTAACAGATGAAAAGGGCAATGACTCTAAAATAATAAACCTATACATATATACCTCCAAATATAAGCAACAAATCGATAATAGAGAACTGGAGAAACCTGAAGCTACAAAACAACAACAACAAAAAACACACTGATTTTGGGCGACATCAACGCGCATCACCCCCTTTAGGATCCGGGCTGCAGAACGGACAACAAAGGAAGAAAAATAGCAGAATCAATCAACAAATCACAATTCATTCTGTTGAACAATGGTGACAATACTTGGATGAGCGCGAACGACAAACAATCGGCCATTGATATATCCTTATGCTCGATGGACCTAGGCCATAAAGTAGACTGGAAGGTCGAACTACAAAAAATCGGCGGCACGGATCACCTACCCAAAATAATAAGCATAAACGACACAAAGATGGGCAGCTTCGTAAAGATCATAAAGACAGATGATGTAAAGATACTGGAGGGTGTAGAAAGATATCATCTAGATTCATTTAATAACATTGAATAATACGAAAACGCGCTACTTAACACGATATATGAAAACTCCGAATTATTTTCATCTAAAACCCATCACACCTACAAAACCTGGTGGAACGAAAAGAATAGATAACTTGTGGAAGATAAAGAAGACAAAGTTAAAAATATTCAACCAACACAGAGAGCACAAATATGCAGAAACAGAATTGAAAAAGGCCACTGGAAGACTGAAAAGAGAAATAAGACATGAAAAGAGAAAAAGCTGGAAAAACCTCATAGAAAACATCAACCCAAACATGTCATCTAAGGAGATATATAGAGCAAGATAAACAGCTTCAAAAAGAATCGGAAAGAAAGTATAAATGTGCTTAAGAATGAGCGCAGCATAGAAATATTTATGGGCCTAAACGTCAAAGACTCCTACACTACTTCCCAAAGTAAGCTACACTGGCCAAGAACATCACTACCGGTCAACGAATTTAAATTAGAAGAAGTTATAGAAATAATCCGACGCAGAAAAAATTCCGCTCCGAGCATAAATAAAATATCAACACTTATCAAAAATAGTCGAGCTCATAAACAGAACATGGACAGAACAGACATACCCGGTCAGCTGGAAAAATATACAAATCGTGGCAATCCCAAAAGCCAACAAGGACAGTAAACATATTGAAAACTACAGAGGCATTCATATCTACCAGACGATCACCAAAATCACAAGCAAGATGATAAAGACGAAGGTGAATACATTGGCAGACAATAAAAAACTAATCCCTGACAATCCCTTCGAATTCAGAAGACACAGATCCACTATGGATATGATTAATAAACAAATCGAAAAGATAGAAAAGAACATGGAAGAGAAAAAAATAACGATAATTGTACCGTTAGATATTGAAAAAGCATTTGACAATGTCAATACGACAAAGTTGGTGGAATTATTGGATAAAAAAAACACCGTCAGAATACATCAATTGGATATACAACTCCCTAATCAACAGGAGAATAGTAATACAACATGGTGATAGAATATTTGAGAGAACCACAAGCCCGGGATTACCTCAGGGGGAACCTCTTAGCCCGGATCTATTCAACATATATACGAGCGGGCTGCACGATACCTCAACAGGAGATTTAGAATTACTACAGTACGCGGATGACCTCGTAATTACAACCAGAGGAAACAATATCATTGAAGCCAAAGCAAGAGTTAACAAAGGGTTGGAAGACATCCAGAAGAAGCTTGATGACCTAAATTTAAATATAAATGAAAAGAAGACAACATTTATGGCAATTGGTGGCAACAGAAAATTCCCAAATAGCAGGATAACCATAAACAATACCGGATAACCATAATAATAAAATAAACGAATGAGATGAAAATCCTCGGATTTCTAATCGACATAAAAGCCAACTTTATCAAATATATCAACGCTCTAAACTTAGGCTGCATGACAGCCACAAACATAATAAAAGTTGCAGCTAATAAAAAGGGAGGCGCTCATCCATCCTCGTTGCTGAACCTGCATAAGAGCCTCATCGAAGGCAGGTTGAGATATAGCGCGATTGTATAGTGAAAGGCATACAAAACGAAAAAAAATTACAAAAGATAGTTAATAGAAGCCTGAGAATCCGTCTGGGTCTGAAGAGTAGTACGCCGGTTACAGCCATCATCGCCGAGGCAGGGGATATCTCCATCTACTTCAAATTGGACACATACAAATTTAATTACATAGCAAAGAAAGTTTACCAGAATATATAAACAAAATGATCGTATAATATTCTCTGCTCTCTCACGGTTGTATTTATATTTTTGTAGTGGATTACACTAAGACTTCGTATTACGTTGTCTAAATGGGCGAATTTCTTTGGATTTGCACTAAATGTTCTTGAATGTGGATGAGTCAATTTGTGAATTGGGAAAGTCGATTAGACTTAAATTGTTCATAATTTGTTGATTTGTTATATGTATAATAATTTAGACTTTTGTTAACTTTGTGAGATTTTTTGCCGTCGTTGTGGAGAGGCGGCTGACGTTGACCTGATGATCGGTCGTACGCTGAAGTTTTTGGGCTGTATGGTTGCCATGGTTCGTTTGTGATCTGTCATGGATTCGTCACGGCTTTGTGAAGCGTGGTTTTTGTTGAATGGTGGTGTTGGCAGGAGGTCGCTTGGTGGATGGTAGTGGTTTCATGGTGGGAAGATTCATGCCGTCTGTTGGGATCGTTTCGAGGTAATTTTAGCTCCTGGATGGACATTGCATATTTCTCTTGGTACATTTTACTACGATTGTTTGTAGAGGTGGTTTCTTCCACGCTTTGATTTCGGAGATTTTCGGAGAGAGCTATTTTGGTGATGTTCCTTCATCCTATTATTCAGCGTTTGTGTAATAAATTGTTATATTTTTATTTTGGTTTGATTAGCGATAGAATTTTCCGTTTTCGTATTTCTTCTGTGCATTGAGAATATAGTGTAGGTAATTTATGATTAGCTGTTTTCTATATTGTATTTCCTTCATAATCCGTCATTTTTGCAAGATTAATTGCAACTATGTTGGAGTTGGTAACGAATCCTATTATTTACCGCAAAATTGCCTTTTTGTGACACTCAATGGGTTACTAGTATTTTCTCACAGCTTATTAGCGATATTTTTGCTTTATAAAAAGAAATATTATTTGCATTGGATTTGGGATTTTAACAATCTTAACATAAAGAATTGTTTATCGGCCACTTCGTTATATCTATGTAACTGAAAAGCTAGAAATATTTGATATAATTAATATAATTATTCAAAAGAACGAGAAGGTTTGTATACTTCAATACACCAACGACTGGATGTTTGTCATAAAATGCAACGTTGCCAATCTTGACTGTTTTAGTACAAGAATTATAATTATTAATTCCCAATTTCAAATCAACCCTAAATATTAATCTACATGTACAGTGCCGAGCTATTATATTAAAATTATTCGGTTCTCAGTAAATCTCATTCAAATATATTTAATATACGAGTACATATTATCCCTCTTTTAAGATACTGGTACGATTTATATTTAATTATAAAAATTATAAAATAAACTTATTTATCATTCATTTTAGAATAATTTTTTCAAATTTTATCTAGTTGCCTTTACTTAAATATTACGTTCCAGCAGGAAAGCCATTGACGACACACTAATTACTAATTTACGTTTGTTACCAGTCTGAGATGAATCGTTTATGGCAAGTCTAATACGAGGTGACAAGTCATAGACGAGTCGCATGTGTCATGTCTGAGATGACTTAGAAGAAGTTCCAGAACTAGTGCAAAAGTAGTGATAAAAGTATTTGTTTCCTTGTGAAAAAGGATGGGCGTCGGGATCCAATTTTTTTTTGCTATTTCGTGTTCGTCCAATTCAACGGTTAAATACTAATGAATTTTAGAGTTATTTTGAATATAGTTCAAATAACTTTGGTTTCAGGAAATTCTACTGTAAGTTGCGGAGTTGCAGAATGATTAAATTAATAAATGTTTCAAATATTTAGGAAGCCGGAAAATATGAATTTAGAATTAAATTTCAGGAAATTTACAGATGCTTGTGAATTAATGCTTCATTGTAATTGCTGATTGTGTAGTTTAGAATTGTGTTGTCATTTTATTACTAACGACTTTACATAGGTGTCTGTAACGGGTCGAGTCAACCAATTCTGGTTAGGAAGCCGAAAAGTATTAATAGAATTAAATTTCAGGAAAATTCCAGATGCATGTGAAATAATAATATTTTTTCTTAGGTTGCCGTTTTAAAGAAGCAATTGTTGAAGACCAATACCATCGTTATCCATTAACCTATTAAGCCTTTATCCTTCATCTAGTAGATTAGAATTGTGTTGTCTTTGTGTTACTAACTATCGGCTATACCTAGGTGTCTGTAACCGGGCCGATTCTGTCCCACTTAACTAACCTATCCAATCCTTCGGTTTTGTTATGTGTAAAAAAGGGTGTACGGTGGACCCGGCGTCATCCGGGAACTCAAGCCTAAGAACTTGGTCGTACATTCAAAATCAATCAATCAATCAATCAATAGCAAAGAAAGTTTACCAGAATGAGGAAGCGGGGAAAAATATTCAAAAGAAGAATTCGGCTAAAACACTAACTGATATATTCTAACAATGGCGAACAATGCTGAACAAATTGCCGAAATGGAAAAAAATTATAAACGAATAAATAAGGATCGACATATAACTTCACGAATCCTTTAAAAACAAAGCAGATTATAACAGCAAGCAACGAGAAACCATAACAAAGGAATTCATGAGGAAAGATGAACAAAGCATACACAGATGGCTCTATCATAAATGCGCACAGAGGAATAGGGATTTACAATGAATATTCGGAAGAGACCACAAGTTACAGAATAACAGAGGAGATATCAATCAAAACCCTAGAAGTCATAGCCATATATGTAGTGATTAAAAATGCAACTAAGAATGACGTGTCAGAAATAGCGATTCTAACAGACTCACTAAGCACTTGTAAAACACTTCTGAATAATACATCCCAAATGAAATACTAGCTGCATTTCTTGACGTCTGATCTGATCCAGATCCTATCATGTCTCATGAAACAACACACAAACAACACACATTGTTATATCAAAATATGTGATCCAAAATCAAAATTGGATCATGTGTTGTTGTTGCTTCACATGTAAAATTTGATCTGATCTGGATCACGGTGGTGTCATGAAATGCAGCTACTATGAAACCAAAATATACAGCGCTACTGCACGGTATAAAATAAAGACTAGGATCATATGGATCCCAAGCCACACGGGAATACCTAGCAATGAAGAGGCAGACAAGGCAGCGAAAATAGGTGCCCAATCAAACGGGACTTACAATAGACACACATCGGTGGAAGAAACGACAAGATTATTCAAAGAAAGGACATACAAACAGTGGAGGAATAGATTCCTAGAAGAAACGACATTGAAAGATAGACAACACAGAGAGAACACCAATGGAATAGTAAAAGACAAACCCTGGTTTAATAAAAGGGGGCTAAAAGCGGGACTAACAAAGAATCTGACTAGGTTGAGAACGAACCACGCGATCAACGCTAAATACCTGAAACTGATAAAGAAACTAGACGACGAAGAAAGATGTGACGCGTGTGGGACAACAGAGGATGCTAGGCACATGATAGAAAATTGTGCAAAATACGATGATTTAAGGAATCAGCACAAAATAATAGAAGAGAGAGGCCTATATAGGGTTCTAGGGAAGAAAGGTCAAGATAACAAGATTTTGATTTCCCCTAACGGAAGGGGAAATCAAAATATATATCAAAAAATAAAGAAAAGCAAACAAACTTCAAGTGGAACATAATAAAACCAATCAGTGTATGTATATAACACAATCGAAAGATAAATCAGTGCAATAAGAAAAAAGTGTAAAATCGAAAGCAAACGAACAATACGCTAAGAGACAAATGCAATCAAATCAAAAATCCCCAAATAAAATAATTTTAACAAAGTTACGTAAAAACAAAAAATCAGACATAACAGTGTCATCGCAATATAACCTTTGGTGATGTGGTTAAATCGGCCAAACCAATCAAAGAAAGCAAATTAAAAAAAAAACATAACATTTAAATTAAATTAAACGCACCATATTCGAGAGCAATTTGGTTCATTTCCGCCATTATCATCTGTAAAAGACTCCAAACATAATATACCGGCGACGAGGATGTTAACAGATTAATTATTTACAAAAAATAAAATGGGTCAAAATCAGTTTCAACAATTTGTGAAATTACTAAATCAGACCAACACCGCGCTCATGGATATAATTGGACAAGCATTAAGATCATAAAATCGAGATTCAGAACTCCGACAACAAATACCGCAGAATTTCGATGAAAAGGAAGTACGTGAAATTATAACAAATTTCAAGTGCGAACAATACATCACATCTCCAACATCATCGGCGGAAAATTGTATCGATGATTTTGAAGCACAGTGTCGCATGAGCGGGCTCAATGGTAACAAACCGGAACTATACGTGAACGCAAAACGTATCATGAACTTAACGTGTCTTTTACGGATGCCATTCAAACAAAATTCTTACAAATCGATCATCGATCTTTTCATTCATTTGTATACATGCAAAACGAATCGATTTAAGACATTATGACAATTTTGGAATTGTACACGGAAGGAGACACAATCTTTTGTACAGTACACTTACGAGAAATTAATCATCGGACGTTCACCATCAATATGCCGAAATTGAACTAAGATCACGCTGGCCAGATCTGAAAACAACGCGTACCATCAGAAACGCTGCCGAGGAGGAAACCGAGACCATACGCAAAGTGATTTTCAGAGAAGTGTTTGAAGTGGTGCAAGCACGCGAACGAGCACAAAACGATGGATTGAAATACAATCCTATAATCAGTGAACAACTAAATGTTGACAAAAATCATCGAAACGCACACACTTCACAACCACAAAAGTTCTATGCAGACCAATACAAGCGTTACGAGAAACACACCAACGACATTTCATGTCCAGCAACTAATGTTGTATTAAAACTGGCAGAAAATTTATCATAAATCACATGGCTAAAGCAAGCAAGCGTATTGAAATACATGTCAATAGAATCGAAACTACATTTGGTTACGATTCTGGTACATTCCATAATTGATGAACAACTATGGAAACAAATCGGTAAACCAGCTCTTATTCGGGCACCTAATTTTATGGTATACGGGAGTTATAAATTACCAAAGTTAAGGTCAAGCAGACGTACATGTAACCTACAACAATGACACACTCAAATTATCATTTACGTGTGAAGCATTTAAAACGGCATTCCCTGCACATGTTTATTCGGTTATACAATCCTCACCCAATTCGGCGGTATAAGTCTGCATTAAATATACATCAAAAAACATTTGAAACATTACCCACAACCGAAACGTTTCGATCCTCGATATGTTAAATTCGGGATCCAAAATAATGTCGAAAAATAAATCACAGATTAGTTGGAGGGGCGTTATAATAGCCCAAGTTGATCTAAACGAATGGTCGCTCCAACTGTAAACGTAACGAAGCGCAACGGCGACATACGTTTATTACGGGAGAAACATCCAGTGGTGGAGAACATATCACCAAAATCGACCTAAAGAGGGTCCTTGCCTGTAATTTGAAATTCATCCAGAATCGCGACACTTGCAACATACATGGAATACTACAAATTTAATAGATTACTGTTTGGAATAGCAAACGCTCCAGCTATATTCCAACGTTACATGGAAAAATTGTTAGCTAATATTAATTCAGTTGTTATTTATTTCGATGATATTGCTATCACAGAAAAAAACGATGCCGAATACATACGGAATTTGAATAAAGTACTTTCACGGCTATAAACAGCAGGTGTTTCAAACGAGAAAATGGATCTCAGATGAAATGGTATATCTAGGCCATCGTTTCAACAAACACGGAATTTTTCCAACACACAGGATAAATTGGACGCTATCACTAACGCCGGTAAACCAACAAACATCAAAGAACTTGTAACATTTTGCATAACCCAAAATGTTGATTTTGGGTTATGCTCCACATTATCAGAATTTGACCCACACAGGGACTCTGGAGCGGTCGTTGCCAGCTAAGCATCAGGGGAAGTCGTGGGGTTTTCCAGAGCGTGTGTGGGTCGGTTGTAACCGCGAAAAATGATTAGTCCTGATTACCTACCTATATAGTCGATATACCTACCGTTTCCCTAATTCATCCTCAATCACGAAGGTTTATCTCATATTCCTTTTCATTACGTTAATCACTATACAAATTTATTAAAATTGAAAGGTGTATAAACCATTTATTGAGCATTCATAAGAAACGTAATTGCATAATATTTAAGACGGATTATTAATGAAAAAGAAAATCATTATGAATAAAGAAAAATATTAATTCAAGATTTTAAATGTAAAGAACAAATGAATTAAATTAAAATTAACAAAAACTAAAGTAACAGCTGTTCCTAAACCTACTACTAGACCTAAATACTACCCTTCACCCGATTATATAAAGAAAATTTGAATTTTGTAATTTTACCAAATAGAATAATAAAGTAAGAAAAAATTGATAATATAAAATTACTTGTTTATTAGTTGTGTTGTATGATGATATGTGTTGATGAAGAATGTTGATTGTAGTGTAGTCCAAAAGTTGTCGACGTTATATCCGATTTATTTATATTTTACGATTATTTTAGGTATTCAAATTATTTGTGTTGTAAATTACTGTTATGATGTTTTCCGTATTTTGGGTTTCAATTTATTAAACATCTTTATTATAATTTTGTTGTTTTATTGTGTTTTATTGTTTTGCTATTTATTGCACTTTACGAATTTATTAAAATTTATTTTGTTTGGCGGTTTATGAATGATTGCTTCAATTTAATAACTGCAAAATACATTTAATCGATAATTTTTTATTGCACAAGTTTTTAGTGAATGACTATTGTAGATCACTTTTTCGTACACTATTTTTGTTTTGTACTCATATGCACTTAGAAAATAATCGTTATACACTTAAACAGTTTAAGGTACCGAGTATGTATTAATTATAGTTTGTTTCTATTAGTATTAATTTTATTATTGATTATTTAATATCGGTGAATCGGTTTTAAAATTCGTAATATATATAACTAATTTTTTTATTGGTTTTATTGCAACATAAAAACATGTGGTCTTAAAAAAAATAAATTATCCACCATATTTGAGCACAAGTAACAGTCTATTATCGTCCTCAGATCCACAAAAAAATACACTTTAATTTGCTTAACACTATTTAAATTTCTAATTTAATTCGCTTATTATAATTTAACATTTTGTTCTCTTGTTTACACCGTTCTAAACAAGTACCTCGTTTTTAGAAATTTTCAATTAAAGCAAGTGCCTTTCAAACAATTTATTAATCAAATTTCTCGAATAAAATTGTTTTTTTTTTTTATAAAATACTTCTGTACCGCACATTTGAGAATTCTATTCAGACTGACCACCAAAGGTAACCAATTACCGACCAAAAAAAATATATTTTCGTCCATCATGAACAACAAAATTAACGAACTCCTATCGACAATCGATAATTAATTATGCTATAAAACAGATCGATTTACAGTACTGATAAAAGGTACTGTGACATTGTGATAGGGCAAAGCGTGCGCTGTCACAAACTCCGCTCTTTCATGGGTTTAGTTAATTTATACGAGCGAGTCATATCAAATTTGCATGGCATAGCTATACTAATTTACACACACTTTCAGGACAAAACCAAAATTTTCACGATTACATTGCGGCACTATTGACAAAGAAGCACTTGCAGATCGCAGATCTTTCTGACTCGTGCCTACATTAATATTTCCGACATCTCTCAACTTATTATTGGTAGCCTCTTCATAGTGAAATGTTGTGTTTTATGGGTTTCTGTATGTTAGAATTCCGCACTGCATCAATTCATCGAAGACTACCTAACGTTTTTCATATATGCGACAATTTTCCTTATCAAATAATCGATAGTAAGTATTAGTCTATCCAATGAAGATATATTCGGAATTTCTGCTGATAGCTTACCTCGTCTATCCTGTTTCGGAATATGTGCGAAAGCTCTCGATCCAAAAATTATAAAATGTGAGTGGACTAATCAACAATTTTTTGTTTATTTGTATCGAATATTGTCATGTTCGTGACTATTGATAGAAAACCATAACAATAACGATAAATAAAGATGTGTAAGTGTATTGTTTAACCCATTTAAATAACATTACACACACATTTTGTGATAAAAATTTTCCTTTGTTTCGTTACTCTATAACATTAGTAACTCTATGCTTAAACTTAAATAAACAACGGAGAACAACGGAGAAGTGAGTATAATCATCCATAAAGGTTGCGAAGTATCTGTATCCACCATGTGTTTCAACATGAATGGGCTACATAAATCGGAGTGCACACGTTCTAACGGGCGCTGCGTGAGTGGCCTGGTTCCACCAAACGGTTATCTTGTTTGTTTCGATATGACACAGCGTTTCCGAACCACAGGAATTTCGGAAATATTACTTGGTATCTGCCTTTATCAATCCTTTCAACATTTTGCAAACATTTCACATACCAAGGTGGACCAAAGGATGGTGCCATAAAACGCTTCCTTCTTTCTTGCAAATTGTAGTATTTGCATAGTGCTCTCGACCACTGAATGTTACAAGGTACATACCAGTTCTCTTTTCCAATTTGAAAAAACAATTTCATTCTTGCTAGCACGCAGCGTACCATTTTCAATGATAATATTAAAACCGGCATCATTGGAAACCTTTTATGTTTCACCCTGTTTAGCGACTTGAATTTCAAATGGAACTATGCTCTTCTTATCCGACCATAATGGTTCACCATGAATTAAATGATCAGTACAGGCACAATCAACTAGAAAGTTTATTTAACGTGTATCGGAGGTTTGGCTACTACTTATTCGTTGACTAACATGATGATTCATCGGCAGACTTCTTATTTCTGGTGGTTTTGGAAGCTTATTGGTCTCATGTCTAATCTGATTACAGTTGTAACAGTGCATTTTTACAGAGTGTTTCTGATCATGTCTGGTTTGCGTCTTATTGATGGATGCTGATATTGATGGATCGGTAAGCGTTTTATCTTCAAGTTCTTCTTGAAGTAAACGACTACGAACTTTATTAATCGTTAGCTTAGAACGCGTATTTTATTAAGTCCTTATGTGTGTGAACGGCACCACCTTAACATTTTGTATACTCAAAATTCGCCCCCCGGCGTAAAGTACCGCAATAGTTATCCATAAATTCCTATTTATTTACTTCTAATTAAGCTTCACGCGTTCTTCTACACGATCAAATTAAAAGAAAAGCACATTTCAAATAAAATTGAGTATATGGATTCACTTGGACATTCACAAGATATTTACCTTAGCTTTTAATTTAGTTTTTATTTATTTATAAGGGTAACGAGGAAATTATAATTTATAAATATAATTTATTTATTTTAGTCTCAATAACTTAAAAACATTTCTTCATTTGTTAAAGCACGATTGATGACTGGAAATATTTTGAATCTTCTATTTGAAATCACACATTACAACAACAAGCTTGACAATTAGGCACAAACAAAATTTGCCCATTTTTAAAACTTCCCGTAAAACAAACCCAGATTTGTAAACAAATTGTACTACACGTACAGTGCGTAACCTAGTCGTTATTTTCAATATTCATGTAGTGCGCTTTGAAACTAGTTATGATCATCCGAATTTTAACAATGTAATTCTTACAAAATCAAGAACGAATCCATTAATAAATACTAAAGTGGCCTTATTGGGGAAAAATATACCTAAACTTCAAATTCCACCAGTTAAAAATGAAGATGAATCATGGGCTATAAGTGCAAAGCAAAACACTGCATTGTTTGCAACCCACCTCGAGAACACGTTCCAGCCTCTACCTAGACAGACAGCAGAGGAAAACATACAACCAGTAAATAAAGTGGATAACTGCAATATATCTCCTGTCACATTAAAAGAATTAAAGGGGAAATCAATCTTAACCTAAATGCAAAGAAGTGCCAGGAAGAAGCTCTTCTTGAAGCAGGAATATGCAAACTCCTCCAAATAATTAACACTGTCTTCAAACTTAGACACGTTTCAAATCAATGAAAAGTCGCAGAAATAATGATACCTAAACTCAACAAACCACTAAATGACAAAAATTCGTATAGGTCGATTTCCTTACTTCCAATAAATTCAAAAATATTCGAGAAACTACTTCTAAAAAGACTCAAACCAATAATAGAAGAAAGGAATCTTATTCCTCCACATCAATTTGGCTTCAGAGAAAACCATTCACTAATAGAACAAGACATCGAAATACAAACATAACTGAAGATGTACTTGAAAATAAGAAAGTATGTTCAATTATGTTCTTGGATGTTGTACAGGCCTTTGACAGAATATGGGATAAAGAATTGGTATATAAATTACAAAAAGACTTATCAAAGCAGTTTTATGAAATACTAAAATCTTACATATTCAAGCGACACGAAGGCATGGCGAATAAAACTTAATGAAACAAAATTTGTTCACAAAAACTTCACCAACAGACAGGTCAACTGGATACCAGAAGAACTGAACTCTCAGCAAATAAAAGAGCATGTCAAAAAGGAGAGTTGAACATTAAATACAGAAAGATGGATTGGCTCTTAGGAAGAAACTCTGAACTAACTTTACATAATAAATTGCTACTATATCGGCAAATTCTGAAACCTGTGTGGACTTACAGTATTCAGCTTTGGGACTGTACAATACAAAACTAATGTCAATATCATTTTTGTCATTCCAAAGAAAAAATCCTACGCGGAATAGTTAATGCATCGTGGTACATAAGAAATGACAACCTTCATGAAGATCTGAATTTGGATTTCGTCAGTGAAGAAATTAACAAACACGCGAAAAAAACACAAGCAACTTATTATGCTTGGTCGCAAAATTTTGCTGCTCGCAAAATTTTGTCATGACGATAAAATGTCGTGACAAAATTTTATTTTAACCCTCACAACTATTAACACCAAATTGTATGTAAGTTCATTTTATGGTATCTGTTTTGCTTAAATGAGGTTAAAATACAAATTTTCTACTCATTTTGTCACAGTGCCATGACAAAAACATCAGCAATTTTAATAACCTTTCTCTTTGTCCAGGTGTAATGCGCATGATCAGATTCAACCAAATATATTTTGTCATGACATTCTAGCGTTATGGCAAAATTAGGCGTGTGAAGACCGACCACTAGTCTACACTAAAATTCTGAGAGACGCCATATGTTGGATTACTCAAAGGAAGTATGACGGCTTCGAAGGGGGAAATCACTTGATCTATTAGATCCTATCGGATCGACTTAAAATATAATAAAATTGTAAAGGAGACTAGCCAAAGGGCTTCAACTCTCCAAACAAGAATATAGATTATGAAAAATAAATTACTAGATGATATGTAGTTATATACTAAACGCGGTATATCAAATTCATCAAATAACACGCGGCATCAGGACAACGACCGCAACAGTATTTGTTAAATCCAAAACGACCACACGGCACCAGGGCGATGACCAACCACATCAATATTTTTAATAAGCAAATATAAAAAATATGTTAATGTAGTATAATACGGAACAAACGTTCCATATTTATTTTTAATGTGCAATGATGCATTATGATGCATCATCAATATTGTAAAGGTAGAAATACTTTACGCACATTTTTAAATTATTATTATTGTACGGTTAGTCGAGTAAATAAATACAAAACGTTTAACTCTCTTGTTAAAACCTACGAAAGCCTTGCCTTGACCACAACTACATAACTATGTATATCTGTTGTAATAAATGTTAAAATCTATTGTAACAAATAAATTTAAAAAATTAATTTAACACAAAAAAACAAATATAAATCAAAATATCAAATGAAGTATTTTTATGGCATCCAAAATAATAAATATCCACCGAATTTTAGTTTCGTGATATTTTTATGGTGAGAACTTGGCTCCTACATTTTATATGTTTGGTGGAGTGTGATTTAAATCGTGTTTTTATGATAAATTTATATTAATGTTAAAATTAAAATACCATAGTTTATAATTTTTAATTGTTATTGCTTATTGTGTATTACATAAGTATAATGCATGTGATATTATTTAGGTTATGTTACAAACGCGATCAAATTCCCCTAACTTTTTTATAGGAAAGCGGTTTTCTCAGTTTTAATTATTGAAAGGAAATAATTTAAAAAAAACTTAATAAAATGATGCCTACAAATAATGTTTAGTTGTTTTAGTAATTTAGAGTTAAAAAACAATATTTTTAACAATAAGTTTAATATTAAATTAACATTGAATTGATTATGATTTCGTTCAGTTGTTTTAAATTCCCCTTAATGGTATTATTCCTCTACAACAGCGTTTTATTTTTCAGAAAACTAGAACGAGATAAAAATATAGCTTCTCTACGTGTGTGACCCAACCCGTACATCAGTATTTTTTTTAATTTTTGTTGTTGTTGAGTTGGTTGCCATAATTACAAATAAAAGAAAAACAAACACAACCAAACTAAAAAAAATTCCCCCACTCTCAGCAAACTTTTATTTTTTGATATTTTTATAGTAGTAACATACATTTTTTGCGCTTGGTGCGTCGGCACGATAAAAACTTAAAACATATTGGAGGATTTCATTTATTTTTTTTAAATTTTATTTACAAAATAAAGAAGCTGGTATATCTCGATTACATTTTTCGCAAAACTTTTGAAATAAAACTGCGTGCGTAAAGAACGCTTGACTTGGGGAGTAAGCTGGTGAATGCGTAACGAGAGCGTTACGAAAAGTGTGATCGGGCGAGGCGAACGAAAGTTGAGAGAGAGATATAAGTTATTTTTGAAGTAAAACTTCTTTACGCACGCTTGACAAATGAGCCTACCACAAGACATGGAAAAACAATCGATGCAATTTTCTCTAGATATCTTTCTAATTTTCATTCGAAAACAAATGTATCTTATTTCTCATACCATAAGCCTATTGTCTCGGTCTTACAATCAACCACAGTAATTACTGATGTATCTGATAATGAAAATAATGAATAAAAATAAATAAAATAAAAATCTATTAAAAAATATTAATTTATCAATGAAAACTCATAATAAATGTAAATATATATTTGTAGAAAATTAATATATGTACGAGTGTATGTGTATACATGTATATATTATACATATATACATTTATAAACATTTATATATATATATATATATATATATATATATATATATATATATATATATATATATATATATACGAGTTATAGTATTATGCACGTTGTGGTTCTCGAGGGTTAGGTAAATAACTTAGATATAACTTATTTATTTGTATAGGTTACAATGATTTATTTTAATTATTAAAATTTAGAGTAACAATGATTACCAACGTGAGACTTGCGTATGTAAGCGCGATTAAAATTATGAACACGTTGTGTACAAAAAGAGCAGTATTTATACTGTTCGTATTACAGGTTCAATTAATATGCTTATTTTGCTTAATGTATATGGTTAATTGTAATTGTATTATTTTATATGTTTATTTTGCAAATTTATATTAAATGCTTATATTAATGCTTATACTAAAATTTAATATTTCCCAACGATGTGGTTCTTCGTAATTGTCGTTGTTGCTGTTTCTTGGAAATGGCATGTGGAGTAATGACACATAACTCCTCCCTTGGAAGATTGAAGTTGTCCTCGACTTCTTTGCTATCCCTATGAGTTGTTACTAATTTTGGAAGTAAAGGTTTCTTGAAAATTCGTTTATTTTTTCTGTGAATAAACAATATAATTAGTATTATAATTAAAATTGCTGTTATTGTAAATGCAACGGTGGAATGTTGATAAATTTGTATATATTTGCTTTTGTTGTTTATTCGCTCCAATTTGTGAATAGTTTGCTCGGTTAGTAATGGTATATCGATATATTCCTGGGTTGTTATGTTTATATTGATATTGTCCAAAGGCTGGATTAATGCTAGTTTCTGCTTGCGTTGAGTTTTTGTGTTGGAAAATCTTTTATTATTTGCGTAGATTGTACATTGCGAATATTTAATGAATTTTATTCCTTTAACTAGTGCTTGTTTCAGGTTGCACGTTGATGTAATTGATGTCCTCCAGGTGATGATATGTAAAGATATCCGTCGTTTATTTGCTTGATTTCTTCAGCTGGCTTCATATATTGTGTTGTACAGCTTGTGTTTTGATTGTTCAACAACTCTGGTATATACAGTGTCCGGTAATTGGATAGATTTGTTGCTTCTCGCATATAAAAGTTTCCTCGATTGTTGGGCAAAGGTTGTTTATTATCATATAATTATTGGAGTTTAGGAGTAAGTAATTATAAGGCTGATTAATAATTTGGTTGTTTACGGGATATGTTTGGATTTTAAACATGTTAAAATTTTCGTCAGTGAATTGTGGAATCTCTACGATTATTATTAAGTCAGTGTTATTGTAAAACGCTTTTATTTTTAAAAGAGAATAAATTTGTTCTTCTGAATTAATTTTTAAGTTATCTTTGTCAAATTCTGTGGTTACGTATTCCATTTCCTCATTATCGAGTATATGTCGGCTGATTACGTTAATTTTAGAAAAGGTTAAGATTTCGTGGACTTCGTCTATTTGATCCTGAACTATATCTATTTGGTCATACAATTGTAAGAATAAGTGGTTTAGCAATGTTTCTTCTGTTAAATTTTTATCAGCTTGGGATGCCGATTTTATCCATTCGTTCATTTTAGTAGTTAGGTTATTAATGTGTTCTGTTAGTAAAATGTTATTTTCTATTAATTGATTATTTATTTTAATTTCATCATTATATTTATCGATTAGTTCGTATTGACCATTATCTAATTTTTTTATTGATGATTGAATGTCGGTTAGATCTTCCTGATCTAGATTTCCTGTTATCGCTTTTATAAAGCTTCCTAAAGGGTTAAATAGTCCTCTTTTGTTTCTACTTTTGTATGTATTGGGCAAAATATTGTACAGTGAAGAGTCTAATTTTTTCAGTCTTCTGTCTGCTATTACTGCTTGTATATCTCTGGTTTTATGATGATCCATCATTTGAATTATTTTATTGAAGGTATTATTTATTTGATTTGCATTATCTCGTATATCGGATAATTCGATAATGTGAAATAACTTTGAATAAGAATCTATTATTCTTGTTTTACCTTGTTGGAGAGCTAGTATGCCTTTTCCGTTACTGAGGTCGAAGTACTCTATCGTTTGACCTTGAGCATCCAGGAGTATCCTGCAATAAGATGTTGTCTTTATTGATATGTTCGCTACAATTTCTTATTTTACGTTTGTGGACTCTTCGTTTGTTGGTATCTACGGTTATTTCGTTATTTTTTTCGACTAAATGTTTTATGTATTTTGGGACTAACTTGTCCCTAGTTGTCGTTTTTTCAAATATTTTTTCGTTTTCGGAAATTGTCTTGGTTCATCACGTGTAGTGTTGAGTGCTTTAATATTTTTTGTTTTATTTCGTAATTGAAGTTGCGCAATATATTTGGCCACTTCTTGATATTTTTTACGAATTCTTTCTAAAAATTCCTCCGATTGTTCTGGGAATTGTTCTGGAATATTTTTTATTATTAGATGCCCTTTGTGTAATTCAAATGGTGTAAGATTTGTTGCACTATGGATTGAATTGTTGTATGCAAAGGTTGCCTCATCCATTAGCTCACATATTGGCATATCTTTATTTTCGCTATGAATTATCCTTATTAACTCCGTTAAGGTGTTATGGACTCGTTCTATAGGGCTATTCCCTGTAGACGACTTAGCTGTGGTTGTATGCAATTCTATATTGTGCATACCCATAAAATTGTTGAATATTTCTGAGTTGAATTCCGTAGCTGAATCTATTGTGATTTGCTTTGGGATTCCTTCCCGAGAGAAAAATTTTCTAAACATTCTGATTATGGTTTGAGATTTCCGATTAGGCAATTCGAAAATGGAGATAAATTTGGAAAATTTATCCATAATCGTGAGGAATGTTTTGGATCTCAATACAAAGGTGTCGCAATGGAGTATTTCCATTGGTCCGTTTGGTGTTGGGGAAATTTGAAATTTGAGATTAACAGGTTTGCGCTCATATTTGTTGAGTTTACAAACTTCACAATTGTTCACGAATGTAGTGACTTTTTGTTTTAGGTTAGGGAAAAAATATTTTTTTTTTATTTTTTCAAAATTCTCGATTATACCTCGGTGATATGGTATATGAGTTGTTTTAATTATTTCTAGCTGTTTGTCATGATCTGTTATATCTTCTATTGAAATTTTAGATCTGATTATTTTTAAATTTCGATTTTGTTTGAAATAATCGTTGAACATTTTAAATGTTTCATCATCAGTTTTAATTGCTGAAAGGGTGTTATTAATATATTTCTCTACTAAATACTTAATATCTTCAGGTGTGTATTCCTTTTTCCTGATTGTATATTGTTTGTATTTGCCGAATTTTATTTTAAATTTTTCATTCATCATTTCGAAATGCTCGTCGACTAGTATTTCGATTTGACGTTTGAAGTTATTTATTGGTGTTAGTGTCTCAGGGATATTAACCGTTTTATCCGTTGGTTCGTTTATTTCCAGAGTTTGAAAATTATCCATGAGTTCTAACATATTAATTTCGTGTTCTTTGTTTTTTTCGTCTTTGCTGACTTGGGTACCTATCGAATTTTCTACGGGTTTAGAATATTCGTTTGGATTTATTTGTTTTAGTGAATCTATTGTTTCGGGATATTTGAATTTTTTATTTGCTAAACATTCATTGATTTCTATACGAGATAGAGCGTCCGCGTTGGTATTCGAGGTTCCTTTCTTATACAGGATTTCATAGTCATATTCCTCGAGTCGAAGTCTCCATCTGACGATTTTGCTCGACGGATCCTTGGCGTTAAATAGCCATACCAGCGGTTTATGATCTGTCATTATCTTAAATTTTCTTCCGTATAGATACGAGCGAAAATATTTTACACCCCAAACTATGGCTAGGAGCTCTTTCTCAATAGTCGCATAGTTTGTTTCGGTCTTTGATAATGTACGTGACGCGTAAGCTATAGGTAAATCTTTACCTATTTCACCTTGGCTAAGGATTGCTCCTATGGCAAAATTGCTTGCATCGGTTGTTAGTGTGAAAGGGATTTCGAAATCGGGATACTTTAAAATTGGTTCATTGGTTAGTAATGATTTACATAACTCAAAACAATTTTTGTAATTATCGTCAATTACAATTTTTGATTTTTTCGTTAGACAGCTCGTTAGTGGCTTGGTTATTTTTGCAAAATCCTTTATGAATTTGCGGTAGTAACCAATTAGGCCAAGAAAGGATTTTATTTCTTTTTGGGTTTTAGGTAGGTTAATGTTTTTTATAGCTTCAATTTTTGATGGATTTGGCTTAACGCCTTCGGGTGTAATTATGTGTCCGAGAAATCCAATCTGTTTTTGACAAAAGTGCGTTTTATCTACTTGTATTTTTAAGTTTGCGTTGCGCAATTTTATAAATACTTTTTGAAGATCTATAAGATGTTCTTGTAAACTAGTGGAAAACACGATAATATCGTCCATGTAGCACAACACGTTATTACCTTGTAGTTCTCCAAGGATGTTATCCATTATTCGTTGAAAAGTGCTCGGGGCATTTTTCAAGCCGAAGGGCATCCTTAAGAACTCATAGTGTCCAGATTCGACACTAAACCCTGTTTTTGGTATATCGTCTGGATGGATTTGAATTTGGTGAAAACCCGCCGCGAGATCGATAGTGGAAAAATAGTTAGGTTTCCCGAGTTTGTCTAGTATATTTGAAATATTTGGGAGTGGGTAGCGATCGTCTATAGTTTGGCTATTGAGTTTGCGATAGTCCACTACGAGACGCCACTTTTTGTTACCCTGGGAATCGGCCTTCTTTGGAACTAGCCATATTGGACTACTCCAAGGTGAATATGAAGGACGTATTATCCCATTTGATAGTAATTTATTGATTTCGTTTTTTATTTCACTTTTTTGATATTCTGGATGTCGGTACTGTTTGACTTGTACTGGCTTTTCGTTGTTCAGATCAATTTTATGCTTGACATTATGTGTGAATGTTAACTTATTATTATCGTCGTAGAAAGTGTCTTTGAATTTATTACAAAATTTTATGATTTCTTGTTTTTCTTCCCTATTTAGATTAGCTAGGTCTAATTTAGATTCAATATTTTCTGTGAAATTTTGTTCCTGGGACGTATGAAAATTTATTTCATGATATTGGTTCAATTCTTCGACAATTATTGGTTGAATTAAGAAAATTTCTTTATTAGTACTTGATTGATTAATTATTTCTACATATGCCGAGTGTGGTGAGTGAGTTTTGTAAATACCTTCTTGGATGTAGACTCCCTCTTGTATTTTTATTGGTTTAATGTAGAATTCACCGTTTTTTATTGAAACTGGGGCTCTTATTATTACTTTTTCCAGAGCGTTTAAGAAGAATGGTTTGATACATGACTGTATCTTGTCGTGTAATTTTAACGAAAAATTTGGGCTTTTTAGTTGTTTGGTTTCTAGTAGGACGTTAGCATTAAGTTTTGTTAAGTTATCGTAACCTATTAGGCCATCATAGAATTTGTGAAATTTTAAAATAAATAGATCTATAGGATTGTTGAATTCGTTAAATTTTATGAAAGTTTTTTCATTAATGGTGGTAGAGTTGAACAGGCTCGTGATTTTTAAAGAAATTTTAGGATTTGTTTGTTAATTGACAAGGTTATAAATGGTAGTTTAGATATGTTTTCTATATTGAATATAGTAGATTGTTTTCCGAGGCTGTTAATGAAAAATCTCGTCATTTATTTCCGTCTCAATGTTGAAGTGTTCGGTTTTAATTTCTCTTTTGGTTTCGGTTTTACCAGTAGTTTCCGGTGATTTATTGTACATGTAATTATTTTGAAATTTCTTAATGTTATTACTGTTATTAGGAGTATAATTAGGTTTATAGTTAGAGCTGTAGTTTTTGTTGTTCGTCGGTTTATGATTGTTAGAATTGTTATTTTCTGTAGTTTTATTCGATTCTAGTTTGATTTTATTGTTATTACTGTACGAGTGGGTACTACTTGTTGGTTGATGGTTATATTTTAATTTATTTATGTTTTGTTCCTTAGTAATAAAGTCGTAAGCTTCTATAAGGCTTTTTGGTTGCATAGATCTAATCCTGCCTCCTAGAGGTTCTCTTAGACCCGCAGTAAGAATTGTTAAACCAACTTGATTATATTGGTTAATTTGGTGAGCGATAATTTCTTGATTATCGTTGTGAAGTTTGACTTGGTTAATTAGTAAGGTCAACAAGTTTTGGATTTTATCGAACAAATTTTGAGGTGACAAATTATTTCTGACGAGACTGTATAGTTCAAACTGTAGGTTTGATTCGTCTCTGCTGTCAGCGTATTTGTTCACTAAATGTTCTTTTATTTCTTTCCAATTTGTTGTATTCACATTATATGTTATTAAGGAATTACTAGCTACGCCTATGATTTTGCTTCTAATGTTAGTTAATATGATTTTGTAATGTTCTGAATTTTTATCTAAATTTCGACAAATGTTAAGCGTATTATCTACAGAATCTAAGAATCGTACTAAGTCTGTTCTACTCCCATCGTAGGGTAAAATATTTTTAGTAATTTTATCTACGTCGAAAATTTCTAGAATTTCTTTAATATTTGCCATTTTTATTTTCTCTTGTTGGAGGTCTTTGTTTTCGTTAGGAAAATCTAGCACAATCTCTTGTTTTTGTTCAAGTATATTATTACCTAAATTTAGATTGTCCAATTGTCGATTTAATGATTCGACGTTTTCTTCAGTTTTTTTGTACTGAACTAATTTTTCTCCTAACTTAAATACTAATGGTTGTTTTAATTGGTTAAAAATTTGAGTTTTCTCGTTATCGATGGTTTCTATTTTTACCTGATTTGATTTTAATTCTAGCTGTTTTTGAACTATTTTCTTTTGTTTTTGCTCTAAATTAAATTTTTCTAACACTCCTGTTATTTTATTTGAATCGTTTTCGAATTGTTGTTTTATTTTTGTTAAGTCGGTTTGTTCTGAATTTTGTCCCATAAAAAATTTTGTTTATAGTGATAACCCGATCACTTTTTCAATCACGTTAACACAGAATTTGATGTGGTTTCGCGATATACGATCTATATTTCTGTAGTCGTTTGCACTTTATTCGTAGAGTTTTATACGGATAAATTGCGATTTTCGATAGCGTAAATTTTATACGTTTACGAAAAAATAAAAATTTTTTACAAGTTTTTTTTTTCTTGGGTTCAATAATTTTAACTCTCACTTTCCACAATTGTTAGTATGTATAAAGGAATGATTAAAGGATTAATTATATGAATAAAAACTGATTACCTTATAGCCAAAATGATTGTTGTTTGAAGTAGAATTTTCATGTTGATTATTTTTGATTGTTTGTCCAACACTAATTTATGATTTGTAACACTTTTGAGTTCATTCACTTTTGTGTGGTGATAACAGTTTATGAATCAATTTTTTACACTGAATTTCAATTTAAAATTTTTTTTGTTTTTTCAGAATTTTACAACAACCAAAAAAAAAAATTTTCTTTTAGTTACACTTAATTTTAATTTTAAAATTATTCACTTTCACTTAAACTGCGCCAGTTATAGTATTATGCACGTTGTGGTTCTCGAGGGTTAGGTAAATAACTTAGATATAACTTATTTATTTGTATAGGTTACAATGATTTATTTTAATTATTAAAATTTAGAGTAACAATGATTACCAACGTGAGACTTGCGTATGTAAGCGCGATTAAAATTATGAACACGTTGTGTACAAAAAGAGCAGTATTTATACTGTTCGTATTACAGGTTCAATTAATATGCTTATTTTGCTTAATGTATATGGTTAATTGTAATTGTATTATTTTATATGTTTATTTTGCAAATTTATATTAAATGCTTATATTAATGCTTATACTAAAATTTAATATTTCCCAACGATGTGGTTCTTCGTAACTGTCGTTGTTGCTGTTTCTTGGAAATGGCATGTGGAGTAATGACACATAACTACATACATACATATAGATGGAGCTAAAGAAGTTTTACTTCAGTCGTGTGGTCTAAGGCACACTCACTTTTTTTATTGAGTTTTATTTTTATACACAATGTGTCAGCATTACCAGTGTTTGTAATGATAAAGGTGAAGGTACAGGAGGAATGGAGGTATATACACCTCTACAAGAACGCTATCAAAAAAATTCCGATTTCTTGACTGGAAACCCATCCTTCAAAAAACATCATAATCGAGTAAAATACTCGTTTTTGTTAAAATCGTTATTCATTCAAATAATTTCAGTGAGTGCATACATACGCACTTTAGTTTTTGGAGTATTTTAGTTTGTTTAACAGTAGTAGGTCAAACAACGCTTCGTCTCATCACAAATATTTTTACATTTAGTCTTGGTGATAAACTTGGACATTGTACAAGGCCAAACTAGACTCGACCTGGATTAGAATGTCTAGATTAGTAGTAGAGTTAATCAATCTAGAAACCAGTTTGTGGTTGCTTGGCTGTTTAATATTTATGTTGTGTTGTGACTAACAATCAGTATCCGTTACTGGACGCGAACTCTCGGGCCTATTATGAAACAATTTCGAATTCGATTTCTTTGAACAGACGGTTTTCCATAGTAATTGATTTAAATTTTTCTATCTATAACAGGTGGTTTTTTTTATAGGAAAAATCCGAAATCGAAAAGGTTGCATAATAGGCCCCCAGTTGTTGATGAAGGTGATTAATGAAGTTGTTGATGAAGACGCTGTTGAAATTGCTGATGGTGATTGTATTGTCCTGTAGGTTACGGCAGGCAAAAGTTGTTGTTCAAAATAGCAGCCAGTTTAAATTGTGGTTTCAGTTGACATAGCGTTCATCAAATCATAACAACTGGACTGTCTCTTACATTTATGAGGAGGCTGCATGACATGACATAATATATGTTGATATATTTGCGAACATTCATTATCTGGATAATGCGATATATTGATCCAACAACAGCGATTGAACCAGCCCGGACTTGGTGCATACAGCACGTGGCCGACATCCGAATACTTACCGACCAATTTTGCTAAGAACTCGACCAATGGACGTTCAACGAATACATTTTCGTGCAATGCTTTGTCCAATATTCGTCCAATGAAATAACAGTGTTTCTGCAATTTTACCAACTGATGGATTTGGATATAGACGGTTGTCGGTTGTGATCATGAAAAGGCCTAGATGCGGATCAAAAGCCGTTTTAATTAGCTCTGATAAAAAATCCCGAACTACACAACCTAGAAAACGTTGCAGATCACCTTGCGTCCTCAATTTATCGGCTGCCAGCAAACCTTGTAACACTCTCACTCGAGTATTGAACGATACGACAAACGGAATTTCACGTAATATCGTAATCGATCGAATTTGTTTGATCGATAATGGTGGCCCATCCTCAATATCTTCGCGGATAAAATCTTGAATACGTTGAAATGGATGTGGACCTCGTCGCTCGCTTTGTAAATGTAAATCTGTTGGTTTATCTAGTGGTCAATTTAATCCATGTGCCGTACAATGATTTTCGAGACAAAAACCCCGCCGAAAATCTCTCGTGTGCAATTGGCACAACAATGAAACACATACTTGTACTCAACGGAATTAATTTCTGAAGGGTGAATGGCATTATTTTACTGGTTGTCCCTGGCAGGACGTGTTCTTGGCAAAATTCACCATCGTGTAGTGTTGGTACCAAGATTGGTATAATAGTTGAACGAAATTTACTAGCAGCACAAAATAATTTTATTAATAAATTGTTTCGACCATAAACTAATTTTACTTACAAATTGCTAATCTTTTGGACAGCATCGAGATTGGAGACGAAAATTCACTTTGGTCAAAATGAGCGAGACTAAACCACAATGTTTTGATGAAAGTTGGCTTGAAGATCAACATACATGGTAATCTAAAGTAAAACGAAATTGTTGTTAATTAAAAACTTTACCATTTTTTTATTATCATTACTTGTATTCATAAGCCGCCATTCGATTGTATCATCAAATCATGACAAATCCGACACAGGCAATGCATGGCATTCGGATCAAATAGAAATTGATCGGTATAGTTGAGCACAAATTGTATACGATCGGCGTCATTCAACATTTTCAAAATTCAATTAGAGTTGTCCGTTCGATAGCATTCAAATGATTAATTGTAGTATCCTTTTATTCAGAATCCGAATCATCCTCTTCTATATCACTGCTGTTATTGTCCGGTTTCAATGATCAATAAATAGTTTTGGTAATTTTAATGTTTCCAGCCATTGGCGATACAAATTTCATATAATTCGCGGAAAATTGTAAATTATTACTGACCGCACTCTTCATGAATTTGTCATCCACTTTCAGCAACGAGTACAATAAGCAGGTTGTAAATATTTAACTGGGCCAATTCGATTTGCTATCATCATCCTCATCGTCGAGAACGATCAGTATTTAATTTGTATAGTCAATTTTATGCTGATAGTAATCTCCGAGTACGTTAATCATTTCGAGATAGAGTAATCGTGGATGCTGGGCCAATGCATGTATTATAAAGTACTTAATTGCCTCGTTGAAATTCGATGATAGAATATTGATGGTAAAACGAATATAATGAATCGTATCGCTTGCTGTCTTAGTTTAAAAAATCGACAGCTTCGATTGTTTTTTATTTTGTCAATTTTTTTTCGCCTACTGAATAAATTTCACTATACATTTGATTTTTTTTAGGTTAATTATGAACTTGTCAAAAATTTTCCTTCACTTAATTTATAGCAAAACAATTTTTATATAGTTTTGCAAATTATCCAAATTAATCAAACAGCATATTTCGCATATTCAGCATCGCAAAAATAGTAGTTTTTCGGATATAAAATTATTGTCAAACAGTAAAATTAGTAAAATTCATATTTTTTAAATAATTTAGAGGTTAGTTTTTGTTGATGTCAAAATTTCCCCAATTTTATATACTGTGTAATACAAATGTTGTATCTCAGTCGCTCTAATGCAAATTTTAGTTCTTGTCTTTGTCACGTTCTCAGCAAAATTTTTGTAAAAATTTTCTGTTTTCAGGTGGAATAGTACCTTAAAAGTTCCGCTATAAAATAAAAATAATATATCTTTGTCACACTAGCCGTATGGTTTTTCTTGTCTCTTTTCGACATTTTTCTAAAATTCGATTTCTGTATTCTGGTAATGGAATTCTGCCTATAGTGGAATTGACGCACAATACGCTAGGCAATATTTTATAATTTTAGTGCGTTGCTTCTTCATTGCTTATTTTAATTTTAGTATCTAAATAGGAGTCTGTCCGGCTCCCATTTGCTAGGACCACAAGATTTCAGAATCGGCGATATTGATAATCGGAAGTTAAGCTGGAGAACACAAAATTGCTTATTCATTACAACTGATTTACAAATCATCTAGTAATTTATCTTTCATATTTATATTCTTGTTTGGAGGGTTGTAGCCTTTTGGCTAGTCCCCTTTACAGTTTTATTATATTTTTAGTCGATCCTGATTGGATCTAGTAGATCATGTGGTTTCTTCCTTCGCAGCCGTCTTACTGAGTGTGAATCATCCAACATACGACGTATCTCAGCATTTTGGTGTAGACTAATACGTTGCATGTGTTTTCTGGCGTGTTTGCTAATTTCTTAACTATTCCACGTAGAACTTTGCTTTGGAATGACTGGATGATATTGGCATTGGTTTTCTTTGTACAGCCCCAGAGCTGCATACCGTAAGTCCACACAGGTTTTAGGGTTTGCCGGTATAGTAGCAATTTATTATGTAAAGTTAGCTCAGAATTTCCTTTCTAACAGCCAATCCATCTTTCTGTATTTGATGTTTAGCTCTTCTTTTTTCTTTTTCACATGCTTTTTCCATTTTAGTTTCGCGTCTAGAGTCATGCCTAGATATTTTACCGTGTTTGCATAGGGAATTTGCTGAGAGTTCAGTTCGAGGTACTGATATCCAGTTGACCTTGTTGTTGTTAAAGTTTACGTGAACAGATTTTGACAATGATTACAATATTAGTAGCCCTTTGCAAATTGCTCGTGGATTCTTCTATGTTATTAGCAACTGCTAAGATGGCTGTATCATCCGCAAACGTCGCTATGTCAGTCTTCTCTATCGTTGGTAGGTCCGAGGTGTATAGAACTTTTAAAGTTGGCCCCAGAACGCTACCTTGTGGTACTCCTGCTGATATTTTCTTTATTTCTGAGTATTCGCCATCTAATTTAACTCGAAAGTGTCGGTTAGATGTGTAAGATTTTAGAATTTCATCAAACTGCTTTGGTAAGTCTCTTTGTAATTTATATTCCAAGCCTTTATGCCATACTCTGTCAAAGGCCTGTGCTACATCCAAGAAGACGCTGGAACAGGCTTTTTTTCAAATACGTCTTCAATGTTTGTAATTCGGTGTACTTGTTCTATTGTTGAATGCTTTTCTCTGAAGCCAAATTGATGTGGAGGAATAAGATTTCTTTCTACTATTATTGGTTTGAGTCTCTTTAGGAGTAGTTTCTCGAATAATTTTGTAATTATTGGGAGTAGGGAAATCAGCCTATTCGGATTTTTGTCATTTAGTGGTTTGTTTGGTTTAAGTATCATGATTACTTCTGCTACTTTCCATTGATTTGGAACGTGTTTAAGTTTGAGATAATTATTTGGAGTAGTTTACGTAGTCCTTTTTCAGGAAGAGCTTTTACTATTTGTCCTGTAATTAAGTCATATCCTGCAGATTTTTTTGTATTTATGTTAAGATTCATTTCCCCTTTTAATTATTTTAATGTGACAGGAGACATATTGCAGTTATCCATTTTATATACTGGTGGTATGTTTTCCTCTGTAGTTTGTCTAGGTAGAGGCTGGAACGTGTTCTCGAGGTGGGTTGCAAACAACGAGGTTTTTTGCTTTGCACTTATAGCCCATGTGCCATCTTCATTTTTAACAGGTGGAATTTGTTAGGTCATTTTCAACTTTTTGTTGAGGAGTACTCGGTATCTGTTTCCCCAGTAAGGCCACTCAAGTATTTATTAATCGTTTCGTTTTTGATTTTTTTAATTAGCAACTTTGGTTTATTGGATAAACAATTTAGAGTTGTTTTATATTCTAGCGGTCGACTTCTTTACCAGACCTTTCTTGCTCTTCGTTTTGCTGCAACCAGTTCCCTAACTTCCAGAGAATAAATAGCATTTCGGCGCATTTCCTTTGAACTTGAGAGGGTACTACTTCATACCGCTCCTTGTATACTGTTGTTGAGTTGTCCTAGTTCTTCTTCTAGCTGTATCGGGTTTTTAATTGGGACCTGAAGATCAATATTATCCTCAACAAGTTTCTGGAATTTGTCCCAGCAGGTTTTTTTGTTAGTTAGCGAAGGTCAACTAGTTTTGTTAACAATCGTTGCACTGATTGTCATAATAACAGGCGTGTGACCCGACATAATCTCGTCGCTGCTTTCTAGGTTTATGTAGTTTTCGTCTATACCTTTGGTGATAACGCAGACAATGATATCGGATATTTTGTTTCTATCCGTAGGCCAATAAGTTGATTCCTGCTGCAAACAGCTCCCTTCGTTTTTTAGAGGTTACTCTTGATCGCCAGTAGGTGTTTTTTGCATTAAAATCACCTCCGATTATGAAACTTCATCCAAGTGATTTAAATAACGTGCAATAGTCTTCTTTAATTAATACTTTTAAGGTGACTACTTGCATAAATTCCTCTTCAATTTTAAGATCTATAAAGTGTTTGATGATTTCTTTTATAACCACCGACGATCCTCCCCTTGCCCTTCCTGCTGGATGATTGGCGTGGTAACAATTGTATCCATATATTTTAAGATATGAAATTGAAGTAAAATGGGTTTCCGATACTAGGCATATATCTATTTTTTCAGTATTTAGGAAAATTTCTAATTCTGGAATATGTTGCATTAGTCCATTTGCATTCCAGGTTACTATTCTTAATGTTTTATTTGTTGTTGTTTGCATCATTTTAATAGAGCATGGATTTCATTTCATTTAGAGAGTCTTGCTTATTTAACCTGTTGCTTAGAGCTTGAAGGTATTTCTCTTGTTTAGCTAGGCGAATGGTAAGAGCTTCCATGCTTCTTAGTATCTTTTGGAGCTCTGTTGTACCTTCGGTAGTGCCCTCCAAAATAACTGGTTTTGCCATGACTACTTGCGAGCACAGTTTTGGTTCTCCCATTTAGTTTCCTCTTTGGTAGAAGTTTGATAATTTTTTACCGATATTCCTGGACTTTGTTTTCGCGTTTTATTTCTTATTCTTTGTAGCTCCTTAGCTATTTCACATCCCCGTAATTTGCGGGATGTGGCCTATTGCAATTGACACATTTTACAGCACTATTTTTACTACCGGGCATACTTGGGCATGATGCTTTCCGGCACATTTCACGCATCTAGTCTCTCTTTGGCAATATTTCTACGTATGATTAAAATCTTGACATTTTTCGCACTGCGGTATTAACCCGCTATTTTTTTCAATGGGTCTATTTTAACTCTCATGCTAAATATTGCTTTGATATTATACGCACATCTTCCACTTTTTGTTTGTTATTAAAAGTGGGCATAAATAGTGGAAGCCCTCTTTTGTTAATTTGAACTCCTTGTGCAGTTTCGATTTTTCTTTCTTAATGATGTTTACAGCATTTTCTATTTGATAGCCCTTTTGCTTGAGAACCTCAATAATTTCCTCTTTTGCGCAGGTTGGGTGAAGACCTCTAGCCATAACTTTGATTGGACGATCATTCTTATCCTCATAGGTAAACCACTGATGTCCATCGGAATTAAGCTTTGTAGCCAATATAAGTTTCAGAGTCTACAACATTTTCCAGACGCCATTATTTAGAGGTACGAGTTTGTACTCGGTTACCGTAATCGATTTCATAATCGATTGTATAGTGGAGAAATTTGATATCCCGACGACATTTATTGGTGGAGGTGATTTTTTTTTTGGTTCCAACCAGCTAACTGTTGTTCTAGCGCTAGTTGTTTCTTGATGATTAACTGGTTTCTAGAAACCTCTTTGGAAGTTGATGGTAAAGTTACTGCCATTTATGGTGAGTGTTGTACTTTCCCTTTCTTACTTGGCCTTTGATTCCGGTTCAACATCCAATTTCTTTTTCTTCGTCCGTATGGAATGGATTAATATCATCATCGACTGCAGGGCTAGGTGTCGTCCCAAGTTCTTCGCTTGTTTCAACTGCTTTTTGAGATCTTCATTCTCTTTCTTTAAAATTGTAAATTCCTTTATTTCTCTTAGTTGTTCACGTAGTTCGGCATTTTCCCTCTCGTACTGAAAAATATTTCCAGTTGAAGATCTTGGTGATCTTGATAATTTGGAACTTCATTCGAATGGGTTAAACAATGATTGGCCCATCCTAGAATCTGTTGGGCCTGCCTCCAAAGAGTATGGATTTGGCAGCATATTTGCTGCTGTACCACCTGGGGTATTACATTCCGTCTTTGTTGTACTCATTGTTTGTTTTAGCCAATTTATACCACTGGCATTTGGTGCTACCGGGGAGTAGCTTTGCTACTGTCGAAACAGTAAAATGAGGTGAATGGGTAAACAATTTGCTATAGTGGACCCTAAAAATATCAAAAAATTTAAACTCTCTTCTTTCTCTGATTAATTTTGAATGATTGCTTATATCCAGATAAGCTTATATGCGAAAATAAATAGTCATTGGTCCGCTAAGTATCACAAAATTGCTAGGGGTAATTACTGGGATATGTAGTTCACATTTACCCGAACTAAGTACAAAACACCAAGTTCAACGACACGTGAACTCCTTATCATTGTACAGTGGTTGCATTCCACACGTTTACCTAAATAATATTATAAATTATTCGTTTCACTTTTGTGATTTGGAATTACCACTCGAATTGTGTAAACAAATAATTAATGTAATTTTCTGTCCTTATCGCAACTAACAATTTTACAATAATAAGTAAACTATACTACAAAATTGAATGGATAAATCGTAATTAAAACTACCACCAGACACTATTAATTTTACATGATAACACAATTTTAATTATTCTATATAAATTGCCAACTATCAAGTTAAACATTTAGTTTTAGTTTAAATGTACCGATCTATAGTTGTAATCGTTATACAATGAAGAACTATATTTTAGTTTTTATAATCAACGTTCAAGTGCTCGTTCAGTGTTCATATGAATATGCACGTTACGATAATTATCAATTGTACAGTTTAACTATTGAGACGATCAATCAAGTGAACGTTGTGAAAGCCATTGAAAATTATAGTGATAGTTATATTGTACTTGAAAATTCGATGAGCAGTGCCAAAGTGATTGTGCCACCTCATAAATTTGGTGAATTTCAGAATTTATTGGCAGACCACACGTTTCGATTTGAAATATTGAGTGAGAATTTGCAAAATGATATCGATGCGGAAAAAACTCAAATGAAATTGGCACAAGCTGAATTTAATTGGTTTGGCTATCAGCGATTGAGTGCTATTTACGAATGGATGCAAAATTTAGCATTGACATACCCGGACAATTTAACAATGATAACAGTTGGAAGAACTTATGAGGGTCGTACAATCAAAGGTATTAAACTGTCGTACAAATCGGGAAATCCTGGTGTTATTTTAGAAAGTGGATTGCATGCTAGGGAATGGATTGCACCAGCTGTTGTGACATATATTTTAGATGCCCTTATTTACAGCAACGACGAACAAGTGCGTTTGATAGCAGAAAGTTACGATTGGTATATAATTCCAGTGGCGAATCCGGATGGCTATGAATATTCGCATACACGTGATCGATTTTGGCGTAAAACACGAAAACCATACTTGCTGGTCTGTTATGGTGCTGATCCTAATCGTAATTGGGACCATCATTGGGGTGAACAAGGTAGCAGTTCATTCCCGTGTGCCGAGACATATAAAGGTGATAAGCCATTTTCTGAAGTCGAAACAGCAACAATGGCTCAATATTTAAAATCGTTACGAGGTAAAATACAAACGTATATTGCATTTCATTCATTTTCACAGTTGTTACTATTCCCATATGGATATACAAAACAGCATGCGCCTAACCACGATGATTTACAACTAATAGGGGATAAAGCAGCCAAAGCTTTGGCTAAACGATATGGTACAGCGTACAAAGTCGGAAATATTTATGAGACGATATACCCTGCAAGCGGTTCTAGCATGGAATGGGCATATGATATTTTAGATACAAAAATTGCATACACATACGAGTTGCGGCCAAACAGCAGCTCAGGAGCTAACGGATTCATTCTACCGGCGAATCAAATAATCCCAACTGGAGAAGAAACTTTAGATTCAATAGTGGTTTTATTAAACGAAGCAAAAAGTTTGGGATATCCTTAGACTAAACATGTATTTACTTATAATCAATAAAATCTACATAAATAAATTATTTATTAAATTTAGTATTTCCAAACGACCTGAAATCGTTGAAATACAGCAAGATTTCGTTAGCTGGTTTACCATTTTCTGGTGAATCTGCTCGTTCTTTACGATACTTTTTAATAAATGATGTAAAAAATCTGCCTGTCATGAAGTATAGTATTTCAGCTACTGATAATAAACTAGCTCCAATCATTACACTAAATATGCCGCCAAACATACCTAGAATTTTGATTACAATATTATTGTACTCGTTCGTGTGCTAAGAAATGGGCGTATACTCACTTAGAAGATCATACCAAGTATATACAACTGTTTGTTGATATTCGATGACGTTCGAGTCACCATAGAATACTCTTAAAACACTTTTATTCTTTATTTTTGTTCGGCTGCAAAATAAATTTTTTTTTGTTAATACACAAAGACTTGGCGAGTCTATAATTTAGCACAAACTTGTTAAATGGTTTAATGTTACCCCAAGACTTTTGTACTTTATATCGAATGTAGTTGCACGTAGGCAAGCAACCGGGACATATAAAGGGTCGACTTGATGTTTGTTTTCCACTTGTTTCAATCTCGTTACGTAAATTTACGTATTTTTGAAGGCATGGAACATCGCTCAATTGACATTCTGATACATTATAGAACGAATTAATAAAATAAGGATAACATCCACAGGCATTTATGAGATTCCTGACATTGCACACGAGATGGCATTCACTGAACGAGTAATAACTGTAACACAAATCAATGTCTTTAGTACGTGATAAATAACGTGTGCAGTGCATCGCTTACTTGTTTAAATCTATAACATTTTCATCGTAAAACTGACAACCTCTTGCATTTGGTGGTACATTGCGCATTTCTTCCGCGCCCGAAACTGGCTGGGGGTGTAAACTAATGAACATTTCTTGCCCAACATTTATGATATAATTTGAAACAGAATCGCTATTTGAATCGGCAAAATCAAGTGGATTGAATATAAACACGTGCGTTCCTAAATTAGAATTGATAAAAAATGCGTTATCAGACATATTATGATTTATAATGACGGTCAATCCCATTTCGTATCCGGGGCTGTGCAGATACATTGGCGTGGCTTCCGGAAGTTTACCATACTTTAAAACAAGCTCTCTAAATTGAAATGATAATATAAATGAATTATGTTAAATATTGAAGTTAACCAATGGCCTGACACAGATATTTACTGAAATTGTTTTACAGTTGGTCTTTGATAATTAAATAAGCAACAATAGCCCAAGTAAGTTTTCCGTTGAAAAAATATTTTTTTACAGTCAATACTTTGTGTCTGCCATGAACAATTACTCAAGTGAGCAGTACATGGCTGTAGTAGTTCTCGGATTATAGTACCAATACTGTAGGTACCATTGTAAATTTCCGTGAGAAATGAATGTAATCGATCAAGTTCATAAAATCTAAAATCATCACTGTCCAAATTGTAAAACGTTCCCAGAAATAATAATGAGTTGTAAACTTCTTGTTCAGTGTTTCCAATTTTTGTAAGTGTTTTGTTCTGCATTGTAAATCTGAAAAGTTTTAAAATCAAGTTTTAAATGTAATTTTTGGCAATTCACACGACTTATAATTTACAACTTGGACGCGAATTTAGTTAATAATTTTTTACTCAAACGATTTCCGTCACAAATACCGACAGCTGGAAATGGAACAGTTGATACAGATGTTCGTTGTGGTAACTGTGTAGTGGCAGTTGGCGTATCCAAATAACTTATGTACGTGAATAGTAGAAACCAAAATGTAAGAGACAATACCAGAATCATTGTAGCTAGCCATCCATACCTTAAACGTAATAAATATTGCCCTTTAACCATTTAATGTAACATTTATGGTGATTTGCATACTTCTCCGTTTTGGATCGGTTTTCCTCGTTAATATGCTTAACTCCATTAATTCCAGATACGTCTAAGTAATCGTTTAGCAAACTTTTGTAATCAATCCGTAACGCTCTCAGCACAAGTTGAAGTTTTCTAGAGCAAAACGTAGTTCTAACTTTCTTGGTGGCCAAAGACATTTTAGAACTGTTACGAATTTAATCAAGACTTCAGCTATTTATACAATTACGCCATTTCGGTGCACTCAATGATGCAGTAATTTATCATTGTCACAAAATCTTGCCATAATAACCGTAATTTACTTCAAATCAATTTTTGTGACATGGTAATCATAAATAGCAAACGTATACGTCTCAATCGACATGTGAAAATGAATATTTAATGAGTTACCAATTAAATTATAATTCAATAATTGTTGGTTTTTGATTTTGTCACTATTTCTGTTCGTCGTGTGAGTGTGTGAATAGAAAATCATTCTCAGTTAATTGTTGACCGCCAATATGTTAAAACGTAGCGCGGCACAAGAAAATTGGAAAACGTTAAAATTAAAATCGATAAATAGTATTAAAGATAGCCGTCAGTCGGTGGTAAATAAAAAAGATTATTTCAAGTTCAAAGAATGGCTTACGAAACGTTTGCGAGAATTTTGTTCAGTTACCGCCTTACATGGATATCGGCATATCATACGCACAGATTATGCCATATGGGAACGTATCATGTGGTCCGTTGTTGTCTTAATAGCTTTGATTAGTGCAATTATTTTGTTGTGGTTTACTTGGATATGGAATGCCGAAACACCAACCGTGACGGTTATAGAATCGACCCACTTTCCGACGTGGAACATTCCATTTCCAGCAATTACGTTGTGTAATGCAAATAAAATATCGAAATCGTTGGCCATGGCTAAAGCAGAAGCAATGTAAAAATTCTGTCTATATTATTACTAATAATATGTAATTTTTAAATTATATTTTTAATTTTAAAGGACTCGCCCAAATAATTTATCAGCTGCCGATTTAACGCATATGTTTCGTATGGTTCTACATTTTGATGGAGTCGGTGATGCCACCGAAGAGGAATACCTGGAATTGCATAATATATTTAAGGCGAACAACATTGAAATTAATAAATTCATGCGAGAAGTGGCACCAAAATGCGAAGAAATTCTTGAACGATGTATGTGGAAGGGAACTCAAACACGATGTGATTCATTATTTCAAATGATCCAAACGGTCGAAGGATATTGTTGTTCGTTTAATTATTACGCCACGTCCAAAAATAGTTATTCTTCGTAAGCTTAACTTAATATTTCAATTATTTGGGATAATAATAATTTGCTAATTTTAGAAAACTGGCACACAATATTCCGAAATCACCACGTCGTGTTACGTCGTGTGGTTATGAAACTGGACTAAGTGTATTGATAAGAGCCAAGATTACGGATTATCATAGCACTATACTAAGTACGTGTGGGTTTCGTGTGCTCATTCATAATTCATATGATTATGCGGACGATAATGCCGAAACTAAATTGGTCGCCGCCAAATTAGAAGCATTCCTTAGTATTGCACCTGAATCCACCTATAGTACAAATGAAGTATATAAGCTGCCGATTCCCGAACGAAATTGTTTATCCCCGGACGAACGACAAATGAGCGTAATGGAAAAATATTCGTATATTAATTGTTTGGCCGAGTGTCGCAGTAATATAGTGTATCAAAAATGTGGATGTATCCCATACAATTTACTCAGTAACGGGTCACATCCAACTTGTGATATGAATCAACTGTTATGTGTTAAAAGAAATCGGGAATGGTATCAGGTTGCATTGCCAGGCGTTAATAAATCTATTAGCATGGTGAACGGTCAGATGAAATCACCCTGTAATTGCTATCCGGATTGTGAACTTCTGCAATATCCTTCGGAAATTTCATCCGGTGAACTAAACCGAAAATATTCATTCAACTCATTGGGATTTTTGTAAGGCAGCCTGTGTGACTCGATTGGAACATTTTTATTTTATGTTTATTTATTTTCTAGTAAGGATATTAATTTGGAAGACCACACAATGCTCCACATATATTTCAAGGACCTTGTATCGACCCACTATCGTAACGATATGTATCAAAACTGGTTGGGAGTTCTCGCATCATTTGGTGGACTGTTGGGATTGTTTTTAGGTTTTAGCCTGGTTACGGGATTTGAATTAATTTATTTCTTCACTATTCGTGTATTATTTGATAAAATGGCACCACACCAGAAGCGTGTATCACCGCAAATAACAATTAATTGATTATTTGTAAGATTGATTTTCAACGATTGTAGTAGATCTGTTATCAAACTCTGTTTTAAACTATTTCCCTCTCAAATCTAGAAAATAAAGTTAATATTTGATGAAGGCACTAATAGATTTTTAATTATTTAAACATCTTTTCGATAGTTTAATCGATTTACTGTTTATGCGCAATAGTCTATAGCAAGCATGGCCAAGCTCCACGTGCTTCACTACACGTGCAGCCGAATTCCAATAATCTCTCGTTACGAGAGCCAACATAATCGAAGTCGATATTTTCGATTAAGAGCACAAAATAATTTTAGTGAATTATTAAATTTTATTTAATTTTTTCATTTCTTTTTGAGAGCCGCATTCATTCTTTCAAAAAGCCGCATGCGGCTATAACATCAATATAAAAGAAGTAGGAATGTAACTTGAAAGTGACATATCATTTTTAATTTCATTGACCACTGTGTAGCATTGTACGACGAGCCTGTGAAATAAGAAATCGGTTGAGTTGATTGCCTTTAGGACGGATTATCGGATGCTTTTCTTTGTACGGCAAATTAGATTTGTTGAGCCGTCCTCCGACGCTTATACATAGTACATCGTTACTGCAGACGAAAGGATTTAGCGACCGAAGTGGGTTTTTGTGTAGCAATTGTTGTCCGGATTGGCATCGCCTTACCTCGACAGCGATGTGGGTTACCAGAACGAGCGAAATATTTTATCGAGCGATGAACGCGGAGCGAGCAACTGATACATTTCGTTATGACAAGTTATGGCTTCTGCAATACTGGAATCCTCTCTCAAATAAATAGGGCCTGTCCACCCCAACTCATAGCTGTGTAATAGCGATGGTTTGACGCCGTGAGACTCGCAATCGGCGGGGCTGTGGTTGGTGTCAATGTCAATTGGTAGGTAAGGTAACCCCAAATTTTGTGAAATCACTATAGTGAAGCGGTTCATTTGTACATTTAAACTTGTAGCACATTGAGTGATTGGGCGATGATGAACATAAGCTTGGTGAGGGCTGGGCTGGAGCAAAGTTCTAATTGTGACAAGGTGATAGTTTTCATAGGATATTAATTTTGATAGACCCAGCGTTTTACGTCTATATGTATACGACTTCTTCATATAGGCTTTCGTAGAGGCATCGCTGAAGCTTTGAATTTGCAGATTACCGTTTCTTTCCGAATAATCGATCCAGCAATTCATTCTGATAGCTTCCAACGATTGCAAACCGTTTCGATAGGTGATTATGGTGGAAGCTTTGATTCACGATATGCCAACTACCTACAACTCCTAGAACAAGCTTTTGGCGATGATTGTACCCAGCCGAGAGGACCAAACATATTAAGTTTGATTTGAGGTGATGTTAAATCCGAAACAATCGATGGGAGAAGACCAATGCAGTCTAGAGAAATCACTAACTCAAACCAATTCAGCTCGAGTTGGCTCTGATGCTCGCGGAACCCATTCGTTAACTCATTGATGAGTTGTTGGCTGTTTGAAAACCATTCCCATATTCGAAGCCACCACGTCGGAGCAGGGTCTCTATTTGCCTCTGGATTGCCATTGACTTATTGAAGTCGTCCGAACCCAGGTCATTAAGTTATTGACGTAGAGGTATCTCTCGTTATATTAGAGGTCTATCTCAAACACCATTCTACAAACTATGGGGAAAACAACCCCATTATTAGGTTGTCTAAATTATTCTATATCATCAATGACCTATTTGACTTTAATTTATTAAATTTTAATTTCACAAAAAAACCTGAAGAATTAGTTTTTAAATTTTTAAATGTTAAATTAAAATTTGATTTCTATTTTTTGACATGTACTCACAGAATACATTTCTTAAGAAACAAATAAATAAAAAATCAACTGTCGTCTATCTTGACGTGAAATTTGAGCGCGATCTGTCCTTTACTTTGTTTACCGTGCTCTATTTTGTTAGTCCATCCCAAGTGTATTTCCCGATTTTTATAATGAATAAAAATATCGAACAAAGTTGTCTCAAATTTTGTATTGCAAATGGAATTTCGTGCGCCGAATCGCTGACAATGTTACAGAAGGCTTACGGTGAATCGACTTGATCAAAAACACGTACATACACGGAAAATCATTTAGAATTGAGAGAGATAGCCGTTGAACTTTCTGTGTCTCACGAATCAATTCGTAGCATTGTACACGATTGTTTGGGCATGATACGCGTTGTCGCTCGACTAGTTCCGAAAGAATTTTCTTCAAAAACTCAATCGCGTAAAGGTCGTTTAAGACATTACTAGAACGAGTCAATTCCGACCCCACATTCATTATACACATTATAACTCTGGTGATGAGACATAGGTTTACGAGTTGGCCTGGTTTGTATAAAGAAAACTCATGGATTTTGTACCACGACAACGCACCATCTCACAAGGCTATTATTGTGAACGAATTCCTGGCCAAAATCTCAACAAATATCAAACAACTACCGTATTCACCTGATATGGCTCCGGCTAACTTTTTCACGGAAAAGCTAATTTTTTTAAAACGGCTTAACCGATTTTCACAAAACAATATTTTTTTGAAAGTTTAATATTTTGCCTTTAAAATGACATTTTCATGAAAATTGGTTCAGTACTTTTTTATAATGAATTTTAAATGAACACGCAACCAAAATTGATGATTATGAAAAAAATATTGGGGATATTAAATTTAAATTACAACAAAAAATTCAAGAAAAAAAACTATTTTATTAGTTAATACTTAGCATCCCTCATTGCGGTTCCCCATTGACCTTATTAAGGCTTTGAAAAATACCTGAGGGATCGCACCCCACTCCTTATCCAACGCAATCTTGAGGTCACTGATGTTAGTTCGTCCCATAAATGCTCAATTGAATTCATGTCTGGGCTGAGGGCTGGCCACTTCATCGTCTCGAGTCCAACCTCATCCATGAACTGCCGAGTCGTTCGAGCTGTGTGAGACATTGAGGATTGTCATGCATCAATATGAAATCATCTCCTATATATCCTGCGTAGGGAACTACATGATCCAAGATAATGTCCTCGATATATTTTTCAGCGGTCAGACCTCTATGGCCTTCACCAGGTACGAAAACAAAATCTGTTTTTCCATCAAGCCATATGCCAACATCTCTGCAAAAATCGCTCTCCTGGACGCCGGTAGACCCGGCCTATCTTATAACTAATATGGAGACTGAAAATCGCTCTCCTGAACGCCGGTAGATTGGGCCTCTTCTATCAATACCATGGAGACCATATTATGTACTCTTCAGTGAATAGAATGAACCTCCATTGCTCGATGTTCCCAGTTGTGATATGTTTGCGAGCAAATTCGAGTCACTCTTCGCGGTGGCTTGCTGTCAATTTTGAGCCTCTAGCGAGCCGCCTTGGGGTGAAATTAGCTTCCAGGGATGTGTCCCTGCTGTTTATTTCTTGTAAAGGTGTTTTATATGAATTGTGTTTCATCTGCGTCTTCTGTTCGATAGCCGAGGGTCGATATTTGGACAGATATTTGTGTTGGCCAGTTTGTATTAAATCTTCTAGTATTTGTTTCTGTACTTATTTTGATTTCGGATTAATGAATGATCGGTTCATTTAATCCTAGCCAGTCTCCAGGGCTGCTGAGTAAGGCATACTGGCATGCCGGCGGGAGGTTCCATTCTTCTATTATGTTCCGAAGCAGTCACCCAAATGTTTACTAACCCAACCAATAGTTGCTTGACATTGGTGATGAAGATGTTAAAGTCTTTTGTATATCTGCTTCTCGCTCGATGCTTCGAAAACATTTAATATAAGCACGAACTGATTACAGATCGCAAACCGTGTATGTCTCTATTTAGTCCTAATAAGCAGTTTCCGATTATGGCATCCTAATGTTACCGATTATGGCATCGATTGCTTGTAGAAGCACATGGTGATGCTGCCTTAAGTGAGAGAAGTTATCGAGAGTGATTTCAAAAGTTTAAAAACGATGAATTTGATGTCGAGGACAAATAACGTAGTGGCCGACCGAAAGTGAACGAAGACGCTGAATTGGAAGCATTATTGAATAATAATTCGTACCAAATGCAAGAAGAACTTGCAATTACATTAGAAGTGACTCAACACGCAATTTTACGTCGTATAAAATCATTGGGAATGATTCAAAAGCAAGGAAATTGGGTTCCATATGACCTGAAGCCAAGAGATGTTGAACGCCGATTTTTTTCATATGAAATCTGCTTGCCAGGTATAAACGAAAGGTTTTTGAATCAAAGTCACTGGTGGTATCAAATGGATCCACTACGATAATTCAAAAACCATGGGGACTACCTGGCCATGCTTCAACATCGACAATCATGCTGAATATTCATAGAAAAAACTCATGTTGTGTATTTGGTGGCATCAGCTTGGTGTCTTCTATTATGAGTTGCTAAATTCGAATGAAACCATTTACTGAGGCTCTCTACCGAATTCAATTGATTAGATTGAACCGAGCATTCGGTCAAAACCTACTTGGACACACTCAATTGGGAAGTTTTATCGCACCCGCCGTATTCATCAGACATTGCCCCGTTTGATTACCACCTCTATCGATCGACGACGCATGGCCTGTCGGAGCAACCCTTCACATCATATGAAGATACGAAAAATTGGGTTGATTCATGGATAGTCTCAAAAGATGAAGCGTCCTTCCGACGTGGTATTCGTATGCTGCCAGAAAGATGGGACAAAGTAGTGGCTAGCGATGAACAATTCTTTGAATAAAACATAACCTACCGTTATTTCACAATCAATGCCCAATTTTTGATAAAATCGTTAGCAATTTACAACCGTATAGGTCTCACTCTGATTATTTAAACCCCTCCAGTGGTAATTTAAATAATAAGTTTAAATTCAACAAAATTAAAGCAGAGGTCTGATTTTTCATTGGTCCTTCGAGCCGGATCACAAGCTAGTTGGACACCATTCGTGGTAAGCGAACTAAGCTAGTGATCCCAGCACCGGCGTAACAATTCGGCCACAACCCGAAGCTGCTGGCATTCAACAACCGTTCGATATGCTTGCAGTTCATTTTAATATCAGATAACAACGACGCTACGACAACCAATAACAATAATTAAAGCGTCTACATCAAAGAACAAACAACAACAGCCATGGTGACAGTAAAGGCAATTTGAGAACAATTAAAAATATTCGTTGAGAATGGAAAAGGAGAAGGAAAAAAGATAAGAAGATTCAGTTTGGATCGCGCTCCCTGCAAATGTAGAGCGCGATCCAAATGTAAGGAACACGAGTATTACAGCTCCAAAGGAAATTTACAAAGAATGCATTCTGAATCACATGAAGTTTATCCGAGTAGAGTGCAAAGATATTGAAGTGAATGGTCGCATATGGTAAGAGATTTATCTACCACAAAACGCTTAAAACCAACAACACAGGAGTATCGTCGAATAGAGAAGTCCCTGATGCAGAAACTACAATTCTCAAAATCATCCAGGAATAAAATTTCTATAACGAAATCGACTGCTTCAAATCCTTAAACAAAAAAGCAGACTCATATCTTTAAATCCGGTCTTGGATAACAATGAAATATTAAGAGTGAATGACCGGGTACAAAATTAAACTCTTACGCCTTCCAGCCAAAATTCAATAATCTTGGACAAACACAACATAATAACGGTACAAATTATCGAAGATGCCCGCCATAGTGCGTTGCACGGTGACATTCAATTGATCTTAGCATATTCAAGGAACAAATCCTAGATTGCGGGCAGTATACGAAACGTTATTCCAAAATGTGTACGATGCACCCGCTATAAACAACACATGGCGCAACAACTAATGGAATCATTATCAACTGCCAGAATGCAACCTGCAAAAGCATTTGCCAAACCAGGAATCGAAATAGTAAGCTGTCTTAAACGAAATTTTTCATTGTTGTTTTCAGACGAGGATAGTGTACTCATAATTTCACCTACAATGGAACTTACTTCAAACGCTCTATTAAAAAATAACTATCACATAACTATAATAACATTACCATGCGGCATTTCATCCATTACCAAGCGACATTGCAATCATCCATTGATGGAACCAATTTCGGAGGTATCTCAGGGGCAGGAATAAAGTTAGTGAAATTCCATCTCAAGAGAATAACTGGTGAACCAACCTTAACATTCGAGGAACTGTACACAATTACAACTCAAATTGAAGCGTGTCTCAACTCCAGGTCTTTTTCATCATTCATATATGACGCCTGAGCAATAACTCCAGAGCAATTCTTAAATGGCAATTCACTTAAGGCGCATGGCATATGATTGAACAAATAGTACAACACTTCAGCGACCCACATGGACAAATACCCACAGCCAAAATTGATGGTAAACGATTTAGTATTAATAAAAGATGGTCTTGGAAGCTACCTTCCACACGGTGGAAGTTGGGGCGGGTTCTTCAGACTCACGCTGGTAAGGATGATTTGGTTCGAGTTGTCACTATAAAACGCCGAGACGCAACATATAAACGGTCAATTATGAAACTATACAAGCTATCGATCGAAGTCGAACTCAAAAAGCAGTGCCGTTCATCTGGCAATACCAATCCAGCTCAAAAACAACATTCACATAGGCAAGCAAAACAAATAGGGAAAACACATCAAGGAAAAATAGCAATATTATCTATGTGCTTCTGGGACTTGCATAAGCCACCATCCAAATAAGTCCTTTAACCAGTCCACCGGGATACACTTCGAGGAATTAGGCAAGCTCGAAATAGTGACGACGAAATGGACAATAGTTGTGTATTATGGCACGAAATACTGCAATTACAAGATTTTAGATCATACGAAGACAGAGTACGATCAGCCCTAATAAGCATTTTTGAAATGACTCTAGTACTAAAGAGCCTCCAAGATACGCAACATAGCTTTCTGACGTGCTCTATCACGCCTACCAAGAAATCCTACATCCATCCATGATCACACTGTCAGCTAGAAGAACAGTTACAATATAATTCTACAACACGTGCCTGTAACTGTTACTCCTGGTGAACACGATATTCACAACCTCCATCACTTGTATCAAAACATGAATATACGCAGCCGAGTAACTCAGAAAAACTCGCTTTCGTTCGTGTAGTTCAAATTCTTGACATCAATCATGGAAACACTCAGTTACACATCATTAGTTTCACTGATTATATAACAATGTACAATCGGAATGAACACTTTGCATTATTAATGAGAGAAGATGTGATTCGATGTCAAGTATTCCAACCTATACACTTCTTATGCGAAATATCACCAATTATCAACAGTCCAATCAAACAAACGTAGTGCGCTCTAGCGATCCTACAATGCAAGAATGAACTAGATGCCGTATGCAGCAATAGAGCAATAAAATCTAGTAATATCTGGACCAAACTTCACAAACTCGAGACCGGCCGCGCGCTCAGAGACACTGGTGTTCAAATAATTGGTACACCCAACATAATATCAATAAATCTTTTCGCCTCAACTCATCTAATGCATAGTGCCAACAACTTACGGGGATTTAGTGCATTTGTTAAGAATAAAACGAAGGAAGATAATGAATTGAACTTAATAGCCACAGTAGAAACAATACGATTGGATAAATAGATAAAGACATTGAAGAACGACGAAGAAATTACTTTCCATCACCAGACCGTTCCTCATATTCACCATTATGCGATGATCGACATCTTATTTTGCAGTGCTGTAGCTATAGGAGTCACCTGGTTTATAAACAAATTAAGGGAAAAATGTGCCACCAATCACTAACCCCCTTCTCCACTATAACATGGCCAGAAAAAGCATCTTTTAGCGGTAACAGGTTTTTATTAAGATCAGGATAGAGCCCGGGAATATGCTGAGAAAGCTCAACAGGGTCAAGTTGTTTGTGAGATATCCCCTCATTTTTTTTATTTGAAAGAATATTTTTAGCATTAAGTAAGGAATATAACGTCGTTCAAATGTACACCGCGGCTTTGCTTGGTAGCATGTATTTGGGAGGTTCAACTTTCGATGATTTTGTTACATAAATCTGGCTGAATTTGCTGTATGGCGTTCGTTATGTTGACTAAAGGCGTTAAATCGCACGATCTCGGTGGCCAGTTCGCGCCGCCGCCTCATTGAATAACCATGCCCTCAAATCGCTCGTGCAGAATGTCCTTCATAGCATATGCTGTGTGGCACATAGCGCCGTCCTGTTGCAAACACATGTTGTCGGTATCCGTTACATTCAGTTCAACCAAACGTCGAATAATCGGCTCGGCAGGACAGTTGTGACGAGAGTAAAAATCACATAATGCGCGGAACGTTTATCGAACGGAGCACTGATTTTGAAAATATAATTTGATGATTTGCACAAGTTGTTCAACGCTAAAACCGTGAGCCATGCACTACTGAACAATTCACAACAAATTTAACAGATGTTGCTTTAACAACATGGCTGCTATAACCTAACAAATTTCAAGTGTCCCTATTGAAATACTCTTTATAACTTTTTGTAATTTTAATCTTATTATTTCTTATTTTGTCAGGCACAACAAATTGTTAGTCAGAATTATATTATATTACATTATCATTATGAATAGATTATTATATTTTTGCAAATTGTTAGTGAACAAATTTGTAGATAAGCTAGAATTTCATTAAGGATAAATCAGAATTAAAAATAATTTACAACCGTATACGATTCTTACGCTGATAATTTAAACCCCACCAGTGGTAATTTAAATAGTCCGCATTCAATAAAATCAAAGCAGAGGCCTGCTTTTTTAGATACCTCATTATTGCACTATTTAAACAGATCTCGCAGATCTCCGATTCCAATTTGGGATAAATCGCCTGCTGAACTATATTTTTTGCAAAACAATGAAACAAAAATGGCAAAATTGTTGTTGTTTTCCATATAAAATTTAACTTCCATATAAAAAAACTCCGTGTGGCGTTCTTGATCCCGCCCCAATCTCCACTCCATTAAATTTTTTGATCAGATAAAAATACTGGGCCGGTCTACGCACACTCATAAGCCAACAAAGAACTCATCGCTTTTCACAAATGAATTCAGTTTGTTCAAGTAAAGAAATGACCGATTCCAGATATTATAGAGACGGCGGTGTTTCTAGTGCATGTACAAACTCATTGATTTGTGGAAAAACGATTAGTTCCAATAGGAGCCATGCAATTATTTTTAAATCAAGTGCTAAATACGTAAGAAACTTTTCCTAACATTGTTAAATGTGATTGTAACCCCTCTGGAGATTAGGTTTTGTAGATTACAGTATATTTAAAGAAACTTTTATCAAACTCTCAGCCGCTATCAACGTACTTTAAATTAATTAAAGTACTATCGCATACTAATTAATTATCTACTGACTTGTAAAATTATTTATCTGTATTTTCTAACTATTTTTCAGTTGGTGGAAAATAGTACAAAACACTATAAAAAATGCATGCAATTTATTCTTCTTTAGTGAACGTTTATTAAATTGTATATCGTCAGTTATCAAAACTTTAATCAAATACATAATCAGAAGATTGCTCGATCCAGGCGGCGAATGATGTGACACGAGCGAATACGGCGGGGCTACCAAATCCACAACCTTGGGCACTTCCAAATGAAACAACGCCAACTTGCATACGTCTACCCCCTTGTTCAACGATAAGTGGACCACCCGAATCACCGTGGCATGGTGAACGATTTTGGGCTCCTGACGTACAAATATTGCTATCTTGAACTAAGATTAAGAAGCTAAGTCTGCATGTAGGATTGCCGATGACTTCCAAATTCGCACGCCTTAAGACATCTGAAGCATTTGGTAAACTATCATCAAACCTTCCCCAACCGGTAGCAACTGCTTGTTCTCCGGCAAAAGAAGCTCCGTGAAGTGAGCGTGGTGGTAAGTCAATACTTTGTACATGTGCACTCCACGTTAATGAGTTTGGTAATCTCACAGTAGCAATATCATTACGAATAAGAGCAGGAGTCCAGCCACTATGTATAAAAATATTTGCAGCGGTAACTAGGAATCTGCTTTGAGTTGGCTCGGCGATTCTAATGTTATGCGCACCTACGAGTACTTCTACGGATGGTGAACTAAAAAGTAAATTCCAATGAAACTTGCGAGTGATAAATTTGTATTTTTTGTATATACTTACACATCAAGACAATGAGCTGCTGTTAAAACAAAATTTGCCGTAATAATTGAACAACCGCATAAGCCAACATTATCGCCCAATTCAGAGAAAAGTGTAGCTTGATATGGATGACTATTGGGTTCAGCTATTTCTCCATTAACAATGCGTCCACTGATTTGGTTGGAGCTTATGTCCAATGGATAATATTCAGCTAGTAATGGATGCAGTTTGCGCCAACTTTCTATTTGATGAATAGGACGTACTCGGTCCCAATCAATTGGTGCTAATGGCTCGGGTAACCCAAAGGCCGTTGACAGGATCAATAAAACTGTGCACACCACTAATTTCATTTTCAATAAATTAGATCGTTCTATGTAAAATTATAAAACGATTTAACTTATATTGCTACAAACATTAGGTTTATATACCTTTCGGGAAAATAAGCGATATGGCCCCTCCAAAAATAAATTAAAATGTAACGTGTTTGTCTTTCAAAATAAGATTAAAAGTTATCAATGTTCCACCACTCTTTTTTTCATTAATTGACTGGAACAGTTTGATTGATATATTTAAGTTGGATTTTTTACAAGTTTTATCAATGGACAGATATTTTGCGATTACTTATGGCTTCATGACGCAACAATTTTGATAGAATATTATTACCGAAATGAAAAAAAAATATTCTTAATTAAAGCGAAATATTAGAAAGTAGTCTTAATTTGCCTAGTTATTCACAGATGTCAGTCTCACAAAACTAATGAAAAGCATAATGTTCCACTTGAATCGTAATCGTTGAAACACCCGTTAGGTCTGTATCGTTCGACTCTTTTACATAATAAAGTCAGGATGTTTATCTTCCTTTGTAATCAATCAGTGTTCAACAAAAATTATTAATTTGAAATAGGTTTGTAGTGGCAATGTTATCAAGTGTATGACCAAAGTAAAAAAACAACAATTCTTCAATTAATCACAAAATTTATCAAATTTTATTTAAAAAACAATGGTGACAATATTTTTGATAAGCAAAATTTCAAGTGATTTTAATTTTCAGCAAAATCGTACCGTTTTCTAATCCCAACCTGCGCTAATTTCAACGTTAGAATTCGCTTCGATCCAATCCAAAAATACGGTCAGTCTTGTGTATACAGATGGGCGATCACTTTGACAACCAAGAATTGAGTTAAATGAGAATACTCCAATTTGTGTTGTAATACCATCAGCTTCAACAATAGTTAATGGTGCACCTGAATCGCCTGCACATGGGTTGCGAGCACCATCCCCTGCCATACAAATATGACTGTCATCAATTGTTGCTGTAACTAAACTAATGCGGCAGCTAAGATTTGTCACAATTGGGTTACGAGCAAAATTTGGAACAGGTGAAATGGTGGATGATCCCTGTGCTGTTGCACCCCAACCCACAACAGTAGCCTGTTGATTAACAAAATTCTGTGCAATTTGACGACGATTTGGAAGGCGAATTGGTCTGAAAACGTCATCAAATGTGACTGCTCCGAAACGCACTAAACCGACATCATTAAAACCCGTCGCTGAATCGAATTGTGGATGTGGTAGTAAATTAGTAGTAAACAAACGAAGTTGACCGGGCTCCTGTGGATTGGAGATGTTCAATGCATTTACAATTGCAATACCGGATGGTACATCGACCAAACAATGGGCTGCAGTAATTAAATATTGATCTGAAACAACTGAACCAGTACACCATCCATTTCCTGTGGCAAAGTGAACAATGAAACCAGCCTGAAATTGTTAATGATTAATGACAAAATCAAATTTGATTATTTATGTGCTCGACTTACAAGATAGGGGAATTGACCGAGTTCCGCCTGTTCACCACCAGCTACAACCGTGCTTGGGCCGGAAATTTGCGAATACGCATCCTTTAAAATTGGATATTTATCTTGAAATTCTTTAATTTCCCATATTGGCTTCAAGGTGCTTGCATCGAAATCCGTATTAACACCAACCGCTAATGCAATTAATGCACTTAGGCAAATAATAATTTTCATTTTACTATGTCAGATTAATTACAACAGAAATTAACTGCAGTCTTAAAGTAACTGGTAGTTGTCTGAGTTGAGTGCCTCTTTTATATAACTTCTGTAAAAAAAATGTCGAGATTGGCCAGATAACTGGTTAAAAAATGATAAGTAATTTTTTGTACTCACAATCAAAATTCATACTGAAAAAATGTCTGATAGTTGCTTTTTAATATTAATAATTGTCGGTATATTGGCCAGGGGTGATTAAGGGTTTTTAGTCAAACTTTTAATATGGCAGTTTAATCAATATTCTATGTTTCCTCGAAGCGCCTTTTTCCTTGAATAGATATAACGGTTGCGCATACATTGAAAAATTAAAAATTGAATGAATCTACTTTAACCAACGTAACAACGTTGCGTTTTTAAAATTTTACTTTGGTTTATAGGTATTTTCAATACCTACAATTGTTGTTTATCATATGGTCGATCTTTCCAGCTTCGTGAAGGAGCCAGTTTAATGCAGTATTTAACCCAGGCGATTGGAAAGCAAAGGATCTTTAGCAAATTGAATAAATATGGCCGAAGGCGTGCACTACAACTGACCGGTCGTTAGAGATCTAGAGTTGGAGATTTGTAATCTTGCATTATTAACGGCTGGAAATCGTCATGCTCTTCGAGACATTCCTTTCTAAGGTATTTTATGCCAACCCTATGCTATGTAGATATCTTTGAAGTGCATGACTCGTGATAATCGAGGTCAAAATTCTAATTTGATTCTTCCGCAATGTCAGGGCTTATTTGGTTAATCTAAGGTTTGGCTCAGCAATAAAGCTATCGCCTTACGCTATGTAGAGGAAGCAGTCTTCGTTATTCCTCTTTATTCTTATTAAAGTTCAAGGAGACCACTGGTTCGGCGTTAATATATTTCTACTTTGAACCTGATTTAACGAACGAGATCAATTAATAGAGTGTTTTCAAACCTAGGCCAACTAGGAAGTAGTTTGGGGCTCAAACAAACTTTATATTTCACAGTTAAAAAAATTCCACTGTGTGTAATGCTTCATAATCGCCAATAAAGGAAACAGCTCAGAAGTTTAAGAAGATCTTTTAATTTGTTACTGTCGACTTGTAATTTATTCTAGGTACTACAGAAAACTCTATTTAGATGTAATTGTTTATTTTAATTTTAATAAGTCTGTATGTCCCTCTATTCACGTTCTCTGTTTTATTTTCCACAGGGAAAAGAGGGGACAACAGGGTTACCAAGTATTATATTTTTTGGTTCATAATTTTTTTTCTCTAGGAGGACGAGCGAATAGGCCAATGAAGCGGATGATAGCCAATTTCAGTGGTAGCCTCAAATCCGCCCAGATAGCCCTGAAATTTGTTTAGAGCCAAAATAACCACCAAAGCCTCTCGTTCGTCGCTCTTTGCAATAGTACAAACTACGTAAATCAATGAGGTTCGATCGGCCAAGTGTAGAAGATCATCAATCGTTGGCACGAATACGTTAATCGATTTGAATTTACTCAAACCGAGGCAAAAACTATAGTCGAATTGTTTTTTATTAAATCGACGGGAGCAGCCCAATGTAGTTCAGACTGTTCGATAATATCTTGTTTATGGATATTTTATCGTGTTCTACTTTCAGGATATCTAGTTTTTTGTGACAAGTGATCTAGTCTCCTCGATAAACCTTCCACTTGCAATTTTGATTAATATATATGAGGTTGAATCCTGGTGAATAGAATATCTGGTGTCTTATCTAAAAGACAATAATGTTCCAATTCAGACCACCAAAGAAGATGGTACTGGCTATATCTCTTACTTTTGAAGCACCGATTCAGAATTAATTTGATACAAATTATTGAAATCTGAAAAGGTCCAGGTGTACTTTGAAAAATCAAGAACGATGCCAACCCATAACAAAAATTCGGGTTAGTGACATATTCCCGAAAGACAAAATCCCGAGGAACAAAAACCCGAGAGCCATAATCCCGAGAATACAAAATCTCGATGATACAAAATCCCGAAGGTGAAAAATCCCGAAGTTACATAATCCCGCAAACCCGAATAAAATTGAATTCCACGCGGAATTCAATTTTATTCGGGATTTTCTCGAGATTAACAGAAATCAACAGTGCGAAACGCACAGTTTTCCAACTTGCATCTAGTTGCCTCTATATTTCTACTAAATTCAGGAAAGATTGTATTAATAATTTTGATAAAACGACCATTGCGAGTACTGACTCAGTTTTTATATTTTGCAATCAGCGCAAGTTGGATTGAGTATAAACTACGTATGCAAAAACAAAACATACCAGCCAAAGACAAACTTTCTGATGGATTCTTTCACCAATTCACGAAAACGAGAGCGTCCTCCAGCGGATATTACAAATACTAGATTTCCATCTCATTCAAGAAGAACACAGAGCGAAATTCGTCCAATCTCGGATATTCGGTATGATTGAATTTCGCTCTGTGTTCTTCTTGAATGAGATGGAAATCTAGTATTTGTAATATCCGCTGGAGGACGCTCTCGTTTTCGTGAATTGGTGAAAGAATTCATCAGAAAGTTTGTCTTTGGCTGGTATGTTTTGTTTTTGCATACGTAGTTTATACTCAATCCAACTTGCGCTGATTGCAAAATATAAAAACTGAGTCAGTACTCGCAATGGTCATTTTTTGATCTGATAAACGTCCTATAATATTGAATTAGTTGATTTAAAGATTAACTCCTCCCATACCGCTGTTATATAAATTTACAATTTCCGGTTGTAAATATATAAAAATTATATAAAAAAAATCCGGTTGAGAAACGTCAACATATCACTTTAGGGATGCGCTCCATCTGTTTATTGTGTTTATATCACCCTTTCCCATCAAATTAGATGCCAGATAAACCAGGTTTGTTATCAAGCCATTTAAATAACCGCGGTCTTTTTTTTAAATTGGCGGTCTTCCGAAAAATCTGGCTTGTGAAATTGGTTAATTCGAGCGGTCCCAGTTGCATTAATTCCTCAATTTTTTAATATTTTCAATAAATTGTAAGTCGTAAAAAAATTATCGAAATACAGTTTGTGTCGCGGCACTTTAATTCTTTGAATTAAATGGAGGACGATTGCTGCACCAAACCCAAATTTTTGTTGATGGAAATCAGAAATTTCAATTCTTAAGCCTTGATAAATAATAAAATCAAATGCTTGCCCTGATTTTCCACAAAGAACAAACAATTTCAAGCCCCAAGATGATGGTTTACTTTTCATATATTGTTTCGCGGATAAAGTCCCTTTAAATGGAATCATTTGTTCGTCGATGCAAAGGTTCTCCTCCAAGGGAATCTCTAAACATCTTGGTCTAACAGAATTAAGAATGGGACGAACCTTATAAAAACGTCTTTATTATCATTTTGAATGGCCAAATTGTTGGTGACTTGAAAATTAGTTCGCAATTGAAAAAATCGGTCCCTGGTCATAGTTCGCATAACGTGTTCGATTACTATAAGATTGCTCCAGTACACTCTGATTTGGGAAAATTTTGTACATCCGATGAATATATGAACTCCGATAAATCTTTTAATTTCATGTAAATCCGTCAATTTAAAAGTTTGGGCATTTTGGAGCCCATATATATTTGTAAAGTTTACCATAGTTTCGAATAATTCCCCAAGAAAATATTTAATGAAATATTGACCTGGAGTTTCTTCAGCAGGTTCTGTTTCCTCGGGCGTTAGTATTTGATTTTGGTTTCAACAAATTCGCTTTTTTCCATTTTATTCGAGTTCGATCAGTTATATTTGTAAAATAATCTGGAGCCTTTTGCATCTCATCTATAATTTCGAAATCAATATTTTCTAAAACTGTTACAGTTCCTTCGTTTGATACTCCTGCAATAACAGTTGCGGCCACTGTTTTCGGGTCGGTGTTTGCGTTTTCATCATCTTCACCAACCGTCTGTTCCACTTCGATTTTTGTTGGACGACTTTCATTGGTACTTGTATTGCTACAAAGTTTCGGAATATTATCGTAATCTCAGAAACAGATTGGTTCAGTTTGCCCCTCCTCAGCATCATTAGGATTGTCATGTCACTGTCTTCATAGAGAGTGGCCAACATTTAGTCATGCGTTACATATTTACGAGCCATCTATAAGCAAACACAGAGTTTAATAGTGATAATAACCCCATCAAAAATCAAATAAAAACAAACGCACTACGAAAAAAAAATCATTTCTATACAAAGTACATGAGGATTGGTTACATTTGTACATCTACATGTACATCATATTAAATTGAGAAAAATCATATTTGAATATGACTTAAACAACAGTTTGTTTCTAGAATGAATATACATTATAGGATATTTAAATGTATAAAAAACATTATTTGGCTTACCAGGATTTTTTTTTAGTTGCACTAAAATTGTGCTAAAAAATAAGGGATTTCCCCTATTAAAAACACGTGATTGTACCTTGACTCTTTATTGTATGTATACTGATCTTATTTTTATAGTTTGATGGGAATTTATTGTAATATAATAGTGATAAAGATAGAAAAACTGAAACAAACATGCAATAGAGGAGAAAATATGAATTTCGTGAATACTATACGTCTCTTTGAAAATGTTGTACTTACTCATGTACAACAGGTTTGAAAGGGTTAAAAGCTAAAATTAGAAATTATAGTTTTAATAAAAATGCAACATTGTTCATTTAGCAAAAACTCAAACCTATACGTTCTGCCATCTACACTAAAATAATTTGTTTAATCTTTTACTGTAAACCGTGCCAATAACAAACATGAAACACGGCTAACTTCATTTCAGTACAACGATGAATTGAGAGCGAAAAATTCATTTCATTTCATCTTTGTGCTCTCTTTGTACTCAAAACAACACAACAAAATATTTTATTAAAGACAAGAAACCAGTCGATGTTCGATAATAGTCGAATAAAACGGTTATTGTGTTTTGTGTGTTTTTTTTGACATACCTTTGATGTATTAAAAACATACATTAAAACATTAATATGACGTGAATTTAATGATCGAACAAGTGTAAATTGTGATAAATTAATAAAATATAAGTGTTTTGTGATTAATAATATAAGAAAACTGTGTTAAAATCAACTGTTATTCTTTATTGTTTAGTTTTTCTTGAGTATAGTGTGATTCATTTGTTTTCTGTTTCATTTCTTCATTACTCAAAATACAAGTAAATAGAAAAGAGAAGAAATACAAATGGTCGATCTGTATACATGAATACGAATCAAATGAATCGAATTTTATTGCAAATAAATGAAAATTCAATAATCTAATTGAATTACGAAAAGGATACTCACTCAAAGGATAACAATTAAATATTTGTCAACAGAAAGGTATGAAAGTGTTGTATATTTTGATAGGAGGTTGGAGCCCTCCATCATTTTTATTTTCTTTGTTTGTGTTTTATTTTTGTCTCAGCGACTTGTCTTTGGTTTTATGTAAGTGTAAGTGTATCGAAAAATACCCAAGTAATTAAGTTAAGTAATTGAACTCATTTAAATAATTGTGTGATGTAGATATAACGAAACAGTTATGACATTAAATAAATAATAAAAAAATACATTTTTATCGAAATTGTCTAACAGAAATTGGTGTTTTAAGTTCGCATTATGTATTAGCTCCAGAGAGAGGGGTTTGAATTCCATCACATTGTCCATACGGTTACATCCGGCGTATACAAATAAGAAGAAAAATCCAACATTATTTTCAGTGCGGTCTTATACTAGAGAAATTATATGCAAAAGGAATTAGGCCAATAGCTTCACGTACATATCTGCAAGCTATAAAATCCAAAGTTCTACACAGCCAACAAAGAAATACATAATATGTATGTATGTATTGCTAAGAACTTTCTTAGAAATGTCGGATGAAATCAATTAATGAGTTAGACGTTTACAGTTAAAGAAATATATTTATATTGGAACCCAAGTAATAAAGCTATAAGCCAAATGTCTCCCACATAGTTTTGCAATGGATTACGTAATCCTAAAATGCATCTTTATTCAAAATATTGTTCTATTTATTATGAATAGTTTCTTATAAAACACGCAACATTACGATAAGTAAAGTATTCTTAGTGCATATTTAATGCTTTACATAAAGATTATAAAAGAAATATATGTACATGCTTCGAAATAAAATGTGTTTATAAACCCTTATTGGCAGCGTTCGTAGGCCCTGTATGATTACAGGTAAAGGCTAATTATAGCAGATTTTCTTTGTCATGTTGAAACTTAGTTGAAATCTTGAGGCCGCCGCGAATTCAATTTTAGTGGCCAGTTTAGCTAAAGAAAGAACATACCGACCAAACGGCACAGAGCTTTAGCGTTTGGATCGGGAGGTACCAGGTTCGAATCCCGATAGTGGGACAGGATGAAAAAGGAGATTTTCATCATCAGGTTACAATCTGTGATGAATAAGAAGAAACACAACTATGACTCCCCTGGAGGGTGGGGGTGGGGGGTGTTCTACAAAAAAAAATCGCAGATGGTTCTACGAAAATCGGACCTATAGCCGTACGTCTCGAATTGACTGGCAACGGTGTAATAGTAAGAACGGGAGAAAGCGAACCACGAAAGGGTTGGGAGAGCCTCGGCCTCAGAACAGATTGCAAAGATATTATATAAAAAAAGAACATGATAAATTTTATTGTAAATTGATTGTTACTCAGCAGCATCACTTAAAAAAAATTCGCAAATGTTATAAAAATAACATAGTCTAACTGTTGAAACCTAATTTGTATATTCATTTTGTTCGAAAACCGCGACTTGAGTTTTATGAAACAATATTTATAACTCTCAAGTTGGGGTTTTCGAATGTAATTCGTATGGTTCCTATTTCTGAGTACGATACTAGATTCCCACAAACAGTGCCATGGGTCTACTACAAGGGCTCCGGACACACACAATTTTTGGGAAACTATCTAAGTGTTAGATATCATTATATCTAATGCACAAAATGGGTAAATATTTGTAAAATTTCAAAAATCGCAGTTAAACCATTAGATATACTGTGAAACACTTATGGTGTAAACAGGTGCGTTATCGTGATGCAAGAGCCATTAATTGTTTCGTCACCCTGGTGTACATATTTTGCTTCTGATTGTGATTCGGTGTTTTCATCGGTGGTTGAGAGGGCGTCCGTCTCGTAACCTTAAAAGACTACGTCTTTATTGGAAATTCTTATACCAATCAACCGTTACTTTACTTATGGCAGACTCACTAAAAGCAATATTTAGCATTTCTAAAACTGTGCCACACTTTATTCCATTCTTATAGCTAAATTTTATACAAATTTACTGCCAAAACTTATATGACCTTTTTGGCAAGTGACATAAGGCTAAACATCCAATAACGCTAACATAGGACAGGTATTTTTCAGCAAGGTTTAACAACCCAACGATCGTGCGAATCGGATTACTATACGCGCGAAATTATAAAATTCCTGGTCTCGTATTAATGGTGACCAACTAGTTGTTTCTTCACGACTCCGCCAACCAGATTCAGGGTATATTATTTTTGCATAATTTGGTCCGCTAACAATTAATAATAGTTAAATTTGAAAAAATGCAACTTTTAAAAATTCTCTGAATTGTTTGGAGAGAATTTTAAGCTGGATGTTTCCTTATCTAGAAGTTGTTTTACTAATTAGCATTTCATTCTATCTTTATAAAAGGTAATTAAAATAATCAAGAGCAAAGTTTTACAATCTCAGGAAAAATGAAAGAATGATATTTTGATGATTTTAACCTTGAAATAAAATAATGAGTTTAAGAAAAGCAGTTTGAAAGTTTTAGATTAACTAAGCTAAATAGAACTTGACCATTTCTTCACAAATTATGGCCAAATTTGGTTTGCAAAGCATTCATATTAAAAAAACGAGCATTTTTTAAGAGAAATCAATGAATGTTTATTTCATTATAAAGAGGAAGGTATGCCATTAACATTTGAAAACAATATCAGCCAAATGGCCGCCACGGCTACGCTTGCTGCACCATATCCTTTTCATAAAATTTTACAAGACTAATTCGCATATTTGCGGCTGTATGTCTTCGATAACTTCATGAATTCCATCTTTAAGGTCTTGAATCGATTGTGGAGCATTGGCATAGACCTTATCTTTCACGTGGCCCCAAAGAAAAAAGTCTAAAGGTGTTAAATCACAAAATCTCGGCGGCCAATTGTGATCACCTCTTCGAGAAATAACACGATCAGGAAGCTTTTCTTACAAAATTGCGATTGTTTCGTTGCTTGTGTGGTCCACATCAATATCTTCCAATTCCGGCCATAAAAAATCATTAATCATAGCTCGTTACCGCAATCCATTCACCGTAACAGTTGCACCAGCCTCATTTTCGAATAAGTATGGTCCAATCACACCGCCAGCCCAAAACCCGCACAAAACAGTAACACGTTGAGGATGGAGAGGCTTTTCAACAATCATTCTTGGATTTGTTGAGCCCCAAATGCGGGAATTGTGCTTATTAGAGTAGCCTCCGAGGTGAAAATGGGCCGCATCACTGAAGATGATTTTTCGATGAAAATCAAGATCATTTTGATGCATTTGAAGGACCCAATCAGCGATGATATGACGTTTATGGTAATCGACCGGCTTGGGTTCTTGTGTTAACTGACCTAAGTCTTTATGCAAAATACGGTGTAATATCGTTTGTGGAATGTCTAATTTCAAAGATCGACGAGGAATCGACAAACCTGGGTTTTCGTCAACACTACGGGCTACAGCAGCAATATTATCAGTTGTTCTTGAGCGACGCACACGGTTTTGATTCTTCACATTACTAACTTGTCCCAACAGCTCAAGTTTTTCCACCAGTTTCTAACTATTGCCGGCCGAGAAGGTGCTTCACGACGACTCAAAAGTGCTTTAGTGCGCAAAAGTGCTTTTAATTTTAACAATTTCAATGCGTTGTTGAAGCGTGTATCGTACCATTTTTAGTAATGGCGTAGTTTTTACATGTCAAATGTCAAAAGATGACAGCTGTCCAAATAGCAGGCTATTTAAAATGGAACCTCTTATTGGAAACCCCTTTAGAACCGGAATGGGATTTTTCATCTGAATTTTGGATAAAATTCGTTTTCTTCGCATTTTTTATATTTATTACATTTGATGATTGTAATCAATAAAATAAGAAACCGTCGGCTTATGCTGGAAATATGCACTTGATCTCTTTCAGAGCATTGGAGACGAAGTTTAAAAATTGGCTCCGGCTCTTTGGCTCCGAAGCGGCTCCGAATAAAACAGATCAAAATAAATGTACATATAACATAGTAAAACATTTTTTATTATATTTAAAGGTAAATTACTTAATTAAGTATAATAATGCTGGTATAATACTTTATTAATCACTAAAATCTTGGTTCACCTTTAAAAATAAAATATTTTCCAAAATATCTGCTTTAAGTGAAGCACGTAAATCGCTCGAAACTGTAAACTAGCAAGATCATCACACATTTAACTTATCAAAAGAGAAATGAATTTAAAGAGCACATAATCACTTTCGTAGTAGAATAGAAGATACCCTATGGAGCTGGAGCAAAATATTTCAGCAAATTTTTCGGCTTCAGCTCCGGCTCCGCTACAAGTGAAAATACTAGCTCCGGCTCCCAGACTGGAATCGACTCCAAAGCCCTAGTTAGAGATATTTTTTTGTTTAATACGTCTATGTTTTATCGATTATAAATAAATATATTTTTTTAATGAACTTAATTTTTTATGCTCGTCCTTAAAAGAACGTTTACATTACGAATTTTAACATCATTAATTAAATTTTACCATGGTCAAAATCTTTATTCAAAACTGGTGCAAGATTCCCAATCCAGGTATAATATAATTAGTAATAATTAGAAGAGAAATGGACTAGTTGAATTTAGCATAGCCAAATTATAGAACTTCTTAGTACCAAATTTGTCAATTATTGTTAAGGAATGGCCAAGTCTCTTACAGAAAGGTGGAATTGATCGAAACTTCACGTTAACAACTTGTAAAAAAATTGGCTAGTTTCATTCGTTATGACCAAATTCCAGAATCTAGAAAAATATTTATATTACAATCCCAAATCAGCGCTTCAAATTAAATTAGAAATAATTGGTTAATAAATGGCCTAGTTCCATTCAGCATGGCCGAATACTAAAACTTCGTCCAAAATTTAAATTAGAACCTCAATCCAATTCTTCATACCAAATTTGATAATTATTGGTTGAAGAATTGACAAGTTCCATTGAGCATTCTGAAATTCTAAATGTCCTTGAAAAGTTGATATTCAAACGCAAATCACATCTCAGAATTCAAATTTAACCATAATCGGCCAAGAAATTTCCGAATTCTTAATAATAATTTAACAGTTTTAAAAACAATAAATCTTGTTTTTTGGCGAGATTTTTTAAGATTGCAGCAAAAGCGGTAAAATCCTGTTGCATTTAAAAAACGGTATTTTTATAAAGAGGGATTTTAAAAAGGTGAGATTTTGAAAAGAGAGATTTGCCCCGATTTCCTGATCACTCAGTAATCCTAAATTAAAGTGAACCTCTAAATCTCGCTGAGGCGGCCCTATATCTTAATGGAATGTAGCATCAACATAAAATAGATAAAATTCCCATCTTTTGCTAAAACCTTACAATTTACGACTCAACCAAAAAGCATCCATTCTGACTGAATTTTGAACGACCTATTATCCCACGAAAATGGACACCAAAGTACAACGCGACGAATACAATACAAGTAAAGCAAAACGAACAATTTAAGAAGAATTTAAGAAAAATAAATTTTACACTTATCCAGTTCGTTTCAACTAATCATCGCAGCAAGTGCGAATAATATTTGCACTCACTTGTACCGTGCCACACGTAACACATCACATCGAACACATTAAATTTGGCGGATAAAATGTTTAATTTTAAATTAAATTAATCTTACTACATTACTTTTATTAAAGTAATAATAAATAAAATAATAAACGTTATAATAGAAAGAGATACTGGGATTTAGAATTGCTTAGTACAATGGTTGAGGAACGTCAACATGCCAAAACAAACGAAAGCGAAATAGAATTCGTAATCAATATTCGTAAAATAGTCTGGGACTTTTGCTTACGTTTAGCTCAAGGCCGTTTTTACTTTTTTTAAGTCGGATTGTATCATATAAGTGTCATGTATGTGTATCATATAGGTGATATTTCGACAAATTTGCATTCGTTAGCGCAATCTTTCAATGATTTTGAAGGTTCTGTGGTTTGAATGAAAAGAAACCGAGATTTGATTAAATGAAATATTACTTTGAGAAACTGATACTCCTTTCTTATCTTCCTTTCTCTTCGTATGAGTAAAGGAGAAATAATGAAACAAAAGAAGGTGAGTTAATAATCACAACGACTAACTTTTTGCAGAATTTAATATTGTTTCTGTTCGAGTTGTCCGAATTTAAGAATGAAATGAGATATAATTTTTTCATTTATTTCAAATACTTAAATATAGTATGACTATGTTTGGGGTTAAACAGGATTCCTTCAAATTTACTGCTAATAATTTGACTGAAAACAGTCAACAAAAATTACAAAATGTATTAGTTTCTTGTCTCTAGGTCAAAATACTCAGATATGAAAATACAACTATTTAAAAGACATAAATATTTTCACATGTGATCCGATTAATTACTTTTATTTCATTTTCGTAAGGACCGCCATAGGATTAGCGTGTGGACACTTACAAAAAAAGGCAAAAATTCTCCTTGAAGCTAAGTAGATAAAAGATTATTCACTTAATAACCATAATTTTTTAAATAGTATGTAAAATAATTTAAAATTCCCGAGGTCGCCTTGTTGGAGATTTTTTCAGGTAGACAAAAAACTAGAAAATCTTGATCCTAATTGAGCGAAGTATTATATTTACAAAATCTTAAGTTGCGTGTTAAGATTGTATACTCCGTGATAGTTACCTACTTAACAAAATCGAAAAAAATTTGTAGTTAACTTAGCGGGAATATATCACGGCGTAATGTTTAATTTTTTGTTAAATTCGTAATGAAATATGTAGAAGAATAAAAAAGGATGGAACGATCGCCACCACATTAGATTTTATCACTTGCTCGTAGATCTATCGAGTCTTTCTCGCGTATCTATCGATAATCAATAGATTAAACGTATATACATGTCCGCACTTTTGTTGGAAATCACAATATACTAGAAGTCGTAATAATTTTGATCCACGATGTTACCATATAAAATTGCAGATTTTATTAGTATTTTATAAAGATGAAAACGTTTCGAGTAGTTCTAGTTAATAAACTTAAATAGCTCGAGGCTAGATTAAATCCATTTTGTTTCGTTCCGCTTATCGTACAACTATTGAATTCTGTCTCGATTAAACTAAACATAAGGAAAACGACAGTACTACTTATGATTTTAATAAGTTAATATTTTAAGATAGTTACAATTTCGTATTCTTTTCATATTACAAATTATTTGTAGTAAGATATAACATTTGTTAAAGTTGCTCGTATAAAAAACGTAGACACCGAATTGAAAATAATCTAATATGTAGTAGGCTTTACATTTGAGTCAACGTCCCTTCGAATAAACGGCCAAAAACACTTTCCGTAGAGGCCATTAAATTCAAACTGTAAGAATCCTTGACGATTAAACATAAAACTTTACCAATGTAACTTCAAATGTCATTTATGTATCTAATTTGTATTAGAATAGAATTTGTCAGTATCTTTCATAAACTATTCATAGATATAACATATTCGGTCCATGCTTTAATTAATTTTTAATTATCTGAAGTTTTAATGTATTTTGTTTGCACATACGAGCACATAACTGCAACAAGTATTAATTGTGTATGAAGATTACACATAGTCAACAATTTGTTTATAAAATGTGACAAAACCAAGATTGCGATAAAGTTGCGAAACATTTTAATTGCTCAACCGTAATTTATGAAATCACAATTATGATAACCCAATTATCGCTGAGCGATATGAATTTTCAAGAGTGGTTTGAACGGTGCTTTTGAATATCAAGTTTATAGATAATACTGACAGTGACCTTGAAAATTCGAGTGTTGATCATTAGCGATCACAACTCTTAAAAGATAAACGAAAAAAAAGAAAGTAAAAATTAATGACATGGTATTTTTTTTAAATTCACACACATTACAGTAATCATTTGTGGGGGTTTATCTACCGTAAATGTTATGGTTTTTGTTATTAACTAAGCCCAGATGTTTTTGGAGGTGAACTTCTGATTTTTTCGAGTTGATGTATCAACCTTGAATGAAAATATCCCTTTTTTCTAAATTACACTAACATTTAAATAGCTGCAGAGCCTTTTGCTTATAAACCCCGTGAACCTAGCAACTACCGCACAAAACACATCTTCGGCGGTTTGAGCTTTTTATTGGTTTCTCAGTTTCAGTAATGAATGATTTTAAATTAAAATTAATTGCACAATGAAGTATTTATTATCCATTTATGTTACAAAATCACGAATTATAATTATTATGCGCTTATTGAATAAGGGAGGTTGACGAAAAAAATGTCAAATTCCAAATCTATCAATGGATAAGCATAAAATCAAATTCCATATTATACAACTGTTTATATTTTTGTTAAAGTTGAATTCGTTAGTAGAATCTCCAAAACATTTCGTTCATCATCGAGTGCAACAGCATATCATCAACTTCCGCCTCGTCGACATGCGTTGTTTATGCATGGTTAACCTACGCACAAAAAAATTGAGGCAATCATTATCAATGCATATGTGCCAACCGAAACTGGAAGACATCATCAGTAACATCCATCATCATAATATCAACATTATAGCAAAAATCGATAGGAGCCCAGAAATTACTTCACATATTGGTCTCTTATAAGTTGCATCAGCGCGTAACACAACGGCCAACGCGTCACCGAACTGGATATAATGTATAATCTAGTAGTATCGAATTCGTTCTTTCAATATAGAAAAGTCAGAAGGTTACGTGGCGATCGAATGCTGGAAGGGCGGATAATAAATTTTTTTAACTATTGCCAAAGGCTTTATTCTTGAATCTTTCTTTATACGAAACTAACAAGAAGTGTGAAATTCTTAAAAACTATATATTTTTTTTTACTTAAGCCTTTACCTATGTTAGTACTTAATATTAGTATGCATTATTATTTTTAAATTATTATTAATTACTTAATTTAAGTGTGTTAGGTCAACATGCGTGTAATTATTAAATATTTCAGTTGATTAAATCTAGAGGATCTGCTCTGCGAAGCCGTTTGTATTTCGGTTGCCTTAGTAGTTCTCTAGCTAATTCGTTAGGGTGTGATTCCAGTTTCAGATGGTATTTTAGACTGCATGATTTTATTGTCTCTTTAACCGTTTTAATTCCTAGGTCTCTATGGATGTTGCTGTTCGAATATACCAGGGCGCATTTGTAATGCTACGAAGTATCTTTGCTTGCGTTCTTTGTACATCTATATTTGAGGCACTAGTTGAGCCCCATAGTTGGATACCATATGTCCATATGGGGATTAGGATCGCTTTGTATAGTAGAACCTTGCAGTCTAGAGAGAGTTTCGATTTTCTTCCGATCAACCAGTAGTTTGCTTTTTCCATGTCAATCTTCTATCGAGATGAAGACCGAGATATTTGACGTTTGTTTGTTGAGGAATTGTGATATTGTTTAATTTTACTGCCGGACATGTTAAGCGCACATTCAGGGTGAATGTTACATGTGTTGATTTACATTCATTCGTCCGTATCCGCCAAGTTTTTAACCAATCTTCTATTTTGTGCAGATGTTCTTGTAATTCTCTCGATGCTGTTTGAGGATTTTTGTGTGAAAACAATATAGCTGTGTCATCAGCAAAAGATGAAGTGATTATGTTTTCAGTTATTGGTAAGTCAGCTGTGAACACAAGTATAGCACAGGTCCCAATACACTACCTTGCGGTACTCCTGCCTTTATCTCGGTTAAATCAGTAGTGGCCTTACTTTGTTTCACCTGGAACATCCTTTGGGCTAAGTAGTTTTCAAGAATTGCATGAAATTGTCTAGGCAGAAGAGTTTTAATTTTGTAATTTAGTCATTCATGCCATACTTTGTCGAAAGCTTGCGCAATATCCAAGAAAACTGCCGAGCAATATTTCTTTCTTCTAAGGAGAGCTTAATTGTGCTTACAATTCTGTGCACCTGTTCTATTGTGCCGTGCTGCTCTCTAAATCCAAATTGGTGATCTGGTATAATGCGACCTACAGTTAATATAAGTATTAGTTCTTCTAGTAGCATCTTTTCAAAGAGCGTTGAAATTATCGGAAGTAGACTTATTGGCCTGTACGACGAGACGTGGGTTTCGTCTTTACCTGGCTTAGGAATCATGATAATTTGAGATATTTTCCATTTTTGGGGAAAGTATCCACATATCATAATGGCATTAAAAATATATGTTATATATTTTATGCATCTATCGGGTAATTCTTTGATCATTTTTCCAGTTATTAGATCATGGCCTGGAGCTTTCTTAGGATTTATTCTGTTTTTGATAACCGTTCTGACGCATTTCTATTTAAATTTTACTGGATTTGGGTTCGACTCGTCCCTCGTAAACTGTGGTAGTACGCAGTCATTATTTTTTTCGTTTGGAGTGAACACTTTTTGTAGATGGTTAGAGAAAGCGATAGCCTTTTCTAAATCACTTCTGGCCCAATGACCATCTGGTTTCCTTACCGGTGGGTTCGATAGCTCTGGCCTTTTTAAATTTCTTGCTGCCTTCCACAGTGAGTAATCTGTTTTCTCTGTTGCTGTGAGTTCACTTAGGTAATTCTGCATTCCAAGATTGTGTTCTTCCCGTATTGCTTCTCTTAGAGCTTTAATAGCTCTATTTAATTTCCATTTATGAAACGGAGATTGGTGCAGCTACCATAGCCGCCGAGTCGCCCGCTTATCTGCCAATAACTTTTGAATGTTATTTGAAAGCTTACTATTTTTTTCCGAATTTTTGTACTCCGGAGTAGCTTTTTTTGCAGCCATTTCCATTATTTGTCTTAAGTTTTCTATCGCGGCATCGATATCTTCTGGTATTATAGTATATCTTCCAGATGACAATTTACGTCTAGTATGTTTCCATACAAAACCCATTTAGTTAGTTTGTTTGTTAAACGTTGGGGTGGTTCAGTTTTTAATGCTTGCGTACTTAGTGTTACGATTATTGGTGAGTGACCTGATGATAAATCATAACAGTCAACGACTTGAGCATTGGTGCGTGCTATTCCTCGTATTACACAGAAATCTATTAAATCAGGAATTTTCTTTCTATCGGTAGGCCAATAAGTGGGATGTCCAGATGATAAATAATCTAGGTTTTTCTCGTTTATTGCTTCGTAGAGTTGCTTGCCCTCGAACCCCATTGCACATGTTTAGCGTTGTAATCACCTCCTGCTAGAAATTTGATTCCCAACTGATTAAAGTAGTCGATAAATTGCTGTTTTTTAATTGCATGTTTCGGTGGACAGTAAACAGCCGATATTACAAATTTCCCAGACCATTCGTCCAAACAAATAGTTGTAGCTTGGATGTGATCTTTAGCATATTTCTGGAGCTCGTAGTGCTTTAATCTTCTCTTTATCAAGACTGCGGTGCCGCCGTGTGCTTTTCCATCCGGATGTTTGGTGTCATAAACGGAATAGCCGGTAATATTAAAAAAATTGTGTTTGGTGAAGTGTGTTTCAGATATTAACATGATGTCTATATTTTGTTCGATAATAAAATTGATTACGTCTTTTCCACTAATATAACTGATGTTACATTTTATAGAAGCGCTCACATTGACAGTGTACCATGTACAGTTAATCAGCTGCCACTGAATATTTATACTGGCACAACGAACCTCAATCATACATCCAGCAGCAGTGACTAGCTATCCAGCCAGCCACAACTATCATGGAAACTATCAGGAAAACATAATTGGCCATCAAAATCTAGTAATGGTTGCTTCGATGGTCAGTGCCGCCAACTTGTCGACAATAAACGAATACAGCCTGTAATATGGTTGACTTGTAACACTAGGAGCTCTCAAACAGAATAGCTCCGTGCCAAGATATCCACAACAAAATTCAAAAAAAAGAAGCCCTAATATATCAGAAGAAAAGCTGAGCAAGAACTTCGATAAATTTAAAAAGTATCATCGATAAAACACAAATTTTCTATGCAAAATGCCTTAGCAATCCCACCCATCCCACAAACGTGGCTGATTTTCTCTCAGTATGCTAAAGCTACTTCAAAAATCTATTAAATCATATAGACAAAGTGACCCCTATTCGAGTTAGCTTCGCCAGGCGTAGATCACTAAATCCCACAGTAGAGGAAGTTGATGCAAATATTAGTAGATTTAAATTGGAACATCACTCAGTCTCGACGAAAAATCCGCAGAATTTCTAAAACACGAACGAGCCTTTCTTGCATGTAATTTTTATTACCTCATCGTGACGATCTAGGCGCAGGAGCAGTAACCTTAGGAATGCAAAACTACACTCATATATCTGCTATATTAAAATGGTAATTGCCTTAAATGTGCAAATTACCGTAGCATAGCACTGTTAAACGTCACCAACAAAATAGACTATGCTAATGATGTAGTTGCCAGAATCATACCTCACCGAAAATATCATGATGACTATCAATATGGTTTTCGCCAGAATCAATCACTGATCTGTATTTCTTGTTGAGGATGACTTTCGAAAAATGCTGGGAGTATAAAAATGGAGACTGGAAGGCCGTTTGTAATTACACCAAGCACTCACAATGGTCTTCTAATATTTGGGTATCTTCAACTTATCTTCGGATTAATGATTGATTGGTCGATTGAATCGTAGCCAGGTCCCAGGGATTCTGGATGAGGCATACTGGCATGTCGGCAAGGGAGGAATGATTTGGTTTCCTTCCATTATACAATTTCGGTCACTCAAATTTGTATAAACCCAAGCAACGGTTGCTTGTCGTGGATGGTGAAGTTTTTGTCGCATTATTTCTGTCTACCACACGCCACACCCAACTTAAATATAAATTGATGAATAATGGTTAGTTATGAAAAACTAAAGTTATTTTTCAATTACTTGTGACCTGTCGAATGTCATGATGGTCCCAAAGCTTCACGACCCGTGGCTTTGTACCGTGGCAATATATTTGGTGCTTGGCTTCATTTCGGTATATTTAGATTCCAAAACATTTTAAGACACTTATCATGCTCTTGGACATAATTAACTGAATATCACATTTCGGGCACTTTTGTGCATGCTATTGGAGCAATTATTGGTGGCCTCAACCAGTCTACGCATTTTTTCTGAGCTCTTTTGTACCTCCGGTGTTTTTCATCCTATATAGGTAGTAGATGGATCTCTAAAAAATTACGACACATGATGATGGCGTAATCTTAGACTAACAACGTCTGGGTCTATGTGTAGAGAATAGTAAAGGAAGGGACTATATTTGGTAGATATCTAGCTCCTTTGAAATAACATCTGGTGTGCAAGCAAGATGCACCGCGTGTAACAGTAAGAGCAACTCGCGCTTGTGTGATTTAATCTCGAGCACTTAGTATAAACGTAATAAATTTCATTGAAGTTTCTTAAAGTTATTACGAGGAATCCAAAACTTTTCCTTTATTTCAAATTAAATTTATTAAACCAAATTAAGTTTATACATATGCAGATAGCGTTTGCCATCTTTGTTCTTTTGTCAACATAGCCAAGGGTTTGTTAGATCGCTTTTGAAAGGATTACTTCATTAAGCGGGTTCTGAAAAAGTTTTAAATTCTGCCTTTTACGGTAGATGCATCATATACGATGGATGCGTAAAACTGGCTAGCTAAGCTTTTTATATGTTGAACGGGTTGCTAAAGATATGTATGTGTGGTGTGATTTTATAAAGATCTAATATTTTCAGTTACATTATAAAATATAGATTTATATGAAGAAATTCAAAAATTAATATGGCGAGTGACAATGACACTGCACATTCGTTTTGCTGTTCAAAATCAACAAAATTTTATAAAATGATGAAATTTACAGGTTTTACTCCCTGTAATTAGAAACCCAACATGAAAAATGGTTTTTATTTGGACTGATCGAATTTTTTAACTTAATTCATTTTCACTTGCTCAGGAATTAATTAACTTATAATTTATTTATCTAAACTTCAATAATTATTCTAAATATGTATTAGCCGAACTAGGGACCAGGAAAATACGGGATCCCAAATCATAATATTTTAGAAAAGTAAAGGAGTAGATCGGTCATATGCAGAGTGCGCACGTGGCTGACCCGAATGGCACGGTTGGATTCCTTGATCAGCGGGATCATGTAGACATTACTAGTAACACTTCGCACTTGGGTGTCCCTCTGTGATATACAATTAATGTATTTTAAAATATTTAGATCTGGAAATGATTAAAATGTGGAAATTTCTAATTGTTGATTTCACAAGCCGTATCTCGTTAAAATTTGTATATGGCTCTAAATATTTCAAAATATAAATAAAGCGTTAATTTGTGCTTTTAGAAAACCTATAAATTGTGATACTCGTAATTATGGTTGTGGTTATAACATAAGTGAAATGAATAAACGTATAACGGGGCACCCATTACAATGGACGAATTAATTTTATTGATATTTCCCACGATACAGATTTCGTTATATGTTATTATTAGCAGGCTTAACCTTTCAGATGATGCATATTTTGGACTATCCAATGCGAAATTCGTATATTAGTCCAACCTGGGACTGACCAATATTGTTAATCAAAATTATTATGGTCTGAAATGTTTCGCCAATTCTTCTAAGATTTTAGGTTCCTAATTATAAGCCAAGTAGCTACTCTTTCAGGTATTACCTAATTTACGTATCTGATCTGCAAGATTCATACACCATGTAATAAGCAAATTTGTCAAATTCCAGTTAATTGAATAGTGCTCATAACAATCAACGACATTTTAAATAATTATTTTATGTTAAAATGTTATACATTTTTTGAAGTAAAGCTAGCTTTTTCTTTTTTGAGCCGATATGTACTGTCATCACTTATTTCGATACTTCATCGTAGTTTATGTCTCTTTTTAAATGACGACTGTTTTGTTTATCAATTTCTAGTGCTATCGCAACCTTTTAGAATAGGCATAGAATTTGAACAATTATTATTTTCTTAATTTCGTTCAGTATCGAAAATACATTTGTTCGTGATAGAAATGGAGTAGAAACCAGAGAATAAAACGAGCGAATCCGAATTTTTGGAAAATCATTATTTCGAGTTTCCTTTTGTTTTTTTTAAACCAAGTTGCTTTTTTGTTTCGTTTGCTCGATTCTAATATTTGTTTGATGTATGATGCCACTCAAACAAGACATCCTCGCAAATTTTTGTTTGAAATTACTCGCGATTTTCAAACAAATTTGAGATCAAATATTTTTTAAAATATTACGAGAATTAAATTAAAAATAAAACCACGAATTTTTTCTGCTATTGTTTTATATTTTAAAATATTTCAAAGTAATAAAATGCAATTAGGATCACATCTGTTATTGTTTTAAGATTATTTTACGACAATAAGTGTTTTTAGAAATTTTGTAATTGAGCTAAAGCAAGAATTAATCTACGTTAAGTGATTTTTATCATTTAGTTAAAAATTTGTGTTTAAGTGTGTAAGTTGAAGTGTGTGTGTGTATGTGTGCGTGCGTGTGTGTGTGTGTATTTGGAAAGTCTGATTGAGACATTTATTTTCAAAAATGGGTCGAGGAACGACGGGGAAAAGGACCTAAGCAGAGAAAAAAACATGCTATCGGAACATTATTAAAAACAAAAAACCATTCATACCACGAGATCGCAAAAAACGGAAAAAGTTTCTTGCTCTATTTGGCAAAGATTTTTCAATCTGAGGGTACATATTATGAGACCAAGAGAAGAAACTGAAAGGGGATCAGGAGGACAACGCCCAGAACAAACCTGAAAATTATTCAATCGACCTTAAAAAATCGCAGAGCAACGACGAGCGAGCTACAAAAGCACCTAAGTGAAGAAGGGATACAGATATCAGCGATGACATTGCGACGAAGGATATATGAAAATAATTTGAAATGCAAGCGTCCAGCAAGAAAACACAGACTCACTGAAAAAATTCGGAAAAAACGTCTTATTTGAGCTAAACTTCATAAGCATTGGCAATAGACGACTGGAAGAAGGTAAATCGAATTTTTTTTAAGGTTTAGGGAGAACTGCGTAGTCAGGAGCATACCACATCCACCATCAGTAATGCTGCATTAGTGGAGATGGGCGTGGTCCAATATACTTCGTAGAGGAAACCATGTGAAAAAAAAAAACAGAAAAAGATGATAACAGTCGTCTTATTTCCTTACATGAGGTCGCTACCTCAAGGCCACTACGCTCACACTTTTATATGTAGCATGGCTGAAAGAAAAAAAGCTGTGATTAAAAATTAAGGTAGTTTAATCAAATTTTAATTGTTTTCCAATTTATGTATACTCAAAATTATTTAATTTTAAAGAATTACCACATTAAAAAACACCTTGTTTTTATTTATATTTTTATAAAATACTGGAGTTTTTCACTATATTAATAGTGTTCATAATTCAATGAAAAGGGACTACATGGTTTTGTAAAAATTTGTTAATCGTATTAAGACAAATTCTTCAATTATCTGAAGCCTATACTAGAGATAAATGTGTTGTGACATAATGGCCACATAAGCCTTGGCCATACCAAGTAACCCTGGACAAGACTCATATAATTGAGATAAGATATAGTTTTATAAATATTTGTTAAGGCTTGAGATTTTTTCACTCTGTGGAATAAACATAGACCATATCTTTTAGAAAATTTTACTTAAAATCGATATATTTTATTTTTTATTAATAATAAATAAAAAAATGAAAAATAAATTTATCAATATCGGTAAAACATAACATATAATTCATCCCAAGATAAAATTTTCCAAAAAAAGAAAAAAAAAATTCCGGACATTCCCGGAAAATCCGAAAATGTTTGATCTGTTTAATCGAAATGCGTATTTTTGCGTATCGTTTTCATTAATTTTAAAAATATGGGGTTTTGTTTGTAGTAATCGGAAATTTTGTACTCGTTTCTGTTCTCTGGCTGGAAGCATCACAATGTTTTAATTTAGCAGGCTGGTAAATGATTTAAAAATTGAAACAGTAGTTGCTTTCCAATCGACCACCACAAGTATGTACTTATAAGCACTAAAGGTTTTTGTCTTTACTAAATTAACTACTCACAATTGTTCTACCTTTTTATTATGAGTAGTTGAAAGTAGTTACGATAAAGTTGTCCGCTAGGTGATTATGTGTAGTATTTTTCTGTCAAAAAATAATTGAATGCCTTATGTGAAGCGCTAATAATATTCCGGTATAGATATTTGTTTATTAAAAAGTTAGTAATTCACTGGAACAAATAAACTACACATTTGTAGGGTATGTTTTGATTTTGTCATTTTTTTGTGCTTTCCAATCGATATGTGTATTGGGTAACACATTTTTCGCACTTACAAGTACTTGCTCTGGTCGATTGGAAAGCAACTAGTATCCAATGTTATTCTTGAGAATCGCGACAAAAACTTCGATAAAATATCGAAATAGTGATAGTACATAAATAACCTTTCAATAGGAATGCTCGAAAATTGTTGGGTTATAGCAGCCATATTGTTAAAGCAACATCTGTCAAATTTGTTGTGAACTGTTCAGTAGCGTATGGCAAATCACCATGGAAGGTAATATCGTTGAACAACGCGTGCAAATCATCTATTTTCTTTTCAAAAAAAGTGCTCTGTTTCAAAATAAGTTCGCATTTTCTTATAATCTGAACAAGTTAGATTACACTAATTCAATTAATTAATTGAAAGCTTAGCACATCCTTCAAAATTTTAGAAATTCGGTATAGAAAATCTAAATTAAGTGGTTGTGGCGCCGCTCATTGATGAGCGAAACAACTTTCATTTTTTGTTTGATACTTCAAATTTTTGTTTTGACAATTTTATTAATAGACAACATTTACATTAAATTAAACGAAAATTAAAAAATGGAAGAGTTTAAACCTTTAAACTATTTGGTGTAAATTAACGAAATAAACCATGAGCGAAATTTATTTTGTTTAAATCGACGTACAACCAAATTTAAAAAAAATTCTGATTGCTTTGCAGTATGATCGCAAGGCGTGGTACAATTTTTAATCGGGATTTCAGTTTTATAGACGACATAATTTCGGATATAGGAACAATATCATCGCTATCGGTATTTTCTGCATCTGTGAAAATATGCTAAATTTACTTTACCTGTTAATAGGAGTAATAAGAAAAAAGAAAACAAAGAAAAATTCCACTTTGTAAAATGTTACAATAATCGAAACGAAAAGATAAAATCAAATCAGGTGAAATAATCAAGATTATTTTTATATTTTATTTTGTTTGTAAAATCAAAAGTTTCAACTACCAAATTTTGCAAGAACTAACTTCTTTTTAATGTTCTTTTTCTAAAATTTCAACAAATTTATAAAAACCACCATTTACTCCTAAGAGAACTTTAAGCCTTTGACGTTACTCTCGAGTTGATATTTCTCTTGCTAATACAATAATTTTCAAATGAATAACTAGAAGTGCCAAATTGACAAAACAACAACGTTGTCTTCAATAACAAAACAACAACGTTGTCTTTCTTCGTTGATAGACTAGGGTTTAGCAAACAGCAAATGGAATTTCAAAAAATTAATTAATTAGTAGATGAGTTTTATTGTTACACCCAGTTATCTGTCATTTGATTACCCATATAACTCATATACATAATATATTACCAAATCACTTTAATATTGCTTGTAAATATAATTTTTGAATTCGCCGACTAATTAATTTAAATGGAACATACAAAAAATGATTGATTCTCCTTGAATTTTAGTTTCTACTTATAATGGGTTTTACACTTGCCAAAATAAATTAATTGATGCGTGATATAAAATTTTTAAAGAATGTCTAATGTTCTGCATTTTATCCGTACATTTCTAGTTGTGGAAAACGTTTGGTCTATTTACGTAAAACGAGGGGAATTGAGATTTGTTTATTTGACGGTAGTTCTGGTTCGCAACATTTAGTTAAAATTAACAATGACCAATAGCATTGTACAAACCACTAAATGTTTATATATTTTACGAATTATAAATATATAAACATATTTATTACCTCATTACAATCATATTTCATAATAAATACGCTTGAGAACCCCATTGTAAACAAAAAATAAAGGCCAGTGAAAAGATTGCATATAACTGGGTATTTTTGTAATGAGTAAAAGTGGTAATTGTTATTGTAACCACATCGCGTATCTGAAAATTACTCATAAATCTTAGAATTTGAAAAACTTTGGGTCAATAATTTCATTTTATCAGATCGTAAAACCGGATGTAAAGTTTATAGTGGCTATCATACACATACAAATATTTTTATTTGATTGAGGTTTATTTTATTAAGCCAAACAACAGTAGTTGTTTTTGTTGCTTTATTTTATCACAGCGTTTTTGTTGTATTGTACTGATTACAATTTACAATGCAATCGAGAACGAAATAGAGAATTCAGTAGTTTAACAACTTAATGACCTTTTAGAGTACTCATCGCACTATATAATATATATTCTGTCTGTTGTGTATAAATAAAACATTTTTTAATGGAGAAACAGTACTTATGCATAAGACTGTAAGAATTAAATAATTCAATGACTAGAATTAATTCAGCGCGAATTATGATGCGTGCGGCTATGGATAAGTAGTTTAGAGACATAATTTTTGTGAAAAATAACTCCAATTTTCGCAATTTGTGCATTTATGCATACCATGGGTAAGAAATCAAGGTCATGACCGCTTACCAAGATAAAGAAATAAAGGGTGTTTTTTTAAGAGGTTGCCGATTTTTTTTTTGAATAAAACACATATAAAATTATGAAATGACCAAAATTTTTTTTTATTTGGTAGATAATTTTTTGGCATTTAACATTTAAACACAATTTCTGGCATATGGCTACCACGACTATTTTTCACAAATGTCATTCTGGAGGTCCAATTTTCCAGCACTTTTTCAAGCATTTGAGGGCGTATGTCAGCAATGACACGTTGAATATTGGTTTCCAAAGCGTCAATCGATTGAGGTTTATCCACATAAACCAATGACTTCACGTATCCCCACAAAAAGTAATCGAGTGGCGTCAAATCGCACGAACGCGGAGGCCAATTCACCGGACCATTTCTCGAAATAATGTTGTCGTTGAAAGTTTCTTTCAATAAGTCGATTGTTTCACGTGCTGTATGGCAAGTGGCACCATCTTGTTGAAACCACATTTCATTCATATCCATATCTTCAAGATTTGACAACAAAAACTCATTTAACATGGTTCTGTATCGATTTCCATTCACGGTAACGCGTCGTCCTTCCTCATTTTTAAAGAAATATGGACCGATGATCCCACCAGCCCATAGACCGCACCAAACAGTACATTTATCAGGATGCATTGGTAATTCTAGAACGGCGTGTGGATTATCTTTGCTCCAAATGCGACAATTTTGTTTGTTGACGTATCCATTTAACCAAAAATGCGCCTCATCACTGAAGAGAATTTTACGGTAAAAAAATGGATCTTCGTTCAATTGATTTAACGACCAATCACTGAATTCACGGCGCAAACGATGGTCGTGTGGCTTTAATTCTTGCACCAATTGAATTTTGTATGGCACCAAACCCAAATCTTTACGTAAAATTTTCCATAAAGTCGATGGACAAAGTCCAATTTGCTGAGCACGACGACGAATCGATAAATTGTCGTTTTCTTCGACACTGGCCTCAACGACAGCAATATTTTCTTCTGTACGAACTCTTCTCATTCTTGTCGGTGGCTTGGCATCCAAAAGAGTGAATGTAGACCGAAATTTGGTAATTACGTTCTTTATGGTGGTCTCTGACGGACGATTATGTGCACCATAAAATTCACGAAGTGCTCTATAAACATTTTTAATTGAACACTGATTTTGAAAATAAATTTCCACGATTTGAAAACGTTGTTCTGGAGTTAACCTATTCATAATGATTTGCCAAACAATACTGAGTAGAAATGCCACTTTGAGCTGTCAAAACAACTGTCATAAAATAAAACGACATCTATCGGAAAAACAAACCTCCTAAAAAAACACCCGTTATTTGTATGTAATTACTTCCGTTCCCCAGTTTTAAAACTCCAAATTTATTTTGAGTTTAATTTTTTAAAATTATTGCTTAACGTTAATTTTAACATTATTTTTTAGTGAGTTCTTGAGAGTTTGTAGAATGAATATAGCGTTTAGGTTCGTAAATCATCCAACCTGTATGTCTCTCATCAAGGCTAGATTCAGTCAATACGTTGTTTAGAAAGATGTTCATTAGGGTTTACTAGAATGCCTTTTAAATTTATTGCACAAATTCCGTTTTAACTTTTATTAGGTAAGATCTCCCAGTAGGGCGGGCTCCATCGTTCATCCTTTTTTACATTTAACAATATCGAAAGATAGGAAAGGAGAGTTAAAGATATGACAGGTTTGGCCCGGTTACTGAGACTTAATAAAGACAATACAAGACACAAGACATCACAATAGAAGTAAACAATTTCTAGTATTCTATATAAATATAAAGATTAATGAGTAAAAACAGTTAAATAATCATCACAATTTAATCCTATTGAAATTAAGTAAAACGGCTACTCCGCGATTTTCACGTAAGTGGATAGTAATTTCTAGAATCCTTAATACCGAAATAGTTTTACAGATTGATCAACTATATTACCTAGGCACAACTATGATATCGTTAATACCAAAATAAGTTTATATGTAATAATTTTCCGATTAAGTTTCCGATTTCCTTAAAAAGTCATAATTATTTGTTATGGACCTAGAAGGTACACAAATTAATAAGTACTGCAAGATATTTTCTGTAATTTAATTTTTAGTTAGTATTAACTAACTGATTTGAAAACCAGTATTATTAATTAATCAAAGTAGGTATCTGTAATTGCAAAAATCATACTAACTGAAATTTAAATTATTACTACGTAAATCTTGATGACATGTACAATCTTTAGTTTTTATTGCATCAAATTGAAATTTAATATTAATAATGTCTCGATGCCCTACATTGCACGGAAATAGACAACTTAAGGTTTACAATTTCATTAAACATTTGAACCAAACCATAATCTAAGCTTAGCATTAAGTAAATTTAGATAAGATTAATATAAAAAATACGATGTTTTCGGGTTATACGATTGCCACAAAACTAAATGAAATATCAAGATAAAAAATATCTAATTAAATATAAAAACTTTTCATAGTTTGCTTCAGTAGCTATTTCAATACTGTACCATTGCAGAATTGAACTTTATTTAGGCTTTCCAGCATCCTGAGCAACCAAGATTAAAAATACGAAACACGGCTGTGTAAAATCATACTGAACATATTAAAATTAGTGCATTAATATTTTCAATGCACTATCATTTTCTGAAACTTCTTTAAATGTTAATTTCATTTCATCAACAATTATAATTTAATGGCAACACTGAAAACTAGCCCCTTAATTCCTTTCTACGAATGAAATTAAGTTGTACTGGGACCCTATTCCTGAATAAGAATACGAATGAAAAATTTGCGTATTCGTGTAATTGGTATTACTGAATACGAATACGTATAACGAATTCGAAAATTAATGATACGTTCAAAAATTCCTCCTATTCCGTAATTCGAATTCGAACATTTTGTTTACGTGTATGAACGAATTTGTTTTCTATATCATTTAACGACACTGAAAATAAAACAACAAAAATAAAGATGTAAGTAAAATATATTTTTAAATTTTAAAATATTTTAAGTAATTAAAATGTATAAATAAAATGACAAAATGTTTACAAACCTATTGTTGTTTTTTTGAAATAATACATTCTAGCAAAATAACATTTCACTTTTTAAAATATGTTGTATGTGTATTTCAGGGCAAAAATAAGAACAAACAAGCAATATGAATTGTTGGTAACGTTTATGGAGGAGTATCCATTGTTAGCAAGGGGTTATAATTCCACTTCAGACGCACGGACTTTTTGAAATCGTTGTGGGGAGATATTAGCACTGCCTCAATATACACGGACCGCCTATAAGAAATCCAGACGGATGGAAAATAGTATGGGTATAATTTAAATTCATAAAATCCTATAAAATAAGTATGTCGGGCCCATCAAAGATTAAATCGTTCTCGCCTACTGAAGAAGCTGACATCAGATTGATCGACTTAAATAATGCTGTTGATGGGTCCCATCTGACCGTTGGTACACAATCGCAATTGGTGACAGCAATTTGGAGTTACCTACTTTTATTGAAGATTCCACTCCAACATCAACGGACAATACCCAAATAATGGAAACCAATGGCAGTGAAAATCTGCAACCTATTAATATAGAACCGCCGATACAAACGAATACATCGTTAAAATTTTTACGAAGGAATAGTTTAATAGAAAAACAAATTCAATGACAACAATTATTTCACGATAACATTATGAGAAAGTGGAATGAAACCTCGCTAAAAGAGCGACCGACACTAACAACACCGTACAATTAAGCGGCTGTTCCGGTTGAAAAACCAGTAGACTTAAAAAAAGGAAATTAAATTAAAAGAAAGGGAGTTAGAATTACGGGAAAAGGAGATAAATTTGAAGGAAAGGGACTATTGGAATTTTATCTACAGAAGTCGTTATTAATGATCGTAAATAAACAAAATGTGAGCAGTTCGTGATAAACCTTGTGATAAATAGGTTAAAATTTTGTCATCAAATAATAATATTTGTAAATTAAGACTGAATAAAATACATAATGAAATTAATTACAGAAATAAAAATGATGAATTTATTAATAATTAATAGCTTATATGTAAATAATAATAGTAGTAATAAGTAATTATATTGAATATGAAATAAATGTAAATATAAAAATGAAAGTTTAAGTTATTGATTTTAAGATATTTTGACGAATGGTCCTGGCTATTGTATTTCCTGCTTCGATTGTTGTATTATCATGTGAATCGGATTGGTCTGTTGAACTTTAATTGTGAAATGTAGAGATATAATGTGGAAAATAGAGCAAACATTAATAATCTGTGAGGCTTTTTGGGGTATACTGCAGTTCAGTCAATTAAATATGGCTTTTAATAGTCCAATACATCGCTCGACAATGTTTCTCGTTTTTGACTAGATCGTATTAAATTACGCCTAGTTAGTATACAACTAAAAAATAATTTTATAGTAACCAAGTAGTCAATAATTAAAATTATTTGAATCACGATGACATTGCAGATGTTTACGGTAAAGAAGCACCTCCAAGCTTGGAATCTACTGACATTCTCATATTATGGTCACACGCCTAGGGTGAAACACAAATTTATTAATCTTTTGATTAACGATTGGAAAGCAACTACAAACTTACTATCATTGCATTGATGCTATGATTTCTCTTGCGATTGAAATACAAGTGTTCATTTTCACTTGGGTGCACAATGTTGACATGCGAACCAACAACACATCCAATAACTCCGGGAAGCCGGTTTGGTTGTAAAAATAATTAAACGACAAGTCTTTTTCTCTCTCTGATTGATGGAAGGAAATCCATTTCGAATAGATATTGTGTTCTATCGCATCGAAAACGTCACGCATTATTCTTGAGACTGTCGATTGTGACATGCCAATAAAAAAATCTTGACCCACCCTATTTTGGAACTGTAGCTAATTTTAAAACATAACAAACATTTAAACAGCCCGAATCGGTAAAGTGTCGTTCAACCCATCCAACAAATCCTTTACCGCATGTTTGGATAGTCTAAATCTGAAAATCTTGTGTATAGAGATAATCAGTGTTAAATAGGTGTTATTGTAGTAATATTATTTACTAACTGTAAGTCAGGTAGTGTAAAAATGTTTTACAACTTGCAACTTATGTCGCACTTGCCGGAATATAATAGCATTAGTATTGTCAACCACTTCGTCATCGCTTGAAAAATAAATAAATTATAAATTCCTATAAATTCCTTCCTTAACAATCAAACTTTATTACAATTAAACACTTATAATAAAAAATTTATGTGCACCATTTTATTCACAGTCATGAGCTATAAATGTCAAAAATTTGACATTCATTATTTTTTCTTACACTGTTCAAATTGAAATATGTAGTACGTTTGTATACAAGAATACCAATTCATTTTCGTAACGGATTGAATCTTTGTATTGAAATAAGATTCATATCGTATTCGGGAATAGAACCCCTGATTTTAAATATATGCACGGTCATCAACGAGATTTTATCCCTGTACTAATTTACTTGATCCTACACTGTTCTTAAAATGAACTCAGAATTTTTATACGAAAATGAGGAATTTATGGCCACAAAACTAAATTTACTTGATCGTATTTCCATTGCAATAGAAATGATTTACAGTTTACCACAAAATCAAAATATATCCTTATCTATAAAGCAAAATTACGGATATTATGTCCGGATATAATTTTAAATCATTTATATTGCAATGAAAATGATTTCATAACATAGTAACGGTGTGCCGGTATACGACCAAGTAAATTCAATCTTCTTCGTGTTTAAGTTTAATTCAGTATGAATTATTTTATATTGTGGAAAGGAATTAAGGAGCTAGTTGCGATGTTGTGATATGATAAAATTTTTGATTGGGATGAAACATTAACGAAAACAAGGGAGAAATCTGCTGATTTTTACGTAAAAAACTCTCAACATATACTGATCCATCTGTTGTAAAAACGCTTGTTCTCGTGGGTTTAGTTTTGCTGTGAACGATCGTGAGGGATACGCGACTCACCTAATTATTAAACAAGGTGAAACGCTATACCCAAAACATTCCATTTTACAAATGTGCTAAAGACGATTTATATATATAACATCAGCAAATGTTGTAGAATATGTATGTTTTTGGTAACTTTTCAATGAACGTTTACAATGAGCCTGGCATAATTTCAAACTGAAAAATTGAATTCAAGTAAACTTAACTCGTCCGTCAATAAGTCCCGACTTTATTCATCAACGTAGTTTCCTTCAAGAGTGATATATTCATTCCAACGCTTCTCTTAACATTTCGATGCCTTTTTTGTAGAACGATTTATCTTTGGCCTCAAAATATTCCTTTGATTCGGCAAAATCTGTTTTCCTGGACCATTTTGGGGAGGTCTGCGAACAGGTAGAAGTCCCTAGGAATCAGATTCGGAGAATACGATGGATGGGGAACCAATTCGAACTTCAATTCAGCTGATTGACGATTTGATTCCGGAGTGTAGTGGTGGCATCGACGCGTTGCTGGTTTTGATCCAATGTGAGCAAGCGAAGCACCCACTTTAAACAGAGCTTTCACATGTACAAATTTTCATGCAAGATAGTGTTTACACCTTTTGATATCTTTAATGTACCAGCTATATCAAGTAACTTCACTTTACGGTCTCTTAAAACGATTTTGTACACCTTCGGCCGACCAGAGCGTTCAGCATCATTGGTGTTTGTACGGCCATGTTTAAATTCAGCAAACTAACGTTCGATGGTTGCTTTCGAAGAAGCAGAGTCGCTATAATAATCAAGCCATTACTATGCTTGAACAGTATTTTATCTCATCAAAGTGTTTAATTAACACACGAAATTCTTTTTTTTCCATTGTCCTAATAATAACAAAAGTGGCGTTACTGTAACAAAAATTATAATTGTATCATACACAAAAATAGTTTGAAGGCTGGTGCTTCCTAAAAATCATTAGTTTTTCTTTAGATGTGCCATCTATGTGTCAACCTCGGGACTTACTGACCGAAAGATTACTTTAAACATTTCAAGTTTCGAGGCCAAGTTACTATCAAACACATTACCCCGGTAATGTTATATGCTTTGTGTGTGTATTAATCGTCCAATCCTATTATCAATAATACAGGACTCAATCCGAGGCTCTGTAATTGTAACTATATGTCCAGCTCTCAAGGACGGGTTCTCTTAGTTATGAGTTAGTCAAATTTTATGGGTAAGTTGGCAGGATCAAATACATCGGGGAAGGTTGCTTAATTAATCGTCGCTGAACGTCCTAAATTTGTTTTGTTACACTTTTGGGTTCCCGGGCTTCCCAAGAATCTCATCATTGTTATCGTCAACATTGGTCTAATAAAGGCGAATGTTTCGGAATGGAAGGTTGTCCAGTACAAACTAGAAGCTTACCGCCAATCGATTGTTTAGATGGTCAACCGATTGAAAATCCTACAAATACATTACCAGGTGTCCGGTTTTTAATTCGTCCATGAAAATAACCAGATTGTACTCATTTCATCTTCTATTTCATTAGAGCTTCCAATTTTATTCGCCATATTATTAATGTGACTCTCATCCACTAATGTAGCTCGGCCGACGGTGCTCATCCTTCTCGAATCAACGAATTCATGTAAATAACTGATGGCAGCGTCAGTTTATCTGTAATATAACACTGGTGGTAAGCTGCGGCTCTAATGCTTATCACACGTTATATGGTAGCTCGAAAATAAACAGTAGCGATTCGTTGGCTCAACTATCTAAGTGCTTCTGACCTAACCTTTGTTAATTCAATATGGATGGAGGTGAATAATATTATCTCTACTGATTCCACTAGTCGAGATATACTTTCGACTGATGATATTGAATTGCGGGCATCTTCTTCGAATGAAGCAATCAGTTTAGGTTTCGAAGAGTTTTGTCTTGTTACAAACAAACAAAACACTCGGAACAAGTGTTTTTGGTGTTCTGATCGAAAATGGGCCCGATGATGGCAGCGTGACGTTCTCTTATAGGGTAATTACCGATCTATTGCTTTCTGTTCATTTTCCCGGTTGTGATATTATCAATTTTTTTTCTTGCACCCGACCAATCGAACACTGCGGTTAACCAGCCCGGTTGGGATGCAACTTAGCCCACTGGCTTGTCACTCGAGCAAGACTAGAGTCGTTTTCTTTCCATAAGCTGACAGACCGGATAATACTGATCCAAAGCTTATTAGAGATCGCCGCTTATCTAACTTCCTACAAATGAAGCCTCAACTTGAAAGTAAACGTTAAAAATCTGGTTATTTTTTGACAATGTAGAAGAGCATTCGGGAAATCATGGGGTTTGACTCCCAAAATGTTAATGTTTTTAAACATATTTGTTTTATCTATGCTATCTTGCACTTCGGTTGTTTGGTTGCTCGTGGTACGACCTAGACTCTGATCCATGCATTGCGGGCCATTTAGTTCTTGCTTCTATCCTAGTCTTTCATACTGGGAACGACTTGTTGCATTGCTTTTAGACTAAAGTGGAACAATCTCGGTTTCATTGCAGGGCATAGTTTAATTTTCAATCTCTTCAAACCAATTAATGGAATACCGAATGACTTGCTTCCTCTACTTACTAGAAGGCGAAATACTTTATTTGTAAACTAAATCTGGGAGTAGTTATGTATGGCCGATCTCTGAAGAAAATCCAGCTTAGAGTTGTTACGAGTAACGGCTATTTTAAACTTCATTTTCAACAAATGAAGCTGGCTCCTTTGTGTGGCGATTTCTTTGTGGTTCAAGGCCGATTGCGAATTTATGATAGATTCCTTCGGTTTTCACCATTGGCCCAATGTTGCATAGAGTGCGGAATCATTTTCAGTTCTGCCCTGATCTGCATTGTATACATATCAATTTTTCACGCATATTAACATCTAAAGAGTTTAATTAAATTCGTATGAAACATAATCACATTAACCGATCAAGCGTTACAGTGGTTAAAGCTTCGGTACTTCACCGAGTGGTGCTGGGTTCAAATTCTCTATCGTCTCTGACTGTCATGGATAAGCTCGCAATGCGCAGTTATGATACGCAATTGGTGTGCGTGTGTGAATTGGTTTAATAATCGCAACGGACCAGTAGGCCTAAGTTCGTCGTTAAAAGCGCCGTATAATTTAATAACTTTACAACACATTAGAAATTTTGTAAAATAAGCTTAGAATAAGCATTTAATTATGAATTGTATTAATTGTTGACTTGGGAGGGCTTAACTATATTTGTTAATCTATTCAGATTTAGATGGCATGTATACAGAGTAAATATACATATACTTTTTAAAATAAAAATACTCTGTTTCACCAAAATGTTAAATACCAAATTACGTCAAAAAAAAACAAAAAAAATTATTTGAAGGTAGTTGATATTCATAGATTGTGATGCAATTTTAAACTAACGCAGTGAAATTATTCTTCATCGATATTTCGGTTTTATAAAATATTTTTAATCCAATAAGTAATTATTTATATTTTTAGTTTTTACTATAAAATTATAATTTTTTCCGCCTTCCGCTATACTTATTCCACCTATACATATTCCATGTTTGACCAATCGGATAAATTTGTAAAGAAGTTCCTTAAAACTTCTCTAAAATTATTAGAAGTAAGAGTACACTTGTTTTATTTTTTTCGCCACTACATATTTAAGGGCTCAACTGATATAGTTACCGGTTTCTGCCAGTAACCTAGCTTGGGAGATCTTAGGATAATGGTTGGATATTGGTAATGGGACCGGCGTGCTACAGATGTAATCTGCTGTTTCATTTTTTTAATATAGAAATAATGCCAAAATACCATAACATGTTGTCATTCGTCACCAATTGTATAATGATTTAACTCTGAGTATAAATTTTAATCGATTTTCTAATTACAAATATGTGCATTTAACACATCACATTAAGAAAGGCCTGTAGGCCTCTAATAAAGTAAATTTGCTAGACCGGCTTGCTCTCAACCGGTGGATTTATTGTAAGGTTCGTGATTTTAATTAATATACTCGTATTACTATTCACTGACGTTAGAGTAACAAGCAATGGTGAAGCTTATTTCAAAATAAGTATAAAGAATACAATTTAACAAGCAACTTAAATATAGGCAGCTCAAATAATCAAATTGCAAAGACGTTCACCTTAAACAGCCAATTTTTCTTTCTAAAAAGCCAACTCAGGCACAATACTTACTCATTGAATCATTATGCATAGACAATAAATGTGACCTCGAAATCTTAACTTTTGGTTATACTTGTAGCATTTGGAGTTTGTGGGATAAATATTTACTTATTCGCTTAATATTTTTATTCGGGGTAGTAAAAATTATCTTTTGTCTCGATATTTATTTCTTGCATTTTTCTTTTGTCGCCATACAATTTAACAAAATGACTAATCACCTTATTGCAGTTTATCTATGATACTAATTCCATTCGCAAAACATTCTACAGCATATTAGCATATAGAAATTAGAAAACAAGGTTAAGGTAAAGAAAAATACCTTATTATTCAAGCAAATATAATTCAAGTTAGTCACCGTTCTGTGATGGTAGTAAAACCGTTATTTGTCAGCTAATTGACACATAATTATTATTGAGTTTACATTTTCTATCTGTGCTACACTACGTCAAATAATGATAATTTAGTTTTTTAATTAATTTACGATTTAGTCGAGAAAGTACAAATTACTGTTTGAAATAATTTTGAAACACGTACAGTAAATCGCATAATTGATCACAATTTTATAGGACGCTAACATTTTATTACATCATAATAAACTGAATGTATTTTTAAGCTCCCTTTTCTAGTTTTCTTTATTTATTAAATAATACAATAATATAATAATAAATTAATTAAAAAACAAGAAACAATTGATTTCAAACATTACAAACTTATTAAATTTAAAATATTTTCATTAGTTGTGATCAATTTTGGAACTAACTTATAATCGTAATTTAATATTTGGCTTTGCCTTTTAAAAGCTTTTTGGCCGCCTACCCATTTTAACTGAACTATGCACCAAACGTCGGCAAAATAGTACACGTATTTTAGAAGCCGCATTACAATTTAACTTAGTTCGAACAGCATACCATGCTTATAGCTAGGTAAACAGCTCGAACTAAATTAAATTTGAACGCACTTTCCATTCTCATACAAGTAAATTGTCCGGCTTAAAATGATTTTTTATTAAATAAAATAGTTATTTCTTACTTTAAGCACAATATTTATTCCTATTCAGAATGGGAATTGCTTGCACCAAAGTAGAGCGTCTTGCTCTGTATGTGAAATTTAAGTTGGCAGCTACTAGAAACCACAAATAACAAAGCTGAAACTAAAATTGTCACAATTTACCTTTCCATTTAATATGCCGAACAGAGATACATTTGCTACGAAAACTGTGGAGACATCACATTGCTACCATATATCTGAGTATTCAGAAAGTTAGTTTTTAGTAGTGGAGCATACCGATCAGCGAAAACTGCTTGCTAAATTTTTACGTCAAATTAGCATAGAAAATGTATTTTAGGTTAAGCAGCGTTCCGACCTTATCTGATTTGCCTATCACATAGAATAAGAATACTAATCAGACGCATATCGAATCTTAACAAAGGGTGCATTCAGGGCACCCAACAGTTGGGAACGTGTTGAGTAAAATCGCGGCCAACGTTATGAAAATGTTTAGCAGTATGAAATTTTCAAATCAAATTGGCGATGATTTCACAAATCATGATAGGGGACCTGAAAGCGCTCATTGGCGTATTACGGAAGAGGTATTTTGGCTTCAATATTTTTGAAAAATTACAATAGAATTGGAAGTATTTATCTTAAGATTGCATTCACTACCAAAAGCGAAGATTTTAATTTCTTGTATACCATTCCAACTACATCTGTAACCTTCCATTCGAAATATAGTTTATTTGTTCAAATTTCTAGTTTGAGATCGTGTTTGGTATACAATCTTGCTCTACAAAATTTTTCAGTAAAATGTTTTGCATAAAGACAAAATCTTTCAATTACTACAATGTATGTATTATAAAATCTTGCGTCAACGCGGCGTTGCAAGAGACTGGATCCTAAGATCAATAAAAAATTATTGTAAAAATAAGATTAGTTCTTGAAATTAAATTATTAAGCGATAAACCAACTGATTGCGGCTCCAGTTATTGAGTTTAACTGGAAAAATTGACTATGAGAAGAAATGGGGGTAATGGTACAGCACTAAAACAACGTTAAACAATTATTTTAAAAATGATCCTATTTATTATAGTAATTTTCGAGGATTTTTAGAACAAGTTGAAATTTAAGGTGTTTTGCGTTTAATTTGATGATTGGGTTAGACCCAACCTCAAAATTTTAGAGAAATACAAAGCATGGTATTTTAATATATTTTTTTAATAATTACTATTTTATTTAAATTGTAGTGTCCTGGTTCTTTAAAATTATTTTAATATTTGAAATTCCGTCTTTTAGAAAATCTTTACTATATGCTGCTGGTTTACAAATGAGTCAGCCATATCGATTTTCATAAGCATTCTTATTCCAAGAATATGGCGACAAATACATGTTTCTACTCGCACTTCGAGCTTTAACAACAACCGTATTATTGAGCGGATAGTTCCGTTAGAAATACATTAATGCATATTTGAACTTCCGATTATTTTTTGGAGACTTTATGTTGAGAAATGCAATCTGAAAGGCTCATAAATATTAAAAACGAATCGTGTTTCAAAATAAAAAATAATTATTTGGTCGAGGCTGACAGAGGCTAGATAAAAATGATATAAATAACAGAGCCTAAGCGATTCTCTAAAAGATGGAATTTTTGAATTTGAAAAAACGGCCGGAAAATTCGTTTTTACTGGTTTTACTAAGTATTAGTTTGTCTTTCTTTTTAATGTAATTATTTTGTCTCGTTGGAAATAACTTCGTCCATGTTGAACACGAGTTAATGTAACATCATATAGTTTACATATTGAGATAAAATTTCAGTTATTCAAATCTTTTTACCAAAAATTGATGACGTCTAAATTTTCTAGTAGTTTGCGGTTAATTAATACCAAACATGTACGCAACAAAATTCTCGGGTTTCATTTCATTCTAATAATAAAATTTTGTAAAAACCCCTGACAGGACCTACAAATTCCTTCCTAATGTTGTAATTACAAGATTCCTCCTCATTAAGAATACATCACATAATATTGAAACATCGCTCTCCGATTTAATAAAATAAAGTAAATTTGTATGCAGAGATGCAGATGATCTCCGCCTTCACCAAAACTCACACCATTGTCCGGTTTGCACCGCTTAACCAAGACCAGAAAATTGGTTTAAATACGAGGGCGGAGTGAGAAGTCTAGTAAAAATGAAACAGGAAATAATATTTTCGGCCAAAAAAAAATTATTTTTCAACGTAGTCGCCTTTTAGCTCGATACACTTAGTCCAACGTTTTTCCAAGTGTTCGATTCCTCCCGATTAATACGATTTCTCCAACCCTTCAAAATAGCGTTTGTTGCATCGATGATCTCCTCATTAGAGCCGAATCTCTTCCCGCCGAGCCATTTCTTCAAGTTCGGAAACAGAAAATAGTCGCAGGGGGCTAAGTCTTGAGAATATGGCGGATGTGGACGCAATTCGAAGCGTAATTACACACGTATGCATCCGTGTATTGTCTTGATAGAAGATAATTTTTTTCAAATGCGGCCGTTTTCTTTCCAAACGTCGTTGAAATGGTTATTGGACCATGCAGTAATATTCGCCGTTGACTGTTCTCTCCTTTTGAAGGTAATCGATGTGGATTATGCCGCGTATATCCCAAAAAACTGTGGCCATGACCTTTTTGGCCGATAAAACCGCCTTCGGCGCAGATTCGTCAGTAGAAATCCACTGTTTAGACTGTTCTTTGGTCTCCAGTGTCTAGTGATGGATCCATATTTCATCCACAGTTCTGAAACGATGCAAAAACTCCTTTTTATTTCGATTGAACATCGCCCAACCTGCCTCTGAAGTTGTCACACGTGTGCGTTTTTGGTCGATTGTAAACAAACGCGGCACCCAACGCGCGGATAGCTTTTTCATATTCAAATGTTCGTGTAATATATTGCGCACGCATTTATCTGCGATGCCTGCTATCTCAGCTATCTCGCGCACTTTCACTCTGTGGTCTTGCATTACCGTATCATGGATTTTGTCAACAACTTTGTGTGGTGACTTCATTTGGCATCAGTTGTACGACCACGACGAAAATTAGTAAACCACTTGTGAATTGTTTTAATCGATGGTGAAGAGCCCCATAATATTTATTAAGCTTTGTTTTGGTTTGCGTAATGGTTTTTCCACGCAAAAAATAATGTTTAATTAACACACGAGATTCACTTTTTCCATGTTTGCAAAAAAAACAGTGGGTTGTCTATTTTCAGTGGCTGTCAAAACTGAACTATATAACAGATCTGTCTGAAAATTTTAATTTGGTGTAGTGACAGATGGTATTGACACATGACATCTGGAATTTGCGATTGTGGCGCCCTCTGTTGCAATTTTACCAGACTTCTCACTACGCCCTCGTATCAACAGCGCTAAAAGAAAATTGTTAAAAATGTGGTCGATTCTTGCGACATTAATTCTTATTATAATAATTTAGTTCTCCGCTTCCTATTGGAATTTGTCTTAAAAAATATTTAGATCCCGAAATCGGCCCCAATATCTATGCAGATATGATAGACCACATAAAATTCAGGGTATTCTACGCCTACCTAGTCGAAGTTATTGCGATCAAAATATCATGCATAATCAGACAACAGAGTTTTACGACTCATAAGAACTATGCTTTGAGAATTGCATTTTAGGAATTTAGACTGTAGTGTGTAGTGATAAAGTAGATCACTTAAGTGTAATGGCACTAATTGATTTGATTATCTTATATGTCAATTTTATTATTAATTCTATAGTGCATATTTTTAACTCTAAAGATTTTTCCGGTATATCAGGAATATTTTACCGATTTTTGGTAATTTAAAACAGGTCGAATTTACTGTTTTACGTAGATTTTGAACAGCTTTAAACACGAAATTTTTCGTATTTTCATATGTCACTCGCATAGTTTCTGAAATACTCTTAATTTAATAAATGACTAAATAGAAACCGATTAACTTTAAGCGCAGATGTGTAGCTGGAAACCTAGAAAGGAAGTATAAATTTACAACAAGTACAAAGCGTACAAAGTAAACAATACCAAATAGGATAAAATTAAACATTTCTTAATTTTGCTTAAATAGCTGTTTATTCAACAAGTAAGGTATTGCGAAGGTTGAAATTGTGTGAATCACACAGTCACTTTTTTTCTTTAGGTGTTGCGTATAATATAAGAGGGGGTTCAATAAGTTCGGTATATTTATATGAAATAACAGATAATACTAATAAATAAAAAAATTTGCTAAATTTTGACAAGTCACTAACATTACAACTCGAATAGTGGTAGTAATTCTAAACAACCACTAAATAACCGTTTTCAGGAAAATTTCTAAAATTTCTTCTTCCATCTAAGGCTTACTTGGAAGAGCAATGAAATAATACGAATTGAAATGAATGGTGACAGAAAAGATCCTGGAGGAATCAAGGTGAACCACCTATACCTACATTAAAGCCAGTCCTGTGATGACGTTAATAAACACAACTCTGACCTTTTGTTGTAGTGCAGAACTTCAAACAGGATGGTTGTGTGAGTGAATGAAAAATTGAGTATTAATTAATTGGCCTTTAACTTAAATTACATGCCTACAATTAATATTATTTTTAACAATAAAAATAAAACATTCATTAGTTCTTATTTTATTTTAGAGGAGGTATTTCTGATGAGCAGCTTGTTTTAATTTTCGATATTAGCGAAATGTAACAATCGAATTTTCTCGTAACTCTTACGCGAAGAGTGACTTATGTTCTTCACTTGAATCGAATGCGCCTGTTATCGTTTAGCTATCTAAAGGAGCCTGTGTTGCAAAATAAATCTGAATTTGACAGAAAAAATACTTGTTTTCATGTTACCCCCAGACAATATCGATGCTATAATGTACTAACGCATAGCGCAAAAGTGCAAAACCAATTTGCGTTTGCTCAATAATAAGAGATATATGATATTTGCGGAAAATTTATTCTGGGTTCGATTACAAATCTCTTCTATATGAATGTAACAATGTGTACTCGTACATACAACGTTGAAGGACAGCACAAATGTGCTAAATGTATTCTGAAATAACCTCAAATTTGTCAGGCATCTTATTAAATGATTATTTTTAGCTTATCCTGGCATACCTGGAGAGGGAAATCCTTTTAGTATTTTTAAATGCTGAATGTACTATTATTTTAATTGAGTAAAGTTTGCTTCAACCGACTGAAAACAGCATCGCCAGGTGAAAATTCGAATTTTGGAAATATAAAAGAGCCGTACGGATAAATCGAACACGATTTCGCGACATTTTTATTTAATCCCGAGGTCCGTCAGTGAAAAAAATAAATTTCTCGGGACCGCCTAAATACTAAGTTTGTTTACAAACCACCTACCACCGTCATCATACGTAACAAGTTAAATAAAAGCAAATATACTACTATCTTCAACAAAACCTATAAAACATACAATATTCATTTGTAATCTAATCAACCAATTAAAATACAATAGGTGTGCGTGCGCGTCTATAAACCTATTGGATGGATGGTAAGTTGAATTGAAAATGGTTGTGTCTCTGACCCGTTGTTTTGAGCACCCCTGTATATTTTACTTTAGGAGTAGATTATACTTAATATTACCCATTAATTGAGTGGTTAATATAATACGCTGATTAATTTAATATTGCTGAATTGTCTATTCTAATTCTTAATAGCATAATACATGTCCGGTACAACAAAAGACTCCCAATCCATATTTCGTCTTGGTGTGAGGACGGAATAGTTTTTAATACAAATATAACATTACATTTTCGATGACAAACCTTTTTTATATATACGAATTCAATTTGATTAATTAGCATTTAGAAGAACTAAAAATTGTGTTTTTTTCTGAAAACTCTTATAAAAGTTTATCTGATTAATCAATTGGCCATTCCCATACCATACGCACAGCATTGTTTATTTTGTAGTACAAAATCACAAATTTTGCTTGTTTACATTTTGATTGATTATGTAAACTATAAAATAACGTACAAGGCAATTAACCAAAATAGCGATTCAGTTTGGTTGCATTAGATATCGAAGGTTTATCTATTGTTCTGCATGAAAATTATTTTATCAAATTTAATCAAATATTTACGAGCGCCGTTCGTTTTAATTTAAAATTATTTTTTTATTTTTCCAGATCGCACAAAATTTACAAAAGTAAACTGGAGTGGACACGGCTATACAATAGTGTAAAGAATGAGGAAGAAATTAGGAATATTACTATTTTTAACAATCATATTTGCGGTTAATTCTGAATCAATATTAAAAATTTCGACAACAGAATTTACAGAATGGAATCAAAATATCACGTTCAGCAGTTCGACCTATTATCGTTCAAAAGGCATGTCGCCACTTTATGATGTTACGAATTTAATTTTGAATATTGTGGTTGGTGATGACCTAATTCCAGATGGTAACTATAATTTTATTGTTTTATTGTTATATAATTTATTATAATTAAGCTGTTACAGGTTATTTGACGGTTGGAGTTCAAGAAATAAAAATTGGCCCAAAAGTCGAGAAAGGAGAATGGGGAGATTTACTAAAAACTTATTGGGGCATCCTTCTTATAGTTCTCATAACAGGTTTGATAGTAGTACTGATGCCAATTATTGGATTTTGTTTCTGTTGTTGCCGATGTACAGGCCGAACACAGCCATTCGACAAAAAACATGATGGTTGCCGTCGTGGGTTTTGGGGTCTATTACTGATAATTGCAACATCTTGTCTTATTTTTGGAGTTGTCGCTTCATTCGTGACCAATGCATATTTACAGCATGGCATTGAAAATTTTACAGTCTCCGCGGAAGTTGGTACAAACGACACACGATTATTTTTTGATTCAACATCGGCGGAAATTAATCATTTACTCGTAAACAATTATGAAGAGCTTATGGGTAATTTGAATAATGTACTGGATGATACAAGTGACAATGTGATCAAACGTTTTGAAAACACATCACGTGCCCTTTCACTGGAACAACTTAACCAATTTGTACAAACATTGCCACAAGTTCAAACGGATCTGGCCCGAATGACATATTTAACAAAGGATTTACGTGTAAAAGCATCACAATTGAATGATGGATTAAGAGGCGTGAAACGAGAACTATTAATCTCATTGACGAAATGTTCAGCCCGAGAATGTAGTGAATTTTTGGAAAAATATCAAATTGGTAAACTTGACGTAAATGGAATTGATTACAATCAGGTAAATTATAAAACTTTTAAGATTAAACAATTATTTAAAAATTCATAATTTTTTCACGCTGATCAAGATGTTAGATAGATATTTTCCAAGGGTATGTGAGAAACATGCATAAACATTTTTTCAAGATCATTTCATTGAGTTGCTAATCGGCTCTATTGATAAATATTTGTAAAAATCATTAATTTTTGATTTATTCATTTACAGCTTCCTGACGAAAAAATTTCACGCATTTTTGGTGATGTTGAAAATTTGGTAAACGACGATATAATGCATTCAGTATCCGAAGGAGAGAATGCGCTAACAAATGTTAAAAATAAATTGGAATCAGACATAAATGGTAATGTTGTGATAGTTCGCGATGCTCTGCGTTCCGCGGGCAAAGAAATAAAAGCAGTATCGTACGATATTACTACTCAACTTTCAAGAATATCCAATATAATTGGAAACAATACATATCGCAATTATGATACTGCCGATTATTACATACGTGAATATGGAATTTACCGTTTTTGGTTTGGCCTTGGCATTTCTTGTGTTTTGCTATTGATTGTCTTATGTTTAATACTCGGGCTACTCTGTGGGATTTGTGGACGGCGTCCGAGTGGTTACGGGGATGATTGTTGTAATAAAGGATCAGGAAGCAATTGTTTAATGATGTAAGAATTGAGCTTGTGATGGTTAAAATATTAAAACTATACATATATTTTGTTTCAGTGCGGTTGCGTTTATATTTTTGACCATATCAGCCCTTTCTTTGATTTGTTTGGCTCACTTTCTTGTAGGATTAATTGCTAAACGCGCACTCTGTGATCCACTAAAGTAATGAGAAATTAATTACAAAATAAATTAACATTTTTTATCATTATTTTTTTATGTTTTTAGAAATCCCGAAAACAATAAAATATTTACGGATTATATAGACAAAGTAGTCGATTTGAATGAATACATGTATTCCCGCAATCCTTCATCGCCCGCTGCTAAGTTGTACGATCGAACAAACACGCCGCTAAAACGAAAGAATGCCGAAAATTTGGAACAATTTAAAATTTCAGATATAATCAGTGATTGCCATCAAAATAAATCTATTTACCAGGTGCTACGTCTAAAAAATTATATAGATGTTTCGGACATTTTAAAATACTTAGTAGATTACGAAATAGGGAAAAAAGTAAGCGAATTGATCAATAGCATTAAGGTTCAAAATGATATCGAGTTATTTTCGGAAGGCGTCGACAATGCGATGAAACGTTTAATCAATTCGGAATTGGATACATTTGATGCTGATCAATTTACACAGAATGTATGATAACTAATTAAATTTATAACAGCGTCTTATTAAAATTATGTTTACTTTTTAGCTTGCTGACAACGTAACTGACCACAATTTAACTGAAATAGCAAAAAAATTAATTGAAACCTCTGAAAAAATTATAAATGATCCTCAATTCAACGACATAAAAGCCAGTTTACGAACACAATCATTGCATTTGGAGACGTATCAAGAGAAACTTGTTGTACCCATGACTAAAGCGGCTCAAGAAATGATCGAATTGGCCACAAATTTAGAAGCTAAATTAAGAGCTGGTCATCCTTCGTTTAAGGCTGCCATGGAAAAAGTTTTAGAAGAAATTCAATTTGCAGAAAAATTTATAAATGAAGAGGGAACCAAATATGCAAAACAAGTGGCCGAAGAATTATTAAATGGTTTCGAAAATGAAATTAAAAAGTATCTCACTTTGATTGTCGCATCCGTTGAGACTAAAGTTGGACATTGTGAACCACTTGCCCGAGTTTATGATTCTATGTTGGTGGCTAGTTGCAACAGCATTGTTGATCCTTGGGTAATTTTTTTTATACATGTACTTAAATATTATTTCAATGTATGTATTTGTTTTGCTTTTGCTTACAGAATGGATTCTGGGCCGGGCTTGGATGGTGCATTGCAATATTCCTAGTTACAATAATAATTTGTGCTAAACTGTCGACATTATACCAAAAATCTGACCCTTATCCAGGGCCAATTGTAGAAGCGTAAGTCTACCGAATTAAAAAGAATCCGAATAAAGAATTTAATTATTTAAATTTTACAGGGAATACTTGTATGATGCCTATAGTGAACGTGATAATATTCCTTTAGCTAAGTAAGTCTGTTTTTATTTATTAGATCAAATAATTAAAATTCATTACTATTCAATTTCAATCCTTCAACTATTATTTTTTCAGTGCACCAAAGAATAAAAGGCGGAAAAAGTATGAACGTCGTCGAAACTCGCGAGAACCGCGCGATTATTATGAAGACTCATCTTCTTCGCACACGGGTCACCCAATGAATGGAGGTCCGCCGCGGGAAGCGCGATATAATGATATGGCACCTAAGTGAGTACTCATTATTATTATAGTTATATTTTCTTTAATTACTAATAATTTATTTAATTTAGTAACGAAGTTTATAATATAGATTGTTTTGTGAAACAATATAATGACTCAAATGTTAATTACACAAATAAATTACCGTTGGTTCCGAAACCACCATCCCCCATCGATAATAGAATAATGCATGAAATTCCACGTGCGCTTAAATCTTCTGATCGCCAAGATGGGTATTATTAACAAACATACATTCTTCTACTAGACTAACGTACTTCCAAAGGTTTTGTGGTTTTTTCTATTATTTTATAATTTGTTGAATTAAAAAATTGTGATTTGTGCTTCAGTGTTTTGTGATGTTCATACAAAAAATTTAATCGTTCGGAACATTGTTTCAACAACATGATACAGTACAGACAATCATAACACATTGTGGCCTACAAATCTTTGTCACTTTTACATTTCTCATCAACATACCAGAGTTTTGTTTTTTAATATCAACACATTTTCTGTTGAAATGGTTCGAGAACATAAAAGCCCAGATTCACAGAAATTTATCTATCGTTTTTACGTAGTATTATTAATTTTACAACAAAACCCAAAATCACACTGTTGTTGATATCCATGTCAACTGTATTATGTTTAATCACAAATAATGGTTATTTGTGGTTTAATTTAATCATAAAACGATAAAAATATATATCTAATTGCTATGTAGAAATAGTCGAAACAGTAGAAAATGAATACATTTGCGCATTTCTGTAACATAATTTACTATCCAACAATAGAGCTTGGTAGGGATCCAACTAGGTATTTTAAGACTTCTGTTAGTAAGTGTATCAACCAATGCCAAAAGTTGTTTAATGGAACTGCTTGGAAGTACTCGGTAGAATTGATTAGCAAAATTCAAGACGTCGACATTCCACTACATTCGAAACTAGTTTCGTTTGACGTTGCCAGTCTTTTCACTTCTATTCCAATTAAAACTGTAACTCAAATAGTTTGTAATTACGTAGATAGGGATGTTGTAGATGAGGGCTTACGTCGTGAACTGAAGTTGGTGTTTACGACTTGTATTAAATAAAACTATTTCTGTTTTGATAATACATATTTCAAATTCGCTGATGGTCTACCCATGGGCTCCTCTCTGGTACCTTTGTTAGCTGAAATTTTCATGAATTTTTTCGAACAAATGATTTTATCAAACAACAATCCTTATTTTCGTCATATAATCTTTTCGTATAGATATGTTGATGACATACTATGCCTATAGAATTGAACTGATAGTCTGTTAAACTCATTCCTTACTTGGTTAAATTCTCAATATCCCACCATTGATTTTACGTTCGAAAGAGAATAAAATAAATGTATTAATTATGTAGATAACGGGTGATTTTTTAAGAGCTTGAGAACTTTTTTTTAAAAAAAAACGCATAAAATTTGCAAAATCTCATCGGTTCTTTATTTGAAACGTTAGATTGGTCCATGACATTTACTTTTTGAAGATAATTTCATTTAAATGTTGACCGCGGCTGCGTCTTAGGTGGTCCATTCGGAAAGTCCAATTTGGGGCAACTTTTTCGAGCATTTCGGCCGGAATAGCCCGAATTTCTTCGGAAATGTTGTCTTCCAAAACTGGAATAGTTGCTGGCTTATTTCTGTAGACTTTAGACTTGACGTAGCCCCACAAAAAATAGTCTAAAGGCGTCAAATCGCATGATCTTGGTGCCCAACTTACCGGGCCATTTCTTGAGATGAATTGTTCTCCGAAGTTTTCCCTCAAAATGGCCATAGAATCGCGAGCTGTGTGGCATGTAGCGCCATCTTGTTGAAACCACATGTCAACTAAGTTCAGTTCTTCCATTTTTGGCAACAAAAAGTTTGTTAGCATCGAACGATAGCGATCGCCATTCACCGTAACGTTGCGTCCAACAGCATCTTTGAAAAAATACGGTCCAATGATTCCACCAGCGTACAAACCACACCAAACAGTGCATTTTTCGGGATGCATGGGCAGTTCTTGAGCGGCTTCTGGTTGCTCTTCACTCCAAATGCGGCAATTTTGCTTATTTACGTAGCCATTCAACCAGAAATGAGCCTCATCGCTGAACAAAATTTGTCGATAAAAAAGCGGATTTTCTGCCAACTTTTCTAGGGCCCATTCACTGAAAATTCGACGTTGTGGCAGATCGTTCGGCTTCAGTTCTTGCAGGAGCTGTATTTTATACGGTTTTACACCAAGATCTTTGCGTAAAATCTTCCATGTCGTCGAATAACACAAACCCAATTGCTGCGAACGGCGACGAATCGACATTTCACGGTCTTCAGCAACACTCTCAGAAACAGACGCAATATTCTCTTCTGTACGCACTGTACGCATTCGTGTGGTTGGTTTAATGTCCAATAAAGTAAACTGAGTGCGAAACTTGGTCACAATCGCATTAATTGTTTGCTCACTTGGTCGATTATGTAGACCATAAATCGGACGTAAATCGCGAAACACTTTTCGAACCGAACACTGATTTTTGTAATATAATTCAATTATTTGCAAGCGTTGCTCGTTAGTAAGTCTATTCATTATGAAATGTCAAAGCATACTGAGCATCTTTCTCTTTGACACCTTGTCTGAAATCCCGCGTGATCTGTCAAATACTAATGCATGAAAATCCTAACCACAAAAAAATCACCCTTTATAACAATAACTAGGATTAATTCTTCTTTAGACTTCAAAATGTATCGGAAACCCACGTATACAGACGCTATTATCTCTAGTTCTTCAAACCATCCCCATAATATTAAATTGTCAGCTTTCCACTCACTTATAGATAGACTAATAAACATACTGATACTGAGGAGAGGTATGAAGGTTGTCGTTAATAAAGTAGCATGAGTTTTCACAATCCACCGCAGTACTTTATTTTGGAAGCATTGTATCATTTGTACATTCTTGGCACAACCCCAAGGTCCATACTGGTTGTAGCATTTGCCTTAACAGAAGCAATTTGTTATGTATTGTGAGCTAAGAATTTCTACCCTTGAAAACCAGTACATTTTTCTATATTTGATACGTTTTCCTTTTTTGATGTGTCCTTTCCATCTTAGCTTAGCATCGAGGATTAAGCCAAGGTACAGGATGGGCCATCTGTTAGTCGTTTTTTCACTTATTTTGGGATGAAAAGTCAAATTTTTTTATTGATAAGGAAAGGTGGTTCTATGCCTATTTATGTAGGAAAACAATATCGTTTATATGCACACCACGGCTTCGTCTACAGGCCTGCATCCGAACATCAAAATTTTCGATGCGATGTCCTTTTCCAATAAACGTGGATCATTGACCTCAATTTGAGCTCGAATCTTGTTTTTAAATTCTTGAATTGTTTGTGGATGATTAGCATACACTTTACCTTCCAGATAACCTCACAAAAAATAATCAAATGGTGTTAAATCTGGGCTTCTTGGTGGCCAACGAACTTCACAATTTCTTGAAATTAATTGTTGCACGACTTGCGTGGCATGTCGTTCCGTCTTGTTGAAACCAAAGGCCGTTGACACAATTCATACAATTTGGGCCACAAAAAACAGTTAACATGTTGCGATAACTTTCCCCGTTCACTGTAAGGGCGTTTTCCTGTTCGTTTTCAAAGAAAAACGGCTCAATGATGCCACCAGCCCATAAATCACACCAAACAGTGACTTTTGGAAGATGAACTTCTGCTTCATAAATAACATGAGGATTCTCCGCTCCCCAAATTCGACAATTTTGCTTATTGATGTACCCATTAAGATGAAAATGAGCTTCATCGCTAAAGCTGATTTTTGATGAAAAACCTTCATTTCGTTCGAGCATCCAATTAATAAAAAGACGACGATTTAAATGGTCTAGTGGCTTTAATTTTTGAGTTAGTTGAATTTTGTATGGATGCAAATGAAGACCAACATGCAAAATGCGTCGTGATGTGGTTCGTGAAATGTTTAATTCTTGTGAACGATGTCTGGTTGATGTGCTTGGTTCATTACGAACACTTTCACTAGCAGCTGCCACGGCATCAGGAGGACGAGCTGGATGAACATGTTGATACGGTATACGACCTTCCACTGAATCAGTTTCTTCAAAACGATCAATAATTTTGCCAATTGCACGCTCAGTAGGACGTCCATGTCGACCAAAACTCTCACGTAATTTACGAAATGTTGTTGTTTTTGAACGATTACTTTCATAATAAATTTGGACCATCAAAATGCGTTGTTGTGTTAGCGATTCCATGATGATAAATGGCATATTTTTGACTTTTCATATGTCAAAGTATTTTTTAGGACCAACAGATGGCGTACCCTACATTTAGCTGTATTTGCATATGGGATTTAATTTGAGTTAAGAACCATGGGAATCCAGTTTACATTATTTTTTGTAACGTTGACATGGATTAATTTGGCTTCATTTAATAAGATGCAAGCACCATTTGTTAGTCAAGTTACTCAGCGTGTTAACTGCATTTTGAAGTTTTCTTGTTGCTTTCGGTATACCTTTTCCAACTGCTAGAATAGCCGTATATTTCCAAATGTTGCTATTGTAGTACCTTGAATATTCGGTAAATCTCTCGTATAATGGATCAACAGAATAGGTCCAAGTAAGAAACCTTGCGGTATACCTGCTGATATTCTGTTTAGTTCAGATTACTCGTTTTCAAGTTTGGCTCGAAAGTGTCGATCTGCAATGAAGGATTTAACCTGGGTGCTAAACTTTGTCGAAAGCTTGAGTTACATCTAAGAAAATACTAGAAAATATTTTCTTAATCTCAAGTGCATCCTGAATGACATCCATTATTCTGTGAACTTGTTGGTAAATTGGTGTAATGGTATATAATAGTTGAATATGAGTAATAATGTTACCAATATAAACAGGTAAATACGAATAATAATTAAATTCACACGTTACCTTTTGAATTCTTCATCACGATATGGTAAAATAATTTCAGAAAGTACCGAAAAATACGTGAGGCATGCGAAAGGCAACCAATATAACCTGGGGTATATTGAGAAAAACGTTAAGAATCCCCATGGTAATATTATGATATGGGGCTGTATCTCTAATAGTAGCGTAGGCTCTTTAGTTTGGATTTAGGAAGCCACGACGAAGGAGTGGTATTTATATATGTAACATTTTGCGCAGCACGATCCGCAATTTTGCTAAATATTAATCCGAAACACGTCGAAGGAGTTAATAGACTTGTTCCAGAAAATATAATAACGCTATTCAGCGGCCAGATCAACTACCAGATTGGATATTTCAAATAAATATAGCTGATCAAGCTAAATTGCAAATGTTGTATTACTTGTGATTATTAAAAAATATTTGTTTAATTGCCTATTATACTGCACACGAGTGTATATCTATTTTTTCTTAGTTTAGGAAAATTACTAGCTCTGGAATATGCGTTTGCAATCCACTCGCATTCCAAATGATAATTCTAAGTGTTCTATTCATTTAATTAGTATAGCATTGATGTTAGCTCATTCGTGGATTCTTGTCTTTTTAGACGGTTTATATGTATCGGGTTTTCCAATAGGGACATACCAATTTCATATTTTAATATGAACGCACCCTTGAACGTTCGTTTTTCGTGATCTGTCGTAATAATCGTTCCACCAGACAGGCTGTGCATGCTTTAGTGGATAAATTAGAGTCAAAATATTCATTATTGGATGTTCCTGTGCCAGTGAGACAACGCACCGGTCGAAGTATTAAAAATATTGCAGCACTTGCCGCAGTTCAAAATGAGCCAAATCAGTCGATTCCACGCCGTTCACAGGAATTCGGAATCCCTCATACCACATTGTGGCAAATTTTGCGTAAAGATTTTGGCTTACACCCTTACAAGATCAAATCAACTCAAGAACTGAAGCCTCTTGATCATTTGAAGCTCCGAAACTTCTTCTATTGGGCTCTGCTAAAGTTTGAATAAAATTCCCAATTTCATCGAAAAATCATCTTCGACTATGAAGCTCATTTTTGGCTAATCGCAAAATAATGGTTATTGGACGGCAACAAACCCACATCTGCTTCAAGAGACTCCATTACAACCACAAAAGTAAACGTGTCGTGTGAATTTCATGCCAGAGGTGTGATTGGACCATATTTTTTCGTGAATGAAAATAATTGCCATGTTACGGTCAATGGAGTTCGCTCTCGTGCTATGTTGGAAGACTATTTTTAGCCAGAATTGGATGGATTTGACAACAGTAATATGTGATTCCAACAAAATAATACAATTGATCTATTGAACGGGAAATTCGGTAACCGTGTAATCTCAAGAAATAGTCTAGTCGAATGGCCAATTCGCTCATGCGATTTAACATCGTTGGATTCCTTTTTATGGGGTTACGCTAAGTCGTTGGTTTATACCAACAAGCCAACAACGTTAAAGGAATTCAGGGACAATATCGTACATGCGAAATTGCCAATGTTCCGGCCGATATGTGTAAAAGACTGTTGGACAATTGGCTTGGTAATAAAACCCATTACAATATAAAACAAAAGTATACATTTAAAGAATCGATCGCTGCAAACGTACTCGCGGTGGTCATATGAACGAGATCGAATTCCATAGTTAAATGTTGCATGTCTACTGCACTTGGAATAAATTTCAGCCAATATCTCAATTATTCTGTGTTTTATTTTTATACAAAATTGTTATGTCCTTATTAAAAACCCCTTGTTATAAGTTTCTAGACCTTCTTCTTGTTTTGCTAGGTGTGCATTTATGCTTTCTATACTTCGGAATATCCTTTCGAGTGGATTTTATTTATTAGCATTAGTTAACTGCTGCGTTATTTGCGAGTAGGATCTCTTTTATGTTCCTAAGGACCGTAGTTGTGGGTCACTACAGTTTTAGTTGGAATGCTCTCTCCTGTAACGTTAGAGTTTTGAGCCGATTGGCACGTTTTATTTCTTAATCTTCGCAGTTGTACCGCTACTTCGCATCTTTTATAGTTTCCCGGGTGTTGCTCTTTACAGTTTATACACCTTGCAGGTCCATTTCGGTTAACCGTGCAGTCTTTAAATTTACGCTCATATCATCGAAAACATTTAATCGTAGACCGCATCATGACTGGTAATACCAGTTAACCGTATGTCCACTTCATCGTATAAGCACTTATTCATAAGACCACTCACTGAACACTCGAATCCGTCATAATAAAAAAAATTACTCTAATGAGTTCTAATGAAAATAATTTTATTTTAATGATTTTTCCCGAAGGAAAATCGCCTCTCATTTAATCATCTAATTTTCTCAAATAATATTTGTGTTTTCATGTACTTGGTTGGGTAAATGATGCCAGCCACTATCATCTTAAGCTCCTGAAATGTTCGAATTATTACAGCAATTCAATTTGATTTAAATAAATCGTCCATCTCATGACAATAATTCGTTTCAAAATCTATTTGAAAATCGATGAAGTTTTCTTACGAGTATCTGGTCTTACAATTAAGTGTTTATACGATGATGTGAATACGGATAAATCTTCTTATGATTAACTGGTATTACGATTAAGTGCTATTCGGTTATATATTAACAATTATGTGCTCTACGATTACCTAAATGTTTACGATGATATAGTCGAATACCCCGTCTTTCGCGTTGTGTTTACCGGAACATTTTGCGCGCCTAATATATCACCGGCAATATGTTTGGGTGTGAGAGAGATATGATCTGTGAGAGATATTAATTTCGTGTTCTTTTTAGAGGCTCTATCTTAATCATATCCAACCACATTCATATTGATATTGCTTTGATATTAAAAAAATTTTCAATTTTTTCGATTTTGTTTTGTTTGAACTGAACGTCGACCAATCTGACAATGTCGAAAATACCTACTCGTGTTATGAATTTTTCGATTTTATCGAAAATATAAAAATCAATAAAATTTTATTACGAAAATTTTTTATAACTAAACTAATTAAATTTTAATAATTAAAGTTATTTAATCCAATATTTAATATTTTATGTATTCGTAACGATATTCGATTCCTTAAGAGATGTCGTAAATTTTTCGAAAATGCGGTCGAAAATTTCATAATAGCTTATTAGTCAATGGTCGAAAAAAAACGCGGTCGAAAATTTCATAATAGAACCGGGTACCGCCTGGCGTAAAAATACTTTTTTGTTGTGAACTCATTGCTTTAAGCACTGGTTATTAAAGCAACTACCAACCTGACAAGTTAAATTGGTAGTGGATCAGTGGAGAGAATATTATTTGCCAGTTCTCGATGTACGGTTATCTCACCGTATGTTGGTCACCGGAGTCTCGTATATTAATTAGCAGGGAACACCAGGTGTAGGTGATGTTGGCATTTTATCTGGTATATAGCCCTCCTAGGCCGACGCCCCGATTTTAAAAGTTACTAGTCAGACCCATTAATGGCAGTTTTTAAGGCTACTTCTCCGGAAAGTAGTTATTGGTTATAATTGAAAATAAAGAAGTCTGCGCACAGTGTAAACACATAATGCCCACTATACCCATATTTTTCCGATAGCAAAACCAAAAGTCACTTATTTACCTCATATTTTTAACACTATTTGCCGTAGGCATTTGGCGAAACGCACTGACACGGTTCAATAAACTTAGAATTAATCACCTTTCCAATTCTGGTGTTTATAGGATTAATTGCAATGATTGTAGTTTCTCCTGTATTGGACAGAGTGGGCGCAATTTTGGAGTTAGAGCTAAAGAACATTTATCTGGTTGCAATGAATCAGCTTTCCATATTCATTTCACTTTAGAAAATCATACAGCTAGCTTAAACAATTTAGACAAATTACATATACAACCCAAAAGCAGACGTTTCGATACATTAGAATCTTCTGAAATTCGAAAATCCATATTTCCATTCATACATCCATACCAAAATATTAAAATATTCTTAACGAACAGAGAGAAATCCGTTTCTCACCAATTACGGATCCCGCCCTGTTTTATTCTCATGCGGGTAATTAAATGTACTTCAATATATTTTCAATTTTGTTACTCAATCCCTCCCCCCTCCTCCCCTGTTTTACAAGTGATTATAAAAAAATGTGATTATTTACGTATATCTCACTTAATATTGATTCCATGCGTCAGTGTACAAGACTGTGTGTCCGTTGTTTAGCTTATAAAATCACTAGGCTTCACAGCAATCGTCATGATTAGTTACTATAGCCACTTGAATAAAACTATCAAAACAATTTTTACGAAAAAAATGTAAAAGAATCGAGCTCTGGTAAATAGAGGGCCACATCCAATTTCAAAACCATTTTGAAATAGATTGGTTCTTTGTGCAGACCGGAGTAACCGAAAATCGAAAAACTAATTTAGTATTTTATTGATAAATAGAATTTTCTGAATACCCAAATTGGGATCTAGTCCGACCAACAAATTTTATAATGCTATCATGTAAAATACTGTTTTGGTATTTAGACCATTTTAATTTTAATAAGATCATTTTTAGTTTAATATTTACATATTTTAATATCGCAATTTTGCTTGAAATGAAAATTTCCATTTATACAAATTCCGTTTATACAAATAAGTTCATAAAGCTATGGAACATAGCGCAATTGAATTGAAATGACAACGATTACATGAGGTTGCTGGAATACCAAATTGAATTGTTTTTAACAAAATTAAGAAATGTTTTTATACGAAAAGTTAGTACTTTAGCTATTAAGCTAAGTTTCGATTTTCCTATTTTTGAGCGCAAAAGCAAAATTCAAACAATATTTCTTCAAACAGAAATTAACACTAAGGAAGGTAGAAATTAACATATTATTCACATAATTTTATCAAGTATTTTATCATGCAAAATGGATATTTATTATTGTTAGAAGTAGCAGAAGCAAAACTTTATAAATTAATTAGTTATATTTTTCCAATATTATCTCTAATATATTCTCTAATGAATTAAAATTGTATTTACATAAAAAATTAATTTGTAACTTAGGGTTCAACCAGAGTTTTATTTTCAATATATTCTATTGGTTTCTATAAAAACTCCCAAAGCAGTGATGTATTTAAAATATATTGCATTTATGTCGTAGGACCTCTTGATCCTCAGTTCAAATTGTACATACTAAACAGTAAGAAAATTATGTCTCGAGGTAATTCGTTTCTCTGGAATAAAATTGCACACTGTTCCACTTTTTATATTATTTACTAGTCGGCTTGAATAAAACATTTTGAATTTTCTTCTATATTTCTATCTCCATTTCATTTCGTAAATCTGTTTTCGATACTTCTAATAAGGGGAACAAATAGTGTTCAAATTTATTCTAATCATAAACGACAGCAATAGAAAATAGTCAATTGATAAACGAAATAGTTAGTGGTTAATTTAATTCTAGGAAAACGAGATATAAACTTTGATAAAGTATCGAAATCAGGATGTTACAAGATATCATTTCAATATTTTGTTTCGGATTAAGACATCTGTTGCTTAATCTGAGTACAGATTTTGTTCAAAAACTGAAACTTGAGAGTTGAGAGTTTTGCTGCTATTAAATATTAAATCCGTCTGTAAATTTAATACCATGATGTTGGTAGTTATATTATCATTGTAAATACTAAAATACTTTGCAAGGCAACAATTCTCAACAATTCATTTTCTATACTTTTCCTTGTCTAATCTTAGACATTTCTTCTTCTTTCTTTCTGATTAATGTAAAATTTATTTTGTGTTAATTTTAAATGAATTTCAGTTTTATCTGAAACAGCAACTTTTCCAAATAAAGATTTGAGAAAAAAAATCAAATTAAAACACTTCCTCTCTTCCCGTCACGATTGTTTAATTCCAATCTCAGCATCATCGACCAACACTAAATTCTAATCAATTCTTATTATAAGACTACGATAGAGCTTGTCCATTTAGCCCTATCAAATTTTGGACAGTTTCGGCCACCATTATTTTAAATTGTTTTATTCAGCTTTACTAAAGTACATAAATAATTAATAGTGATTTAGCTCTATTACATTTTTTTATTATCATTACTTTAGCCTTCGTAAACTTTTCGGGTCCATTATCAAAAGTCTAATGAACCATTTTCACAAAAAAAATATTTTCTGTAAAGAATAACAACGACTAAAATGGAAAATCTAAACGATAACACAACATTATGCCAAATTGCCGAAAGATAATTCAGTTACGATCCAGATAAACACAATGGTTAAATAATGGAAAATGCTGGTAATAATGATGAAAAGACTAGGAAAACGGATTACTAAAAATTCATAAACCTGGCATTGCATATAGACCAATTATTAGTTCAATTAATGGTCCAACTCATGGTTTATCCCCTTTTTGGGAAATATTTTAAAATTTATCGTCGGAAATACTAGTTCAAATAGCCTAAATTATTGAGAAACAAAATTAAGCTGGAGAAATAATATAAAACGAAATTCTAAAATCAAATTGACTAATAAAGTTGTTTTGACTAATTCTGATTTTTCTTGGCAATAAAGTTTATAAGCAAACTTTTTGGTTCCCCAATAGGCTCTCCAATTAGTCCCATATATGCAACTATAGTGATAGAGTATTTGTTGAAAAAGAAATTGACTTGGAAAAAATTGGAAAAATTTAGTTTGATTGGTACCATAAAAATATCTGGTCTGGTCGTTTTACACAAAAATCAAATTTTCCGGTTCCAAATTTCATTATAATAACTTTAAACTTTTAGAAATCATTTTATTACATAATCTGAATATTAATAAATCATGTTATTTGGAAAAAAAGAAATTATGATCTGAATTTTAAAACTAATCTCGTAATTGAAAATACAAATTATGTTTATATAAAAAACCTTTTCGAAAAATTGAAATAATACTGTGGGCAAAAAATAGTAAGACTTTGTTCATAATTTTAAAATTCTTTATTTATTTCTCCAAATCTATTTCGTCCTCCTCAAAGTAATCCCCCCCGGCCTCAATACACTTGTGCCAACGTTTTTTCCAATCCTCAAAACAGTTGTTAAAGTCCATTTCCGGAATAGCCTCCAATGCGCGATTCACGTTTAATGTCTTCAATTGAATCTAAACGTTTTCCCCGGAGCGGTCGATTGAGCTTGCTGAACAGCCAGAAGTCACACGGAGCTAAATCAGGCGAGTACGGTGATTGCGGAACGATATGGGTGGAATTTTTGGTGCAAAAACCAAGAGTAGTCAACCCATAATTCCGGCCTCTTTTTACGAATAGCTTCGCGCAAACGACGCATAACACTCAAATAGTATTCTTTGTTGACAGTTTAGCCGGTCGGAAGGAATTCGGAGTGCACCACACCTCGATAATCGAAGAAAACTGTTAAATCACCTTGATTTTTGACTTGCTTTGACGTGGTTTTTTCGGCTTCGGCTCACCTTTGGCACGATATTCGGCCGATCGATCGTCTGTTTCCGGGTCGTAAGCATAGATCCAAGACTCATCGCCAGTTATAATACGTTTCATGACATCCTGGTAGTCGGAAAGCATTGTTTCACAGACGTCAACGCGACGCTGTTTTACCAAAAAATTGAGTGATTTTGGAACCAATCGTGCTTTCACTTTTCTTAGGTCCAAATGATGTTTCAAAATGGTTTTCACTGATCCTTCCGATATTTCAACGATGCCAGGAAGGTCTCTGACTGTTAATCGTCGATTCTCGAGCACCAATTCCTTGATTTTATTAACGTGGTGATCATCAGTTGATGTTGATGGCCGTCCTAGAAGTGGTTCGTGGTTCTCTTTGAACAATTTGTTCCAATCAAAAACACTTGATCGCGACATACTATTATCACCGAAGACCTTTTGCAACATTCTGAACGTTTCGGCACCACAAAATTGGACCACTTTTGGACTTCAGAAAGACAAGCGTATACTAAACACTAATGATTATTTTGATGTGACATTGGCACAGATGTCATTGACACTCATACCAACATAGAAAAAAAATATTTCGACGAATGGTTTTCCGCGCAAAATTTAAATTGAAAAGTCTTACTACTTTTTTGCCCACAGTAGTATTTATTTAAAATTTATAATTTCAAAATTATTGGTCGGTCTACTTCCAGTTTAAATGATAATTTATTTTCAAAATTAAAAGATCCGATACCACTAAAGAAATAAAACAGTTTCTGTGAAGTTCAGATCACAATATTAGAGATAAAAACCATAATATCTTTTTTGACGATTTAAAATTTATAGAAAAACAATAAAATTTCTGAAAAAGATCTATTGTGGAAATGTTACATATTACATCCAATGCAAACTCAATAAACAAAATTTATGTTTATGCTATTCAATACGATCTATTTTTATAATTTGATTCTTCGCTGTTATTCATTGCGATTATTGGCTTAAAATGAAACAATTCGTTTTTAATTTACGTTTTTCAAGTCAATTTTTACTATACCGAAGAGTGTTAAATATTATAAAGAGTAACGAAACAAAGGAAAAATTTTCATCATAAAATGCATGGGTTATGCAATTTAAATGGGTTAAACAATACACTTGCACATATTTATTTACCGTAATTGTGATCGTTTTCTTTCAATAGTTACGATTCTTACAATATTCGATACAAATAAAATAGAAAATTATTGTGTAAGTGTATTGTACAACCCATTTAAATTGCATAACCCACTCATTTTTTGATGAAATTTTTTCCTCCGTTTCGTTACTCTTTATAACATTACTTACTCTTTGCTTTTGTTTAGCTCGCTTTCGTGTTTGTTTGTCCGCGGTATTTTGCAATCGAATTTTTACAAACTTCTTGACTTGCTAGAACGCCCAAACATGCAGAGCATCTTAGTGCTCGATGACAATACAATATTCAATCATTTGTAGCACGCTGTGAGCAATATTTCAGTTATTATTAGATTCATCGCTTTATCATTTTATGTGTAGGGATTGATGTCTTTCGTTTTTAACTAATAGTAGGCTACACTCAATATACAGACTTTGTAAGACGTCTTTAGTTTTATAATTATTTTTTTGTCAAGTGTTCTTTTCTTAGATACGATTTAAGGTTTGTTCCAGGCTAAAATAAAACGATGTTTTCGAGTAGAGTAGCTAGCGATATCTATGGAAACATAGCTAAATTTAGAAAGCATATTCCGTTGTTATTTTTATAGAAAATATTTTTTTCTAAAAATAATTTATTAGGCTTTGATAATGGATCCGAAAAGGTTCGGAAAGCTAAAGTAATAATAAGATATATAATAGAGCTATATTACCATTATTTATTTATATATATATTTATATATAAATTTTTGGGTGTCTGTGTCTAAATTGTATCAGTTTTAAATAAGTGTAATATGACGAATATCTAAACTTTAATTGTTACTTAGATTCTGAAAATATACTACTGAAAACGTAAAGGCAATCGAATTACTATGTTTCTGGGCTCACATACACATTACAAGTTTCGTTTATTTTTAACCATAATTAACCATCGTTGTGTCATTTGTAAATAACTCACTAATATTATTATTTTATAGTCGTAAAACTGTATCCATACTGTCTCCATGAACACATAAATTACACCAAACAAAACATAAAATCAAATTTTGTAAATTATTTCAGACATTGGGAAGGAGGCCCACCACGGTATCATAGCCCGCCAATAGCACCACCAGATCCAGAGTATGAACGCCCCCCACCGTACTATTATCCGGGCACTCCAGCACAGGAAAACTAAATTAAAAATCGACTACTATTTTATTTTTTCCAGTTTACATTATACATATTTTTAAAAAAATTAGATTTATTATAATTTTTGACCTATTTTGTAATTAATAAGCAATGCTATTAATTTTACTGCCATTGTAAATCAAATTAAAACAAAATATTATATACGCTAATTTAAAATATCAAAAAGGCTGATTTATCATCTCTCACACCTTTAAAAAAAAGATAGATAAAAAAATCTGCATTCAGAATGTGATTGTCATAATTAATTTGTATAATCATTTTTGTATTATCAAAAAAATGTAATTTAGGACACAAAACTGCCTCCCGTACAGAAGGCTTATCTCATCACAACATTACATTTTTTTGGTTTTGTTATACTAATACAAAATATTTTAATATAAGTGAACAATTCTAATCAAAATGTCTGGAAGCGTATTTCCAACAATGAATAAAACAAAAATTAGATAAAAGACTAAATAAAACAAGATTATTTTAAGAGATATCATTTAAGTGTGTATGAGTGTGTGGAATAATTTCGATACGATCTGTGTTATCTGTGTAGAGGAATTTTAAACAAATAACAACGGTTGTTGTTCCAACTGACACTGCAATTTAAAAACAAAATGTATGGTGGAGTTTTAGTATCCAACCCCGCCAATTGCTCAAATATGTAACTTAGCAGACCTACGGTTTCAAAAATTATTTTATTTAAATGTAAATTTCTCTCACTAACTTAGCGAATAATATTTTTTACTCTTACAAATTTTATGTAGTGTGTAAACAAATATTCGTAATATTCCACAAAAGTTTAGATGGCAGTGTAAATAAAAAACGTAGATTCTGATAATTAAATTCTACTCATTTTAATTGTTTTTGTGTTTTATGAATATAAATTTATATCTAGTAGTGTAATTAGACTTGAATAAATGAATACCACATAGCATTTCACCACATTTTAATTTACGATTATTATAAATTAATTTGAATAATTTTCGACTGATTATTACATTTTCGTTTTAATTATGTGCTATTTAAATTAATAAATATTTTTTGTTTTAAAATTACTACATTTTCATATATCAACTACATTATCTTCTGTCATTTTTATTATTTTTTTAATGAATTTCCCTCCTTGAAGTAGAGTGGAATACAAACAATTAATTATGTGTTTTATATAAAAATATATAGATATACAATATAAATATATTTATTTTAATTATTGTTAATTAAAAAGAAATCAATCTTACATAATGAACTCGTAATACAATGAGATTATTTTAGACGTTTTTGTTTTTATTTTATGGTTTTTTCGAAGAATTATTGAGATTCAACAATTACCACTAGCCAAATTATTTAATTATGTAACAAATAGAATTATATATTTAGATTTTTTTTTATTGTTTTGGAACACATTCCAAGTAGTATTTGTTTTATGAAATATTTTTAAAATTATATTTATATATATATACATAAAACAATAGCAATATTAGCTCAAAAAATACCTAATTTAATTAATTTTATAAATTAATTTTGTTTTAAACTCTAAAATTTTATCAAATTACATACATACATTAATATTATACGTATATTCTTATTAACTTCAAAATTGACTTCCAATGAATATAAAGGGTGTTTTTAAGCCTGATAAAACTTGAAATTGTAAAAAATAAAACAAAAAATTAAATTTTTATGAAAAATATACTCTGGCAGATCTCAGTATACTCTGGCAAATCATCATGAATAGACTCCCGCTTGAACAACGCTACGAAATTATTAAAATTTACTTTGAAAATTAGTCGTCGATTCGCGCAACTTATATACGACTTCGTGATTTTTATGGCGCACATAATCGTCCATCTGCGCAAGCCATCCGTCGAACTGTGGATAGATTTCGTACCACATACTCTCTAGAAGCTGCAATAACATCAACACGTCGAAGGAATGTGCGTACTGAAGAGAATATCGCCGCTGTAAACGAAAGTGTGGACGTTACGGTCAATGGAGATCGTTATCGCACCATGATCAATGTTTTTTTTTTTTTTTTTTGAAAATATGGGTGACATTGACCCGGGCGAGATGTGGTTTCAACAAGATGGCGCTACGTGCCATACGGCGACCGCAACCATCGACTTATTAAATTCAAAATTTGGCGATAAGTTGATTTCGATAAATGGACTTGTCAATTGGCCTCCAAGGTCGTGCGATTTGACACCTCTCGATTATTTCCTGTGGGGCTACGTGAAGTCACTGGTTTATGCTGATAAACCAGCAACAATTAACGGCTTGGAGGCCAGGGGTCTATTTTGAAATTCTCGACCGCGTTTTTTTTTCGATAACGTTGGCCAATCTGCTAACGTCGAAAATGCCTATTATGAATTATATAAAAATCGCAATAAAATTGTATTACGAAAATTTTTTTGTAATAAAAACTAATTAAATTTTAATAATTAAATTTTATGTATTCGCAACGATATTCGAAAACGAAAAAAAACGCGGTCGAAAATTTCATAATAGACCCCCAGCATTGTTCGTGTTATTCGTGACATACGGCCAGCAGTGCTCGAAAAAGTGGCTCAAAATTGGTCGTCCAGAACGCGTTTCGTCAAGAACAGCCGCTGTGCCCATATACCCGAAATCATTTTCAAATATTAATGCCATGTATTGATTTTTCGAATAAAAAAAATTTTCTCATTACAATTTAATTTTTTGTGTTATTTTTTACAATTTCAAGTTCTATCGGGCTTAAAAAACACCCGTTAATTACCTTAAAACACAAAAAAATTATTAAAATTGTTTATTTACTTGATTGTTACTTGTCCGTATGTATTTATCAAAACAATTAAAGTTTTAAATTGCGTGACAAATAACAATAAACAATAAAAAAGTTACAAAAAGAAAATATTAAATTAATAAAAATATTTAATATAAATGTCATTTTATAAAAAGAAATTTAAAAAATAGAACATGTCTTTTATTATGATTATTGTCCTAGTCCTAAGGTCCTATAAATATGAAACTTGCAATTTTTGGTATAAAAATATTCAAATAGGCTTAGTAAAATGAGTCGGTTTAAATCAATACAAACATTAACTTCGTTAAGCGCGACAAATTGCTGCAAAAATTGTTATTTATTCAAGTAATTGAACCGTACCGTGGATTATTTAGTATTCTCCGAACTTTAAATGGTTACACTTTTAAAAAACCGTACCTAACACAATATCATCATGCAGCACGATAGAACACATCTTTTCTGATGAAAAGCGATTTTCATTATTTGAGGATGGAACCAAAATATACGGAGTCATAGTTGAATTTTACCCGTTGTCAGAACCATTTTTTATTCTGCTGAATAGAACTCTATTAACTGGGAAACAAGATGCCCTAAAGTACAGACAATTGTTAGAACCACAAATACGTAAAATTTCTGTTGTAAAACAGAAAGACAACGGGAAATCTAGCATGCTAATGTGCCAATTCACTGTAAGTGTAGTAACAGAACATTTTAATGAGACTATACCGCTTTTAAAAGTCGACACCCAATTTATAACGTTGAGACACGTTTCACATTTTAGCTAAGTTATGCGATGCCAGCTATGTCTTTGTAATATATAAGTTTATATACATCGCTGCACAACTAAACTATGCGAGCTATGCGTTTTTGTTTCGAGCGATGCAATTTAACTTAGCTCGAGTTGTCTTTGTTTTACTAATCCCAGCTATATCGCTTACATTGGAGATGCATATATGAAGTACATTTTACGTAGTTTAGCGGAACTAAAACGCAACAAAATCTTTTTTTGTATTAAACCGGCTGGAACCCAAACAGGTTTCCACACTGAATGCCACAAGTACAATCCGGACAATACAGTTTTAAAATTGTGTAGGGCAACTGTGCCAAGGCTATTGGAGACCTACCAAATAGTATTTACGATACTTGTTTTTAGTTAACATTGCTCACACAATTGGGAATGAATCTTCGATAAAAATTAACCATACTTTAAAAACTGGGTGGGTATATAGTTATTTTGCCTACTTTAATTGATAATCCGGAACAATAAGCAGTCAATATTGTTATTGGTGACCGTAGTTGAAAATTTGCTCTGCACGTGTCGGTTGAATTGTTTTTTCAATGCAGTAAAAACATTAAATTCGAAATATGTCGAACTGAATAAAATTTGCTAAATATTTGTTCCATCAAGTGTACCGATAAGTGTCGTGTCTATTTGTGTGTGAGTGCTACATTAAAGAAATTTTAAAACCCATCCGGGATCTGAATACATTGTAATTATGAAGGTTAAAGATATTTATAGCAAGGCTGTCCTATTTGACGCTGCTTTGTCGCTAAATTCAACAAGGTTAAATAAAGATTGTCATTTTTCCGATTTGGGAAATTGATTGATTCTGAATATTCGACCAAGTTCTTATACAGGAGCTCCCGGGTGACGCCGGGCCCAACTTACACTCTTTTTTACATATAGCAAAACCGAAGTATTGGATAGGTTAATTAAGTGGGGCAGAATCGGCACCTAGGTATAGCCGATAGTTAGTAACACAAAGACAGCACAATACTAAACTACTAAGGGAAAGATAAAGGTTTAATAGGTTAAATGGTTAATGATGGTATTGGTCATCAATATTTGCTTCTTTAAATCAGCAACATAAGGAAAAATGTTATTATTTCATATATATTTGTAATTTTAATTTTTGTACATATATTATAAATACTCGTATAAACAAACAAAAATCACAAAACCTTAATGTGTGAACTTTAAAGTCATTACCGATTCATCATACTGAGTGGGGGTGGTGATAATATTGACATTATTACTGACCGTGTGGGTAAGCATTATTACTCCTTCCTAATAACAAAAAATATTTTAAATTATTAATTGTCACTGTATAAAACAAAATAGAATATTTCTTATTAAATATAAAAATAATAATATTAAACACAAAATATTAAATAATGAAAACGATATGTACAGAGGCATTTAAGGACATTTAAGTCCAAAATACTGTCATTAAAAATGAACGTGTAATTGTGAAAATGAATTATTTATACATTTAGGTAGTGTTATCATTGCAAGTAATGACATTAATATTGATAGTGTAAAAGCCGGTTCTGATTTAGACACTAAAAAGAGAAGATAAATCATAGAATAAATTAAAACTCGAATTTTTTTTGTGTATGAGTCGTTCATAAAATTCAAACAGTGGATTAATCCTATATTAATCATTTATCCACGTTCATAAAATCGTAAGGTCTTAGTTAAACGAAATATTCATCGTTGTTTTCAATGTTTTTTTTGCTTATCTTAATCAATTGAGTTTTTAGAAAATCTTTTGGATTTTCAAATGTGATTGCACCTTCTTGCCGAGATTGTTGCAAATTTTATTCTTTGTTGTACTTGTAAGAACACTTCAAAATTTATTATTTATTTTAATCTTCTCCAGCATAGAATTTTGGCAGGACAAGAGTTGTTAAGCATGTGTCGAACCTTATATTTTTTAATTATACATATTATACATTTTCACAACATCTTTGTTTACATAAAAATAAACACAAATTAAATTAAATTGTTAAAATGTCGATAATCGCAACGCATTTTTTACTTTGCATCACGATCCACGGCGAATGGAAAATATACAAAATTTCAAATCTACGAAACAATCTAGTTATATTTAAATAAACTAGTTTTTCAAATTTTATTTAAAAACTTCAATAAATATTCATAAAACCACTTTATTTAGTTAACAAATCCGTAATTTACGATATCCATCAATTACATGTTCGAAAAATTGGATTTGGATTTGTTTTTTCAGTTTCATAATAGAACGGGTTTTAAAATTTCGTATTTTACGAAAATAAATTTAAGTTCATAATAGAGATATGGGCGGCGGATCGTATTTTACGAAATTGAAAACTTTTCATAATAGCGAATAAATAATTATAGCCAAACTCAAACCAACTACTTTTATCGGCTCTTATCGGTGATGATCTTTAGAAATGTCTTACCAATCACTCACTAACTGATGGCTCCTCGCTTTACTGTGAGCTCTGAGTAAGTAATTTTTCAATTTTAAATGTTATTTCTTGTTTTTTAGATTAAAAAAGGAATCAAGCAGGATCATGAGAAACCGGGAGTTTGTATCGGGTTGAAAAATATTTTCAAACTTACTCAATTGTACAACTAATACTAATTGTATAATTTGTCAGAGTAAAGGAGGTAAGTAAAATATAACTTATGATATGTACTTTAGTGTCGACTAAGCTTTAATGTTGAAACGTTCGCTAGTATTCACTACTCGATCGATGAAAAGCCAATTTACGAGGTTACTTTTCGATGACTTTTCAATTATATTTTAAGAGCTTTTGGTTGTAATTTAGTTTATGGAATTTATTGGATTAAGCCACACAACATTAGACTGCGGTGAATGTATGGCATATTTAGTGGAGACTGACGTATTTACAAGGCTTCTGTCGAATAGACTTATTGTTGACTACGAGGGCGGATTGAAAATGAAACTACCTAGCGCTAGATGGCAGCACAAACACAAACAGTTTGTTTTTTAGAAATTGCGATCTGTCAAACGTCAGCTGTTAAAATTTCACCCAAATTCATCGATTAGTTTATTTGTTGCAGTCGTTTGAAGTAAGCAACTTTTGTGTTTCTTGAGAAATGGAAAAAAACGAATTTCGTGCAGTGATTAAACACTATTATTTGAAAAGGAAAACGGCGAAAGAGACAAAAGAAAAGCTCGATACACATTACGGTGAGTCTGCTCCGTCAGATTACATGGTAAAATATTGGATTGCTGAATTTAAACGCGGCCGAAGAAGCACTGCAACAATACCATCAACAGGAATGCCAAAAGAGGTGGTTACTGAAAAAAATATCAAGAAAATCCTCGATATCGTTATGAATGATCGCCGAGTCAAGTTGCGTGAGATTGTTGAAATGGTAAACATATCATATGAACGTGTGTTCAACATTTTGCATGAACATTTGCATATGAAAAAGCTATCGGCAAGATGGGTGTCGCGTTTGCTCAGTGTCGAACAAAAACGAGTTCGACAGACCACTTCACAGCGGTCTTTGGACATGATAAAGCGTAATCCTGTTGATTTTTGGCGTCGATTAATTACTGTTGATGAAACGTGGGTCCACCACTACACACCGGAAACCAAAAATCAATCGAAACAATGGGTGGAAGCTGGTGGAAGTACTCCGAAGAAGGCAAAGGCAGTGAAATCGGCTGGCAAGGTTATGGCCACTATATTTTGTGATGCACACGGAATATTGCTCATCGATTATCTTAAAAAAGGATCCACAATCACAGGAAAGTATTATCGTGCATTATTGGGTCAATTGGTTGATGTAATCAAGGAAAAACGACCACATTTAAAGAAGCAAAAAGTGCTCTTTCTTCAAGACAACGCACCGGTTCACGCAGCATTAGATACCATGCTAAAATTACGTGAAATACACTTCAAATTGGTTGATCATCCACCTTATAGTCCAGATTTAGCTCCTAGTGACTTTTTCCTGTTCCCAAACTTAAAAAAATGGCTCGCAGGACAAAGATTCATCTCAGACGAAGAAGTGATTATCGAAACTAACGCGTATTTTGAGGGGTTCCCGAAATCGTATTATTCAGATGGTATAAAAAAGTTGGAATATCGTCTTACTAAGTGTGTCGAACTAAATGGAGACTATGTTGAGAAATAAATGGTTTTGGCAAAAAAAAATTTTGTTTTCCTACTTAGGTTGCTTCATTTTCAATCCGCCCTCGTAATTTCACTTTTATGGGAGGCTTCTGGCCAAACTGGTAACTCATTAAAATAAGCCTACTCGAGAGAAAGCTTATTGTAACCTCTGAAATAAGTCAGTGCCCACAAAATAAGTCACGCATTGGACCGCAGTCTACGATTAATTTTTAGTAGTAATGATTTATGTGGAATCCCTAATTCAATTTTTCTAAATTGTGGATTAAATTTTGCCACTTTACTAGCTAAATATTTTGGTATAATTATTTAGCAATGGAAAAACAAAATGTCTAAGTTTATAATATCGACACAAAATTATATATATTTTAATTTATTTTTAAAGAATTTAAGGAAATATCAATCAATAAACTAAATATATAACTAATATTGAATGTTTACAACAGCAAGTTTTGTAATTTACACCACTTCCAAAATATTCCTGAAAATTATGGTTTCAATAATTTCCAAATATTTACTAAACACTTACGTTGTGTTTTAAACAACAATTATTTTCATTCCAATTTAAACACCACTAATAATTTTTTTTTACCGATTACTTTCGCATTCGCGCACCGATTCCCCTGAATGACTACTTAGCTCTTGCGTTTATCACGCCAGTATTTATGTATCGCCATGAACATCTTAAATGTCAACAAATTGTCCGCAAAGGGTTCGTTACAGACAAAACTGAAAAGTGAATTTATTAACTGAAGTATAGTTCGTTGTTACTATTTGCTCACGATACTCTTCCTTAAAAAGTTGCCTTTGCTATATTCGATATCAAATTCGTAGCTTTGCAGACGTTCGAACCAACGTGCTACCAGTACCTCTGGATTCTTAAACTGTAGCAACCAGCGTAACGTTCCTTGATCTGCCCGTAAATGAAATGTTTGCTCATAAAGGTATTTATGGAAGAGTTGTGCGCATTCCACTACACTACTTCTAATAGTTCCTTTCGCGGCACGCAATAGTTACGCTCCTCTTTGATAGGAGCTTCGATAATATGAATTAATTGGTCCTTGACCTTCGATTTCTTGTGACAACACTCTTCTCTTCCTATAACATCATTTCTTGGATCGATATCCATAATAAATTCCACGTTTCGTATAGGGTACGCACCACTTAAACCAAAATGGTGCTGTGCATAACCGTTTCTATAATTCGACGACTGGATGCATGACGATATTATTTTATTTATTTAAAGAAATCTATTCTGTGATTTACACGTCGTTAAATAAATATAAAGGGTGTTTCATTTCGAGGTATAGAACTCTAAATTTAAATAAAACGCAGAAAAATAATTTTAATGGCCACAAATCTGACTTTCTTTGAAAGATAATTGTTTGCCATCAATATTTGAATATGATTTCGGACATGTGGCCGCCGCGGTGGAAGTTCGATTTTCGATCACTCTTCGCTGCATTTCTGGTCGTATTTCGACAAAAACGCGTCGAATGGTTCCAAGTTTCAATGTACATATCTGGCTTATCAGCGTAGACAAGTGACTTCACATACCCCCTAACAAAATAGTCCAGCGGTGTTAAATCACACGTACGCGGTGGCCAGTTGTCAGATCCATTTCTCGATATTAATTATTTATCAAATGTTTCTTTCAGTAAATTAATTGTATCGCGCGCTGTATGGCATGTGCTATCTCTGATGTCAATACCATCCAATTGGAACATAAAAAATTAGTAATCATGTCTCTATACCGGTCTCAATTGACTGTAACGTTTTCACTAGCATCATTTTTGAACACATGGTCCGATGATTCCTTCGGGCCATAAAGCGCACCAAACGGTTACTTTTTGTGGATGTAATGGTTTTTGAAAAATGGCCCGTGGATTGATTATCTTCATTCCAAATGTGACAATTCTGATTGTTGGCCAAAAATGTGCTTCATCACTGAAGAAAATTTTCTATGGAAAGTTTACATCGATGCCAATATTGGCTTCGGTCCATTCATCGAATTGGCGGCGCAAACGATGGTCGTATGGTTTTAATTAATGCACAAGTTGAATCTGAAGACTAGAAGTGTCTAAATTAAACACACAAGTTTTCTCTTCAACATGACCACCTATTTTGCTCAACCACTTCGTGGTAACCTGTAAAGAGGCATCAATGTTATAGGGCTCCGATCACTTCCTAGTAGTTGCAAAACACACCTTTCGTTTATCAACGACATACAACCATCGCTTCCAACGAGCCCCTTGTTGCTACAAGGAAGCTTTTAACAACCACGTTACTCGAACCAATTAAGACAATACCCTATCAGAAATGATTGAAATCTAGCAGCTGCCCGAGTATCAGAGGAATATTATTAAAACTGCGGTAACGAAAGCACCTTACTCAACAATTGGGCAAACGTCACCTAGGACTAAAAATGATTATTTGGACGAAGATTGCTTGAAGGTAATTCGAGAAAAGATTGTATGCGCACACATTTCAGAGGAGTACGTTGTGGGACGTTTTAAACTGCGAGAAACCAATCGAAGAATTTATTTGGAAAACACGCGATTTTAAAACGCAAGAGTTTAAATATTTGGAACTGGTATAGTAAATAAGCAAACTTCGGTTTCTGTATTTCAACGGTCGTAGCTGGATATCGAACAATTTACGAAAAAACACATAAAAATCTTCAAGTCCCGAATCATTAGATATGAAAATATTTTGAAAAGGTAGATCCGAGAAATAGATATAACAGAATATAGAATTAATGAAATCATTTAGACAGAGAAGGCATGTTCTACACCGGAACACTAAACAGGCCTTGGGGTAGGAACCAGCGGAAGTGGGTTCTGTTCTAAGGCCACCTATTCGATGGATATGAATGACGTGAAAAAGGATCTACATACACTCGGTTATCGTGTCTGGTATCCTCTAGTTGCGAACCGAAATATCTGAAGAAATATTGTTGAAGCGGTCTAATCTAAACATGGGATGAAGCTAAGTATGCTACTCGCTCGATCGCTGATGTTTACTCTTGCAGAGTCTCCCCGATCTCCTGATAGCGTACCTACATTTCGATGCGATATAGTTCTCCCTTGTTCTCGATTCAATTAGCCGCCGTATAACTGTTGCGATCATTTTCGGAAATTGTTTGCAACGTTCCGGCTGCTCCACCTTTAAGGTCTACAATTAATTCGCAAACGACTTGCATCATCCCATGCGTTTCTGCCGGAAGCCGTTCAAAATTGAAATTTGAAAATCCTGAACGAAGATGTTTTATCGAATGTCGGTGGCTTTAATTTATTCAAATGTAGTGGCTGGGCCACTTGCGACGTCGCCCCATTTGTTCTTAAGTAAAGATAATAAGTAAAACAATCTTTCTCGAGACGTTCGACCTCAAACTAAAACTTCTGTTCCACCATTCGAAAATTTGTTCATTCGTAACAATATTTAAATGCGGTTGCCCCTTAACAAATAATAAAATTATGTACGGTCGTGCACTCTGGCCGTACTTCTAACTGTTTATCGATTAGAAGATTTTTTAAATTAATTTCTATTGGTAGAAGGCTTTCGTACAAAAATATATTCGATAACGAATAGTGGTCAGGAAAAATTTTGCTGTAAAATTTGTGTTTGTGTTTTTTTTATAAAACATTCAAGCCAATTTTGATCATTTTCAAGGATTTTATGATTCAGGACAAAATATTTTCACAGACAATTTCCGATTCCATTGAAATAGCAATATGGCATAGTTGTTACACTTTTATTGCTAATTTATATTCAAACTTCTAATCTTTTTCCCTAAACACACAACTATTACTTTCAAAACAGCTGCTACCGGACGAGTGGTGCATCGACCCATCGTCGATGTGAGTGTACAAGTTAACATGGAGCTTGCAATGTGTAGGTGGTATACTGTAATTGTGTGAATGGGTGGTGTGTGCGTGAATGAAAAGGGGGTATTAATTGATCTTCAAAGGACATTAAATCCACTGGACAATTAATACTTTCTTTTAAAAAAATTAAATATTTCTAATAATCTATTACATGGTACACAAATTCTCAACAATCCATTTTACAAATTTTATTAATTTTTTATTTAAGTAAGAAAATTAAGTAACACAATTTCGTAATTTCGATTTAATTCAATACAAAAATTGTATTCACAAGAAAATTTAAAGCCACCGAAAATTAAAAAGGTGACAATTTTATACTATTTGTCACAAATATTTTCGTGATATTTTGGAAAGTCAGCTCATCAGCATCGCTTTTTAGAACTCACAACTAAATTGTCATTTTATAGCATTTAAAATTGTAGTACAAAGTCCCAAAAACATGTCATTTTTCATTTATCACTTGATCAGAATCTAGGTGATAAGGCCTTCCTTTTCCATAATCATATGTATATACATTAAATTTGATCGATGTATTATTGTTTACTTTACTTTAAACTTCAATAAATTATACAATTTTTAATATTTACCCCGGAATTTAAAGTCATCACTATTACCATAAGTCATGTTGTAGTAACTGATTTCGTAATTATAAATCTGAATAATTCTTTTCTAAGTGATAAAATAAGACTTTCATTGATCAAAATTATAGCTACAGAATATTTTTAAAAAAAACTTCACAAAGTCTATTAAAATGTTAAAAGGATGCTATTCTTATAGCAAAAGAGCCTTATGCTATGTGCCTCAGGAGATTTTTCAAACGAAACTTTTCAAATTTTGGAGCTTTCGCTATTTCCTCATAGACGCTAGAAGAAAAATTTGACCTTGTTACTTTTCGATTTCCTTTCATTATGTGTACGTCATTGTCTTTGACAATGATTATTATTATTTTTAATTTAGTTTCGTTCACTTAGCATAAAATAATAAAACAATATTTCAAAATAAAATGTTTTATACTATTTATAAATGAGTTACAATCATCGTTAAGAAAGTTGAATGGACGTGTAGTTAATTGGATATGTAATTGAATACTTTTGCATTGGGCAGTGACTACTGGGTATTACATAAGTTTAGTTACAACAATTATCTGAGGTACGCAGCATTAGGTGTATTGTATTGGTAAAATTTCTAAATTTACAACACCAATTGCATTGCATAAATTTGGAAAACATTTAGCTAAATTGAAAAAATATTTATATTTATGTAATTTACATTGAATTTCTAGTTAAAGGGTTTGTCACTATAAGCCGATTTTTTAATTTTTTTAATTTTTAATTTTTAATTTATTTTAATATCAAAACATGGCCCAGTATCCTTAAAATTGAATAATTATTGATTAATATTGTCAACGCAACAAATCATTTGTGTAGTTGCTTTGGTAAAAATCTAAATTCACTAAATTCAAAAAAAAAATTGTTTTTACCAATGCAATACTTATTAATAAAATAAAATTTATTCTATTTACCGCTTGAAGGTATATGCCAAACAAGCTTTAAAATCCCGTTCGTTATTATTCTCAAAAGTTATGCTATTTGATAAAAGGTGGTTCTAATTTATATTTAAATTGTTTCTCGGATAACGGAGGGCTATTTAAAGATAATAGATCCATTTAAGAATCAATTTTTTCTGAGTCGTTTCAAAATTATTTTTATTTGGTTCTGACAAGTGACAACTGATACCTACGAGTTTTAAGATTTATGACTATGCCAAATTTTAACTTACATACGATACCTGCGTTAAGCCTGGAGAAACTCGACTAATGAACATACAGAAAATAAAAATCATCCATAAAGGTTCTGTTTTTTAACCGAACCAGAAAATTAAATATCATTTTTTACTTACGGTTTTGTCTTGGAATGCGCCTGCCTGTGAACGTGATCATATTAAGATCATACATTTGGTGCAACTTATGTTTCTGAACAACTTTCATCTATCATAATAAAACATAGTTAAATCTATAAATTATTTAATAGTTAAATTTATTTATTTTATTCATTTTATAAAAACTAAAACTATCTACATTGGACAATAATTATAATAAAATAATAATTTTGCTTTTGTAAGTTTTAATCAACACATTGTATCAAAAGTTTATAACTTTACTTTTAGTTATAATTTTTAAATTATCGTACATAATAATTAAAATATAAAATATTCATAAAAAAACAAAAAAAATATGTATACTACCTTTAAATAATTATAATTAATTTTTTTTGTTTTAAAAGTAGTTTTATATTATTTATTACCCTATTTTTGTGTGTTTTTTGTTTGATTGTATTTGTGTGCATGTGATGTGTGGTTTTATAAAATTGATTTTATTTATCAATTTATAAAATAGTTAAATGATTTGTTTTAAATTTAATTTATTAGAAAGCTAATTGAAGCCTACAGCCAATTTTTCATGAGTATTAAATTAACAATGAACGTAAAAATAACAATTTCTATCGATTATTATTAATTTTAGTTTTATTTTTTTTTTCCAAGATTTAATATTTACATTAATTAAAAGTGAAGTAAGTAATTGTTCATATGTAAATAAAATTATCGATGGTGGATGAAAATGACAACGAAAAGAATAGAAAGAGAAATTTTTAAAACTATTTTTTGTATTTTATTTAGCTGCAGGTGGTGTTTCTGTATGATGATGACATCCTTCAACATTTTCGGGCCAATCGCATACATTTTCTGATGGATTGAATACTAATTTGGCTGGACATGGCATATGATGTTTTCGTTCACCTTCGCACATATAATAGTGGGTGCAATCCTCGTGGTCTTTGTGATAACTAATGTGACCCTCTTCTTCTTCGCACGATACCTCATTTGCTGTGAAAAATAGTATTAGTATTTACACTTTAACTAGAAGTAGTTTAGCTTACGATTTTTTGTTGTATATTGTCCACTTTTGCCGCTATACGTTTCGTATGGACCATCGAATTCCAAAGCAACTTTATAGTCTTCTAGCTCTTGGTTTAGTGCATTCAATAGAGGATATTTACCAGAACCGCAACGACCTGAAAAATCGTCCATATCTATAGACCAAACCATTATGCCGCCAAAACCTTGTTCTTTTAGCCATTGCATCTGAAAAATGAAAAGCCAGTATTATAGTTTATGTGTAAATAGGTACAATTATAAAATAAATTACTTTTGTTCTTAAGGAACGCTCATCATCAAAGCCGACCCATTGATCATCTCGATAGGCAAACGGTACTTGTTGTTCTGAATCCCAAACTAGTGTGGTATTTGGCACAGCCAAGAAAGAACAAATTTCGTAGTAACTTAAAAATCCAGCTTCGTTTGTAAATTTTCCGGGTTGTCCACCACCTGAAGCAGGCGCACCAATATCAAATTGTGTCATGTTAATCAGTTCGAACGATCGCCCATATGTTGGCATACCGATTAATAATTTTTCTTTTGGTGCACCTTGCTTAACCCATTCCCGGGCGCTGTAGTCTACTGTTAATTTTTTTTGATAGCTTGTTGCCGAATCTAATGGGTAAAGTGGTGAATTATGTCCAATTTGTCGTTCCCATTGGCCATGGAAATCGTATGTCATAACATTGATAAAATCTAAATATTTTGAAATTTCAGGTACATCGTAACCGGCGGCAATTGCTTCAAACGATGCTGGTACTGCCGCTGTCAATAGGAGTCGCGGTTGCCCAGATGTTTTTGCTTCGCCTTCAAAAGCAACCCGTAGTTCTTTCAATAAATTTACGTATGCAACTTTATCATCACTTCCTCTTGGATACTCCCAGTCAACATCTAAACCATTAAATTGATATTCTCGCAAAAATTCAATTGCTTCGTATACAAACTGATTCATTCTAAACACATTTGATGTTAATTCCTTAAATGGTGTTGAACCAAAGGTCCACCCTCCAATTGCTAATAAAATTTGAAGATTTGGATTTTTATCACGTAATTCAATAACGTTATCGTACATTTCAGGGTCATCGTCCGATGATTCGGTTAATTTATGATCCTTTAATGTCGCAAAAGCGTATACAATATGAGTACATAAGTTGGTGTCAATGTCCTTAGCTTCGAATTTTCCGGCTCCTGGCCGTTTTACAGACCAGCTGGTTAGGTAACAAAATACTTGGCCTGGGCGTGCTGTAAAATATAAATATTAGTAAGAAAGCCTTCTAAATATAACAAATATATACTTACTATTTTTCGACACTGTTGATAGGCCGGCCTTAATTTTTTTATTTGGTTTTCTAAGTTTGTCTAATAGTTCGGACACATCAATTTTAATTGGTGATGGTTTATCTAAAACTTCTTCCTCTTCATCTTCTTCATCGAAAGATGCCGCCACCTTTTCCCAATCTACATCTTTAGCATCTTTACCTCTTGAGACGCCTCGTAGTTCTTCCCGCATAGCTCCAATCAGTGGATATTTTACATTGTTACCACACGATGTGCCATTAAAATCATCCATATCGATACTCCATACCATAGCTCCACCAAAACCGCCCGATTTGATCCATTTCATTTTGTTTCGAATTGCACGTTCATCATCAAAACCAACCCATTGATTTCCATCGACCATGTACGGTACTTTCATTTCATCGTCCCAAACGTAAACTGCGCCATTTAGTAACATTTCACAAATTTCATAATATGCCATGAAACCTTCTTCCTTTGTGTAAATACCAGCCTTTCCGCCGCTTGATGTGGGTTGATTTGGTCCGTGCCGTCTTGGATTGGATAACGTAAATGTTCGGCCATAAGTTGGCATACCAATGATTAATTTTTCTTTTGGTGCTCCCAATTTAACCCACAAATTTGCAGCATTATCAACTGATAATTGTTTACGCCATTCGGAATCAGTGGATGGTGCATAAAGTGGAGCATTATGTCCCGTCTCCTTTTCCCATTTACCATGGAAATCGTATGCCATCACATTTATGAAATCAAGATAACTGGCAACAGCTGGAACATCATATCCCCCTTTAATATTGTCTGGTCCTACTGGGACGGCGGCGGTCAGCAACAATTGTGGTTTTCTTACTTCTTGTGCTTCAGCATCGAAAGCCTCTTTTAATTCTTTTAACAATAGTACATAATTTTTTTTATCGTCCGAACCTTTTGGGTATTCCCAATCAATATCGAGACCATCAAAACCTCGTTTGCGTAAAAATGGAATGGCCGAGTAAATAAATGTTTGTCGGGCGTAACGCGTTGCAGACATTTCTTTGAATTTTTGTGTACCAAATGACCAACCGCCAATAGCGAGTAGCACTTTAAGTTTGGGATTTCCCTTTTTAAGTCCAACAATACGAGCAAATAATCCTGGAACACCCTCTTTAGTTTCATCATTACTTTCGAACGAAGACAGTTTACCTTTTTTCAACCAACCAAATGCAAAAATTATGTGGGTGCATAGATCCGGTGTAATATCTTCGGGCACGAATTTACCAACTTTGACACGATACTGTGACCAATTTGTATAGTAACATACGATTTTATAACCATCATCTTGTTTGCTCTCTTTTTTGCCTTTGGGCAGGACTACTGATGTTGATGAACTGCTAGCGGCTGATCCGCGAAGTTTCGTACGACTTCGGAAACGATTACCCGATGATGGTAACACATCGGACCGATCTGTAGCTTTTTTCAAAATATTTGTTGAACTAGCTGGTGATTGATCATCACGATTTTTTTTTAGTCTTGCGGCTACACTTTGTCGTGACGTCACTGAATTCCGTACCGGTTTGGTTCTCTCGCTTTTCTCTTTTACCGAATTAGTATTGGCAGACGACGCTGATGTACTAGGCCGTCGAATACGTCGCCTTGTCGTTTCTATATATAAATATGTAATATACAATTAATTAAATTAAATTTTGTGTAATAAAACAAAATATTTAGATTGTTTTTACCTTGAGCGGAATTTAAATGGGAAATCAATACAATCAGCAAACATACGGCTACGACTAATTTCAATGTTCGAGTAGACAGCTGGTAATTAAATAAAAAAAAAATAAGGAAGTTTGATTAGATATGAGTGAAAAAGTATAATTAATAGGTTAAAAAAAAATTTAATTATAAAACATAAAAGTTTTTAGCCAATCGTGTGTATTTCTTTTTTCACAATCGATCAAAATTTGCTATACATGACAGCAGCATTACGAAATTTATCGAGTAATAAATTGTCCATACAATCGAAAAACTCAAAGTGTGCGCGGCGGTCTGCGGATACGATTACAATTTCATGCCGGCCCTGTAATTTATTATTTTATTCATAGTATGGATCTTGCATAAGCCGTATATAACGTTATTGTTGTTATGTATATCACAGTTTCAGGTATATACCTTCCAAAATAGTGTTGCAATTTTTTTAAGTGTGTACTTATACTTAAAATTGATTATTTCTTTCAAAATATTAGTGTTGAGAAAAAAAATTTTAATATCGTATTGTCTTTAAGTTGTTAATGATAAATAATATTTGAAAAGAGAACAACGGTATACTGAATTAATAGTTTATATGCAGTCTGTTTTAATAAATATTTTAAAACGGACCTTAAGACGTTGATTAAGAAATTGTGTGTTTGTTGTACGTACAGTGTTTAAAGGTATCTTTTTCGAATAAATTTCTTTATTTATATTTTAATTGTCTATAACAATAAATATTAAATATATAATAATTTATTGTTTATCTTGAAAAATATGCTGCTGCTGCTGCTGTTGTTGTTATTCTTGTTGTATAAGAAAATCGCGGTCAAGTATATTATGCATCGCGCATTTGGAAAATTGTTCTCTCGATATTACGTAATGAAAATAATAGTAATCTAGGAAATTTATAATATACAAACACACAAAAGTTTATGGCAGTTCACATAAATGAGACCTTCATCTTAAAGAATATATAGTATAATTAACTCTAAAGAGACACGCTAGTATTGTGCTAATTACATAAACGATTTGCATATTTTCAAAGGCATATTTCCCTTTAGAAATAATGATGTTAAAAAATATTTAATTGGAATTGCAAATGGGCTCAAAGCCGAAAGCATAACTTAAATAACAAAAACTTTATATTATTATATTTTGCTGAAAGGAAATAGCTAGTTTTGTTACCTCATTATGACAATCATCGCGGAAAAGTGTTACCAAGTGTGACTAGATACTGGGGCTTTAAATCAATGATTTGTGTGAATTTTGTTTCTTGTCTGCACTTTTTGTACATATGTTCTCAACGGTTTGAGTGCAATTTTATTTGATCTTTTTGTAGTATCTTGAGTAATTTAATGCTAACAAAATACGTTTGTGGAATTGTTAAAGCAAGTTCTTCATAAATTTAGCTTGTTCTGGAACTTTCTTCTGCGAAAGATGAACCTTTCGATAATCGGGCTAAAGAAAAAGATGAAGTGCTTGACCGATCATGTAAATGAAAATAATGCACTGAAAATGACTTCAACTATTTATGGTAGTGGAAGCCTACTGAATTATTCTGCGGGATAAAATTTTATAAAAATGTTACGAAGTCTTTCATCGGTAAGCTGCCTATACGTTACGTGCAACCAAAGACATATTGCAAAAATTATATACAATGTTATCCACTCCGCCTTTTTAGCACTCCATTCAATTGTTTTGATAAAAATGACGATTGAAATCATTTGGCTATCGTTTGCTCACTAGTTTTCATCGTTTAGTCACTAAGGATTAAATGGTAAATAAATAATGAACATTTGAAAAAGAAAATTCGCGGGTAACACCTCATTGCTAGAAAACCATATCATTTTCATCCAATCTTGTTAGGTAATCGTTAGTTGAGGATTGGTCAACACATTTCGACATTTGGTCACCAATGAGCCATTTTTTATTGTTAAAAACTAAATCAAAATTGAATTAAACTAGTCTCATCGCTTTTCTAGGATTTTCATTTTGCAAAATTAACAATAAATCCAATTGGAAAGTTGAGTTTTTAACAAATTTTCGCAATAAATCGTTACGTAGTGATGACCAAACGATAACCAGTATACAATGTCAGAGTGACAATGTTAGTTCAAAGTGACGTTTTGCATTTAATTGTTGCCTAATTATGAAAAACCAAAAAATTGAATTGATTTCATCTTTATGTCTTTCACTTTAGATGTTATATTACTTCGCTTGAAAAGTTCCCGGTCTGACACATAGATGGTGCCCAAATTTAAAACCCATATGATTTTTAAATTCTACCAACCTTCAAATGATACTTGTTAAAATTTCATGACATTTCGATCGTTTACAAGTTACAGTTGTTTTAGTGGCGCTACTTTTGTTAATTTCAAAGGAATGGGAAAACAAGAATTACGTGTGTTTATTAAACGCTGTTTTTTGAAGGGAAAAATTCCGTTCAAGTAAAACAGTAGCTTGATAAGTGTTATCCGGACTCTGCACCAGGAAAATCAACCATCATTGAATTGACTGGTATACTGAATTTAAACGTGGTCGTACAACCACCGATGATGCGCCACGCTCTGGACGCCACGTATTAATACCGGAAGTAAGTATACAAGTATAATAATACAAATAATTTTTCCAAATAATAATATTATGCAATATCAATTTCATTGTAGCTTCGAACAGTACTATGTTTCATGACACGATATAGATGAATTAGAAGGTCGGTTAACAAATAATTCAGATGATGTTGGAGATGATGCGAGAGTGTAAGAAATATTAACTATATCGTCTTGAACCAAGACACGAATTACTTAGAAATGTTGCCAATCGGTCCTAGTGTAGATTACCGTACAAAATTACGAATATATGATTTGTTTAAAAACAATTATTTTAAAAATAACAAACCTTTAGAACGAAAGAAACGAAATCTAAAATGAATCTTTAGAAACGAAATCTAAAATGAAAATCTAATTGCCTTCGAGTGAAAATTTATATAGGGTTATACGATGAAAGCTATTCGTAAAGCGTGAAATACTTGTAGATTTGTTTAGTAATTATTTTAAAATTTACTTTCGGCCTAAACGAATAATTAGTGACCATGGAAGTAATTTTAATTCAAACGATTTTAGATCTTTTGGAGCGCGTTCATTGCTCCTTAACCCCTATGCTGGCTAAATGAGTTGAAAACGAACGAAATGTTCATTTGGGATGATGTTCTGGATCAAGGAAAATTCTCTTATAATAATACGTGTAATAGTTCAACAAAAGAAACGCCTAGTATGTTACTCTACTCGTATATGGAGTACGATGAACATTTAATTTTTTCATTTGTTAAGAAAGAGATTTACACTGCCATATTCTTTATTTGATCAACCATTGTAAAATTTGAATAAATATGTAAAATATTCTTATTATTATTTTATGTTAAAGGAGAGTATGTCAACTTAAGATGTAAAAACAATAGTTTTCTTTATTTTAATTTTAGAAAGTTTTACATAAAACTAGTGAAATCGAGGTCGATCATATATCAGTTGGCCGAACTGTAAGAATATTTTGAAATGACGTAATTATGTTTATTTAAATTTAAAAGATTTTTATTATAGTTAAAGTATTTTACAATAGGTGTCACTTTACTAACAATATGAATTATATATTAAATTTTGGATTAAGGCAAAATAAACATGACGAAATTTTTTCATACTTAAGTTGACTTGTGTCTGAATACTTAGGTCGGTTGCTTTTATGGTGGTTATTTCAAAATAAATGCAGGGCGGATTGACATCGTCCTAATCCAAGAATCTTGGGCTAGTAGAGATCGCGTATTCTTGCTAAACGTAACTTAACGTAGAAACGGCAGGCATTTAGGTAACCGTCAAAACCTCTGGTTTATATCGGCTTAACTTCCACACAACTATTCGAATTCGCATCATACAATCTCACATCGTATGGATGCGAACAAGAGAGATGAGTTATTTATTGATTTCATTCTTAGTCCAAATCTATATTAATATATGCAACATTGGCAGTAAGCCATCGTTTGGAACTAGTAATAGGGAAGAAGATTACACTTCTCTCTGATTTTATAAAAGACGATGTAAAGTATTTGAATTTTTCCGATTTATTATCTCCAATATGACGTGGATACAAAACACACCAATAAACTACCTGTACGAATAGACGAAAGATCGACTGGGATACCTTCAGAAATATTCTATTGAATTCTTAACTGGTATCAGTTTCAGAACTCCCTGAAATAAAACAGCTTGATGAATTAGTTGATAAGCTATCTGACGCTTATAATAAAGCAATTGTAGTTGCATGTCTCCTTAGTAAACCTTTGAGTAAACCTCGGCCATATTGGTGGTCAAGGCCTTCTAAAGCACATGTAAAAAATACAAGAAACTATTCAGAAAAGCGAAGAAAACAAGAGGTGCTGTAGACTGGAACTCTTATTAGGAAGTCCTCAGAACATTGAAGTAAGAATTAAGAAGGGACATGATAGAAATAAAATTCTGTACCAGATGATATGATTCCTGCGAATATCAGCAGATTGCTAATTTTGTCTTGAACTTTGTCATATTCATAGAAAAAGAACTGACGTGAAGGTTATATTTATATTTGTACCATGTATCGTCTTGTCTCCTAAAATTTTTGAAAAATCAAATAGATAGTTACATCAGGTGCTCGATCAAGCCGAATAAGCTGTCGATATCTAAACACGCATACTGTACGTCAAAAACTGTGGAAACTACTCTCCACTCAATTGTTTGTCCCATTCAGACATCCCATAAGTATAAGAAAATATCCGCAATAATCTTCCTGGTAGATATAGGCGGCTCCTTTTAACGATAGACCAGATGCTGAAAAGCTGGTCGTTATGGCTAACGTACGAGGGAGGTAACCCTACTTTGTAATTTTTATCCATGGTGAAATAACTCTTCTTTAGATTTACTTAAAGACCGCAGTGCTTGAAAGCAAGAATGAGGAAGTTCATTATTACCAAAGTTGCATTTAAATCAGCATTTTAAAAACAGTCTAGAACGTTCAAGATAAATTCATTTTGCAAAATATATACTATAGTTCCATCATCATTTCGTTAAGACATAGAAAAATAGCACTAGAAAACTATTAAAATTGAAGGTGATCATGATTATCGTGCAAAAATTATTATTGAAAACCGGTAACGCTATGCAAATCGCGTGAGTCATTTACACAAAATAAATTTTTGTTGTACTAACTTCCGAAACTATGTATGAACGTGGATACGAGTATACTTTATCGAAATATGTACCTTGGTGTTCGATTTCATACTGTATAACTAAGTATTTCATTTTTTTCATCGATAATGATCGATTTGATCTAAAGTCTTACTTCAATTGCACAAAAACTATGCTATAATGCGCGATTACTTAACAATAAAAAGTGCCTTAGGTCTACATTACCTCAGTTGTTTAGTTAGTTTAGTTTTTTGTTAGACAAGTAAATACTGTCCATTTTATTACTAGAGCACAGTACACAAAAGCAAGCAAAAAATATTTTTAATTTTAGAAAGTACTCGAAATATGTATACATAAGCAGCAAAAAATTGTAAGACATATAGCCAACAGTATTTAGCTTAGACCTGATGAATGACATCTAAATTGCCTAATTAGTCAAGTTTCGAGGTGAACTACATTTTTTTCATGTTTTGTGTAAAGGTGTATTATGTGATATAAAAATCGAAAATTTATTAATCCAAAACTAATATTTGGTATTTATTCGTGCAAACTAAAAAACCGGAACCGCCATGTTTGTTTATTTTTGATGTTTTTATTGTAACAATCAACAAAGTTAACCTCGCAGGAGAATATATCGGGTTTCGCACAACATTTTTTGAACCATGTAGCTTAGCTATTCCATGGTCATTGTGAAAATGTGCAAAAGGGATGTTGTACAAACCATGAATGTGACACACATTTTATTATAATAAATTAGTTTTAAACTACAGCAACGTGAAGGACGACAAATTATAAAATCCGATACACATTCTTCGACCACAACATTGGACACAACGTTAGGTACTTTGAAGTTATTACAGTACTTATTCAAAGCTTGTGTATTATGCTAAAGTAAATAACAAACTCCTTCAAATGTAAATAACTTTCAAATAACAATAATTATGTAGATTTATATAGAAAAAATAATAATTTAGAAAATGTTATATGTAAAACTTTACGTCACCGTTGATTAATTTGTTATTTAATACGATTTTTTTTCTGTTAAGTAGAAAAGCTCGCTGACCATACCAAAAACATCAAAAATGTTAGCTCTACTGGATATGACATTTTGATATGTACGTACTCGTATTGTAGATATTGCGTTGCGATCGTTTTTTCTTGATTATATAGAGTTAGATATTTTAGATACAGAGATTAACTGGTTTTTTGGTAAATGGTTTTTAAGGAATGGACAACTTTTTTTTTGTCTTTTATATTTATCTATCTTCAGGTTGACTCCATAAAAGATGTTTGATCAAACTCCTTACATACATTTCTTAATCTTATAATATACGCACTGTATATATAATATAACAGGTTAATGGAACTCAAGTCGATTCACACACACACACGCACACACATGCGTATATATATTTTTATTTATATTATTTTGGCATGTTTGTTATTCAATTATACCAGAGTAAATTATACAAGTAAATACTTTCATTTTGACAGCAAATTTTACTTTCGGTTTCTTTATAGCGTCATTCAAACAGCGCTCGTTCTCATGTTGTTTATAATTTGGTGAAAGATCGCAAAAAATACTAAAATAACATGAATCAATTTGGTAATCGAATTTTTGGCATGCAATTTTATTTCTTTTGGTCGGTTACTTAAAGAGTCAATGTCATTTATGTGTCCCGATGGCAAATTTTTTGTTACTTTGAAAATTATTATTTAATACAAAAATTTACGTTGAGAGCATTATACCTGATTCATTATAATATTAGGTTTACGTATATAGAATATGGTTTCATATATAATTATACATACCTAGGGTAAATAACCGACCTCCATTTCGAGGACTCATATGTTATACGTCAACTTATAACGTATTAGTCAATATATCATGAATATAAATGTTGGTTTATTAAGATTTTTTGCATAAACGAATTTATGCTTAGCCAATGGTTGGTTACATGATCTGCTGAAAAATGTATTCGAAATATAAACCATTCGCATATAAACTAGTTACAAACTGATTTATTATATGGGGTTACCAAACTTTAGTAAATTTGATTAACGAAATAATCTTTGCTGTGTTATTCAAATCCGCGTTGTTCAACACATGATCTTCGGTGTCGTATTTTCTAGCTTAATGGTTTAATATAATGTCAATCAGATTGATGCAATACCAATGAAATAAATAGCCGTTCGAGTTGAAATAATTAGAACTCAAAAGAAAGTTACATTCGTTGCTAACTTAATGGTAAAAAAACTCCCAACCATCATAATTGATCATGAAACAATTCACCGAAAACCATAATTCATCTAAAACCAATTAATCGAAAAAGCAATTCACTAGAAAATAATTCACCGAAAAGCAATAAACCGAAAACGATAATTTTTCGTAAAACCAATTCACTGAAAACGACAATTCACCAATAACGATAATTTACCGAAAATATTTCGAACGCTTCGCATATTTGCTGTTTCATGAGACCCGTTGATCCGGATCAGTTCAAATTTATATGGAAAACCTAATCCAAATTTTGTTTCAGATCACAAATTTTGATTTGAAATCTAGTAAGCGGCTTTGCAAAGTTTCATGAAACATGAACTTAACGGGGTCAGATCAATCATCAACAAAACAGCTATTAAACCCCCCGACGGGGTTTTCATTTCAATTGCAGACTCACTAATTGGAAGATATTCAGTTAATTTATTTAAATTTATATTAAAAAACTATGAGCTGTTGTAAAGGAACTTAAATATATCAAATTTCCAAATTTTTTCTTTTGGCCCTATCAGTATTTTTTGTTTCAATATTTTGCAAAACATTTTTTTCATGATTTTTAATTTTATTCGTTTTTGCGATTTAACGTTTCGGTTTTTTCACTGAAATACCATTAATTAAAGCAAATAATTTGTAAAAATAAAAATTATTTTTTCTGTTTGAATTTATTATTACAAATCAGTTAAATTCCGTCTTTTAAAGGAGGCGTTTTGGATTAATTGTTTTTTTTTCGGTGAATTGTTGTTTTCCGTGAATTGTAGTTTTCGGTGAAATGTCGATCTCGATTAATTGTTTTTCGGAGAATTGTCATTTTCGGTGAATTGTCGTTTTGCATTAATTGATGTGTATTTTAAAATGAACGAAAAACATCCTGATCATCATACGTTGATTTTGTAAAAATTTGATTTTTTGTATGGGGGACACAGTTTCTGAGTTGCTGTAAAAGGCAACAAATTTCAGAAAAATCAGACCACAAATTTTTGTTTTCACGACGTGGTCTTTAGTCCAAATGGCTTTATGATTTAAGGCCAGTTCATAGATGACGGACGTGTGATGGGGTTTTCAACACATTAACCATTACTTCAGCACCGAAACGGTGAATTTATGAACTCAAGTGCAGATAACAGAATTAATGCTTATATCAAGACCCTTCAAGAGAAGAATAAAATAAATTGTTTGCTCCTCCAGCGCTAGGGCGGTATTTTTGAATACTAATATACGGCACTTATTTGAGGCAAACAAATTTGTTACGGGATTCGAAATTTTTCGAACGATATGCTACATGAATTAGGAATGAGAAAAAATGAAACTGCGTCCAGCGGTAGTTTTAAGAACTAAACTGCTTCAACTAACTGAACCAATGCCACATTCATCAATACGTATATACGAGCCTATATTAACAAATAATTTGCCAACACAGTTGGTTTGTGGACTAGAAAATTTCTGTCAAGCCATATCGTGGTGTTGAGTGTCTTTCCTGGGATTCCTATCCTTCCTTCTCTTACTAGAGCGTTCGAAAACCCGACAAATTTCGTTCTAAAGAATACGAGTAGTCAAAAAGTTTTTCTTGAGAACTGAAAATTTTTTTTAAAATAGATAAAAAAAAGAAAATACGTGCAATATTTTAGTTCCAAACTAGAACTTGAACTTTTTTCAAGAAATAGATACTTTTAAATTCTGATCGTTTAGTGAAAGCCTTTTAACAGATATTATATTGCCTGCCAACAAAAAATTCGTTCGAGTAGCCTCATAGTTTTGGGTCTCCCGAATTACAGATTTACTGATTTTTATTGTAGCGTCCAATTTTCCAGAATGCGCCATACTCGTAGTAACTGTGTTAAGGGTTTTATTTTCATTCTTATCTTTTGAAGATGAATCGCTGTTGAGACAGCAATACCACTTTATTGACTATTTAAAGCATCAAAGAGAAATGTAACGAGAGCTACGCAGTAAAGGTTTGTGATATTGCAATCTTTGTGGTTTGTGACGTGAACTGTTATTTTCCGGTAACAAATTTCCTCTCTCCTTAGCAACATATCATAAAGCATTTTTCGATACTAAACGTTAAACCGAAAACTTCATTCAATTAAAAATGAACTGTTCTATGATATGTTGTGCTTGTCAACACAATTATTGAATTCGTTTTTATGACGCAAACTTAGGGACAAGGATCCAGGAAATGCTTGCTTGTTTGGAAAAGCCCTCCCAGGATCATGAAACGGCAAGGATAACATATAAGCCTTCCTCATTTCAAGAACATTTAAACGGGTGAATAACGCATTTCAGCCAAATTTCGAATTCCGAAATTTCGATAACATAATTCTCATTTCAAAGTACGACTCATGCGCTGAGTGTGTAGTATTACGCGTAGCCTCTAAAAAATAGCACCCCGGGCACACCGAAGAAGTGACAGCGAGCCTGCGAAAAACTTTTCGAGATCAGGGTATATTTAACACGAATAAAGCCGCAACTTGCCTCCTTCATGAGTCATCGAGACCAAGTCCCTCACTGTTTAATGTATAGGAATGATGCATAGACAAGGCAAGGAAATTAGGTAATAAAACACGGAGTGTCCCAATCAAAAAACGACTAAAAACATGCAGAATGCAGCCCAGTGAAACAACTAAAGTACCTATCGATTCAAATTATGTATATATGCGTTTAAATTATCCATTAATCTCTGCCGCCTCTTTACAAGGTTTTTACACAAAAACATTGTACCAAAAATGGAAAAAAGTGTGTATCTCCACAAGTATTATAGATATTCTATAACAGGATAGACGAAAGGCCAGAGACAGCAATTGTTTGCAAATTTTAACTATCCTCTCTAAAAACTAATTTATTTCCCGAAGTAGAGGGTGCAGAAACACCATACATTTTACCGCTGCCTTTTTGGCGCGCATTCTCACCGCATAGTTCACTTAAAAGGAGAGCAACTTTTGTAAATTTTTCATCAAAAACATTCAAAAGTTTTCATTCAAAAAAAGACGATTTTATCTTGTCGGACCTGGTAGAGCCAGGAGGCAGACTCAAATATCAAGGTAGGGTGACCAAGACGTTGAAAGTTTGGTTTCTAACTAATGAAAATTTTAGGCTACAGTGCTCAAGCTAAAAAAATTTAAAAACCCTTTGAACTTACATACAAAGTATAGTCACAATGCCTTAGCAAACTATTATGTTTCGCTATACATTTGTTAACCCCTTCGTAACTTCGAATTTTATTGTATTTGACGGATACTTGCGGTTTCTATATGAAATTGGGTTACTCTGGATAATATGCCTCGACCGGCGAACACGTAATAGGTTAAGTTGCAAGCTGTTTGGACTATTTCGGTTAGTGACGAATTATATAGTTTTAACAACCAGTCCCTAAAAATTTGATGGTCGTAGCACCAACCGAAATAATTGAAACAGCGTATAACTTAAGTGTGATAGCTGGTTGAGCCTGTACCCAGATAATAGTTTTACATCGAAAACATTTATGTAGTGAAACATTTTAATTCGCTAAGGCATTTATGTGCCAAGTTCAAAGTATTTTCAATATTTTTGTAGTTTGGTCACTGCAGTCTGATGAGACGACCAAATTTTTTAATTTAAAGAATTTAATGTTGTCTTGGTAACGTGTCGTCTTGGTAACCTCACCTCGATGTGAAACTAATGTCTGCCTATCACCCAAAAAAGCCCAAAATTTCAAACTCCACTATAGTTTTACAGACCATCATTTATACAACTGCTGATCTTGACAGTACTGCAAATGACCTTAAAGAGAATGTGATTTGATTCGCGTCAGGCAGAAGCTTCTCTCAATAGATAAAATACAGTGCTAAGCGAGCAAAAGATACAAAATAAGATAATAAACATCGAGTTATTACGAACTCAACATGAACTTTACCATTCTTCCGTAGATACAGGTTTATAGAATCCCCACTTATTAAACTGCACAGGCCAAGCTATAGCTTGGAATACCTTCCAACATGTTGAAGAGACGCTCGAGTCCTCTTCTTACAGAAAGTAAAGAAGGAATCAAACTCAAACTAAACCCCTTAAACTTCAGTTAACATGCGTTCCACACTGAAAAATCAATAGAGGCTGCTGGTGTAGACCAACTAACAACACCAATTGAAGCAACACTTCGAAATAACAACACGTTGTTACGTACCTGGTCGATATTCAGGTCAGGTTAAAAAATACCCTCCACTCAAATATGAACTATTTTAATGATTTAATTCTGATAGATCGGGACACATTTGGGAGTGCAATAGCAGAGCTTATGCAACACTCTCTGAGGTCATTAAACGACAGGTGAAGAGAAATCAATTTCACTGTCAGCTCAGAGAAAATTGTATGTACTCTGTTTACAATTCACAGGATAACTCAATTCTCCGTGCTACGCAGTTTCAAGGTAAAACCCTGCAAATAATGCCAGAAGCTAAATATCTGTATTATTTTACTTATTTATTTATTATACAATTTTGTGAATCTACAAATCCCATTTTCAGCAACATGTTCATTTGCAATAAAAAATGTAGTTCACTAATTTTCTAAAAATAATTTATCTTCGTCCGTTATGTTCCATATGTTGCCATCTTAAAGTTCACCGGCAATTATGCAACGTTGCCAATCTTGACTGTTTTAGTACAAGAATTATAATTATTAATTCCCAATTTCAAATCAACCCTAAATATTAATCTACATGTACAGTGCCGAGCTATTATATTAAAATTATTCGGTTCTCAGTAAATCTCATTCAAATATATTTAATATACGAGTACATAATATTATCCCTCTTTTAAGATACTGGTACGATTTATATTTAATTATAAAAATTATAAAATAAACTTATTTATCATTCATTTTAGAATAATTTTTTCAAATTTTATCTAGTTGCCTTTACTTAAATATTACCTTCCAGCAGGAAAGCCATTGACGACACACTAATTACTAATTTACGTTTGTTACCAGTCTGAGATGAATCGTTTATGACAAGTCTAATACGAGGTGACAAGTCATAGACGAGTCGCATGTGTCATGTCTGAGATTAATTGTATGTGATATATCCCCAGCAAACGTAGAAGAAGTTCCAGAACTAGTGCAAAAGTAGTGATAAAAGTATTTGTTTCCTTGTGAAAAAGGATGGGCGTCGGGATCCAATTTTTTTTTGCTATTTCGTGTTTGCCCAATTCAACGGTTAAATACTAATGAATTTTAGAGTTATTTTGAATATAGTTCAAATAACTTTGGTTTCAGGAAACTCTACTGTAAGTTGCGGAGTTGCAGAATGATTAAATTAATAAATGTTTCAAATATTTAGGAAGCCGGAAAATATGAATTTAGAATTAAATTTCAGGAAATTTACAGATGCTTGTGAATTAATGCTTCATTGTAATTGCTGATTGTGTAGTTTAGAATTGTGTTGTCATTTTATTACTAACGACTTTACATAGGTGTCTGTAACGGGTCGAGTCAACCAATTTTGGTTAGGAAGCCGAAAAGTATTAATAGAATTAAATTTCAGGAAAATTCCAGATGCATGTGAAATAATAATATTTTTTCTTAGGTTGCCGTTTTAAAGAAGCAATTGTTGAAGACCAATACCATCGTTATCCATTAACCTATTAAGCCTTTATCCTTCATCTAGTAGATTAGAATTGTGTTGTCTTTGTGTTACTAACTATCGGCTATACCTAGGTGTCTGTAACCGGGCCGATTCTGTCCCACTTAACTAACCTATCCAATCCTTCGGTTTTGTTATGTGTAAAAAAGGGTGTACGGTGGACCCGGCGTCATCCGGGAATCTTAAAGTTCACCGGCAATCATTAAAACGGTTTGACATATCTTTAATTAGAAACCAAATAGGCAACATGATGATTACCAAAATAGTATAGCCTTTAACTCCGTAAACTTCTTTGGCCTAAAACAGAACAAACAAAAACTTGCAAACACCACAAACAACAACAAATAAAATTCAGAAGATAATCTATCTAAACACAACAAAGACTATAAAAGCTGCCTAATGTTGTTTTCGAGATGTACTTGGGGCTCACGGCCTTTCACTTACATGTCAAAAGCAGGGCCAGTACTAGAGCAATCAAATTAAAATTATTAATATCAGATAAAAGCCAACAGTCCAAAACAGTATCTTGACCAAGTTAATTCTGGCAAATGAAATTATCCAATTATCTAATTTGATGATAAATATAACGAGTTTTCGCAAAGAGATTTCCTGTTTTCAGGATTCCCGAAAGGGATTGAGTTGAGAATATTATTATCCTCCTTTTGCCGCCATATCGTATATGATACACTGACGAATCAAAAGTAAGTATGGAGAATGGAGATGAAGTATTCGGGCGAAAGATCACACTACACATACCTTTAGGAAATCCTTTTAGGATGAGACAAACTGAGACGGAACTCTCACTTTGGGTAAAGGAAGGAAAATAATACGGATTGTACTTTGTAAATTGAACACTACTCTGTTCCTACAGAAAATCGTACTTTACTTTGGGAAACACTGCGTCTCCATCAGCGGGACAAAATAATTTACTTTCATTTTTGGTTAGCAAGAGATGATCATTGATTTATTTTTAAAATCATTATAAATGCGCTAATAAACCGATTTAATGTTTATGTTTTGTATTTTTGATCATCTACTGCATAAAATTCTTTGTATTATTTTGATCTTTTCACATTTAAATCGATTAGTCATTCTACGACCGCCAGCATATTATATATCAATTTATCATGCAGTCATCGATCCTTCTCGAAATTTTCTGTTTACATAAAATTAAATAATCTATCGGTATTACCTGAAAATTTAGAAGCATAAAAAATATTATAAATCGTTGTCCCGATCGAAAATGTCTTGCAATTTACAAATTTCAAGTTCTGCGATTTGCACACGTTGAAATATCAAAGCCCAATGAACTCGTAACTATATAAAGTATAATTTATTGGGAATTAAATACAGCAAATATACGAAATTGACCAACAACAAAAAGTTTTCAATCAAGATAAGGAGGTACAAAAATCGCAAACCTCCTCCCCCGGGTGTTCTCAGATACTAACTAAAAACGTGTGTGCGATATGAAAGCAAAACACAAACAATTGTACAAACATATTTTATATAAACATAACATTTTGATAATACCAATTAGATAATATTTTATAATTAATTAGTATGTAGAAACAGTAATTATTACCTCTGCTATGTATTATGAAATCGTTGAAAACAAATTTTTTGATTTGATGCGTCTCGCAACAGGTTTTCATTGTTCGAGTCAACTCAATTCAATTTTATTGCCACTATGGTAATGAATCAGACATAATGCGACTTGATAAAAGGTAATCTTGTGGTATACAGTGATAGAGGTGAGCTGTTCCCCCGCGCTCCGTTTAGATGGAAATCAATAAACTAACACGTTTCTTTAACTTTACATACGACTTTCTAAAGTACTATAAGACTTAAACAAACATAACTACGTCAAGTAGCAAGGTGTATAATGCATGCATACATTATGAGAAAGTAAAAATTAAATAAACACTGCATACATATTTTTGTTGTTTCTTGTAATAAGCTTTCACATACAATACTCGTAAGTAATCAAAATTGATAGAAAAAATGCTGTGCGAATTTATGCAAACATTCGGTGTAATTGTATTCGCCAGGATAGCCAAATATTGTTCATCCCTATACAAAATATATTGCTAAAGATCTCTACCTAAACTACAACAACTAAGGCCTCTATACCCTTGGTCGTATCACTTTATGCGACGTGGCTATGGATATTCTTGGTTACTTGATTATAAAACCAAAATTTAGTAAATAATGTTTTTACAAAACCCACAGTGAGAATTTTTTTAAATCGTCACAAAGAAATATATAAAGCAGCATGCTACGATTTAGAAAACAGCCACAACGAGTTTAGTAAACAATTATTTTTGAAGTTTATTTTAATAATCTAGTAACCAAGAGGATGAGTAGTCACATCGCATAAAGTGAGTTATAAATGAGCTTATAAAATGTGGTTGGAATTCTACTCGAAATTGTAAAATGTAAATAAATAAATATTAAATATATTAGAATTTGTATGAACCACGAGATACAGCAACTTCTCGGACGCAGCGATATCATTGGATTCAAGAAAACCAATCGAGTTAGATGGCTGGGCCTCGTTGCAAGGTATCCAACGACGCATATATATGATATAGGGTCTTCCAATAAAAGCTTTTTTAAATTTGAAAATAAGCACATGTTTTGTTAAAAATATATGTCATTCTTTATTGAAATTTTAGTGTAGACCTTTGATCATTTAGGGATGAAATATAATATTTGAAAAATGTCCACCGCGAGCACATTTGCAGAAGTTGATCCTTTGGTCGAAATATATATTAGGATATTTTTACATAATTAGGGCATCTCACGAACGATGTGGTCCATATTGGTTTTAAGACCTTTGATTGATTGTGGGTTATTCACATAAACCTTATCTTTCACTTACCCCCCACAAAAATTATATAATGGTGTTTGATCGCACGTTCATGGTGGCCAACTAACATTCTCCTGTCGTGAAATTAATCGTCCATCAAATCTGTTTCTTAATAAACCGATTATTTTATTGGCAGTATGACATGTAACGCCGTTCTGTTGAAACCACAAGTTGTGAATATTCATATAATCAATTATGGGCCATACAAAATGTGTTATCATGTCTCTGTAGCAAACACCATTGACTGACTATTCGATAAACGTGGTTCCTCTGCAAGACTTTCTCTCACTGTTGTAATATTTACTGTTGAACGACCTGAACGAACACATGTTGCTGTTGGTATGTTTGCTACTGAACCATTGGACTTTAATTTTTGCGCTAAATTTTTAATTACAGGTTCAGATTGGCGATCTACCTCTAAAAAAACGCGAATTTTACGAAATGTTGTTTTTGCAGATCCACCATTTTCATAATGGATTTTAATTATTTTAATATGATTTTGTGCGAAATTGAATTCATCTTACTATAGGATGTCGAAACTAGAGGGTGACAGCGATGGATCGAGACGGATGGAGGACCATCGTGCAGGCGGCAAAATCCACTCATGGGATGTGAAAGATAAAGAGAGATCCAAAAAAGCCCCTCTCCGATCACTTCCAAGTAGATTACTAATTCCAAGATCCGCCATAACCACACACAAACACATCTAGGAGCGAAAATAATAAACAGAGAATTTAATAGTAAACATTCAGGCGAATTTCTTTTGTATAAGTTTTACAAGGGTGAAATATTTAAATTTTCTAAGAATTACAATCCAAGACTTTAAGTATTTTATAGGCATTTATCACCAACTTCAGTGATATTACATGACTGCCGTGTGTTCCATGGAATTATAAAATATTGGTTTTTAATGGGCAAATATACTTTCGACAGTCATTTTAAGCTTTCTTTGAAAAATTTCTTGGGACCACTCTGTCGTATCAATTAGAAAATCCTACAACTTCTTAAATAACACTTAATTTGATGCTAAATGAAATAAGATACTTAGAATATATGTACTTGGATTGCAATTCTTGGAAAATTTAAATTATTTACATTCGTATAAATGTACTTATACTACTATAAGTTTGGGATAATTCATGAGGACAAACATTTTCATCAGCCTCCACTACATTGCTTTAAAAATGTTGCTATATGACGTCATTTTATGTCGACGGTTCTAATCTGTGGCCATAGATGGCAGTATAATCAAAGTAAATTCTTCAATAACATCAATTAAAAATTATTTTATGGGCTATTGGTAAGAATTAATTTATTATATTATTATAAAAATATACATTAAATATTTCGTTAACCCATTAAATGTCAAATTCTTACTTCGGTACTCTAGATGCATTAGTACACCAGAGGAACTCGCATTATATTCTGGTTTCATGACAACATGAAACTCGATACGAGCCTTATATTGATCGTGTTATGAGTCAAGTATCACACCTCATCATATTTTCAAATATTTAAAGCTATCTATCATACTGATCCGCCCAGGTCGAACAATCATATCCATACAAAACAACGGCCTGATTAATATGTAAAGGATAATTTAGGATTGTTTACATTTAAAACTCTTTAAAAGTAGACGAAGCGGCAATGTCCTCTATATTATTATTATTATTAAAGTTGACTGGAACACAATTTGCACTCAATGCATCACTAGGCTCATCATGAAAACCGAGGATTTTTTTTCAATTGCAATTACGCTGTAATGCTCTGGCAAACTGCATGACCTTGACACTATTGTTGGAACATACAAGGTTTATAAAATGTTTACAGACCTTGACCAGTTTAAAAGTGCACAAAAGATTTCTCAACGAATTGAGTATAACTTGAGTCATGTCGCAGAATAATCTCGCAGTTCCTTTAGAAACAATACATGATTAAAAAAACATCAATCGCACAAAGTATCAGCACAGTCAGCTCGTACGTATGTTTGTAAAAGGGCAGTAGGTTTTAAATGCCAAACAAAACTCAAAGACAACCATCAGTCGTTCTATAGTGAAAAAGAATAATCGACATAGAATTCTGGTTTGTCATTAATCAAATTAGTTTCTGATATGCTGAACTAAATAAATTGTAAATTGGCCAATGAGGTAAGTGCGAACCGGGCGAATTAACAGTACCAGAACCTCACATCCTGAACCCAATACAATATCCTCACTGTTATATAATTTTAATAATAAGAAAATGTAAAAAGTATTAATGAAAAAAAAAACAATAGGTCTGAGGTTAGGAAAATGAAAACCTTACAAACGACATATCACGTTTATTAAAATCCAACGTCTCTTAAATGCACTAAAATGTCATTAAAATTTGGATTATATGTAAACTACTGCAAATTACTACCTATCGAAATAAAATAACGCTGTTATTGCATGCAAGAAATGATCACCAACGCTCACGGAATTCACGGAACGACTAAAAATGATAAAGCGGAGAATTTTAAAAGTTATGATTCCATGCAAGAAATTATCTAAAAGCATTGGTCCAATCATCAGTTTATATTGGGACCAATTTTTAATTAAACCGGGGCAAGCTGACTTCATGAATTGGACACCGAGCAAAGGTACAGTTTTACATGATCCGGTGTGCATAGAGTATACAATTGTTTTTTATTTCGTACACTCTTCGTACGCTGACATCTGGCGGCAATTGGAAATAGACAAAAAACTAACAGTCGTAGTTGTTTTAATGACGACCAGAATAGGGAATTATGCGACTTAGGGCTCGGTGGACCACATGGAAAATTTAACAAAGTCCAGTTTTACTGATAAAAACTTTGTATTTTGGTCTATAATGTCCCAATTGTTATTCTAAGGCTGCTTCCGAAACGTATAGTAAATATTTTATAATGTTTTCTTCAAAATATTTTAATAAATTTGCTTTCCGAAAACTGTCGTAATTTTATGTACGTACAAATTTGCCCGTCAAACAAGTTCTCTTTTAAACGATTTTTTATTTGGTTTAGTTGAAATTGAACTGCGCACAGGACCTGCGCAATATGAAATAAGTTTTGCCGTATCTGACAATATTTTTTACAGAAAAAGACTGTAGTAAATCGGGTAAGTTCGGTATTTTCATGTAAATGAACCAGTACACCAGTTTTCTGACACAGTATAAGAGAACACATAGTTTGTGGTGTCGAGTGGAATCGCTCAGTTTTTATTTAGGGACGCCGAATAAATTCCAAAACTTTAATTTATTGTATAAACAGTTTTTGTATAAAATGTCACTCGTAATGCAGGACTGAGAATTAAATTTACTTTACTTACGTTTGGACTGACCGACAATCAAGACATTTAAATTTTGAATCGCTCTTATTCAATTGTTGGTTTATATAAATGAATAAAACGATTCTCAAAGTTTATTTTATATTCCGCCCACGAGCTTTTTATATTTTTACAAGCGCCGATATTGTTCTAGCTTGTAAATTAGCGACTTGCCGATGGCTGAACGTTTATTGATTTCTGGGAGACCTCGGTTAAATATATTACCAACGTATGGTTTATCAAGTTTAGTTTGCGTGATTATAAGTGTTTTCGAACTTGAATAAACTATAATAAAAAATATGATTGAAAGCTTCAAGCTCTAGCACGTATCTAAGCTTTAAATTGCTCTGACCAATCTCTTATACGAGTATATACTCCGTTTTAGCATTATATTTTGTTGGGACTCAGCAATAATGATGTTCTCAAGAATATCAAAGCTATATGACGCATAAAATATTCATAACACTGAAAAGTTTGTGAATCCCTGGTCTTTTGGCGCAGATTCGCAGCAAATAAAAAGTAATCTGCAATACAAAATAGAGGATAGGGGATAAAAATCTTAAAAAATTCCAAAATATTCCATCGCAATGCTTAATTTCCTATAATAATTTCCTATAGCTATTAGTTCTAATGCAACGAAAATATTCTCAAATTCAGGGATTCACAAACTTTTCCGTATGGCCTTATTTTGAATAAAATACTTTAGTCAATTCTCATCCTTCACTGTGCATAAAATGTATACGTATTACGATTCTTTACAGCGGTGTTGAATCCCAACAAACGGGATGATCCAATTTAAGCTTCATATATTGACAGAATTATAATTCAAAAGCTTTCAATAAGCACGTGTTTTGAAAGTCTCAAATGTTAGTTTACATCTAAATACTCACGAAATTAACCGCTTAACCACCACCCGACGTGCTAAAATTGTTCAATTGTAATGGCTGCTTTTTAAAATAAAATCTGCGTCTATAGTTAAGCATATTTTCATCTCTGTGACTATATTTCTACCGCATGTAATGGGGAAAACACTATTTTCGAAAACGATGAAGATTGGACTGATTTTTAGCACTAAATGTGGAAATCATATGTAAACTGAACAATACAGCGCAACTTTCGCGATGTCAACTGGCCGCTAAATCCATAAGAATTAACGACGTTGCATGTTTTTAGTGGGATTACGCTAAGAGGCATGCCTACGCTACAAACCCGAGAGGAAATGCAGGAGCACCTAAACGCCAAGCTCCACAAACTAATGTCGATGCCAGCTGAAATTAACAAAAAAAAAACGTCATGATGAAGGTCCATAGGTGACCAATTTTTTAATAATAATATTCATAATTAACGAAATACATAACTGAATTTGGATGATCAAAGTTAAAATATAAATGTGTGCCAAGGGAGTAAATTAATTTTAGCTAATATGCCTACAATAAGTACAAAGGATATATAAATCGGGTAACAATAAAATTGTTAAAACAGTAGCAGATTGTGATTTACTTAGTGCATTAAGCGCCACTCGCGGGAGGAGTATGAAATGAAGGAATTACTAAAAAATTGCGTAAAATCGAAATATTTTTAGTTGATTTAAATTAATGAATGAGTAAATAAAAAGCACAAAAATTCAACATTCAAATTTCGTGTGTCTACCTCTGTTTAAAAATTATCCACTACGTCGAATCTGTATGGCTTCAATCGTCAATTAAGTAAGAGTCAATTTAATTTCCAATCATAAATAATAATATAAGTAATATTTCATAGAACTTAAAAATTATCAAAAAATTATTAAAATTATTAGGTGTCCATAAATTAGAAACTTGATCCTAAGCAGGGTCTTGGAATATAGTTTGGGAAATGATGCTCTAAATAGTAAATAATGTAGTGGTAGATATTATTGTTAAATTTATTGGTAAACGTCAAAGCACCGCACCAATTCAGAACTCTAGCGCTACACTCAAGGCGCGAGATAAAAAACTTCAGCCCCAAAACAAAAGACAAAACAAAGCTATATAGTTCATGAAAAAATAATTATTAGAATAAAATATATTCAGTTTTATACAGGGTGTCCGCCGGGAAGGTATACTACTTTGTTTTGCCGCCATTTAGACGAATATTAGTATTGACAGTTCATACTTGACAGTCGAGAAGTAGACACGTGGCAAATTTATTATGGAAAAATATTCGATAAACCATTGTGTTTTTTGCTCGCCCATGACAACCCCGATTTTCATGAAAAAATCATAATGAGTGACGAGGCACATTTTCATTTAAATGGATATGTGAATAAACAGAATAGTCGGTCCTGGGCAATGGAAAACCCTCACATTATTCATCAGTCACCTTTACATCCATTAAAAGTGACAGTCTGGTGTGCAATTTGGTCAGGAGGAATCATTGGACCTTACTTCTTTGAAAATGAAAACGGCGTAACGGTAACTGTGAATGGGGAGCGATATCGTGATATGATTGAAAACTTTTTAACGCCACAACTGCATACTTTGGGCTTGATTAACATGTGGTATCAACAAGACGGTGCCACATCGCATACAGCCAGGATTACAATGGAATTACTGCGAGAACTCTTTCCACAAAAAGTTATTTCAAAAAATGGTGATGTTGATTGGCCTCCACGGTCGCCTGATTTGACTGCTCCGGACTTTTTTTTGTGGGGATATCTAAAAAGCAAGACTTATGTAAACAAACCAGAAACGCTTGAGCAACTCAAACAAAATATTCGTGATGAAATTAATGAAATACCGCTTGAAATGTGTGAGAATGTAATGAAAAATGTGCTCAAAAGGGCTCGCATTTGTGAGGATAACAGAGGCGGACATTTATCTGATATTGTATTCCATACATAATTGCCGACATTAAATAAAACATTTATCAATATAAGATCCATTCTCTTTCATTTAATCAAAAATCATAAACAAACAAATTAGTATACCTTCCCGGCGGACACCCTATACATTCAAAGCTACAGGTTTTTACGCAAACTATCTGACATCTAGTGGAATATTTTAAAACTAGAGCGAAAGGTAACGAAATTCTAACAAACATTAATTTTTATGTTATATAATTTATAATTTCATTATAATTCGATATCGCACTGAAAAACTGTTAAATAATACAAATGCTTCGAGCTGTTTTGGCGTATAAACCTGTGTATGACACCTTTGAGAAACGCTAACTAAACAGTATCAAATTTTCAAGAAAATACTACTTTCGCTATTCAGACCACTAGATGGGTTTCGAGGTTATCCAAGGTCAATGTTAGACCGCCCTTAGACAATATTATTCTACAGTACTACCGTATTTCCGAGATAAAAGCCCGGTATTTACCTTAAAAACTCAAGCTATACACTGGAAGATTGTTTCAAACTGAAGCCTTTCTTCTTAAAGTTCAAATAGGTAGAGCGATTTTCAGAATTTTAATTTCATGTTCCGCTTTATTATTTTACGATTTGTTGTCGGGCCGGCTATTGATTCACATATTAAATCGAATTTCAGTTCTTTAAATTTCGTCATCGTAATAATAGGTTTTATATTATACTCGTATAATATATCCGACTTATAGTTATATTCCGGTTTTAATTTTTTTTGTAAATATATATATGATCACTTTAAACCGTATAATTTTTTTATCTTGTGGCTAAAACTATATGCAGTAGGTATAGTTAGTCTAATAAAAATGTAAACTATACGAGAATAATAATGATACGTACTATATGACCTTGAGCTCTATATATAATAAACATGATCAATTATTTTAAAGATACACGGTCGGCTATTACATAAATTACAATAAAGCCACAATTTTTGTATTGTTTGTAACTCCAAAATTAAAAGGTTATTTCGGCGACACCCTATACATAGTTTAATGAACAAATAATCTAATTCATCATACTTCAACGTTTTTTGTACACTACTTCTGCTATTTTGTAAAAACTTTTTTGCATTTCTACAATCGTACATATTGATATATGGTATGCCACCGTTACACAATGATTTATTGTCAATGGTTTTATGAATTCAAATCGTTTTGCAAATATTCTAATATTATGTTTATACTCTTGTCAGCAAAAGCATAACCGAGTGCTTAAGGGTACGTACACATAAGTCGTTTAAAAGAAAAATCAATCAGCTTTCACTTTTAAAATACATTTCAATACGTTACCAGTCTACCAAAGAATAATGCTATTAAACCTAATGCTATTTTGCTTGCACTGTAAGAATATTTTTGTAGAAATACAAAAATTATAATTTTTGTTTTTGAAAATCAATTTACATTTTTATTTAACTTACTAACACGTTTTAAATACGAGTATGCATACGAGTAATGTATTTATGCCTAGTGCAACGAAGTGTTTGGATAGGTTGTCTGATTTAAGTGAATGGCACTTAAATATATAAAATATGCTCATTTATGGTTAAAGAAAAGCGAACGCTACACACAATATGCGTTGGATACTGTTAGGTCAACTGTAAGAAATTATTAAACAAAATGTATATACATGTATACGTATATAAGTACTATAAATAATTATTTTATCGTCAAGGTATTTCGTAACCAATATACACAATTCTGAACAACAAAATCAAGTTAAAAATTGAAAGTATAATATTTATAATTCCGCATACTTTCAAAGTTTAAAATATTTTTTTTTTTGAAAAGGTGTTGTTAAATAACAGGGATAGCCGGATATCGGAGATCGGTTACTCGTGCGACCAATGAACAATTTCCCACCTTCAAATTAAAAAGGAAGCTGCTTCTACCCATATGTTATAGAAACGCGCGATCTATGCATATGTATCTTGCACTTTCGTTAAATCTTGCGGTTTTAAATGTTTATATAGTCAGAGAAAATTCAAGGTTGTCATTCCTCAAGGTTTCCATTGTAGCGCTGTATGCTGTCAAGAGTATTTATAAAGTTTTGTCTTTTCAATTTTACACAAACTCCATATTTAAACTTGATTAAATGAATTATAGTATGTATTTATAGGAAACCACTACTTGAGTCATTCGAATTAATTGAATAACGTTTTATTGTGATTGTTCATATAAGAGAGCCTACCCCTCCAACCATTTATGTGTCAGGGGCTTAGGGCTAAATAATTTTTTTATATTAAGCAATCACCCGAATTCCACCGTAAAATAACATATTAAATAATAATTATAATTGGTCGATTGTCTGGTTCCACCTATCCGCCAATAAATCAATTAATTATTATTATTATTATTAATATTTGTGCTGTCTATTTTATAATATGTGCTAAACATAACAACATTGAGTTGCAAAATTAGTTTTATTTTTAACCAATAACAACATTTTTATAAAATATTCGCTGTCGTGTAATAGCCCCAAAGTTTATTAACACAAGGTATGTCAAACTAATAACTAAAACTAGTTCATAATCATACCGCATGATCTATGCACAGTGCACACGTCGTGTTAACTTATAATTCGGTTTAGATTTTACTTTTTATTTATAAATCATGTACATTAATAGCAATTTCTTGAAAAAAATTATTTTTTGCAAATTTGATTTCACTTTTTAAGTATTTTGTATGTCAAACCAATTTTTAAAATTGATTCGTGTATTGGTAAGACTACGAGTATAATACAGGGAAAAAAATATTATTTTATAAATTCTGTAGTTTGTTGACTTTGTCCGGTCTATTGTTGGACTCATCCATTCATTAAAACAAACTAGTAGTAATAACAAAAAAATTTACTGTTATTATTAATGCTTAGAAATTTATTTATTGCAAATTGTTAATTAAAAGCTAATCATTCATTATAAACTAATTAAAATATCGTTTACTTTGCAATATTTTATCTAAAAAATAAATTTCCACATTTGTATGCTTTAAAATTAGGTCACTATGTCGTTATGTGTAGCATATATTATAATAGAAAGCATTGGACTTGTATTAGTTTTTAATTTCATAGTTTTGTATCTTCTCACTTTTCGTATTTCGATACACTTTTTTCAAAGTTGGTATATAAATAAAAGTAGTAAAGTGCATTGAATTCATCGTTAACATGAAATAAATTGCGGTTTTCTTTAATTTTATTTCTTTTTAGACACATTTCTTGTTTGGTACCAAAGTAATTAAGACATTGACTACCTGATTTATGGCAGTTTTATGTAGCTTCATGCATAGCCATACATATATGCTGATTGACAATGTCATTGAGGGACCATCTCTTTTTGTAGGATATTTATATTTGCCATGATAATGTAATTTTGATAATCAAAACATCATATCCTGTTTTGTTACACTCTTTTACTCATCAAGTATCTTGCAAAAATTAGAGAGTGATGATCATTCTAACCGCCAAAACAAATCAGATATAGCCTATCAGAGTTTTGTATTTACGTGAATGACTATGTCCAATGTCTTATAATTTTCCTTTTCAGAATAAGCATTCTTGTATAAGAAATAACTTCCCAATTGCTCTTATAAAAAGGAATAATGGTAATTGGTTTGTTTTCCATAGTAACTTATAATTTTTGGTAGAAACTTACTTGGAAAATCTAAAGATGCCCTCCATGAAATTATCGCAAATTTTTTAAATTTTAAATAAACTTATGTTCGTGTTGTCTTTCGTTTGTTAGTGCTATTTGTATTAGGGTCATATCCCAATTTATAATATATTTTCAAAATTGGCGACTGGTAAAGTTGGGAATGTAACCTTTAGCACATTAATAAAAAGCTTCTTATTTGTTATATGAAATATGCCGTGCTAAAACTTTACAAAAATATATATTTTGATCTAAAGCCAGTGGTTTAGTTTCACAGCATTCGTTTTATCGAAAAAAATTGACAAATGCTGTTTTCCAAACACCGACTTATTTGTGTACACCGACTTATTCAAATAAGTCACCTCGCGAGGTCGTCGAAGTACGTCTACACAGAAATGTCTCCAAAAATGTGTTTTGACTAAATGTAATATAAGCAGTTTTTATTTTCAAATCTAGTGACAACGACCAACAAGTCAAGAATTTTTTTGCTTTCTTCTAATAGAAATTGCGTTTTGTAGTTTTGTTATTACGTCACAAATAAGTCGGTACAATGAATTGGTATGACTTGATCGACTTATTTGAGATGGAGCTAAATAAGTCTGTAATAAATCGGTGTTTGCAAAACACCCAATCTTATGTTATCCGAAAATTTAGTAAAAACTATGGTTACTAGATTTATTTTAGTTTTAAAGTGAATAATAACAATCGAGAAGAATTATTTCTACTGTTTTGTTTTGGGACCACCCAGTAAAATCAAAAGCCTGCTACAACTTTACTATAAAGATTTTTATCGATACATTAGGCATTTTCGGAAATAGACCAAGAATCACGTTAATTTTTTTAACGTTGGTAATAAAGTTACTCAACTTACCCTGTCTATAGAAAAACTAAGATTACATTACGCGTGTGAATATTTATATTCAGCCAAATTCAATGACGAATTTTATCAGATACGACATTTTTATTTAGTTTTTTTAATAGTTTATACTTTGAAAGTTTGTACTTTAATTTTTCTGACACCACTAATTTAATACATACTGACGAAAGACAGAAATAAAAAAAATTTAAACCAAATTTCTCGAATGTTACTCTACATGCTAAGAAAAACGCCTAATGTGGGCTTAGCTCCTTTCCTAGATTTAGTGGGAAATACTTTAAGTCTATTTCGAATAATTTCGGATGATTTTTTTAAGAGTCCCAGCTAAAATCTAATATAAAAAAAATAATTAATGAGATTTTTATGATGTGCTAAATGCTACATTCCCAACTTTGCCAATCGTCAATATCAATCGATTTCACAATTCAACAAAAAAAATATAAATTGATTGCCGTCAACATTTAAAGCAATTAATTTGTAAGTTGCCCATGGATATTACCAAACAAGGTATGTAAATAGCAGTTTCTATAAGTATAAACAAATTGATTTAGTATTGTTTATTCTTCAACAAAGTGTCATTTATTTTTTACAGTCGTTGAGTGTACCGTGATCAGTTCGGATAATATAATATAAAGTTGGAAAAACATTTCCAACATAAAATATTGCATGATCATTTTCCTAGTCTAATGGGATATTTTCATTTCCTTGTATGAACAGCTTCAGACTGATATGGTGGCCGCCATATGTAAGCGTCTACACATTTCATTAGAGCTGATTTGAAGCCGTTTTATTTGTCTTTCTTCTGTTAGTCTGCTAAACAAGTTGAATAAAATATTCTGGGAGCATCATTCTCAGGAAGACTGAGAACAGTTCCCAAAGTGTGACGTTAAAAAGTAATTGATTAATCTTCAGAACTATTCCTAGAGAAAATAGTATAATAATAATGTTTCAAATGTAAAATATTACCCAAAAATAATGTTTCTTTCGCTTGAAATATCGCAGTATTCTCAAAAAATTCGGTCCTCGTCAATAGGATGCAAGTCGTGCACTCATCATTAGTATACGGTCCTACTTGAGTAGGTTGTAATTACAGTCATCATTTTCTACTTGGCCCGAGCATCGTGAAGATTGTTTAACGTTGAAAGGGATAGATGGCACAAAGAGCTACTAGGTAAAGATTTGATCAATCCTATAGATATTATATCTACAGAAACTGAGTTTGACTCCGTTCCCAAATATTTAAAGTTTTCAACCTCCTCGAATTATGTAACTCCTGCAATGAACTTTTCGTGTACTTGCCTTCTTACAGTGGTTATATATTTGGTCTTTGGTCCGTTGATCTTAAGACCGATTTGTTGAGAAGTTGATTAAAATGAGTTGTTTCTTTCTTTGAAAAAATATGATACGACTTAGAAGGCAGATATAATTAGTGAACTCTCAACTTGATTTGAAGTAAACTAGGTTCATTTTATTAGAAATTTGTTTTTTCTAAGCCGCTATTAAATTGGATCAAAAAATTTTCTTATATATTTTTTAATCAAAGGGTAAAATATTAATAAATGATCCAATTTAAAATAGAATTTCTTTACCGCACTGAGGGACTGAGGGGCTAATGAATGTCTTATTCCAAAGATTAAAAAATATTTAGCATTTCAAGCACTGTTCGTCATATTATCCTGACAACGTCTTTAAGTTTGCGCTAGGTTATCACAGTTTTGATCCTGTCATCAATAGTTGTTCGATGATATTATGTTTGCTTTGATATTTCTTTGATCGATTGATAACTTTTATGAGACTATTGAACAAAATCTGATCTTCAAATCTATTTTTGTTTCAGTTTCAGCAATTCCAATTTATACGAATTGTAAAGCCGCTATTTAACATTTCGCATATAATTTTTTCTTCAAAAGGTATTTTATTGTTACTGATCTGCGATATCACAATGCTCATTCATCATACGACGGAAAAAGAAGTGGAGACTCTTCTCAACATTGAGGTCGGATAATTGCAAGTATGTCATTTGCTTATTTTGAAGATGATACAAATTTATAGATTGAAAAGAACAATTCAGCCCAACTTCAAGGGTGGTGTTGCTGTCTATTTATGATTCTTGGGCTTCTTTGTGATATAATCGCTATATCGCATTTGAATGGTGGGAAATGGTAACATAAATATTTTAAATAATGAACCAAGATGGCTAGGCGCCGTACAATGTGAAATATGTACTCACAAAATTGTGATCTTTTCCAGATGAAATTTGAACAGAATGAACTTGGAAAGAATATTTTGCCTGGAGATATCAGATATGGTTTAAAATGATATATTTTTGCGTCACTCCAATTTAGTCACGCATTTAAAATAAACACCAAAAGGCCTACCTAAAGATTGCAAGTAGTATAGAGCGCCCGTTTCGTATTTTAAAAATTCGTTTCCCGGCATTAAGTTTAGGAGGTAGAAGGAAAATGTCCACAACACTAAATGATATTGCTTCATCTACTGTTTATTGCAATAGATTTACTAACTGGAGATGTGGATATTTTAGATTTCGACGTAATCATTTCAGACGTACGGAAACCGTACCACGTTAATCAATAAGGGATTTTCTTATCTTAACTATTTCTGAGTATTTAAAATAAAATTAAACGCTTTCTAATTCAAAACAACAATTATATATTATAAAATATTTATGTATATTATGTATATATAGCAAATAACGATGATATAACAAAATAAACTTTATTACCACCCCGTTCTAAATCCAGTTTTTCAATTTCCAAATGAATTTTATCCGTTATTCAACATTTCATTTAATAACTCGAGTCATTATTATTTTGGTTTGCCCACTTTTATTTGAATTAAATCCAAAGCCGCAGGCACACGAATGATAACTATCAACTGCGATTTTACCAATATTCAACAAACATTTGTGAAATAAAACTTTATACTTGTTTTTTCAAAATACCTATGCGAATAATGTTCCACTAGTCGTAACTTACACATTAAAATTGAGAAATAATTAATCAAGTAGTGACATCTCTCTACAAAATTCCAAATAAATATTTTAATTCCCTACCGTCGAGACGAGTTGAGACGAGGAGAGCGAATCCTCCGGCTCCGAACCACACTTTGATTCTTTCGTAGTGACTCTTTCCTCGTTTCCTTCATCTTTACCAATAAACTAATTTTGCGGTGGGGAAGTTTGTAATTCTTTTTTGAACAATTTTTTTTTTTGATTCCTGTTTCAGAAATGAATTAAATATTAAAAATTACAATTTTTAAAAATAAGACATTAAAATTTAACAAACTATATAAAAAAATTCATGTTACACAAAACAAAAGCGAGTGACTCATGTTAACACATGTTAAGTTTTATTTTTAAAAATTGTAATTTATAATATTTAATCCATTTGGATTTCTGATGATGCGTCAAAATGAGAAGCGAAATATAATAATTTATAACCATTTTGGTTTGTAATAAATAATTTTTCATTCATAGATCCGAACACAACCAATAAAAACAGATTCAATGAAACTATCACGGATCAATTAAAAACATAATACACAAATAAACAATATGGAGTTGAAATATTTTATCTTTGTAGTTCTTGTTGAGTGCGAGAATCAGTAAGCAGCATTTACATGGGTTGTTTTCGTGATTGTTTTCGATGTTGTTTTCAGATTTTGATTTTTGTTGTTGTTTTTTGTCACGATATTAGCAAAGAAATTCTCCAATTTTATACAAAAACTTATCGTTAGTATGGACATAAACCCAAGTTATCCACCAATATTATACAGTGGTTTAATTAAATATAGTGACATTAGTACTGAAAACAACATCCAAAACAACGAAAATATATCGGGTTGACATATTTTTGGTTTCTTTGGATGTTGTTTTCATAAAACTTATCGACACATCGATATTAATTTTATGTACATACATAGAACTGTCATAATTTGAAATCATAGCGAAGTTTTGTCTTGAGTGACTTTCTAATGAGATCTAGTCCAAAAAGAGTAATTATTATTGTTTTTGTAAGTTGTGACGTAACTACAAAAAATACCGAATTATTCACAGATATTGAAAAAACAACTCATATTGTATGGCCTACAGCAATCAATGATTCCCAGGGAAAGCCAAAATAGTATCACAGGATTATTACGTGATTTATAATGAGTTCAGGTGGAATGAAAAGAAGACATCTAATTTTACAAGGAAAGATAAAATATTATTTAACAGTGGCTCAGACTAATTGAATAAACATATTCTTGAAAACAATAAAGCGGATGCTAGCAGATGCTAGCGGATGATTTAGCGAAAAAAGTAAAGTAGCATGGGCGCAAGTTGTGATCTATCTACATAAAAATACCGAATTACTCACAGATACCGATAAAACCAACTCATGTTGAATGGCCTACTGCAATCAATAATTTCTTTATAAAAATAATATAATAATTGTTCAACTATTTGGTGTTCAACTATTTTGATTTTGGGCAAAAAATAAATGCTTCAAAACCTACTAGATTTAAAAAATAATATTTTCTGTTTTTCCTATCTGTTTAGCTCTCAAACTCAGTATTAAAGTACAATTTTGATAAACCAACAAAAATTGAAAAGAAAATTTTTCATGTATATTATCATCAAATTAGAGGCGCGTATGTCGCACCGAATATGTGTTTGAGGTATTAGCTCTAGCATCCAATATGAAATAACACGCAGTGCCGCGGCGACACGATGCGTATTTCTTCGTCCCTTTAATGCACTTAGCAATATATCTTCTTTTCGAATGTATCAGCACCGCTAACACCAATCTCTACTTCTGCAGTGTGGCACCTTCGAATTATAGCATATTATAATGTGTGCACCTCTGAATTATAGCACAACACTTGCAGCACAACACTTCTAGTGCAATTTGAAATGATACAACGAAACGAAAAAAGCGAAAAAACCGAACGGCAAATATTAGCTCAATCGAACTGGAATATGCACATTTATTAGTCTCCTGAAAATCGATTCAATGGACGTTCAATGCTAAATTGTTTGGTGATGTGAACGTTTGTTTGACTGATTACTAGACAGAACCGTTCTTCATTTGGGTACGCTATTTGTGAAAGTAGCAAAACGTGTGACCTTTGCAAGTGTTGTGTGAAACATCACCAACAGTGTTGAAATAAGAATACCTAATACACTGTTGGTTTGCCACCTTAGGGAAGTGTGGATAAAAAAGAACAACAAGAAAATATCGCACAACAGTATGTCATTTATGTGCGTGAGTAAATACAAATGTGCGCGTCAGAATACAAACATTTATGTTTACGCATAATGATGAAATGATATGAATAGCAGTTTCAAAGATACACTACCAATCGAAAATAAAGAAATGGCGATACATTTAAATATAAATTGCATAAATGGGCCAGAAACTATCACAATCACGATAACTTTATTTCTATAGGTTTTTTCTTTCTAAATCTTTCATAGATCAATAGTGTAGTCGTGTATGTCGATAGCTAATAAAATTTTAGGAAGGTACATGGAATTTCAAGTTTCTAGCTCTATTAGAAATATATTTAAATTATACTTACTAAACACATTTTTGAAACACTTTTTTTTTGCAAATATGTATCGGCTCAAGAAAACCGGCTGCGTATGGGCGTGCACATTAAGAAGTGCCGCAGTTTGTTTTGTTTTAGTAGTCAAATCGACTTGTGTTAATTTCGAGATTATGAGTAGCAGCAAAGAGCAGTAAATTGAAGTTGCTGGGTGTGGAACCTATTTATGCCGCGGCAGTAAAACTATGATTTTGTATCATTATACATATGCGAATAAGCCACTATTTAAATTTTAAATTTGCTCAGGAGATACTTGAAATTATTTTAGAAGTACTTTCAGATGTACTCGTACTGCTATTCCTTTATGTCTATAATATTTTCAGTGTTGCTTCATGTAAATACAACAGGATAACGGTTTGGTTGCGTACATAGAAAAATATTACTTTAGTCTACAATTTGTATTGCTATAAACCTGCCTTAGTCCCTATCCTGAACTGCGATCATATACCTAGCATGTTACACATTTAGTTTTATAAAACAAAGTTGGATGGCAGGTTAACCCACCAAACATATTAATTGGCAACACTGTTTATTGGTTTAAACAAAAATAAAATGATAAATCGAACCTGATTTTTATGTTAATTGTTTTACGAGCGGTCGTATAATATTCACACTTAAAGAAACGAAACGAAATATTTGTAATGCGTATTTATATCAATTCGCTAATTAGATAATGAAGCCGTTTTCGCTTGCGTGAATCGACGTGTTAAGAATCCGATTTTTCATTAACACATTACTAAATGCAGTACGCCAAATGTGGGATAAAACCGGACATTAGGATGTAGCAAAATTTAAAGTTATTTACCTATAATTACTAATTAAGTAATGTGGTAAAGTTTAGATTTTAAATTTAATTAGCATTATTAAAATGGCATATAATACTTAATGCCCAACTTGATCCAAATTGTATCAACAATTATTTAGTCTTTATTAATTGCGTAACCTTTTGAAATATGTATGGTATTAGTTAGTTCCTCGTCTGGCACTTTTTGGTAAATTACTAGGTACCAAACTAAAAAAAGGAAATATAGTCGACATCCAAAAAAGTCATACATTATTCAAATATCGAACTGTTAAATATTTTTGGGTGCGTTCTGTTATTGAACATTGTAATATCTTTTTCCAGCCTGCTAGATTTAAAAATTGTGATATTTTTACTCATCCAATAAATTGTTTCCGATACTTGAATGAAATTGGAGAAAGAGGTTCTGCTCATATTTATTCAGTCGCGAATTTCAGTTTAGGAAAAAGAGACATAACATTCGTTAAAGTATCGAAAATGTGATGTTACAACGTCACCCCTGAATTTTCTATTTTAATAAAAGCCATTTCCGATTTATCCTTCAATCAATTCATTTGTTTTTAAATTTAATTACCAAATTTAAGTATAAAAATTATTTAGTATAAAAATTTAATTACCAAATTTTAGCAATACATACTCTTATTAAAGAGTATGTATTGCTAAAATTTGGTAATTAAATTTTTATACTATTTCGTTACTCTGGTTAATAATACTTACTTCTTGATCTTATCTTAAATCGCTATCTGAATTTGAAAAGGTCATGGCCCGAGCCTCGACATCGCATTGTAAATTAATATCTGAATTGGTAAGATTTCTAAAAAAGGCACCGTCATTTTCTTAGATCGAAAGAAAAACAGTTATTTTATGTTGAATAGACGCATTGCGCTTAGTGTTGTACTTAGCAAATATGGCGGATGAAATAGAAGTCAATGCAGCACATTGCAAAATTAGCAAATTTGACACAATTATTAAAGAAACGGGACGCAAACCAATGTAAACGTTTTGGTGGAATTTTACGTGTTCATCCCAGTATGTAACCTGGCGCGATGAATGCAAAGGGGTAGTCATTGTGAAAACGTGGTACTCGATTGAATAATGGCGGAAGTTATAGCGGGGAAATGATGTTGTGTTTAAAGTGAAATTAGTTGTGGTAATTGTAAATGGTATAGAGTGGATTAATAAATAATACTGGAATTTGTTGTTGTAGGGTTTAGTGGATATTTGGAAATTATTGTATGAATATTTTCGGTATTTTCAGAAATATTCCGGTAATCATGTAAATTTATACAGTTATTATAAACAACTTGTAATAAAATAGGACATTTGAAAATAGTGTGTTCAACTAGACATAAAAAATTTAAAAATACTAATTGTAAACTAGGGAGTGGTATCAAGGTTAAACAGACAAATTTTCTAGAAAAAATACCTCAAGGTATTGCACAGAAAAATAATATATAAAATATGAGAAATATTTTAAACATATTTACATAATTTTTTGGTAAATTAAATATTAATAATATTGTGAATGTTAAGTTTGAAATTGACAGTGGTCCTTCCATCTTTATTAAGTAGAATAGATAAAGCATAATAGTTTGCCAATATTGATTTTAAATATACTAAAAAAATGTTATTTCTGTTTGTAGAGAGAGATCCGCGTAATCTATTTTGGTGGAATGGGAATTTAGAAAGGATGGTACACGGAGGCATTTTAGAAAAAGAGAATGGACAACCCACAGGTTTTTACAAGTGAATTGTTTGCTACACAGGTACATTAAATACTTAAATTATTAAATACTCATTCTTTGTGCAATCTCGAGACATAAATTCGAAAATGGAAGTGGGCGACCAATGAAGTACACATGCCAAACTTTAGCAGAAACACATAAAAAATGTACACGATTGGATAAGGAATATTACTTTAAAATATTCGGGATAAAGAAATTGTATCACTACCAATAAATGTGTTCGTACACTTACAGCTACAGGTACATCAAAAATGAAAATGAACGATTTTGAATTGAAATAATAAAAATACAGTTGTAATTTTTAATGCCATTTTATTTTATATGCAAACTTTTGTTTTCATAAGCAGTCAAGCACCGACTTGACCAAGATTCAAGTGCTCGTTGAATCATTGCAAGAGGAATGTTCTTGATCTCTCGCTTTATAAATATTTTTAGTTGCGCAATATTATCAACTTTAGAATTTGGCAATTGTGACTTTAAGTAAACTCACAAGAAATATCACATGATGCGAAGTCGGGTGATGAGGGGGTCCATAAATTAGGATGAATAAATGATACGTTATTTTGTTGAAGAAATGCAAGAGTTTTCTTTGCCGTGTGTGATGGAGCTGAGTCTTGGTGGAATATCCAGTTACCATCTGGGTATAAGCGTTTTGAATCTTTGAGAAGTGGTTTTAAACAGTTGCTTATGTAATAATAATTTATCGCCTTTCAGTAGACTTTATCTTAACGCATAAGCCTTTCAGATGAGACGTTTATGTAAAGAGAACTAATTCCGCTATAGTTTGGCCACGACTCAAATAATACAGACTTCTTTAGTCATCGGCATTCGTTAAATAAAACCAAGCTTCATCCACTAAAATATATTTCTTCCTTTATAGCCTTTCAGTAGTCGGCAAAGGCCCAGGGAGGGCTGATGAATTTAGGTGATTGTTTGCACAGACATATTGTGACGCTTCGGCTTCTTCGCAAGTCTTAGTTTCAATTTCTCTTTTAGAGTATATTGTATGACTCCAACCTTTGTTTTAAAATGTTTTGCCAGATGTTTCTGGGTCGGTTGATTGGTTTTGGTTACCATTTTTTGCAAATTTAAAATATGGCGCTTTGGCAAGACTGATTTTCGTCCAGTATTTTTAATTGGTTTTAGCTAATTCAAGATGATTTAGAGTGTCTGGAACAACTTTCCTTTGCCTTAAACAGCGTCCTAGCATATCTTCACGTGCTCAAACAACGCGATCAATTCCCACCTCCAACAAATAATTATTGACAACGTTTGCAAACGTGGAGTCTGGCGTTGTTTTGCATTAATAATTCAAGTGCCCGGAATTTTTTCACGAGCAGAGTATATGGAATGAGGAGATCAAGGTCTAAGTAAGTTGTAAGTTGGTATACGTCCTGATCAAATAAAATCAATTGGGCACCTTTGACGCAGTTTTTCGTTTTTATTTAAACTCCAAGTTTTTGTGGCATGCGTAAAAGTGAGGCAAGTTAAATGATAAAGCTTGAATAAGTTTGGAACCTTGCCAGAGTGTCCCTTTATTTCAATAAAGCAAGCCAATGTAAGTGGACTATTGTCTATGGTAGAAAACTCTGTTTGTGAAATTAAATAATATCTAATAAGTCGTTTTAGACGAGCCAGATGAAATAAAACAAGACTAACCCCTGAAAAATCTAAAAATTAAAAAATTTACTCAAATTGTAAAGCAAATAGATAACACCTTTCTGCCCTTGTTTATGCTAACTTTCGATAAAGAAGAAAGATATAAAAGTATTTATGAAATTAGATATATCTTAAATACGAAGATAGAGATTCATGCCCCAATAAAAGCAAGGTTGATTCCACAATCCAAAAGATATATATGTGGGCACACTCATAACTATTGCAACAGCACCCTAAGATGCGTCAAGTGCGCAGCTGAAGGTCTCACAAAGGAATGTAAAAAACCCAAAAAAGTCTAGCAAAGTGTGTAAAGTGTGGCGAACTACATCCTGCATCCTTTATAGGTTGTATAGTTGCCAAAGCAATTGGGAAGATGCGAAATGAGAAGGAAATAGTAAAAGTTAAACATATAGAGCCAAGAAACATAAAACAGACTTAGAATAAATATCCCGAAGGTGTTAAAACTTAAACACAAATAAATAACTCTCTGACCGTTATGAATGGGTGCACAAGAGCAGAATCAAGACAAAGCTACTGGATCAATTATCTAAAGACTCACAAAACTAGCAAACAGCGTCAAGATAGCTCCTGGAATAAAATTATAGATATTAATGACTTTAGAATATTAGCATGGAATCCCAATGGACTGTTGCAACATCAGCAGGAATTGCAAATGAAATTGAACATCCAAAAAATTTATTTCTGTTCCATATCCAAAACACACTTCACAAAACAATATCAAGTATATCACACAATACACCCAGAAAACACTGCAAGAGAAAGAAGCGCTATAATAGTTAAAAACAGCATTTACCATTAAGAAGCACACAAATATGCAACAAAAGAAATACAACCATCAACCAGTATCAGCAAGAAGACAAAAAAACAATCACTAGCCGTTCCTGCAGTTGATTATCCACCACGATATAACCTAAAGATATAGATGACTTTATAAAGTTCCTAAAAAGTTTAGAAAAAAAGTTCATTGTTGGAGCAATAACTCTTAGCAATAAAATAATATTCGAACCAAGCAATCCTATCCTGGCAAATACATGTTCAGGAGGTCTAGTCTGGTTCGGCGAAAATATGAAAAGGAAAAGTTTTTCATCGGCAATCGAGTAGGTTTCAATAACATTTCATTTTCATTGTGTCATGCAACACGGCTTGACCCCCAGTTGGGGAAGGATTCAAAGAAGAACTAGAATAAACCTGAATGTACCTCTTAAAAAGAAGGATGAAGTTGAAACGTTCAAAATAGACATACAACAGTCAGCATGGAATAATACATTACGTACAAATTACCCAAAAGAAATTAGGGACCTAATTGCAGAAAAATGAAAATTCAGGAAGGGATGGCAGCATACGAGGATACCCACGGTTAACAATATACTGAATAACTTGACCCAGCAAATAAGGAGGGAAATAAATAATAGAAAAAATGAAGCAATGAACTCGTACCTATACGATGATTATCATACTCGTATGAAAAGATACTGACTTTTCATTCATTCCATCTCAACAACAAAACTAATGAAAAGCACAATAACTCATATTCCATCTATAAGCAATGGAAGTTTGGCCAGAATATTTGCTGATCACCTAAAGGCTATATTTCAGTAAGTTAAAGGCTATATTTCAGTAGTCATATCGGTAAAAGTGCTACTGGTCTCATAGACCAGTAGCACTTTTACCGATTATGTCAAAATTATTTTAAAGACTCCTATTAAAACGAATGAAACCGCTAATTGAAAGTAAAGAATACAACATTATACACCAATAAGGATTACGACACAGACATTCCGCAATAGAGTTCCTAGGACTAAAAACATCTTCAAAAAATCATTTGAAGGAAAGAGGATCTATTCAGTAGTTTTCCTTCGCCTAGTTCCGGCTTTTAACAAAGTCTAGTACGACGGTCTATTGCAGAAACTTAAGAAAGTTTTACCATCACTATTCTGTCATCTTTTTGAATCATACATTATAGACAAATACTTCCGTGCTAAACAGGAACAAGCATACTCAGAAATTAAAGAGATAAAACCTGGAGCACCAGACCTGCAAGCGCAAGGCAGAACCAATACTAGATAAAATTTATGAGACACCATGGGAACATCCTAAACATGTAACAAAGTATCAAATTATGTTAGAATTGAAATACTGTTAGTCATCATTCGATAAAATGAAATCGGTTTAAATAAGAAACTGTAATAAAAGTCATCGTGTTTTATTCTAATATTGGCAGCTCATTAAAATTCAACTCACAAAAATTAGGTATTAATCGATTTTATAAAATGATGGCTTCCCACATTTGACAAAAATAAATAAAGCAATGTCCACATAAAAAATGTGTTATAAAGAAATCAGCCAAGGACAATTAGCTAATGAATTAGGAATATTTGTTGGAACCATTTTTATTAACACAACAGTATCGCATCACAGTTTTGAATTTATAATATTTCTAAAATTTTATATTAGACGCCGAGCACCTTGAGATGTATATTAAAATTTCCTTGAGGTGAGACTGTAAAACTGTACCCATTTCGAAAAGCATTGAAAAATGAAAAAAAAATATTTTGTAAGATTTATTTATATTATGTGAACATATTAAAGACAGGAAGTGATAGCAGGTCAAAAACTGTTTTAATAAATCATTAACAGTATTTTTTTGGTTTGATATATGGAAAAATAATATAAATTGCTTGAAGGTAGATAATTCATAGACCAAAAGAATTAAGATAAAATTGAATATTTAACTATGTATTTTATTCCGATTAAATCGTATCATACGAACGAGTATGTAAAGGCTCCAATCACACACAAGTGATTGACAGTTTAATTATTATTACTATGTTTAATTACATTAGAATTTAACTAGGTAGAGATCGATCGGTTAAACAGAAAAAAAATTCAGACAATTAACAAAACCGTAGAAGCGATACGACACCATTACAAATTTAATGTTGTATAGGTAATCAATTCACACGATTATTGCACTCCAATCGTTATTATTATTACTATTTTTATCATGAAAAGTGAAAATGGCTTATACTGAAAGTGTAAGTAATAGGTTTTGTGTAAAGAAATTAAATAAAAGCAATTCCTGATTATAAAAATATTTAAAACAATAAACTTCTCACATAATCGTACATAACTACAGTAGTAAGAAATTTTTCTTGCCAAAGTTTTCACATGAATAGAAATAAAATTGCATAGCTTTATTCATTCCTATGGTAGAGAAATTGGTTAATCGAGTATAAATATATAAGAATGAAAGTTAAAATGAAGGAAGTAGGTTGAATGAATATATATTTTCCAAATCGCTTCAATAAAAATGTTTGTATTTAATTTAATTTTAATTTCTTTTTAAAGAATTTAATAAACTGAACTAATTTGTGGTGCGGTATTGATTAACAACCAAATTTATTCTCAAGCCTTAGCATACCAAATTTTTGTTTATTTGGACATTTTGCCGAAATTAGTTATACGGGATGCATGGATCGTTAAATTTGGTACGGTTATGTGATACTGTAAAAAATTGTAGCTCCATGCGACAAGCGCTACACCATATTATCGATTTTTGATAAAGTGTAACGATTTAAATTAAAATAAAATATTGTGGTTTTAAATGCCACCTGAATCGTACGTGTTTTGTTGACATACTACAAACTGTGCAATGAAAGTAACGTGGATTTAGTTAGGTAGCTTATAATAATTATAAGAAATACAATTTATTATTTTAAGAATTTCATTTGAATTGTATACAAGTTTCTCTTGCAGTTTACCGATATTCTCGTTTATGCACCGACATTAATAAGTATTAGTTGTTTATGGTTAATTATTCAACTTTTATATTAATGGATTGGAAAACAATTCATTAAGGGACTACAGTCGTTAAAATCAAGGATATTGTAATGTAATGGTTTCTCCCCTGCATTCGATTATCTATGATGTAATATCAAAATGTCAAAAATTAGTTACAACAAATAATTTGCTAACGTTGTGTCATAATCGCAGACTTAATATGACTTTGATGAATGATTTCCATGTTTTGTATTAACATTCTAGGTTTGACTCACGAATATTTGTTTTTATCAAAACACAATTTTAATATCTACTACCAGATTACGATTGACAAGTATGTAGGTGGGCTAGTTAAGTAGTTAAAGTTTATTATTTCGGTTGTTGTATATTGTCGAGGAAATTAGTGATAAATGTGGCATTATAATTTTGTTGTTGTATTTCACGTATTTCGCTATTCCGAACATAGGTTTTGCAGTTAAAATTCACTAATTTACAAAAAAATGAACTCACATTTTTCAAAAAGATTGACACTTTCAGTGGCGAGCAAAAATGGTGAATAAACAGGGAATTATTATTTTTCAGTTTCTACGCGTTTATAGAGGTAACTCAAGAACTATGCAGTATATGCCTTTTAATATTTAAAATATATTTTAAAAAGTAAATAACAAAGTAATCATGTAAATTCATTTAAATTAAAATTACGATGACAAAAAATTCAATAGTGTACATTCTTCTAATTTTGGACGGATCCATTTTGGTGTATAATATAACTACTAATTAATATTTTTATCCACAATCCTGTATTCGCACTAACCTTGCTACTCTTCTTGGCATACTTTAAATTCTCTATCGGATTTAAATCCGGGTTTTCGGCTGGTCATTTTAACATTGTACATTTTTGTTACCCAACCATTTTTGCACAATTTTGGCGGTGTGTTTTGAATCACCGTCCTGTTGGAATAGTATTTCATCGTTGGGTTCATCAATAAAATCAGACAAATTCTCCTTTAAAATGGATAAATACATTACTTTATTCCAGATATTTTTATTAAGAGGCAATATTCCACCAAGTAAAATAACCCCAAACCATTAAACTTCCTCCCCCAAGGTTTACAGTTCCCTTGACTTGCTGCTTCTGTAATTTATCGCCAGGTCTGTGCCAATAGTGCATATCTTTCCTAAATAATTGGAAATGGTTTATTTTGGATTCGTCTGACTAAATAATTCGCCTTCAATCTGCAAAATTCCAACTTTCATGCTTTTTTGCAAATTTTAAGCGAGTTTTATCCGATAAGCTGCTTTTTCTGCTTGACACTGCTGAGAGTTCAATTCATTTAAGTGCCCGTCGGGCTGTCCATTTGCTTGGTTTATTTATGGTTTTGGCTATTTCTAAAGGCGTTTTAATTCTTCTGGTCGTTGTTTTCTCATTTAAATGACGTCCCATCATACGAGCGTCTCGGTTGGACAATAATTTACGCCGCTCTTTCAAGCCCTGCTTACGCTCAATACCACTTCCACGGGTCGAATGGGTAAAATTTCACAAAATAGCATTTTTTCTTGAAGAAATTCGCATTTCTATCATCGATTTGATAGAATTCTCTAATTTTGTGGATTATGAAAAGTTAAATTAAATGAATAACGGTTAATTTGGTTTTTCAAAAATTTCCTAGTGAAATATAAATTAAACCGCATAAAATAGTTCTTCTTTAGTTTCCTCTAAAAGCATAGGAATTAAAAAAATAAGAATTCCATGTTTTTTCACCATTTTTGGTCGCCACTGTATGTACAAATCAAATTCAAATTGGCCATTTCAAGTTATGACCATTTCCCAGTTCAAATTCAATACTTTGTGTACTCAAATTAAAAGTTGTTTAAATTCGAATAGTTTTTAAACAGTTTTAGTGTTATTAATAAATTTATGTTGAATTTGGTTAAAATGATGTTTAGAGATTATTCAGAATTTTCAGTGTTTTAAATGTATATTCTTGTTGAACCTGATAATATTTCGTTAATCAAAAATAATTTAGGACATACGAATTCGCTTCATAAGTTAAATTGTAACACTATTTTGAAAACTTTGGACGTATCTGAGGAAATTCTCATGAGACTCCGAGGTGGTCCAATTAATAATTTTATGAAATACTTCTGAAATTAAGAAAATCCGAATTAAAATTTCCTCTAAAAATTATTTAGAGGATTACACAATCGACTCGATGAAGTGTTGCTTGCACTTAATAATAACACCGTAGTGTTTAAACTATGTATAGTACAGTTAGTATAGGTTACTACTTCGTTTAACACTTGTTTTCAAAACAATTGGTACATTGAAATGACATCCGTTGATCTGGTCTGGACCAGTTCAAATTTCGTCACAAAATCGGATTTGAAATTTAGTAAGTGGCTTAATGCTGTTTCAAGAAGTATGATCTGGAGAGCCGAATATGTAGTGAGTAAGCATTACGAACTCGAGAAACGAGTTTCGGGATAAACTGATTTTGACATACTTTCTCCGAAAACAAAAAACAACAAATGACCGTAACACGTAATGCTTACTTACACGATCCTTGGGCAATTATATAAGAATTACGAGTTTCGAGTAACAACAAATGACGTTTACAATTTCGACTTCTATTTGTTGTTTTGCCGAACAAATTTAAATTCGAGATATATGTAGATAACTCTTAATATAGTTTTTTTGGTTTCATAGAAGATTTTAAAAATTATTTTGTCTCGAAAGCCGTAAGTTGAAATTGTAATGTTTATATCATCACTCCATGCACCGTGTCATGTGTCAAAAATGAGGCTACGAACGAAAATATTTGCTTGATTTTTCTCAACCGTAACATCGAATAGAAGTTGGCGTCGCATAATTTTATTTTAGTGTCGAATGTTATACGCACGTGCGGTCTCATCTGATATTGCTTTGCAATTATTTGCAATCGATTTCTTTGATAGTACACATTCCAAATAATTCCGTATCGGTGTATTCATTTTGTGTAGAATACATAAAAAAATTAAGCGATTTGCAATCAAAAGTAGTCGGGCATACAACTTTTTGCTTTGCAAATGTTGCATTTACAAAACGAAATTCAAAATTTCCCAAAATAAAAAGGGAAACTTTCAACCCTGCAGTAAACACAGAAGCTTGTTTATGTTTTGAAAACAAACATTAGTTTGTAATGTCAAAATATTGTGCTAATAAATGGCCGTAGGATGATTTTAATAGTGAACATTTATTTTTCAACTATTATTTGATATTTAATATAGGAAATTGTTTTAATTGGCTTAAATTGTTTAATTGGCTTAAATTTTACTGTCGTGATTTGGAAATTGTACTGTGACCATTAATCAAAAATCTCTTGTAAATGAGATTTATTTATGTTGTTATTAAGAGATTTGTTTTGGAAAACGTCAAAATTATTCATATACAAATGGAAAATTCCCTTTGCGAATATTTGCAATCATGTTTGATGGGAACCTATAGTCAGCGAAAATTTAGATTACCCCATATATATTAAGAGTTCAATCCGGATTGAACTCGGGTTGAAATTTCAATACACATATACTCGTATGTATACACGGAATCGAGTCAACTTCGCGTTAGCTCGACCCAATTCACAAAATTAGTAGTCAAGTTGGGTTCGAGTCGAAAAACAATAACAAAAACAAATTTATAGAAACAAATTATAAAAGAACGCCATTTTTATTTCGTTTGCGATAATAAGCGTTAGTATGCCTCCAGTTTTGAAAATTTATCTTTGTACGACTATTAAAACATTTTTACTAACAACGCTTTTTGAAATTATATATTTTTGACGTTTATCTTTAATTCCCAACTTATTTTCAACTCTATCGCAACTTAAGTCGTCAATATATACGTTAAAAATAGAACGCATTTTAAACTAAAGTGAACTCTAATTTGACAATATATATTTTCAGTATTTATTTATTCAATCCATTCTATAATATTATTTGTCGCTTTAAAGAACTTTCAAAGCGGGCGCTCCAAGATAAAATTAAAGTGTCGCTGAACCTTATTTAGCCGTATCAATGACAGGTTTGATAACCTTTTGTTTTGATCGAATTCAAAACCAAACATTATCATGATGAGAATTATTAAAAACCCAAATTACTAAAAATATAAATAATTATTTGTAGCCATTGCAGCCAATTTAAAAACAAATGGTATTTTGTTTTGTCAAAGGCCTTTTTTATTTTTTTATTTTCGTTTTTGAACGCTCTTCAACTTAACTCAACCGCAGTAACACAAAACTGAAAAATTGATCCGGTAATATAAATTTTTGGGTAAGACAAATTCTATGATAATCTCAGCTCCTAAATGTTAGAAAAATGAAGAAAATGTAGGGTATAAAAATATTTAGGGTTGCGAGGATGCAGTGACTATTCCTCCCCCTTCTTCTTTTTTGTTATTGTTTCCAGACAATAACGAGCCAAGAAGGTTTTTATTTCATATGAAATAATAAGGACTTTTACAACAAAATGAATTATAAAGGTACTGGAGGATTCGGAATAGAATATTATTAAATTTGTAACAAATAAAATTTTATTTTATTAAAAGTTCATGACAGTTAAATTAAAGTTGAATACGGCTAAAAACGTGGTGAAATAGATGCCTGCCAATTTAATCGTATTTTTTGGCGCATACGGAACTCGATTTGACGATGATTATTCAGATTCGAAGGACTATTACGGATATATAATTATCAGGAGGATGTAGTTAAATTACAGTATATAACTAGACCACTATGAATAGTGTGTATGCTTATATGTTGTAGAATGAGGAAAATTTGTTAGTACAATAAATGATGTTGAAGATGAGAAGGTATGGCTGAATGTTCTTTGGAAGCTTTCCAAATTAAAGTTTAAAAAATGCACTATTATATGGAATTTCAACAGTAATCACAAATTAAATATTTTAGATATTTTAAATTTTCAGTTGAGAAAATATATCTTAAATATTGAAATTGTACTTGGTAGGGTTCAAAACCGGGGATTTTTCGTGTCACGTTTTTTTTTAGCTTTTTGAGCCAAAAATGGCCCGAGCCGGTTTGCTTCTCAAACGTAAAATATTGCACAACGTAAATCATCCCAAGTTGATTAAGAGGCGTATTCCGCGTAATTTTCTTTAAGATACGAAGTTTATCCTTTATCTTGGCCATAAATCGTTAGTACAGATATTTTTGAAAACCAAAGCTCGTGAACTCGTGAATTTGACATTATGTTGCTTTTCTATAGGGATTTAAGTATATAAGATCAAATAAAGAGGTTCGAAATCCAATGCAAATGTTAGGTATTTAAACATGTTTCTTAAATGAATTAAAAAGTTAAAAAGTTAAAAATAGAGGTGAATAAAAAAGCCAAACTTTTTATCACCTTCAAGAGCTGATAAAATTTTATACGAGGAACGTTTAGTTGACACAAAGTTTTGTATAAACAGAAATTTGTCATATACAAAATTTTGGAAAAATTGCAATGAAATAGTTATAAATTGGCCGTAATTGAACATACTACACAATACTTTCTTTATTTAACGCCAACAGCAATTATAGTCTTGAAAGATATTTCACATCCCTGTTAACTTAACTAATTGTCAAAATTAATAAGTTATCCTTTAAAAAAAGTTTATTTTTAGGTAAAACTAATTGACGATATGGAAAAGCATATTTTGCGTAGTATGCAAAAAGTTTTGAAGCTGGATGTGGGTGTAAACAAATCGGAGCAGAACTTACTTCATATCAAGTTTTGTTGGAAGATGGCAACCCCAGTGGATCTACCAAAAATCAAAATGGCTGATATTTTCACATATTGACTTGTGTCAGAAAAATATTTTTGTAAAGAATATTAATCTAGGTACAAAGCTAACACTTTTTAATACAAAATTTTTCTGTATCAGTTTTCAAAATGCACATTGTAGATGTAACAAAGAATTAGCAAACGAAATTATTTACACAGTCAATGGGCTGACGTACGCAACAAAACTTAGTAATTGTTTATGTAAATCTGAATAATATTTCTGGAAATAGTTACTTTACACTAAATATTAATTTAATTTTTACACTGTTAAAAACAAATTAGATTTCCACTCAAACTTTTTAATTTACTAGAAGCACTTTTCCGATTTTTGGTCTATCGAATACGAAAAAATCAAACACGATCTGCTATAAAATTATAAAAACGGTCTCTAACCGAGAAAATATTACTGAAAAGAAAAATCCATTTGAAGTTTGTGTGGTTTTGAATTAAAGATGGATACAATCGACATAGTGTCTAAAAGTTTACGTAAAACACAAAATTTTCGAAAATTAGTATATATTCCTAATTAAATGTCGTTAATTAGTAGTTTTAAGATTGCAACCAGTTTGTTAAAATAATTGGACTGGAAATAATCTTTTATTAAATTTCGATATGTATTTAACAGGTCTTTTAACGTTGCTAAATAGCCACTTTCTATGCGAGCGTTTATATAAGAAAAATCAAATTATAGTCAAGAATGAAGTTTACATAACATAAAATGTAGTTTTTTGAGAAACCAATCACCTTTGACACTATAGTTTCAAAATATTCCGTCAGATGTCAGTCACGTCACGTTAAAAGGCGAATAAACAAAATTCAACCTAAACGTTAGTGATTTTCCGCTAGATGGTTCTTAGGCACTGTTAGTAATAAAAGATTACCAAACATTTTACTCCGTACCAGTTAGAACAAACATATTTGAAAAGTTGTCCTTGTAAATTAAAACTTTTAAATGAAAGTCTAGCTAGGTTTAGATTTTTCTGTTTGATTTGAATACAAATTAAACTAAATTTAACTTATTATACGTTATAAATCAATCGAGTAATCTATCACTAATGTTGGTTCAAATTTTGTTGTGTTCATCAGCCCATTATCGACGGGCCATGTCAAAAATTTTGTTTGCAAGTTTTTTATTGCGTCGACTTTGTGGATTTTATTACGCTGCAGACAAATTATAAACTTCGTAATGTTCTGTTTTTGTACCAAAATATTTCCTAGATTAATATTATTTTCATCAAAAAATTGCCTTCTTTCGGCAAAACATGTTCTTAGAATACAAACTTTTTATTTTATGATATCTTCACTCTATGTGTGTTTACATATGTTTTTACTTTTTACAATTGAGAATCTGTCAAAAGTCGCATGTGCTTTCCATATATGTAATTGGGAAATATAGTAACCGAACCATTATGTTAAAACAATTTCAAGCGATTTTAGGTCGTTAAACGTTGTGATTTTGGCCGCCAGATGGCCTTTCAGAGAGCAAAAATTTCGAAAAAATGCTCCTAGTAAATTTGAAAGTTTTAAATAAAAATCTAGCTTGGTTTTAGATTTGCTGATTTGAATAAAAATTGAATCAGGCTTAAAATATAAATCAAAACAATTGATTAATATATTACCAATGTCGCTAGAGTTATTATTTAAATTTAAATGACGAAATTTGTTTGTGCACATCAACCCATTGCCGGCGGGTTAAACAAATAATTTCTTGTGCACGTTGTTTGTTACATCTTTTTTGTGAATTTTATTATGATCCAAAAACATTATTAACTTTGTTAATAGTTTTTATACAAAAAGAATTGAGATTTTTGAAGACATTTTATACGAGTAGAATAATATTATTTCGATAAATATTTTTCAGGAAAGGTTTTCGATATGTAAAAATGTATATCATTTTAATTTTTTGGTAGATGTGCTGAGGTTGCTACCTTTCGACAAAATATGATCTACTGATCCGTTTCGCCCGTTATCCAATTCTACGTAACCTAAAATTTAAATATTCCAAGTTCAATTCTTATTATATTATTCTCATAATTTAAATCATAAATATTCAGTTTTCAAACATCAGTTTTCTGTCTGTCATATACCTCAACTTTTAGGTTGAGCTCCATGCAAATATATACAGAAACTGAGACTTGCAGCCTCGTGCTCTAGCAGAAAAATTTGTTACTACGCATAAGAGTTTTGTTGGAAAGCTTAATGTTATTTCTATATTGCATTAAAATAAGTTTCTTGGGTGTATCTGTTTTCTGAACTTTCCCTTGTCCCTTGCCATTTTCTCAAATTACATATGTAGTGTGTGTAAAAACATATTATTTGGATAACAGAATATGTTAAAATAGTGGGTAGGTCTTTTCTTTACGTGGTATATGTAAAATAATTCTAATTAACTCTTAACCACTAGACTACTACTCTATCCAACTTTGAAGCTCGTCAACGTCATTATTATTTATTGTTAGTTCTAATAGCAATAAGTTTCTGTTGTTTTTATTTTCCACTTTTAAATAGACTACGATAAGAACAGCAAATAATAATTTAATTATTTAAAACAATTGAAAATTCCACATTAAACTTATGTACACACACCTATTTTATGAATACAAACACAATTGTGTTATCCAAATTTTATTTCGTTTTTGTACACAGATCTAAAGTCACTCCCTTTTCAAAATAAGGACAAATATTTTAGCTCAGTTAGATAAATCATCGAAACAACGCTTGCTTGATCAATACTAAAGCCCTACCGACCCGTCAAGTATTTCGAAAAAATCATGGCAAACTGAATGAAAAATACAAATTTAACTCGAATTTGCCAGAGTATATTTTGAGAAATGGATTATCTTAAATAAATGTGAGTCTAAATGATTTTCTTGTTTAAGAAACCAGAATATAGTTTCTGAGGTTCCACAACCCAAACACAGTGAAAGTTCTGATAGTAGTTAAAGATACCTGAATGTATTCATTATATTTGTAATTGCCATAACATCCTCAATTACTCGTATGACCACAAAATTTGTTATTAAAATTTTTAATTAAAAATTTTAATTTTAAATCTATGATAAGACCACAAAAATGTATTAAAACTTGAGGTACCAGCTTATGTAGGAAACATAACTTCAATGTAAATTCAATCTGCAATTATATGCCTGACCTAAACAATTGTAATCAAATTAACCAGCTGAATGCAAATATTTTACATTTCAAAATATTTTCAAAAACAAAAATTCGAGGCTAAAATTTAATAAAATGTCAATAAATTGGTCTCATCAAAACCTTGTACGTGTACAACGGAATAGGTGTGGTGTTTTGACTAAATGTATAATGGCGATAATGGTTCGGTTTCACACCGGCTTTGCAAGATATGAACTTGCAATTATGTATAAAATTATGACGACACACCGAAATTACTAGATAGATTAATGTAAGTAACCCGTTTAAGTGGAATGTACGTACAATTTATTGATTTTTTTTACTCGTTTTATTAATATTGATTAAATATTTTAACACCTTAGATTTATTGAGTGTAGGCAATTAACAGACACATGAACATGGCATTGAATACTTAAATAGTGTACAGGATAATTACATTTTTGGCTATGTTTCTTGTGAAATTTTAAATTATTTATAAAAATGACATTATTTTGAAAGCACTAACTACAGAAAGCACATTAAACACTCGTAAATATCAAAAAAATATTTTTTCATTTTTCCAATATCATTCTGGTGTATCTCTCTTCAAAAGCTTAATTTTTTTTAATCAATCGTGAAAATGAAAGTTAAAACAAACCTTAATTGGGATATAATAAAGAAATATTTTTGTATATATGAGTGTGCATTATGTATGTAAGATGTACATAAGTATTTTAAAATACATAACTTAGTGTGCTTGCCAAGTGTGTTGTAATAACCATAAAAAAACATACAATGTACATGTATAGGATTGATGCAATTTTTCGTGCAATAGAACAATCGAATTTCGCGTATTTCTAGCACAAATCAATAATACTTGGAAAATAAAAGCTTTAATTGCTTAATTCTATACACAATATACCAAATCGGAGACTTTCGATTAAGCATAAAACAAATCGTATAATATGAATCGCAATTTTAAGCCTTGACATGTGTGTGACAATTAAACATAATGATATATGTTAAAGCTTTTTACGTAACTTTACATACATTACATAAACACTATCCAACAAATACTTGCAGTGCTAAAATAAAAAGATTTTAGATAAAAGCGAAAGGAGCATTATTTTGTCAATTTGATACTAGGTTGTTGATTAGAAACTACCAAGTAGTTCGATATAACTTTCAAACCAATTAATCACACAAAGCTTTTTTATGTATCCATGAAATGTGTGTAACTGTCTACCCCATATAGATCGCAGTGATATGTAGAGCCGTGATTTACTTTCTATTTTTTCTTTTGTATGTTTACAGCTTTAATATTTATCCGAGTGCCGCGCACACACCGCCGCCTGCCACACGATCTTAGTGTGTGACAAAAATTTATTTTTTTAGTTTTTTTATACAGTAAAAGCTAATTTATGATGCTTACCATCTTTCACGATTTTTTTTTATTTGTTTCTCTAAAGTTCACTTATAAAATATAATATCACTTAAATACGAGTAATATAGGTATAAATTAAATTACAACACTGTATAATATTGGTAAACAGTTTTTATTTTCGTCACAAACTATTTTATATTATAAATTGTACAACTAAATAATCCAATGATGGTTGTCTGTACTGTTCTAATAATTAAAATTCACTAACAGTATATTCAATTATATTGAACAAAAAAAAAGTTTAATTTAATTTTTTTCCAAATCATTGAAACTCACATACAATCATATTTGAAACAGATTAAAATAATTTAACTAAATTTGAATATCGAGAGATCCTTTTATTTTGGATCCAATTAATAAACGTAACAAAAAATTTCTTCACTAGTCTTTCATTGTAACTGAGACGTGTGTTCGTCGCGAGTTTCACCTAGAAATTTATAACTTTATCAGTTTGTCTCAACGAACGTCTTAAATTCACAACACAAAAAAAAATAATAAAAATAAATTAAATACTAAACACAACAGTTTCTTGATTATAACACACGATTTGTGGTATTAACAAAAGAAACTGAGGAAATATAAAAAGAAATATTCAAACTTACAAAAAAATTGTTAAACAGAACACAAAAGTCTCTATTTAAAAACCAAACTGAGTAGTAGTGTACAGTGAGGGAAATTTAATTAGCACTACCTTTAAAATTTTGAAATAGTATTTTGGTTGAATTTCAAAATCATAGTGTTTTTATTCAAAAACACGATTAAATTGAATCCATTCGAATCTAAGTGGTTTTTGCAACATAGGGAAATTCTTGACATTGAAATATAAGAAGTTTGGCTCATTATAAACTGTCTTCCATAATCTGGCTCAATTAATTAGCTTCATCTTCAGATAATGTTTAACGCATGGTGAGGCTATTGCTTGTCTCTGAACTCCAATTCCTATTAGAAACTATACTAAATAAATAAATAATAATAAATAAAGCTATACCCTATATAGCGAGCAGAACCCGTCTAGTACAATATTACAAGATGATACGGAGAATTCGTCTAACAATAGGCTAATTAAATGTTATAATAAAAAAATTTTGGGATCCGTTTTTTTCAACTAAACCAATGAGTTCTGCTAGCTTTAGAAAAAGGTAGTAATCATCAGTAATGGCCTAATCATGCTAAACCAAGCTTATTTACAGTATATTGTACTGCTGCCCTATTCTTGAATACGATACGAAAACGAAAATACAAGATTCATATTTGAATTGAAACAGATTCGTATGATTATTATTTAAAATTGAATTTGAATCTTGTACTTTCGTTTTCGTATCGTATTCAGTCGTATTCAGGAATAGGGCCCCTGTTCTGTTGGGTGGAGTCTGCTAGCTTTAGGGACATTAAATAATAAATACTTATTTAGAAACACCCTTTCGGAGTTTTTTATTCATTCGGAATATTCCGAATATACTAAAAGTGACATTAAACAATCTTTTATTCATGCTATGTATTCTATTCCTTCGAAATAAAAGGTAAAATAAAAAGAAAATTGTTTATGTTTTATTTTTGGAACTAAAAAGTTAAACAGTTAGAGTTCCATCTACCATATTGTTTCTCGACTATCAAACAACATCTAGTATATACATAAAACAATAGTAAATTTCCCAACTTTCAATCCCAATTTTAGAAAAAACCATGCACCGAGGATATTTGATATCTAATCAGATTATTTTCGGAACATTCCATAAAATTTGACCGATTCCATAAAAGCGGCGAACAATGTTCTTATCTAGGGTCTCTAAATAACAATAATTTTCAATTTTTATTAACATGTTTTTAAGCACGCTATCTAATAGGGGGAGAAACAACGAAAGTTGACAGGGGGAAGGCGCGAACGAAATGTTTAAAACTCTACTGATGATATCCATGTTATCCAGATGAAAACTAGGCTCCTAAAAGTAAAGAAAACGAAAGTACAATACTTTTCTTAACTGTACAATACATATTAAATGTTTCTTTTATTAATATTGCTTTTATTTTATTAGCAGCTAAATTTAGCCTTTATTTATCTAAGACTGTTTTCCAAACACCGACTTATTTGTGGACACTGACTGAATAAGTACGTCTACACAGAAATGTCTCTAAAATCGTGTCTTGGCTTTAGTGTAATACATGCAGTTTTTAGTTTCAAACCTAGTGACAACGACCAACAATGTCAAGAAATTTGTTTTCTTAGCGTTAGCTAAGTCAATAAGTCTGTAATAAGTCGGTGTTAGGAAAACACAAGAAAATAGTAAATCTACTTGTTTATATTTTGACAGAATTTTTTTTTCCAAGATGGCAAATGGCAGCACTCTTTGTTTCAATTAGAAATAAATTATATCTGGATTATAAACTGGTGCCTTCCCTCTTTCACATAGATACTTACTCGAGTATGTTTGCGTTAGATTATTATTATTGTCAATCTATGTAAATATTTATAACTTAAATTTTATAACTCTTAAAATATTATTGAAGTTAATTAAGTTAATGTACTCGCCTTGCAAGTTTAATGTCTGATGAGCGTGTTATTTGAAATAAATTGTGTAGCGCAGAAGAAGAAGACGATTAAAATTCGTTCTGTTATCCTAGTGCATATCGCGATTAGTTCAGCTTTCTGCAGTAGTCCGGAAGGCGAAAATAGAGGTTTTACATTTAATTATTCACCGAAAACCGAACCCCAACCTTCTCTTCCATCTTTGAACCATCAGTGAGGAAATTAACAGGAGAAGAAATTGAGCCTTATCTCAAGTGCTTATGAGTGGAAAAAGAGCTCAAGCGTTTGACTGCTCCTAAGAGCCCCTACTAACACACAAGGCATCTGTTCGCTGTATTTTTACCAAGGATTTTAGGTTGGTTTACCAACCTTAAAGCCACATCCTTCCAGGTTTAATAACAGGTTAATTATGACCAAGTTTCAAAGAAGAGGAGATCTTGTGGTGTGCCTCCACTCACAAATCTGCTATTGAAGGACACGTCACGACCCTGATTTTAAGCATTTGATCTACCTTGAATAACTCCTTCACAACACAGAGAGGAGAAGGTCCGGGTGATTACCTTTGATTTGACGTTGTTAAACGCCGTTGTTAAACGGAGTATTCCTTATGTTCAAAGGATTTCTCGATAGGATCAATAAGAGAGTGGAGAGTAGAGAGCAACTTTCATAGAACGCTCCTTGCAATATGCATATGTTTGGATTTCGATATAGCATACTTGGTTCAATCGAACACCCAATGTGCAAGCTTCTATCTGTCTTTCTAGATATTTAAGTAGGGAAGAGGCTTAACTTATAGGTCTAAGGTCTTTGGGACTGCAATGAGAGTATTGAATTTTATTTATTTCAGTCCATTTACTAGGAATATGACAGAGTTCTAGGCTACCCTTGAGCATTTAAAAAACTGACCACATTTGAAATTGTTGCCCGCTACTTATACCAATTTTTATTGAAATGTAAGCAAGGCGTAAGCAAGGGGGAAAATAAGTTAAATCAAAAAAGTGCTTACAATCAATATATTGAAATGGTTTTTTTATTCGTATAAAATATTTATGTACTACCATCATTTAAATTCATTTTAGACGATCGTGCTACTTATTATAAAAATGCATATACTGCATCTTTATAAACAAAATATTTTCTCGTTTTGTTGTTGTTATTCGCTGTAGTCAGTTCAAAACACTTGGTTTTCGCAAGTAACCTAGATAAGCATAATTATAAGCATAAAAATATAAATCAGAAAATAAAAATAAATTATGAGACGAAATAAGCGAAATAAGCCGCGCGAAGTTTCCATGTGGCTTTTTCTTACACGTACCCGAGCACCAAATTAATAGAACAGGCGCGAGTGACAATGTTAAGACGTTGTTAATTTATACAATGAATCGAGTTTATATGGTATTCATATAGACATATAAGTGCAGCCCAGAGGTTCTCGCGGTTGATACTGTCATATACCTGCTGAAAGTCTATATATAATTGATGTATGCTAATACTGTACCCTCAAGCATTTCCGTAGTCATCCTCATGTGAACCATGATTGAGTGGTTGAACGGCTGGGGCAAAACCAATACTGCTAGTCGCCGATGATCTGTTTCAATTCTGCGGCAGCTCTTCGTGGTCAGAAATAGCTACGATGAGATCATATAGATTTGATGTAAGAAGAGTGCCTCCGTATTTAAACAATTCTGCGAGGATAGCGTCGAGACCGAGTGCCTTTTCATTTTCCAATCTACATACTAATACCTGCTTCTACTTCCTCGATGGAATATTCGACAAAACCCACCTCATCCGGCGGAGGGTTGTCATACTGAGAGAACATCAGCCACGCTTGTCCTCAGTTCCCCTTTTTCTGGAAGTCTTTATTGAGATTCCCGGTGTTAGCAAACCGAGTTTTCTTGTTCCGCTTGGAAGCTGATGTTTTCGATGCTTTTTCTCATATGTTCGCGCGTCAGGCGGCGCTCCAACCAATCATTGCGGCAACTCCGTTGTTGTTTTTTTCGATAGCATATTACGCCACGGCAAAGCAAGCCACGGCTCCTGGATTATGGGTGGTGGTTCTTCAACATTAGTGTGCTGGTCTAAATAGTCAGTGACACCTGATTGGTAGCTCTACAGTGATACTTGATCTTTTAGAACATCGATATTCCAACGGACGGTCTGTTGTGCTTGCCTTTTGAATGTCATTGACAATTTGCACTTATAAAGGGTGGTTAAACTTTAAGGGCCGACGTTGAATGTGAACCACACCTAAACGTCAAGTTTTTTTCTGCATTTAATTTGACATTTCTCAATTTCAGACTAACTCAATTTGAACTAAGAATCATAATCCAAGAGTGATTGTCAAAAAACCAATGCACCCACAAAGAGTGACAGTTTGGTGCGGTTTATGGGCTGGCGGCATCATCGGGCCGTATTTTTTCCAAAATGAGGCCGGTCAGGCAGTTACTGTGAATGGTGTTCGCTATCGTGAGATGATAACGAACTTTTTATGGCCCGAATTGGAAGATATGGATGTGAACGATATGTGGTTTCAACAGGACGGTGTCACTTGCCACACAGCTAACGAAACAATGGCTCTTTTGCGCGACAAATTCAATGGCCGTGTTATCTCACGTGGTGGCGATGTCAATTGGCCGCCAAGATCATGTGATTTGACACCGTTGGACTTCTTTCTTTGGGGTTATTTGAAAGAAAAGGTGTACGTCGATAAGCCACAAGAGCTAAAGGATGAGATAATTCGGCACATTAATGGCATAGAACCTCAATTATGCCTAAGCGTCATCGAAAATTTGGACCATCGGCTGGAGGTGTGCCGCCGAGGTCGCGGCGGCCATTTGGCGATATTTTGTTCCATACGCAATTGAACCATACCATATTATCATAATAAAAAGAATTGACAATAATTTCCTAAATAATTTGTGTTTTATTCAAAATCAACATCGGCCCTTAAAATTTAACCACCCTTTATTTTGAAACGACAAGCATGTAATCGCTGTCCATGTCTGCACCTCTGTAAAGATCTAACATCGGATGTGCTGGTTGAGAGAATGAGATCAGGACGTGATCGTTATTAGGAAAAAAACGCACTTGATACAACTAAATTGTATACATTATTGTTCAGTGACGCGTTGACCGTTGTGGTTACAGGCGAAGTGCAAGCGGTCAGGATCAATATGTGATGTATTTTCTACTCTCCTACCTATTTTTGCAATAAAGCCGCCAACGATAATTTTAATGTCATGGTGCGGGATGTTATTAATTACCTCATCCAAGGTGATCTGATTTATCTTCGGCAGATGCATGTACATTAACGATTGGGATGTTAAATTTCTTAGTGCACGGTCTGACCGTGCAAGTGCTCCTAGCGACACTTAAAAGATAAATAAATCAATCTGATGTTTAAAGTAAAGTTATAAGTTTATTTTACCTCATGTAACATTCGTGTGACGGGCTTGTTTGGACAATAATCAGTTTTGTAATGAATAGGTCGAAAAGAAGAAACCGCAACCCGTTAATTTATGTTACAACTTGCTATGTTACATTTGTTTCTGATTGAAACGTAATCAAGAATCTACCCTATTGATAATATTTCGAAAGTCTGTTTTGAAATTCAACTCACTCACTGTTCATGGTATATTTCGTAGTTAAATTTTCTCTACATATTTCAATGTCCTTTTTATAGAAACTGTTGTTGTTCACCACCCTTTCAAGAGCTCTAAGAATCAATCCATTGTAAGAAATTCAGTGAAAACCAACTTTCATTTTATGTTTCCAAATTAGTATTACCGATCGTAATGATGTGATGAAAATTCCTTTTTGTGTCCTGCCTATGGTGGTATTTGACCTAGTACTTACTGAACCGCTTTAACTACTCTTGACGTGTCGATGAAGTTGTTCACGAATTTTCTCTCTTCCTACTCACCCCAAACTCTTAGAAGTCATGGTACAAAAAAGGGATATTAAGTATAGATCGGTTGCGTGCTTTATTTATTGTATATGTCAACAAGGTTATGTTTTACGAGTTGAGTGAGAATCTGCTCGCTGATTTTTGAATTCTTTGTGTGAGAATTGGCTAGTTGGGAATTGTGTTAAACCACTCTGCCCAAAACTGCAGTTCTTGTGTGCTCGGGAAAATTTATGGAATACATAGAAAAAGGAAGAGGTCTCATGGCAGGTTTAGTGGCAGAAGTAGAAACGGATACTTTAAAATCATGCTCGAATATATAATCGAGCATCAAACGTTATTTTAACACAATTTTAAGAAAAAATGAAAGTGAGACAAATTTAATTTCCCTTACTGTATAAGAAAAAGACGTGTTATTGTTTTTTCGTTTTACTTTTTACGTTTTCTTGAGTTTCTTGTCTTGATATCAAATGATAATATCGATGGTGGGGCAGCCACAACAGCACACTATACCACTAATATTAGTATAATTTCAAAGTTTTACTTTAAGCCAGCTGAAGTAGTAGTTTGATTTACGTTTTTTCAGAGTGTGGATATTCTCGTGTGTAAGAGATATGCAAAATATATACATTTCACAGAGTGAACCCCATCCGAAACGAAAACTTTTTATTATCGACATAATAATAAGTATTGGCTGCAAAATAGTATCAGTAACTCTAATAAAATAACTATGTTTTAAGAAATAATAGTAGTAAAATAATAATCAGTCTATGTTATTATTAGTTTAGTGCGCAAGTACATGGAAACTGTATTACTTATTAATGCGTACATTGAAAAATACCTTTCTTTTTTAATTGAACAGGGTCGCCCGGTTTGGTTTTCTGTAGTTTTTGTTAACAATATATTATTATTATTATGATACATTGCTAATTTTGAAGAATAATTGATTCGGCCATAACTCCAAATATATAGGCCATTTACCTAAAATACTTCCCCGTAGTTGTATCTAATGCAAATAAATACTCTCTGACATTTTAACCAAAACCCAAAGATCTTCGATGATGACAAGATATTCGACAGGTGATGATGAAATCACATTAATTTGATTGAGGTAATAAAGTTTTGGTTTTTTACACAACGACAAATTTCTATTGAGTTTATCGGTAAAATTATAGAGCTTTACGATGGTAAAAACGGCGTGGCGCCAGGCAAAACGAACTTGTACTGTCGGAGTTTATTACTATTAGAAAGATTTACAAAATTACGAGTACTTATACAGCAGACTTCCTAATGGATAGGAAGGCCTTTTAAATGAATTTAGGTTTCCGGACAAGATTTACTAATGCAGAAAAATTTTATTTTGTTATTCGACCTACTTTAAAATCGTCTATTGCGATGCAAAATAAAATAAAATACCAGACGATATATCGTAATACAATGCGTTTGTCTGTTTGAAGTTGCAGGATTTAAGACGAGGGTGTCAGATGCACAACTTAGCCGTTCATATTTGTTTAGTTCACGAGGACGATTAAGAAAACATAATGAGTTGGTTGTCATAGCCGCGACTTATTATACTCGTGCAAAGTTATAGTTCCAAACAACTGTTAAATTGTCTTCGGTTTCAAATTAATATGTCTCAAAATGTCAAAGCTCTTAACTAATATTCTAAATTGGAAAATATCTAATGAGCCAATAATAGGAATAGAATGTTGTTATTGGTTTTCTCTCGTTTTTATTATTAAAATAATTACTTGCTAAGCTTTCGATGTTAATTCCACATCATTATCAAAGCTAATGACTTAAAAATTTGATAATGATGCCGAATTGACATCGAAAGCTTAGCAAGTACCACGCATTCCCAATGCAAAAAACTTTTCCTTATGGCTTTGCCTTTTACTTTTACTTTATGAAGAGCATACCTAATAGAAACTTATAGAAATAATAAAATTCGAAATGAACCATACTTCATTATTATTTATTTGTTTACAAAATGTTGATATATTAATTTCGAACCTCCGAAGTTTTCCGAAAATTAATTTTTAAAACACCAAATCTATTAAAACTCAAATATAGTTTTACAAAATTGTATTACGCAACAAAATGGTGTTGTTAGTCAGAATTTTATATTTTGATACATATCAAGAGATATAGATTTGGTAACTTTGTGAGATTTTTTGCCGTCGTTGTGGAGAGGCGGCTGACATTGACCTCTCCTTGTCGACCTGGGTTGGCGTCATCGGCAAGGGGTGGATGTTGTCGCAGGTCGAGATCGCGCAAAATGAATATTGTACATATAAAGGAATGTATATTTTTGGCGATTGGGAGGGGGTTATACTTTTTCTCTGTGGTGCGAAAACTGGATTAGATTTTGACGAGTGGTGTATGTGTGTGATTGGTTTACACAGGATGTGCGGCGAGGATGTGCTGCAGCTGTATTGCAGTGAATCTTTTTTGATATTTGGAGTGATTTGAATGGGTTTCGTTCATGGTGAGTAATGGCTCGGTGTCTGCGGTTTGTGGTGGTTGTTCGTTGAACGTTGTGTTTCTCAACTTGCGGAGAGTTGTGTTCATGTGTGTTCTGTCGTTACCTGTATTTATAAGGTATTTTTGACTGTTTTGAGTTGTTTTGTTTAGGATTTGAGGTAGTTCTCATTTGTTAGTGTATGAGGGCGGATTTGCAGTTTTGTATTGAATCATTGCCTGAATGTTGGATTTGTATGTCCAAATTGGTTTCTTTGCTGAATTCTTCGGGTGTTTTTGTTGGAGTTTGCCGTCGATTTGGCGGGGGCTGAATCATTTTGGGAGTTTTGGTATGATCGGTCGTACGCTGAAGTTTTTGGGCTGTAGGGTTGCCATGGTTCGTTTGTGATCTGTCATGGATTCGTCACGGCTTTGTGAAGCGTGGTTTTTGTTGAATGGTGGTGTTGGCAGGAGGTCGCTTGGTGGATGGTAGTGGTTTCATGGTGGGAAGATTCATGCCGTCTGTTGGGATCGTTTCGAGGTAATTTTAGCTCCTGGATGGACATTGCATAATTCTCTTGGCACATTTTACTACGAGTGTTTGTAGAGGTGGTTTCTTCCACGCTTTGATTTCGGAGATTTTCGGAGAGAGCTATTTTGGTGATGTTCCTTCATCCTATTATTCAGCGTTTGTGTAATAAATTGTTATATTTTTATTTTGGTTTGATTAGCGATATAATTTTCCGTTTCCGTATTTCTTCTGTGCATTGAGAATATAGTGTAGTTAATTTATGATTAGCTGTTTTCTATATTGTATTTCCTTCATAATCCATCATTTTTGCAAGATTAATTGCAACTATGTTGGAGTTGGTAACGAATCCTATTATTTACCGCAAAATTGCCTTTTTGTGACACTCAATGGGTTACTAGTATTTTCTCACAGTTTATTAGCGATATTTTTGCTTTATAAAAAGAAATATTATTTGCATTGGATTTGGGATTTTAACAATATTAACATAAAGAATTGTTTATCGGCAACTTCGTTATATCTATGTAACTGAAAAGCTAGAAATATTTGATATAATTAATATAATTATTCAAAAGAAAGAAAGGGTTCTATACTTCAATACACCAACGACTGGATGTTTGTCATAAAATGCAACGTTGCCAATCTTGACTGTTTTAGTACAAGAATTATAATTATTAATTCCCAATTTCAAATCAACCCTAAATATTAATCTACATGTACAGTGCCGAGCTATTATATTAAAATTATTCGGTTCTCAGGAAATCTCATTCAAATATATTTAATATACGAGTACATATTATCCCTCTTTTAAGATACTGGTACGATTTATATTTAATTATAAAAATTATAAAATAAACTTATTTATCATTCATTTTAGAATAATTTTTTCAAATTTTATCTAGTTGTCTTTACTTAAATATTACCTTCCAGCAGGAAAGCCATTGACGACACACTAATTACTAATTTACGTTTGTTACCAGTCTGAGATGAATCGTTTATGACAAGCCTAATACGAGGTGACAAGTCATAGACGAGTCGCATGTGTCATGTCTGAGATTAATTGTATGTGATATATCCCCAGCAAACGTAGAAGAAGTTCCAGAACTAGTGCAAAAGTAGTGATAAAAGTATTTGTTTCCTTGTGAAAAAGGATGGGCGTCGGGAAAAATTCATCAGTTTTATAAAAAATTTTTAGTAAACATACGAAATTTTTGCGAGTTCTAAATTATTTAAGATATTTTAATGGATGGATATTTTAAGGGATATTTGAATGCAATCCGGTAGTTAATCTAGTTAATCTGGTTTTTTTTTTTGCTATTTCGTGTTCGCCCAATTCAACGGTTAAATACTAATGAATTTTAGAGTTATTTTGAATATAGTTCAAATAACTTTGGTTTCCAGGAAATTCTACTGTAAGTTGCGGAGTTGCAGAATGATTAAATTAATAAATGTTTCAATTATTTAGGAAGCCGGAAAATATGAATTTTTCAGGAAATTTACAGATGCTTGTGAATTAATGCTTCATTGTAATTGCTGATTGTGTAGTTTAGAATTGTGTTGTCATTTTATTACTAACGACTTTACATAGGTGTCTGTAACGGGTCGAGTCAACCAATTTTGGTTAGGAAGCCGAAAAGTATTAATAGAATTAAATTTCAGGAAAATTCCAGATGCATGTGAAATAATAATATTTTTTCTTAGGTTGCCGTTTTAAAGAAGCAATTGTTGAAGACCAATACCATCGTTATCCATTAACCTATTAAGCCTTTATCCTTCATCTAGTAGATTAGAATTGTGTTGTCTTTGTGTTACTAACTAACGGCTATACCTAGGTGTCTGTAACCGGGCCGATTCTGTCCCACTTAACTAACCTATCCAATCCTTCGGTTTTGTTATGTGTAAAAAAGGGTGTACGGTGGACCCGGCGTCATCCGGGAACTCAAGCCTAAGAACTTGGTCGTACATTCAAAATCAATCAATCAATCAATCAATATCAAGAGATATAGATTTGGATATCGTTCCGTTTGAATCATAATAACAAACAATTGACATTAAATTCAAAGCGACCGACCAAATGGCACAGTGGTTAAAGCTTTGGCGTTTGGATCGGGAGGTACCGGGTTCGAATCCCGATAGGGGCAGGATGCAAAAAGAAATTTTCATCAACAGATTGTAATCTGTGTTTAAAAGAAATACAACTACAACCCCCTATCGGTGTGCAAAACTCATGGGCCGACCCATCTTCCATGTCCAGTACTATAGGCCGGCATGGAGCTATGCAATGCGCAGATGGTAACTTAAATCGGTCCTATAGCCGTACGTCTTCGATTTGGCAGGGATGCGTAAAGTAAGACGGGAAAATCAACCGCGAAAGAGCAGGGAGTGCTTCGGTCCCAGAAAAGATTGCATGGATTAAAACTAAAATAAAAAAAACAAAAAAAAGTTCAAAGCGTGGTTGTTAACTTCATTGTATTTGTCATAAGGCAAAAGTTTGTAGGTTTCCACTAAGATTATCTTTGTTATTTTAACCAAAGGAATTTTTTTTTGTGTGATAGTGTTTGTTTTAATATTTTCATGTATTAGAAAAATTTTGACGTTGCATGTCAAAGCGGTTTTCCCGTTACACATACATATACTCGTGGACAAAATTAAGGCATATTTTTTTGTAATAAAAAAAATCCCGCTGGTCAATTTTAATACAACTAGTGTCAAATGATAGCACATTTATATTTTTATCAGAAACCACCTTGAATAAAGTGTACTGCAACCCAATCAATTAGATTTTTCATAAATGCTTAATCAAGAGTGCATGTTGTTAGAAATTCAACGCAACGATCGGCTTTTGTACCTATGCATATCAATTATTTGTAAATGCAGTACCACTAGTTCTTGTAAATGTGTTTTAAAGCTAACACCTAATACAAGATCCATTGCAATATGGCATCCTTTCATGAGCTGGAGGCGGTTAAAGTCGTCACATTGTATCAGGAAGATTTTACTCAAGTACAAATCGCACGAATATTAGGAATGAACCAATCTTCGGTTTCACGAATACTTAAGCGATGTCGAGAGCCCGGAGAATATAAAAGAAAGCCCGTACAAGGACGTGAAAGGTGCACAACCGAGAATAACGACCGATTTTTTAAAAATAATTCGTTACGAGATCGAAAGCGTACTGCTACTCAACTGTAAAATGAATTGCTTAGTGCCCGTTAAGTGAATATTAGTGCCAGAACAATTAGACGAAGATTAAAAGAAGTGAACTCCAAAACGGCCCGTAAAAGTTCCACGGCTTCTTCCTCGTTACAAATCCAGCCGGGACTTTTCTGTCGTATAGAGATAAATGTTTTTTCTTGTCTACAAGTTTTTGAATTTTTTTTATGGATGTATCAATGGACCGTGGTAACATGGGCTTAAGTACAAGAGGATAATCAGTCGAACGGAAAGGACGTCAACGTTAGTTGTCGACCCGCTGATTTTGATATACCAAATATGAAGACCATAAGATAAAGAAAATAAGATCCACTTTACAATTATAAGAAAAGGTCATTGTGAGATAATATATAGGCTTTCCACGCCTCACATTACAGATGAGCTTATAGTTTAAAAAGAGAGGTATGGTTGTTACCAAATTTTTATTTTAAGTAAATAAATAAATAAACTAAATAAATAAATAATAATAGTTTAGAATTTGATCATACTCATGCAAATTGGGGAACTGATCAATGGAACACTGTTCTCTTTTCAGATGAAACTAGAATCCAATTATGGAAACCAGATGGACGTAATCTTCCAACAGAAGAGTTAGAGAACGCTACGCACCGTGTAACATAGTGCAAAATATAAGCTTTGGTGGAGGTTCAATAATGTTTTGGGGTGGAATCAGTTGGGGGCCGTACGGAGCTGGTGGAGATTGGTTTGAGAATCAATGCAGACTGGTATGTTCGCAACATTCTTGGCGATCACGTTTTGCCATATGTGGGCTTCATAGGTTATGACAGTTTTGTGTTAATGCATGATAACGCTCCAGTCTACGTAGCTGTAACGGTACATCAATATATCCCAGATATCGGAAGGATGGAAGCTGTACTAAGGGCGTGGGAGGAAATACTCATTACTAAATTAATCAAACTAAGTTGTAATAAAGCTAATTTTAATGTTTAAAACCCGCTTTTGAAAATTAAAAAAATACTTAGTTCGACACATTTTAACATTTTGCAATAAAAAATAGCCGTGGCCCAATATGGTGGGTTCGGCCTATATTCAGTGAAGCAGCCTGAAATAATTATGGGGATCATAATTTGTTTGAAATATACCAAAAATATCTCCAGCGTCATTTGACAAGACGTTAAAATACAAATCATCGAACCTGCATTAATCCTTCCACCAGACTGGCGGTAACTTTAAGATTCAAGTCATAATAATTTTGGATATAAATTATAAATATTTTTATATGTTTTTAGGTATTTAGCAAATGGTAACAGCCAAAGGTCACTGTCATATGCTTTTAGTGTGGCTAATGCCATCGCTTGCGCAAGTGACACATTAATAGCAATTCCCGAATGTCTCCGGAATACAGTGTTACCGTTTCCCACGGAAAGTGAGTGGTTATCATATGCAGAAGGTTTTAAGAAGCGGTGGACTTTCCAAATTGCATTGGTGCAATTAACGGGAAGAACATCGAAATAAAGGTATGTATTTTGCATGCTTATAAATATTCATCTCGAATACTATGTTTTACATTGCAGGCACCATCACATTCTGGTTCCGAATTCTATAATTACATGCAGTTTTTTTTGCAATTGTACTATTAGGTATCTGTGATTATAGATATCGGTTTGTCTACATAGATGTTGGATCCCAAGGACGTCAGAGTGAGGGAGGTGTAATTAAGGATTCGCAACTTGGGAAACTACATGCACGTAATGGTTTAAATGCTCCAAGTGATGAAGCTTTCGGGTTGAAACGGTATATGATTACACCGTTTTCTGGGAAATCAGCTGGGAAATTGGAGTATGAAAAATACATTTTCCATTACCGTCAATCAAGCGGCAAACGAGTAATTGAAAATGCATTTGGAATTTTAACTGCTCGCTGCAGAATATTAAGGACATGCTTAGAGACTTCTACAAAAACAGCAGATAGAATTATCCAAGCAGCTGGAAAAAATATTTCCCTAGTTTTCTTTCTGGTTTTCACTGGGAACAGGGAATTGGGGAAAAATTATTTCATAGCACTTTTGCCTAAATTGTATTTTTCTGGTCTACTGAGGGAATAAGTTTGGTGTAAATATTTTTGAAACAAAGTTAAATGGGAAAATATTTTCCTTATATAAAAATTGTGTGGAACAAAAGTTTCCCAATTAACTTTGTTTTGAAAATTTTTGCACTAAACTTATTCCTTCAGTAGGCCGGAAAAATACAATTTGCACAAAAATGTTTTGAAAATATTTTTCCCAATTTCCTATTCCCAGAGAAAGCCAGAATAGTGCCACTGGAGACTGGAGAAAACATGGAGATTTACATTCAATTTCTAGGCAGAACAGCTACAAAATTTTAATACATATAATATGTACCAAATTTTAGTTACCTGATGTCCCCGGTATTGTACTGTCCAAACTACTTTATGTCGGAAATATTATAAATTTTATTAACAAACATGTATGAAGCCATATTCTGTAATACATACGCTCGTTTCACTAGCACACTATACAGGCATCGCCGTTTATTAGGATGTTTAGGTTTCGGTAACATTTTATAGCTGGACCCGCTGGTTTGGGCCTTTTCTTTTGAATTTTTATAATTAGTGTACTGATTTCTTAAGTTCCTATGTAGATCCTTAAGTAAATTGGTGCCAAATTCTATAATTTGGAATTTTAATTTCATTTCCGTATATACTTCATCCTAGTTCTTATTTATTTTGCCGGGGGTGCGCTATTTGTATTGTAAAATAATAAAGAAATTGTATTAATTGTATATTGTAAAATAATAAAAAATAATAAAGTTGTATTGTAAAATAATAAATATAATTAAAAAAACTGGACGGTCAAATACACAATCCAGGAGTCCACGCTCAAATTCTTATCTTTTACCACTTAACACAGCTGTAATTTTTTTTTCCTTGGAACAATTCCTATTTTTTATTTGAATTTGGTCGTCTTCTTTGTTATCTTCTAAATAGTCTTCCTCAAATTCTTGAGCACTCTCATCCGAATCAAACATTTTTACGAAAATGACAAAAACAAATAATGTGTTTTTAAGCCTATATATAAAATATTTTTTGTTGATTTTTACCATACCAAACATAAACAAATAATTCAAATGTCATCATGTATGGCTGTCCATTAAATTCCTTCAGGAAATTTTGTATTTCCCCTCTAAATAAATTTACGAGGTCTCACCAAAGCGAATCGAATACGAAACGCAGATAAATCGTTTTTTATATGACACCAACACTACCACGTTCATATATAAGTTGATTTTTTGCTATATAAATATAATTTTTATATTCTCTTACGTGTGTAGCCATTTTGATTTTCAAAAAACAAAAATAATTCATGTTTAAAACCAATAATAAGAGTACAGTAATAAAAATAGTGAATATTAATTATTATATAGTAATTCATAACAATAATAATATTAAAGATTTACTTTTAATACTATGCACCGTAGGTACTTGGCGAAACACATTAACACTTAGGTCGATGAGTAGATACTCCTGATGATGACCTAACAAGTCGAAATCGATCGAGTAATTTTTAAAACATTTTGAACAAATTTAAAAAAATAAAAAAAAATAAAAAAGTTTTTTGCGAAATAATAAACAAGTGTTTAATGTGTTTATTAAGTAATAATATTAAAAGTGATAAAGTACATAATATCAATTATTACATATATAATAGATTGTAGTGCATTACAAGCCATTGTAAGCCATGGCATTACAAGCCATTGCAGGATGCCTGCTTCGGAAAGTTTTAGAGATCGGCAGATCTTAGAAGTACAATTTTCGAGGTCGTGTTTGTGATGAATTCGATATGGTAATCCGACGCCTTTGTGTAGGGTTTATTAATTTAACTTATTTATTTTTATGAGAGAAGGTTGTTAGCTGTCACTCAACCCCCTTGTTACTGACCCGTGCTTCAATAACTCGCCGTGATATGTAGTTGTAATGACTAAAGGCATAATTTCCCCGGCATCGTCCCCTTTACACCGCCCGATTCATTAAGAGTGACCCAAAGCACCGCGAGGGGATATGAATCTCGGACTACGCTCTCTAGATCGCCTACTCTTTAGCCTAATTTGTTGACATGTTAATCACAAATGTTGCGTTAAATGAGCCCTGAATAATGAATGCTTCATCTAAAACCTAATTCGCAGAGTAAATCCACTTTGGAGTGCAACTTGTAATACATCTAAAACCACCTTTAATATAGGTATAAAATAATTTATTTCCAAAAGGGTCCAAAAGCTTTACTTACTTAGTTGGTCAGCATTCAGAGCTATGCGTAAATGATCGCAACACTGTAATCGAAATTCAAGCAACACCACATATTGAAACCTCGGTAACCGAACCAATTTTCAAAATTATTCCTTTAATTTATTAAAACTTTAGAATCCAAACAATGGCACTCGTGTAAATAAACTAAGGTAAAATCGAGAAAAAACATTTAACTCACTTTATTTTTGCATAAAATGAATCAATGGATGCGATTTATTATAATTACCATTTATAAGAAAACCCCACATAAAAATTATGCGCTCCATTTAAAACCGAACAATTACCGTGCATGCATCTGAATATATTTTCCGCTTCAATAAAATTATGAAATATTTCATAGAAGGAAATTACAAACATATATGAGTGCCTTCTTATCATAAATGTTTATAACCAGAAAGAATGTTTACTATTTAAAAAAAATTCATTGCACCTCTAAGATTATACAATCACGGTCTGTTTAAAACCAAAATAAATTTACTAGTTATGTGTGCGCTGCGGATTTCATTTATGATCATGTAGAAAATCTAACATTTACCTTTCTTTCCTACTAATTTAAATTTTGATTTATTAGGAAAACTTGTTTTATAACCAAATAAAAGACTCGTATGCTAAAAAATCTGTGTAATTATGGCAAATCAACATTTAAACATTTAATATCCGGCTTGAAAGATGCAACCATCCTAGTATTTTAAAAGAAATTACTAAATCAAAATGGAAACTACGGAAATTATCAGTTGCGTACTGTGGCAACCATATTCGTGTATGTTAATCGCAGTTTTAGATGTGCAAACGACGCGTCAGCCAAGAACTGTCTTAGATACGTTTTGCATAATACACGATAATCGAAGCTTGCCGTTATTTATGAATTAAGATATATGCAGGTCTGGTGGATTGGAATATGATGTGTTTAAAAAATCATAAACAAATAACAAAGTTGTTTTTTTAAAATATTGCTGGTATGTATGGTCAAATGTATGTAAAAACAAACCTAGCGAGTTTGAAAATTTTAATATAAAGGCAAAAATAAAACGTTCATCAGTTTTAGCTAAAACAACAACAATTATAATTTAAGTTAAAAATCCTGGAAAATCATGAGGATAAATTTTGTTGCTGGCTGCTTTTTTCTAATAATTTGTTTCGTGTCTGCTGTTTCGACGAGCATATTACTTATTAGGCCACTATTACTATTGGGCACTTATAATATCTGACCTCTTATAAAATTCCGAATTATGACTCATTTCAATCATAAGTTAATTATTTAAACAACGTTTTAATTAGCGTCATAATTTAACAACTTTAAAGTTGAATGCACCGAATTATGACCTCAGTGTGATCGGATTCTCAAGTGTAATGCTATGTTTATCAAAAGATAGTTCCGCCGCTTCTTTTGACTTTTTGGAAGAATAATATTTCAGCACAGGGAGGACATTTTTCACAATTATCTCGACGTTTCATCGTGTGAGGGAGCCTCTTTAATCAAAACCATTTCTCTAAATTCACTATTCGAATTTTGCTACCATTAACAACAACGAATAATTTTTTTTAATATAAAAGGTTATCCAATTCAAGCTTGATAAAGTAAACTTAAAAAAAACACACAAAATATTCGGAATGTATTGTAATTTTTATTTCATTTTACAGATTGATCCTTGCCATTTTTTAGCTAAACAAGATATCATTCAAATGTCCTCCACGGGACTTCTTACAGGCCTTGATTCTTTTGCGGTAATTTTCAATGACTTTTCGGCACATTTCGGGCGGTATCTCAGCCATTACCTTACGAATATTAGTTTTCAATTCGTCAAGAGTTTGAGGATTGTTTGCGTAAACACGATCTTTCACGTAGCCTCACAAAAAGAAATCCAAAGGCGTTAAATCACAGGATCTTTTGCTTATAAACGTATCCACCAAGCGAAAAATGCGCTTCATCACTGAAGAAAATTTTGTTCGAAAAATCAGCATCGACGGCCTGTTTTTCCAACACCCAATTTGCGTATGTTAAATGCTCCATATTCTTAAATGGCAGAATGTCAACTAAATAAATGACAGCGTACTTGACGTTTATCTTTGACAGATGTCGGTATACAGATTTCTACTTTATCAACCTCGAATTGGATAACCCTTTACAAGGAAACCTTTCAATTGGATTATGGCGGTTTTTGGAGTGGAACTTCAAATATTGTACTAATTTACTATTTTGTCATTGTGAATATTCTGTTTCCGATAAAGATCATGAACTAGTCCCGATCAAATGTTATTTCTTGGCCGTCATCCTGTATACTGTTATCAAATACTATATCCTATACTAATTCGACAAATCATTCAAAAAATAGACTAATCAGAGGAGACCATAATCGATAATATTCTCAAAAAAATAAATGAATTAGAAAAGACATTAACAACAGCGGTTCATGCCTTGTTCCACTCTTCTGTTCAACCACAAGAACGTCGGGTCGCAAGATCCATGTCCGAAGCCTCCACTCAGACCGAAACACCAAGTCTAGTGAATAAAAACCATACTATATCATCACTACATCACCATCAGCCAGCGACAAATTATAAATCATCAAAAACCAGTACGAAATAATAATATAACTGAAACATCACAATCAACCATAGCGGTCCCTAAAGTAAATACTACTGCTAATGACGTCAAATTAATGGAAGAGTACCCATTCGAGTAGCGCAACTCAGAAAGTGGCTTTTCATTAGTCGCATACACAATTCACAGTGTATGAACAGTTCCACAAACTACTGACAAAGATCGCGAATACTGTTTGGCCAACGCATGGTGCCGAAACCAAACTTTGGATTGTAATATAATTACGTATCGTACAAAATCAGTATCCCCAGGTGACTTTTGTCAAAGCACCATCAACTCTACTCTATGGTCAGCAGGATTATTTGTCAAGGAATTTGATTGGGGTCAAAAAAGGCTTCTTTTCAGTCACCCCTCATACGCGAAACCTAAACCAGTAGCAAATTTTAATGCTGGGAAATATAGTGATACAAATCCATAATATAATCATAATACTCCAACCTTGTCACCTCCACAAAAGACTATAAAACCTTAATTTCGGAAGCCTTCCCTAGTCAATATGTGTTTTATAGATGTTAGAAGTTATCGCTCACCCCCAAACAAGCATAAAAATCCGATGGCGAAGTACTCATAGCCGCCGATACATCACTGCATAATGAATTGGTAGATTTAACGAATCCATCGATCGAGGAATTGTGTGTTAAAATAGTCATAAATAATAAGTCAGTACGACTTTACGTGGCGTATATTCCACCTGATTCGCCCACAACATCGTATACCAAGTGCTGTGACACAATTTTGGAAATTACCAACGCAACTGCAATTAAAAATTTTTATTAAGTTAAATATGATTTATTTAAAATAATTTTAGCGGCACCCCATCTAAAAAACTCTTTTTTATTGACAGTTCCCTCAATACAAGTAACAATTTCACGTAAGGCAGTTTCATAAATGTACCACCTCTATAAGCATGTTGCAAGTTATGAGGAGGATCGACAGACCCAAACTAGCTAATTGCGAATTTGAGATTACGTAGTTACTTTTTTCAGTTTATCAGCACACGATTTTGGCCAAAACAGGATTACTGCGTTTCAAACCTTGGTAATTTCAAATGTCATTATAAGTTTTACAATTTCTAATAAGCTTTTGCTGTTCTAAATACTGTAATAGATTTCAAATAAATGAAACCAAACAGAGTGCAAATGTCGAATTATGTCGATTGTTGGTGAAATTTATAAATCGCGTTTGCAGCGTCACTAATATTTGAAGATCGCAATCTCAAAAATTTAAATCGTGATCAGTGATAATCGCGATAATTTTTGTACCTGTCTCTACTGAGAGGAAGATATAATAATTAATTAATCTCTAATGCATTAACAACCATTTCTCATGTGTTTAGGATAGTTGAGTATATAGTCTGTCGACTAACGAAAGTAGTACAACGGAATGAAAGGAGCAGACAAGCCCAAATAAGGTTGAAAACAAAAGAAAACACTCCAATGCAAGGCATCGTTTGTAATCAATCGAGTGAATCTTGTGTCCTAATAGGTACTTATTACTATTAAACATGGCAGCATCACAAGGAAAGTGAACGGAAAGAAGGAAATTAACAACATCCTGTTTGTTAGAGGTGTGTACCATCGAATTTTCTACTTCAAACTTTCCTATAATTTTTTTGAGCATGTAAATTTTGTTTTTGGGATTGCACTTTTTGGTGTAACAAATTGATATTGCTGTATTTTCTAGAGAAATATGCTATTAGAAGCCAGTTTGGAATTAGCAATGTTTGTTTCTGAATTTGGAACAGCAAAAGAAAATTGTTCATCATAGTTGGCACATTTAGCATTGGGCGCTTTAGACACCCAGCCTTTGGCAACTTGTTAAGTAAAATCGTAGCCAACATTATGAAAACGTCTAGCACTAAAAGATTTTCAAATCAAATTGGCGATGATTTCACGAATCATGATAGGGGTCCTGAAAGCGCCCATTAATAATTAAATTCGAGTTTGATTTATATAAATCAAAATAATTTAAGGTTTATATAAATCGAATTTGAATGATTATTACTACCGATAAATAAGCCAACTAGATGAACAATGTTCTTCTGCTATGATAAATTTAGAAACCACCACCTTCATTCGAAAACTGGCGTCTAATATTTTATTTCTCAACAAAATTCTTCTATTCTGCCTAGTCGAAATGAAACACATCCGAAATAGGATTTTTTCGATTACGGCGGATTTTTTCATAGGAATTTGTTTATACTTTTCCTATTTGTTTATTCTTCTTCTATTATTTTCTCTATTCTGGTAATTCACCGGGAATAGGGAAACTAGGTAATTTCTTTGAAAACAAAATAAATCCATTCATTCCGAATTTACAAATATTTACATCAAACTATTTCCCTCCCCTAGGGAATTACCAGAATAGGCACACTGATGTGTTTTAACGACGGTTTCGGAGGGTAGGCCACGACACCAGATTTCTATAATTTTAGTGATTTGCTCACAAAACCACTTAAATGTTTCATCATTGTTGTATTTGTAGATGACGACGATGTCATCAGCCAGTGCGAAATTTAACAGAATTTAGAACGATCAGTTAACGTTTTTGTATACTTTTAGGAGTGCCTTGCGGGGAATTTTAACCAACTAGAGGCGTAAATTACACTTACTTACCTACCTTTTTATAGATACAAAGAATTCGGCCGAATTTTTCATTTTAAACAACTACTCCTCCGGATCTAGATCAATCAATTACGTGAACAATATTCTTTATGTGTATTAGGAAAATATAATTCATAAAGATTATTTACAATAAATTTGTTTTCATTTAAATATTTTTATACAAGTTATAAGTTTCTTTTTTTTGTAATTGTTTATTTTATTTTTTTTTGTAAAGTTTTTTGCATTTTTATAAAAATATTAAATTTGTTTTTGTTTTATTTAAATTAAGTAATAATAATAATAATTTATGTAAATATATTATATGCATGTAGAGTATACATATAAATATTTTTTATCTAAACGTACAGAATTGAAAATAAACTGATAAAACATTTCGCAATCTTAAATTTTGTAGATGAAAAATAGAACTTTTTAAAAACAGTAACAAGCAAAACGATCTTTTCGATATTAAATCAATAAATACAGGAATGCACCTTTATGCTACTTAAATGTTCTTTTAATATAATATAATTATTTTTTAATAAGTTTAAAGTAATTATAGCTATATATACTTTTTATACGTTTAAAAAAATAACAAATATTCAGAATTAATACATTTTTACGGTTTAAAAAATATATAAACAATAAAATAATGAATTTTATTTGTTTAATCTACACCAGCAAATCCTTGACTTCCTTCTATTGCCTTAATAAGTTTTTCCTTTAAATGAGCATAACTTTCGTACGGAGGTAAATCTAAGCGATTAAAACTGAAAAGCAAAATTTGTGAGATTATGTAAAAATAAAAAATAAGTTTTTTATTACCAGGTATGAGCTCTTGGGAAATTATCCGTGGTTCCCCAGCGTTCAATAGTAAACATTTGCGGTCCGTTTGAACCGTACAATTCTTTAAAGCCATTCATAGGGACACGAGAAGTTCCTGTGACGAATTGTAGGAGACGTGACCGCATTTCGTTTGAAAACGATAAAATAGCCTAAATATTATGCAGTTCGTTATTAATGTTGATTACTTAATTTTGTTTAATTACTTACCCGCCATAACCATTGAATAACAATATGATTCGGATGATAATCTCCTTTGTATAATGTATTTGTCTTCCAGTCTTTTACATCAATATTTTGAATGCCGCACATCAGTAATTCTAATTCATTTTCATCGAATATTTGTAACAGCGTCAATGGAACAATTGAACCAAAGCCTTCTAGGAATGATGTCATTTGTTCCTTGACACGAGATACAAAACGCCATTCGATAACTAATCTAATATATTCATCTTTATTATCATTAGTAACGTCTATATTAGCACCATTTGGTTTTAATTCACGTTGGCTTGTATGCCCGAACGTTTCTTCATCTATGCAAAAAGTTAACATTAATTCGCCGGGGTCATTCTCTTTGATCCACAACAGGGAATTATAGTATTCCATATCAACTGATTCCATATCACGCAAATCAATTGGTTTCTGAAGCATCATTTTATAAAATGGACGAATGAAAAAAGCTACAATAAATGAAGCATTGTAATATTAAATGTCTATAATATAATAAATAGGTTATAGATTACCATCTAATAATTTGCCATGATACACGGCCATACCGGCTATGCGACCAATAAATTTAAAATAATTTAAATGTTCCTCATTGCATAAACCACTAAACGGATTTATTTGTAATGTATAATTATCCATAGCTGAATATTCAAATAATCCATAATATGGATTAAACATTTCTTTTGATAATAAGAAGAACCATTCCCTAGCTAAACCACCATAATCTAATCCCGTTTCTCCCTCAAATTCAATCCACATTTTTGTTTTAAGTAAATCAGTTTTAGTAACAGCACTTATAACTCTGTACGAATCTTCTAATATAGATACGCGGCGTACTTTTATTTCAAATTTGTTAGGCACATTTGTCTGTAAAATAAAAATTAGCGCAATTAGCTTGTATAATAAACACATAATACGTAGGTACGTACTGGTTTTTTCAATTGATTCTTGAAATATTCATATTTCCGTTTGTAATCACGTGAATAAGGTACTGCTTGGCCAGCTATTGTAGGATTAGATAATCGAGGATCATCCCACTGCGTTGTTCGATTATCTATTTGAAATAAATAAAAATAAAAATTAGATCACATCAATTATGACACTAAATCAATAATAAAAAAAACTTACTGTGATCTATATAAAATATTCTACCATCCGCATGGACCCGCTCCTCCCAACCGGCCGGCAACGGTCCCAAATCATCTTCATTGGCTCGCCGCTTTTGTGTTACAACATTCGGCATTGGACTAGCACGTCCCGTACGTGGATCGATCCATGTTGTTTTCCGATCATTATGATCAATAAAGAATAATCGACCATTTGGTGCTTTTTGCATAACCCATCCCGTTGGCAATGCATTTTCAAGAGATTGTAAATCTAAGATTGACGATGATCCAGTAGAATTTGAATCTTCTGTTGTACTACGTGCAGGAGATTGCGGTGATTCAGTTTGTGATGTTGCCACCACAGGTTGAATATTAACATGCACATTGGTACCACCATCAGAAGCGTCAACATCTTCATTCTTTGATAAAAATAAATAAAAGTACAAATTACCATTTTAACAACAATCTATACATAATACTAAATGAAATGTTTATAATCCCGTATTGATGTTTAAAGTGCCATATAAAATAGAAATTCTACTAGATTTAAAAAACATTACATAAAGCATTCCGACACATAAAACGGAAAAGTAACAAGCTAGTATTAGATGAAAACAACAGACGTGGGCGCACGTAAACATAAATAGAATACTAATCGTGCATTATTTTTAAACCTTATCCCATTTTTGTTTTGAGATTAAATAAAAAAGCAAAATTAATTAGAAAAACACTAAAAATTATTTAAAACTAATTAGAAGCAAAAAAACTAGAACCAGAACCAATATACCCAAAAGGACATAATACGAGAATTTGTTTTAATTAAATTATCAATACCTCACTATTACTTTCTGCCTCATTATTATTTGGTGTACTTTCCGTTGAATTTTCATTAATTTCTACACTTTCCTGATTTACTGTTGTACTCGCCGATCTAATTATAATAATTAATTTATGTGAATTATTTAAAATATGTATACGAACTACAATTCACATATAACACAATTTAGTTACAATTTGAAGATATTCATTGAAAATACACTCAGTTTCACTTAATTTTCTTATTTTTCAAATAATATTATTTCAGATAATTTCTCGAATACGTTGTGTAATTTAAAAAAATCTTCTGATTAAATCGAATCGAATCGATTTATTCCGTTTCGGTTAGGTTAAGCAATTTAACACTTTTTTTTAAAAAACGTTGGTTAATTTCACATAAAATGGGGTGCAGCCGAAAAATGTTAATACTTTTTAGTCTTAGTTGTCTAACTGCTTTCTGTCCGTTATAGTAAATGTATGACACGCTGTATTAAACGATGAACCACAGCCCTGCTGGCTGGAACACCAGTTATATCATTGATTTTTCTAACCGATAGGTCAGAATTGAACGCTTCTTTTACAACCACTCGCTTAGTTTGGGGAGGCGTAACCATGCTAACAAGACCTTTACAATTATTCCCGTAACAACAATATTGTTGAGGTAGTTATGTAATACGCAGAGACAACTTCTAACTGCAATTTGGTCGATGATATAACCACCCTCCATACTTGCCTTTTTGGGATTTTTCTATTTAATTCAAAAAATTGTACTTAATGCTTTATGGACTCAACTTGTCAACGATGTTTACCAAAAATCAATTTTTGACCATAAAATATTAGCAATTTACCAAATTCTATCTTTAGGATGAAATTAAATTGAGGTATTAATACATGATTATCAAAATAAAATGGTTAGCTTGCCTATGGTAAGGTTTCAAAGTTGATCGTTTTTTAGAAACGAACAGAAATAATGAAAATTGAAAAATTATTTAATCAATTTTATATATACGGGCGGGCAACAATATAAGTATAGTATGGTAAGTAAATTATACAAAAATTTGGTTCGCAAATTTATTAAAGAAACAAACTAGTTCGGCTACATTAATTGAGTCATACCTAAGGTTATACCAAGGTATAAGAATTGACGAAAATTTTTCCGGAAATGTTGACTACGATGAATGAATGAACATTAATTGAGTATTTAAATATCGTTACCAAAACGATATTTGTTTTCTGCCTTAAGGATAGTTGTGCGTTCGTGGCGAATTAAGATATTTTAGGTGTTCTTAAACAAGTGAGACAAAAACTTTTGCAATTATTATGAGTTCACCCTTTTTCGTTTTAAGTTAAAGCGAACCACTTCTTTACAATGGCTTCAAGTAAGAGGCTTCAATGCTTAGAATTTTTCGCAATAAAGCACCTATTCGATTGATTGATAGTTTAATATTTTTTATTACATAAAGTATTGCAGAAATTATCTGATTTATAAAAACAATTGTTCTTAACTAAACTTTGTGTACATATTTTCATATTGTAAATAAATTAAAAGACCTAACAATTTCAATTCTCCGTTTATAAAAAAAAAAATCCAAAAAAAAACAAAAAAATAAATAAAAACAAAACAAAAGAGAACACACACCTAGGTGGTACATCTGGTGCTTGTCTTCTTTGCCTTGGTATTGATGGTGCTCGTCTTATTGGTCTATTTGAGCTAGTATTTGAATTTGAACGAGCCCGGGTATCGCCAAAACCATTAGCGTTTAAATTTCCGCGATCAATTGTGTTTAATGATGTAAACGATCCAGATGCCCGAGGTGAATCAATATTTATTGATGAATTGTGATATTCAGAATTTAAGCTCAACGTATCACCCTTTAAATTATATAAAATGGATATTTCTTTTTGTTTTTAATTTCTTGTAATAATATCAAATAACATATAAAAAAATAAATATAAATTTTTCTTAATTAAATTTTTGAGCGATTAAAAGACAAAACCACGAATGTAAAATTTAAATGTAAATGTGCCTGAAATTGTGCATGTCTATTACGTAACTCTATTTCGATTTGTTAACTAATTTAAAATCTGAAAAAGCATATTATGTGCGTATGCAGTGACTCAAACAATTGTCTCAATGTTTAGAAACTTTGAAGCTGTTTAATTTTTACACATGATATACTAGGTGCGCAACTAAATTGCCGGTTTTTTTTTAAAAAATAAAAAATGGAAAATTTCAATAGAAATATAAAAAAATAATTTATTCAAAGTATTGTCCTTCGCCATCTACACATTTTTTCCATCTCTCTGGCAATGCATGAATACCACGACGATAAAACGACGCGCTCTGGACCGAAACCAACGGTTGTTTATTCATCCAACTAATTTTACATTTCTTGGAAACTGGCCAAGTGTAGCCCTGCTAAGCCATGCGTCATCGACCGGAACAAGTGATAATCCGAGGGGGCCTGATGAATAAGGCGGGTGTGGTAGCAGATCTTTTCTCAGCGTTTTGATGGCGTCCTGAACGATGGGAGTGCGATGGCATGGAGCGTTGTCTTGCTGCAATATCACTCGTCGTTGTCTCGTGTCCCATTCTGGCCATTTTTCGAGTTGTAACCAATGCATAATTCAGATTGATGAGTTGTTGTCGGTAGCGTTGCCCATTGACAGTTTCGCCCTGTTTCAGCAGCTCATGGTACATGATTCCTTCCTGGTCCCACCAACCGCAGAGTATTGTCTTCTTTCCGAAGCGGTTTGGCCGTGCCGTCGTTGTTGATTCTTCGCCAGGTGAAAGCCACGGCTTTTTGAATTTGAGATTCTTAAAAAAGATCCACTTCTCATCTCCCGTAATAATTCGATGCAGGAAGCTCATTCTTTCATGCCGTGAAAACAAAATTTCACAAGTGGCTCTTCGATTTTCCATTTGCCTCTCAGTCAACTCATGCGACACCCATTTTCCTTCCTTTTGAATTTTTCCCATAACATGTAAACGTTTGGAAACACCTTGACGAGTCGTGTTTAACGCCTCCGCAAGTTGATCTTGAGTTTGTGTATCATCTTCATCCAATATCGCTTGCAATTCGATGTCTTTAAATGTGTTTGGTTTTCCAGAGCGCTTCTTGTCCTCAATGTCGAAATCGCCACATCTGAAGCGTTTAAACCAATCTTCATAGATAGTTTGCATGTGATGGTGCATGTTCGCCGTCACGCAAATGGCGTGCTTCAGCTGCAGATTTTTTAAGTTGAAGCAGAAAAGCAAAGATTCCCACAAATGCTGTTTGTTTGGCACAAAACTCGACATTTTCGTTCTTAGAAAAAATATTTTTGCGTTGCGATATGTGCTGGTATTACAATTGGTTGTCGTTAATTGTACGTCGTATACGCTTTGAACAAAACACAACTTCTGGCATAAATGACGACTAGATGTGTCGCTAGCGCCATCTATGCGTGAAACCCGGAAATTTAGTTGCGCACCTGAAACTACTAATAACTAAAATAATTTTGATTGATTTTTTTTAGATTCATAGTTTATTTCATATTTTAAGAAAAAACGTACATATTCATAACAATGAATATAAAATTATTTTTAAAAAGGATCTAAACCTTAATATTAGGGCAATACTTTGTAGTAATTATTTTAGAGTGTTGCAGAGAAACAAAACTATTTTTTTTAATAGTTGGTACTTTCATCTTTAGCTTTAATGCAAGCATTTTCCTCGGTAGAATGTTGAAAATTTCCTGTATTTCGAATGCCTTAATATTGTACCACACACTTTGAGTCCTTCCCAGAATTCTGAAAAATTTTTGGGTTCTGTCGTAAAAAGTTTTAACTTTTTCTTAACAATTCTCCAAACATGTTCAATCATATTTAGGTCTGGCGATTGTGGGGGTCAATCCAGAACAATAATCTCATTTTGCTCGAAAAAGTTCATAGCATTAACATAAACATTTTCCTGTTGGAATACAATTTCCTCTTTTATCGCCCAAAACCTCGCCAAACGGTTGGAAAACTGGGTTTGTAAAATGTTTTCAGTCTTTCGAATCCAGTTGAGATGATATCAAATGAAGCTTCCCCTGTTTGCATTCTTTCATTCAACCTCATATCATTATATTTCCGCCGACGAATTTTATTGTTTTTTCCAAACACCTTTTTGTTCACTTTTCAATTGGCTTCCTCCATATCCAGTGCCTACCATCTGAACCGTCTGTGAATATGACATTATCCCATTATTCTAAAATCCCAACATTCTAAAATTCAATCGCGAACTAGTTTAGTTATTCCAATCACAGTTTCTTGTGCTGCTCCGTTAAAAGAGGTTTTTTGGTTTCGTTCTGGCTCTCAATCCTTCCTTGTTCAGGCTATTACGAACAATTTCGATACTTTCACAAAATTAGTGAGTTTCCACAAAATCTTTGTGAACATGTGCAGCAGTGTCCAGCTAACCCGACTGAGTTAATCATCTTGTTCGTCGGTTTTGTTCAGGTGAAATTGAAGAAGGCTTCAAAGGCTTGGTGAAGGCTTTACGACTTAATTTTATGTGTTCTTTATCAGATAAATAAGACCTTAGTACTCGATTAACACGTGAACGACCAACACCAAACTTCTCCGCAATTTAGCAAACCATGCCCTTCGGGCCCCAATAAATAATATTGCTTGTTATTTCTTACGATCTTCATTCATCCCATGCTAAAATAACCAAAAAACTAGTACCTAATTCAAATAATAAAATTAAATTTTTGCGTATTGCGTCTAATGTTAAAACTTAAAAAACACATACAACTAACTTTTTCAGAATTATTACAAAAAACAACCGTTTCGTGGAAACATTTTAAAACAATAAATTGTCCCAATTCCAATTAACGAATAAAAGAAAGTAAAAAATAACAAAAACCAAACGGTATCAGTTCCTCCCTTTCTCTTTTGTGTTGCCTTTGGCTTTCGAGTCGGACGGTTGACTTTTTTCAATTTTTCTCGGCTTCCAAATTGCAATGTATGCATGCATTTTCGTGGAAAAAACTAAATGCACAAAATAAAACATCCCGTGGCTGTCTAGAATTAAAAGACCACTGATGAGAGGCTTCGCAGTGAATTTGCAACCCATTTACCAGAGCATCAGAAGTTGTCAGCCACATAATACACCAAGAGGGGCCAATATACAAAATATCAAATAAGGATTCACATATTTAAATGGACTTCACATAATTTCCCACCAAGTATATTATTGAAAGGAATATGAGCAGGAGCAACATAGTTCGTGTTGCTTACATCACCACTGCTTATAACCGGTTTACCGTTCACGTGTTTACATAAGCATATTATTCTTACACATATTTATTTTTAATTAAAATTATACAGCTCATTCCAACCTGCATATCTCATGATGAATGAGCAACTATTGCTCAGAAAGAGATATGTTAGATTTCGAATAGGTTAAAATTTATTAAAAATTGTTATTGTGAATTATAATTAAACAAATAAATAAATACTATTTCACTTCCTATCAAAAAATGAGAAATGCATTACTTTCAGGTAAGAAATCTGAATAAAAACAATAATACTTATGTGTTCACAATGTTGGGACAATTGTTTGAGTCACTTTATATAAAGCTAAGTAAGATATTTTAAGTTTTGGCGTTAAAAGAAAGAAATATCAAACCTTCACATAATACCATATTTTTATTTTTAGAAACGGCAGATATCTAGCGATTAAATGGATTATTCGTAAATTTGCTTTTGCTATTCTAAACTAAGCAAGTGGCACATTTTACATACCCTCTCATGTAGCACTATTCTGGTAATTCTCTGGGAATAAAGGATTGAGTAAAATGTGCATATAATATTGTTTTAATTATTTTTTTCATGCATAAGCTAGTGGCAATTTTTTTTGGAAATAAAACTACTCGTAAATTGGGAATAAATTTTTTGGTTTCGATATGAAAATAAGATTCCCCGATTTATGAAAGTTTAGGCCAGAAAACAAGGAATTTATATACAAAGCTATATGTAAATTCTTTCCTCAATTCCCTGTTCTCAACGAATTACCAGTATTGTGCCACGGAAACCAGATTTTGTACGATTCAGACAAATAACAATTTTTCAGATCATGTTATTTAATGTTATAGAATGATATGATAAATGTGTTTATGATAAATTGATAAGGTGAAATAGTGCAAGCCATACATTTAATCCCTGTGAAAACCAACAAGTTGCACGACAACTTCACATCCATAAAATGTTTTCATTTCGTTTTGTTTATTTGTTGCCGAAGACTTGCCGCTACGTTTACACCTATCGAGAAATAGATGAATGCTTAAAGTCAATATAATAGTTCTAAAGGTAACAAAAGCTTTTCCGACCATCTATAAAAGAGAATTCAACGTCAAGGTTACCAGTTCGAATAACAATCCGCGATGCAACGTCAACTGTGCGTCTTCTATAAAGGCAGTGCAAACATTTATTTTATAATATAGGTACCAGAGGGATGCGAAAACCATGAACTTCTTTGCCGGTTTGTTAGCCTAATGTAATGATATTTTTGGGAGTTGGGAAGATTATACCCTTTATCTCTATCTTATATCAATTTCCCATTACCAAAACCACACGCCAACACAGCGATTACAATATTCGGAACATAATTTCCATTGGGAACATAAACGACGAAATAGTTGGCGAAATGGATCCAATTTTATTTCTTCTCCACTTCTAAATGATAAGAAACACAAAAAACCCCTAACGAGGACTGCGGTAGAGAAATAAAAAGAACCAGATTGTCGAACAGGTTGCAAATATTTAAAAAATATTATCTTCAGGATTGTAGCATATAAATGGCACGGCACGATGGTTTAAAAGCAATAAGACAATTTTATCACCATCATAACCACGTTTCAGAGAACAACTTGATTATAAAAAAGAAAATTTAATTAAAAAGACTAATTTCAGAGAGACAAAACAATAAGGCCCCCGCTCAGGCCGATCCACAACTCCATGTCAAAAGTAAGTTTTGGACATAATATAGATATGTCCAAAACTTTCAACAAAGAATATCGTATGAACATAAATTATCAAATGGAAAATCGTCACCGGAACATCTCTTCACGCTGAAGTTCCTCAGAGATAGGTTTACTTCCCTCTTTTATTTCTGTTCTACATCAATAATTTGTTGGAGCATTTGACAACTTATTGCACTAGTTGTGACATATCCATGTGTTTGTAAATCATAAATGTACGATTACCAGTGGAACATAGTCAGTATTAGAATATTCTTGTTTATTATTTGTCACTGTCACTTTAAATCAGTCCAAGTAAATCTTATAAAATGAATAAAATTTAATATTCAATAAAACAAAGTTTAAAATAAAATTTAGCAATTTAATTTCAATGTAAAACAAAGAGTCGAAAATATGAAAATTATAAGATCCATTTTTAACAAATGAAGCATATTAAGCACTGTTAGTCAAAACTGAAAACCACTATTTAACAAAACTAAAGAAATGAAAATAAAATTAGTTGTTTTAACTAATCGGAAGGTGTGAGGTTCAAGATTAGTAAATGTTTACTGTAAAAAACAATGAATACAATTTACCCGAATCCTTATACCCGATTTAGTATTAGCTGAACGAAGTTAGTAAATTTTCAAGATTTCCTGTAGAGTGACAAAGTCGTGCAGATTCCCACGTATTCCGAATCGAAAATTGTTTTATTCGGATTGGAAAATTTCATACTATCAAATACGAAATTAGAATATAATTTCCGGGTTGCTCATTTATTGATAATGATTGGGCGCTTTCAGGTCCCCTATTGAAATTAGCGCCAATTTGATTTGAAAATTGCTTAGTGCTAAACATTTCATAACGTTGTCTTCGATTTTATTCAACATATTCCCAACTGTTGGGTCGCCCTGAAAGCGCCCATTGTCCATATAATTCCAGTTATTTTTTTGACAGAATGTATTAATAACATAGTAGTAGGATAAATTGAAAAAGATGTAATAATATAAATTATAATGGGAGCTCAGGATATTCCAACAATATTTTTAGATGAATTTTCGCAATTTTGATATGTATACTTATACCGCAGACCGATTAGTGCTTAGCTGAATGAGATTAGTGCATTTTTCAAGATTATCCGTACCATATTGAGTTTATGTTAGTTAATCTCACGTACATAAAACAACAATAAAATTCCCCATTTCAACTTTAATTTTCGCCCAAAAATCGTATACTGGCCCTTACACACTCTACAGTGGTAAAATATACTAATACTAAAGTGGTAAAATATACTAATTTAGTTCAGCTAATCCTAAGTCTGTCTGGTGTACAAGTTTATTTCCAAGGCGATCACAACTACACAACTACCGGCGAATATCCAGATGAATCCTTCGTAGCAGGAGCTTACTACGTATTACGAAATGAGAGTAATTTTATTAGAATTCGTATATTTCTTACTACCGAATTCGAGTAACAAACGTAATTTACCGATTATTTTGCTTCGCACATTTTATTTTTTATTAAAAGAGAACTAACTAAGCAATAGCTTAGTAGTAGCACATTTAAATTTGAAAATCGAGTCCAATTTTCGGAATACATAGTCATCCCCTCGTCGCCTCACTCGATATCAAGAAAATGCCTTTCAGTTGATAGAAATTGACCATTCGCTGTATTACCTCATACTACATATCTTTCCATTTTCTTCTATTTGCAATTAAACTTCGGTAGTTTCCGTTGGTTCGTTCAAATTTGAATATTATAATTGGTTAAGAATTGATCGAGTTGCGTAAAAATCCATCTAAAATTCCCTAACTAAATTGTTACACAACTAGTAAAAATGGTTGGTTTTCATTCATATTGAACAAATTCGAGGTTCTACTGAGAAAAGCCGAGTGAGATGAGTCATGTTCTTATAAAAACATGTTCTTTTTATTTAAATCATCCTACATTCTTAATGTCAAAGATCTAGCTCAGTGGCATTAAAGAGCTGATTCGACACAAAAGAAGGTGGCACATGTTACAAAAGAAAGTTACTAGGAACTTAAAGAAAAGCGAAATTGTTCATGAAATGGTTCAATCAATGGTTATCAATCATCTTTTCCTTTAAAGTTAGAACATTCAAATTGCTCTTGCGAAACTGCTAATATCAAATTCTAGGAATGAATGAATATATTACTGAAGGTGAAAATGTTCTTGTGTTGTTTTGTTTGTGAAAGGAGGGGGAAAATCGGTAAAAGTTAATTAATAACCGACAAAATATGGTGACACAAAAAAACTTAACGAATAACCTTTATTTCAGAGTAAATTTAATTAAGCTAGCACTTTTTATCATTATTTATCTTTACACAATATCCTCTCCCTGAAAATGATTATCTTTTTATTAAATTCAAAATACTGTTTTAAAAAATTAAAGAAATTACTTCCTTTTACTTCAGGAGGCGAAACCAGAAACCAAATAAGATTCGTTATTTGATTTGATTTTTATAAATAAGCATATTTATACGTATTATATTATAATTGTATATAGTGCAAGCATATATGGCTATGGGCCGTTAAGGTTTAATTATGTAAATACGTAATACGATGGATCCGGTGACTTCCGGGAAATCCTGCGTAATGTTTGGTCCTACTCTCTAAATCAATTAATCCCCCCTAGCAAGTTGCACTATTATCAAAGAAATGGCGGACATTTAACTGTTCGCCGACCAAGCTGTTGCTAATTAATGTGATTGTTGTTGGGAGTAGTAGTACTATTTATTTAATTGTAGAACTGGCCTAAATTTCTAAATATGTAAATTGAAACCCCTTCAGATTTGTTAGATGTCGTTGGTTTAATATTAATTTCTTAAGCTGTTTTACAAGTAGTCACTCCTTCACAACATATTTAATTAGGTATTTGCTGCTATCTTAAATATGTCTTCAAAATCGTTATAACTGATGTTACTGACTTATTTGAAGCGTGATAAAAAGAGATTTTACACAGATTTTATATTCAAATATACTACCGGCGCCCAACATTGTCAAATTTAAATTATTTGTGAGCTCTTGTACTCTAAACTGAATTTTTTAAACACACTCTTTCATAACTAGTAAAATCCTAATGGCTTTTTATTTAAAGTATTATTACCATAGAATAATATAATATTACAGAGGCGCCTCAATAGAAATAGGAATAATTAACAGCCGGTGCCAAGAATTGGGGTTGGTAATTTGAAGAGGTTTAATCTTCTCTAACATTATTTGATGTTAAGCGAGCCACAGTCGCACGCAATGCTTTAATATTATTTTCGTCTATGTTATTAGAAAGGCGTGTATGTAAGAAATATTACCGGACAAATGAGATGACAAGAGAGCTAAGTTGGTTGAAGTTATTACTTAATATTGGGTGTGTGAATATGACTCCGCCCTTTCCCAATAGGTGTTGTTACTAGTACTGCTTGCGTTTACTATAAATGGGCAACACTGGCATAGTACTTGATGTCAGCTGCCAAACACAGTATGCGACATATGTTGTTTGAAGTGTAAACAACTAGTATTTTTAACTCTTTGAAAATGTCGGAAGATTTATTACATTTTATTGCAAATAAATTTCCAGCGGAAACTTATCGTTTGCTTGTAGAAATTTACGGTGAGCATGCTTCATCAAATATAACATGCAAAGAATGGTTTCGACGATTTGAAAATGATGATTTCGGCATTGAATATAAAGCATGGAAAACCAACCAAAAAATTTGAAGATGCTGAATTGAAAACATTATTGGCTGAAGATTCTTTTCAAACACAATTGGCTGTAGCATTAAATGTGGATCGATCAATGATGGTTCAAAAAGCTTGCAACTGGGTTCCACATGAATTAAAAGAAAGAGACCTCGAACGTCGAAAAACCATTTGTGAAATACTGCTTCAAAGACAACAAAGAAAAGGTTTTTTGCATCGAATAGTTACTGGAGATGAAAAATGGATTTATTATGAGAATCAAAATCGCAAAATCCTTGGGTGAAGCCTGGTGAAGCTGGTCCATTGCAACTAAATTCATTGCAATAAGGTTATGTATTGTATCTGGTGGGATCAGAAAAGTGTGATATATTATGAACTGCTGGAATCAGGTGAAACTGTCAATGGCGATGACTATCGACAACAACTAATACGTTTGAAGCGAGCTATAGAGGAAAAACGACCAGAACGGATGAATAGACACTACAAATTAATTTTTCAGCACGACAATGCAAAATCACATGTTGCAAACGTTGTGAAAAATCCATTCTCACTTCAGATTACTACTTATTTCGGTCGACGCAACCTTCTCTTTCTGAACGGCGATTCAGGTCTCGCGCAGAGATCGATTGGCTTATTGATTGAATCGGCTCCAAATACCAGGATTTCTTCAGAGAAGGAATCCATAAATTGTCTGAAAGATGGCAGAAAGTTGGAGCTGCAGATGGAGCATACTTTCAATAAATAATTATTTTATTTTCTAAACAAGCAAATGTGTTTTATTTTAATAAAAGTAGACGGAGTCATATTCATACGCCCAGTAATTAAGTGCATGCATATTTTTTTAAATCGAAATGTTTTAATACCTTTACATCTCCAGAGGATAATAAAAATTTGAAAAAAAAATCTCAAAATAAAGTAAGCAATCAACACCCATTTGTTTAGAATTTCGATATATTTCTGAGTAGATACGAGATAAAATCGCAAAAACTAACTTTCAGCTTTAATCTAATATGATAAACTTTTTGGAAGACGGAAAACTAGTTTTCATGATGTTACGTAGAAAATAAACAAGGTCGGTGGTTTAGACACACAAAAATTTTTTTGTTTGCCAAATGATAACAATATAGAGGAAATTATTGTTAAAATTGTTATGTCAATCAATCAATAAATTTACAAATCCAGAAGTAGTAAATTACATGGTTAATAATAATCTGTTTAAAATCAGTGCTTTAAATCATTCCTACAAATTTTGCCTATTTATGTTTCTGTTTTTCACGTGAGAATTGTAATTTGCTAACCGCTTTATTTTTGCAGGAAATAAATATTGGTGTGTCTAAACCGGTATGACGTCGTAAGATGCGTCGTGGAAGAAATTATCCGCTACATCGGCTAAAGTTCTAAATCTTTTATAAAACTCAGTGAACATTTGGGGAATTAGGGCAAATACAGCTGAAACCCCTAATTTGAAGACGCTAAGCATGGCAGATTAAGTAATAAAAACAACACTAAATAGTCAAATATATTCCTTAATGATCGAAGGAATTATTAATTGAAATAGAGCTTAAGATTACTAATAAACTTTCTCTTGTAATACTTAAAAATTAAAAGATCAATAAATAAATAGAAAATAAAAGTGTCTAGCTAGATGATAATTCACACACTGCAATGACCTCATCACTCAGTACTTAGTAAACAGACAAAATTAAAAAATCTTACCATAATTGGTACATCAAATGAAATATTTGGATCATCAAAATCTAATTCGATTGATGACATCGATGAATCATTATCTCTCTTATCGCATAATTCGATACTATTGTTATTATTATTCTCAGAGGAGGGTGCATCGTTCGAAAATGTTTCGTTCGATAATTCGTTAATATTTACCGGCAAATTATTCTACATTTTTTAAATTTTTTTTTTTGTTCAAAATCCATAATATTCCAAATAAAATAAAAGAAATAATATATTGGTTTCATAATTAATGGGTTAATGGTATACATTTCAAATAAAAATGTATGCATGCAATTAAAAATATAAAATTATAATCATATAAAGTGTAATAGATTTAATGCATGATATAAAAATTCTATTGGGTATTTCTAACAAAAAACTGAAATTTTAAATAGATGTGTATTAAAAAATAATATGTAACGATGTCATAGGGATTTACGTACGTTGTAAAACGTCATAACACTCGACTAATGTCCTTGATCCATTTATTGCCCTATTCACCGATAGCATATAATTACCATCGTATACATTTAACAGGTAATCTAGCATGACTAAACTGTTTCGATTTTTCATAAATTTTACTGTGCATGAAAACGAGGTGGGGGATTAACTTTACATGATATCGAGAATAGTAACTTAATAGGAATTTTTATGAAATTAAAATGATAACACCTATTAATAATACTATTTTGTGTTTTTGCGAATAGCAAAAAAATACAACGTATGTGTTCTTGATTTCGATCTATGACGATTTAATGACATAAATAAAATGACAAAACACTGATATTGCATGTTTCGTTTCGAAATTCCCACGAGTCGTGAAAAACGTAGAATGTAAGTGGAAAACCATATTTAAGGGGAAAGGAATAATAAAAATTTGAAAAGTTTATAAGAAATTTGATGGTTCTGTAAAGGGGAATGAAAAATGTTTACAAAATATTTTTTAATCACATCCATTTACTAAATCAAACTGTAAATCTTCCTAATATAAAAAAAAATTATATATATTGCATTTACAATGCATGCTGTTTAAGAAGTTTCACGAATTAAATTTCTTTAAATTATAATAACAACAATTAATATTGGACAAAATTACCTGGATACTTCTTGAATCGGATTCATCTACACTGATATGGAAACGTCTTCCAAATTCAGTTGCAGCATTTTGAGAATCACGAACTGCCGTTGAATTACATATTCTTGAAATAAATGTGATACATATTATTTTGATAGGAAAGCCTTAATTTAAACTATAAATTCTTACATTGTTGGTCTTTGCCATTGCGTTGTTCTTTCTATATGATTTACGTAATAAGTTCTACCGTTTGCATCCTGGCGCTCTTCCCAGCCAGGTGGCAACGCTTCAGCTGTCGGTTGTGGCATATCGTACATAATTGTATTAGATGATACGGATGGTGCTTGAGATGTTGTATCACCTTCATCTACCGAATTTTCCCATTCAGAATTCTGAGTTGGATCATTTGGGGGCGCGTCCAAATCTCTTAAAAATCCGTGGTAGATCTCTAAAGTTCCGCGAACTTTTGATTTTGCGCTATAAGTAATATGTTTTATTAGAATGTTTGTTACTTTATAATATTGGCGGGTTGAAGAGAAATTATTTTTATCGATTTATGAGCTACATGTTAGTCGCAACAAAAAAAATTAATAAATTCAAAAAAAATAATTGTGCCAATTAAACCAAAACAAAAAGTTTGACCAATCTGCGCGAAGTTTTTCAAAAGCCTGCACAGGTAGTTCAAAAGCGAAAATGATTAATAGAAATGGAATATTAATTTAAAATAAAAAATAGTACACATCTGTTAAACTCTTTGTGTGGCTTTTTTTAGTACTAAATGACTTACCAAATTTAAAATAAAATAAAATTATCATACTTTATAATACTATTTAGAACTTAAATAAAATTAAAAATATTAAATCAAATTAAAAGCGTATCGCCCACAACATACCCAACTGACCTGCGAGGTCGTAATTCGTAACTTTTTACTGGAATCGAACGTCCTTCCCGTTCAATCGGTGTATGAAGTAATTGCAATTCTATCATACCAAGAAAATCATCTCGTGTTAAACGATTCTCATCGAATACTTGTAAAACTAATTTATGTTCGGCAGGTTTTACCCGGAATACAAATTCTTCATTCCATATTGGGTTTAATGTCTAATTTGAGAGGGGAAATAAAATTGTATTGATAAATATTTACTGCATGCCGTTATTAATTAGTTTACTTACTTTCTTTTTGGTTTTCGAAAATACCGTATCAATTACCACATCACCATTTATTGTTACTAAGTCTATTCGTACGTATGGATCGCTATGAAAAATAATAATTAAATTAGTTTATTAATTTGAGGCCTAATATTAAATTATTTAATATTTTTTGAAATCCGGACGTTCCATTGATGCTAAATTACATACAGTTAAACAATAACAAAAAAATAATAATTTTTTAACATATTTTTAAGAGAACCATTTTAGTTCCAAATGTTTCAATTATTTAGGAAGCCGGAAAATATGAATTTAGAATTAAATTTCAGGAAATTTACAGATGCTTGTGAATTAATGCTTCATTGTAATTGCTGATTGTGTAGTTTAGAATTGTGTTGTCATTTTATTACTAACGACTTTACATAGGTGTCTGTAACGGGTCGAGTCAACCAATTTTGGTTAGGAAGCCGAAAAGTATTAATAGAATTAAATTTCAGGAAAATTCCAGATGCATGTGAAATAATAATATTTTTTCTTAGGTTGCCGTTTTAAAGAAGCAATTGTTGAAGACCAATACCATCGTTATCCATTAACCTATTAAGCCTTTATCCTTCATCTAGTAGATTAGAATTGTGTTGTCTTTGTGTTACTAACTATCGGCTATACCTAGGTGTCTGTAATCGGGCCGATTCTGTCCCACTTAACTACCCTATCCAATCCTTCGGTTTTGTTATGTGTAAAAAAGGGTGTACGGTGGACCCGGCGTCATCCGGGAACTCAAGCCTAAGAACTTGGTCGTACATTCAAAATCAATCAATCAATCAATCAATATTTTTAAGAGAACCATTTTAGTTCCAGGATTAATGTAAAGAAATTGATTGAATGTATGACTATACAATTACTGCAATATTATTAACTTATATAGTCAGAGTAAATGCTTGAGCATGACGATTGTTTATGTACCCCAATATAATATAGCGCACAAATCAGATATTTGGCCGAATTCATCGCGCCGATAACAGCCGATAACAACTAAACTGAAAACAAAATGTGTTTGTGAATAAAAATTAGAGAAAAATGTTTTACTGCTCCGGAATCTATAAAATAGGAATATTGCCGAAAAAGTGCACCCTTTACACCTTACAGACTATTTTTTTGTAATATTAGTCATGGGAACCAGTAGATGCTAAATGCTTTAACATGCCGCGTAGGGGAAAGGGAATATAGAAAGGAAGGCCAGCAAACATGAGAAATCATAACCACCGATTCTTAATAGTGTAAATGAATTTTTAAAAAAATCCTCTCATTTACCGATTTCGTACTTTAATTTATAAACCCAGGCTAAAACTTTTTCAAGCCAGGATTCGTCTAAGAAGTATTTTCATACTTCTGTTGTCAATATCAATCATTATATAGGCGTTAAACATTTGAATAGAAATTTCTATAGTAAAAAATAGTTTTTCATGAAATACTAAAACACATTAAATTACTTTTTAAACATACAACCTTGCCTGCGATTTTGTGAAAAACAATTGGGTCGAGCTTTTTTCAAATTTGTCCAATTTAAAATTTATTTTTTTTTAAGTTAAATAAGTTAGATTTAATAGTAATCTAAGCATAACAAAAAAAATTCATCATAAAAGTTGCATAATTTTCTTGTAATGCCGATGTTCTGTATAGTTCGGTATAATAACGAAACTGTGCAGAACTATATAGAACAACGATATTACAAGAAAACTATACAAATTTTATAGATTTTTTTTGTTATGCTTAGATTACTATTAAATCTAACTTATTTAACTTAAAACAAATAAATTTTAAATTGGACAAATTTGAAAAAAGCTCGACCCAATTGTTTTTCATCAAAACGCAGATTTGATAAACAGTTAGAAACATAAAAAGTTTGTAAACAATGTTATTTAGTGCATGTGCAACTTGCTTTGTGCCATTTTACAAAACCTAGTTTTTGCTGCTATTTTTGCGTAAATCTACTAAAGGGTGTTTTTTTAGAGGTTCGCAATTTTAAATTAAAATAGAACAAAGAAAAACATTTTGAATATCAGTGAAACTAGCTTTATTGGATAGATAATTGTATGCCATTAATTGCTGGAGGTTCAATTTTCGATCACTCTTCACAGAATGTTGTGTTCCAAGTGTTCAATCAACTCTCAGGTTTTCGGCGTAGACAAATGACTTAACATATCCGCAAAGAAAATAATCTAATACAGTTAGATCACACGATCTCGGTGGCCAATTAACAGGACCATTACGTGAAATTAGTCTTTCATCAAATGTTTCTTTGAGTAAATTAATTGTATCCCGCGCTGTGTGGCATGTGACACCGTTCTGGTGGAACCACATATCAGCAAGAATTATGCCAGCCAATTGGGGTACAAACAAGTTAGAAATCATGTCTCTATACCGTTCACCGTTGTAACAATCCGTCCATCATCGTTTTTGAAGACATATGGACCAATGATTCCGCCGGCCCATAAAGCGCACCAAACAGTGATTTTCTCTGGATGTAATTGTGTTTCGGCAAAGGCTTGTGGATTATCTTCACTCCAAATCCGACAATTCTGTTTATTAACGTTTATTCAACCAAAAGTGAGCTTCATCGCTGAACAAAATTTTGTTTGGAAAATCAACATCAATATCAATTTGTGCTTCAGCCCATTGGCCGAATTGGCGGCGTGTTTGAAATTTGTAAGCAAAAGTTGAATTTTGTAAGCATGTAAACCAAGATCCTTAGATAAAATCTTCCATAAAGTGAATGGACACACCTCGAGTTGCTGAGAACGACGTCGAATTGATTGATTTAGGTGTTCCTCAATGCTACGCTGTACAGCGTCTATCGCTAGTTCGGTACAAACTGTTTCACGTCTTACGGGATACATATTATCATTTAGAGTATACGGTGAAAACGTTCCATAGTTAACCAAATTACCCGCTCTGATGGACGATTATGACGACCGTCAAATGACCGATGAGTTTGGCGAACAGAACCATTATTTTGATAAAAAATTTCAACAATTTGCGAGCGTTGCTCTGGCGTGAGTCTATTCATTATGAAATGGCAAATCAAACTAATGACAAAACAAATGACAGCTGTCAAATCGGTTGTCAAACAAAACAGTGTTGCCAACTTAAAGATGTGAACCTCTAAAAAAACACACACCTCAGCCCAATTAGCGCGACACACTATGACGTTTAGCAAACGCTGTTTCAATAATAAAATACAGTGCCGGTATGTTTGTCCGGCTAAACTGACATTTAAGAAATAAATTTGAAAATATTGGGAAATTTGTACCATAATCCCGTTTAGCGTTTAGTTAAAACTTTGCAAATTAAGAGAAAAACTGGTAAGTTATTAAATTCGTTTCGTTAACCACTGCTCTGTCAAGGGTTTATTTTTGTTGTTACGCAAAATTAGTTTTAGCGAAACCTAGACGAAATTGTGATGTAAACAAATGTTATAAAATTGGTTTTATAACATTAAAAAGCTCTTAAAATAAAAATAAAACATTAATTAACACTTATACAAATGCAAATATTATAGTCGCTACATTTATAAGTTTCCGTATTTATCAAACTACCACATTGATAATTAAATTGTTTGAGAAAATTGCACAAACATTAACCAAATCTTAATGACGGCTGGAGCAACGGAGAATATGATAAGTTAGTCTGGTCATTGAGTAACTTGAAATTCCGGTCATTCTTGTGTTTATTTATTTCCACCAATACAAAAATGACCGGAATTTCATGTTCAGACTAACTTATCATATTCCCCGCCAGCTGGAGTAAGCTGTCATTAAGATTTGGTCAATGTTTGTGCAATTTTCTCAAACAATTTAATTGTGAATGTGGTAGTGTGATAAATACGGGAAGTTATAAATATAGCGACTATAATATTTGCATGTGTATAAGTGTTAATTAATGTTCTATTTTTATTTTTAGTCGTTCTTAATGTTATAAAACCAATTTTATATCTGTTTGTTATACGTTTACTTATTACAAATAACGTAATTTATTATTATATGTATTGTAAAATAATATAATTGCTTTGCTTCAGTCCATCTGATGTGTCCAATTGGACGAAAACATGTTAATGGCATAAAATAATAAAAATAAATTGTGAATAAAACTAAAAATACAAGTATTTAAATATATTAAACAAATGTTGTTGAATTCATCATCGTACGGCTGAATGTATAATTCCCAACTGTACTTGTTTAGGGTGAATAGTCCTCCTATTATCATTTCCATTTTCTGAAAGTGTTTTTTAAGCTAAAGTATAATAATTTATAATACAAGTGTATGAGTATTATTATAAAATAGCAATATACTTAAATGGTAATTAATTACTCCTAAATTTTTGATTGCACTAAGAATTCCCAAAGAATGATCTAAATCCCAAGCTATGTATGATGTGTGGGTTGTGGTAGCTCCTAGCATATCCGAAAGTGTTATTAAACAATAGTATAATTCTGGTTATTGTTTCTATTAAATAAGAATCCGGATTTATAAAGAAAATTTTATTTACCTTCCCCACAGAAGAGGCCAAAATCCGATATTACATACACACGGAATTTACCCCTCGATTTTAGCTTAATTTTGGATATTAAAAAGAAAACAGTATTTGTACAAAAAGTGTAACTACGCGAGTTACGTCATCAACCACAAACAACAACTATACAACAAAATCAACGGAAACATTAATAAAACAACATATCTTAATGTATCAATATCTAATTTTATTTTAAGGTGAACAGTCAATTTGACATTATTAATAGATTATTATCAAAATATTATATTTCATTACAATTAACAAATAGCTATCAAATTAAGTTTATACATATTATAAACTAAAAACAGCAAAATATTAATATGTCATACGATTCTAAACTAAAAAAGAGTAATTAAAATAACGATCTGCAAAATAGTATAAAAAGACGATAAAATTGAAATCGATTATCAATATGTAAAACTCTTTGTAAAACACTTATCTAAAAATAAAAAAAGGAAAAAGTGTTACGAGTTGTGTTAACTGTAAAATCCGCCCAGCCCAACGTAACTCGCGCGTAGCATGTATAACTAATTTGATTTGATCACTATATTCCTAATTTGGTCGGGAGGTTGGATTGTTGGGTAATAGTTGGCTGGTTTTGCCATATCGCACGATAAAAATATTGTAGTATGACAAGCCGACACACGCCCTAACTTTACATCTGATCTGACAAATCTGCCCGATCGCCTGACCAAATCAGATCGTGTGTAGGCGCTAACATGATAACTTTTCATAATAAATGAAATTTGTTCTACGGAAACGAAAATCAACTAATATTTGGTGCTAGAAACAAAATGTTATAGATTTTTCTGATGAGCAGTCAGTCATTGATATATATTACAAAGCTTTGTTAAATAAATTCTTCATATTTTTTATTAATTTCATGTTGTCTTTGACAGAATGGAAGTTGGGTGTTCTCTAGCTGCACAAGACAATGATGCCCTAAGAATAATTTTAAAGCTAACAATTGCATAATTAAATTTCAAAAAATCTATCCGAGAATCTGTTGAAATGATTTAGCATGGTAACATTGACATGTGTATTGCTAAACCTATAATCTAATCAATGCGATATTAAAAACTCGTCCAAAGGATTATTCAGAATGAATGTATATGTTTCGCGTACGAGTATTAACAATGATAGAATGATAAGCAATTTGAGAAACGCTAAAAGATATCGTAATGATAAGTTGTTTTCTTTTCACGCCGCAGTTTCGCTGTCGGTATTCGATTATTTCCTGGCATCCGTATACTCTAAACTAATGTAAGTAAAAACTATTGTGTATAATACTCGATCATTTCGCTGAACACCTCTAACATTCAACTGCTCGAGCAATGCACTCGAAATCAATCAAGCGCTTCAGTTTAAACAAACGTAACCATTTTTTTAATCTACCTATAGTTTTTTCGTCAAAATATTACGCATCAGAAAAGCTTAACTTTCGTAGAAAGACTATTGGTGGTATACCTCAACCATACGGTTAAAGACGAGACCATTCTTCGTCCCGGAATTCGACCAACTTAAGCAAATTACACCAAGATATAACAAACAATAATTACTGTCCTATAATCTATGTTGAATTAACCACTTAAACTTGCTTAAAACTTGCGATGTCGTCAGGGTTGTCAACAAGAAAGGTCAACTTAGTTCAAAGTGCTGCGTGAACAAGCAAACTACAGAAGCATACTGGAATGAATTTTTTAATTTGTTTACTGTGGACATAGCGTTTTAGAAAATAATTTATCGTGCTAGGAGTATATACTCGAGCCGGCGGCAAATTATCTATTTATAAGACTGCTACATTTATTTTGCCATGTCAATTCAAACTTTTTGTAGAATTTGTATTTGCGATTTTAAAGTAGAAATACATGAAGACTGCAACGGATTTTCCGAGGTCGCAAATAAAACGTAGTTTGTAGTAAACCAAAATAATTAATACAACAGATTAAATTTGAATAGCAAATCATTACGTTTTTCATATAAAATTTGCTTACTTGCAACCCCATGCGTCTGTAATTTGTTTGTCGCATTGCTATGAGCTCCGCTTCATTAATGAAGGTTTGCTTGATTTGTTCGTTATATAAATAGAAATGTTATTCGTATCAATTAAATGAGCGTGGCATATCATAAAACGTTCAATAAGTCCCTCGTGATCTTGTTGTATTACCTGACGTTCCTCGGAATGTTCTTTGTCTAGGGGGAATTCCTGAAAAAATTTAGTAAAGGTTTCCAATTTTAGATGTTAATTAAATAACGTATAACGATCTATTTTCGACCCGCGGAACCAAGGTACCATCCACCATACATATTCTATTATTTCTTCTTCAGGTTTCTGTATTTTCTGTTGCAAGTCGGCGTGTTTGTGTATTAGCAGGCATATGTCATTAGCTCTTTGAAATTCTTCGTTAATCACTACTGGATGCCGTTGGGGACGCACTAATTTGCTCATGACATAATCTAATATTACTAATGACATAAGTGGCGAGAATAACCTTCCTTAACTGTTATAGTTTAATTCATCTTGTTTGCCTGTGTACTACTATTTGCGTACTCGATTATCATTATGGTACATTTCTTGCATACGTTCGATTATCTGCATGGTATCTTGTATAAGTTCGATAATTGAGATGCCCATTCACAAAAAGTGGAAGTGTCTTCCACATTGCGTTCCTGTGTGTTGTGTCGATTAGAGGTTCGAAGTCCACGAAGAGTAGGTATAGTGGTCAATTCCATTCGTTAGACTGCTTGCATTAGATGAGAGAAGTGGTCCCGAGCTCGGACAATACGCACGCTCGAGAATAATACGGTTGTCGTCCATAGTGTAGGACAGAATCCATCGACCTCAGCTGACGCCGATCGCACAACTGGCCATTAGTCGCAACAACCTGAGGAGAATATTGCACAAAGACCTCGGATTATTCGCCCACAAGGTCCAAATGACTCAGCAGTTGAACGCAAATGACTATTCGCTTCTGTATCAGTTCTGTGTGTGGGCCATAGACCAGCTTTATAATGACGTCGATTTTGGTCGAAAAATCATCTTTTCAGACGAAGCGCATTTCCATCTCGGGGGCTATGTAAACAAGCAAAACTGCCGGATTTGGGGTTCGGAACAGCCACACGTAATCGTAGAAAAGCCAGTGCATCCACCAAAAATGACTGTTTGGTGTGGATTTTGGAGTGGGGGCATAATTGTCCCATTTTTTTCGAAAACGCTGAGACGCTGATCTGTTACAGAGCCATGCGACCAACTTTTTATCGCCTCAAACCGACGCTAGGAATGTGAACAACCTTTCGTTTCAACAAGATGGCACCAAATGCCATACAAACCGACCAACAATCGATCTCTTGCGCGCCAAATTTGACGACCAAATAATCAGCCGTTTTGGAGATATCAATTGGCCTCGATAAATCTGCGATTTGACGCCGTTGGACTTTATTCTATGGGGTTTCATTAAGGATAGATGTTATGAGGATCATCTAGAGACAAGTCAGAACAAGCTTAACATAACATTGCGACAGTTATTCGAGAAATAGGTGCCGAGTAGTCCATTTAGAAAAAGAAAATCATTACTAGGCAGTTTGCTAGCGAGTAACCGAACACTACCTGTTGGTATTTAGATTGCTGCCAAATTAACCAACAATCGCAATGGCTCTTGCTATTTTACATGAGTAAATAGAAGTAGCATTCTTTCGCAAAATTTATTCGCTAGGAGAATCGGTTAAAAACGAATGTCTGGCGCGAATGGGAAGGTTGGATACCTTGATGAAAGCGATTTTACTCATATCACTTCGCACGTGGATGGGTTCCTCCCAAGTTAAAAGCGTTTTTAAAAAGGTTTCCCATCGAAGGACCCTGTGCCGAAAAAATATATCTCTTAAACCAGTGATTAGAATTGTATAGCATTATATTCATTTGAAAGATACTTATAGAATTACACTTAAACGGGTGTCCAACAAATAAGATACATATATAAATTTATTTAGTTCTGAAATTTAGAAAGAAATTAGAAATGTAATTGTTCAACCACAATCTTTCATTTCGCAAGCGTTTTGCGTTAAAATTTCTCTATTGCTATGTGCTCTTAAAAAATCGCATATTTGTCTCGCTTGTGATTAAAACAATATCTAAAATTGATAAAAGTGTGAACGTAAAATATGATTTTTTTACAAAACTAACTTATGGTCTTGAGATAAAACAATAATTTAATTTTGAGAGTACACACATTTATACTTTTGCCCATTTAAGTCGATGTCAAAATCGCAACCGTGGTAATTTTTGATAATTTGTCCTGTTTCAATATCGTTTAAAATCAGAATTCTAATTACACATTGGAATGTCCGGATTTTATTTAAATTTGTATCTCAGTAGAGCTTAACCCTATCAAAAGAACATTTTATTATGTATAGTTCGAATTTCGATTTTTTCAATTTCCTTAAAAGGTTTGATATTATTCAGCTTTTTAAGGTCCTAAAAAAGGCTTTAATATGCTGTTCGTAATTTTCCGAACAGCTATCAACTTCGGCTGTGGCATTGGTATAAAAATTCAGCTATCATGGCTGTCTTATCACAAAAAAGATAATCCCCAGAAGCTAGTTTATGAAAATATGGCCAAAATATGTTGGATGCGCCACGAGTATTTTCGGTTTATTTTTCCATCGACTGTTGATACCTAGTTATTCTTATACATATGTTACTGTTCCAAATATACAACGGAGCATTTGTAATACTCCAGTTTTTGTTTGTGTTCTTTGCAAGAGTGCTAAATTTAATGCTCTGATAGATCTACATAACTGAATAACATAGATTTATTGCAATATATGCTAGAAGCTTATTGGCTAATAATAGTTTTGATTTTCTTGCGCTTTGTTTCAATGTTTTCCTCCGATGAACCTTCTGCCAAGAAGATTTTGTAAAATGCTAAAATAGCTGTGTCATCAGCAAAATTTAATACTGTTATTTTACTTGAGACGTGTGGTCGGTCCTATTCTGGTATTTCCCTGGGAAAATAATTATTTTTGTAGCCGCTATTCCCCAGACATTTTCCTCAATTTCCCGTGTTCTAAAAGTTAATTGTTTCAATTGGGGAATAAATGTAAAGCAAAATAATTTAACTATTCGCGGCCGATACGCGATCGCAATAAAACAGGAAAACAAATGTCTAAAAATAGTTTACTGCGTTTATCCAGTTACTTCTTTCCTAAAATAGGTATAGAATAATAAACGTCAAAACTGCTATAATGGGGAATAGTTTTTTCCCAAAAAATATTATTTCCCAAAAGCCAGAATACACTTTGGGAAAAAGAGAATAAAACTGCTGCAAAATTTAAAAATTTCATTCCCCTGCGAATTACCAGAATAGAGCTGCTGGTACATAAGATGTCTATAATGCACTGATGTCATTTAAGCCAGCAACTGCTGTATTCAATTTAATTTGGTATTGCCTTTTGATTTAGTAGTTCTTTAGGACCACAAGAGACTAGTTTGGCGGAAACCTGTTATGACTATTTGAGATATCATTCACTTTTATGGAAAATATCCAATCTGTGGTCGATTTAAGGATGTATCTTATAAGTTGTAGATCCCTAATGATTTTACCAGTAATCACAAAATCGAATCTAGTATATTTCAATTTGCTTTTCCACTTAACTTAAATGATTACTTATATCGAAGAGATAGTAAGCCACATCACTGAACACAATAATGGCACTGGTAACGCCAGATAACTTGACATTTTCCGGTGATGACGTTACTTTAGAGTTATAGTTTTAATTTGAATACCGCTATTTATTCTCTGTATAATTAAATATTTTCTGATTTGTTAATATATCAAATATTATTTCTATTACAAACTATCAGGTGCAGAACTACATTTCCGAGTTTCACACAGATGGTGCTGTGATACACATCTAGTTGTTACTTATGTCAGAAGTTGTGTTTTGTTCTTAGCGTGGACAGTTGTCAACGATAACCAGTTGTAATACCAGCACATATCGCAACGCAAAAATATTTTTTCTGAACACGAAAATGTCGAGTTTTGTGCCAAACAAACAGCATTTGCGGGAAGCTTTGCTTTTCTGCTTCAACTTGAAAAAAATGCAGCTGAAGCACGTCATTTGCTTGAGGCCTACGGCGAACATGCACCATCGAAAACTACCTGTGAAGATTAGTTTAAACGCTATTAGTTTCAGTGAGTTGACTGAGAGACAGATGGCATAAAGAAGGAGCTTCCTGCAACGAATTGTTACGGGAGATGAGAAGTGGATCTTTTTTAAGAATCTCAAACGCAAAAAGTGACGGCACGGCCAAATCGGAAAGGGGACAATGCTCTGCGTTTCATGGGACTAGAAAGGAATCGTGGACTATGAGCTGCTGAAACAGGGCGAAACAACAACTCATCAATCTGAACCATGCACTGCTCAAAAAACGGACAGAATGTGACACGAGACATGAACAAGTGATATTGCAGCACGACAACGTTCCATGCCATCGCACTCCCATCCTACAGGACACCATCAAAACGCTCAGATGGGATCTGCTACCGCACCCGCCTTAATCGCCAGGCCTGGCCCCCTCGGATTATCACTTGTTGCGGGCGATGGCGAATGGCTACACTTGACCAGTTTCGAAGAAGTGCATAATTGGTTGGAAGAATGGTTTCGGTCCAAAGACGCGTCGTTTTATCGATGTGGTGTTCATGTATTGCTAGAGATGGCAAAAATGTGTAGATAACGAAAGATAATACTTTGAATAAACCATTTTTATATTTCTATTGAAATTTTCCATTTTTCCAAAAAAAACGGAAATTTAGTTACACACCAAGTAATTACTTTAATATATGTTTAATTGCTAGTTTTATGCTTTCTTATAAGCAAACTACAAACTATAAGCAAACTGCAAAACTAAGAACTGGCAATCGAAATATTGTCGGCTTTCAGTTTATTGTTATTTTTCTCGAATAGATGGCGGTAACGCGTTGTTTCGCAGTTCTGACGTTCTCAAACGCTCCGTTGCGCGCGCAATGGTGCTAATTACAATTAAAACTGGTGAATAGCGCAATCGGAGCATTTAATATTATTGCACTATCGTCGTACCCGAATCTTGAGTTTGAGTCGATTGATTGAAATCATTTTTTTCAGCGAAATGTGTTCGATGAGAAATGCTTATCTCGATCCTGCTCACAACATTAGATATGTATATACGAGTATATAATAATTATCGACCAATCACGAGACTAAAGTTGAAAGAAAAAGAAAAATAGAGATTGAGCAACAAGCACTTGAATAAAATTTTAAGAGATCATCTACCAGTACCTACGGACGTGTATACGACCGTCTTGAAATATATTAACTTTGTATGAATGCAGGCCCAAACCACGTAAACACGAAAAAACACTTTCATACAAATGCTATGGAAATTATTCTTTGTTACGATTTTTTTACTTTATTTATTTATATCTCGTACATGTCACGGGAAAAATAATTTTTTAGTCACCTGAGCTGAGCATAAACTTTGTTTATTTACTTTTAATTTTGATAAATTGTTTTTCATTTTCAAGTTAGTTTTCATTCAGAATTTTACCATTTTCCGCTATGATGTCTTTAATTTGAAGATCACCGTATAATATATAGAGCAAAATTTGTGTCCGTGTAGAGTGAATGCATAGAAGAAAAACGAACGAAATTACTACTCTTCATGCATACAAACTAACTATGCCCTACACATTTTATATGATAATCATCAAATTAAAGGCATTATAGCGAAAAATGGTAAACTTCTGAATGAAAATTGAAAATGAAAAACAATTTATCAAAATTAAAGGTAAATAAACAAAGTTTATGTTCTGGTGACCGAAAATTTATTTTTCCGCCACATGTACGAGATATAAATAAATAAAGTAAGAAATAATAATTTCCATAGCGTTTGTATGAAAATGTTTTTAACGTGTATACCGGTATTTGTTTTTTCACCTTCTACTTGGCCATATACATTGTATATGCAATGCACCTACAACCGGCATTTATAAAAACTATGTCTCATTTATTTGTCAAACTATTTCATTTATTGCACATAAAGGTAACTGTAGAATTAGCAGTGCAAAATGGTAGAAATTATTAAAATTATCAAGTGATTCGAAATCGATATCGTGTGAGAAAATTTCGTGAGTTCGGGTAATTGCGTCATCAGTACAATATCGTTCGATAAATCGTAAAATATGATAATTGAGCTCTACGATAATAGTGCTCAGAATTGTAATTTTTCGGGAGTCAAAAATATCAAGATGTATAGAAGTAACTACTTGTTAGTTTTGCACACTTGCAAAATCTTTAATTTGGAGCTGCGATACAAATTAACAGTTTCTCATTTATAAATTATCAAGGTCGTTTTATTATTAAAATTTCAATGCTAAATCAACGATTTATTATTGTGAACGTTAAATAATTCCCTTGTTAGCCATGCACGCATCAGTTGCTAAGTAACAATCTTACCAACTATTCGCCACAGATTTTAGTGGCTTAATAAATACTGCATATAATTTTGCCTAAAACTTAATATTAAAGTGCATGTCCTAATTTTATCAATAATTTTATTTATTGCGGTTAATAATTCTAACTGTACTAAGGAAATTTTTACTAGGAGCAAATAGTCTTAGAATGAGTCACCTAAAATGATACATGGTAAATTAGGGCGTGGTGTATTTAGATCCAAAGAAAATCATCCACATCAAGCCAATCATCTAGAGCGATTAATCTGAAAGTTCAATTTTAAGAAGTTCAGTTATGTTGACTTAGTACGATAGGTACATTTAGCTTTTAAAAATTAGCTTCACGGGAAATCTACTTAAGTAAACACTCTTGAATCTTGTTAGATGGATAATTAGAATCACTTACCTAGCTCCAAAAATGTCTTTTTTAGCTAGATTGTTTCCTGCGACAACTCGAACCCGTACTTGTTTGGATCCTTCAATACTCTGAAATTAAAATTAAAATATTATAATTATTATATTTTTAAGCAATAAAATAAAATCGGCTCATCGATCTTTTTTGTAGTTTATTTAAGAATATATAATTTTGCCTAATATGACCGAAGATGTAAAATAGAGATTCCTTAAGTACACAAACAATATAAATATGCAAAAGTATAAAAAATTCATTTAAAAATATATTTAATTCGAGAATTTATTTCAAAACTCACATAATACTCATCCAAATCAGGTAAATAACCAAAAATTCTTCTAGCCATTGGAATCTTTTTTGTTAGGTGAAAATTCCAATTAAGCTGCATTTATATCAAAATATAAATAATATTTGTTTTGTTTAAAGACAATAAATAGTTATTTATTATATATCTTTTTATATTTCCAAACATAAAAGAAATTAACAAAAATTTATCCTATATACATAATATATGTACATAATATGTAATATACAACACAAATATGTATATAAATTATTTAAAAAAAAAATTTAAATTGTAGGAAAAATTTTTTATGAGAACTAAAAAAAATTTAATTGACACAAAACACCAAAATAAATAGAAAAAATTTATTAAACATTATTGAATGTTAAATTTCTATTTTATAAATTTAAAATTACATACATCTTTTAATATTATTTCTAAATAAAGCTATATTATTAAATTTATTTACTACAAAAACTCCTTTTTAGAAAAAAAAATACAAAAGAAATTAAATTTTTCTATGGTTTTTGACAAATGACACAAAACGTAAAAAAAAAGTATTCACAATTACCAAGTCAGTTAATTATACCATTCAGGAAATTAATTGGAAATGTATGATTATATTGAAGAAATTGTTTTGAGAGGAAATTCACACAATACGGATTTTCTATAATTTTAAAGTACACTAAATATGTAAATTTACCATACGCTTACGCTACAGTAAGCGGTAGACGTTTAGAGAAAGGGCCAGATAAACTTACCAAATATTGTACGCAACGCAAAACCTAGTTTTACGTATTGAGACTTGTAAATTTCTGGTATGAATCAGTTTTTTCGTAAGCAAATAACATATTTTTTGATAAATTTTGTGTGTATATGTATCTATACATATTTTGCACTTTGCTCGCTCTCTCAAAACAAATACACACAAATTTATACCAATACGGAATGTTGTGACCTGTAAAACCAGCGTACAATACACACTTTTCTGTTGTTTGTTGCGGAGATAAAAACCAAAGGAAAATCCAATACTCACATGAGCTAGTGTGGTCACAAAATGACGAGTCCGTTTAATTTTTCGCCATGATGATGTCATAATTATTTTTTAAATTATTTTTAATTTAAAAACCGAATCTCCCTTATTTACCACATTAAATTAGTATTTTTACTTAGTGTTTATTAAATTAAAATGTTAAATAAATAAAATAATTTAAACTCAAAATATACCAGGCTACTAAAAGATACGATGAATATGTACTTTTAAAATATTTGAAAAAAAAATGTAGGTATAATATAATTTTTATCTTATCGAATTTTTCACATTTTGTGATAACAACAGAAAATTGATTTGACAAAAATATTACTCAATTGTGTTTAATAGCAGTTTTTTCGCTGTTTGTAATCACTTTTTATACAAACTATATGAAACAGAAATCGAAATAAAAATGTTTTATTTCTAAAGTACCTATTTATAATTGCGCTGATTAATACTAATTTAATTAATTATAAGTGATAACTAATGACAAATAGCATATCACATTCAGTCGCTTAATATCCAGTAGTAATTACCCAACGGAAGGGATAGACGTTTATACGTACATTGATAAAATAATATAAAATTTAACTCACTGGTGTGTCAACAAGTGATCGCCGTGGTCCATGAAACGAATGTGCCAATCGTTGTATTAAATTAGGACTAGTTACAGAATAAGCTCGACGACGCATTGGTTCGCCAGAATTACCAGACGTCGGTGCAGTATTTGATATATTTCCAAACGAAGAATTTATATTGCTTAAATGTGACCTCATGATTGTATTTGCTCGTGTGTACTTATTTTCTGTTTATTTAAACATTCCTAAAATATTCTACTGATGTTTATATTGAAATTAAATCAATTGTTGAAAAAATGTCACTATTTTCTTAAAACCACGCAATTTTCCGAACCAAAAATTTTTTTTAACATAATCCTGAACGAAATGTCAAAGACTGAAACACAAAACGTCAAACTTGAACTAAAATTTTTAAGACAATTTTACAACACACACAGATCCACACTCCCGTTATCAGTTATGCAATTTTGGGCGCCCAATAAAAATGCACTTGCTACATGGTTGGTTTCTTTGCTGTTTGCCAAGTTAAACCGCATATAAAACATTTAAAAATTTATTTCGGATAGAATTTACATAGGTAAGTTAAACTCGTAATAAATTAATTTACAATATGTATGGGGATTACAGACTTGTGTCCAAATGGGCTAGAATATTTAATGCCGGCCTCGCAATAGAAACGATCTGGTATACTCAAATTAGCCAAATATAATTTACCACAAGATGATGTTAAACCGTCACACGGAAGAATCGGTAGGATAGAGCATTTAAGTAAAATTTTATCAAAACCGGTACTTGGTGGATCGACTGCTAAGATTGGTACTCGATTTGAATCTGTCCATTTCACTAAGTCAACATCAAGTTTCGTGGATTGCGATGAAATAATGATTAAATCACATGTTGGTAGTTCTTTGATGTTATTAGTGTAAGGATTATTTGTGGCTGAATATAAATCAAGCTCATTACTATGAATCGATTTGTCGCCCTCTTTTTCGCAGCTATATTTTACGTAAACCACAGTCTTCAATCCATGGGATGATAAATGACGTCCAATTGATAATCCTAATTCACTATGCCGATCATTATACTGTTGATCACAGATTATAACAATTCGTGGCCATTGATGATGATTTGTTGGTATTAAGCGTCGCGCTCCACCAATTAATAATATTCCAATCTCCGTCACACTTCGTGCCACATTATCGCACATCCGTTCCCATGTCAGTCCATTATTTTCTGCGACCCATTGTATCAAAGTTCGTGTCTCAAGTGAAATTGAGGGTATTACCAAACCCACGTCGGTTACATACTCCTGTTGTTTTTGATTACCAACCTGAATTTGACGAAATTGAGTTGCTTCGGAAACTAAAATATTTTCATCGTGACGAAATTTTCTATTCATATTTTTAGTTTTTGAGTGACGAACCAAATCAGGTTGTTTTCCACCATCAATTTCATTCCAAATTGCCTGTTTATCGAATAAAGCCAAGTTCTTTTCAAAGTCAAAATCTTGCTCCATCATTGGATCATCGACAGATGTACTAAACGTTTGCTCATTTTGATTGTGCCTGTATTTTCGTTTATCTGATTTATATGGTGTATTTGCTAGAAAGCTCTTATTAATATCAACGTTCTTTAAAATTTGTAAGTATTTTTAAAGAATGTACTTACGATTACTTTTAGATGGAATATCGATAGATTTTGAAATAAAATGGTGAGGCGGTTGTTGAACTGAATCCATAATCTCACTAGGATCAACTTTATTCCGCAATAACTGTGATAAAACAGAAGTTAATGGTTTTGAGCCAACTTGTCCTGGTGTAGGATCGACGATATCCGCTATCAGTTCTAACTTATAAATTTCATTTGCCCTAAAATAGAATAATTATTTAATACTCGGGCAAACACCAATATATTTCATACATAAAATCATATTCAAAGTGTTTATCTTTAAACGGGACTCCATTGGCACAGACTCGATTGATTCGAATGGTATTATTTGTCACACTTGTTATAAAACCCTGATATACAGATGATTTATGATGAAGAGAAATTGATTTGCCAATCCAGAAATCATTCATTTTTTTCTAATTTCCTCTAATGAAACTAATACAAAATATAATTACATGAATCACTTAATAATCAAACAACAAACTAAACTTTAACTTAATATTTGACGTTTAAAATTGGTCGATTTTGCATATTTTAATAATTTCACTATGGCAGCACTATATTATACCTTTTAAAGATCTAGCAAAGACACGCTCCTCCCGATTGTAATTGAATACACATACGGGCATAAATCTGTAATGTGCACGAAGTTTTGCAAATATTTTTTTAAGTATGTATTTTTAATTTTTTATTAAAAGTACAATAAATTTAATTGTATACAAAGTATTTATTTTTCTAAATAAATATAATAATTAACAGACTTATGAAGACTTGCTTGTTGACAAGAGCGCTAATAATCCTCCAGCTCCAGTGACTGAGAAAATGTAATTAGCAATCGGCGAAAATGTTCTCAATAAATAGAAGCTTGTGAAAATAATTATTGCCAAAAATAAGGCATTATTGTAGAATATAGCGAAAGTAGTCGCTTCATAATCAGCCACTTCATTTTTCTTCCACAAAATTCTGAAATTGAAAATAACCGATTAGATATGTAATTTTTACATAAAATAAATAGAAAGTTGGTCACCTTTCATCTTTTTCTTTACGGCTCATTTTCTTATCGTCAGCAAGTAATTTAGACATTTCTTTAGATACAGCATCTTCACGTTTAACAGCCACTTTATGTTTCAACGAGAACTTGGTGTTCTTGTATGCCATTGCCATGAAATATGTACTAACACCTGAGACAAGTACGAAGAACACCAAAGATGTAATAAAATCCATTGTATGGATTCTCCAGAACAACCCTTAAATGAAATAATGGTATTTAAATAGATTTTCACTGAGATTTAAAAAATGAATGCAATTTTTACTTACATATTGGTATTGCTGAGACGACAAGTGCGTTTCCATAGAACAAAGCTGAAGATTTTGTACTTACATTTCGGCTGAAATCTTGTAACAATAATTCCTCTTCTTTAGTAAACCCGGATGATTGTTCCTTTGATTTTACCATTTCTGTTCAATATTTTATTTATAAATGGTTTACAATATTTTAATGAAAATTAGACGAATATGTCTATCAACTGCTGTGTTGAATGTTGATGTGGAGTATTTTCTGAACCAAGAACCGACATCGAGTTGAAACGTGTCAAAGTAAATGTATGTGTCCAAGTGAGAGACATCTCTGAATCGATATTATCAAAAATATGCAGTTTTCTAAGCAATCGCTCAAACTTCAGTCGTGTTTCCATCATCACATATACGCTACATCAATTTGTAAAGTTACGCTTGCAAGGTAGTAAATAATTATAATTTATTGAATTAAAAGTTTTATAAAATGATATAATATGCTCTTATAAAATAATATTTATGTATAAAATTAATAAAATCATTTATAATAATCTTTCTGTAGAATACACTATTAAAATTAATTAATAGTTGCTTTCTTCTCGTGTGTGAAATGTTTATGAGGTCTAAAGGTCACAAAACTGAAAATATGTTTTTTAATTTCAGATTACACATTATTATCAGTACAATTACTACTCAATAATGATCCCGACATTAAGATCTTTATCAAAAAATATACCACAACAAATACGACAATATTGCAAACCGGCTGTAGCAAAAGAGCTGGTGACATTGGATACAAACGAGAAAACTGGATTTGCAATATTATCACTAAATCGCCCCCCAGTGAATAGCCTAAATTTAGAGTTATTGACGAGTATTTCGAACGCCTTGGATGAAGCAACAAAAAATAAAGTTAAAGGATTGATTTTAACTTCGGTGTGTATTTTATGTTTCCATATTACATTAACATTATCTATAAATAAATCATTTTCATTAAATCGTTATAAATAAATACATCCATACAATCTAACCTGTTCTGAAAGTGCTCGCCTATTTATCGTATGCTCATGTCTATTTATCATAATAATAATACTGGTTTACGTTACTAATCATAAGCCTAATACACTATAATTACAAACACTATTGATGTGTGATTAATTAAAGCAAAATTTAAATTAAATATGTTAGCGTCATAATCTTATCGCTATATGTTAAATTTATAATATGTACACCGTTTAGGGTAACAAAACCGTATTCTCGGCCGGGCTTGATATCATCGAAATGTATAAACCAAATGAAACACGTCTTCGTGAATTTTGGGCAACTTTGCAAGAAGTATGGCTTAAACTATACGGTTCAGCCATTCCAACGGCGGCCGCTATAAACGGGCATGCACCTGCAGGTGGTTGTTTACTATCAATTTCATGCGAATATCGCGTTATGTGTCCTAATTATACAATTGGGCTTAACGAAACTCAGCTAGGTATGGTTGCTCCGTCATGGTTTATTGATTCATACGTAAATGTGATCCCAAGACGAGTTGCGGAAATGGCTTTAACAAGCGGGAAAATGTTCTCAACCGATGAAGCATTTAAAATAGGCTTAATTGATGAAATAGCTACCGACAAGAATGATGCCGTCGCCAAATGTGAGACATTCTTATCAAGATTTAGAAAAATACCTAGTCTTGCACGAGGATTGACCAAACAAAGTTTTCGCCGCGAAATTTTATCAGCTTTAGAGAATAATCGAGAACAGGTAATTTCCTTAACTAAAATAATAACGAAATTTTGTACTATGTATTTCTATTCATTTAAGGATCTTCAATTATTCTTGTTCGCGATTCAACAAAAAGCAGTACAACAAAGTTTGGAAGTATATTTCGATAACCTAAAGAATAAATCGGAGAAGAAATAAATTATTCCAAAAAAACTAAATAAAAAAATAAGTATACATACCTACATACAATACTTAAATAAATTTCTAAATAATTTTCTGTTTTAAATTTCTAATAAATTTGTGAACCATGCAAAATAATCCACCGAATTTATTTTTCAACGTTTTATTCAAAAATTTGACAAAGATGGTACAGGAATTTGTCCCAAAAATTAAATAAACGTGCCCAATAAGCATCCCTGTATAGGATAAAAACCGAAAGTTGAATATAACGAAAATAAATCTAACCCTTCAAACAAGATGAATCGTTTACGATAAAAAAAAGCGAATCATTTATGATGTTATGATGTTCCCGTCCCATGATAATTAGAGTTTTTTACGAAATAATGTCAATGAAGTGGTAATTCGCAAACAATTCAGTTTCGGCTTTTCGTAATTGTATCGCTTTTAGATGATTGTCACAAATCTTTACATAGCGCGCAATATAAAATCACAAATACAATCATGACATTGGAGTTATCAGAAGTTTTATACGCAACTCATTTTTATCTCTCGATTTATAAAGATGAGAAATCTATGGTAAACTCATTATTCTATGCTATTAGTTTACATTTAATAATCAAATTTATAAGCAATTATTTGGTTCATCTATGAGTTCACCTACAAGTCCAGCAATAATCTTGTGATGGAATATGTTGAATCAAATGTACTAAACTCTATCGATTTCCAGCCATCTTTTTTCTTTCGTTTTGCAGATGACAACATTACAGTGATTCCCCTATAAAAAGTTGATATATTAGTTCAAAAATTTAATTCGTTTAATAATCATATAAAGTTTACTGTGGAACTAGAGTCAAATATTAGATTACCATTTTTAGATGTAATGGTTATTCATACATAATGCGGATGGCTCACTTTCGACATATTGGTTTCTTAAATCGACTTGGTCTGGCAGGTACCTTAATTTTGATTCTCATTTACTTATTTCGGGATCCGTTCAGAACTGCATAATTTAAAATTGCATTTTTCAAAACGGCATATTTCAAAACAGCATAAAGTACGAAACGGCATAAGGTACAAAATTGCATTTTTGAAAACTGCATATTTCAAAACGGCATAAGGGTTAAAACAGCATTTTTCAAAACGGCATTTTTCAAAACGATATATTTCAAAACGATATATTTCAAAACGACATTTTTCAAAACAGCATTTTTCAAAACGGCATTTTTCAAAACTGCATACTTATGAAGATTCTGGCGCAATTGTGACTAGTTTGGCTTTAAAGCATTATAGCTGTCAAACGTATGGATATACCATATAATTTAGATCTCACATAAGACCAATACTTATTGATAAAATAACAATTTGGAAGTACTTCACAAAATGAAGAAAAACAACATGTTAGACCGCACGGAGGAATTCGAAATTTACAAAAATCGGAATAATCAACAATAAAACTCATGCAACAAATAATAAATTATATGAACTCATTTTACATAATATTCGTTAAACTAAATATTCATAAAATTATAAGTACATATAAAATAATATTTTGAAAACAACGTTGCAGAGTAGAAAATGTTTTTCCATAACGGAAATATTTGAAAAATATTTTCATATTGCATTTAGTAAATATTACTGTAGTTGATATCATGTACATCGGAATCGATATAAGATCGAGTATTCAACAAATTTCACAATAAGGAGAATAAAATATAATATTAAATTATATAAAATATTTGTTTTATTAATAATATAACTATAATATAAATTTATATAAAAATTATTGAATTTATATATGCAGGCATATAAATCGTTAACACAAAAAAACTACAATACAAATGCTATGGAATTCTTTTAATATGAAGGAGAACTTGTGAGGTGTTTCAGAAATCAAAAAATTGTCGGTACTGAAATTTTTATATGAAGTAGGAACACATTGAAGAGACAAAATGGTCGTTTGCCTTTCTGTTTTTCAATAACTTATATATTATATATCTAAAACTAACACGATATGTAAAACAATTATCAACAGCAACACGTTTACCCAAATTGGTGACCCTGCCGTGATTATATTCAACGGACTTTTTTAATTTATCGGCCGTGTCAAGCACGAATATGTCTATCAACTGCTGTGTTGAATGTTGATGTGGAATTGTGGAGTATTTTCTGAACCAAGAACCGACATCGCGTTGACGTATCAAAGTAAATATACGTGTCAAATGAGAGACATCTCTGAATCGATATTATCAAAACTATTCAATTTTATAAGCAATCGCTCAAACTTCAGTCGTGTTTCCATCACCACATAAGCTACATCAATTTTTAAAATTTGCAAGGTAGTAAATAATTATAATTTATTGAATTAAAAGTTTTATAAAATTATATATATGCTCTTATAAAATAATATTTATGTATAAAATTAATAAAATCATTTATAATAATCTTTCTGTAGAACACACTATTAAAATTAATTAATAGTTGCTTTCTTCTCTTGTGTGTGAAATGTTTATGAGGTCTAAAGGTCACAAAACTGAAAATATATTTTTTAATTTCAGATTACACATTATTATCAGTACAATTACTACTCAATAATGATTCCGATATTAAGATGTTTATCAAAAAATATACCACAACAAATACGACAATATTGCAAACCGGCTGTAGCAAAAGAGCTGGTGACATTGGATACAAACGAGAAAACTGGATTTGCAATATTATCACTAAATCGCCCCCCAGTGAATAGCATAAATTTAGAGTTATTGACGAGTATTTCGAACGCCTTGGATGAAGCAGCAAAAAATAAAGTTAAAGGATTGATTTTAACTTCGGTGTGTATTTTATGTTTTCAGATTAATCATTTTCATTAAATCGTTATAAATAAATACATCCATACAATCTAACCTGTTCTGGAAGTGCTCGTCCATTTATCGTATGCTCATGTGTATTTATCATAATAATAAGACTGGTTTACGTTACTAATCATCAGTCTTACGCACTTTAATTACAAACACTCCTGATGTGTGATAAGATATTAATTAGAGTAAAATTCAAATTAAATATGTAAGTGTTATAATCTTATCGCTATATGTTAAATTTATAATATGTAAACCGTTTAGGGTAACAAAACCGTATTCTCGGCCGGGCTTGATATCATTGAAATGTATAAACCAAATGAAACACGTCTTCGTGAATTTTGGGCAACTTTGCAAGAAGTATGGCTTAAACTATACGGTTCAGCCATTCCAACGGCGGCCGCTATAAACGGACATGCACCTGCAGGTGGTTGTCTACTAACAATTTCATGCGAATATCGCGTTATGTGTCCTAATTATACAATTGGGGTCAACGAAACACAACTAGGCATGGTTGTTCCGTCATGGTTCATTGATTCATACGTAAATGTTATCCCAAGACGAGTTGCGGAAATGGCTTTAACAAGCGGGAAAATGTTCTCAACCGATGAAGCATTTAAAATAGGCTTAATTGATGAAATAGCTACCGACAAGAATGATGCCATCTCCAAATGTGAGACATTCTTATCAAAATTTAGAAAAATACCTAGTCTTGCACGAGGATTGACCAAACAAAGTTTTCGCCGCGAAATTTTATCAGGTTTAGAGAATAATCGAGAACAGGTAATTTACTTAACAAAAATAATAACGAAATTTTGTACTAAGTATTTCTATTCATTTAAGGATCTTCAATTATTCTTGTTCACGGTGCAACAAAAAGCAGTACAACAAAGTTTGGAAGTATATTTCGATAATCTAAAGAATAAATCGGAGAAGAAATAAATTATTTCAAAAACAACTAAATAAAAAAAATAAGTATACATACCTACATACAATACTTAAATAAATTTCTACTGCTATGTTTTAAATTTCTAATAAATTTTTGAACCATACAAAATAATCCGCCGAATTTATTTTTCAACGTTTTATTCAAAAATTTGACAATGATGGTACAGGAAATATGTCCCAAAAATTAAACGAATGTGCCCAATAAGCATCGCTCTATCGGATAAAAACCGAAAACGAAAATAAATCTAACCCTTCAAACAAGATGAATCGTTTACGAATCACAAATGAAGAATAATGTTCATAGAACTCTTCGTAAACGAACCATTTTTGCTATGTAAAAGCGAATCATTTATGATGTTCCCGTCCCATGATAATTAGAATTGTTTACGAAGTAATGTCAATGTAGTGGCAATTCGCAAACAGTACACTTTTGGCTTTTCGTAGTTGTATCGCTTCTAGAGTTTCATAAACGTATTAATTAAAACAACTTAGAAAATTATCTACAGAAATAAATTTTATAAAAAATATAAACACAAAAACTCGATATACATATTGAAGAAAAAACAATAGCTTTCTCTTATTCCCTCTTTCCTATATTATAAATAACACACGATTCAGGTTATGAATGTATTAATTGGAATAAAAAATATGGGTACGTTTATAACTTGTTGATGAACCGTTATGCGAATTCGCTTTTTTATTTAGAGGGAATGGCCCTACATTAATCTCTGGCTGAATTACATAGTCATTCAGTCTAGTATGTAGCACAGCCTTAGAAACAATCCCACAGGCGATTCTCGTTGAACTCTTTAAAGCGGTTATCAAAATAATCTAGAGCTTTAAAAGGAATCTATAACTTTCAGAACAATGTGATTAATTCTGCAAAACAACGCAAATCAGTTTAAAATTAAATTGATATTTTAACATGTCAAAAGTTATAGGAAAACATGATTCTGTAACAGATTTATTTATAAGCGATGATAATTCGTACACGTCATTGAATTTTTTAATTAATTGAAAATTTTAAAAAATTAAAATCTCTCAAAATCACGTGACGTAACATTTCCCACGCACTACTTTGTTAAATATTATATTTGGTAATATATATTTTGTATGATTTTTCTATTACGTTAATCAGTATCAAATAATCGAATTTTTTTGTAAACAAGTTACGACATTTTTCGACGATGCCTTATATATTAATATGTTTGAAAAGAAGGCATGAACAGTTAATTGCACTCGTGGTTAATTACTATAATTATTGAAGTAAAAACCATCCACAACCATTAAATAAGATCATTAAATAAGTTCAATGATTTCATCTATAAAACGAAAAAAAAGATGGCTGGAAATCGAGTGAGTTTAGTACAATTGATTCAACATATTCCATCACAAGGTCAGCAATTGCAGGACTTGTAGGTGAACCCATAGGTGAACCAAACAATTGCTTTTAAATTTGATTATTAAATGTAAGCTCGCGATTATTTAGAACTAAATCCATAGCAGAAATATATTGCGTTTTGTTTAATTTCGTGTTTGAATTTTTCCGAATTTCTATCCATCTTTCATCTAAAAGTTGCAAAGCCAAATTACTGTCAATATTTGTTAATCAAGAATCTACGTCTAGAGATAAAATCGTACAACCATTTGGCAAAATAATATTTTTGATTTTTTCTTTAAAATCTAGTTTTTTTTTATAAAAGTTTTATAACAGTTTTATTCAAAATTTATGAAAGAAAGGACGAAAGATTATATAACGTGGTTCCAATAGAACTTACAATGGGCCTACAGTTTAGGGCCTATTAGTTTACATTTAATAATCAAATTTATAAGCAGTTATTTGGTTCACCTATGAGTTCACTTACAAGTCCAGCAATTACCTTGTGATGGAATATGTTGAATCAAATGTACAAAACTCTATCGATTTCCAGCCATCTTTTTTCTTTCGTTTTGCAGATGACAACATTACAGTGATTCTCCTAGAAAAAGTTGATATATTCGTTCAAAAATTTAATCCGTTTAATAATCATGTAAAGTTTACTATGGAAGTAGAGTCAAATATTAGATTACCATTTTTAGATGTAATGGTTATTCATACATAATGCGGATGGTTCACTTTCGACATATTGGTTTCATAAATCGACTTGGTCTGGCAGGTACCTTAATTTTGATTCTCATTTACTTATTTCATATAAACGTAATACCATATGAAAATAAGTTTAACAAAAATGGTTTGTGACATGTAAAGTCACAAATGCAATCATGACATTGGAATTATCAAAAGTTTTTTTACTCAACTCATTTTTATCTCCCGATTTATAAAAATGAGAAATCATGGTAAACTTATTTTCTATGGCAATACTGTTAAATTATTATCTCAAAAAATAATTCAATTATCTGACGCTATTTTACACAAAAATAATTTTCTTAAATATATACGAGTATCGATTCCATATGTAAAGTCTCTTGAAAATGAATGAAAAAATAGGTTTTTTTTCTTAACAAATACAGTTTTAGAATAGTGGGTAAAAGACATAATAGATCCTACAAATGTAGGTGATAATACAAATGTAGTTTACAAAATTGTTTGCGAATGTGACAAAATATACATTGGACATACGCAGCAACTTTTAAGTGAAAGATTACGTCAACATAAATGAGATGCTAAAAAATTAGAACGGAAAACTCAACAACGGCCAAGCAAGTAGATGAGAACATAGCCGTAGTATGTGCCTTTTTGGGGTTTATATGTTCGCTAATCATTGTTTATATCTACTTAACGCTATTGATACCTCATATATATGATATTAAAAAAACTACCAAAAGTGGTAGTGGTGTATGGTGGTGGTGTAACTACACAGATACTCGTATGTATGGTTCAAAAACAAACAAAAAATTCTAATTTACGTGGCAATATGAGTTTAATCAATACAATAGTTGATAAGATTTTATATACAGATATCAGGCATTCAAAGTTTGTTTATGATTTTATACTTATGAAGATTCTGGCGCAATTGTGACTATTTTGGCTTTAAAGCATTATAGCTGTCAAACGGATGGATATACCATATAACTTAGATCTCACATAAGACCAATAATTATTGATGAAATAACAATTTGGAAGTACTTAACAAAATGAAGAAAAGCAACATGTTAAGACCGCACAGAGGAATTCGAAATTTACAAAAATCGGAATAATCAAAATTTACTCAACAATAAAATTAATGCAACAAATAATAAATTATATGACCTCATTTTACATAATATTCGTTAAACTAAATATTCATAAAATTACAAGTACATATAAAATAATATTTTGAAAACAACGTTAGCACAGTAGAAAATGTTTTTCCATAACGGAAATATTTGAAAAATTTTCATATTGTATTTAGTAAATATTACTGAAGATGATATCATGTACATCGGAATCGATATAAAATCGAATATTCAACCAATTTCACAATAAGGAGAATAAAATATAATTTTAAATTATATAAAATATTTGTTTTATTAATAATATAACTATAATATAAATTTATCTAAAAAGATATATAATAATATTTATTGAATTTATAATACTGTGGGCAAAATCAATTTAAAGCCTTCATAAGCAAGTACATAATACTGTGGGCAAAAAACAGTAAGACTTTATTCATAATTTTAAAATTCTTTATTTATTTCTCCAAATCTATTTCGTCCCCCTCAAAGTAATCCCCCCCATCCTCAATACACTTGTGCTAACGTTTTTTCCAATCCTCGAAATAGTTGTTAAAGTCAATTTCCGGAATAGCCTACAATGCGCGTAGCGATTCACGTGTAATGTCTTCTATTGACTCAAAACGGTTTCCCCGGAGCGGTCGTTTGAGTTGGCTGAACAGCCAGAAGTCACACGGAGCTAAATCAGGCAAATACGGTGATTACGGAACGATATGGGTGGAAGATTTGGCGAAAAAATCACGTAAAACCAATGCAGTATGAGAAGGTGCATTATCGTGGTGCAAAAACCAAGAGTTGTCGACCCATAATTCCGGCCTCTTTTTACGAATAGCTTCGCGCAAATGATGCATAACACTCAAATAGTATTCCTTGTTGACAGTTTGGCCGGTCGGAAGGAATTCGGAGTGCACCACACCACGATAATCGAAGAAAACTGTCAACATCACCTTGATTTTTGACTTGCTTTGACGTGGTTTTATCGGCTTCGGCTCACGTTTGACACGATATTCGGCTGATTGATCGTCTGTTTCCGGGTCGTAAGCATAGATCCAAGACTCATCGCCAGTTATAATACGTTTCATGACATCCTGGTAGTCGGAAAGCATTGTTTCACAAACGTCAACGCGACGCTGTTTTTTCAAAAAATTGAGTGATTTTACTTTTCTTCTGATATTTCAACGATGCCAGCAAGGTCTCTGACTATTAATCGTCAATTCTCGAGCACCAATTCCTTGATTTTATTAACGTGTTGATCAACAGTTGATGTTGATGGCCGTCCTAGACGTGGTTCGTCGTCAACACGTTCTCGACCCTCTTTGAACAATTTGTATCAATCAAAAACACTTGCTCGCGACATACAATTATCAAGGAAGGCCTTTTGCAACATTCTGAACGTTTCGGCACCACAAAATTGATTCCGCACACAAAAATTTAATGGAACTTCTTTATTGAATAATTTCACTCATTGTAAAAATCGCCGAATGCACTTTTTGTACTTCAGAAAGACAAGCGTATACAAGAGTATACTAAACACTAATGATTATTTTGATGTGAAATTTGGCACAGATGTCACTGACAGTCATACCAACATAGAATAAAAAATATTTCGACGAATCGTGCTCCGCGCGAAATTTACATTAAAAAGTCTTACTACTTTTTGCCCACAGTAGTATATGCAGGCTCGCAAGCAGTGGAAACATTCTCATAATGTATTTTTCTCCACCGGTAATGCACATTTATAAAATCGAATTGAGAATTTGACACATACACAATGATAGAAAATGACAGCACACATATTAAAAGTGTATACATATTATACACTGTATTCGTATACAAATGTTTACTTGAATTGCATAAGAAAAGCACACAAAATCCGTACTCAGAGAGTCGATTTTGTTCAAAATCCGAGACATGACGAAAAAATAACCGCAAGTATACAGTAGTGATACGTGTCTTTGGGTTAGTGGGAATGCGCGTCATTTAAATTGTTTGGATATGAAATTTCTAGATAACATTTCCATGTATAATTTAAAATTTGTAAATGCAAATAAGCTTTAAATAAAATTAAATTTATTTAATTTGAATTTTAAAATAATTCCAAATTCTAAAAAACATTTACTCGACATCGCATTGAAAAAAAATTAAAATCGTAATATGTTTAGCTAAAATTGTTTTCTTAACACATTGTCGCACACTTACTAAATGTGAGTACTACTCAGGAACACACATTTGATAACTTTCGTCACGGAAAGGAATGTATTGTTGAGAATTGAAAAATATGTCGAGTTATTCCTTAAAAAATGAAAGTTGTTTGCGCGAACGTGTTAACTCGCCTTTTCAAACGCAAGAAAGATGCCAAAAAAGTGAAAGAGCAAAACGACATAAGCGACAAAAAACTGAACCAATTTGTACCGATTCGTAATTTTTGATGATGTGCGTTCTCATCCGATATTGCTTTGCAATTATTTGCAATCGATTTCTTTGATCGTACACATTCAAAATAATTCTGCATCGGTATATAAATTTTTATACACATAGTTAAAAAAAATTACAAAGCGATTTGCAATCAAAAGTAGTCGGGCATACCACTTTTTGCAAAATTGACCTGCAGGTTTGTTACGAACATAGCACAATGATTTATAGAATTTTATTTTTATTACAAAATAAGTATGAAAAATAGTAATTATGAAAATAAAATAATATAAATTATAAATTTAATTTTGCTTTTCTTTTTCCAATATTCTTTTAAACTTCGATAAAATTATTGGAAATCATATGCAAAAGTGTTGCGTAGTGAATCAACGTGATACAAAGTCTTATTATCTTTGGATAGGAACACCGTAAACGGTTAATTTTTGAGCTGCAAAATCGATTCGTTTGCGAACTATTACATGAAGTGTAGTCTTCGTATATGATTCGTAAACGGTTCACATTGTTGGACTGGCGAAAAGAATGTCAAAAAATTGTACATTTTAAATGACGGGTTTATCATTTCAGCATCGACATAATAAAAACTTTTCAATACTATACATATTTATTACTCAATATCAATAAATTTTAATTAAAAGTGTTAGAAATTATATAAGTTCGCATATACACAACACTTTAGTACATAAGTTATTTTGAAAATACTTCGCATAAAATTTACAAATTATCCACACAATTTTAATCTCTACGAGTATATATAAAAATGACGTGTGTGTTTGTAACATTAAAACTCAAGAATTGCCGCACCGATTATGATAAAAATTTCTGTATATATTCTATGGATCTTGAGAAGTATTTTTGGTCGAAAACGGTCCACCAGAAGTGGCAGCGTCCATAGAAGCTTTTCCGATTTTTGCAATTATATTGAAAACTATATAGTAATGATATTATTTTAATGGTTTTCGGGAGTGCTAATTAGGATTATGGCATCCGTTTTAAGATCCTAGATGGAGAAATTTTATTTTATGCAAGGCGAGATGGGGTGATGTAATTTTTGGTACCAACTAATATATATGCCTATAATTCCGACGATATGTGTATTATTTTCGCGGTTTCTGGGGTACTGATTACGTTACTGACTTTTATTTTACGCAAGTCGTGATGAAGGGAGAAGGCGATCGTGTTGTTTTGGTACCTAACTACTATCGTCGTCGATAATGACGATATCAGAATCATTTTCGGGGTTCTCGCGGAACAGATTACGTTACCGACCATTGTTTTTCTGAATACGAGATGGGGGCGGTGTCCTTATTGATGTCCACCTATACTATCAACGCCAATGTGGGTGTCATTTTTGGGATACTGATTACGGTACTGACTTTTGTCTTTCGCTTGTCAGTGATTCTACGCTATTCTGGTTTTCCCCGAGAATAGAAAATTGGGAATTAGTGATGTTTTTCTAGCTAATTTTTTATTCCTCAAAGTGTATTCTGGCGTTTGGGAATTTTTTTTATTGGGAAAAAATAATTTCATTTTATAGCAGTTTTGACGTTAATTTTTCCTCATTATTTTTTTGGGGAATTGTGATTCGTACATTTTTAAACATCATTTTTTCTAATAAATATATATTTAAAAATAAATTAAACTTGTAATAACGTCGCAATTTTCCCCAAAAAATTATTCCCTGTCTGCCAGAATATACATTTGGGAACGGGAAATAAATATTTGGGAATTAGTGCAATTTGTAATTACAGCAAAATATTTTCCCAATTCCCCGGGAAAACAGGAATAGGGCCACATGTGATTTTAGACCGACACTACCTGTTATAACATGATCAACTCCAGCTGATCAATTAAATACTTGTTTAAAATCATCTAATTTATGGAGAAATCTTCAAAATTTGAACTTAACAACAAATATTCGCGTTCAATTGCAAAACGATGAACCAGCTGTAATGTGGTTTAATTACATTTCCACAAAATGTTTGTATTTTAAAAGAATCAAAAGAAGAATTAATTGAAAGCGTAAACCCAAATATTGGCAGCAAAAAACAAGGATGTTAATGATATAAATACTGCCATTCAAAATAAAATTGTTGATAAAATATTTGCATACAAATCTATTGATCGTGTTAGATTCAGATGAAATGGTAAATTATCCTAGAAAATTTTAAATTCATTAGATTTGCCTGGAGTACCACCACATATTCTTCAATTAAAAATTGATTTTTTTTTGTTAGCAAAACACAAAGTATTAATTTGCAGTGGACTTAATGTCCTATAAAGGTCAATTAATACCCCCTCTCCTTTTTATTCACACACACACATACACCATCCATTCCGCCGTTCCACACTTTAATTCCTTCGTCGTGATTCTTTCCTCGATTCCTTCCCCTTCAACGACAAACTTATTTTCTGGAGCGGACATTTTTAATCCTTTTTTCAGCAACATTTGCTGAAACAAAACATTTACAAAGACAAAATATTCCAAAGCCACCTTGTTTATTTGTCGAGTTAATTTTTGCTTCGAGTGGAAAAATATTTTTTTTCAACCAACGAAGCAGTTTTCGCAGCAAATAATAAACTTGTTTTTTACTATATGAATAAACCAAAAAACATAATTTTACACACATTCATAAACAAGGAAACACACAAATAAATCAAACGTGGACGTCGATGGATTTTTGAAATGATGGAATCACGACGAAAGAATCAAAGTGTGCTCTCATTCACACAATTACAGTGTAACCTGCATATTACAAGCTCCATGTCAACTTGTACACTGACATGAACGGTGGATCGGCGCTGAACTCTACACTCCAACAGAGGGTCTTAATTGTGTTTTTTAACATTAACATCACCGATCGTGATCGATAACGGAAATTCGCTTTGCATCCAAAAACTCTCTGGTGGGATTCGAACCCAGTATCTCCCGGTCCAAGTGCCGAAGCTTTAAGCACCGTACCAATTGGCCGCCAAAAATTATTAAATACATTTTCATACGAAATATTAACCAACTAAAATTATGTAGTGGTACACGACTTACTGTTAAAAAATGAATCACAAATTTAATTGGAGCAACCATATTAACTGGCAAATATTAAGATGAGGGAGGTTTTATCCCATGCATTCCTATAATTCCAATCAATCAATTTTTATATAATTAAAATAGTTTTAATTTCATTTTAATTTAATAAAATACCAAAAATAAAAATAACATTTAATTTAAAATCACAGGGCCGGCAAAGCGGGCAGAGTACATTTATAAAAAAAGAAAATAAACCCAAAATTTAATTGTACGAATGGTGCGGTGTCTGTTTTGATATTTATATTTTGACGTGTACTTTTGTATATATATATATATATATATATATATATATATATATATATATATATATATATATATATATATATATATATATATATATATATATATATATATATATATATATATATATATATATATATATATATATATATATATATATATGCGCAAATTTTTTATATTTCAAATTTGAAGAGGTAGAATATTGCGCATATGTTATGTGACGTCACCTGCCTGACGACAAAAAACATGTGATTTCGGGTTTTTTCTGTTATTTTATTAAGAATAGAAATATTTTAACACTTCATTTTTTAACTAGCGGAAATCATGAAATAATATCGAGATTTTATTTTAAAACGACAAACATAGCTATAATATCGTTAATAATGCTAGATTTATTTATATATACAGATATTATTTACAATTATTTCATAATAGCTACAGACAGGTACATAATATTTTGTTAGTAAACATATGTATTAACAATTTTAGTTTTATGTTGTTATATACTCATAATTATTCTATCTGTTTTTGCCGTCGGCTTGAAAAATATATCTCGACAGTGTTTAGTTAAACTATAAATATCAAAATTAAAAAGAAATTACACTTTTTGCAAATTTATTTAAACAATTCGACAAATTCAATGTAAATTCCTGTTTTCTTGTCGTCAGATGACGTAATGCGCACAAAACGTTGAAAATGGCACATAGGAATATTCTACCTCTTCAAATTCAAAAAAATTTCGACAAATTTTTGCCCTGACAGCTCATCTAGTGTGTTTTGTTTACCCTGGCTGCTGAATCCGGATAATTTTTTGTTGACTGACATTTCCAAAAAATTTCGCATTAGTGATCACTTATTTTGGGTAATCGGGAAATTAAAATCGATGGTTATATGACGGACTTATACTAAAATTCCATCTATGATTGAATACCGGAACGTAAAAATAAGCTCTAGTACAACTTTTATAGCTGTATGTCAAAATTATAATTGTCAAATAACAAAGGAAAAATCATTTACTGCTCCAAGTTATACCGCATTTTAATTAGATTAATTTTTATCAAGAGGGGTAAGCCCTACTAATAAACTAAATTATTTTGAAATATAATGCTTAAATATCAAATTTTAAATAAATTCCAAAAAGTATAAGTCAAAAATACGCTTAAGTATTAGTGCATCACAACTAGATTGGAAGTCCGAAACGAAACTAGAAAAATACTGTATTGGAAAATATATTAGTATAAAGTGCACACACAACAATGGCAGGATTATCACGACGTATTATAAAAGAAACACAACGATTACTACAGGAACCAGTACCCGGAATAAGTGCTGTACCCGATGATAGCAACGCACGGTATTTTCATGTAATGGTAACAGGCCCCGAAGATTCACCATTTGAGGGCGGGCTCTTTAAACTCGAATTATTTTTACCAGAAGATTATCCAATGTCGGCTCCGAAAGTTCGATTTATAACAAAAATCTATCATCCAAATATTGATCGTTTAGGAAGAATATGCTTAGATATTTTGAAAGATAAATGGAGTCCAGCTCTACAAATTCGCACCGTACTTTTATCAATTCAAGCCTTATTGAGTGCCCCCAATCCAGATGATCCATTAGCAAATGATGTTGCCGAATTATGGAAAGTGAATGAAGTAGAAGCGATCCGCAACGCAAGAGAATGGACACAACGATATGCAATGGAAAATTAATTTCCCTTGATTTTTCTCATTTTATATGTCATGTCAGAAGATAGATTAAAATAAATTAGATTTAATTATTTTTTTGGTTTTGAAATTGATTGCACATCTTCATATAAAATATGCTAAAAATATGTATGTAAATATTAAAAATTTATATGCGTATTAAATTCAAAATGTAATTTATATAAAAGCTTTTTATTTTTTATTTAATTTACTTTTTAAAAAAATTGCTAACTGTTCTATAAAATATGACAAACATAAAATATCTACTGCATGCAAAAAAAGGAAATAAAAAAGCAAATTTTACTATCTTAAAAATTGTGGATGTATTTAACTAAAAATAATATTTTATTAAATATTTAAATAAAACACTTTGTTATTTGTATAATTATAATATAGAGAATAACTGCATTACAAAAACTTCAATGAAATGTTTCCCCCCAACATTAGTGAAACAATAAAATATCATCATTTATAGAATTAAAATTATGTCTCTAATTTGTATTCCGAATTGGGAGTTAAGAGTTTACACTCTGTACAGCTGAACAAGCAAAAATCACATCAATATTTCATCCAAACCAAAAACTTGTTATTTGAAGGCATATCGATCGTGTTAACTAAACGGATTTTGTATTTATTTGCACACTGTTTTAAATCCCTGATATCCCTTACACCATACAATGGATTCGTTTGTTTGAGATATTGATCAAAATCGATGTTGGATTGTGGGGTGAGTATTCCGTTTTCTGCATATGGCCCATACGTGAATAACATGCCATTTTGTTTTAAGAGCATTGAAGAATTATGAAAAAGACCATCCGTACACTCAAACGGTGTTATATGAATCATATTTATATTTAAAATGTAATCGATACCGTTTACTAGTTCAGATAATTGTTTATGTTGTGTACCATCAAAATAAGGCTCTTTACGATTAATGTCTATGTTCCACTGGACTAATGGTTGAGTTATATCTATTTTCACAGGATAACAAATATTTTTTATTGGACAATCGACAATGTGTGCAACAATACTGCCAAAAAAATAATCATCATATTCGGACGGCTGGCAAATCATTTTAGGAAAGAATTGTGATATATGAGCCAAATGCTGACCACTTCCTGATGAGATTTCAAGCAATTTGCACGGTACATCAGCATTGATATATATTTTCAATTTTGCTAATATAACATCTTTGTTACGAGTTGCGGCTGGATGGATTATTTTTCTAAAAAAAATTAGGCAAGCAAAATATTGTTTATTCTAGTTTTCAATAAAATTATCTTCATATACCTTAAAGACATTGTAAGGATATTTAATAGCGCTCTAACCCACTATTCGCGCTCAATCCATAGCTTACATATTTTACATGCAATGACAATATCACGAAAATGTTCGAAAAATTTTCACAAGAAAATGTTTTGACAGTTGTTTTAGTTGTATGTTAATGTACTATGTGACAGGTTTACGATCACAAAAGTAATTAATTCCTCTTTGTTAAAGTTTCCATTATTTTTGGTAAACTATTTGGTCCAATTTTAAAATATGTATGACTACAATTTTAACAGTGTGTTTAACGGTCAAATAACATAAACTCCTACCACTAACCCAAAACAGTTGCAATGAATATTCTTTAGCGATATTATCGATGAAAACATAGGACTAAAAATAAGAATCATTGGCGCTGATCCTGAAAACCCAAACTGCTTATAAAGCAAACAAAAACAACTACATAAAGTCACGCCGATAGTCCAAAGCCAACCCCAATACGATATTTAGGATCGGAACGTGGAATGTGCAGTCAAGTAATGTTTCTTAGGAAACCTGTCACGTTGGCTGTCAGATGGAATTTGCTGATCTCCTTTCAGCCAATGTTAAGTGTTAGTTAAAATTTAATTTTGAACATTTCTGAACAAATGAACTCCAACAACTACACACACGGCCATATTCGCACCGATCACAGCTCGCCTAGTGACGGAATTTTATGAGATTCTTTGTGCATCATCAGCAGCTTATTTTGATGATAGCTTGCTTACTGATTCTTGTAGTAAAAATGAAATACATATAATTGTAGTGGTTAGTGGTAAGTGTACGAAAACTGAAGTACGAACGAATTTACTGACATGCGGGCACATTTTGTCTCCGCTTGTGCTGGATTTGGAATCATTGAGAATGAGATGTGAAACGAATCCATCAGTATGGAAATAATGTAGAAATATACAATTCCGAAAACCCGCCTTTGTGTTTTCATTTAATTTTGTTTCGAACTTCCATCCATATTCAATACATACATACCAACAAGATCCGAAACACATAGAAAGGACACACTCCTATATATAAATAATACGAGTAGAAATTATAATGAAATAGCTATGTGTAATAAAGGTAAGTTTCAATGAAAATATACAATTATTCGATCAGATTAACGGGTCAATTTATATAAATACGAGTATATTTAAGTAAAAAAAAAGTAATTTTTACGCATATTCTGTTTTGTTTAGGCAAAAACCTTTGTAAATTTATCATTAAATCAATAAAGTAAATCAATTATGAACACCGGGAAATTAAATTAGAGATCAGAAATTTTTAAGTTCACTTCGGCAGCATGGAGGTGGAGGTACGATATTTAAGTGACACTGCATAAAGACCAATAACAGCACAAGTAACGACTTTGGCAGAGCATTTGATTGATACAGTCCCGACTACTGCATATTCGGGGGCGAATGGCGCGGATAACGTACTCGTCAGTAATCCAACAAGATCTAAAGAAATTTTAAATCTGTATTATCAACTGGAAAAAGTCTTGAACTGATTGCTAGGCTAAGAAGACCATCTGGTCTGCCGTAGTATCCTCAACTTTTTATGCTCTTTAGCTAAGAGGTTCAACAGTGGCATTACCGTGATTACACACATCGCCTCCTCTGAAACTGTTCGAAATGCGCCAATCACCCTTAAAGCGCTAAGTCAATAGACGGAGTTTAGCTTACGCCTATAGATAGATCAAAATATACATAAGAGGACACATGAAGTGTAAATGCTTTTTCTGTTCCGAGGTTAATCTATTTTACTATTTGCAATCTGTATAAGCCTAACAAGAACTATAAAATAACTCTGCCGATATGTTTATAAGATACGTATATATGGGTTAAATATAGAAAAAAATTAAAGTTGTGTATATAAACATATCAAAAGTATAAAATAAGATTAACCTCGGAAGAGAAATTGGCTTATAAAATTTGCACTACATGATTCCTCTTATATATTTTTTCCCCATGGCCTATACGAAATCTTCATTTCGTCGACCCAAATTAGAGCTCTACATATTGGGTGTATAACTTAGTTTTTGAATTTTTTAAGAGATGGCGTAGCTTTAGTACTAAACATTCGTTTACAATGACACGTACGGCATTTTAAAGTGTTGACAAAAGTGGTGATTTTGATGTCAGTTACAAAGAACGTTCTGATCAACCAAAACATTCGAAGATGACGAATTGGAAGCATTATTGAAAAAAAACCCAGCTCAAACAGAAAAAGAACTTGCAGAACAGTTAAATATCACTCAAACAGCTATAAGCAAACGTTTATATGCCATGAAAATGATTCAAAAAGAAGGAAAATGGATGCCACATGAACTGACTGAATGAATGTTAAACAGTTAAATATCACTCAAACAGCTATAAGCAAACGTTTATATGCCATGAAAATGATTCAAAAAGAAGGAAAATGGATGCCACATGAACTGACTGACTGGCCAACATTGAAAATCGTTTAATGGTTTGCAATTCGAAAATGGCATTTTTTGTCTTAAATTGTAGCTGGCGATGAAAAATGAATTTACTACAATAATCCTAAACGCAGAAAATCATGGGTTCATTCAGGCGAACTATCCACATCAACAGCAAAACGAAACATTCATGGAAGTAAGGTTATGTTGTGCATTTGGTGGGATCAGAAAGGAGTGGTGTACTATGAGCTGCTAAAACCGAACGAAACTGTTACTGGCGAACGTTACCAATAAGAATCGATAGATTTGAACCATGCATTGAACGAAAACTGTTCGATTCCAGCCAACAAACAGCGTAGTGATTTTGCTGCACGACAATGCTCGACCACATGTCGCAAAGCAAGTACAAATACGCTGGAAGTACTTAAATGGAAAATTCTACCGCATGCTCCCTATTTACCAGATTGTGCCCCATCAGATTACTATTTGTACCGATCAATGCAAAGCGATCTTCAAGACCAGCACTTCAGAAACCACGAAGAAATCAAAAAATGACTCGACGATTGGTTCGCATCAAAAGACAGCAATTTTTTTTCGATGGAATCCATAAATTGCCAGAAACATGGTCGAAAATCATAGATAACGAAGAGCACGCCTCATCCATATGCTTCATAAAGTCTAATCAGATTCGTCTATATCTATAGTTACGGTCTTCTTTTCCTTCCTGCTAGAAATTAGTACAGCTTCCGGCTTATGCTCAGCCTATTGTAAACCCAATGACTGCAACCAGTGGTAGATCGTGCGAACTGTTTCGTTGCAGATTCAGATTACCTTTTACATGTGTTTATCTACCACTAAGATCGCTTGTTGTCGATTGCTATTTTGAGCGCTTAATTTGGTGTTGTTAGGCCTGGATGTCTTTGTCCGTTGTCGGAACAACGAAGTTACAATATTATGCATCATATCTGAGCAAGTTAGAGGGTTAAAATTACTGCCTTACAACTTTTTCATTACGGGTTGGTAAGGTCGGCTCCACGGCTCTCTATCGACTTGTTTGCACAGCTCACTAAAACATTTCCGTTTGCTTAACTTTGAAGCATGTCCGACGTAAAATCGTGATTTCCTGATTCCATAGATACAAGTATCATAACTCTAATTGATATTGTGGTACCGGCGGCAAAACCTCACGCGTTTTTTTTTATTATTATTTTATTCAATATTACAACTGATTCAGAGATCATCTAGCAATTTACAGATGTTTCAAAATGCTAATGAAAATTATTGTTGTTTGTTATGCGGGGATCTTCAGTGGAGTAGTATATAAGTGAAGAGAAAAATTGAAGAATTGATTATTATTGATCCCTATAATTAACAAAAATCCTAAATATTAATAAAATTATATTATTTTTCGTTTTGAATAACTTGTATAATGAAAAAATTTGCAATTCTATGAAGAAATTCTTAAAAAAATCTCAAAATTAGAAAAAGTACAAAGAATCGGCCCCACTGGAATACAACATTTTTTTTCATTTATGTTGCGCAATATTGCGATTTGATTTTTCTAAGTATTCGATTAAAATTAATAAATGTATAGATACTATGTCGATTAATTCATTGTGCAGTGAAACTATTTGTGATCAAGTTACCCCTATTGTTACAGTTATTTTTTATTTCAAATTAGATCTGCCATCTCCAACGGTTTCTGCCAGACCAAGTCTTCTTACTGCATTGGTGATGTCCAACGTACGAGGTATGTCTGAATTTTCTTGCTGAAATAATCGCTGTACGTTTTTCCACGGAATACAAACAGAAGGGACAATTTCGACAGTTTTTGTTATCCTTCATTTGTATGGAAAAGAGTAGAATATTGTGGCAGAAAAAATTGTACACTGAACTTTTATAAATTCAATAAGGGTTTAAATTTTTTTTGGTCCACTTAATAGCGTATACATATACATATTATATATATATATATATATATATATATATATATATATATATATATATATATATATATATATATATATATATATATATATATATATATATATATATATATATATATATATATATATATATATATATATATATATATATATATATATATATATATATATATATATATATATATATATATATATATATATATATATATATATATATATATATATATATATATATATATATATATATAGAGGTTGTAAGTGTTGATTCCAAATTGGTATTATTTGCATTAAAATCACCATCTTTAATCAAATTTGGTCCTAGTAATTTAAAAGTCGATTGTAGCCTCCTTTTTTAACTGAGGATGTGGGGAACAGTACATAAGAGTAGATACTGTAATCCCTATTCTTGATTGGTTAAAATTGTATGGTTTTAATTTGCAATGTTTCTGTTTCGATATCAGGCTTTTCGTAATATTTGATATGTTTAACATACAACTCAACAATTACGGTAGATCCATCTCTAGCGTTTCCTCCTGAATGAATACCGCGGTAGTAAGTAAGTGAGTGAGCTTTCGTTACAAAACATATATCTATTTTTCTAAGTTCAGGAATTTTCTAGCTCTGGAAGATACTATGTTAGGCTATTCGTGTCTAAAATTACTATTCTAAAGTAAGTACTATTCTAAGTATTTTGCTTATTTAATTAGTATAATATTGATGTTATCTCATTCGTGGATTCTTGTTTTTCTATTCGCTTATATATCGCTTTTCTTGCTTTGCTTAATTTCTTTAATAGCATTATTTAACTGCTGCGTTTTTTGGGAGTAGGATCTCCTCTCTGGTTGTGGCGGCACTCTAGCTGTAGTTGGAATCCTCTCACTTGTAACGTTAGGGGTTTAAATCGATTGGCGGGTTTTATTTCTTAATCCTTGCAGTTCTATCGTTAAACATTTTGCAGTTCGGTTATAACTCTGCAGTCTGTCGCGTTGTGTTCACCGGCACATTTTAATCCCCTAATATCCCGTCCCAATAACTTTAGTTGTGATTAATCCTTGGTATTTCCTTATTTGAGGTATTAATCTCGTAATTTTTTACCCTTTTTGAATGTGAGCATGAATACAAGGAGCCCCTTTTAAATGATCTTGGTTCCTTTTCTATTTTCAATTTTATCCCGTTTAAGGATATAGACTACATCTTGAATTTACAGTTCATCTTGAGATCTTTTATTATATCTTCTTCTCGATCTTGCAGGTTGCAGATCTCTGGCCATAATCTCAATTGTTCGGTAATTTTTATCTTCGTAGGTATATAACCTTTATCTTCTTCAATGAGCTTTAGGATAAAGCTCTATATGCATTAGATCTTTAGTAATAATCTTCCAAACGTTATTGTTTAACAACACTATTCTATAGTCGTTGATCCCATAGATTTCATTCGAGCTGGACTATTCACAAACTCTGTTATGCTAATCAATTCACTGTTCTGTTCACTATTCTGTTATGCCAATTCGCGAAGGCGCCTTTATCTTCAGTGCTACCTTGCGTTGTTCTTGTTGCTAGTGTTGTTAAGGCGCACTGGTTCGGTAGTTTCATTAACATTTGCTTGAGAATGCTCCCAAACTTCTGGGGGAATTCTGCTTTGTTTTTTTCTAGGTCTTTTCTTTGATTTATGCATCCAATCAGTTTAAAATCCAATCAGTTTCATTATAACTAGAAAGAGGAGTTTCTAGAATATCCTTCTGTTCCTCATTTTCTTTCTTTAGCTTAACGATTTTGTTGCTAAGTTGTGTGCCAGTTTTTCTATTTCTCTAAGTTTTTTGCCGTAGTTCAGCATTTTCGTTTTCCTGCTGAGTCGTGAATGTATTTGTCTAAGTGGCGATCTAGCCAATGGGTATATCAATGGTTAGCTCACACCAGTAAAATCTCCTTTTTGTTGTGTACTCATTGCTTTGAGGACTGGTTATTACTGCAGCTTCCGACCTAACCAGTGCAATTAGTAATGGGTCAGTAGAGAGAACGTCATTTGCTAGGTTTTCGGTTCGTTGGTTTATTAGCGGGAAGCACCATGAGCACGTGAGGTTGGTATTCCAGCTATTATTCTGACCTTTTAGAACGAAGAAAATTTTAAGTTCATCTCATTCACATAACAATATGCAAATTCGTCATTATGACGTAGTAATTTGTGATAATAAAAAATTGCGGAGTGATTAATAAATATTTCTCGGAATGTTTTTGAATGTATTCTTATATTCTTAATATATATATTATGGTAAATTGAATATTTTGTCTACACTTAATAATGATGCAAATTTCAATATTTATTTATTTATTATATAAAGAAACCTATTCTGTAAGTTACATATATAATTACAGATTTAAAAGAGAAGATTCCGCTTAAAACAAATATTAAATTAAAACAAAAAATAAAAATAGAAACATTTAAAAAATTTAAAAAGGATAATTTCAGGATAATTTTTGAAGGTTAAATTTGATAAGTTTGATAAATTAAAGTCAAATAGTCTATGATTCTAGTGCTCACTAGAGAACACTAGAGAACACATGAAATCGATATGTTTTCCAAAATGTAAACTGAATCAATGTGACCAAGAAAAACGTTACCAAGAAAAGCCGCGCCCAAGAGAAGTCGTCTATTTTCTACGATACATATTTTGAAATCCGTACATCTTGCTGAGTGCCGGAGTAATCTAGTCATATTTTCATGGAATGGTAAATTTTGGTCATAATCCCAGTCACTTTTCTTTAACAAAAAAATCAGAAACTTCTTTTGAATGCTTTCAATTAATTTTATTCAATTTGCATTCAATTTTTTAGCATAGTTACAGCGTATACCAGTTGAGATCGAACGTAAGCGAAATAGAGTGAGCATAAAGTATGAATATCTTTAAATTCATCTGTCCATCGTTTAACAAATTTAAACATGCCATTCACCTTCGCAATGCAATTTTTAATAAGCTTTTTGCTTTTCCGACAAATGCAACACCTAAATCCATGATCTCATTGATTCCAATAAATTCAACACTATTTATAGTTTATCACAGTCTATATATTTAAAACCACTTACTACTCCTGCTGAATTATTCAATCTGATAAATGAATGAATTAGAGAACAATAAGAGTGGTGGATATGGCTCTATCAGCTGACATGCTTAACGCAAACATCCATTCTCTAGCGATAGCGACCATTTTTGATAAATTACTTGAACAACAGGAATTGAACAACTTGATTATTAAACAACAGAGTGGTAATTTTTTTTTACAATTATCCGGTTTCCGAAGGGGTGTCGGTACTATAGTGGCAATAATTGAAACCGTGGATAATATTAATGAAGTGTTAAATGAAAATTCGTTATGGGGTATCTTTGTTTTAGATTTGCATGCAATCGTCGATTGCATTAATAATACTTACTAAGTTGCCCAAAAAATTTACTATTATGGATTTAGAGGTATAACCTATAATTTATTTGAAAGTTTCTTAGCTAACCGTTTCCAATATGTATCAATAAACAGAATAAGTAATGATCTTCATTTAATCGCAAATCGCGTTCCTCAAGGAAGTGCGCAGTCATATACCAATATTTAATTTATAAGTAAATATGCACGTAAAAAGATAATTTAGAATTTGCAATATAAACAATGAAATTGTAGTGTTAGAAATATCTAGTCGTTATGTTGGATTATAACGTATCGTGGTAACGCCATATTGATTATAACGGGTGTTTTTTTAAGCCCGATAGAACTTGAAATTGTAAAAAATAACACAAAAAATTAAATTGTATCAAAATTTTTTTTTTTATTCGAAAGATCAATACATGGCATTAATATTTGAAAATGATATGGATGCTGGCCTCCAAGGCATCAATTGTTGTTGGTTTATCAGCATAAACCAGTGACTTCACGTAGCCCCACAGGAAATAATCGAAAGGTGTCAAATCGCACGACCTTGGAGACCAATTGACTGGTCCATTTCTCGAAATCAACTTTTTGCCAAATTTTGATTTTAATAAGTCGATGGGGCACGTAGCGCCATCCTGTTGAGACCACATCTCGTTCGGATCAATGTCATCCATATTTTCAAAAAAAAATCATTGATCATGGTGCGGTAACGATCTCCATTGACCGTAATGCGATCCCGGCCTCATTTTTGAAGAAATAAGATCCGATGATGCCACCAGCGTGTAAACCGCACCAAACGTGCATTTTTCTGAATGTAATGGAGTCTGTAGGGTCTCTTGTGGTTGGGTCTCACTCCATATGCGGCAATTTTGTTTATTAACAAACCCGTTAAGCCAAAAATGAGCCGCATCGCTGAACACAATTTGACGATAAAACAACGGGTCATTTGCCAACTGCTCTAGAGCCCAATCGGCGAAAGAACGACGCTCATAATTGTCTCGTGACTTCAATTCCGGGCGCCTGGAAAATTCATGTAGTGGACGGACAGAGCCCTAATTCCTGCGAACGACGACGAATCGATAAATTTGGATCTTCTTCCACACTTTAGTTTACAGCGGCGATATTCTCTTCAGTACGTACATTCCTTCGACGTGTTGATGTTATTGCATCCTCTAGAGAGTATGTGATACGAAATCTATCCACAGTTCGGCGGATGGCTTGCTCAGATGGACGGTTATGTGCGCCATAAAAATCACGAAGTCGTCTATAAGTTGTGTGAATCGACGACTGATTTTCAAAGTAAATTTTAATAATTTCGTAGCGTTCAAGTTTGAGTCTATTCATGATGATTTGCCGGAGTATACTGAGATCTGCCAGAGTTTATTTTTCATAAAAATTTAATTTTTTGTTTTATTTTTTACAATTTCAATTTGCATTATGCAACATATTTCAGAAATAGAAATATTTTTAAATTCAGAAAAAAATCGACATTTTCTTAATATCTGAAAGCCATATATAGTTACATCTTCGTTTGTTAAAATACGGGGTTGTAACTTATATCACTCCATTCATCCAGCGGAAAGAGCAAGAGGTGGTTCGGCATTACTAATAAAACAAATATAAAACATCATTTAGAATCAAATATCGAAGAATAAACAATGCAAGCCATTACTCCAAATTAAACACAGACAGCTTACTGTCGCTGTAATATATTGTCCTCCCTGGCATAACTTGAAGAGGGAGGACTACCTTAAACTATTTAAATCGCTTGGACGTGATTTTATTATTGGACGTGATTTTAATGCGAAAAACACCTATTGGGGATCTAGACTTACGATGTCAAAAGGTAAAGAATTGCTTCAAGCAGGGCAGACATCAAAATGTGAATTTTACTCTGGTGGTTCCCCAACATACTGGCCCAGTGACCGAACGAAAAGACCTGACCTAATAGACTGTTATGTATAGCAAGAGGTATATCCCAGAACTTCATTCACATTGAAGACAGTAATTCTCTAGTATCGGATCATTCCTCGGTTATCATGACAGTCAGTGAAATAGTTCATTGTGAGAATGAAACATAGATGAAAAATATGAAAGAATCGATTTCGTTAGGCTAACAGTAATTCGCTAGTACAAAACATGGTCACAAATATATGGTATTGTCCTATATAGACAAATATTTCAATGTAAGTAATACAACATCAGTCGTCGCGAGCTGATGAGAAGACTGATTTTTTTAAATCAATAATCTCATCCGTTCGAAACTGATTGTTGGGATTCTTACAAATTTTCCATCTATGAGTCAAAAATTCAAAACAGAAATGGTAATTCATAGGGAAAGTGCACCCAGGTTAACAAATTCAAAAATCTCTTTCGTCAAGTATTGGAGGAAAAAATCAATCTTCAGGTATTGATAAGAAATCCCCACCAGTTGGAAGATGAATTAGAACAACTCAATGAAGTAATTCGCTATGCTGCTTTGGCAAGTACCCCCATTATACATAATAAGAAGAAGCTTAACATATCCTACCCAATGGAAGTTAGAGAGTTGGTAAGAGAAAAACGGCGGGCACGTAAACCCTGGCAAATAACTAGAACATCAGAGAACAAAACAATGCTTAACAATTTACATAACAGTCTCAAATCTCTTCTTAAAGAAGTTAAAAATGCATCAATCGACAGATATCTAGTAAGCCTAACCGATGAAAAAAATTCTGATTATTCTCTGTGGAAGGCGACGAAGGGACTCAAAAGACCCAAAATGCAAGTGCCTCAACTTAAAAAGGAGGATGGAACCTGGGCAAGAGGTCCTAAAGATAAGGCTGATCTGTTTCCGGAGTATCTCGAGAATACCTTCCAACCACTACCAAGGCAAACGGCAAATGAAAATATAATGTCAATCCACAAGCTAGATGATTTTGATATGGGCGTATATAACTCTCAAAGAATTAAAAGAAGAAATAAAAAGCAACATGATTGTTAAAAAAGGCCCAGGATATGACATGATTACTTGCCAAATAGTCAAGGCTCTACCATGTAAAGGAATTCGTAAGCTATTACACATAATCAATGCAAGCTTTTGGTTAAAATATGTTCCGTGGCAATGGAAAGTGGCAGAAGTAATCATGATAGCAAAACCTGATAAACCACCTAACGATAAAAAATCATACAGGCCAATTTCATTGCTGCCAATTATGTCAAAACTCTTTGAAAAATTATTACTAAAAAGACTTAAACCAATAATTGAGGACCGACAACTAATTCCTCCACATCAATTTGGATTCAGGGAAAAGCACTCCACAATTGAACAGGTATAGAATCACCAACGTTATTGAAAGAACGTTAGAACGCAAAAAAGTATGCTCCAGCATATTTATGGACGTCGCCCAAGCATTCGATAAAGTTTGGCACAGTGGACTGGAATTCAAGCTGCACAGAGATCTGCCGAGGCATTTCTATGCCATACTAAGATCTTATTTATCCAATAGACATTTCCGTGTGAAATATGAGGATGAATACTCAGAACTAAAGAAAATCTCTGCCGGTGTCCCACAGGGGAGTGCCTTAAGACCAATCCTGTATTTATTATATAAAAGGGATATTCCAACAACAGATGAAGGAACCATAGCCACCTTTGCAGATGACACAGCAATCATGGCGATTGGAAGTAATGTCGCTGATGCAACGAGCAAACTCCAGAAGATTACCAATGCGGATCTTAACTCGACTAAGCGCTGCAGAATCAAGCTTAATGAGACGAAATCCATATTAACTTACTTATCCAAAGGCTTCCCATCTACCGATAGAAATTAACTCACGACCGGTGCCATATGCAAACAAAGCCAAATATCTTGGTATGACACTCGATGCCAAGCTCAAGTGGAGCGAGCATGTCAAAAAGAAAAAAGAAGCTTAATATTAAGTTCAGAAAAAAGCTTACAATACACAACAAGCTGCTGCTATATCGGCAAATACTGAAGCCGATATGGACTTACGGTATTCAACTCTGGGGATGTACTAAGCAAAAAAACGCGAAAATGATACAGACGTTTCAAAATAACGTCCTCCGTAGCATCGTAAATGCTCCGTGGTACACAAGAAATGATGACCTTCACAGGGACTTACAGATGGAGTACATCAAAGATGAAATAAAAAAAAAACATGCCGCCAAACACGAAATAAGGCCCCGGGAACATGGAAACCCCTATATTCACCACATGATAGATAACCCCGTCGTTGAAAGAAGACTTCAAAGAACGAGGTCACTTGACCTAGTAACCATTGGATTTCATCACCCCAACAAATCAGAATTGCTTAGGAAATGTAAAATTTGTAAATTTGAAAGATAAATTGCTAGATGAGCACAGTCTCAGTTGTATTTAATAAAAAAAAATTCAAGTTCTATCAGGCTTAAAAAAACACCCGTTACACGTCATCCAAATGCTTCTTTAGTGGGGTTTCTCCGTAAGCTGTCTTATTACGTGCCCAGTACGTAATATTTACTTTGCTTTTATTCATTCGCGGCTTGCCGAAGGAATAATTTCTTATGGATTAGCACCCCGTTCGAGGCTAATTAAAGTATAACACAACAGAACACATATTACGTGCATAATTCTTAAATTAGCCCGTCACGGCTAAATATATCACCAGCTTCTTTTTCTACACATCCCTGTGTAACTCTAATCGCACCACAGGCCTCGGATTACACAGGCTGGTAATTTTCTTTTCTAAGTTAAGAGTATTCTTTACTAAAGTAACAGTAAGTTGTGCAGGTTCGATAAGCTTCTGTGGGAACATTTTCTTCTAGTTTTTTAATATTCAATAGCTATTATGGAAGCTCGATCGGAATATACAACAATAGATTCATTTTTTCCTCGTGCCTAGTTTTGTTTGTTTTTAAATATTTTGATTATATGTTATAGAAAAAATTTAAATAAAAATAGATTACCCATAATTTCCAAAAACAAATTATGAACACTTAACTCAAAAAATTGCCGGTAGAGACCACGAAATGTTTGGTATGCAAATACGGAGTTTTTCTATTAGGCAGATTCGAATGGTTAAGAAAATTTGTTATAATAGGTCCTACTAGAAATTCCAACCATAACAAATTTTAATAATAAATACGGTCGAAAAAGAATATCACATATTGTTCCTTTTAACCACAATAAACTACCTCCTTAAGTCAAAACCATTACGAAACATATTTAAGTTTAAAATAGCTGTTAAATAATACTGCCATTTTATATTTTACGTTTCATATTGTAAGACCATCAACGTAAAATGAAAAAGATTACCTGATGAGAATTTAGACAAGCGCCTTAACTCAAGGAAGGAAAATTACCCAAGATGTTGTTCAAGATAACAGAGCATATGCAGAAGATGAAATTCTTAATTGTGCATGGCGTTTATTGGATTCAGCAGCTAATTGATAGAGAATTATGAATTATGATAGAGAATTATGTTTACTCCATCTGTTTACATTTACTTTTCCATAGTTCTACCGAATTGTGTAAGAACATTTTAATGTACGAAATTATATAATCGGTACAACATTTTAATTATTTTATATATTTGGAATATTTTGCGATCAACAAAAATCCATCTGTTTTCTAGAAATATCATTTTAAATCTAAAAACAAAAAAATATGTAAATACCAACAAAAAATTGACAACCAAATTAGATTTTTTTGCAAGAAAGAGAGGGAAAATAAATCATCTTGTGAAAATAAATCATCTTGTGAAAATAAATCACCAAGCAGCTACGAGCAGCAAATTTAAATATTGGCTTATAGATAAGAAGTTAAAAGGGACAAATTTAGAAACTGTCACTAAAAAGAAAACAGAGTTTAAATTGTTACTAAAATATCAAACTTAATAAGTCAAGTTTAACATAAATTTATGTTTGATAAACATAATTCGGCAATGTTTATGGCAAATCAATTCCTAGATTAAATTATTCACAGAGGAAAATTATTTCATGATCCAAAGTTAGTTATAATACTGAGTTAGTTATTGAGGGTTGTCTGAAAACTTTCCGACCTAACAAAGAAACAAGACAATTTGTCTTCAAATTTATTTTTCTTTCTCTACTTAGTCTCCTTGTAAGTCTATACACTTCCCTCAGCGATGCTTTCATATCTTCAACCCGTCCAAATAGTACTCGGGTCTTTCTCTGTAAAATAGTTGTTTACGAAGGTGATAGCCTCCTCATTCGACAAAAATCTCTGTCATTTGGAGCTAGATCTGTTGAGTAATGAGGGTGGTCAAGCAGTTTAAACCGTAATTCGTGTATTTTCACCATGACAACCTCGCATTGTCTTTGTGGAGCAAGATATTTTTTCTGCAAATGTTACTGTTTTTCCGCAATTTCTGCCTTCACCTTGTCAAGTAATGATGCGTAGTGTGCTCCTGTAATTGTTTTCCCTATTTGAAGATAATCGATTAAGATAATTCCATTACTGTCCCAGAAAACAGTCGTCATCACTTTCCTTTGGCAGTCAACTATTTTGACTGTATTTTTGATTCTGGAGTGTAATGGTGTATCCAAGTTTCATCAACAGTAATTAGCCGGCACCAAAACTCTGATTTATTGCGCCTAAACTGCGCCATCAGAGCGTTGGAATGTCCCAAAGTGAACAAACGCGTCATCCTACGCGCGCCAGCTTTCTCATGATTAAATCTTGATTCAATGTGCGACAAACACGTTCTTTGGACATATTCATAGCCTCTTCTATCTCTCTAACTATAATTCGATGGTTGTCTAGCACTATTTGGTGAAGTTGAGCGATGTTATAGTCAGTGATTGCAGTTTTTGGCGGTCCTGATCGGCCACGTTTAAATTCAACTGCCCAAAATTTAACGATGGTAAATGATGCTCCAGAGTCCCCGTACACAGCGTCCAACTCGTTTTTGCTTTTCGTAGGCCTATTGCCTTTCAAAAATAAATATTTAATGACAGCTCGATACTCGATTTTTTCCTACTTTCACATAAATTCACATCCACTCACTCAAACGAATAGCTTTCAACGAATGCGCAAACACACTTCCCAACTTTTGTTGCCGAGTGCTGCCATATTCATGTTGAGTAGTTGCAATAAATTATTTTATTTTAAATTGTTTTACCAACCTTGCGTCAAGATAGATTATGCCTTTATAATACTATTAGACAATTCCTGTATTTCTTTCATATTAAATTAGTAAGCTTTGATAATGGATTTGTGAGACTAGTAAAAAATAGTTCCTTAATTTATTATGTTAGTTACGATCTATTATAAGTATTTATTTAGTATTTAATTGTACTAGTGATACAGTATAGTTTTTCTTTACTCAAATTGTCCACAATTACACAATTAAATTTAATTTATTTATTATTAATAAACATAAAACAGTTGCCCGGATGTAAATCGCTGAGTGAAAGAGATTCGCTGAGAGAGGGCGAGCGGGCTGCGTGGCGTTCACGAAGGATTAATTATTTTCTGCATACAAAATAATTGCAATCGTATTTGAGTAGCAATCTTCGACTTAAGGAAAACTAAACATTCAGTTGAGATCGAAAGATTTAACTAGGTATTCCTTATTTCCCGTATTGTTATTCATCGTTTAATTTCATTCTGTTAAACGTATTGTGCTATATCGATTTACCTTGTTATTGTAAGGGACAAAACTGAAATTCAATAAACAAAAACTGAATAGTCCGAATATTGAAATTTTAATTAAAACAGACACATAAAATATTAAATTTTTAAATCAATAATCATGTGCGAACTTTATTTATGGAAACAGTAAATATAATAAATATCGCTTAATATTTAATCGAATTTTTAATTTGAAAAACTTAAAATAATTTTAGTTTATTGAGTATTTTTTTGCTAGAAAACTGACCAGCTTGAAGGGATATCTCGACACAAACTTCCAATTATCAATTAAAAAAAGAAAAAGGTACTTCAGAAATAATTTTAATTTTTAAATCTGTCGATACATTTTTATACATGTACACCTCTCATTAATTAATAATTTAATAGAACCCCAAAAGGGACAATTAAACAATATGAAGAGTTTGAAAAAATTAAGTTTGGAAAATGAACCGTGTATTTTTGTTTTGTTTTTGCAATGAAAATTTACCAAGTTGTTTCAATTTATATTCAGTCTTAATTCTAAAACTATGAATTTCATGACGTTAAATTATTTGAATTTCTTCTAATATAAAATAATATGTATGGTTTACATTCTTCGACCATGGATGATGGAACTTCCTTTACACTATGGTCATTGAAATGTAACCATGATCCATTATTTATTGCAAATGATGTATAGTGACCGCAGCTTGAACTGCAATCGATTTTTTCAAAAATAAATTTTATGATGACATCATTTTTTAAATACTTTACCCGTTGCCATGGTGTACAATTACAGCGGCCAAATCATAAATATTATTTGATGAATTAGAACGTCTAGTTTCTGGACCATTAGATAGAACGTACTGTGACATATCCAATGCATTAATTGGGAACTTAATACGAAGATCAATTTTTGTCCTGTTATTAAATAATGTAAAATTTAGCAACGTTTCGTCAATTCCTCCCATGTTTTTATACAAACCGAAAAAAGTTATTCCAACGAAACCTTTTTATATGAAGACACAGAACATTGGGCAGTTTTCTAATCCAAAAGCGTTTTGTTGATTTTTGTTTGCATTTACACGAACTGCAATAATATAATTCAGTTTCGGTAAGTTCTTCCACCTAAAAAAATTAAAAGTACGACTTTAATTCCTCGTGTGCCAATTAACGATTGAATTTATGGTCAACTTCTGTAAAACTTGATAAACAATCCGATATATTACACTCTGCTTTACTTTCATCATCACAGTCTTTGTAAAACTTTTCTGGAATGTCTAACGATAAATCTAAAAATGGATCATGTTTTTTACTCTCCATGCCGCAAATTAAACAACGCACCTCGCTTTGCAACGTGCCACCAAATACATTTGTAACAATTGAACTGCGCCCCTTAAAGTTATGATTATCGAGTGATGCTTGTACAGATTTCGATTTTTGTGAAGTATTTAATTCGGGCGTAATTGAAGCTGGAACATGTTGCAGTTCCGTGTGTAAACGATCTAACATGTAACGCAAAAATTCATGTGCATCATGTTGACGATGACCCCGAAATTGCGGAACAACCTTCCATATAACAAGGAATAAACATTCGGGAGAAATTGCTTTTGAGCCATCTCCGCCCTGATTAAGATTTAATAATACTTTTCTTAATTCTTCTACTACATTAGCATCATCACAGGTTTCTTTTATACTTCGTGAATGATATAGCCGTTGTTTATGATTTTTCACTTCTAACGATGGCAATTTATTGAAGTAACAGCTAAATTCTTGAATGTTACTGAGTGATTGTAAAACGGAATTCATAAAACATGTATTGCCTAAATTTCGCAGTCCAACTACTTTAATTTTTTTAACATGATTTTTAACTTTACTACTCGTATTTGTTGTGTTATTATTACTTTCATTACTGTCACTAGACATTGTTCGCTTGCGTGGTCTTAACTTGCGACCGTTATTAGGTTCATCCCAACCTGAATCACTCGATGCTGTGCTTGTTGTTTCCTGATGCGACTTAAGCAAACTATCTTCTGTACATAGTGAAGCTTCGGAAGCCGAATCGTAATCATCTTTAATTTCTTGTCGCAATTCATCAATATTATTCAATTCAGTATCATTTATGATGTAATCATCACACGCATAGCTAAAATAAAATTTACAAATAATTTTATTCTGATCATAGGTTTTTAAATATAAAAATTTACCAAAATACCGAGTAATTTACTGTATTCATGCAAACTGAATGATTTTTATTCGACTCGGAGTGTATCAGAGCATGAGATTTTTCATACCGGCCGCATAATATTGTTCCGCAACTTAAGCACAACCAGTTTTCTTTGCAGGATTCACATTCTATTAAGACAATTTAAGATTAATAATTAGGATCTTTTTCTGCAATTAATTTGTATGCTAAATTGCATTTTTAAGTTTTAGTTTAGAATGCTTATCTTTTTTTCGGGGTAACCTAGAGTTATGACAGATAGTTTAGCTAAAAGTCAAATCTTGTTTGCCAAAGAAACACCCTATCGCTAATCGAAAAGAGTGTGTTTTTCGTCGTAGCCTTAATCAATAATTTTGACGAACATGTTAAAATTCAACGAATCTAATTATTTGTCATTCTACAATTCTTTCCATATTTAAAAATTATTTTAATTCATCATTTTTACTAAACATCACTTTCTCATAATGCCATGGACATATAATATACATAAATCTAATATGGACATATATTTGTATAAATTTTCATCTAAAACAAAATTTATTGATTTTTGTCTTGAATATGTACACGAAACAGGAACGAAAGATATCTGCACTAACAAAATGTATAAAATTTATTTTTTCTTTTTACCTAAACATCGCCAAATTCTAATTGAAGAAGAATTAGCAATAACTGAATGTTCACTTTTCTTATTCTTAATAAAATCACGATTTATTTTGACACTATATGAAAGATGCGGACATTCCATTGTATTTTTTTTACTTGAATTAAATTGTATTTTTTAATAAAATAAATAATTATTACACATTTAGTTTCTTTAAAATTTTGGTTACTTAATATGTACAGACTTCTTTTTTACTTAAAATATTCAATGAAATTTATTTACGATTTTTATAATTATACCTTCAATGAATCTAAACTAAAGAATGATTGTGAAAATAAGATAGCTAAACATGAACCAATACCACCAAATCTGAAGTAGTATTGATGAAACCCTATACAAATACATTCATAAATGCTTATTCATATACGCCTATGAATTTAAAAAAAAGTAATGTTTGTAAATTTATTTATGAATTTTATTCAATTTTGTTTATTTAAAATCAGCTTACTTTTTTATAAAGTTTATGTTTTATAATACGAGTATTTGGGAATAAGGACAATTCAAAATAATCTGAAAATTCATTAAACGTTATAATTATCAAAATTTTGTTAACTATAACATAATTTTGCAAATAAAAAATTGATTGTTTTAGTCAAAATTCTAAAATAGTTTATTAAATTTTTCGGTATTGTTTTGTATAATTTGAACTAGTCTTGATTTTCAAACAGTATTATACCGGGAGATATACCGATATTTACCGTAACACACATTTCCAAATTCCATTCTCTGTACCATTTTATGCGAGTATGCGAAGACATACCAGAACCAAATGTAATATACCAATGACGACTTGTAAATTGATTTTTGCGCTGTGTGGCACGTTTTTGACAGTTACAAACTCCAACAAAATATTATCAAGTAACTAACGTAGATAAAATCTATAATAATAAAATTACCGGAAAAAACAACGATCAATACACTTTTAAATACTACATGCATCCAGCCAATTAATTTTAAATTTCTTGGGATTTATGGCAACCTACAAACTTACAACAAACAAAAATATTCAAAATTGAATACTTTTAAAAATCATAAAATATTCGCTAGGTAAAATACCAGTATATCCAAACTAATATCTATCCTAGACATAAAACATCAGAACTTTGTTTTTGGTTAAGCATAGCCTAGAAAGTTATATGAAAATTCATGTTCAACTTATTTTTCAAAGGCCGAACTAAAAATAACAACAAGAATCGCATTTACGTGTCGCTAGGAATGTAAGGATGCTACATGTAACATGAGCCAAGGTCCAAATTTGTGCGTGTTTGTCCACAATGGGTTTGAGTTAAGAAATTTAAAATTTTCATAAAATATTAAATTACAAAATAAATATTTATCTGGTGGAAATTTAAATTGTTAAAGAGTTCTAAAAAAATTATGCAGTTATTTTAATTAATTTTACTAAAATTTTCATTTTTGAACCAAAACAAATTAAATTTATACGGGATATTATACTGTATAGCTAGTGCAGGCAAATGCCTTAAACTGAATGACTTTCGTCAAGGCTATATGGTGGGCAGGGCTATTGTAAATTAAAAGACTGAAGGCAAGTAAACTTTTCTCGTAGTTAAGTCTAATTTACTGTTCTGTGCCATATCGAACACCCCACTTCGAAATGCTTGGTCCAACACGCAAAACGATATCAAGCCGTATTTATCACATAATTCCTCAGTGTCACATAATTCCTTCAAGCAAAAACCCGGACGGGACATGATCAACTTAGTAGTCCAGAATTCCTGACCATTAATTTATACGCTTGATAAACTGGCGATTCACTAATACAGTTTAGCTAGTCTAGCAGATCCGCCTGTTTAGCAACCCATCCAAAGGTTTTGACGTAAATGAGGAATGAAACAAAATAATACACAAATGAAAAAAAATTCCGAGTAGCAGCTCATTGCAAGAAAATCATACCGTTTTCATTAAATTTCGTTAGGTAATCGTTACGTCAGGATTGGTTAATACATTTTGACGTTTGGTCTCCAATGAGTCATTTTTTATTGCCAAAAAACGAAATCAAAATTGTATTATTTCAATAGAATCAGGTTCGTCGCTCATTTGGGAATTTCATTTTACAAAATTAGCTACAAATCCAATTTGAATACACATTTGGATAGAGACTATTATCAAAGACTAGTATCTTATGTAGACGACATGTTAAACGCAATTAAATTGTTTGGTTGTTCATAACAGGTCAACAATTAAACCCAAAACCTTATTAAAAATAATATGCGGGACCGCACCATTACAAGTATTTTACTTTAGATAATCCTAATATTATCACAAATCCAACGATCGGAATCGTTCGGTCATCTGTCATTGAGGATTGATCACTACCTGTTTCTGTTTGGTCATCTCTACGTAACGATTTATTGTGAAAATTCATTAAAAACTAATCAATTACTCACGATTCTAACTGTTCCGATCTGGAAAGTTGACCAATACTAATAATTTGACATACAAATCCATACAACACATTCGGTTGGGGAACTGGCATTTAGAATTCATTATTATTTTCGTTTGGTCATGTCTACGTAACGATTTTTTGCAAAAATTCGTTAGAAACGCATCTTTCGACATGACTCGAAGTATTCGAGTATGGAAAGATGACCAATATAAAATATTTTATAAATTTAAAGATCGATATTGCTAAAATTCGTAAAAAAATAATATTTTCACCAGAATCGGAATGTTCGGCTCTGAAAAGTTTACCAATTATTAATTTTATAAATCCAACGATTGGAATCATTTGGCCAACTGTCATTATTGATTGGTAACTAGTTATTTTCGTTCGGTCATCCCTACATAACGATTTATAGTGAAAATTCATTAAAAACTTATTTTTCCGAACGATTCGAAGAATTCGGGTAGAAAAGATTGCCAATATAAATTGGCAACTAGTTGTTTTCGTTTGGTCACCTTACGTAACGATTTATTGCGAAAATTCGTGAAAAGATCAGAATCCTTTGGTCAACTGTCATTGAAGATTGGTCACTAGTTCTTTTCGTTTGATCAACCTTACGTAACCGATTTATTGCGAAAATCGTTTAAATTTCATTTTTCCGCATGATTCAAGAAATTTGGGTCTAAAAGGCGACCAATATAAATTTTCTATCATTTTTAAGATCGGAATCGTTTGGTTAACTATCGTTGAGGATTGATTGGTCTTAGTTGTTTTCGTTTGATCAACTCTACATAACGATTTATTGCGAAAATTCGTAAAAAAAAACTCATCTTTCCATCAAATTCGGACTGTTCGAGGTCTGGAGAGTTTACCAATACTACTTATTATATAAATCCAACGATTAGAATCGTTTGGTCAACTATCAGTAAGGGTTAGTTACTAGTTGTTTTCGTTTGGTCAACCCATAGATTATACTATACTCGTAGATGGAACACCGACAGTTTTGTTTTGAAGTATCAATTTTGTAATGTTGTTTTGAATTTTTTTTGGAATAGAGAAAGAAGAAAGCGGGATAACAACATTATAGATTTCATAACATCATGCAGTGGCGGTGTGAATTGTTTCATCGGGCGGGGGCAAAAAAATAAATTGTAAAATGTATATTATTTTATTTTCAAAATTTTTATTAATGCATTATAAAAGTAAAATAATAATTGTAGAATATTAAATAAAACTTTAAACAATATTACAAAAAATCTAAAAATTACAATAAATTAAATTACATTCCTTGAAAATTAATAATTCGTGTATAGAATGATCTCAACGATACTTTTTTATTTTCTAATTTTGCTATGTAGTGAAATCTGATATTTAAATATTTTTCTGCGATGCATCTTATTAATAAATTTCTGTGGCATTCAGCTTCCACAAATATAGAAGCATTTCCAAATCATTCTTGAGTTCCTAATATTATTTTATTATAAACTTTTTTGGAAATTGCATTATTACTTTTAATATTAATTCTAATTTGTTTTTCAATGTATTTTGAAATTTTTGTTACATCAAAAGATGGTTTATACAATTTCTTATTTCTATCTTTTATATCTATTAATAAATGTTTGTCCAGATCTGAGTGCAATGAATCCAAGCAAGAATTGCATTTAATTTTGGCATACAAGTGTTTAATCACAAAACCTGATATATATTCAACTATGTCGGTCTGATATTCCGTAAGTTCTAAATTTGGTTGAAAAGCGAAATCTGCATCATTTGGAATATCATCTAATATTTCATTATCTTTATCACAAAGACTAGAAGGCAATTCCGGTTGTTCAACTAAATTTATGTTTTGTTCAGTTTGATAAAAGTCCAAGGTCAGAGAAAAATGCCTGTCGCTGAGTTAAGGTTTGATTTATTAACTTTACTGACGATTTTGCAATATTTATTTGTAGTATTGAAATGTCTAATTGTGGAAAGCAGTTTCCAGTGGTATTTTGTATTTGAACATGCAATAAAAGTCTTTTATAAGTGGCCGCAAATTGTAGGATTGTTATTATAGCCCAAACGACACCTAACTGAAGAAAAAAACAATTCCAAATGGTCCTGACTAATTTTGTACATAGGAATATTTTCTAATGGTCCATTTTGAATAAACTTTTGATAAATTGTGTCACTATTGTTTAAACATAAAATAATTCCTAAAAATCCTGTACGCCGCTTAGAGTCTAGTACGGGTTGCATGGATTCTTTAAACTTTAAAGATTCTATATATTGAAAGACCTCTTTTACTTTTGCTTTGATTGCATCAATATTTGAAGCACAAATAGGTTTTTTTAGATTAAAGCTGGTAATAATACGGCTATTTAAAATATCAAAAATATCATTAAATAATTTGATAAATTTTATCGTAGCACACATTCAGCAAAATCTGCGACACCTTTTGTTTTCAAATATGATAAAGCATCTGCTACAGAATTGCTTGCCTGTACTGCGAATTTTACTTTCATTTTTTGTTTAGCAAATATTATATGATTAATAGATAATTTATTTCCAAAATGCAACCCTTGTTCATTTTGTATATCATATAATTTTTTCAAATAAGTCCAGTCAATAGTTTCGCCATCTTTGTCAATTAGTGGCCCTTTCTCAGCAAACGCGTTTCTGACTAGTTTAAGCATATGACACCCTAATAGTTTCGCAGCCGTCAAATTTGCAGGAAGACCGTCACAGGTGATACCTAAAACTTTAACTCCTGTGTCTACTACATTTTTTAAACATACTTCTATTAAATTTTTCCTTTGGTCGCCTGTCAATGACGTAATCGGAAAATAACCAATAGGTATCTTCCAATGTTTATTAATGCAAACTAACATAACAACTAATATCTGCTCTGCTAAAGTTTTATTGCCCTCAGGATCTGGACCTACTTCAATATAACCCCATGTTCTTTTTTTATGTTCGTCCCATTCCCGTCTAGCGCGTATTGAAATTTCATCAAATACTAAATTTGTGATTATAAATTCATTATTAAATGCCGCGACTTCAACTATTTTCCGAAGAGTGAAGAATGCTTCTTCAGTAAATCCAGGATTGCCATCCACTGTCCGATACCAACGACTAATAGTCTTTGAATGGGGCAAGCAAAGATTTAAATTTTTTCGAACATAGTTGTATGCTTTTGGTGAATAGAAATTCAAGTTTAAAGCAAATTTTTTCAATTCTTCACTGTACTAGATTAGATACCTTTCATGATTTTTCGAAGTAATCTTTTTTTCTGAACATTAAATAATTCCTTTCCAACTCCTTTTAATTCGGATAAAATATAATTGTCGTCCTCCGAAATTAAATTTTTTGATTTCAAATTTTGAAGGAGCATGGTTAAATTTCGAATCTTGAAATGTTGACGTCGCAGTTTGATTAAGCAGTTTAATTCTTTTAGTTTTCTTTTCCGCTGCTGCCCTCAATACACTTAATTTCTGTTTTTTTGTTGCGGATGAAAGAACATCGTCCGAAGATGATTTAATTTCTCGCTTGTATGTCATCCTTTTTTTATTAGAAATTTCCGGAACATTTTCCTTAATTGTGTCAACTTTTTCTTCATTTGATTCCTAATACGTAAAAAATTAGATTAGAATTTCAAAATATATTATTTAAAAATATAGCTAAAATATCTTACATTTATAGCAGATAAAGAACTATTCAGATCATCAGATGTTGTAATTGTAGTGTCTGCTAACTCCTATTGAATAAAATGATTATTAATAAAACATTGGTAATAGTTAAATTTCCTAAAAAATATTTAAAATTGATTTTTTTTTACCAACAACTTCATCTGCTGTTTCCGTTGTAAT